>JAJHZJ010000514.1:4570000-7122500 GCA_023548195.1 Bettongia penicillata ogilbyi | reverse complement strand
TCAGACACAAATCTTGCCAATCAGTTTTCTAAATCCTGTTTTAGCTCAGCCTCTTTAAAGAGTCTAAGGCTAATCAATCATCAAGCCAGCAGATGAAAGAGCAGACACTTCTCCATTGGCCTTTGGAGCGATCAAGATCTGATTGGAGAGGGAGATAGGAATACACATCGCACACACATCCCCTCAAGAGTATAAACACACCCTATCCCGGGCCCCAGGCAACCAATCAACAAATGCAACCCTGCAGATATCCTGAGGTCATCTAACCCTTGCTCAGACTTCCCCTTCATCTGGCCAAGGCTGAAAGGAGATTCACCTCCTGGCTTCTTTGAAGCTGGGAGCCTGGGTAGCCCGACTGTCATGTGGACAGACACCTGGCCTTCTCTAATCAGCTGTCCTGGTGGTTTAAGGGGAAGATAGGATACTGAGACACAGGAAGGAAGGAGCTCAGCTGAGCTCTGGCCCTGGCAAGGCCACCATGGAAACCAAGCTCTCACACCACCCATATCACAGGATTTGGACCTCTGAGATCATCTGTTCTAAACCAACTCATTTTACAGATGAGGAAACAGGTTCAAAGAGGTCATTTAACTGTAAAATGGAGACCTTAAAAACAGCAACAACTTTGGTTGGTATGTGGTATTATTATCCCCATTTTTACATATGGGGAAACTGAGGCAGGCAGTGGTCATGTGACTTGCCCAAGATCACAGAGTTAGTAAGTAGCAACTACAACTACTCCAGCCCCAGTGCCATTAAACCAAAACTGCTTTCTTCTGGTTCTCTCTAGAGCTGAACTGTCAAACACTCAAATTTTACTGCAGTTACCCTCTGACCCTAAAGACTATTCTACCGAAAACAAGGCAAGCACTTACACGGTGATCAGATGAAGTGGTACAAGGACACTCTCACAGTATCTCTGATGAACTTTCATGTTGACTATGAGACATAGGAAATGTCGGCACAGGTCATTCCAGCATGGTGTGCCTACGTCAAAGAAGGCTCTGTATTCCATGAGCAAAGCAGAGTCGTAAAAGCACAGAGGAAATCTAAACTGTGCCAATCCAGAGCCTCCACTCCAAATGTCCTAATGGACCATGTGTGCCCAGTCTATGTAGTGCCTTCCAAACTTATAAAGGACTGATCAGCCATAGTCAGACACACTACCCGACTCTAGTATTCTGATATATTGGTCTTCAAACAACGCAACAAAAATCTCTCCCAGAAAAGTCTCTTTGGCTGAATCAATGACTAGTAATAGGATGTCAAGTGCCACTGAGGCTAAATCTCTCATTTTACAGATAAAGAAACTGAGGCCCATCAAAGTAAATTTCTTCTTGCAGGGGTGAACCCAGATCTCTGGTGTTCTGTCTTCTAATACAAAATCATATACCAATAGCGATTCATTCACCCAGAAGTTCATGCAGCCCTGGGCCCCTCCCTCTGGAGTCCCAAGTACCCATTCACCCACTATCAGGGATCCATGTCTCTGTCTTTAATGGTTTTGTTAGAGCTCTGAGTGCCACCAGCTCCTTCTCATCACCCCCAACAACTATTTTCCATGTCCTGCGAGTAAAACTCTGTCTATAGTTCAAGTACCAACCAATTTCAAAGGAGTTCACAAAGTCCTTAGAATAGCCCAGTTATATCTGGTCTCTTCACAGACAGCCTCTGAGAAGGTTGGCAGTCAGAGAAATGTCCCAGGGATGCTTTCAATGGCCTCTCCCAGCCTCCCTTCATGGGGTCTGTAGGAATAGGGTGTGGCACTAGCTCCAGGGACCATTCTGATATCCTGACTTTTCTCTCTTGAACACAGGGACAGCTCTGGGGTTTCTCTGGTCTTCCTCCCACACCTTGGCTTTCAGTATTCAGTCAAAACATTTCCATCCCAACATCCAACTTCATCTATAGACCATTTTTGTTGCAGATAGGAAGCCTGCAAGGGGATGGGGGAGGTGGTGGAGAGTACAGAGCTCCCACAGAAGGCCTAGGACAAACCTCTTGCTGTGTGGGGAGGAAGCAGGTTTGTTTGGCCACCGAGGTGTTAATGGGCTAACCTTTCCCTGGCCCATCTCTTCCAGGCCAGTGCAGGCACTATCCCCTGGCATGTTGGATTTCCTCTGAATACTCCTCCAAGATCCCTCCTGTTCTCTCCCTCACCCCCACCCCTCACCCCTCATCCCCAGCTTCTTTGCTTTGGACAACTCAACCCTACCCTGCCATCAGGTTTAGCGCCTTCCTGTGCTTTTAATGTGGTTTGGAACACTGGCTTAATGGATAAATCCATCACTAAGGCTGCATATGGGCAGAAGCTGGCATCCTGGAGCCATGGGGTAGTTCAGTGCGCACACACACACACACACACACACACACACACACACACACAAACACACACACCATGCACATGCCCATAGAGGAAAAACAGAAATTCTGGACAGTACAATCAGCTGTTGGATAGAGTGTGGCTCAAACCATAAACACTATAACACACTGAGGAAGTGCTGAAGGCTTCATAGAGGAGGCAAGGCCAGAGTTGAGCCTTAAGAATGGGTAGGATTTAGATAAAAGATTGGAAGAGGAGGAAAGTATTTCAGATGTGATCTTGAAGGAGGGAATGAGTATAATGTGTGGAAGTAGATGATTAAAGTTTCTAAAAATATATTAGTATTATTCAAAGTTAGCCCTCTACAACAAGGTAAATACTCCCCTATTGTAAGAAGACATAGGCTAAACTTTCTGCAAGGAGGAATTATGGGATCATAAATCTAGAATGGGAAGGGACCTCATTGTCATCGTTACTGCTGCTACTGTTGTTTTTCAGTCACATCTGACTCTTCTTGATCCCATTTGAGGTTTTCTTGGCAGAGATACTGGAGTGGTTTGCCTTTTTCTTCTCCAGCTCATTTTACAAATGAGAAAACTGAGGCAAATAAGGTGAAGTGACTTGCCCAGGGTCACACAGCTAATAAGTATGTAAGGTCTCATTTGAACTCAGATCTCTCTGACTCCAGACCCAACTGTATCCTCTGGACCACCTACCTGTCCCTCAGAAAGGACCAAGTCGGTTGTCTAATCTAACGGTCTCATTTTACATTTGAGCAAACTCCAAGAGATTTGCCCAAGGCAATGAGCAGCAGCAAAGCCAGGGTTTAATTCCAAGTTGAGTATTCTTTTCACTGCCTCTTGTTTAGGGAGTTTCAGGAAGGATTTTTTTGACCAACAAGGACTATTGGACCGCTAGGGGAAGATCACAAGTTCTTTCCAGTTTCGAAATCCTTAGAGAACATCTCATCCTTTTACAGAAGAAGAAACTGAGTCACTGAGTGGTTAAGTGACTTGGTTGGTGTTGGCAGTGTCCCACTAGCTCTCCCAGTCAAGGTCCTGTGATACAAGGACCCCTGAGAGGATAGAGAGACTTCAGAAGGTGCCAGGAAGGACTTAAGTATGCTTCATTTTGTGATATAGAGTGATCAATGCTCAACCCTCCAAAGTTCTCTATCCCCAAGACCTCAGGCAGCTTGAAGAAAGACCTAGAACACAAGATGTCCCCAGGGACAAAACCACCCCAAAACAATCTCATGCAAAAGTTAACTGATCTGCCACAAAAAGGCTTCCCTTGACCCTCTCCTTCCTTCTCCCTTTCCCTTCCTCTTTCCCCCACAATTAGCAATATAACTTCAGTTCAACAAGATTGCTTATGACAAATGCTGCCCTTGTTGTTTTGTCTCTTCTTAATTTTATGTGTCTATAGGAAGCTTCCAAGTGAAAGAGAGATAGAGGCTGTTACTTTCATGAAGACTATTGACCATTGCTGCCTTCCTATCCCGAAAATTCAACTGTTTTACTTGCTAGATTATAGTGACAAATGCCACCCAACTAGCTAGTGTCAATGGACTGTCTCATCCTAGAGATAAATTAGGACTGGATCGAGCTTCCATTCTACCTGGACTGTCTTGATAGATGACCTCTCCAATTAAAAGAAAGAGAATGCTGAGTAAGGGTATTGAGTAAGTCAAATGAAGGACAGGGCTTCAGTCATAGCTGGTCTTCTCCAAAAAGAGAGAAGGAAATCATTGAGTTGGGTGATTTCAGAGATGAGCCCAAGTACCAAAAAACCTGTTCTACTTACCTGTTCTGCTGACTGTTGGACTTTCATCTCTTTAATTCTCCTTCCTTTCTTTTAAAACAACCCACAGAAAAGAAACTCTCAGCCATCATTACCAGAAGCAAAAAGAAAGAACTGCTTGAAAAAAATGAATAAATAAATGAGGGAATGCATGAATGAATGGGTAAATAAATGAATGAATAAGTGAATGAATGAATAAAGATAGTCTCTGCCTCAAAGGGGCACTCCTTTAGGCTTCAAGCTACATCACTCTCAGTAAAGGTAAGAGCACTGAGTTATCTAGATTCTGTCACCTGGTACCCCAGAGATCCAAGGCATGTATTTGTCATATACCTGTTAGAGGTAGGGTGGAATGCCCGGCATGGTGAGGGATGACGGGGTGCTCTCTCCTTCACCAATTCTCAGGTACCTCAGAGCCCCCTGCACAACTTCCTCATCTGTAAAATGGGGATAATAATAGTACCTGCCTACCAGGGTTGATAAGAAGATCAAATGAGTTAATATATGCAAAGTACTTTTCAAATCTTGAAGTGCTATAGAAATGATGATATCATTAAGGAAAGGGAACAATCATTTATTAAACACCTACTATATGCCAGATGCTGTGCTAAGGATTTTACAATTATTATCTTTTTTTGATTCTCGCAGTAACCCTGGAAGGTAAGTGCTGTTATGTTAACCATTTTATAGTTGAAGAAACTGAGGCAGACAGAGGTTAAGCAACTTGCCCAGGTCACACAGCTAGTGTCTGAGGTCAGATTTGAACTCAGGTTTTCCTAAGTCCTTCCCCAGAATTACTGAACCCCACTGAAGGCAAATGAACCACATAACTAATCTGAAATGAAAACTAAGGCCAGCTCTGTCTGTGGCCAAGGTGGGATCCTGAGGAGTCTCCCACATCACAAGAAACTTTTTTCTGTCTAGCCCTACTTTTCTCCTCCCCAGAAGTCTCTTCTGCAGCAACTTAGGTACTCTAGAGTCTCTCCTGTCCCCAGTGACCTTCTCAAAGATCTCTCTCTCCCTCTCTCTCTGTCTCTTCTCTCTCTTTCCCTCCCACACAGGTCACCTCCCCAACCTTATGCTTGCTAAAGGTTCAAGAATGTCCAGTTATAGCTCTGATGGCCTGATGGAGCACTAAAGTTTGTCAAGTAGACACAGAAGAAGGAAGACTAAGGGATCTACTCTGTGTGAGCTCACAGACTAGTTGGAAAGATAAAATTAACAGATATAAAATAATGAGAGATCAATACAAGAGAGCTAAATTGAGTGATGCAGACAACATGGCATGCAGGGATTCAGAGGATGAGATCAAGGCCTGTCCAGCCTGGGAAGGCATCCTGGAAGAAAGATCCAAGAGCAGATTAAGTGGTCTTTTAGAGTTGGAGCCTATAGACTAGACCTCATTAACACTGCACTCTCCATATCACCCCCATTGAAATCCAAAACACAGAATTAGGCAATCCAGCCTTCAATCCCTGGAAATCTATGCCAGTGGCAATGTTTCCCAGTGGTTCAAGTCCTATCCTGGAAGCCAGGGAATTCCCCTCATCTGTTCTGGACTTTTTGCATGACCTTGGGGCAGGTTCCTCCCATGTGGTATGTCTTCATAAATACCACGATGCTCTCAGCCCTGAATCATGGATGGTGAGAGGAGTGTCCACTAAGGGGAAGCCCAGGAGGTACAGGGAGGAGAGGCAGAGGATATACACCCAAAGTGACTAAGGCAGATTAAGTCTGGAGCTAGCTCTGTTGACTCATCTGATTATCATTTCAGGGAAGAAAATAATCCTGAAAACATTTGCTCTTGTGACAGCAGTACTGATGTTCTTCAATGACAAGATGGAGGGAAAGGAGACAGAGTTCTCCCATCCCCTTTCATACTTACTAACTAGGCTTTTTACTGGTCTACTTTGATGACAATTCAGAAGGCAAAAACTTTTTTTCCAATTTGATTTTATTTGTTGCTTTTTATAAGCATCTATTACTATCTTTCTCCCAGTCCTCAATGAACAATAAAAATCCTGAAAAGCAAAAATCTCATAATAAACATGACTAATCTGGCAAAACAAATTCCCACACTGGCCATGTCCAATACTTCTCATTCTGAACATCAAGCCTATTACCTCTCTATCAGGAGGCAGGTGACAGAACAAATCCTCTGGACTCTTGCTTTATCACAACACTGATCAGAGTTCTCAAGTTTCTCAAAGTTGTTTTTCTTTATACTGTTGCTGGCATTGTATAAGTTGTTGTCCTGTCTTGTTTATTTCATTCTCCATCAGTTCACCCTGCTCTTCTCAGTTTTCTCTGAAACTGCCCATTTTGTCCCTTCTTATGGTTCAATACCATTCCATTCCATTCATGCACGACAGTTTGGCCACTCCCCAATTGGTGAGAACCTCATTAGTTTATAATTTGGGGCTACTAGGGGAAGTCCTGATAAATATTTTTTTGCATATTGGTCCCTTTTTAGGATATAGATCCAGTAGTAATTTAGTTGAATTAAAGACATGAATGTGCTAGTAAATGTTTACAAACCATCCCCTCTAAAAAATATATCTATATCTATATCTATAAACCATCTTTCTGAGGAAAAAATGTACTCAAGACACACTTCTAAGCTTAACCTGCATATTAATATTTTGCCATCATTTTCTTAAGTCTTTAAGTACTTAAAAAACAATAAATCAAGCCCTACTTTATAGCATTTGCTGATATCTCAAGTATAAATGCTCATGCTGAAAATTTAACAATCAGTTTTTGAGAGCTGGTTTGAGCTGGCTCCAGCACATCCCTGGAAAGGCTAGTAACATAGTTCAGACTGCTGTCTGGAACGACCCCTCCAATATTTGTCCTTTCCACTTTTGTCTTCTTTGTCAATCTGATGAATATATGAAAGAACCACAGAGCTGCTTATAATTTCCGTTTTTCTAAGTATCAGGATTTAGAACATTTTTCCACATAGTTGTTTGATAGTTTGAATTTCTCCCCTCAAAAACCGCTTGTTCATAACTGCTTGTTCATAGTCTTTGATTATTTATCTATTGGAAAATGGCTCTAATTCCAAAAAATTTGAATAATTTTCTTACATATTTGGATATAAGACCTTTATCGGAGAAACTTATCACAAAAAATTTTTCCCTAGAGAACCAATGTGGTATAATAAAAACAAGGGTGGCCTTCAAGTCTAAAAACTCATAATGCATATCCTACTTCTTTTTTTTTAATATTTTATTTATTTAATTTTTTACATTCATTTTCACAAATTTTTGGGTTCCAAATTTTCTCCCCTTTTATCCCCTCCCCCCACCCTAATACCCCAAGCAATCTAATTTTCCCTATCTCCAATCTGCCCTCTCTTCTGTCATCCCTCCCTTCTCTTGTCTCCATCTTCTCTTTTCTCCTGTAGGGCCAGATGACTTTCTATTCCTCCTTAACTGTATGTCTTCTTTCCTAGTTGCAACAACAATACTAAACAGTTGTTCCTAAAACTTTTGAGTTCCAAATTCTCCCTATCCCTCCCTCCCCACCCATTCCCTTTGGGACGGCAGGCAATTCAATATAGGCCATATCTGTGGTTTTGCAAATGACCTCCCTGATAGTCATGTTGTGTAAGACTAACTGGATTACCATCCCTCCTAACCTGCCCCTCATTGTTTCTCTTCTGTCTCTTGATCCTGTCCCTCCCCAAGTGTTGACTTCAAATTGTTCCCTCCTCCCTTTGCCCTCCCCTCCATCATCCCCCACCCTTGCAATATCTCCTTCTCCCCCCACTTTCTTATACTGTAAGATAGGTTTTCATACCAAAATGAGTGTGCATTTCACTCCTTCGTTTAGTCAAATGTGATGAGGGTAAACTTCTTGTTTTTTGTTTTTTTTTTTCTCAGCTCTCCTCTTTATCCCTCCACTAAGAAAAACTCCTACCTGCCTCTTAAATGACATATAGTTATCCCCTTCCCTTTCCCTCTCTTTCCTCCCCCTACATTTCTCTCTCACCATTTACCTTAGTTTCTTTTAAGGTATGGTCCCATCCTATTCAGTTCAATCTGTGCTCTCTATCTCTGTATGTGTGTGCATGTGTGTATGTGTGTGCATGCGTGTACATGTGTATGTGTGGTCCCACCAACTACCCAGATACTGAAAAGTTTTAAGAGTTAGAAATATTGTCTTTCCCTGTATGAATGTAAACAGTTCACTTCTGGTAAGTCCCTTAAGACTTCTCTTTGCTGTTTCCTTTTTCATGTTTCTTCTCATTCTTGTGTTTGAAAGTCAAATTTTCTTTTCAGCTCTGGTTTTTTCATTAAGAATGATTGAAAGTCCTCTGTTTCATTGAAAGACCATATTTTCCCTTGAAGTATTATACTCAGTTTAGCTGGGTAGGTGATTCTTGGTTTGAGTCCTCGTTCCTTTGCCTTCTGGAATATCCTATTCCACGCCCTTCGATCCCTTAATGTAGAAGCTGCTAGATCTTGGGTTATCCTGATTGTATTTCCACAGTACTGGAATTGTTTCTTTCTAACTGCTTGCAAGATTTTTTCCTTGAGCTGGGAGTTCTGGAATTTGGCCACAATGTTCCTAGGAGTTTCTCTTTTTGGATCTCTTTCAGGTGGTGATCGATGGATTCTTTCAATACTTATTTTGTCCTCTGGTTCTAGAATGTCAGGGCAGTTTTCCTTGATAATTCCATGGAAGATGATGTCTAGGCTCTTTTTTTGATCATGAGTTTCAGGTAGTTCCATAATTTTTAAATTGTCTCTCCTGGATCTATTTTCCAGGTCAGTTGTTTTTCCCATGAGATATTTCACATTCTCTTCCATTTTTTCGTTCTTTTGGTTTTGTTTGGTGATTTCTTGGTTTCTCATAAAGTCATTAGACTCCATCTGTTTCATTCTAATTTTGAAAGAACTATTAAATTCAGTGAGCTTTTGAGCCTCTTTTTCCATTTGGCTCATTCTGCTTTTGAAAGCATTCTTCTCCTCATTGGCTTTTTGAACCTCCTTTGCCAATTGAGTGAGCCTATTTTTCAAGGTGTTAATTTCCTCAGCATTTTTTTGGGTCTCCTTTACCAAGGTATTGACCCGTTTTTCATACTTTTCTTGCATCTCTGACATTTCTCTTCCCAGTTTTTCCTCCACCTGTCTAACTTGCTTTTCAAAATCCTTTTTGAGCTTTTCCAGGGCCTGAGCCCACCTGCCACCCCCCTGGGGTGTCTGGGGTACTGAAGCCCCACCCTCTACGTCTTTCCCTGATGGCAAGGATACGTCCTCCTCCTTGTCAGATCCGAAGGTCGGGATCATTTGCATTTGTTGGAAAAAGCTCTCTATAGTCTTATTTTTCTTCCCTTTTCTAGGCATTTTCCCAGCCAGTTACTTGACTTCTCGCATATCCTACTTCTTAACCTTGTTAGCCATGTGACTATGGGTATGCCCTTTAACCTTTGTTTCTTCATTGCAGAACAGGGATAATGTTAGTAGTCTATATCTCACCAGGTAGTTATGGGGGGAAATTTTGCAAACTTAAAAGCACTAGGTAAATATGAGTTATTCACATTTTATTTGGGATACAGGATACCCCAAAAGTCTCAGGCCAGTTTATTAAAGCTTAAGTTTATGCTTATGAACTGAGACTTTTAGGACACCCTGCACACTTGGTCACTGAGGTCATCGCAGCTGGTCTCACAGGATCATGTGATGACCTTAAAGGTCATCTAGTCCAAATCCCTCATTTTACAGATGAGGAAGCTAAGGCACAGGGAAGTGAAGCCGTGCCCATAGTCAAATAGTAAGATTTGAACTCAGGTCCTTTGTAAGCAGTTTAACTCCACTGAAGTCCTTCTTGGATACCTCATGATGAAGCAGAGGTGACCCTCAGTTCTCCAAGTCTATGCCAGTCAAATGCAAACTGAGGCAGGTTAAGCAGGAAAGTCTCTGAGTGCATGCTTATCTGAGGACCAGTAAGGATAAGTCAGAGAAGGGATTTTTCAGTCATCGTGACTCTTAAAAACCATCTTCTAGGGGACTGTGACCTCCATCAGAAGGTGAGGTGTACCCATAGGAGCAAAATTATTAAAAATGTAGATGGTGTGGCAGCTAGATTGTTGGATGGGTTGGGTTTAGGAAGAACCCAAATTCAAATGTTGACCCAGATGCTCACTAACTGTGTGACCCTGAGAGAGTCATTGCCCACTCTCTATCTCTAAAATGAGGATAATGAAAGATCCTCCCTTACAGGTTGCTATGAGGATCAAATGACCTAATTATGTAAATCAATTTTCAAGCCTTAAAGGATTCTATAAATACTAGTTATTCTTAAAATTATTGAAGTATGTACTTGGTCAATAGAACTATCTCACTTGGTCTTCTAAATACCCTGTTGCACATATGCATATGCACCCATCCCTACCCATTCCCAATGCCTATTCTGCACATGGATTAGGCTCTACTTTTTATTATATCATTCAAGAGTCTTCAATAACTTTACTTTTTCCCTTTTTATTACATGAATACATTTTATGGAATAAAACAAACATTTTCATACTGTACTACAATAAAAAAGATGATTATACATGAAACTTCAGATCTACGATGCACCAATTGCAATTCCTTTCAAATATATGACAAAATTATCATGTAAATTTCTTTTTTTCTCCTTTTTTCTATGCTCCTTTGATAATTTCACTTTTAAATGAGAAGCACATTATAGGGAGGATGGGTAAATAGGGAGGGGTATTCATGCTTGTATATATGTGTTTATTTTGTATCTCTGATGTACCAGCTCTTTCCCTCAGTAGCATGTGAATCTCTTTGAAGGCAGAGAGTGTTTCATTTTTGTCATTGTATTTCCAGTGGTTAGCACTGTGCCTAGAAACATGCAGTGGATGATTAATACATACCTACAGGATAAAATTCTAATTCCTTAGGGAGACATTTGAGGCTTTCTATAATCTGTCCTAAATTTACCTTTCCTGTCTTATCTCCCCCTGGTTTCCTAAACACATACTCTCTCTCTTTCTCTCTGTCTCTCTCTCTCTCTTTCCTTCTCTCTCTCCCCTTTGTTCCAGTCAGGTCATTTTCTTTACCTGTCCCTAATACACATGATCATTCTCACTGCTTTGGCATGGGGTAAGCCTCCTGCCTGGAATACCCTCCTCTCTCCTCACAGTCTATCCAGACCCTACTCCAGCTTTCAAGGACCAGAAAAGGCTCTTTGAAGGCTTGCTTCCCTGACTGATCCAGCTCACCTTGACCTCTCCCTTGCTGACCTCTCCCAGTACTAACAGCCCCTACCACACAATCTAGCAAATTAGTGAGCAGAAACTGGCCCATGTTATTCCCTGCCCCCACCTTCCCAGGAGCTGTTACACTAAGGACCCTGAATTAAGAGGAATGATGCTATACCTGGTTCCTTGAGTCATATTCATAACTAAACAATAACTTAACCTTAAAAGGAGCAATGATCTCATTTGTAGGTTGCAACCCTCTCCTTGCCTTTTAATCCTGGCTGGTCTTGTCTTCAATTTCTCAAGAGGAGTCACCTAATGTTCTGGAGACTTTTTAGCCTTGTAAGGGTTACAACAAAGTACTCGTGTCCAAATCCGTCAGTCAATCAATAAACAGTTATTAAGCACCTCCTGCATGCCAGGTACTATGTCAAGTACTCAGGATACAAAAAAGAGACAAAAGAGAGTCCCTGCCTTCAAGGTGCACGGACCATCTAATAAGGAAGGCATCAAGCAAACAAATACATACAAGCAAGCTATGTGCAGCATAAATCGGAAATAACTAACAGAGAATAGGCACTAAAATTAGGAGAAACTGAAAAGGCTTCCTGCAGAGGATGGGATTTTAGGCGGGACTTAAAGGAAATCAAAGAAAGATTAAGCAGAGATGAGGCAAGAAAACATCCCAGGGAGAGGGGACAGCCAGCCAGAGAAAATGTCCCGAACTGAGAGATAGAGCATCTTGTTTGTGAAACAGCAAAGGAAGCCAGTATCACTGGATTGAAGGTATAAAAAACTGGATTAGTAGGAGAGGGCTAGGTTATGAAATGTGAAACAGAGGACTTTGTATTTGATCCTGGGGTGATAGGGAGCCAGGGAAGTTTATTGAGTAGAGGAAGTGACATGGTAGGATTCCTACATTAAGAAAATCGCTTTGGTGACTGAATAGATGTTGGACTAGATCAGGAAAAGATTGGATTGGATCAGGCAAGCAGACCCACTAGCAGATTATTCCAGTAGCCCAGGCACGAGATGATAAGGATCTGGCAATATTAGAGGAGAGAAGGGGGTATATCTGAAAAATGTTGCAAAGGTGACAAGTCTTGGCAATGAATTGGACATGAGGGATGACAGTGAGGAGTCAGAGATGACCCCAAGGTTAGGAGCCTGAGATACTGAGAAGATGGTGTTGATTTCTACAGTGTTAGGGAAAGTAGGAATAGGGGAAGATCTAGGGAGAAAAGTAATGAGTTTAATTTTGGACATGTTGAGTTAAGATATCTGAAAGGAAGATGACAGATAGTTGGGATTACTGATAGGTCAACTAAGTGGCACAGTGACTGCAATGCTGAGCCTGGAGTCTGAAAGACCTGAATTCAAATCCAGCCTTGCTGCCACTTACTAGGTATGTGACTCTGGGCAAATAAATCATTTAACCTCGGTTTCTACCACTATAAAATGAAGGAAATAACAGCAGAAAGGTTGGGATGGGAAAGGTAGAGCTGAGAATTGTAAGCAAAGAGATAATTAGATCACCAAGTGAAGAAATGTAGAGAAAGAAGGGAAGAAGACCCAGGACAGAGGCCCAAGAGAAGAACCAGGAAAAAGCCGTATCCTGGACACTTAGAGAGGAGAGAATGTCAATGAGGAGAGAGGGTGATCGGCAGCATCAAGGGATGCAGAGAATTCAAGGAGAATGAGGACTGGGAAAAGCCATTGGATTTGGCAACTAAGAGAACTAAGAGCACTTCAGAGAGAGCAGTTTGGGTGGAATGATAAAGTTGGAAGCCAGATTCTAAGAGGTTAAGGAAAGAAAGTAGAGGCACCTGGACTCTCTCACTTGGTGATCTCATCGGCTCCCAAGAGGATCAGTTATTGTCCCTATGTAGATGACTGCCAGATCCACACATCTAGCTCTAATCCTTCTCCTGAGCTCCAGTTCTATGTCAAACAGTCAACACGCATTTATTAATCACTTACTGTGTTCCAGTCACTGTGCGGAACATGGGGATTAAAAAGAAAGTCAAAAGTCATTATCCCAACCTTCAAAGAGTTCGTGTTCTAGGAGAGGGGACAACATGCAAATAATTGTGTATACAAGATATATTCGATGGTAAAGGGGAGGTAAGCTGAGAGGGAAGGCACCAGCTATTAGGAGTAGGGGAAGAAACTTGCAGAGAGTGGGGTACTGTCCATCTGTAGGGCCTGTCCTCGTTAGGATTACTAATAGGTGACCTAAGTGGTGCTGTGGATACAATGTTGAGCCTGGAGTCTGGAAGACCTGAGTTCAAATGCAGCCCTACTGGTACTTCCGAGGTATCTGACCCTGGACAAATCACTTAACCTCAGTTTCCTCAACTGTAAGATGGGGGAACTAGCACCTACCTCACAGAATTGTTATGAGGGTCAAATGAGATAAATTATGTAAAGAGAACTTAAAGCAGTGCCTGGTATATAGTAGGTATTATATAAATGCTACCTTCTATTTTTATCCATTCAGTGGGCTTTGCATCTAACTGTGTAGTCTGTGCAGTATATTTTTCATCCACTTTGTTTTTCTAGTGGAGACAATAAATCGATATTTGGGTTTTTTTAATTTCTCAAATGTTTCAGCTTTTTTTGTCAAAATTCTATTGCCATCATGATAGAAAGAGGAAAATGAATTGCTTGAAACTTCTGGTGATCAGATTTTGGAGAAGGTTGGATCTCCCTCTGTCAAGTCTTTAAAAACAGAAGACCGGAGGATAGGACCTTTGAGAAGTCTCTCAGAGCCTGGTTGACTCATTGTTTTGTAACAAATAAATTTCCAGGAGGAGAGGCCCACTGCCTGAAAACAAGTCTTGTTAGATCCTGTAGTCCCCAACTGTCTGAGAAGGAGGCAGCCGCTGATTGGGTTATCTCTGCCTCCAGCCCCCAGCTCTTTTGTGGAAGCAGCTCTTTAAACTAGAAAACAACCCTCTCAGGGCCAGAGGGAAAGGGAAGGGCTGAGCACATAATGTGGAGGCTGATTATCTTCTGAGGGCCTACAGAAGGCAAAGCTAGGGAGGGGACAAGAAAGGAGACCACTCCTGGGGCTGGAGTTTTACCGATTCAAGGAGACAAACATGGGAAGGGCTCTGGAGTTGATGTATGATTGAGGCATTGGGATGCAGAAGGGTCAGTTTCCCAATCTGGAGACATCTTAAACTCCCGGGGATGAAATAAATAAAGAATAGGGGAAACCCCTCAGGTAATTCACTAGGAATCTGTGCATCTGTATACAGAGATCCTGAGATAAGAAGTTCAAATGGATCCCCCTGGGAAATCAGATGTATGGGGTACAATGGGAAATGGAAATCCTAGGGGGATTCTTTTGAAATGGAAGATTTCAGGAACATCATTATGGGGGGTGGCTAGACTTTAAGTAGCGAGGGTTCAGATTGGGGAGTTTATGTGGCTGTTGTTGTTATTGTGGAGCTGTGTGGTTGGGGGTGAGTGTCTGGAGACAGAGTTTCCCAGGGAGGGTAGATGGCATTTCTAATAGATGCTATGGATCAGTATTGAATTCGGTGACACTGGTAACAACCTCTAGCCATGGGGGTTTTTCCCCCTTATTTCACACACTTGGCCAAAATAAAAGCAGGTTGAGGTACCTACCCAGAGTGCATCCCTTTTAAACTGCTGGTCCAACCAGCGTCCATCTCTCAAAGCTGTTTGACAGAACGCCCAAGCTCTTGGAGCACCTAGGAAGAGGAGGGAAGAGTGGCTGATTTAGGGGCTGTGTTTGAATCATGGTCCTCTTCTTTGGAAACTTGTTCCCCTATCAGAAGTATTCAGCTAGACCCCAGAAAAACTGCAGGTCCATCAATAAACACTAGTTAAGTGCCTACCATGTGAGGATACCAGTAAAAGGAGAAAACACCCCACTGTCCCCACTCTCAAGGAGCTCACAGCCTAATGGGGGAGCACAAACAAGCGATCTACAGGCTGAACTGGAAATAATCAGTAGGGAAGGCACTAGAATGAAAGAGAGTCAGGAAGAGCTTCCTATAGAAACTATTCCCTGTCCAACTCCTGGCTCCTGGTTGCTGTGTGATCTCCAACAGGTCGCTGACATCTCTGGACCTATGTTTATCCATGTCTCCCAAAGGGATAAAAATATCTGCTCTGCTTACTTCACAGGCTCAAGAGGGGTCATAAAATTAAAGGAGAGTTCAAAAAGACACTACAAATAGGAAAATGTGAAGAAGCTTAGACCAGACTGGTCTTTGATGTCCCTCCAACACTTCATACCTGACGGATCCCAGCCTTCAGTGACATCATTACAACTCTGAGAGAGAGAGACAGACAGACAGACAGACAGAGACAGATATACTAGAAGACCTCAGTCAAGCTCTTAGAAGACAGAGATGGTTTCATTTCTTCCTTCATACCTTCAGCACTTAACATAGTGCCTGGCCCATAGCAGATAATGGATATTTGTTGGATGGATGGATGAGTGTTGAGTAATTTATTTGAGGCACCAGAGGCAGGAAAAGAAGCTTTGGTCAGAAAAATCAAACTATTACCATTGGGTATCTTACCACAATGATAAATCTAAGAGCATGGGACCTCTGTGGGCATTTCAGGGTCAAAGGCTCTTCTCTACTCATTTTACTGAAGTTTTTTTCCCTGCCTGGCATAAGAGGTCCATTATCCACAAGTCAAACAACCTGTTGAAAAATGAAAATTTTAATCACCCAGATGTTGCCAAAGATCCAAGTGCATGACACAAGGTAGACAAGACAAGTGGTGGCCAGGATAAGTTTTTTACACTTTCCCATTAGCATTTTGCCACTTTTGGAAGCTCAGAGGCCCAAGAAGAGTGATAAAATATAGTTGCCAGGGAACATCTTATTTCCTTAGGCCCTGGCAATTGAACGCCACCCCTTACTTACCCCAGTTCAAAGAGAAAATCAGGCAGTGAAACTTAGATCTGTGGCTCATGAAAGGGACAGACAACCCATCTCAGTGTTAGCTACTGCTGAGGAAAGGAAAGAAGTTAATATCACTGAGGTCCAATAGAAAACATCAAAGATAGTACAACCCTCATCAGAGCCCCCTTCTTGGGTCTTGCGACTCAGTGACTTTTCAAACCCTGCTCCCTTCCTTCTCTCTACACACACACCGCTCTAATCTTGTTCTGACTATACCTCCCCAGGTCAACCCCAAGCCATTTTCCTACAAACCCTGTTTGTGTGTCTCCAAAATGCCTTCTCTCTTCAGCCCATTTCAGTTGAAATGGTTGATGAGGAAACAGAGGACCAGTGACATGAAGGAACTTACTCAAGATCACACAGGTTTCTCTAAACATGTCTAAAAGATCATCTCCTTCACCCTCTCCCCCTCCAACCAGCTTATTTTCCTTAATTTACCTTATTTTCGTGAATTTATTTTCCTTAATTACCTTAAACTGCTTGAAGGCAGGAACCATTTTTTTAAATCTATTTTTGCATCCCCACATTCAGCACAGTACTTGCTTGATAAATGCAACTGAATCGAATTCATTCCATCAGCCTCCGGTCAGCCAAAACAAAAATCTTGTCTTTCTTTAGTTCTTCTTCTTCTAAGGGCAAATTCTTTCACTCATATCACTCATTCAGATCTCCATCACTTCCCTACCGTGTCACTTACTGATTTGTCTCCCCATCTTCTATCTCTTCCTCTCCAGTCTTACATGCTACTGATAAAACAATCTTCCCAAGAACATTTACGTCTTTTTCTTCATAGTACTCCTTTATTTCCCTACTCCCATCCAATGCACCTGCTCCCCCTAATTATGACATACACATTCCTTAGCTCTCAGTGTTGTTGCTCTTTGCTTAGACAACTTGCCCCTACTTCTCCACTTATCTAAAGCCTATCCATCCTTGAGATCCAATTCAAGTTCTAATTTCCCTTTGAAGCTTCCCCAACTATCCTACCCTCTTTGTTAGTCTCTGCCTCCCTGGGACCCCAGAAACTCTTACAGTCTCATTGACAAATGGCCTATTGTTCATTATGTGGAAGTTCTGTCTCTGATTTTTGTTTGCTTGGAGGCAATGGGGTTATGTGACTTGCCCAGGGTCACACACCTGGTAAGTGTCCTGAGACCATCAGGTCCTCTAGACTCCAAGACCAGTTGCTCTATCCACTGCATCACCTAGCTGTCCTTTGTCTCTTTGATTCTTACAGGAGACTGTAAATTCCTTAGAGGCAAAGATGATGCTTTATTTCCTTGACACCTTAATACAGTAGGTATTCAGACACCGACGATGATCATAAGAACTGTTCCAAATTCTAAGATCAAACAGGAATATTCTTCTTTCTGTGAATCCCAGTTCTAAAGCAGAGTTCTCCGGCCTGGGGCAAAGAGAAACAATACTTCAAATGGGGACTGTGTGATGCAGGGCATTATGATTCCTCACCAATATGACAAGTAGACGGTCAACTTTACGGTTTGCTTATTTTCCAAGGTACATTTTTTAAATTAAATTTTACGCTTTTCTATTATCAATTATTCATTTGTTGTCTCCTAACCTCTCCACCCCCATTGGAAATTTAAAAAAAAAGAGAAGAAAACCCTTGTAAGAAAAAATCACAGTAAAGCAAAGCAAATTTCCATATTGGCCATGGCCAAAACTGTGTCTCATTATGCATATTAACCAATCACCTCTCTGTCATTCTTCTTTATTTAGAACTGGAGCTCCTATAGATACCTTAAACTTAACAGATCCAAAATTAATCCCATTTTCTCTTTCCCCTCAAACTCTCCCCACTTCCACACTTCCCCATTGATCTCCATGGTACTACCATCCTCACCATTCCTCTCCGCCCCCTGACTGGAGGGCTGAGTTATAAACTCCAAAACCTCCATTTAATGAAGATGCTCCCGCTTGGCTGCCCCACCGTGTCCCTGAATCCAGTACTCTCCCCCATGCCCGCTTTCAGCTGCTTTTTCTGTGTCGTCTACTCTAATTAGAGTTTTCTGTATTTGATTGTCTTCTTTAATTAGAGCTCCTTGAGGTCAAGGTCTTTCTTTTCCCATATTTATATCTCCATGCTTAGCATGATGCCTGGCACACAGCAGGTGCTTAATAAGTGCTTGTTGCCTGACTGACACACTGTCCATTCGTCCTCTGGAATCATGATGGATCATTACGTCAATCAGAATTCTTAAACCTTGTTCCTTTGACAACATTGGCATAAATTGTTCTTCTTCAGCTCACTCCACTCTGCAACCACCACAGGGGGCTTCACAGGCTTCTCTGAAACTGACTCATTCTTCATTTGTTACAGCACAATAATATTCTATTGTATTCGTATACCATAATTTAAGTCATTCCTCAATGGATGGGCACCCCTTTCTTTCCAGTTCTTCACCAAATAGCTACTATAAATATTTTTGTACTTCTCGGAGCTTTTCCTCTTTCTTAGCTCTCCTTGGGGATATAGACCTAGTCCATTACTGGATCAAAGGGTCTACACAGTACCTTTTGGGACAAAGTCCTAAATTACTTTCCACAATGGCTGGACCAAGTCACAGCTCCAACCACAATGCAATAAGATGCCTGATTTCCCTCCACCCCGCCAACATCTATCATATTCCTTCTTGGTCATCTTTGCCATGGGATTGAGGTGAACTTCAGAGTTGTTTTAATTTGCTTTTCTCTATTCATTTTGGGGATCATTTTTTATATGTCTATAGCTACCTTGGACTTCTTCCTTTGAGAACTTGATCTTTTATTCATTTGGCAATGGCCTGGGTACATCTTAATTAATGACAAGAAATAGAATAGAAAATTCTGATACTTAAGAAAGGGTTTTAGTACAGGAAACTGAGCACAAAAGCATGTGTCAGAAAACCTGAGTTCTCCTCTATTCCCATCTCTGACATTGATCCAATCAGACCTACAGAGCACTCTCTATTTTCCACCAATCTAATTCACTTTTTTTTTTTGAAAGCAATCAGGATCAAGTGACTTGTCTTGGGTCACACAGCTAGTAAAGTCTAAGGCTGGATTTGAACTCAGGTCTTCCTGACTCTAGGGCTGAGCCACTTACCTACTCCTCAACCTAATTCACTTTCATGGTGATTTGAGCTTCTCTTTCGCATGGACCTTATGGGGCTCCAGGAGGGCGTCAATCATGCCTGATCTAAATATTGTTCTTTCTTAGCACTGTTCTGCGCACAGTACATGCTTACGAGATATTTATTGAAATTTTGACATATGAACATAATGGAATCTTGCAAGTTGTAAGAATCGATGAGTATGAGAAATTCTGAGAAGCAGAGGAATAGACATGAATTATTGCAGAGGAAAGGGAGCACAGTCAGGATGGCAATATATATTATGACTATGACAACGTGAATGAAAAGAAACACAACAAAGGAAACCAAACAGCGTAATCATACTGATCAAATCTGGCACTGGTGAAGAAATAAGAAAACATACCACCCTGACCTCATCCTTTACAGAGGTGTGGAACATTCATACCTTGTCAGACTCTACATGTGTCTGCTAGCTTTGCTAAATGGCTTTATCTGCCCCCCACCCTCACTTTCTTTTTTATTCTATGTACAAAGGATGGTTCTCCAGAGAGGAAAGGAAGTATTTGGAAATAAAGGTGATATAAAAACAGAAATTAGCCATGAAAATAATCAAAACAATTCATAGGAAGCAGTCTACTTTACTAGAAAAATTTTTTAATGACAGATGTAAAAATATTTCCAGAGGGAGGATATGAAGGCTCATATGAGTTGGCATATACTGGAGTCAAGAAGACCTGAGTTCAATCCAAACTCAGACACTTAGTAGTGGGGTGACCTTGGGCAAGTTACTTCACCTCTGTTTGCCTGTTTCCTCATCTGTAAAATGGGGAGAATAATAGCTGTTTTGAAGCTCAAATGAAATAATAATTGTAAAACATTTAACAGTGTCAGGCACATTATAAGCTAACTGTTGTTATTTGGCAATTATGTTGGGCACCTACTATAAGCAAGGCATGGTCCTGGCCCTTACTTGGAAGGTATGGGGTTGGGGATGGGGTGGAGGGACAGACCTAGATACTGTTTTCCTGTTGCTTACCAAGGTAAAATAGGATGCCAAAGTACAATGCAGCATTGAGATCCTTTCTTTACAGTAGCTTTGGTGACCTGATGGGGCTGAGGGTGTGATAGGGGTAATTACTTTTTAGTATGAAAATGACAGATAGATCCATTCAGAATCCTGTGTCCAGATAGACCATTCCTGCTTGTGTGGCCTATCAGAAGTCTTCACCTCTTTGGGTCTCTTCATCTAAAAAGTAAAAAGCCTGGACTAGACTCTGCTTGGGAATCCACCTCTTACTGCCCTTGATAAGCTCCAAGTTTTCACTCTAAAGATCTTATTTTTTTTTTTTAACTCACACACTAAATACAAGGAGCGACCTCAGGCCACTGGGAGGGCTCGGTGAACACAAATGGCTTGACAGAGGCTGCTTATAAAACCTCAGGGGAAATGACTTGGGTTTTCTTCTTGTAAGGTCTTCTGCTCCTTGACAGGATGGGGCTCAGGCCCAGGTCCTCTCATGTCTCTTGGCCACAACGCTGGCAGTTGTCTCAGGCTTATTTTCAAAATATGGAACAAAACTCTCTAGCATTCGATGTCACTAGGAATGTCAAGGCTGCCTTCAAAACCAAGGGAGGCAGGGAAGCCTTTGTTCGGTCAGCTGAAGAAGTATATGAGACCTGGGTTTCAGAATTCCCATTCTGCTCTGTACTAACTGTATGACCTTAGAAGAGTCCCCTCCCATATTTGCAGTCTCCTTAATTGCTGTCTGACTCATCATGACCCCATTTGGGGGTCTTCTTGGCAAAGAGACTAGAGTGGTTCACCATTTCCTTTTCCAGCTCATTTTACAGATGAGGAAACTGAGGCAGGCAGGGTAAAGTGACTTGACCAGGGTTCCACAGCTAGAAAGTGTCTGAGGTCAGATTTGAGAAGTCTTCCTGAGTTCAGGCTTGGCCCTCTATCCACTGCACCACCAACTGCCCTTTCTTCTCCAGTACTCTGTGATCCAGGGACACTGGCCCTCTCGCTGCTCTTCCCACACAACACTCAAATGTCTTCCTTTCCCTATCCTCAAGACCTGGAATCCTCTCCCTCTTCACCTCTTGGCTTCTCTTCAGTTCAAATCGCAGTTCACTTCTCCATCCCAAGATGGACTGGTTAGGGCCTTCCTTCTGATATTACTCCCCATTTACTCTATGAATATTTTGCACGTACATAGCGATTTCTAGGTTGGCCTCCATTGTTGTAACATAATGATTATAATGGGAGCTCTTTCTTTGTATCCTCTTCCTTTAGCATGATGCCCTTAATAAAAGATTGTTGACTGACTGACTGACTAACCTGGGGTCTTTACTGACTCTAGATCCTATGATCCCCCTCTGGGCCTCAGTTTCCACATTTGCAATATGGGGTGAGGAGTCAATCTATATGCTCTTCCAGCTTTCTTCCAAGTCTAGATCCTGGGAACTTAAAGAAGGGGTTTCTCTCCAGGCAAAGGGGCTTGACATCAGGTGCCTCCAAATTGAAAATATCACTGGACCAGCTCATTCTCAAGGCAGACTCCAATGTGAGCAAGAGGCTGAAGGTGCAGAAGAGGAAAAGGAAGGAGGATGGGTTTTCCCAGATCAAAGTAAGCTCCTTCATCTTTTATTTCTGTAGAAATTTTTTCATCAGTCTCAAGAAATTCGGTTTTGCAGTTTGGGGCCTGGTCCTGGGGAGCAGAGATGGGGTGGCCACAGAAGGGAGTGAGCAGCAGAGGGAGATTTTTCTCTCCATTTGCATAACAGCAAGGGTGCCTAACAAAAGGGGCCTTGGAGACTGGCCTTTTTGGCCTGTGAAATGCTTCCTGCCCCAAGAACAAAAGCCAATGGTTTAATTGGGGTGATAGAAGTGTACTCCCCAGAGAAGTCAGGGCCTTCAAAGCCCAACAGCAACCCACTGGTCACAGCTCAAGGGCTTCTGCTCCTCCTTTCTATAGCTCTTCCTTTGGCCTCAGTTTCTCCCTTCCTCACAGCTTCTTTCCCCTTTCCAGGGCTCTCCACAAGCCCCAGACTCTTCCTCCTTCTACAATCTCCATGAGCCTTAGACTTCCCCTCTCCAAGGCTCTCCATGAGCCACAGACTCTCCTCTCCCTGCCCCCTACTTCCTAGGGGATAAGAAGATTTAAGGGGTCCTTTTGTCTCAGGCAAATGCATGAGCTCATTCCCTCTGAGCACATCAATACTTCCAACAGCTCCTGCAGAGTCTCTGGTTTGTAACTAGAGAAAACTAAACAGGTCTCATTTTTTGTTTGTATCTCCTCTATGGTGTCTGACACATAGTAATAAAGTTCCTTGAAAGATATGCTCCTAAATAGGGACTTGTTGGAAGTAGTACATAGTTTGGCTCCATTTCTCCCTCTAGGACCTCTGGATCCATCTTCTTGGAGCACTTCTAGTTATTTGGGCAGAATTCACCTAGCAGAGACCCAGGCCTGAAGCCTGACCTGAGTGAAACTTCACTGGCAGCCACTTCCAGGATCCAAATCCAATGCTAAACATTAAGCTCAGTTCCAGAGGGGCAACCCTGGAAGAGGTATTGTTAGGTCTGTTTCTTTAACCCAATTTGAAAACAAAATTTGATTGATGCTTCTTGTTTTTTTAATGAACATAACTTCCCCATATATACCCTCCTCCAACAAACCGTTCCTTGCAACAAAGCAAATCAGGCAAAATTTAGCAACAAATTGACCTGATCTGCCATCATAAGCAATTTTCCAAGACCACTGTCTCTGGCCTCTCTACCAAGAATTCAATAGGTTTCATCATCTTTTCTCTGGGACCACGCTGGGTCATTGCAATTAATCTGGATTTGGCTGTCTTTAAGGGTCTTTAAACTGGTCTTGCTTTCTAATTCTCTCCTGCCTTTTCCTCCAAATAGAAAAACCAAACTCCTTTTCCATCAGCAGAGATTCTGTCCTCTTCTCCTTCAAGATCTTGGGAGATACAGGATTTGGGTCCCCTCATCTTTCCCGTGGCTATGTGACTTCAGGGCAAGTGCTTATACAGTCCAGTGCTGTTAACAGAATGCATATGGAACAAAACTTGGAAGATGGCTCCAAGCTACATTCAGGGTGAGTTGTGACAGTGAAGACTTCAAGCCAGCTGTCTGGCTGTGAATCTACTTCTGTTGACTGACAGCCTTCTCAACCCATAGCATAAATTTTCTTTGTGAAATGTGTCTCTCCACCCAGCTCTGAAAGGTTCCTCTTTTTGGTTCATCTAACTAAGCATCCATCCCTCCAATAAAGGACAGAGCATTCTGGGGCCCTCCTTCAGGGTTAGTTGATGGTACAATCCTTTCCCTCACATCAGATCCAAGCGTGTTGATCCTGCCATAACATCTCTTGCATTTACCCCCTCCTCTCTTTTCACATAGACTTTACCCTAGATCAGGTTTCCTTTCATTGGGTTTCAGAAATAGCTAGTTGATAGAAGGAGAGGGAGAGGAAAAGATTTACTATGAAAGAAAGCTTATTGACTATGGAACAGGCATTTCAGAGGGCACAATGGAAGACCTGGGTGTTTAGTTGAAACTTTGGGGTGGGATGATTGAGGCAGACAGGAATGAGGAATTGGGCAAATGAGGGGAAAATGGGGTAGTGAGAAGTGTTTTCAGAAATCAGAAAGAGCTAGGTTCAAGTTCTAACTCAGTCTGATCAAAAACAAAAAGGAAATGCATTTTTGCTTACTTATGTACATGTTATCTTCCACCACTAGAATTCACGTTTCTTGAAGGCAGGGATTGTTGGCTAACGGGTTGGTTTGTTTGATCTTAGTATCCCCAGTATCTTGTTCAATTGAACTTAACTATCTCAGGGCAGGTTCATTTTTAGCAAAACAAAAAACAAAAAAAATCAAATTGGAGGCTATTCAAGAGCAGCTAACACTGGGCCCCTCAAATAGTGTCTAGGTCTGCAAAGAGGGTCCAAGTCTGAAACATCTAAAAACAGCAACCTTTGTCCTTCCCTTGCTTCCCTCCCTTCCAAAGGCCTGACTGAGGTGCTTTCAGTTGGGGTCCTGGTCCCTGGCTGTCCTGAATAAAGTGGGGGAGGGAAGGTGTGGGCAGACCTTGGTAAGCATTCTTTCTTTTCTTTCTTCTTTCTGTCTTTCTTTTTTTCCTTCTTTCTTTCTTTATTATGGTTTTCAATTTGTTTATTTTTAGTTTTCGACATTCACTTCCATATTAAATTTTATCCCCCTCCCTCCCTCCTCCTTCCCCACGACAGCATGCAATCTAATATGGGCTCTACACATACATTTCTATTAAATACATTTTCACATTAGTCATGTTGCATAGAAGAATTATAATGAATGGGAGAGACCAAGAGAAAGAAAAAAAACAAAAAAGAAAATAGCTGGTTTCATTCTGCATTCTGACTCCAAAGTTTTTTCTCTGGATGTGGATGGCATTTTCCGTCATGAATTCTTTGGAATTGTTTTAGGTCCTTCTGGCTAAGCATTCTTAAGCTTGTATCACTGTCCCACACAATGATATATGAGTCCAGGAGAATGAGTGAGGGTGCAGTGAGGCTATATACCAGGAGTTGAGATGACTTGCACCCAGGGATGGTTCAGAACCAAACATCCATTCTTTTAATTGATTTATAAACAGTGATAAAACACTTAAAGGATACAGAACACAGTGCTAGGCACTGGGAGGAAATACAAAGTTAATAATACATAGTACCATCCTCACAGAGCTCACATAATGAAGTCAATAATAACTGCTACCAGGCAGTTGAGTGGGACAGAAGACTGCCACTTCTTGACAACCATATCTGGATATAACTCAAGTGTATACATTACTGCGGTGTCCCAAAACCTTAGAGGCAAACTTTTCACACTTTACCTGTTAGGATACGTACCTTATCCCTTCTTTGTCCTTCGCCCACTTCCTTTCGCTTCCTTTCCCCTTTCCAAGTAGTCAATCTGTCCTCAGAGAGCAGAGCTCATGTTTTCCTGTTCCTATTCTTGTATTTGGGGAATTGGGACACACCCATGTCCCAAATAATCATGTTGGGTCAGTGAAACTAAATGACAGGCTGGAACCCTTAAAAGTACGTGACTTCTCCTTTCTTCCCACTGTTTCATATATTATTTCTGTTGGAAAGAACCCTAGTGATAGGTCAAATCCCCCTTCTCCATCCCTGCCTTCATTTTACTGATGAAGAAACTGTTCCTGGGAGGGTGTGTTTTTCCTAAGATCTCACCTCTAGTTCGTGGTCAAATTGAGATAAACCCACTTCTTTCTTTCCCCTGCACCTTAAAGACCCCAAGATGTTCAACAAAACTCATTTTGCAGAACGGTAAAATGAAACCCTTTCCCTCAGAGAGGAGATTAGCAAATGGAATCATGGGATCATGGCTCCTAATCCAGCGAGGGTCAGTCATTTCTGTCCCCCATCTTCCTCTCTCCTGTATTTTTCCTCTCTTCTCCCTTAGGTGACAATTTCTCCAGCGGAGGCCTCTATTTTATGTGCTCACATCTTCACTCCCCACTTTCTCTTTGTCCTTGGTCTTCTTTAAGAATGAGAGACAAACAACAACTTTTTAAAGTTTGTCATTTTTATTTTTTCTAGTAACAAGCATTTAAAATATTTATGTTTATTTTATTTTTCTCAATTATGGGTAAAAATAATTTTAACAATCATTTTTTATCATTTTTGATTTCCAAATTCCCTCCCTCCCCTCCTTGAGAAGGCAAGTACTTTGATATAGATTATACATGTGCAATCATGTAAAAGATTTCCATATTAGCCTAGTAACAAGCATTTTTAATTCATCTGTCCTTCCCCTTCTCCACTGAGCACATTTTAAAAAAGAAAAACAGAACAAATCCTTCAATACATAGTTACATAGTCCAGTCAGTCACTGGATCTGAGTTCAAATCTCACCTTAGATACTTGACACGCACTAGCTGTGTGAGCTTGGGCAAGTCACTTCACCTTAATTGCCTCATCCTGGGTCATCTCCAGCCATCCTGATGAATATCTGGTCACTGGACTCAGATGGCTCTGGAGGAGAAGTGAGGCTGGTGACCTGCACAGCCGTCCATCACTCAAAACAAAGTCCAGGGTAAGTCATCATTGCTCTGATGGCATGGTCTTCTTTGGTAACGAAGGACAAACACACAACAAAGATTTATTAAGCATACAGTTATATGCACTGTGCTAAGCTCTGAGAATATAAAGAAAAGCAAAAAGATAGCTCCTTTTCTCAAGGAGTTTACAATCTAAGGGAAAGACAACATTCCAACAACTGTGTACAAACAACATATGTTTAGAACAAATTAGAGATCAGCAACACAGGGAAGAAGACACTAGTAAAGCAGAACAAATTCCCACGTTAGCCATGTCCAAATACTTATGTCTTCTGAATTTAAGCTGATCACCTCTCTGTCAGGAGGTGTGGTGTTTCTTCTCCCTTCTTTTGGACCCATGGTCTATCATTGCATCGATCAGAGTTCTAAGGCTTTTCAGAGCTGTTTTTCTCTACAATGTTATTACCATCGTATAAATAGTTCCCCTGGTTCTTCTCACTTCACCCTCCATCAGTTCATAAAGGTCTTCCCAAGTTCATCTGCAACTATCCATTTTGTCATTTCTTACAGCACACTAATAATCATGCCATCATTTGTTTTAGGTGTTCCCCAATAAGTGGGCACCCCATTCGTTTATGGTTTGGGGTTACTGTGAAAAGCCCTGCTGTGAGTATTTTGTACATATAAGTCCCTTTTTAACAGGTTTCCATTGACTAGCCCTTTCTTCATTTGCTGACTCCAGAAAATGGCCAGATTAATCCCAGAAGGCAAGGTAAGGACGAAGAGTGTCCAGTGTTGGACATCTGCTTCAGTCTCCTCATTTGTAACATGAGGATAATGATAGTATCCACCTTTCAGGGTTGTTGTAAGGATCAAATGAGATATGTGTAAAGTGCTTGCTATACTGTCTGGTACATAATAGGTGGTATATAAATGCTAGCTATCATCATTATCATCTTCATCATTTTCTGTCCTCTAACCAAATTCCACTCTAGGCCCAATTCGAGGGCTACCTCCTCTTATACAAGGCCTTTCCTAAACCCTCCAGGTATTAGGGCTTCCCTTCCTCCAAATTATTTCATACATACTTCACATGTGCTCGTCCTTCGTTTCTAAGAGAACCAATAATTTCATATATATTTCCCTAGTAGAGTACAAGCACCTTGAGGACAGGAAATTTTCATTTTTATCTTTCTACCTCAAGTACCTAATGCAGCAAGTAACATACAACAGTGCTTCATAGATGTTAGTCAAATTGAAATGATTGAAATTAAAGCAATTTAAAGCAGAGTATCCAAGTAGGAGGACAACTGTGGTGCTACTGATAGAGTTTAGGGCCTGGAGTGAGAGTTCCAATCTGACTTCAGACATTTACTAGCTATGGGACCCTGGCTAAGTCACTTAACCCTGTTTGCCTCCGTCTCCTCATCTGTAAAACAAGTTGAGAAGGAAATGCAAATCACTCCAGTATTTTTGCCAAGAAAACCCCAAATGGGGTCATGAAGAATCAGATATGACTGAAATGACCAAACAACAAAATTCAAGTGCTGACCCTTCTCAGTATATGTGAAGGTGATGTCCAGAAATCCCCCAATCCCCACGCTCAAGGCAAGCCTCCATACTGCTTTCCTGGAGCCTGGGCCAGACCCTTCTCTTAGACTGCTGTACCCTCCCAAGCTCCATTACAGGGAAGGAGGAACCACAGGCTAGTAAAGTAACTCTATCAGACTAATCCCAGGTTCTTTGAGTGGGAGTGGGAGGTAAAACGTTGTTTGGGGTTTTTTTGTGGGTTTTCCTCATTTTATTTTTTGCAATTATAAGCTTAGTACCCATCAACAAAAACATTTGAATAAACAAATATTTTAAAATGGGATCATACCCAAAGCCATAAACTCCAAACTCCTTACAATTTGTTTTACAAAGTGTATATTCACTTTAGTGTTTGCCTCTGTGGTTCCTTCAGATCGCTTTTGCTCTTTGTACAAATAGGCTATTTTTCTGCGACATTGTATTTCGCTTAATGATTGTCAGCTTTTTCCCAAATTTCTCTTCTTTGGCTTTATTTTTATCACAGCTTCATTCAGTTTGTAGCACATGGAACTTCTGTATTTTGGGAGCCCACGTTTTCTTTTATACGTTTAGGAACCTTTGTTAGGCTCTAAAAATAAAAATGGAGCAGTCTAAGTGTTTTATTTTTATATTTCAATCTTAAAATAGAAATTTAAATGTTTTTAAAAGTCAACCCATAAATAAAATGACAAGACAATAAGCCTGTTTGCCATGTTTTCCCCAAAGAAAGGAAGGCACAGAATTGCGAAGACAAGGAAAATTGGGAGGAAAGGAGGAGAAAGATGGAGAAGGAGGAGAATAAGGAGCATGGGGGAACAAATTATATCAGAAAAAAAGAAAGCATTGAAGCACAGAGAAAGACAGAGGGAAGGAAGGAAAGTAAAGGATGGGAGGAAAAGGGAAGGGATGGAAAGGGAAGGGAAGGGGAGGAATGGGAAGGGATGGCAAGGGAAGGGAAAATGAGGTAGAGAAAAGAGTATCTCCAACACAGAACCCGATTTTCCTATTTCTTTCTTAGTCTCCCCCAACACTTGGCGGCCTGGACTCCTTTATCAAGCTTCACACCATCAGAACCAGAGAGGAAACTATCTCTACCTCTCCAACACCAGCTCTGCTGTTGCTCAGATAAGATGAGGGACAACTTCAGTGTTTGGTGTCAACTCCAGGGAGAATGGGACTCTGAGGGGGGTACAGTCAGCCCCAGTCCCCAACTCCTCCTTCAGTTTCTTTGTGCCTTTGGGAGTCTTTTCCATAAGAAAGGGTTCAGGAATTTTTTTTTTTAAATTTTTACTTTGAAGAAAATTTTTACATCTACTATCTCACCCCTAAAGGGAAGGGAAGGAAAGATGACTACTATTTTACCCATTCAACCGATAAGGGAACCGGAGTCTAGAGACGCTAAGTGACTTAGTTATCATGGCTTAAGACCTCGGTAGTCCCATGTCTGAGACTCAAGGATATAATCAAAGAGAAGGCGGAGGAAAAGAAAGAAGAGGAGGAGCAAAGGGAAGAGGGGGGAGAAGAAAAAGAGGAGGAAAAGCAAAAGATATCAACTGTAACACACTTCTTTTAACTGACGATGGAAAGGCCCAGATACTTTAGCTGTCTACTGATACCCAGTAATAGCTGCTTTCTGAATCTTGGCTTCAGCTTGGGGTCAGAGTCGAGGATAGGGGGCATGCCCAGAGCCAGACTCCCTATCCTCCTCTGAGAAGAATTTATCCTGTTTCGCCTTGCTGGAGGAGGGAGAAGGAGAAATGGACAGCAGCAGCTCAAGTCTAAACTCTGAACGTAGTCTCTTACCTGAATACGGCCCAGGTTACAGGGTCGGGATTTGGATCACTGAAGGATCAGTAGGTGGTATTATCACCAAATCTTTCCAGTTGTGGGCCAAGGGGAGGGAGAAGGAATTAAGCATTTATTAAGTACCTACTATGTGCCAGACATGATGCTAAGTACTTTTACAAATATTATTTCATTTGATCCACCCAACAACTCTGGGAGGTAGGGGCTATTATTATACCAATTTACAGTTAAGAAAACTGAGGCAGACAGAGGTTAAGTGACTTGACACTAGCTGTGTGACTCTGGGCAAGTGGTTTAACCCTATTTGCCTCAGTTTCATCATCTGTAAAATGAACTAGAGGAGGAAATGGCAAACCACTCTAGTACCTTTGCAAGAAAACCCCACGAAGGGTCACAAAGAGTTGGACACAACTGAAACAACTGACCCTCAACAAACTAGCTGTAACTTACATAGCTAGGAAGTTTCTGAGGCTGGATTTGAATTCAGGTCTTCCCAACTCCAGGCCCAAAGTCCACTTCAACACCTGCTGCTTCAGGTGAGGAGACTGAAGAAGATAACACTCTTAAACTTAAAAAGAAAACTGGGAAAATAAACTCACTCAATCCTCCAATCTTCTCTTTCTTTCCATTTTCCTCCCCTGGGTCAGTTTCTCATCATTTCACTTCTCCAATGTCCTTCCATCTCCAACCCAGCTGCCATACTGCTGCTCAGTTCATCTTCTGAAAGTATAGCTCTGATTATGTTCTTCTGCCCAAGAATTTTCTTTGACCTCTCATTCCCTAAGAGATAAAGTTGAACTATCTTGACCTTGTACTGGGGACTCTCTATGATGTCTGGCCTTATCTAATCCCTAGGGTTAGGGGGACTCAGAGGGATGGGCAGTGTAGTATACTGGCAAGAACCTCAAAGAAATCAAAGAGGAAAAGGACCAATATGAACAAAAATATTTTTAGCAGTTTTTTCTGTGAAGGCAAAGATGGGAAACTAAAGGGCAACTATCATCTGGGAAATGGAAATTATGGTATATAAATGTAAATGAAATACTATTGTATCTTAGGGGCAGCTAGGTGGTACAGTGGATGGAACACTGGGCCAGGAGTCAAAATGACCTGGGTTCAAATTCAGCCTCAGACACTAGCTATGACTAGCTCAGACTCTGGGCACATCATTTAACTCTGTTTGCTCATCCGTAAAATGGGCTGGAGTAGGAAATGGCAAACCACTCTAGCATCTCTGTCACGAAAATCCCCAAAAGGGGTTACAAAGAGCTGGTCACCAATGGAATGACTGAAGAACAGCACTGTGTCTTAAGAAATGATCAAAGGCATGGGTTCTGAGAAACCTGAGAAGACTTGTATGAAGTGATGTGGACGGAAGTGTGCAGAACCAAGGAAAGAATTTATAGGAAAGACATTTCAAAGACAAATAATTTGAAAGACGTAATAGTTTCAATCAATGCAATGACTAACCACAATTCCATAAGACGGATAATGATATATGCCAGCCACTTCCTGACGGACAAATATGGTCTTAGATACAGAAGGAAGAAGGCCAATGTGAAAATTTGTTTGGCTTTTTCATGAGTCAGTCAGTAAATATATAGTGAGCACCTACCCTGTACCAGTCCCTGCGCTAAGCCCTGGGGCTCTAAAGAAAGGTAAAAGAATCCCTGCGCTCAAGGAAATGACAGTCAACTGGGGGAGACAATTACACAAACACCTATGTGCTCCATCATTTCAGTGGTGTCTTACTCTTCATGACCCCATTTGGGATTTTCTTGTCAAAGATCCTGGAGTGGTTTGCCATTTCCTTCTCCAGCTCATTTCATAGATGAGGAAACTGAGTGACTTGCCCAGGGTCACATAGCTAGCAAGTATCTGAGGCTAGATTTGAACTCAGGTCATCTTGACTCCAGACCAGGCTCTTTATCCACTGCATCACCTAGCTGTTATAAACAGGATAAAGTAGGGAGAATCAATAGAGGGAAAGTCAGATTTTTAGCTGAGACTCAAAGGAAGCCAGGAAGGCCAGCTCCATATATTTTGTGCAGAGCTTTTGCTTTTTTTTCCCCCTTTTCCATTGGGAGGAGTGAGAGGGTGAAAAAAATGCTTATCAATTGAAAAGTAAAATAAATTTAAAAAACGAATACTGAATTTGAAATCAGAAGAACTGGTTTCAAGCCCCACTTAATATCTGTGTGGTCTTGGGCAAGTCACTTACAGAATTACAGAATATTAAAACTGACAGGAACTTTAGAGGTTATAAATTCATTTCACCTGTCAGGGCTCCAGTTTCCTCATCTGTAAAATGAAAGAGCTAGACTAGATGACCTCTAAGGTCCCTTTCTAAGGTCTGACATTCTGCAAGTAATATCAAAGTTCACTGGTTGAAAATAAAAACAAGGCAGTATATGATAAGGGTGGGGCAGACTCCAGATAATAAATGTTCAAAAGACTTTAGGACAAACACATTTTATTTTAAAATCCATAACAAAACCAGGGCTCCTCCAGTCTCCAATGGGGTGGGGCTCACAACTCACTGTCATTCCCATTGGAGCCCCCCTGAGTGGAAACCAGGGTGCTAAACTGCTGTTTGCATGAAAGTCCATGTTCCCCTCTTTCCAGCATCACCTCCCACCCAACTCCATACCACACCATACTTTTAAAAAGACCAAGAAAGCAGTAGGTACCATGAAACTCAAGGGGTTTCCATTTCTAAGAAGACCACTTTACAAAGCTCCGTACTTTATCCCTCTACCCATACAATCCAACAAGCCAACACCAGACCCCAGGAAGGGACAAGCAACCCTTCCCCCATCCACAAGGAGCTTTGATATCCCCCTTCCTATCCAATGTGTAGGTTTCCACCTTCTGGGCTCTGTGTGGATTCATTCTCTGGACTGAGTACCATCAAGTACCCCTGGTCTCTCTCATTCTCTCAACCTTGTTCAAATCACAAAACTTCTTTGGAACCTCAGTTTCCATACATGTAAAGTAAGAAATTTTTGACTTATCTAGGTAGCAGAGGGGATTGAGTGCTTGCTGCGTGTAGAGTCAATGAAACTCAAATTCAAATCCTACCTTGGGTACTTCCTAGTCACGTTAACCCGAAGCAAGTCACTTAACCTCTCCTAGCCTCAGTTTCCTTACCTATAAAATGGTATAATAACAGCGCCAATCTCAGAGGCTTGTCATGAAGACCAAAGGAGATAACACCAAGCAAACTCTATTGCCCCATGTAGTTGCTATCACCATTATGATTGCTTTACTGCATGGGCAGTAAAGAGGACTGGCCCCTTCTCCGCAGCCTATGCGTACAGGGTGACTTTGAGAAAAGCCCAGGGCAAAAGTGAGCTGTCATTGTTATCATCTCCAAGCTAAGCTCTGCTCAAAAGCTGGATCATTTCCATCCGCCTCACCTGGTTAGCATGAGTCAGCCTGAAAACACCAGAAGGGCTAGTAGCCAATGGCCTGGTATGGAGCCTGGAGGAGACCACCGAGCTGAGTCCAGGGCAAGGCAGGAGGGGCAGCTCCCCTCATCTCATCAGCACCGCCTCCTCTCCAAACTGCAGAAGATACAACAGGGAGAGAGGTTGTGTTTATGACGTTTTGTTCTGTTTTTTCTCTCCTGTGTTTCTTGTGGCATTTTCTGTTCCCCACCTCGGGGTGCAGAGGTGGTGGGAAAACCCGTTTGTCAAAAAATATTAGACAATACGATGAGAAGCCAAGAGCGCTGCATGCAGAGCCCGAGAACGAGGTTCGGATGTTGATTCTACCTGGAAGATACTGGACATGTCCCTTCCCATCTCTCTGGGCCTGTCTCTTCATCTTTAAAAGGGGTCGGGGGTAGGATTTCACGTCCTTTAAGGTTCATTCCACTTCAAAATCATAACAGCTGGCACTGATACAGCGCTCTAAGGTTTGCAGGCCACTTCACACGTGTCATCTCCTTTAGATCCCCACAACATCTGAGGCATCTTATGACATCTAAGTTACATGTAAGGCAACTAAGATTGAGGATCTTGGAAGGACTACCCAGGGTTACACAGTAAGGGTCCTGAGGCTGAATTTGAACTCAGGAAGATGGGAGTCTAGACTTCTTGGAGAATTTGTTAAAATAAAGGGGGAGAGGAGGGAAAAAAACAAGAAGGGAGAAGAAACATTCTAGAATATAAGGGTATTCTGTGTATACACTCAGATATGAAAAAAATTTCATCTTTATTTCAATATAATTGGTTTCCTTTATGAAAGTCCCATACATTTTGTTTTGTGCATTTGAAAACATTATTCTGAGTAGAGGTTCCTAGGTTTCCCCAGAGTGTCAAAAGGGTCCACGATCTAAGTGAGGTGATAAATAGATATCATCCTACAATAATGATAGTCTTTCCCTGGACTGGTTGAGGAAGAGATAACTCCTTAAATAACTATCATACAATCAATTAAAAGACAAGAGTTTGTTAAGTTCCCCCCAAATGCTGGGCATTGTGCAATACAGCTACAAAATGAATCAGTCCCTGTCCTCAAGGAACGTATATTCTTACAGTTACAAAGCCAGGTTTGGTTAAATAAATAGGGTTCTGCTTAAATAAAAGCACTACAGAAAATCCCTTCTGGCTGGGTAATCAGGGAAGGTGTCAAGGCATTTGAGGTGGTCACAAAGCATTTCATCCCATTTAAGGAGATGGTGTGTTGGAAGGAGCCTCGTTCCTGACCACCTAGCATTTAGCCCACTCATGTCACCGATGGGGAAGTGCAACGATGAATCCAGTGTCACAAAGATAGTCTGACCCGGTCTTCTAGTGCCCTGTTCTTTTCAATATACATGTGAAGCTGGATTAAAAAATATACACACACACTGCCCTATCTGGAGGCAAAGATAAGAGCCTCCAATGCCATGATCCCCTCTTTTATCCATATTCTCAGTCCTTCCTCCTATCCCACCCCACCTTCTCCCCTCAGCCCCAGCACACCTAGCTAGGGGAGCAGAAATAAATCTTGCCTGTTCTGCTCCTGGCAGGCAGGCAGTCAGGCAGACACACAGACAGACACAGAGACAGACACACACACACACACACACACACACACACACACACACGACATTGGGTTAAAGATCCTAGCATAACCCAGACAGTAACCACCACCCCCAAGTCTCAGCCCCAAACCACCACAGCAGGCCAGAAAATGAGTTGATGATTAAGGACAGGATTAAATATTAACCAATCAGTAAGAGGACATGGAGTAATGTCTGTGTCTGCACCTGAGACTAAGCTAAAAATACCTTCCCCTCCCTGCAGGGCCAGTTCTGAAAAATCACATGGGTTTCGCTCGCTGATCTGAGGTTTCCAAGGTGTCCCCCCACCTCCTAGCTGGACTTCTGTCTCTGTCTCTTTCCCTCTTTCTACCCCGCCACACCCACCTGTCTGTCCTTCTTTCCTCTACTTTAATCATCCTCTGATGTCAGTTAACTAGAAAGGCTCCAAAGAGTGAGATGGAAGAGGAGGCAGGCCATTTACCTGCCAGTCAAGTCTCCACCCACCCTCCCTGCCACGTCTCCCCCCCTCCCCCAGGCAAAGGTAGAGACACAGGCTTGGGCCAGAAGGGGAGGAGAAAAGAGACAGACAGACGTTCAATTCAGTAAGGTTCTACATCTGTACTAAGCAGTTACTGTATGTGCCCACACCTAAGCTGGCACCTTGGCAGAGCCAGAGAAAGCCAAGGCCCCTGCTGCAAAAGGTTGTGTTCTCTGAACCTGGGGGTGGGAGGGTTCAGTACTGTGGAGAGAAGTCAGAGGATCTGGGTTTGAATCCTCTCTCCATCACTAAATAGCTGAGTGAGAACCCTGACCAATTCAAATTCTTCACACAGAAAATAAGGAAGTTGCGTCTCTGAGATCCTATGAGGTTTTCATTTTATTTCTAGGTGGCACAGTGGATAGAACGCAGCACCTGGAAGACCAAAATTCGAATCTGACTTCAAGCACTAGCTGTATGACCTTGGACAAGTCATTTAGCCTACCTCAAGACTCATAATAGTACTTACCTCCCAAGATTGATGCAAGAGGACCAAACAGGACAATATTTTTAATGTATTTAGCACAATGTATGGCACATAGTAAATGCTAGCCATTTTGTTCTTGTTACTAGTACTATTTTTACGTGGCAAATATTTCATAGGATCATAGATTTTAAAGCTGGAGAGGACCCTGGAGCCTGTCAAGTCCAAGCCCCCATTTTACAAATTAGGAAACTGAGGCAATATAGGTCAAATAGCTAACAGATATGGTTTTAAGGTTTGCCAAGGACATATTATCTCATTTGATCCACAATAAACCTTTGAACAAGGTGCTATGGTTATAGCCATTTTACAGATGAGGAAATTGGGGCAGAGAGAGGTTAACTAACTTGCCAGCTAGTAAAGTTCTGATACAGAGCCTGAACCCATTTTCTTGACTCCAAGTCATAACTTCATGACTCTGTCCACTACTACAGCTCCACAGACAGTAAGGGTCTACGGCAGGATCTGAACCCAGGTCTTCCTGTCTCCATATCTAATGGCCCATACTCATGCTATATATGTCCCTCCTGTGTCCCTCGGTATAACTAGTCACCTTCACAACAAACTTGAAGGTCTGGTCACAGATCCTTGCAATTAACTTGGTGCTAAAAACCAGCTAGTATCAAATAAAGGCTTTTTACCTAAATGGAGAGCCTTGGACTAGAATGGTCAGCTCCATAGTATTACAAACAGTTTACCAAAAAAAAAAAATTACATGACTCTTCCCTTCACCAAGCAAACTCCTTTTTCTAAATAATAGCTGCCTCTGGGAAGCATTCCCAGATTGATGCCCATTTCATGATGCTCCCTATCCAATAATGCCCATTGTCTGCTCCCTGCTCCTCTGCAGTGACTCAAGGTCAGTGTCTGTAGCTGCAGGAAGTTGGTTCTGTTTATATGGTTCCACCAGTGACATCTAAAGTCAGTTAGGTTAGGGTTTGCCAGGCTAGCTCAACAAAGGTTATCTCTCCGCCCATACTTTTGGGGAGTTGTTACCAGTGGAATATGAGCCCTATTCGTGATCGCAGAGGTCCCGGGTTTGACTTTCCTTAGTAGCTATGAGTAATTAGGGGAGTATACATGAAAAGCATGTAGGGGAGGGGATGGTATTGGTTAAAGGGAAGTCCCAGACAAGGAAACTCCCTCTACCAAAGCAGGTCAGCACCTTTCCTGCTATTTCAAGTAGTAGAAAGGTGCCCCATCACTCACACAGCCATGATGGTGCAGAGAAGGGAAAATGGGCTCAGGTCTCCCTGGCTAATAGACTTGAGTCACTACACCAGCTGCCTACATGACCCCTTCAGCACACACATATATGTATACAATATACCTATTCAAACATACACACAATACACATGTGTACACACAAATAACACACACAATATGTATATGAACACAATACAGCGTACATGAGCATACTATATTATACACATAAATATAGAGAGTATATAATGTATTTTATTTTTTGGAAAAAATATAATTTTACTAAAAATACATAAAAATGTAATTTTCTTAAAACAGAATAAAATTTAAAAGTATTTATTAAAATATTGATAAAATTAATTTTTACTTGAAGCAACAGGACGTACATGTCAGAGGAAGGGATAGATAGGCAAACAATTGTTTTTTGACTGGTACTTCTTTTACTAAACTCAACTTTTATCAGGAGGTCAACCAAAAGACAAGCGTTTATTAAGCACCTACCATGTACCTGGTACTGTGCTTAGGACTGAGTTGTTTCAACCCCTTCTTCCCACTCCCACTCTAAGGACCTCAAACCTCAACTTTGGCTTTGTTATCTCATCCAACTTTTTCATGACTCTATTTGGCATTTTCTTAGCAGAGATATTAAAGTGCTTTGTCATTTCTATCTCCAGCTCATTTTACAGATGAGGAGAGAGAGGCAAACAGAGTTAAGTGACTTGCTCAGGGTCACACAGCTAGGACGTGTCTGAGGCGGGATCTGAACTCAAGTCTTCCTGAACTTGCACTCTATCTGTTGCACCATCTAAATGTCGGGAATCAATCTTACTTAGCTAAAGTTCGGCTTTCTATTTGAATCTGAAGTTTTTTTTATTTTAGTTTTTGCTTTTCTTGCCAGGTTATAATTATTCCAGCACCCATTCACAATACCTAGGTTGCCTTCTTTGTATTCTGAACATTTCCTGTTCTGCTAGAGAGATTCTATTTCTCTCAATCAGAAGTTATCCTTGACCTGCCAGATCCTAAGTTCTCACCTGCCTGGTTAGTAGCAGAAGCAGTGTCCAACAAAGGCACATGTAGCTTCTTGCCAGGATGTCTTCTTAAATCATGATGTTTTTCTGGAAGCAGTCAGCACTCAATCATTTATTAAGCTCCAGGATTCTAACTGACACACTTTTTTCTACTGCCTTGTGATAAATGATTCTTCTTCATGATGTAGCAGGTTGCTAGGCGTCTGCAATTTCACTTTAACTGCATTTAAAGGGATCATCTTTGGGAGCTGGGGTGGTGGTAGCGATGCTTTAATTCAACCCAGCAGAAAAGAACAATTTTAAAGCACTGTGTAGTAATTCTCTCTCTCTCTCTCTCTCTCTCTCTCTCTCTCTCTCTCTCTCTCTCTCTCTCTCTCTCTCTCTCTCTCTCTCTCTCTCTCTCTCTCTCCCCTTCCCTCTCTTTCTGTCTGTTTGTCTCTCACGCACACTTTCCCCCCTTTTTTCTCTCTTTCTGTCTGTCTCTCTCTCACTCAGTCTCACACACACACACACACACACACACACACACCATTAAACTTGTATTTGAGTATCACTTGTGTTTATGCAACTCTCTCTGTTAGTCCTACCTCTCCTAAGGATGGATGCCTTATTAGGAATGAGAGGCAAGTGTTTCAAATGAGAATCAAAGTCTAGGGATAGGAGCTTAGAGGTGCAAATGGAACTGAGAGTCATGAATGGGGTGGCAGATAAAGTTTGAGCATGGATGTGTTGTGAGAAATATGGGGATGAGTAAGGAAGTCAAGTGAAGAAGACTGCACGTTCTAAGCTGAAAGCAGGGCTTGACTAGTCCCTAGAGTTTATGCCAAAGTATAAGTACAGGGGGAGGGGGGCCAAAAGAACCAGGGATGTCTCAGAATCTTCCTGGGTCAATTAGAACAGAAAGCCAAGGGTCCATGAAATGCCTCTGTAGAGATGGGGTTTTCCAAGCAGGCAAATAATAAAGGGGGTTGGGGCTGGAGGAGGATATGAAGTTAGGAGCTGCCTTGTGCTGAGCTCTGAGCTAAATACTAGAGCTACAAAGAAAAAAGCAAAATCAGTACTTGCCTTCAAGGAGCTCACATGCTAATTGGGGAAAACAATCCGGAAAACAATTATGTACACGTCCTATATGTGCAAGATGAATTGGAGGTGATGTCAACATACTGGAGTGGTTCAACATTTCCTTCTCCATTAGATGAAGGTAAACAGAGGTTAAGTGACTTGCCCAGGGTCACACAACTGGTAAGTATCTAAATCCAGATTTGAACTCAGGTCTTCCTGACTCTATCCAACTCAACCACTGAGCTGCCCCTGAACTTGGTTCTACCAATTCTCAAGTGTTTATGCCCATAGAAAAAAGAAGTTGGGGAAGGGCAGGAGCAAGGGTGAGGGAGGTGACCCTAGGGAAGGTGGACAATAAGGGGACTACATCTTAACACAACCCCACCCTTGACACAGCTCAAGAGAATGACTTGACCATATGACCAAAAGACCATACTTCAGTCCCAGTAACCTGCTAACCTTCTGACCATGCCACAAAGCAAAGTCCAACTTCTCTGAGGCTCTAAGGGCCTCTCCCTCCATTCCTCTGACTTTCTGTCAGTCTCCTTTCCCTGACTGGTCCAGAACCTCCCACACCGAAAGACAAACAAACTTATATACCTTAATAGAGAAACACAACAGTCACACATGGAGACACACACAGGCCAGAGGGAAAATACTCACCGATGGACTCAGCTGTTACATATACTAGGGGCGTGTGTGAATTCCAGCAGGTGTCTGAGAAACTACATATAGCCTGCAGTCATAGAAGTCGAAGACCCACGTAGCACACCTTCATCTACATATGTTTGCATACAGCATATTCAAAGCTCTAAATCCTCAAACAGAATCTATGGGCTTTATGAACCCTTTGGAATTTCACCCAGCTCCTCCAGGACACTGGCTCATCCCTCCTGGGAACTCATTGCTGAGTCTAAACATGGATTGTGAATAAAAGGCAAGAGAGGAAAAGAGGGTGATGAAGACTCACCTACCTCAGATGCATCCTAGTCTGCTCTCCACCTTCCTGAGAGTGAGGCAAAGGTTCCAAAAGAGACTAGCTGGAGGCTGATGGTTTTCAGAAACTGAATATTGCATTATCTCACTCTCTACTTGCCTATTTTTTAAGGAAGTCTACTTTGCAGTGGAGGAAGGAGGGAAGCATTTATTAAGCACCTACTGTGCGTCATACACCATGCTAAGTGAATTTACAAATACCACCTCTTTTGGTTCTCACAATGGAAGATAGGAGAAGGGAATCAAAGTTTGAGGGATGGAATCGGATCGAGAGGATGGCAGATTCAAATTTCCTTTTAGGGAGAATGTCCTGAGGTCATCCAGGATGGTGATAGGACAGACTGAAAGAAGTTTCAACCTGGTTAAGTTTGAACCTAGAGGAGAGAAGATATGAGAGGAGACATTCAAATGTCTACTTTGTGCACAGCTCTGCTTGAGAATAACAAAAGACAAAAATGAAATCCTTTTTCTTCTCCTAGAACTGTCCATCCTCCTGGACACCTTGAGCTGTCTCCAGCTATCAGAAGCGTAGTTATCTGAAACGACTGAACAGCGACAATAACAACATATGAGAGATCCCAAGGAACAATTAGTGCAAGTCACATGAGAGGCAGATTTTGCCTTGATAGAAGGAAAACAATTCTAACCGTTGGAGCTGTGTCAAAGTACATTGGATTGCCCCAAGAAGTAGCAAGTTATTCATTACTGCAGTCCTTTAAGCAGAGGCTAGATCAGGGGTGGGGAACCTGCAGCCTTGAGGCCACATGTGACCCTCTAGGTCCTCAAGTGAGGCTAAAAGGGCCACAATTGGCCCTCTAGGTCCTCAAGTGCAACTCAAGGGCAGCATATGGCCTTGAGGCTAAAGGTTCCCCACCTCTGGGTTAGATGACCATTTGTTGGAAATCACACAGAGGAAATTCCTGTTTAGATACAGGTTGGACCAAATTATTTCTGCGATCCTTTTTCTCGATCTTGAAATTTCATGAATCTGGCCTAAGAGAAGTCAAATATTCCTCATGAGGCCCAAATAAGATTAAAGTGTAATAAAATAAATAAAAATAAATAACATATTTTAAAACGAAATCAATATGTGGCCCGCTGGCATCCTTATGTATGGTCGAATGGCCCCATTTAAATCTGACACCACTGGTCTAAAGTAGAGGGAGAGATGGAGGAGTTGGAGGTAGGCAAGATAAAGGTTCAGGGGATGAGTCAGAATTAAAGGATATCATACCGAGTCAGCTGGCCAGCGAGTATTGATTTATGAAGCTCCTACTATGTGCTAGCCACTGTGGTAAAGGTTGGTCAGGGATACAAAAAAAGGCAAAAACAAACAGGGAATCCCTGCTCTCCAAGACCTCAGAGTTTAATGAGAAGGGCTCATAAAATGGAAGATGAGGGAGAATGAATTTCAGGTATGAGAATGGGGATGTAGACAATAAACTTAGAGACGCCTGATCCCCACCTGCCCTATGGAACCTTCAGGAAACCAGTATCCCTTTGAGGAAACTTCTGGGGTCTCCTTCCTCAGGGCACTTAGTTCACCCTGCACTCCTGACTATACTGGGTTTTCAGAAAGGACACATCTGTCTTAAAATAACCTCAAGTAGATTTAAAAAATATATGTATATATAATTCTCTTTACTCCTTCCCCATTGTTGAGGATGCCTATTTCAAAGTCAGAAAATAAAATGTCAGAGAAATGTGCATGTGACACACACACACACACACACACACACAGATTTATACACTCTTCCCTCTCTATCCTCCCCAGGTGGTTTTCCTGACCCAAACCAATAACTCTGGAGGGTTCTGTGTTCTCCCTGTACCCACACAGAAGCATATCAATGACTTCTTCACCCAAACCCTAAAGGCAGAAGGAGTCTGGTTCATCAGCAGGTCTTGACCACAGTCCTATCCCACCTGTCCTTGAACAGGCCTTTTCTGTTTACAAAACACAAGCTGCAACCATTACCTCATTGGATAGCCTTGCACTAGTAAGTTCAGAGTCAATATTTGCTGAATGAATGAGTGAATTTGATAACAATAACAATAATAGATACTTTTATAACACTGGAAGATCTTAAAAACATTTTCCTCAAAACAACCCTCTGAGGCCTCATTTTATAGACATGGGAAAAGGAAGTTCAGAGAGGCTGGTTGAATCTGCTTAGGTCACTCAACTGGCAAGACAAGTAGAAAGATTCAAGTCTCTGTCTCCCGTTTCAGAGAGAACACAGTGTTCAGATCCCAGAAACTCCAATCAACCATGCACTTCTGTACCCCTCAGTTTCCTCCATGCCCTGGGGTGGGAGAAAAGGTTCCTTTGGCAAAGTTGTCTCTCCTGTTAGACTGAGGAGTCCCATCTGGAATCTTCTCAAGGGTTCCCCAAACATGGGATGGGAGGCTTATGTGAGAAAGGGACAGGTTTCCATCCTAAGAAGGAATGTTCCCCAAAAAGGATTTTGGATTTAGAAAAAAGAAGCAAAGACATAAAGATGGGAAAAACACTGAAAGACAGAGAACAGACAAGGAATAATAAAAGAGAGAATTCGAATATTGATCTGGCTAGAATATGAATAAATCCAAGGTAGACAGGTTAGATTTTGGGACCCCCTGAGTTCAAATCCTGCCTCAGGTACTTCCTAGCCTCAATTTCCTTATCTTACACATCTTTATTTTAAGGGTGAGGATATATAATTACAGCATAGTAATAATCATTGTGTATATGCGTGTGTGTGTATGTCTGTATGTGTATAAAATATGAGCAGTCAGATGGCTCAGTGGACAGAGCACTGGACATGGGGTCAGGAAGAGTTCAAATGTGGTCTCAGACGCTTACTGTGTGACCCTGGGAAAGTCACAACTTCTATCTGCCTTAATCCACTGGAGAAGGAAATGGCAAACCACTCCAGTATCTTTGCCAAGAAAAACCCATGGACAGTATTGGCACACTTGAGGCCACAGGGTCACAAAGAGTCAGATATGAGCAAATAATGTATATAGTATGCTATACAGTAATGATATTATCTATCTAGTATAATACATAGTAATAATTACATGCAACATATGGTATTATATACACAGTAATAATACTATATAGCACATATTATAGTAATAACATCTGTATAGCATGACATATAGTAATAATTACATACAGCATATACTAAAACAATAACAATCATGTTATATATAGTGTATAAAATATATTTTAAAAATAATCTAGCAATCATATTACATATAGTATCCTATATAAAATGACAATTATAATCCCTTCCTGCTATGGTTAGTGTGAGAATCAAATGAGATGACATGTAAGGCACTTTGCAAACCTTAACATCTATATAAAATGCTAGTGATTTATTATTATGATCTTTCTAATAGAGAACTGGAACTGCTGTTAGGAAGACCTAAGTTCAAATCCCGTCTCAAATATTTACTAGCTGTATGACTTTGGCCAAGTCACTTAATCTTTGCTTGCCTCAGTTTCCCCAACTGTAAATTGGAGATCATAAGAGCGCCTGCCTTTCAGGGTGTTTGAGGACTAAATAATATATGTAAAGCACTTAGCACATAGTAGGTACTATATAAATACTGGCTATTATTATTGTTATAATATATATTATTAACTCCCTCATATAGCAATAGTAGTGGAAAGAACACCAGACTGGGTAAGAGGTCAGGATTTTAGTTCTAAATCTAATACTAACTTTTGTTCTGTGAGTCTTAGTTTCCTTATCTATAAAATAAAGACAATAATATTTACACTGTCTGTCTCTCAGGGTGTGGTAATCAAGGTAGCCTTGGTGTGCTACATAGGGATTATCATCTATTCTATTCCTTTGCTCAAGATCCTTCAGACACTCCCAAAGGCAGAGAAAATAAAGTCCCAACTCCTTACTGTGGCATTCAAGGCCTTCCCATATTTTGGCCCCAAACCACAAAGCTTTGTGTTCTTACCTTCTTTAATTATAACCCTCCTCTACCGAGGGTAGGTGAGCCTTCTCGGCGTTTTTCTGTGCCATGATCATTCAAGTTTTGATTCACACCGTTCTCACGTCCCGGTATGTTTTCTCCAGCCTACTTTGCTAAATTCTACCTGTCTTTCAAGTCTCAGTCTCCTAAATGAAGTGTTTCCTGGCTCCTGGAACCTTCAATGACTTTGGGGTCAGGAAATGAGTTATTGGTCCAAGGTAGAATACCCATTAAAGCCTCACTGCTTCAGAACAACTGGCACTTTTCTCACACCTAATGATGACAAAGGACTTTGTGAAACGGACATTGTCAGTATCTTTATTCCCACATAGACCGGAGGAAACCAAGGTCTAGGGAGTGACCTGCCCAAGTTTACTCAGGTAGCCACACAACAGGGCAGGAGTCAAAGCCAGCTCTTTCATCTTTGAATTCATTGTTCCTCTAGCACCTATATATTCTCTTGCCCCAGGGGATATAACATTACCCATATAGTGAAACATATAGTAATAATGAGGCTGCGCTGTTGTGTCCATGGGCTGTTTTCACCTTGAAAAATAATACAGAAGCCTGTACTCCCCAGCCCCCACAACTGTCTACATCCCATACCCTAGGGCTGAGACCAGGCTCACAAACACCCGCCCCTGCCAGCTTGCCAGTCCAGCAGCTGGTCAGCAAAGAGAAATGACAGACAAATATAGCAACTGGTGATTAGCACAAGGTCAGCACTCAAAATCACCAGGTCAGTTTGCTATTAGCTCCCCAGGGAGCAGGCCTGGGAAGGGGAAGGGACTGCTCACTGAGCCTTGGATCCAGAGCCCCTGCTTCAGCATGACTCTTCAAAGACCCTCTAGGACTCTCTGGTTCCTACAGGTTCTCCTTATCTGGAGAGTCAAAGGTCACCATGGCCAGAGCCACTGTGGGATGAGGGATACTGGGCTGGGTGGTACCAGAGGAGGAAAGAGAAGATGGAAGAGAGAGTTGGCTCCTGGGAGAATCCTTGCCTGGTGAGGAAAACCATCACTGCCCTCAGGAAGTCTATGGTCTGAAAGAAACAAGCAGCTCAGTCAAATGTTTGGGGCAGAGTGAGGGTGGGAGAAACCCCAGAGAAGAAGACCATGTGGTGTTGTTTCAACCCGACTGAAATTCAGAAGATATGAGATTGAATCTGCCTCTCTACTTATTACCTAAGTGACCTTGGGCAAGTCACCTCTTTGAGACTTGAATTCCTTCTCTGCAGAATGAGGAACTGGACCACATGATCACCCCAGCCCCTACCACCTTTGAATCCCATGGCCTTATGATTCCTAAACCCAGCCCTTCTACCCCTTCCCACCCTCTTTAGCATAATTTAGAGGCTTTGTTCCCTCCCAACCCCTTAGCTTGCTGAGTTCTCAGGCCCAACATCATGGCCTCAGTAAAGGGGAGCCCTGGTCCCTGACCCCCACACACCCTGCCTACCCTCTCTGTGGCTATAAAATCCTGGCCTCAAGTCAGCTATGGTGGATTCCTCGTGTTTGTTTGCTTTTTTACTCTGAGCTGACTGTAACAACCTTCCTGTTTGCAAACGACCTTCCAACAGAAGACATCCTGAGGTTATTATATCTATAATCTGTGCCCTCCCCCTCTCCACCCCATAACAATCCTCCCTAACCCCCAAAAAACACATGCAGGGGACCAGAGAGCAATGAATCCTTCAAGTCTTTCCTGAGGGAGGTTATGTCTTGGGGGCAGTTAGTAGGGCGTTAGATCAGAGGATATAAATTATACTTCTGTTTTCCCCCACCCCGCAGGAGGGGGGAGGGTCTGGCCAACAAGTTGAAAAAAAGTACTCAGCAGAGATAGAATGGGGCAGGACCTGGCCTTGACCCCCCAAGGTGTGGCTCTTCTCTCTCCATTTTTCTTGCCCTTAAACGGGGTGAGATAAACAAAAAGCCAGAGCTACCGGGGTCAAAGGGTCAGGGTAGGGGGTTACCTTAGGGGTCTTTCTCCCAGACCTTGCCAAATTTCCCCCAAGTTCCTAAATGGGTTTGGAGAAGACTCCTAATCTGTCTACATAAATTCTTCCCATCCTTCCAAGCCAAAATTCTCCATTAAGTCTCCTGATTCTCCAAATATAGGAGGATTCTGTTCACCATCCTATACCACTCCCCTCCTAATCCTCAGCCTGCAACCTCACAGCATGACTAGGAATTAGCTGAAAACCCTTACCTGAAATGAGCTATGGCTGGAGATATCTCAGAGCACTCACTCCTATCCCTTTCTGGTCCATCCTACCTCCCTCCAAGTCCCCTAAGACCTTCCCTCTGAGATTACCTTTCATTTACATACTTAGCAGTTTGCATGCGGTGAGCTCCCAGTGGACAGGGACTAGTTTTACCTATGTTTGTATCTCCAGCACTTATCTGACATATAATAGGCACTTAATAAACACATTGCTCCAAGACCACCACTGAAGAGCCCACTGCCTCTGGAAGAAGTCTTCTTTGCTCATACATAGGCATAATTGTTAGGAAGTGTTTTCCTTACAAAGATGGAGCTTAAGTCTGCCTCTTTGCCACTTTCTTTCATGGTTATTTCTTCCCTTCCTGTTAAGAAAGATAAGCACAATCTTCCATTGATAGCCCTTCAAATAGTTGAAGATAACCATTTTATTCTCATTTCTCCACTAGCATGATCTTTATTTCTTCAAGCTTAATATCCCCACATCTTCAACTGGGGAGGGAGTAGGGAGACACCTGATGTGTCAAGGTCTCTGCATCCTTTCCCTAATATAGTCCTCTTCCTCTGGATCCTCAACTTGTTTAACATTGTCCCTGTGAATACAATGCCCAGAGTGGAACAGGATACTTCAGATATAGTCCAGCCAGTGGAATATACCACTCTTTTTTCAGAACACTAAGCTGCTCTAGATTTCCTATCACACTATGGACTCAGATACAGCTGGAATGCCCAATTCCCTTTCCCTTTCATTAATGTCTAGCCACACTTCCCACATCCTATACTTGTATCATTGACTTTTTGGTCCCAAGTGCAGTATTTACATTTATCTTTATTTAGTTATGTCTTATTGGATTTGGCTCCTAATGCCAGTCTATTGAGATCTTTTTGACCCTCGATGCTGTCATCTAATGAATGAGTTATCTCTTCCAACATGGTGATATCCTCAGATTTCATAAGCATGTCATTACACTTTCAACCAAGAAACTGATTTTAAAAAAATCTGTAGAAGACGGCAAAAGAAGAGAGCCCTATGCTATCCACCAGCCATCTCTCTCCGGGCTGACATAAATCCATCACTTATTTACTATTTAGTAATAATTATTTATTATTTCTATATTCTATTAATCTCAGAGGAAAAGTCTTAGGGGACTTAGAGGGAGGTAGGATGGACCAGAAAGGGATAGGAGTGAATGATCAGAGACATCTCCAGCCATAACTCATTTCAGGTAAGGGTTTTCAGCTAATTCCTAGTCATGCTGTGAGGTTGCAGGCGGGGGATTAGGAGGGGAGTGGTGTAGGGTAGTGAACAGAATCCTCCTATATTTGGAGAATCAGGAGACTTAATGGAGAATTTTGGCGTGGAAGGATGGGAAGAATTTTATGTAGACAGACTAAGGGTCTTCTCCAAACCCATTTAGGAAATTGGGGGAATTTGACAAAGTCTGGGAGAAATATTATTAATAATTAAAAATTAATAATTTATTAATTAATTACTGAGGTCAGTAATTCTATCAGATGCAAACTCACCTAACCGGATCATCTAACTCATACTTCTCCTTTCTGTTTTCAAGGATAGCACGAAAGATTCTATCAAATGCCTTACTGAAATCCAGGCAGATTAGACCTGTGAGATCCCCTTGATCTACTCAGGTTCCTGTCTGTGCTCCAGAGAAAAACAGGATTAGAAGAGATCTCAGAGACTTCCAAGTTCAAAATGTATTTGAACCAGAATTCCCCACTTCTCCCTCTGAGGGGGCTCCCCCAGATTCTACTCTCATTTCTCTTTACTCCTGAACCACATTTGTCCTGACTTGTAATTTGATAAAGTTTAACAGATATCCTTCCTGGGGATAAAATCCTAAGCCAAGGAATAAAGCTCTAATGGAGGATTTGCCTTCATCAGCAACTAGGTTGACGATATATTTGAGAATGGAGGGATTGAGACCCTTTCCTCCTTGTGGACCTCCACTCTCTCTCTGTGTGTCTCTGTGTATCTCTATCTCTTTGTCTCTGTCTCTCTGTGTCTCCATCTATCTCTGTCTCTGTCTCTCCCTCCCTCATCTGCAATGTATGAATGAGCTAAGCTCTGCTCGGCTCCTGCTGGACTAAATTCATGATAATCCCACCTGGGACTCTTCACAGACTGTCACCTTCCTCTTATCATCAATAAATTTAGCCATGTAGCTATTTGGAAGGAATACCTGTCATGGGAGAGAGAAGGCACAATGAGCTCCTGAAAAAATCTGAGATCTCTGATTACAAAGGAAAATTTCACTCATCAGTCAGTATTTACTGACATATATTCGGTTTTGTGTTGCAGGAGAAAAGACAAGGCCACGGAGTCTGCCTTCCCCACCCCATACTAGAACTTAATCTAGTTCTATAGAAAAGACCCACATGGAGCAAACGATTAGAGAAGAATTCTGGTCATTGCTCCAGGCCCCTATGTAAGAATCTAAGGCAGAAGCTAAGAGAGATCTGGAACTGATGTCATCCAGGAGGAGGACTTCCGCTGGACCTTGAAGGATGGAATGATTGACAAGGGCGTTGCAGCCAGGGCCATCCCCTAGCCTGGGCCTAGAGGCAAGGCTAGACCTGACCTATAGCAAGGTAGGAGAGAAGAGATACTGAGGAGATTGGACTGGCCTGGCTGGAGGGAAGTGAAGGAGGAGATGAGGAGATAGACCTGGTTGTCTTCCCCTTCAGATGATCTCACCATCCCGGGGCTACATGATCCATGGGTAAACATGTAACATTCTCCTCCTCAGAATGACCTGGCCCTGAACAGGAATGAATGGTTTGATCATCTCTCAAGATGCTCCTCAGCCTGAGGATCTCACTCATCCTGGGGTACTCACTGCTTTTCCAGTTTACTTTTGATGACCCTCCCAGCAATAAGGTTCTTTTCCTCTCTCTTACAGCCTTGGTTCAGCTGTTGAAACGGCCAAACCTCGATGGAGCCGAAACAGGAAGCCAAGGAAAAGGGAACCAACTGCCAGGGGATCTTTGAGGCCCCTCCAGGAAATGTGTATGTATGTATGTATGTGTGAGTGTGTGTGTCTACAGGGCCAGGGAGGAAGGTAGCAGGGTTTGGATGAGGGCCAGGCCTGGCAGGATCCTACAAGAATAGGGTCTGCCCTTCAAAGATAGCTTTCGTCTCAAAATGGTTGGTGCTGGGAAATTGCCCAAAGTCAGAGGGGCTTGGCACCCACCCATTATGTACAGAGGAATTTGTGGGTACTGGAGCTCTCCCTGTGCCTAACCAGAATTACAGCCATGCCATACCTGACCAAGAATCCCCTCTATAATATTCTCAATGCAGGTTGGGGATTAGGATCCCACTACCATCCCAGGTAATCCACTCTGCTGGAGAGAATTCTAATAATTGGATCCTAAATGTGCCCCCTTACCCCTTCTACCCAATTCTTTCCTGTGGGACCAAGCAAAACAAAACTAATTCTCCTTTCCTGGCCCTCTAAAGCGACCTTTCCTCTGCTCTGTGAATATCCTGTGCATCCCTATCATTTACCTGTTGTCTCTGTCATTGGAATATAAGGCCCTTGAGGACAGAGACTGTTCTGCCTTTCTTGCATCCCTGGCACTTCATTCTTCATACAGTGCTTGGCACATAGTAAGCACTTAACAGACGTTTGCTGATGAATTGATTGATTCAACTCTATAGCCATTCCAGGACTTGAAGTCAACCCAAGTCTTCTTTCCTAGCCTAAATATTTCCTGTTCTTTCAACTGGTACTGGTAGGCCATGGTCTCCGTTCTTCTCCCCATCTTGCCTGCCCTCTTCCAGAAGCTCTCCTTCTCTTCCCTCTCCTTCCTAAAGCAATGCATCCAGACCAGCTGCGGTCTAAACAAGGTCGAGTGCCATGGGACCCCCTCGATTCTGGACACTGTGCATCTTCTCAAGGCCCACATAAGATCATACTGGTTTTCTGGCTGCCAGGAAACCCAGCAACCTAGACCTAATCTTGGCTGTGCCCCTCACTACTATCTCGGGCAAATCACTTGATCTTTCAGGCCCTATATAAAATAGAGTCAAAACAGAGAGTTATTCAGTCACTCACTCATTCAGTCAACAAATACATATTAAGAGGGTTGCATGGGTGTTCAGGGAGTTCTAGGCCCACTGATGTAAGGGTTTGCTGCACCTTTTCAGGGCTGCTTATCCACCTTTGGGGTCCACCTTCACCCAACTGTGGCTCTGAGAAGCTACAGCATGTGCAGCATCTACACCTCAGAAAAACTGCCTTGGCAGACAGGTTAAACTAGGTTAAGGATCACTGATAGGCCTCAAGCCCGTTGGTGAGTTAGGGGGGTGTCTGCCCCAAGCACATGAAGACTTCCCTCTGCAGAATGGGCTGATGAGAACAATTTGTCCCAATGGCCATGAGTATAGTTGATACAGGTGCTATGGAGCGCTAAGAGCTTAGTCAGACACCAAAAACATCAAAGTCATCTACTGCATCCCAGGTCATCGCCAGTCATCCTGCCACTAGATTTAGAATGGAAGAAAGAATGAAGCTGATGACTGGGTGGGACTCACTTAGATCCAATTCACCCATGAGTCAAGACATCATCCTGTGATGTCATGGGTCCTCTTCAAAAATGAAGGACAAACTACAACTTATTACAACCCTCCTATATGTCAGGTACTATTTTAGTTTGTGGGAGTCATTCATTCATTCATTTTTCCATTCAATAAGCATGCATTAAGGCCTACTGTGTGCCAGGTACTGTGCTAGGTTCGAGGGATAAAAACCCAGAAAGGGTCCTGCCCTCAAGATGTTTACATATGTTTACATGTTTATAAGATCACAGGTTTAGAACCACATGGGACTTTAGAGATCCAAGGCCCTCATTTTATTTTATTTTATTTTTATTTTTTTTATATTTTATTTTTTTTTAATGTTTTACAATCATTTCCTTAAAGTTAAGATTTTATCCCCCCCACCCTTCCCCCAAGACCCCCCTCCCTCCCCATGACAGCATACAATTCTGTTTAGGTTCTACATATACTTTCCTATTGAGCACATTTTCACTATATTCATGCTACGTAGTCGAACTAAAATAAATGGAAGAAATCATATAACAAATCAACACATAATACACTGAAACCCACACACACACAAACATGATCTGCTACCCTCATTTTATAAAGGATGAAAATAGGCACCCAAAAGGAAAAGTGATTCAGTTGTGTAAGGCCTCTTATTCAGCAGAGCCAAGATTCATGGCCAAAACTCTGACTCCAAAACCTGTACTTTCTCCACCATAGCAGGATTCAGCTGCCCTGACTACCTCACAGGGCTAGTGGAAGGATGAAATGAGAGAAGTAGGTGGATAACTTAGAGGAGCTTAAAGTACTTAATGAGCCCAGAAGCAGCTTGGAGTAGTGGAGAGAAAGCCAAGTTTGGAAGACCCAAGTTCAAACCTCACCTCTGATACCTACTAGCTGAGGAACCCTGGGCAAGTCATTTAATTTCTCAATACCACAGAACAAGAGTCAATCTGCATTGACAGAGGGAGTTTCCTTACTTTACCATCCCTTTCCCTAGACCTGTGAAGTCACAGGTCTAGACCAAAAAAATAAAAAAGACTGTGAGGGATGATCATTTAACTTTCATTGCTATTGTCTCCAGCATTCACTGTGCTACATTTTTAGAAGTGCCTGTCTTACCAGGTGCCCTCTAAGCTGAGTACTCCTCAGGTTTGCAGCTTCCTCGGGAGTTGGCTCCCCATCAGTAATGTCTACCCCATAAGCATCCCTGGACATAGCCCACCTGGCTCCAGGCCCAGCCCACAAAGTTTAGTTTCCATCACCTGCAGGCTGTAGGAGGGGTGAGGGGAGCTCTCCCTCTCTCCATTTGCTCATGAAAGCGCTTTTCCCCTGGGTTCATAATGGATGTTGCTAACTAACCACTGGTGAGTAAAGCTGTGATCACATTTGCTGTTTTGGAATGTGGTATTTAGTGGCTCCTCTTCCCTCAAACTCCAACACGCGCACACACATACACACTCCTTTCATAAGGTATAGGTCTCTTTCCAATGACAGCCGTCACTTGTACCCATTCTACCTCCTGACGTAGGCTAGTGTCAGTTAAAATCACAGAAAGTGAAGAGCTACAAAGGACCCTACAGATCATCCACTGGGATGAGGATAAGGAAACTGAGGGCAAAAGTACTTTGCCCTAAGTCAAAATGTTCTTTCTTTTTTTTCTTCCTTTCTCTTCTTTCCTTCCTATCTTCCAAAACACCAGTCATTTCCTTTCTTTCTTTCCTTCTTTGTTTCTTCCTTCCTTTCTGTTAAAAACATCAATCATTTCCCAATTTACCTCACTTCCACTGTATCCTCCTTTGTAACAGTGACAAAGAGGTCATTAAAACAAATAAATCAACCACATTTCATAGCAAGCATATGCAACACTCCAAATCTGTAGACCCCACTTCTATATCAGAAGGAGAGGTGTTTTTCATCCTCTGTTCTCTGGAGCCAAGGTTGCTTATTTAATAGATCTGAATTTAGTGGCCTTTAGTATTGCTTTCATCTGTCATCACTCAAGGCAACCTCACTTAGAATGGCCATATGAGTAGAGGAGAGCTGCTTTCAGACAGGTGCACAGATCTTAGAGTTAACTTACAGAGATCTCTGGCAAGAAACTTTCAGACTAGAAAAGGATCAGAGAGGCCAAAGTTTATAGAGAGCTCCTCTTTCTTTTCCATAGTTCCAGAACAGTCAACCAAGCCTACATTATCACCTCTCTACCCTTCCTATCTTGCCTGAAACTGATCAGAATTCTATCCCTCTAGTTCAAGGATATTTAACTGATCCCTTCGGCAATAGTCTGACAAAGATTACAGACCCCCTTCTCAGGACAATGTTGAAAAATGCATAAAATAAGACACATAGGCTTGCAAAGAAAATCAGTTATGTTTAAAAATAGGTATCAAAAAAAATTAAATTCATGGATTCTTGGTTAAGAACCCCTGAAATCTAGCTTTAGACTCTGTCCCCAGGAATGAGACATTGTGGTCTACAAGCCCCTAACTTCTTCGTGTGAATGAATGGGGAGTAAGGAAGAAGAGATATAGAGGGGAGGGTAATGGTGAGTGGAAGGGACAGAATGGATCAGGATGAAGTGACTGTTTTCATTCTCACAATTTTTAAGGGGGCTAGCCTTGACTAACTTACTGGACACATTTCCCTCCCTTATTTGCCTACCCTCTCTATACATTTTTATTTCCAGGGTTAGAACCTAGAACGGAAGCAAGAAGAAAGTTGAGAAATGAGAAATAATTTAACATTTGTCCTTGAAAGCCACCTCAACACAGAAGTTTAGAATGGAAGGCCCAGGTTGGTAGAGGTATATGCAAATTATAATCAAATAATATGCAAATCCACAAGCCAGTTGTTTCATCCAACTCAGCCTGTGGGGTACAGGGCAAGGGATTTTCAGAGGCTGCGAGGAGTCCACACTGAGTCATGTCCTGCCCCTTCCCCACCCCACCTGCTGAGCTAGGCCCTGACCTCATGCATTCCTGGGGAGTCCAAAGGTTTCCTCCAGTCCTGGGACATCCCAAGATGGCTGGATTGGTCAAGGAAGGAGAAAAAGAGTCCTTCTTACTATCAGCCTCAGGGTTCAGCCAGCTAGGTCCAGCTTCCAGTAAGCACTCAGACAGTCTTGCCCACCCCCTCATTAAAAAAACGCTCCACTGATTTGCCTTTGGGTCTTGTCTCCCCTCTACCTTCCACCCTCACTCTCTGCTGTCCTTCCTCCCAGGGAGGGGGAAAATGAGCTTATTTCTCTTCTGGATAAATTCTGGGTGACTAGTAGCAAACAAGACCTTCAGCTCACCTCCAAAAATTGTGGAAATGATGCCATGACCACCCAGGTTTCCAGAGAAACAGTGATGAAGCAGGCCACTCACCGCTGTGTGGAATAAAGCATATCCTTATGGATGGGGAAAATGTGGGAATTGGATTTGTTTAACTATATTAATTATAAGGGTTTTGTCTTCCTTTTACCTCCCAGGGAAGAGGGAGGAGAGAGAAAAAATAAATGCTTTTTCATTGAAAAAAATTGAATTAAAGTCAACAGGAGTGGAAATGATAGGTTTCCCTCCATCTATCATAGAATCAAAGACTCATAGACCTATGAAACACACATGAAACAATAGTGAACAATGTAAAATAATGTATAGCTAGGACTAGGACTACTGTAGATGTGTCCAGTAGGACTATGGCAAGAAAGGAAGGATGACTGTGGGCTGGAGAGACTGGGGATCTCTTCACAGAGATCTGGCTTGAGCTGCACCTTGAAGGATGAGAAGAGAAGGCCCAAATTGCAGCCTTCAGAACCAACAGAGGCCGGCAAAAGTGTGAAGGAGGTGGTTAGAGAAATACACTAAATTTTCCTCCTCTAGTTCATTTTATAGATGAGGAAATTGAGGCAAACAGAGTTCAGTGACTGGCGCAGGATCACACAGCTAGTAAGTGTTTAAGGCTGGATTTGAACTCAGGAAGATGAGTCTTCCTGACTCCAGGCCCTCACTGTATCCACTGAGCCACCTCACTGCCCCTTTGTTATTACTGTTTAGTGAAAAATTCCCTAAATAAATATATGTGGAAGAAGCAGTGAGGAGAGTTCCCTGACTGATGTTATTTACATTTTGCATCTTTGGGGAAAGTTCTTTTTTCTCTTGCATCTCCTTAAGACTAGCCTGGAGTTTTCTACATAATTGGCCTCTGTTGAATGAAATGAATGAATGAATGAATGGTGTGCAAGATAAGGTCAGAGAGGTGTTTGTTGATGTCAGGGCCTTGAAGGCCAAGCTAGGTCAGAGTCTGAGTCTTTTCCTCCAATTCAGTAATTGTATGAATTATATCACTGTATAGTATATGATATATAATGTATCACAATATTTCACTTAAATATTATATGTATGTATTATGTTAATGTAGATGTTCATATATAACATATTAAATGATTTTTATCTTTGAGATATATGTATATAATTAACTATATTACTATATAAAAGTCATTAGACTAGAATAAAAAAAGGGTGAAATCTTCTCTGCCTTGATAAGTTCACATTCCATTGGAGGAAAATAACATGTATACCAATAAATATGAAACAAAAGAAACTGAGGCTGGAGAGAGGGCTAACAACTCCATGGTTGTGGGATAGGGAAGGCTTCAAGGAGGTGACAGAAGGGTGGAACAAGGATAAAAAGGGAGTGCATGGGCGAAAGACTGTTGAGTTTGGACAACAGTTAACCAGTGGAGTCAGACTGCGGAGACCCTTATATGGTAGGCTACAGAGGTTGTGTTTTATCTCAGAGGCAATGAGGAGTCATTGAAAGTTTTTGAGCTGGGAAGTAACACCACCAAAAAATCCACACCTTAAAAAAAGATAATTTTGGTAGCTGGATGGAGGATGCATTATTAGATGATGGGGTCTTCTTGGGCAAGGGAATGCTACGATCTAGGCTTCAGGAAGATTCTTCAGGTGCTGGTGGGCAAAAGTAAGAGCCAAATGTTAGTTAGGAATTGGCCTTACCTTTTCTTCTGGGGAAGTAGTCAGGAATTTCAGACTCCCCTGCCTGAGGATGAGAGTACTTGTAGACAACAGAAATGATACTTCAGCTTAGGGGGCACAGGAAACAACAAGCTGACTGGAATAGGGCTGAGAATAAGCTGGGACATGTGAATTTTCCTTCCAATCACGTTAACAGAAAATTAGGATTTTATGGCTAAGAACACAGCTGGCAATTAGGTTCATCTGCTCTCTTTACAGCTTAAAGGTCACGGCTTGAGTGTCCCCAAAGGAAACATCCAATCTAGAAGGTATCTCAGAGATCTTGTCCACCTCCACCATGTTACTTACAGATAAGACAATGGAGGCCCACATAGGCAAAATGCTTCTGTCAGAGTTATGCAGTTGGTAAGTTATTATACTCCCGCTTTTCTGGTTCCAAATACAGGGCTCCATCAAGTCCCATGCATTCCCCTCCCAGTTTGGACAACAGAATGTGATTTCTAAGGAGTCACATACATAGAAAGAAAAAAGTCAACCCCACCCCCACAAAAAATGGAAAACCACGCCCCTACCTGTCTCATCTCATCCCTCCTGCTAGCTCTCTTGCTGCCCTTCCTCAGACAAGGGTGTAGACAAGTGGTACACTTGTTTTCAGAGTTACCTAAATTGTTTAGCTTTCTGATTCTGGATCTCTGGTCCTATCTTCCATTTTGGGGTTTCCACTTTGACGGCGAAATCTTCTTCTTTTACACTCCTAGGAGCCTCACAGGCATTGTCCACCTCCAGACACACAGGCACTCAATATGTTCCAACACTCAACCTCCTCCCCAGCCAAAATTGAACAAAACAAATCTGCAGTTATCTGCTGCATAAGGTCTATGACATAACTCAGGGTGAGCTCCCCTCATTTATTCTTCATCTACAGGGGAAAGAGTCCTGCCCCTGGAGTCAAAAGACCTGGGCAAATTCCAGCTATTCCACGTTGGAAGATCATTTAGTGTCTCTGAGCCTCAACTTCCTCATCTGGAAAATGAAGGGGCTGGAAGATGCCATTAGATTGGAAATCAATAATCTGATGATCCCAAAGAAAGCTTGTGAGCCAGTTTGGAATAAGTTTCTTCCCCCACTCCCCTTCCTCACTCTCCTCAGCTGAATGCCAGAGGGCTCAGATCACTGTGCTCTATGACCCCTTAGCCCCACCATACCTGACAAGACAAGAAATGTAAGTCACTGGGCAGGTTTTCTCACTTTTATTTGACCTCCATCCCTACCCTGGCCCCCTGGCCCTCATTCCACCTGAGGAAATATAGGCACTTCAGAGTCCTTTTAGGCAAAGAGGAAACTATTTTTTTTTAAAGAGAGACAATGAAAGGAAGGCAGTAGATGATATCCAGTCTCTGGCATTCCCTCAGCTCTTCCCCTGCCTTTATTCTGAGCGAGATTGTGTTATGACTGTAAATTCTAGAGTTCAAAGGAAAGAAGCCTTCAGCATGAGCTGCAGTTGTTTTTAAGAAGGGGATGGCACCAGCCCTGAAGTCAGGAGGACCAAAGCTCAAATCCAGTCTCAGACACTGAGTAGCTGTGTGACCCTGGGCAAGTCACTTACCCCCAATAGAAAGAGGAAGGAGATGGAGGAGAATAAGGAGGAGGAAGAGAAGAAGAAGGAGGAGGAGGAGGAGAAGGAAAAGGAGGAGGAGAAGAAGGAAAATGAGGAAAAGGAGAAGAAGGAAAAGGAGAATGGTAGATGTTGGGAGGGACAAACCCAAGGCAGAAATCATCCTGGAGTGGGCATGCCAACTCCCTGCTCACTGCTGAAGACAGGCACCATTAGCTGGCAGATAGAGTCATTGAGAATTAATCTAGTAACCACCACTTAGCATTTTCTTGTGTTTTAATTAGGAAGGCCAAGGCATTCTTACCAATTGGCATCTCCCCATCAAGCAGTAAATAGCTCCTTACCTTGTCACTATCACTGCTGAGCTAAATTCTCTCTCCAAAGCTGTGAGGAATGAGTGACCAGAAGCAGTCCAGGACGGAGGTGGAAACTTGCTTTGATATTTCTTGGGAAATATTAGATCCAAAGGGGTCCCTGCTCTGCTCTCTTCCCCCTCTAAGAGGGGAATCCCAAATGAAAAGTCCACCAGGCCCTTCCCTAGAATACTTTCATAATCACTGGTTGCAGAGAAGGATAACATAAGCCCCCCAGGAAGCCTTCTCTGAAAACTCAAATTAAAAAACCCCAATCACACAACACCTAAGTGCACCCAGCTGACTCTTTTCTGGGTAGAGATGCTAAAGTATGTCTAATACTCTGATAAAATGTTAGATGGCAAGGGTAGACAGTATGAGTTTGTCAGAACGGGGTGGGGGTGGGGGTGGGTCTGGGGGAGGTTGGTTGGAGCCCAGATGGCTTCCCACTGACCAAAGCCTCTGAGGCTAGTGATAAAGATGTACAAAGCCATCTCATCACTGAAGGGGACCCAGGCTGAGAGACAGGAGATTTGGGTTTTATCCTGATTTTGACACACTCTGACTTCAGCTTTGGGCAAATCCCTTTGCCTCCACAAGATACACTTTTTCCCCTCTGTAAAATGAGAGAATTCCCTCAGTATATTCTTAATCTACTGCATGCCCAAACCTGTGAGGGAGATGAATGGTAGAGGATCATATGAGCAATAAGGAAGGAAATCAGCATATATTAATCTGCTTCCATTTGTGAGCCATTTTGCTAAGTGCTTTACAAATATTATTTCACTGGAGCTTCACAGTTCTGAAAAGTAGGCAATCTTATTATCTCCGTTTTACAGTTAAGGAAGCTAGGGCAGATAGAGGTTAAGGTGACTTACCCAAAGTCACACAATCTGAGGCTGGATTTGAACTTGCGACTTCTTGACTCCATGCTTAGCCCTCTATCCACTGTGTCACCTAGCTGCACCTAGAGCAGCATGAGGAGCTGTCATGAAAGTAAATTATATCTTTAACCTCTAGCCAGAAAGATCTGAGTTGAAATCCTACCTCCAATATATACTATCCATGGGCAAATCACAAAACCTCTCTGATCCTCCGTTTCCTCTACCATAAAATGATTTAATCCTGAAACTGAGAGAGCCCTTGAAGCACATTGTTAAACTCAAATGAAATAATATTATTCAGGGTGTCTCAAAAATCTGAGAGCAGTTTCAAGCTTTAATAGTTTAGAGCTGCAGTAAGACATTTGGGATCCCCTGTTTAAAGAGTTTTGCCAAACTTAAGATGTTATATAAGTTATCTGTTATTTTTCAGATTTAGTTATTAGAGTTAGTAGATTTTAGTAGATCAGTCACTGATGTTTGGTGCTTGGGTAGATAAGATTCACACCTACAAAACAGAAATAATACAACAGGATATAGTCAAGTGCCTGATGGTGGGATGTATCAGTGTGGGCTGAAGCAGCCAAGGAGGGCTTCAGAGAGGAATGGGACCCTGAACTCAGTACAAGATTTGGACAGGCTGACAAAAGATATGTGACAGTGGACAATGCAGACCGGCATGAGCAGGGAGTGTATGGGGAGAGGGTGATGAGACAAGTTTTGCTGAAATGAAAAGTTCATCAGGGGAAATATGCAGAGATCAGAATATGGATCATAGAAGGCTGAGGAATTTGCACTTGAACCTGAGAGAACTGCGCTTTGTGACTGAACATTATTTTTAAATGAAAGAGTAGTAGTTGGGGTTAGGGAAGGATGGGAGTCAAGAATAAAAAGCTATACGGGGTTATGTTCCTGATTTCAGTTAGAACAGGCCTGCCTGGCCCAGACAGAGCAGTCCTAAGGAGGGGAGGATGGCTCTAGCCATGGCAAAGGAAAGACCACTTCTTAGAGCCTGCCAGGGCACTAAGAAAGCCAGCAGCTCCCCAAGACCCAGAAGGGGCTAAGCCAGGCTGGAATGGGAGGCAGGAACAGTGGTACTGTGAAAGGGCTGTTTGTGGCTGGGGAGAGGGAGCACGCTGAATGGGGCTTACGTTCTCCCTTCTTTTCCCTTCTTGTGGCCAGGCCAGAGCTCTGGTTAGCCGTTGTGGTTTCCAGCCTGCAGGCAGCTCCCCAGCATTACATAAGGTTCCTGACACAATCATTCTTTAAAACACACACACACATAAACACACAACCACTGGGTCACAGACATCTTTGCTGCTTATCTTTGTTTCTGTTGAGCGTTTTTTTCCCCCACTTTAAAAACAGGTGGGGGGCCTCCCCCACCCACCCAATCTCCCAGCTTTGGGGAAGGCAAACGAAACCTCAGTCCCTCCCCCGCAACAGGCCCTGTTCTGTGGCTCTCTGGGCAGAGTATCTGAGGATGTTGATTCAACCGGTTCTTCAATGGGTCTTAAGGCAGCCTAACAAAGACAGATTCCCAGCCTGCCAATGACCCCACTAGCCAGCAAAGACTGCGATGGTGGTGTCCTTTCCCTCCCCACCCTCATTTCCCAAGCTCCCTCCCCCATCCTTCCTGGTATCCTTTCCCCATTCCAACAGATAAGATCTCCTTCAGCTCTGCTATATTCCAAGCAAAGGATCTCAGGAAGAACCAGGGCCTGGGGGAGACCTGGCTATTTCAGGTGCTCTTCCTGGTTTCCTTTAGGCCCAGAGTGGGCCCACTCCACCTCCCAGAATACCTGGAAGGCAATGAAGAAGTACCTGTCAGGGGCCCAGGAGCTCAGGATTAAAGGAGTGATTGATCCTGTTGGGCAAATAGTAGGTGGCTGGAGAAATGAAGATTGATTTTCGTGCGTGGGACAAACTTAGCCCTTGGTAAAATTGTCAAGTCAGTACAATGTGTCTCTGGTTACCACTAACCTCCCTTAAAAATTATTTTTCAGAATTTTTTAGAATTGTTTATTATTTATTATAAAATATTTTTAGAATGATCCTCCCTCCCTGCCCACTCTGGATACCCCTGTCTGGGCAGTCAACAAGCATTTATTCAATCGTTTCGGTCTTGTCCGACAACTCATGGCCCCACTTGGGGTTTTCTTGGCAAAGACACAGGTGTGCTATGCCAGTTCCTTCTCCAGGTCATTTCACGGGTGAGGAAACTGAGGCAATTAGGGTTAAGTGATTTGCCCAGAGTCACAAAGCTAGCAAAATGTCTTTGGCTGGATTTGAACTCAAGCCTTCCAGACTCCAGGACTGGTGCTCTATCCGCTTCACCACCTAGCTTGATTTACTTATTAAGCATTTATTCAGTACTATGCTAAGTGCTGAGGATACAGAGGAAGGTCAAAAGGCCAAAACACAAAAGCAACCCCTGCCCTCAGACAGCTTAAATACCAAAGGAGGAGGCAATACGTAAACAAACGGAAACATAGGCGATACAGGAAAGTAGAAGAAAGGTAATGTAGAGGAAGGTTCCAGGGGCTGAGGGGACAACAGGGAAAGGGAAGGAAGGAAGGAAGGAAGGAAGGAAGGAAGGAAGGAAGGAAGGAAGGAAGGAAGGGAGGGAGGGAGGGAGGGAGGGAGGGAAGGAAGGAAGGAAGGAAGGAAGGAAGGAAGGAAGGAAGGAAGGAAAGAAGGAAGGAAGGAAGGAAGGAAGGAGGGAGGGAGGGAAGGGAGGACTCATTCAGAAGGTGGTGCTGGAGCTGAATCTTGAAAAATGTCAAGAGATTAAGAGGGACATTATTCCAAATATGTATCTGACACATTAGTAAGTGTTTAATAAATGCCTGATGACTTGACCCACCATCTGACACTTGGCTATATATGTATATTACAGTAATGTATATTTGTATACAAGCATCTGTTTATATAGACATATATGTATGCATGTGTTTGGGGAAGTATATTGATGTATATATGTGTAGATGTATATATTTGTATAAACCTATATATATATACATATTTGTAAACATAGACACACCCCTGAAACTGAGATAATATAACACATGCATGGGCTGTTATATATGTGTTATACATACATATACACACATACGTGTGTATGTTTCATAGCTATGAGTCTTGTCTGCCCAAACCTTAAAGAGCAAAGTGAAGACTTTTGGAAGGAAATGGATGATGAAATGTTGAGTTCCAGGAACAAGTAGGTGGGGCAACTAGGTGGAACTTGGAGTCAAGAAGGCATGAGTTTGAATCTTGCCTTAGTATTCCTGGGACACTGAGTCAGTCATTTAACCACGCTCAGTCTCAGTTTCCTCGTCTGTAAAATGGGGATTATTATAGTATCTCTCTTCCAGGATTTTGTGGCAATTAAATGAGATAATAAAGGGAAAGTGCTTTGCAAACCTTAAAGAGCTATGTATATGCTACCTTTATCACTACTATCACTCTAATTCAACAGAATACACCAAGAGGAGTAAAGTGTGAGAAAAAATGGAAAAGTAGGAAAGAACCAGGTTATGAAGGGCTTTGAATGCCAAATGGAAAGTCTTCTATCACTTGGAGACAATAGGGAGCCACTGGAGTTTACTGAGGGTGGAAGTCACATGGTCAGACATATGGTTCAGGAAAATCTCTTCTACAGCTTTGGAAAAGATGAGTTGGAATGAGAGCAGGTGGAAAGCTGATTCCTAGTAGAAATTTGCTTTTATCCAATCAAAGTCCAGCCCTTTTGCCTGGCACTGAAGGCCCTCACCAGACCTCCACCCAACCTCCCTTTCTTTCGTCCTGAAAGCCTTTTCAAGTTGGACTTCCCTCTCTCTCCCCCTAGACTGTGCTCATTCAAGTCCTTGTTCATACTACCAGCTCCATTTGGCATGCTCCCCCTCCCCTTGTTGAATTGTTCACATATCATAGATTTAGAACTGGAAGGAATCCTAAAGGTCCTCTAGTCTGAAACTGAGGCCTAGATTTGTGAGGATCGTTGCTCAGGGTCAACAGAGGTAGTAAGTGACTGAAAAAAGAATCTTTGTAAATCTTTAATTAATAAGGATTTAAGGTATTTTTCCCCCCCAGGGCTATTGAGATTTCACTAGGAGATTCTGAAAGACCCTATAGAATTCCAATGGTGAGAATGTAAGATTCAAAAATACTGTAATAATAGCCAGCATTTATACAGCACCTACTGTGTGCTAAGCACTTTACAATTACTATCCCATTTGATCCTCACAACAGCCCTGGGAGGTAGGTGCTATTATTATCCCCTTTTTATAGATGAGGAAATGGAGGCAAGGAAAAGTCAAGGGACCTGCCCAAGGCCACATAGCTCCTAAGTGTCTGAGTTCAGATTTGAACTCTATTCATCGTAGCACTTCTATACCTTACCTTACCTCTAATGGCGGGATTGTAGGGGAACCATGGCAAGGAGGTGGTGGAAAAACCTTCCTAATGTCTCTCAAATCATCTGTCTTCTGTCTCCTTTGGAGTAATGAAAAGAGACCAGTCTTGTACTTGGAGAGAGAAAAGAAAGTTCTCTAGCCAGTTTCTGAGAACGAGCATTTAATAAGGGCCCACTATGCACTGGGCAACAGAAAAAATAGTTCTTAGCCTTGAGGAATTAGTGTTCCACTTGGCAAGGGGGAGGGACTAACGAAGTTTTGTTGTCATTCCACATTCTACAGGGCTTGGTGGTTCCTCCAGCACACTTCCCACTAACCCTGGGCTCTTCCTTGCCCAACACAACACAGGCACAATACCTCTGGCTATGAGCAAGCAGACTGATGTTTGGCCCTCCCAGCCCAGTGGAATTTGAATGTTGATATTTATAGAGTTTTACCAACCAGCTTTATCAGGCACATCTCACACTTAGGGGAATATGTGTTCCCAGAGTTGTTGCTGCTTGTTCTTTGCCTAATATTTATGAAGCAGATAAGGGGAAATCCCCAGAAGGTCCTGTCTCGCCCCTCCTGCCTCTCTCTTCAGAACTGGGGAGAGATGACATGGTCTGTTCCCCAAGTATTGGGGAAGGCCCTGCCTTCCTCCCACTCTAGGAACCCACCCATCCACTTCAGCCTTCAAAGGTCTCTGCCAATCAACCTGAGGCAAAAAAATTCTTTCAATTATTTTCCGTAATATCTCTGTTGGCACCTCCCCAACAACCGCTTGCACAAAAAGAATAACAAGCTCCTAGAACGTTAGAGGTGGAAGGGACTGTAGGGATCATTAAAAGACCGGAGAAGAAGTGACTTGTCTGTGGCCACCCAGCTAGTAAGCTTTGAGGCCAGGTCTCCCACAAGGCCTTATGATTGCAAGTCCAGGACTCCTTGTACAACACAGTCCAGCTGTCACAGGAGAAATAAATCCTTCTTGTGGGATCAGAGAACCTGGAAGCAGGAGTCAGGAATCAAATGATGTTGGAACTGGAAAAAGACCTTAGAAGGCAACTGGGTCATCTGCTCTCCACTCACACAACTACAACCTACTTTGGGTTCTCATCGCCTCTCACCTAAAATATTGAAATATTCTCCTAATCAGTCTGGCTGCCCCTACTCTCTTCCTTCTTCTCTACAAAACTGCCAAAGAGATATTACTAAAATATAAAATAGAACCACGTCACTCTCCGACTCAAAAACCATCCGTGACTCCCTATGACCCCTAGGATAAAATATAAAATAGAACCATGTCACTCCCCTACTCAAAAAGCATCCATGACTCCCTATGACCTCTACGATAAAATATAAACTTATCCTGGTATTTAAAGCCCTATGATTATTATCTACATTTCCAGGCATATCTTTTTACTCACTTTCACTCACTCCCTTTTCCAATCCAACTTCCTTGTACTCAGAATTCCATCTCTGGCCTTCAGGACTGTATACAAGTATGCTCTCATGTCTGGAATTCATTCCCTCTTCAACTGGGTTGCCTCATAGAACCTCAAACTTTCTTCAAATCACAGATTAGCTACTACCTCCTAAACAAAGTCTTTCCTGATTCTCCCCTTCCCCAGGTTACTGGATCTTTCTCTCTTAAAATTACTTTGTCTATGCTATCTGTTTATGTCCTTGTATATGTGTTTGTACCCCAAGTAGAATGTGAAAATTTGTTTTTTACAATCTGTCCCTAGTAAAATATAATCTTCTTGAGGACTGTTTTCAAAAAATTATTTTCCACTGCATTTCACAGCTCCGGGCAGAGATGAGGAGGGAGAGCATTTCAGGCATCGAGTTCAACCAGAAAGCATACCAGGAGTTAGGAAACAGAGAGTCTTTTTCAAGGAACAGCCTGTACATAGTAGGTATTTAATAAATAGTTATTGAGTTGAGTTGCCCAAGGTCACAGGAAAGAAATAAGCATTTATTAATTACCTTCTATGTGCCAGGTACTTGACACACATCAACACATTTTATCCTCATAACAACTCTGGGATCTGTGACAGAATCACCCCATTTTACAACAGAAGAAACGAAGGAGGACAGAGGTTTCAATGACTTGCCCAGGGTTGCCACATTTGGATTCAGGTCTTCCTGACTCCAGGCACAGCACTTTATGTACTATCTTGTCTCTGGGATTTTAAGGCAAAGAAATGGGATTTGAGCCCTGAGGGTCTTTGACTCCAAGTACTCTTCCTACTATAACAAACTTATTCACCATAAATTGGGAAAGTTAAGGAAAGGGCTGGGATTCCACCCTCTTCCTTTTCACCCCCCAGCCCATGCAATATCTCTTTGCCCAGCCTCCAGGGCAAGGCAGACAGTCAATGAGCTTTTACTGAGCACCTGTTATGTGCCAGGTATTAGGGATGGGCTAGTACCCCTAGGAAAAAAAGCAAAATGTCTATGCCCTCAAGGAACTTACAACTATGCCAGGAGACAGCATGCAAATAATTATGTACAAACAAGTTATATATAGGCTATAAATAGGAAATAATCCACAGAGAGAGGACCTTAGAATCCAGAGGGGGGAAAGACTTCCTGGAGAAGGAGGGTTTTAGTTGGGACTTGGAGGAAGGTAGAGACGAGGAGGGAAAAGATTCCACGCATGGGGAACAACCAGAGAAAATGCCAGGATTTAGGAGATGGAGAGTCCCATCCATTAGAAGGGCAGTGTCACTGAGAATGTGGATCAGAGAGTCCATGGAGGGGGAGTAAGGGGTGAGACAACTGGAAAGGCTTGGGGGAGGACCTTTGGATTCCAATCCTGCAGGTGATCAGGAGCCACCAGAGCTTACTGAATGTGTAGGAAGGGGGAGGAGGGTGACATGGTGATCCATGGGATTCATCCCCCTCCCCCAATTGAGTCACAACGATGGTAAGAGTTCAGGGAAGGAGGCTCACTACCTCCAGAAACTGAGCCTCTATAATGGCTTAGAGATCCATGAGGTAGAAGAGACCACTCCCCATCCCCCCAAGTAAGGCATACATGCATCTGTACAATACAGAGTGAAGCTGGGGAGAAAGGATAGGGTCAGGGATTGTAAAAGTAAATTTTTAAATGGTAACCACCAGAGTCTTTTCCCAGGACCCAAAGAACACCAGTTGTTGTGATTTTAGTTAAAAGATTTTGAGATAGGCAGGGAAAAGGCTGTTTATCGCCATTTGCTAGATGAGGAAACCCAGGCCTAGAAGTGAGGTGACTTATGTGGATTCACCGAAGAGCTGGTTGAAGATCCAGAACTAGGGAGAACCTGAATCTCTTGTCTCTTGGTTGATTCTCAAACCAGAGGTTCCTATCTGCAAAGTGTCCTAGCTCTTGTATTCATGATATCCTTCCTAATATCATCAGTAGGTCCCACTCTTAGAGAAACTTCAGCCCCCTCCCTCCAGACCTATCCCCAAGGAGGAGAAGTGATGGTCTTGATTTTAGAGCTTTTATTTTTTAAGGGAACATGGATTTGTGAATGCAAGGGTAAAGTCACTCAGCAGTCTAAGATCCAGAGGCAGCTAGGTGGCACAGTGGACAGAGCCTGGGCCTAGAGTCAGGAAAACCTGGCTTCAAATCAGGCCTCAGCTACTTACTAGCTATGGGACCCTAAACCTGTTTGCCTCAGTTTTCTCATCTGTAAAATGAACTGGAAAAGGAAATGGAAACCCCTCCAGTATCTTTGCCAAGAAAACCTCAAGTAGGGTCATGAAGAGTTGAACCCATTTGAAATGACTGAATAATGACAAAGTTCTAAGATCCATAGTAACCACCAGGTAGTTACCAGCTAATTTATTTAATTGATTAAGAGACCTGGTGGACATCTACTATGTGGCCAGTACAATAGGGGAAGGAGGCAAGACATAGTCTCTGCCCTCAGTAAGTTTACAATCTAGTTAGAGAGATGATTCATCATGAAAATAATAAAGCTAATAGCTAACATTTATAAAACAGAGCAATGCTATGCTAATTGAGTGTCAGTGGCACAAACATTAAATACAATAAGGCCTTCAGAGAATAAGAAAGATCACAGAGACTTTCCTAAACCTAGGCTATCAAGAATTGGCAGGAACCCATGAAACCATCTGGTCCAGCTCCCTTATTTTACCAGAAATAATAATAGCTGTTATTTATATAGTGCCTACTATACGCTAAGCACCCTGCTAAGGATTTTTTACACACATCATCTCATTTGGTCCTCACAACAACTGAAAGGTAGTTGCTATTATCATCACCATTTCAGTGTTAAAGAAACTGAGGCAAACAGAGGTTAAGTGACTTGCCCAGGGGTCACACAGTTAGTTAGTCAGTGTCTGAAGCCAGATTTGAAATCAGATTTTCCTGACTCTAGACCTCCTCTTTGAAAATGAAGGATAAACACAACCAGTGAGGAGTCTGAGCTGCCTGAATAGGGAACCAGTAAGTGGGATAACTCAGCTCATCCTCTCCTAAGAAAGGTAAATTTTGATGGCCAGAAGTTGCCCAGTTAACTTGGGATTTCCTTCCTTCCTTAAATCCTTTTCGCTCTGGAGCACGATTGGGCCACAATAGGTCCCTGCCCAAGCTCCTCTCAATGGCTGTATTTTGGGCCCTCCTGGCTCATAGTGAATGATAATAGTAACATTTTCACTTTTGGTCAGCACCCCAGAGGGTCTTCCCCTCCCAGTTTGATTTTTTTTTTTATATTAAAGGGACCATCCCTTGACTTACTTCTTAAAGAGGTCTATTCACTGAATGAGCTTACTTCACTCAAAGTAAGAACCTGAAGAGAACTTAGCCTAAAATGGCCAGGGTCTTCCATTGCATCCGGGGCCATCTCCAGTCAACATCTAGTCACTGGACCCAGATGGCTCTGGAGGAGAAAGTGAGGCTAGGGGCCTTGAACAGCCCTCCCGAACTCAAATCAAATCGAAGTCAACTTTGAGTCACGTCATCCTCTTCCTCATGTCATGGTCTTCTTGGAGAAGGAAGGACAGACGCAACAACAAGGCCTAATTCTCTATCCGCTGCACCACCTAGCTGCCTAGGTGAGAGAGCTGAAGTCCCGGGAACACTTCGATTTCTGTGACCATACTTACTGAAGCCATGGTTTTTAGACAAAGATGGATATAACTGATTCTGCTGCTCAAAGGAGCTGAGCTGGCCCCTGGACAAGGGAAGACAGATTTCAATACAAATTGGAGAGGTGGGTGCAACTTGAAGGATTAGGATGGGAGGTGGGGGGTGAGAGGAAAGGCTTTCCAGATATAAGGACTGATGTGAGCCACAGACAGAAGAAAGGGGCAGGCACTATTTGTGTGACAGCCAGGAAACTGACCTGGCTATTGTTCAGACTCCTTCAACACGTCCCTTCAGGCCCTGATCATAAACTGTCCTGGGCAGGATCTCTGAGGGTCTCACATGTCACTCCAGGGCAGGTATTGAGCCCTTCACATCAGGGAACTCCTCCTCAGAACAGACTTGCCAATTGAGCCCATCCCTGGAGCTGTACTCACGTTGGCTAGGGTTTTCCTCCGTACGTCTATCTTAACCAGCTTCGTGTACCTCAGGTCCCCACATCCAACATTCCCACTTCTGCCAAATGGCCAAGTAACCCCTGGAAGAAGCAAAGAAGTCAACCTCTACTAAATTACTTTGAAACCACCAGAAGGATTCTAACACAGTGCCTGGCACACCAGGGGCGCATAATAAATACCAGATAACTCACTGGTCTATATTCATACCCTTCCCTTAAAGCAAGGGAGGGAAAATAACAAAAGATAACACCGGCCTTTCGGATGGAAGGGTAGAAGATCATTAAGGTAGGCTCCGCCTTCCTTTATCCCCAGACACCCTGGTCCTTCCGGTATCAGAGGAACCCATTGACACGGAGGTGTTAGAGACTGAATGTGTTACCCTTCCCTGAGGGATTTGCATTTTAAAAGAGATGCTTGCAGACAGCTATGCTAAATCCTAAGGAATGTTGGTCTAATGGTGGGATATTGGGGAACATTGAAGGGGGGATGGGAGATTTCTGGCCAGAAGGGAGAGGACTTGAGCCGGAAGGAAGCATCCAGTGGATGTGAGAGTATATTTAAGAATATGTGCAGAGTGTCTGTATATGCAGAATGTCAGAACTGGAAAGGACTTCTCAGATTATTTTACTCCAAACCCTCCTTTGGTAGCTATCTGTGCCTCACAGTGGCTTGCCCAAAGTCGCCTTGCAACAAAACTGGATCTAACTGGAGCCTGATCACTTGAATATGACCTGGAACCTATGTCCAGCTCTTGAACTCCCTGTTTCCTTATCCCTGGACAGGTTTACTGTTCCCTTGTCCCTTCTGCCCTTGCCCATTTTCCTGGGTCTCTCATTAGCTTGTCTTTCACCCTCAGCTTTTCCTAAATATATCTTTGGGCATCAGCTCCCAGCCCAGGTGAGACCTCCTTTCCTTGGGCACTGATTCTGCCTTTAGGTACCCCTCCCCCACCCCCTGATGTAAAAGAAAAAGACCTGAAATGAGGCAGTGGAGTGGTTGTTGTAGAGGTTGTTATGCTCCGTCATGTCTGACTCTGTGACTTCATTTAGGTTTTTCTTGGTAGAGACAGTGGAATGGTTTTTGCTATTTCCTTCTCCAGTTCATTTTACAGATGAGGAAACAGAAGGAAACAGGGTTAAGTGACTTGCCCAGAGTCACACAGCTAGTAAATGTCTGAGGTCAGATCTAAACTCAGGTCTTCCTGACTCCAGGCCCTACACTCTATCCGCTGCTGGGTTCAAATCCTAGCTCTGCTACTTACTACCTGTGTACCTTTGGGCAAATAAAATCCTTTCTCTAGGGCTTGGTTTCCTCATCTTTAAAAGAGGGATGTTTCATTAGAGGATTGTTAAGGTCTCCTTAAATCTATAATCTCTGTGTCTTCCAACTCAAGGATCCCTCCATTCAATTTTCAGTAGGTACCATTTAAGCCTCAATGAGAGTCCTTAATCCTGGTACATCTGTGTCTTCTCCCTTCCATCCTTCCCAGTGCCCCCTGGTTCAAATGGCAATTCCAAAGTAGCTTCTAACTTAAAAATGGGTGATTTTATGGTCCAACAGCCTAACTTGAGGCTGGCTGGAGACTGGGTTGATCCAGTCCCTTCAAGACAGCATTTATTAAGAGACAACCATGTGCATGGCCTCCATCTGAAAAATACTTCTTGACCTCAGGCAGCTCACTGAGGAAATATGACATGTAAACTATTGGATGAGACCTGAGAGGAAAGATTCTGTCCAAGGATGGATGTTACAAGACATGTGAACTCAACCCGGATCAGCAGAGCTGGGTTTTCCCCAAATACCAGGCTCCCTCCTCAAACAAAAGGAAAGACAAAGTCCTACTGGATATTTTTTTACAACCTCCCCCCACCCCCCATGCCCATCCCACCAACCCTACAAGGCTTCTTCAGGCTCCACCAACTCCAAGAAGCTTACCAGGGACTACTTGCAGCTCCCAGAGTTCCCTCTCACAGAAGTCAAACTATCCACACAAAGACCTTAATTACACACTGTCTTTTTTATTCATTCACTCATCATTCCCTGAAAGTTTCCTCACCTATAAAATGACAGGGTTGGACTAGATGATCTCTAAGGAAGGGATTGCCTTCTTCCAGCACTCTAGGATTCTGTGTAAATCTCATTTTTCAACTAAACTGCTTCTTCCTGTCAGGCGGTGCTCAGTAATTGTTGGTGTTCTTTTGCACCTAGTCCCAAGTCTTCCAGTTCTTTGTAAATTTCTCAACACTAGACCCTCCTAGCACCCTATGCCCAGGGCCCTCATACTGTCTTTCCTGCCTTCTCAAAAAATATTCCTAGAAAATGTTCAGATAAACTCATTCACACTGAGGTGCCAATGTCTGATAATAGATTAAAGTGGGGTGCATATTTTGGGGATTAGCATTTTAACAGTGATCAAAACTGGTTGGTTTTAGAAGGCTGAAGGTCTGAAAAGCTCCAGCCTACTGCTCACTCCTGTCCCAAAAAACTTGTTAATTAATGTCTATATTATACAGGATCATGAAAGAGCAATGTGGCATAGTTTGGAGCTGGCAGAATCCTGGTTCCCCAGTTTGCTCCTTGTGAGACTTGGGGCAATGCTGATCACTGACATGTTGCTTTAAAGTTGACAAAGACTCTTTTATACTCTCATCTGGGCCTCTCAACAGCTCTGGGAAAGAGGTATTTTTTCTTTTTGTTTGTGTCCTAGGCTTACATTGGCATAGGGAACTCCTGGTCAGGGAACTCCCACTTCCAATGCAAATCAATATCTGCTCTGCAACAGAGAAGTGGGGATGGGGAGCATAGCGTGTGTCCGAAGCAGGTCTTGATTTCAGCTCAATATCCAATAGTCCATGTTGCTTCTTATTACATATAGATAACAAGAAGGAATAAAAAATTTATATAGCCCCTACTATGCACCAGGCACGATGCTAAGCACTTTACAAATACTATCTCATTGGATCATCACAACAACCCTGGGAGGGAGGTGCTGTTATTCCTATTTCACAGTTAAGGAAACTGCAGCAGACATTAAGTGACTTGCCCAAGGTCACACACATAGTAGTGTTTGAGGTCAGATTTAAACTTGGGTCTTCCTGACTCCAGGCCCAGTACTCTATCCATTGTGCCATCTAGCTGCCTCAAAATACTTCATGTGTGATATCTCATTTGATTGATTCTATTAAGACTGAGTAGCTGCAAAATGCACTAAGACTGTTGGGACACTGGATCATTCCTCATTTAACCAATGAGGAAACAGAGCCTTGGAGAGGTCAATTCACACAGCTAATAAGTGTCAGCACTCAAAGTCCAGACCTGCCTAATCTCTAGGTCTATTCATTTCCTCATACTACTTCTCAACTGACTTTCCCTTTTTGGGGCCTCATTGGTTTGATGAGATGGTTAGACTAGGTAATAGGTAGGCTTATAGATTTGGAGGGGACTTTATATCAGTAAATTCAAAGACCCCAGATGTTAGCAACTGTTGGAAAAACTGGAATGCAATCTGGAAGAAACTAGGCTGAGTCCACATCAGCTGACCATCTTGTCAGCCACCAAGAGAAATCCCAAATGGATAAGTGTCATAGGTCATGAAAAGTGGCATCATTAAACACATTAGAGGGACCATTCAGGCCTATGGATAAGGGTGACAATCACAAGAGGGACTTCACAGGCCATCTGGCTCAATCCCCTCATTTCACAAATGAGGAAACTGAGACAGACCAAGGGATTTGCCCAATATTAGGCAAGTACTAAGATATCAGAGGTGGGATTTGATCCTAAGTCTTCTGACTCCACAGACAATCTATGCTCTCTCCACTGAACCGTGTCCCTGGTCCCCTCCACGATCTCTTCCAACTCTAAGCCCTATACCTTGTAAAATGAAGAATAACTACCACGCAAGGAAGAACACCGAATTTGGAGTCACAGCACCTGGATTTAGCCTTTCCATGTTTCCTCTTGTGACTGTGAGACAATCTTGATTTTTCTCTGGGCCTCAGGTTTTCATCTGTAAAATAAGGGAGTTCAAAGAACTCAAAGGTTTCCTGCTTTGAATCAATAGTGCTAAGGATTTTTTTTTGAGGCAATTGGGGTCAGGTGACTTGCCCAGGGTCACTCAGTGATTGAGGTCTGATTTGAACTGGAGTCCTCCTGACTCCAGGGCCCATGCTCCATCTGCTGCCCCTGATCCTAAGGCTTTTTGGAGAAAGGTCATCTTTCATCCTTTGAAATAGCCGCAGAGGGCTGCCTTTCCCTAACATCCTTCTAGCAGGAGTCTGGTGCTCATTCCACCTCCAGAGACTGAACTTTCACTCCTCTGAGCCCCAATAGCACAGAGCTAAGAATGCAAGGGCCTGTCTTCCTATCTCTTGGGGTGTTTCGGGTTTTGTTTCTTCCTGTGGCATCCCCCACAATGCTTAGCTCAGGGCTGGGTGTGCACACACTAGACCTTCAGTAAATATTTGCTGACTGGCATAGTGACTGAAAAGGGTGCCTCACAGTTTAGATCTTTGCACTGGTTTGTCTGCTTCCAGAGAAAGTTATGAGTTGGCACAGATATAAATGAATATTTGTTGTTGTTTTCAGTCATAGCTGACTCTTTATGACCCCTTTTGGGTTGGCTTTTTTTTTTTTTTTTGCAAAGATCCAGGAGTGGGTTACCATTTCCTTTTCCAGCTCATTTTACAGATGAGGAAACTGAGGCAAACAGGGTGAAGTGACTTGCTCAGGGTCACACAGTTAGTAAATGTCTGGGGTTAGACCTGAACCCAGGTTATTCCAATTTCAGATCCAGCATTCTATCCACTGCACCACCTAGCTACCCCATAAGTAAATATGGTATAGGACAAAACTTGTTTCCAGAAATCCTGAAGTGTAGAATAGTTTTGTACAATTCCTCAGTTTGGCCATTCAGCTTGGAACTGTAATAGGGAGAGGCAGAGAGAGAAAGAAAGGGAGAGGGAGAGAGACAAAGGGAAGGAAGGGAATGGGGGTAGGGGAAGAGAGAGAGAGAGAAAGAGAAAAAAGAGAGATAATAGGACAGACAGACAGATGGACAGAGACAAATTAGATAGATGGATGGATAGATAGATGGATGGATGGATGCAAGGGTATACCAGAGCCAGCCCACACAGGAAACCTGCTTATTATATTTTCAGTATGAGCATTTACACCTTAGAATTCAGTAAATGTTACCAATCAGGGCTGGACTTATTGCTTTAATTGTCTAGACTTAAGAAAGTGATGGAAAAATATTAATATTTCAGGTTAAACAGAAACACGTTGTGTACATTTTTTCCCTAGGGAGTTGGTTGTTAAACATTTACCAGCACACCACTGGAGATGCCAGAGCACTGATCAGGCACTTATATAGTGCTGGGTACTGTGTTAGCGTGCCAACGCTTGGATGGATAATGACAATAATAATGCCTGGCATTGTTATAGGGCTTTAAGACTTGAAAGCATTTTGCATCTGTTACCTGATTTGAGTCTCCCAATAATTTACCCCATGAGGCAAGGGTGATAGGTATGTTCTCATTTTCTAGATTAGAAAGCAGAATTCAGAAAAGTAAAATGACTTGTCTCCTATTCACATGGTAAGTATCAGTAGTATCCATTAAACCCCAGTCTCCCTGGCTCCAAGTCCAGAGCTTGATTAACTATGCCAATTGGCGGTGGATGCTATCTCCACTAGTGCAGACTGCCAGCCACCCTGCATTCTCATCCACAGTCTTCTTCTCCCCAGTGGGCTAGAGGGCATACTTTGAGGCATATTTTCAAGAGGTCTGCGCTACACTATTATATTTCTCTAGCTATATAACTGACCCCAACATCTTTTCTGTTTTTATATCCATATCCTTGCTGTCTCCTTGTATCTCAGTCATTATGAGTAATGTGTTTTGCTCCCCTGATTATCCACCAGGAGGGTCTTTAGGTGATCCACAATTTTGAGTGCTCAGATAAAGGTATCCCTTGATTCACAGACATATCACATTGGTCCTAGAAATAAGCAAGAAGGATTGCAATACCAAACAAATCCAAGTTTCTTCCTGAAATGCTCATCTTTTTAATGCCAACCTCCTTCTGGCAATGCTAGATGGCTGTGAACCATGAGTCACCCCTGAGGTCGGAAGCACTATTACTGTGGGTCACCCAAAGAATGTAGGAGACACACATGGTGAGTGTAAACAGGGGTTGCAACACTGACCAACTATGACTTACATCCAAGAAGAGGGGTAAGAAATATCATCTAAGGAAGTTTAATGAGAAAAGGAAGTCAGCCAGTTCTGTAGCAAGATTGAGGGATAACAGATGGACAGCCCTGGGACACCCTGTAAAATAAAAAGGCTAAAGGAAGGTTCTAAGCTCTTGGGGCAGTCCACCATGGAAATTGTGTCCTCCCATGGGCAGCAAGGGTCATCGGGTCATCTGGTCATCTTGCTGTGTAGTGCTCATCATGTTCAGGTGTTCTGGAAGATAGTTGTGACTTACTCAGTGGTGTAATGCAAAGTAGAGGCCCTGTATATCCCAGACCCAATTCAGGAGGAGGCCCCAGGGAGGGAGGAAAACCAGAGAGAAGTTAGAGATTGAGATATCTGAGTCCCAAGGTTTTGGTCTCAGAAGGTATGAGGTGAACCAGAAAGATATGGAAGACTATGGTGATGGATAATCTTGGTCCAAAGCACTTCCCTAATGAGGATATCGACTTGGTATCTGGAAGGCCTGGGAGATTCTGGATCTGAGTGAGAAACAAGACAAAGTCTGTGTCCCAGAGGAAAGATTTCCCTGAGCTGGTCACACATGGCCAAAATGGCTTATGTGTTCTTCCCTATAAAATATTCCATGCAGTCCTTGTCTTTGCTTAGACTGTGCCCCATCCCTGGAATGCTGTTCCTTCTCACCTCTTAGAACCTGAAGGTCCCTTTAAGACAAAGTTCAACCACCACCGACCTCCCAGCCTTTTCTGCTTCTCCTCTTAGTTCCTCCTCCAAATCACTTCCGTATTTACCTGTCTGTGAACATGCTCATCCCCCAGGTAGAAGGCAAGCTCTGGGAAAATAGACACATCTCACTTTTGTTTATTGGGATCACCAGCTCCTAGCATGTTCCTTGACAAGTTGGAGATACTAAATAAATGTCTGTTGGTTGAGAACCAGAGAAAGAATGAACAAATGAAAAAAATGAATCTGGGAGAGGTTTTGAAACAAAGATGTGAGGAGAGGAAAAGGGAGAGAGAGGGAAAGAGAGAGGGAGGAGAGAAAGGAGAGAGGGAGAAAGGGAAAGAGGGAGGGGGAGAGAGAGAGTGTGTGAGGGGGGGGAGAGAGAGTGGTGGGGGGTAGAGCAAGAGGGAATTTTCTAGGGAATTGGGAGATCTGGGTCCTAAATGATTGAAAGACAGAGACAGACAGGAAAAAAAAAAGAGGAGAGAATGAATTAATTTCTGAAGTGATTTGAGGTCCAGAGCCGGTTCAGGGATTAGGTAATATCAGGTCCTGGAGGCAAAGGACTGATTTATAGGGGATAGGAGATCTGAGACCTAAGAAGGAAGACAGAACTGGGGTCTGGAGCTAAGGTGATTCCAGGACAGGATCTCCAAAGGGTCAGGAAGTCAAAGGAGAGAATTAGTTTCTGAATGACTGGGGCATCAAGGCACTCTGAGAGGATAGACAATAAAGACACATAGCTGGTAGATAAGAGGTAATCCAAAGTGCAAGGCCTGGATGCAGGTCCCCAAAAAGAAAGAGGAGAAGAAAAAGAGAATCAGCCTCCAAGGACTGGAAATTCCCAGACCTGAGCAGAGACTAGGCTGAGATATGGGTCCTAGAAGGGAAGGGAAATGGGCATCATGTCTGAGAAATAAGAAATCCCACAAAGAGGGGAACTAGGAAAGGTCCAACAAGGAAAGGAGAACTAGGGAAAGGGAGATGTGATTTCTGGGGGATTGGGAGATTCTGAGGAGGAAGGGGAACTATGCTGAGAGCTGGGAGTCAAAGGAGGGAGAGAAAGAAACATTATTTAGGGGAAAGAAAGAGCTCATGCCTAAGAAAGAAGAGGGAACAAGAGACACAACTTGGACATAGGGCAAGGGACCTGAGGCACTAAAAAACATTCTGGGCTTGAGTCCATGTCCCAAAAGGGAGAAGGAACTGGGAAAAAGGTTATTAGAGGCAGCATAGTATGACAGGGGGAAAAAACAACCACCAAAACTAGAGTCTAAGTGGGAAAAACTGAGTTTCAGCCCTGCCTTTGCTACTGAGTAGTTGTGTGACCTGTGCAAAGAACAAGCCCCTTTTCTTTTCTTGGCCTCAGTTTTCCCTTCTGAAAAATGAGTACTTGAGCTAGACAATTTGGAAGGTCCTTTCTAGCTTTAAGCCCTGTGATCTATGAGCCCTTGAAGAGGATAAAGAAAGAGAAAAATTCCATGAAGAAGCCAAGGGACGTGGGGAAGGCTACACCATTATCTTTATGAAATGTTGGGGAGAGCTGTAGAAGGGTAGGAGGTAAAGTAACTGACTATTACTACTTTTAAGAAACCTGAGAATGATGGAACTTCAGAGCTTGAAGAAATTTATGAAATTATTAGGATTGGATGGCACATTGCAGACTACTGAATCCCAGAGCACGACATGACCTTGGATCAGGAGATCACCCTAATCCAGGGACTCTTAAGTGGGTATCCATAAACTTATTTTTTAAAATAATATTTTGATAACTGTATTCAACAAAACTGGTTTCATTTTGTGCATTTAAAAATATTCTTCTGAGAAGGGCTCCACTGGATTGCCTGAAAGGTCCCTGTTACAAGAATTTTACAGATTATACACCTGAACGCCAGAAGGATAAGGGACTTGCCCAGGTTCATATCTCTAAATAAAGTTCAATAAATGAATATGCTGACTGCTTCTACTAGTTTGATTATTTAATTTTACCGATGAGGAAACTGAGGCCCGTAAAGATTAATGAATTTCCTTAAGATCATAGAGCTGCTAGACAATGGAAGAACTAAGATTAGAATCCATGTCCTGTTTGTTTGGTTTTTTTTTTAACTACACTGTATCTTAGCCTTAGTTTTCTAAAGGAAACTTCTCAGGCCAATTCGAGAAGATGCTCTGTCTGGGAAGAATTCCTTTTTTGGACTAAACAAGGTCAAATATTAAGGAATGAGCTGACTTCTTCCCCCCTCGCCATAGGAGGCTTTAGAATTTTGAATCCAGGACTTTTCCCATCTTCTCTATACCTCTGGGAGCATAAAAGGACACTGGGCAGTTGGGAGTCATGAGGCCTGTGAATTTGGGAAGTTGCCTCAGTTGCCTTAACTCTAAAAGGAAAGAGTTGAATCAGATAACCTCTATGCTCTGAAATTCTGGTATTTTTTCCCATGGAGTAGATTCAAGGGGGAAAAATCCCCAATATTACATTAGAGCTATTCTGGACTCTGGATTGTTCTCATCCTCCCCCTTCCCCCACCTTGGAAGGTTTTCCAACAAAGCCTGGATGGTGACCACTTGTTGGATATGTGACGGAGGTGATTCTTAGTCAAGTCTCCACCTTCAGACTGTGAGCTCCTCGTGAGTTGGGATTGTCTTTTGCCTTTGATTAGCTACGTGCCCCTCACACAGTAGGCACTTAATAAATGTTTACTGACTTTCTGATGAAGCACTTAAGTGGTTGCTTTGTGCAAGGCACTAATTGAGTTGGACTGCACAGCCTTTGAGGTCCATTCTAAACCTGAGATCTCAGGGAGTTCAGGGCTAGATACAGAGTAGATACTTTATGGAACTAATTAAAACTGGAGTAAGTAGCAGCCAGACTTCAGGCAAGGCAAAGAGAGTAACCATCTGGTAACACAGGACCTCTGTATTTACATTTCAGTACATCTATTCTAAAGGTACCCCCATCTCTCTCCACGTTATTAGCCATGGAAGGGGGGCGGGTGGGAGGTGGGGAAGGAGCAAGGTTTCAGATTACTCTGCAGTTCCTTCTCAAGGGGTCCTAGGCTTAGAAATTATTCAGAAAACAACCTCCCCTCCCCCAGGAACAGAGCAGAGATTTATTAAGGTAAGTCACTCTGCCTGCATTTCAAAGACACATGGCTGGATTCCCTCTTGGCCTTCCCATAAAACCCCCACTGTGTCCCAGCTTGGGAGAAGCCCGGCTTCTCTCTCCAACCACCGATGGGTCCTCTCTGCCCCAGGTCACTTGCTGGAGGATGGGGCAGACTCTCCTTTTTCAGTGCGGGCCTCATCATGAATTCCTCATTTCATTGAAGAATCACCAGGCTAGATATTTTGCTTGAAAATAATGTTAACGAACCGGAAACTGGAAGCTTTAATAAATGGAAAACAGAAAGAAAAAAAAAACTTTCCAAGGCCACAGCTGGGAAACACTCACTTTTTAAAAATTCCACACAGCTCCTCAGGCCAGCTAAGCCCCCGCACAAGAGCCGAATTGTCAGAGGCATCCACAACTAAAGCAAAGCTTATTTTTAGAGAAATATTTCACTGGGTTTCAGAGAGCTAATATGCTTTCATGTCTGTCTCAAGCCTTTACTATCTTTCCTTCTATTTCAGAACCGCCTCCCACCAGCACCCCCCACCCCAGCACACAAGGACCTCCATTGGAGGAGAGCTATTTCCACTCTGTCAAGATGAAAATAAATTCCCCCCCTCCTCTCCCCTTCCTACTTTTTCAGAAAAAAGAATGAATTGTTCCTTAAAAATGTCAGAGCAGGGCACAGCTCTGTTTCTGAGGCAGTTCTCCTAAGCCTGAGAGCTGGTTTACTAAGGTAATGCAGACCCAAGGCTGGTAGGGTAGGGTAAGGCAGGGCAGGGCAGGGTTGGGCAGAGCTGGGCAGAGCAGAACAGGGCTCTCCACTGGGGTTATAAGGTTTGCTTAAGCAGGCTGCTTCCTTCTCCCTGCCCCACCCCACAGGAAACGTAGGGTTGTTTTTTTTTTGTTTTGTTTTGTTTTTTACAGCTCTGGCTGACATTTCCTGGTTTTGAAAGAAGTTTTTAAAATTAAGAAATGACTACTAAAAATGAAATGTTCTCTCCTGACTTGCTTGTCCTGCGAGCACACACATTCATTTTCATATTCATATTCATTCTCTCTCTCTGGGTTTAATTATTCCTGACTTCAAGGCCAAAATGCTAGCAACTAGTCCTGTGAAGTGAGGTTGGGAGAACTGGTCAAACCAGGTTTTTTCAAACAAGCACAAAGCACTAGGGGTGGGCCCCAGAGCGCCTATGGGTTCCTCCTGGCTCTCTGGTCTCTCCCAATGATCTCTGGTTGTGTCCAGCCCACAAGTTGAGCTCTGGCTCCTGCCCCAAACATCTCATTTGGTCTCCCAAGAGAACCCCTGCAAGCAAGCTGAACCAAACAGGAACTGCCTCGGGGCCTGATTTCTCAAGCAACAACAGCTCAGCACAGTTAGCAGGACCGGGGGTGGTGAGGCACAAATCAGACAGTCTATCAACAAACATTTGTGCTAACAATGTGCCAGGTACTGGGCTAATCACCTAGGATACGAAGAAATGGAAAAATCACTGTCCTGGCCCCAAAGGAGATCACTTTCTGGTGGGAGAGACAGTGTGCAAAATGTACATATAAGCTATAATACACGTGTGGTGTGTGTGTGTATGTGTGTGTGTAAAGAGAAGTGTAGATATGTGTATATATATACATGCTAAATGTATATATATATACACATATATGTATATATGTAATGCATATATATATATACACTAAAGGAAACCTTTATATGCATATATATTTTATATACATGTGTATACACACATACACATATGTATGTACCTTCTAAAGAGACCTTTTTCAATCCCCCTTCCCCAATGCCTTCCCTTTGAGGTTACCTTTCACCTACACTACAGATGGGATATACACACATATATATGCACAGAAAGCTATGTACATATGTATATAAAGGTCTCCTGTTGAAGGCAAAATTTGAGCTGACAGTCTCATCAGCCAGAAAAAAAGAGCAAGTTTCACTAATGGTGGGTAAGCCAGACCCCAACCTCCATCAATCATCATGCCAAACCTCAGTGGACCACAGCCCTCACCCTAACTCCCAACAGCCACGCCCCCCTAGAGACCAAACTTCTAACCCAAAGAAAATTCAGGAAGTTTTAGTTCCCATACCTACTTAGCACTTGCCACCTAAAATCTATCTTTGGGAGTAAACAAATGTTTCCTAAGCCCCCAGATGCAAACATGTAGGCAGATACACATTTCCTCACCAGCACTTTTCCAGTTATCATGTTCCAGACTTTAAAAGCTGATGGCCCTCAGTACTGAGGTTAGGACAATTGGACAAGCTAGCCAGTTCTCTCTAAGGCAATGGGGAAGGCAGTGGCCTCAGCTAGCTGCCACAGCTGAGTGAGGTTCCAGGGCTCAGTTTGTACAATCTATTCAGACATGCAAGGCAGTCAGCTTTGGCCTGCTCAATAGGTTTTTTTGTCGGCTCTCTCCACACAACTGCACAGAGTGGGGGGGGGGGAGGGGGAGAGGAATGGAAAATAAGTCCATGGTGCATGCATCCTTTATCTGAAAGACTTTAAATTTTAAAAGCTGCCTGAGAAATATACTGATTAAAAAAAAAAAAGAAGCCCATCCCTAATACCCCTATTAGCAGGATCCAAACAACATCTCTCCTTCTGTGCTCATTTTCACAAATGACTGCAGGAATTTTATCTTGGGTGTAATGCCTCTCTGCTTGGGTGGGAGCCAGGTTGGGTTCAGTTACTCCAAAGACACCCACATGAGAAGCATGGCTTATACTTGTAAGTTCAACTATTACTTTGGGTATTATCATTATTTTAAACCTCCAAAGCGTCCTTCTGCTTTCAAATTCCAAGAGGCCCCTAGCTCACAAAAAAACCTTTTTAGCAAGAGGAGAGACAGAAGTTTTTGGAGTTCCACGGTCATTCAAGTTCCTGGAGGAAGACAAGGCATTGTTATGTAGATTACACTGATCTGGTGATGAAGGCCATTCATTTCTGAATAGTCTGCCCGGCTTTACAAGTTTCAAGAGGTTCTACAGTAAAAGACCCTGACAATTACACTTTCAACTAATTTTTAAAAACGAGTGTGTTTGAAGGCACAAAAAAATTCAGCATTTTACCCTTTTGATCAGATTTTCTTGGAGAGAAAGGCTGGTGGTGGGGAGGGGGAAGTTTTGGCCTAAGGAAGAAGACAAGTATTTCCAAAAGCACACTAGTATAAATAACAACCTGTATTAAACGGCTTATCCCTTACAAGAAGGGGCCAACTGCAGGAAGCTGTTTCAGGTCTGCACTCCAATGTTCCCTTCCCCCTTTTCAAACTGATGCACACAAGCAAGGAGTCATCTGAGAGAACTCTGAAATTGTTATCCATTCTATTCTGGCAGGGAGTTCAGAACAAGGGCTGGAGCACACACACGAAAACCACTTGAATTAACACACCAGTGCAATCATCTTTAATGTGAAACAGCTGTTTGACAACTTTCAGGATTCTGAAGGCTTCATATCTGTACCCAAAAGCCCCAAACTCAGCGGTGAGTCACAGTAAGGGCCTAGTTAATAAAGGTCTACAGAAGAGATAAAAAGTACAGTTGTTTTTGGAAAAGAAAATATAACCGATTGGTAAATCTCCCTTAACTATTTTGGAAAAAGTGAATAGGAGTGGTTAAAAACACGAAACAAATCGATCTGATTTATAAATTAATGTTCAAAGGCTGGTTTTGTTTCTTCCAAACAAGTTTTTTCTTCTTTTAAGCCTTGCTATTCCATTTAATTGATGGACCGATCAACGTCATCAATTGCAGTGTGATGGCTTTGGAGAAATGGGGATTGTCTTCATAGTGACCAATTCCTTTCCTACAATTGGAGTGCTTACTCCCAGAGGAAGCTATGTGGGCAAACAAACCCCACCCAGAGATAAGTTCAACTGGTTTAACCTTCCCTTAAGATTCCCCACTTCTTACTGTCCCCTCCCCCAATCCCCACAATTCCTTACATCACTTTTGTTTCCAAAACGTCCTGGCCCCACCATTCTACCTCCTATTGAAGGGTGAAGGTGGCTGGGGAGCCCCCAACTTGAAGTCTTGTCATCAGGCTGACAAAGGGATTCCCAGAAATTCCCATAATGCCAAATCCCTGAGGTCCTGTTGAGAGGCTGATTTACTAAATTGTGAACAGCTCTGGAAACCTCCAGTGTTGGTCACGTGGTGGCCTGAATCATAGGAAACCACACCTCCTTCCTTTCCTCCCCTCCTCCCAACTGCACCTTATCCATAGCAATGCAGACACTAATTCCAAGCCACCTAATTCCTCTAGACTAACGTTACCCAGATCTCCAAGGCCTGCCTTTTCTGGGGCACTCAAATTTTTATTTAACAAGGAGGATGAATTAGAGAACAGGATTTCTTTCTTTCTTTTAATGTATACAGTACATATGTACATAACTTTCCTCATGAGAAAGCCAGGAAAGCAATCTCCAACTATAAACTTTTTAGCAAGACCTCACGTTAATTAAATGTAAGCACTTAATAAGCAGCTTTGTTGCAACCAAAACAAAGAACGTAAAATCTCTCCTCCCAGCCTGAAGAGGAAGCTAGCTGTTTGTATGTTTAAGATAAAGAGATGGGGGGCATGCTTGGGCACTTAAGAACTTTCTGGAACCTGCTTGGTTTTTAGCAGCTTCCCAGTCACTTCTGAGGAATGCAGTTACTGTGCCAAACCTAATTTAGTTGATCACAATTAAGACACTCGGGGAAGAAACCAACCACTTTATGGACACTGGGCATTAAAATAATTGATTTTTTTTCCAAAAATTTTATTGGGGGAAAACTACAAAACATTTACAGTACAAAGTTTACAGTCACAATTTGTAGTGAACTGGCTCCCCAAAATATATTACAACTCAAGTTGACTTACTCTTTAGTTATACATTCAAAAACATATTTCTGTTTAAGTAGTCTAAAGAGTACATAGGGCTCAGTTCTGTGCCTATGTACAAACAAGACTCAAGCTACTTATTCATTCATCCACCGTCCAGGAAAAGTTTGGGGTGGGGGGAATGGGGGAAGAGAGAGGGAGAACTCCTGACTTTCTACAAAGAAAAAAAATTACAAGTTTTGGAATTGAAATACAAAAAAGGCATGTTCGTGTACTACAATAAGGTCTCAGATCCAATAGGTGGCCTCTGCGTATATTTAATAAAAAGTGGTAAAACTTTTGTTTTTGTAGTTGAACCCATCCCTACATTCAAATTCTCTCAAGCATTACGAAAGAAAATACTTATTTGGTTGAGGAAGATTTAAGGCAAGTCCGGGCCTTTCCAAAGGCACTGGGAGACTAATACTGGAGGCCCCTCAAATTATTGCTACATTTTTTTTTTTTAATATACTTAAGGGTAATATCACAGTGGGATTGGTGAAATTAGGCAACAAAAATACTTTTGGTTGATTTGTAAAGCTGGAGTTAGGTAAAAGTCCGATACTCTGAAGTCTGATTGCAAAGTATGTGGTTCTCTTTTCTTTTAAAAGTTGGACGGGCTACAATCTTTTTTTTTTCTTTTTTAATACATTCTAAGAAATCTCAGAAAGATCTTCCTCAAACTACTTCCACAGCATCGAGATAGATTTCTATAAAGAAATCATGCAATCTTTAAATTTACGTAAACAAGAAAAGAAATTAATGAAATAAATATTACATACAATCTCTTAAATTAAGATTTAACTCATTTACAATAAAATAACCAAGTGAAGTTACAAAAGGCATATATTACTGTGAAAAGAACATACACTCCACATTTCGCCGATTAATAATGGCAATCATAATTTAAACATAATAAAAGAATATATATCTATTGCTTTTCATCATACCCGATAAATACAGTATGAACAAAATTCTCAATGTATACTTTTCACAAGATAATAAATAAGTTAAATAGTTTTTTTTCATATTGAGTTGTGGTGCAGTGGTGCTAATCAACTCAAAACAGCTAAACGAAACAAAAATCAGCAGTTATTTGTCAACAATTATAAACTAAACTCGGTTTGAGTGCTTCTCAAGAAAGCAAAAGGCAACATTTTTTCTAAAAGAAATATCCACTATGTGGTGGTGATGGAACCGACTTTGGAATGGAAGGGTGGTGTTTTAAGCACATTATATATATATATATATAGCTATATATAAAACTACAGCACTGTCATCAAGGCATATTCTTGGCAGGTCGTTGGATTTTATAAGCTTATAGTTTAGTAATGTGGCTTTTTTTGTTTGTTTACACTGCATTCAAAGACAAATGACCATTAGAAACTTCTCCAAAGAGCAGGCAGTTCACACCTCAGCAGTGTGACTAATGCTTCCCAAGTTAAGAGATGGAATGGTGGTAGCTGCTGGTGCTGGCTTGATTTTATTCCCCCTAAAGTTCAAAACTCATCCAAGGTCTAGAAAAATAAATGTTTGGTTACTGTATCTCCTACTCCCGTTACATCTGCCCCGTTCTTTAACATAGGTCTGTTTCGTTCATTTCAATACAAAAAGTTCGTCGGATGTTTTTTCTGCTAAACGAGAATGCAACTTTGTAATAAAAGATAAACCCCCCAAAACAAGAGGAAACCGAAAGGGGGGGAAGGGGCAGCTCATGGAGCCTGGATGCCCCAGTCCTCCGAGGACTCCGCAGTCTTTCTGGCTGCTCAGTCCCCGGCACACTCAGACCCTCCGGGCTGGGAGAGGGCGTTAGAGGGGCGCCCCGGCGGCCCCCCCGACAGCTCCCCTCGCGGCTGCCCCGCGGGCTTAGTCGTCGGAGATGGAGAGGCGGCTGAAGATGGGCAGGCGGCGGCCGGAGTCGAGGCTCGGGGACTCGGAGCCGCTGAGGCTCCCGGAGCTCAGGGAGCCGCTCAGGTAGCTCTCCCGGTCCGACAGCGAGTCCGGGGGGCTGGGGGGCGCGTCGAACACGGGCGACTCGGACAGGCGGCGCAGGGGCTGGAAGCTGAAGGGGGGAGAGGCCGGGGCGGCCGTCGGGTGGGGCGCGGCGGGCGGCTGCTGCTGGCTGCGGTAGTAGGCGGCCGCCACGGCGAAGTTGTGGGTATGAATGGCGAGGGGCGTGATGAGGCTGCCGAGCTCCTGGCCCGAGAAGGGGGCGAAGGCGCTGTTAGCGCAGGCGGCGCACGGGGCCGGGGGCAGCAGGTCCTCGCCCCCGCCGCCCGCCCCGTACAGCAGCGCCGCCGCCGCAGCAGCCGCCGCGGCCGCCGTCGGGGAGCAGCAGGAGGGCGCGGCCGAGGACGACGACGAGGAGGACGCGGACGACGAGCAGGACGAGGACGAGCAGGACGAGGACGAGGACGCGGCGGAGGAGGACGAGCAGGAGGCCGGCGGCGGCGTCCGGGACGTGGGGCTCTCGAGCAGGGCCGCCTCCAGGCCGCCCGGGGGCTGGTGGTGCGCCGACGAGAAGCCCGAGAAGCTGAGGCTGTGGTGCAGCTTGGGCCTGGGCTCCCGCGGGTGCGCCGGGAAGGCCAGGTGCAGGGCGTCCCGGGGGCTGAAGGCCCGCAGGTCGCCCCCGCCGCCCCCCGCCGCCCCCGCCGGGGAGGGCCGGCGCTCCTCGGCGTTGTGGATGAAGTGGCAGCGGGGCCCGTAGGGGCAGAAGCCGATGGTGTGGAAGGTGCGGCACAGCTCCGTCTTGTACTTGGGGTGGCGGGTCAGGCTGCGCAGCTCGTGGAAGCCGTGGGCGAACTGGCACTTCTCGCCGTACTTGCAGGTGCCGCTCTCCTCGAAGGGGCGGCACAGCTCCGTCTTGTAGCGCGTGGAGTTGATCTGGGAGCCGCCCGCCTTCTGCTGCTGCTGCTGCAGCTGCAGGAGGTGCTGGCTGCGGTCGCCGTTCTCGCTGAACGAGCGGTCCCGGAACTTGTTCTCCTTGTTGAGCAGGGCCGTGGAGCCGGCGCCGCCGCCTCCCCCCGACGGCTCTTTGAGGTTGCTGTACGAGCCCGAGCCGCCCGGGCTGCCGCCGCCGCCGCCGAACTTGGGCGAGCAGCTGCCGGGGCCCGCGGCCGGGCTCGGGGCGGGGTGGGCGAGGGCCTGCAGGTTGCTGGTGGAGTGCCTCCGGAGAAATCCCGGCGTGAAGCTCGAGCTGGGGGAGGCGGTCACGGGCGTGCCCACGGCCTTCTTGTCCAGCATGCTGTTCAGGTTGAGGTTGGTCAGGGATTTCTCCGTCTGCTAAAGGGAGGGGAGCAGGGGGAGATGAAAAACGCGAGGAGCCACGGAGGGGGAGGGGGACGGGGGAGCGGGAGGGGGGGTGCAGAATGACTTCGAGACTTCAGGTCCCCCCCAGCTTTCAGCTTCTCCTCCCCACCCTTACGGAGACAAGATGAGAAAAGTTTGCACGGCTTCTCCCTCCCCCACCCTGCCCGTTCTTAGCTTCCAGCACGCTGCAGCTCCGTTTCCTGGGTTTTTCTCGTGCTTTTGCAAACCTACGGACACCCCCCCTCCTCTAAATCACAGGGGCAAAGGCAGAGGGCGCAGCCCGGGCTGGGCAAACGCTGCAAGGCGATCTACCCCGGCCCGGGCTGAACGCGCGAGCCCCGGGAGCGGTCACGTCTCGCCTTCCTTCTCCGTCCCGGCCGCTAGGACACTTTGCAAACTCCGAGAACGGACCCACCGGGGAAAAGCGAGGTGGGGTAGGACCGCTCCCCGCCCCAGCCCTCCCCAAAGCAGCACGAGAACGAGTCTCCGAACTGAGAGGGCCTTCTGGCTGCCTCCCTGCCCTCTCGCCTACCTTGCAGAAGAAGTCGATGTCATAGAAGGCGGACAGAAGTGTGGTCGACATGTTTCTAGGTCCTGTGATAGTCGCGGAGGCAGGAGGAACCCAAGGACCCCTCTGTCCAGCAGGGCTCGGGATGAGCCACGACGGCTGGCGGGCGAGGGGCAAGGGAGGGAAGGGGAGGAGAAAGTTTGTAGAGGGTGGAGAGACCGGGAACGGAGAGGAAGCTCTGGAGTTCTTTGGAGTCCGAGGTAAAAACAAATCTGCTTTGAAAAGCCTCTCCTCTTTCCTCCCTGTACCCTCCCCCCGCCCCCCCTCAAGAACCCACTTCTCCGGAGCCAAGGGCACAGCAAGCGGACTGCTGGAACTCTGTGGCCGGCGAACCCTCGCCCTATATAGACGGTGGAGCGGGCCGGGGGAGGGGACAGAACGCTGACCCGGCCGGGGTCTCTAGGCAACACCACCCAGCCGGCTCCCACCGACGTCATGGGACTTCGAGTCCTCCCATAGGCTGCCGCCAATTTTCTTTTCTTTTTTTTTTTTTTTTGAGCCCGGCGGGCGGGGCAGTCGGGGGGTGGCCCCGGCGGTGCTGGGCGGGCCAGGGGAAGGGAGGGGGGCGGGCCGAGAAGCCGAGCCTGCTGAGCCATGTGGGGCATGGTACGTTTCGGCTCTCCACCTCCCGGGCCTCGTGTTGCACAGCCCGGGGACTTTCAAACGTGGCTCCGAGGGAGCAGCCTGGGAGGCCGCCCACGCCCCCGGGGACGGCTAGTCCCTCCCTGGGCCCTCCCCCCGCCGCACTATTCAGTGGACGAAAGGGATTGCAAAACGTTAGACTATTGCAACCTTCCACGCCACCCTGGCCTAGTGTGCGAAGTACGGGGAGCCAGATGGAAAGGAGCGGGGTGCGGGGAGGGAGTGCAGGGGGTGAGGTCCCGGCTCCGCACCCCCTCCCCCCCGGGAGGAAGTGCTGCGATCTAACACGTGGAGGAGGCGGTAGGCGCTTCCTCCGGGCCCCGGGGGAAGTGCGCCTGCTCCGAGGGGCGGAGGGGGCGTGGGGCTGGGCAGGGCTGGAAAAGCCCGGGTCCTCCAGGCCCCGCCCAGCCACCCCCAGCCAGGGCCGCAGTAAACAGGGCCCGAGCGGGCCGGGGCGGGGCCGTGTCCGAGGACGGGGAGCTGGCTCGCTGGTCGCATCACAAGACCTTGAGCCGGGGCCAAAGGCGCCGTGAGTGGCGCGGCCGTCCCGGGCGGGGAGCCGAGCCGGGGCTGGACTGCGGGGGCCATGGCTCTTCTCGCGGCTCCTCCTCTCCAGCCTCTTCGGCTTCCCGGTTCCTGAGCTTGCAACCCCCTTGTCTGGGATCCAGGGGGGCGAAGCCGTGAGGTCGGGGCCTCACGCCAGCCCGAGCTGGGGTGCAGAATCGAGGGGAGCCCAGACCTCTTTCCCGGGGAGACAGCCCCCTCTAGCGCTCCTCCGGGCTGCGGCCGGGGAGCCATCACCGCCCCCACCTTCCCTCCTGCCTTCCGGGGTTCACTCTGCCTGGTGCTCCCAATCAGGGGCCTGGGGTGGGGGCGCCCCGCCCACGAGCTCCGGCCCTGGAGCCACGCAGGCCGAGCGGGGCTCCCGAACCCATGGCGCTTGGGGTCCCTGACCTGGCCCCTGCCCGACCCGTATTCATTAAGCCTTGCCAAGTGCCCGGCAGGAAGTTGGGTTTAACATCACCAACCTGCCCTGGCATTAAACCCAGAGGTACTCCGAGGCTGTTAGGGGGCACGATGAGTAAGGCCCGCAGCCAGGAGAGAGGCTAAGGGGACTGCAGTCTAAGACATAAATTAGTGTGCTCTTGGGCAGGTCACTGCACCCAGTCCAGCCCTCTGCTTCCTTCATTGGTTAAATGCAGTGGTACCAGGTGATCCCCGAGTCTCTGCTAGCTCTAGTCCGCTGAATCTCAAAGTTCTGGTGGCTGGGTGGTGGAGGGGACGCCGACTTTACAGATTTTCCGAAGTGGAAGGGATCTTTAAAATCAAGATCACAAATCCTTCATTTCGCAGATTAATAAGCGCGTCCCAGAATGGCCCCAGTTGGAAGTCCTCAGACCAAATCCAGTTCTTTCTACCAAATAACAGTCGCCCAAGCTGTGGACACTAGAACCAAGTGGCTGGAAGCAGATGGTCTTGTGCATGGTGGCAATAACGATAAAGCTCCATCAAAGCCTGTTCATGCATGGAAGGTGACCCTGGGTTCTCAAAGGCTATGCTAGTGAAGGGCCAGCTCTGTCCTGGGAGCAGTCCGATGGCTCACCTTCTGAGAACCTTGCTAGTTAGGTTCAAAAAGGTTCATCAGGGTATCATCAGGTGACTCAGTCAGCCATCACCCCCAGTAGGATCGACTAGAACCCAAGTCTCAGGGTTTCCAGCCAGTGTTCCCTCCCTTATATGTTTTGCTGCCTTTTTGTGTCTCAAAAAGCAAACTCCCAGGGCTAGCCTTGGGATGAGGAAGATCTTGATTCTAGACCTGACTCTGACTTGAACTAGCATTGTGACTGTGGGCAAGTTCCTGACTCACTTACCTCCCTAAACCTGTAAGATGCAGAGGTATTCTTGATTTGCTAAGTGTCCCTTGGACATCACAGATCTTTCTCCCCTCCCCCCCCATGCATCCCTTTGGCAATGGAAATGAACATCTCAAACACTTTCATTCCCACAAATGCCCCTCAGACCTTGACAAACCATTAAAATAACTTTAATTGATCTTTTAAGAAGACATTATTAAACATATATTTTCCAGATGCTAAGGAAGAACCTGTGACTTTTCACAGACTAAAAAGTGGCTTTCTTGGGTGTCTTGAACTGAAGAGTGAACCTGGTTGCTGTAAAACACACCCTGGATTGTTTAATATTGAAGTAACTGAATCTGTGACTCTTCTGAAGTTGTAAATTAAAGGGAAAAAGAGACTAGAAACTTTGTCTTTTTTCAGAGTGCTCTAGCAAAACCCATGCGAGGGTGCCACCTCCTGGGTGTTCTGGGAGGCATCAGGAAATTCTAAGAGGTCTCCAGCTTATAGCATTCAAATGGATGGGTTGGGGAGGGAGAGAAAAGGAAGAGGAAGGAAGAGAGAGAAGAGGAGAGATTGTTAGTTTTCCTCTGTAAATGAAAAGCTTCATGTCACTTTCATCCAGCAAAATATAGGGAGAGAAGGTAATAATCATTCTCCCAGCTGGGCCCTTCTTATCCCATGACCCTTTCTAAGAGCTTGGGGGACTCCTACTAGTTTCTTTGCAAGCTACAGACTTTTCAGTGACTGTTTTTGATCAAACACCTTGGGAGGTGCAGGGAGACAAAGAAATACTGTAAGGCTCTTTTAATGACTTTGGACAAAATATAATTTTTAAATTATAGGTCACTGCAGGTCTCCAACATAATCAAATTATCTGTATGAGGTTGCTCTTTAATTCACACAGATTTTAAAAAATGGAAACATTTGGAATGTATTTTTCTTCTTTACTAAAATAGAATAAAATTTAGAATCTGATCAAAGAATCCAAATGAGTTTTCCGCCCCACTTTTAAATCATGTTAAAAACATGGGAGCTGAAGGGGAATGCAGACAAGGTTAAGCTAGACTCTAGAAAAGAAAATAGCTAATTCAGGCCTGCAGGTGGCCTGCACCTGGGAGCAAGGTAAATCTCATGTTTAAGGGCTCCACCTCCAACGGTAGTTGCAATAAACTTGGCTGGCTTGCAAGAATTGAATAAATGTATTAAGAAGAAAGATCCTTCTGTAAGAAGGGACACTTGGTTCACCTCAGTGGGGAAGAGGGGGCATAGTGAACAAAAGGATTTTTAATATAGGTAATATTTCCAGCATATTTCATGCAGGAAAATAATTCCCCAACTCTCCACCACATGCCTTTGTCACATCACTCGGTAGATTCAGGCTTTGTTCTCTGTAGAATTACATGACAGGAAGTAGGGTAATCTCAACAGCCCAGGTGTGGGGTTCTCCTCCTTCCCTTGAAGGAAGTCTAGCAACTTCAGGCAAGCTAATGTTCTTTCCTTCTGGATGCACAGTCTTGTATAGTCAGTAGTCTTAGAAAATTCAGGAGTTGAAGGCAGCTCACTGGATAGTTGTGATAGGTGTAGGTACTGCTGGGATGCTGTTTTTCTCAGCTGACTGAGCTCTCCAGGATCCTGGGAAGGCCAGCTTTTCTTACAGAGGGGAGACAAGTGCTTGAATAGATAGCTGATGTAGGTTAGGGTCTCCGCCCAAAAGTTCACTTCCTCTTTGTCAAACACAAAGTCATCTTCCACCTGGGCCAAAAGAACAAATGAGTGAAGTAAGAAATAGTATTCAGTAGACCCATCTCTGGCAGAGCCGGGACAAAACGTCTTTCCCCCACAGTCCCTGAGCGACAACATCCAATGGGGAAGCACATGGAATTTGGAGTCAGCAGAGGGGTAACCAACTTGATACCTGTTTTGGGAGAGACACTTTAGTGCTCTGCACATGGGGCTAATCACAGAATCTGAGAAGTCAGTCCCATCTGTACAGGAATTCTAGTCACAGATTTAGCTCCTTGAGGACAGGCACTGTCTTTTGCCTTTTTTTGGATCCCAGCACTAAGCATAGTGCTTGGCACATAATAGGTGCTTAATGTTTATTGGACAATTGATTTAGAGTGGAATGGGAACATGGCACCTTAGTCATTTAGTCCAAACTTCATTTTATAGCTGAGGAAACTGACAAACCCAAAGTTACACCCCTAGCAACTGGCAAAGCTAGTTGAATCCAGGTCATAGGATGATCCTAGAATGAGATCTTGGATGTCATCTATTCCAACACCCTCATTTTACAGATGAGGTATTGGGAGTCTAGAAAAGTTAAGTGACTTGTCTGAGGTCACACAAATAGTAAGTGGCAGACCTGAACTTCTGACTCCAGATCCTGAACTCTTTACATTGCATCAGCCTCTGATGCTATATCCAGTGCTCCTTCCTCTCCATCACATGGGGTCATCCAGAGGAACCCAGTAACTGCTGAGACAGCTGACTCAGCTTCTGGAAAATTCTGTTTAGATTTTTCCTTTCAGTAAGCTGAAATCTGTCCCTCTGAAGCTCCTTCCTGCTATTCCTAGTTCTCCGCTCTGGGTCTTAAAAGGACAAGTTCAACCCCTATTCTACATGACCTCAGAAAAGCTTCCTTGCCTCCAAGTTTTCTTCTCTTCATGTTAAGCATTCCTAATTCCTTTGATCAATCCTGGCCTGTCATGGTTTTGAGGTCACCATCTTTGTCATATATCCTAAAAATGTGGTGTTTAGAGCTCAACATAATGCTCCAGATGAGGCATGAGAAGGGCAGAAATGGGCCTCTTTGTATTCTGGAGGCTATTTTTCTTAATTCAGCCTAATTCACATATTGAAATTTTGGGGCTGATATATTGTACCACTGATCGAAATTGACTCTGAAGTCCACTAGAATCTCCATTTCTTTACCTGAGTTACTGTGTAGTTATACTTCTCCTATATGTATTTGCAAAACTATTTTTTTAAAAAACATAAACACAGGACTTTATGTTTATCTCTATCAAATTTCATCTTCCCAGAAAAATAAAACTACTTCAAGTTTCTACCTCATGCCTATCAGATTGGCAGAGACTATCCCAAAAAAGGGGAATGGGTGGGAAATGACAACTGTTGGCAAGGTTGTGGGAAAATAGGTATATTGATGCATAGATGGTAGAGATATGAACTAGTCTAGCCACTATGGGAGTCATTGGAAACTATACCCCAAAACAGTCACTAAACTGCATATACCCATTGATCTGGTGATATCCTTAATATAATAGGGTTACACTCCAAAAAGATCAAAGAAAGCAGAAAAGGACCCATATAAATAAAAAATATTTATAGCAGCTCTTTGTGTATGGCAAGTAACTGAAAACTTAGGGAGTACCAATCAGTTGGGGAATGACTGAATAAAATTATGACATATGAATGTAATAGAATATTATTGTGCCATAAACAATGAAAGGGAAACCTAGGAAGACATATGAATTAATGCAGAGTGAAATGAACAGAATTGGAAGAATTTATACAATAATAGTAACATTATAAAGAAAAATAACTTTGAGAGACATAAGAACTTTAATCAATGTAATTACCAAATACAGTTCCAAAGGATTGTAGGGAAAATTCTATTGACCTGGTAGTCCATTATTATCATCAAGTATTTATTTTTAAAATAAGTTTTATTCCATTTTCTGTGTTTTACATTACCATACTATCCCATATGTTCTTCCTTTTTCCCCTCACAAGAGAACCATCCCATATGACAAATGACAATTTTTTTTTGGAGAGAAAAAGGCAACACAACTGATAAATTGAAAAAAGTTAAAAAACGTGAAATGTGTAACACCTAGGGACCTCCCACCTTCACAAAGTGGTGGGTTGGGTCTTCTCATATTTCTTGTTTGATGATATTTGTAATTTTATTACATTTACTTTTGATTTTGGAGGGTAATTCTCTCCATTTACACTGTTGTAGTTACTATGTATATTGTTTTCTTGGCTCTGCTTACTTCCCTCTTTATCAGTTTATAGAGGTCTTTCAATGCTTCTCTGTACTTATCACATATAGGCAGCTAGGTGGTACAGTAGATAGAGCACCAGTGCAGGAGTCAGAAGGACCTGAGTTCAAATCTCACCTCAGACACTTGACACTCACTAGCTGTGTGACCTTGGGCAAGTCACTTAACCCCAACTGCCTCATCCTGGGTCATCTTCAGTCATCCTGATGAATATCTGGTCACTGGATTCAGATGGTTCTGGAGAAGTGAGACTGGTGACCTGCACAGCCCTCCCTCACTCAAAACAAAGTCAAGTACAAGTCATGTCATTATTTCTGTGATGGTGTGGTTTTCTTCAGCAAGGAAGGATGAACGCACACACTTATCACATATATAATTTCTATGAGTACAGTAACATTCCATTTCATTCATATACCTCAATTCCCCAGTTAATGAGCATCTACTTGGTTTCTGATTCTTAGCACAGAAAGTGCTGCTTTCTATCTTTTGGAGTGCATGGGGACCTTCCCCCCCCTTATCTATGGGGTTCTTTGGAGTCCAGTAATGGAGACATTTTAGTCACTATTTGCATAATTCCAAATTACTTTCCGATTATTTTGATTTGCTTCTTATTGTGTTGATTTACCTTATTATTAGTGACTTGGAGCAAATTTTTTTTTGTGGTTATGAATTCTTTGCACTTGTTTTATGAACTTTGTTCACATCCTTAGGCCATTTATCTATTGAGGAATGGCTATTATTTGTATACATACATACACACATATATGTATGCACACACAAACATATTACTTCACTTTTTATCATTAATGTTGTCTGGACAGAAGCTTTTCAGTTTCAAGTAATCAAAATGATTGTAACTGCCTCTCTCTCTTGCATGGGTAAGAATACATCTCCTACCCATAGCTAGGAGAACTCTATGAAGGGCACCAGAGAAGCCATGGGATGGAGATGAGGAAGGAGAGCATATATTCATGGAGGGCAGGCAGAGAGCTGGGAGATGGAGCTCAAGGAACAGTTAAGAAGGCCGATGTTGCTGGGCTGTAAAGTATATGGAGGGGAGTAAAGTATGAGAAGAATGCAGAGGCAGGAAGGGGCCGGTGTGTGAACTATTTTAAAGAGAAAATATTTTCTGTTTGATCCTGGAAGCAAAAGGGAGTCACTGGAATTTACTGAAGAAGGGCTCCCTCCAGTCACACTTACTCTAAAGGAGCTGAGTATTAGGGCATCAAGATGGCCCGGTGGATCGAGTGCTGGCCCTGAGTTCAAATCTAGACTTAGACATTTACTAGCTGTGTGACCCTAAGCAAGTCACTTACTCCTGTTTGCCTCAGTTTCCTCATCTACAGAGTGAGGTGGAGAAGGAAATGACAAACCACTCTGGTACCTTTGCCAAGAAAACCCCATGAAGAGTTGGACACAAGTAATTGACCAAAAGAAAGGGGTGTTGTATGTATGTATATATATATATATATATATATATATATATATATATATATGGGTGGTTGTGTACATATATTTTGTATGTGTGTGTGTGTATATATATGATTTTGTATATGTGCATGTGTATGTGTACACACACCCACACATGCTGTTGCAGTAGTCCAGGTAAAAAGTGATTCGAGCCCACACCAGAGTGCTGGTTGTGTGAGTGGAGAAAAAAGGATGTATACTAGAAGTGCTGTGAAGGGAGATATGACAAAGTGCAGAATGAAACATACTTTTTTTCTGGACATGGCCAAAGTGGAAATTTATATTGTGTAACTATGTATATGTGCTACAAGGATGTTATTTGTCTTTCATTTGAAGTGGGAAGAGGGGAATAGTGATGGGATTACCAAAATGGGGGAAAAAGCAAGAAATGAGAGTCACCGAAGCATTTTTTAAAATGCTCAGAAGAGAGTAGAAGGAAGGTCAATAGGAGAGCACAGACAAACTGGGCAGCTTTGGAGACAGCATACTGAATTTATTATATGCTAAAAGAGAGAAAACGCTGGTCATAGCAGAGATCTGTGGCTTCCTAGAGGGTCCTCTTTTGGCTCTACTTTGTAAATGGAAATGCTTATCTTATTTGGTGTTAAGTTCAGAATAAGAAAAATTCAAAGGACAAATCAAATTTCATGTTCCCCACAAAATGTATGCTTTAATCTGGAGCTGATAGAGTTGATCTTGGGTTCTTGAAGACAGTGTCAACATAATGCAAACCTGTGGAAGGATCTATTACATTAGAAGGACATAGGATTTGGTCTCAGCAATAGCTTTTGTTTGCTTTCCAAAGACCAGCCCAGCTGAGTCTGGAGAGGTTGCTTATGAGATATTTGTAATATCTGTAGCATAATACCTGTAGCACAGTGCCTGGCACATAGTAGGTACTTAATAAATATTTGTCCCCATCCCCCGCTTTGGCCCCTCCAAAGAAGCTGGCTCTTAGGTAATGAATTCTTTGATCATGGCAAGCTAGGAAACACAACAATCACAGTCCTTATCACAACAAAAAGTCATCGAAGACAAAAATCAATACCTACCCATATGCCTACTTTTTCGTTTCTACAAAATTTTTATAAGAATATTCTACATAAGCATTAAAGTCATCCTTGATGAAGATATAAGATAGGAACAGTCAAAGTTTCACAAACAATATTCTATAGTAGACTACATCTTTAGTCATACAGTTAAATGCATAGAGAATACAAGATCCCATTGTACTTAATACTCCTTGACTACTAAAAAAGGTTATTTGTTTTGGTAGAACAAAGTCCCTCCTTATGGGAGACCCTCTAACCAGATGTCTTCCATGCACATGTTAAAACTGTACAAGATTCCTTGCAAGATGCAAAAGAAGGAATAATGTTGTGGAAGATCCTCTGATTAATAATTGATTTTGAAGCAAGGCACAAAACATATGCTTGACAAAGTTGGTTACAATTCTCATAAAGAATATTCAGTTTGGGCTCCAAATGGAAGAGATTTCCTACATAAAATTAGGTCCTCCATTTCTGCTGTTTGTGGATAACATTTGCAGAACAATGCAGGACCATTTAAATGAGACCTACGATCACTTAAAAAATGTTTGATCTAACTATCCACATTACAAAACCAAGTAAATGATGCATGCCCATGGTCTAGACTATGACTTGAATGGATATGCCAGATAATGCGCTGACCTATCAGTTCCTTCAAATGGGCAATGATTTGGGCCTAGAATTGAACAGGAAAAGAGATAGCAAGCTGAATCATTGATTTTTTGGGGGGCGGGCAGCCAGAGGGGAGAAATGTAGAGCATGCATACCTATGGTCCAGCAACAAAACCACTAGGCACATCCTCTAAAAAGGTCAGAGATAGAGGAAAAGGATATTGATGGCAGCAGCTTTCGTTGTAGCAAAGAACCCGAAATAAGTGGGTGCCTATCAACTGGGGAATGGCTGAACACATAAAGGTATATTAATGTAATGGAATATTATTACAATGTAAGGAATGATGAAAAGGACAGATTCAGAGAAACCTGGTAAGGTTTTTATGAACTGATCTGGAGTTAAGTGAACACGACAGGAGAACAGTTTACACAGTGATGTTATAAAGGAAAACAACTCTGAAAAGATTTAAGAACTCTGATCAATGACCAATTTTGACTTCAGAAGAAAATAATGAATCATGCTTCCCACCTCTTGGCAGAGAGGTGATATGGACTAGAGGTGTGAGAAGAGGTATGCATTCTCAGAAAAGGCCAGTGGGTGAATATGTTATGCTTTACTGTACTTACACAAGGGAGAGGTCTAGGGAAGGGGGCTGAGGGAGAGGGTTGGGGGAGGAGTGCAGGAAGGAAAAAAGAGTCGATGTTTTAAAAATGAAAACAGGAGGAAGTTCAGATGGGGATACAGACAAGCAGGGCAGTGCTGGTGCTATCATGTTAAATCTGATATACTGTTTAAAAATGTACCAAATATTTGTGGTTTCATATGCAATCTTCTTCTTTTTTGTTCCTTCCACACTGAAATGTTCATGTTTGTTAAATTCATAATAAAAAAGAAAGAAAATGCCCAATGTTTTTAATGACCTCAAGTTTCACCCTGAAACAAAGCCCAAGGTTTTTAAAAGCAATATTCTTCTAGGGAGGCTGTGAGTCATGGAATACCACAGTCTTGAGGATTAAAATTGTGGGTCACTCAAAGTACAGTGGCAGGTTGTTCAGAGGGCCTCCACACCATGCCTTCTGTTCTCAGCCCTCCATCTTCATTTAACAGCAGCAGCATCCAGTATTTATAGAGCATTTTAAGGTTTATAAAATGCTTTACAAATGCTATCTCATTTAATCCTCATCTCTGGGAAGTAGGTGCTAATATCATCCCCATTTTACAGATCAGGAAACTAAGTCTGAGAAGTTAGGGAACTGTGCCCAGAGTCACACAGCCAGTAAGTGCCTGAGGCAGGATTCTAACTCAGGTCTTCCAGCTCAATATTCTATCCATTCCATCCCTCTAGAAACTTGGACTTTGTCCCTGGGTCCCCTTTTTCTCTGATAGGTGAGCTCTCACTTTCTCCTGCTGGGGTCCTAGTCTTTGTGAGACTTCCCTGCCTCACCCATGCTCACTTTTATATGTAACCTTTTCTTCTTAGAATGTAAACTCTTTCAGGCTAGGGACTGTATTGTTGGATTGTGTCAGTATCCCTGTCTCTTGGCAAAGTGCCTGCCTGACACATAGTAAACTTAATAAATATTCTGTCTGTATGTCTGTCTATCTAGTCTGTCTATTTATCTATTTAGTCAGTCTTTCTTGTTTATCTATCATCTATTCTTGTCTATTTTTCTGTTTGTTATTCTGTTTGGTCTGTCTGTCTTGTATGTCTATCTGTCTGCCTGTATGTCCTGTCTGTCTATTTATCTGTCTGTCTTGTCTGTCTATCTATCCTCTCTATCTTGTTTGAATATCCACTTGTCTGTCTGTCATGTCTATCTTTCTATTTGTCTGTTTGCCTATCTACCTATATAAAAAGGGATATAACAAATGAAGGAGGGTATGAAAGCAGCAGCCTTGGAGCACAGAAATGTTGGATTTTGAAAAGGAGAGGGGTGTTTAGTTAGTTTAAGGAATCCCCAGTGGATAGCTCGCAGCCTATGTCAGTGTGTCCTTGGAATGCTGAGATTCTGGAGAGAATTCGAATTCACTCCCAGTGGAGGATTCACAGGAGCCCATGGACAACAATTCACACAGGATGAGAAAGTGCAAAAAAAGAGGTGATCTGTATATTCAGAAGGATTAGCCACATCAGTGAGCTAAGAGCTCTGAGGTGAATTTCATCTGATTAGATTTGACTCATCATTCTAACCTTTCGACTCCTTTTTAGATCCCAGCTATGTCACTCAATGTGTTGGCTAATCCTCCCAGCTTTGTGTCCCTGGAAAATTTGATGATTGTGCCATAAAAGCCTTCATCTAAGTCACCGACTCGAGTGCTTAACAGCATGAGAGGAAATGTTGTGTAGTGGATAGAGGATGGGTTTCAGAGTCAGGGAGACCAGGGTCTAGGTCCTGACTTGGACACGTACTAGCTGTGTGATCCAAGGTAACTCAGTTAACCTCTCAGTGATTCAAGTAATTCTCTAAGAGATGCTGATCTGAATTGGCAGAGGTAATTTTTTTATTGGATGCCCATGCCAAATAAATCACAGATGGGGTAAACAGTACAGAATATTTAAGTAAGTCTGGGGGACTTTGCTAGAGACCTACCTGCAAGTTCTACCTTTTATACATATTAGCTGTGTGACTCTGGACAAATCATCTAACCTATATGAGCCTCAGTTTCCTTGTTTGTAAAATGAGATAGCTGAACTAAATGGTCTCAGGTCCTCCCTTCTCTTTTTATATGGCCCTGTGAGCCATTAATGACTAACTGTTCTCAGGGTCTGGTCATTCAGCCACTTCTAAATATACAATCACCTAGCCCATATGTCTCCACCTTGTCCACAAAGACAGTATAAGAAACTTTTGTCAAATGTTTAGCAGTAATCTATGTAAGCAGCATCTCCCTGATGTAGGAAGCCTATCAGTTTCGCATGATGTACTTTGGATGAGACTATGTTTACTCTTAGTGGCTCCTTTTCTAGATGTGCACAAAGTAACTAGGTAATGCTGAATTTTATCATTTTCTCAGGCGAACTGACAAATTGATATGAATACAAGTCAAAGAATATGAACAGGCAGTTTTCAGATGAAGAAATCAAAGCTATGTATAGTCATCTAAAAATGCTCTAAAACACTATTGATTAGAGAAATGCAAATTAAAATAGCTCTGACTACCACCCCATGCCTATCAGGATGGCTAATATGACAGAAGAGGAAAATAATAAATGTTGGAGAGGATGTAGAAAAATTGGGACACTAATGCACTCTTGGTGGAGTTGTGAACTAATCCAGCCATCATGGAGAACAATTTGGAACTCTGACCAAAGGGCTATAAAACTGTGCACATCCTTTGATCCAGCAATACCACTATTAGATATGTATCTCAAAGATATCATTTAAAAAGGGAAAAATACCCACATGTACAAAACTATTTACAGCAGTTCTTTTTGTGGTGGCAAAGAACTGGAAATTGAGGGGATGCCCATCAATTGGGGAATGGCTAAACAAGGGGTACATGAATATCATGGAGCACAGGCAGGCAGATTTCAGAGAAACCCATTAAGACTTATATGAAATGATGCAAAGTGAAGTGAACAGAACCAGGAGAACATTGTACACAGTAACAGTAACGCTGTGCAATGAGTGACTATGATTGACTTAGCTCTTCTCAGCAATACAGTGATCCAAGACAATTCCAAAAGACTCTTGAGGGGAAATGCTATCCACATCCAGAGAAAGAAATGATGGAACTTGAATCTACTTTCTTTAATTCTTTCATGTTTTTTACCTTTTTTCTGTTTCTTCTTTTACAACACAACTAGTGTCTAAATATGTTTTATAAGACTGCGTATATATAATCTATATCAGATTGCTTACTGTCATAGGGAGGAGGGATGGAAAAAGGAGAGGGAGAAAATTTGAAACTCAAAATTTCATAAAAAATGAATGGTAATAATTGTCTTTACATGTAATTGGAAAAAATAAAATGCCATTTTTAAAAAATGATTTTTTTTCCGCTCTGGAATCCAAAGTAAGTTCATTGGTCTATAGTTTGTACCCTCTTCCCTTTTCTGAAAATTGAAACTTTTGTCCTCCAGTCTTGAGGCACTTTTCTTTTTCTTTAGGGTCTTTCAAGTGTCACTGATAGCTCAGCCCCCATATCTACCAGCTCTCTCTAGAACAGTACTAATAGAATTATTATTACCTAGCTGAGGAAAATGTCTTGTGAATCTTCCAGTACTTGAGAAATGAGCTTTTATTATTATCACTGAGATTCACTTAATTCGCCCTCTTTGAATCATTCTCTCCAACTCCTTCCTCTTCTGACATCCAAATGGCCCCTCTCCTTTTCTGAGCTTGTCTTTGAAGAGGTGCACACATCACTTCCAACCTTGAAGGTGACTTAAAAAGATGACTGTTCTTTTAAAGTCAAAATGACCTTCAGTTAAAAAAAAAAAAGTATATTACAGAGGCCTATTGCCATGTGATTGTACTAGAGCAGCTGGGGTGGGGTAGAGACAGGAAGACCTGAATCCAAATGTGACCACAGACACTGTGTGACCCTGGGCCAATCATTAAGTCTCTGTTGGCCTCTCAAATGAGATAATATTTGTAAAGAGCTCTGCAAACTTTAAATGCTAATGATTTAATAATCATTTTAAAATTATTAAATATGATTACATTACATGTGGACTTTAGCATGAAAGTGGGCCTCAGCCTGGAAGATTTTTATAATGGAGATACGGAGAGAAAAGAAGGGACAGTCTTAGCAATGACTCAAGCAGCAAGAGCAATATCAAAGATGAGACACAAATGTCTCTGTTATGAAACCTGATTCCCGTAATGCTGTGTGACCTTGTAGGGTTCCTTCATCACACTCAGGCTGCTGTGGGGACCTTCTTGTGACAGGCACTTCTGGGAGGCCTAGGGGGCTTGTTTGTGTCAGTGAAGTCTGATCCTCGCTCTTTTTCCTTTGGTTGGCCAACCATGGGCCATCGCTTCTCTGCGTCTTGGGTTTCCTATCTACTGAGGGAACACATTGGCCATTCACTGATCCCAGGTGGGGACCAGTACAGGTTACTGATGCAGCAAATCAGACACAGGGGAAGAGCATGGGCTTTGGGATCAGGGGAAATTGAGCTTGAATCCCAACTCTGCCCCTTACCACCTGGGTAACCTTGAGAGAGTCACTGAACCATTTTGGGCCTCAGTTTTCCTATTTGTGAAAAGAAGGGGGCCAGATGAGAGGCTCCCTTCTAGCTCTCAATCAATGAATCTATAACCCAAGGTAGTCTGGAAGAAACTTGCAAACATGGATCATTCTGAAATGCTTCTTCATCATGGGCTCATTAAAAACATTTTATTTAATTTATGGAATAAAATAACAGTACAATAAAAAAGATAATTGCACATGAAACTGCAATCTGTTATGTATAACTTGCTATTCTTTTTAAATATGAGTTATGATGTAAATTTCTTTTTATTCCCCCTTCTCCCCTTCCCTTCTCCCCCTCCCCTTTAGAGACAGCTGAGGTCCCTACCAACAGAAGATCATTGATTGACAGCTGGAATTTAGTGGTTATTATTATATGGATCTTATCATATAGATGAGCCTGGTGGGGAATCTCAGGACAAGTGTAAAGTACAGTCATTGAGCTGGTAGTGGATAAGCAGTATAGTGGATAGAGCACCATGCCTGGAGTCAGGAAGGCCTGAGTTCAAATCTGGTCTCAGACACTTACTAATGTGTGACTTAACCCTGTTTGCCTCAGGTTCCTTCTCTGTAAAATGGGCTGGAGAAGGAAATGGCAAACCACTCCAGGGTCTTTGTCATGAAAACCTCAAATGGGGTCATGGAGAGTCAGACACCCTTGCACAACAGTTCCAACTCACCAAGAGTAAACAGTTCTCTCTAACTCAGCTAGTACTCTAGAGGGCTTCAAGCCCCAAGTAAAAGAAGGCTAACATGACTAAAAAAATTGAACAAACTAAAGCTAGTTTCTTAACTGATCTCTCAGTTTTATTAAGCAATATCCCAATAATATGGTATTCACAGACAGTGCAGCTGACTGCCACTGGCCCTTCTCTTCAGTAAAAAGAAACTTTCATGGCGTGAAGCTCCCAGTCCTAGGACTTCCATTACAAGATTTCAGATAGCCCTACATTGCTGAGATGCTCATATTACCTGAGGTGTGTTCTCCATACATTTCCTGCTATCATCTTCCCCCAGGAGCCATCTCAGGAGGATGGGGAGTCCAGCGGCCAGAGGGTCCCACTGAGGGAGCAGCTCACACAACAAGGCCACAGCCAAGTCTAGGGCCATCGAGGCATTCACCAAGGAGAAGGCAAACTCTGAAGAGACACAAAAAACAGGCGTCTTCCATAAGGGCTCCTCAGAAACAAGGAAGGAGGAGACAAAGGCATCTCGGCAACTAGGAATAGGCATCTGTTCTATTTAAAGGTTAGAAAGCAGATATGAGCAGAGCTGAGTTGATCCATGCTTGCAGCTATGTGAGCATGAACAAGTCATTTTTTCCCTTGAAGGTTCAATTCTCCTCCCCACCCCCACCTAGGACATGTTGAAAATGCAGTGGTCACTCATGGCCCAATCCTAATACTGATCAACATGGAAGCTTTAACTTGCTCTGTTTTTATGACCTTGGTCACCCGGTAGGCTCTTGGGGACTCCCATATTGGACTTAGTTCAGATCAGCTTTAGCCCAACTGCCGTTTAGAACTTCTGAACTCAGGGGCTCCACCAGACTTAGCCTCCCTCAGAAGCGAGGGTCATATGAGCCATTAAGGATTAACTCCTTAGCTTGCCCCTTCCCATACTCTTTCAGAGTAAACTCTTTTTCCAGAGGTAACAAAGACATCTTAGAATAAATGAGTCAATCATATACTATCCCTCTCTAATAAGAAGGATCCTGCTAGCCAGCATAAGGACATTTGGTACCTAGGGAATGGAGGAGAAGACGTTAAAAGACAACTTCAAAGACCACTATTTTGCTTTAAGATGGGGGTGGGGGGAGGAGAATGAATGTGTGTATGGGAGGGGGGCAGTATCCAGGGAAAAGTGTTATCTTAATTACCTGGAAGCTGTGCTAATGTGGGCAGGGTCACAGAGGTGATGTAAGAGGTAGTCTTTTGAACTCAAGCCCCCAGATCCAAACCCTTTCCAATACATAATGCTCTCTCTCAAATGGAAAGAAGCCACCCTTTGGGGACCCACAGGGAAAACAGATCCAGATCCAACCCAGTCTGTACACGAAGATCTCATTTCTGCTGGGACATAGAAGGACCCAGGCCCCATCCATTCATTGTCACCCTCTGCCAGCAAACATGTCTGCTTACCACATTTCCAAACTAGAAATGACTAGAGCACATGCAGAAAAGCTTTTGAGCTGAGTAGGGTTTTCATCTCATACCCACAGTGTTAGAGTAGCCTCAGGCTTGTGCACTTTGTCATCAGCAGTGTGGAGAAAGTGAGCAGACATGTTGAGGAGGAAAATCAGAATTTAGTGCCCAAGGCTGGGCCCTTTGTAACAAGTGGGGGGCATTAATAATAGCGCAATGATGCTGGTGTACCTTGGGGAAGTAACTGTATGATGAGTTAGGTGAGGGGGACCAGTCCTTGCAGGATGAGAATAATCCCTGCTTAATACATATTATCTCATTTGAGCCTCACCACAACTCTGTGGGGGTAGCCCCTTCAGGTATAATTATCCTCATTTTACTGATGAGGAAACTGAGGCGCAGTGGTAACTGGCCTGTGGTTTCACAGCTAGTGTTTGATGCAGGACCTGAGCCTGAGTCTCTTCTGCCTCTATAAGCCTAGTGTTCTATCCACAAGGCTAAACTTCCTCTCAAGTACATAGCAAAACTGTGGACAATCCATAAACAGGACTAACTTCTGATGTGGGTGGAGAAGGTAGCTGCCCTCAAATAACTCCTTTACTTGGTCTGCTGACACCTGAAATTCCACCATAAAATTTCAATTCTTTGGCTTCAGACTTTGTTCCTTTATAAAATAAAATATCCCTCTTGGAGGGGTCCCACGTTCAGTTTTCTTCAGTTGCATTCACATCACTCTATCTGCTCTAACCTATCTCTTCTTAAGGATGACTGTTGGGAGAGAGGAGATGAGAACTTCATTCTCTTGCAGAGAACTGTACTTGTCCAGCTGGAAGTGTACTGTGATAGAAGCCACATTGAAGCTGAACTGAAGAGACCTGGGATTGAGTCCTAGCTCTCACTCACAAAATAACCTGGGCCAATTCATTTCACTTTTCTGGATCTCAGTTTCCTCTTCTGTAAAATGAGGGGGTTGGAAAGGAATCTAGTCACTTGATGACCTCTAAGGCTCTTTCCAGTTCTGGGAACCTATGAAATGTTTGTACCATACTTACGATGTGCCCAGTTGTAATGTTGGCATCTGGGGGTAGAAGGTAGAAGTGGGTAGTAAGGGGAAAAAAAGGAGCACTAGTGAAAAAGAAAAGTTAAAAAAAAAGGGAGTGCTTCTTGATCTCTGGCAGCTAGAAATAAGAAAGATGACCAGTAGCATCAGAGTGGGATGGACTGGAAAGTGGAGAGACTAAGGCAAGGTGAGTAGTTAGAGTGCTGTTTTAAGTAATAATCCAGGCAAGCGATAATCATAGGATCAGAGTGTAAGAGATGAAAATGACCTTAGAAATGCCCTAGTCCAACTTCCTTGTTTTTATAGTTGGGGAAACTGAGACCCAGAGATGTGAAGTGATTTGCCCAAAGAGCTGGGATTCAAATGCAAGTGCTCTAGCTCTAAATTCATCATCTTACTTGGTTAGGGTTTGACCTCTAGTTCAAGTAGAGTGAGGTGGTGGGGATGCAGGGGTAGAATTGATAAGACCTGGCAATTTGCATATGGGGCTGAGAAAAAGATGGGAGTCATAGATGCTTCCAAAACTTTCAGTTTGGGAGATTTTAACAGGAATGAGGCAGTCAGGAGGAGAGAGCAGATTTCCTAATTTGTTTCTCTGGCTCCAGTCTTTACCCACTCTAATCCATTCAGCAGTAATGGATTTAATTCAACAAACATTCAGAAAGTGCCTACTATGTGCAAGGCACTGGGCTAGGGAAATGGGACTTGGATCCAATCTATGTCTTCAATGGTCTAGGGAACTTCCAGATGAAGAAACTCCCTTTCCCAGTGCTGGGAAAGTTGCTGCCTTCACGGAAAGTAGTCTCCCTAAAACATGAATATAAAGAAATAATTCTGTTTTCTTCTCTCCTCCTTAGTGCCCTCACTCTGTTTCCTTCTGAGGATAGGTGCAAAGAGGGTGATTAAGATGGTTTCCTGGGGCCCATGGACAGATAGCTAGGAAAGCTGTGGCACAATCTGGAGCAATTCTAGCCCAAACCGCCCTGGTCCCCTTGGGTACTCTGAGCGCAGGGACTGTGTGGTTTGCATTGTTGTGTTCCTGATACCAAGTTTCATGCTTTGAATAGGTTTGGTTTTTTGGTTCAGTCATGTCCAACTCTTCATGACCCCATGGACCATACTGTCCATAGGGTTTTCTTGGCAAAGATCCTAAAGTGGTTTTCCATTTCTTTTTCTAGTGGATTAAGACAAGCAGAGGTTAAGTGACTTGCACAGGGTCACACAGGTAGAGAATTCTGATAAAGCCACATCTGAACTCAGGACTTTCTGACTCCAGGCTCATGGCTCTATCCACTGAACCATCTAGCTACTTCCCTGAACATGGTAGTTTCCTAATAAAAATTTAATGAATGAATGGATATTGAATTAATTTAGCTAACAGTTACTCACTGGGCTTGTATACAAAGCTAACTACTATGAGGGGATACAAGAAAAGGCATTTTAATAGAAGTGTTACCAGAAAGAACGCTGGTGTAGAGTTAAAAGACCTGAGCTCAACTCCTATCTTTGACATTTACGGTTGTGTGATCTTGGTGAGTCTGTTTGCTCATGGGCAAAATGGGAGTGATAGTATTTGCCTTGCCTCCCTCAGAGGTGCTAGAAGGAAGGTCTGCACAAACATGTCACTGTTACGATAAATGACCTTAAATATATCAAATATTACTATGTGGGAGGGGAAAAGTATATTCATCTACCTATCTCACACGGATGCTGTGGGGACAGTACTTTCCAAACCTTAAAATGTTACATAAAAGAGAAGTCTTAATAATAGAGGCGGGATTTCCAGCAAAGACAGCAATGTAAAAAGGTTATAGCCAGGCCCAGCTCCCTGAAGACCTGGGAATTTTCACCGTTTTTGTGCCATGATCCCTTTGGCTGTCTGGTGAAGTCTATGGATGGCTTCTCAGAATAAATGTTTTTAAACACATGAAATAAAAGTTTGTAGGATTACAAGGGAGACTATTCTGAAATACAGTTATCAATTAAAAAGCAAGTTTATGGATCCCAGGGTAAGGACTCTTGCTCTCAAACTACCTACAGAACCCTGGAAAACAGGACCAAGTGAAGCAGAAAATAAACAAACAGGAAATAGGGGCAAAGAAACCCGCTGCTGCCAAAACCATGAACCCAAAGCTCTCTAAGATTCAACTATAAAAGACAACACTATAAACTTCTGATCTGAACCAGCAGCAAAGGGTCCCCATCCTCCACCCCTGGGGTTCTTCAACTTTCTCCATTCACCACCTCTTTAGGGGTTCTAACACCTGAAGGGTCTCTGAAGGGTCTGTGGACCCTAGGTCAAGAACCTCTGCTCTAGCCCAACAACGTTCTCAGTCACTCACCTGCCCTGTATTCATTTCTGTGCCTTTAATTCCCATTTCCCCTTCGAGATTCCTCCTTCCTCTTCAAAGTCTATCTGCATGCTATCTATGACAGAGCCTAGTTGAAAACCCACTTCTTCCATTAGTGGACTTAACTATTCCTGCCTTCCCTTCCCTAAACATATCCTTTGGGCTACTCACTTGGCTTTCCATTATATTCTGTCTTGTCCTGTTTTCCAAACATTTGCTGCACTAATCTTGTTTTCCCATTAGATGCTAAGCTCTTTAAAGACTGGGGGACAAATCATACACTATAACTTCCCATTTAATGGAGGGCTCCATAACCTTCCAATAAAGTCCTACTGCAAAGTTACCTCATGACATGTAGATTCTCAAAGGGCTATGTCAGTGGAGTTCAAGAATGGTTCTGTGTTAGGCTCTATGTATATGGTTTCCAGCTAAGTTTGGAGAAACACTGAGTAGGCTAAAGAATGATAAAAAATATTTTTGGCCACAGCAGGTCTTAAAAAGCTATTGCTAAGTTGTGTGTGTGTGTGTGTGTGTGTGTGTGTGTGTACACGCAACTACTCTGGTTGAAGGAAGTACCCATATTGAAGAAATTACAGTTGTGAACTCCTTTAGTGTCTTTTACAGCAGTGGTTCTCAAAGGGGGTGTCATGATCCCCCCAGTGTGTGGCAAATTCACTAGGTTTGCTGTGACTTTTTGGATGTCATGCTATTAAAAGAAAATGTATATATAGTGTTCATTAACATAAATATTACTTCCCTAGTATGTGTAAGGTGGTGAGTATAGTATTTGAAAAATAAACAGAACTTCTCTTTTATATATACACAGCAATCGAAAAACACAACAGGTCTTGAAGTCACAAAGAACTCGCAAAAAAAAAAGGGAGGCTACTCTTAGGAAAATGTACATGTGGGAATATCCCTACAGTCCTGTAGCATGTCTAGATTCCCTTCATGGCAAAGTGAAAGAAAGAAAAGAAATTCTCAGCATCAAGTTCAGTGACAGACACATAGTAGGTGCTCTAAAACTACTTGTTGCATCTGTCACCCATGGAGACTGTGACAGGTGACCTAGATGATACCGTCCAATTGAAATATTTTGCTCAGTGTGACCTTTCCCTGATGAGACAGGCAAGTGTTCTTATGTGAAGGAAAGAAGAGGAAAAAAACTACTGTTTGACATTCAAGAGTGAATGCTTTGAAGAACTATAACATTTGGGGTGTTTAAGACTTTTCTGTCTGTTTTATAGCTGTTTCCTTACAGAAGAAGCAAAAAGACCAGTTCTCTACTCTTTTCCTCGAAAAACAAAAAATCAGACCTCCCACAGATGCATTCATATGCAAAAAAATCCCATCTGATCATACTAGATGTAAACATTTTTTCCTTTGTGACCTATTATGTAACTAGAAAACTTCATGCAAATTTTTGCTTTTTAAGACTACAAAAAACCCTCTATTTTTGGTAAGTTGCAATACAATGGAATATTTAAAAAATACAGATCCCACCCAGAATCACTGCATAAACATTCTTTTTTTCTAAGTGAAAAAATTTTAAATGGACATAGCAAAAGAGAACAAAATTTAATGAATATTTTATAGGAGAGAAAAACTTTCTGATCCTGGAGGTAATGTGGTGCGGTGAGGTGGCCCAGTACATGGAGCATTGGGCTTGGAGTCAGGAAGACTCATCTTTCTGAATTCAAACCAGGCCTTAGACATGTACTAGCTGTGTGATCCTGGGCAAGTCACTTCTGTTTGCCTCAGTTTCCTCATCTGAAAAATGATGGAGAAGAAAACAGCAAGCTACTCCAGTATCTTTGCCAAGAAAACCCCAAAGGGGTCATGAAAAGTTACACATGACTGAAACAACCGAAATGACAATAATCATTCGATACAAAGGAGAGATCTAGATAAAAATCTTTTAAGAAAATGGGAGGAGGATGAGAATATTTTCAGCTGGGGATACATGGGCATGGGGATCAGGAAAGGTTTTACAGAGGCTATGGCCCCTGGGTTGATCCTTGAAAGAAGAAAAGGATTCTGAAAGGCAAAAATTAAAAGAGTGTATTTCAGGTATAGGGGACGACCTGCACAAAGGTACAGGAGCATATTATAGTACGTTGAGTTTGGGGAATTGTACAATTTGATTAGAGCCTATGAAGGAGTAGCTGGGTGGCTCAGTGGATAGAGTGCTAGTCTTGGACTCTGGAAGGCATGAGTTCAAATCCAGCCTTAGACACTTACTAGCTCTGGGCAAAGAACTTAACTTCTATTTGCCTCAGTTTCCTTGCCTGTGAAATGGGCATAACCAAAGCACCTCCCTCCCTAAGGCTGCTGCAAGGATCAAATGAGATAATTCCTGTAAAGCCCTTAGCACAGTCTCTGACACAGTAAGATCTGTATAAATGTTAGTTACCATCATCATAGGAGCGATGTGAAATGGATTTGGAAAGGTGGGTTATAATTTTACACAAAGAAAACTAATGCTGCTAAAATTAGAAAGGAAAGAGTTAACTGGGAGAAAAAAGTTCTTTATAAGTTTCTCTGATAAAGTTCTCATCTAAGGTATATAAGGAACCAATTCAGATTTATAAGAAAAATTACACCACAACTGATAAATGGCCAAATGATACAGTCAGCCAAGCAATAAACATGTATTAACTGCCTTCTATGTTCCAGACATTGTGTTAAGAGCTAGGTACACAAAGGCAGGCAGGCCCTGCCTTTAAGGAGCTCACACAGCATACAAGCAAGATAGGGGATACAATTTTCAAAGGAAGAAATCCAAGCTATCAAAAATCATATGAAAAAAACATTTCAAACACCAATAATTAAAGAATTGCAAATTAAAGCAAATTTGAAGTTCTACCTCATGCCCATTGGATTGGCAGTTAACAGAAGTGGAAAATGATAAGCTGTGGAAAAACAGGCAAATTAATGCACTGTTGGTGAGGCTATGAATCGGCCTATTGGTTGGACTTCAACCATTCTGAAAAGCAATTTGAAACTATGCCCCGAAGTCACTGAACTGTGCATGACAGTCACAGGGGTCAGAGAGAAGAAAAGGATGCCAAAGTACAAAATATTTATAGCTGCTCTTTTGGTAGTGGTGAAGATCTAGAAACTTAAGGGGGCACCAAGGGTCACAGACTATTGTGGTATATAAATGTAATGGAACGCTATGATGATGTAAGAAAGGATGAAAAGGGTAGTTTCAGGGAAACCTGGGAAGATTTGTATGAACTGAAGTAGGTTGAAGTGAGCAGAAAGATAAGTTATATAACAACAGCAGTTTTGTAAAGACTAACCAATTTGAGTCTTAAGGTCTCTGACCAGGACAGTGACCAACCACGGACATTCAGGCCAAAGACTGATAATGACCCATGCTACCTGTCCTCTAACAGAAAGGCAGGTGATGGAATCAGTTTATAAAATGAGACACACATTTTTGTACATTACCAATGTAGATAGCTGTTTTGTTTGACTTTGCATATTTTAAATAATTAATGGGGTTTATCTCTCTCCTACCTCAACCCATCTCCAATCAAGAAAAAAGAAAAGAAAAACAAAACCTGTGTAACACATATGACTGTATCTCCCAAAGCGCTCACCCATCATGAGAGTAATATACCTCATATACTTCTTGTACTTTGGATGCAAAATACTACATTTTGGTGTATATGTTGTAAGGATCATGAGGCTAGCTATCTTTGTCATTCTCTTCGTTCTTAGTATAGTGCTTTACATATAATAGGTGCTTAATAAATATAAACATATACTAATTATATATAATATAATTATATAAGTTAATAAATATATACTATATTATATATAATAAATATATATGACAAATACAAATATATTAATAGATGGCTGTTGAATAAATAAATGAATACTGGGGGACAGGAGAACAGATATAAGAGAAGGCAAAATTTCCCACCCAGCCTTCGGAAAGTTCAGTCTTGTTGGTGAGAATGTGATTACTTAATGACAGCTGACATTCATATAATGCCTTAAGGCTTGCAAAGTGCTTTACATATAGAACCTCATTTGACCCTCAAAACAGCCCTCTAAAGTTGATACTAGTATCACCACCATTTTGCAGATAAGGAAACTGAACATGGTGTTCTGGAGAAGACCAGCTAAGCCACGACTTCAGGATGGTCTGTGAATTAACAGACAAAATCCATCATGAGGTACAGAAACCCTTTTAGCCACCCCAGAAACAAAATACTTGTGACTTTTACAAATTTACCAACTTGGGATAAGAAAAAGTTCCCCCTGCGCCACATCTATTATTACATCAGTCAGAAGACTAAGTCAGATAAAGATGAACATCCAAAGTGGCATCATTTCACAGAACTGCAATCTCTGAATTAGAAGGGAGCTCAGAGCACATTCAGTTCCAACCCACTCTGCCCAAAGATTTTCAGTATACTGACCAGTGATCACTGCGACTTTTACTGAACACCTCGAATGGGACTGGGGGTGGTGGTGGGAGTAAGGGAGACGGCCACTACCTCCCAAGACATCCCAGTCTACTTTGGAGTAGGCCTAATTAGGAAATGTTTCCATACATAAAACCTAAATTTCCCTCTTTGCCACTTCCATTCATGGCTCCCAGTTCTGACCTGTGCGACCAACTATAACAAGCCTAATCCCTTTCCCACAGCTCTCCCCTCCCCACTCCAGTCTGCATATCCCCAAGCCAAATATCCCTTGTTTTCACCTGTTCCAGAAACGGCACAAACTCAAGGCCCTTTTCTGGGTGCTCTCTCAAAGTCCTTCAAATGTGGCACCCAGGACTGGGCACAATACTTCAGGTGTGGGCCAAGTACCAGAGTACCAGCAGGTATCATGTCCTTGTTTCTGGGAACTATGCCTATCAATGAAACCCAAGAATGGGTTTCTTTCTAGAAAATCTAGCTTTTTGAGACTGCCATATCACACCGAGTCTGCAGTCTACTATCTCTGACTCCATTAACCACCACTTCCACCTTGTTCAGACAAACTCCTTCCTGGCCATGCTTCCCCCTTCCTGGCATTAACTGGTTACATCTTGTGGAGCCCTCACCCTGGGCCCCTGGGCACCTTCCCTTCTGAGAGAAAGGCCTAGGTCTGATTGGATTGTTTTATAGACAGACTCAGTCAGTGAGCTTCTTTCTCTTCTCTCTCAAGCTCATTTATTTAACCAACATTTATTGGGTATCTACTCGAGTCACAGAATGTGAGAGGAATCTAGTCCAGTTTTCTTGTTTTATAAATAAAGTGAGAACCAGAGAAGTTAAGCACCTGGTCTAAGGTCACCACTTGTAGCAGAGCTGGGGCTAAACTGAAGGCTCCTACCTCCCATCTCTACTTCGACACACATTGACACATTGACACGCTGGGCTGGGGGGAAGTCGGGAAAGTGAAGTGAGAGAGGAGGGAGTGTCTAGATAGCTCAGACATGGTCCTGAAGTCAGTCTCTCTCTCGTCTTCTCCCATCTTCTCTCCCTCCCTCCCTCCCTCCCTGTGACTTCACTAATTTCCACATGTGCTTCGTATTACTCAGTCCCTACCTCCCTCCTTCTGTCCATCCCAGTACACACTAATAATCTGAAATCCCAAACCTTTCCTGCTCCTGAAGTTTATTTCTCAGTTCCTTCTTGGGCACCTGACTAGATTTGTCAAGGGACACACCCATGCATTTTGGATGGACTCAGATTCTCAGCTTCCTCCCTTCCAGATCCTCGCCACAGGGCTAGGGCAAATTCAGAGAAAGATGCCAAGAAAACATCCCCTCCCCATGACACCAATCCTAGCTAAGGAGCATCTGGATACACACCATATCCTTCATTCTAGATCAGGGGTTCTTAACCTGGGGCCTATGAGCTTGTTTTATAAAACATTTTGGAATCTAGATATGATTTTCTTTGTAATCTTATGTGTTTTATGATTTAAAAAAAAACATTTTTTTCTGAGAAGGGGTCTGTGGGCTTCACCTAACTGCCAAGAAAGGTTAAGAACTCCTGTTCTGATACAATGGAAACTCTTGGAAGGTTGTTTTGCTGTTGTCTTCATAGCCCCAGTACCTAACATGGAGCTTTGCACATAGTAGACATTTAAAAAAATTGGTTGAAATGAATGGAATTAAATTGAGAAGAAAAAAAAAGCACCCTGAGCTTACAATTTGTTCAAAAGTCTCTAGACTCTGGAGGGGAAGGTCTCCAAAGAAGGAAGGCCAAGAAAACTCTGTAAATGGAGGGTGGTCTGGCCCAGCCCCCACAGAGGGAATGTTCCTTCTTCTGTACCTCATCACACCGAGTAATAAAGCACGATGCTTCCACCTCTGAAATCACCCACCAGGTGAGACCTTGCGTGTAAGTGGATCCTTTAAATATAGTTCTGCATCTGACAGCAGAGATCAGATCATAGTGTTCCAACAAGAAAGCTCTTTCCTGGAATTATGCACAACGAATTGTCTGGTTTTCATTTGACTGCCTGGGTCTGTTTTATAACTGCGCCTTTTCATGATAGCTTTAAAGAGAGGCCACCCTCTGACACAGTGAAAGAATGATGAGCACAGATGCATCTCGAGTGGCACCCTTGAAATCCAGTGGTGGAGCTCATTGTCTTTTGGTTTTTGCCCCTTCCTTAAGATTTATTTGGGTTCCCAATTCCAGCATGTCTATCCCTCCCTGTCTTTAACCTGGAAATATTCATCTGAGCATGGAAATCGATGAATTTACATGTATTTGCCGAACTGAATATTGTGTGCTGTGCTAGGTGCCATCAAGGATATAAGGAGATGTGAAAAGCAGCAGCCTTTGCTTCTGCTGTCAGAGAACTTACAGTCTTTGGTGATAGTGTTAAAGGCACGGGGGAAAGACTTCTGACGCAATTTCACTCTTCTTGTCGTCGTCGTCATCATCATCACCCATGAGTCCTTAGCTAGCAATGCCACCTTCGCATCTCTAGAATGTGGGCTAATAATGCCTAAGGGAAGTGGCTTTAGTGAACCCCTTTCTCCACTTCCCCTTGAGGCCTACGTCTAGTTCCTACCTAGTCACATTTAGCTGGCTGCATACGTAATATGCATGAATTTGGAATGGATTGTCCAGAATCTCAGAAAGGTGTCATGCTAGAGAGCAGAATCAGAACTTAGAACAAAATTACTCTAAGTCATCCCACCTTTCCCATTAGATTAGAAACAGCCAGCACACATTGCTTCCAATGACAGGCCTGAGTATCTTTTCCCTTCCTCCACATTCTTGCTGCCTTTTATGGAGCCTGCAACATGAAGGCAGCCCCCAGCAACGATGCTAAGGCCTATCTGTCTCAAATCACTTGGGACTTGAGGGCCCAAGTCCTGTTTGTCTTGGGCTGGGCTGGGCTACAGAAAAGAGGTTACAGAACCTCCATCCCCCTACTGAATGTCTGCTGGAATGTTGTCAACAAAGAGTTAAGTTGCGGGAAACTCCTGACATCTTTTTTATCACCTCCAACAGCGCACTATGATAACAGCACTAACACCATCAAGGACAGGGCATTTTTTGCGGGGGGGAATCTGTTAACAAAGATCCCTGATCTGGGACTACTGGAGAGAAGTGCTATATTTTTAGCCATGTAAACACAGTTAACACCCGAAGGCAGGAGTGCTGTATATATATATATACACATATATACACACACACACAATAGACACATGTGTCCTATCCTTTGTTCAAGGTGCCTGCTGATTCTGATCAGTCACTGGTGCCAAGAGTTCTTTGCTTAACTATGCAATAGAAGAGTGGTTTTACTTTCTGGCAAATTCCCAACCCATAATTAATGAGGAATGCCAGTTGAGGAATGCTTGGGTTACAAGAGGCTTTGATCTTATTCTCTATTTCTTTCCCTAACATGATTTTTATTTTTATAGTTTGATGTTTTTTGGGTTGGTATTGGTTTGTTTTGTTTTTTTCTTTAAAAAATTTTTTTTTGAACTGTTTTCGACAGCCTTGGTGGTGGTGGTGATGTTGCTGCTGAGGTGTGGGACTCCACGTTTGAGGTTGGCAGTAAGCTCAGTCCGACTTAGCACAGCTGAAGGGAGAAGGCACTGGTTAAACTGCCATGTCCCTCAGAACCCAGAACCACTGTGACTAACGGATGGCAGACACTCACTTCATCCAAGTATCAAAGCTGGAATGTTGTGGCCTCTAACGCTCTATTTCCCACGAGCTTTCTGAGGCCTCCACTCATTATCATGTTTTCAGCATGAGGGATGCATTTGTATTTAACAGGTCACAGGACTATTCTTAGTGAAAGGGAAACAAGCTGAGGGGGAGAGAGGCTTCCTTATTTCACTCTTACAAAAGGTGAGGGATCTGGCAGGATGAATTTCTTTGTGCAGCCACAGTTGCTTGGAAATGAGTTATCCTCATAACTCATATGCCTTGTGGCTGGTTCCTGGAGTGAGAAGGCTGTCATGACTCCCTCACAACAGCCTGGCCAAAGTTTAGTCAGGCCAAACTCCTCTACACAATGAGATGCTGCGGGAGACACATCAATCCCCTCAGCTACTCTTAAATTACATGTCATGTCTACCTTCTCTGCTTGAAAGAAGAGATCGCACAGGAGAACACTAGCCTAACTCAGTGACAACAGGAATGAAGACTCTTTAAAGGAGATTCCTTTAAAAGAAAAACATGGTAAGGAGAACTCTCCTTTAAGGCTCAAACAGATATTTGTTTTATAACTCTCTGATGTACTTACCATATAATGATGGAATCTCAAGAAGGGAGGGTCTTTAAAGGCTGTCTAATGTCCCAGGTTATACAAAAATTCTATTTGTGACATCTATGAGAAGTAGAAATCTAGCCTCTGTCTGAAATTATGATCACTCAGTTCCAGAGCTGGAAAGGACTTCAGAGATGACCTATTGTAAAAGTCTCATTTTGCCTATGAGAAAAGGAAGACCTACAGAAGGTAGTTAAGTGACTGGCTAAGGTCACTCATACAATTTAGCGAGTTAGATCAGGGGGCTTCTTGGCTCCTTATCTAAAAGACTTTCTACCAGACCATATTTCCTTCAGGGATTCCTCCTTCTACTTTCCTATAGTGAGAATATCTTCCAGGCTAGGATGACATCCTAGGATATCTGCCAGACCAGCATCTCCAAAGGAGTGCACCAGAGGCCAGAAACCAAGTGGAAGAAATCTGGCCCTGGGTCAAAGAGGGATGAAATCTTTTACTGCTCTATGGAGCGGGAAAGCAAGGGCCAAGGGACCCAGGACTGGTGCTTGACATGGGGCTGCAGTAGGGAGTCACTCCCTCAGTTACTGTTGAGACACCACCAGAAAAGAAAGGGGGAGAGAAATGATTTCCAAAGCAGAGAGAAATACAAGGATTCAGGTGGCTCATTGAGCTGGCCAGACTGGGGCTAGTTGAGTGGGGAAGAACAGGTGTATAAGACTCAGGCCGCTGCTACGTCCTCCTTTCCAGAAAGGGCAGATTCCCTAACCTACTTCATTACTTCCTATTTGGAATCTACCCTCAAGAAATACATTTTAGAACACATTTATGCCTATTATGAAGACAGTGAAACCTGAGAAAAACATTAATGCCCCTCTCTCCATTCCCAGGTCATCAGTGTCCCAGTCTGGACTGCTGACATTCTTCCCTCCAATTCATCTTCATATCATTGCCAGAAAAAAAATCTTTCTTAAGAGTAGACCTTGCCGTGCCACTCTTGCCTATCAAGGAAACTCATTCGAGGCTCTCCACAACTGGGCACCCCCCCTTATCTCACCATCCCCCCTCTTCCCTCTATCCTCCAGCCAGGATGGACTACTCCACACCTCAAAACAGTCTGTCCTCTGGACTGGGACTCATTCTGTTCCCCAGGCCCAGGACGCCCTCCTCTCTCTTCCTCATCTACTGAATTCCTAGTTATTTTTTAAAAGCCACCTCCTCCACGAAACCTGGAACTTACATACCCTTGTGCTTTGCTACTTTCTAATGTATTAATTATGTAATATTATAAATCATAACTTTCTGTAGTGTTTTGTTTTCTTCTTATAACTTTTGGGGAGAGGTTGGAGACCCTATCTTATCTGTTCAGTAAACAACAGGAAATTAATACATATTTTCTTGAGTGTTAAATGTTATTTAAAAAAACAACTAAAAGAAATACATAAAAGGTTAGTCACTTGACTTAAAAATTAATAATAGGGGCAAAAACCTTTGTTCACTAAATAAAAAAATTACCATTCAGCTTCATATTGTGGTTCTTTAAGGTTGGGAGAGAAAAAAAGAGGCAGTGGAGAGAAAAGCAGAGGAACAAGAGAGAGAAACACAGGAGATAAAGAGATGTTGAGGGAGGTGGTAGTAAGAGATGGAGAATGATGAGTGGGCTGCAGGTTTATCACTGTGTCCAGCTCTTCAACTGATTTTCACCCCTCCTCATTTCTGAATAGTATGGCCATAGGACCCCACTGGGGGCAAATAATTTTCTCTGTTGGTTCTTAAGAGAAAATTAGTCCAAGGGTACCACTGGTATGAAAGGGTAGAGAGTTCCTTACTTTTTTTTTTTTTTTTTTTTTTTTGCCCAAGAGATTGGGGTTGGGGGAGATAGGTGCATCATGGAGTTCTTATTGGATATACCAGCGATCAGCAGCTGGGGTTTTTTTGTTCTTTTTGAAAATAAAAGTGGTAAGAGTTCTGCAGCAACTTTCAGGAAGAAATGACTGAGCAGAAACTTTCCAAAATACATGATAATTGAGCTGCCCTTGGCTAAAACAGACCTCTTCTAAAACAACTCTAGTTCTGGATCCTTGGAACTCAGCAAAGGGGACTCTTTCAGGAACAGATAAAGAGGAAGTGGCTTCATTAACTTGTCATCTCTTGATAATGATGCCAAAAGGCCATCTTGGAACTCAAGGAAAAATCCCTTTGGAAAGTCATCCCTTGTAAGCTTGGTTGCTTAAGCCCTCAGCTGTCTTTACCACTCAAACCTATTTCTGGTCCTTGCTCACCAATCCCCTTCAATCAAGAGAAGCAAGCTGCTGCTAACATTAAAAGTTCCAGACAAGCAAAACATCTGTTACTGGCTTGGTGTTTTCAAGAAAAAACAGGACAACTTGAGCTCACAAGAGAAACTGAGATCCTTCACTCTGACCCACCTTCCTTCCTTTATGCTTAACTGGCCACAACATGGAACTGAAACATTTTTTAAAATATCAGCTGCATTTGTGCTCCCTGTTCTTAATTTTTTAAAAAGGCGAATAAAACTTTTTGTATCTTTGTTAAAAAAAATCAGCTAGTACACTTGGAAAATAAATTCAGTTGCCTTTCGCTTTTGTATGATGTTTGGTAGAAATAAAATTCCTTTCTAATCTAGATAGGTTGGGTCAACAAAGAGGACTCCCCAAACCCTAAAATAGCCAACCTGGTCCTGAAGGGGATTATTCAGTGCTAATTTTTCATTTCTACGACTTCTATGGAGTGAATGTGGCAAAACAGGACAGCAAGAAATTGGAGCATGAGAGCAAGTGGAATTGGGTGAAATTTTTGCCTTTTAGTGGCTTTTTCTTTTTTTGATTTATAGCATTTTGTTTTTTCCAATTACATGTAAAGATACTTTTCAACATTCATTTTTTTCAGACTTTGAGTTTCAAATTTTTTCTCTTTCTCCTAGCCCCCCTCCCCAAAATGGCAAGCAATCTCATAAATGTAAATGTAAACATTCCATATTAGTCATGCTATGAAAGTAGAACAAAAGGAAAAAAAATCACACACAAAAAAAGAGAAAACAGAATGCTTTGATCTGCATTCAGACTCCATAGTTCTTTCTCTGGATGTGCACAGCGTTTTCCATTATGAGTCTTTGGAATTGTCTTGGATCATTGTATTTCAGAGAAGAGCTAAATCATTCATAAATGATCAGGAGTGGCTTTTTCAACAACAAAAGCCAATTCAGGATTTATGAACAAATGGAGGAGCAAAGATATTGATGCAGTTATTGATGTACCTTCTAAGAATGAGCACATCTTGCAACCAGTGTTCATATTTCTTCTAGGTCACAAATGATGGGGGAGGGTTAAAAAGGAGTAGAAGAGAGGAGAGCTGGAGTTAGCAAAGAGGCGAAGATCATTAAAAATAGAGTTTATCATTTTGGATCATGTTCCTAATCCTGTTTCTACTTTTTGAAAGTTTGCATCAACCATGGCTCTAAAACAAAGTAAACAGCACATGGCGGCAAACCAATGAAATTCCCCTTTTTCCCTGTTGTTTTAAAGCAGATAATATGAGCCTTTTTTGTGAGGTAACTTGAAAACCAGCCCCTGGGCACTTTAAAATTGTGTTGTCTCCTGCATGGATTTCCTTTATGTGTATTTTTTAGTATTTCAAGCTATTCTTTTTTTAATTATTTTTTTTCAGTTAATAAAAATCTTTTCCCACCTACCTTCACATCTACTGAAATAAAACCAAATCCTTATAATAAATATGCATAGTCAAGCCAAATAAATTCCTAAGCTGGACATACCCCCAAAACATATGTCTCATTCTGTATCTTGAATTCACTTTTCTCTCAAGAGGTGGGTAGCATGTCAAGCTACTTTTCTTTAATGTAGGGCCTCCCCATGAAATCCACTGCTATACCATAGTGATGAACTTAACACTGCACACAGGAAAACCTAAGTGGATGAAGGATGTACACTGCTCAGATCATGATGTGCTGACAGTTTGTATAACCACGGTCATAACTAAGCTAATGAGGTTTAGAGAGGTTTATCATGAGGCTGAACGCAGGGTAAAGAATTTTTCAGCTTTAATACCTCTTTGTGCTTATCTGTTTATGAGAGGCTGCCACTTGGGTCAAAGGGATGCCCTCATGGGCAAAACTACAAGTTCTTAAATATCAAAGCATGATGAATAGATGGGCAGCCCTTCAGCAAATCCACCATAATGTGTAACTTGGATCAACAGTGACCTGAGACCAGAACTGAACAGGAAGGGGAGATTTCATTTGAGAAGTTAATATTTTTGATAACCCCAGGCTATCATACCCCATGTTTATAACACCAGCACTGTGAAGTAATATCAAGATCAAGGCCCCAGATTTAGAGCTGGAAGGGATATTTGAGGTGACTAAGTCTACCATTTCATTTTTTATCAATAAGGAAACTGAGCCCAGAAGTTAAATAGCTTACCCCGGATCATACAAGGAAAAGTCAGTAGAGCTGGGATTCAAATTCAGGTCCTCCGAGGCCAGGTTCAGTAGTTTTTCCACTGGGTGATGACCCCTGTTGTCTCTCAATAGTCATAAATCATGGGGCACACTATTCTGTGAAGGAATAGGGCTGGAGATGACCCAAAGAGCAATGGGAAAAAGTATGGGGAGGACAAGAAAGCTGCAGCATATGAGTAATATAACTTGCAGAGGCAAAGAAGATGGCAAGAGAGAAAATGAGGCAAGCCTATCACGTGATAAGTCATAGATGGCTGTGTGAGCCTTACACTAGGATACCCAAAACGTGGTGCATTTCTGCGGAGGCAGATCTGTGGAGGAGTTTTTTTAAGGATATGGATATTAGGGTGGAGAACCTTAGAGGATGGAGTTGCGGTTTGGGTAAAATAGACAACTATAGAAGAAAACACATTTGCCTTTTTTTTTTTTTTTTTTTTTTTTTTTTAAATGAATTATCCTCCAGCTGTAAGGGCACATTGAGACTTTTTCTCTCCCTCCACTTTGGCAGCCAGTAGAGATCTTGGGAAATCAGTCCTTGGGTGTTAGTGAAGAAACACTGAGCAGATTCTGAGTATGTGGAGAAGAGGATGAATCAGAGCTATAACTAGTAAACATTACACTGGCAGCACCACAAAATATACCTAAGGTAAGGTGGCATGAAAGGCATCTTCAGTTTTTTTTTTCCTTAGAGGGAGAGGCATATACTATGAAGCCAACGACCAGGAGGCTACAAGTTTCTGTTCTCCCTCTTCTTCCACAAGAGGAACTGAAGCATTTGGTAGTTTCCTATTTAAATGAATTCTTCTTGAAGACCAGCTACTAAGGTTAGGTGCTTCTTTGTGTTGGGCATCCAAGAAGCTTGATGACTGGGGCTTATGAGTGGAGTGGTAGCCATTTCAGCAAGCAGGGAGATGCTTTGGGGAAGGGGGCTGAAAGAAGTCTTAGACCAACCGGCTCCCCAAAACCCTCAAGGTAGAGCTGGAACAGGGGTCATTCAGTCCAACTTCTTCATTTTATAGGAGGAAACTGAGGCTTCAGAAAGAAAGAAGGTACATTCAGCTCTTACTTTCACTGCAGCTTGGCTGAGGCAGAGTCAGATGGAGCCCCAATCTCATGGACTCATGGACTAGCAGAGCTAGAAGGAATTCTGGCGCCCTCCCTTGTCTAACTCCCTCAGCTTACAGAGAAGAAAACAGAGATCAAGAGTCAATAACAAAGCAGGAACAAGAAACCAATTCTTCTGCTTCTCAACACTTTTGGCAAAGTTGTTGAAGTTTGTTTGGTCCCCTCAGAGGGCTCAAGGTCATGGGGAAAATCAGCCCTTGAAGAGCAGCATGTCCCTATCTCATGACTCTGGAAAAGTATCTAAGTAGAAAGGGTAGCCCTACAATCTTTCCAGGAGTAGCCCCTAGTTCATATTCCCCTCCTTGGGAAAGTCTAGGGTAAAGTTTAAGAGGGGAAAAAATTCCAGGGATGGGAGAGGCAGAGGCATTCCCAGGAAGGCATGGTCCTCTCCCCTGTAGTTCAGGACTGGGCTTGCCCTTCCTATAAAGTTCCCTCTCCTAAGGCGAATGGTGCAAGGAGACAGTGAAGAATTCCTAGGCCCAGGAGAACATTTCCCCTTCCCTAGAACAGGAATTCACCCTTTCAGGAACTCAGAATCCCTCAAATGTCTTCTCTGTCCTCCCACAGGGTGGCCCAACAGAATTTCAGCCTGGCCTTCCTTCTAAATTCCTGCCTTCTGAGGCCTGGGAAGGGTTGAGAAGCAGGGGAATCAGTCAACTGACAGTAATTTGTACATTTCATGCACTGTGGTTTTATATCTGAAGATATGAAGCCAGAAGTGAATCAGTCTCTACCCCCAAAGAGGCTAGAGTCTAATGGGAAAGACAACATGTATAATTATATATATAATATATAATAATTATATCACATATAATTATACACACACAGATATACAAGAGGAGCACAATTTGAGAGGGTGGGTCCTAGGGTCAGAAGGAATGAGGAAAGGCTTCATGGAGAAGGCAGTCTTTGAGATGGGCCTTGAAGGAAGCTGGGCTTGCTTTAAGAGGTAGGGCAGCAGAGAGAGACAAGGTCCCCCAAGTGTCAGACCAAAGGTTTCACGGGGAAGTGAGTGATTTGTGGTACAGGTTAGAAAAAAAGCAACTGGAAGGAGCTGATTCCAAATTCAAGGAACTGGCTGAGTTAATGGAACCTGGGTTTTGGATGCCCTAAGTCCCCATGGAGGGAGATCGGTATTGTTGGAGATCTGAAGCTAAAACCTTGGCACATAGGAATGATCTCACTGCAAGAGTTTCAAGTTCACAGTAGTCTCTGCATGGGAAAAGAAAGTGCATTTGGATAAGCAGCAGGTAAAAGGGATATATATTTCACATATCCTTTTGAAATTCAAACTTGTTTATTAATGATAAGTAATGATGACAATAAATGAAGGTCTCTGTGATGATCCTAAGCCTCTTGATGAACTTAGGGAAACCCCTAGAGAGAAACATCAGCATTGTTTTTTCAGGACCAAACCCAAGGTGCTTTTTTAAGGACCCAGCTGATGGTATCAGCCATCCTGGCCATTTGGGGTGATATCCCTCTTGACCTTTCCCTTCCCCAGAAGCTCAGTGAGCATTAAGTGTTGAAAGGGACAACTGGAATCAGTTCTGATCCAGGGCACTGGAACAAACTCCTAGAAGTTTCTACTAAACCAACTAGTAAGGTTTAATCTGATTTATTTTGGCATAAGTTTCCAACAAGAGCCTCAGATTATGAAAATAGAGCATAAAAAATAATAAGAAACAAGATCTACAACGATAGCGCCAATCCCTTTTCCAAGAGAAAACCATGAGAAATAATACCATTAACATATGAAACGAAAAAAAAAAGGGAAAGGGGTTCATTTGCCTTGGCAACTGAATCCTAAAAGCCAAGGCCCTACAAGGCCTTCCCCAAGTGAGTATGCCCATTGAGCCCTCAAGTCTACAAGTCCTGTTATCACTTTCATCTCTCCCCTGAGGAATTATTTATGAAAAAAGGCTTCTGAGGCAGCATGACAAGGTGATCTTGAACAGAGACCAGACCAGACTGGGAGAGGTAAATGAGAGGCCTCCAAAGGTGACATGGTCATTGGTACGTCCAGCCATGGCCATCAATAACTCTACTCCTCCAAACATTCCCAACGCAGAACTCAAAACTTGATAACAACTCCAAGTCTTTTCCCCAAACACAAACTGAATCTTTTATTCTGAGTTCCTTCTATTTTTCTGCCAAAGACTTCGCATTGGATTCTTCCCCATCCCCCACTCGGTTTCCTCCCCAACCTCCCAACCCCCACTATCCACATCAGAAACCAATTTGCCTCATGGAGTGGGTTCCTGGGGTGATTTTTTTTCTCTCCAGAAAGATCTCATTTGGAACAAATTAAAAGGAAAATATCTCTTGTTTAAAAAGGGGGAAAAAAGAGTTTAACATATCTGAAGCTTTGAAGCAGGCAGGAACCACTGTCTTCTATGGTTGCTCTTTATAAGGAGGAAAAAAAACAAATCTTCAGGATTTGATGGACTGGATTGTTTTGGGAATTTAAAAAAGGAAGCTTTGAGAAGCACCGATCCAGCTATCTGGTTCCAATCTGGCCTAAGCCAAGAGTGAGTGAAAGCCCCATCCATCTAATTTCTTAGGATCGAGTTTCTGGCTCATAATTCAGTTTCAATAACTCCATTCAGATTGGTACTAATTTAAAAGGGAGGAGGGAGGGAAGGTTATTTAGATTCTTCTAATTATAGGCTGGTGAGCTTTGACTTTGAATCCTGACAAATTCTGAACAAATTAGACAAATGCATGTAAATACTTTGTAAACCTCAAAGTGCCATATACATGTCAGTTATTATTGTTTATTATTACTATTTATTTTATTATTTATTATTACTATTATTATTGAGGAAATTGTGAACTCTTAAGAAAGCAGTGATCTCCGTGAATCAGCATGGGTTCACCAAAAACATGTTATGCCATGTTAATCTGGTTTCCTTTTTGGATGGTGTTCCTAGACTAGTAGATCAGAGGAACACACAGACATAATATAGTCAGGTTGCAAGAATTTGACAAGGTCTTTCACAATATCCTTATGGACAAGGGGGAGAGATATGGACTGGATGATCATTCAGTTCAGAGCTAGTTGAAAGTCTGCGGTCAAAGTACTGACCAATGGAGTTAAGCCCATCTTGAGGAAGGTTTCCCCTGAAGTGCTTCAGGACTCTGTCCTTTGCTATCATCCAGGGTTTCTTCACCTTTTTTTACATCATGGGCCCTTTAGGCAATGTGTGGGAGCCAATGGATCACTTTTCAGAATTATGTTTATAAGTGCATAAAATGACAAGGAAAAGAAAAGGAAACTGATTGAACTGAAGTAAAGAAGTAACTTTTCCCATACAAGTTCATGGACTCCTTAAAATCTATTTATGATCCAAGGATCCTAGGTTAAGAACCCCTTCCCTAATCTAATAAACATATAGTGATATAAAGCCACAATTAAAAACAGCCCCTGTTTTCTTTCTAGGGTAGCTGGGTGTTATCCTAGTGCATAGGGTGCTGGACCTGGAGTCAGGAACACTTATCTTCCTGCATTCAAATCTGACCTCAGATACTTGCTAGCTCTGTGACTCCCGGGCAAGTTCCTTAAACCTGTTTGCTTCAGTTTCTTCATCTGTCAAATGAGCTGGAGAAGAAAAGAGCAACCTACTCCAGTGTCTTTGCCAAGATGGAGTCACAAAGAGTCAGAAATGACTGAACAGCAACAAAACTTACATGTAAGCTTTCTTACACATCTGTAACTTAAATTCTACCAAAGATATTCTTATCAATGACTTGGATGAAGATATAGATTACATCTTTATCCAGTTTTTGGGAGAGGGAGAGGGAGAGGGAGAGGGAGAGAGAGAGAGAGAGAGAGAGAGAGAGAGAGAGAGAGAGAGAGAGAGAGAGAGAGAGAGAGAGAGAGAGATTAGGGTTTTTTTGTACTCTGCCTTAGTCATGCTATCTCTAGAGCTCTGTTTTCCAAGTATCACATTTTAGGAAGGATGTTGTCAAGCTAAAGTATATCCAGGAGAGGAAAACTACAATGATGATGTGACTTGAGATTACTGATTATGTGAAAGAACTGAAAAGTCCAAAATATGACTTCCTTACTTTTTGGACTATCCTTAGATCTTCTCTTTTCTCTGCACAGTTTTTGGTTTTATTTTTTTTTAACACCCTCCCTCCAAGTATCAAGCATTTTATTTTTTTCCTTCTCCCCTTCTCTCCACTTGGAGTGAAAGAAAAAGAGAAAAAGACCTTTCTTTCCTTTCTTTTCTTTTTTTTTTCTAACAAATTTGCAGTCAAGCAAAACAAATTTCCTTATTGGGCATGTCCGAAAATGTGTGTCACATCCTGCATATTTAGTCTATCACTTCCCTTTTTGTCAGGAGGAGGGCAGCATTTTTTATCATTAGTCCTCTGGAACAGTGGTTGTAGTGGCTGGTCACTGAACTGATCAGAGTTCTTAGGTGTTTGGAATTTGGGCACTCCCTTTCACTGTCAAACTTCCTGATAAAACTGTCTATACCTGATGCCTCCACTTTTTCATTATCCCCTCAAACTCGTTTCCAACCTCAGAACTTCAATGAAACTGCTGTCTCAAAGTTCACCCATGATCTCCTAATCAATAAATCCAATAGGCTTTTTGTGTTCATTTCCCTAGACCTCTCTTGTTTATATTTTTAAAATTAAGTGAATTTTAAAAATGAACAAAAACCTACTTTTTCTTCCTCGCATAGTTTTCCTCCCCGCCCCCACAACTTGGAAAGAATAAAGAAAACGTCCTCTAACAAATGTGCATAGTTGAGCAAAGCCTATTCTCACATTGGCCACATCCCAAAAGTATGATCTCAATTTGCACTTTGGGTCCATCACATCCACCCAAGAGATGGGCAGCATGCTTCATCTCAGGACCTCTGAAATCGGGGTTGGCCCTCTCCATTCCTTCCAGTGGAGTTGATCGTTTTCTTCTGCTGGATGCTGTCCTCTTCCCTGGGCTCAGACAAATCATATTTCTTGATTTTTCTCTTACCTTGCTAACTACTCCTTCACTTACTCTTTGTCTTTTTCATCACCTCTGAACGTGGATGCTCCACAAGGGTCTGCCCTTGGCCCTGGTCTCTTCTCTCCCCAATTCCCCGGACAGTTTCCATTCACTCCTACAGCTCTAAGTACCACCTCTTTATAGAGGATTCCCAGTGATTTCTGGGTCCCATACCTGGACTCTAGTAGCTTTCAGAGAACATCTACACCTGACATTCTACCAGAACCTCAAACCCAACTCGTCTCAACTTCAGACTATTCTGTTCTCTCCTTCTGACTTTGTTGTGTCTGTTTGTGACAATCTCAGTCACTTACTCCACCTGCCATATTTGTAACTTCCCGTCTGACACTACCCTCTCCCTCACTTCACAATCTAATTAGCAAGGGAACTGTGGATCATACTCTGAAACATCCTTTGCATCCATCTCCTTCTCTCCATCCTTAGAGCCACCACCTAGCACAGGCCTCTTCCTTCTGCACTCTCTCCTGGCTCTGAAGCATCCTTCAAAGTACTGCCAGGATAATGTTCCATAAGCAGCGATCTGGCTATGTCATTACTCTGCTCAAAAAAACCTTGTGCTTCTTTGCCTGTTGATTAAAGTCCAAATTTTTTTTGCCTGGCATTTTAACCTCTCCATAATACTGTGTCAGCTCATCTCTCCAGCCTTATCACCTCCATGAACCAGACAAAGTGATTCTCTCAGTTCTCTGACAATGTCTTGTGCCTTCTGTCTTTGCTCATACTATTCCCCGGGTATGGGATTTCCCCTCACTCCCCCAATATCCTACCCATCCTTTACACTCAAACACTCCTTCAATGAAGCCTTCCCTGATGCCGCAGGTCACTACCACCTCATACCTCACATCACACTTTATTTTGTAACTCTCTAAGGTACTTAACCTACTATGTTATATATTATAATTATCTGTTTGTGTCTTATCCTACTACTGTTTTGAAAACTCGACAATGGCAAGGATGTGTCTTATCTAAATTGTATACCTCCTTTATACCCCTAAAACAATGCTCTGCACAAAGTAGATACTTAATAAATGTTTATGGAATGTCACAGTGTTTAGCTGGGATAGGAGAAGAATTACACAGTGGGGATGGGGAATCACACAATGATGGCTATCTTTGAATATTTGAAAACCTATCCCATGGAAGAGGAATTAATCTTTTTCTACTCAGTTCCAAAGAGCAGAATTAGGAGTAATACCTAAAAAGATGAGGGATGTTAGTTTGGTTAATCAGTCATGAACAGTGTACCAGGCACTGTGCTAAGCGATAATAAAAGGGCAAATGTCCTAGCAATTCAAACTAATGAGAAGTTGAATGCATTGGCATGGAAGGTAATCATTTCCCCATCAGTAGAGGCCTGTCAGTTTTATTTGTGATGAATATTACAAAGGGGATTTCCAGTAAGGTCGAGGTTAGCCTTCATGGCTTCTGAGGATCCTTCTAGTAAGTCCTGTCAATACTTTCACTTTTTCTTTGGGAATGATTATGAAAAGAAAAACGAACAAAAACATTTTCCAAGAGAGTACAACAGGATGATTTTTAATGGAAAACAGGCTTTTTGTCTTAGGTAGGGGTTAGTGGATGGAGAGCTGGGCCTGGAGTCAGCAAGACCTGAGTTCAAATCTTGCTTCAGACACTTAACTAGCTCTGTGACCCTGGGCAAGTCAATTAACCTTTGCCTGCCTGCCATAGTTTCTTCAACTGTAAAATGGGGATGATAATAGCATCCATCGCACAGAGTTATTGTGAGGAGCAAATAAGCTGATATTTGTAAGGTGTTTAGCATAGTGCCTGGCACACAGTAGGTGTTAATAAATGTTTTATTTATTTCTTTTGTTATCTCCCTTTACCCTGATCCTAGCATTCGGGGGGAACTGGAGTCCTATTTTTGCCCCTGAGTTCTTAGGGCTGGGTCCTTCACTACCTGCTGTCAAAATTCCTGATGTGAACCTCCTTTCTTCTACCTCTCCATCATTTGCTCTCAGAATTCTCTAAGACTGAAGTTAATAGAATATGCTTAACATTAGCCTAATGCTTGGGTTTCCTGGTATTGCCTGCTCCTGAGACCTGCTGATCATCTGTCCCAGCTGTCTAATCGAATCCAGGACATTTCTGGTCTGGCCTACCCTGTCACTGACCCGATCTGACAGAAAGGGGCTTTCACTTCATTCTCTCTGTGGTTCCTGGGTCTTTACCTCCCCTACACACACCCCCAGATTTATTTTATAAATGTTTCCAGTTTCTTAACTGGAGAAGAATTGATGTGGACAACTGAACACCATGGAACAGTCCAACCACATCTGGATCAAGACCTCTGACCTGCTCTCTGGATGAAGTTTTCCACATTTTTCTCATGGTTCAGACTAGCTGCTTTGGTAGACTGAAGGGTTGGGGGACTTGTCAAGTCTTGGTTACAGACTGGCCTGGAAGGTTCCCCCTCCCCCAGCCCCAGGTCAGTGGGTTAGAAAACAGAAGTGCAAAAACCAAAGTGGGAACAAAATCAGGGCATTTTCCAATCGGAGCCTGAATTTTTTGCCAGGATTCATCCAACTCAGAGAGGGAAGTACAAGGAAGCTTTGCCGAGGGGAGTCAGACTTGGAACAACAGCAAATCTGCCAAACTATGGTCAAGGAACCACAGCGGCTGCCACAGGGCTAGAAGGGAGTCTGTGAAGTGGTAGTAGCACAGAAGATGCTTGTTTGCCCAAAGGCCTCTGGCAAATGTCAGCTTGTGCCCTGCCCCCATTCAGGGTTAACAGTCCTTCATGGGCACACAGAGTGTGGCAGGGTACTAGCTTTGGTGGGCAAAGAGTAGCTCCCAAACGTGATGATTCGAGATAGAAGAAACAGAACTTAAAGGGGAAAAAAAATCTCACAGTCATAGTTAATCATTTCTTTTTCATGAAAAATTGGGTATGGGAGCTGTTGACATCAAAATTAATTCTGACTTAAGTGAAATCCGCTGGTTCCAGATGGAGTGAAATATAAGAACCTCTGTGAGAAGGTATTAGGCTACGAGTCAGAGACTTTCTTGAGTTCTACAAAAAGGCTACATCTGACACAAATCTACATCATTAGTGCAGCAGCAGTATCTTTATAATAACCAGAGACGAGAGAAAGTAAAATTGGGCAGAGAAAGGAAGGAGATGTTTGATGGGTATGGTTTGGCTTTTGGATTTTCAAGCAAACATTCAGAAAGGTTGTCTGGCCATTTATGAATTTCAAAAACATGTCCCAAGTTCAGATCCCTAACCTACTGCAATGCTTGTGGTTATGTGGGTAGTAGCCAGGTCAGTGAAAATGAGGAGGAAAGGGTACACCCAGCAGAGACATCTAACTAGACTCATTCTCCAATATCCCCAAGAAGATTTGAACCCTGTGGGAAGTCAGTTATCTATAAACTGAGTAAGTGACCTGAGTGAAGTGGAGATCTCCTTCTCGGTGAGATGTTCAGTCTTTTTCAACTCATTTTCATTCATGAATCACCTATGAACTGGCCTTTATCTCTATAAAGGTAAAGGGAACAGATGGTCCTGTGACAATCACAGGGTGGAAGAGAGGTCTCTCTCTTAGTTATTGCTGGCAAAATTCTTGCTAGAGTCCTCCTTAACAGACTGATCCTTCACCTGGAAGATGGTTATATACCTGAGAGCCAATGTGGCTTCAGAAAGAGCTGAGGAACAGTTGATATGGTGTTTGCTGCCTGACCACTCCAGGAGAAATGCCAGGAGCAGAACAGAGATCTGTACACAACATTTGTAGACCTGACCAAGGCCTTTGACACTGCTAGTCATGAGGGCTTATGGAAAATTATGTCAAAATTTGGTTGCCAGAGAAGTTCATCAGTATTGTACGTCAGTTTCATGATGGCATGTTGGCCCACATTCTGGATAGTGGACAATGCTCTTGTGCCTTCCCAGTCACCAATGGAGTGAAACAGGGCTGTGTGCTTGCTGCCACGCTTTTCTGCATGATGTTTTCAGCCATGTTGTCAAATGCTTTCAGTGAGGATGAAAATGGCATCAAGGTCAACCACCATAGTGATGGTAAGTTCTTCCATTTGAAAAGGCTACAAGCCAAAACCAAAGTGGAGGGAGTGCTGGTGCATGATTTTTCTGTTTGCAGATGATTGTGCACTCAATGTAGCCTCTGAAGCTGAGATGCAACAAAGTATGGATCACTTCTCTGCTTCCTGTGTTAATTTTGGCCTAATAATTAACACCAAGAGAACACAGGTCCTCCATCAGTCACCACCACACCATCCATATATGGAACCATCAATTACAACAAATGGAGAAGTTTTGAATGCTATGGATAAGTTCACTTACCTTGTTAGTGTACTTTCCAGGGATGACAATGAGGTTGATGCATGCATTGCCAGAGCTAGCTCAGTGTTTGGGAGGCTCCAAAGAAAAGTTTTGGAGAGAAGTATTAGACTGACTACCAGACTGAAAGTCTACCGAGCCGTTGTGCTGACCTCATTGTTGTATGCTTGTGAAACATGGACAGTCTACCAGCACTAAGCCAGAAAACTGAATCACTTCCATTTGAACTGTCTTAGGAAGATTCTGAGGATCACCTGGCAGGATAAGGTACCAGACACTGAAGTCCCTGCTCAAGCTGAACTGCCAAGCATTCAAACTATGCTTCAGAGAGTGCAGCTCTGATGGGCTGGCCATGTTGCGCGAATGCAAAATGTATGCTTGCCAAAGAGACTATTTTATGGAGAACTCACATGGGGCAGGTGATCACATGGTGGTCATGGGAAACACTGGTACAGGACCACTCAGCATGGCATGCCCACATCAGAAAGGGTGCTGTGCTTTATAAGCAAAACAGAATTGAGATAGCACAAAGGAAACAGAAGATGCGCAAATTTGGAGTACCCACCCCAAATATTCACCTGGACTATCTGTGCCCAATCTGTGGTGGAGCATTTCAAGCTCATATTGGTCTGATCAGCCATAGTCGGACACACTGAAACTATCTATACCCCACTTCCCAATATGTGCACATGAATACAGACATAAACCTAGATGTACACAAACTATAGCCGTCCTCCTTTCTGTTTTCTCTTTACAGTCATCACCATCTATCTGAAACTTCCTGGTTAGAAAAGGAGCAAAGAGGAGTAAGGAAAACCCATATAATAGGAACATCTTAGAGCAAAAGCACTGGAGGGAAATGGTAGTTTGGAGTGTTAGTTAATGTATATGGAGGGATCAAAAGGAGTAGTTAGGAGAGAGAGAGCCTCTGAGGTCTCTGCTTACATCTCATAAAGGACTCTTGTCAGATCAGCAGAACCTCTGGGTGTGAGAGTGAAGAGGCTGCCACCATAGACAAATACTATCCCTTCAGCCTGATCTATTGACTCCATCTGCATGATCTCTAGGAACAAATATAAAGTCCCCTGTCATTTAAAGTCCTTCACAACTTGACCCTTTCCTACCTTTCTGATTTTTCATTTAACTCTTTTCTATGTACTCTAGGATCTAGTTACACTGACCTACATACATAGCATTCACTCAACCCCCCGGCCTTTGTACTGGCTGTCCCCGATGCCAGGTATGCCTTCCCCTTCCACTTCTGCCCTTAACTTCCCTGACTTTCTTCAAGACTCAGCTCAAATCTTACTCCCTGCAAGAGGATTCTCCTAGTCTCCTGCTCCCCACTCCCTGCCCCCCTTCACTGCTAAAGCTTTCACTCTGAGGTTACTTTCTGTTAATTCTGTATATACTTTGTACATACAGTTATTTCCATATTGTTTCTTCCATTAGAATGTGCGCTGTTTGAGGGCAAGGGCAAAGTTTTTCCCTTTCTTTGTATTGCCAGCACTCTGCCTGGTGCCTGGCATGGAATAATTGCTCAGCAAATGTTTGACCTTCTACATCAGAGGGGCTACATGGATAACAGTGATGTTAATACAAACTAAGGTTTGAGAATTCCTTAGACATGGCCCTTAGCTGGCAAACCAGAGGCAGCATGGAATATGGGGGGACAAATCCTGGACTTGGAATCCAGTGAGTCTTGGGTTCAAATCGCACATCTCCAACATATACCACATGTGCTATCTGGGGCAAGTCACTCCATCTCTCTGAGGATGCTCCTCATCAGTAAACTGAGAATGAAATAGGGGAGCTCTACCTTACAGGGTTATTGTGAGAGTCAAATGAAAAGAATGCATGTAAAAGGAAGGTAGAGAGGGAACAAGCATTTATTAGGCACCTACTATGTACCAGACTGTGCTGAGTGCTTTATAAATATTATCCCCATTTTACAGGTGAGGAAAATAAAGTAAACAGAGGTTAAGTGACTTGCCCAAGTTCCCACAGCTAGTAAATGTCTGAGGCTGGATTTGAACTCAAGTCTTCCTGACTCCAGGCCCAGATCTCTAGCCATTGCTGCCTCAGCAGCCTGTAAACTTTAAGGCTTTATATAAACAGAAGATTTGATGCTCATCAATAAATTCTGGAACAGGAAAAAGGACTCCTGGCTGGGATGAGTGATAAGGGGACAATATGGATTTGGAAAGGCCCACCATGTGGCAGCCACAGGTACACACGTGAACATGCCCATCGGACTACAAGTTGAAATGAGGGCTGGATGATCCCTAGTCCCATCACTGGGCCAGTCAGTGAGGGAGGACGAACAAATATAAAGAACACCACATCCGGGTGTATGCTAAGGGAGAGAGGAGAAAGGAGGAGGATATATTAAAAAAAAAATCAGAACACAAGAGAAGCAGCAGTGAGCTCGTTAGAAAGTCCCTGGCTCTGTGGAGTCCTGGCTGGTGGTCCATCTTGGTCTGGCCAGTGAGGAAGGAGATGTGAAAAATGACGGAGTTAGACCCACATACACAACCTGTCTCTGATTCAGAAAGGTTAAGTCACCCACTGCTGGCTTCTTACATACATACACCCCCCAGGGGTCATTCACCTTAGAAAGGGAAGGGAAGAGGGTGGGGATAGCACTTGGCTTTTGGGAAGACCACAGAAGAGGGAGAAATGATGCAAAAGGACTTTCATTTCCTAGAGAGAAGCCGGCTGTTGTTCCTTCTCTGTGGTTTAGTCACTGACAGGCTTGCTATGGAAACCGGCCTATCACCCAAGCAACCGAGCCAGGTCAGGAAACTTGCAGATGGTAAGGAGCCCAGTCTACGCACTGAGTCTGCATCTGCTTTCCTGACGTGTAAAGACCTGGTGCTGGTGACGCAGCCACTAGAACATGAGGCAAACACTACGATTTCATAAGCCCAGTACACAATGGTTTGAAACACAACCTCTGAAAAGGACAACTTTACCTTGTACAAACCGATGAATGAATGAGTAATTACGGGCTTCTCGTCCTGGAGGCCACAGCCCTATGTCCACCTTCTAGGAGATGCCGGGGTCTCACAATACTGTGACCCTCCTGTGCTTGCATCTGAATCGCCAAAAGCATCCCCCATTCTCACGTCCCATCGAAACTCAGATGCTTAGTGAAGTAGGCACGAAGGCAGAGAGTGACCGCGGGGGCCCACGTGATGCTGACTTCTATGAGATTTCAGGAGGTGATTCATCCTGCTTTGAAACGTCTCCTTGGACCCTCTTGGTTCTCTCTCCTCTCTCCTGACTGTGTCTGCTTGGTAACATTTTCATCCTAGGGACTCTGACTCATCCCACTATCCCACCCCAATCCCCCAACATTATAGTCACTTTCCATTTCATTAGAGGAAAGAACACCAAATTTGGGAAGACGCTCCGGTTCAGGTCTCAGCTTTGCTGCTTACGAGGCTGGGACCCTGGGAAGGTGACTGGGCCTCAGTCTCTTGAGCTGTGAAATGAGAATGATAACACATTACTGAGTTCACAGGGTGTGGTAAGAGTATGAAGTTTATGTGGAGTTTTAAATGATCATGTGAATGTGAGTTATTAATATTTTATAGAATGAGGCTCAGCATATAGTGGAAAAAACTACAGATGTCAGCAGACTTGGTTCCAGTTCTACTAACGAGCTGCATGACCTTGGACAAACCACTTCACTTCTGTGGACCTCAGCATCCTCATCTCTAAACCGAGGGAGCCAGACCACATGAACCCTTCAACCTGATTCTCCTCTTTGCAAACCCCAATGTTGGCCTTTATCCTCTGTTCTATTGGGATACTGACATTAACTGTTCTGCATCACAAATGCTTTATTTAGGCTGAGCTCCAGGGCCCCACCTCCGCTCTGAGGATTCCTGACTCCTTGCCTTGGTCTGTGACGCTGGGGGCTTTCTTGGAATCACAGCAGTGAGACTTGGGACTTTCTTGGGGAGGGAGGGAGGAGGATTTTCACTTCTCTCCCCTTGTCCTACCAAAAATGGTAAGGACTTCAGGTAAAAGCCAGGGCCCAGGCTCGGGATTCCCCTTGGGACAGGTTCCTTAATGCCTTGTCAGAATGCAAGAGAGAGACATCTTCCAGATGAAGGAGGAGGCTATGTTGCTGGTACCTCTTAAAGCCAGGCAGGGCAGGCAGCGAGCTCACTCAGCTAGCCTTCTGGGGGACAGCAGCTCTCACTGCTCCACAGGCACAAAAACTCATGGACCAGCTGGCTCTCAAGGCTGGAGACATCCATGATGCTCCCAGAGATACAAACCAGACATGCTTTTTGGGGAATGGCAATAGTGAGATGGAACAATCTAAGGAAAGGAGATGATACTTGGGGCCTCATGGCTATGCCAAAAGTTCTGTCTTCCATGCCTTCTTCCCTCTTTCTCTCCTCCCCTTCAGTCATTCTGGATTCAAAGAAAGAAAATGGCTGTGGGGGGAGGTGGGTCTAAATGGACCCTAGCAATTGCTACACTGCTTCTCTCTGCAGCCCATGCACCCTCCTGGGGCTGAGGCCATATCCACTCTCTTCTGACTCCTGGGTGCAGAGGCTGGGGGGGGGGGGGGGAGGTTGTCAGCTGCATTTCCATCCCCACTGGGCCAGGAGTCTGGGATTGTTCCTCCAGAGTTGTGAGGCTCTGACAGCCGTCTCTTCCCAGGGCTTCCTCTGCTTTGATGCCCTTTGGCTTTGGCACAGATCCACCTTGATCCCAATCCCTAAGTGGCTTCTTCAGCAGTCCCACTTAATGATCCTCTGCTGAGTGCCTGCTTCTTGTGCCCAGTTCTGTGCTAGGGGCTATGGAGGGAAGAATGTATGGGTCCCAGGGTAAAGGGCCATCTAGGAAGACAAGGCTTACCCTCAAGGGAGCAACGGACTTGCTGTAAGACTGTGGAGTTCAGGCTGTAAGAGGAGGTACAAGCGTGCGGTGGAGAGAGAGCAAATCTTGGGGGCAAAGCAGGCACAGAGATAGATGGAAGGGGAGAAAGGATGGTCCAGAGGTGCTAAAATGAGGATGGGATGCTGCTCTTTGCTTCACAAAAGGAATTCTACCGGGTAAAAAAGTAGAATCTAAGATCCTGGAGAGCAAGGGCTGGAATGATTGGGGCATAGTGATCAATCAACAGTGAGCCCCTAAATTATGATTTCTTTGCTTGTATTAAATATAAAGATTTTGTGATCAAGCAAGAGAAAATGGTAATTAGAGTTGCCTAAAAAGGAAACATGAGTGGTGGGTGCCAGTAGAGGCCAGTTCTTCATTTTCAGGTGATGATGAGGATTCCTTTCCACTGTGACTGGGACAGGCTGGGCTGGAGGTCTTTTTCCAGTGCTCGAAGAGTGATTCTGTCGGAATCCAAGACTTGGTGGGGGAGGCCAAGAGGCAAGACCCAGCTGGGAGGATGCTGGCATCGGTACCAGACGAGGCGGGGTCTGCCTGTCTCTGAGTTCCTGGAAAGCAGGCCTGAGACTGGACAAAGTTAACTCTTGAGCAGTCTTCTTCATTCTGGTTCCAGAAACTGCCTCTTTGGATTCCAACAGGGAACAGCTCTCTCATTCATTCTAAACTTGCAGCAGCCCAGAGTCATTCTCATGGGGGATCATATTAATGGAGAAAGCAAAGACTAATAGAAGAAACACTGGATTTGTAGACAGAGGATGTGGATTTGAGTCCTGGCCCTATTGCTTATTTACTGCCCGAGTGACCTTACTACTCGTCACCTTTCTGGGCCTCAGTTTCCTCATTTGTGAAATGTATGTGTGTGTGTGTGTTGCATAATCTCTCTAAGGCCCTTTCAAACTCTGTCCTATAGGTAGTGAAGTGGATAGGATGTGGGGCTTGGAGTCTGGAAGACCTGGGTTCAACATATTTACTAGCTGTGGGGTCCTGTTTTGCCTCTCTTTGCCTCAATTTCCTCATCTATAAAATGGCAATAAAAAGAGAACCTGTCAGGGGTGTCAAGAGGACCAAATGAGATTATTTTTGTAAAAATTACTTAATATAACATCTGGCAGATAGTAAGCGCTCTATAAATGCTAATTATTTTATTATTACTACTACTACTACTACAGACTTTTCCTCCCCCAATCTTATTGCTTCTACCAGTCCCATCCTTTCTCCATCCCTCATGCTTCCCTAATTACTAGGACTGGCATTCCCAGCTTCAGGGAAGCCTGGTTATTGCTGTAACTCCCAAGATGCAGGGTTCCGACATCAATGGCAGAGCTGCCTGTCCTACAGCAATCCCTCCAAAAGGCGGTGCCAGAGACTGCAAAGCTGTGGTAGCTGTCATCTCTGACCAATAGGGAACCAGCCACACCATAGGGTACTTAGGAAGTTCCAGGACAGTCTTGTCTGGAGACCACAATCTCACACCTGGCTCTTTTTTCAGGGGGTGGTGGGGGGGTGGTGGTGGTGGTGGTACAGGATCTCTTAGAGTTCATGGACTACTAGAGCAATCCACCTTCATGGGTTCTCCACAGACTGAACCAAGGTAGCTTTTGCTGGTGTCCTGCCTAGCGAGATGGAAAATCCACTGGGCCACCTCATAGCTCTTTACTAAACAATAGGGGTGAGTTTCTCAAGGAACTGAGAAAGCCTGCTGGGGTAGGCTTCTGACACTCAGAACAGAGTTGCCTAAAGAGCAGGGTAAAAAGACTACAATAAATTGTGTCCATTCCTTCTAGACCCTAAGACAAGAAGTGGCATGGAATGAATGAGTGAAAAAGCATTTATTAAACTCTTCCTATGTGCAAAGCATTGCAGATACAAACAGAAAAATAAGACAATCCTTACTCTCAAGGAGCTCACATTGTAATAGGGAAGGGACAATATCTATAGGAGATATGCTACAAGTCAGATGGAAAGGCCCAGTGGTCCTTAGGGTCTAGTGGCAGAGCAGATATAATTTCAAACTCTGGTCCCGGCAGATCTGTTTATAGAGAGCTTGGCCAAATCCATTTGGAGTACACTTTCATCAGGAATAAACCTCATTTCCTGATTTGGGAAGTTTCCATTTCTGAAATTTGGATCAGAATAAGGGACCAAGATAGAGAGGAAAGAGAAAACCCTCGTGTGAGGATTGGTTAAAGGGGCTGGGGATGTTTGATCTCAAGAACAGAGGACTCAGAATGTAACCTGCTTGAGAGGTTTGAGTATTTGTGCCTTCAGCCTTGGATGTAGTGCTTTCCATGTAGCTGGTGCTTAATGAGTATTTGTTGGGTTGAACTTGGACCTGCCTATAAGTATTGAAGGGCTGCCATACGACTGAAAGATTCTATTGGTTCTATTTGGACTCAGAGGACGGAAGTGGAGAGAGGGAGATTTAGGCCTGATGTAAGGAAAAACTTCCTTATTAAATAATTAAGTAAATACTTAGCCAAGAGTGCAATGGGTTGTCATAGGAAGTGTCATCAGTCTTCAAGGAAGGGCTTGAATTCCATTTCTTTGGAATGTTGTAGATTCCTAATCAAATATTGGTCAAACTCTGAGATCTATCCAAACTGTGAAATTAGGTGATTCTGCACGATGAATTCGCTTAGGTGGACAATGTAAGGGAGCACAGACTGACGGACATTGTGTTGGGCCCATCTTGGCCACTCACTCACCAAATTTTACCCATGAGAGAAATCACTCATCCACAAGGTTTTCCATAGACCAACTTAGTGTTCTGCATGATCTGTAGCAAATCTCTTTTTGATCCTCAACACCACATTGCCAAAGTTCTTGGGGTTTTTATTGAGGGGGAGGGAGTATTTCTTATAGATATGCTAGATTTGGAAGGCTTCTGCCAACAGTATGGGCTCAGTGTTGGTCGATGGAGTACAAGGGTCACTGAGATTCTGTCCAGCCATGGTGGCAGTCCGAAAGAATCAACAAATATTCCTTCTGGTCTAGACCAGTGACAGATAGCTATCCCCTATAATGCAAATTGGTTTTTTAAGTCAATAAACTGAATGGCTAGTAACAATTGTTAACACAGAAACTGTGGTTTATAAACGTGGGGCAAAATGCACTTATAAAAAACAATGGGAATTATTACATTCAGAGTGTGGGAAGCAAACCATAATAACAGAAGATGAACAACAATTACCTGGGTACAAATATAAATAGGAATGATCTAGCAGTCCCAGCTGTACTAAGCATATTTTAATATTTCAGTGTTCTTGGTTTGGCTTTGAAAGTCAATGGGATCCTAATACATCATGAACAACTGAAAAACAAATACAGAGGACCTGAGCTCTTCTTTCCTACTTAATAATGGTCAAGTACCAACAAGACAATTACACGGACCACTTAGATGAGGAAGGGGATAACGGGCATCCAGGGAAAGTAAAGAGGTCAGAAAATAGAAACAGTGACATGCACAGAGTAACAAAAGACGCAGAGACCAAGTGGTCACTGACTATAAAGGATGACCTCTGGAAGGTGCCTCCCCCATATGGAGCTGTTCATAATGGGTTAGATGATTTTGCAAAATGGGTTAGGAGATAAATGAACCCAGGGGAGTTGAGGCCTCTGAGAAAATGACCAAAAGCCTGGTATCAGTGGAATATCTGCTTCAGGATTTCTGCCCTGCTATGGTATGTGGGAGACTCTGTGACTTGGGAGGTTTTCCCTCTCCTGAACCAGCCCAGGCTCTGGGTACCTTGTTGACTTAGACATCTCACTCTGGGGATGTTGCATAATGTCACAGTGACCTAGGGCTGATTATCTCTGTCCATTCCCTCCCTTGCTTTCAAGGATGGGAGATCACGAGACTCACTGTGTGGTCCCTTCTTTGGTCTATTTGGGACATATTTGTCCATCTGGGATAGAGTGGGGAGAATGTGTTTCTAGGGGAACTGAGTGTGGACAGGTTTCCTCCTTTTTTTCTTGCTCTGCTTTTGGCATCCCGATTCTGTTTCTCTGAGTCCTCCTCCTGGGTTCCACTTTGCTGTTTGTCTGCTGCTCGCTTCTCTAACCTCCGTGTCGTATTTCTATATCCTGTTCCTCGTCCTTCCTTGCAAAGCCCTCACCACCCTCGGGAACATCTGATGACCATTATTCTGAGCAAAGTGTCCTGCCCAAAGGGTACTGTCCTTGCCCATTCTGAATGGAGAAGGGTCCTTGGTGAAGACACCTTGGGCCCAGCTCATAGCCCTTTCCACTCCCCAAGCCAATGCCCTAGAACCAGCAGCTGGGGTTGATTTGGAAATACTTGTAAAAGGAGAGAGAAGGCTCAGAAGGGGCAGAGCAGCACAAGGCTGTTCAAATCCTCTCTCTGCAAGACAAGACAGGGCTTGATCAGTCTGGGAAGGCAACACATGAGAAAACAGAAAATCTCCCCTTTGGGATGGTGCTGTCGATGTTACAAAAGACACATGCATTTTTCTGTTTCCAAGGACAGGTTGACATCTTTTGAATTTTCCTACAAAAAACAAAAACAAAACTTGAAAACTGATCCAGAGATTGCTGACTTGCAGATCGATGAGTCAACATGTATGGACAGTGAACCATGAGGCATCTGTCCCTGTGCTGGGTACTGTGGGCCTGATAAAAGGAGACTCAGTTCTTACTCTCAAGGAATGTATAGGTTAGTTAGGGAGATAGGATTTAATCATGTGAAACACCGGACGGAAAAGGCACAATTAGGATCTAATGCTGATGGTGGCAAAGCTTGTTAGGGCTACAGAAGTTTAGAAAAGGGAGAGATTGCCAAGAGGCACAATAGCAAACTACATAGAGCTCCAAAAGGAGGTGAGGGGACTTCCTGCTCTAACACTCAAAACCATTTAGCAAAATCCACAAGAATTGAACCTGAATAATGTGGAGAAACCCTGGTCTTGAAGCCATCTCCCTGAGGAGAGCAATAGACAAATATTCATATTAAGGCATTTATTTTCCTCGACCTTAAAAGCAGAAACTAGCATAACACGCTGAATCTCTGGGGCTTCATTCAGTCCTATCTATGACCTTGTTTTCTTGGTCACCAGAAATCTGTTTGTACTGGGAGAAAAATCTCTTTTTTTCTAAATGTTACAGATGGGCCAGAGGAAAGTAGGAGGGCTTGGAGAAGACTTCATGAATTAGGTGGGAAAAATGGCTGTGAAGCCCCTCAGTCTGTCCAATTCCAGCAATACAAAGATCCCAGCCTTCCCCATGAGGCCCTGCCTTTAGGAGTTTGGCCCCTGGTGCTCAACTGTCTGGCTCTCCTCATTGAAGGAGTCTGACAATGGGTGGCACATACAATATAGACCCTGGGCTTCACTCCATGCAAGTGTACCTTCCCCAGTCTAGGGGACTGGGTACCAAGAAGAAGACCACATGGGACATGGATGTGTTTCTCCAAGCTCTTTGCTTCTGTGCAGCACCTGCACTTACATGTGAAAGACCTGGAAAAAGCTACACAGACAACTGGCTGGGTCTACTACAAATTTAAGCTATTTAATCTTGTAAAACTTTAAAAATAATGGGGGACAGGCAGATAGAGAGATGAATGAGAGAAGACGGCCTGGGTATAGCCTTCTTTGGTTAGATACTATAAAGAAGAGTCATAAAGAAGGATGAAGAACAGTGCAGATACCTGGAAGTTCATGGGAGACAATAACTAAGACAGGGACCCATAGTAAAGCCCATGGTCTCAACTGTCCATAGACATATGCCTAAAGTTTAAGGATCCAATGACAGACATTCAGAGTTCCAATGCAAATAAGCAAATTTGATCTCTTGATATCACTGAGACTTGTTGGGATGAAACCCATGTGTGGATCATGGCTTTGGACGGGCATAATGGATTCAGAAGGGACAGATTAGAGCAACACTGAACATTAAGAGGCATACTCGTGTGAGGAAGCCTAGGAAGAATAAGAGGTAGGAAGTATGATGGTTAAGATAAGTGGAGGGACAAACAAGTGATTCTGTCACTGGCAAATACTACAGACCTGAACTGAAAAGGAAGATGGAAGAGGAGTTTGGGAAGCATTATAAGTCTTGGACAGAGGCGTGTGCTGATAGGGTACCTCAGATGCAGATGGCTTCGGGAACTCTCTCTCTGCCCAAAGAACCCTGACTTGCCTTAACATTCATGTCATTCTTCAAAAGGTAGAGGAACCAATAAGGGAAATTATCACTAACTAACACATAAGAACTTGCTGCTGAGGTAGAAATGATGGGAGCTTTGGGGGTAGGTGACCACATAATCCTTAGGTTTGTGATAGAGGAGTGATAATCTGGGACCATTCTGACATGCACCCTAGATTTGGTAGAAGCAGAATTCAAATGGTTCAGAAGGAAGATTGGTGGGGTACTAGGGAGAGAAATGATTCAGAGAAGGTCAGCCCAGATAGATGGGAGGTCCTGAAGAATGAAATTCTGAAGATACAAAGGGAAGCAATTCCAATTCCATTCCAAATAGGATTTGTCTAAAGAGATCAATATGGATATGACAGGGAATTCACCAACCAAGACTAGAACAAAACCAGGTGATAGAAGATGAAGGGCATGGTCCGCTCCTATCAGGGATACAAAAGCTCAGAATGAACTAAGGTTGGCAAGGGAAGCTAAGGACAAAAATGATTTTTTTTTTTAAAAGTTATATTAGGAGGAAAAGGAGGATCGGATGGATGCTTGGGGTAGGACAGGATAATGATAACTGACAATAAAGAGGAAGAATTGCTCAATTTCCATTTTATTTGTTTTTTCTTCAAAGGCAAAAATTCCAAACCCTTCCTACTGGAAATAATGTAACAAAGATGACTAACAGTGAGTTAGTTGGAGAGCACCCAGTTACCCTTGATGAATTCAAGTTGCTTGGCCCAGATACACTGTCCGCTGGTCCTGAAAGAACCGGCAGGTGGGACTACTGTGTTACTGTGAAAGGTACTTTAAAGAAAGTCATGGAAAACATGAGAATTATCACCAGACTGGAAAAGGGACATTGTCTCCATTTTCAAAAAAGAGAAGAGAAGAGAGCATGTAGGCTACAGATCAGACAGCATACATGACTTTGGTTCTTGGAAAAAAATAGAATGCATTATTAAAGAGATGGTTGGAGAGATGTTTAGAAGGAGCTAAAAACAGGTCACCAAAGCCTAACTTCATTTTTTTTGACAGTCAATAAACACTTAAGAAGCATCTACTGTGTGTTAGGCACTGTACTAAGTGCTGGGGAACTGATGGATGAGGGAAATGCTGTAAATCTGGGGGTCTTAGTGTCCTGCCAGCCCCATAGGAGCCAGCAGAATGCTGTGGCCACCAAGAAAGCCATGAAGTCTTAGTCTGAATGAAGTGGGGTCACAGCTTCCAGAATTAGGGAGGCATGGATAGTCACACTCTACTCCTCCTTCCACAGACCACACTAGAGGATTGTGTTCAATTGTGGGCATCATGGTTGAGGATGGACATTGATAAGCTGGAGAGTGCCCAGAGCTAGGATGGTAAAAGGCCTTGAGTCAATGTCATATGAGGATCCATCGAGAGAAGTGGGAGTGATATACTTGGAGAAGACTCAGAGGGGACATGATCGCTGTCTATGTATTTGAAGAGCTAATTAGATTCGCTCCACTTGGCTCAGGGGAGCCCACGCAGAAGCAATGGCCAAACCAGAAGCAATGGGGATAAGTTACAAAGAAACAAAGTGTCCTGCCTCAAGGGATGCTGTGTTTCCCTTCCTTGGAGGTCTTCTGGCAGAAGCTGGACCACTCTTGTAGGTTATGCTATTACAATGGGAGTTCCTTTTCCTGTCTGGGTTGGCCTAGATTGGTTGTTGAGATCTATCCCAATTCTTAAATTCTGCAGCTCTGTAATATCAACTGGGCCCTCACTGCAGCAAGGAATTTCCTTTGACTCCTCTCTGACTGTCCCATTGCCCACAGAGACTATTCTCAATCTTCAATTCTCAAGCTTTCTGTACCTCTCCCTTCCTTCACACTCTCAGTTGAGTACCTTGTCTCACATTTGACTGAGAAAGCAGAAGTTGTTTGCCATGAGCTCCCTCTTCTGTCCTTTCCATCTCAAAAGCCTTTGGCATCACCTTCCATTTCTTGTTAAAGACTTGGATCTTCTCCCTGAGGCCAATTTCTCTCCATGTGCTCTGGCCCTCCACTTCTCCTCTCTTCTCCAGAAGACTGACTCCACAATCCTCCCTTCTCTCTAATTTTCTACCTCTCCTCATCTATTGGTTCTCTCTCTGCTGCCTATCAGCACTACCAAATATCCCTCATCCTAAAAAAAAAAAAACAAACCACCAATCCTCCAGCTACTGTACCATATCTCTCCTTCCTTTCTCAACCAAGCTGAGACACAGGAAAAGTGGTCTGTGCCTACTGCTTCCACTTCCTGGACTCTTCTGGCTTAGGTTTTCAAACACAATGTTCCACTGAAGCTGCTCTTTCCAATGTTACCAGTGACCTTATAATTGCCAAATCTGATGGGCTCTTCTCAGTCCTCATCCTTCCTAACCTGTCTGCAGCATCTAGCACAACTTCCTTGGTTTCTGTGACATTGTTCTCTCTTGGCTCTCCTCCTCCGTGTCTGCCTCAGTCTCCTTTGCGGGTCCTCTGCGTGGGCATACTCCCAAAGCTCTGTTCTGGCCCTTCTCTCTATATATGTTCTCACCTGGTGACCCAGTCAGCTTCCAAGAGTCATCATCTCTATGGAGAGGACTCCCAGATCTCTCTTTGCAGCCCTTAGTGTCTTTCACATAGCTCTAGTCCCATGTCACCAATTCCCCATTGGGCATTTCAAACTGGGTGTCTAGAGTCACTTCAAACTCAACATGTCTTAGAGAGAACTCGTTATCTCTCCCTCCCCCCAAGCCTCTCTTCTAAAGTCCCCTACTTCTATCAAGAGGACCTCTATCCTTCCAGTCTCCTAGGTTTTAAAATCTTGGTATTATCCCTGACTCCTTATTTTCTCTCACCCTATTTTTCCAGTGAACTGCTAATTCTTGTCATTTTTATTTCTAGGACATATCTCCAGTATGGCTGGAAAGATCCCCTTCACCTCATCTCCTTCCCCAACCCCTCCTCCACCTAGCTGCCAAAGTGGTTTTCCTACAGCGCAGGCTTAACCAGCTCATTTCTCTGTTCATTAACTCTGGTGACTCTCTATTGCCTCTATGATCACACTGAAATTCCTCTATCACACTGAAATTCCTCTGTTGGTCAAGGAAAGTCCTTCACAGTCAGATTCAGATTCACCTTTCCAGGTTTGGAGGCTTTACTGCCCTTCCTACATTCTGTGGCCCAGCCAAACAGGTTTCCTCAGTCTTCTTCCTCTTCCCACTCCTCCCCTCCCCCCCCCACACATCACTCAATTCTGTGCATTGCATCTACAATGCTCTCTCCTCTTCATCAATCTCTTAGAATCCCTGTTTCTTTCAAGACTCAGCTCAAGTACTGCCTCCTACATGAAGCCCTTCCTGATTGCCCCTGGCATCTAGTGCCCTCTCTCCCCAAACGATTTCATATTCGTCTTGCATAGAGGATGCCCCAAAAGTCTTAGTGTGAGTCAAAAAGGTCTACAATTCTGTACACATTCATCCGGGCACACAGCATCTCTGCCAGTGGAGTATGAGCTCCTTGAGGACAGGGGCGATTTCACCGTTGCCTCTGAATTCCCAGAATTTCACTCAGGGCCTGGCCCTTGAATGATCCTGTTCTCTCATGGTCAATTTCCATCAACCTCTGGGTCAATCTCAGGGACAAGACCCTGTTCTTCTGTGTGGGTTAAACTCAAAATCCAACTATCTGTTAAGATCGCTAGGAGTTTACATTGTCTCTTTTGAGCTCCACACAAATCCATCAGTTGATCAATCAACAATCATATAACGAACCCCTATTATGTCCCTGGGCAGTTGGGCGATGCTGAGGATGGAGTGCTGGCCCTGGCATCAGGAAGATCTGAGTTCAAATCTGACATCAGATGCTAACTAGCTGTGTGACTCTGGGCAAGTCATTTATTCTGTTTGCCTCTGTTTCTTCATCTGTAAAATGAGCCAGAGAAGGAAACAGCAAACCACTTCAGTATCTTTGCCAAGAGCACCCCAAAGAGTCAGATGCACCTAAACAACCACAATTACCACTTCTACCATTACTCCTCCTCCTCCTCCTACATGCCAAACATGGTGCTAAGTGCTGAGGATACAAAAGAAAGGTAAAAGGCAGGCCCTCTCTCAAGGAGGTCCCAGTCTGGAGTGGGAGACAACATGTAAACCATTATGTCCAAAGTAGACATATCATTGCATAGGATAAATTGGAGAAAATGAACAAAGCAGAGGTGTGGGTGAGGGATGGGCCCAGCATGAAAGGCTTCTTGTAGAATGTGGAATTTCAGCTTCAGCTTGAAAGAAGCCAGGGAGTCTAGGATGCGGAGATGAGGAGGGAGGACATCCCAGGCATGCAGAGCAACCAATGCACATGCCCAGAACCAGGAGCATCTTGTGTGAGAAATAGTGGCAAGGAGGTCACTGTCACCAGATTGCCAAGTCCATGGTGGGAGGAGGGGGGAGGGGATGACAGGGGAAAGTCTGGTACAAGAAAACTGTAAAGGTAGAGGGCTAAGTTATGAAGAGCGCTAACTGCGACAGGATTTTACATTTGCTCGCAAAGGTGATAGTGACGCGGCGATATTTATTGAATAAGGGGATTCTAAGAGACAGAGATGAAGAGGGGAGTACATGATCAGACCTGAGCTTTAGGAATAAAGATAACCAAAAGAGAAACATTAATTTCCACTCCTGTACTTCAAGGATCTGTGATGGAGCCACTGATGCAGGTCTCCACACCTATGCAACTTATCAGATGTTCAGAGTTGTTGGGGTTGAAAGTTCACTCTGAAGTCAATTGAGTGATGGGTTCCTCTGAATCTGACTAGCTCTGTGCTTGGAAAACAGCCTGCTACTCGGTCTATACCCCTCTAGGTTGGTGATCTCTGAAGTCAGTAATCTCTCTTTCCCTGATTTCCCTGGTACTGTGCTTAGGATTCCAGATGGTACCTTGAGGACTGGAAGGTACCTCAAGTTCAACAATTTACAGATGAGAAAACTAAGGCTGATGGTGGTTAAGTGACTCGTTCAAGGTCAACACAGGAAGCTGTCTATAGAAATGTAAGGGCAGAGATTTTCATTTTTGTGTTTATCTCCTTGGTGCCCACTGTAGAAATGGCACAGAGTAACACTTATCAAATACCTGTTTGAATATGGAGCACTTGATGTACGTGCCAATAGATGTTTGGTTGATGTCCATGCCTTCTGGTTGCTTGGTGGATTGGTTCGTTGTTGCCCTTCATTCTCAAAGAGGAATAAGATGACATCACCATGATAAAGTGAAATTTCAGTGTGTCCTACTGTGGCTGATCAGACCAATACGAGCTTGGAATGCTCTGCCCCAGGCTGGGCACAGATAGTCCAGGTAAATATTTGGGGTGGGTACTCCAAATTTGTGCATCCTCTGTTTCCTTTGTGCTGTCTCAATTCTGCTTTGCTCATAGAGCACAGCACCCTTTCTGATGTGGGCACGCCATGCTGAGCGGTCCTGTGCCAGTGTTTCCAGCGTTGCACAGTCAGATCCAAAGTTCCTGAGAGAAACCTTGAGAGTGTCTTTGTATCACTTCTGACCACCATGTGATCTCCTGCCCCATGTGAGTTCTCCATAAAATAGTCTTTTTGGCATACATTTTGCATCTGAACAATGTGGCCAGCCCATCAGAGTTGTGCTCTCTGAAGTATAATTTGAATGCTTAGCAGTTCAGCTTGAGCAAGGACTTCAGTGTCTGGCACCTTATCCTGCCAGGTGATCCTCAGAATCTTCTTAAGACAGTTCAAATGGAAGCAATTCAGTTTCCTGGTATGATGCTGGTAGACTATCCATGTTTCACAGGCATACAACAATGAGGTCAGCACAATGGTTCTGTAGACCTTCAGTCTGGTAGTCAGTCTAATACCTCTTCTCTCCCAAACTTTTCTTTGGAACCTCCCAAACACTGAGCTAGCTCTGGCAATGCGTGCGTCAACCTCATTGTCAATGTTTACATCCCTAGAAAGTATACTACCGAGGTAAGTGAACTTATCCACAGCATTCTTCATTTGTTGTAACTGATGATTCCACGTATGGATGGTGTGGTGGTGGCTGATAGAGCACCTGTGTTTTCTTGGTGTTAATTATTAGGCCAAAATTAGAACAGGCAGCAGAGAATTGATCACACTGCTCACCTCCTGGTGTGAAGAAGGGGGCTAGAAAAGGTGCCCTAAACATTGTCTGCTTACGCAACACTGGCCTGATTACTGCAGCTGGCAGGGAATCCCACCATGTGATCGAAACACAAAAAAATGTACAAACTGTACAAAAACATCTGCAAAGATGATTCCACTCACCATCAGCACACGGAATGTGTGCACACTTATAGACAACACAAAATCCAGTACACCTGAAAGACTAATTGCTCTTGTTGTAAGAGAACTCAACAGGTATCACATTCAAAGAGCAGCCCTGAGTGAAAGAAGATTGGTAAATGAAGGCCAGCTTACTGAAGGTGGAGCTGGATACACATTTTTCTAGAATGGGTACAGTAAGGGAGCACCATGAAGCTGGCATGGGATATGCAATCAAAACTAATCTAATCAGCAAGCTGATATGCCTGCCAAAAGGAGGGAATGAAAGGCTCATGACAATGTGATTGCCACTTGCAGGAAAACGCCATGCCACCATCATCAGTATCTATGCTCTCACCATGACAAACCCAGATGAAATCAAAGAAAAATTTTATGAAGAACTAGAGACCCTTATAATCAATATGCCAAAAGAGGACAAGCTTATCATTCTGGGTGACTTTAATGCTAGAGTACACTCAGACTACCAGACTTAGCAGGGAGTCCTAGGGAGGAATGGAATCAGAAATAGCAACAGCAATGGTCATTTACTGCTGAAAACTTGTGCATCGCATGACCTTCCCATCACTAACACTGTTTTCTGTTTACCTAAATGCAATAAAACTTCATGGCTGCACCCTTGCAGCAAACATTGACATCTAATAGACTATGTAATTGTGAGGAGAAGAGCGGACAAGATGTGAGAGTGACAAAGGCAACATGTGGTGCAGAGTGCTGGACTGATCATAGACTTATCCTTTCCAAGCTAAATATTTGAATTCATCAAAAGTGCTGCCTCCAAGGCAAAATGCCTACAAATTAATGTCAGACAAATTAGAGCTCTTCTCTCAGTGTGAACAGTTTATTGCTAACTTGGAGGGAAAGTTGAGCCAACACATAGTTGGCAACAGTGGAGCAGAAAAGGAGTGGGCAGCTTTCAGAGATTTGGTGTATAGCACTGCATTTGCTCAACTGGGTCAGAATATTTACAAACGCCATGACTGGTTTGATGAAAATGATGGGGAAATTCAGAAGCTGCTAAACAAAAAAACAAGAACTCCACAGGATATACCAGCAGGATAGTTCATCCCCCTCTAAGAAGACAGCATTTAATTCCATCAAAAGCAAAGTACTAGCAAAGCTTAGAGAGATGCAGGATTCCTGGCTCACTAAGAAGGCAGATGAAATGCAGTTAGCAACTTTGGATAGTAACAATCCAAAGCACTTTATGATTCCCTGAAAGCTATTTATGGACCAAAAACCTATGGTGCATCACAACTACTCAGTTTGGATGGAGCCATATTGATTAGTGATAAGGACATGATCCTGGAGAGATGGACTGAACACTTCCATAGTGTTTATCATCAATTAACGCTGAGGCCATTGACCATTTACCTCAGGTTGAAGTCAATCCCTCCTTAACTGAACTTCCAACTGAAGAGGTTTTGAGTGCCATTAGGCTCCTTTCATGTGGCAAAGCACCTGGTGTTGATTCTGTTCCAGCTGAGATTACAAAGTAGGGGGACTATTGCTTATACAAAAGCTGACTGAAATTTTACAGGTTATATGGCAAGAGAAGGTTATCCCCCTAGAGTTCAAGGATGCCTCCACTGTCCATCTCTATAAAGGTAAAGGGAATAGATTGTCCTGCAACAGTCACAGAGGGATCTCTCTCTTACTCATTGCTGGCAAAATTCTTGCTAGAGTCCTCCTTAATAGGCTGATGCTTCACCTGGAAGATGGGTATATACCTGACAGCCAGTGTGGCTTCAAAAAGGACTGAGGAACAGTTGATATGATGTTTGCTGCCTGACAACTCCAGAAGAAATGCCAGGAGCAGAACAGAGGTCTGTATACAACGTTTGTAGATCTGACCAAGGCCTCTGACACTGTTAGTCATGAGGGCTTATGGAAAATTATGTCAAAATTTGGTTGCCCTGAGAAGTTTGTAGATCAATTTCATAATGGCATGTTTGCCCGCATTCTGGATAATGGACAATGCTCTTGTGCCTTCCCAGTCACCAATGGAGTGAAACAGGGCTGTGTGCTTGCTCCCATGCTTTTCTGCATGATGTTTTCAGCCATGCTGTCAAATGCTTTCAATAAGGATGAACACAGCATCAAGTTCAACTACCATAGTGATGGTAAGTTCTTCAATTTGAAAAGGCTACAAGCCAAGACCAAAGTGGAGGGAGTGTTGGTTCATGAATTTCTATTTGCAGATGATTGTGCACTCATTGCAGCCCCTGAAGCTGAGATGCAACAAAGTATGGATCAATTCTCTGTTGCCTGTGCTAGGTCTCCTGTACCTTGCATGAAGTAGGTGCTTAATAAATGCTCTTTGAGTTACACTGAATTCCGGTCTGGTAGGACCCATCAGAGTTTGTGACTAGCTGCCATGACCTTTCAGAATGTTATGATGAAACTCTAATAGTTCACTTCCCCACTGTTAGAATTTTTCATTCTTTTCTTTTCCTCTAGCTCTTCTTTTGCCCTTCCCAACTCCAAAGGCATTTTATCAAAAGTTTGTTATCTCCATGATCCCCTCCCTTCTCTTTCTGGATGATGGTCTGGCTCTAGAACTTCATAATTCGGGAGCTGAAAACTTAGTTATCATTTGGTCTAAGGGACCTGGGATCCATGTACTTTAAAAAAAAAAGTTGATAACTATTTCAAATGGTGTCCTTTGCCATTGTGTTTAAAAACATTGTTTTGAGAGGTCTCTGAAGGCATCACTAGAATTCCCAAGGGGTTCATGACATAAAAGAGGTCAAGAATTCCTGAATAATCTAAATCACTCATTTTTGCAGATGAAAGAGAGGTGAAAGAACTCCTCACACAATTAGTGGCTCCTTAAGGTCCAGAAGTGTTATTCTGTGAATCCCTCATTCCCTCCTCTCACTAAGGCTGGTATGAGTCCTCTTATCAGAGGGACCCCTTCCATGGATGCCTAAGATCACCATAAGCTGAGATTTTCCCAATGGGATGCCAGGTTTTAAGTCTCCGGGGGAAGGGGAAGTACCATTTGGAAGAGACGCAGATAAGATCCGCAGAAGGATAAATAAAAATCCCAAGACAACAAAGGCTCTCTAAGCAGAGGAGTAGCTGAGTCAAGACTGAGTCAGCCATCTGGTCATGAACCCTGACCCCAACGACAGCTCCCTTTTCACAGGCTATAGGCACCCTGACTTCCAGAATCATCTGTTCATCACTTTCATTCTAGTAATAGGCATGGAGTACTGTGGGGCTCCTCTAGAGTCAAGTTTTACTCTTGTCTGGTCCACTTCTAGATAAAACAGCATAGAGTAATGAATGGGGATTAGCCTTGGAATAAGATGATCTGGGATTGCATCTTGGCTTTGTTATTCATTATCTGTGGGACCTTGGGAAAGTCACTTAATTTCTATAGGCTTCAGTTTTCTCCCCTATAAAATGAAGGGGTTAGTCTAAGTGACCTATCTCTAAGCTCCCTTTCTGCTCTAAATCTATGTATGAAGGGTCCTGTGATAGGTTAATATTCAGGTCACTACTTTTAAGAGCCTTGAGTCATCAAGAAAACATACTGTGCAGTCTAATATTGGATTTCTTCCTATATAAGAAAAGTGAAAGTAAAGCAGATGTTGAGTTATCCCCTTCCAATCTTACTTTCTCCAATCCCCCGAAAGAAACTCATCTATACTCAGCCTTCATTACAAAGACTTTTATGAATTCTAAGTCCTTTTCCTGGGTCTGTAGCACTGTTTCCCCTCCAAGAAACGCCCACCCCATCTGCAAGCCAGTACTAAGGAAGGCTGAGACCGGTCTCTTCTTTTATGCATCATCGGAAAAGGGGACAGATTTTAGAACTGAGATCCCCATTTTGGGCTTATTTAATTATTTAATTAAATTAAAGCAAGAAAAGAAAATCATTCTGTCCTGCCAGTGACCATAATACTGCTACTCCTTATGACCTCCTCTTTTCTGCTCCCAGTATCAGCACAATATTCTCTACTTTATGCCCTGACAGATGAAAAAACAATCCCAGACTCTTGCAGCTTCTGCCTGACTGAAAGGCGAGATCTTAGCTGCTTGGCACGGAGTTTTTGGGGGAAACAGAATGCGAATGGAATTAGCTCAGTTTCAGACAGTTTGGTTTCCAGGAGCGGCAGTGGTCTGAATCGTTTCTACACTACACTGGATGGTGGTGTTACTGAAGTGGGCAGGGCTAATAGTTGTGGGGAGAGGGAGGAAACTGTTCTCTGAGCCCAAGGGTAACTGAAATTGTCTCAAAGGACAGCGGTATTTTTTAGCTTTTGAAAGATGTAGTGGAGAGAATGCTGGATTTAGGCTCAGCACACATGGATTCAGATTCCAACTTTGAGACTTATTAGCTATCTGACCTTGGGACAAATCACTTCATCCTTCTTGGCCCAAATTCCTTATGTGCAAATTAGAGAATTGAACTAGATGACTTCTATGGTCCTTTCCAGCTCTAAATTTTGTGGTCATGTAAATATCCTGGTATCAAGCAAATCTTTATCAGATACAGACCAGGCTCTAGAATCAGCCCCTTTGGGTCTTCCAAATACTATTATGAGGACTTGGTATCCAAGAGCACTCAGCAGCTGACGATCAAGATGAAAACCGGAGATGTGGGGAACTCTACGCATGCTAAGCCCCAGGCAACTGACTAACAGGGAGGGTGCCGTTTCAAGACCTAGTTCCTAGGCTGGTCTCCAGTTCCTACTTTATTCAGGGGAGCTACAGCTGTCGGATATTGTCACTGCTGCGTATGTGCATCTGACAGAAAGCCTGTTCCAAATAAATCAAACATAAAAATAGCACTATCGAGGCTTAGGGGCTCCTCAGAGGTCACTATTCATTATCATGCCTCAGGTACTCAACTGAGAAAGACTCTCACTTAGTCCTGAGTCTATTTTCTTACAGAAATCAAGGGCCCAAATTAACACTGAACCCCCCTGGGTAGTGTCAAGAAACGAGAGGATGGGCCCTGGTGTGGTGTGGGGTGACAGGCAGTGCTCCACTACTTTCCCTTTTCTCTTCAAGGTCAACACCTGTCCCTGAATTCTTCCAGTCCAAGTCACCCAATTTCTGTCCCTTAAAGCCACAGCAAAGAGATGAAAATGAAACTGATGGGTCAGGTTGCCATGAACTGTCAGAAATGATAAGAGCCCAGAGCAGAGGCTGACAATCTGGACATAGACACTCCAGGAAAGGAGACAAGCACTAAGCCCAGGAAGACACTCCTACCTACATTTCTCTGAAGTAACTTGTCCAGTCACTGGAGCAAGAGAGTCAGGAGACATTTAGGGAGTACAATATATTTCATTCATCATACAATTATACATTGGGTTTTCAACCAAAATTGTCTCTTTACAGGAGTACTTGCATTTTAAAAGAGGATTAAGCCAAAGAAATGCTTCTATTGATAAAATTCCAGACAGTATGACAATCTAATATGGGAAATATCTTCAGGCAGGTATGGTGCTTTTGCTGGATCTACTAAATCATGCACAGTTTTAATTGCCCATGCTGTGTAAAGGTAAGGGTAGGTTCTAGCTATCCTTTCCCTGAGGTGGGGTGGCATCCTTGAGAGACATAATGGAACAGCAGAGGAAATGTTAGATAAGGACTCAGGAGGCCTGTGCTCTAGTCCTGGCTCCACCATTCGGTAAATGTGTGAACTCAGATACATTATGTAACCTCTGTAAGCTTCAATTCCTCCTGTGTAAAGTGGGATAGATAAAAACAACTGTCCTACCTGCCTCACAGAGCTTCTGGAAGGATTAAATGATGGTGCATGAAAATGCTTTGTCAGCAGTTAAGTTTCAAACAAAGGCTGTGCTGTCATCATCATTACCACCCTCCTCCTCATCATCATCACCATCCTCCTCTCATGCTCCTCCTCCTTTCAGTTAAAGAGGGTAGAAAATCATGGGAGAGGACTCTAGTCCAGAAAAGTGAGGGTTTGAAAGGAAAGTCAGGGTTCACCTCATCATCTAATGGGATGATGGCTCTAAATTCAGAGGGAGCAAGACCCTGGCTGGACCTCTCCAGTGCCAGGATCTTGTTTCTCTTTAAGACATTTCATTCAAATGCAAGGACGTTCCCAACATTTCCAAAGGACTCATGATACAAAATGCCATCCACATCCAGAGAAAGAACTATGGAGTCGGAACATGGAATGAAGTGGACTATTTTCTCTTTTGGTTTTTTTCTCATGGTTTCTCCCGTTCATTTTAATTATTCTATGCAACATGACTAATGTGAAAATGTGTTTAGTAGGAATGTATGTGTAGAACCCATATTAGATTGCATACCATCTTGGGGAGGGAGGCGGAGAAAATTTGGAACTTATGGAAGTGATTGCTGAAAACTGGAAACAAATTAATAAAATTGGGGAAAAAAAAGACATTTCAGTCAGTGATCATGTGAATAAAGTACCATGTAGTCATTACAGTACACAGCATTCACCCCTAATCTCCCTCCCAGTTGAGTGTGTATGTCGGGGGAACTTCCTGGTCCCACTTGCCCCCCCCGTTCCCCCCCGCCAAAGATTACTATTCTGTAATGAAGCCTGGAACTCCTTTGCCACTTAGCCCCAAGGAGGAGCCAAACTGAACCTGTTAACCTTATTTGATGACCACTTTCCCAGGTTCCTGGTTCAGCTTCTGGATTAGTGGCCAGGTGGGTGTCCTCCAACCACTATTGGAGGAGGTGCTCCTCTGCCCATTCACCAGGGACACTACCTCTGTGGCACTGCCTAGCACAACCCACTAGAGAGATCTCCTCTCCATGTGACACAGGTAAGAGTCAAGGACATGTCCTAGGCATGCTGGGACCGAGACTTAGAGATAAGCTATCTTCCCTTTTCTTCCATAGTGTCTACAGTCAGGTAAGAATCATGATGATGACAACGATGATGATAAATGTAGCCTTTGGAAAATGCTTTAAAATATTACCTCACTTTATCCTCACAACAACTCTGAGGTAGGTACTATCACCGTATCTGTTTCATAGCTGAGGACACTGAGCAGTACCAACTCTCAATGATCCAGGAGCTAGTCATCTATTTGTGGATTACCCAGGGCTCACCACTTTCTTCCCCATTCTTTCTTACTCAGTTGTGTTGATGTTTTTTAAACTACCATTTCATTCATTAGGGTTCCAAGCCATGAGATGGGGACAGGGCTCAAACAAGAAGCTTCTGCTGATGTGCCACATAGGAGAAGCTGAAATAAAATGGCAAAGTTGGCATCTGAAAGTTCAATTCATTCTCTGAAGTTTAATTATTCAGATAACCAAGTGTTAGCACTACTTATAAAAGAAACATGAAGTCATCAAGAAAATCAATCAATATTTTCTGGATTAGATTTCAATCTCAAAAAAAAAATGATGCCAAACGCAAAGGACAAGAGATACATACCTGTTGTCCGGCAGGTGTTTTCTTGGGACAGGGCAGCCTGGACTACTTCAGTGGCTCTATCTCTGACAGTTTGTTCCTCACTTTGCAGAAGGATGAAAACACACTTCCAGAGCGTAAGGGTATCTGGAAGGCCTAAGAACACAAAACGAAGATGAGATTTTAGAGTTGTTGTTGTAACAAAACTATAATCAGGTGTTTCTTCCAACTCTTCTTTTTTCTGGGGGTCAAACAAAGCAATATGGCCAAGAAATGGGAGGGGTGATCTAGGAACGCCAGTTTGAAGAGCAAAGACTTCCAAAGGCAGAGACTGGTTTCTTCACTGACTGACAGCTCCCTGCTGCCCTGCCATGGTGACTCTCCAGGCTGGAGTCAGGGCTACAGATACTCCAGACAACTCACAATCGGAGAAGCAATTCCAAAGACTGATTCAAACTAGAAAATCCTAGAAGTAACATTCCCATAGAGGTAAGATTGAAATAAGGCAAAGGAACCTTGAAGATCCGTAAGACTAGGGCCGACAGTGTCGCACATACTCAATGGCTGACAGTTGGATGATTTGGCTGATGTGCAGGAAAAGAATCGTGCAGCGATAAAAGGAGGGACATAGCAGGGGGAAGGAGTGGTTTGGAGTCCTGGGCTTTCTTCCCATCTCCACTGATGGTTTACTAATTCATTACAATTTATAGGTTTCAGTTCTCTGCACATCAATATGCGATGTTTTCCTAGTGACTGTCTCATTCCTTTTTCCGAAGCATGAGCTCTCTAGTTTTATTCAAGGGGGTATTTCATCCAATGGTGGAGGTCACAACCCTTCTACGCCTTCTTGTCTTCATCCTGACCATGCCTTATACATTTTTCACAAGGGTTGCACTCAATAGTCTGGAAAGATTTCTCTGGATATCATATGGGTGCCAAAGGAGCAAAGAGGCTCCCTGTCTTCTAGGAACAAAATACCTTTCCTGGGTCACTACCCCGCTGCATGTGTTATTTCAAGGGCAAGAACAATTTTACCTTTGTATTTGTACCCCTAGTGCCTAATTAGCTCAATATTTTACACATAGTAAGCACTTAATAAATATTTTTTCACTCATTCATCCATTCATTCATTCATGTGACTTCTGGTAAGGAATTATTTGTTGGTAATAAATTCTGTGTTATGTACATATACAAAGTGCCTTGCCATTACCCTTTATCACCTTAATTATTTAGAGCACAGAATACTTCATGATTCACAGACATACAACATCACCAGAAGAACCCTGGCATTAAGAAGATGGGACTTTGTTTCAAGAAGCTTGGAAGGGGTAGGAGTGTCATTAGAAGAATTATTCACTTTCCCAAATAATATCATATTCAGTTCTGGGTTTACTATCTATCTATCTATCTATAGCATGTGTCCAAGATTTATGCAGTGATGGACCAGCTCTATGGGCTGTCTATACCACTGTATATTACACTTTACATTCTTCATCCACTTGGTTTTTCCTAAGTGAATAGTTAGGCTACAAAGGATACTCAGTCTAAAGGGGAAAAAAAGATTCCTTATAGATTGTGAACTCCTCCACAGGCTCCTGTTTGTGGATGACATTGTGTTGATCAAAATCTTGAGAATACTGCAGACACTATCTATTTCTCACATTTTATTTTGCCTTATCACTGTTTGTGCCCCTAAACTATCCCCCTATTCAATAATGAACTCCTTGTGGCAGGAAATATATTTTAGTCAATCTATGTGTCCTTGGAATAGTGGCTTGTATAAAACAGATACCTGATACCAGTTTGATTTGAATGAATAAATGAATGGATTTCTCATCTCTTAATCTCCAGATGAGGGTAAGGCAGGAGGCTGACATTTAGATGACAATTTTATTAACTCCTAGATAGGAAGATCTATCTTGTTGATTTTTTTTCCTTTTTAGATGCTTTACTCTTGTTCTTTTTTTTTTTTTAACATCTCTGTTACATCCCAGAGACTGCCTCCCATCAAGTGAATCCTCCATTGCAACGGCTAAGTACAGTCAAGCATGTCAGTATGGCTGAGGCTGACCATCTATCCTCATTCCATACCTATATGTGGTTCGGTACTTCTCTGCTGAGAGAAAGGAAGCCTGATTCTCCATCACCAGGCCTCTAAAGCAGTGGTGTGGAACCCAAAGAGAAGGGCATCCTTGCAGGCTGCACACCAACTTAGCAAACTACAAAGTGATATTATTTTGGCTGTACTGTATTTTTATTTACTTTGCTAACCATTTCCCATTTACATTTTAATCTGGTTCCAGGCACTGGGGAGTTTTGTCCTCAGCCTGATCCCTCTTCTCTGAAGTCACAACCTCCACTTTGCTCACTCAAGATTTTTAGCATTGGTTGGGAGGAGAAATTAGAATTCAAGGGTGCTCCCAAGAACACACAGGGAAGAACGCATACGCAAGACAGTCCTTCTTGGGGATATTTCTATCAGAGAGAGAGGCTGCTGATCCAAATGTATCCCTTGCGGAAGCTCTGCCAGAACTATGTACTCTAGAGCCTAACATCATCCCTAGCACTGCATGTGAATGTGTTTATCAGTCACCAAAAAAAGCAGGCTCAGAAGGCAGTGAGGTGAAGGAGAAAGATGCTGGATTTGTAACTGGGAAACCTTAATTCAAATCTCTGCCCTGCCACTTACTTCAGTGTGACCATGGGCACATCATTTAACCTCCCTGGGCGTCAGTTTCCTCATCTGTAAAGTGAGAGGTTGGATGAGAATGCCTCTAAAATACCTTTCAACTCTTAAATCTACAATCTTGTGAGCCCGCCCCGGTTTAGTTTCAAGCACGGACAGCAGATGATTTTCTGCTTTTCAAGCAGTTATGACCACAAGAGCATTTATTTCATATATTGTGGAGGTATCTTTTTCCCCTTCAGTTTTTTCTGGTCACTTTTAAATCATGTGCTTTTAGACAGTTCAGTAGGGACATGGTACTTAACACAACACGGTCCCTCTGTTGAGGAACTCACCAAGAATCAGATGTTGGTTGGTCAGGAAGACTGGTGTAACACTGATGAGGACTTCAGCCGCTGCCAGTCTGGTCTCCGTCTGGAGTTCACCCCCACAGCAATAGGCCACTAAATGAACCCACTGCTTCAGTTCCATCTCCAGCAAGGGCAAACCCTGAAAGCACAAAACAGATTGGCAGCGAGGTATGGGCCACAGCTCAGGGCTGGGACTGCTAGACAGCTAGCAATTCCCATAGGGGGTAGAGTGTCCTTGGGTCCAGATGATGGACAGAAATAAACAAATCCAAAGAAAACCCATCCTGGAGCAGGTGCAAAAGGAGCATTCAAGAGCTGTCAGTCTTTCAGTCAGGAATCCAACTTCACTACACTCAGGGAGCATCTGTTTTGGTCTGCTAGGAGGACACACTGATTGTTATAGGAATATCTTATCTTTCCCGTTGTGAAGTCAGGAGCGTATATATGAAGGACCACTTTAGTTTTAACCTTAAGAGGGGATTTTGAATTAAGCTAACTATTAATTACTTTTATTTTTTCATACCCCCAATGGCAAAAAATCTGCCTTGAGTCTTTTAAAAAAACTGCAATATTTTATTTTTTCTCAATTGCATGTAAAAACAGTTTTTAACATTTTTATACTTATACCGTTTTTGTTTAACCTTGAGTCTTTTTAAGAAGCTAAAATACAAATATGAAGTCATTTTCCAGCTCCCTGTGTAACCCTGAAATTAAACTGTTGCCTTGAAATCAGAAAGATGTAGGTTTAAAAGGAAAAGGACCTAATTGTACAAAAATATTTATAGCAGCTCTTTTTGGTGGTGGCAAAGGATTGGGAATGGAGGGGATGCCCATCAACTGGGAAATGGCTGATACTGTTGTATATGATTGTGATGGAATACTACTGTGCTGTAAGAAATGATGAGCTTTCAGGAAACACTGTGAAGACTTACATAACTGTGGCAAAGTGAAGTGAGCAGAACCAGGAGATCACTGTATACAGGAATGGCAATACTGTAAGGAAGATCCACCATGAAAGACACAGCTACTCTGATCAAGGCAACTCTAAAGGATCCATGATGAAAAATGCCACCCCCTCCAGAGAGAGAACTGGTAAACTGTGAGAACAGACTGAAGTGGACTTCTTCAAGCTTTATTGTTCTTGTTCCTTTTTAAAGTGTGTTTTCCTCTACAGCATGGTAATATGGAAATATTTTTTGCATGAATTCACATATATAAATCAACATAATATTGTTTGCTTTCTCAAGGGACTGGGGAAGGGTAAGAAGGAGGGAGAGAATTTGGAACTCAAAATTTAAAAAAATAAATGAATGTTCAAAATCTTTTACATGTAATGGGGAAATATTTATGGAAATAAAAAATAGTTTTAAAAAAGATGTAGGTTCAAGACCTGCATAGGATACATACTAATTGTGTGACCCTGCATAAATCAGCAACTCTTTAAAGATATAAAGTACAGGTGAGCTTCCTCTTTGCATTAGCAAAGATGTTGTCTATACCAGTGAAATCAAAGGTCCTGACCAAAACCAAAAACTCCACCCTGTAATAGTAGAGTCTATGGCTTAAAAATATATGAAATATTGCATCTTATTTCAAGATAAATCAAGTAAAAACAGCAGCTATTTTGTGTAAGAGAGATTTAACTTAGGCACAGAAAAACTGAGTTCTTAAGGTGAATAACATCCTGCCATTGACAGGGCAGATGAGGTCAACTAGTCGGTTAGTTGGTAATGACTATGGCGTCATCTCACGGGTGCCAATCACTTGTAATAACATTTCTATGCTGCTCCTCCCCATCCATCACCCAATTTCTTTTTCTTTAAAGCTATCAGCACAGGAATTTGCTCAGGATGAGTAAATCATGTGGGAACCCCTGTGAACGGTCAATTTCTGAAGTATGCAAGACTCAACCTGGCCCATGCTCAGACCCACAGGAAGAAATGAGGTGGGGTTTGGGGCAGAGGAGGCCATGGTGGAATGCTTGACTGGGGCATCAGATTTCCTTGCTTTGGTCAATGCCCTAAACTCACCTAGTTGCATCCCATGCTACTCCGAGGTCTGGCTTCCCAGGAGAGAGACTGGGAGATGAATTTTGGTGGAGGATGCTGGCATGTGGGTGGGTTGGTCTCATGGACAAAGGAGCTGCCCCCAGAATGGAGACACAGACATAGATGACTTTGGTTATGCCCCCAGAATTTGTGAAGAAACTCCCTGTTCCCCTTGGGGACAGCTCTTCTTTACTGACCCTCCCTGAACAGAAAGTGGACCAGCCTTACCTCCTCATACATCTGCACATGGTGAGCAACCAGTTTGGAGGCAAGCCGCAGAGCTTCACTCTGAATCTTGACTCTAGGGGAAAAAGGTGGGAGAGAATACAACATAAAATGAACCTGATGCTTCATGAACAGAGATGTTGATTTTAAGACTTTTTTTGGTCTTGACCAGTGATTTCACTGGTGTAGGGAACTCTCAGTGAAAGAACTTCTCCAAATGTGGATTAGCAACTGTTCTGCTGGGCACACAGTCGGTACTTAATCCTTGTGAGCTAACCTAGTGACTGAAACCTTGGAGACAGGTCTGGATCGCTGAAGGTTAAGTTACTAGCCCGAGGTCACATAGCCAGCATATGCCAAAAGGTAGAACTTAAACCCAGGGATGACATTATTCACTGACTCCAAGGTCTGCTCCCTAGTCACTATATAACAGTGCCTCTTATACTATTAATACTCAGCAAAGAAAATCATTCTTTTACTGAATAATAATAGCTAGCAATTTACAAAGCACTTGAAGGTTTATATATTGCTTTACATATCTCATTTTATCCTCGCAACAACTCTGGGGAGCAGATGCTAGTTTTATTCTCATTCTATAGATAAGGAAAGCGAGGCAGACAGGGGTTAAGTGACATCTGAGGTCTTCCTGAGTCCAGGCTCAGTGCTCTCTCCACTGCACCACTTAACTGTCTCAAGTTTGTGTAAGAAATAAAAAGAAAAGGTAACAATAAGAGAGACTAGGCTGTGGCATGGAGAGAGAGAGAGAGACAGAGAGAGAGGCAGAGAGAGAGACAGAGAGAGAGAGATAGCAAATTAGGGGAGCAGACCTCTCATTGGAAGCATTCACAACATTCATTGTCCAGGTCAAGAATTCCTTTGGGGTCTGGTGGATACAACTTTCAGTCAGAGGAAGCCATTTGCTGACATCCATGAAATGAAGAATTTTCAAAACCTATAAATATAAAATAGAATCAAAATGCATGAAAGAAGAAACAATAGCTTAGTGTGGAGAGGAGTGAATAGAAGTCTATGAGTGCCTGTATAATAATATCTTGCACTTGTATGGTGCTTATGTCTCACTTTAAGACCACTACCCTCCCGAAAGATGGAAAAAAATATCCTAGAATCATAGACTGGAAACTGAGTTATGGGGAAAGGCAATGAATTACCTAAAGTTATGCCGAACTAGGATTAGAACCCAGATCTCCAAGTTGTTAGGGCAATGTCCCTTATACTAGACCAATTGGATCAATCTTTCCCATATGCTAGATCTAATTTTGGCACCAATCAGGATGCGGTGTCACTAGTCTCTGTACCTTATTACATCCCCCTCTCACTATCAGTGGACGCCTTTAGTAAATGCTTCTGTGATCACAGAGCCATCTTGGACACCATATGAAGAGTTCAGCCTAGATCTCCCCTGCCCTATGAACATTAAGACCAATGTACTTCATTCCTTAGCCTATAAGGAGCCCCCAAGTCACATCCTACTTTTAAAGCACCAGCGTCCTAGTGAACTCTATCGGAAGGGGAAGCACTGGACCATGGGGGAAAGTAACAAAAGACTGAACCTTGGCAAAGCACTCATGGTGCTTTTCCTCGATGGCCATCTTCAAGAGCGTACCCCCCACATCAGGCAGGGAGGGCAGAGGGCTTCTTTCTTCTCTTATCTTCTGCTCTGGGACTGCTGGTGTCACCAAACGCAGCACGGCTTCCAATGTCAGCAGGCGTACTTCAGGGAAGTCAGACTGTAACAGTTGAATGAGAGAGATGGGGCTGTCCTTTGTCTTCTCACCAGGGTCAGCTGCTGTGGCAAACATGGTGGCTATCACCAGTCTGGTGAGGCTCTGCAAATACAGGATCAGACCAGGAACAGTGGAGGAATAGGGGATTCCAGTTTTTAGTTCAGATTCAGAGATAACTGTGCCAACCTCTTCCCGGAAGCCAAGGATTTTGAGGCCTAAAAAGCAAAAATTGTGAGGAAAATTGACTTTACTACCTTTCTGAAAGAACACAGTAGAACCTTCTTCCCTTTAAAGGATCACTGATCTAGAGTCACAAGGATCCTCTGAGGTCACGTAGGCCAGCCTCCACATTTTACAGATACAGAAACTGAGGCTGAGGGAGGTGAAGGGATTTGCCCAAGTCATATGGGTAATGTCCGAGGGGGATCTGAACCCAAAGCCAGTTCTCTTTTCTACTGTACTCTACACCTTGATTCTTCAAAGGTCTGGGATTTCATTAGTATGGGTCCTCCCTTCCCTGATGGAGATCATAACTCTACACATTTTACTAGACAGTATCCATGAGTTGTTGTTGGCAAAAAGCAAAACCAAACCAAACCCCCAAAATGACTACTCCATGACCTGCCTCCTGGTGGTAAAGCTCCTTTCGAGTTATCCGGGCTGGTGCTTGCCTGATGGACACTCAGTTCGCTGCCCAGCCAACACAGAAAACCTTTTCAGCTGTAGCAGAACCTGCTAGAGCTTATGAAGAACATGACACAGTGGAGGGGCAAAACTTATGGGTTTGGAAATGCATATTTAACATACCTTTCTTTAATTGATTTCACACAGACTATCTAGAATGAGGGGCCCTTTAATGGTGAAACGTCGATTTAAGTATAAAGGTTGTGCTTAATTAGCACAGTGCCCAGCACAAAGTAGCTGTTGTCCAGTCATTTTCAGTTGTGTCTGCCTCTTTGTGACTCCATTTGGGGTTTTATTGGCAAAGATATTGGAATGGTTAACTATTTTCTTCTCCAGGGCAGGTGTTTAATAAATGTTTATTGAAATGAAGTGATCAAAGATAATAATTTTGAAGAAAAGGGATATCTGGACTTTCTGCTATTGTGTCATAACATCTGATTTCTGTAAAAAAGTATTTTAGCAATTCAAAGACACTAGCTCATTAGAAATTTCCATCCGTACAGATACAGAAAAGACAATAGGGAAAGAGCAGTGTCACATAAACCAAGGGAGGAGAGTGCCTAGTCACAGGGGTGGGGAACCTGTAGCCTAGAGGCCACATGTGGCTCTCTAGGTCCTCAAGAGTAGCCCTTTGAATTCAGACTTCACAGAACAAATCCCCTTAATAAAAGGATTTGTTCTGTAAAACTTGGACTCATTCAAAAGGCCGCACCCAAGGACCTAGAAGGTCACATGTGGCCTTGAGGCCTCAGGTTCCCCACCCCTGGCCTAGGATGAGAGGCTGGTCAACAGAGTCAAAAGCTTCAGAGACTTCAGATAGGAGGAAGACTGAGGAAAGGTCTTAACTGCCCAGGTGAGTAGTCAAGAGACTGCTGGTAACCTTGGGGACAAAAGCCCAGGAGAGCGGCGCCGTCAACTGAGAGGGCTGGGAAGTGATCTGGAGACGAGGAGACACTGGGACAAGTGAAGGTCATCTCAGGACAACAGCTTGATGAGATGGAAAGGTCAAGGTCTTTAAAGGGTAAGATGACCTGGGAAACCTTATTGACAGCATGGGAGGAAGCAGCAGATAAAAAACCAACAAAAACTGAAGGAGGATAGAAGAGGAGAAGAGAGGGAGGGAGGGAGAGAGAAGAGACTACTGAGGGGACAAGTGCTGGATAGGACAGAAGAGTATCAAGCAGAGGGCTGGATCTGGGGAGTCTCTTCCTCAGAAACCACAGCAAAAGAGGGGAAAGGATATTTGTTGTCCAGCCATTTTCAGTAGTATCTGACTATTTGTGACTCTATTTGAGGCTTTCTTGGCAAAGATACTGGAGTGGTTTGCCATTTTCTTCTCCAGCTCATTTTACAGATGAGGAAACTGAGGCAAACAAGGTTAAGTGTCTCGTTCATGGTCACACAGCTAGGAAGAGGCCAAATTGGAACTCAAGAAGCTAAGTTTTCTTGACTCCAGGCTCAAGATGTATCAGAAATCCAAAACAAGTAGTGCGGACTTCTACTTTCTCAGTAAAGTAGAAAGCAAATTCTCTCGGAAGCGGGAACGGAGAAGAAATGGAGTAAGAGGCTTGAGGAGATAAAAGGTTTAAGATGGCCATTCTGTGGAGTGTGGCAGAGTCAATCAGGGAAGAATAAACTGCCTGGCTGCAGTGAGGGCTTACGTGATGTTAGCTAACAAACTGCATGGCTATAACCTACACAGTGAAGTGAATTTCTCTAGGGGTGTTCGTCAGTGTGCACGTGGAGAAAGTAGATGTAGGGGTAACTTAGGGCTGGAGTTTGGCATGACATGAGCAGTTATAGACAGAAGGGCAAGAAGGAGGGCAGTGTAGAGCTGAACTGATGAAATATGGGGTAAGAAGACAGGAGAAACATGGCAGCCAAACTGTGGTAAAGAGGTCGGTACAAGTTACAATGAGGATGAAAAACAGGTTTAGTGGAGGGGAGAGAAAAGAGGAAAAAAAGGTATTGATAGAAGGTTATGATTAGAGAGAGAAATTTCAGTGTTCAAGGTCACGTAAATAGGTGAGGGAATTTCACCAGCAGCACCTGAGCATCTCTGTGTGTTAGTTTAGGGACGACGTGTACTGTTTGTGTACTACCAGGAGAACAAAGAACTCTAGTGGGACATGACCCTGGTCTGGCTGTGGGCAGTAGGCAGCAACCAGAGATCCACCCGAGGGAATGCAGACTGGTCAGAGAAGGAGCCAAGAATGAACTGTGGCCTGACACTAAGCTAACCAAACTTACATCTGTGTACCCAAGGCTCTCCATTGCTTTGCCTCCAAGGAACTATCATAAAGATATGTTCTCAAAGTGGACCTCGAAGGCCAGGAAGATACACCTTTCTAAAATCTCTAGCATGTGAACAATCAGAAAATGGGAGCTGGATTGTCCACCAAGGTACCAGACAATGGAGTCAGTATTCTCTAAACTGGACTCGGGAAAGGTGCCGATGGCTTTCGGCAGACCTTTCTTCTTTCCTCCCCTTTGTGGTCGTCTCCAAGTTACTTCAAATATATCGGCTAGGTGGTCATCAACAACAACAAATATTGGTGATGCTTAACACGGGAGTATTGACTATGGAGCAGCTCGGCGGCACGGTGGATAGAGTGACGTCTGCAGTCAGGAACACTCATCTTCATGAGTTCAAGTTTGGTCTCAGACACTAGCTGTGTGACCCTGGGCAAGTCACTTCGCCCTGTTTGTCTCAGTTTCCTCATCTGTAAAATGAGCTGGAGAAGGAAATGGCAAACCACTCCAGTATCCAGAAAACCCTAAATGGAATCATGAAGAGTTGGACAAGACTGAATGACCGAACAACAACATCCCATTCGCTACAGGAACTGTTGTAGACTCCTACAGTACTCCCTGTCCCCACCCTCTCAGATAAGGAAGAGTTTCCTCATTTCCAAAGGTTTCCTTGTTTTATATCTCCTTGAATTTCTCTCCCACTATTTCCTCCTCTATTCCAGTGTCTAACAAAGAAGTGGCCTTCCTCACTAAGACAAGTTCTTCTGTGGGGACACTTGATTCCATCCCTTCCTGCCTTCCTCAGCAGATTGTCTCTGCAATCATCTGGTGCCTTATGTGTAATCTCTTCCTAAATACCTGGGCAGTTTCTTTCCTACAAATATGCCCATATCTCTGCCATCTTTAAAAAACACAAAGAACCTCTCACTAGATCCTACCATCCTCACTAGCTAACATCCTATACTTTATTTGCTTTTCTCTGCTCAATATCTGGAGAAAATGTCCACACTTGCTCCATTCTCCCTCCTCTCACTCTCCAACTTTTGCAATCTGGTTCCTAACTTCATTACCGAGTTGAAATTTTTCTCTTCAAAGCCACCAATGATCTCATAATAGCCAAATCTAATGGCTTCTTCTCACTTCTCATCCTTCTTGACTACTCTGGAATATTTTCTCCTCTCTGAATAAATAAGCACTTAATAAAAGTTTATTGATTAAAAGACATAGGTTTAACAAATACTCATCAACTGAGAACAAGGGCCAGCCACGTTCCTTCTGATTTGTACCATTTTGTACTGGCGAGACAAAGTCTAACTTTGGGGCACCACATGCCCCTAGAACTTTAAATCATTCTTTTCCACAAATATAGAAAACTTGCCAGCTCACCTTCGCTGATCGTACCCAGACAGTGAATAAATAAAACTCCAAATGAAAGACCTGCCTACCATAAGCTGTTACTTGTCCTGGGGTGAGGGATGAGGGACATGGCTGTGGTCAAGAATTCAAAGATGTGACTAGACCAGACAGGCCACATTCACCGTAGTTCTCATATACCCAAGGGCAAGTTTATTTTTTTGCTTTCATCTAATTTCGTTCACATTCATTGCTTGTCTAAAAGTTCCTTCTATTCTGGAAATAGTTTTGATTTAATTGGAAACAAAGAATGATTGTAGCTCTCTAAATGAATGAAAACCCATAGGAGAAAAGATTTTTTTATTGCTGAGATCTTGCTTGTCAGCAGTTTCTCAAATCTACCTATGAATTATATGTCTCAACAGTATGCTTTGATAAAGCAATAAAATCCAACAAAGGCTCAAGGACAATTGTCTATCTTCCCTTTAACAAACATGCTGTTAAACTGGGCAGCAGAAGGTTTTGCCAGGAATCAGAAACAATTAACAGTAGGACTCAATTTACAGTCCTGTCCTGGAGATCCAGCACTGTCTCAGTCCAGGTCCAGGCCTGATTATACTTGTGTCAACTGTGTTGTTTATGAATACTGGAAGTAGGAGCTACAGAGATCCTTCTAAGGACTTGGAAAAATCAACATGAAAGGAGGAATCAAAGAATCACAATATTCTGGGATTGGGAGGGATTTCAGTAGCCATCTAGTCCATCACATCTAGAAAAATAATCTCTTCTACAACATACCCAACACATGGTCATTTAGCCTCCATGATGACAAGCAGTTCATTGTATTTCTAGAAAGCTCTCATTGTTAGGAACTGTTTTCTCATGGTCAAGTCTATATTTGTTTCTTTGCCATCTTCTAGCTAATGGTCCTGATTTTACCCTCTAGGACCAAGTAGAAGAAGTCTAATGGCCCTCCACTTCATGACCTTTCAAGCATGTGAAGACCAGTTTCTCAAAAGAGAAAGTGACTTTACTTATTGTTGCAAATGTGAGGAATGGGACAGAATGGGGTGAGGGGAAGCTTTTCATTTAGCATTTGCTATTTCATTTAGCAATGGTATTCTAAGCCTTCTATGGGTAGAGCTAAGGTTATGATCCCAAGTGGAGCTCCAGAAGATAATTAAATGACTTTTTTTTCAAATACTGGCAAATCTCTTTTAAAAATAATCCCCACAACACTCTTTTAGGAAAGAAACGAAGCATTTTGGGAAAGAATCCCATTTTATTTCAATGTTTTGAGGCTATAGGGTTAAGTCAGAGTTGAGCACATTAAACTTTTTTAGGTTTATATTCTTCCTGTTAAAAAAAGGGAGGGGGCATAAGAACTCAAGGCCAGATTTGCTAGTAGCAAATAGGAGGAAGCAGGGGGAAAATCTGGGGCATCTCTACCTCCCAGATATGTTTTTTTATGTTAACTGACTTGAAGTTCTTATTGGACAAAATTGTAACCAGATACAATTCAAGTACTTATTTGCTAATAATCAGGGTAATTAGGCTAATTCTAAAAATTATTTGAAATGCTCTCCCTCTTTGTCTTTGCCTCCCAGCTTCTCTGGCTTCTTTCAAGGCTCAATTCCAACCCCACCTTATGTAGGACACCTTTCCTAGTACCCTCCCCAGATGCCATCTGAAATCACCTTCCATTTACTCTGTCTATATCTTGTATATATATCATTATTTGCATGCTGTGCTCCTTGACATCAAGAACGAGGTATTGGATTTTCTTTGTACCCCCAGCACACAGCACAGTGATTGGCACACAGTGCTTAATAAATGTGTGTTAACTCACTGAAGGACTACTTTGCAAACCTCATAGATTCTCACATCTGGTATGTGTAATTTTTAATGAACTATATAATATTTTAACAGTAGACACAGAACAAAATGGATAGTAAAATCGAGTTTGGCTGGATGATGGCTGATTTAATAAAAACCTTGGCTTCTAGTTATCTAGGAAAAACTGTTTCCCTATATTTCCCTAAAGGGGAACACTTCTGATTACCATGCTTAGCATGGTGCCTTCTGGGGAGTCTGGGCTGAGGGGCTTTGGGACAACCACGGGTTTATTTCTCTTAGGCTTTGGTTTCTGGGTTCTCATAACTTTCTCCTCACTTTCAAATAGGTTAATACTCCTTAATCTCATCCTCAGCTTGTTCTCAAAAGGGATAATGGAACGTAAAATATCACTAACGTTTATACAGGCTTTAAGGCTTACAAATCACTTTCCAACAACCCTCTGGGGCTATTATCTCCCTTTTATAGATAAGGAAACTGAAGCTCAGAAACTGGCTTGCAGATGATCACACAGCATCTAGGCATCAGCAGTAGGATCAGAATTTAGGTTTCCTGACCCCAAGGCCACATTGATCACTATGCATTCTTTCACCTTTGGCAAAGCCAGTTCATTTGAATGGGGAGGAGGAGTGTTGGGTGGTGGTGGCCACAGATGCAGTCATGGTAGGGCCTTACAGGGGTAGGTAGGTCAGAATGAGGGCCCAAAGAGAAGGGTACTATGGTAGTGTTTCTCTTTCAACAGCATCAGAGCAGGCCAGCAGGGGATTGTGAAATGTGGCAACAACAATCCATGGGCTGCCATGATAAGCAAGAGAACTCCACCTAGATGTTGGATGACTGAGATCAAAGAGCTGGTCACCTCCTCTAATTATGGCCCTAGTGCTATCCACTGTAACTCACTGCCTTTCTAATTTTAGAAAGCGGATAGCCTCTTTTAGTCTATCAGTGGGAAAAGAAAATGAATTGGTAAGACCACTTTTTGAAAAGTGGCTGTCCTCTATCAGTTATAAAAGACAGCTGACTTCTCTGGTCTGACAGACCACTGAAGAGGCTGAGAGCTGGAATGGGAATTAAATTTGAATTTCTTCTGTACTCTCTGGGATACCCAATGCAACAAGGTTCTGCATATGGGATGAGGCCTTGGGAGGGCACTGACAAAATACTGGTGGGTAATAATCTGAAAGGATCATGGGACAACAGGTGGAGAACTAGAAGGAAACATGGAGGCCATCTACATCAATTTTTTTCATTTCACAGAGGAGGCAACTCAGGATCAAGGGGGTTAAGTAAAGAAGTTCTGTACATTTTTTGTGTCATGGACCATTTTTTTTATAGGCAATTTGATGAAGTGTATGGAGAGAATAATGTTTTTAATGTATAAAATATAAATGGTTACAAAGGAAGTCTATTACATTCAAAGAATTGTAAAAAATTAGGAAAAAAACAAGTTCATGGACTCCAGGTTAAGAAGTTCTTGGCTTAAGGTCACATAGATAGTAAAGTGGAAGAGACAGGATTTGAACCCAAATTCAAGTTTTCTAGTCATTTGTCATCATAGATGATTGGCTCTTTGAAGATCATGGTATAAATTCTTTTCTTTAAACTGGAGAAAAAGTGAAGCAATCACATGTGGGTTCAGCTATTTGCTAACCGCCTTCACAAGAACTTGAGAAATCTAGCTATTTAGACACACACTTATTGCAGAGATCAACTTCTGATTGGTCATTTTTCTTCTGTCCTTTCCAGTCTCAAGGTCATTGCTTTTGGCAAACAGAATAAATGGAAGAGTGGTCAGCGGCCTAGGTCTTCCTTAGTTTCCCTTACATAACTTTTTGTTGAAATTCTTAGCAAAAGGTGTAGCTTGCAGCAGAAAAAAGAAAAATGTTTATTTTTCTAAGGCCATTTCCAACATGGAACACAGACCCAATATTGAGGTAGGCATTAAGCATGGAGTAAACTCTGCTTGACTGTTGGGTGAGGAAAAAAAGAGGTGGCCCTGGACAGAGTTAACCCAAGTACTAAGCCTAGTTAAGTTCTGCTCCTTAACACCCTTAACAGGTAGCTTTGAACAAGTGTCCTAATCTCATTGGTTAAATGGAGATAACAATATTTGCATTACTAACTTCCTATCCACAGAAGTCCTACAATGAGCTGTAGAGACTTGGAGCATGAGTTTGGTAATAGGCTATGTTACAGCCTCCAAAGATCAGTCTAGTTAAATCACCTAAGGGCTGGTCATCAAATGATGGATCTTTCCTTTTGGCGTGGGGTGGTGGTGGTATTGATAGGTAACTTATAAAACAGGGGCAGCTAGGTGGCAAAGTGGAAGAGTGCCAGGCCTGGAGTCAGGAAAACTCATCTTCCTGAGTTCAAATCTGGCCTCAGATATTTACTAGCTGTGTGACCCTGGGCAAGTTACTTCACCCTGTTTGCCTCAGTTTCCTCATCTGTGAAATGAGTTGGCAAAGAAAATAACAAACTACTCCAGTATCTCTGCCAAGAAAACCTCAAGTGGGGTCATGAAGAGTCAGACATGACTGAAGTAAATACACAACAAAACCTTCTATGAAGATGTAGAAAGACGGTGATCACCATTAATGGAGAGAGTATTCACCCTGATGAACTCATGCATCTATTGTTAAGGAATGTAAAAAAAGACTTCTGTAATTCTGAAAATGTTACATAAATTTAAGAAATTACTAGTAGCACTGCAAACGATTATACCTCAGACTCCTAACCATCTCTTCTCTCTAGCCCTTCTTCCTAGGTCAACACAGTAGTCCATTTTTTAGTGTTGTATCTCTATGCCTACTCAAATGTTCTCCATTCTTCAAGGTCCCCAGTTCCTTATTGTATAACTCCAGTTCTGCTAATCCTTCCCTGTCCACAAAACTTACTGTAGCTGAATTCTGGCATTTAATTACACTCAGTGTTTTCCTATTCTTGAATTGTTTCATCTGTAAAAGTCTTCTCTCTTACTAGGCTGTAAGCCCTGGTAGGGCCTGTCTTCCCTTTTGTCGGGCATTCCAGACAGAGCTTATCAAAGCTCTGAAAACAGCAGCAGTAAAGAGTAAGCAACGCTCCCTCTGCTAATCATTTTTCTTCTTGCAGACTATCAATGCTCTTGAGAATAGGAGTTTTAGATCTGAAAGACAGTTCATGTTATTTTACAGGTGAGAAAATTAAGGCCCAGTGATTCGCCTGCTTCCTTCTTCTAGGTGCCTTGTCACTGGTACATTCTGCAGGTAATATCTCTCAATTGACCTTCACCGGAACATATTCTGAATATGCTTTGTAGCTTGTTTCATTTGAGTTCATCTTAAGATACATCTCCAACCAACAGCTCTTTTTATCTAGTCCAGGGGTGGGGGACTTGAGGCCTTAAGACCACATGTGGCCTTCTAGGTCACAGGGTGCACTTAAGGACCTAGAAGGCCACATGTGGTCTTGAGGCCTCAAGTCCTCCACTGCTGATCTAGTCTGTTGTTTTTGAATGAGGTGTACCCACTCAAGTCATATTCCAGTTATAAGTGCTACCCTATCAAATGATAATAGCAATAACAGCCAACATTTATATAGTGCCTCCTCTGTGCTGAGCTAAGTGCTTTACCATTATAATCTCATCTGATCCTTACAATAGCTTTCAAAGGTAGTGTCACTATTATCTCAATTTTTCAAATGAGGAAACCAAGGCAAACAGGTTAAATGACTTGGCCAGGGTCATGCAGCTCTTAAATGTCTAAAGCTGGATGTGAATTCAGGTCTTCCTGACTTCAGGCCTGGTGCTCTATCCATGTACCATCAACTTCCTCCAAATCTCAATGATTCTTATGAAGTCAGCAACTTCAAGGAAAAACAAAATCTACTGTCAGCAAGAAAATCTCATCAAGTTACTTCCAATACTTTTCTCAGGGTGGTAAAAATATATCAATAAACAGCTTTGACATCTACTACTACTTCAGACTGTGAACTCCTTGAGAATAGAAACTTTGTTTTTTCTTTATCTGGAGAATGAAAGAGATGGGGTAAATGATCTCCAAGAGTCTTTCAGCATTAAAATTCAACATTTTAATTGAACTCTTATTAGATATGTTCCCAAGAATGGGCTCATTTGAACACTAACTTGTAACCAAACAATTATATCCTTTCCTATTTTTCACCCCTAGAAAGATCCCTTTTCCAAAATGAAGTGTTCATCATTATGAATAGGGCACCTGGACCAGTCAGTCTCTCTGAAATTGCTTTGCATTTAGTTGCATACATTTGTATAAACTGCTCTGCATTTACTTGTGAAGAACTGATATGTCTGCATCTGTATACATATTATTTCTTCCCAGTAGATGGTAAGGTCCGTGAGGACAGGGGTTGTTTCCTTTTCTTAACATGTTGCTTGGCCCCTTACTGGTACTGAATATAAGCTTTTTTGAGTGAATGAATGAACTACAGAAGCCAGGAATCTGGTGCTTATTTGGGGGCTCACTGTTGCCTGGGAAAGAGGCCTTTGAAAAAAAAGAAACACAAAGATGCCTTTGATATGGTGGCAGATTTTTAGGGAAAAGCAGCAAAGTTTATGAGACCGAAGCCTGGATCTCCTTGGAATTTCATAACTGCAGGCGCAGGCTCACAGGCTTCTAAAAATATGCTTCCTATTTGCCTTTCTCTCCTGAGCACAGTTGAAAGAGTGGTACCCACTGTACAGCATTAAATACATGTGCACCCTGGGCCCAGTGAAAAGATAAGAATTGTTGTGCATTTATTCAGATGGAGTTGGTTAAATTTAACTTCATTAGACCAAATAATCAAAGCAGGTGTTCGTAAGTTGCCAATGTTTTTAGTCTGTTAATTGTTTGGCTATGCTTCCTAGAGAACTTAGGTAAAGGAAGTTAAAATATCATTAAAATCAGTGACCTTATATTTAATTCCTGTCACACACACATATTATTCAAGCTTTAGGCAGTCCTAAATACAGGGCATTTTTTAATGCCATTCATAGACCTTTGCCATTTAGTCATTACCAACATGTAAGCTGCCCTATGGGAAGGCTGCCATTACTACTCTAGCCTTCATTACCTAAATACAAGCAGTATAAAACTCTCAAGAGCCTGCCTCCTAATCTTAAACTGATCTACAAATTCCACCAGCCAGGCATCAAGAAATACTTAGAGACTCTGACTTTGTTCTCAAATGCCGGTCACTTTAAGATGTTTAGAGGCAAAATTATGATAATAAAAACAGTTGCTCACATTCCAGGTAAAACAAAACATTTATTGCGCTTGGCAGGACTACTCCATCTGAACTATAAATCTCAGCTAACAAAGAAAGCGCAATGCACACCAACCAAACCGCAGGGTGTTGGGATGTGTTTTGCAAAGTGGCTGCAGGTAAAATTTAAAAGGAGAGAAGTGTCTGGTTCTGTTAAGTGGCCCCACCTTCTCTCCATTAACTTCCTGATGGAGTCCCCCAGTGCGCCCTTAAGTCATTCAGTGTGCTGTTAGCTCTTGTTAGGAAACAGGAACACAGGCAATTAAAACAGGCAGTAGTGGGAGGCTAGGCAATGAGCACTCCTCCCTCTCTGGGGTCAGTCAACCTCTCCAGGATTAAAAGTCCTTCAACTCCGTCCTAGTCCCAACCTGTTATACCATCCTCATAGGAAATTCCTCACTGATAGAGATCTATCTCTAAATTGGTAATTTAGGATCTAAGAGAGTTGCCTGAAGGGCTAAGGGAGAAGCTAAGTGACCTGCTCATGGTCACACACCTAGTATGTAGCAGCAGCTGGCTTCCAGCAAGGCTGGCCCTCTCTTCGTTGCGCTAAGGGGCCACTCAAGCTTCAGCGATCACAGACATCTACAGGGGACCTAGTTAAGGTTTGCAAAATGACTTCACCTAATTCAGAGCTACCTGTGAGGTTAAGGACTGAAGGCATTATTATCTCTGGAACATAAGTCTCCCTCTTCTCACGAGCCACCTTCTCCACTCCCCCTCATCCCCATCCCCTTTTCAGCTCTCCTTCATGTATCATCTTTGCCCATCAGAATGTAAGCTACTTGAGAGTAGGGGTTATTTTGATAACTTGTATTTGTATTTTCAGAGCTTAGACTAGTTTCTGGCAGAGAGTAAATGCTTAATAAATGTTCTTTCCTTTTTTCTTTTCTTTTTCTCCTTTCTTTTTTCTTTCTCTCTTCCTCCCTTCTTTGCTCTCTCCCTGCCTGCTTCCTCTCTCCCTCCCTCAATTTTCCTTTACTTCCTATCCATCCATCTACCCGTTCATTTATCTATCTTATCCTATCCTTCCATCCATCCATCTCTCTATCTATCTTTCCTTATTCTACCTATCCCTGATTCTAACCTTTGACTACACTGTATTGCACTGTCCTTTAGAGAAAAAGCTGTTGACCAATGACATGAGGAAGGAGATGTCCTGACTTGCAAGTGAATTGGATTTAAGTGAGGCTGAAAAGGGCAAAATCATCAGCCCCAATCTCTCCTCCAGAGTTCTCAGAGACCAGTCAAGTTAAGACAACTGTCGAAGGCCCAGGATGTAGTGGGAGACCCGGGCCTTTTTAACCTAAGGTCCTTCCTAGGTTTCAGTCTGTCTGAGGGAAAACCCATTAAGTAATTAAAGGCTAGGTAAGAACTGAGGAAAAGATGGCCTAATCTGCCTTCACAACAGAATGCTTCTGGGAGGGGAAGACCCTCAAAGTGTGTGGCCAGAACCAGAACAATTACGTTTACCTCACTCTGAGCCATCAAAACCCAAACAATGAGTGAGACTGGGGCTCGGACTTATCGTTGGCCAGTCAGTGAAAGCCAGAGTGATTTGGGTTTAAAGGGATTTAGTCAAGTAGCACCATTTGTATCCCAATGGGTTTTATCAAAGCCTGATTTTCCAGAGCTATATTTTAAAAAATCAGAAATGAAAACTATATTAGACAAGAGAGTTAACTGTCCTAGTTTAAAAAAAATGATAGAAAAAATAAATAGGGAAGGAAACAAACAAACAAAAAATCCAGCCTCCAAACCCCAAGACACCTTGCAAGTATAACTGATCAAATTTATATTCTTTTGGACAGAACACCCACATGGAAGGGTATGACTCCTCACACGGATGGAGGAGTAAGCGTGTGTGTGCGTCCTTCATTGCCAAAGAAGACCATGCCATCAGAGAAATGATGACATGACTTGCATTTGACTTCGTTTTGAGTGAGGGAGGGCTGTGCAGGTCACCAGCCTCACTTTTCCTCCAGAGCCATCTGAATCCAGTGACCAGATATTCATCAGAATGATTGGAGATGACCCAGGATGAGGCAATTGGGGTTAAATGACTTGCCCAAGGTCACACAGCTAGTGAGTGTCAAGTGTCTAAGGTGACATTTGAACTCAGGTCCTTCTGACTCCTGCACTGGTGCTCTATCCACTGTACCATCTAGCTGCCTCTGGAGGGGTAAGTAAAGGAGAAGGAGGAGGGAGAGGAGATGAGACAGGAGCAGCAGCAGCAGAGAAAGGCTAGCCTTGAGCAAACTATAACTGGAAGCTCAGCCAGGAAAACTTATGGAGCATTTGGTGTCAGCTCCCTTCACTTCTAGAAGACCCTCTCTGGCACCTGGTGCACCACCCTGAATGCTTACAAAATGCTCACTGACTGACCAAGTTAGTTCCAAGAGAGAAAGGCAATGACAGCAGCAAGCTGAAGTGAAAAGATGGGGGTTTAGAGTCTGAAGACTTCTCTGAGACCTTGGACAAGTCTTCCTAATCTGTAAAATGTGGGCATAGAGCTATATGATCTCCCAATTCCTTTATGATTCTAAATCTATGAACTCCTCATCGAATTCCCTCTTGGTCCTAAGGAAGCAGACACTGCAAGCAATTGTGGAGTGAGATTAAGCAGGTGAATTACTCCTGTCCACATGTGTGTATGTACAGATGTATGAACAGAGCCTGGTCCTGGAATCAGTAAGACCTGAATTCAAATCCAGCCTGAGATATCTAACTAGCTATGTGACCCTGTGAAAGTTTTTAAACTTTGTGTGCCTCGGTTTCTTCATCTATAAGATAAGGGTAATACCGGCACCTACCTCCCAGGGTTACTGTGAGCATAAAATGAGATAATATTTGTGATGTGCTTTGCAAACCTTAAGTGCCATAGACATTTAGAAATCATTAGCAACAAGGAATAAACAGGGAAAAAGAGGAAAGAATTTAGCATTTTTTGATAAAAGGTTTTATTCAACTTTGGAGACAGATAGGTGGCTTAGTGTGTAGAGTGCTGGACCTGGAGTCAGGAACACTCATCTTGAGTTCAAATCTAGCCTTAAACACTAACTATATGACCCTGGGCAAGTCATTTAACTCTATTTGTCTCAGTTTCCTCATCTGTAAAATGAGCTGAAGAAGGAAATGGCAAACCATTCCAGTATCTCTGCCAAGAAAACCCCAAATGAGGTCATTAAGAGTCAGACGCAATTGAAAAAAACCACAACTGAACAACACCTCTACCTGCTTTGCAGATATACCCTAATCATAAGACTTTCCCATCTGACTTGTTGCTAAACCCTTTCATATGTGTTGTCTCTCCCATTAGAATGTGGGCTCCTTGAGAGTAGGAGTCTTTATGTATATTCAGTGCTTAGCGCAGTGCTTTACATACAGTAAGTGCTTAATAAATGCTTGCTTTTATTTATTCGTTCAAATGGGAATAAGCCTTTGGCCCAGAAGCAATATGTTGTTTCCACATAGAAATACAGCAGCACTGGAATTTCAAGTGGTGACCAATTACGATTTCAGAAAGTTTCTAAAATTCTCCATTCGTGTCTCAATTCCCAGGCCATTGTGGGAACAGTCTGCCTTGTCACTGTTTCAATTACAGGTCTCTCCTTCAAATACCACCCCCCCACCAATCCCATTCAGAAACTATAACTTTCTTCTTGGAGAAAATGATATACCTACCAATGGTGACAGCTACATCCAGCGGAGGGAGGGAATCAGAGTCTGAGAGTCCTTGTGGTTTTAAATTGCTTTTAAAACCCAAACAAACTCATGATTTGAAATGGGAGGGCAAAACAAGTCAATGGTGATGGGGAAACCTCAAAATTGTTGGGAAGTACCAAGACAAAAGTTCAAATTACACCAAGTACTCCATTATCTGAAGCTTTTCTAATCACCTTCTCTCTCCCTATCCCCTTCACTGTTCTTATTACACATTTCCCCAGCCCCAAAAAGGGCCTTTCCTTGAAGTGAGGGTGGGGGAGAAGTCATTTGCATGCTATGGTCAGAAGCAAGGCAGACATGAAAGTCCTACCCCATTCTCAAATTTCTTCTTTCCCTTTGGTATATTGGAAAGAGCACAAGACTAAGAAGCAGGTTAGGAAACTGGCTATGGGCGCAGAGAGGGATGGTTTCAGAGGAACCTGGGACCACCTGCATGGAACTAACACAGTCAAAGGACATGGACGGAACCAGGAGAACCATTAGTTCAGTAACCACAACAATGTAAAGAAAAATAATTCTGGAAGTCTTAAGAACTCTGATCAATGAAATTATTAGCAACCACATTCCACAAGACCACTGATGAAACATGCTACTACTCACTTAACAGAGAGGGATGCACTCAAGACATGCAGTTATCCCTTTTACATCACAGGGGTTAGGGGTGTGGTGACCCTTCCACCTGGAAAATCCGAGTAAAATTTTCTTGGCCCTCCCTTTGTACCAGAGAAGAAGTCTGAATTTTTTCTTTTTCTTTTATGGGGTGTTTACCTTACTGTACCTTACTGTAAAATTTGGGTTGAATATTTGGTCATATTTTAATTTTTAAATAAAGAAATTGTGTATATTTATGGTATTATAAGATAAAATATATTGATATTATAGAATACTATACATATATTTTATGCATAGTATGTATAGTATTATGTACACTATATATAGTATATAATATTTATGTATAGTATTTTATTTTATTTCTGAGTTTCTAAATTTCCCCCAAATTCCCATTTAATTTCTTATGTTGACCTGTGATATATTGAAACCTCAGTGGGGAAAATCACAATGTGGAAGGGATAACTATACAATCTCTGGACACAGTCAATGTGGGAATTGGTTTTGTTGGAATATGCATAATTGTTAGAAGAATTTTCTTTTTTTTCCAAGAGGGGAGGGAATTGGGAAAGGCTGGCTATCAACAGGGTTGCTCAAAAGTCAGTCAGCAAATGAACATTTATTAAAAATGCACAAAAGAAAAATGAAGGAAGGCCAAAAGGAACAGAGACAATCAGGACAGCTTTGAAAGTATACATTAACTGACTAATATGGAAATATGTTTTACATGATTATACATATATAATCTATATCAAACTGCTTATCATCTTAAGGAGGGTGGAGGTAAGAGAGAAAATCTGGAACTCAAAATTTTTAAATGAATGTTAAAATTTGTCCTTACATGTAATCAGAAAAAACAAAATACTTTCAAAATAATAATAAAAAAGAAAGCATGTTAAATTTATTATAGATTTAAAACAAAAAACAGGCTCTACATAATAGAGATGTGTAGTTTCCATCTTTTTCTGTTCTACTTTGTGTAAGAAAATGCTAAATGTTTGGTGCTTAACAAATACAAAGATTTTTTAAAAACAGAATTGGCTATATGACAATCATTTAAACTCCTGGAGCCTCAGTTTTCTCCGCTACAAAAAGAGAATGAAAATTGTACAATATACTTCATAGGGTTTTTGTGAGTGTCAGATGGGATTCTGTATGTAAAGTGACTATAAGCTTTGAAATGCTAGGTAAACACCAGCTACTTTTATTGCTAAATGCTTCTGTTATAAATTCAGTCTTTTAAATTAATTAATCTCTTCCTAGGATCTCCTTTTAAAATAAAAATCACCCCAATATTAATTTCCCAAAACCTCAGTGTAAATGTTTGTCACATCGCGTCTTCTATGGCTGGAGGAGGGATGGGATTGGGAACTCTAGATGGGATGTTGAGACACAGACAAGGGAGGGAGAAAGAGCCACAAGGGACCTGGAATATCTTCTAAGTCAATCCTCTCATTTTACAGAGGAAACAGAGACCCAGAAAAATGAAATGACTTACTGCAAGCTGGGTCATCAAGCACTCACCATGTGTCAGGCACTGGGCTAACTGCTGGCAATACAAACACAAGCAAAGAGTTAGGCAGTCCCTGTCCTCCACAAGCTTCTATTTAAGGATGCTAAAAATTTGGAGGGAAGAATCAGGAGAAGGTACCTGCAAATGGGGTATGGTGACAAAGTCTAGAGAATCAGATGTTGTGTCAGGAGAGGAATGAAAGAAGAGGCATGGCTGACCTGGACCCTTCCACCAATTGGAGGAGGGCCCTGAAGGGACAGAGGCATCTTCCAGGGTAAGAAGGATGCCAGGACATGGTAGCTTTTCATGGGAATAGCTGGTTGAAACAGGGCAGTTTGGAATTATCTTTAACCTTGACTTTTGTTCTAAAAAGTCAACGGCTATATGTTGACTTCTCATTCAGAAATAATTCCCATGAGTGCTGGTCCTGGAATCAGGAAGACCTGAGTTCAGGTCTCAAATACTTAACTATGTATGTAGCCTGGGCAAGTCACTTAACTTCTGCCTCAGTTTCCTCCCCTATAAAATGCAAATAATAATAACATCTACTTTGTTTTAAGACTCAAATATCTGTAAAATGTTTAGGACAGTGCCTGTAACATAGTAAGTACTTACTAAAAGCTTATTTCCTTCCTTCTCAAAATAGAATAAATTTCCTTTTTTGCTGATGTTATTTCATGCATACCAACACTAGAGGCTTCTGACTCTTTTCTGCATAAAATATTTATTCTATATATGCACAAAACTTCTGTGTTGCATGCAGCTGTTTGGTCTCTCTCATTTCTTAGTCTTGAAGCATCTTTCTTTAATACATTTTTGGTGATCTTTTCTAATGCCCATCTTTACATGGAAATCACCAAATAATAATGTGGATGCTGGTATCACCTAGTGGGTCTTACCAACACTTTGGAGACCTGTTCTACCTCCAAGTCCCTGCAATAATTGGTGCTGGCCCGGGAGCTACAACTGTCTTCACACTGCAATGGTTATCCAAAACGCTACAGTGTGAGATCTCTGTCTCCAACGTCCCATGAAATGATGTTTTGTGTTGCCTGTGGATGCATGATCAAAACCAATTCTATTGCTCTTTAATTGCCTCTCCAAAAAAGGTCCATTTTTCTACAATTTCTTTTTTGTTATTTGATACAGTTTAGATAGTGAGTGTCAATACTGCTACGATTTAGTTTTTCCAGGAGTATCTCCAATGGACAAAGTCCACTGAGAGTCAGGAATGTGTTGGTCACTGGACAAGGATCTCCAAAATGGAAAACATTTGTAAGGATTGCTGTTACCAACTTCTTTCTCCATCAGTGGCAATATAGCTACTGCATTAGGATTGTACCATCACAGTACTTTTTATTTCTTCTCAATTAATGCCCCATGTCACTCCCCACAGATGCTATTCCAAATCTATGCTTCCCTCCAAAGACATGCCTTCCCCCACCTCCCCTAGCTGAGGACCTTTCTTCTTTAATGAAAAAATTGAGACAGGAAGACTCACTTTCTGAGTTCAGATCTAACCTTAGACAAATACTGTATGACCCTGGGTAAGTCACTTCACCTTGTTTGCCTCAGTTTTCTCATCTGTAAAATGAGCTTGAGAGGGAAATGACAAACCATTCCAGCATCTTTGCCAAGAAAATCCCAAATAGGGTCAGAGAGAGTTGGATGCAACTTAAATGACTAAAAAACAACAAAAGGACTCCCCTGTGAGCTTCAGTCATGTATCAACAACTGACTACTGGGCATTTCATACTGGATGTCCCAAAGACAACTCACCATATCCAAAACTGAACTCATCTTTTCCCCTCAAACTCTGACCCCTTTATAAACTTCCCTATTTCTGTCAAGACTGTCACCATCTTTGTGGTTCCCCAGGTTCATAATCTTGGTATCCCATCATATCCCAGATTCCTCCCTCTCCTTCACCTCACATGCCCAGTCAATTGCCAATACTTACCATTTCTACCTTTATGACACCCTTTCCATTTGACCCCTTTTTCTCCATTCACACATACTACCATATTTCAGACCCTCAACAGCTCACTCCTAGAGTATTATAACAGCCTCCTAATTGGTCTCACTGCTACAAGTTTCTCACCACTGCAAATAGATCCTCCATATGCCTGACAAAGAAGTTTTCCTTAAGTGAAGATCAGACCATGTGACTCTCTTCGTTAACCAATTCTAGTGGGTTCCTATTGCCTCTAGGATAAAATAGAAAGTCGTAACCTTGAAAGCCATATACTGCCTGGCTTCAAACTAACTTTCCAGTCTCAATGGACAGAGACTAGAGCAGTCAATCAGAAGAAAGTAAAGACAGAAGGGTGTTTTGAAAAGTCAGGGAGGAGAGTTTCTGGGACAAGGAGGCAAATCCACTAGACAGGCCATAAAGAGGAGGACTGAAAAAAGGTCATCAGATTTGGCATTTAAGAGATTATTGGTAGGTGGAGCCAAGATGCCAGAGAAAAGCCAGGAAGTTGCCTGAACTCTCCCCAGTTTCCCTCAGAAACAATGTTAAATCAAACCTCTACCCAGATTCTGGAGCAACACAACCTAAAGACAGAGTGAGACAATTTTCTGGTTTAGGATAACTTAGAAGGACTTTGGGAAAGGTCTATCTCACGTAGGTAAAAGAGGAGTGCAGCCTAGCAGAGCCAGTGTCCAGGCAAGCCATTAAGAAAGCTCTTATTCACAGCACAGATCAGCAACCACGGCCATTAGGTCCTGGCTCAGCAGGTCAGCTGTGAGGCCTCCAGCACCAGTGCAGAAGGCAAAATGCCAAGCCTGGGAACTCCCAGCACAACTGGTGTGACTACACCACCCCCCCCAGCACAGTGGGTAAGCTGCCAGCACCTGAGGCCCTGGCACAGAAAGCAAGTGAACAGGCCCCTGGACCCCAGCACAAAAAGTTTGGGACAGTGCCTCCTGTGCCTCTGGAGCAAAGCTCAACTTTAAAAGTCACAAATAGGCTAAAAATGAGTGAAAAAGAGAAAAGAGTCCTGACCATAGAAAGCTCCTATGGCAATAGGGAAGATCGTAACACAAACTCAGAAAAGCACAACAAAGTCAAAATGTCTAAACTGAAGCCTCAAAGGGGAAGATGAATTGGACTCAAGACTCAAGCTCTTCTAGGAAGAGCTCCAAAATTTTAAAAATCAAGTAAGAGAGAAGAAAAATTGGAGAAAGAAATGAGAGTTACGCAAGAGGGAGTCAAAAGCCTGGAAAAGGAAGGGCAAAAAATGGCTGAAGAAAACAATTCCTCAAAAAATACAACTGGCCAAATTGGGTTGGGCGGGGGGGAATTCACTGAAGAAAACAACTCCTTACAAAGAAGAACTGGCCAAATGGAAAAGGAAGTTTATAAAAGCTCACTGAAGAAAATAATTCCTTAAAAATTAGAATTGGGCAAGTGGAAGCTAATGACTCAATGAGACATTAAGAATCAGTCAAACAAAACCAAAAGAATGAAAAAACAGAAGAAAATGTAGAATACCTCATTGGAAAAAAACCAACTGAGCTGGAAAATAAATCCAGGAGAGACAATTTAAAAATCACTGTATGACCTGAAAGCCATGATCAAAAGAAGAGCCTGGACAGTATTTTTCAAGAAATTATCAAGGAAAATTGCCCTGATATCCTAGAACCAGATGATAAAATAGTAATTGAAAGAATTCAATGATCACCTCCTGAAAGAAGTCCCAAAATGAAAATTCCAAGGAATATTGTAGCCAAATTCCAGAATTATCAGGCCAAGGAGAAAATACTGCCAACAGCCAGAAAGAAACAATTCAAATATCAAGGAGTACTGGACTTAACATCTTCTACATTAAAGGATCTGAGGGCTTGGAATATGATATTCTGGAAGGCAAATGATATTCTGGCCAGCAAAACTGAGCATAATCTTTCAAGAGAAAAGATGGATATTCATTGAACTAGGGAACTTTCAAACTTTCCTGATGAAAAGACCAGAGCTGAACAGAAATTCGATCTTAAAATACAACTTAGGAGAAGCATAAAATGGTAAACAGGGGAAAAAGCAAACAAATATGTTATTCAATAAGGTTAGATAGGGAGAGGGAACCTGTGGCATCCAGGTTACATAGTGACCCCTAGGTCCTCAAGTGTAGCCTTTTGGCCTAATATAAACTTCACAGAACAAATCTCTTTCATAAAAGGATTTGTTCTGTAAAACTTAGATTCAGTCAAAAGGCCAAACTCAAGGATCAAGAAGGCTACCTGTGGCCTCAAGGCAGCATGTTCCCCAACCCTGGAACTATTTACATCACTACATGGGAAGAAGATACTTGTAACTCTTGAGAACTGTACCTCTATCAGGGCAGTCAGAAGGACTATACATAGACAGAGGGCGCAAGCATAAGTTGACTTTGATATGATGACATAAAAAAAATTAAGGGGTGAAAGAAAGGATTGTACTGGGAAAAGAAGAAAGGGGGAGGCAGAATAGGGTAAATTACATCACATGAAGAGGCACAAAAGATCTAATACAACAGAGGGAAATAAGGAAGAGGGTGAGCATCGTTTGAACCTTCCTCTCACTGGATTTGGCTCAAAGAGGGAATAAGATGCACACCCAGTTGGGTATATAGATTTATATTACTCTATAGAGAAGTAGGAGGGGAAAGAAATGGGAAGGGAGGACTGATAGAAGGGAGGGGAGAAGGGAGGTCAGAAGTAGGAGGGAAAGGAAAAAGAAAAGGGAGGGAAGGCTGATAGAAGGGAGGGCCGATTGAAGGACGTGGTAGTCTGAAGCAAAACACTGGTCAGGAGGGACAGGATGAAAGGACAAAGAAAAGTATTAATGAGGCAGGGAGGGCGGAATAGGATGGAGGGAAATGCAGTTAGTAATCATAACTGTGAATGTGAATGGGATGAATTCTACCACAAATTTTATGCAGAAAGAAGAGTGGTTTAAAAACAAATGTTGGTTACAAGAAATACATTTGTAGGAGAGAGATACACAGAGTAAAGGTAAAAGGCTAGAGCAAATATACAACATTTAAGGAAAAAAATCAGAGGTAGCAATTCTGATCTCAGACAAAGCAAAAGCAAAAATAGATCTAATAAAAAATAAAAAGGAGGGAAATTATGTCTTGCTAAAAGGTATCACAGACAATGAAAAAATATCAATACTAAACATATACACACCAACTAGTACAGTGTCCAAATTCTTAGAGAAGTTAAGGGAGTTACAGGAAGAAATAGAGAGCAAGACTCTACTAGTGAGGGACCTTAACCTCCCTCTCTCAAAACTAGATAAATCTACCACAAAATAAACAAGAAAGAAGTTAAGGAGGTGAGTAGAATTTTAGAAAAGTTAGATATGATAGACTGCTGGAGCAAAGTTAATGGAGATAGAAATAAATACATCTTTTTCTCAATGGTACATGGTACCTACATAAAAACTGACCATGTATTAGGGCATAAAAGCCTCATAATTCAATGCAGAAGGACAGAAATATTAAATACATCCTTTTCAGATTATGATGCAATAAAAATTACATGTAATAAAGCGCCATGGAAAGATAGATTAAAAATTAGTTGGAAACTAAATAATCTAATCCTAAAGAATCCTAAACAATCAATAATTTCATCAAATAGAACAATAATAATGAGACAACACACTAAAATTTATGGAATGCAGTCAAAACAGTTCTTAGGGAAAATTTTATATTTCTAAATTCTTACAATTCTTACAAAATAGAGAAAGATGAGACCAATGAATTGGGCAAGCAACTAGAAAAGTGAGAAAAAGAACAAATTAAAAATTGCAAATTAAATATCAAATTCAAAAATTCTGAAAATCAAAGGAGAGATTAATAACTTAAAAATAAGAAAATTATTGAACTAAGAAATAAAACTAAGATCTGGCTTTATAAAAAAAAAACCCAGTAAAATCGATAAAATTTTGGCTAATTTGATTTACAAAAAAGAAAACCAAATCCAGTATCAAAAAATGAAAAAGGAGAATTCACCACCAATGAAGAGAAAATTAAAGCAATAATTCAGAGCTATTTTGACCAACTATATGCCAATCAATCTGATAATTTAAGTGAAATGGGTGAATATTTACAAAAATATAAATTGCCCAGATTAGTGTAAGAGTGAATAAGATACTTAAATAACCCCATTAATAAAAAAAGAAATTGAACAAGCCATCAATGAACTCCCTAAGAAAAAACCTCAAGGGTTCGATGAATTTACAAGTAAAAATCTTGTCTATCTTGAATTCTATCAAACATTTAAAGAACAATTAATCCCAATACTATATAAACTATTTGGAAAAATAGGGAAAGAGTCCGAATAAATTCCTTTCATGACACAAATATGGTGCTGATACCTAAACCAGAAAAAGCCAAAATGGAGAAAGAAAATTATAGACCACTTTCCCTAATGAATATTGATACAAAAACTTAAATAACATATTAGCAAAGAGATTACAGCAATTTATCACAAGAATAATACACTGTGACCATGTGGGACATATACTAGGCATGTAGGACTGGTTCTATATTAGGAAAACTATCAGTATATAATTGACCATCTCAGTGACAAAACTAACAGAAATCATATGATTATTGCAATAGTTACAAAAATAAGGTTTTTGACAAAATACAGCACCCATTCTGATTAAAAAACAGTAGAGAGCATAGGAATAAATGGAGTTTTCCTTAAAGTAGTATCTATATAAAACTATCAGGAAGCATTATTTGTAATGGGGATAAGCTAGAAACTTTCCCAACAAGATATGGAGTGAAATAAGGATGTCCATTATCACCACTGTTATCCAATACTGTGCTAGAAAGATTAACTTTAGCAAAAGGAGAAGAAAAAAATTGAAGGAATTAGGATAGTCAATGAAGAAACAAAACTACCACTCTCTGCAGATGATATGATGGGATACTTAGAAAATGCTAGAGAATCAACCAGAAAACGACTTGAAGTAATTAACAACTTCAGCAAAGTGGCAGGAAATGAAACAAACCCACGTAAATCGTTAGAGTTTCTATATATTACCAACAACGCCCAGCAGCCATGGATAGAAAGAGAAATGCCATTTAAAATGACTGTAGACAAAAAATATTTGGGAGTCTATCTGCCAAGACAAACCCAGGAACTGTATGAACACGATTACAAAACACTTTTCACACAAATAAAGTCAGATCTAAATGACTGGAAAAATATCAATTGCTCATGTGTAGGCCAAGCTAATATAATAAAAATGACAACTCTACCTAAATTGGTAACTCTATCTAAATTGGTTACTTATTCAGTGCCATACCAATCAAACTACCAAAAAATTATTTTAAAGAGCTAGAAAAAATAATAATGAAATTCATCTGGAAGAAGAAAAGGTCAAGAATATCAAGGGAATTAATGAAAAAAAAAATGCAAAGGAAGGTGCCCTAGCAAAACCAGACCTAAAACTATAAATATAAATATATACTGCTTTTCACCAGTCTCTGCCAACGCCAGTCCCTCTATGTGCACCTTTTGTCTTCATCCCCTTTTTCCTTCTCTGGCAGACTGTCCCTCATTGTCCTTATTCTCTTCCCTTCCCTTCTCTCTCTCTCTCTCTCTCTCTCTCTCTCTCTCTCTCTCTCTCTGGGTCTCTGTCTCTCTCTCTCTCTCTCTCGTAACTTGCCCAAGGTCACAGATCTAAAACTATATTATAAAGGGACAATCATCAAAACTATTTTGTACTGGCTAAGAAACAGAGCGGTAGGTCAGTGGAATAGCTAAGGTACACAAGGCACAGTAAGTAGTAAATGACTACAGTATCCTACTGTTTGATAACCCCAAAGACTCCAGTTTCTGGGATAAGAACTCACTATTCAACAAAAACTGCTGGAAAAACTGGACAATAGCATGGTAAAAACTAGGAATAGAACAACATTTCACACCCTATACCAAGATAAGGTCAAAAAGGGCACAAAGAGGAACTGGCCTTGGCAAGAAAGTCACCTCTTTGTCAGAGACTGGTGAAAAGGAGTAAAATGGGGAATAATAATGAGGGTTTCAAAATGGAAAGAAGGGGAGGAGAGTCATGAGATAACAATAATTCAAATATATAAATTCTGCTATGTTTGGTAAAATCAGTCGTGTTACCTTATGGTTCCATCTCAGAAATCTAATTAGGATGACAGAATTAACACGCATGAAATACTACTGTACAACATAAGCCAATAGTTTTCAATTGCATGCTAAATTATGTATAGGCTCTGGATGAAGGTGAGAAGGAAATGAAGGAAGGATGGATGAAGTGGTAGGAAACTTTACAGAGAATACTGAACTGATCTTTAAAAGCTAACCATTGGCTAACCAATGGACAAAGGGATATATATTTTTCACATACTTAGGCAATTCGAAATACTAACTGATAAGTAATAATGAAAAGCTAAGAAGTCTCTTTTAAACACATGTAGATAACGAATGTGTAATATCTTTTAATGCATTTGATAACAGTTGTAAACTGTCCATAAGCAACACCCATGATACAAACACATACTCTATTAATCGGGTTAGCCTCTCCTTCCTCATTTGCTGAGGAGGCTGATATGTGGGAAAGTATTTGTTTCTGGAGAGGGTAGAGTAGGAGGAGAGGAGATGACGATGACACAACACTCGGAGCGTCCTGAGCAGCCTACACAGCTCCAAGAGGAAACATGAGGAGATGGCACCAAATGGAGACACTTCAGTGCTAGCAGAGTCGTAACAGAGGAGCCAACCCAATGGCTTTAGAAGGCCTGGTGCTTCAGTAGGAAGCCACTTGTACCAAGGAGTACGGGGCACAGCGATGAGAAGATCTGTGGATACCACCTAGGTATTCATGTCTACTACAGGAGAGGCAGGCCCTGTTCTTTCACTGGTATTGAGAGCTGTGTGAACCTTAGAAGTTTTGAGAGAAGCTGGGACCAACGATTTTCCATCAGAACAGAGGGTTACTCAAGGCAGGGCTTCGTAACCCTTTTTTGTCATAGACAACTTTGGGAGTCTGATGATATAAATCCCCTTTCAGATAATATTTCTAAATGCATAAAATAAACTACAAGTTTTCAAAGGAAATCAATTATACTGAAATACAGTTATCAAAAAATATACTTTTAAAAATTCATAGACCTCATGTAGGATTCCCTTCCTGAATATTTTTAAATGCAAAAAAAAAAAAAGATTACAAAGGAAACCAATTACCTTGAAATTGTATCAGTAAGCACCCTAGCATACACAGATAGGCCTGCTATCATGGGGTCTTAGATCTGCATTCATAAAAGGAAAGCAACTTTCAAGGGGTTAACAGTCACTTTAATCAAGCACACATATCATTCCTTTAGCCAAGCATATATATCATTCACCTAATTCAAGGGAGTCAGCCCCCTGAATTTCAAAGAAAATACAGGGAAATCAAAAGATCAACAGACATGACTTCCTCTTCCTGAATTCAACAGACAATTGGACCCTGTCTGACCATAGTTCCCAGAGATAGCAGGACAACATCTGGGTTGTCAAAGCCAGGGGGCTCCTTAGCAGCTTCCCAGAGTCCTCATCTGGCCAAACAAACGCTTCCAGTCAGTAAGCCCCAAAGTAATCAACAGACATGGCTTCCTCTGCCTGACCATAATTCAACAGACAGGTATAGCTCTCTGACCATAATTACCAGAGAGGGAGGCATGACATCTGGGTTCTCAAAGTGGGGGAGGATTGTGGATGGGGGTGGAAGGCTCCTTAGCGGCTTCCCAAAGTCCTCATTTGGCACTCAAACCTTCTTAGAAAAACTAAGCCCCAAAGTAAAACCTCACCCTCAGAGTATTTATACACTTTTTAGAGCCAGAGGGCATAACTCTCTGACCCAGGATTTCAATAGAAAAAACAATATCAACTTGTAAAGACTTTTGATTGATAAAGGAAAGTTTCAATCAGAGGTACTTTTAGTCAAACAAAAGCAGCAAAATATCCTAATTTGATTGCCATCACAGAAATGTCTGTCTGTCTGTCTGTCTCTCTCTCTCTCTCTCTCTCTCATTCACAGACCCTAGGTTAAGAACCTATGTCATAAGGTAAGGGGTAGGACCTCTTCCTGACAGTTGGGAGACTTGGATCTAAGACTTACACAGGAAGACCTGAGTTCAAATCTGGCCTCAGACACTTATTAGCTACATGACCTTGGCCATGTTTGCCTCAGTTTCCCCAGCTGTACAGTGAGGACTATAATAGTAGCACCTACCTCTCAGGGTTGATGTGAGGATCAAATGAGATACTATTTGGAATGGGACTTGGGACACAGTAGGTACTATATAAATGCCAGCTCTCATTAGATCCAATCTCTTCCCCCAAGCTCCATCTCTCAGCAATTCCACCTGTCCCATGGACATCTACACTCGGGTACTCTGCTGTCCCCTCAAGCTCAGCATGTACAATCTCAGCTCATCACACAGGATCCTATGACTGTTTCCTCTTTTCAGCATTTTCCTGTTTCTGCAAACTAGGCTTGATCCCTCAGAGTTACTTCTGTCTCCTCCTTGTTTTCATCTCTCTGCTAAGACCTGCCATTTCTGTCTCTGTAACACACTTCTCTTCTGTCTCCTCTTACTTTTTGTCTGTGACCCACTCAAGGGCTTTCCTGTCTTATTTCTCTTCCTCCTCCAGTTTACTCCATGCAATGGCACCACATTAATCCTTCTTAAACCTGGTTCCTCCCACCTTCAAGCTTTTACCTAAAGACTCTTCCATGGCTCCCCGCTACCTGCTAAATAAAATCCAAACTCTTGCTTGGCATTCAAGGCCCCCAATACCCAAAGGCCAATCTCATCCCTTACTACTCCCTCACCTCTCTGTACATACAATACTGCAAACAAATTAGTTTACCTGTGATCCTCCAAACACACTCCCTGTTTTCTTGCTTCTATACTTTCTATATTTAACTTCCGGCTTCACCTATCTAACCCATCTCCTCCATGAAGTTTTCTCTGATGTTCTTTTCTCCCATCTGGAAGAAATCTCCTTCCTCCTCCCAACACAGAGAACAATGTACTGTACAAACAAGCCCTTAATAAAACTGAATGAGTGGATCACTACATCACCTTTAGTCTTTCTTATTACATGTTCACATTATACCTTATATTACTATTCTTTTAGACTCATCGTCCTGAGTTCAAATCTGGTCTCAGACATTTACTGGTTGCGTGACCCTGGGCAAGTCACTTAACCTTGTATGCCTCAGTTTCTTCGTCTGCAAAATGAGCTGGAGAAGGAAAAGGCAAACCACTCCAGTATCTTTGCCAAGAAAACCCCAAATGGTTTTAATGAAGAGTTGGACATGACTAAAAAGTGATTGGACTATAAACAATTATAATATGCATGCTTTATCCCTTCTACAAGACTGTGAAGTTCCATAAAGACAGAGATTATCTTTGATACATTTTTATACCCTACATCTCCCCTCCCCAGTGTCCAGAGCAGGAGCCGGCACACTAGAAGTACTCAATAAGACTCTGTTAAAAGAATGGGTTCACATATAGCATACAGAGAAACAGAGAAATGCCATGGCATGGGATTTTTTATTACAAAACAGAATGATGGAAGATCCCACTTTAAAAACGAAAATTTTCGGTAATACTTGATTTTTAAGGTCTGTACAATCCCAACATTCATACAAACAATATGGGGAGGATGCATGGAACCCAACAGGGTAAGGCCATCAGCATGGTGTCTCATGAACATTTCATGGACAAAGGCGTTGTGGTTTAAGACACACAGATTTGGGTGAAGTAGCTTCAGGTCTCTTCCATGCACTCTAAATTCATTTGAATTTGGGAACAGAATTCCATATGGACAGGGCTGGACTTGGGCAGCCTGAACGTATTTCCTGAAGACAACAAATCATAGACAAGGAAACACAGGAACAGCCTGGCATGCTGGTGCTCGGAACCTGTCTTTGTAATTGTAGCCTTCAGACAGGCCTAATCAATTAGAAGGGGCTGATTTTAACCAGTCACAGGCTCATTATGCCGCATTCCACTTTGTGTTGATGAAAATCAGTTTCAGTCTGTGGCCTGGAACTCATGTACGGCAACTTCCTGGGGCCTCTTATATAAACACATCAAGAAACATTTTTATTTGGAGTTGCCCCCTACCCCTGCCCCCGCCACCTTATATTTTAAGGGAGCAGCTTTGTGAATCAAGATTAAATTAAAATGATTTGAAGTTGGACTCAGAAACATATATAAGCAGGGGAAAGATATTTGAAGCCAAGGCCTTCAGATAGTAATTATTATTTGCATTACTTCAGAAGTGGACTTTGAGACAGATTAATAAATATTTAGCCTATGGGATTAAATGAAGACAGTTTCACTATCTCCACGTAGCCAAACCAAATGCCTTTTCAAAGAAAATACCCTGTGAGGAAAAGCCTTTAAAAGACAGAAAGTCTAGGTCCATACTCTTTGCCCAAAGGGCTGGATAGGAATGAAGTGGAAACTTTCAGCATCCACTGGTTTTCTGGAGAGGCGTCTCCATGGAGGAATAAGAGCAATGACCGTCTTTCATGTGATGTGTGGTTAGACTCAAAAAAGCAGCTGGGTGGAGGGACAACACAAAACCCCACTCACAGCACGGAGTCCAAAACGGGATGCAAATCCTGGAAGGATTCCAAATCGAGTTGCAAAATACATCTGATGAGTCATACCTGGCTGGCTTCCCTTTGGGGCTTTGTCAAGGCAGCAAGTCAATAGGATGAGAAGATCTATACAGGCAGCTCTGGTCACCAAACAAGGATTCTGCCTGGAAAGTGAAAGGACAGCAGGTAAATAAACCCATCTTTAGCACCTGTGGGCAACAGCGCTGATTACTGAGAGTGCCAGTCACACGTCTCCAGCACTCAAGGAAGGAATCAACAGAAGATATAGGGCTAGGGTCAATGTAAGAGCTCTGAGCTCTGGGCAAGTAACAAATTGTGAAAAGTAAAAGGTCCACACCAAATCCTTACTTTACCGAATCCAAATCGTAAAGCAAAGAGGAAAAAACACACTCTGTAAAAATGGGTAATTTCTGGAAAAACCCCAAACTGGCCATGAAAAATCCGTTTGACATTTTAGAGAAGAAGAGTGCAATGACATGCGGCAAACCATAACCATGGGTTTAAAATAATGAGCGAAAACAACAAACAAATGCAAGAAATTAAAAACATGGGAGCCAAACGTTGTTGGTTTTTTAAATAAGTGGATTTTTAAAAATAAATAGAGCAACCAATTTTACCCCTGGAACTTATACAATAGAGATTAACAAGCCTCAGACTTTGTGTCCTAGATGGAAAAGATGTGAAATTTCCTTATAAAAAGTCAGAAACTGAGGATGAAGGCCCTTAATTCCAAGACTCAAGCCATACTAACAATAAGAAGTGAAAAGCCTGTGCCCGGTCTTATGTGTACCATCCATTCAGCTGGGTTTCTTCTCCACTGTCTGGCTCTGAATACTGCAATCTGGGCCTCTTCTGCCTCCATCTTTATCATCAGACTCTATGGTAAAGATGTAGAGATATGAACTAGACCAGTGGTATCACACTTGAAAGAGAAACAGGGGACACTCCACTGTACATAAGGATCCCTGCAGACCACATATTGACTTAGAAAACCACATGTGTTTATATATATATTTATTCATTTATTTATTTTAAATATTTCCCAATTACATTTCAAACTGGTTTGACCTGCACTCAGGAGTGTTGCGGACTACATGTTTGATACTTCTGAACTGGACAATAATACAACTAGCTGAGTTTAGAAGTGGTGGTCATTAACAGTCCGACGTCATCTGGATGGGAGATCTCCAGTGGAGGGCTACAGTGATCTGGTCTTGGCCTTGCCAGCAAAATGAGTAAAGCCAAGACCAGTCAGTCGACAAGCATTTAGTATGTGCTGAGCCCTTGAGATACAAAAAGTACAAAAACAAGGTCTCTCCTTAGTTGCATGCTCTGCACATGCAAAATACATGCACAGTACATGGAAGGCAATCACAGAGAAGGCATTAGCGGTTAGGAGGAAATGGGAAAGGGCTCTTGCAGAACGTGGGATTTGGGCTGAGGTTTAAAGGGAGCCAGGGAGGCTGGGAGACAGAGTTGAGCATTCTAGGCAGGAGAGATGAGTGAAAAAGGGACAAGTGTGGGAGAATGATGGCTGTGTTGGAGGAGTAAGATCATTTGTTGGGTCAGAAAATACCCAGAGGGAACTAAGAATATAAGTCTGGAAGAGTCCAGAAGGGTCCAGGTTGGGAAGGGCTTTACATGTTAAACAGAGCATTTTATATTTGATCATGGAGGTAATAGGGAGCCATTGGAGTTTATAGAGTAGAAGGGTGACATAGTCAGACTTGTGCTTCAGGAAAATCACTTTGATAGCTATGTAGAGAGTATAGAGTAAGATATGATTCAGGGAGACCAACCCAGAAGACTATGCTATTGTGTCAGTTGTGAAGGAGGCAGAAAGGGAAGGGGAGGGAAATAAGCACTCATTAAACACCTACTATGTGCTGAGCCAAGCTCATAACAACCCTGGGAGGTAGGTGCTATTAGTATTCCCATTTTACTGCTGAAGAAACTGAAGCAGACAGAGGTTTAGTGCCTTGTCTAAGGTCACACAGCTAGAAAGTGTCTGGGGTTGGATCTGAACTCATGTCTTCCTGACTCCAGGCCCAATGCTCTATCCACAGCACCACCCAACTATTATAACAGTCCAGCTGTGGAATTAGTTCAGAGATCATGAGGGCTTGCAGCATGGTTGCAGCTGTGTGATTGGGCAGAAAGGAAGTAAATACATGAGAGATGTGAAGGCTGAAATGACAGAACTCGTCAACAGACTGGATCAGGGGAGGCAAAGCTGGGAGTCTGTGTGACAGAAAGATGGAGGTGCACTCAACAGTCATCAGGAAGTTGATAAGAGGAGAGAGTTTGGGGGGGAAGGGGAGTGAGTAGTTTCGGCCATGTTGAATTTGAGTTACCTAGGGGGCATCCAATTTGAAATGGGCAAAAGGCAGGTTGTAATGTGAAACCTAAACTCAGGGGAGCGATTAGGACTGGGAATATAGACCCAGGAATCATTTGTATTGAATCCATGGGAACAGAGGAGACATCATTGATACAGAGCAAGATTGAGAAGTGGTCTGACAGGTAGAAAGAGAACCAGGAGAAAGTAGCATCGTGATAACACGGACTAGAAGGAGTCCTCAGATAGTGTCAAAAGCTTCAGAGAGGTCAAGAAGGATGGGGAGGGAGTACAAAGGCAACTGGCACTCAGGAAGTCACCGCTCACTTCGGAAAGAGCGGCTTGAGTTGAATGACATCTGAAACCAGACTGCAGAGGGTTCCGTGAGAGGAGGGAAAGTGCAGGCGCTGAGGGCAGATGGCTTTCCCAAAGACTTAACTGAGAAGGGGAGGAAAGAGAGAAGGCAAGAGCCATTGGGGATAGCTGGACCAAGTGAAGGTTTTTTAAGGAGAGAGGACACATGAGTATTTGGGTAGCTGGGAAGAAACCAGCAGACAGCAAGAGGCTGATTACGGAGAGAACAAAGATGATAGAAAAGGCAATCTGCTGGAAAATACGTGGAGGGCATGGGATCAAGGATCATGGAGAAGGAGAGCCTTAGCAAAGTGGAGGGCCACCTTTTTTCCTTGACATGGGGGTGAAAGAGGAGATAGTAAGGGAAAATTTATGAGTAAAGTGAGATGAGGAGGTGGGGAGCTCTCAGTATGTCATTTTTTCTTGAATTATGAGGCAAGTTCCTTAGCTGGGAGGGTGGGAGAAGGGGTACCCTGAGAGACTTGAAGGATAGCTGCATGGATAGCCAATAGATTAGGGAGACGGAAAAGGACTACTCTGCTGCAGTGAGGGCCGACTTGAGATTATGGAACACATTTGCAGTGGACCCACTTGGCAGTTTCATGACTTTCTCCAGCTAAAATAATCAAAATAGCAGATGATACTAAACTGGGAGAGATCACTAAGACACTGAATGAGAGTGAGTATCCAGAAAGGCAGGCTGGAGTTTTGGGCCAAATCTAATAAAATGAAATTCTGAAAAAGATAAATGTAAAACTTTATATGTGGATTTGAAAAATCCACTTTACAAGAAAAGCATTGGGGAGACGTGGATGGACCTGGGGGTTTTAGCTATAAACTATAAACTCAGCAACTGTCAGTAGTGTGATGTGACAACCAAAAGCTAATGCAAGCTTAGACTTCATTAAGAGAGGAATAGCTTCCAGGAATAAGGTGGCACATTCTCTGGTTAGACCACATCGGACATGTTGGGCTCAGTTCTGAGCAACCCAGTTTAAGAGGTACATGTAAGCTGGCAAGTGTCAAGAAGAGGGGGACTAGGATAGGGAACAAAGGACTTTGAGTCTATGATATAGAGGATCAGCTAAAGAAAAGAGATGTTTAAATTGGATAACTGTCTGAGTAACTTAAAGCATGATATGTGGATTTACCCTGTCTGGCCTCAGAATACGAACAAGGAGCAAGGCAAACCAGCAAATTTAGGCTCTTTAATCAGAGAGGTAGTGTGGCATAGTGAATACAGAATCAGCCTCTGAACTGGGAATACCTGGGTTCAAGTGCTGCTTTTGACACATGTTCGCCTTGTGACCCTGCGCAGGTCACCTAATATAGGCAATTCTCTAAGGCTAAAAGTTGCGGAAAAGTGTCCTGGCCTGTATTGTTATAGGGTTTTTTCTCATCTGGGAGTTCCCTAATACATTTCTTATATCTATGTCTGTAAAAATTTCCTAACTTTTACATCTGAATAAAAGTGGAATGGGCTGTTTAGGGAGGTAGTGTTTTCTCCTCATTGGAAGTCTTCGAGCAGAAGTAGGGAGGTTTCCTTTTGGGTATGAGTTGAACTAAATGGCTTCTGAGGCTCCTTCTTCCTCTGCATGGACACTTTCTCTCACATTAGACCCCATTCTGCTCCCAGTCTTGCCTTAGCTTTCCCACTTTTGGCTTCCTGTCTTAGCTCCATCATCCATAATCCATAATGCCCCAAATTTGGGAAACATCATTTTATTGGTATACACCACACATGGATTGTGCCATTCAGGAAAAAGTAATTGAGAACATTAACATAGAGGTCATTTCTGGGATGAATCCACCAAAACTTTACTAAGACCTATTTATGTCAACATTCTATGCTTGATGTTTTAGGGAATACAGGTAAAGGTAAATATGCCCCTAGGGAGGTCACATTAAAAACCTATAAACTAACCAGAGAATGATATAACACTAAATGTTAAATGGCACAAAAATAAATGACACCATTTGCTCTACTCTAGCCTGTAGGAAGGTACAGACAAGTGTAGACAGGATTAGTGAGGAGACTGGGACTTAAGCTGAAGGGTGAGTAAACTTCCAACAACAGTGTAGGAGAAGGGTATGCCAAGAGGGGCAAAAAAAAGCCTTGGGGGCCAGAATGAGTAGGACCATGAGGAAACAGTATAGAGACCATGGAAAGACCAAGCAGACCAGAGGTTGTATGTAGTCTAAAGGAAGAGATAAGATGGAAGAAATAGGGTGGGATAGGCTTTTAGGCAAAGTTTCATGCAATGGGGTCATGTTAAGTGCAATAATTAACTTTCTGTTTCCCTTCTTAAAGAGCTCTCAACCACTGAGTCATGTCTTCTTGCTGCTGAATGGGGTCTATTATGTTTATCAGTCCACACAGTCATCGTTGGCAGAGACATTAAAATACACAGGGTTACATCTTTCACCCCCTTGATTATCATGACCCTTGCACAGAACAAGAGTGGGAAGCTCGTTTGACTTTAGGTACTGAACACACAGACTAAGCAATCTGCAGCATTTTGCCAGGCTGGTTTTCCCGACATTTCCCCCAGAATGGACTGTCCTGGCGGCTCTTCCAACTTTGTGGGAGGTAACTAGGTCTGCTGATACAGCAATATCAACAGGCTCAGGACAGCTCAACACAGCCAGTTGGACACTGAAAAGCACATTCAAATACATCTGTGTCTGATTACAGGAAAAAAAGGAGGAACCTGGGGATCATGGATGATACCATAGAGGAAAGGCTGACTCCAGCTTCCAGCTTGGCTCTGGGAGAAATTCTGATCCAAGGTCAATTATTTTAAAGTTCTACCCTATCGCTGGAAGCTGTGGTACAATCACAGGATTGGGCTCCCTTCTGACTATGCTTGTAAAATAGGTCAGGTCAAGTCAAAAAGCTTTTATCAACTACTTACTATGTTCCAGATATAGTGCTAAATAAGGGAATATGAACAAGAGTAAAAAGACAGCTCCTGCCTTCAGGCAGCTTACATCTAAAGAAGCAAGATAACACATGAAAGGGGGGAAAAAGGAAGGAAGGGATGCCAGCTTCAAGGGCACAACTGAGAAAGTCCTGAGAGTCACAAGTGCAGCCTGGAGAGGAATGAAGAAAGGCTAACTTCTGCACCTCCTCAAGATAGAGACTGAGAGAGACACAGAGGGCACAGGGTGAGCTGAATATGAAGGGATGATATCTAAAAAAGAAAATTAAGGTTTGAGAGGAATGTACTGGGAGAAAGAAAAAGGGAAAAGTAAAATGTGGTAAATCGTCTTACATAAAAGAGGTAAAAAGGAGCTTTTACAAAGGAGGGGGAAGTGAGAGGGAATAAATGAGCCTTACTTTCATTGGATTTGGCTTCAGGAAGGAATAACATACACACACAATTGGGCATAGAAGTTTATCTTACCCTACAGAAAAGCAGAGGGGAAAGGAATATAAGAGTGGGGATAATAGAAGAGATTGCAGATTGGGGAAAGGCGTAATCAAAAGCAAACACTCTGGTAGAGGGACAGGTCAAAGGAGAGAACAGAATAGACAGACGGTGGGACAGGATAGAGGGAAATATGGTTAGTCTCTTACAACATGACTGTTACGGAAGTGTTTTGCATGACTACACATGTATAACCTTTGTTGAATTGCTTGTCTTCTCAATGAGAATAGGTGGGTGGGGAGAGGAGAAGGGAGAAAATGTAGAACTCATAGCTTTAAAAATTAATGTTAAAAATTGTTTTTACAAGCAACTAGGAAATAAGATACATAGGCAATGAAATATAGAAATCTTTCTTGCCCTACAGGGAAACAGAAAGGATGGGGATAAGGAAGGGGTGGTTATAGAAGGGAGGGCAGATTAGAGGAAAGGGTAATTAAAATACATACTTTCCTGAGGTGAGGGGAGGGGGAAGGTGGGGAGAAAATTTGAAATTTAAAATTATGTGGAAGTGAATGTTGAAAACTGAATATATATATATGTATATATGTATATATATGTATATGTATATATATATTAAATGGAGGCTGCAGAGGGAGAGGCTTTAGTAGGGAAAGGTACTTCTAATATGGAAAGTTCAGGGCTAAAGTAAATTTCCAATGTGAAAGGCTCGGGCTCTGTTCTCTTCTCTCCTTCCCATCTTTCTGTCTCTCCTCCCTCCCTCCTTCCCCATCTCTCTTTCTCTTTGTTCTCATTTCTTCTCTTTCTTGTTCTCTTTCTCCCTCCCTCTCATCTCTTTCTCTCCCCTCTTTCCTTCTTCATCCCTCCTTCCCCATCTCTTTTTCTCTCTTCTTCTCATTCTTGTTCCATCTCCTCTCTTTCTTGTTATCTCTCTCTCTCTCCCTCATCTCTTTCACTCTAGTTTTCTCTTCCCCACCTCCCTTTTCTCCTCTACTCCCTCCTCCCCTACTCTTCCCCTATCTCTCTCTTCCCCACCCCTTACTTCCACCCCTCATGTTTGTTCTAACTTGGAAATGATCATTTAAGAGCTAAGAGTAAGTCAGAGGTATGTTGTTGGCCTGTCAATCTACTTTGATAATGAAAGTGAAATTCTTGGGAAGAGGAGGCCAGCTACATAGGAGACTGAAATCTAAGGGTTGGGTAGATGAGTGGGGATGGGAGTGAGGATTGAGATTTTCTCCACCTCCCCCGCCTCACCATCCCCCTAAATGAATAATCCCAGCACTGCTCACACTACAATGAACACTTAGAGTGTTTACAATCAATCAGACACTATTTGTATTTTACAGATAAGTTGTATATCACATAACAACAGCACATAAAAATGACTTCAGGAAAGTCTCTCAAGTACCATCCCCCTTATAGGTTGAAGTTCATTCATCTTAGTAAAATGGGAAGGCTCCATTTAGAACCAAATTTGCAAACATTTCAATTTTTTTTCCTGTTTAAGTCAGATATACAGCTGCATTTGAACCTTGCTAAGTCACTGCTTTAGGAAAACTTAATTTCATTAAAACAGTTTTCCTCCTCCACTCCCAGGAGAATGCTAGGGACCCTTAAACAAGCCAAACAGAGGCAAGAGTATTTGGGAAGGCTTGGATGATGTGGGGGAATTTCCTATTACCTCTGGGATCCTGGTGATACCATGAGAGATTAGTCATGGGCTGCAGAACACTGGAGTGTCCTTACATGAGCTTATACAGGATGTTCTCTTCTACAGAATCTGTGAGGAGACAAGGGTGTGGTCAAAAGGCTTCTATTTGGGAAAACCCCAATGACACCCCAGTATTACCAAGCCACAGTGGAGAGCTATGATTCCCATCCCCGTACGCCAGGAGGAACAGGCCCTAACAAAAAGAATGGGAATTCCCTGCTCACAACCCTCCTCTACCATCCCCCAGGATTTTCAGCTATGGCCAGAAAATAAGAGAAATATAGCTAGTGTATTATCAAAGTATGAACCAATGAATGAATTAATAATTTACTAGGAACCTGCCAAGCTACAATACCATCCTTTGTTCAACATTTAAACCTCAGCTCTTCCCCCATGTCTTTCTTTATTATCCCTCTAAAAGTAGCCTCACCAAGCAATCTTTCAGTCCCTGCCCTGCTTTAATCACTAAATGGGTGTTGCCTCAGACCAACTGAGACTTGGGCAAGACCCTACCTCCAAAAGGCCAAGGCCTCCCACTGCATGCAGGGCCATCTTCAATAATTCTGATCTATATCTTAACACTGGACCCAGATGGTTCCAGAGGAGAGGGTGAGATGGTGACTTTGCACAACCCTCCCTCTCTTAAATACAATTCACTTGCAAGTCATGACATCTTCAGATGGATGTCAAGGTCCCCTTTTAGAAAGAACAACAAAAATACTTAGGACCTTTATCTGATTGCCCAGAGATACTTAGTTTTGTACCCTTAGGGAAGATCAACCTCTGAATTAAGTCACTGTTGGGAAACTCACTTACTACCTCTTGCTGCATTTGGTTATAAAAGGAGGAGTTGCTATGGTCAGAGGCATGGTGAGATTCTTTTTGGTATGAAGGTATGTAAATTTCCAAGTATAAATGAAATAAATCTAAATGCTCTGATTCTGATTTAAAGTCAAACCATTAGCTTCAAGCTCAGCAGCTATCAAATGGAATTCTACTGAGAAACAACAGATCTGTCTAAAAATGCCAAGTGTTCTGTGAATTATAGTGAGTGTGTATGTATATGTATGCGTGTGTGTATACATATGTATTGTCAGTGTTAAAATTACAAGATGGTGTTGGGGGGAGTTTGCCTGTGTGTATGTGTGTGTATATACACACATATAATTTATGGAGCTCCTACACACTCATATACACACACATACATACAATTTATGGAGCTTCTCATCACTACCACCACCACCTTGAAATGCCAAAATTTCAATTTCAATGCTGTCAATTGTTTCAGTTTTGTGTCAGAACGTGCAATGTGGGTGGTTGCCTTGACCCAGCCTCTAGAGCAAAAGGACAAAATCAGACTTGCTCATCTGGGTTTAGAATTTTGAATGTACACAACTCAATTCAGCAAACTACTACATGCCCTGTACCCTACTTGGTACTGGGGATAAAGAGACACAAAAATTCTTCTGGAGGTTTACATTCTAAAAGGCAGGGGAAGAACTACATGTGCACAGAAAAGCAAATTCAAAATATGCCCAGTGAGTTCCATACACATGCAGGTGTCAACATGCCCTCCCTCTTCCCGTTGCCCCTCCCTAGTGTTTCTCATTTTAAATTGAGGCCACTCTCACTGTTCCATTGACTGCTACTAGGTTTGGACTTTGGCCACATTACTGAGGGGCTCTGACATGGGAGAGGACAGAGCATCCTATCCTACTTCTCTCAGCAAATTGTCTGGTGAGCACTGACTGCAGTCTGGAAGGGCAGGAATAGGTGCTGGGAGCCCAGAGCAGGACGGCTGGTCTCCCCCACTATGGCTCCTTGCTGCCCAGGTACTCAGTGGAGGAAAGTCGAGTGTACAGGCCAATGGCTTTTCCTGGCCCCTTGTTAAGGCTGCTGGAGCTCATCTGCCTTACATCGAAAGTCTTTTTACAAGCTTCTCCCCACCCCCACCTCCAGAGGCCTCCACATTTTCCTGTCTTCCTATTAGACATCTTTTTCTCATTAATGTGTTAAGGCTCAAGCTATGTGCAGGGAATGATGAGAAAGAAACTTTGTGTGGGGCTCAGGATTTGTTCAAAGCCTGGGGAAAGCATTCTGGTGGGTGTATGTTTTTTATTCCTTTTATGAAAGATGCATGGTAACCCTTCCCCCACCCCACCCCAGTGGCTTGTTTGAATATATAATTTAATACATTGCCAGAGAAACGGCTAGTTAATAACTTAATAGGTTATGTGCTGGGTATTATGGGAGAAAAGTGGCATCCATGAAAACTTTTATTGTATAATTCAGGGCACAGGACATATGTATTTGGGGTTATAATGTGCAAGGCCTCTCTTTTAAACCTACCCCACCAACATACCCTAGAATGTAAAGAAGGATGTAAGGAGGGGAGTAAATACTTCTAAAAACTGAAGCTTAGTAGTTAAAAGAGATTTAAGATTTGAGATTTTAATTTCTAAAATCATAGAAAACAGTCTATATTAGTAATTAGCTGGGGAAATGATGGTGATGATATTGTAAATAGTTATAGAAATTAGAATTGAAAGAGGCATGTAAGATCATCCAACATGACCTTTGTATTCTACAGATGAGAAAACTGAGGTCCACTAACAGTGATTACAAGCACTTATATGGTTTTAATTTCTGAAGAATTTTTTTCTGACTCAATGAGTTAGAAACATCCCTAAGATGGAAAGCAGATTGTTAACATCCTGGTTTTTACATCTGGGGAAACTGAGGCACAGGGTTACTGTCACCTGCCCCAAATCACACTGCATCAGAGGCAAGGCTAGCACTAAAACAATCCAGGTATTCCGGAGAGAAAGGCTATAGCAACATGACCTAAACACAACTGGTTGGAAAATGAATCCTTTGAACAAAGGATGTGCTTCTGTAGGGCACCAACAACCAGATAAGACTGAATGTGTTATACAGACCTGATCATGCTGAGAATTTTTCAGCTTGAGAGGTAGACACCTTGCTAATATGGAGACAGTATACATTGAAATATTAGAAACTTAGCAAATATTTTAATATACCCATATTCACCCAGAGGTTCACCACAAGGGATCTGCCCATCATACTGGAGGCCTCCCTCAGCTTCTCCTGATATCTCAAGAGTGCCATGGAACACACTGGACACCCTCTTGTTATCTCTTGCTCTCGCCATAGGACCAGTTATCTTATCTTCCTGTCATATGACTCCTTAACGATTCCTGTTGTTGAGCAGAGTCCTTCATGAGTTATATCTTACAGCCTGCTCACGTGTACGTGACTCTCTATTTCATGTTCTGTGTGTAATACATCTTCAAAGATGGCTCCACATCTTGCTGCCATATTGCAAGAAGGGTGTAATACTTGTACTGAAAAGATACCCCAAAGAGATCAAAGAGAGAGAGGGGAAAAGGCCCCCAAAATATTTATAGCAGCTCTTCTCTTTATTCTTATTATATTCAGTGACAAAGAAGTGGAAACTAAGAAGTTCATTGATTGAGGGATGACCAAATTATAGTCTTGCAATGGAATATAATGGAATACTGTGCTACAAGAAATAACGAGAATTTCAGAAAGCCCTGGGAAGACCTGTATGGACTGATGCAGAGTAACTAACACAGTAACAATAACTTTGTGCGCACAAATAACCTGAAAGGACTTAAGAACTCTGATCCCAGCTCCCATAGCACTGATGATGAAGCATGGACCCTGCTCCTGACAGACAGCTGCTGGACCCAGAGTGCAGAATGAGACACATTTTTTAGACATGTTCAATGTAGGAATTTGCTTTGACTCATAGTTGAATTCAGTATATTTCTTACAAAGGTTTTGGTTTTTTTCCTGTCTTTTTTGGGGGAATAGATTTTTAGATCATTGAAAATATTTGACTTAATTTATAAAAAAGGAAATATGTGCTCTTGCTTTCACAGAGGCTTTCAGTAAGTAAAATATGGACATTACAATGGTTATTACTAACACATATTTACATAGCACATTTGTGATTTTTCGATCCTGTCTATTATCTCATTAGAGTCTCACACCAACCTAGAGAGGTAGGTATAGTAGGGATTGTTATGGCATTCACCATAAGAAGCCCTAAGGTCACACAGTCAGTGGAAGAGCTAAGCCAAAGATCTTCTGACTCCCAGGACAGTGATCCATGACGTATCTGTCAAATTCCAGAGCTCCTGACTTCTAGTCCAGGCCTCTTTCTACAACATGGCCTGCCTCTCTTAATTTTTAAAATGGGGCCTCATATTCTAGAAACTTTTCCTTAAATGAATGCTAACTTTTTTTGCCTGACGAGGTGGTCTTACCCTACAGAGCCCCACTTGAGATGTTCCAAGAGCCCAGGCTAGTTTAGGGCATCCTGGAAAATTTACTGAGGCCAAAGTGCTGAACCTTCAGTAGGATATGGTTGTATCAAGAGAATTTCTAAACCTGTCCTGAGTTAGTGCTAGTTGGGAAGGTCACAGTGGGCAACAGAAGTAATAGCTTAAATCTCTATTAAGTGGTGATAGCTCTTTACATATACCTAAAAATAATTATGCTTTATTAATTTAACAGTCATTAAAAAAATTTTAAGTTCCTAATTCTCTCCCTCCCTTCAGCCCTACCCCTACCCGCTGAGAATGCAAGTGATGTAATCAATTATACATCTTCACATATACTTTTGACTTGCACTTTTTCAACATTATCAGACTGAATCTTCATCACACGTCTGAGAAAGATAAGCAGAATCGTGGGACAAGAAAAATGGGAGTTAAGAAACTTCAGTTCTGATTTCAAGTCTCAGACACTAAACTTACTGGGCGGTCTCAGTTTTCTCATCTGTCAAATGAAGGCATGGGGCAAAATCAGAGGTGCTGAACTCATGGCCCACCAGCCAAAAGCAGCCTGCCAAGCTCCCAAGTACGTGAACCAGATTAAATGTAATTAGAAATGTTTAATAAAATAAACATAAAATATAATACAACACAGATAATGTTAATTTGTGGCTTTCTCAGTCATTATGCAGCCTACAGGAATTAATTTCTTTCTGAGTGTGATAACACTGGATTAGATGATTTCTAAGGTACCTATCAATCCACACATGAGTCTATATATTACCCCCATTTGACAGACATATCAGGAAACTGAGACACAGGAAAACGAGGTGAAATGCCCAAGGTCACAAAGTGAATTAGTGGCACAGTGCTCATTAGAGCCTAGGTCTCCTGACTTCTTGTGCAGGCTATTTTCACTAGATCACAATGACATTCAATTTCCTGCTGGCACTACAAATAGGGAGGAGGCAGAGAGTAAGGGGGAGCCTGAGATGTGGGCATTGTCTCAGGAAATGTATCAGGGAAGCAGCGCTTTCAAAGAAAACCAAACCTTTATCAACACAATTATGACTCCCGGCCAGGGAGATGGTCTCATTTTGGAAAAAGAGCAAAAGACTTTAGAGTCTGAAGGTGAGCTCTGTAGGAACTGGGGCAAGTCCTTAATTCTTTTGACTTTTAATCCGTAAAATGAAGATAGGAGCAGCTATACTACCTGCCTCATAGGATTGGTGAGAGGAAAGGGATTTGGTAACACGAAGGTGCTATGAATTAGAGTTGTTATTGGTCGCTGACTGGGGTGGATTCCCAGGGACCCATCCCTGGATCCTGGCAGTCTGGTGTCATAAAGCATGCCCACTGTGGATGCAGGTGGTGAGGAGCCAGTCCCATGAGCAGGCACATATGGAACAAAGCTGCTTTCATGGTAAGATGTCAAGGTGCTGAAAGGTCCTCTGGACACCAACTATCTCTTCTATCAGTCCAGATTCCTCCCATCACTCCTTCCTTCCATTGTTTCCAGAAGATAGGTGCTGAAATACAACTATGTTACCAAGGAGGGGGTGGTACATGAACCCATTAGTACTCTGCAAAGACAGCATGATACAAATAGGATGAGCACTGAATACGTAGTTGGGAGTTCTGGTTTTGATTTGGACTTCACCACTGACTTCATCTCTCTGCTTTTCATAATAATTTCTGGTTGCCTGCTTTGCAGGCTTGGTGCATAAAGATATACTTTATAATCTCTTAAGTGTTTAGGTGAATGGGAGCTATTCTCGTTGGCATGGTATAAATTGTTAGATTAGGTAATGAGTACCTCACAAGGAGCAAGTTCCTCAGGAACTGAGACAGAGGTTAATCATTATAATGGCTATTGGTTAATACTAATAGTGACTGACTGTTACACAGCATTTTGGGCAGAGCTAGGCAGGGACTACAGTGAGGAATTCTTAGCAGTCAGGACAGAGCATGTGGGCATTAGTGAGAGCATAAGGTGAGTAGCTGGGGACACCAATGGCACCTCCCGCCACTAGACTGTCATGCTGAGATCTCCCAGATTTGATTCTGAAATGACCTCTGCTGATTTGCTCACACCTAGGATGATCTTCAAGCAATTCAGTGAGAACAAGAATCCTAGGGTCCAACATAGAGGCAGTCATCATCATTATTCCAGACAGATAGGGACAAAGACCTTGCGGAATCCTCCCTGGGAGCCTCAATCATGAGCTTACTCCCATGTGGAAAGATTTCACAAACCTTTCCGATTGCATCTGATGTGGCCGGATAATCATCTGCTCATCCAGGAAAGTCTGGCCTAGTGGCTCTCCCCTTTACATCAGCTCATTTGATCTTTGGACAAAGAGAGGTATCATGAACTGGCAGTCTTAATGATCCTGATTACCACTGTGTCAAATCCAAATTCCCCTCCCTATCATTCAAAGCTAATTATGTGTCCCCATTCCTCCCCAACACAGATCTTTTGTTCCAGCCAAGACAGACTCCTCACTGTCCCATAAACACACCATACTGAATTTCCTCTGTGTGTGGGACATGGGGAAACATGGGGCACAGTGGATAGAGTGCTGGGCCTGGAGTCAGGAAGATGAATTTGGCTTCCTCGTGCCTCAGTTTCTTCATTTCTAAAATGGAAGGATTGAACTACAAGATCCTGACGGTCACATCAATCTCCAGAAGTCTTTATCATACTCTCTGATGGGATGATGGAATACTGCCATCAGCTCAGCTTCAGGATTATCCTTCATCTTTGTACCGGTCACCTGTGTCTATGTCTCCAGACTGCAAATACCCCCTTTCTGCCCAACATCTTTCAGCTCATCCAAATCCTATTTGTATAAAAAAGGTATGGCTCATATGCTGAGGCCTACTGTTATGTATGCCTCAGTACATACATTGAACTATTAGAACCATTTATTGTCTGTACATCACAATGAACAATTCTACACTGCCTTGTCCACCAAATGTTTCTAAGGACTGAGGCTTGTCTCTCAAATTGCACTGGAAATTTCTCATAGGGAGGGATCATATCTCATACTTCTGCTGAGTGTCTTGACAGTCAGGGGCAGAGTTGGTGCCCATTACACACTTGATTAATGACCAATTTCCTCTATGGGGGAGATGGTGATCTTGCTCTATCTTTTTGTACTTCAACTTGTCATTCTTTTTTTTTGGTTGGTTGTTTCTTTCACCCTAAGCCCATGTCTGATGCCACCCAGGCAGTTAATCAATGGATGTTATGATGTTATACCATTTGCATATCCTTTGTATTTGCTTATCTTCCCTTGGTAGAAGGTGAGTTCCTTGAGGGTAGGGATAAATGGAGTTTGTTTTGGTATCCCTAGCACCCAGCATAGTGGCTGCACATGTCTATCAAACTAGATGGGTATTAAAAAAAAAAAGGCCTTTGCCTTATGGTTTTTAAGTCACACAGAAAGTTGCTTAAGTTGCTGACTTCCAACAGTAATACTCCAGTAGGCCAAAAGCTACAAGTGAAACAAGGGAGATGTTTCTGAAGCTTCCACAGAACCAATCACCATCCCCAGTTTTCTATATTTAAAATGCAAAAAGCTTCCAAAGTTGCCATTTGAATTCTTGTCACATACTTGAGCTAAAAACTATTTTTACATTTTTCTCCCATATGAAGAAGCTTTGATCTTGGGCAACTCTCTCAAAGACTCAGCTTGGTATATTAATTATTTCTGAATGCTTTTACCCAGACTGCTTTCCACAAGCTCAGCATGTCCACAAGAAATACTTTATATATCTTCTGACTTCATTTCTTTTAAAGCAACTTATTTCTTCAACACTTGAAGCTGAGTTTTTAAAAGGAATGGTTTATGTTAGAAAATATTTTATATCTTATTTCATCCATTTAGAGGAAAAAGTGGTAGCCTGGCTTGTGCCTGAGTGTTTAAACTAGGTATTACACATATAATAAATATTGCATATGTATATATCTATATATAATACACACACAAGTTTGAATCTGAAGAAGATAACCATGACCTCAAACATTCTCAAGATGCCAAAAAAGAACAGATGTCAGCTAGCCTGGGTCTGAAATACACCAGCATCTTTCACCTTGTCATTAAAGACTATGTGAGCTTCAGGAAAATCCAAAAAAAGCTTCCTGATCAAACCTCTCCCAAGTGAAGCCCAGATGTTGTGAAAAATATTTTTCCCTCTTTTTTTTTTTAAGAGGGAAACTGGAAAAAGTTATTTAAAATAAACAACAAACAAATTATAAAAAACCAAACCGCCGAAACCCAGCAATGCCTGGAAACTGACTATGTAACTAACCATCCTTGTTCCATTCTTCCCTTATAGCTCTGGAAGGGACCACAAATGATAGCCTTAAAACGTAACATGAGCAGCTGAATATTTGGACATCCTACTGGACTAGATTCATTTTGGTGGCATGGGAACAAGAGACACCTGTGCCCGCAGGCAAAAGGTTGAGTTCCCTTGGTGTAAGCAGACTTAGTGAGAGGTCTCCCTTCTATGGGGAGGGCACTCAGAAAAGACTCAAGAACTGAGAAGGGGGTTTTGGGGAGAATAGGCAAAGGCAAACATCTTCGAAGCCCAGAACTTTTGCTTAAGAATTGTAACCTCTTGTGCCGATAAATCCTGCGGCTGGAAAATAACTGCTGTGCTCAGCTGAAAAAGTCAGACAAAACCCCAAAGCATAAAAGCTTGGAACTGACCACAGACGCCCTCCTGGGAGACGGCCAGGGACTGTTGAAAGGCATGAGGCTCTTCCCTCAGCAGATGGAGGACCGGCCCTGTTTTCCACACTCATTTGTACTGGTAGGACCCCTGTAGGTCAAGGTCACCAAGTACCAAACAGTCCAGGCAAGAAAGGGGTAGAGGAAGTGCTGGACAGAAGGCTGAATCCTGTGGGTGGAGGGATGACCAGGATTTTGGATAAGGGACAGATAACAGATAAATACTAAGATTAAACACGGGTAACGGGGTAAAACGTATGACTACAGTCAGGGAAGCAGGGGAGCTGAGCCATAGAAATAGGAAGCTGTGGTGGCTCCTGTCAATGATTCTAATAATTCTAATTCAAGTTTAACCTTCCTGTAGGCAACATGAAAATAGAAAAAGCTCAGACTGGTGCTTCTGAGGGGTAGATAGATGGCACATGGAGAGAATACTGGGTCTGGAGTCAGGAAGACCCGAATTCAAATCTGGTCTTAGACACTTACTAGCTGTGTGACCCCTGGGCAAGTCACTTAACCTCTTTGTCTCGGTTTCCTCATCTGTAAAAGGGGGATAATAACAGCACCTCTCACCCAGGGTTACTGTAAGGAACAAATGAGATAATAATTAGCACTATGCGCCTGGCACGTAGTTAAGTGCTATATAAATGTTAGCTACTGTTAATATTGTTAAAATGGCCCTTACACAGTGGTCAAAGTAATGGAAAGAGGGAGAGGAAATGAAACTGTGTTTTGCCAAAGCAGAGCAGTTTCAGTGAGGTCAGTGACCTGTGTTCCCCAGTGATATGTATGCCCATCCCCACCCTACCCCCAAGAAAAAAAGCTGAATGGCAAGCCCCTCAAAGTCTGAGGCATAAAGAACACTATGGGGAGAGATGACAGTACCTCGGGGTCACAAAGTCATTGACAGCTGCACCCCCGAGGACATCTTCTGAGCCTTCTACTATTTTCTCCAACACACCCATGTTATAGGACCCTGGCTGAAAAACCCATACAAAATGGATGAGTAAATGAGGGAAAGATGGGGGATCAACAGGAAACGCCCATGGCAGCTGAGGGATTAATTTAAGGCAGTCAGCCAAGATGATGGGGATTTTTAAAAATGCTATTTCCCAAGGTTGCTCTCTCAGCAACCTTGGATTTTGTTTTTGTATTCCTACGAGTAGTTTGTTTTTCTCTTCTGAATATGAGATTGTCATTATTCATGATGATAAACACTTGCCAGATGCCAACGAGCCATCCAGCTGAAAACACTATGGCAATCACAGTTGTTGCCTAACCAGTATGAGTGGAATCCAAAAGAGAGCACCATGAACCATGGGAGGCTCCAGCAATCACCAGGTAGCCAGGAAATAAGCAAATTTATGGTTTGGAAACCACCACTATCACCACCCCTTACCCCTGACCCAGCTTAGCTCCATTAAGTACCAGGGTTATCATACTCAGATGCAGAGGAAAAATCCAGGCACTTTCTAACCTGGCTTCTTGGGAATTCAATGGAATTCCTTTTTCCAGCTCACTGTCTACAGACATAATTTTAAATATCTTGCAGTTAGCTTACAAGAGCACCACCTGGTCAATACATACTGGTATGACTACTTGCAAGCTCTATCCCTTGAGGGGTTATTTCTCCAAGGGGAGGAGGTCAACCCATCTTCTCTAAATGAATGTAAAAGCTGAGAAAAGCAGCAGCAGAGTGCTAAGGAAAGTTGACTGGTAGTGAAGGCTCAATACTCTACAAATGCTCCAGGAAGGATGGTTCACACAGGGCCTTCCCCTAGAATCCCACCAGCCTTACAAGTGTGGTGGGAACTCGACTTTCCCAGTGGTTAAATGATCTGGAAACAGAATGATCTGTTACAAGGCCTCATAGGAAAAATGGAGAATTGCTCTAATTTGCATTTCTTTAGTCACATTTTTTCATATGGCTATAGACAGCTCTATTTTGTTCCTTGCAAATCTCCTGTTCATATTATTAGACCATTTATTCATTGGGGAATAACTCTTATTCTTATAAATGTGAATCTCTTCTTTGTGTATCTTGGAAATCAGATTTTTATCACAGAAAATTGTTGCAAAGGTATTTCCCAATTAGTTTTTCTTTTTTAATGTTAGCTTTTCTAGTACAAAAACTTTTAAATTTTATGCAACTGAAACTATACATCTTATCTTCTGTGACCCTCTCTATCCTTTGTGGGCCCATGAATATTTCTCTTAGTCACAGATGGGATAGACAATTTGTTTATGATGTGATCTCTCATACACAAGTCATGTATCCACTTGGGGTTTATCTTGATCAAAGGTATAAGGTACTGATCTATAGATAATTTCTTCCAGAATCCTGCCTAATTTTCCCATCTGTTTTGATCAGTCAGAGACATTATCACACCTACTTATCTCAGGAGGGGGGCTTTTGTGTTTATAGAAGCTTAGAGGATTAGACACATTTGCTTCTGTATGTTACGTACCAAATTTCTTCAACTTATCTCTCTATTTTTTTAACCAGTACCAAATTGTTTTGAGAACTATGGCTTTGTAGCATAGTTTGAGATGTGGCACTGCTAAGCCCCTTGCGTTCCCAATTCTTTTCACTCCCTTGAGATTCTTGACCCTTTTTGTCTCCATATGAATTTTATTATTATTTTTTTCTAGTTGTATAAAGTAATCCTTTTGTAGTGTAGTATGGTATTGAATAAGTAAGTTAACTTAGTATTTATTTTTGTTATGTAGATTCACCCTACTCATGTACAACTAATAATTTTCTAATTATTTAAATATGTCTTTATTTCTATAAAAAGCAGTTGGTAGTTGTATTTACATACCTTACTAGCTGTATGATCCTGGGCAATTCACTTAACCTCTGCCTTCCTCAGTTTCCTCACCTGTATAATTCTTCACCTTTCCTCTCATGGTTTTTGTGAGAATACAATGAGATAACAGTTGTAGTGCATTTAGTATGGTGCATAGCACACAGTATAAGTTTAATAAATGCTTGTTTCCTTCCTTCCTATATAATTCTTGTGGGTATCTTAGTGGGTAGATACCTAGCTATTTTATACTAAGCTAAATAATTACTTTATAACCAATTAAAATAATCAAATAAGCTGTTTTAAAAAAAATAATGTAATTTCAAAGAAAAAGTCAGTCAAATAATAAATCACAGGAACAATAAATACTTGCTATCAAAGAAAGGAACAATAAAAAATATAACAAATTTTAATTAAAGTTAAGTAGTTCTTAGGAGAAAATATATTATCTCTAAACTCATCAATAAGAGAATTGAGCATACAATTAAAATAACACTAGAAAATCAAATTCTAAATAAACCAAAATTCTGAAAATCAGAGATAAACCATAGTTCCTGGGCACACCCAACTCACATGTGATTCCTCAGACAAGCTACCCCAGGTTCAAGGTACTCTGTGGATCTGTACGCACGCAAAACAGTGATTTACAAGTCCCAACCAAAATATTTGGCTTTATTTGTGAGAGGATATAATTAGTTTAAATCAATGGCATTTAATGCAACACCATAAGAAGAAAAATAGTGACAAAACATTTCTCCCATAAATCTGTGGCACATTTCTCCAACAAATGTTGTTACTATCATTGAAAATAGAAGACACACACACACATATGGGATACGCCTAGAGAGGAATATACAGAGTCAATGTGTGTGGTCTAGTCACATATGAGAAGGCACTCACATGCAGAAATTCAGTGACCAGGATACATCTGTGGAAGGGTATACATGTAGGAAATACCTGGTATCATGGGGCATAGGGTGGTGGAGTTTCTCTCCCCTTCTAGCTTCTGATTGCAGTTAGGGTGTTTTCTCTTCCCAAGAGAAGGCTAGGTAACTTGAGGACTAGGCATTTTCTCACATCCTCCTGCCTTCCCAAACCTTTCCAAAATGGGAATTACGCACAAGAGAGAAAGCAATTTCAGCTATCTCATAGTCCCAGACATCAAAAACCTAATGAGGTAATGACCAGATGAACTCATGACAAAATGGGCTAATCCCTCAACTTCAGTGCTCTTACTTAGAACCCAGTCCACCACCAGTGACTATTGTACAAGTCATTCCATGGATTCAGTTCTGTCCTGTCTGCCTGTGCTGAGCTTAGTCAGAGAACTGAAGAGCACAGGGAACAAGAACAGGGTGCAAACATGAGTGTTGGCCTGAACATCCAGCTGAGGCCAGTTTTGACTCCCTAGAAATCATCACTTGGGACAGAGACCAAGGCCTGTTAGGAGAGGACAACTTCTAGGTGAGAGAGCTTGGAGGTCTAGCACCTACAAAAATTGTAATTAAAGGGGAAGGAGTCAGAAAGTGAGAGACAGGGGAATGTAAGGGGAAAAGTATGAAATTATCAGAGTCTCAGGAAGAAGAAAGTTCACTTAAAAATCCTGAGCACAAGCCAATAAACCATCAGGAAAAAAAATAACAGAAGGAAATTTGGCCTTCAGAGTCTCTAAATGAGTCCAGAAATCTATGAATAAATATTGCAAGACAAAGAAAAATTAATCAACACTTGATAATGCAGAGAAACCTGTGAATTCAAGAGAGCATGGAATCAAAACAGGGTAAAATTTTAATTTTTTTCTTAAAAGGATTAAGAATCAAGAAGGTAGAACTTATGGCCTTCACAGCAGAAATAATAGGCAGAATAAAAAAAAATGTTAATCTACTTTGGTAAACCTTCACCATATAAAAGAAAGAACAACAGATTGAGAAAAGAAAACAAAAAGTGATATGGAGAAAGAAAAACAAAAAGAAATCACATTAAAAAAAAGGGTACTTAGAGAAAATGTAAGGATTATAGGCTGCCCATCAAAATGCCTGAATGCTACAATGCAAGAAATAATGTAAGAAAATAGACCACTTAAAAAATATGCAAACTGCTTCCAAAAGGATGACTAGGTTTGGTCCTTACTAATTTAAAGGGTTTTGTTGTTATTGCCATTTTAAAGGTAGAAACCTAACACATCCAGGAATTAGCCTAGGGTGTACTGAGAGGGAAACACCTTTTCTCAGAAGGTAGCCCTTATCCTATGTGACCACAGGTTTAGGCCAATTCCGGTTAGTTACTGCCCTCAGGCTTCATTTCATTTATTTTTGATCTGGATTTTCTGGTCCCTGAGAGAAGAGTATCAAATAGAGTGGTGCCCTGTATCTCCCAACTGGAGATCCTTTGGCCTCGGTTCATTTTAAGGATCTCAGCCACAGAAATCCCAAAGGATTATGGGAGTCTGACTCTAGTCCTATCTAGAGGATAAACACATTTTGCAACTGCCATGTAAATGACTCTAAGTAACAAAATTTAACCCAGAGTACTTCTCTATTTTTGAACCAGTGGTATTCCTGGTCTTTCATATGTAAACTGGCCATCAAAGCTTTTTTCAAGCTTTGTACTAACCCTACATAAAATTAAAAATAAAAAAGCTTTATACTGCTAAATAACACTAATGAGTTGCGGTCTTTTTTAAAAATACCAATAAGGGAGATGGACACTCGCTAATTTCCTGAGTGGTCCTGTTTCTCAAAGAAGGAACTAGAATACTGAAATCTAAACTGAAAAGGATGGAAGTGAAGGGAGGTTTCACAGCAAATGAAGGAGATAAAGGAGACTGTCAGAAACAGTTGTGCTCCAATTATATGTCAAAAAACCTAAACCTTGAACAAAATGATTGGATAACTTACAAAACTGAAAAATACCTACATTAAACAAACATGAAAGAGATTCTAACCAACTTGAGCTCAAAAAAAGAAACTAAAGAAATCATAGGGCAGCTAGGTGGGACAGTAGGTAGAGGACCCAGGTCTGGAGGAAAACCCAAGTTCAACTCTGGCCTCAAACACTTACTAAACTGCATGACCCTGAGCAAGTCACTTACCCGTCTTTGTTTCAGTTTCCTCATCTGTAAAATGAGAAGGAAAAGGCAAACCACTCTACTCTCTTTGCCAAGAAAACCTCAAATGGGGTCACAAAGACTCAAGACATGATTAAAATGACTGAGCAAGAAGAAAAACCAACAGGTCATAAATTAACTCCCAAGTAAAAGATCCTTGGCCCAGAAGGATTTATCAGTGAACTCTTATCAAGCATTTAAAGAATACTTAACCTTTCTATCAGGTAAATTGATTTAAAAAAAATAGAACTTGAAGGTACCTTACCAAATTTCTTCTATAAGGCAGATATGGTACTGATGCTCAAACCAGGGAGAAAGTAAAAAAAAAAAATTGATGCAAAAATACTGAATACAATATTAACAAAGACAGTGCAGTGATATATGCAAAAATATTCATTATGGTCAGGTTGAATTTATACCAGGAATAGAGAAAAATTGCAAATAGAATATAATAATTTTATTATAATGCTTCTATCAATTCTAAAATACTCAAATTGGAACTTGTGATGTCATTGATTTGGATTCCTTCAAATGATACAAAGCACATCCATGCCTGCCCATCTTACTCATGTACTCCCCATAGATTTGCCATAGAAGGCCCACTCAGTATACTAGAGGTTTGTGCTGCTTCTTGACAACACTAGAGCACTAGTGATATGTTCTGGCTGTCCCATTACGATCTCTAACCCCTGCTACATGACCAGCTGATGCTATTTTCCCATCATACAATTCTTGGATGACATCTTTACTCTATCCTTCTTTAGCATTTCTTAATGATTATATATTACAGCCTGATCACATACACAATGCATTTCTCCATTGCCTTCTGTAACATAATTAATTTTTAATTCTTTAGACTTTTGTATTTTATGTTTTTCATTTAATTTCATTATATTATTATACGTTTCAAATAAATAAATTTCTGTAAAAATATATGCAATTTTTGCAAATATATACACACCTACAAGTTTGCTTTTGTATTGTTTTAAACATATATACACTGGTAGAATGCTAACATTAAAAATACGATTTTCTGCTTTCTTGGGACCCTTGAGGTCATTAAAAGGTCTTTGCAATTTCCGGAAGGCTTTGTATCCTATTTAACTCTGGGTCCAACTCATGGTCTATATGTACCATAGGTACATATGCATGCATCACCACAAGGCATATGAATTGTCCACAGAAATTCACGGTATAAACTAAGCAATAAACATTCTTTATCTAGTTGGTCTTTTCTATTTGTGTAGGCAGGGTAGTGATTAGAGATATCCTTTTAGTGATTATAGACATCTTCTGGGATTTGATAAAACCAGCACAAAGTAATCCACAAACAGAAGCACCCAGAGGACCTCATCATATAGAGAGAATCCTTCTTCAGCTTTGACTCCATGCTACATCTCCTCCACTTCCATAGCTGAACATATTGAGTAAACATACATCTTACGGTTTTATGGCTCCTCTGATGTTGAGGATAAGATGATTATTTCTGTCTTATCTTTCAAGGAATCTTGAATAATTTTGATGTGTGGATACAAATTGAAATTGAAAAGGCTCAACAGGGTGGTATTTTGCTCTACCAACTCAAATAAGTTTTTTTCATAACTAATAAACAATAGACAGAGTAGAATCTTATGTTCTCTAAGTCTTTCAGGTAAGTGTGAAGTGGTAAAAAAAAAAACTTCATTGTTGCACATCACTAATAATACCTTCATTTGGACTGTCCTCAATTTATGCAAAATGTACATAAAATTTATGTAAAATTGGTGGAGACAGAAGATAGGTATGCAGGTCAGAAAAAAACCCCAACCAAAAATAGCACCCATTTATGTAAAAAACAGAAGAAAGCGCAGTAATGAATAGACCTTTACTTATAAAAAATAGTAACTAAAATCAAAAGCCAGCATTATTTATAATGGAGAAAAAAAGTTTTTCCAGTAAGATAATGGGCAAACCAAGATGTTCACTCTTAATACCATTATTTGACAGAGATCTAAACATGCTAGTTATAACATTAAAATCAATAAAGAAGAGAAAGTAAGCATAAATGAAGGAGGTAACAAAATGATCCCTATTTACAGATGATACAAGAATTAACTTAAAAATAACCAGAGACCCAACAAAAAAATCTATTAAAATGGTAACGTCAGTATGGTGGAAAGTTATCAAATAAACCCTTAAAAACAAGTAGGAAGAGACAGAAAAAGAAAGTTATGCAAAATAACTACAAGATGCATAAAATATTTGTGTTAGAAATTAGCCTTCCCAAGACATTCTGAAGACTTAAGAGAATACAAGTCTAAAGCCCTCATTCAGAAATAAAGGAAGATTGCCTAACTGGAGAGTTGAGTTAACATTCCTGGTTAGATTGTGTCAAAACATAAAAAATGATAATGTTGCTTAAATTAACACACAGATTTAGTACCAAAGCAATCACATTACCCAGCGGTTACTTTACAGGGCTAAGCAGAACAATAAAATTCATCTGGATTTTAGAAGAACAAAAGGTCAATGATCTTAAGGATAATAATAAAATAATTAGGAATGAAGGGTGGTAAACATTCATTTGTAAGAGCTCTAACTATATTATGTAAATCAATAACCAACAAAATTAGTTGAAAAGTTACTCAGTGAAACAGAATAGATAAGCAATATCCAGAAGTAACTGAACACAGCCTCATATTAGATAAATACAATACAAATTACTAGAGCAAGGATTTCCGATTTATCTGGAATGCTGGGAAAACCAGAAAACAGTCTGGCCAGTTTCTCACATCCTGCACCATAATAAACTCCAAATGTATATTTAAACTAAATATAAGAGGTGCACTCAATAAACTCTGGTAGCTTCCTATAATCTCTAGGATCAAATCGAAACTCTTTGATTTGGCATTTACCTGATCCTAACCTACCTACTTTTCCAGCTGCAGCCAAGGCCACCGTCTTACTGCTCCTCACATGTGACATTACATATGATTGCCTTTGTACAGGTTTGTCTGTTCCCCACTCTCCAGTTGCCCCCCTCTCAATACACACACACACACACACACACACTCTCTACATTCTAGCGACCCCCATCACCAAACAGAAAGTGCTGCTTGGTTTTTAAACCCTTTATAGACTGTCCCTTTCATCCCTCTGTAATCTTCTTACACCTCCCTCTTCCCCATATACTCTGAAATCCAGTGACACTGGCCACCTTTGCTGTTCCATTCCATCTCCTGCCTCCAAGTGTTTTCCCTGGCTGTCCCCCTCCCACATGTCTGAAATATTCTCCCTCTTCCTTTCCACCTCCCAGCTTCCCTGGTTTCCTTCAAGTTTCAGTTAAAATCCCATCTTCTGCAGGAAGACTTTCTCCACCCCTTCCTTAACTGCCACTGGCCTCCCTCTAAGATTTCCCCCAATTTTTTGGATACTCTCTTGTATACGTCATATATGCACAGTTGTCTACATGCTGTCCCTCCCGCTACACTGAAAGTTCCTTGTGCCCTTCTTTGTATCCTCGGCACTTAGCACAGTGACTGTCACAAAGCAGTAAGTTTTTAACAAAAGTTAGTTGACTGACTGCTGGCGATCTTCAAGCATCTGAACCATTATCAAGTGGAACAAGGATTGGAAAAGGGTTTGTCATCCTTGGACCTTGAGGGCAGAAATGCGACTGCAGCAAGGGAGGGAACTTGCAGAGGTGTAAATTTATTCCTGATATAAAGAAAACTTCTAATTAATTCAAAATTATAACGGACTGCCTCAGGCAGAAAGGAGAGCCTTGTCACTGAAGGTCTTCCCAGAGCGGCTAGCTGACCCCTTGGGGGCAGTGGGGTCCATGGATCTAGACGATCTTTGAGGTACTGTTATTCTGAATTCCCCTCCCTCCCAAAAGATTGGCTTAAATGCTTCCCAGGAATGTCTTTTTCTTTCATAAATTATTAGAATATCAACATATAGTCTAGGTAGACATCCAGGAGTTCAATTACTCTGGTGAGTTTTGTTTTTTTTTTTTTAAGAAATTGCAAAACAAGTGGTTTGGTTTTTTTTTTTATTGCAACCCAAGAAGTAAACAAACTTTAGGAGAACTAGGATAGTCAAAATAATTTCTGAAATAGCAAAGCCCACTAGAAAAGCAACTCCAAGAGTCGAACAGAGGAAATGGGCCTTATTGCCTTTTGGCCCAGCTTGATAGCTCTAAAAGCATCCTGCCCCATGGGCAGGGACTCTGCCATGACTAGGACCACCTGAACTGAGGGTTGCAAAGGGGAGTGATGGCTGCCCCTGAGGCCTGGAGCCCAGAGCAGGGTCCTTTTGGCTGGCTGAAGCTCAGTCTCCCATGCTCATCCGGCTCTGGATGGTCAGGTCATCTTGTTTCCCTTCCCCTCCGCTCCCATTTTCCCCTAATAGTAAAATGTCTACTGCTTCTTCCTCCACACAGCGGGGAAAGGGTGAACTGGGGGGAGAGAGGGAAGAAAGGGCCTGAAGGATTAATGAGCTGATTTTCATAAGGCACTTGGACATCTTGGAATGGAAAGCAGCCTGGAAGTTCAACAGCACAACCATTTACTCGGTACATTTTGCCAGCTGGTCATTCATCATCAAAAATTCCCCTATAACTCTGTGACTATTGCTTAATCACCATGTATAAATACCTATTAATCTTGCAAAGTCAAAACACAAACAAAAGACAAAAGTCTTAATTTTTCGTGTCCTTATATTGAGGTTCAACATTTCAGAGATGGACTGGTATGCCAATAACTTTGGGATTTTTGTTTTTAAACCTTCTTCAGAAATGAAAGAAGCTTCTCCTTCCCTTTCCTCCCACCCCTTTCTTTTAGACTTCCTTTAAATAAACTGACTGGACTAAATGAACTAACCCGCAGTAGATGCTAATGATCAAATAAATTATAGAAGAAAAACGTGCTGTGTTAAAATTGAAACTAACATTTTTGCATTAATGATGTTCCAAAACCTATATTCAAAATACACAGAAAAACTTTGAGCAGTTTAAAATGAGCATATTTATCCTACTCACATTTTCTTTCAAGTATAAATTATAAGGCCCCTATTCATTTAAAAAAAATCTCTTCTGCAGTTGAATTTCATTTATACCAAACTTTAGAGTCTATGACAGGAAATGCATGCTGGTGAGGGACTGTCAGCAGAGACTGTGGCTTTGGTGGAGGGGGAAGATTTTCATGTGGAAAAGGAGACCACAGGGCAGGCTTCCCAGCATCACTTTGGCGAGGCGAGATGGCAGAGGAGGGAGTCACACCATTAGCAATCTCTTCTTTGATTGTGAGGAGGAACAGTCAGCAGGTTTTGGTTTTATCACTTAAACCCAATCCAAGAATTTCTTATATAGACACTGTGAGATTATTCAAGTTAATGGAAGAGAGCATGAGTACAGAGAAGCAGGTATTTGGCTTTGGAATATACCAAAGTATGTGAAGCTAATTATACCTTACCTAGGCTGATATCAAAATGAGTTTACATTCCAAGAGCATGTCTAATTAATAGTGGTAGGAGTAGGGTGAAACCTGAGATTAAGAAATCGGAAGACAACCTACAAACTGGAAAAGGTGCTCTGGGGTAACGGTGACACTAGAAATCTGTTGGCGATTTTTGTTCCTTTTAATAAGGGAAACAAGGACCAAGTGAATCTAGATTGTCTCATGCCTTTGTTTCAATTCAAAAAAAATATATTAAGTGCCTCCTGTGTGCCAGGTATTGTGAAGGGGGGGAGAAAAAGAGGAGGGATGGAGAAAGAGAGAGAGAGGAAGAAAAAGAAAGAGAAAGAGAGAGAAATAGGGGGAGAGAGAGAATAGGGAGAGAGACAGAGAGACAGGAAGAGACAGAGAGAGAGAGAGAGAGCTGTCAAATCAGAATAGGTGCTATAAGAACAAAGACATAAGGCATTAATTCACCAGGTGGAGAGAAGAAGTAACTCAGACCTGGGTACCTGGGGGGATTCCCAAGCATCTTCATGGATTAAGAGCTAAGGATCATGTTGCTTTGAGGCTCTCCCAGAAGTTACACCATAATGGCAGGAATACATGAGGAAGAAGCTATGGTGAGATCCAGCTAAGAAGCTCTATGAATTGTTGAACCAGTTGAACCTAGTGTCAGGTGACTATTAGGACCTGCCTAAGGACTTTAATGTGATGCTGTTTTACCAATTACAAAGTTGGCATTTGGACTTACAGAGGGGCCTGAATGTGTTACCAGCACCTTTCTCTGGAAATCCTGGTGTCATATGGCCCCTTAAGGAAGGAGAAAGGGAGATTCAAAAGCTCTATGTGACCATAATAGCTAGATGGGGGCATCCCCCTTCCCTCATGACATATGGAGATGCTAAGCTCTAATATCTGACCATGTTCTAATTGCTGTTAAAGAACTTGTGAAAAATACATTTTTATCATAGATACATGGATATTTGAGAAACAAAAGTATAGGCATATGGTTTCATGATCTAAGAAATTCCAATTTGTTTTCCTGAAATTTGCATTTAATGAAGACTTGCTGTGTGACTCTGGGCAAACAGCTTGACTTCACTTAATCAGATTGAGGTGATCCAGTAACTGTGTCAAACAACCACACGGGGTGGGAAACACAGGAAGCCCAGCAGTACAGGGCATGGAATTTTACTAAATTGTACTAGTTGACCTTGCCCGAATAATGTTCCTGATTCTTATTTCTGTGATAAGATCGGCTCATTCAAACTTAAGCTTTGTATTGGAAGTGGCTGGATTCAAGGAAGGTTAAGGGAAGCAGGAGAAGAGACCTAGAGACTCTACCAGGAGAAGTCTAAGGGCTTGGGGCCATTTTGTCAACCATTCTACCAGTATTTTACTTTGAACCCTTCATGACCCTCTCTCTCTGTCCCTTTCGGGATCCATCTTACAGTTCAATTAAATTATAATCTCCCTCTTCCTACCCTGGTGCTGTTAAAATATGAAGAAGAACAATCTGCATAATAAAATTCTTTGGCCATTCTAGTAATGGATCTGTGAGCCCAATCATGATCAGTAGGCAATATGCATGTATGTATGTGTGTACGTCACGTATATAGACCGCGCCATTTCCTCTCTCTGACCCTCAGCTTCTCCATCTCATAAAACAACAGGTTAGGGACTAGATGATCTTCCAGGCTGATGTTTGTAGTTCATGTTTTGCAACACAATCCTTATAGTGAGACCCCCCTGCATCAAAATCATTTTATTTTAACTTGTTTTTCTGCTTTTATTTATTTTTGCTTCTCTTTTCACAAAGAAAATGTTCTAGGTTCTAGAGTCAATCAACAAGAGGAGAAAGAAAGGAAAAGAGAAGAAAGAAGATAAAAGGAAAAGAGAGGAGAGGTTCAAAGCAGGATTTACTTATTCCTCCTTCTATGGGATGCCCTCCTTTTTCTTCACCTAGCCAAAACTAAGCAGTATTTCAAGGTCAACCCAAGACATATTTTCTTTTCCAAGTCTTCCCAGAAAGTTTCTGCCACCTCTCCCCTTTCCTCTTCGAGCCTTACATTACATAAAGATTAGCATTCACATGTTTGCACTGTTATGTGGTTGTTTTGTATATCATCTTATCTCCCAAGCTAGAAGATACCCCTGAAATGAGGAACCACAGAGGATCAGGGCAACTTAACATATAAAGATCTCCTAGTCCAATCCCCTCATTTTACACACAAAGAAAGTACACAGGACAAGAGAGGCTTTCTCTTCTTTTTGTCCCCTCCTGGTCCCCCATTTCCTCCTAGTACATTTCTTCCTTCCACCAAGTATTTCATATTTATCTTGCATATACCCATATACGCACATGCCATTTTCCATTCTCCTATCCAATGAAGTATAAACTCCTTGGGGGCTGGGACTGTTTCATTTCTGTCTCTGTATTCTCAGTTCCTAGGGTGGTGCCAGTCAAATAGCAGGGGCAAAATAAATCCTTGTTGATTGACTACCTAACACAGGGTTGGGCACATATGTGCCATTGTAATAGATGTTTGCTTGACTGAGTGATGGATGGAAATCCATATTCCACTCCTCTCTCATCATCCAAAAATTCAAGCTAATGGTTTTTATTATTACAACCCCAAGTTTTAAATGGAGGACAAGTCATAAGCAAACAAGCACTCATTAAGTACCTACTGCATGCCAGGCACCCTGCTAAGTGCTTTACAAATATTGTCTCATTTAATAAGAGGATAGACACTCAACCTGTATTTGTAAAACTTCCACCAATGGTTTTACAATTCCTCCCAACTGTAACACTAATGTATACCTAACTCTGATAACTCCTCGGAGAGGCAGGGGTTTTCACATTCAATAGGCAGGGGCTTTCACATTCACATACCTTTTGGCCAACCAGAGTTTGGCTTTGATACAGACAGTGATGTCAGTCATCTCCTGCTGAAAGTCAGAATTCGCTCTGTGTTTGGAGTCTGAGTAGGACTGTAACAAATGAAAAACCTAAACCAAAGAAATAAAGAAAAAACACGATAGTGTACTGTGAAAATGTTTTTCTAAATGCCCAGTTTCTTACTTTCACTTTTCCTCAAAATAACTCCTCTCAAAAAACCCAAAAAACCAAAAAAAACAGCCACCTGCCGAACGCACCTTGAGTGTCCTTGCAGAGAAAAAGTTTGTTGGTTTTAGGGAATGCAGTAGCCATGAGAAACTTTCATCCTTAATTGGTTTCTGTCCCCAAGGTGCCTTTCCTAATTCCAAAAAAGGCAATTACTTCATCACTATGATGATCATTTGATATCACATTCTATTAGGTAACCTACAAACTGATTTCAATAAAAAATTTAAACATCTTTCTTGATGTCAACAGTCTCTTATAAAAGCAAAATGTGTCTTTTAAAAGCCAAAGTCTCAATACTTTAGGAAAATAAATCATCCTGTTAGTCTAAACAGGCTGGCAGGACTGGGTTCTTTGGATCAGACTTGGTTAGAAAAGCTTTGCTTGGTTTCGAGCCAATGAGTAACAAACCCTATTTCTCCTGACCTCAGGCCACGACCCTCACAAATCATTTAACTTTTCTCTCCCTAACTTTCATCCATAAGACAGAGACAAGGATAATGAACCAGAGGCCACATTTGCGCCAGAATTATAGGGAAAGACATGGAGGCAGGTCATGCTGGATAAATTAGGAGTAGATCTAATCGATTTGTGCTGCTTTCTTATTCTTTCCTATGTCACAAACACAAAAAACATCTAGTAACTCTTATCTATTAACAGGATTCTGTATATATACAATGCCCAAATTAAGGTAAGACATTCCCTGTGCTGTAGGACTAAGTACACCTATAACCAGTACAGAGGCTCTGTGGGTCTGCCTGTGTGTGGTGGCACTCTCCTTTTACTCCGCCCACCTCCTCATCATTCCACCCTGCCTTCTAGTGAGTATTCTCACCTGCACACTTATCCTTATCCCCTCCTTCCCATTGGCTCCTCTGGTGTTGCCTACGAAGATGCCCAAGTTTTGCCCATGCTTAAATGAATCTTCCTTCGATTCTATCGTCTCCTCAGGTCCTCTCTGCTCCCGTTCACTGCCAAGATGCTACAAGGAGCAACGTTCTCCTGAAGCTCCCACTTCACCACTCATTCACTTACTTTACAACTCATTTCAATCAGGCTTCCCTTTCCACTACTTGACAGAAGTTTGAGACTCACAAGTTGTAATTGCTCCACTGCTCAATCCAGGAGCATTTCCTCAGGCATCAACCTCTTTAACCCATAAACCACACCCTCTTCTTGTTATCTCTCTCCTACTTGTCTTCCTGGGGTGCTATTTTCCTCTGGTCTTCCTACAGCCAGTCTGCCACCTGCCATTTTCTTCTCAATTCCCTGAAGTGTAAGGATCCCTCAAGGCTCTGACTTAGGCCTTCTCTTCTCACTTTTCACTTTCTTCCCAGTCCAACTTTCTCTCCTTAATTCATTTTACCTGGCCATGTGCCTGCTGGAGATGTGCATCTCAATGTCCCATGGGCACTACAAACTCAAGACATTCCAAATGGAACTTTCCCCTTCTCCCAATTTCCCTATTTCTCTTCAAGACACCACCTCTCATTCTCCTAGTTACCTAGGTTTAAAGACTTGTAGTTAACACTGACTGTCCTGTCATTCCCCAACTTTTATCAGTTGCTGAATTTTGATGATTCTTCTTCGATAACAGAACATCATTTGCATTCATCCCCTTTTCTCTTCCATTCATATGGCTAGAAACCTCGTTCAGGCCATTATCTCCTCTCTCCTAATAGATCTTTCTAATTCTAGTTTCTCCTTTCTACAAATCATCTTCCACAAAGAGGCCAAAATAATTCTCCTAAGGTACAGGTCTAGTCATGTCACTTGCCTGTTCAAAAATTTTTAGTGGCTTCCTTTTGACTCAAGAATAAAACACAAGTTTTTCAACCTAGTACTCAAGGTGCTCTGCAATGTGGCTCTAACTGTCCATGTTCCAGCAAGCCTGGAACTTGGAGCTATTCCCCAAACTCAGTATAATAACTCTCAACCCCCATGATTTCCTATCAGCCATATCCTAAGCAACTGGGGCAGTATGGCATGATGGCTAGAGAGCTAGTCAGAAAGGACCTGATCAAGCTTCACCTGTGACATATATGGGCTTTGTAACCCTGGACAACTCACTTACACTTTAAGTTTCCAGGGTATCTCTCTAAGACTGTAAGACTTGGTAGAGGGCACATCCTCACCTGGGAGCTCCCTGTACCAAAGAAACGACAGGTCCCGGCCCTATCCATCCCCTTGGCATGTCAGCCAGTTAGCCATTCAATAAATATTTACTAAGATTCCTTATCTTCCTCAGAGGTTCAAATGCTGTCTTCTCCATGAGGTCCTCCCTGAGCCCACAGTTGCCAATATTTCCTCCTGTTTCAACAGTCTTTATTTATTTACTTACTTGTGCCCCTGTTGTATCTAGTATGGAGGCCCTGACCCCTTTCCATGCCTCCTTACCCCATGACAAACTCTTGGGAAGCAGGACTATCAACACGCCTTCCACAGAGCAGGCTCTTAATAAATGTTTACCGACTGACTGACTGGGACCAACGCATTTTTGCCTCTTTATCCCTAATACTGAGCATATTACTTGGCATACTGGAAATAACCCATATCAGGTCAGTTAACAGTAGAAGGAGCACTGGGTGGGAACCCTAAGGGCTAGTTTTAGCGCTGACAATGTTGGGGGTAGAGGGGAGGCGTGGTTTCTTCATCTGTATTGTAAGAGGGCTGTGATTTCTAAGGTCCCTTAGCAGTTTTCTAAAAGGAAGTTTTATTCATGGCTTTCATCATTTCTGGAAATGCCATCCCCCCCACCAAAACTGCCTCCTTCTTTTAAACAGAAAAAGAATTAACTATAAAACACCGTATCCGGTGACTCGAGTCTGACAACATAGACAATCCTCTGGCCCAGGAGTCATCCCTCACCACCACCCCTGCCGAAGGGAGGGAGGAGTTTCTATTCTCCAGGACCCCCACTGGCTTTTCACTTAATCACAATTCAGTTTCTTTTTGGTGACCTAACTTTTTAGAATGCCTGTATCAGTTTATATAGATCTTTTCAACATTCCACAGAATCCCTCATGTCCTAATCTTCTGCTACATGAGTGTCCTTTTGTATTTGTACAGAATCATTTATCTAACCATTCCTCAATTGATAGGCACCCCTCTGCTTCTAATTCTTTTTTTCTGGGGGGGGTAAGACCCCCAAAAGTGCTGCTGTGGTAATTCTGCTGTATATATTGGGCCTCTCTTTCTGTCTTTGGCTCTTTAAGGTATGTGCACAGATATGAGACTGCTGAGTCAATCATTATGGTGAGTTTGGTCAGTTTTTTCCCCCAGGATTCCAAATAAAAATCCAGAACGGTTGGATCAACTCACAGTTCAGTTGTCAGTACACTTGTGATCCTATCTTCCCTCCAACATTGACTGTCTAAGGATTTTGTCACTGTCAATTTTCAGGGGTTGGGGTAGAATTCTAAGATGTGTTTTCCAAAGGTTAGCAAAGTGTATGTTCAATAAGCGTTTATAGAATTGAATTGAACTGAATTTATCAATTATCTGTTGGGGAATACTTCTTGGTCTCACATATGTATATCAGTTCCTTATATACCTCAGATATCTCACAGTTTTAATGTTTTAGAATTCTACATATCATTCCCTTCTTTATGAAAATCAGGACTCATCAGCCATGCTGAAAAGTGTGGGGGTGGGCTGGCAGGGCAGGAAGGAGTGTGTGGAGATCAGAGATAAACAAGACACCTCCCAGAGGAAAAGATCCATTGTCTCAATCTCATTATTCCTATAACTTAGGACTGCTGATAATCTTACTTGCCAAACACCAGTTACTACTCTAACTTTCCTTTTCCAGAGAGGAGTTAATGAACACAGCAGTAGGGTGTGGACTTGTTATCCATAAAAGAATGCAACATGAAAATAGGAATCAGGGAAATTTATTTTAAAAACCTATAAAAAGGGGCCACTAAGATGAAAATTTAAAACCACAATAAAATAATAATGGCCCAAAGATAGGAGCAGGAGGGGGAAAGACTAGAAACCAGGAACCTTCACGAACGGTGCCTTTGGTTGTAATCGGCTCTGAAGGAATTGAGCTGGGTGCATGGAGGTAGCTCTTCTAGAGGGCAGAATCTATTTGGGATCACTGATAAACATTTGAGTAGCTAGCTTACTATTTACAGAAGATAAACCACAATTCATTTCTATATGTTACAGCTAATTTTTGTTTCCTAAACAGAAGGAATTGTGTGGGAGAACTAACCCCAGGCTCCCACACGGAGAATGAACGTGATTTCTCTAATAATGGACCTGTTATTTCAAGGACAACATCAAGTGTCACTACCTCGTCACATTTCTGCAGGGACCCAAACCACTCATCTTCCAGTCTGGAGAAATGTGTCTGGCTGAGATGTCTGCTACTATGTTTGGTGGTTGCTAGAGTGAGAAGCCTTCCTTTGTCCAAATCCTCACTATTCGGAGGGAGCTGGCAAAGTGATCAGGCTTCAGTGGACTTCTAAGCAGCGGGCCCTTCATGGTATCACAAGATGGTTATTAATCAGCAGACACTAGCAAGTTACATGACTTTGGAATCTCCTGTTTCAGAAAGCTCCAAATGCCACATGTTTAGAAGAAACATTAGCAAACTGATGGATGTTTAAACTTAGTCTTCTATTTGCTCACCTAAGTTGGCAAAAACAAGTTTGTTTTTGTAATGCCTGGTTGATCCCTAGTGGCTTATGAAAGGCAGTCTACTGGTCCATCAATTCTGTCACTTTGGACACAAACTCTGACAGTAATTGTAATCCTGGGTCACTTGTTAGGTTAGTGGAATGATCCATTTACATTTGACCAAAGGAAAACATGAGTACATTTAGGAAAAACTCAGGGAAATGAAAAAAATCAGTAGGTGGGAAGGGAAGAGAGACACATTGGTACCTAAAGGGAGAAGCAGTGAAGTGAAGAAACAGGGGAGCAAGAAAAAAGACTGACCAAGTATTAACAGTAAGTATTTAGTAAGTGACTACTAGGTGCCGGGCATTGTGTTAGGTGCTGGGGATACAGAGACAAAAGTCAAATTGTAAGTGATGAAAAAGGGAAAGAAAGAAGGAAGAGAAAGGGGAAAATACAGAAGAACAGAGGCAGGGAGAAAAGTGTGTAATCCTTGATTTTAAAAGTGTAAAACATTTGAAAAACATAATCATTGATTTGCTTTATAAGTACTTCTGTATTCAAAATGAAGACAATAACACAGAAGAACATTCCCAAGAACCATTCATGATGTAAGTTTTAATTATTCTAAGAAAAATCAGTTCACAGCTTCTGGAGCATAAGGAATCTATCACGGAGGTTATTATTTATGGGTCTTAATACCTGTTTTTCAGTAACGATTTTCTGAATGATTAATTTTTTATATTTCATAAAGACTCTAGGAAGGCAAGATCCATGCTTATATAACTCTCTCCATGCAGTGTGTGACATAGAAATATGTGCTTACTAAAGCATTTATCAATCCATCAGTCAATAAACATCTACTACTGGCACCTAATAAGCATAAGGCACTGTGGTAGATGGGGCAGTTAGGTGGCACAGTGGACTCATCTTCATGACTTCAATCCAGCCTCAGATACTTAGTGACCCTGGGCATGTCACTTAACCCCATTTGCCTCAGTTTTCTCATCTCTAAAATGAGCTGGAGAAGAAAATGGTAAACCACTGCCATTTTTGCCAAGAAAACTTCAAGTAGGGTCACAAAGAGCCAAACAAGACTTTGATGAATCACCAACAAACTGTGTTAGGCAGTTAGAGTAGGTAAAAAGAAGGATGAGGGGAATGAGGAAGAGAAGGGGGAGGGTGGAAGGGGAAGAGGGAGGAGAAAAAGGAAAAGGAGGAAGAGGAGGAGAAGAAAGGAGAAGGACGAGAAGAAAAAAAGGAGAAGGAGAAGAAGGAGGAGAAGAAAGAGAAGTCGCTCCCCTCAAGGAGCTTTTAGCCTAGTTGACATCACACAACATGTACACACAGAAAGAGTAACAGAATCATAGATTTCAAGCCATCTGGATCAAATCCAGTCTCCTTATTTTACAGATGAAGAAACTGGGACCTAGACTGGGGAAGTGAAAGCTGACCTAGGTCCTCTAACTACAAAGTCAAGCCATTTTCTGTTATATCACATTGACAGAGAAAAAACTACCCACGCAAAGCAGTAAACAGTATGAAAACAACTACTTTGACAGAGCAAACTGTACCAAATGAGTGGGACAGAATTAAGTATTAAAGACATTTGAAGAAAAGGAAGCTCACTGTAGGCTTCCTAGAAGAGGTGAGACTTGAGGGTAGAGATTCTGAGGTGGGAGGATAGGTGGGCAGGGGAACATTCAAGGGGAGAAAACTAAAAGCAGTTCCCATTGAAAAATCAATGATCATCTGACAGTTGATTCTAGAGGCTCTTCTAGCATTTTGGTGTCACGGGCCCTTTGGGTGACAGGCTGGTGAAGCCTATGAACTCCTTCTCAGAAGGATATTTTTAAATGAATAAAACCCTTAGGATTCCAAAACAGCGATCAGACTCTTTTAAAAACAAGGTAACATACCCTAAGGCTGAAGGAGGAGGAGGAGTGTTGTTTCTGAGGATCGGTGGGTGAGCAAGGAAGTTTGGCTGGGTCACAGAATGCACTATGGCGCTGCCAGGATGGGCAGTGATATGAAATAAGGCTGGGGAGGGAGATTGAGGCAAATTGGGAAGGGTCTTAAATGACAAACAGCTGTCTATATTTGGCCTGAGTTTACTGAATGGGGTAATAATGCATTTAGACTTGCACTTTAGGAAAACCACTGTCAGCTGTATAGAGGGTGGGTTAGAGTAGTAGAGACTTGGGGCAAAGCAGGCCAGGGCAATGAGGAGGTTACGGTAATAGTCCAAGATGGGTGATGAGGGCCTAAACCATGGAAGAGACGGGAATGGAGAGGGAAAAGAAGACAGAAGGAAGAAATAACGTTCAACCAGAAAAATCCTTTCACAGTCATCAACATCAGATAAATTTGTAATTAGTTAATGTCATGTTCTAGGCTACTAAAGAGGGCTAAAAACAAGAATGGAGGGATGAGAGGGAAAAGATGAAAAAGAACCAACAGGCCACATTCCTGACTTTAGAGAGTTTATAATGACTGAAAGAGAAGATGTATATGTGAAAACCACCGAGCAGTCAGGCCTTGAGTCTCCCGCCACTACATCTCCTATGTTTGTCACCATCTCCTTTCCTCGCATGTGGCCACCACTCTCATTCAAAACCTTATCCTCTCTCATCTGGACTACTGTGGCAACTCTAGTTCCACATTTCCCACCTGCCTACTCACATCTCTACTTGGATAGCCCATAGGTATCTCAAGCCCAACATGTCTAAAATGGAGTTCATCATCTTTCTTCTAAAAAGTCCAGTTCCCCCTAACTTTTCCCTTTCTGCTAAGGTCATCCCATTCTTCCTATTACCTAGGTGTACAACCTACAAGTCGTCCTCAACTTTTCCCTCTTTGCTCACTCCCTGTACATCGACATTGCCCTGTCCCCTCCCATATCAAATCAGTTACCAAGACACATTCATTCCACCTCCTTAACGCAGTCTTGCATCTGCGTTCTTTTTACTGATGCCACTATCAACCTGAGCCAGTCTTTCCTCACTTATCTGAATATTGCAATAACATTTTAAATGATGTCGCTGTATCCTCTCTCTCTCCCTTCCTATCCAAACTCCCAGTGTTGTTGATCAGTCATGTCTGACTCTTCCTGACCCCATCTGGAGTTTTCTTGGCAGAGATACTGGAGTGGTTCGCCATTTTCTTCTCCAGCTCATTTGACAGATGAGGAAACAGTCAAACAGGGCTAAGTGACTTGCCCAGGGTCACACAGTGTCTAAGGCCAGACTTAGATGAATCTTCCTGAGTGCAGGCCCAGCGCTCTGTGTATGGCACACTGAGCTGCCCAAGCTCCACAACGCTGCCAAATTAACATTCCTAAAGCACAGGTCTAATCAAGGCACCCCTCTGCTCAAAAAGCTTGGCTGCCATCCTCCAAGACAAAATAAAGATTCTTCTAGGTGGCTTTGAAAGTCCATCCTCCTCTGACTCTTTCCTGCCTTCTTGGCCCTACTGCCCACCTTTCGCTTTCACATACTCAATGTTCCAGCCACAACGGAGCCCTTGTGTCCCCTGGACACTGATGCTGCATCCCTTCTTTATATAGGTTGTCCCCCATTCTGGGAGGAGGCACTGCTTTCTTTGAAATTTGACTCAAGGGCCACCTCTTTCAGGAGGCCTGTCCTTATCTTCCAAGGGACTCCTGGCATCTTTGACAGTTGCCCTCCCGTCTCCTCTCTCGTCACTTTGTCTTTACAAAGCAATCTGTTGTGTATACTTCCTATTTACTTATCTGTAAACAGCTGTCTGCCCTGTGGAACGTCAGCTCCTTAAGGGAAGTGACTGTGTCATTTCCATATTCATATACCTGGTGCCTGGCACACTGTTCTTCTTGTTGTTCAGTTGTTTCTGACTCTTCACAACTCCATTTGGGGTTTTCTTGGCAAAGATAACTGCAGTGGTTTGCCATTTCTTTCTCAATTCATTTTACAGATGAGGAAACTGAGGCAAGCAAGGTTAAGTGACTTATCCAGAGTCACACAGCCAGTAAGTGTCTAAGGCCAGATTTGAATTCAGGAAGATGAGTCTTCCTAACTCTAGACCCAGCAGTCTATTGACTGTGCCACCTAGCTACCCCTGGCACATGTGGATACCTAATAATTGCTTACTGAATTAAACTAGATGTCATTTTTTTTTTACAAAGTAACGTAACTGAAGCCCAGAGATGTTATATCATTTGCCCAAGGTCACCCCTTCCCTCAGAATCCACTTTCTACTCAGCTGATACCTTCCCCAACTCAGCCTTCCCTGACCCCAAACACCCCCAAACCACATATGACTCTTTATTGTCCCCAGGACCCTGTTTGCCCCTGAAAGTTCTTCCTAACTTGTCCCCTCTCCCTTCAGGTCCTCTCACACTCTCCTACTCTCAATGTCCCACTGGCTTGCGGTGTCTTGAACATAGCACCCACTGCATGCCGCTCTCTCCATGTCTCTGCACTAACTATCCCCCAAGCCTAGAAGGCTCTGCCTTGCAGCTTCCTTCAAGCTACCTGAAATCTCACCTTCTGAAGAAGGTCATTCCTGGCCCTGCCCACAGCCAGTGCCTTCCTCTTTGAGATCACCCTCCCTCTACTCTGTGCTCATCTCTCATTTGTACTCAATGACTATTTACATGTTGTCCCCTCAAGTTGGAATGGACACTTCTTGAAGGCAGAAACTATTTCTGGCTTTCACATATTGGCTCTCCAGTGCTTGGTGCAGGACCTCGCGCCTAATAAGTGCTGAATTCATGTGTGCTGATGTACTGACCCAGTAAGGGGAAATAATAACGAGAATGGGTACTTAAACAGGACTTTAAGGTTTACAAACCTCTTCTCATTCCTCACAACATCTCCAGCAGGTAGATGGTATGATTATCTCCCTTTTACAGATGAAGAAACTGAGGCAGACAGAGGTTAAATGACTTGCCCAAATTTACAGTAAGTGTTCAATGTAAGATTTGTACTCAGGTCGTCCTGACTCCAGGTCCAGTGCCCTCTTTATCCACTGGGCCAGCCACCATACATTGATCCAACTTATAAGAATGGGGTAATATCTCCCTGCTTTTGCATCTCTGCCAGTGGGATTAGGGACTCCCTTTGCTCCAAACCATAGAATGGAGCTAACACGGTCAGAGGACAGAGTAGGGGTAAGGGCAGAGACGCTGGAGAAAGTAGGGGTGGGAATTTGCGGGAAGCCCAAACCTCATACCAGCATAAAGCCCCACATTTCAGGAAAAACTGGTTCCCTATCATTCACATTTTTTTCTTTTTCCCTAAGAGTCCCAGGGACTGGTCTGCTTGCCAGCCCGCCAAAAGCCACCTGCCACATGATTTCTCCTTTGGTCTCCATTCGGAATGAGAAGCCAGTCTGGCAGTCTCTTCTAGCCCGTTCGTCTACAAGTTTACTGAGAGCAGGGATGATGTTTGTCACGGTAACCTTGGTGCCCAGTACAGTCACACATGCTGACTGATAGTCAAGTCAAGAAACCCTTAACAAGTGCTTATTATGTGAAAGCCTCTGGGTTAAGAGCTAGCAATACAACTTTTTTTTAAAAAAGTTCCTGCCCATAAGAAGCTTATAATCTAATGTGAGAAGACACAGAAAAGGAAGCGGAGGTAGGAAAGAAGAATCCAGAGGCAAGCCCACAGAAGGAGGAAGCAGTGAACCAAACGTTCACTTGTTAACAGTCCTGACAGTTTTGATCCCCCTGTCCCTGAATAAGGAAAATTCTTTTAAAGTTTTCTAAAAGTTTGTACCGGTAGGAATGGTGCGAGCTGAGAAAGGGGTGGAGGCTGGGGGGGCAGGGATGAAGGGAAGGGAGGAGGGCATTTCTAAGCAGCAGCAACTGCGAGACAAGGGGAGAGCTCCTGTGCCGCTTTGCCTAAAGTCACTGTTCCAAGGTGGATACTGGCGTATAAAAGACATCCGTAATGAATCAATCAACAAGCATTTATTAAGCGCCTACTATGTGCCCAACACCATGTTAGGTCCTCGGAGCACAACGTGATGAGGAATATGACCATTCAGTTAACCTCTCTGGGCCTGCTTCCTCATGGCTAAAATAATGGGATTGGCCAACGCCATCTCTAAGACACCTTCCATCTCTAAAGCCCGTGAAGCTACGAAGGATCCCTGCTTGGAGTCAAATTCTGAGCCAGGTTTTTAAGTAGTTGGGGAATAAAGAGTGGCGCAGAGGAAACGTAGAAAGACTATGTGGGGTGGGATCTTCCCCACTGGTGGCCCCTTCCTCAGACCTAAAACATGAGAGGATGAGCCTCTGGAAAAGGAAACCAAACACCAGCCTGAGGAGCTTCAGAAAAGCAAGAAAAAAACTAGAAGCAGTCATCCCCAGTTACAGTTTGAACAGCAACTCAGAGGTGGCCCCAGGTATCCCTAGAGACCCCAGGGGTCTCTGGCACTAACCTTACAAAGCATAGTTAATACCTGAATAAATGCCCCAGGACTAAGGAGAGAATCACAAGTCAACAATCCCTGAAAAAGCTCACATTGCCCAAGTAAAATATGCCTGGTTTATACTGTTGGACTAAAATAGATGCTTGTATTGGACAAGATCAACATGATCTATGACTGTTTGGGAATGCAAGGCTGAAATGGGTTTTCCTCTTCACCAAGCATGGCTTCCAGGCAATTTTATCCTCTATAAAATCAACAGCAGCATCAGAGTTCCAGAGCTCTGGCAGCATCCAGCAATAATAAGGCCTGAGCTAAGCAGGCCAAGCAAGAGTGTACCTCCAATGAGAAAACAGGCTTTCATTTTGGAGATTAGGTAGAAATGGGGAAGAGCAGTAGGGAAAGCCTCTTCTGGGGGATAATGCTTCTTCTATATATTAATAATGCTAAGCTTTACAGACTGGCAAGCCATCTGCGCCCTCTTCTCACACAAACCCCTGTCTATACCTACCTGCTTCAGAGACTGTGTTTTCTTAGAAACAAATTCGATTAATTCTTTAAAGGCAGCAGATTGCAGCTAAACCATTCAACCCTATCATATTCTGCTAACTAAAAATTTCTGCATCTGCCATTTTGCAAAATAACGTTTTACCCCCTTCCCCTGTTGTTTCAAATCCTTTTCTCCCCACTAGCTACCCCCTCTCACCCAGGCTTAGTCAGTGCCACCTTTCTCCAAGCTCAGTGTTTATATAGGGTTTTATTTCGGCTGGTAAAACATCTGTATTTTTTCAGGGAGTTAAATAAATGATCTATGCCGGGAATGTACAGTATAGAGTGATGTCAGGTCCCTTTTTTTCAAGTCACTGGGCTGAACAGGCCAAGCATTGTTGGGAATGTGAATATTTATACTGCCGACTCAATTCATACAAACAGAGCTCAAGGCAGGCAGGCAGAAGCTATTTTATGGCTCCGGGTCAGACTGGGGGTGGGGGAAGGGGAATCTAGACTTGCTAATTCACAGAAATATGCCTAATCATATAACTTCTGGGAAACGGATGTTGCAAAGATTATTTCAAAGGCTAATTGTGTTTGTGTGTATGTGTGGGAGTGAGAAGGAGGGAGAAGAGGTCTCTGAACTCCCGCTGCGCTTATAATCAGTACCTCACAGTTTAGTTTTTAATTATTTTACATGACATACCTAGAGCTTGGAAAAAGTTTTTAGGTTCTTCTTGCCTAGCAGAGAAAGTAGGTACGTCACCTATATGGACCAGTCGAACCCCAGGCCAGTGTGTGGACCAGGAAGCATTTCAAGGGATTTTTCTCCAAACCCTGACCCACTTAAAAGATGAAATCAAGCCCCCTACACTTGTTTTAAGCAAGATTCAACCAAGTGACACCTGGCCTGAGCTTTTGGCTCAGTTGCTGGCAAGAGCTGGCCAGTAGTGAAACAGCACAGTATGTTGCCTTAGAGTCAGAAAGACCTGAATTCAAATCCCACCTAAGCCATTTAATAGCTGTATGGTGATGAGCAAGTTTAATCTCTGAGCCCCAGATGGATTACTGGTAAATGGAGGTTCACTCCTCTGTTTGTCTTGGAGGGAGCTAGGTGGCTCAGTGGATACAGGGCTGGGCCTGGAGTCAGGAAGACCTTAGCTCAAATGTGGCCTCAGATATCTACCTGCTGTGTGACCCTGGGAAAGCCACTTAACTTCTCTTTGCCTTAATCCCCTGGAGAAGGAAATGGCAAACCAGTCTAATATCTTTGCCAAGAAAGTGGCACATAGACAGTGTGGTCCATGGGGTCATGAAGAGTCTCATAACACAAACAAAAAGAGAATATCAGTATTAGCTAATACTAGGGAGTGTTGTGATGAGCAAGAGATAACATACATCAAGCACTTTGTAAAGTTCAACCTGAGACAAGTATTATGACCATTCTTCTTCTCATATGACCATGGATTGGGAGTTGGAAAAGTCATTAGATCCTGATGGCTTCACATGAAGAAGGACTAAAATGAGCGTATGCAGTTTGGGAGTGGGTAAGAGATACGAACAAGATCTCAGCACTAGAGGAAGAGGGCTCCTCTGGAAAGCAAAACTGCACCATGTCTCAATCCCAAGTGGCTGCTGGAATGGGGGGACCTTCTCAAAGCCTACCAGCTGAACAAGTCTAGAAAAGTAACAAATAGTCTGTTTTAGAACACGTTAAGTCCAACACGAACTCACAGAATTTAGAAATGTAGGGCACTTCGGAGATTATTGGGTCCCACCCCCTTATTTTATGGGCAAGGAAACTGATGCTCAGAAAAGAGCCTAACTTCATCATCATCATCTTCTTCTTCATCATCACCGCGAGCATTTCTGTAGTACTTTAAGGTCAAAGAACTTTATGTACTCCTTGACTGGATCCTCACAACCACCCTGGGAGGTAAGTGCTATTGTTATTCTCCGCATTACACAGGTGAGAAAACTGAGGTAGACAGAGGTTAAGAGGCTTGCCCAAGTTAACACAGTCAGGTGTCAAAGGCAGAATTTGAGGTTATGGCTTCCTGATTCCAAGTCTAGTGCTCTGTCTGCTGCTCCACACAGACATGAAAAAAACCCCGGCAAATAAGTGGCAGAGAGGCCTTTGACCCAGGGCCTTCTAATTGGGAGTTAAGCGTTCTTTTCACTCTGTCTCCTTTAGCTATTTAGCCACTGTTAAAAAAAATCCAGTGTGAAAAAAAATTCATCAGAGAATGGCTTATTAGTATTACTAATAATAAAGTAGTATTACTAATAGCATAACTAATTTAGTATAATTAAAAGTTAATTTTTTTCTAGTGTGCTTAAAATACAATTTTTATCTTTTTTTAATGGATACTCAAATTTTTAGGAATATCCAAAAAATCCCCTTAATAAAAGGATTTGTTTTGTGAAGTCTGTATTCAAAGGGCTGCACTTGAGGATCTAGAGGGCCACATGTGGCCTTGAGGTCACAGGTTCTCCACTCCTGCTTTGAAGGCTGAGCCATTTGTCTTTCCCTCTGGGATGAGCCTGGCTGGCCACATGGTCACTATATCTGGCCCTCCCAGTCAATCTGCACAGTCTACCCTGGTCACCTCCTTGACATCTGCCCCATATTCATGTAGTCATTTCTAGATCAGCTCTTGGTCACCCTTCAAGAGATTGTTCTAGCTCCTGAATTACAATCAGGTTGTCACAGAGGGTGTTAAATCAACTCCTCTGCAGTCAGTGTCATTCATAGGAGGATTGGTGAAAGAAACAGGAATGTCTGTTTAGCACAGAGGCAAGGGGAGGAGGGCAGGGGAGAGGAGGTCTTCAGAATCTGAAGGGATGTGGAGTGAGAAGGGAAGGGATTAGACTGGTTCTGTGTGGCCCTAGAGGGAAGACCCAGGAGCAAGAGAATGAAATGGAAAAAAAAGGACCAGTTTAGGCTTAATGTAAGGAAAAACTTGCCAATAACATGTTAGGATTTCCCATTCAAAAGTACAATGGGCTACTCAGAGGGGTCGCTGGTTTTCCTTCATTGCGAAGTGACCACTTTCAGAGTTTGTTGTGATGGAGAATCCTTTTTGGGTTTGGGTTAAACTAGATGGGCACGAGAGTACCTTACCACTCTAAAATCCTGTCAATCACTCTTATGTCACATGGCTATTGGGATAGTATGTGCACAATACACACATGCATAGATATACAGTATGTAAAGAAAATCTATCCATCTGTCCATCCATCCATCCATGCACATAGAGTTGGGAAGATTCATCTTCCTGAATTCAAATCTGTCCTCAGACACTTAACTTACTAGGTGTGTGATCATGGGCATGTCACTCAACCCTTTCTGCCTCAGTTTGCTCATCTGTAAAATAAGCTGGAGAAGGGAATGGCGAACCACTCCAGTATCTTTGCCGAGAAAATCCCAAATAGAGTCATGAAGAATCAAAAACAACCCAACAACTATCTATTTAGCTATCACTGTAATAAGTGTAAAATACATTAAGACTTTTAGGAAGCCTGAGTGAGATTTCATTTATATCTACATATCTATGCTTCAGAAATCCTGGGGGTGTTCCATTCAGTGGCACGGATTACGGGAGCACAGGTTTTGAGTTTAGAGGGCTCTAACTCCCAGGCAGGTTAGGGACTAGCTCAAGGTCACACAGCTTGGAAGTGGAAGAGATGTGATTTGAACCAGGATCCTTTGATTCAGAATCTGGTTCCCTTGCCACTGCATTATGTTGCTCTACAACATTTACTTGTCAAATGAAAAGTGAGAGAAAGAAATCATTTGCTAAAGTATGATGCTTGAATTTGTAAAAATCTATTTTCAAAAGTACAAGCATTCCTCCCTTGATTCAGTAGTTGAGGTCCTGCAAAGTAATGTAAAATGGAATGTTTATGCATCAAATCCTACGTTAAATATATTGGCAGTCTTGGTTATTAAAAGCTAGCCTGTTGCCGATCTTCTTCTAAAGTTTATCATTTATCTTTCACATACATCTGCACTCTCATGTTTTTGGTTTTTCTTAAGGAGTAGTGCACTGGTGATTCAAAACCTTGTAGCAAGAAATTTAAACAAGAAAACTGGGGAGAATCATGCACTTACTGTAGGCGTTTAATCAGGAAAATGGCCATAAAGTCAAGTTTCAGCAATCTGGCAAAGGGATTGCTGAGCCAGTTTCTCTAACTGTGCCTAGCTGCTTTCAGAGCTAGTTGACCCACTGAGGAAAAAGTCTGTAACATTTTGTTAATGGGCATCACAGCACCTGGTTTTCAGTATAGCTAAGTGAGTGATAATGACTAGTTTTGTGGACTATCCAAGCTCCCTTTTTCTCTTCCCTCACTGTTTGTTTTCACTCTTTCAAGGTTCCTTCAAGGTAGTTAGATGGTGTCCCAGAGAGAGTACTGAGCCCAGAGTCAGAAAGACATAAAGTTCAAATCAAGCCTTAGATGCTTTCTAGCTGTGTGACTCTGGGTAAGTCATTTAATCTATCTCGATTTCCTCATCTGTAAAATGAGGGTAATAATAGCCCCTACCTCCCAGAGCCATCTGTGAGCATCAAATAAGTTGACATGTAAAGTGTTATATAAATGCTATAATTAGCAAAGTAGTTTGACTAGAAAGAAGAAAGGACAATAGCTTCTTTGGGGTGAGGATTACGAATTGAGGGATAAATTGTGGATTATTAATAAATAGACCCTCATTACAAAAGGGATTATTTGTGGATTTCTCCATCCAAACCATCTTTAAACTGGTAGAGATAACCTAGAATTGATTGCATAGCACATAAAGACCCCTTGGTAACATTCCCCACCTTAACAGCATAAGCTCCTGGGTGAGAAGGACTGTTTCCTTTGTTTTTTGTGTCCCTAGCACCAAGACAATGTCTGGCATACAGCAGGTTCTTAATAAATGCCTGTTCATTGATTCAATGAATTATTTTCTCCAGATACTCTCAAGAATCATCTTGTAGATCCTATGTAATAACATTTTCATGGTATTTTTCCTGATATTAAAAAAGACAATCATCTATTAATGAAAAAGATTTTATCGGTTATGCTGTATCCCAGCCCATGCCAAGAAAACCAATGCATTAATTACTGGAAGAGAACATAGCTATACGGGGGTGTTTTTCCAATAAAAATCACAGCACAAACATTTTAAACGTTTCATTTTAGGGAAGTCTTGGTCTGGAACCTCTTGCCCCATCAGAAGTCAGTTTCAATAGTCAACTGAAGTGTTAATGTCATTGTCACAAAGGACATCTCCTAGAGGAGGAGGAGGAGGAGAGAATTATCCACCGGGGTAGGGAAAAACAGGTTTCCTAGCAACTGCTGCAATTGCCACAAAAATGTCAGCTCTTTAGAAAATAAAGCCAAAAGAAATTTAAGGTTATTACAGTTAATTTGCATTTTCCAGGCTTTATGGCAGTTGTAAAAATTTTCCTTTTAAACATAGTTTGACCCACCAAAAATTCTGCTTGAATTTAAGCATTTGGAATTAGGGTTGGTCAAGCTGCCACACTGGGGGATGCAAAGGTGACAAGGGTGGGGCAGGTGCAGTCAGACCTAAGGACTTCATCTAAGGTCCCAGAAAAAGCTGACTTTGCTGGATTGAGACCTGGGGACTTGCATTATAACAGACTCTTCTTTTTGAAAAACGAGAGTGGAATCTTTTCTTTGGACATTTTTGAGCTCTAATTTGTTATTACAAAGGTCATCAAAGTACACAAAAGAAAAAAATAACTCTAAAAGTTTGAAAGCCAAAAGGTGATAACTACTTTAAAAAATAACTATTCATATTTTCACATAATACAGGAGAAAAAAATGAATGCTGTTTGCATTAGGAAAGCACACCTACACGCTACTGGGTATTATAACATGGCCAAAAAGGGCAGATAGTGCCTGAACTGGGCCTGGGAGTCAGTAAAATCGGTGCAGAAAGACATGAGAGAACAAAGTAAAGGGATTTAAATGCAAAATAACAGTTTGTATTTTATCCTAGACAGGCAATAAATAGGAAGCAAGTGAGTGATAGTCAGACTCACACTAGGGATAAGAGTTTTATAACTAAGTCAATGATGGATTGGAGAGAATCAAAGTAGGGAGGTTAATTAAGAGGGTGTTACAATAGTCGAGGCAAAAGGGGATGAGGACCTGAGCTAGGAGGATGGCTGTCCACCAGGAGAGAAGGAAATGGATGCAAGGGATAGGGCTGAAGTGACGCATTTGGAGAGTGAGGGATGTTGGACAGGTGAGAATGAATCTGGGGCTTTAAACTTGAAAGGCTGATAGGATGACTGTGACCTTGACCCAGATGAGGAAGTTAGGGGGTGGGACTGATTTAGGGGCAGAGGGCATGAGTTCTGTTTGGGACGCGTTGGGTACACACGAAGGTGAAGAGATGTGCATGGAGATAATAACGGGACCCTTCCAACAAAATTCAACCTAAGAGAAAATGCAGAGAGAGGAAAGGCAGTGGGGGCACTGATTTGATTTCACAAAGGATACCGAGGCATGGTCAGGAGTGAAAAAAACCTGGAGAGAGGAATCAAGACGGTCAAAAACGAGACAGAATCCATGAAGACAAGGTACTGAGAAAAAGTCATCGAACTCCATAATTAAGAGATCATCGGTAACCTTGAGGAGAGCTGGGTCAGTTGAATGATGGGCAGAAACCAAAATGCGAGGCGTCAAGAGATAAGTGGGAGGTGAGGAAGAGGAGGCAAGGAGCACAGCCAGCTTTTCCTAGGAGTCTGGCTCTAAAAGGGAGGACAGCTGCAGGAGGGAGCCAGGTCAAGTGAAGAGTTTTTGTTTTTAAAGGATGGGTGAGATAATGGGCTTGTTTAGAGGCAGCAGGGAAGGAGTCAGTGGATAAAAAGCGAGTGAAGATTAGCTAGAAGAGAGTGTGATGCAAAGGGGGAAGCTCCTGGAAGAGACAGGAGGTGAGGAGCTGGCTTTCCAAAGGAAAAGAGAAATCTCTTCATCAAAGACTGAAGCAAAGGAAGACAGGGTAAGGGAGGATGCTGAAGGCATCCAAGGTATGGAACTGAGGAAAAGAGAAAGCTCATGAGGTACAGATTCTCCTTTCTCCACACTAAAGCATGATGCCAGATTCTCTGCTGCGAAGGAAGGAGAACAGGAGCGTAGGACAATCTGCATGGATCCATCACTATCTAAATTTGTAAGCAGACTAAGTTCTGGGATGGGTGGTCTCCGATACTTACTGAAAAATCATTATCGATATCCCCAAAAGATCATTTTACATAAGGTACCATGGTAATCACTGGAAAAGGTGAAGTCTCTACTCCCTAAGCCTTCATAATCTACCACCTGTTCAGCCTTGAGTGCCCATCTTAGCTCTTACTTACTCTCAGAAATGTTATCAAACTACCTCAGCCCATAGCAAATGCTTCTTCCTCTGAACTCCACTAGGACCTCTTGCCTAGATCACTCATACGGCATGGTGTATTATATATTGCCTTGAATTCTGAAGAATCTTTTTATGTAAGTCTACACACCACTATCCCAACTATAGTGTGATAATGCCATGGTATCAAACTCAAACTGTACATAAGGATCCCTGCAGGCTGCATATTAGAAAACCACACTTATTTATGTATTTCTCTTTTTAATTAAAAATCAACACATTGAAATCATATAGGAAGAACATTTTAATCTGGTTTGAGCCACACCCAGGGGTTTTGTGGGACACATGTGGCTTCTGGGCTGTGTGTTTAACCCCTCTAGCACAAGGCTTTCTGGGGAAGGGATCATGCTTTGCAATTAGGTAAGTTCTAGGACAGTAGGACCCAGGTAGTTCATGAAAGTCAGTATGCCCCCAACTACCTTAAGCCTTTTTGTGATCTCCATCAATGTCTTATATGTGCCAGTAGTTGACATTCAGTGGATTTTAGCTGATGCCTCCTTGAGTTTAAGGCAATGACATAATGGGATGCCCTGATTCAGAGAAGCACAATTTCAGTGCCTCGGTATGGTTTGGAGGGAATCTTGAGGTGTCGTAGGCTCCACCAAAGGACATACGTGTCTCTTGCCTGAGGACTGGCTTTGGTTATGTTCGGAGAGGTTCATCACTTAGTAGGTTTTAGGGTAATGACTTAACATTATTTTTTAGAAAATTTTTCCCTTTCTAATTAATTATTTATTTGCTTGTTTGTTTCTGAACTTAAGAAATAAAACATGCATTCCCACAACACAGGAGGATCATAAAAAAAAGATGATTGCTTTTGTAAATATTCTTCCATTTCACTTAAAATTGTTAAATTTATTGGCATATAATTGGGCAAAGTAACTCCTATTATAGTTGCTTTGATTTCATCTTCCTTATTGGTATATACTGAGAGCTAAATCAGGAAGAGTAAAAGCAGGGAAAGAAAATTATAGACTAATTTCATTAATGAATATGGATTTAAAAAATTTTTAAAGCCCTAACAGTTCATAAAGACTATCTACTAAAGTACAGAAGGCGCAACCTATGTTGGTGAAAGGGAAACCTATCCCAAGAAAATTAAATATATAGTACAAAACATACTAAATATATAGTACAAAACAACTGTGACTTTGGTTGTAATTTAATTTGCTTCTGAGGGTCCGGATTCAATTCCTAGCTCCAATCCTAACTAACTTTGTTACCGTGGGCAAATCATTTAAACTTGCAGGGCCTCAGTTTCCTCATTTGTATTATAGAGATAATTAATAATAGGTACCTGATGGGGTTATTGTGAAGACAGTACATTGCAAATCTCCAAGAACTCTGTAAATAAGAATTATTATTAATTACTATCCTTGTGGTTTCAGTTTCCCCTCAGTAAAATAAGGGGCCTGGGCTTAACAGATGGCTTGCAAGGTCTCTTCCAGGCCTAACGTTTGAAATGCAAAGGAACTGAAATAAGTAGGACTTACACTTAGGCAACATTTAAATTAGAAAGTATGAGGGACGTTGCCTGACACTGATCAGCCAGGGTGCTGAGTGGAATTAATGACAAGGAATCTTTTGCCCTCCCCATAATTCAAACAATCACAGTTTTTGAGCTGAAAAGGAACCCAGCAGTCATCTAATCCAATACTTGTGTTTTACAGATGGGGAAACTGAGGCCCAGAAAAAATTAAATGACATGCTCAAACTCACACAGCTAGTAGGTGACAGCGCTAAGACTGGAATTCTGGTCATCTGACACCACACTTAGTGTTTCTTTTACTCAGTCCATCAGAAGGGGCCAGGATCCCAAGAGAGGCCCAAGGCAAGGAGAAACAGGCTGGTCCCCCATTTTTCCTGGTTTATCTTTTTCTTTATTCTGTCTGATTCTGTTGTTTGGATTATGAGAAACATCATCTCAGGTTTCTCTTGCAGTCACCTGGTCCTTCCAGTAGCACAGGCATGCCAATTCTTTAGCAGGGTCAAGAGAGCAGGATTTCTTCCAGTCTCCCGCAGGGCTCATGATAATAGGTTCTTTTAAGTAAAGTGAAGTGACAGAACTCTGTAACCCTGCTACGCCTTGGAAGAGTTGAGTCCTCAGCTTACTAAGAAGCCCTGTCTTAACAATATCATACTAATAGCAGATAAAGAAAATGTACCCAGAAGACCAAGGACTATCGTTCCACCCCAAAGCAATTGTTCATTATTTCCAGGAGAGTGGAAAGCCCCATGTTTCCCAAATGTTCCTAATCCGTGACACCAGGAGCCAAAGGCGGCTTCCTGGTGAGTGGGTATTCTAGCATTTTCTTCCAATGTTAAAAGTCTCCTTCTCTGCTCCCTTTTTTTATGGCATTCTGATGATGTAATGATGAATGCTCTCTAGAGATGTAAGATTTCTGCTGGAAACTACCCAAAATTGCCCTCTTCCCCCCTCTCAAGGGGTGTTGAGTAAATTCCCTTTCTATGATAAGAGGGACTCAGTCTGCCAAGGAGACATAATTTACCCTTCTAAGGGCTCACCATTAATGTGAATATGTCAACTAACCGCTGCTTTTCGGTTTGTTTATTTGACCAAGAATCTGTGGAGTATTAAAGTGCGCGCACACACACACACCCCTTCAAATAACACTATAATGAAAGACTATAAGGCTTTGCTACACAAATATCAAGAAATCCACTTCATGGGCCTGCAAGTGGAAACCTTTATTTTTCTAAATAAAAAGAGAAATGAAATGAAGGCTAATTGACCAGAAGTTTCTAGAAATGGCTGTGGGGGTAGATGGATAGTCTGTGGTAGGGGGAAGTATCAACTCATTCTGCTCATGTTCCACTTACAAAACTAGGTTGATACAACCTTTAGGTCTGATGAATTCACTCATTTAATTTTAGGTGACCCAATGGATAGAGTATAGGGTTTAGAACCGAAAGACTCATCTTCCCGAGTTCAAAGTTGGCCTCAGACAGTTAGTAGCTGTGTGACGCTGGGCAAGTCACCTAACCCTGTTTGCCTCAGTTTCCTCATCTGTAAAATGAACTGGACAAGGAAATGGCAAACCATTCCAGTATCTTTGCCAAGAAAACCCCAGATAGGGTCATGAAGAGCTGGACACCACTGAAAATGACTGAACAGCAACACATTTTCATCAATAAGGTAGAGTTAGGAGGTGAGGCAAGAGCAATTGGGAATCACTCTTGGGATCTGCATATATTTCAGAAAACTCTTTAGAGTCACAAGAGCATAAAAGGGAAGGTTACACCAGGGCTTAGCCAATTTACTCTGTCTTGACCCAGCCAGCCTCCTCTCCACAAAATGGTACTTGCAAGAATTAACACACTTTCCTAGGAGAAAAAACTAATCCCAGAAAGTTCAGTATAATGGAAAGGATGCTGAATTTGGAGTTGGAGGACCATGGTTCAAATTCTATCCATGGTTTGAATAAGTCCTGAAACTTACTGTCTGTGAGAGCTTGGACGTGTCACTCTCTAAACCTCAGTTTCTTGTAAAGTGGGATAGTGGTTGTACTAGATGACTTCTAATGTCTCTTCTAGCTTTAAATCAATGAACTTACAAAAGGGAAGAATCTAACTTAAGAAATACTAAAAAAAAAAAAAGACTATCCACAGTATTCAAAGCATTAAGAAATAAGTATCAATTATTCCTTGCCACACACTTGGTTAAATGTACACAGACCAGTCAGAAAAGCAAAATCTCCTAGAAAATCAAAAGAAGCCACTGAAAACATTCCCAGTGAAGAATTGTCCAAACAGGAGAAGACCATCAAACAGCAGAGAAAATGATGATCAGATGATACAGACACAGACATCAAGACAGGTGAGAAGACTCCTTACAGTGATGAGGCAAATGGGCAGAGCATGCACCATCGAGTCTCTGGCCAGACCAGCTATGCTCACTGTCTTGTAAAGAATAAAGTGTTGAGTGGGAGGGTTCCAGACACAGCATGCCTTCCACCTCTGACTCCTACCTGTGTGACTTCAGACAAGACAAATGGCTTATCCTCCCTGGGCCTTAGTTTCATCCGTAAAATGAAGACTTTAGACTAGAGGGCTTCCAAGGTCTATTCCAGTTCTAGACCTATGAGGCTAAGATTCCTAAAGGATATGTCTGTCTGTCTGTCTGTCTATCTATCGATCTATCTATCTATTCATCCATCCATCCAACCATCCATCTATCTGTCTATCCATCTATCTAGCGAGACAATTGGGCTTAAGTGACTTGCCCAGGGTCACACAGTTACTGAGGCCACATTTGAACTCAGGTCCTCCTGACTCCAGGGCCAGTGGGATACCGGACACTACGGGAGTCACAGGATCTTTGGCTTTGTTTGGTCAGCAAAATAATCCTCACCCTTAGGGTATTCCCAGTCTAAAAGAGAAGAAGGAATTTCCTGCTCTTAAGTAACTCTTGATCAAAAGGGAAAATTTAGTCTTACTTGAAGGCACAAAGATGATGCCACCAGAAGACCTAAGTTCAAATCTTGTCTCAGACACTTAAGTTATTTTGTGACCGTGGGCAAATCACATAACCTCTCTTTATCACAGTTTTGTTATCTATAAATTAGAGATGATGATAGCACCTACCTCCCAGGGTTATGAGACTTAAGTGTGTTTTCCAACCCTTAAGGTGCTGTGTAAATGCAATCTCTTACTGGTTGCTGGTGTTCAGCCATGTCTGACTTGCGGTGACTGCATTTGGGGTTTTCTTTGCAGAGGCTCTGGAGTGGTTTGCCATTTCCTTCTCCAGCTACAAATGAGAAAACTGAGGCAAACAGGGTCAAGTGACTTGCCCAGGGTCACACTGCTAGTCAGTGTCTGAGGATGGACTGGAACTCCGGAAGATGAGCCTTCCTAACTCCAGGCCCAGCAGTCTATCCACTTCAGCCCCCTAAGCTGTCCCTCCTCTATGTGTAGAGTCTCCTCCAATAGACTGTAAGCTCTATGAGGTCAGGGACTGGCTTTATTTTTGCATCCGTGCTCCCAGCAATTAACACAGTGCTTGGCACATTGTAGGCATGTGAGAAAATCCTCTTTCTTTGAGTCATTAATTTACAGCAATTTGTTAACATTTTCCAATGAAGGATGTCAATCAGCATGACAGTCCCACAATAGTTAGATTCTCATACTCCATGTAATATTTTTTAAAATATTGGTTTCTTTTTTAAAAAGTCAGAGTAACAAATAATGATTAAGAATGGCAAGGTCTGTCCTTAGAAGACACTTGAAGTATATGTGTCAAAGAGGACCTCCCTTGTGACACAAGATCTCTCTGTGCAGAGTTTCTGAGGACCCTAGCTGTCAGGATATTCAAAAAGAATATCAAAAAGATAGAGCCAGACCTGAGATGCCCATGGGATAGGAAGCTCTTGGAGGATAAAGCTCTCTCTGTCAATACAGGCTGGCACCTGCAGGCTTAGAGATGCACCTAGAGCACTAAGAGTGGCTCAGGGTCACACAGTCAGTATAGGTCAGAGGTGAACTTGGACTCTTCCTACCCCTAAGGCCAGCTCTCCATCCCCCTACCCCCCCGGGTTGTCTACGTTGGAAGAGAGTCAACTTGCCGAATGACAGCTTCATGATAGAGACTCCCTCAGGGATGAGAAAAATATCCTCAACTCTTTTCCAGAAGTTAAGAGGGCTTCATTGCCCACTGTTTCACCATTCATCCACTCTATTAACAGTTATCATGGGAAAAAAGACCTTGACTAAACAATTGGAAGAAGGGTTTTTATGGTACTCTGTGAAGACAAAGATGGGCAGCTAGCTAGGTGGTGCAGGAGATGGAGCACCAGGCCTGGAGTCAGGAGGACCTGAATTAAATCCAGCCTCAGATACTTACTAGCTGTGTGACCCTGGGTAAGTCCCTTCACCCTGTTTGCCTCAGTTTTCTTATCTGTAAAATAAGCCAGAGAAAGAAGTGGTAAACCACTCTAGTAACTGCCAAGAAAACCCCAAATGAGGTCACGAAGAATCTGAAAGGACTGAAATGACTGAACAGTGACAACGAAGATAAAGATATCACTTCATAAAGGAAAGAAGATTTTTTTGGGTGACTATCAGTTACATATACCCTAAGGAAACAGCAAGAAGACTTTCTTGTCATTTGCTGTTTTTCCATTTATTTTCACCTCACATCATTTCTATCTTTCCTTTGCTCATGTTTTCATCATCCTGCCTTTACTGCTTCAGCTTCTTTTCTTTCTACCAATGATATTCCCACTCATCCGTACCAAAACCTGCTCAAAATTCCTTCACCAACATCACCTCTTCTCAAAGTTTGGGGCACTTTATGCTTCTACCAACTTCACGCACTGCAGCAGAAGGCACAAAAGGGTCTTGGCTCTAAAGTCGGAGGACTCTGACACTGTCCTGTGAGGCCTGGGCCTGGCACTTGGCATCCTGCTGCCTCATGTAAAATGAGGGAGTTACACTTGACGGCCTTGAGGTCTCTTCCAACTCTAGATCTAATATCTAGTTCTCTCCTCAAATCTGCCTGCAACATAAGGGGACAATACTTGCCTTCTACTTCCCAGGGTAAAGATGTCATAAAGACAGGGAGTTCATAAGTGTAAAGCTCTCTTGGATCCTTGAGAAACGTGTTGTATAGGTGTACAGGGATTATAGTTATCACCTCCAGGACATCTTTATCCCTTGCCACCTGCTCTCCAGCTGCTATCTTCATCTAGAACTTCACCTAGACCCTGTGACCTTGCCCTCAGTCAGGCAAAACCTTAAACTTTATCAGAGGCATCTAGTGGATAGAGCGCTGGGCCTGACGTCAGGAAAACCTGAGATAAAATTTAGCTTCAGACACTTACTAGTTGTGAGACCCCGGGCAAATCACTTAGCCTTTGTTTGCTTCAGTTTCTTCATCTGTAAAATGGGGATAATAACAGTACCTGCCAGCCAGGGTTGGTGTAAGGGTCAAATGAGATACTCATTATAAAGCACTTAGAACACTGCCTGGTACACCGAAGTTATTATATAAATGTCACCTATCACCCCCTCCCCCCATCATCTTCTTCAGCCTCAGGTTCACCATGAAAACAAGCTGTACCTTGTACATTTTCCTCTCTACTCTCTAACCCTATTTTCCAACTCTGCCTCTAAGAATAGTGATCACATTAATACTGCCGTTCCTAACAAAGATATCTCAATCAGTTGTCTTCTTACTCCAAACACCACCACCCAATGCCTGAAAAAGACTAGGAACTTAATAAATGCTTACTGACTTCACTATAATACCCAAGGACAAAGACCATATTATCTGACATCTTGGAAATATGGCTCCCCCAAACCTGTCTATTGTACCTGGTTAGCAACTCTGCTGAAGAAGTGTGCACAGAAATGGAAAGAACTGATGCCAAAGCATTCATTTAAATATTTATCATTAGCTCTAATGAAATGGTTGACTGAGAATGCAAACTCCTTGAAAGCAGGGATTGTCTTACTGGCTGAGCTTAGCATGATGTTTGGCACATAGTAAGTGCTACATAAAGCCAGCCTTCCTTCTTCTATTCCTTCTTTCCTTTCTTCCTTACTCCTTTCCTCTTTCCTTCCTTCCCTTTCTTTTTCTCCTTCCTTTCTCCCTCTTTCCCTTTCCTTCCTTCATTATCATTATCTATCCATTCTTCCTTCTCTTCCTTCCTTCCTTCTTTTATCATCTTCTTTTCTCTTTACCTCCTTTCTTCACTCTCTTTTTTCACTCCCTCCCTCCTTCCCTCCTTCCCTCCCTTCCTCCCTTCCTTTCTTCCTTCCTTCCTTCCTTCCTTCCTTCCTTCCTTCCTTTGTTCCTTCCTTCTTTCCTATCACTCTACCCTCATTTCCTATTTGTTGCTGTGTTGGACCACTTAACCTCATGTCCACGTCCTCATGCTGCTCTCTCTATCCCCCACTTCTACTCTTGCCTTTTGGACACCCTTGCATGCTGCCCTTTAAATCTGGGAGAGTTTCTCTTCTGGCCTGCCAAGTTAATACCACGTGCTATTTCAAACACGTCCTCACAAAGTCACTTCTTCCATTAAGACTTTCCACATGAATGCTGCTGGCAAACCCCTTCCCGAGGGTTTGAAGATGGTATCTGGCCTTGAAGGCAGGGATCAGGCAAACTTGAACCTTTCACCTGTGAAATCTCCAAGTCTGGTGTCTTTGGGACTTTCTATAATGAAACACAACAGAAGAGAACCAAGTAGTGACTACCTCTAAATTTCTCTGTAGCCTACTAAAGGAGCTCATGTTTACCAAAATACCCTGTTCCTTGCTGTAAGCATTTCCTTTGCATCATTTCAATTTTATAAAGTATTTTTTATCTTCCTCATCAGCCCAACAAATGTCCCTGTGTTTACCAGAATAGCAATAACTGTAGTCCAAAGAACTATAGACTGTTCTCATTTATTAAGGAGGCTGATTATATAACTTGTTTAGTATCTGCTTCTCTTTCTCTCTTCTGTTTAATTCAACAACAAATATTTACTGGATGCCTATTACCCTAGAGATATGGTTCCCCAAAATCTGTCCATTGGACCTGGTTAGCAACTCTGCCAGAGAGTGCACAAAAATGGGAAGATGAATGTAATACCAAGGTATTCCATTTAAATATTTACTCATCAGTAAATATTTATGCCTAAATAATATTAGAACTCATTAGTTCTAATAAGATGTTTGATTGAGGAAAAGGCTAAAAAACCCAAACCAAAACAAATTGACTAAAAGAAGCTTTCCTAATAATAATCATGGCTTTAGCTGGTTCTCAAATACTTGCGATGTTACAACCCTACATTAGCATAGATGACTGAAAGTTGATCTATTAATATTGGGTAAGGATAGGAACTGACTCTGTGATTTCACTGATACAAGGAACTCCCTGGGGAAGAAACTCCCTTCACCATGGCAGGTTGGTATCTTCTCTATAACTAAGAGAGTTACAGAGGGATGATAGTTTAAATCATTAACCAGCAATAAAGCATGGCAAGGAAGTTCTGGGTTCAAGTTCTGCCTTTGACACCCACTGCCTGTGTGACTCCAGGCATGTCACTAAACCTCTTGTTTCCTCCAGATAATTCTTTAAGATTTGAAGATGCAAATGACTTAGAGATTTGCATTGGTAGAGGGATTTTCCTCACCAGAAGTTCATGACCAAAATGAATTAGAAATCCAACAAGAGTAACAAATTGAAAATCATTCTCTTGTTCCTTTTGCCCAAACAGATAAATCGAAGAGAAATAGGATTAGTAAAATAATTTAATAAGGCAACATGGCATAGTGGAAAGAGTCCTGGGCTTGGTATTAACAAACAAAACAAAACAAAACACCTTGCATTTGAGATTGAGCTCTGGAGCTCGCTTACCTTGTGACTGTGGCATTTAACCTTGCCCCAGTTTGCTAGTCTGTAAAATGGGGATAATAATTAAACTAACTGCCAGGGTTTTGTGTCAAGCGCCTGATAAATCACAAAGCAAAATGTAAGTGTGATCCCAGAACTAAGAATTCCTATCATGATGTTCATTTCTTGGAAGGATTCATAATGGGGGGGAGAAGATGGGAGGTGGCAATGAAGAGTCCTACCACATCCTTTGAGATCTACCTCAAAGCTTCAGGAAGATTTCTTTGACTATCATGCTACAGAGCTTCACACTTTGTTTTTCTCAAGTTGTTTTACGTGTCAGTTTTGTCTCCCCTCCATAGACTCTATGAAGATGTCAGGATTATCATGAAAAGAACATATCCTGTGTCAGGATACCTGGATTATCAGGATAAGGATGCTGAACCCAGTGCCTGGAATATGGTAGGAACTTAATAAATGCTTGTTGACTTGCCTCAATACAATGCCCAAGGGTAAAGACCATACTTTATGCTGTTGCAGATCTCCCTCAATTCCTAGAGCAGGAAAGGACACACACACACAGCAAGAGCTAAATAAAGACATGACCAATCCCTAAGGTCCCTTGCAGCTCAAAAACTCTGTGATTATAAAGATTGATTGAAGTAACTCAGACCCCATGTTGTCCTGTCTTCACACACACACGCGCGCACACACACACACACACACACACACTCTCTCTCTCTCTCTTTGTAAATGAGTAATGAGAAGGAGACTGAAAAAAATGCAAACTGAGTCTAGGTCTCCATGCCTGAAGGAGGCAGGAGATGATTTATTTGACTATTTGGCCAGATTTCTAAAAACTATTGTTATACCATTGTCTGATTGTTTAGATTTCTCATAATAGAGTCAGTTTTCTTTCATCCCTTCTGGGTTATTGCCCATGATCTTTCCTACTGGGTGAACTCTAAGTTAATGATTTGCATCTGATTGTGTATCATAAAAATTCAAGTAGCTAGCACACTTTCAGGATAAGGATGGGCACACAGGGGTACAATATACTTCTTTGAAGCGGATCCAGGCTTATGCAAACACTGCTAATATGCGGGGGTGCTCATTTTAAAGCATACTTATTCAAAACAAAAGGACTATTCTGGGTCAACTTTTAAATGGACCCTTTCCCATGGGAAGAGAATGTAAGCCTCCTATTCAAAACTAAAGACCACAACTCATAGAACTAATTGAAAAATAAATTAGTGTAAACTATATGTAGTCAGTAATTCCTTCATGATGCTAATATGCAAAATAAAGGCTTCAATGAGGGTAGAGAATGATCTGGTCAATGTTGCAATTTTCAAAAGGACCCAACCATTTTCAGACGTAGGAAATGCCTTTGAATATAAGCAAAGATTGGTCCATATCACAAGGCCCATCTCTAAAACTTAGCAGATTTTTAACCAGTGAGCAGGCAAACCTATTTATAAACTTTACTTCCCATTAAGCTCAGCATGATATCAGCTTACAATAACAAGTTAATGTTTTCCAGTAATTTTTACCATCCTATTTAGTTGCAAGTATCCAATCCAAGGAAAACTCAAAAGTAATACAGGAGCTAACATCATAATCAAATAACAGCCTTAATGAATATTACATTTCTGCTTTGAAGTGAACCTTAAAAAGTATGGTCAAAATAGATGCACTTTCTTCCAGCCCCTGGATCAATCCAGTTTGCCAAAAGGAACAAAAATAAACTTTCCCCTGTTTGGAATTGATGACAAACATTGATTCTTGGGGAGCTTCTTCAGATAAAAGAACATCTTTCCTGTAGTTTTAGAAAAGTATCAAAGCCCACAGATGATTAAATGTAATTTCTAAATTCTGATCACTAAATATGCGATTTCATATCATATACATAAGATTTCATATTACAAATATTTGCAGGAATATGATGGGATAAATGATTTTTACCATATAGCTTCAGTATTCATTTCCCTATTTTGTTTTTCCCTAAAGTACAATTTAATATGAAATGAAAATATCAGAGGACAGCTAGGTGGTGCAGTGGATAAGGAATCAGGAGGACCTGATCTGACCTCACATACTTAATAGCTATGTGACCAACCTTGTTTGCCTCAGTTTCTTCATCCATAAAATGAAGTGGAGAAAGAAATGGCAAAATAACTCTGGTATCTTTGTCAAGAAAACCCCAAATGGGATCACAGAGAGTTGGACATGACTGAAACGACTCAACCACAAAAGTATCAGAAGATGGTGTTTATTTCCATACAACACATTTTTCTTCCTATTATATGGTTCATGTATTTTTTTCTTTAAAGTTGTTTTTTAAGTGGAAACTATTTTTCAACGTTCTTTTCTTTTTAAATTTTGAGATCCAAATTCTCTCCCTCCTTCCCACTCCCCCCCCCGAAAAGGCAAGTAATGTGATATCAATTCTACATTACATATTTTATTTTAAGAGTGAGTTTGCCCTTTTATGGAAAACGACATCCGATAGGAGAGAGTGAGGGAGTTCTCACAAAAAACCAAGGAACAAAACAAAACGTACATCTTTTCCCAGAGGAGGCAGGAGGGAAGATTCCCTGAAATGATCTTCAAATCCAGTTGGACTCTTGTAGGAATTTACTGACTTCTCAATATATAAACTCCTCAGGAAATTAACTAAAATATTACGACACATTTTTTCCAGCTTAAGCTGTTTTTATTATCTTTTGCCTGGGTCACCTTGGTCTATTTTCTAATTGCTCAAAACCAGTTCTGCTGCCAAAAGGGCTGGTGATTGAGTTGCCTTTTCTGGTGCTAAGGAATTGCTTGTGATTTTTAGTGTCTGTGCTCACGTGGTGATGTCCTGACTTGTTTACAAACCCAGTCTGCAGCACTGGTGGCTGAGAAAGCTGGGGAGGAACGTAAATCTCCGCTCGAACCCTCCTCAGGATTTACGATCACTCAGATAACCTGGCCCTGGGTGTCAGATCTGTCACAACTCGTCCAAACACATTCCCCAACCTTCCACAGAGACAACCTCTGCTTGCTTATTGCTTCATGATATAAACTTTCTCCTTTGTGGGCAGCATGTATAAGTAAGCAAAGATCACCGTCTCTGGGAGGGCAAATAGCAAAATTTCCTTGACGGATTCAGAACTGAAGGGATGCTGGCTTGAGTCAGAAATCTTAACACTAAAAATAATGTTAAAGAACAGAAGCTTTGTTATTTTCAAATACATCTAGTAGAACAATCTATGACTCTGGACAAACCAACTGGTTGGGTCTCAGATTTTTGATTGTGAAAAAAAAAAAAGATGACCCTCTGGTTTTTGCCAGGTTTCAACCATTTATCAATCTATGAAAATATTGCCCAGCTTGCTGCAACCTTTTATTTAGTGACTACATAGTGGGCACCTCTGAAAGCATCCTTAGGTGCTCCCTCTGATCTTGCTAGGATAGGAATACGCTCATAGAAAAAGTGTATTAGTGGGAAGAACTCAGTGGCTTGGGGAAGATCATGAAGAATGGGGTTGCCTTCCTATGAAAGCAACTATGTTGTTCAGCAGCCATGAGGAACATGGGAGCCGGCTTGCTGAAAGCAACAAGGCAGTTGAGAGATCACAGATAGGTGGGTGAAGACTTATGGAGATAACAGACCTAATTAGAGTTGAGGTGCCCTTTGCAATGATGGGGGTGGGGGTGATATCAGCAGGGATGGGTAAGATTGAGAAGATGTAAGGCCAAGGAGAGGCACCAGATACTTCCCCCTTCACCACGGTTCTAAGTGTAATGAGTTGTGGGGATGGTACCGAACCGTAGGAGGGGAGTAAGAGAGAGAGAGAGAGAGAGAGAGAGAGAGAGAGAGAGAGAGAGAGAGAGAGAGAGAGAGAGAGAGAAACTCTCTAGTTTCAGACAGTTTGTACTCAGCACTTGGATCCTGAACCACCAATTAGAAGCAGACAAGATTTATTTGTAAAGATATTTATCATTTTGATCTAAAGACTATTCTTAGAATGGTTCTCTTAAACAGGATAAATAATCCTGTGGTCTTTTTTTTACAACATCATTTCACTTTACAAACTGTTTTATTTCTGAAACATTGTAATTTCAAATTTAATGTTCAATTAATGAAGATGTGCTGTACAACTGCATAAATTTGAAAATATATTTCCTCTTCCATATGGCCAATTTGAAGGCTACCAGTTTTCTGGATGGTAGATAACAAGTATTTTAAGATTTTGGTATTACAAGATTTATAAGAGATATGTGTGTATGTATATGTACGTATACATGCACCTATATGTACATACACATACATGTGTATATAGGATCCACACACACACATATATATGTGTGTATATGTGTGTATGTGTACATATCTGTCTGTATTTACCAAAATAATATTTCTGACGCAGAACTCTCAAACACTGGTACAATCTTCTCTTGACTTGCCATTCAGACAGATTTCTTGTGCTATACGTTCTACAATCAGTTAACAGACTATCAAAGATACACCTGAAAGATACATAGAGCACTCAAGTTCTAATTTCTGTGTTCTTATGGTAAATGTTGAATATTGATCTCATGCCTTAAAATCCTGAAGGTGAAACAGACTCCCTTAAAGTTATATAATATTAGGCCATTTGGTCTTCTACAATGCATGAGGAACAGTGCCGCTCTTTCTTCACAGATCCTACCAATTTGTAGGAGAAATGTATATGGACAACCATTGAGAAGCGATAAGTCCTTAAAAATTTTTTTAGGAATAATTCACAAAAAAATCCTTTAAATTCTAGCTTTCACATCTTTAAGGGCAGAAATATGTCCCTTTAGATTTTTTATAATAGCATTTCAATAATGCAACACAATTACTCATTTTGGTATTTAAATTCTAATATTTGATACTGGAACAACAGAGAAAATGAGTGAAAACTGCAAGTTCTGTATTAGGTAGCACAAAAGTTACCCTAACATAGCAAGAAATCTGAAAAATGCTTTAAAATGAAGTCCTCAAGAGGAAACAAGATATTTAACTAACCCAGTCTTAGAAAAATATATTGAATAACTCCCTAAGAAAAAATCCCCAGAGCCAGATGGATTCACAAGTGAATTCTACCAAACATTTAAAAAACAATTCATTCCAATACTACATAAACTATCTGGGAAAATAGGCAAAGAAAAAATTTCTTTTATGACACAAATATGGTGCTGATACCTAAACCAGGATCAACAAAAACAGAGGAAGAAAACTACAGACAAATTTCCCTATTGAATATTGATGTAAAAAACTTAAATAAAATATTAGCATGGAGATTACAGTACTATATCACAAGCATCATACACTATGACCAAGGGGGATTTATACAAGGATTGCAAGGCTGGTTCAATGTTAGGAAAAGTATCAGGATAACTGACTACATCAATAACAAAACCAACAAAAATCATATGATTACCTCAATAGATGCAGAAAAAACTTTTGACAAATATAGCACTTATTCCTTAGGAATCAATGGAGCTTTCCTTAAAATAATAAGAATCTATCTAAAGTCATCAGCAAGCATTCAAATGAAATTTATCAAAGATAAAGTGGTTCTTGAATCAGGCACTGTAGCATTGAAAGAAGTCAGCCAGTCTGTGGGAAGTGGTGTAGTACAATGGAAAGAATTCAACTGGATTTCAATCCTGACTCTACTTCCCAGGGATTATCAGAGCTCTATATCTAGCCCTAGACTGAGCTCCAGTTTTGTATTCTCAACCCACCTATCAGATGATTCCAACTAGATGTCCTACAGCCATCTCAACCACGATGTCCAAAACAGAACTAATCTTCTCTAGCACTACATTTCTTCCAATCACCCAGATTTACAACTTTGGTGTTGCATCTTTGTTTTGTGACTTGGATCAGCCTCACATACTCATCCATTCAATTCTTGTCCATTCTATGCTCACTGCATCTCTTGTATCTCCTCTTCTCTTTAGTCACACAACTATCCTAGTTCAGGTCCTCATCATTTCTTGCCTAGACTAAAACTGCAACAGCTTCCTACTCAAGTGTCCATCCGATGTAACCCCTTGCTCCTCCACAATAATGCTAAAGTGACTTTTCTAAACTGCACAGTTGGCCATGCTTTACTCAGTAAACTCTAGTAGCTCTGTATTAGCTCCAGGATTAAATACAAACTCTTCCTATTCCACACTTAAGACCCTTTTTATCTAGCTCCACTTGGATAGCCAGCCTTCTGGAATTACTCTCTCTCCCACACTCTCTGGTCCAGTCAAGCTGATTTTTTGCTGTCCCTCACATGACACCCCATCTCTTTGTGCTGGCTATCCCCCCTGTGCCTCGAATCACTCACACTTCAATAATAGGTCAGTTATAAACTTATGGGCTAATATTGCAACCATAATTAAAACCTAAGTCCCTCTATATAGGAATAATTTAACTTAGTTGACATATCCGAAAATACATTCATTCTTTCATAAATACCAAAAAATAACTACTTATATATGGGCCCTGATATAAGCTGTTATATATCTGATACTGTTACTGTTGCTTTTTGGCCATTCAGTTGTGTCCAACTCATTGTCACCCTGCGGGTCATACTGTCCATGGGGTTTTCTTGGCAAAGATACTGGAGCAGTTTGCCATTCCATTCCCCAGTGGATTGAGGTAAACAGAGGTTAAGTGACTTGTTCAGCATCACACAGGTAATAAGTATCTGAGGTCAAATTTGAACTCAGATTTTCCTAACTCCAGGGCCAATACTTTATCCACTGAGCCACCTACCTGCCTCCACATCTGATAATTAGCAGGATGTTTACCTATAACTATATATCAGAAAACTGACCCCAAAACAAAAATGTGGTGATACCCACTTACTAAGTGCCTACTATGTGCAGGACCATGTTAGATGCTAAGGATACAAAGGATACAATTAAATTTAAAAATTCCCTGACTTAGATTCTGCTCTTTGCCATGACAACTTGAGACCTGGAATCTTTTCCCTTTCTCATCTGCCTTCAATTTAACCAAAATTTTTTTTCTTTTAAAAATTATAAACTTGATAGACATCAACAAACATGATCATTTCCATATAAAAAAGAAAAATGAATTGCATATGAAACCATGGATCAATTATATACAGCTTGTTCTGATTTAAAATACATAAATTGAACAGTAATTCCAATGACGTGCTTCTCTTTCTGAACTTCCTTGTGCTCTTTTATGTATTTTATAATTGTTTTATGAATGTTTTCTTTTTACTCTTATCAAAGAAACACACAAACAAAATAGATACTGTTTCTTGAAACAAAGAAGTATACTCAGGTGAAATAAATGTACAGAGAAGCCACATCTGAAAAAGTATGTCACACTGTGTACCTCTCTGTTCATCTCTTTTCTGTCAAGAAGCTGGAGGTATGATTCATCCTAGGGTTTCCAGAATTGAGATTGCTTATTGAATTACCAGCTCCTTTCCTTTATAATGTTGTAATTATGTTAGGTCTGTGTGTGTGTGTGTGTGTGTGTGTGTGTGTGCACGCATGTGTTGATTTTGCTCTGTATCAGTTTATACAAGCTTCCCCATGCTTTCTCACAAGTCTGTCCCCTTTTCCATTTCTTACAGTACAGTGACACTCCATTACACTGATACATGACAATTTGTTTAGCTATGCCTCATATGACGAGCACATCATATCTCCAGTTTTTTTGAACAACAAAAATTGTTACTTTAAATATTTTGATACATAAGTCTTTTCCTCTTTTTGATCTTTTGGGAGCTGTAAGCATAGCAATGGGCAGCAAGGTGGCCCAGTGTACTAAGTGCCACATCTGGAGTCAGGAAGATTCTTTCTCCTGAGTTCAAGTCTGGCCTCAGACACTTACTATCCGTGTGACCTTGGGAAATTCACTCATCTCTCATTTGTAAAATGAGCTGGGGAAGAAAATGGCGAGCCACTCTGGTATTTTTGCCAACAAAAACCCAAATGGAGTCATGAAGAGTCGGACGTGGCTGAAAACAACTGAACAGCAATGAACTCAGTAATGGTATAATTGGGTCAAAGAATGAAAACAGTTTGGTAACATTTTGGACGCAGTTCCATATTATGTCCAGTGAACTTGTCTTTCTGCAGCCCCTCCAACAACTGTCACTGTCATCTCTGCCCATCTGATGGGCATGGGTTAGAACTTCAGAGTTGTTTTGGTCTGTATTTCTCTTCTCATTTAGTAATTTGGAAGACTTTTCATATTTGCTGATAACTCATATTTCTTCTTTTAAAAACTACCACTTGCTTGAACTGTGCTGAGCGAAGTGAGCAGAACCGGATGAATGTTGTACACAGTAAGGGCAACACTGTACAAACTTTGTTAGACTTATATACAACGATCTAACACAAATCCCAAAGAGTCATGGTGGAAAATGCTATCCACATCCAGGGAAAGAACTAGGGCGTCCGAATGCAGATTGAAGCACAGGATTTTCTCTTTTTTGGGGGGTTGTTTTTTTTTTTCTTTCTCATGGTTTTTCCCTTTTGTTCTGATTCTTCTTTCACAATGTGACTAATATGGAAATGTGTTTAATATGATCATTCATGTATAGCCTATATCAGACTGCTTGCTGTCTTGGGGAGAGGAGGCAGGGAGGGGGAATTTAGAACTTCAAATCTTCTTATAAAAGTGAATGTTGAAAACTGAAAATAAATGTATTAATTTTTAAAAATTAAAAAAAAGAATTGCCCACACATCCTTTGACTACTCATTTATTTATTAGGCAATGGTTCTTATTCATATACATTTGAACCAATTCTCTATATAGCCTGGCTGTCAAACTCTCATTGGAAGAAATTTACAACCAAGATTTTTTTTTCCCATTTAAACACTTCAAATTTTTACTTCAATGATTTTGGGCAATTATAAGTAAACAAAAGGACCTATTTTACACTCTGTGGCTTTCCTTATCCATTGTTTGTTCAAGAACTCTGTCCCTATTCATGGTGGTAAAAGGCATTTCCTTCTTTACTCCTCTAATTTGTTTATGAAATGACTTTTTAATAGCTAGGACCTGTACCACTTTGGAGCTTATTGTTGTATATGATGTGAAAACTGGCAAAAAAATGGATTTCTACTGCAGTGCTTTCCAGTTTAGTAAGTCCTTATCCCAGTAGTTAGAGTCTGATGTTTATGAAACACCATGCTACTATGTCCATTTGCCTCTGGAACTTCTGTGTTTAACCTGTTTGTTCCACTGACCGACTCTTCTATTTTATTTAACCAGCACCAAATTGCTTTGTAGTATTGCTGAAGATCTTGTGCTGCTAGGTCCCCTTTCCTATTTTTTTCACTATTTCTTTTGAGATGATTCTTTTGTACTTCCAGGTGAACTCTGTTAATATTTTCTTTCCAGTTCTAAAGAGTAATCTTTTAGTAGTTTGATTGGTATAGCAAAGAACAGACCAATTAATTTAGGGAATATTGTTATTTTATCACATTGGCACAACCTAGTCATGAATACTTAAGATTTTTATAAAGACTGTTGGTAACTATAGTAATATAATTTCTGTGTGTGTGTTGGTAGGTGAATTCCTAAATATTTTATGCATTCCACAATTATTTTGAATGGAATTTATCTTTCTATCTCTTCCTGGTGAGTTTTGCTACAAAAGAATTTTATGATAAGTAGATAAATTTTACATTCTGATATTTTACTGATGTTATTGTTTCAGCTAAATTATTTTGGTGAATTTCCAGGGTTTTCCAAATAAGCCATTTTAATATTTCTTTGCCTATGCTTTTTTTCCCTTTGATGTCATTTTCTTCCGTTATTACAATGGCTAGCATTTAGAGAACTAACTATAGGAAATAATGGTGGTGGTATTGGACATCTTTGCCTTATGCCTTATCTTACAGAAAAGGACTCTTGGAATTTTTCCACTATAGAAAATGTGAGCTCTTGACTTTAGAGGGAATATTATTTATCATAGCAAGGAACTCTCTGTGTATTTCTATGTTTCAAAATTTTTTAAGTTGAAGGAATATTGTACTTGATCAAAGGTTTTTTTCTCCTCCTCTATTGATATAGATATGTCATTTCCATTCTTTTTTGTTATTAATATGATATACTAGAGAATTCTCATGTTAAGAACATAGTATCTGGGGGGCAGTAAAGAATCAGGAACAAAGTAGGGCATATGTATTAGGAAATTACTAAATAATTATGGTACATAAATGTAGCAGAATAGTTCTGGGCTGTAACAAACAGTGCACATGATCAATTCAAATTTCTGTCAGCTGGAAGATTTCTATGAAGAGAGAGTGTGTGAAGTGGAAATACAAGTAGGAAAATAAGACATGGAATAATTATAACAAGGTAACCAGGAAAAGATGGCTTGATGGCACAGTGGATACAGTACCAGGCTTGGAGTCAGGAGTCAGAAAGACCTAAGTTCAAATTCAGCCTCAGACAGTTACTAGTTGTGTGACCCTGGACAAGTCACTTAACCTTGTTTGCCTCAGTTTCTTCACCTGTAAAATGTACTGGAGAAGGAAATGGTAAACCATGCCAGTATCTTTACCAAGAAAATCCCAAATGGGGTCACAAAGAGTTGGACACAACGGAAATAAGCAAGAAGAACAATACACAGAACAGGATATTAGATCATTAGGATGATGAAGCTTGGCCCAGGAGAAGATTTTCTTTGCACAGAATGGGAGGCTATGGGTATGGAATACTTTAGCTGATGTTTCTTAACTGAATTTTTTGTTTTTGTTTTTTAATCTGTGTTATGAGGGATGGCTCCCTAAGTAGGGGAAGGGATGGGGCATAATCAGAAATTAAAGTTATTTAACAAAAAGTATCACCAGAACTAAACCAGAAAATCTACATCTTCCTATTCTGACAAACACGATCTCATCTATCTGAATTAAAATGAATTTTTAATTGATCTGAAATTGTACTTTAGAAACACAGAAGAAATAATGTTTTATACATCCTAAAATCTGGAAGAAAGCATCAATCTATTGCTATAAACAGACTCAATCTGATAAGCAAAACTGTCCTTCATTTTACAAAAAATATCCAGCAAAAATAAATGAATGAATGAATGAATGATTCCTCATAAGCCAAACCTGTTTTGCAATTTACAAAAAATAAAGACAGCCTCCCTACAAAGGATTAAGGTTTAAATGGTGAATAAGGAAAAAATGTCAACTAGCAGTTTAAAAATGTTAATTACACTAATCTCTTTGAAGATTAGTAAAGCTGATAGAATTTCTGGCACTTAGAGATCTTCAAAGTCACAACAAAATGGTATTAAGCTTCTGGTATGAAAAAAAATATCCTCACAAACCATCTAAGCTCCCTTTTTTAGAAATGCCAGGATTCCCCAAATGTTAATGTTCCCTTCCTCCCCCACTGGAAATTTCCCTTACTGAGATTAATGAGCATGAAAATTAAAGTTAAAAAGGCATTCAATTGATCCAGCATGAAAACACACACCAACTCAATCCTTTTAGGGGGGAAATATCTGTTCTAACAAAATGCTAAAGTTCCATCTCACTGGAAATTCTTCTTACTGAATTTAAAGAAGGTATCACACACCACAAATCCACTGCAATGAATAAAGGATCACACTTATCCAGGTTTGCAAAATGTGTGCCCACTACGTGCATAAATCTATACATGTGTATGTACGTAGACAGTCACTATCAGCTATCGGATGTGCCAGATGCAAAAAACATAAACACAGAAAGAAGGAAATCACAGAATCTTTAGAGATAGAAGGGACTTTCTTTAGAGGTCATACAGTCGTACCAAAGAGGACACTGAGGTCTGGAAAGGTCAACTGTATTGCCCGAGACTACACAGATAGGATTAGAACTCAAGACCGCTGAGCTCCAATCCAGCTGTCTTCCTATTAAATCATGCCTCTTGAGTGAAGCAGTACTTTATCTGGGGAATAATAGGCAACCACGAAAAAAAGTTAAAGGTTATAAAATCATATTTTAAAAGCTGGAACAAGTTCACTTTCTTACAGTCAAAATAGAAGGAGGCAGCAATTTATATGGTGTTATTTTTTGTTCAGCCACTTTTCATTTATGTCCATCTTTCCATCACCCCATTTAGGGTTTTCCTGGCAGAGATACTGGAGGGGTTTGCCATTTCTTCTCCAGCTCATTTTACAGATGAAGAAACTGAGGCAAACAGGGTGAAGTAACTTGCCCAGGGTCACACAGCTAGTAAATATCTGAGGGCAAATTTGAATTCAGGTCTTCCCAACTCCATGCCTGGCACTCTATCCACTGCACCACCATGCTGCCCTTATGTGCCCTTATTTGTTTGTAGTTCAGAGGTCCATCTACCCAAATATCTCTCCCAATAGACTGCTTCTCATGTCTGAAATTCCGAATAGAGTTCCTGATTTGGGGTAAGACAGTGTCTCTAGCAGATTCCTATTCAGATAACAATATATTCGCTTAGTACAATGGACCTGTTAATACATGATCATTACTCTATCTGCTTAACTAACTAGTTCTTACCTAGCAGTGATCAACACCAAGACGTTAAAAACTGTGGGCACGAGTAAGAAACAAAAAATGAACCAGCTTCTCTGATTCAGCCAAATACAGGTCAGTATCTAACTCAACCCAGCAGAAGCAAAGAACCTGAGGGAATAGGGCGGAGGACAAGGAAGGTTTCATGGGAGAAAGGCCATATACATAGGGAATTAGAGCTTGAGAGAGTGAGCTGGGAAGTCCCCAGTTATTAGAGGGAGGGCTGAGAATGGAGGTTAACAGTAGTGCCTAAGGTCACTTCTTACGATGTCTGCAGCTCATTTTATGAAAGACAGGTTTCTAGGATCACTTTTTGGGCTCTTAACAGTGTCTTGAACTTTGCAGGCATGGAGTAAATGTTTGTTAAGTTGGTCACAAAGCCTTAGAATTACCCACCCATCTATTAGAGCTGGCAGCCTAAAACAGCCATCTGGACATGTTTCTCCAGTTCAGAGATGAATCACAATGAAGGGCAGAAGGCAGTAGATGAGGCAGCATGGTGGTAAAAGCATGGGCTACAGAGTCAGAAGGCCTGAGTTCCAATCCCACCTCTGATAATGGCTACCTATGTCTCTGGTGATTCATTTTTACCTACCCCAGCTTCAGTTCTTTCATCTACAAAACGGGGGTTAGGGAGAGCACCTGAAGACTTTCCAAACTCTAGCTCTACAAAAATCCTAGTAGACTATAAAGTTTCTGCTACTTCAATTTTGTCAGCTCCAAGGGTTACCCTGCACTTGGCTTATTTGAATTTATTCTTATGTGAAGTTTTCCTTCCAATTTAATAACAGAAGTTGCATGAATATAACAGAACAGCTGATAAATTAACCATGCAAAAGTCAGAAGGAAAACAAAACAACCCCAAGATTTCCTGACAGCCAAGGAGGCTTCCAAACTAGTTTCCAAGTGCATGTCTTAACTAAGCCAATTCATTCTCCAGAGCATTCATTCCATGTCCATTCCACAAGACACACAGAAAAAATAACAAGGAAGGCCAGCCATGTTATCACTGCTCTAGACATCTTAAGTTTTTAATTTCCTGATTTTTATTAACTTAAAATTTCTTGATATTAGAAACACAAGCTGAGGTTCCATCTCAGTATTTGCTGTTATTCTTTTCTCTAAAAAATGGTGAAGAAAAATATACAGAAGGATGACTTGGTAATTTCACAAAGTTGAGAGTGATGATGGTATCCTTGTTCTAAGAACCTTTATTTTTACACATCCATATGTTTTCAAGTCAAGATCAAACTTAAAACTGAATTTCTATAGACTCACTTTTTGAACATATATACCCCAAATAAGCCCCATTTTTCTTATTACAATTACTCTAAATATGATACCGTATACTCCTGATTCCCTCAAGCTAGTCAATTTATTTTCGAGTCTCTTTCTTAATGTCTGAAATTAGGGAACACTTTTTATTTAATTAAAAATTAAAATCCAGATGTCCTGGAGTCAAATTCTTAGTGAGTTTCATGCTCCCAGAAAATGTGTCATATCCTATACCACAAAGGTGGCAAGCAACAGCAACTAATTCCATTTTCACAAAAAATAAATGGAAAGTTTTTATTTTCGGATATAAAAATCTGTAGCTAAAACAGATCATGCTCTCAGTTTTGATTTTGCTCCCTGGGGCCTGATAATGTTGGACTTTGGCATTGTTAGCCTCAGTTGGTAAATTACACAAGTGGATTAGGGGTTGGTTATGGCAGGGACATGAAAGCAAATGGAAAAAAACCCAAGGTTCTAAAGGTGAACCTACTTAAGCATTCATAGCACCTCTTTTGCAAAAAAACATTCTTTCCTTTGTGATATTCAGTTCTGAGTCTCATATTTCTCCCCTTATTCTACCCTAATCCTCCGCATATTGCCGTTTGGTCTGTTTAGGGACAATTTGTTCCTAGGTCAGTAATGATTTTTTTCATGGCCATTTCTCTAGCATTAATAATTAAAATAGCTGTATCACACCTGCATCTAGGGCAATCTGGTGCTATGTACCCAAGGGACTGGATGGTCCATTCAGGAAGGACAGTGGGCAAGCCGTGAAGTGAAAGTACTTTATGAAAAACTACGATGTATTCCAAAATAGAAGCAGAGTTATTTAATTAAAACTATTTTACTGAAAATTTCCTTAAGCTCATTGCCTGATTTCATTGAGGCCTTTTTGAGGGTTGCCAATTGGCCTGACTATATTAACACTATAAAAATTTTTTTAAAGTATTTGCATTCTCATTGATCAAACTCACAGTTTTGGTTCTACCACTCAGTACCAGAGAGAATGACTTTAGTATATACTTTATATGTGGTCTCTCTTGACACAAAAGACAACCAGAGAAGTACCAAATTCTTTCAGGGGTCTTCTCCAAAGTATAAGGATTACTAATAACTAGGTGATGGGTCACAGAATAATTTTTAAACAATAAAAATTTTAAAATGCGTATCTAAATATATCTTTAATGGGGAAAGACGTTTTTCACATCAAAAAGAAAATGTATCATTTATTTGATTTTAACATCTTTTTTTTTTTAAATTTTGAGTTCCAAATTCTCTCCCTCTCTCCCACCCCTCCCCCATTCATGGAGAACGCAAGTAATACGACATAAATTATACATGTGAAACATATTTCCATTTTAGCCATGTTGCAAAAAAAAGCAAGAAAGATAAAGTAAAAAAATTATACTTCAACTATACTCAATGTTCATCACTTCTCTCTTTGAAGGGTGATCGCATTTTTCATCATGAGTCCTTTGGACTCACTGAATTGATGGTCGTAGTAACTAAATCTTTCACAGTTTATCATCATTACAGTGTTGCTGCTACTGTGTACAGTGTTCTCCTGGTTCTGCTCACTGCAGTCTGCATCAGTTCATGTCTTCCCAGGTTTTTCTGAAACTATCCCCCTCATCATTCCTTATAGTACAAGAGTATTTCATCACAATCATTTCTACAGCCTGTTCAGCCGTTCCCCAGTTGATGAGCATCCCTTCAATTTCTAATTCTTTGCCACCAGAAAAAGAGTTGCTAGACATATTTTTGTACTTTTGTTTTTTCTTTGATCTCTCTGAAGTACAGATTTATTAGTGGTATTGCTGGGTCAAACGAGATGCACAATTTGACAGCCCTTTGGGCACAGTTCCCAATAGTTCTCTAGAATGGTTGGACCAGTTCACAACTCTACCAACAGTGCATCAGTGTGCTTATTTTCCCACATCCCCTCCAGCACCTGTCATTTTCCTTTTCTATCATGTTGGCCAATCTGATAGGTGTGTTTTAATTTGTAGAAAATTCAATTTTCTCAGATGAAATGTAAATTTAGAACAAAGTTCCTCCAGTTAGGAAAATCTTCCTTTGATAAACTTCCATTTTTCAAATTCCTTAATCTAGAAGTCTGTTCATAAAATCAAGGCCAACCTTAGCTCTTGCCAAGCTCAATGTGATCAACAGGAGAGTATGGAAGTAGGGGTCAAATGCCCTTCACTGTTTATGTAGCTTGTAGAATGAGCACAGATAGCATAGAAGGGATTTTTCTTCTTTAAGCCTAAACCTGAAATTTCATTCACAAAGGGAGCTCCCACGTGGAAAATTCCTCCAGCATCCAGATTGGAAGCTGTTTTACAACTAACAGTATTAGAGTTGCCTGGGAAGTACCATATACTCCCTACCTATCTTTCCAATTATATCTGCACTCTTCCCTGACATACTCTTGAGTCCACATCCACCCCTTCCCTGCATGTCCTGCTTATTTCCTCCTCTATGCTTTTGTTTAAGCTATTCCTAACCCCAAGTATTCTCAACTTCACCTTCACCTTCTGTAACTGAACCTCTTCCCTTTAAGAGGCAGTGGATAGTGGATGGTTTAGTGGATAGTGTTAGGCCTGGAGTCAAGAAAATCCGAATTCAGATCCAGCCTCAGACACTTACTAGTTGTGTGACCTTGGGCAAGTCATTTAACCTCGGTCTGCCTTAATCCACTAGGGAAGGAAATGGCAAGCTGTGCCAAGTAGCTGTGCCAAGAAAACCCCATCAACTGGATGGTCCACAGGGTCATGAAGGGTCAGATCCGAGTAAACAACTACAACTTCCCTTTGAAAGTTTCTCTGATCACAGCATTCTTTCTCTCTTTCTTTTACCTTCTATAGCACTTTATTCACTACACCATTCTGCTGGTACCTCATGTACTCTAATATGATGCATGTCACTTGTGTGCCTCCACTGACACAGATGGCTGACATTCTCTCCATGCCCTTTTAACCTGTGCTGTTCTTACTCATATCTGTCCATGGATGTCTTGTTCAATATATAGAAGATCTTCCTCTGCTTCTGTTAATATCTTGGGGGTTGGAGGGGCAGGCACCAATGTAGTCACGTAGGCTTTCCATCTGTTGTCTTAAGAAAAGTCACATGAGGTGTCAAAGTCTAAGTAACTCAAATCTGAACCTTCTAATAACCTGCCTTCATCAAATGATCTTACTTGACTTGACCTGGACTCATTCCAGAATGGTTGGCATCCTCACACTCCCTCTTACTTTCTCTTACATTATCACTTATTGTGATAATGAACCAGAGAATGACAAAAAAACCAAACTCCCCTACCCAACTCCTTGCTCCCATCCAAGTCAGTGAATGATACCCCCCAAAAAAATCCCATTCCAGATGTGCCCACCCCTTTCACCGTGCCCTCTGTGACAAAAAATATTATTATTACATATAATAATATACAATAATAATGGTATTATCATTAGCAAACTCTCTTGCTCTTTCCATAATCTGGCATTCACTGAGACCTGGCTCTTCCTATACCATCTTACATTCCAGGCCATCCTTTTCAGTTCTGAATGCCCCTTAATTCAAACTCTTTGACTCACTGGTCATGCAGGTAGTAGAGAGTGGCAATATTTCTTATTCCTTATTAGCACTTCTAGAATCTCCCTCCATCGTCATCACTCTGATACCCCTCCTCCTCTGAGGTTAGCACAATCCAAATTTATCACCCAATCCAGCTGCTGGTAGTTGCCATCAAACTGATTCCTAGGACAGTCTTCCTCCTTTCCACCTAACTCAGTGCCTGGCTTACTGTCTTCCTCTCTGTCATAACTCCTACCCTTATCCTAAGGGATTAAGCTATCTTAACTTTCCAGTTCCTCAATCTACTTAACTTTTACGACCTATTCTTCCACTTCTCCTTGGCTACATATGCATGTGATCATATCCTTGATCTTGCTATCTCCCACAAATTAGAACACGTCCTTATTCAAGAACTCTGGATTTTCTTTATCTGACATAAGATTTTATCTTCCTATCTCTACCTATGTCTTCTACCAGAATGTAGGGTGTGTTCTCTGGCAGCTTTCCACCTTGGGTGTCCACTTGATCCACCTAACTTTTACACGTGGCTCCAAGAAGCTGTAGAATGCACAGCAGCCACCCTCCCATTTTGGCACTTGGTAACTGAGGGGTCCCAAACTCGTTGGTTAATTAGTTGGGTGTCTACCCCAAGTGGCTGAAGACTTCTCCTGATGTAATGGGCAGATGAGAACAGTTTTGTTCCAGTGGCCATGAAGGCAGTTGAAGCTGGAGCTGTGCAGTGTTTAGACCTTGGTTAGACATAGAAGACACCACGGTCATCCACTGCATCTCAGGCCTTACACATAACAAATGTTGACCTTTATCTACCTATGCATTTCTTTTCCAAGTTTAATTTGTTTCACACTTTCTTTTAGTTTCCAAGCACATCCAATTTCCAAAACACAGTTCCATTGAACGTGTCTTCTATTCATTTATCTGGGTATGCTCACCATCGTGAAAGAGTAATAACTTTTTTATTTGCTGTTTCTCTACATCTCCTTTCTATTAATACCTGGATATCTGGACCATAAGAAAGAACTGGGTAAACATTAAGTTGTAGTCAAATAGGATCCAACGTGGTGAGGGTCAGGGAGGAGAGGAAGTGGGGGAAAAGCTGCTTAAATGAATAACAAATTGTTCATCCGACTTCTGCTCAATTTTGAATATGTTACTGGCATCAAAATAGACTCGTGACAATTATGTCTAACTGGAAAGGATCACCCACGAGCTGCTGACTCTGAACCGTATAAATGACTAGCTCATAAATGAAAATAATTGGATTAACAACCTAACATACTAAAATGAGGATCACACTCATCCTTGCCAGATGGAAAAATTGGTTTTCAATAACATCAACAATGCACTCGCCCAATCGACGCCCAAGCTTTAGGCGTCTAAAACCAATGAGATTCCAGGGCCTTCCTTTTTTGTGGGAGGATCCTGACCTACTCTTCAAATAACAACAAACGAGGAACCTTAGGGTGAAGCCTTCCTAGCCTCCAATGTCTGCTGCCTCTTGTTCTCAACAAAGGCAAATGTCTGGGGAAATCACCCGTTGAGAATTTCCTCAGTTCTAAAGGGTCAGAGGTGTATAGAATGGAGACAAAGCTATGGTCACACTCCCTTTCTCAAATGCGACCTCTAAATATAGACTCTGGGTTCACTGGCTTCCCCCCACGCCTGGAGGTCTCCTTCTTCATCTCCAGTTTTGGCTTTCCTAGCTTCTTTCAAGTCTCAGCTAAAATCCAAACATCTGAAAGAAGCCTTTTCCAATTCTCTTTCATCTCAGTGCCCTCTCTCTGAGATTACTCCCATTTATCTGATATAAATATGGGTGTGATTGTATTGAATATATATAATTGTGATCACATCTCCCTTGTTAGACTGTGAGCTCTTTGAGGGAAGGAACTGTCTTTTACCTCTTTGTATCCCCAGAGCTTAGCATAGTTCTGGGCACACAGTAGGCACTTAGTAAATGCTAGCTCATTGACCAATTTTCTCCTTTAACATTTGTGTACCATGGCTTGGTTAACAACATCAGCTATTGGAGAAAAGGAATTTTTATCCTTTATTTGGTCAATAGAACCCATCAGCTCTCCCTGAGTAAGGCACATTTAACAAAACACTTGAATTATATTATATGAACTCTATGGAAGGCATAATTTTAATTAAAACTGACTATTCTAGACTTCTTTCCATACAAGACCATTTCTCCAAAAGTTACACTTCAAGAAGACTGATATTTTCTAAAGTTTTTCTTCTGGTATTGATAAGTCAGTCAACTTTAAGAGGTCGGAGAACTCTCATTATCAGGTTGATTTAACCACTTAAATTTCTTGCCTTGAACACTAATCTGGGAGAAATTGAATGCATCCTAGTGAAAATACACATCATGGGTACTGGGAAACAATGCTAGGAAGATAGACTGAGGACAGAGCATGGAAGGGTTTAAATGGCAAGCTAGGGAAATTGAGCTTTGTTTGGCAGGTAATTAGGAGTGACTGAATATTTTGGATTAGTGAGATAACATTCAGTGCTATGTTTAAGAAAATTAATGTAGAGCAGTTATGTAATGTTAGATTAGAAGCAGCAGAAGATGGAAAAAGAGAAACTGGCCAAATGTCAGAAGGGAGGCCAACTGGGATACCATGGCAATAATCCAGGCAAAAGATGATATAAGAAGGGAAAGGGAAGGATGCATTCTAAAAACAATGTAAAGGAAAAAGTAATGATTCTTGCTGATTTCACAGAGCTCTCATCTCTACTAATGCAAAGAATTTATACTTAGATAACTAAAAAAGAAACTACTATACCATTTGTTTTCTTTCTTCCTTTTGTTTCTTTCCCCTTTTCAGGGATGACATTTTGGTTTTACATCACAGTAACTGACAGATATTCACCCATTCCCCCCACAATTCCCAGGCATGCACTTAAAACCTCCATATTGAACATTAACTTGAAGCAAAGGAAAACCAATGACACAATATGTTTGACTTTCTTTCTAACTTTCTACATAAATAGACTCCCACAATATTAGCATGGTTTAACTGTAAATAATGAATATTAATTATTAGTGTTTTATAGTTGCCTTTAAATGAGTCTTGAATGTGTTTTGGGACATAAATATCCAAATATTTTATGATGGAGTTATTCTGAATGAAATTTTTCTCATTTCTTATTTTCTTATTTGTATTAAATAGAAATGTCATTGATTTCTGTGAATCTATTTTGTATCCTACTATCTTACTGAAGTTTTCTAGTGTGGTAGATAGCATCAGAATCAGTGAGACCTGGATTCAAGTTCCTCTGCTGATATATACTTGCTGTGAGACCCCTGGGGCAAGTTATTTAATCTTTCAGTTCTCTGGGCAACTCTCTAAGATTATAACCTGCAAAGAAAGTGCTAACCTGTATTTCCTTACCAGGAAATTCCTCATACCAGTGAAATTACAGGTTCATTTCCTATCCTTATGGTTAGTAGCCACCTTAATTTATCCTTGGCTTTTCAAAATATATTTCAACTTCTCCTTTGATTTCTCTCAGATATATTCCTAAAGTATTTGGATTAATTTTTCCTTGTAATGTTTAAGTTTTATCTTGGCTGCCTGCAATATAATTTGTTTGACACTGAAGTTCTAAAGTTTGACTCTATCTACCTGTACTTTGCCATCTGTTCCCAATCCTTGTGGGCTTCCTCTAACATTTTCATAACTATGACAAATAATTTTCCTTATAACATGTTTCCTGAAAGATTTATAATCCTTAGATTATCTCTTTGCAACTTAATTCCAAGTTCAGCATGCTTGGTTTATGGGGTTCCCTTGCTCTTCCACTCCTATCTTTTGATTTTATTCAAAAAATTTTCCTCCTGCCTCTTCAGTTTTGTCTTTTAATTCTGATCTTTTTTCCTTCCAGAGAATCTCTTGTTTTGAGGACTGTCTCTGTTTTTTGCTCTAAATTTTCTCAGCATTTAAAAAATTTCTTCCTTAACAATTCTGTTTTTCTTGATTTTTCCTCTTATTTCTTTGACTTCTTTAAATTCTTTTTTTAAGTTCTACTTTTGAACCATTCTAGAGGTTTCTAGGATCTCTAGATGAGGGAGTACAGGATTTCTCACCTTCTTTTGAGGTTTTTCTCTCTATTTCCTTCACTGAAAAGTACTTATTAACTGTGTTGGCTTGCTTTCTAGATTTGGTTTTGGGGTTTTTTTGCTCGTTTGCTTCTTCCTCCTTCAATTTTTATCAGCTTTTCCAAAGCATGTTTCCTGTCATCAGGCTTCTTCCTGGAATTCTGTTTCCTGCTGCCCTAGACAGCATCGAAATGAGCCTCGTCTCACCGTGCCCTCTCTGCTACCTGCTGAGGCTTCTTTTCTGTTCTCCGCAAAGAACCAGATATGTGACTATTAAGTGATGAGGGGGACCACATGACTCAAGCAGGCAGCTAAGTGATGTAATAGACAGAGCACCAGGCCTGGAGTCAAGAAGACTCATCTTTCTTATTTCAAACCTGGCTTCAGATACTTCCTAGCTGTGTGACCCTGGGCAAGTCACTTAACCCTATTTGCTTCAGCTTTCTCATCTGTGAAATGAGATGGAGAAGGAAATGGCAAACCAGAATCTTTTCCAAGAAAACCCCAGTGGGGTCATGAAGAGTTGTGACTAAAACACTGAAGGACACATATGACTCAAGGCCACAAACTGATTCTAAGAGGTCCACTGTAGCTGGGTCTATTTTCCACCTTCTGACAGTCCAATACATCTGTGTGTTGGAGTCCAATATATATATCTGTGCTTTGCCCATATCTACAGCATTCAACATCTTTCAAGCGGTCTCAGTTTCAAGATCTCCTTTTCAACGATTCTTCTTGTCAATACTTCTGAGATATTAATTAATGTCTAACTTTCTATTCTGCCTTGCCCGATGCTGTCTGCGCTTCTTGGTCCCAAACTGCTTCACATTGCTTCTGATTCCCAGCTCTATCATACCACCAGCTGACAGCCGGTCTGCTCCCTAGTCTTTTCCTAATTTGTACTCTTGGTCTTTGATTTCTTTCTATCTCCATAATTAAGTGGTATTCATGGCCAGTGGTATCACCTACCTAGAGCCTGGCAAAAGATGTGTCCATTGTGGGCTTTGCCATAAGCTTAGTCTCTAGGAAATGCTCTGTTACCAAGCTAGGGGTTCACAAGAATTGCTAAAAGAATCATCAGCTGGTGGCCAACGCCTGGTGATGGGGCTTTCTGTACTTACTTTGATTTCTGTTTTGTTTTTTTTTAAAGCAAAGAGATTTTTAGGCTATTTCTCTAAAAACAGACACAAAGATTATCCCCACAATCTAAATCTTTTCCAGCTTGGTTGAAATTACTACAGCCTGTATAATTTTGGCATTGTCTCTGAGAACCTCCATGCTTAGTGTTCTTAATTTTTGTGTGTGCCATTGTAATATTTTTTTGTACCATCCCTTTGGCAGTCTGATGAAGCCTATGGACCGCTTCTCAAAATAACATTTTTAAATGCCTAAACTAAAATACATAGGATTACAATGTAAATTGTTTATAATGAACTACAGCTATCAAAATACAGGGTATCCCAAAAGTCTTATGCAGTTTTAAGCTTAATAGCTATTAAACTTAGTGCAGTTTAACAGCCTTAATTAAAGCTATTAATAGCCTTAATTACTATAGCTATTAAAGCTTAAAACTGCATAAGACTTTTGGGACACCTTTTATATATACGCTTTAGAAGTCAGAGATCTAAGGTTAAAATCCCTGTTGTATGGTGTGATGAGGAATCACACAAACAGAACTTTGGTGGAGGTGAGACATGGTAATGGATACATTTGATCAAAAAGAAAGGAGACAAATGAGAAGAGAGGTGAGATATTTTGTATACGTGCATATACACATAAATACACACGTATGTGACCGTATATGTGCATGTACATGTGTATACATATATATGTGTATGTATTTGTGTGTGGATCTATTTTTTTAAAAGTGCCTAAAAGATACAAAAATCTGGGTGAAGAAGAAGGATCAGAAAGAATCTTTCCTCATGATCACTGGCAAACCTTTCACTCAATACAAGAGACTTCTTTTGAAATCAAATGATTCCTTCCTTCTGAGCAATAAGCAACCCAGTGATATAAACCCCCAACATGAAGAGTTTTGGCAATAAAAACAGACTGCTAATTCTACTTAAAAGGCATCATAACCTTGCCAGTGTTGTCGTAAAATGAGGTAATGCCCATGGCGCTTAATGAGTCTTTCTTTGAAATTGTACATTATTTACCATCAGTTCACAAGAACTTGCTGCACAGTCTCACCTTTTCTAAAGTGTGCTGCTTCAATTTCAATGGTACAATTATGAAGCTCTTTTTAATGTTTAAAAAAATGAATCCCACATGTTCTTATTTTTTTGCATGTCTTACAATTTGAGTCTGTTTTCTACATTCCCAGAAAATTAGGAGATAAGCACATTTCTTGTTTTCAAGGTATACTACTTTAGAAATACTCTAGAGTTTGATTTATTTGTGTAAACATTTTTCATGGAAGTCAAAACGTGTAACTCAAGAAAATATTCTGTTAAAGAATTTGTTATTCTGGTTAGAAAAGGATTGCCTGCTTCTTAAAAGCTAACAGTTTTCTATTGACATAGCTGGCTATGAATATCCCTCCTGGTGAGATTCCTGTTCTTTTCCATACTGAACTTAGCCTTGGCAGGTGTGGAGCCCTAAGTAACTTCAAAGGGAGCTTTGCAAGGGAAAGGAACACACTGCTGTCTTCCCCTCCCATGCATTAGCATGGGCTGCTCCTTACTCCTGGATGTACTCTCTCCCAACATCTAAACCTTCTCTTCCTTCCAGTCTGAGCTCAGGTGTTACCTGCTTCATGAACTCTCTTCCAATCTTTCTTTCCCCTCAGCTGATAACATCCTCTCCCTTCTCAAACTTTTCTGGAGTACCCAGACTGGACTTCTCATTCATCCCTATGGAATATAGCTTTATACAGAATCTATATAAAAAACTCCTCCCACAGGTTCTTAACTTCTTACAGGCAGAGACTATGTCATTTTTCATCACTGAATCCATAATACCTATCATAGTACCTTGTACCTAGTCTGTGCTTGATAAATGTTTTCTGAATCAAGTTCTTCAACGCCCCCAACTTTAAAATGCTCTCTCCTTAGATTTACCCCCACAAAAACAACAGGACAAAAGATGATCATAACTCTTGTGACATCTGAATGTGTATGCACTCAAGTATTTTCTACTCATCTATGACTTTGTTTTTCCAGTTGGGGTCAATTACTTCTGATAATGGCAGTACTAAATGTGATGACTGCATAACTACTGTAGCCTGCTCTTGTCAGAACTCATCTCAAGTATTAGGTACAGTTCTGGGTGCCATGGTTTTAAAAGAACACCGGAGACTATTCAGAAGAGGGTAATCAAGATAGTAAAGTACCTTGGATCTACGCTATGCGAGGATGCAAAAACTAAAGATGTTTAGCCAGGAGAAGAGCTGAGGTTGGAGGAACATGATATTGTGATAATCTGTAATTCACAATCATGAAACTTCATGATGAGAATATTGTGGTTAAAAGAGGGGTGTCTCTCTCTCTCTCTCAAACACTGCACAATTTTCCAAAGGCAATCTGGTTTCTTCTCTTCCTCTTCTCAAATTCTGGGGCCAGATTATTCATAATCCACACTCAATGTCTGACCAAGATATACATACACATATGTATATATGCACAGTATATATGTATGTGTGCATATATGTATATGTGCATATACATACACATATATATGTGTACTACATACATCTATATGTGTGTATATCTGTATATGTGCACATAAATGCGTGCACACACACATTAACCAGCCACATATCATAGTCTAGAGAATAAGCATTTACACAATCACAGACTTTTGGAGTTGAAAGAGTAATATTGTCCTAACTGTAAACAACAGGAATATCCATTGTTATGTATATGACAGGTGTGTACTGAATCTGTTTGAAAACTTACAAGGGTGAGTCTACCACCTCTTAACTTAACTCCATTTCTGAACACTGGACATCATCTACTCCTGAGTTTTCTTTTCTCTAGGTGCAGTTCTTCAACTGTCCCTCATATGACATGAACTCAAGGCTCTTCACCATCAAGATTCCCTTGTCCTTCTCCCAACCCTCTCTAGCCTATTAATGCCCTTAAACTAAAGTAAAAACAATAGTTTTCAAACTGGAAGCTTTTCTAGGGTGAAAGCCTGTCAGAGCTTATGTGTTTCTGGCACAGCCCCTTAACAACTCACGGTCACCTTCATGTCATGATGCGGCACTACGCTAGTATTTATGGAAATCAAAGCAATAGCATAGAAATTATCTCCTATGTATTTAGTTATTTTTAATTTTTCAAAGTGTTTTTACATTTTTATTTCCCATTTATCAAATCATGAGGATTCATTCATGTGTAACACAGAGACAGATTTATAAACTATGATGCCTCACTGCTGTTGACTGTTTTCAAAATGTTGGCAGAATTTTGAATAACAAACAGGTGCCCATGATTCCTGCTGGGTAACTGGGCAGAGAGACTCCATTCAAGGGATTAAAATACTTAAAGAGTTGGCCTTTACTTCCTGTGACTACACCAGACTTCTAGTCCTCTTCCACCTTCCAAGTCCACAGCTAGTAAAGCATGCATGTATGTATGTATGCATTCGTGGACATACATACACTCACAGCGCAGCAGAGGAGGACCTCATCCAGAATGTTCTCATTGCTGTTCTTCGCTAGATCTGTGCTGTCATTCCATTCCCATCACGTGACCTATATTTTACAGTCTCAAAGTCCTCCCTGTAATCAGCACTATGGAGAATTCCTTTTCTCCCTAAAAGAGGTAGAAGAGTCACAAGAGTGAACTACTAGTACTTTCACTGCTGTTTCCCTTCTCTCCCTCAATGACCTCATTGAAAAATCAAGGTGAGGTCAGGGAAAGAACTAATGGAGTAAGAAAAAAATGGAAATGTTTAAAATTCATAGGGGAAAAAAAACTTCATGCTGGACCACCATAACCTATCCAAGTGTAAAACATAATTCTGTTAAATATGGGTTCATCTCAGATCTTGCTCAGGAAAAATTCCTTACCAGAAGTAGCAGCAGGATCATGTTATAGCATAGATGGAGCCAATAAGCATCTCCTAAGTGTTTATTATGCACAGGCATTATTGCTGGGGATACACGTAAAAGGTGAAAACAGCCCCTACCCTCGGGAAACTCACAATCTAACGGGGGAGACTACATGCAAATTACTGTGTATATTCAAGATAAAGACAGGGTAAATCCCATTTGCTGCAGGTTCCACATCTGTAAAATAAGCTGGGGAAGGAAACGGCAAGCCCCTCCAGCATCTTTACCAAGGAAACCCCACATGGGGTCACAAAGAGTCAGACAAGACTGAAAAACGTCTGGACAGCAAAAACATCAACAAATCAGAGGCAATCTCAGAAAGACCTCCCTAGTAAGAGGAGAGTGCTCAAGCAAGGCTTGAGAAATTATTTTTATTTATATTACTAAAAGACATTTTGGTTTCCACAGGTTATCTTCCAAGCCTCAAACTCCTTTGATTTATGAACACACCCTAAGCAATGAGGTATCAGTAGAAACAGAACTGGGGGAGGAGAAATGTTTGAGCTACTATAACAGTGTAGTTGAATACAAAGGTCTTATGAACAGCCAACTCTTCTCACTTAAGACTCTTCAGCCCAACTACAAGAAGAGCAAAAATCATGCAATTTATGTCCAGTTCATTAACTGCTCATTTGGTTCCCTTACAACTGGTAAATAAAAACCATAAATGAACTGACACACATTCAAAAAAATTTTTTCATGCCATAGACAGGGCAATAGGAGAATACAAGTTTGATTTTTACATCTATGTGTATTATGGCTTACTGCCTCAGGGTAAACTCTCCCAGATGTGTATAAGAAGTTGAAATTCCCTGGGCCAAATTCTCATCTTAGGAATGATCCTCACAGTTTTACATCTAACAGAAAGCTACCCTGAATGCTCTAAAAACACGTCTACCAGATGGAAAGAAGAGAACTTGTTCAGTTATGAGTTCAATAAATTAGAACGTGAGGCTAGGCTAAAAGAAATGAAAAAATTATACACATGGGAAATCTGACAGGATCTGAGATGTCAAAAATGGATGATACCAAGAACCATTCTCCAATAAATAAGTGGTCAAAGGTATGAAATAATTATATGAAAAAAAGCCATAAATGCCATATGAAAACATGTTCCAGATCACTAAATAGTAAAAGAAATAAAAATCAGAACAAGGGAAGAAAAGCAAAAAATGCACCCAGTCTGACACCCAGAAGATTTCTTCGTGAAGTGAAAAGCTGCCCTGTCACAGAAGAGGAGCCATTTGATGACCTCCACCGCCTAGAACTTGTCTTTGGTAAGACTATGGATGAGCCGTTGGCTTGATGAGTCAACAGTGAAAGCTGGGCCTACTTTCCCCCAGTAACTCAGCATGGATCAGTCATTCATTAATTTACCTAAACTGCTTTGGAATCTACATTTCCAATTTCTACCATCATCTGAGAATGACAAGAACCATAAGTGTTTAAGGTAGCAGTTCCCCTATTGTATCCTAAACTTGTCTTGCTTGAGCATCCATTAATCTAGCGTTCTGTGATTTGACAAGTGTGGACTCTGGAATGCAGAGCTCTGCCATGTGTGACAATGTAAATAACTCCACCTCTGGGTGGAGAGATTCATCTGTAAAATTGAAGGGGTTATACTTCACTTGAGGCACCACCATCCAGCTCTAAGATACCATGATTTGTCTTCTCTGTCCCTTACAAAATCTCTCACGGATTTTGGTCATGCCTCCCATCAGCTTCTTACCACAGTACAGAGTTCTAATCTTTTTAGTCTATACCCACATAAACCCTCCTTCATAAAAGTGGGTGCTTCAACTGCCTATCTTTCAGCTTTTGCCAATACTGTGAAGTCTTTCCTGAGGTGTGGAAGCTACACTGGCACATGGCATCCTAGTTATAAGCATACCAGACTTTTGTAAAGAAAGGAAAATAATTATTTCCTGATAACAAGGATCTGTTTTTGTTGGTTTTTCTGGTCTGAGAAGCACATCAATTTGCAGCTTTTCAATGATAATATTTCCTTTATTTGTTCCCAATGTTTAATAAAAATACGGCAACTGTCTTGCTTAGAATAACTAAGGCTGGTAGGACAAGTCATCAACAGTGACTGAAATGGGATGGATCAATGGATTGTGCATCAATTTTACCAGAGAATTAAGGAAGATGGATGTATTTTGGCCCAGCCCATACCATGGGAAGTTCTAGAAATAAGATACTATGGGTCAAGGTGTCTGTTACTTACTTGCAAAAGCATCCCATGAACGTGGTTCTGCCGGATACACAGGTCTGTGTAGTTGGGTAGTTCAGACAACAGGGACTGAATAGTATTTGGGATCTGGTCAATCATGACAAATGGGACCAAGGCCCGGGCTGCCATTTCCCTGCACCGGTAGACAGCGGAACGACCACACCTAAAAAAGAAGAAAAATGCGCTGCTATTCATCAATCACTTCCACACCCAATGCACACCCACAGTGGATTGGGCTGGGCATGCCCAGGGCTAGGGCTATATCTAGTTTCCTGCTTGTTACCACACCTAGCATTTTCTGAAATGGGTCATTTCCATATCCATGATTATTATTGAGGACTCTGCATTCACTATTTAAATTAAAGCAGTTTGATACTGTGGAAATGTACTGGATTTTATATTGGAGCTTGACTACACCGTTTACTACGTATGTATCCTTGGACAAATCATTGACAACCTCTAAGCCTGCAAAATAAAAGCGTTGCACGTGATGGCCCATAAGGTTCTCCCAGCTCTAAATCTGTGATCCAAAGATATGACCTACTATTATTATCACAAAGTGATAAATACAGAAAAGAGATCGAGAAAATGAAGGTGATCAACAAACAGCATCTGTGGTTGCACACTGTAGGTAAGCTGCAACTCCAATTATCAACCAAAAGACAAGCATTAACTAATGAGTTTGTATGCACTAGGCACTGTAGGGAGAAACAGTAAAGTATAGGATGTGTTGGAGAAAAGCAACTGAATAAAATGTGAATGAGAAAGTAAAAGCCAAATAATTAGAGAGATCACAGTGACACATCAAAAATGCATCTACACACTCCCAAGTGAAGCCCAAACCAGTTTGACCCCATGGGTATAGCTCATAGCTCAGAGGAGACAGATATTGTTATGGGTTGGTCAGGAAAGGATTCATGAAAGGAGTGGCCTTTGTAGTTTTGGAATTTGAAAGATCGGTAAGATTTAAATGAGGGTACAGAATTCAGATGGGAAGTAAAAGCAGGGCAAGTATTCCCAGTAGTAGAAATGGGGAGAGTAGTATCACAGAGGCAGTCAAACACAAAGGATGTCTGAGGGCCAACTGAGTGTACTAGTCAGAAAGACAAAGCTCAAAAGATAAAGAGGGGCTAGATAACATGAAAGGCCCTGAATGCAGGGCTAAAGAATCTGACCTTCATTCAGGAGGCAACAAGGAACAGCTGATGTTTTTAGTCTAACATGATCACCAATTATGTCATATATACCCAAGAGAAAAGTGTAAAGTGGGGTGATATGCTTCCTAGGCAACAGGTAAGAGGGTAGGAAACAATTCCTATACCATACAGCTTAGAACCAGAGCATCAGAGTGATGAGTTGGATTCTGAGGCTACTTTGTTCATTTTCCATGCTTCTGGGTAGATTCACACTCAAGAATTCTAGAAATAAGTGATCTATGAAACTGAATGTAGTAGAATGCAAGGTCCTTGAGGACAGGGTCAACTTTGATTTCCTTGTTTTTTCCTCATCTTGGCATCTTCAGATCCTGCAACATACTAGGTGCTTAATAAATGCTTATTAAAGGAATGAAATATAAAATTATGGACAAGCATCACCTTAGAACCTTTACAAAGAATGACAGTCAACAGATGAGACAGACGGCCAAAGGGAATCTTGAGAATACTCCAACCTTAAGAGATCATGGTCATAGTTATGTGCCAGAGAATCATCCCAAATAGGGGGAATTCAGTATCATAAGTCTTGGCAACATGATTGGGAAAGGATGGTGAACAAAAGGCTGTGACAAAATCATAAAAGGCAATTTTGGAGTCAACAAGACTCAAAGAATGGTTATCGCAAAGGATGGCTTGCAAATGTTGGGAAAGGCAACAGAGAAGAGGAGATCTCACTGGTGGTGTTTTCAAAGCTGATCTAATGTCAGGCCCTTGAATTGTACTGCCTGAACCTTAGGCTTCTAAGCCTTATCAAACAAGTCCTTGAAATGTATGGGAAGGAAGGTAATGACCTCAGGTAGTCAGAGGTGGGGCTTTTGTTGACTCTGCTGCACAAACTCATCAGAGATCACTCCCCAGAAGTACAGTGAATTCCTGGACCTAGGAGGAAGAGGGAAGCAAAGAGAATAAGCATTTATATAGCACCTACTATGTGCCAGACAGTACGCTATAATATTTTACAAGTATTATCTCATTTGAATCTCTTAACAACCCTGTGAGGTAGGTGCTGTTATTATCCTTATTTTGTAGCTGAGGAAACTGAGGTAAAACTGAGTTAACGAACTTGCCCAGCGTCACATACTTAGCAGATACTGAGGCTGGAATCAGATCTTTCTGATTCTAAGTTCAGTGTTCTATCTAGAGTCCTCTCAGGCAACCTTCTCATTAGACAACCACATAAGAACCTCATTAGTCAAACCCAAAGGAAAAGAGAATCATGCTATGAGGTATAAAAAAAAAAGATACCAATCAGTCAACAAGGCTCAAGCACTATTGGAGATGGTAGGTATTAAAAAACACAAAAATGAAATAATCTCTGCTCTCAAGACCCCTACATTCTAGGAGGGGAAATAACATGCACACATTCAAATATATGCACAATAAGCACATGATTACCTTGGTAATAGGAGCACAAGGTGAAATACAAGGGAATTTGGGAGTGAGGACACTACTAGCCATAGGAATCATTAAAGACTTTGGGTAGAAGATAGCGCTTGGCTCACTTCTTGAAGGAAGAGAAGCAGGGGCAAAGGAGGATGTTCCAGGCATGAGAGACAGCCAGTTCAAAGGTTCAGATATGGAAGATGGAGAGCCACGTTTGAAGTTACAGGAAGGGTACCTTCACACCTGAGCTGTCCTACTGAGACAAGGTCCTATCCATCTTCTTCCTTCTCCTTAAAAGTGTTCACTCATTGCAGTCATGTCCAACTCTTCGTGACCCCATTTGGGGCCTTCTTGGCGAAGATACTGGAGTGGTTTGCCATTTCCTTCTCCAGATCATTTTATAGATGAGGAGACTGAGGCAAACAGGGTGGAGTGATATGCCCAGGAGTGTCTGAGGCCATATTTGAACTCAGGAAGATGAATCTTCCTGACTTCAGGCCCTTCACTCTACCCACTGTGCCACCTAACTGCCCAAATTATAGCTTAATGGACACAGGATGATTAGCGAATATTTCCTGAATCACCAGCAGGAGAAATCCTGTTCCTCCCTCCTATTATATGCTAGCCAAAGTTATCTCCAGCATGAATGAAAGGCTGGTATACATCTCCAAATTACTGCTGGCAACTGCTATCTCTTGGCCCCACAGTCCAACTACCAGGTTCCTCATTTATTAAATGGCTCATGGGTTTGACTAATACAACTCAATGATCTCTAAGGTCCCTTCTGCTTCCAAATCTATAATCTTGTCAGCCTAAGGCCCCAGAGGCTTCCCCTACTGTGCTAACCTGCACATTCCTTTGGTTACTGATATATTGAAGATGAACTGATGAGACTAGATTTCACATACAGTGCCTATGTGGGCAGAGAATGAAAAAAGCCAGTTGGTTAAAATAAAGCCCTTGATCCCAATGTTGTCATCAAGAGTCACATCAACACAAGAATGAAAATGGAAAAATGGTCACAGTAACACTGTAAAAAAAAACAAACCAAAAAACTAAAAACTAAAATATAATGGCCTAAGTCAAAGTCCCTGGGAAGCTGGTGGATCGTGTGAAAATATGCAATGGAGAGATCAGTTTCTCACAAGAAAACAATAGCATCTGATCTAGCTTAGGTCTGGGGTAGCTTTGGGGCAGACAAACTTAACACAAGTTTAGGGGGAAGGCAAAGCTTGCTGGGCCACCTAAATTTTACACGGAGTCATTACATTTCTTTCTGCACTCAGTGAAGACGATAGAGCTCACACTAAAGTCTGATCATGGTGGAACACGAGGAATTTCTTAAGGGTCATCAACAAGGTATTTAACAGTTTATGTATTTTTCTCACATTTCATTTTTTTTTCTTCACTAATGGCCAGCACTTTTTGTCTTTAGTTGGCAAGAAGCAATGAGATGTTTGTCTGAACCCCATGAGAAACAACTTCATTTTTACAGAGAAAAGAAAATGCTTTTATTTAATTATACAATAACCTTAACCCAGCACAAAGTCATTTGTCTGAAGCTTCTCTGTCCCACCCCCACTCCCCTGACCACTTTGTACTAGAGTGTGTTTTATGTTAACCAAGGGACTCTTGTATATAAATGTTTCTTTTCAAATACAAATAACTCTGACATCGTTACAGATGTTTAGTTTCCAATTAGCAGTAACTGTATACTAAAGAATGCCCTTCATTCTGCTTATGACCTTTTACAAATGATGATTTCCCAAAGGAATCTGGCATCCATACAGGAGAAAGAATGGAAAATGGGAATGATGCCAACATTTTCTGCTTCCAGATACCCTTGTGCTAGGGTACTTTCCAAATGCACACAAACCAGGTTAAAAAACAAAACATAACCTCTTCCAAAAGTAATGCAATTATCCCCTAAAGAGAAAGGAGGTCTTTTAAAAAAGTAATGTAGGTAATTAAAAAACATTCATTATGAGGCAAATATGAAATGAAATCTCAAACTCCTTTCTTCTGAAATTTGTTTAAAGAGAAGGATAAGTTATATCTAACATGAAAGGAAATAGACTTATCAGGTCAAAAACATTTCTAGGTCATAAACATTTCAGCAGCTAATATCCCACCTCCAATCCCCCAAAAATCACACACAAGACCAGATCCACTAAACTATTCTCTTCAGATAAGCCGGAGTCCTTAAGAAATACACAATCATTCAGGTTCTAAGCTGAACACAGAATCAACACCCTCCAAATTAGGAGGGACCTCAGAGTTCACTTTGTTTATTACATACCTGACCAAGAACTCCCCTACAAACATTCCTAACAAACTGGTCATCCAGCCTTTGCTTGAGGATGAGTAGAGCCCTAGGAACCGCTACAAACTCCCAAGGAGGCCCATTTGCTTCTGAGAGCTGAAACTGTTAAAAATTTCTTCTTTACATTAAATACAAAATAGTTTTAACTTCTATCCACTGCACCCAGGTTGAGAGCACAGAACATGTATAATTCCTCTACCATGTGATGGCCCTTCATGTACTTAGAGACAATCATGATATTCTCCTTAAAATTTCATGTTTACCACACCCCTCCCCAAATGATTCTCACATGGCATGATGTCAGAGTTTCTACTTTTCTGTTCTACTTCTTTCTGGATAATCTCTAGACTATCACTTACTTTCCTAAATTGTGCCACCTGGTATAACAGAACATAATGCTCCCAGCTAGGTGGCACAATGGATAAAGTGTTGAACTTGGAGTCAGCGTGGCCTGAGTTCAAATATGACCTCAGATGCTTACTGTGTGACCTTGGGCAAGTCATTTAATCCCTGTCTGCCTCAGTTTCTTCATCTATAAAATGAAAATAATAATGGGTCTATCAGGGTTGTTAGAAGGATGAAATAATTATACATTACTATACTTTATCATATATATACATAACTATAATTATAAAAAAATAAAATAATAAAAAATAAAAATATTTCTAAAATATTTTGCAAACCTTAAAACAACATAGAAATGTTATGTTGTTAGAGCTAACCAGGACATTACCATCTTCATTTCTCCTAGATACTATGCTTATCAATATATCCTAAAATCACAGCAGCATTTTTGACTGTGGTATTAGATTCTTCCTGAATCTGCAACCCACTAAAATCTCTAGAACTTTGTCAGACAAATTGCTGTATAGCCACTGCTTCCTTCAGCTTACATTTATGGAGCTGACTTTCAAGAACCCAGTTTTAAGACTGGACATTTCTGTTCCTATCAAATGGTCTTTTTAAGATTTAGCACAAGAGTCTAACCTGCCAAGATGTTTTTACATTCTGGCTCTCACTCAGTGTGTAAGTCGGCCCTCCCAGATTTGTGTCACCTACAGATTTGATGAGCATGCCCTCCATATCCTTTACACAAGTCCCTGACTACGATGCTAAATAACGCTGGGACAAACACAATGCAAAGGGCCAGCAGAGTGGGATGCTGGGAGGCGAGTGCTGAGGTGGACATGGGAGCAGGAGGTTGGAGAATAGGGTTTGCTCTATGGCAGGCTACAGGTCAGCATCACAGGGGTGGCGCCCCCCCTACCCCTCACCCACAGTGAATCTTTCTTCTGCCAAAGAAAATCAACATCTGATGTAGTGATGATGAGATGCATTTTTAATTCTTTGGAGACCACTGCATTCCATGATTTGCAATCATACACACAAAAACACATCTATGTATATGTGCATGTGTATGTATCTATGTATACTTATATGTGTGTATCTATATACACTTATGTCTGTGAATACATATAAATGCACAGTCTAACTAGACTATAATCTCCTTGAGGGCAAGAATCAAATCTCTGTACTTCTTTGCAGCCCCCACAGCATCACAAATCATCGGGCGAAGGGGGAGCACTCAGTAAATGTATAGATCATGTAATGGAAAATGGAGACAGGAGACACAGCTGGTCTCCAACTCTGATACCTACTAGCTACATGAGCCTAGACAAGTCACTCAACGACCCACTTCCTTGATCAATAACTTGAGAATAATGACATTGGCCCAGAGTCGTTGTTAGGGAAAATGCTTTCTAAATCATCAAGAGCTAATTGAGAGTCATTATCATTATTGACCAGAGCTGGGATTTCATTGGTGCAGATGAGAAACTCCTAAGAAATGCAACTCAGCCCTTCTATAACGTCACACAGGGGCCTTGTATCTACATCATCCTGGCTCACTGGCCAGCCTTTACTCTAGATCCATGCCACAGTGTTAACTGTAGTAGTACATTGTATGTTCTGATTACCTTTCAAATCAACAAGCAATTACAAGGCACTGTGCAAGGCCTCTGAAAAAGTTAAAAGCTTTGTCCCACATGTTCATGCAAAGCATTCTTGTTTATACACCACTGCGCACCATCTCAGTAGGCTAAGTACAGACAAGCTTCATTGCAGTCTACACTCTCAAGAGCTGCCTGCACAAATACCTGCTCCTATGAAAAAAGAACCAAAAGGAGCGGAAAAGGAGATCAAATTTCTCTTCATCTGAATGCCTTGTTTTCATGAGGCCTCCTGCCCTTGGGCCTCCTTCACTCTTCACGCATGGGGATCAGGGCTAATTTCCATGGACTCTTGGCACCATTCCACCAAGGAATTCTTTTTTTGTCACCTAGCATACCAAATTTCAAATCTTGCCTTTAGGTAAAAAAGTCTAAGTAGAAATAGAGAGAGACAGATTTACCGACACAAACTATTTAAACTTTCTGCTTGGTGAATTTGGAAGAAGAAACATTCCTGTACCTATCTTAATGAGTCAAAAGTTTTTACTATAAATTTTATTTCACCAATCTCCTTCAAGGGCATTTTTACATGGAGTTCAGTGGGTGTCAGAGATTCCAGGCTCACAGCCCTTGACTGAAACCACCTTTGAATTCACCATCAAAGAATCCACCAGCTGAACCACATAGCTACTAGCCACTTTCCCAGCAATCCAGACCACTCGTGCTAAAAGGTACATTTAATTTAACACTGCCTCCTCTACCTCTCACATATTTCTTTATTCAAACAGACATCTTGGAAGGTTCTAGATTCAGGATTTTTGAAGTCTGATTTTTCTTTCACTTTTGTTTTTTTCGGAGGTTTGGGGTTAGGCAGCTGGTATGCTAAAAAAACAATGTTTCTTGGTCTGAATGGTATAAACAAAATACCAATACTCTTTATAGGTGAGACATTTAGAAATAAATGATATTTCTTCAGAGAGCTCAGCATAAGACAGAAAGTGGTTTGTTGTTTTTTTTAAAATCAAACTAATATTGGTATCCTCCAGAATTTGCTTTAACTTCAAAAATAACTCATTGTACAGTAACCAAAGACTAAAAAAGTATAGCTCTTTCACAGAGCTGATCAAGCACCTGAATTACTCTTTTATATCTAGGTTAACAAGATTATCCAAGCTGTATACCTATGAGTATTGACCCAGAGTAGTATGACTGGAAAATTTGTATTTTCTATAGTCGACCCCTTCAAAGTAACTTCTTTAGCCTAAACAGATAAAAGCAAGGAGCAATTAAGTTGCTCTCTCTGGAAGCACCAACAATCTCTAAGGCGTTTTCTTTCCTAGTCTTTGTGCTTCTGGACTTCGCTCCTAAAGCTGACACTATTAACTACTTTCTCCTCCTAGGTACTCTCCCATGGATGAGTTATTTCTGATACCGCTCTCTCCCTCTTCCAGCTGCCATCTATCTGGTCATTTCTTCTCGGTCTCTGCTGATTCGTCACCCCTGTCACACTCACTACCTGTGGGTGTACCCCCAAGACTCTGTCCTGGACCCTCTCCGTTCTCTCTGCCTTCATTTTCTTCGTAACTTCATTAGCTCATATGAGGTCACTGCACATGCGATGACTCCTAGATCAATGTGGCCTGCCCTACTCTCCCTTCCGAACTCCAGCCTCACATCATCAATTGCCTAATGGACATTCTGAATGGAGTGTCCCATAGGTATCTCAAACTCAACACGTCCAAAGCAGAAATCATCAAAAATTACCCAAACCCAGATCTTTCTTCTAAACTTTCCTCTAGGTCCCCTGCTTTGCAGCCCTGGTCACCCTTGACTCCTCGCTCTCTCTCACAGCACACATCCAACCAGTTGCCAAAATTTGTCTCTATCTCTGCACCTCTTGCATCCACTCCTTCTTCTCCACTCACATGGCCACCACCCTTGTTTGGGGCATTATCCCCTTTCACTTTTGACTACTGCAATAGCTTCCACCTGTCCCTACTCCAGTCCTTCACCTGCACATCTTCCATAAGCAGAGATCTATATGGCCAGGTAAAACTCCAATTCAATAAGCTCCAGTAGCAGTTAATTCCTCTAAGACCCAACATAAAGCTCCTCTATTTAACCTGTGAAGAGGCAGGCAGGTGGTACAGTGTATGGCGCATGGAACTCAACATCAGGAAGACTTGGTTGAATCCTGCTGTAGACATTTACTAGGTGTGTGGTCACTCAGCCTCTCTCAGCCTTAGTTTCAACATCTATAAACACTTACCTCCCTGGATTGCTATGAGGGTCAAGTGACATAGCATATAAAGTGCTTAAAGTGATATATAAATGCTCCTTACAAAGTCTTTTACAGCCTGAGCTCTGTCTATCCTTCTAGACTCTATTACTTCTCATCCCATAATCCACAGCCCCTTCAAAATAGTGTCCTCTCTATCCTGTCCATATGGCACTCGATCTCCCATCCTTGGGCCTTTGCACTGGTCATCCCCCCATATCTGGGATGTACTCCTTTCTCCCCTCTCTTCTCCCAAAATGCATCTCAAGTGCTACTGGGCTCCTTGCCCCCAACTCCCCAGAGCTAGTGCCTCTCTCCCTGACAGCCTTGTAATTATTGTTTGTTGCTGTCATTATTGTTTGTATACTTATTCTGTAATTACTTACATGTGTTCATGTTACTCCTCCCCCAACACAATGCAAGATTTTTGCACAGGGATGATTTCATCCATTGTATTGGAATCCCTACCACCTTGCACAGTGTTTTGCACAAAGTAGCTGCTTCACAATTGTTTGTGGATAAACTGATTCAGAGATTATCAGACATATAATGCCTATTGTGGCCAGCTATAGATAGAACTAGACAAAACCACAAATTTGGAGACGATGGTTCACTTCATTAACTTCATTCTGTTTGATGGAAGGAAATTAGAAGAGGCCATATGCCTGGAAAAGGAAGACATCTCATATCCTTTTTTAAAGAAATGTACTCTATTAAAAGCTTTTCCAACTTGGTTCCACAGAAGGCCACTGTAGGCTGCATCTAGACCAGTACTTCCAAACTCAAAACTACATTACAGATCAGGGGAACATATAAGTTAGATTCCATAAACCCATGGCTCAGAGGGTGGGGCAGGAGCTTGAACACTCAGCTATTCTTGGCAATATTAGCATTAAAAGTAACACCCAATTACGGTCTAGTTGTTTGAAATGGGCCTGGGGACATAATACTTCATCTTTCCCCCACTGAGCTCCCGCTAGAACACCTGGCAGGCCCTGACAGCATATAGGAAAGAGGCTTCCTATTTATTACTAGGGCAGTCCTTCCTTGACTTAAATCTGATTTGTCTCCTAGAACAGGGATTATTTATGCTTCAGGTATTATAAAGTCTGAAACATAAAAGATATAAAGTTGACACCAATTCTTAGGAGGGCAGAGCTAAGCAGACCTAGGTCCTGGCACATGATCCAATTTGACTGAAAGTAGACAAACCTTTAGAGGTTGCCGTCTTTCTTCAATGCTCTCTATCCAACACAAGTATTTATTAGATAACAAGTATTTATTAAGCACCTACTAGATGTCAGGCATTGTGTCAAGCACTTTACAAATATTCTCTCATTTGAGCGTCATAACAACAACCTTGAGAGGTAGGTGCTATTATTATCCCCATTTTACAGTTGAGGAAACTAAGGCAGAAAGATGTGAAGTGACTTCCCCAGGGTCACAGAACTAGGAAGTTTCTGAGTATGGATTTGAACTCAGGTCTTCCTGATTCCAAGCCCATCACTCAATCCACTGTACCACCTAGCTACCTAGGGAAGTCAGAACACCTCTGCTCTCTTTCTGACTTGGTTCATTTCTGGTGTACAGAGCGGAAGGAAGCATCATACCTCTGCACCTCCTCTGAGTAGCAATGAATGACAGAAGGATGCCCAAGCCTAAACAAAACTCCCAGTGATAAAAAACTGATTTTTTAAAACTTTATTTTGGCACTTTGACATCGTGTAGAAATAGCCAGAAAAAAACAACAACTATTAATTGAGGGTTGCTTGAAATGTGGTATCACTTTAGCGGCAATTCTTCCTGAGGTCTCTTTGGAATAAACATGGAAAAGACTTTTACAGAAACTGAAATCCAAGAGGATCTGAAACCGTGAAGATGAAATGAGAGCCGTCAATATCAGCCATTATCTAGAGTGAAACCGAGGGCTACTAAAAAGTTAAAAATAAATATCAAGATAAACAGTCTAAACACTATTTCGCAATGAAAATAATTTAGAAATAAGATTTAATTTTGAGTTTTGGTGTTCCCACCCCACCCCCAGCCCCCAATTAATCTGGGGGATTTTCTCCTTGACACTCTATAAACACAAGGCAGTGGACTGGCTGCATCAGGCAACAGCTGGACTCTCCAGGCTGGGCTCCAGATTCACATAAGCTTTTTTGCAGGTTGTTAACTGAGAACTCAGTTCTTGTTTATGCAGACCAAGTGAAAAGGCAAAAGCATTCCTAACAATTGCAAAATCCAGTGATTTTGGATTGGGTTCCCAGCAAGACCTAGAAACAAGTGAGACAAACCTCATAGTAATGGTTAGATTTTCAAGAGACACTTTCTGAAAACAGGTCTGATCTTTCTTCCCCCATCCCGAGAGTGGCTGCCCCAGATTAATCAGCCCTACATAGGGTGGGTCTACTTTTGGTGATGGGCACCACCCAAGGACCAATTTCTCAAAGTGATTTACCGCTACTGAAATTTACATATCAATCGTTTGAGTGCATGCTCAGTTGGTTGATTTTTCGATTTATAAATAAGTGACATGGTGGTCAGCAAAAGAAAGGACACAGAAGTACCAGGAGAAATTCACTTTTTCCTCAAGGCTAAGTATCATTTTTTTCATTTAAAATATCCTCTCTGTAACATACATATACATGTGCATACTTCGCTACAAAACGCCATTTTCAGTATTCCTCTCAAGCAGCTATGTTGGCTCACTAATACTGACATCATGTACAAACTCCTCAGTCCAGTCCTCCATAACTGATCATATAATAACTGTCCAACAGGATTTCCCATTACCTTATATGCATATACACACATATGAATGTTTATGTATATATACACACATATACTTATGTGAATATGTACATGTATAGATATATAACTTTATGTATTTTATATCTGGATATAAATATTCATCTATAGGTGTACATATACAAGTATTTATTTCTGCTTCAGAAAGGCAGGTCTGTTCAGTGGAATTTGAATATTATAATATTCCTCATCCCTCAACGCCTTCTCATATCGATATCCTTTCTTGGAATGATTGCCATACTTTTCACTGCATCTCCAAATCTTTCTCCTCCATCAAGGCCTTCTACAACAGAGTGGGTATTCATCTGCAACACTTCCCTAGATGGTGCCCAAATCATATTAAAATGTAACTGGAAAATATTTAACAAAATAAAATTAAAATATAATAAAAGATTATATATATTGTATATAATACACATGTACAATATATTGTATATAATACAATTATATATATACCATATACATCTACCATATGTTATTGTATATAACAAAATATAGATAACACTGCATTTTAAAACTAAGTCAATATTTGGCCCTGGGGTACCTTATATATGGACATCACTGCTCTATAGGTCTGAAAGACTTCATGAAAAACCTGACTTCCTTTTATGCCACTCTCTGGAGAGGTGGCCTCATGGTACACCAGACTGAGAGACGGGTTCAATTCTACCCCGGAGAGCTACTAGGTGTGGTCAACACTTAATTCAAAGGCCTCCGTTTTACCCACTATAGAAAGAGGTGGCTGAATTAAGTGAACTCCAAGGTCTCCACCAGATCTAAATTTCTGACCATTTCATCCTCCCTTCTTCAAACTTCTGTTGAACTTCTGGTCTATGCCACATATCTCGGCACTTAACTGGTCACTAATTGTTTCACGTTTGTTCATTCTGTAACACGAAGCGGTCACCACGGTAAGCCAGACTCTCCTGAACCTTTCATAGAGGGTAATATATCTGGGCACAGAGGAAACAATCAATAAGTACCTCTGCCTGTTTACCCCTGTTCTGAGTCCAGGGGCTGAACCCATAATCCTTCTCTGGGGTCTGAAAACAGTGCCAGCTTGTCCATGTTCTGGCTGGACTATGACTATAGAGGGTATATTTTATTTTAAAAATGAATCAAAACATGGGTGGGTAAAATGGAGGTTGGGACATAATGGTGGCAACTGGCACAGGGCTCACTTGCTGACTTCAACCTGTTGCCATGATAACAGAGAGGGACGAGTACAACTACCACATGGCTACAACTCAAACGCTGAGAATGATATAACAAAAATGACTCACAGAGAGTTCATACCTAAGTCAAGTCAAGAGATAGTAAATGAGGACAGCACCTAGCTTCCCCTAGGGAGCTGAAGTCACCTGGCCAAGTGAACTACAACCCCTGGTCCTGAAAGAATTGGCAGGTGTGACTGACACCTGAAAAACCATAGAAAAGAGAAATACCACAAGACTGGAGAAGGGAAAATGTTCCATTTCTCAAAAAAAGGAAGAGAGATAATGTCTACAAACTATAGGCCTGATTTTGATTCCTGGAAAAATTATAGAAGAGATTATTAAAGAGATGGTTGGTAGACATCTAGAACAGGAGTTATTTGAAAGAGCCAGACTGGTTTTCTCAAGAACAATTATGCCAAACAAACCTCATTTCCTTTTTTGACAGAATTACTGAACTAGTAGATGAGGGGAATGCTGTGGATGTGGTTTACTCAGATTTTAGCAAAGCTTTTAGTAAGTATATCATACTAGGCTTGTGGAGAAGATGGAGCTATTTGGATTAGACAAAAAATATGACCGGATAAATTCATAATAGCTTATATGGCAAGACTCAAAAAGTATCATTGATGATTCAGTGTCAGCATGGAAGGAAGTCTCTAGTAAACCGTGTAACTCAAGGAATTTGTGCTTGACCCTAAGATATTTAACAATGTTATCCAATGACTTGGAGAAAGGCATTAATGGGATGATAATCAGATTTGCAGATGACACAAAGTTGGAAGTAATAGAGGCAGGATCCTAAAGGATCTAGCAAACAGAAACAGACTGAATCTAACAAGATGAAATTCAATTGAAATAAGAGTAAATCATGTACTTTGGTTCAAAAACTCTACCTCAAGATGGAGGAGGCATAGATAGGCAGCAGCTGTTCTGAAAAAGAACTGGGAGTTTTAGTGGACTGCAAGCTCAATATGAGTCAAAGATATAACATGGAAGCCATAAAGGCTTACGCTGTCTTGGGCTGTATTAGGAAAGGTATAGCTTCTATGAACATAGTAGTCTTAATGGACTCTGCCTTCCACAGACCTCATCTGGTGTACTGAGCTCATTTCTGGCTGCCACAGTTTAAGAAAGACATTGATAAATTGGGCAACACCCAGGACAGGGCCATCAGGCTGATGAAGGTCCCTGAATATGTCACATGAGGATCAGGCAAGGAAACCAGGCATTGTTTGACTAAGAGGAAATGAGTCATCTCATCTTCAAGTATTTCAAGAGTTGTCACACGGAGAAAAAACTAGGCATGTTGGGTTGGACCCTGGAGGGCAGAACCAGGAACAATCGGGATAGAATTTATAAAGAAGATGGTCAGATTCAGGATGGTCATCAAGAAAAACTTCCTAACAATTAGGGATGTCAAAAAAAAAAAAATGGCATAGGCTGCCTCAAGAAATGGTGGCTTTCTCTTCCTTGGAGGTTTAGAAGCCCGGCTTGGTTGGAAACAGAGACACCTGTGTGCATTATAGTAAGTATTCATTTCAAGTGTGAATCAGACCTTCTCAGTGGTGTCAGAAATCAAACAAAAATGGGGGCCACTAACTGTAAATGGGGTCACAAAGAGTCAAACTTGACTGAAACAACTCAGCAAAAACTGTATCCCTACAGGTCACACACGGACTTAGAAAACCACATATTCACATCCTGGTGTAGTTTGATTCATTTTGTCAAATATTTTCCAATTGCATTTTAATCTGGCTCAAGCTTCTATCTGCGTGTCTGATATCTCTAGACTATAAAACAGCTGAGATCCCTTTCAATTCTCAAATTCTGTGATTTTTTTTTTGTGCTCTCCAACTGCTAGTACCCTTCCTCTGCAACAACTACCTTGCATATACTTTGACTTTATTTTTAATTTCTTACATACACAGACACCCCTATTAAAGTTTCAAACTGTACTAAAACTTTTGGAACCCCAAGTACATATGCACATATGTTGCCTTCTCTAATAGAATGTAATTTCCTTGAGGGCAAAGCCTGTTTTATTTATTTATTTTTTGGGCCATCTCCTGGTACAGTGCCAGGCCCACAGGATGCAGTTTAAAAATGCCTGCTGATTTACTGACAACAGTAATTGCTTGTTGAATGCATGAATTAGTGTATGAATGAATGATGATATGTCCATGTTCTAAAACCCCAAAACAATTGGTACCTAAGTGTGTCTGCAGCAAGGGTTCTTAACCTGGCATGAAAGCTTTCAGGGAGGAGGGTTGGAAACTTGATTGGGAAAAAAAAAATCAAATATTTTCACTCACCTTTGGTTTTCTTTTTAATCCAAGTATTTTATTTTGTGAACTTTACATACAGATATATTTTACGTATATACACACATACATATATATATGTTATTATTATGAGAAGGGGTTCATAAACCTAATTAGATTGACAGAAGGGTCCATGGCATAACTGATCTAGTGGCTGCAGTCAAAGTACTAACAAATACTGCAGAGAAGGCACATGCCACCTGGCAACTGCAAAGTGTCACATCGTTATTTTCCTTGCTTAGGACAAAGGACGTGGAATCCTTCATGCATCATCTGCTACTGAGCCTGACAGAGCTGTGACCCCCATAAGCTCATCTGACATGAAATGGGTTGTTGGCTGCATGTGTTTCCTATGACTGTAACTAGGGTAAAAAAGCAAAACAAAACATCAAAATTTGTCATCTCTAAAGAAAGGCTAATTAGTCATTACAGCAGAACAACTGACTCCAACTGGCTTACCAATCAACAGTCTTTGCAGAATGCCCCAAAGCTGAGGTACATAAGAAACCTGACACCAGACACAGATGCCCTGAAGTTGACAGCAAAATTTACAGAAGGTCGTGGTGACACCTGGTATTATCCTCTATCAAAAGTTATCCAGCCTTAACACTGACGTCATTCTCCATTTTTCTGATCACTCGTAGTCATTCATTTGCTAAATCTCCTTGGCAGTTAGGTGGTGTAGTACATAGAGCACTGGTTCTGCAGTCCCTGAGTGCAAATCCTTACATGTTGCTTGACCCTGAGTCATTTAATGTCTACCTGTCTCAGTTTCCTTAAGTGTAAAACAGAGATAATAAAACCTACCTCCCTGGATTGTAATGAGGATCAAGTTAAATAATTTTTGTAAAATGCTTAATACAATCCCTGGCATAGAGTCAGTGCTTGATAAATGTTTACTGCATTCCCTCCATCCCTTTCCCCTCAGTTGCTATATCTCTTGTAATTCCCTCCCTCTTCACTCAGGCAGCCACCAACCTAGTTCAGGTCTCCCAGACTGGTGAAATAACCTGCCAATTGGTCTGCTTGCCTCAGGTGTCTCTCCACTCCACTCCCTCTTCCAAATACCTGCCAAAGTAGTTTTTCTGAAGCACAGGTCAGAACATGTAACCCATTTACTTAATAAATTCCAGCAACTCTCTGTTATTTCAAGGATCAAACAAAAAATCCTCTGCTTGGCATTGAAGGCTCTTTACAGCCTGCATCTCCCTACAGCTCCAGTCTTTTTATATATTACTCCCCTCCATGAACCCTAGATTCCAGCTGTACCTGATTACCTGCTCCCCACAAACCTCTCCTGCGTTTCTGCCCAATGCCTGAAATGCTTTCCCTGCCTCTCCCGATCTCCCAGGACCCTTCAGGAATCAGCTCACAGCCAGCTTGGGATGGAGGCTTTCCCTGGTCCTGCAATTGCTAGTGACTTTCTTTCCAGGGTTCATTTGTGTGTGCTAGGTATGTACCCACATGTATGCTGGAAAGTAAGAATGTGGAGGCTATAGACTTTCCCTTTTGTTTTTGCATCCCCCATGATTAGCACAATGCCAGGCACACAGGTGCACTACTTCACTGGTTGATGATTGGACAAAAATCTATCACTACCATTCAAAGTGCAATATTTCATGGAAAGTTTCAGCCAGCTTCCAATGTCATAATGAGGGGGAAACATCCTTCCAGGTTCTTAAGGGAATAAAGGGGAAAGAAGCAGAAGTTAATTCTAACAATAAGCACAACAGGTACACCCACCTTAATTCTAATTCTAAAAACTACCTTCTTGATATAACTGGAGTCAATTTCCTCCAGTTGGAACCCTTCCCAGAATTGAATAACAATTCCAACTGCATACACATAACCAGGAACTAGCCCACTGCCTGGCAAATGTAGGTGCTTAAAGAATGCATCCTGATTAATGAACTGACATCAAAACTTTCATTAATTACATTGAATTACTGTCACTACTATTCCTTTGGATTTTCTTCAAGAGAAATAATCAGAAAAGAAAGAGCCGTGGGCAAGAAACAAATACATTAAGGTGGATTCCATTCAATACGCATTAAGTGCATCCTAATAAGTCCAAGGTGCTCTGTTAGGCAGTGAGAGCAGAGACAAAAATGTAGCCTTCCCTCTTCTGCCCACAAGAGGCTTATAATCTACTCAAGGAAAGAACCTGGACAAAGATGAATATATACAATACAGTAGACAGGAACAGGGACTGAAGCTGTGATATTTCACTGATATAGCAGCACCTTCTCTGAAACTTATAGTCCTAAGAAAGCAGCCTAGGTAAACACAGAAGAGGGTAATGACTTACCCAGGGGAATTTCCAAGGGAGGATGTATAGTTTGGGGGTGAGGTGAGGAGGATAGCACCAAAAGAGGAACTGGGAGAGTTCTCGAGGTAGGAGTGGTCTAATTTGAAGGGGCCTGGAGATTTTAAGAAATGCAGACAGAGGGGAGGGCATGAGGGACAAAGGCATATTGTTTGGAATAGAGACTCTGTGATGGGGATAATGTGAAATGGGTCTAGGAGGATATTTGTGGAGGGCTTCAAGGTCCTAACAGAGGAGTTTGTCATTTTATCCTAGAAGCCACAGAGAGCCACTGACTCTGAGTGGGGGAGTGTTATGGTCAGACATGTCTCAGAAATATGAGTCTGGCAGCTGTGTGAAGGCCAAGTAAGACCAACTCCGTAACCAGTGCTTCTGAGTGAGATGATGAGTGCCTGGACCAGAATGGTGCTTGTGGAAGTGGGAAGGATGGGATGGGTATGGGAGATGTTCTCAAGGTAGAACTGATCATTATTACTGTTTACTTGTTTCAGTCATGTCTGAGTCTTCATGGCCCCATTGGGGGTTTTCTTGGCAAAGACCCTGGAGAGATTTGCCATTTCCTTCTCTAGCTCATTTTACAGAAGAGGAAACTGAGGCAAACAGAGTTAAGTGACTTGCCCAGGGTCACACAGCTGGTAAGTGTCTGAGACTAGATTTGAACTCAGGTTTTCTGAACTCCAGGCCCAGCCTTCTATCCACCGTGCCACCTAGCTATAGAATTGATCCAAGCTGGCAAATGTTTTTGTATAGGTAGCGTTCTACAATAACAAACTTAGGAAGACTCTAAGTTTTCAAACATGAGTGACTGAAAGGATGGTGGCTCCCTCCACAGATATGGAAATCAGAAAGAGGGGTGGAGTGGGGGTGGGGATAGGAGATTATGAATTTTGGTTTCAATATGCTTAGTTTAAGACACTTTTCATATGTGCAAGTTAAAATGTACAGCAGGCAACTGTGAGATGAGTGCTCAAGGAGGGGGGAGAGAGAGAGACAGAGAGAGAGACAGAGGGAGAGAAGATATGACAATGAGGAATCTTTTGTGTACAGATGATAATCAAACCCATGAAAATTGATAAGGCCACCAAAAGAGAGAGAGAAGGCAGAAGAGAGGAGGGGGAAAGGAGGAGAGGAGAGAAAGTGGAAGGGATGAGAAAGGAGAAGGGAAGGGAAAAGCTAAAATAAGTGTTTGATAAATGCTTGTCCATTCATTGACTGATTTAAAAGTTCTTCCAAAGTGGGATGAAATTAGTTTTCTCCCTAAAAATTTTAAGGAAAGGCTCCATAAGCACTCATTGGCTATGCTTTGGAGAGGAGTCTTATTCAGGTAAGTGTTAGATCAGATGAACTTCGAGGGCCTGCCCAGCTCTGAAAGATGCTGGCTCTGTGCACCCTCCTGGCATCTCTGAGCTACGGTTTCATCTTCTGTAAAATGAGGGGGCTGGACCACATGATCTCTTGGGTCCTTTCCAGATCTCAAAGTTCTATGATTCACCAAGTTTATCTTTACAAAGGAACAAATGAGTAAACTTAGCCCAATCCTCTCAGAACAAAAAGTCTCAGGACCTTGAGTTCTGAGCATTTTATTTTGTCATTAAGAGGTAATAATTTGTTTTACTAAGTCTAATAAATATCTTTGAATGACCCTCTCAGCATTTCTGATATCATTACCTTGGGCTAAAATGTTACAAAACACAAAGAGAATGAAAGATTTAGGAAAATTCCAAGAAACTAACTTCTTCAGCCCCTGAAAACCCTGAAAAATAGCAGGGGTGACTGAGATGTCAATAACAGGACTGCCTTGGGGAGGGTTGAGGGCTGCAATTAGGCCCAGTTGAATCATGGGCTAATGGAATTCCAATGGTGGATGGGACCTTTAGGCTCTGACACCCTGCCTTTGGGCTGGTGAAGGTGTAAAGCATCCCAGACAAATGACTGTTGACCCTGTTTTTAAATTCCTCTGGGAAAGAGACTTCACAAATGATCCACCAGAGTAAAAAAAAAAATTCTTACTTAAGTGTTACCACATTCTCTCTTGCTACAATTTAAGTCCTCTTTACTCTTATTTCAACTTCTGTGGCTGGAGGAAGTAAACAATTGTTATTAAAATTATCATTACAGCATCCCCTCCTTGTCCCTGTGCTCTAAGTTCACAACACATTAAATTAGACCAAATCTTTTCCTGGTTAACTTTTCTTCAGGAGAACTTTGTTTTCAAAGGTTATCCAAAATACAAATATAGTAAATACTTATTCAAGTCCTACTGTGCATAGAACAGGGCAGCTAGGGGATACAGTGGATAGCATGCTGGGTCTGGAGTCAGGAGGACTCCTCTTCCTGAGTTCAGATCCGGCCTCAGACACTTTCCAGCTGGGTGACCCTGCGCAAGTCATTTAACCCTGTTTGCCTCAGTTTCCTTATCTGTCAAATGAGCTGGAGAAGGAAATGGCAAATCACTGCAGTATCTTTGCCAAGAAAACCCCAAATAGGATCATGAAGAATCAGACACAACTAAAAAATGACTGAACCACAGCAAGTGTGCGTAGAGGCCTGAGGGGCCCCTCATACTTGGCCTCCATGACTTTACAATATAGTAGGGGATCAGACACCAGTACAAACAGCTCTAATATGTCACACTGGATGATAGGGATCTTAGTAAGTTACAAGATAAAAGACTATGTGAGCTCTGAGACACCCAAAACATCAGAGGAAGTATTTAGGCAAGATCGAAGAGCTGGACATTAAAGACTGGGTGGGAATTCAGCAGGTAAAGAAAGGGAGAGATGGCTCCCCTGGAAAGTTCATCAGCTCCCAGGAGCTCAATGATCAAGTCTATGCAAATTAATTGCATATCTATGGATCCACAACTTCTCTCTCTCTTAAGTTCCAGTAGGTACCAACTGCCTATTGGACATTTTGAATTGGATATCTTGGGAGCATCTCAAACTCAACATATACACAACAAAACTCATTATGTTTCCCACCAAATCCTCCCAGTTTCCCTCCTACAGTTGAGGGTTCCACCATTCTTCCAATCACAGGAGTTCACAACCTTCTTGTCATCCTTAGCCCAGTGAACACCCAACCTGCCCTGGTACAGCTGGCTCTGCTTTCAAAGGTCAGGGAGGATAGCAACCAAAGGTCATGAGGTTTAGAACATGTTCCAAGTCCTACTCCAAGAATCAGTCAATGAAAAGAGTCCCTCCCCTTGGGACACGGGGTTCATGTTCTCAGCTTTGGCTCTTTACAATCCCTAGTACAAATCTTAGGAAATAAATAGAGCTGCTGTATAGTTGGATCCAGTGCTACCCATGGCCTACAGTGTCCTGATAGTGCCAGAGGTTGGCCATATTTAGGGAATTCCTGTGAAGTGCTCAAGAGGCAGCTTTGAGGACAACACTATGATTACTACGGAGGTGGGATGTGGGTAAAACCAACAGATTTACTTATAGAGTCAACACTAGGCTCATTCAGGGGAAGGGAAGTCAGGTACCAAGGATTTGACCATACTGAGAATATATGGGCCAAAAGGAGGTCAGGGCAGCCCCTCTTTTCCAGACTTTCAGACAAGAAGTTAATTATGTATGTGGCAGGCCCACTGAGGCAGGACTGGATGAAGGGGGTACCAGCTGATGTGGATGAATAAGGAGGCACCTAATGAGGGAACCAATTGCCATAGGGCTAGACCCTTATGGCTCTTAGGTCATGACAGCACCTATATTACCACTGCTCTCTAGCCTCTGGAATCAAGCAGGAGAGCCTGGGCTGGGAGCAGAGAAAGGCTTTCAAGAAGAACAAAAGTTAGGGTGGACTGGTAAAGCATCAGAAATTCTAAATTTCTCCAGCCACTGCAGTAGAACAGAGGTCTTGGGCTTGAGAATGTACCTAGTCCTATTGTTTTCCTTTTATTTACTATAAAGATTACTTTAAAAAACATTATTTTCTTGTTCATTTGTGGTTTTTTTCCCCTTTATTTCCTTTGGAGTATTTCTTACTGGTCCTGAGGTGCTAGGGTGAAGAATAAGGCTTAGCTGGAAACTCTCCCTCTGCCATGTCCAAAAGTGTCTCACTTTAGTGTGGACCATGAGCCCACAAGCCACCAAAAAGAGCCTTAATGCTGCGTCAAAAAGCTTAGTATCCAGGACTGGGGAGAGGACAGTTCTCTCCCACCCCCCCACCCCTGCCCCCATCCTCCCTTGGTCAGCCCACATTTGGAGTCATGTGTTTTCCACTTACCACATTTTAGGGAGGAAAACTGATAAGCCAGAGTATCTAGAAAAAGGCAACCAGGATTGGGAGGGTCATGCAAAGTTCATTTAAAGGAACTGGGGATGTTTATTCTGGAGAAGAGAAGTCTTTGGAGATGGTGGGAGGGAAAGCTGTCTTTATTTGAAGGGCTGTCATGTGAAAGAGGGATTAGATTCATTCCTAGTGGCCCCAGAGAGCAGACTAAGAGCAGGCGGAGGAATTTGCAGATAGGCAGATTTAAGCCTGATGTACAGAAAAAGGCTGCAGGGCCATCTGTGCTGGCTGTTGGACAGAGGAATCATGTCCAGGCATGGGCGAGACTAGATGGGCCCCAAGGTTGCTCCCAGCTCTGAGTTTCTATGATCCTCCCAAGGAGGTTCAATGTGCCCACCCCCTCTGTCTCCTTCCCCCAATAATCTTGTTTACACTATCAGTTAGCTTCAATAAAAAATAGCTCCACACACTGCAAAAGTAACTTTCATCTGAGACCAGGTAGCATTCTCCCAATTTCTGAATTAATGAAATCATATAATCAGGCTATAGGAATGGTCTTGGAGGCAATCTGGGCCAACCCATGAAAAAGCATGCCCGGGACACCCTGAGAAAGGCTAATGCTAATCCTGTCACACTGAGAGCAGGACCACCATGTCCTGAGGTGGTCACTCATTCCACTGAGGGATCTAATTATGAGTGACTCATTCCTGACATCAAATTTAAGTTTGCCTCTTATGACATCCACCCATCGCCCCTAGGGCTACTCTTTCAAATACCTGAAGTCAGTTAACATGCCCTCCCGAGAGGCTTCTCTTCTTTACATTAAGCATTCTCGCTTCCTTCAACCAATCCTCATCAGAGTCCATCTTAACTGACTTCCTCTGGACGCTTTCTGGCTCTTCAGTGTCTTTCCTAGGTTATAGTACTTAGAATTGAATCATACTGCAGATGAAGTCTGATTGGGGTAGGACTGAGAGGGACGGTCACCTCTGAATTACTGGAAGCCAGGCTTCTCTCGCAGCATATCACCCTTTTTAGCTGCTATATCCCCTTGCTGTCTCATCTGCAGTGTGGCTTTTCAAAGGACATGCTCTCTAGCCATGCCTTCCCCATCTTGTACTTGCAACGCTGAGTTTCTGAACACAAGTGTAACACTTTGTCCCTGTTAAGCTTCCAAATGATTGAGGTTTTATTATATATAGGCCAATAGGAGTATACCCTACTGACCCACCAAAGACTGTCACTGTCAGAGGAAGTAGCTGCAAAAAACTTAAATATGAACCAAAATGGTGTCAGCACACACACACACACACACACACACACACAAAATACTCATTCCACCTACGGATCAAAACTATCTTTGTGTGGCTTATAAGTAGACAGTTTCAGTGAGGATATTACTTTAGATGGAAGGGTGTATTACCGCATGGTTACAGTGCTCTGGCATTTAATTAGTTTCCTAATTATAAGGAGAGTCACATTACATTCAAGTCTCTACCTGGACTATGACCAAGAATAAATATGTTAATTTCCTCATGATTGTATCAAAAAATTGAAAACTTGTCAATAAGGCCTCCTTGCAATTCTCTGTAGTATTCTCAGACTTAACACTTCAGCTATGGTAAATTTTTAGTGCGTACTAGAGAAAACTCACTTCTGATACTCAGTGAAATTGTAACAGTAATGAATTATTTAAAATAACCACATCCTATTGTCCATGTTTTTTAAAATTTCTAGTATTTAAGATGCTTTCTAAGTCATTCCTCAATTGATAAATGGTCAAAAGATATGGACAGGCAGTTTTCAGAAGAAATAATCAAAGCTATTTATAGTCTGCAGAAAAAACATTCTAAATCACTATTGATTAGAGAAATGCAAATTAAAATAACTCTGATCTATCATCCCATAGTTATCAGATTGGCTAATATGACAGAAAATGAAAATGACAAATGTTGAAGAGTATGTGGGGGAAACCGAGACATTAATGAAGTGTTGGTGAAATGATACCCTGATTTCACCATTCTGCAGAGCAACTTTGAATTATGGCCAAAGGGCTATAAAACCATGCATACCCTAATACCACTACTAGATCTGTACCCTAAAGAGATAAAAAACAAAAAGGAAAAGGACCTATATGTACAAAAATATTTACAGCAGATCTTTTAGTGGTGGCAAAGAATTGGAAATTGAAGGAATATCCATCAATTGGGGAATAGCTGAACAAACTATTGTATATGATTATGATAGACTATTATTGTGCTATAAGAAATGACAAGCTATATGTCCTCAGAAAAAAACCTGGAAAAACTTACATGAACTGATGCAAGTGAAATGAGAGGAACTAGGGGAACATTGCCTTCAGCAACAATAACATAATACTGAATCATGGTCAACAGTGAATGACTTAGAGATTCTCGGCGGTACAATGAGCCAACACAATTCAGAAGGACTCATACAGTTCAGAAGGACTTATTTTCATACCTCCAGAAAGAGAACTGAAGTCTGAATGCAGATCAAATCATACTTTTTCTTTACCTTATTTTTCTTGTTTGTTTTTGTCTGTGTTTTCTTTCACAACGTACTAACATGGAAATATGTTTGGCATGACTGCACATGTATAACCTGTATCAAATTGCATGCCTTCTCAATTTGAGGGAAGGGGAGAAGGGAGAGAATTTGGAACTCAAAAAGTGTTAAAAAGCTAATGCTAAAAATTGCTTTTACATGTAATTGGGGGAAAATAAAATATTTTTTTAAAAGATGTTTTCTACTGAGACTATATACAAACTTCTACACAGAATGGAAGAAAAATCAGTGACACCTTTTCTTCCTTTTAAGCTGTTTAAACTAAATTTAGTCTCAATTGATTGCTACCACACCCCCTATGCTTTTACCCCCAAATGGTTGCAAATTGGATGAGTAATCTACATTCATGCCAAGGACATAAACTTCAACCCCAGAACAAAAGTAAAGTGTTCTGTGTGAAATCCAATACTATTTAAGTAGTGCTAAGGGGTGCTAAGATTTAATGAGCTTAATAACACACTTAAAAAGTCCACAGATAGAGAGAGAAACTTAATCAATCTGGACCATTTCCCTTCTGTTTCCTTATTTGGTACACAGAATCCTATGGCTTTGGCCACATTTGCAAGTGTTTAGATCCGGACCAAACCAGTAAAAAGTTGGCATCATTTAATCTCTAATTTCTATCACCAGCTTGTACAAGGCACAGAGAAGTTCCTTACTCCCCTGCACACTTCAAAGAGTTTGTTTTATTACTCAAATGGCCAAACTGACAGACCATAAGTCAAGGAGAAAGGTAAGAAAGGCTATGTTGGGAGAGGGAATTTTAAAACACACCGTTCATGCAAGGCTGCTTTAGTCACTGTTGGCATTTGAGGTTTGGAGTGTTTGTTTCCTACAGAATGAGAATTTTAGTCCCAATTCCCAGATTTTCTGGGAGGAGAGCTTGGGGCTTTTTGATTTTGATTTATCTGATTCTCCTTCCAGGATAATCTTTATGTTGATTAAGTTTACCTTAATCTCCTACAAGTCCGTAGAATCCCTCAATCTTTCAACTCCTGGCAGGGAAAACAATAAATTTAAATATAAGACAAAAAGTGTAACTGGCCATTCTCAGTATCCTATGGCCAAGTTACTATTTTTTTCCATCCAATGATATGAATCCATCTATCTCTCTAGAGGTATATGTATACGTGTGTGAGTATATGCATATGTGTGTATGTTTATACACAGAGATATTTATGTATGTGTATATCTTCCCATATATGTATGTATATATAATACACACACACACATCTTATACATATAGGTGTTTAGATTTGTTCATGTAGGGAATTCTCTTTGAAGAAATTCCCTCTACTAACTAGCACTTACTCCACAATTTACAGATCTTAAGAGAGCTGCCTGGAGCACCAAGAGGCTTTATCATTTGCTCCAAGTCACAGTCACCAAGTGTCTGAGACAGGGCTTGAAGTCACATCTTGACTCTGAGAAAGACTCTCCATTAGTTTATGCTGTCTCTCGTGTGTTTGTGTATAAGGGCACACATTACATGCATGCATATTAAGGGTCAGAGGATCTGGGTTTGAATCTAGCTAAGCCACTTAATTCTTAGGGGACTCTGAGCAAGTCACTGTGCTAGGCACTGGAGACAGAAAGTGAATCAGGCACACCATCTGTGTTGAACAAGACACTTAAACTGAGATGCAGTTTCTTCATCTGTAAAATGAAGGGACCAAACTAAATGACTTCTTATGTTTCTTCTATCTCTAAATCAGTACAGAGACAAATGTGTAAGCCAATACATTGACTTTGAATTCTGGGCATTTGTTGGTGCTGAGGGTGTTTTGTTTTTGTTTTCTGGGTTTCTTACAGACAAAGATGTCTAGCTTCTGTTTTTTAGATTACCCTATAGACAAGAATATCTCTTGGATTGGAATGGAGTTGTTTTAAATTGTATGTCAGTACATATTAAACAAATGTAGAGTCTCACTACCCAAAACTGGTCATAGTGAGGACAGCCTCTAAGTAGGGGAAACAAGGTGAGATATAAGTTTAATTTGATGATGAAAAATAAGTTCTGTTTAATGGCTACCACATCCCACCTATGTGGTTGACTTACTTACTTAGCACTACTTGTGGCTATCAAATGCTTCTATTCAATTATTTGGTAATTAGGCTTAATATTTCGATTATTCCAACAATTGGGAGAACTGCTAATTTGGGGGTATATTTGGATGAAATAGAGTGTCTTTAGTTGAAGAAAATCATTCAGTACTTTCAACATAAAAATAAAAGTCTCTTTTTCAACCCCTCATCTTTCTAACATGAAAAATGATTACTGCAAACAGCCATTTTCATCTTTTGCTTACTGAGCTATCTCTGTGCTTATGGTCACTCCAATGCCCCACTTGGGGCCCTGAAATACTCTTTTGTTTCTTACATGATAAACAGCCCCATTACAGACCACCCTACTCAATATGCTATGGCCCTCTTCAGGGTATCCATATATCATTCCTGATCTTGGCCAATGAAAACATATATAACATGCTAGCCTCTGGGATGCTATGCTGGGCATTTATTCATTCAACATTTATTGAGTGATTACCATATGGCAGACACTGTGCTGTGCATTGGGGATGACTACACAGTCTTACCCTCAAGTCTTGAAAGTCCAGTAGGGTAGTAAGACAATAGAAGAATTTTAAAAGTGCAATGGGAATTAGAGAGAGCTTCAACTTCACCTTAAATTCACTTAGATTCAAGAATCAGCATTCAGAAACCCAGCCACCTCCTGGGGAAGATTCATTCTTCTGTAAAGGATAATATAATCCCTCTTCTAGGCCAACCCCTTACCCAGCACCCACAACTGCTTCCCAAATAGCATTCTGGGGCCAAGATAACAATTTGCCAAAGATGAACATCTGCCTTTTTTCCCATATGAAGACCGAAAGCTTTCTTATTCTCTTCCAGGAACCAAGACCTCTGGGATCTTTAAACTAGGTTTGCAGCTTGCCAGACAGACAGCCTCCCACCCCCACAAACACCACACCCCGCTTTTCCCCCTCAAAAAAAAGTGTCAAAAGAAACAACCAACACAAACTCACAGGATGTAAACCAAGCTGCAATCAAGTAATTAACCAAGTCAATAGTAACAGTAAAAGCAAAGATTCCCCTGGCCATTCTTGGGCCCTCTGATCATAATCTAACATTTTATTGGGGTGGGGGAGGGTCTTTCCTCTAGCTGGCTACGCTAGATGGGAGAGGGGGAAGAAGGCATACTTTCATCTTAGGGAGGAAGAACAGCCGCATCTGGAGGGGACAACTCACACTTCTCCCCATGAGCCAGTCTGGGAGAGATTACACAGCCCAGATGCAAGATGAAGGCTCCAAGTGGGATCCCCTGTGATAAAACTGCAAAGGAGGAAACATTTTTCTTCACCTACCCAACACACTAGATCTGGTTCGTTTCCTCCTAATAACAATAACTACATTAATACAGTACTAGTATATACATGATGTGATCTCCCTTGACTCTCATAACCCAGTGAAAGTGGGTATTATTATTCCAATAGGACAAGTATGGCACTTGAGGCCCAGAAAGTTAAGTGACTCAGCCATATTTCCACAGCTAGTGAGTGGGTCTCACCTGACTGGAAGTTCAGTGGTTCTCTGCTTTTGTGGTTGTTTTTTAAACTAAATTTTATTTTGTTTTCCAATGAAGATCTGCTTTCCTCCTCCCTTCCTGCTTCCCATCAAGAAAGCAAGAAAAACAAATTCCTTGTTACAAACAGTTGTAGTCAAGCAAAACAAATTCCCACATTGGCCACACACATCCCGTTCCTCACTGCCCCCTGCCCCGCAATGTCTCAATCTGCACTATGAGCACATCATTTCTCTGTCAGGAACGTTTCATCACAAGTCCCCTGGAACTGTAATTGATTATTACGCCGATCGGAGTTCCCAAATCTTTCAAAGTTGCTTGGTTTTTTTTTCTTTTACAATATTGTTGTTATATAAATTGTTCTACTGATGCACTCTCTTTGCAAGTTTTTCTGAAACCATTCCCTCCATCATTTCTTAGAGCACAATAGCATCCTATCACATTCATGTATCACAACTTGTTCAGTCATTCCCCACTTGATGAGCATCCCCTCAGTTTCTTATTCTTTGTCACCATAAAATTAGCTGCGGTAAGTATTCTAAAAGTTCTTTCCACTACACTAGTTGCTTCTCCCTCTCTTCTGGGGTGCCCAGTACCTTTAAGCTATCTTAACTAGCAAAATCTGCTCTCAGGAAAGTGCCTGAAACTCTTTGTCAGTGTCAAAGACTAAAAAATATTTCAAGGGTGGGGGCCTGAATTCTCATTTTCTCCTAGATCAAAGCCTTGAGCTAAGGGGATGAAAGACTTCTTTCGGTCAAGTATATTGTGGGGATTCATGTTCAGAATCAGGTTGGACTGGATGCCACTGTGATTCCTTCCAACTCAGAGACTCTGTGGTACACATGGTACTTCAAAAATGGGAGAGATTTGGCTAACAAGCTGCCTTGCCCTCCCTTAAATCACACCTAGACAATCACTTCCCACCATCTCCAAGTCCTTTTACTTCGCTGTAACTCCCACCTCAAACCCAGAGCTCAAGCTCCCACTTTTGGGACCCTGAGCTTCTGAAAGGTGAACACTGACCTTATTTATCTTTACCTGCCCAGAGCTCTCATGGCACTTCCCAGTCACATCTATGCCATGCTGCCAAGTACGTGTCCCCAATGCCCAGCACAGATAGCTTTTAATGAAGGCATTTTCATTCATTCATTGCTTCATTCATGCATTCATTCACATTCATTCATTCATTCACCTACTCTGACTGGGTATATCTGGCCCAGATCATTATACATATAGAGTTCAGCTCTGAGGAGAGAAGATTTATCATAGGAATATTTGCTAACTAGAAATAAATGGGATTACAAAGTAGTCGCTCTTTCAGGAAAGGACACAACATTGTAGATCATTTGGGACAAAGCAGTTTCATCCCCAAACCTGTTTGGGACCAGAGAACGTATGGCCCACGCTGAAGGGCAGTAACTGGCCTAACCTGAACCTCACACTCTAGATCTTTGAATCTGGGCCATGGATTCCCCAGACCACAGAGTGACACTCCAGAAGGCACAACCACTTCTCCTTGCTGTCCAAAACAGAGGGCCAAGCCCAGGACTGGGGCACTGGGAAGTTTCTCTACTGAACAGCTAGCTTTCCTTATGGAGTACTCTCAGGGCAAAGTTTACTAAAGCGGCTGTTTTAGAAATGTGCTCAACCATGTAGTGGAATGCAAATTCTTTTCTAGTCTTTTCAAATTTTCCATAAGCCTGGTTTTCATACTGCTGTGAATGAAATTCTGATGCCTTAAAACCATCCAGGAGAAAAACTGGGGAAAAAAGGGACCGAGTTGGATTAATTATATGGGATAGCATCTTGCTTGTCTGAAGAAACCAAACTTCTATTTCTTACGTTGCTCTTCCCTGGGCTTATAAATGTTATAATTAGTGTTAAATGAATTTTCGTTCTCGTTAATCAACACAAACTAGAAAAGGAGCTGAACCTTGAATGCTTGCCTTCTAGGGAACAGACGTTTTCCTCATAAATGAATAAAACTTAATCAAGCAAGAAATGAGACGACACTACCCTTACTACCAGAAACAGCCCAAATGACCCATTTGATTAACGTTTTAAAATATTTTTCCTCCACTGCTTTGGAAAATAGGTTCCTATTTGCATGAGGCATCTTTTCAATAAAAATTCACTTTTCTCCTACTAGCTGTCCACATTGTTCTACCACTTTGCATCAAAAAAGATCGAACTTGCCTAGATGATTACTACTACAACAAAAATAGGATTTATTCTTTTATATCAGCACCCACAGAATCAGAGGATCGTGGTGGCCATCTAGTATAACCCAGAGCTGAAGGAGAACACCTTCAACGACACTGCTAATATGTGGTCTGGAAGCTTTGCTTGAAGAACCCACTGCCTCCCCCAAGCCAGTCTATTCTACTTTTGCACAGCTTCCAATTATGAAGGTTTTCCTGAGCATGAGTCTACATTTGCTTCTTCTCATCTTCCATTTACTTCCCCCTCTTCCTGTCCTGTGGGAACAAGCAGAACAAATCTAATCCCTCCTCCATAGCACATCCCTTCTAATATTTGAAGAAATCTAATGTCCTCCCCCTAAGTCTTCCCTTTTTCATGCCGGATCTCCAGGCTCTTCAGTATCTTGGTTGTCCTCACTCTCAGGACACTCTCTAGTTTTTAATGTTCTTCCTAAACTATGCTGCCTAAAATTGAATTCAATATTTTATAAGTGCTCTGAAGAGGGCAAGGCACACTGGAAGTATCATTCCCCTAGCCTCAGTCTCTCCATGCCACTTGTCAGACGACCACATTACACTGTCATCAATTTCCATTCAAAAGACCATGTAACATGGTGCATAAGACTACTGAACATGGAGTCAGGAATCAGTTAAGATTTGAGTTCAAAGTTTCTGACATTTGCTAGTTGTATGATCTACGGTGAATAATCTCATTTCTTTCTCTTTGTAGAGCAGGGATGAGAATGCCTGGAGTACCTCCCCCTTAAAGTTTTTGTAAGAATCAAATGAGATAATATACATTAAGTCTTGTGCAAAAATTAAAATACTATATGTCAGCTGCTTGTTTATGTAATTATCATATCTATTTAGATGACTCAAATCTATATTTCTAGTGCTAATCTATCTAATGAGCTCCTGGCCAGAAATGGTCACACTTTTCCAGGTTGTGTTCATTAAAGAGGAAGAAAATTCATTTTCATGCCCCATGGGCAAATCAAACTCAACATATTCAAAACAGAACAGTTAATCACGATCCTTTTTATGATCCTTCCTCCAAATGTTCCCATTTCTGTTGAGTCACCCAATTTCAGGGTTTTGGAGTCAACTTTGATTCTTCATTTTCCCATACTACTCATACCTAAAGAGCTAACTAGTTTTTTTAGAGTCTGCCTCTGGGACATCTCTCATGCACATCCCTTTCTCTCTACTCATACGGACACCATACTAGTTCAGATCCTTACTGCCCTCTACCTGAACTACTATAATCTTCTTAATTAATTACTCCACCAGTTTCTCATCTTTCAACTCATCTTTCACACAACTGCCAAACTAATTTTTCTAATGCCCAGATGTAAACATGTCAATACCCTAAGAACCATCAGTGACTCTCAATTACCTTTTGGACAAATTTAAACTCTTCAGGTTAGCATTTAAAGCCCTTCACAATCTGGTTCCAACATGCCTTTTCAAGTTTATTTCATATTGATCTCCTCCATACATTCTAAATTCCACTTGGGAGGCCCTGAATTCAACATTCCATTTCCTATTTCTGTGCCCTTAAACAGGCTGGCCCCAATGCTGGGAAGTCACTTAGAGAAAGACACCCTGGAGTCTCCAAGTAAAATGTCAGCTTTTGGAGGCAGGCAAGACTCATTTCTTGTTTTGTCTCTGTACCCACAGAACTGAGCATCATGCTTTGTACATTAGTGGGCCTCCCTGCTAAATTAGTAAGGTTGGACAGAAATAAGCTGGAGTTTTCTCAACTGAAGTTTCTCAAAACTTGTGATTTTTGTTCTGATATTCGGTGACACCAGCATAAATTCCTAGAAGCTAGTGACGGGGAAATACATGATCTCGGCTTAAGCCAGGGGCTGCCATACAAACAAAGCTGCAGAGCCAAATATTACTAGGGTGAGACCAAGAGAGGCTGAGGGCAGAAACAGTCAGTCTAAAGAAAGCAACCACACCAGAAGCAGAGCTGAAATAGCATACTTATCAGCTGCTGCCCACCCCCTCTGGCCCCATTCATGTGATGAGCTTGCACCTACAAGTAGAAGAGCCAAGTCCTCCTTCAATGTTAATGACCTGAAGGCTTGATTATCTCAGCTTGCTTGGAGGTGTTCCAGCAAAGCAGAAATTTTGTGAAATTTCAATGCTGGGACATTCATAGGGGTGTGCCCTCAAGAATTCCCCTATCTATAGTGTCTTGGGTCCTTCTCTCAACTGGCTTTCTGTGTCTGTCCCTCTCCTTCGGAGTCAGCTCATTCTGAAATGTCCCTTGTGGTCTTAGGAGAGCAGGGACTTGTGTTCCTCACTAGTTTGTGGTTAGCAGGGAACCTACTCAGTCTATCAAATTGTTTAGATGAGGGCCATTGATTGAGAACCATCCAAAATCCAGATAAACTAACTTATTTTGAAGTATTTCTCTGAGATGTCATCTGTGCCCACTCTGAACCTATCAATTTGCTGTTTTCTCCAGGTTTTTTTTTGCCTTCTTTCTATCTCCAGTGCTTTGAACAGAGTAAATCACTGAATAAATGCTTGATGACTGAAAAAAAAATGTAGTAGGACTTTAAGATGGGACCAGTTTTCTCCATTCAATGACACCTAAGATTTTTATTTCTTGGAAAGTGATCATTTTACCACCAGCAAGAAACAATCAAGATAACATAATACAGGGAAAAACTAAGTACACTGTGTAATTGTAAAAAGAGAAAAAATAAAATACACGTACAAACAAAAATCTCACCAAGTCATCTAATTAAGATTTCATGCATCATAAGCCCCAAAAAGTGATTTTTCTTCATACTGAGACACTCATTGTACAGTGCCCTGGGATTTTCTATTGCAATTAAAATTTCTGTTGTAAGAAATTCCTAGTATTTCTAAGCAATCTCAGAGCTTCCATCAAGCTGTTTTTGTGGATCAATCTGTTGAAAACACCTGGGATGAATTAAATTCTCCTTTTCTTCATTTTCTGCTAATTTCATATCAGAGGAAAAAGGTGAAAGTAAGCAGCATGAAAGGAAGGAAATAACAAAAGTTTATTATTTAAAACGGCTAGTTCTAAGGGCTAGCTTTATTTCATCTCAGAGATGTTGTGGTAGAAAGGTGTTTAAGAAAGCATTCAGAATGTCCTGGGTGCCAAAATTCCCAACAAAAACAACAGGCATGTAATAACTCAACCTCCGAGCCTGACAGAAAGAGTCCTGGGTTGGAAGTCAGAAGGCCTAGCTCCATCAGGTCGTCTAAGGAGCACAGAAACGTACCCCAAACACTCGGGACTCCATTCTTATCTTCTCCCTCTCCAAAATGAGGCCCGCCATGCCTTCTTCCTTTATCTTTCTCAGATGAGAGAAGAGATAAAAATAAATAGGAAACACCTTGAGCTAATTAGAGGGAAATGTTCTTTATCAAACCAAGCTCCTTTTCCAATAATGTTTACATGCTTCTGCATCTACACAGACCATTTGCAAATGTCCAGAGATTCCCTGGCACTATCTGTGACTCGGATACCATTCCAGAAGAAAGCTGATATGTTTCCCTCCATCCCAACTTCTGATCCCAGGCCAGCAGACAGTGAATAGACATAAGTTGGATAAACCTGTGGCAAAGAGGGAGGGGTCTGAAATGACTATCTCCTTTTTTGAGTGTGTTCAAGGTGGTATTCAGGTCACTGAAAAGGGACTTCATGGGATCTGATGTGGCCCTCAGGGATCATTTCGTTGATCTTGCCTCCGCATTGTGCAGTTGAGGAAACGCAGGCTTAGCTTAATTAAAAAAGCAACTTACTTAGCTAAGAAGTAGCAAATCAAATTCACCCACCCATGTCTTCTGACTCCAAACCTAATGCTCCTTCCATTAGCCACAGCAGTCTCTCAAGGCAGGCTCCAGGGTAAAGGAAGGGGCTTGTCAAATTGGCAACATGTGGAGGGATCAATACGAACGAATGTAAAAAACCCAGAAATGGTTTGGCTGGAGAAAGGTTTAGCAAAGGCAAGAAGGAGTAAAAAGTGAAGAAGAGAGCTCACACAAAAAGTCAACATGGACACAACATGAAGAGAGGCAGGCATGTTCTGGCACTGACTCCACCCCAACTATGGCACTGTTTACAAACCAGAGAAACCAAAGCAAGCGTGGCCCCCTAGTTTAATGCGACCTCCCCTTCCATTCTACATTACATATTCTCTCAAGAGAAGAAATACCAATTTTGGTCCTGAAATTTCATTTTCCATATGGGAAGGAACTGAATATTTGTCAGCACCTGGGACATTTTATTCCTTCAGCTTGGCATTAAAAAGAAAATAAAAATTTGCTGAGCACCTGGCCTCAATTTGTCTAGAAAGATTTAAGTGTAACTAAAATGTAAATTCCCAGTTTAGAATATTTTTTCAAGATGCTGCAAATTAAAATCTTCCCCTGACAGCCACTGGCAAAGTATTCCTGCAAACCAGAGTGTGAATATAATTTCTTATCCAAAATTCACTTTTTTTTTTGTTTCTCTAGACTATTGAGCTGAATTTGAAGACTGGCTGGATTAAATGGTCAAATTTTGTCAAATGGATTCTTTGACTCCTGAATGTCTGTACTACCTTACTTATCCCCTTGCTGCTTCAACTCATACCTGAACGGATGTGAGTTGATAGCTGGTATCAATATAGTTGATTGCTGTCCTTTGTTCTAAGACGACCACAATGATATGACTGATGTTGGGTCAAAGTATATCCAAATGGGGCTGCTTTGTTTATGGAGCACAGTGCCTTCTTTGATGCAAGCATGCCTTGCTGGGAAGTCCTGTGTGAAGTCTTGCATGTCTCACCATCAATTCCAGAGCTCTTCAGAGAGACCTTGAGAATGTACTTGAATCGCTTCTTCTGACTCCATGGAAGCACTTGCCTTGTGTGAGTTCTCTGTAAAATAGTCTGTTGGGCAAACGTACATTTGGCTTTTGAACAACATGGCCAGACCATTAGGGTTACACTGTCTGCAGGAGAATTTGAATGCTTGGCAGTTCAATTTGAGAAAGGACCTCAGTGCCTGATAGCTTCTCTTCAGAATCTTCCTACAACAGTTCAAATGAAAGCAGCTCAATTTCCTGACACAGGGCTGGGAGACTGTCCAGGTTTCACAGGCATGCAACAATGAGGTCAGTACAACAGCTCTACAGACCTTCACCCCTTTTCTCCCACACTTTGCTTCCAAGCCTCCTAAACTGAGCTACCTCTGGCAACGTGTGCATCAACCTATGTGCACATCCATGGAAAGGATAATGCCATGATAAGTGAACTTATTCACAGCATTCAAAATTTCTCCATTTGCTGTAAACAGTGATTCCATTTATGGATGGTGTGACACTGACGAGTGTGGAATTTCTGTTTTCTTGGTGTTGTCAGGCCAAAATTAGCCCAAGCTGCAGAGAATTAATCCATACTTTGTTTTACCTCAGCTTTATAGGCTGCACTGAATGCAATCATCTGTGAACAAAAAGTCACCACACACAACCTTCCCTCCACTTTGGTCTTGGCTCATAATCTTTTCAAGTTAAATAATTTACTGTTAGTGCAGTAGCTGACACTGATACTGTTCTCATCTTCACTGAAAGTATCCAGCAACAACACTGAGGACATCGTGCTAAAGAACACAGAGGCAAGCACACAGCCCTGCTTCACTCTCTTGGTGACTGCAAAAGTGCAAGAGCATCATCCATTATCCAGAACCTGGGAAAGCATGCCGTCATCAATACTGATGAACTTCTCTGGGCAACCAAATTTTGCCATGATCTTCCACAAACCCTTACAACTGACCATATCAAAGGTCTTGGTCAGATCAACCTACATTGTGTACAGACCTCTCTTCTGCTCCTGGCATTTCTGCTGGAGTTGTCGGGCAGCAAACAACACATCAACTGTTCCTGGGCCCTTTCTGAAGCCAGAAAGGCTCTTGGGTAGAAGACTACCTTTCAGGTGAAGGATCAGACTATTAAGGGGGACTATGAATGGATGTGAGAATACCATCAATCACACATCCAGCAATTTCTAAGAATGGGACTAAATTCCTCTTCTAAGATCTAAGACTGAACCCCTATTTATGTATCAAGAAAACACTGAATGAGAAATTCAGAGATCAGGGGTGCAGTACTGGCTCTGCCATTGTCTTTGATGGGACCCTGAATACATCACCTCATTTATCTACTCAGCCTCAGTTTCTTCATCTAAAAAAAGGAGAGGTGGGTTGTGCCAGATTATCTTGAAGACTGAAAATGGTCAGATCTTGGTCAAGAAGCTTTCCCTTATATTTCTATCCATGGTGTCATCTCCAAATGGAGCAGAAAACAAGAGATTAATATCTCTTATTGTGCAGGGGAGGGCATTTGCCAGTTTTGTTTTTGATGCCAGATTTCCTTATGGGCAACTCATGAACATTTTCTTTGTAAGGAATAGGAGGAGGAGTTCACCGCCTCTGGAATGCAGAGACTAATCAAGCTAGTAAAACAAAACTTGTAGAGACCCTCCCTTCTTCAGCAAAATCTGTGATTTAGCTAAATTCAGGGCTGCTGGTGTCCAGTCATCATGAGGAGAATACACAGAATAAATAGGAGAGAAAGCCAGAAATATTTAACCTGAGGATGCAGACAGAGCTGAAGTGATCACAACAGGATACCACAAGGAGCAGCTCACACTGAGGTGGGCCAGGGGAAAAACAAGAATTGAGAAAGCATCAAAAAGCCAATAGGGAAATCTAAGAAGCAAAAGTGGTGTCCAGAAGAGTGGCCAAGGAGGTGCCTATTGCCTTTGGAGAGGTGCTGGGATAGAACAGACATGCCTAACCAAACCCCTCAGAGGAACCATCAGGTATGAAGCAGGGCTGGCACTCTCCTCTGACTTCAGGGATACTTGAGGAGCCCATACCACATCAAAGTGGGTCTGATTCTACTGCATCATAAGATGTTTTTCATTAGACTACCCCATGTTATTAGCAACTAGGTGGTACAGTGGATAAAGCACTACACCTCAAGTCAAGATGACTTGAGTTCAAATCTAGCCTTGGGCACTGACTAGTTGTGTGACCCTGGGTAACTCACTGGGCCGCTGACTGCCTCAGTTTCCTCATCTAGAAAATGAGGATGATAATAGCACCTATCTTCCAGAGTAAAAGGGCTTAGCACAGTGCCTGGCACATAACAGGTGCTTCATAAATGTTTTTTCCTTCCTCCGGTTCATGTTTTCCCCAAACTATAAACTCTTTAAGGTCAAGAGGAGGCCTTCTAATTTCTAGAAGCACAATAGGGGCTGCATCTCTATCTCAAAAAACCAATGGTTGTCATGGAAAGGGGAACTTCCCCACTGTGAAATGTTTCGGTGAAGAGTAGGCAGTCTGCAGAGCTGACTTCTTACTCCAACACAGCCTGAATTGGTGGGCTAGAATCACAGATTTTGCTGAAGAAGGGAAGGTCTCTACAAGTTTTGTTTTACTAGCTTGATTAGTCTCTGCATTCCAGAGGCGGTGAACTCCTCCTATTCCTTACAAAGAAAATGTTCATGAGTTGCCCATAAGGAAATCTGGCATCAAAAACAAAACTGGCAAATGCCCTCCCCTGCACAATAAAACATGAAGGGGGAATAAAGGCACCCAAGGCTTTGATCCCAGACCACTCTACAAACACAAGTCCACATCATGCTGAGAAAATCACTTCATTCCATGCCCTGGAAAATGGCCAGATCTCAGATGGGATTCAGAAGTTCAGAAGCCCACAAGGGCAGCTCCCAAATGCAATGCCAGGCAGGGCCAACTTCACTTGTAAGAAAACAAAGTTACTGGTGGCATGTCTTAAAGAGCATCAGGAAAGCTTTTTGCTCCATCTAAAAAAAATAGAAACAACTCTTTCAAATGAGGTTGAAAGTTTCACTATCAGACTTTCTCTCTCTTGGCTTAAGATTTTAATATTCATTAAGCTAGGTGACACAGTGGTTAGATCCGTAGACCTGGAGTCAGGAAGACTCATCTTCCTGAATTCATATCTGACCTCAAACACTAACTAGATGTATGACCCTGAGCAAGTCACATAGCCCTGTTTACCTCAGTTTCCCCACTAAAATGAGCTGAAGAAGGAGATGGCAAACCACTCCTGTACCTTTGCCAAGAAAACCCCAAAAGGTGCCATGGAGAGTTGTATTATGACTGAACACAACTCATTTAACTGCAAATCCCACCACAAACCCCACTGAGCTGTTAGCTATCTCTTATACTGAAGCTATGAATAAAGGATCTGAGGGCAGATTTAAATAGAGGTCAAAAGGAAGAAGAACAGGAAGGGCACTATATCTGAGTAGGGGAGAATGCCAACAGGCAAGATCAAACTTAGGATTTCTGAGTTTTGCCTGGGGCTAGCCTTGATAACAGGTCTTCATAGTGGAAATACTGCAGATCAAGAGTTTACATCTGAGTGGTGGCATAATCCTCTGGAAGGAGAAATAGTAGTTGGAATTTCTTCTCTTCCCCAAACACTAAGGAATAGGAAGGATCGGTGAGGTGGTATGGGTGCTGTGGCTTTGTATTTTTAAATCACCTCCTCTAAGCCTTAAAGACTTGAGGAGGGCCGGAGACATAAAATCTTCTAGGGACGGGGTGTGTCTCAAAGGCTTCTCTACTCCTTTAAACTGCTCACTAAGCTAGTCTGAAAGGAATGAGAATGTGTATATTAAACAGCTCATCCAGGTCAGGATCAGAGGCCTTCTCATCTATATAACCACGTCAGATTGGAGGGCATTCTCTGTTCTCTAATACCCAGTTTCTCTCTTACAAAGAAGACTCTTTCAGAGAGGATAGGAAGATTGAGAGTGATCTCTTCTGATCCATCATTAGAAAAGCATCTTCTGAGAAAGTCAATAGGCCCCTATTCCTGTCAGAAAATAAATATGGCTTCAGTAAACATGCCCAATGACATCTGGGAAGGAGAAAAATATTGGAACCACAAAAATAAAAACCCCCACAAAGAAAAGATAATTAAATTAATAAGGAATGCTTTTCAGACATAACATTATACAAGCCGAATAAATGTTTGCAGATATATTTTCTGAATAATAAAGTTATAGATGTTGCTTAGAAGCCAAGCTTAAGTGGATTAACTACAGAAGCACGTCATTTAGGAACATGCCACAGAGAGACCTCATGGGACACACGAAGAACTGTACAGTTCCTTACTTTGTTGAGGGTGAGGGAGGGAAAGATGAAGAAAAGAATGGCTAAGACATAACTTTATAAATCTGTGTTACAGTATTAAAGGCATATTTATAGTTTTGTTCACTTCGTGTGAAAAAACTTACAATTTGTTTAATGAGAAAAAATACACACACATGTACAATGTGTATGACTGTAAGTATGTATATGTATATGTATACGTATACGTATATGTATATGTATATGTGTGGCAGTTAGGAGGCACAGTGGAGAGAGTGCTGGGTGTGGAGTTAGGAAGAACCCAGTTCAAATCCAAGCTTAGACACTTACTGGCTGTGTGACCCTGGGAAACTCACTTATGTTTGCCCTGGTTCCCTCATATGCAAAATGAGGAGAATAGCAGCACCCACCTCTCCCAGGGTTATTGTGACAATCAAATGAGATAATACTTATAAAGCACTTACCAGAGCCTGGACCGTGGTATGTGTTAGCTATTTTTACTATTATGCACACATATATTATATAATGTACTATTATCAAAAATACATATGTATTACTATTATATAGTACATATAAATACGAATTACTCTTATAGATTATATAAATACACAAACTGCTACTATATATTATGAATGCATATCACTACAATTATTTTAATTACAATTTTAAATACAATAATTTTAATTAAGTTACAATCTAATTATAATATCAAGTGTTGGGAAGAATGCTAAGTACGGAAGTTCTGAAAAGGGAGATTAATGTGCACCAGAGTAAGCAAGGCAAGCTTTGGTGAACAAGGCAGGATGTGAGGTATCACACGAAAAAGAGACTACGGATATGCAGAGATGAAGGTGGAAGCACTGTAAGCAGGAAGTATAACATAAACAAGGATGGTAGCCAAAAGTCAAAGGTGGTCCAAGATCAAGGCATGTTTGGGAAACTAAGAACAGGCTATATTGGCTAGAGTACAGATGTATTTAGGGCAAAGTGGGAGATAAAGTCGGAAAGGAAAGAGCTTCCTTCGGAAGGTGGTGGGTGAAGAGAAAGAGAAATGGGCATTGTCCTTCTTCCTAACGCTATTTAACTGCTCTGTGGCTCACTTCCCATGCCTAAAGCAATTTCTGCCTCTTCAAAATCTCTAAGGGACTCTGGTAAGACAGATCAGACAATAAAGGTGATGCTCTCCCTGGAAGGAGAGTTCCTTATGTTGCCAACACCAGAGCAGGAATTGCCAATGAGAACAACTTTGGAGGCACCAGCCTTTGCATGCTAAAAAACATGACAACCCTAGGCCACCAAAAATAAACTCTTTCAATGTCTTAATCTGAGTGAAGAGAACACTGATCATTTCTTGGATTATGTAATTTCCTAGGGAAAACACACACACACACACATGCACAATCTGTACTATTTCTCAATAGAACATTCTTGAGAAGACCCATTCTATTTCTTTGCTGTTATTTTTCATGAGTAATGCAAGCAGAAAATGCCCATGAAATTCTTTAAAAATATAAGCTACATATGTCTTTTAATTTTTGGTGTTCAGCTTGATTTTCATATTTCAGCTGAAGATCTTTCCATAGCGTAGACTTCCTTTGTTGATTTCCATCGCCATATGTCTAATTAAAGCTGTTCTGCTCTTTGTATTTTGATATTGTCAGAGAAAAGAGAAGCAGATTTCACCAAGAAGTTCTTTCAAGAGAGCAATAAGTGAATGGCACTGGAGAGAAAATATAGTGAAAATCCATTTAAAAAGGACATTTGGGCAATCTTTGAAAAGGCAAAAAGGAAAGGCCATGGGGGTTATTTTCCTTTCAGACATGGCACCTGAGCCTCTGGTTTGAGCCATCAGGAAGTAAGGGAGGGATGGGTTTCTTCAATGCCTCCCTAGGACAAGCACTGGCATCCTTCCAATCTCACTTCCCCTGTGGTGACTTTAATGCAGACATGCCTAGGGGTAGTAGGGGGCCTGTAGGGACTACACGTCTCTAACTTTGTCAATAATTTGCTTAATGATGCAATAGGACAGTAGAAATTGATGGTCTGTAGGCTCCCTTCCACTTAGAAAAGTACATGAATGTAATGACTTTATGAAAAGATATGAACTGCCAAAAACTCAACAGATGAGTCAATAAATTCCCAAGCACAGTACACCGGAAGGAAAAATAAAATTGGTTTGCGCAAGAGTAGCCAGTAAGAGCATGTGACACCAAGAGGAAACCAAAGTCTTCCTTGGAACATGTAGTCCTCTTCTCAGTGTGCAGCTCACTTAGGCATAGTCTCTGTTCAACCCTTTGCTCGGTTTCCACTGGATGGAAAATTCCACTTCAGCTCTATTCGGTGTCCAAAAGCCTAATGAGAGCTCTTCCAACCACATAAATTATCATGTAAAAACAAAACACAACTTACCCAACCCTGTGGATATGACTACTGTTTAATGAGTTCACTATGGTGCCTCCTAGCACAATGAGGATTAAACATGAGAAAAAGTGATTTAACACTTATTATCAGTTGGGGATGCAAAAATGAAAAATGACACAGATACGGCTATAGGAGTCCACATTCCACTGAGATTTATTTTTAAAATTTCAATGAACAGGAAGCGTATACTTTGCAATCCATTTGTTCAACTACACGTATGAAATTTTATGGAATTTGGTAAACGTCTAAGCACTTCTCGTGGATGTGACATACTGGGTGCTGGGAAAGATTGAAAGTTTCAATTCCTTGGCCTCTAGAAAGTCATATATCACATAAACAAACCAACTGAAATACAGTATGAAATCATACAGAGTAAGAACAAGAGAGAGAGCTACAAAACATGTGCTGTGGGTTCAGTGGAGAGGAAAGGAAGGGAAGGTCATTGTGGACTGGGAGAATCAGCAAAAGTTTCATGGAGAAGCTGGGATTTGGGTTGAGTATTCAGTCTGGCTAGGAGGCAAGTTTGTCTAGCAGTTATATACTACTAGATACTCTTTACACTGTCTAATATTCCTGTTAGTACATTTCACTTGAGTCTATGGCAACCACCACAGTACAGGTTAAATGGCAGGTCTTCATTAAATGCTGCTGGCTGACTGATACAGAGAAGCTGGGAAAGATCTCCATATTCCTTCTTTCACACTCTCTATGTAACTAATTCTTCTGTTCACCAGAATTCAATCTGTTCTTCACTCAAGGAGCACTCACACGTGGCATCCCAGGCCATCCCATCTCGGAGGGAAGATATAGAATTGGTCCCCACCTTTCCCTAACCTTGGGTCAGAAATAGCAACTCAAATCTGCCCAAGAAGTTTGGGGCAGAGAAAGTTAAAGACAAAATTAAAAATCAGAAATCTGAAGCTAAAATTCACCAGGAAGCTGCCTGGTATTGATGTGCACATATATACACATGTGTGGTATCTGCATGTAGGTCATGAACAGCAAATTGCATTATACGTAAATTCTAGGTTAAAAAAAATCAAACATCATCAATTATTGTATACTCAGATGAAGCAAATCATTGAGCTTCTCAGTATGATTGCCAGATGCTTTCATGAAATTTCTCTTCACACATGATGCACCTCAAAGGAACCATATCCCATATACTAACACACATCTGTAGGCAGTTAGCTGAGCTAGTTAGAACATAGTGGCTGAGACCAGATTCAATCACCATGTAGGCTGGTTAATTCTGGTATGCTCAATGGGTCATGCAATGTCCCTATAACCCTGGCCAGAAGTATATGCTGTTGATTCAAAAGGGGAACTAGACTTGAGAGAGTTTGTACTTTAATCCAATATATCCCTACTATTGTGGGGAAAAAAAGGACTTAAGATTATATCCTATTTATCTATCGGTAGATAAGTATTATCTTTGAGGAGAGCATATCAGCATATTACTAACACACTCTCTAATAGTCATGAAGTGCTCGCCTAGATTAGCTGAATAAAGAGTGTAAGGACCTCATATATTACTCAGACTGTCATCTCTTTCAGGAAGCCAAAAGTTATCAATGACTTGAAAAAGGTAACGTGGCTCACATGGATGAGCTAATTATTGTATGTGGTCAGAGGACTATGCCAGATCCTTGTGGGCTGGGCTAGTTCTTTTCTTTAAAAGGTATTGCAATTATTCTGGAAACTTAACTAGCTCATGGAACCAGGCTTGCTCAGGCTGTTGACATTCCCTCCTGGTCAGCTGAACGCGAAAAGCCACAAGGGGTTCCTGCTCCTTCCTGATGCTTGACCTGTGGACTGCCACAGGCAAGCCAGAAGCTGGGCTAAGCTGAATCAACAAGGCTTCTTTATTGAATATCCTTCTCTGCCAAATCAAGCTCCTTCTGTTAACTGTGAAACCCTCGATGAGAGTTTTGTTCTAGTATCAAACTTCAATGCCTAAGTCAGGACTTTCTGACAGTGCTGTTTAAAAAAGTGACTTATGTGCTCTCTCTTCCCTCAATTAAAGAATGCCCTTCCACCTCATTTTTTCACTACTAAAAAGCTTTTAGAGAATCCTAAACCAAAACTGGCTTCCTCTATGCCTTCCATGATCAATGGATGTGAATTATCTTCCCTCCGGATTGCCCCCTTGTTTCTACCTTTTTTTTTTGTATTTTGCATTTTATGTTTTGATTATTTCTTATGTGTACATTTAATGTCCCAAGGTGGATCAAATGTTTCCAGAGGACAGGAGCTAATGTAACTAATATTTCTCTCACATTTCTGCTACATGAGAGTCACCCACAACGGACACTCAATAAATCAATGCCTGTTGACTAGGGAATCAACTGTAATTTGGCCTTTGTCTGGACTCCAGGGAACTTTTCTCAAAAGGAAAGCCATTGGTGTAGTGAAAAGGGCCCTGGACTTGGAGTCACATGACCGACGTTCAAATTCTAAGTCTGGTACCAACTCTATCACCTCAGCCATGTTACTTACCTATCTGAGTCTCAGTTTTCTTATGTGTGAAATGAATGGGCTTGGGTGGACCCTTCTACCTCTAAATCTTTTTAATATCAAGGATGGTTATGAAGGGAGGCCTTTTTACTCAAATTGATATACTTTTCACTTAAATTATGGGCTTTAATTTTTTTAAAACAATTCCCTGAGAAGTTGATTTGCAGTATAACCTAATGTAAGATAGGGCAGCTAGGTGGTGCAGTGGATAGAATACAGTGCCTGGAGTTAGGAAGACATGAGTTCAAATCAGAATTCAGACACTGTGGGCAAGTTCCTTAACCTCTGTTTACCCATCTGTAAAATAGGGTTAATAATGTTGTGGGGATCTAATGAGATAATTATAAAATACTTAGAGCAGTGCCTGGTATACATTAAGTTCTATAATTATTATCATTAACGGAGTTTTCTTTTTGGAGGGTTAGGAAGGAGGGAGTTTGAGAATTCTGAATACTCCTGGAACAGGAATGACTACACGTAGCAGGTACTTTCAATTAAGTACTAATTTCTGGCATACTGAATGCATGATGCAGTGTTTACATTTCTGAAAGCTTACCAAAAGGCTTCCATGAATTAGATGTTCTTAACATAAACTAATAGAAGGTTCTAATTCTTATCTTTGTTCCATGCCATTGTGACTGTACCCACATTTTTTTTTTTCCAAGTTTCTCTTTGTGATTTTACTTAGCTGGTGTTTTGGTTTTTTTTTTTTAGTTAATAATGAAAGTACATGTTTTAATAAGGGGAACCTCCAAGTAAGATTTGCCATTCACATTCCTGAAATGAATCACCCAGTGCTGAACAAGCGGGCCTCAGACATTACTCCCCTTTTGGGAAGCAAAAACCAATGCGCTGGGTGAATGAGTCACCAGAGATCAGGCCCAGATGATGCTGACGAGGTCAGGGGACACAGCAAGCAAACAGTGACAGCATTTCATTTCTGAATGATTCCTCATAATCAGACCCTGAAGAGGTAGCTGCAAGAAACCAGAAGGCAGAGCCCAGGAAACTACAGAGATAATCAAAAAAGGCATGCTTGGATCCCAGGCCCGGTCTAGCTCTGGTCAGCTGTGTAAACATGAGAGCAGTGGAAGGCTAATCAGGATGTTAGCAGCAACAAGATCTACTGGGAGCATCCTCAAAGCTGCACAAGACATTTTCATTGGCTTTAGGGGCTCATTTGTGGAGGCCTGGAATCCTACAGCTATGTACCACACTGATAAGCACTGTATTTTCTAAACCCCTCAGGAAATAAAAAGAAAACCATATATGGAATAAACCCATTAAAGAAACTTATTTCTTTGTATTTCTCTCTGTCCACAAAACTTTATTTTAATTCCTATCCCTCTTTCTCTCTACCTCTAAAATTCCTAAGAGGTATCTAAACCCTTAATTACTCCTGAATGACCATTACCACCATTGCCTTAAAAATAAGAATTCATGGCTGTTGTTTGTTTGTGTCCAACTCTCCGTGACCCCATTTAGGATGTTCTTGGCAGAGATGCTGGAGTGATTTATTATATCCTCCTCCAGCTCATTTTACAGATGAGGAAACTAAGGCAAACAGGGTTAAGGGTCTTGCCCAGGGTCACCCAGCTAGTAAGTGTTTGAGGCCAGATTTGAACTCAGGAAAACTGACTCCAGGCCTAGCACTCTATCCACCGCATCACCAAGCTGTCCCCAAATAAGAATAATAGCTGTTATCATCATGGCCCTTGAAACACACTTGTCCAACAAGACATGTACTGTTATATTGATTTTAAGGATGGAAAGGCTAAAAGCTTCTGAATCTCAGCCACTTTACTCAAGGTCACATATCCTATTAGTCTCAGAGCTGGGACAAGAATAGAGCTCTATTGGTTCCAAATTTTACTCCAGAAAGTGGGAGTGAAAGTTACTCCCCTGTTCAAACTCCAAAGGGTCTTTACTAACTCTGGGATAAAATGCCAGACAAAATGCTTGCTTGGCTTTTCAAACCTTTCCCAATCAGGCCCTACCCTCTCTTTCTAGCCTCCCCTTCCCCTTCTACAATGTAGCCAGTATGGCCTTCCTGATGTCCCTCATACACAGTACTCCTGCTCAAGCATCACCCTCAACATGGAGCCTTTCCCAATCCCCAATCTCCCTGTCACTAGTGTCCTCCCTCTTTAAATTGCCTTCTCTCTGTATGTACACAGTCTCTCCCGTAGAGAGAAGGTGCCTAAAGGCAGGGTCTGTTTTATGTGACTTTCTCTCCGTAGCGCCTGATATAATGCCTGGCATATGGAGCCAGCTATAGGGGGCTCAGTGGATAGAGCACAGAGCCTGGAGTCAAGAAGAGCTGAATCAAACACAGAATACTGACTGATATGCACCCGTTACAGTTATTCCTTCCACATCATAGGGGTGAGGAGAATGGCGCCCCCATGATCTGGAAAATCTGCATAAAATGTAGCGGCCTTTGTCTGCTGGCTTTCATTAACTTTTTACTTATTTTAGCTTTAAAAAAGAAACTGTATATGTTTATGGGATTAAAAGATAAAATATGTGATATTGTACAATACTAGACATTTATTTTGTGCATTTCTGAGTTTCTAAGCCTTTTCTCTGACATCTGTTAACCTTTGCATGTTGTCTGTGGTTTCTGCAAAACTCCCCCAAAATTCTGATCTAATTTCTTATGCTAACCTGTGATATATCAAGAGCACAATGGGGAAGGGATAACTGTAATATCTTTAAAATATGCTCAAAGTAAATTCTACTGTACCCACCTCCCCTTTAATATGAACCTTACCTCCTAATGAATGGGACAAAGGGCGCCATGCTGAGAGCAGAGGAAGCACCGTCCATAGGGGAAGGGTACAGTCTTCCCAGGATCAGCAGTAAGAGAAATAGGTTAGGGTGAAGTTTCAATTCACTGCTGTCACTGTAGAAAAAAAATGAAGAAAAGGAAATCCTTCTAAATCAACGTGCCATGAGATATTTCAAGTTTGTGAGGTAGCCTAGCCTATTGCATTCGAACACATTTTAGAGATTAAACTGCTTAATAAATGGTGTATAGAAGTATGGATTTTTAATATATGAATTTTCATCACATTTTGTTTCCAGCTCTCTCATAAACTTATCTGTTTTGTTAACAGGCCTAACTTCAGCTACCATCCAAGATGATAAATTCTTTGAGAGCAGAGACTATGTCTTATTCACTTTGCCATTTCTCTCAGTACCTGGCACATGGCAGATCTTAATAAATATTCAGGGAAGGGGTGTATGAATATAGAAAATATAGCTGTTCTGGGATACACTGAATACAGCACCAAGCTGGGACTCAGAGAGACCGCCCCAGAGGCTTACCAGCCATGTGACACTGAGCAAGCCACTTAGTCGTTCTCAGCCTCAGTTTCCTCATCCGTAAAATGGGGTTATATCTCATCGGGTCGATATGCCTTTGTCAAGTGCCTACCATGTGCCAGGCACATGGAGATGCCAAGAAAGATAAAAGCCAGTCCTCCTTCTCAAGAAGCTCATAGTCTTAAGGTGGAGAAGATAAACATGCAAACAGCTATGTACAAACAAGTCAAATACAAAATAAATGGAAAATAATCAACAGAGGGAAGGTATTCGGATTAAGAAGGATCGGGGGTGGGGGGGGGAAGGCTTCCTATAGGAGGTAAGATTTTAGTTGGTACTTAAAGGAAGTCAGGGAAGCCAGGAGGGGGAGGGGAGGAGGGAGGGCATTCGAGGCATAGGGGGCAACCAGAGAAAATGCCCAGAATTGGGAGGTAGAGATTTTTGTTCGTGGAAAAGCATTTGTAAAATACTTTGAAAACTTTAAAGCAATACATAAATGTCAGCTAGTATTATTATCATTATTCTATGTGTGGCTAATGGAATTAAACTTATGCTCACAACACAATTCTCAAAACTAATCATTGAGTCCATCAGGACAGTCTACATTTATTCCCACTATTCACAGGTATAATGTTAGCTGAACCTGATTCCTTGGTTCCTAAAATTCAAATGTTTGTGAAAAGACAAACACATTCTCATTTGGTAAAAGCTAGATGTTCTTCACACAAAAAAAACAAACAATTAGCTCATGGGAACAAAACACAAGCATAACTAAATTCTCTGATAAGCTTTCCCTCCTACAATAAACATCTTACTTCTAGTTCAATTTCTTTTTTTGCCATGATGTTTACAGGATTTGGAAACACATGACAAATTTAAGAACTATGTAGTCTAAGGTGATCTCTTGAAGATAGCAAGTTCCATTGGGTAATGGAAGATTTTAGCCCTGTCTGTGGTGGTCTGGTGCCAGTTCAGGCCTTTTTTCCTTCTTGGCAATATTTCCCCTTTGCTCAGACAGACAGACTTTCCTACTTTGTGAGCAGAAGTGACCAGATCATCCCGTGTGTTACTGCTACTTAAGGTCAGCGTCTGTGCCCCACCAGTGGAACTTGTGGAAATTCAAACTTAGGATGATTTGCAGATGTGCTCTGCATTAAGCAAATTCCATATAGCTTATGGATTCTTATGATTCAGATATGTTGAGCACAGCTGTTTAAAGACAATCTTTGGCTTACAGGAAGAATTGACCAAGTAATTCTTCTAAAAAGCAAATTCTTCTATTACAATTAGTATGTAAGACTAAGTTTTGCCCAAATAACTGGCTTCCATGAAAATTTATGATTAATATACCTATTTCCATAAAACAAGGTAGTAAGAGGTGGTGCAATGATAGGATATAGGGTAAGAAGGGACTTTAGAGACATCCAGTCTAACTCTCTTATGAGGAAACAAAGGCCCATTTCATCAAGTGACTTGACTGAGGTCAAAAGAGAATCAGCAGAGGCTTGATCTGAACCCAGGTCCTCTGATTCTAAATTCAGGACTACAGGCTTGACGGATCTGCTTGTTTGTTTGTTTTTAAAGCAGCACGGGCACCTAACGTGAGATTCAGAGCCTGGTTTTGTAGCACTTCCCTCAAGAAGGAGACTATTTAACAAAATAATACACTTCCTCTATTCCATTTCCCTCTTCACCCCTTTCAAAATACACGTGCATGTGGGCGCGCACGCTCTTTTCTCTTCTCACCTATCCACGGTATTGGCCACAACTTCCAGTTGCTTGAGAAGGAAGGGATAAAGTGCTGGAAAACGAGAAAAAAATTCTCTTCCTGTCATTCTGTAAAAGAAGCAGAACCAACAGGTAATTATAATCACACTTATAATTATAGTATATAATCATAATATCTCCTTTAATCAATTTGATATGGAAGTCTTTAAAAACACAACAACAAAGAAAATGAAGGTCATTCCTTTGCTCCTTTAATTAAACACAAGATCAATATCCAGAGCTAATCAACAGATTAATACAGGAAGATGAATAATGATTTTAAGAACTCTTAATAAGCAGAATTATATTTCAATTCAAATATTACAATTAATATTGTAATTACAATTGTAATTGTACTGTAATGTACAATTAAATGATTAAATATGATGTACAAAGTTGTCCTGGTTCTGCTCACTTCACTTCGCATCAGTTCATATAAGACTTCCTAGGTTTTACTGAAACCATCCTGCTTATCATTTCTTGCAGTACAACAGTATTCTTTTTTTCCTTTTTAAAATCTTAGATTTATTTTAGGAATAATTTTACTATACAGACCAGATTCTTTTCAATTGTTTGCTTTCAGGTGTATTTGTTATCAACTGAATTTCTAGCTTTTACTTTACACGTGGAAATAACTCAGCTTTAACCAGCCACTGAAGGGAATTCAGAAAGAAATTAAAATAATGAAAATTGGTTGTCACAATTCAATCTACACTACAGTGAAATATGTTACATTCAAAGTGGCCTCACAGATGATACTTGATCAATACAATTTATCTATTTGATAGTTGAGCCTACAGTATGTAGTGTATGAAATACTGTAGTCTAGAGAGAGGTATATGCAACATCATTATGGCTCTATTACAGTGATACAAAGCTTGCTGAAGTAACAGTTAAAATAATACCAAAGTACAGCAAGCTAGTGAGATGCAGAACTCTTCATGTAAGCACAGTAGTATTCTGTCACAATCATATACCACAGTTTGCTTGTCCATTCTTCAACTGATGGCCATACCCTCAATTTCCAATTCTTTGCCAACACAAAAAGAGCTGCTATAAATATTTCTGTACATGTAGTCCTTTTCCTTTTTGTTTCTTTTTAATCTCTTTGGGGTACAGACCTAGTAGTGGTATTATTGGGTCAAAGGGTAAGCACAGTTTTACAGTCCTTTGGACATAGTTCCGAATTGTTTTCTGTAATAATTGGACCAGTTCACAACTCCAAAAGTGCATTAGCATCCCTATTTTTTTCCACATTCCCTCCAGCATTTGTCATTTTCCTTTTCTGTCATGTTAGTCAATCTGATAGATAGTATCTCAGAGGAGTTTTAACACACTCTAATCAATAGCGATTTAGAGATTTTTTCATGTGACTATTGGCTCTGATTGAAGGTAAGCTTTCAAATGATTATTCAAGTCCATAATGGAACAGGCTAGGTTATAGAGTGGACCACCTACAATGTACAGCGTATAAGGCAAATCGACCAAAAATGGAAAACATCAGAAAATGACAAACTTGCAAAACTGCCTAATTAATTCTCAGACAACAAGCAGAAACTTTCAGAAGGGCCTGGTTGCTAGAGGAGTTAAATGATTTCTCTATAATACTATATTGCCTCCCTGAAACTGGAAAAACATTGAGATCAGTTTTAAAAAAATAAACAGCTGCTAATCCTTACTATAAAGAAAAAAAATTTGTCATGGGCAAGGTAACAAAGAAAACTAGAGTACTGAAGATTGGAATAAGACAGCTTTTCCTGCTGAAGCTTACTTTTCCATTCAAAACTATACCCAAACGTTGTTAGAAAAGGGGCAGGTGAATCTGTAAGTTCTGGAAATCTTCACCAAACTATAAAACCTGCAATACTCTGAAAAATTCGGGAAATTGTTTTTTACATTGAATAAGTTGGGAAATCTTGTCCCCATAGAAAGTACGGTGAACTCTGATAAATATATAATAAGCCAGTCTGTTTCACAGTTACAGAAATACCCAAATAGAGATAGCATACTGCAACCATCCCACATTCCAAAACTAAGACCTGCATACAAGAGATTGAGATAAACACACTCCAATCACTTAAGACACTCACCTTATTTAAGACCTATTCACTGAAATGCTATAGATTATAAACAAGCCTAGATATAGAAAGATATCTTCTTCATCAAAAGGGGCAGCAAGGTGGCACAGTGGATAGAGCACTGGCCCTGGAGTCAAGAAGACTCCTCTTCCTGAGTTCAAATCTGACCACAGACACTTACTAGCTGTGTGACCTTGGGCAAGTCATTTAATCCTGTTTGCCTCAATTTCTTCATCTGTAAAATGAGCTGGAGAAGGAAATGGCAAACCACTCCAGTCTCTTTGCCAAGAAAACCCGAAATGAGATCATGAAGAATCGGACACAACTGAATAATAACAATAACCTGTTCATCAAAAGTATGCCTAATAGTCACTGTGTTAAAAGTTTGATTTCATGATAAGGAATTAAAGAATGTGTCAAAAACTTGTGCCAAACCAAGAAAACAAGTGATTGCAGCAAAAGACTATATTAATAGCTTTATTTTAATGTAAAAAAGTTGTAAGGTTTATTGTATTAAGTCAATAAATTTAATTATTTTACTTTATTCCAAATAATTTGCATACCACTACTGTAATCAACTCAAATTTAGAAGCTCTGTTCTAGGAGCTGAAGTATCCTGATTGGTAAGTGACTGAGTGACAACAAACTCACGTGTCCCATTATATTTAGCAGCCCCAGGCTGAATTGCCTTGCTGTCTCTCTCCCTTTCCTAACAATCCCTACTTCTTGGCCTGGGAACCATGGTAATCCAATCAAAACAAGCATTAACTTCTGGAACCGATGTTAATTTGACTCTCTTGTGGCTCCACGCACCACTCAGGTGACAGGTACCAGACACTGAGGTCCTTGCTCTAGCTGAACTGCCAAGCATTCAAACTATGCTTCAGAGAGCACAACTCTGACGGGCTGGCCACGTTGTTTGAAGGCAAAATGTACGCTTGTCAAAAAGACTATTTAATGGAGAATTTGCATGGGGCAGGAGATCACATGGTGGTCAGAAGAAATGATACAAGGTCACTCTCAAGAACTTTGGATTTGATTGTGCGACATGGGGAGACACTGGTACAGGACCGCTCAGCATGGCATGCCCACATCAGAAAGGGGCTGTGCTCTATGAGCAAAGCAGAATTGAGACAGCACAAAGTAAATGCAGGATGTGCAAATTTGGGATATCTGGGATATTCAAACGGACTATGCGTGCCCAACCTGTAGTAGAGCATTCCGAGCTCGTATTGGTCTGATCAGCCACAGTCGGACACACTGAAACTTCACTTTATCACGGGGAGGTCATTTTGGTCTTCTTTGAGAAGGAAAGACAACAACCAAGCCTCCTGGGAGCAATCTACGTACCAGACTTGTCACAGGGAAAGTCTTCTTCACTCACAATATGTTTATAAAAAGCATCCTTATGAAAAATAGAAACGGAAAGGAAGTACAACTTGTAGAAGTATGTTTTTTTAATAATAATTTGTTTTCAGTTTTCAGCAATCACTTTCATAAGTTTTAAATTTTCTCCCCCTCCCTCCCCAAGACAGCATGCAATCTTCTATGGGCTCTACACATACATTTTTATTAAACACATTTTCACATTAGTCACGTTGCACAGAAGAATTAAAATGAACAGGAGAAACCACGAGAAAAAGCAAAACAAACCAAAACGTAACAAAAGAGAAAACAGCCCGCTTCACTCTGCATTGTGCCTCTACAGTTCTTCTGGATGTGATTTTGCATCACAAGTCCTTTGGAAATGTTTCAGGTCCTTGCATTGCTGGGAAAGGCTAAGTTTATCAGATACAGTACACGCTGTGGCTCTTACTGTGTACAATGTTCTCCTGGTTCTGCTCATTTTACTCAGCATCAGTTCATATAAATCTTTCCAGGTTTTTCTGAAGTCCTCCTGTTCATCGTTTCTTACAACACAATAGTATTCCATCACATTCATACACCACAACTTGTTCAGCCATTCCCTAATTGATGGGCATCCTCTTGATTTCCAGTTTTTGGCCACTACAAAGAGGGGTACTATAAATATTTTTATACATTTGGGTCCTTTCCCCATTTGTATGATCTCTTTCGGATACAGCCCTAGAAGCAGTATTGCTGGATCAAAGAGGATGCACATTTTTATAGCCCTTTGAGTATAGCTCCAAATTGCTCTCCAGAATGATTGCATCAGTTCACAGCTCCACCAACAACGAATTAATTAGTGTCCCAACTCTCCCACGGCTTGTAGAAGTATGTCTTAAAGAATAAAAACAAAAGCCATATTCTCCACTCCTTCACTCCCACACCCAAGTATCAGCCTGAAAGAACCCAGGGACAGAAATCAAAAAAGGAAATGCAGAGGTATAAAGATAGAAAGCTGGCAAAGGGGAAAAAAACATAAAAGAGTAACCTATCATATGGCAACAGCAGCGACAGACCCACCAGTGCCCAAGTGAAAAATAGACATCTTTGCCACAGACCACAGAGCAAATACTGCCAACCTGGTCACTTGATGAAAATAAATGTTGCAAGCCAAAAGCCCAGGGGGCTTTCAGTAGGTGTTTCAAATGGCAACCCAATAAACAATCCAAATCTGGCAATTCCTAATGTTCAGAAAGGGCCCCCAGTCAAAGCAGCAAGACTGGCTTCAGGGCCCAGCCAGACCTCCTCTCATGAGCTGAGGCGGAGCTCGGAGCATGCCACTGCTAATGAAACAGGTCTTAGTGATAAAACTGGCAGACCCTCAATAGAAAAACAATATCCTTGAACAGAAAGAAGTCGATAAGAGCTGGGACTGAGCAAACAAATAAGTTTCCAAACAGATGACTTAAAATGCAAACTAATAAAACCAACTAATGAAAGTAAGTTTGGATTTGGAATCCCCTCGGGAAGGCAATTGGACTGTTGTTCAATTCTTTTCTCAAGTTCCATTTCTGGGCTGACATTACAGAATGAGCACCGACTGATTCTCACCGTATGAGGCCATGAAAAGAGGTGTGAGTTGTCTGGGGTTGGAATTCTACCCTCCACAGAGCATTGATGCTCCTGACAATTTGGGCTGAAGTGGATGGCATACAAATCACTCTGTTGCTTAGGTTCAAGTTAGTTACAGAGGGATAAAGAAAAAAACCTTGGACCATGTTGTCTTCCCAGCCTCTTCATTTACTTTCCTATCTTCTGGGAATGTCAGTGGGTTTCCTGTGCTTTGCCCACTACTTGAGGGGCTGCTTCCCAGATACAGAATTTCCCAAATGACTCATCTGTTAGCATACTATGTCCAATGAAGGAAACAGAAAGCTTTGTTCTGGAAGTCCCCTATCTGCTCTACTTTTAAATGTGAAGCATGGTCATGGAAACAAATTTTCTCTCTTATATTTGACATAGTTTGTCAATAAGTCACCAAACATCTATTGAATGCTGAGTTATATATGACATCAAACTAGCTGTTCTTTCGATTTTCTACCTTAATCTCTGGAGAAAAGCTTTAGTCACCCACAGGCAACAAGAAGATATGTGCTTGTCAAAGATATTTGCCACTGTCCTAAAAGAGGTCCAACACTGGGTACAAAAGGAAGAATTAATTCCCAACAGATTGTGAGGCCCATGAGACATTTTTTTTTTTTTTGGCAAATGACATTGTGCTGAATGCATCAAATTCTGGGACAGTGGAACCTGCTAAATGAGATCCAAAATTCTTGAAAAGAACTCAAGAAAACTATCTAAACAAGAAAAACCAAGCAGACAAAGGATGCTTCTTGTTCAGAATATAATACATAGTGGGACAGACAACCTCTAGAGCTGGCCAATGAGCACATATATCTCAGAGAGACACTGCAAATAGATAATGCATTTAGATACTGAATAGACTAGAAGTGTAAGCTTGATTCCCCTTGGGAAACTGCAGTGCCTTTTTTTTGGTTATTATTCTGAACTTTACACCAACACTTCCAAGTACAAAGAAGAACAGAAAGAGGGCTATATATGAAAACATGAAACTCTGTTATGTACAGCTTTTTTAAAAAATATGTGCATATATATATATATATGTGTGTGTGTGTGTGTGTGTGTACACACACACATATGTATATTCAACACAGTTTCAAAGGTGTCATGCTTATTTCTATCTCCCTCCAAAGTGCCTTCTGTTCTTTTCTGTGCATTTTTTAAAAATGCTGGTGCCATGGAATCCACGCACAGGTAGTTAGGTCTGAACGCATCTCACATTGGCATGCTGAGACCTACTCAGTCTATGATGAGTGACTCCTTCATTCCAACCTGCCCTCATATCGGTAAGGACAGACTACCATTACACAAGCCTACTAAAATTTCCACCTTAAAGATAATCCTTTTGAGGGAAAATATACTACCTTTCCTCACCATTCTAGCTACTGAGTCCCCAATGACATACCCAAGCCAGCCAGTCACAATAGTCAGAATTTTAGAACTTAATCATTAGGTAATAATAATATCATAGACACTTAAGCATAATCAGAAAATGTCTAAGTAATAAAACATCACAATCAATACATAACCCTAAGTCATGTCCTACTACAAATGTACTGAGTATCTGTAGGGAAGAGTGAGCACAAAATTACGGGAAACTAGCAGGGTAATATGTGAGGGAGAAAAACCTATGTGTGCCAGATAACTCATAAATCTACACTTCAGGCTTTGATATTTACTCAGGAAGATCCATACCACCTTAAAGCACTTTTCTGCCAACTGCTTATCTTCCTGGCACTCAATGGTAAATCCTCTTCCCTACTAAGCCAGCATTATCTGAATAGCAATGCCTTTAAAACCAGAGGATTTAATATTCATCATACTAGCTACCCCTGGGCTACCCAAATCAGCTCTACCAGCTCTTCACTTACCAAGATACTCTATTTTTCAATCCAAAAAGAGCTCACAACAAACAACTCAGCTTAGCTTCCTAGACAAGGCAAACCAGCCTAGACAGCTCTTCCTACACAGCAAGGCAGCACATAACCTGTCTTTCTCCTTTTTCCTTCTTCTCAAACAATAGTGGGGCAAGGGAGAGAGGGGTGTGAGAAAGAGGTAAAATGCACTTCTGAGAGTCTTCACCTCTCAAGTTCTCAACGGTACCAAAAGGCAAAAGCTGGAACTGTAGTCTTGATTTGACCAGTAAAGAACTGACAATTAAAGCCTTTTTAATAGCTAACTGCTATTGCTTTTAGTCTCTGCAAATGATCAGGCAGCCGACAAGTCAATGCACATTTATTAAACATCTCCTAGGTGCCAAGTGCTGTGCTAAGCACTGGAGATACAAAGCAAGGCAAAAGACAGTTTCTGCCATCAAAGAACTTGTAATCTAATAGAAGAGACAACATGCAAACAAATCCGTACAAACAAGATAAATACAGAATAAACAGGAAGTGATCAAAAGAGGGAAGGCACTAGAATTAAGAGATTAGGAAAGGTTTCCTTTAGAATAGTGAGATTTTACCTGTATTTAAAAGAAGTCAAGACAGAGAGATGAGGAGGAAGAGCATTGATGAATGAGAGATGGGTTATGAAGGGCTTTTGAAGTCCAAACAGAGGATATTGTATTTGATTCTGGAGGTGATAGGGAGACACTAGAATTTACTGAATTAGAGGAGTAACATGGTAGGCTCTGTGCTCTAGGAAAATCACTTTGGTGGCTAAATGAAGGAAAGACTGGAATAAGGAGATCAACTTATGGCAGGTAGACTTGCCAGCAGGCTGTAGCAATATGGAGAAGGTGAGGTCCTATTATCAGTTGGTGGTGGTGTCAGAAGAGAGGAGGAGGAGGATTTGTGGCAAAGGCAACAGATTGGATATGGAAGGTGTGAGAGACAGTGAAGAATCAAGGACAACCCTTAGGCTGTTCAAGGGCTGGGAGGATGACAGGGATTTCAATAGTAACAGGGAAACCTGGAATTGGAGAAGGTTTAAGGCAAAAGATAATGAGTTCAGTCTGGGATATATTAATAGACATCTTAAATTCTTAAAATGCAAAACTTGAAAGATGTATAATCTTAGATGTCTGAAAGGCAGGTGGTAAAGAGAATCTTGAGGTCAGCAGAGATGGACTAGGTAAGTAGATTTGAGAATCATCAGCAGAGAGATGCTAATTAAACACAGAAGCTAATGAGACCATCAGATGAAGCAGTAGTGAGGGAGAAGAGCAGAGGGCCCAGGGGAGTATATTTCCCTTCAAAAAGGGTATTTCTAAAGCCTTGTTCGATTCTCAAGGTTAGTGGGAGTGACCAGATGAGGATCCAGCAAAGGAGACTGGGATGCAGTCAGATAGGGAGGAGAACCAGGAAAAAGTGGTGTCCCAAAAACCTGAAGAGAAGAAAGTATCAAAGAGAAGAGGGTGCTCAACAACTCCAAAGGAAGAAGAAGGGTCAAGGCCGCTGCATTTGGCAGTTGTGAGTGCATTGGTAATTTTGCTGAAGCAGTTTCAGTTGAATGAGGAGCTGAAACAAATGACTTTTGGAGCCTGCTATTTCTTTTATCTTTTGTTAGGCTCTTCAATCTTCAGCCTTAGTCTCATGTATCTTCTATAACTCCTATAACAGTTTAAAATCAGAGCCTCCTTGCTCTTAGTGACTCATTTTTAAACTCTCCAAATTTCCCCCTAGGAAAGTGATAGTCCTTTTTTAAACATACTTCAGTCTCTAAATAGTTGTATGATTTTTCATTTGGTAAGTTCTTACCTTTTTTGTTCACAAAGTTACATGAAAATGAGCCTATAATTCTAAAGTCCCCCCAAAATACCAATATCCCAATTTATGTCTGTGAGGCTACACTTCTTTAGATTCATATTTTTCCAGTTTTTAACAAATAACTTCTGTTTTCCTTTAAACCATCAAGCCAATTTATATACAAGTGAGGCAACATCCTATATTTTTTACAAGATGATTTGAGTTTTTATATTTATACCAGGGGAAGCTAAGTGGCACAGTAGATAGAATGCCAAGCCCAGAGTCAGGAGACCTTAGTTCAAATCCAATCTCAGACACTTAGTAGATATATGACCCTTTGCAAGTCACTTAACCCTCTTTACAATGAGCTACAGAAGGAAATAACAAATCACTCCACATCTTTGCCAAGAAATTCTAAATGGTGGCATGAGTTGGACATGACTGAAACAACTGTACAACAACAAAATTTATGTCAGAATCCATATTCTATGCAAAACTATTCAAATTCCATTTGAAAGCTATTTCACATTGTCTTCTATTTTTTCATTCTTTTGTTTCTGTTTTATAATTTCTTAATTACTCATAAAGTCATTAGCTTCCATTTGCTCCATTCTAATTTTGATGGAATTATTTTCTTCAGTGAGCTTTTGGACCTCCTTTGGCCAATTCTGCTTTTTAAAGCATTCTTCTCCTCATTGCCTTTTTGGACTTCTTTTGCCATTTGGGTTAGTCTATTTTTTAAGGTGTTATTCAGTATTTTTTTTGGGGGGGTGAATCTCCTTTACCAAGTTATTGACTTGTTTTTCATGATTTTCTTGCATCACTCTCATTTCTCTTCCCAATTTTTGGGCTACTTCTCTTACGTGATTTTCAAAATCCTTTTTGAGCTCTTCCAAGGCCTGAGACCAATTCATATTCCTCTTGGAGGCTTTTGATGTAGGAGATTTGACTGTTGTCCTCCTCTGATTGTATGCCCTGATCTTCCTTTTCACCAAGGTAAGATTCTATAATCTGAGTTCTTTTATGACGTTTACTCATCTTCGCAGACAAACACTTGACTTTCTAACTCTTCGTCAAGGTAGGGCTCTGCTTCCAGTGGGGGTGGGGATGGGGGTGGGTGTACTGTCCCAGGAATTTTGCATCAACAGTTCAACCCCCAGCCCCCCGCATCCCTCCCCCATCTGTGGGCCAAGAGATCCAGAAGTAGCATCTGCCACTACTGCTGCCACCATCACTGGCCACAGCAGGTACCATCAGCACCCTGGGGTTGGGGTCAGAGCAGGCCAGACCACAAGTTCCTCTTTCACCCAGATCCCACAGAGTTTTTCCACTGATCTTTTTGGTGTTTGTGGACTGAGAAGTCTGGAAACTGTCACAACTGCCAATGATTCAATCTCCCAAGGTCTGTTCTGGCCTGTCTGTGCTTATGTGGCCCATGCTGGACTGTGTTCTGCTCCCTGTCCAGTCAGAAAGACTTCCTGTCGACTTTCTAGATTGTCTTAGGGTGGGGATTTGTTTCACTCTGTCATTTTGTTCGTTCTGTAGCTCTTGAATTTGTTTAGTCATTTTTTACAGGAATTTGGAGGACTTTGTGGGTGAGCTCAGGGAAGTCCCTGCTTTTACTCTGCAATCTTGGCTCTGCCTCCCTCCCCTCCCATTCATTTCTAAGTATATTCTTCCACCACCTGACCCTACTCAATAAGTCATCCCTCATAACAAAGAATTAGTATAAAGAAAAAAAATCAGGAAAATTAACCAAGTTAATAGTATATGCAATATTTTATACCCATAATCTTTCATTTCTACAAGGAAGGGAAAGAGGTGTATTATCTCATCTCTTCTCTAAGGTCAAGTTTGCTATTTTTAATTAAAGAGCATTCTACTCTGGGGTTTGTGGTGATGGTTTTTGTTGTTCTTTCTGTAAGGGGACTAGGAACCGCACCTCCGGTGCCTGGAACTAATGGTGTCTGAGGCAGCACCGCCGCCCTTGTTTTTCTCCTGGAGTTTGGGGAAAGTGGGTAATCACGAGCTGGACACGAGGAGAATGTGGAGCAGGGGTTGGAGGAGTAGATTTGACCTTCAAAGGAATTGGCTGAAGGGCATAATTCACGAGGCTATTACATTATAAATAATGCTGTTTCACTGATAATAAACAGAGTTGCCTTACACCTTGCCTTCCACCCTATTCATTGCATCCTGAGAACAGCATAGGGTCTTGCTGGTCAAGACCCCCTACACAGAGAGGAAATTCACATCTTTCCCTTTACCTTGTTGGAATTATTGTGCATATATCATCTTCTTTATTTGACTATGCATCAGTTCACATAAATTCTTCCCATGCTTCTTTTAAGTACTGGATAATGAGTCAGCCTTTATCCAATCTGCTTCTGCTGATTTCACTTGATTTCAGTGCTATCATTCTCTTTCTATATTCTCTGTCTTTCTATTATCTCTTATCTTTCTATATTTTTAGATGCTTCATTTTTTGCAGCAAAATTATATTACATTGTATAAATATACCACACTTTGCCCAAACTCATACATTTGTCAAGGCTAGAACTTGTCCTGAATCTAAGACAAGAATTCTTAACCTTTTTTGTGTCATGGACCCATTTGGCAATAATGTGATAAAGCCTCTGGATCTCTTCTCAGAATAATTATTTTAAATGCATAAAATAAAATACATGGAGTTACCAAAGGAAAGCAATTATACTGAAAGAGTTATCAACATTTAAAAAAAAGAAACAAATTCACAGACCTATGTTACCTTGTATGACATCATGCTGTCTTCTCAGCACCAGAAGGCAATTTTCTAAGACTGTATGTTTTCAGAAGATCTGCTAAACTGCATGGCAGAGGAAGTTTCCTGGTTAAATGTTTTCTATACCAGAAATCACAGGTGTGAACACACAGTTCTACATTCATATATAATTCCACTATTTTGTACCTTCTAGACACGTAAATTTTTTCTAATACTTTCTGTTACAATTAGAGCAACTAAGAATATTGTTGGGCACAAAGGTCCTTTATTTCTTTTTCATAATATTTTGGGGATGAAGTTAGTAATGATGCTTTTAAAAGAATGGGATAATTTTTTTCAAAATATGAAATGTATGAGGCAAGGGGAAAATATGGAAAGGGTGCCTGACAGTCTAAAACTTTCTTTTGTTTACAGAGTTAACAAAAGCATGCCTTAAATAAATAACAGATTGTGACCATTGATAAGGAATGAAGACAATGTAGGATATAAATATAATATAACAATTTTTGATACTTAAAAAATAATGAAAATTAGGAATTCAAAGAAACATGGGAATAGTTGCAATGAAGTGATATGGAGAAAAATATGCAGAACCAGATGAGCAATATGCAGCTATAATTCATACGCTGGCTTTCAGGGGGTTATACTGGTATAGGTAGAGCACATTCCCATTACTTGCCCCCAGAAGCCCTATTGGGGGAGTAAATTACTTCAATTTATAACAAATTGGTCACAATGACAACACTGATTTAAACATGAATCATTTACTAAAAAGTAAGGCAAAAGCATACAAGTTTTATACAGTGGAAGACAAAAGCTGGGATAATGAAATATAATAGTAAAATGTAATTGTATACAACAGTAAGTATAATAGTAATAAAATAATAATAAAATATAATAGTATGTAATAATAGAAAATATAATAGAACCGGGATCACACTTTCTGACCAAGGCATTAAGTATCCACAGAGGGAAATGCCTTTCCTCTGTTGATTATTGCAAATTGATCCTAACTTGTTCATATACAGCTGTTTGCATGTTGTTCCCAGGATTAGACTTTGAGTTCTTTGAGAGCAGAAACTGTCTTTTGTGTTTCTTTGTATACCCATGTCTCAGCATAATGCTTGACATATAGTGGGCACTTAATAAATGTTTATTGACTGACTGACACACTTAAAGATGCACATGAGTAGGGAAACTTGTAAGTCTGCAATGGTACGCTTTATTTCCTTGGTATCTTTAGGAAACATGTTGAGTAAAACCCCTTCTTTGCTAACTGCTCCTTTAGTGGTTCTCACAGATATCTTTAAGAGCAAAACCACTTCTCTGCTACTCTCAGCCTACTGAAGCAATATTGAGTTCTTTTAACTCACAGCCACCCTTGGCAGGCCACTAGGAAAATGTTAAGCTATTTCTATGGCAAGCAATTGCCTTAAATGGCAGAACTGCAAAGCTCCTCACATCTGCTGTGGGCCTCTGGGAGGCTTCTCCCTTTAAAGCTGTGGCTCCCAATAGGGTCATGGAGCTTCTCCCTAGGCAGCTCTGTTATCAAATAGTGGGTTCTGTTTTCTCCACTAAGTTTACAGTAAAAACATGCCTCATCCATAAAAGGTACAACCCACACCCAAAAAAAGGTCTGCAAAACCTGCCTTTTCCCCTCTGTGCCTTCACCCAATCCATAAAGAGCAGTAAAGGGCAACAAAACCAAGCCCCTGAGAGGTTTCCTCTCTCTCAGGCCATAGGTGGCAATAAAGGGCAATAATCCCCATGCACTCAGAACAGGGAAGGAATCTGCCTTTTTCCAACCAGCTTCTTGCGTCTCTGGCTCTATCCTCCAAACAGATAGCCACTCCTACTGGCTTGGAAGCCAGCCTATCAGCTACAATTAGCTCCTGTCAGTTTCAGTAAACATCTTCACAGTTGCCTTCAGTGTATTCTATCCCTGGCTCCTTTTGCCTTTTCTTTTCATCTCCAATGTCTGTCTTCATCTGTCCATCCCTCTTTGGATTCTAAAGTCTCATATCAAGTACTGTTCAGGATTCCTCATCATCCATTTCAAAGTTTTGAATCATAAAAACCCAAACCCATTTTTTATCAGGTATAATACAAACAACCACAAACTTTCCTCTAGTTCCCAAACAGTTCTAGGATTTATAGCTCTTGAGACTTCTCTCAACAGTCACGTGTAAATGGACCATTAGACAACTGTGCTCCTGTTATCCAATATTCTGCTTTAAAACAAGCCCTCTCAGTACATTTATACACAAGTGGTTTTTTCCTGCCCTTTTCAGACACTAAAATGTCTACATTAAAAAGGAGCAGTGCCTTATATACGTAAATGCAAACAAAAACAACCCTAAAAGGCACATAGATATGATGATTAATTATAACGACCAATCTTAGCCCTAGAAAAGAGCTGATAAAACCCACTGCCCTCCTTTCGGCAGAGAGGACACCAAGTATGGAATGTTGTATACAATGTCAGTCCTTTTAACAGCTGTTTTTGCTTGACTGCTTTCCTTTGTTACAAGAGAGAGTTCTTTGGGGGTGGGGAATATAATCTAGAAATAACAGGAGAGCATAAACAAAAGATACGAGTAAAATTTTTTTAATTTAAAAACTATAAAAAATAATTAGAGACTAGCTCATCCATTTGTCCCTGGTATATAACAGTAGGTACTTAATGAATGCTTCCTTAAATAATCAAGTGGCAAATGTGATCAAAGAATTGTGCCAACAGCAAGGGAAAGTACATAGACAAGGTATCGTCTCTGGACTCATTGAATTTACAGTCTAGAAGATGAGAGAGCCACAGATTCAACAATTCTGTAGTGTACAGAATTACAGGTCAAATACATTAAAGCTTTGACAGTTTTGTTTGTCTATTTGGGTTTTTGTTTTATTATGTCTTTAAGTTTTAGACTAATTAGGAAAATCGTTTCCCACAGTACGAATGAGGGAAGATTTCATAGAAAAGGTGATATTTAATTTGAGCTTTAAAAGATAAACAGGAACTCAAAAGGAAAAAAAAAAGGAAGGGGGAAAATGGGGATTCTACATATAAACAAAAGAATGTGTGTGTGTTCATCCTTCATTGCCGAAGAAGTCCATGCCGTCAGAGAAATGATGACATGACTTGCACTTGACTTTGCTTTTTTGAGGGAGGGAGGGCTGAAATAAAAGAATAAGCAAAAATTTAAGAGATATGAGATCACAGGAAATGTTTAAAGGCTAAAACACGGAATTCACTGGAGAGAATGATATAGGCTAAGGTTACAAAGATAGGGTGGTACCATATTATTGGGGGCTGTATCTAATACAACAAGGAAGCCAGGGGTCACTTGTCCACATGGAGATGAGTTAAGGAGAAGAACATTGGAAAGCTAAGAAAGGGCCAGGTTGTAAAGGGCTTTAAAAGCCTAATAAGAGATTTTACATAGTTTCTGGCACACAGTAAGTGCTTAATAAATGCTTGTCAATCTTGGAGGTAACAGGGAACTCAGAGAGGGTAGGGTGTTAAAGACTTATTTTATTGTTATTCAGTCATGTTCAACTCTTTGTGACCCCATTTGGGGTTTTCTTGGCAAAGATACTGCACTGGTTTGCCATTTCCTTCTCCAGATTATTTTACAGATGAAGAACCAGAGGCAAACAGGGCTAAGTGACTTACCCAGAGTCACACAGTTAGTAAGTGTCTGAGGCCAGACGAACTCAGGAAGAGTTCTTCCTGACTCCAGGCTCAGGCTCAGCACTCTATCCACTATGCCAGCTGTCCCAATGACATGTGTAGATCTGTGCTTTAAAGATCACTTTGGTACACGAGTGGAAGATAAACTGAAGTGGGGAGAGACTTGAGACAGGCAGACCAACGGAATGTATGGTCTGCACAGCAAAACTAATTGGTAGACTAGAAAAAATAGAAAAACTGAATGATAGAATAGAAAAAAAAATAGCAAGTCTCACCTAAGAAATGAAAGTGAGAATAACTGAATGGGAATGAAAACACACAGAAGTAAAGGGCAATCTGGAGGAAAAGAAGCAAAAAACCAGTAACGCAAAAAGAAAAATATTTCTGTAAAAGGTAAAACAAAATTGATCAGGAGATAATTTAAGGATGATAAATCTCCCAAGAGAATAGGATAAGTCAAAATACAAACAAACAAATTCCTGAACACCACAATGCAACAAAAATAAGGAAACTGCCCAGAACTACTAAACACAGAAAACAAAGTGCCAATCAAAAGCATCCATAAATCACCTCCAGATAAAGTCACTAAATCTGGCAATTATTAGTTCATTGGCAACTCAGATGAGCGGTTTCAGCGATTAAGTAAGAAAAGTTTAGCTGAGAACACAAGGGGAAGTACAACGACCCACTGTAGATGGTTTTGTCAAAGAGATCAGTCACAAAAAAGAGGAGAGACAGAGGACTGCAGCTGGCTGGCTGGATCAAAGAAGGGTTTTTTGTTGTTTTTTTTTTGAGAATGAAGACCCCTGTGTTTTGTAGGCAGCAGGGAAGAAGCAGAGGAATGACTGAAGAACAGTGGGGATGATGGAGGGGGCAATATGATGGAGAACATGATCTGTCATGGTTCTGCAGTGCATGAAGATGGGTCTGCTTTGTTAAAGAGAAGGGCTGCCTCTTCATAAGAATGGCATGAGGTGAGGAAGTGGGAGAACAGCCTCAATTCTATCAGTGACATGAGACTAAGTTAACATTCTCTGCTGAAGGGAGGGAAGGGATCAAGCAGCAAGGTAGGCTTGAGATAGGATGAAAAGAGTTGAAAAAATAGTGAGTGGGATAGTGAAATAATTAGGAAGGTGTAAAAATAATGCCTTGCTGGAGTGAAGGCCTTATTGATAATAAACAAATCTGTAATGAGTTCATTTCAAGAAGTTTCATGATTTTCTCTTGCTCATTTGTCAGCAGAAGCAGGAGTAGGGAATGAAGTAAGGATACAAGAGAAGTTAAAGAGATAGAATCAACAAGACAAGGTCAGTGATTAGATCCACAAGTAAAAGACTAAAAAAAAAAAACTTCAACCTAGTAAAGGTTCGGACTTGAGAGACTGAGTAAGTGGCAGTGCTTCTGATAGAAACGGGGAAGTTAAAACAAGGAGAGTTTATGACACATGGCAGAGATGCTGCATACGCTGCTGGAGAAGGAAGCAAGCATTGATAAACTCTTACCATGTTCCTGACACCGTGCTCAGGACAATACCAACATGAAACTGAGATAGTCCCTGTCCTCAGTGAGCTTCTGTGTCAACCATACCAGGTAGGAGAGAGCCAGGGAAGGCAGTCTTCTTGATCTGGGGAGTCACAGGTTAGTAAGTGAAGGCAGAAGTAGCAAGAGATAGAGGAAAGGGGATGGTAAGATGGGGATGCTCCCTATCTTTCTGATATCAGCTTTCCCCTCATTAACTTTCCTGTGAAATCTCAGCTGTATCATAACAATTTTCAACCTAGAAAAAGCAGAGTACTAACAATGTGCAGAGAGGCTAGGAAGATCACTAGAAGTTAGACACAGCTGAAAATGGAAGAGACTGGAGAGATCAGCTAGTTCAACCATCTCATCTTACAAAGAGAATACAATGAAGTTTAGAAAGATTATGTGACTTTACCAAGGTCAAACATCTAACTGGTAACAGATGTGAGAATAGAACTCAGGTCTCTTGACTCAGCCATCAATTTTAGCACTGTCCCACTGTGCTGTCAATGTGAAATCTCCAGTTAACAAAATAAACATTACAATGAGAAGCATTTGCTCAATGAATATGGAACTCTATGTGAGACAGACAGGGTCTACTTGACCTGGAGTGTCTAAGAATTCCTGGAGCTAGTTGGTATTTAATGGATAAAGAAGAAAGTAGCAATTCAGGCCACCCACGGTCAGGATGGCTGTCTACAATATTCTCTCCGTCACATCCTATCTACTAGTTGGGTTAAAATTCAACTCAAGGTTCTAAACTTATTTTTAACTAAGCCAACCCACCCATCAATTTTTGATGAACAGGTGAAGAAACATTCAGACAGGTTAATATTTAAAATCTTCTCATATGACCTTCTGATAGGTTTTTTTTTTTCAAATTTTGGTAGGTCAAAAAAAAAAATTCCATTTGGCCTGAAAATTTGGTATTGACCCTACCAACATTTTCAAGTGTCAACTTTCCACTCACTTCCCTTTTATTTTACTTCTTTGCCCACATACCAAAACAGAAAGAACCCAGCCCTCTGCAAATAAAAGGTCCCTCACATACACTAACTGCCACAAAAAAATCAAAGTAAAGGTAAGTATATGTTCACTTAATTCTACAGACTTGTGGTCAATGCTAATTTGTAAGGTAGTATCAGTGTTATTGGATGCACCCATACACCCACCCACACGGACTGGCAGGTTCATATCCACTTTTGAAAGTCTACCAATTAATTACCTAGCCTCTGCAGGAAATGGGCTACTTTTTTCTGGCTGAAGCTGTTCATGATAAGAAGTAATGTCAGCAGGGTAGCTAGCTACAAGGATTAGCGGAGAAGACCAGCAGCTGCTCAGTCACTCACAAGAACCAGCGGAGCGGATACCACACATGGCTGACTATCTTTACCCTTGTGGCCACCTCAGCTCTCTATGACCAGTTTATGAAATATGACAGTGGGTTATGCTGTGTATCCAGCAGAATGAAAAGATATATTGAAGGAGCTCAAGAGCTCTGGGTGACTTCTCTGTTCCTCCTTTCTCATAGAAATTTCACATGCCCAACCCAGAGACCAAAGGCTTTGGCCTTTACTGTCAGGACTGCTTCGTTGTACACATCCTTTGGTGGGCAAGGTCTTATGATGAGGTCCCATGGGGTACAAGTGCTATTAGGGTCAGTGATCTTTGGCAAGTCCAGGCTGACAGACTTTTGTCTCAGGCAGAGAGATATAGAGAGGCCAATTTTACTTGAAAACACGGGGAACCAGACAGCTATGACAGACAGCACTGAATGGATGGCCAGATGTGGCCATCAATCAACAAAAGAGTCTGTCTGTAAATGTCTATAATGTCAAGTACTATGTAAAAATATTTTTTCAAAGTCACAGGTAAAGGAAACGAAACAAGACTGCAGTTGCAGAATGGGATTCCCTGCTGTTATCAGAATATTTTAAAGTGTTTTTATCCCAGTGCAGAGTCATGTTAGACCTTGGAGATTTCTTCCTTACACTGTACAATTCACCTGGAAGTGCTGAGAGATTGGAATAATGTTCAAAACATCAACCAGATCTCCAGATGAAAAGACAAGCAAGTACTTGGAAATAGCAGGGGTAAGAGCTTAACATTTTGGACAACTTCAAGAGTCCTGTTTGCTTTCCTATAAAGCAGAAAGATAATCCAGGATAAGCACAAATCATATTGTTATTATGCAAAACTCCAAACTCTGGCTCCTGGGTTTGGCAGCAGGAAGCCTGTTGGCTTCAGAAGAGATACAGATGAAATTTATTTAATTAATCATTCCAAGATCAGGGGCCTTGTGTTTGGTGTTCTCATGAGAAGGTGGCTTATTCAAGTATTTTGAAATGAGCATACTACCCCCTTGTCACACACACGGCACTCCCTTTTATAAATGCCACAATCCTGCCCAACTGGCCAATTTTGCAATTGCTCCTTTTCAACCTGTCCGCTCCTTACCTCTGTGTGCTCTCCCTCTTGCCCAGAACAGAATCCATCATTTCTCATTCTGCCCACTGGCATCCCTTCTCTCCTTTAAGGACCATCTCAAAGTATTATCTCCTCTATGTAGCCTAGTCTAATCCCTCCCCCTAGAAAGGAGTTTTCTTTCAATAAGCCTCTTGGATCTTTCAATTTGGAGCCTCCCGTGCACCTAATCATTTTTCAACCTTGTCCAAGATACTTGCATATTTCTAAGCCTAACAACTACAACATAAAAGCCTTGAAGAAAGAGACTATGTTATTCTTTTCATTTTATACACCAACCACCTAGCTCAGTACTTTGTGTACAAGAAGAACTGGCTGTCTGTTGAACTGACTTGAACACTGGCTCTCAAGATGAAGCCTTTCACCGTCCCTCTTAATTCTAGTGCCTTCCCTCTATCAATGATTTCCTCTTTATTCTGTATATAGTTTGCTTTGTAAATTACTGCATGTCGTCCATCATGAGCTTTCTGAGGGCAGAGACTGCTTTCTGCCTCTTGTTGTGCCCCCAGCTTAGTACAGTACCTGGCATATACTAGACACTTAACAAATGTTCATGGATTGACTGAATCTCCCTTTGCTTCCTATTCCCTCAAAGAAGAGATTATTGTAAATTTCCATATACGAGCTGCTTCATGCACATTGTTCTGGGTTCTGCCTCCCCACGTGTATTGTAAACTCCTTAAGGGCAAAGGCTGTACATCTTTAGGTTATATGATACTTAATACCTTGTGAAAAAAAATAATCAACTGATAGTCCCATTAAGACAATGTACTTTTAAAGAGTAACTGGGGCAACGATGCTAACCCCACTCCTCCCCCAAAATCTGGATTCTACTACAAAGAAAAAAAGACCATTAATATTTCAATAGTGTAAAATAAAAGAGTGCTAGAATGTGTTAGGAGAGGATTAAAAGGCAAAGAAAAAGGGAAAGAACACAAAAGAAGTCTGCTCTCAATAACATGTACAACATAAATAGAGTCAGACAAGCAACTGCAGTATCAGATCCTAACAGCCTGGTCTCGTTTGGGCTTGCCCAGGGATTCTTTTCACCAAAGAGATTTAAAGAACATTACACTAAAGATGAAAACACAGTTAAACTGTTCTTATAAAGAATTTTCATCTTTCCAATTCAAGTGTAAGTCCCAAGAAACAGTGACTTTGGAACCTCAAAGGAAGCAGGAAATCCTCCTTTCCCATAAACACATGAAGCACAGACCTGTGTTGGGCTATGCCTAGGAAAGAGAGAAAATTTAGGTAAAACATAGCCCATGTTTGTGGATCTTACAGACTAGTTCGGAGGATAAGACACCACTACAGAAAACTACAATAAAATTATTCTACAATAAGTATATTAGGGAGACAGGGAAGACTTTTTCAACTGGGAGCAATTTTCGTGGATGTGGCACTGGGTTAAGTTTCAAAGATGGCCATGAATTCCATTCAACAATCATTTATCAAGTGCATACTATGTGCAGGAGGATTTGCCCTACTTGCTGGGAACACAAAGATAAAAACAAAACACTCCCTTATGAGCTTAAATTATACTTGGGGGTTACAGGAAGTACCTGATGTTAAGTACAAGAAACACTGAAATAATAGACTAACAATTGGAGGGGGCAGGATGGGGAAGAGATCAGGGAAGGCTTCTCAGAGGAGGCAGCACCTGAGTTGAGCCTTGAAGGAAGATGAGGTTTTCATGAGGCAGAGATGAGATGAGCTGAGACAAGAGTGCATTCCAGGCAGAGGGGCGATAGACTATCACTGCAAAGGAACAAAGGTGGGGGATGTATAAAGAGTTCAGAAAATAGTCAATAGTTCCATTTGAAAAGGATGGATAGAATGCAGAGTTCATGAAAAGTTCTATGAAGTCAGGCTGGAAAGATAAGTAGACCTGAAATGACTGGGTAAAGAATATGAATTTTAACCTAGAGGTAATAATCAGTAATCAATTATGGTTTATAAGCAGGTAGCAAAGATGATCATACCTATGCGTTAGGAAAATTATTTTGGCAGCTGTGGGAAGGACAGATTAGACACAGGAGAGACTGAGAGCAGGGTATTATAGTATGAGAAGGCTATTATAGTAGTGTGGACAGAGATGATGAGGGTCAGAAGGAGGGCTGTGGCTACGTGAGTAGTGAGTGGTTTCTTATTTTAACTTCGCTGGTTTTGTTTATGTAAGAAACGAGTTTAACTTCATGCAATCACTTATCTTCTTAAAAACTGAGTCCCAAATTCTCTCCAGTCCCTCCCCCACCCACTGAGAAAACAAATAGCATGATATCAATTATATATGTGAAATAATGCAAAACACGTTTCAATTTTATCTATGTTACAAAAGAAAAGACATGCACACAACCAAGAAAAATAAAGTGAAAAAGTTATGCTGCAGTATGTTCATCATTCTCTCACTGGAGGAGGACAGCATTTTTCATCATGAGTCCCTCAGAATTGTCTTGGTTCATTGTCTTGATCACAGTAACTATATTTTTCACAGCTGACAATAGCTTACAATATGGTTGTCACTGTGTCCAATGTTCTTCTGGTCCTGCTTACTTCACTTTTCATCAGTTCATATAAATCTTTCCAGGTTTTTCTGAAGCCATCCTCTTCATCATTTATTATAGCACAATAGTATTCCTTCACAATCACATACTATGATTTGTTTTGTCATTCCGCAAGTGACAGGCCTCTCAATTTCCAATTTGGTATATGTGTGTAAATTTATATTATATTTTATATATGTATATAATATATAATAACTTATTTTTTGCTTTCAACATTCACTTCCATAAGTGAGTTTTGAATTTTCTCCCCCATCTTCTCCCCCACCCAAGACGGCATGCAATCTGATACAGGTTCTACTTGCACATTCATATTAAACATTTTTCACATTAGTCATGATGTAAAGAAGAATTAGAACAAATGGGAGGAACCATGAGAAAGAAGAAATAAAATAAAATATCAAAAGAAAAGGGGAGCAAATAGCATGCTTATCTCTGCATTCAGATTCCAAAGTTTTTCTTTGGATATGGATAGTCTTTTGAAGTTGTCTTACGTCCTTGCATTGCTGAGAAGAGCTAAGTCTATCAAGGTCAGTCATTGCACAATGGGGCTATTACTGTGTACGATGTTCTCCTGGTTCTGCTCATTTCACTCAGCATCAGTGCAAAGAAGTCTTTCCATGTTTTTCTGAAGTCATTTCTTATAGCACAACAGTATTCCATTACATTCATATACCACAACTTAATTTCCCAACTGATGAACATTCCCTCAATTTCCAGTTCTTGGCTACCACAAAAAGAACTGCTATAAATATTTTTGTACATGTGGGTCCTTTTCTTGTTTTTGTGATCTCTTTGGGATACAGACTTGAAAGTGGTATTGCTGGATCAAAGGGTATGCACAGTTTTAGAGCCCTTTGGGCACAGTTCCAAATTGCTTTCCAGAATGGTTGGCCTGTAACTCCCTTAACTTTGCCTCTAAGCATTTGTATGCTATACCATTTGAAGTCTAAGTTTAGTAATGGCATTTCTTCATTATTTATGGCACCTTTTGGCAGGCTGCTGTTTCCTTTCTTATCTCTTTTAATTAACTCTATTTTTGCTTTGCCTGAAATCAGGATTGTTATCTCTACCAAACTGCTCCAGCATTTTATTTTTACTCTGTGTGTATCCCTCTGCTTCAAATGTATTTCTTGTAAACAACATATTATAGGATTATGTTTTTTTTTAATGGTTTTATTTATTTATTTTTAGAAGGATCATGGTTTTTAATCCATTCTGCTATCTACTTCTGTTTTATGGGAGAGTCCATCCCATTCACATTCACAGTTACAATTACTATCTATGTCTTTCTCTCATATTTTCCCCCGTTTATGCTTTCCTATCTCCTTTCTCCCTTTCCCTACTCACTAGTTTTGCTTTCAACCACTGCCTCCTTCAGTCTGCCCTCTGTTCTATTAGCTCCCTAGCTTTTCTTCTTCTTTATACTTACTATTTCTTCCCTCCCTTCTATTCACCCCTTCCTTTTCTTTTCCCTTTCCCCTCCTACTTCCTATAGAGTAAATTATATTTCTATACCTGACTATGTTATTACCTCTTTGAGTCAAATCTGATGAGAGCAAAGTTCCCTTCCTCTTTACCCTCTACTGTAATACGCTTGTGTGCCTTTTCATATGATGTAATTTACCTGTTTGCAGCCTTCTCTCTTCTTCTCCCAATACAATTCCTTTTCACCACTTAGATTTTTTATCATCATATCAATGTCAACTTATACCAGACCCTCTGTCTATGTATACCGCTTTCAAATGGTGTCACAACAATACAGTTCTCAAAAGTTACAAGTGTCATTTTCCCATGTAGGAATATAAACAGTTTTCCCTTATTAATAACATGTTTTTTCTTTCTTGTTTACCTTCTTGTGCTTCTCTTGAGTCTTGTATTTGAAGATCAAATTTTCTGTTGAGTTTTGGTCTTTTCATCAGGAAGTTCTGAAAGTCCTCTATTTTGTTTTGTTTAGTAATTGATCCTTGCTTGTAAAAATCGAAGCTCCTTTGCTTTATGGAATATCATATTCCACACCCTCCAATCTTTCAGTGTAGAAGCTGCAAGGTCCTGCATAATCCTCATTGTGGTTCCATGTTATTTAAATTTCTTCTTTCTGGCTACTTGCAGTGTTTTATCTTTGACCTGGTAATTTTGGAATCTGGCTACAATATTCCTTGATACTTTCAATTTGGGATCTCTTTTAGGAGGAGATTGGTGGATTCTTTTGATGATTATTTTACCTTCTGGTTCTAGGACCTCAGGGCAGTTTTCCTTGATGATTTCCTGAAAGATGCTGCCAGGCTCTTTTTTCATCATGGTTTTCAGACAGAACAATAATTTCTAAGTTCTCTCTCCTGGATCTACTTTCCAGGACAGTTGTTTTATCAGTAAGGTATTGTACACTTTCTTCTATTTTTTCATTCTTTTGTTTCTGTGTGACTGATTCTTGATATCCCATAGAGTCATTAGTTTCCACTTGCCCAATTCTAATTTTTAATAAATTTTCTTCTATTAAATTTTGTACCTCCTTTTTCATTTGGCTCATTCTACTTTTTAGAACTTGCCCTCTACAGTCAATTTTTGCCTTCCCCCCCACCCCGCCTCCAAGCTATTGACTCTCTCTTGCATACCTGATTTCTTTTCCCAATTTTTCTTCTACTTTTCTTATTTGACTTTTAAAATCCTTCTTGAATTCTTTCAAGAAGGCTTTTTGGGCTTGGGACCAGTTCATATTCCCCTTTGAGGTTTTGGGCATGGGTATATTCATAATGTTGTTTTCTTTTGAATTTGTGCCTTGATATCTCCTGTCCTCACAAGAACCTATGGTCATTGTCTGTTTCTGCTTTTTGCTCATGGTATTTGCCTAACTGCTGGCTTTTAAAGCTGAGCTCTCCTGCTGGAGCTGAAGACCCAAGCTTCTTGTGCTAGGAGCCCATGACCTGGTCACTGGCTTTGTGGGCTGAGGCCTCAGGTGCTTGCAGCTGGAGGATCCAGGGGTCTGGCAGTTGAGCTGGGGTCAACAACCCTGGAGCTATTGGGGTGGAGTGGGGTGTCTGGCCCCTGGGGGACACCTGCTCACCTAGGATTTGCACTCAAATATTTGGCTGCCAGAAGATGCCAGAGGCCAACCTGGAGGAATGCCTAAAGCAATGGGAGAGTTGACTGCTGGAGAAGGTGGGCACATGTGGTGGTTTTCTGAGCTGGTTCCCCTGCTTGTGCTAAGGGATTTGGGATTCTGGTATTGGCACTGGCTTGCTCCACCACCCTGGGGTTCAGGATTTCTCCCTGGTTTGCTGAGGTGGGGTTTACTGGGATATTTTCCATCCTGTCCTACTCCTCTTACCCCAGAGTAAGAGGGGTCTTTCCTATTAATTCCCAAAACTTCCTGAGCTACAAGACTACTACACCTTGTCTTTCTGCTGGCTCAGCCATCCCAGAATTTTTCCTGTGGCAATATTTTCTGGACTTTCAGAGGTCAATAAGGGAGGGTTGGAGCAACTCACTTCTTACTCCACCATCTTGGCTCCAGAATGCCAATTCTTTATCACCAGAAAAAGTGCTGTTCTAAATATTTTTGTATACACAGGTCTTTTTCCTTTTCCTTTAATCTCTCTGTGATTCAGACCTAATGGTCTTATTGCTAGGTCAAAGGGTATGCATGGTTTTATACCATAGTTCCAAATTGCTCTCCAGTACTGTTGGATCAGTTTACAATTCCACCAATAGTCCATTTAGTGTCCCTATTTTTCCATATTCCCCTCCAGAATTTGTCATCTTCCTAATCTTACCACATTAACCAATTTGATAGGTATGAAGTGGTACCTCAATGCTATTTTAATTTACATTTCTTTAATCAATAGTGATTTTTGAGCATTTTTTCATGACTATAGATAGGTTTGATTTCTTCTTCTGTAAACCACCTATTCATATCCTTTGACCATCTATCAATTGGGGAATGGCTCCTATTAACAAAGCCTTTGTCAGAGAAATTTCCTGTGAAAAAAAAAATTTCCCCAATTTCCTGCTTTTACTTCTAATTTTGTCTGTGCTGGTTTTGTTTGTTCAAAAACTTTTTAATTCAATGTTACCAAATTTATCCATTTGACTCCCTGTGATATTTTCTGTCTCTTGTTTGGTCCTAAATTCTTTCCTTATCCATAGATCTGACAGGGAAAATTTTCCATGTTCCCATAATTTACTTATGATATCACCCGTTATGTCTAAATTATGTACCCATTTTTACTTTATCTTGGTATACAGTGTGAGATGTTGTCCTTTGCCCATTTTTTGCAAAACTGCTTTCCAGTTCTCCCAACAATCAAATAGTGAGCTCTTATCCCAAATGCTTGGATCTTCGGGCTTATCAAACACTGAACTAGAGGTCATTTACTATTGTGTATTGTGGAGCTAATCCATTACACTCTTCTTAACCAGTACCAGATTGTTTTGATCATTACTGTTTTGTAACATAGTTTGAAATCTGGTACTGCTAGGCCACCTTCCTTTACATTAACTTCACAGAATCAAAACTGTCCATTTTATCATCTGTGATCTTCTCTATCCTCAGTTTGGTTATGACCTTATCTCCTATTTGTGGTTGTGGAAGGTATCTCCATTCTTGCTCCTCCAATTTGTTTATGATTCAGTTTTTTAATATCTGGGTCACCCATTTGGAGCTTATTTTGGTATATGGTATACCAAATATTGTCTAAGATACTTGAGATGTTTGTCAAAACCTAATTTCTACCAGACTTTCTCATTCTTCCTAGGAGTTTATTGTTTATTTCTGAATACTTATCCCAGTGGCTCAGGTCTCCTTGAGGACAGTGACTGCCTTTTGTCTTTCTTTATATCCCTAGCATTTAGTGCAGTGCCTGACACATGGAGGTAATTATTGCTTATTAAATGCATTTAATCTGTTCTAATGACCATTTTTTCCCCCTATTTTGTACCTAATGCCAAATTTTTTGATGATTATTGCTTTGTGGCATAGTTTCACATCTAGTACTGCTACATCCTCTTCCTCCTCACTTTTCCCCATACCATTTCTCTTTGTATGCTTGTCCCTTTTTATACAAGGAGTTCTGGGAGATGTTTGGAGGACAGAGGACGGTAATGAATTCTGTCGTGGACATGTCAAGCTTCAGATGCTTATAGGACATCTAGCAGGAAGAGAGGGAAGGAGATCCCCCAGGAAATGAAGAAACAGAGGTATGATGGTGGGGAAGTATAAAGGATGTTCAGCTGAGAGAGTACATCCCTGGGTAGCAAGCACATAAAATGTAGGAAAGGGAGTAACCGTGGAAGGTCATAAATACCTGGCAAAGAAAGCTACACTTTACATAGTAAGACTCTGGGAGCTATTGAAGATTTCTGAGCTGAGGAACACACGCTTGCTCAAACTGAAAATGGAAATGAGAAAATCTCACTGCATCATCTGACCTGCTTCAACAAGCTGTTCCCTGTGCTGCTAGAAACACTGACCGCACTGTGGTCACTCCTTTGACTTTGTGACCTTTACAACTAAGATTGTCAATTATATTCACTGTGAGTCGAGTGGGGAAATTGCCAGAGTCTTGAGAGACTAACCTACAGTGCTTCCTAACCTTACTCAACAGTGAGTTATTGAGAGCGGTTTGGTGAGACGTCTTGCCTAGCCTTGCAAAGAGACTTCCTAGTAAATATTTAAAGTGTGTAAATACCTCCAAGTGAAGTTTTTTAAAAAACGTGTAAAACACACAAATGTTGGATGAAATGTCCACCTCAATTCCATGATCATATTTAAAAGCAAAATATATCCACTGGTTCAGAAGATGGGACAAACCATGAAAAGTCCATGAAGGAGAAGATCTGTGAAAAGTTTTAATCTTTGAAAATGAAGCAATTCCCTTAGTTGTACTTTGAGTGGCAAAGCCTTGAGAATATCTTAATTATTTTATCCTGGAGAATATTTCCACTATATTACCCAGCAATATTTTAAAACTGATTTTCAGCAGTCTAAATGTCACATGTAAACCTGAGCCAATCCCAAGTGAAATTACAATGGCACATTTAAAACTCTATGTAAAATGGTTATGACAGTCATTTTTAAAATATATTTTTGTTTTAAATCTTTATATGGCATCTTCTTATTAAAAGATATACTCTGAAGAAATGCATTGCTAAAAAATCTGGTAAGAATCCCAGAACAACAGTTTTGTCAGGGTTCCCCAGGGCCATCTAATCCAAACCATACTTGAGCCTCTTCACCTCCACCTCTGACAATACACCTGACAAGTGAGCTTCTAGCCTTTGAAAATCCCCAATGACTTCTACCTCCCAAGACATCCCATTACACTTCTGGTTAATACTGATAGCCTCCTAAGGGTCTTCTTGACTCAAGTCTCTCTACAATCCAATTCATTTTCCAAAACGTGATTTTCCTCATATGCAGGTCTGAATGTGTCACATATACTCCCTATTCCTGGCCACCTTACTCCATAAACTCCATGGATCAAATATAAATTGTCATTTAAAGCACTATATATTTCCTGCCTTTTTATATGTAACTCCCTTACACACACACACACACACACACACACACACACACACACACACACAGAGTCCAGTGGCTATCTAGAATTCACTTCCACTTCCTAAAATCCCTGATTTCCTTCAAGACTCAAGCAAGTACAACCTTCTAGATGAGGCCTATCTATCCTGGTACTCTGAGCTGCTAGCCTTCCCCTCGACCCCACCGAGTAACCCTGTATCTGTTTCACATGTCCTCTGTGTATGTGTGCATGTGTGCACTTATACATGTTATGTCTACCATTGCATTAAAAATTTCTTGAAGGCAGATACTCTTTTGTCTATGTTTGGTCTCCCCAGTATCTCCCATAGTGCCTGGCATACAAAAGACATTAATAAATGTCTAATTTATTTACTAATTTACATGAATAAATTAAATTAATAAAAGACTGACAGAATTATTAGAAAGTTTTTCTTTAATATCCTGTCCAAATCTGCCTCTTGACCACTTTCATTCACTCCTCTAAGATGTGCCTTGGGGGCTGGGTGGAACTAGAAGACTAGTCATCCTTCACATGATGGCCTTTTAGATCCTGAAAGGCAGCTATCATGTTCCCGCAAGATTTCTCTTTTTCCACTAACCTCACTACTGGTCTTTCAACCAACTTGCATATGGCATGAAACTCCAACTCATCCATGTAAGCATTCTAACCACCCTTGTCTGAACATCCCCTAAGTTAGCAATATCTTCTCTAAAATGTGGTGATTAAACAGGAAAGCAATACTGTGGATATAGTCTGGCCAGGAAGTGACACAAAGAGGCCATCACCTTCTTCTGGGACATGATGGTTTCTAACAACAGTCCTAGATTGCGTTCAGTGTCAAAAAAGGATATAAAGTTTGTCTGATGTAATAAAACCAGGTTAGATCTTTGTGAGTTACACACACCTCCATATTCACAAGACCCTTGGTCCATAGATTTGGGACTAGAAGGAATCCTAGAAGTCATCTAGTGCGAACTTCACATCTTACAGATGAGGGCTGAGGCCCAGAGCCTATTAATGTCTTGCCCAAGTTCTCACAGGTAGTAAGTGACTGAGTTCCTTTAGACCGTTTTATCCAGGATATTTTCTACTGTACCACAGTAACTTAGTCTTTAATAAACCTTTCTAGATGACTCTTTAATAATGTATCATAGATTTTTGCCAGTAATTAAAGTCAAACTCGCTAGCCTTCAGATCACAGGTTTTATTCCCTTTTTTGGGGGGGGGGCGGTTTTGGGGGAACTAGGACATTGTTACAATCCTGTGATACATTTCTGGTTCTCTATGATCTTTCAAAAAAAAAAAATCACGAAGAGTGGTCAAGTACTCATACGTGTTAGTTCTTTTGGTACCACGAGATGTAGCTCCTCTATATCAGGGAGGTGCCTTGAACTCATTGTGACATCTATGTGTTTCTACTTCTCATGGGTATCAATTAGCCACATTCTGTTCTCCTGTCCTTCTATCATTTGTCTTGACAGAACAAAAAAGAAGCAAAGAAGGAACTGAGAAGATCTGTCTTCTTTACATTTTCATGTGCCATCATCCATCATGGATAGCAGTTCAATCCCTTCCTTCTCTTCCTAAATGTAACATAAAAAACCCCCAAAACTATTATTGCTAGTTTTCCTTGCTAGCCTTGGCTCTTTCAGGGTTTAAGTAGCCTGTCACACTTTTGTATACATCTTTTATTACTTTCCCTCATTTCCATCTTCCCTAATTTTTTTTTAAAAAGTGGTCTTTTGAATTAGCTTGCCTTTTTTCTCCTTATTGGAATTATCTCTTTCTATACTTTCAGAATCCCATTGATGAGAGCTAACTAGCCTTCCTGAGGTGAATTCTAGAACGTTATGCCAGGAGATCCTACCTATGCTTTCTCCGGATTCTTTAAAATCTGCTCTCCCCAAATCTAAGGGTATGTCAGACTATCGTTGTTCAGTAGTTTTTCAGTCATGTCCAATTCTTTGTGACCCTATTTGGATTTTTCTTGGCAAAGATACTGGACTGGTTTGCTGTTTCCTTCTCCAGCTCACTTTACAGATGAGGAAACTGAGGCAAGCAAGTTTAGGTGACTTGCTTAGGGTCACACAACTGGTAAGCATCTGAAGTCAAATTTGAACTCAAGAACATGAACCTTCCTTCCAGATCTGGCACTCTATCCATTGCACCACCTAGCTGCCCTTGTATTGGGCTACAGCAGGATTTTCTTTTCTCTATCACAAATTCTAAGAAGCAGTGGTCATTTTCCCCAAAGGCTCTCATAATTATCTAATACAGCAACCAATTCCTTCCTATTAGTGGAAATCAGAAGAACAGAAATTCATCTTCTTGGTTCATCTTCCCTCTGAAGGATAAAATTTTTCTGTAAAATAGGTTTTTTAAAAAGTAATAATAGCTGCTTTCCTTTTGGCAAGGAGAGAAAGGTCCAATAGGTGTATAAATAATTGAAATCCCCCCTCACTACTCTATTATGCGCCAAGTGTGTGATCTGCTTCAAAACTCATCATTTGTTTCCTCTCTGTCCTATTATTTTTTACTATCTTCTGAAGATAATATTGATTCTTTTTCTGCCTTTGCTGATACTCACCTACATTAACTCCATCATGCTTCCCCTCTGATTCCTCGACCTTTATTCTATCCCAACAAGCCCCTCTTAAAAAAAGAAGTTTCTTTTAATAAGGTATATTCTTCCAAGATTGCATTCTGGTCATATGCTTCATTCCACCATGGTTTAGCAATATCTATGAAGTCAAATTTCATCCCATATGTTACAATCTCTAATTCATTTTGTTTTTCATCCATTTTTTTTTTACATTTGAGTATAGTTACCTGAAGCCATGAGTTTTAATACTGGCTTCCATTTTTTAAATTATTATCTACAAACTTCTATATATCTTTACTTCTGTTCTTCTTCCTATGTTGAATAGATATCCTCTATGCTAGCTAGGATTCTGGAGAGATTTAGGCTTTTTTTCTCCTCTCCTGTTTGGGTTAAAGTCCTTCTCATGGAGAATGTAAGACGCTGGGAAAACATAATTTAATTAGTGTGATAATATGTACTCCATCCCTGACCAGTATCCTGTCATTCCTATATTTCAAGCCATAGCATCTCACTTTCAATGACCAGTTTCTTAACCATTTTCAATTCCCACAGAAGCTTGTGTGAATTGATTGACTTTCAATGGGCAGCAGTGAGATAGATGCTGCACTAAAATAGACAACTCAGACTCAAGAGGCGTTGGTCCAGGAATGACTTAGTGCTTGAATATCATATGTACAGAATCACAGGATCAGAGACTTAGAGCGAGAATGGAACTTAGAGGCTACTGAGACTACCTTTATTTTATGGATGAGGAAATCAAGGCAAAGGTAGGTTAAATGACTTGCCCAGGGCACATATCTATATTTATCTGAAGCAGAACCTGAACCTAGTTCCCTCATCCACTTGTATCAGGCCTCCAGGTCAGATGGCTCCTTGCCCCAGGACTCCTAGGTCCCACCTGTCTTGAGGTGTGGGGCCTGGACTCCTCGCTACGTAAGATTCTTCAGTTCTGCAGATACCGCTGGTGCCATATGCACTGGGAGACTCCAATTTAGAATTATCCCTCTGTTCTAATCCCACAGAGCACAGCATGAGGGGCTTCTCGGTCAAATCTGCCCAATGTCCAAATCTGAGGTTCCTCGCATACAGAAGATTATTAAGACAACAACACATTAATAATGGAAAACTAAGCCATCTCCGCAAACTCTAAACTAGGTCTTATTAGTCGATGAATAACTGAAGCTGAGTGACACCCACTGATGGGGAAAGCTGACATAAAAGGGTCAAAAAGTGACAGCAGAATGAGGGCTTGGTCCCCACAAGCCTGTTATCCCTGTTACAGCTCTGGCTCTGCTAATGCCTCCTGCTGCAATCCCTAAAAGGCCAGAAAGATTCTAAGGCTGAATTTTCACGAAGCTATACTGGTATAACAAAACAAGACCAAGTGACCTTTACCCTTTGGATCCACAAGAGTTATCACCTGTGGAATCTGAGCTTGCCTGAAGATGCCTACTGGGAGGAGGGAGGGAGGGAGGAAGGCAGGAAGGCAGGAAGGCAGGAAGGAAGGGGTAGATAGGGTGGCTTGATTTATTAAGAACCTACTATGTGCCATGTATTATTATGCTAAGCACTTTAAAATTACCTTATTTGATTCTCAAAACAACCTGAAAAGTAGATTCTATTTTTAACCTCATTTTACAGTTGAGGAAACTAAGGCAAATGGAGATCTTTCTTTCTTTCTTTCCTTCCTTCCTTCCTTCCTTCTTTCTTTCTTTCTTTCTTTCTCTGAGCTGCTTTTCCCAATTTGAACTCAAATCTTTTGGATTCCAGGTCAGGTGCTCCATCCATTCCTGCACCTAATGACTCACCTCCCTGGTTAAACTAACCCTTCAGCCGACGGTGTCTCTAGAGAGGATCATTCTCAGGACTTCCCTTCTACTCCAGCAGATAAATGGGGTGTGTGGCAGGGAAAGCAACCAAAAAAGTTAAAAAAAGAAAAGAAGCTGTAGGTTCAAGGTTTTGCTCTACATCTGATTCATCCTCAAGATCTCCATTTCTTCATCTATAAAATGAGGGCACTGAACTAAGCTCATCTCTGAAATCTCTCCCTTCTCTAAAATATGATGATTACCTCAATGGCTTCAAGGTAAAGCTGAAAAAGCAGACAGACGCCAACACCTTAACCAAGTCTCTGGAAGAGTTAGAAAAGTGCTAACAGAGAAAGAAGACAATCGCAGCTGTCTAAAATAAAATCTACTTCTATAAAGGGAGGGGGGTTGGATGCTTGTGGAGATCAAGGAAGAGCACATGCTATTGTTTCAAGTCTTTGGCTCTTGTGAGAAAGTTTAAAAAACAATGTTTTTTTTTATTGCTTGGTGTGTCCCTTTGAGGAGTATAAATAGACATGGAACATACAAACACACAAATATGTGTGCACACTTCAACAATAAGTGCATTTTGTCCTTGGAAAAGGAAACAGCGTTCTGCCTTATTATTTATACTGCAATCTATTGGCTAAAGGTTGAGTCTGCACTGAAATCATTTGGAGTTGCTGTAACAGTTCCCAAAGAACTCTTCAAATTTGCCAGAAAATACAGAATCTACAAAAGATGACTGATATAAAGACTAAATAAAAATGACTAATTGAATGAACAGTTACTGATGGGTTTCAGATGCAAATTTTGGCACTTCACCTTCATTTTAATTAATTCCATTAAATTGGTGTTCATAGGTCAGAGGAATTTATGACTACACACCAAAAATGTTTATAAAACCATTTACTGGGAATAGCCTAAAGATATTTTGAAACATATTTTTCCACTTGTCCTATTCAAATTGTTACAACTTCACCCCCCGCCCCCCCTTAAAATGAAGCTGAGTCTTGAACTTCTAAAATTTGCTTCTCGCTTTCTTCTTTTTTTTTCAACTAGAGATTTTCCCATTATAAAATCCCATCCCATTCTTTCCTGCACATCTCATCTGCACACCTTGAGCTCTAGGAGAGGCCCCCTGAACTTGTTTTCTGGAGGTGCCCTATTTTTCAGGATGAAGCCCCTATAAGGACATGACATAAAAGAAGAAAAAAAGTTGGGCAGAAAAGAAAACACACACACACACACACACACACACACACACACACACACACACACACACACCCTGCCCAAATGAGGATATATGGTATGAATGAAAAGAGGAGGTCACTCTGGTGTTTGCCCACACCCATTACCAACAGGGTCACCCACGTTCCTGGTCTGGCACTGGAAGATGTTTCACAACAAGGATGACTTTAAGGCGAACCATTGAAAAAACAACCCTGCTTTCTTCAAGTGATGGAACATACCCTGAATTTAGTTTTGAACTACAACTACAGGACTCAAAGGGATAGAAAGAGTTTCTTTTCCTTCTCTGAAATGTGAAGAAAATGAGAAAGAAAGAAAGTCTCCTCACCACCATTCAATCATCCAGTTATTCAGTCACATCTCTATGACTTCACTTTCTGATTGGCCCACTCCTCCCAAACCTCCCAGGGGCCAAAGATGTCTTCCTGCCTCTCCAAGGAGCATGACTAATTCATCTCCACAAGACTTTCTCCACCACGTCCCCATGTTGAGCTCAGAGTTTGGGGAGCTGGGTCAGATTTGCCAGAATTCACTTAGACCTTCTCTGTAGTCATTGGAAGCTTTATTAACACAAAAGCAGCAGGCCTAAGATTTAGCATGAAGCTAAACAAGGACATAGGATGAGGACAATGAATGACATAAGATAACGGAGACAAGGGCATCTTATGACCCAGGATGGGGTGTGTGGGGGAGACAAGGGATTTTATGGTCCAGGACAAGGGGAACTTTTGTGGTACTTCAAGATAAGGGGAGACTTTAGGGCGCCAGGGAAAGAGCAACTCAACCTTTAGGGCACCTTTGTGTCCACATCACCAGTGCTGGACACCTTTCTCCTGCTCCCTCCTTACAGTAGGATGTAATCTCTTTGAGGGTAAAGACTGTCTTTCTTTAGGCTTCTATTTGTATTTCCAGCGGTTAGCACATAGTAAGCGCTTCATAAATGTTTGCTGACCGACTGGTGTGATTTTTCAGAAAACTCTCACTCAGTTTCCTCATCTGTCAAGTGAAGATATTACTACCTGTCCACCATGTCACAGGGTTACAGTGAGGATCAAATTAGACCACAGATACCAATCTTACTTTACAAAGCTTTTTAAAACGCACAACAAATGTAAAAGATTAAATACCGTGAGTGCTGGTCTATAAGGGAGCATTTATTAAAAATGCTTTCCCAGAATCTAACTTGGGGTTTAAGAGGCAGAACACTGCCACGTTTGTAAAGCCTTCACCATGTTGGGCCTGGGTTTGACTGTTTCCAATTTTCATATCAAATGAGTTAAGCACCTGAGTCTCAAAAGTCTCAACCTGGCATAGTCCAACCTTATTCAAACCCCAAACTCCAAATTAAATGAGAACCATTTTCTTCCATGGCTCCAGGCTTCACCTAGGAGTTAATACTGAATAATCAATAACTATAATGCATACAAAGCATGTCAGATTACCATAATCCTTCAAGTTATCACTTGGTGAACTGAATTAAATTTGAAGGACTAAAAATAAAAATAATAATGAATACCCAGCCGCCTTTGGTGTAAGAAGGACCAGTGAATTAAACTTTCTTCTTATCAGAAAAAGGGAGAAGTAGCAAAGAAAACTGAAATGAGATCTAAGGTGCAGACACAGTGTGACAGTGTAGGAGACATATTTATAACAATAAAGGGCATAGCACTTAACACTGGCTGGCACATAGTAGGGGCTCAATAAATCCTTGTTGACTTGATTTGATCAGTATAAAACTGGTCCAGGGTGAGGCTGCAAATCCATCCTTTTATATGTGATAGTTACATGTAAGTGTCTTATCCACCTATCCACTCACCCACATCAGACTCTATGTTTCATTAGGGCGGGGTCCATTAGTTACCTAAATTTTTCATCTCCCTCAGAGCCCCGTGGTCTCTGTAATCAACCAACAAGCCCCTACTATGTGCCAGGTACTCTGCTGGACTTGGGGACACATGGTAGGACACAGCTAGTCCCTGTTAGTAGGAAGCTTACAATGTCTCCAGTGAGACCACATGAGCATGGTCTGTATATACAAAACAGAAAGCAGTTGTTTGGGGAGGAAGGCACCAGTGGCCACAGAGACCAGCAAAGGCTTAAAACAGAAGGCGGAGGCTGAGCTGAGTCTAGAAGGAAACCAGGGTTTCTAAGAGGTGAAAGTAGGAAGGAATGGGCATTTAATAAATGTTTCTTGAATTGGATTTTTCCTTACAAAGCTTGTAAAATAAATTTGATGCCCAAATTTTAACTCTCAAGAAATTCAGCTACAAACACCTTTTTCAAAGGTATGGGGCAATGCAAAAGCAGGTCACCAAATCCATACGTCATCAAATGAGATAACCTATGGAAAGCACTTTGCCAATAAATCTTAAAACACTAGATGAAGGCTAACTATTATTAGTTATATTATAAATACACAAAAACTACAAGTCTCCCAACCACCAATCGGTGAACACTTATTGAACATAGGAAGTAAAAGAAAGAAGTGTAAGAAGAGGTTGCACTCTAGCTAAGGAGTCAAAGAATACCATCTAGAGTACAGGGTACGATGAAGACAAAACCATAAGTATTCCAGAAGTCCCAAAGAAGAAGGGAATAATGCAGGCAGTGAATCAGGGAAGGCTTCAGGAAGAGGCAGAATGTGAGAAGTGATTTAAAAGACACACAGGATTCAGATAAGCAGAAAGGTGGGGGAGGGCATTTTAGATGAGGGAAAAGACAGTACCCAATGGAGACAATGAGTAGACCTGTCTAGCTGGAGGGAAGGGATACTGCTAACAATACAGATGGTTTTTGAACCTCTTTAAAAAATTCAGAATTTCATTTGTCTAAGTAGTCTCTCCGTCAATTCTGCAACCATTTTAAGGCTTTATGAGCTGTTATGGTTAAAACAATTCATCCTTTATTTGGTAGTTAGTCTTTTGGTAATGAGATAGACCGGTCCTCAGATGAGAGTCCATCATTTGGGAACTCAAAGTTCTCCCTAAAAGTTTTGGAGCTCATACTCTACTGTCACCAGCTTTAAGGATGCAGGGCCTCTTCCATTTCCCAATTAGACATAAGATAGTGCTTTGGGGGAAGGACATTTGGTAGAGTATAAGAGCTCACAAATATCAACAACCTAAAAGGGCCCTCTGAAATAAAATACAACCTCATGAGACAGAAAGAGGAAGTATCATTAAGCCCCATGTGAGAGATGCAAAGACAAAGTGATTTGTACGAAGTCAAACACAGTGAGTTAGTTAATAGCAGAGTAGTGACTTTTAGGTATCACAATATGGTATTACAAAGCATTTTCTTCACAACCTGGAGGGGCTGAGGATATAGATATTGTGAGCACTATTTTACAGACTGGGAAACTGAAGGTAACTAGGTGGCACAGTGAATGATGTGCCAGGCCTAGAGACAGAAAGATTCATTCCTGAGTTTAAATCTGACCTCAGACACTTACTAGATGTGTGACTTTGGTCAAGTCATTTAACCCTGTTTGCCTCAGTTTCCTCATCTATGAAATGAGCTAGAGCAGGAAATGACAAAACACTCTAGTATCTTTGCCAAGAAAACCCCAAATGGGGTCACAAAGGGTCAGATACAACTGAGTCTGAAAAAAGTTAAGTGACTTCCCTACCTACCATCACAAGCATAGTACATGATGCCTTAGGGCTAGACCGTGGAAGAAGGCTGAATGCCAAGACAAGAAACCTGCACTTTGTCCTGTGGTCACTCAGGAAAGCACTGAAGGTTGTTGGGAAAGGGAGTAATGCTATGAAAGTAGTCTTTGAGTAATTTCAAAGAAGTTATGTCTTAAACTTTTTCTTATAGGACAATACTGTTCTCATGACAGATTAAAAGACTGAATCTGCTTCCTGTCTGCCTGTCAAAGGAATATTTTCATATTTAAATATCAGAAATAAAATCAAATCACTGAAGCTAGGCTGTAGAATGCCCAGTGAACCACATCTACCTGGTGAAAGAGGCTGGATTACTGAAAGGCCCATCACTGGTCTCAAAAAGTGCCTACCACCCACGCTTCTCCATGCAACCTGGCTGGAGTCTTTATTTTACACTTAATCATTATATATTTCCATATGTATCTGACAAGGAAAGCTGTTAGTCATCAATATACATAGTTTGCGTTAATAGGATCTTTGTTTAGAAAATTAGTTTTTTAAGCCTTCCTTGGACTGATGAAAATATTAAGTAAGGAGGGAGGGGGTATATCTGATTTTTTCTCTACTAATTTGCTAACTGAATAATCACTACTCAAATTCTAATGTTTTTTCCCCCTAATTAAGTGCCTCACATCATTCGAAGGCATCATTTCATTCCTGTTTTCTGCTGTAGCTGTAGACACTAGTCACAGTGTTGTGGCTCCCTGCTACTTTCTGGGCAGTTGGTTTGTCCTCCCTTTGAATGCTTTCTGGTTGACTACCCTGCTCTAGTCTCAATAAAGCTTCTGCGATCAAAGGGCCTGAAATGCTGAAGTGTTACTTTTGCAGTTTTGTGTCCCATTGAGACAACGCCTACCAGCCCATCATGGAAAAAGTTACTAACTCTTGTTTTCAGGGGCTCCAAAAAACTACAGTGTCTTCAGCAGCTTCTCCCTCTTAAACGTTAAAAGGAGAAGCAAGCCCTTGAGAGATTTAAAGTCAAGATTTAACCTACCTACAAGTTTACCAAACAATTTACTCTTACAAAGCAGATGAGGCACGCGGCTTTACCAGCGGTTGAGACAAAAATGTGTTTTGGCTGTGTTTGCTACTTTCTGGTTACAATACATGTGCCAGCATTTGGAAACTATAAACAGCAGCAGCAACTACTGAATAATTCCAGTTAAACATGCTGGATTATGAAAGGGAAGAAATCTTGGTCAGCATGATATTCTGGACCTCACAACCCAGCTGAACAGAATATCCTTGGAAAAGGTCAGTCTTGCACCAACGCTGGAAGGCAGGTAATGTATGCCAGATTAAAAAGTGGCAAGGACCAGCACCCCAAGTCACACGGATCATTTCACAGAGGATGATACACAGAGTTCAGTCTGTCAACAACTTTGGACAATCCTTAATGTGCCTAAACATCCCCAGGGTCCTGGGCCTTTGGAAACACCCACAAGGCATCAATCACAGCTCTACCAGCAATGTTGTGAAAGTGGTGATAACATGACTCATTATTACAAGGGGAAAAAAGCCTTTAAAATTCCAAATATGAAGAAAGGCAAGACAATTTTTCCAATATGTTCAAACACTCAAGATTCTTGTAGAAAAGTTCTATGTAAATAAAATTTGGGGAAGTTAATGGGAAGTCATTTAAATCAAAGGATAAAAGAAAATGATTTTTCTATTAGTCTTTTTTTTAAACTAATAGGACTTGTAAGACTGCCTTTTTTTGTCTTCTTTCTATTTCTTTAGATTTCTGACATATTTGATTTTTTCAGTTCCCAACACACCGTACACACAGTACATACACACACACACATACACACACACACACACACACATTCTGCCTCAAACATTAAAAGACATCTCAAGTTCGAAATGTAAAGAGAACTGTTTCTACACAGAGAGTGGATTATTTGGATAGGAACATATGGTAAACATTTTCTAGGAAGGGAGTAAATGATAAATAAGGTCAAAGGCAACAGTCAACCAAGAATAGCTGTGACATCTCAGCAATTTACAAATTTAAAAGAAAGCAAAAGTTTTCAGGACAAGGAGATGTAGACACCACCTCCATTGACTCGAAGTCCAAGTCTGGCTTCTCTGGGGGTGAACGCCACATCTGTTCCTCATGTCATAACAGCAATGAGGTTGTTTTAAAGAAAATAGTCATTCTTTAGGCTGTTGGGTGAATAATTACACGATTCCTCTTGAGCCTTGGTTTCCTTAAGACATGTTTATTCTGCACATCTGCTCTCCCCATACCTGATTACACAAAGGTATCATAAATAGCCAACCCACAGGTAGAGAAAGACTGGGAAGCAGAACGGATCAAAGCAAACAACCCATGGAGTCCTCTGGAAATCTTGGCTGGCAGCTCTTGTAAATAAAAGTGACTCTAAAGCAGAAAGCATTCAAGCTCCGTATTTATACAGGGCGTGATTGACAGTTTGGTTATTAACTTCATAAAAACACAGGCAACGTTAACTAGCAAGAATGTTTGTCCTAGCAGTTCTATCTGAAGGAAAATGAAAACCAAGACAGAATGGCTTGCTCGCTGTTTCTTTTAAGTATTTATTTGAGAACTATGCAGTATAAAAGAATGTTTTTTCAAGTCAGTGAACTTAAGCTATTTTGCTTACTGTTCTGGAATTTAAGTGTGTTGTTATAATTCCTTAGAAAACAAATGTTACATTTACTAAAGATAAATTCCACTGGTGCACAGTGATCTTTCCAACCTCTCTTAAAAAAAAAGCCTTTTCTGCAATTATTAAAACAAAATTAAATCTACCTCTGAATTTTCTTCTAGTAACTAAGTTATAGCAAATCAAAGTGCAGCAAGTTTGCTTCTAGGGCTCACAAAGGAGAGGCATACTCCTCAAATGAGTTAACAATCCTAAGTCTTCAAATGCCAAAGGAAGATAAGAATAGACCTGTCCCCCTTTCTACTGTTATTATTTCAGGGACTTTTATTACAGGCTAAATTCTACCATTTATGATTGTTTGCAACAAAAATCACATTGCAGCTGATTACCTTTTCTAATAAAAAAGTCTAACACCCTCCCCTTTTTTTCCAAAGGAAAAAAAAGAAAGGTCAGCTATGCGGTCACAATGTCTTGAGGGAGTACTAAAATTTGCCTTTGCATGTAACAGTTTTTATCCTTGAAAGCTAATACACTCAGCTCCCCTGGAGTCAGGGGTAAAGTAACCAAATGTCAGCCTCTGTTTCTCTAAGCTCTAAGACTATAGGGGAAGAAAACATCCCCCGCAAAACAGTTTAAAACTCTGAATTTATGCAATCCGTACTCTCACTTGTTTATAAAACTAAGAAAAAGAGAGGAAGAAAAGAGAGAAAAATGGCTTCTCTTTCTGGGTAAATCATTTCATGCAGTTAAAATTCATATCATGCCAGATTAGCATTTCCTGGTCTAATAAGTGCTTATGAAGTAGGATATGTGTTTATGTGTGTATTTGTTTCTCTCTGTGTGTGTCCGATATCCCCAGGCCTGCATATTTTTCCATGTAAACATAATTCTGTTAAATGCCAGCAGAATGAAAAGAGCTATTTGTTATCAGCATGTCTTGCTTCTAGCTGAGTTTGTCATCATGAGAGCTAAAAATCAAACACAAAAGTTGAGCAAAAATATCTAGCGCATCCACCCTTGCTTGTCTGCTCCCCAGCCCACTCCTCCCTTTATTGGGATTCTCCTATACAACCAAGCAGGGCCTTTTAAGAAAACCAGGTTCTTAGAAAATAAACACTGACTTAAAATAAGCCCCCTTCACTAGACTCGATATCCACCACGTTTTCAAACCAGAATATTAGTTCTGACAGAACTTTACTTGGCACTGGGGTTTCTGGTGAATTTCTAGCCAATAAGGCATATTTTTCCAGGAATATGCAACTTTTGTCATGGCAAGAATAAAAAAAAAGGGCAATGGTATTGTTGCTGGCTAAAACTTCTAAATTAGAAGAGGAAGGGCAAACTGAATGGGGCCAGCTCCACCATAATATAGCTTTGTCTTGTTTAAACTTAAACTTCCTTACCATGGATCCAACCTGGATTCTGCTGTTTCAAAAAACTTCTCTTCCCTAAATGAAATCGTGCTACACTGCCCCCACCTCAATAAACACACACTTTGGCTGCTAATTAAAGAACTATGTAACCAAGTGGAAAAGTAGTTTAACTAATCCTACCCAGAGTGTAAATCTCCAAAGCAATTTCTTAATAATATTTTACCAAGAAGATGAAAATCCATTGGACTTATTCAATGTGGTGGAACAATTCCCTGCACTGTTTCTCCAGTTACACTTAATGACCCAACACTCAAAAAGTTAACAACTTCAGACAGCTTTGATTCCCCCCACAGAGCTCAAGAAGATTCCACAACATGCACCACTAGACTGAATAGGGAGGGAGAAAGAACAGGGACGCATGTGGGAAGGGTATCCTTCCACATATCACCCACCTTCAAGTACATTATCACTTTTTAAAAAAATAACATTCTTATTTGAGTCTCACAACAGTGTAATCAGGAGGTCGTTAGATAGGTGTGCCAGGTGTTATTAGTCCCATTTTACAGAGAAAGAGGAAAGAAGGGAGCAAATAAGCTTTATATGGCATCTCCGATGCACCTTGTACCATGGTAAGTGCTTTTTATAAACATCTCATTTGATCCTCACAACAGCTCTTCGAGGTAGGTACTATTATTATCCCCATTAGGAAACTGAGACAAAGAGAGTTTAAGTGACTGGCCCTAGAGTCTGTAGGTCTCTGAGGTAGGACTGAACTCTGGTCTTCCTGACTCCAGGTACAGCACTCTATCCACTGCCCTACAAGGTACCTTTAAGGAAAAAGAAGAAAAGAAGGAAACTGAGGCTCTGATAAGGAAGCATGGTGCCTATGAAGGCTAGATGTGTGGGGCCTGTGGAACTTCAGGGTCCCCTCTTCTATCTATGATACCTTACTGCTACCCTCTTCAAGTTGGTGGCTTTCAACATTGGTCTAAGGGGCCAAGGGTGAAATGGTCACACTCCTATAAACATACCTTGACCAAGGTCCATGCAGAGGAATAAGCAAAATTGAATCATATGAGAAGAGTGTCAAGTGCTGGATCCTCTCCTGCTTTTGAACCATTTTAGTGACATGGCCCTGACATGTAAACGTGGGGAGGACCCTTCTCTTTCCTCCTTTTTCCCTCATTACCACACATCCCTGACTACCACTCCTCAATTTCATTCTCTACCCTATAAATATGAACACTAATTTCTTTTCAAAAACATTTTTTAAAAAAATTATGGGGGCAGAGCCAAGATGGCAGAGTAAAAGCAGGGATTTCCCTGAGCTCTCCCCCAAAACCCCGCAAATGACTGTAAAAATGACTCTAAACAAATTCTAAAGCAGCAGAACCCACAAAATGACAGAGTGAAAGAAATTCCCAGCCCAAGACAACTTGGAAAGTTCACACCAAGTTCACACAAAGGCAGGGGGCAGAACACAGTCCAGAGTGGGCCACACTGGCACAAGATGGCCAGAGCAGGCCTCAGGGGACTGAATCATTCGCAGTTGGGGCAATTTCCACACTTCTCAACCCCTAAACACCGAAAAGGTGAGTGGGAAAATTCTGTGAGAACTAGGTTAAAAAGGAGCAAGCACGCAGTCTGGCCAGGTCTGATCTCAAAAAGTACGCTCACCTTTCACTTCCCACTGGAAGCAGAGTCCTCCCTTGACAAAGAGTTAGAAAGTCAACTATTTGGCTGGGAAGATGAGTAAACATCATAAAAAACTCATACTACAGAATCTCACTTTGGTGACAAAGAATATCAAAACATACAACCAGAAGAAGACAGCAAAGTCAAAGCTCCTACATCAAAAGGCTCCAAGAAAAATAAGAAGTGGTCACAGGCCATGGAAGAGCTCAAAAAGGATTTTGAAAAATCAAGTAAGAGAAGGAAGGAAAAAGGAAGGAAAAGGAAGAGGAGGAAAAATTGGGAAGAGAAATGAGAGTGCTGCCAGAAAACCACAAAAAAATGTTACAGGTGTTTTTGTTTTTATATCTCCTACATTTCCCAATAGATCTTTCTCTCTCTCTCTCTCTCTCTCTCTCTCTCTCTCTCTCTCTCTCTCTCTCTCTCTCTCTCTCTCTCAGAGAGCACACACCAAAGAAGTATAAAAATGGAGACAGTAAGAAAATTAATTTCTCTGACAAAACATCTAGTGATAATCTTTTTTTAAAAATACAGACTCTTCTATCTTCCAAAAAAAAAAATCTAAGTGGTTAATAAAGTCCCAAGAGAAAAATATCACATTCAGATCAGGGCTGAGACCAAGTCTCAATTCCTTGGGTGAATCCAGACTTTGACTTGATTCAAAAGAATTTCTGGAGGCTTTGGCCACAGTGTCAATGAAAATATCCACCCTCCTCTCCTTCTCCAGTGTCTACCTTTTCCAATGCACAGTTAGAGATTTAGACACTATGCTTAAATCACATGCAGTCTTATTGCTGGGCAAACAGGGTCTTCTCACGTGGAGTAAGCAAAAGAATGAACAATTTCACCCCTACGTCTTGGGAAATAAAACATCAGAAAGATGTTTGGCAAAACTCTTGATGCTTTAATAAAATACATACATAAAACTGTGCCATAATGGCCAATTACAATGGATGATATTTGCCCAAGTAAATGGGCAATAATTACTTTATGATGGATTGCAAATATAGATCTTCTTTGTTTTTATCCCACTTAGGAATACCTGGATAATTTGCATTTATTTTTCAATTTGCAGAGAATTGCTACTTTAGGTGACCAGAACAAGTCAAATTTGAATACACTGTGAGAACTTCACAATTATCATGAAAACAGGAAAATTCACTGAGAATACCAAAAAAAAAAAGAGTCTGAGCAAATTGTAAAAAGTTTCCACCTCCCCACCATCAGCATTACTGAGCAGACTATCTGCACTCACTGTCACTAAAGGCATCTTACATAACGTAGGCAGGAGTCCCAGCCTATAACCATGAACAGCTCACTAGATAAATTTCAGTAAGCCTCAACATCAAACAGACTGGAAGGAATCACAAGACCGCTGAGCTAAGCCAGACCAGGCTGATATTTGGGTTTATTGGTTAAGTGTGATTTATGCTTGGAACAGCATAAAGTTTAATTGGGAGACGAGGGTATATGTCAAGAATGCCTCACTTGCGTTGGAGTTCTAATCACAGCATTTGCCACCAGTTAAAAATCTACAGAGATCTTTATCAGGGGAGCCATTTAAATTTTTTGTTTAATTTCAAATAAATGAAAATAATACAATCACTTGGTGACTAAATATGAACACCATTTCAGGTTTAGTCTCTGGGTGTTTTTTAAATCTGCTTTGGAAGGTCAGGTGTAAACTGGAGAAGTAATATTACGAATAATCCAAGTCATGGGGAAAATTAAGTTAAAAGAGAAAACAAGTTTGGTGTTGTTTAAGGCCCTTTGTGGTATTCACTGTGGGCTTCTCAAATGCTAGCAAACATGGCAGTATGGAAAAGCAAAATCTGGTGGCATTATCTGGAAGCTAATCCCACTTTCTGATGAATAACTTACTCCAGCAGCACAGCAAAATGTAACTGTAGGGCCCCAAAAGTCAGCCACTGGGCCTGTCAAGTATGAATGAGACAAAGAAAATGAGGTCCTTGTTACCTCACTGTCTGTTCTGCTGAAGGGCTGTTGTGGTCCAGTCCTTTTTCAGTCGTGTCTGACTCTCCATGACTCCATCTGGGGTTTTCTTAGCAAAGGTACTGGAGCGGCCGGCCATTTCCACTCCAGCTCATTTTGTAAATGAGGAAGTATAGGGGCTACCAGTCATCAGAGGAAAGGGGAATTAATAAAGGCATGTTTAGAGAGGAAAGGGTTAAAAAGAAAAAGGGTAGTGGAATCTGAATGACAGATGAAAAGGATGGCCAGAGGCCGAAGGGAAACCTCTCTGAGGGAGGTGAGGAACAGAACGAGTATGGAATGTTTGGTTGTTAATTTGGTCATTTTTCATTACTCTTCAAGACTCCATCTGGTGTTTCCATGGCAAAGATACTGGGGTGATCTGCCATCTTCTTCTTCATCTCATTTTACAGAAGAGGAAACTGAGGCAAATGGGTTAAATGACTTGCCTGTGGTCACACAGCTAATGAGTATCTCTGAGGCTGGATTTGAACTCAGGAGCATGAGTCTTTCTGACTTTCTGCCCAGCACTCTGTGCACTATGGCGCCACCTAGCTACCCTAAGGAATGTTTACAGGACAGTAATTCAAATAGCATGGAGAGTGCAGAAGAGGAGAGATGTCTACACACAGTAGACTCTTGAGAAAGAACTTGACAAGTTCATATAAGCAGGTTTAGTTCAAACTGTGAAAAGCCTTGCGAATGAGGAAAGGCAGATGAACTCGACATTACATACAACTGAGGATTTTTGACTTAGGAATGACCCGACAAGAGAAGATGAATTTAGCCAAGAGGTCCGGGTTGGAAAGATGGAAGGAAAGAAAGCTGGAGGGAAGCCGCTGCAGTTATCAACTCTCTACCAGTCAGCCCCGGGGTCTCGTTCCATTTGCTCTCTCAGAGTCTTAAGCTGAACCGCTAGCTATGTCTTCCGCTTCATCGATTTCTTCCATGCATTTACACAGGCCATCCTTCACTTACAATGCACTGTTCTCAAAATGTTTCCCAAATACCACATCCTCAATGAAACCTTCCTAGGCATGTGTGTTCCTTTACTTTACACGGTATCATGCTTGTTGGGGCACACCAATCATCAATAAGCATATACTATACACCTACTATGTGCTGTGGTACATGTACTATCATACACCATACACCATCTCCCTCCCCCACCCCCAAACTTAAATTCTGTCATGGAGCAGGTACTTAAATGTATGTTTGCCAAATTAAATGGTCAGGCAGTAATAATGTGTTTACATGCTTACTATGTATCAGATACTGCTAAGTTGTGGAGATATACAAAGAGTTAAGAGACAATCTCTGCCCTTAAGGAGCTCACAATCTAATAGGAGAGCCAAGTGAACTATGTACAGGATAAATAGGAAGTAATTAAAAGAGGGAAGGCATTGGAATTAAGAAGGTCTGGGAAAAACTTCCTGGAGAAGATAGGATTTTACTTGGAGGAAGCCAGGAAACAGAGATGAGGAGGGAGAGCTCAGAAATCAAGAGATAGACTGTCTTGTTCATGGAAAAGCAAAGGAAGCTGGAGCAAGGTAAAGACTGAATTGATAGGAGGGGCTGGGTTATGAATGGCTATGGACACCCAACAAAGGATTTCCCGCTTGATCCTAGAGGAGATAGGGAACCACTGGAGTCTATTGAGGAGGGGGGATGACCTGGTCTGATTTATACTTTAGGAAAATCACATTTAATGACGGAAGAGGATAGATTGGAGTGTGGAGAGACTCGAGGTGGGCAGCCCACCAGTTAGCTACTGCATAAACTGAACCAAATAAAGCCACAGCAGCAACAATCAGGCCTCAATGGGGCAGAGAGGTGGGGCAGCAAGCAGAGGCTGTGAACGGAGTTCAAATCTGGTCTCAGATACACATTAACTGTATGACCCCGTATGACCCTGGCAAGTCACTTAACCCTGTTTGCCTCAGTTTCCTAGTCTACAAAAAAATAGCAACCTACCTCTCCATGGCAGCTGAGTGGGTGATTCGGTGGTTAGAATACTAGGCCTGCAGTAGGGAAGACCTGAGTTCAAATTTGACCTCAGATATGTGCTAACTATATGACCCTGGGCAAGTCACTTAATCCTTGTTTGCCTCAGTTTCCTCATCTGTAAAAAGAGCTGGAGAAGGAAATGGCAAACCTCTCTAGTATCTTTGCCTAGAAAATCCCAAATGGGGTCACAAAGAATTCGACACGACTGAAAACACCAAACAAAAACAACACTTCCCAGGGCTGTTACAAGGAATTTTTAAGTACTTAGTGCACGGGGTCAGGCTCAGAGTAGGTGCTGTTTCCCTTCTTTCTTCCTTAAATATTAGCAGGAGAATATGTGTACTTTTAGAGGACAAAAGGCCAACGTAAGGAACAAGAGGTGGGAGAGTAGTGGAAAGGAATCTATGGAGCAGATGAGGGTGCCCAATAGTTTTGTACCCAAATGTGATTTTCTTTTATCCCACAAGGACAGCTGCGCATCTAAGAGCCTGTGACTATCGCCAGTTTAAACCGTGATGGGGAAGCTGAGAAACCCAGATCTGCTGGTCTCCCTACCATCCTCTGCATTGTCCAACACAAAGGACTTCTAAGTCTTTGATTAGGATTTCCTCCAACCTGGAACGCCCAAATCCTCTCTGACTGTCTAAAGTTTTTCTAACCTTCACAGCCCAGTCCAAGTTCTGAGGCTTGCACAGAACCATCACTCATCACTCCAGAAGCATTCTCCCCATTCTTTCCCTGCACTCTGACCGCCACTGTCCAGCATATTCAAGTGTTAGCTAACACTTTCACAGCTGTAAGGTTTTGTCTCCTTGGCTAGAGGTACAAAGCGCATTTCTGTAGTGCTTCAGAGTTCACCAACTGCTTCCCTCACAACTATGTGGGATAGGTGATACAAATGTTACCATCCTCGTTTTACAGGCTGAGGTCATTTCCTTCCATTCCCTTTCCTTTCCTTCTCCTCTCCTCCCTTCCTTCAGGTGAAATAACTAAATGAAAACCACAAAATTTGAACACTTGTTCCCTAACTCTAGATATAATATTTCTTCCCACTACACAGCAATCTGCCCAGATTTTATAAAGAGAAGTTACGAGGCACAGGGAACAGAGTGCTGGGCCTGCAGTTAGGAAGACCTGAGGTCAAATCCATCCATCCATCCATCCATCCATCCATCCATCCATCCATCCTTCCTTCCTTCCTTCCTTCCTTTTCCTTCCTTCCTTCCTTCCTTTTCCTTCCTTCCTTCCTTCCTTTTCCTTCCTTCCCTTTCCTTCCTTCCTTCCTTCCTTCTTTCCTTCCTTCCCTTTCCTTCCTTCCTTCCTTCCTTTTCCTTCCTTCCTTCCCTTTCCTTCCTTCCTTCCTTCCTTCTTTCCTTCCTTCCCTTTCCTTCCTTCCTTCCTTCCTTCCTTCCTTCCTTCCTTCCTTCCTCCCTCCCTCCCTCCCTCCCTCCCTCTACTATTGCCCATAGTAGACCTAGGCATATAAATGCTACAAGTCTGTTACTTGTCATTTTGAGAAAGTATCTTTAAAAAAAGGGAGGCAAATAAAGTCAATAAGCAGACACATTTCCTGTTCCATTTGACACCTCAAACCATAAGTCCTTCTGTCACTTGAGGGAAAATATAAGAAACTAAGATGTCTGAAAGGTTCAGGTTTTTGTTTTGTTTTTTTACTCTTAAGTAGAAGGGATTTCTACAGAAAGAAATTTCAAAGAAAATTCTGAGTGCCACAAAATGCAATTAACATTAGCAAGTCAAATAAAAGAAACTCTCAACTTGCAAACAGGCTGGATTCTAAAAGTTTGGACCAAAGATTGTATAACATTCAGAATGTTTTTCCCTTGGAAACAATGTTCTAAATAAGTTTCCTAGGTAATTCTCTAAATTTATTTAATGATTAAGCTAGCTGAAATACTGCATATCTTATAATAAAAAGCCATGAAAACTGCATTGCAACAATATCAGTAATTAGATAAAATCACAAAATAACACTGAATATCAATTTTTATTAATCTTGAATACTGGTGTTTAAGGGAAAGCAGATTTGGAAGGAAGCATCGGTCGGAGGACTTTTGTCCTCACTCTGGGCACTTTCGAGATCAGCAGTTCTGGAGATTAGATCTAATTTCACTTTCAGACTTGGCGGTTTCCTTTTCCTTCATGCAGATGGAGCATTAACATTACTTTTATGTCACTGAGTCATGTTTAGAGTAATGAGAGACATCCGTGGGACAATTCACGGAGGGCAAGACTTGGAGTCCTAATACAAGGGATCGCCTCCTTCAGGCACCTGAACGCTGCTCGTGACTCAGGCAAGCTGCTGCTCAGTCAATTCAGTCATGTCCGACTCTGTGTGACTCCATTTGTGGTTTGCTTAGCAAAGATGCTGGAGTGGTTTGCCCTTTCCTTTTCTAGCTCATTCTACAGATGAGGAAACTGAGGCAAATGGGGTTAAGTGACTTGCAACTATTACAACTAATAAAAGTGTCTGCGGCCAGATTCAAAAATCGAGGTCTTCCTGACTCCAGACCTGGTTCTATATCCACTGCACACCCAGCTGCCTAATTGCAGGCAAGTTACTTAGTCTCAGTTTCTTTTTCTGTAAATAGTGTACCTTCCAACCTTACAAAAACAGAATTGATAGGTGTTTAAGAACATGCAAATTTTTACCTAGAAATTCTTTAAACCAGGAGTGTCAAACTCAAATAGAAATGGATTCCTGGGGAGCATATTGACTTTAAAAACCACAAATTAACATGATCTATGTTGATGTGCATTGTATTTTTATTTATTTTTTAAACATTTCTCAATTACATTTTAAACTGGTTCACCCACCAGGCCCTCTTGAGAGCTTTGTTGAAGTGAATTTGATACCTCTGTTTTAAAGTGACCAAAGATAAACTTTTAACCAGACACACTTCTTGTTCCATTTGACACCTCAAACCATATATAGATGTTAAAAAGGAGGTTCAAGGATGTTTTAGATGACAACTCCATGGTATAGAAAAAAGAGCATAAAACTTTGACAGTGACAGTGAGCTGATCTTCAGGTTGACTTCTTATTACTTAACAGACTTTGGATGTATCTCTTAACCTTTCTGGGCCTTAAAACGTGACTCATCTATAAAGTAAAGGGGTTGGACTGGTTCATCTTCCAACTTTAAAAAATCCTATAATTCTTAAGATTCCATGAAACTCACACAAAGCCCTATATACTAGAACATTTCATATAGCTTTATAATTTCTAGGCTATTTAGAGGTCTTCAGTGAAATAGAATTTTTTAAAAAAAATCTCACATTCCTATTCAAAGAAAATAGCATGCTTGGTTTTTGTTTTTTTTTCCTTTTTAGGAAACTGTTTTGTTTGTTTTAGTGAAAACCTATTTCTCCCACTGTAAAGCTTCCAAGTTTGTTTCAAAAGTTCTACTATCCAATTTTATCGACATCCTTAGATATTAATAATGTACTTGCTCTTTTAGATTCAGGACAACAGTATAGTACAGTACAGGCCTTGCAGTACAGAAAAATGAGATTTAAACTAAGGAGTTCTGTATTCTAATTCTGATACTGATACTCCTTAACATGGGTTAAATCAATTAAACTCACTGAGTCTTGGTTTCTTTCTCTGTAAAATGCAGATATTGATATCCTGCTTTATAGGACTACTATGAGGAAAGTACTTTATGAAGCTTAAAGCATGATAGAGTTACAAATAATAATAATTACTATTATTACTGTCCATTTACTAGCAAAAGATAAAACTTAAAGGTTTTGAACAAGGGTCCCCAAGAAGCAGGGCAGGCTGATATCACAGGTCACCTGCTATGTGTCTAAGGAGGACGCTGCTGTCATACTACCCTCCTCACACTAATATAAGCTACAATAAGGTTGCCCTGAATATATTTGCTTCCCTACCTATATACGCCTTCTTCTCTCCTCTGTCACAGTCACAGCCTGATGCAGGTTCTCATCACTTCGTCTTCCACTACTAAAGGGAGCTTCCTCTGATGTGGCTCCGTAGCTCTTCCAGGAACAAACAAAATCATGCTCTGGCCCTGGCCCACCTTTCTTTTCAGTCCTCACTCCCCTCCATGACACCAGCCTCCTGGATATCTCTCCACTTCCCAGCTCTGTGCTTGCTCCTCACTGCCCTCTCCTCATTCTCCAGGTTTGGAATTCTCTTTCTCTTTGTCCCATTGCCTGGCTTCCCTCAAGTCTCAGCTAAAAAGGCAAGAAGTCATTCCTGGCCACAAATTAAACATTCATTAAGTGCCTACTATGTGCCAGATAACATGCTAAGCACTAGGGATTTAAATATGGAAAAAAGACATGTGGTATGTGGTGTGTGTGTGTGTGTGTGTGTTATGAAGGGGAAGGAAATACCTGGCTCAGGGACATGGTGAAGAAGTCCAAGAAGTTCAAAATAAGTCAAACAATTCCAAAATGAGTGTCTTCCAACATGATTATCTCAACAGATGCAGAAAAAAGCCTCTGACAGAGTACAATACTTATTTATGATAAAAACCCTATAAAATACAGGCACAGAGGGATCTTTTTAATATCATAAAAAGTATCTAATACCACAAGCACGCATCATGTGCAACAGGGAGAAACTAGAACCTTTTCCAATAAATGGGAGCAAAGGATTATGCCCTCTCTTCCCACTGTTATTTAATATCATTCTAGAAATGATAGCAACAGCAATAAGTCAAGACAAAGAAATTAAAGGCATGAAGATAGTAAAAAGGAAATAAAACTATCCCACTTTGCAGATGATATGACTGTATACTTGAAAAATCTAACTAGAGAATCTGCAAAGATACTGAAACAATAAGTTCACCAAAATTGCAGGCTACAAATTAAATCCTTAACAAACAAATTCATTTCTCTATAATGACAACAAAATCCAAGTGCACAGAAAGGGAAATCCTATTCCAAATACCTGCAAAGTACACAAAGTTTCTAGGGATCAATCTACCAAAGCATATAAAAGACTTAAATAGATTCAAATACAAAATGTCCTTTTTTTAATTGAACTACATTTATTGTTACATTTTAAGTTTTGAACTGTCCTCCTTCCTCCCTCCCCACCCGGAACTGAAGAAGGCCACCATTTGTGGTAAATTTACAAATATACGTAAAACCATACTATGCATACTTCTATTTATCAATTCTTTCTCTGGAGGTGGATAGTCTCTTCCTTCATAGCTCTTTTATACTTGATTTGAGTATTAGAGTATCAGAATAACTTGGCTGCTCACAATTATTCTCTGAACAATGCTGCTGTTATTGTAAATAATATTCTCTTGGTTCACTTTTCATTATTTCATGCAAATCTTTCCTTTTTTTTTTTCTAAAATCAACAAGCTCATCATTTCTTAGAACACAATAGTATTCAGTCACAACCACATACCACAACTTGTTTGGCCATTCCCCAAATAATGATCACCCCTTCAATTTCCAGTTTTTGCCACCACAAAAGGAGCTGCTATAAATATTTTAGAATATATAGGTTATTTTCCTTTATCCCCCATCACCTTGGGAAACATGCCTAATAGCAGTATTACTCGATCAAAGGGTATACAACAGATTTCTAACTCTGGGCGTAATTACGGATTGCTCTCCATGATGGTTGGATCCATTCATAAGTTCTACCAACAGTGTAATAGTAATGTCCCAATTTTTCCTCATCTCTTCCAACATTTGTCATTGTCCCCTTTTATCATTTCAGCCAATCTCATATGTACAAGATGATACCTACTGTTTTAATCTGTATTTCTCTAATGAATAGTGATTTAGAGTATATTTTTACATGACTATATGTAGTTTTCATTTGTTCCCTGAAAAACTGCCTATTCATATCCTTTGACCATTTACCAAGTGGGGAAGGGCTTACATTCTTATAAATTTGTCAAAGTTCTCCATGTGTTTGAGATATGAGACCTTTGTCCCAGAAAATATCTGTAAAATCTTTTTCCCACAAAGTACCCCTTAAGGAAATAAAGAACAATTTAAGTACAAATGGAGAATTATTTAATGCTCGTGATTGGGGCATTCCAATATAATAAAAAAATGACAATATCACCAAACAATCTATACTTCTAATGCTAGATCCATCAAATTATCAAAGGAATATTTTATAGGACTTGATAAAACCATAAAAAAATTCATTTGGAAAGACACAGAAAATCAAAGGAAATGACAAAAGAGGTAAGAATGAAGGAAGAATAGTGTTACCAGATCAAAACAGTAGTCATCAAAACCACCTAAGGTTGGCTAAAAAATAAAGAAGCAGATCAATGGAAGAAACTAGACAGAGGAAAATTAAAAAAAAAAAAAAGCAATGGTACTCAACCATGTGTTTGATAAAACAGAAAACATAAATTACTTAGGAAAGAAGTTCCTATTTGATAAAAACTGCAGGGTACAACGGAAAGCAGTATGGTGGAAATTGGGTTTAGGTCAAAACTTTACACTATATTCCTTAGTACATTTTAAATGGTTATTCAGAATTATAATTAATGGTCATGCTATTAAAAAAAAAACTAGAAGAGAAATCAGATTATATGCCTCTCATAGCTATAGATGGGAGAAGTATATTTAACCAGACATGATAGAATCAATTACAAAAGAGAAAACAGGTAGGTCTGATTACATGAAATTGAAAAGCTTCTGCACAGACAAAATCAATGCACCTAGGATAAGAAGGGAAGCTATCAACTAAGAAAGAGATCTTTGTACACAGTTGTTTATATACTGTCTCACTCCTTAGATTGTGAGCTGTTTTGAAGGCAGGGTCTGCTTTGGTCTTTCTTTGTATTCTCAGAGTTCACACTGAGCCTGGCATAGAGTAGGCACCTAAGTGCTTGTTGATTCTACTTGATTTAAAATCTTACAGGGAAACTGGTTTTAATATCCTACCTCGAGCCAACATTTGCCCTCCAGTAGGATGAATTACTATACCTGGTGATCATCACCAATGGAACTCACTGCTTTCTATGACACCATCTTGTATAATACTGAGTTATCACTGGGCCAGTTAAAAACATTAGGTGAGATATAACCAGATGCAGTACATAAACTTCTCAATAGGGAAAAGAATTGCTCAGTTTCTCCTCATGTTTCAGAGATTTTATCATCAGCACCAAGATCACCGCATCACCCACTGTACCTCCACTGGGCTCAAGGCTTTGCAGGAAAATGGAAAGTAGACTTGCTTCACAAAATCTGGAGGGACCTCTGATAGGGAATGAACATTTGTTTTCATAATGTTTTGAGTTTTGAAAAGAGAGAGTTATTTATAGAATTCTAAATAACCATCTTGGATTAATTTATGGTAGGTTTAACTATACCTAAAACTGAGCCAGAAGCTACTAGCCCTGTGTGCTTGAAAATCACATGTCTACCCTGCCAATGAGTCTGCCACTTCTACTAGATGTACAGTATCTGAACTATGCCCCTCATCCGACTTACAAATATTATCTTACAGACATTGCTCATTTTGAAGGTAAGAGAGAAAAGAAGCTACTGTATAATAGCATAAAGCTGGAAGGAAAGAAAGAGCGGAGGAGGAGGAAGAGACACTCCCAGGACTTATCACCCACTATCCTACAACCTCATCATGAAAGAAGCCTAAAGCTTCATTTCTGTCTTGTCATTCCTCTGCTTATCATGGTTCCTCCTGCCTACTAAACTCTTCTGCTTTGTAGAATCTATTTTGACACCCACCTCCATCCTGTCATCAAACCTTACTCTTCATACTCAAACCAGATTGGAACTCTCTCCATCCCCTGAATATCACAATTATTGCCACCTCTGTGCCTTTCCTCCTGGTTGTTTCCTCTGCCTCTATCCACTCTCACCTCCACAAAATCCATCCCAACCCTACCCCATCCTTCAAAGTGCACACTGAATCCCACCTTCTTGATGAACTCTGTCTAATAACTACATCCTAAACTGATCTACCTGTTTTTGAACTCCTACTACTCTGAAGGTCAACACCACACAGTTTAGCTATGAATCATTCTCTGGCTGGTTCGGGTATGTGTTCATGTGGTCTCTCCAATTAGGTTATACATTCTTTGACAACTAGGACCATCCTATGTTCCCCTGTAAGGTCTAGCTAGCATGGGGCTAGTCACACAAATTATCTTTAGCATATTGATCAATATATTCAATTGTAATATTTTCTTGAAAAGACAAAAATAAAAGAGTCCCCAGATAGGCTTTTTAAGCATTGTTTGAGGAAAAAGTTTTAACATGAAAGAAAATGAACTCTAAGAACATAAGACTTGCTATGATCTAAGGCAAGAGGATGGTTCTCCCTTGCTTTCAACACTTTTTCCCCATTTTCCCATTTGGAACATAATAATATCATATTATTTCCATTCTCTTACAGAAATCATAGCAAAGATTGTTTGGAAAGTCTTGGGTAAATGCAAGAACTTGACTTTTATCCATGAAAATACAAACCTGGCTTCTGGCTTCATATCTGAGGAGGGTTGGCAGGGGTGGGGGTAGTCACTGACCAGTCTGATGAGTTATTGTTCCCCTTGTCCCTCCCCCAATCAACTTGTGATTATTGGACATGAGCCTTTGTTTGGAGGCATCTCTCCATGAAAAGCACTGACATGACTTAGTGACTACGGCTGCCTCCAAGAGGACTAGCTGATGAGGACTCAGGAATATGGATTTCTGCGCTGGAAGTGTTTCCTGTTTCTATGATCTATAAATGTAAGCTGACAGAGTAGCTTCTTCTCTTGGATTTCCCTTATGCCTTTCCTTGTTCCAAAGAAGAGCCATCATGTCCAGGGGAAAGCAGGCTTATGTACGTATTTCTTCCTTCCCCTCTCCCCAACTCTTCATGGGGAGGGGCCCCACATTTGCCACCAAATAAAGGCTTCGCCCTGTAATCTCTTCAAGATGATTGGAAAATTTACCGAATCAATCTGGGGAGCCTGACAAAGTTCCTTACTAATAACGACTATGATAATGATAACAGCTAGCACTTATGTGCATTTTAAGGTTTGCAAAGCTCTTTACGTAAGTTACGTCACGTGATCTCCATATGTGTAATCTTGATAGCACAGTGCACTGAAGTTAACCTCTGCTCACATAAATTATAAGCTGAAGAAAGAGCCAAGTGAAGAGAAAATATTTACTGATCCTGCTAAGATGCAGAGAGATGATGAATACATTGCCCAAATTCCTGAGAACTGGCTCAAACTACCCTAATCATGTACTTTGATACCGAAGGCAATGGCCTAAGGGGCTTGCTCTCCGCAGTGAGTCAACAGTTAGCACAATGACTAATTCCTACTTCAAATATATCAACATACTTCCCTTGAAGAACTTTTTTTGGTTGTAGGTTGTTTTTCTTTTTAATTTGTGGTTTTCCTATGTAATTCATTGGCCCAACGAGGAACAAACCCCTGAAACATGAGCATCTTCGGTAGACCAAAGTGTTACTAAAGCCTGAATCCTAACCTTCTTTTTTCCTTTTTCTTAAGGAGACATAATTTAGACATCTAAATCAAAGTAACAAAGATCAGACTAAGTATATTCAAGTACAATAAATTTAGCTTTTCAGTTTTATAATCATCAGTTAATAACGAAACTTTAGGTGAAATTTCACATGTTCTCGTATACTTTTCAGGCCACATCCCAGAGTAATAAAGTGTCTCTGTGTGTATTCCATTTTCTTTTTTATAAGCAAGTGCAATATACATTGTTTATAGAATATATAGAATATTTCACTTCATATTAAAACTGTTAATGGATACTGTAAGTGAACACCACATTAAAACTCAACCCCAATAACTACAAAATCTGAATCCTAACTCTCTAAGGATACTTCCATGAACATCTCATAATTAAATGGGAAAATAAGAGGCCAGTCACTGTGGGTTCTCTCTTCTTCCTTGTCTTTAATTTCTAAGTCCTCAGCCATCCCCTCCTTCTCACCTCTTACTCATCTCCAACAATGAGCTGACCCCTAAGGGAAACCCTTCCACACTGCTCTGTATCCTACCCACCCACCTTCTCCAGAATAACGGGCCCATAATCATCTCCCTTTCTTCTAATCTTCAACTTCTCCCTATCTAACGGCTCCTTCCCTGCCACCTTCAAACATTCCCAAATCTCCCCAATTCTTTCAGACCCTCTTATTTCCTCTAATTATCCTCCTCTATTTATTATTCCTTTCTGCTTCATCTTCTTGTCAGCCCCTGGCTTCCAACCTCATCACTTACCTGAAACTCTTCTTTCCAAAGTTATCAATAATTTCTTACTGGCCAAATCTAATGGTCTTTACTCAGTCCTCATATTTCTCTACGTTTGACACTGTTTACTTAAGAGAGAATGAATACAAAATAAACACAAAGTAGTTTAGGCAAAGATGGCACTAGCAATTGGGGTTATTGGAAAAGACTTCATCCAGAAGGTTAGATGTGAACCAAGTCTTCTAAGAAGCAGAGATGACAATGAAATGAATTCTAGGTATAGGGGATTGCCAGTTATGGACATCCAAGCTGAAGTGCCACATGTGAGGAAGAAAAAGCCAGTCTAGCTATCCTGGAGAGTGTAGGCTGGAAAGGTAGGCTTCAAAACAAAAGAACTAGACAGCACAATGGACAGAGTACTGGTCCTGAAGTCAGAAGGACCTCAGTTCAAATCCAGCCTCAAATATTTACTAACTGTGTGACCCTGGGCAAGTCCCTTAAGCCCAACTGCCTCCCCCAAACAGAGGAGATTTTATTTTACACCCTCCCTTTCTTCCTGGATGCTCTCTCACCTCTGGGATTCTACTGCTGTCTCATGGTTATTCTGGGACCTGTCTCCCTCAGTGTCCTTTGTTGGATCATCATCTCTGGCACAACTCTCGATGCCCGCATACTCCAAAGCTCTATCCTGCACCTTCTGCTCTTCTCTCCTTCCACTCCCACATAGTCACCTTATCAGCTCTCCTGGTCTTAGTTCTCATCTCTGTGTAGGTGATTCCAGATCTATGTCAAGTCCTAGTGTCTCTCACGAGGCCCAGTCCTGAATTACTTGTTACCTGAGTTGCCTAATGGACATTTCAAGTTGAATGAGCTGTAGAGGGAAAGGGGAAGGGAATGGGCATTTATTAAGTGTTTACTGTGGCCAGGTTCTGTGCTAAGCACTTTTACAAATATCATCTCATTTGACTCTCACATCATTGAGACAGGCGCTAATATGAGAGGGGCAGGGGATAAGTCATTTGCAAGGAAGTGTCTGAAGCCAGATTTGAACTCAGATCCTCCTGGTTCTGATCCCGGCACTCTATCTATTGTACCACCTGGCTTCCTTTCAAAACAAAAGTAAGGTCAGTAAAGTCAAAACAAAAATAATTTCCTTTTCCCCCAAACCAACTCCTTTCCAAAGTTTTCTGTTTCTGTCCTGAGTAGCACCATCCTTCCAGTCACTGAAGTTTATAACATTAGTTTTATGCTCAACCCCTCCTGTTCCCCTGCCCCAAATCCAATCACTTACCAAACACAGCTGTTTCTACCTCCACAACTCTCACCATTCACCCCTTCTCACTATTCAAAGAGCTACCACCATAGCTCACCCTCACATCATATCTCACATAGACTCTTACACTGTTCAGTTTTCTCCTACTTGTTCCCCACTTCCAATATCTTTCCACTTTCAATCCACCTTCCATAAACATCTTAATATGATTTCTCTTTTGGGTAGGACTGACCATGATACTCCCCTATCAAACTTCAGCAGCTCCCTATTGCCTACTGAGTAGAATAAAAAAACTCCTCTATTTGGTTTTTAAAGCCCACTCTTCCAGCCTATGCTCCCCAGTGCAGCAAGACAGACTTTCTGTTCCCCACATGTGGCACTCCAGTTTGGACATCTATGCCTTGTCACTGGCAGCCCCCCAGACCTGGAATTCATTTCATGGTGACCTTTACCTCTCAAAATCCTGGACTTCAAGACTTAGCTCAAACCTAACCCTGTAGAAACCAGAGCCTAGATGAAGGCCTTCCTGAGAGCTCCAACTGTCAGTGCCATTCCTGCATAACCACTCTGCATTTATTTTGTATTCATTCTGCATGTTCTTATATGTGTAATGACCTGTGAGACAGTTAGATGGTAGCAAGAATTCTCATGCATATTGAAAACATGACTATAATACCACAAAGCAGAAAATGGGGTGCTGGACTTGGAATAAGGAATGTCCCAAGTTCAAATGCTATCTCAGACACTCAGTCAGCTAAATGCTCTCAGCCTCAGTTTCCTCATCTGTAAAACAGGAATAATTACAGTACCTACCCCGCTGAGTTAGGAGGCTCAAGTGAGATGATAGTGTAAAGTGTTCTGCAAACCTTCAAGTACTCAGACAAAGCTATTATTATTTTTATTGTTGCTGTTATCTCTCCCAGTAGAATATAACCTCCTTGAGAACAAATTATTTCATTTTTACTTTTGTTTCTATTGATTCTACTTCAATACCGGCACACAGTAGGTACTTAATAAACACTTATGATTGTGTGATGAATCAGTACCGGGTCCCTGATGTCACTTACATGATTCACTGTACCTATCCCTTAGCAGTGATGCAAAAATAGAAGAACATGAGTAAATTTTATTGAAACGGTAGTTGTTAACTCATTTCTAAGCGATCAGAATCAAAATTAGCTGGTACTTCTCCTGGCAGACTCAGTCTTTAAGTAATTAGCTGGGCTGCTCCCAGTCACCAGGTCTTAGCAAACTTCTGCACATTACCAATGAAGATATGTGACTAGATGAGGTAAAAATGACACTACCAATGACATGGATGACTAGAAATGAAAGTCAGTTACTCACACAGCAATCGTGAGGGATAACCGACTGCTCAAGTGCTATACTGACAGTTGTGAAATATTAAGAGGAAAGCAAATCCTCTGAAGCACTGAGTGGATCCTCTGTGGAGGGGATACGCAAGAATATGGACAATAAATGCCCCAAATGAGAAAGAACAGTTGGGCTGGAAGTTCCAATAGGGGAGGGAGAATCTGCATTAACGGGATTCATATCAGGGGTCAACTTACAGATCCATCCAAACATGGTGGAACTGTAAATCAGTGGGAACATATGTGCTAAGGCAGGCATATAATTCAAGGAAGGATATTAACACGTCACTCACCTACCTGAGTCTTAGGCTATTCTTGTGTAAAAATGAAGTAAACAGATTAAATAATCCCAGCTCTAAAATTCTAAGACCAGAATGAAAGATATAAATTCACGATCTGCCAAAAATTGGACTTAGTCTAAAGGAAATCAGATTGGAGCAGCAAGAATTCTCATGCATGTTGAAAATGTGACTATAATAACACAAGAGGATATTTTGCCATCAGATTATTCACCAACTACAAAGGTTTAAAGATAAGGTATGCATGCATGTATATGTAGGTTTGTGCATGTGTATACACGCATGTACATTATGTGTATGCATGTGTGTATACATATATACCCATACACATGTGTGTGTGTCTACACTTAATTGCAGACTTCTTGGGGAAAAGAGGAGAGGAAGGGGAAAAAAAGAAAAAAGTAAAAAGAGCATAGCAGAGAACAAAAGAAAACTTGGAAGCAAAGAAAAGAAGGACAGCTTTGAACATAACGTGTGCTATTCATCATATAGGCTTTCTTGAAAGGAAAATTTACAGTTGTATATTTTGAATCTTCTCTGACATTCTGTGGTACACATGGCAATGCTTTTTTTCTTAGTTTGTATTTAAGTTTATATGTTTCTTTGTCTTTTCTTACTGTGTATTTAAGTTTAAAATAAATAATAATAATAAAAAAGAATAAACAGGTATGGTTCTGGAAAGCAATTGGGGATTATAAAGAAAGCGATTAAAATGTGCATAGTAGCCTTTGACCCTGAGATTCCACTGTTATACAAATACCCAAAGGAGGTCAATGCAAAAAGAAAGGCCCAATATATACCAAAATACTTGAGAGTATCACTTTTAGTGGTAACAAAGAAATAAAAACAAAGGAGATGCCCATCTATTGGGGAATGGTTAAACAAATTGTGGTAAATGAATGAAATGAAAAATTACTATGTTATAAGAAGTGACAACCATATACCAAAGCTGGGAAATACCTGTATGAAGTGATGCAAAATGAAACAGAACCTGTAAAATATATATGATTACTCAGAACAACAAATAGAAATAATAACAATAACAAAAGAATCAAAACTAAATACTTCAACGTTGTAAGAGCTAAGCTTGGACTCAAAGACAACTTCTCCTGCTTCTCTATAGAGAAAGGGGACCATGGAGGTGGAACACTGTATACAATATCACACTTTTTTGATATAATAGTTAATTTTCCAGAACTTTCTTTTGTTTCTCTTTTTAAACACTTTTTCTGTTGTTGTTATAAGGGATGATTCTCTGAGAGGTGGGTAGGAACAGTGTAAGAAATGTAGATGATAGAAAAATATATGAGAGCGATTAAAATGCACTTTAAAAAAAATTGGGGTTGACCTCTGAATGACCACATTTCTCCCCTATTTACCAATATCTAAATATAGTAAATCATTAAGTCACTCTTATTTGCTAGACAGTGAATCACATAAGTGACTTCAGACGCCCACAGGTTAATCAATCAATCAACCACCTGCCCTTCTTCTATACTGGAGGCATCTACCACGTAGAAACTCTGAGGAAACCTATTCTTTTATAGCCGTTTACATAGTAAAATTGATTTTGTAATACTCATAAAGGTGTTCCATATATATGTGTGTGTATATATATGTCTCTGTACATGTGCATAGATATACATCTGTGTTAGTTCCCTATAAATACGGGTCATCAGATCAGAGATATTTAATGCAAAATTTTTTTTATGATCTATGGCTTTCCTTTTCATCTAAGTTGCATTAATTTTGTTCACATAAGAGCTTTTTAATTTCATGTAACAGAAATTGAATTATTTATTTTATCTTTTGTGATTGTTGATATCCCTTGTTTATTTAAAAATTCTCCACCTACTCACAGATTTAAAAGATACCTGATCTGGTTCTCTTCTCATTTTTTTTAATGGTGTGACTTTTAATCATTAGGTTACATATCACTTTTGAGTTTATTGTGGTACATGTTCAATCAAGTAATCTACAAGCATTTATGAATTGCTTGCTATCTGCCAGGCACTGTGCTAAGCACCGGAGACACAAAAGCAAAGCAAACAAACGGAAACAATAACCCCCTCCCTGACATCGAGGAGCTCACATTTCTGAGGAGGGAGAGAACTTGTACCCAACTATGCTTGAGGACCACAATTTCACCCTAACTTCTGCCAAATCACATTCCAGTTTTCCCAGCAATTCTTGTCATATAATGATTTCTTCCTCAAGGAACTGGGATTCTTGGGTTTATTGAAAACTGGACTATTCAGTTTAATTGAGATCTCCTTCCATGATGCCTTTCTCACTCATTCTAGGTAGTGATATCTTTCTTTCCCTTCTCTAAATCCCTAAAATACTTTCTGCCCATATCATGGAAGTTTAGCACTTTGCTCAATGCTTACTTGTATTATTCTCATCCACTCAGCAGCATGGACAGTATTTCAATTTTCTGTTTTATCTGAGTTAAGCTTGTCTCAAAAAACAGGTGCTAAATTTTTTTTATGCATTCTTTGATTTTATCCTACAGCACTGGGCATGCTTAGTTAATAGTCATCAACTGATATAGATAGAAATTATCTGTAACAATATTAGTTGATACGTATACACAAGTATGTATATATATATATACACATATATGCATATATATGTATATGTATAGACACATGTGATATGGAACAAAGAAGACAAAGAATCATAGTTTCATCAATTTGCTCTTACTGTTGAACTCTGGGACCAAGAACAAATCTATACAACACTATAATTATAGACAGAAATCCTTCCTCAATGATAGGATGTACAACATTATAATTGTAGATCGAAATCCCTCCTCAATAGTCTTTCCAGTATTTGAAGACAGCTATGTTTCTTCCCAAGTCTTCCCTTTCTCCAGACTAAATATACCCATTTATTTCAACCTATCCTCAAAGATCCTATTTTAATTCTTCTCATAAGACATGAACTTGAAGTCATTTACTACCCTGAATGCAACCCTCTGGACAGCCTCTGGGTCATCAATGTCCTCCCTAAAATTGGGCACCCAAAAGTGAACATGATATTTTGGTTCTACTGCAGTGAGACCGTCACCTTGTTAGTCCTGTACTCTATGCCTCTCTAAACATAGCCACAAAGTGCATTAGCTTTTTCAGTCTCCATATTACTAATCATTCATACAGAGCCAGTAGTCAACTAAAATTCCCCAGATGATTATCAGATGAACTGCTACTGCCTCACCACCCTCCAGATCTTATCCTGCAGAAGTTAATATTCCGAAATCAAACGTAAGACTTAGAGTTATCCCAGACAAATTCCAATAAAGCTAAGGTGGTCTGTAGGTTCATTTTGTTTTTGTCTACTTAGCCACCTTACTGCCATCACTTGTCTCATCTAAGACCCAAGTAATTTAAGCGTAATGCATATAATGGCTTGAGAGACAGAATTTAGGATTAAAAACGAAAATGGTCTCACTCTAACCCAGGAAGGAATGAGGAAATAGGAGGGTGAGCCAGTTGGCTATTTAGATAAAGGACCGGTTAAAAGCATTGCACATTCTCTGACTCAAGGAGGTGAGCTGGTCCTCTTTCTACAATGAATCAATTATTCATTGTCTCAGGTCAAGTCTTTGGGAGTGCCAGTAAACAGAAAAGAAAAGGAGTTTCAGAAAAGACAAATTTAGTCCAATCTTTCAAAACACACGAGTGCAGCTTTTCAGGAATCCCTGAGAAGTTATTCAAAAGGTCCTTTTCTCATTTTTCTTTGTCCTAAGTAGATAATCAGAGCAAGGCAGTGAATGACTCATGGGTACAAAAGTTCATTAGTTCAAAACAGCACCATCTTCTTAGGGAAAAAAAAAAACACAGAGAGAGAACAACACTTTCACATACAGAGAAAATGCCATCGGTCTTCGCAGATTTTCTAGCAATGATAATGGCACAATCAAAGACTCTTCAGACTGAGAGGGGCTTTAGAGATCATCTAGTCTAATCTCCTCAATTTAGAAATCATGAAAAGAGGGCCCAGAAGGGACCCAAACAACTTGACCAAGGTCATACAGCTAATAAGTAACAGGGCTATGACTGGAACCCACATCTCCCAGTCCCTACTTTGGTGCTATCACCAGGCTGAAGCTATTGGTTTGACAAAGTACTTTGTAGCATTTTTCAAAGCACTTTGACAACACTGTTATTTAATTCATACAGTAATCCAGTAATCTGGGCAGGCATTACTCTTTTCATTTACTTGGGGAAGAGGCACCAAAAGTCATTCAGTTCATCAGGGACAGAGCCCAGGGCTCCTATTCCAAAGCCATGTTCTTTCCTTGTTCACCTCACTGCCCTTTGTGTGTTCTATGTTCCAGCCAAACATACTGTTCTCTGACCTTGGCTAGCTCCAAGCCCCTGTGACTGGCCTACAATGCATTTCTTCCTCCCCTGAAGAATCCCTAGCTTCATTCAAGGCTCAGCTCTGGATCATCTCTTAAGGAAGCCTTTCTTGATTTCCTCTGTTTTGTGAAAGCTCTCTCCCTATCCAAATCATAACCTGTTTACAGTACAGCACCACAGAAAACATAAGCTGCCTGAGGGCAAGGAAAGTTTCCCCTCCACTTTTTGCTTTTATATCCCCATGGCCTGTCATGGGGATTGACACACAGTACATACTGAACAAATAAATGTTTGTTGACTTGAAGAAGAAGTCTGGCCAGTCCCCCATATGATCAAGAATGGGCATTTATGCCAAAGTATGGATCCATGAAAGAAAGCAAAGTTAATTGGCTTGCAAAAGAATTCAGCTCCTGACCCTTCCCTTGTCAATACTAAGTTCTAAGCACAAAACAAATCCACTAGATGATACTGTTAGCTCATCTTAAATCTCATTGGTTCTGAGCATCATACATATAGATTTCCCTGCCTTAAGGGACCTACATCCCTGAGGTCCAATAATAGACATATAAACATTCTAGCTAAAAGCAATCATAAAAATGCAAACTTCAACAATAAAAAGAATAGCTAAAAATAATTACAGATTTAAGGCTATGATGGTTTTGGCAGAGAAAAATGGCTAAGCACTGCCAAGGGCAATGAGTTTCAAAAGTTAGGCACTCACAGAACAGAAGAGCTGTACATATGAGCTATACCAATCTTCTAACTATTAAAATCAAAGCTTTCCAAGGAATATTCTTCCCATTTATTAAAAAGCCCTCCAATCGATCCATTCTACTTGGCTATTTTTTAATAGAACATAAATATTTCATTTTCCTCCCTCTAGAAAGGTTACATCATTTGCTGCTTTGCATAGCCAGAGATAGCCAAGGAGATTACATTGACCTTGGAGTTACTATTAGTACACGTTTGGCAAAGGGCACAGTTCCCTTTCATCTGGGCCTTCCCAACCTGCATCTGTCTTGTGCACATTCAAAGAAACAACCTAATCAGAATAAATTAGACATTTTTCTCCCAGACAAAGTAGCCATTTTGTGTCCCTTCACAGGACCCAAAAGAGGAAAAAAAGTATTTACGTACTTTCATGGTTAATTTTCAGACTGAATTTATACCATCACCTTCATCTGTCTGACTATCCCCCTACCCCCATCTCATTATCTCGGTGCTTACTATATATCTCAACCCCCAAATTGTTTTCTACTCTAGCTCACCTTAGAATCATTCAGGAAATAAACAAGGCTACACTCATGAAGATACAGGTAAGTTTCAACCTCACCCCATGGCAGCTTCCTTTACTAAATTAACAAAACAAGAATGAAAATGGTGTCAGTACTGCCGAAAGAGTATACTTTATATAATTATTGGAAACAACTCAGAGAAAGAAATCAACTTTTTTTTTAAAAGTAAATTTCACCTTTCTCAGCCCTTCTGAGTACATCCTATAGGCTGATGCTTCTGGCCAGCTGGCCTCCTTCAGTAATAATAGCTAGCATTTATACAGCAAGTTTACAAAACACTTGACATAGATCTCACTTGATTCTCACAAAAAAAAAAAACCTGTAAGGTGAGTGCTATTATTATCTCCAATTTAAAGATGAGAAAATTGAGGCTAAAAGCTATTAAATAACTTACCAGAGTAGTAAAGAAACAATTTTAGAAGACAATAATTATTATTACAGTTAAATTTAATTTTAACGTCACCACTTTGAACAATCACTTATTAAACTGCACATACAAGCCACATCATTAAAATTATTATTTAATTATGATTTCTTTCATCATCATAGAGTATTTCCTTTCACCAAGGAAGAATACTGTTAACAGCTGACATTTTAAGTGATTTTGTTTTCGTAAAAGGACTGTGTTGTGTTGGGTTTTTTTTAAGGGGTGGAGGAGTCAGGATGAGCCTGTTGAACCCGGGATCACTGAGAGACCCACTAAGCCTGATTAGCTCATGATCATTCAGGAGGGTAAAAAAGGAAATTATGTGAAGCCACAGCGACATCTAGTGTCTATAAAAGCTTCCTGGCCAAACCGTAGAAAAATCCTCCTAAATTTCTCCCAAAGAACAAACACAAAAACTCCTTAGGAGGAAGGTGGAAAATTCAATTAGGGACGAAAAAAGTCTAAAACAAACAAGGGATCGATGCTGCTAACATGTCAGGCATTTATTAAGTCCCTACAATGTGTCAGGCACCGTGCTACATGCTTTCCAAATATGATCTCATTTCCCAATAACCTTGGTCATTACAGATCAATGCGGGTACCATCAAGGATAGGCTCTGTTGGGTATGTTATAGAACTTTTAATTTATAGCAGTAAAAGTACTTCTGAATAGCACAGGGTGTTCATTTATGACACATTGGGAGGAAGTAACTTAAAGTATTTATGGCTCTACTGAAAAGGATCCCAAAGAGACATTATAAAGAGCCTGTGGTTTTTATTTACAAAATTTTGTCTTTACAAGTAGATACTTAGCTCTTGAGTTTGATCACATACTCATCCCCTAGTGCAGTGGTTTCTAAGCTCTCGGACCCCTTAGGCAGCTTGGTGAAGTCTATAGACCCCTCCTCGGAATCACATTTTTAAATGCATAAAACAAAACAAAGAGGATTAGAAAGCCAGTTATGTTGAAATCTCAAAATATTTGTTATCAAATTGCCATTTAATAACAAATACCAAAATTTTATTAAAAGGTTTTTGAAACTTTTAAAAATCCATGGATTCCAAGTAAAGAGCTCAACCCCACTGCATTTATTTCCCTTGCGCTCCCTTTCTGCCCCTCCCTTCTAACAGCACTTTTCCCCATCATCATACTGCCATTCACCTTGTCCACCATGTCTAAAACTCTGGCTGGAATTCTTCTGTCTTCCTCATCTCTCTCATCTAATCACTCAGCAAGTTCTCTTCGTGCTCCCTCCACAGCATGTCACCTTTGTGGCTTCCTAGCCTTTGCCATCACTGTCAAGCAGTGTGAGTTCCACCCTCTTCCTCCTCCTCTTCACCTTCCAATGATCCTTCAATCAGCCCTGTCACTTTTCTTATCAGATATCTTCAGCGTCTCTCTATCGTGTATCAAGCCAAGTTTCAGTCCTTTGTCTGGTATTCTAGACATGCCATGATGTAAAATCTCCCATCTTGGTAATCTCATCACAATCAGCTCCTATCACAATCTTTCTTCTCTCTAGGTTTCATGATGTTGCTCTCTCGTGGCTATCCTCCCCTACCCAACCACTCCTCACTTTCCTTTGCTGAATATTCATCCCTAAGTGTGTTTTTTCCCAGAGGGTCTATCCTGGGCCTCATCTCTTCTCCCTCACTATGATTGGATTTCATGATATGTCTACACATAGGATGCTCACATCTTTTGTCTAATCCAGAAGTGAGGAACCTGTGGCCTCAAGGTCATATGTGACCCTCTAGGTCCTCAAATGCAGCCTTTGGACTGAATCCAAACTTCACAGGTCAAAGGGTCACACTTAGAGGGCCACATGTGTCCTTGAGACGGCAGGTTCCCCACCCCTGGAATCTTTCTCCTGACCTCCAGTCTCACAATTCTACCTGATTATTGGCTATGTGAAACTGGATACCTTGTAAAGAATTTACAGTCAGCATGTCCCAAACTGAACTCATCTTTTCTCCTAAATTCTCCCTTCTTAACTTCTCTATCATTATCCTCCCAATCACTCAGGCTTGCAACACAGGTGCCATCCCCAACTCCTCACTCTCTCTCTCACTCCCATATCCTTTCCCGTTTTCACTTTTGTAACATCTCTCCTATACACCCCCTTTTCTCCTCTGACACTGCCACCACCCTGGTGCAGGCTCTTACCATTATTGCAATAATCTGTAGGTGGGTCTACCTGCCACGAGTCTCTTCCCATTCCAGCCTGTCCCACACTCAACTGTCAAATTGATCTTCCTTAAGTGCAGGTCTGTCCCTTGTCACCCACTTACTCAGTGTACTCCAGTGACACCCCATTACTTCCAGGATCCAGGATCTGTTTCACTTGTAAAGCCCTTTCTAGTCTGGCTCCTTCCCACCTTTCTAGGCTCTTCTACCCAACTCCCCTACTCATCTTCTGCAATCCCTCCATAGAGAATATTTGTGCCCAAGCTGTGGCAGAGCCTTCCTGGTCCATATTGGTGTGATAGGCTACAGTCAGACACACTCTGTCCTGAACCCAAGATGGTGATGACCTTTTGGTCCTCGTCGAGAAAGGACAACAACCAGCAACCAACAATCCCGTGATGCTGGACTTCCTGGCTATTTCTTGAACAGGACACTCCACTTCCCACCTCCAGTCCTTCTCACAGTCTGCATTCCCTGCCAGGAATGCTCTCTCTTTGCATCTCCACCTCCTGGTCTCCCTGGCTTCCTTCACGTCTCAGCAAAAATCCAACCTTGTGTAAGCAATCTTTCCAGGGGTGCCTCAATGCTGAGCCCTTACCTCAGAGGGGATCTTTAATGGATCCTGTCTCTATCTTGTTTGTACCTAGTTGTTGGCATGTTCTCTCCTCCATCAGACTATGAGCACCTTGAGAACAGTGATATTATCTTCTATTTTTCTTTGTCTCCCCAATGCCTGATACATAGTAGGGACTCAGTAAATACTTATTGGCTTGATTTGACATCTTTATACTCCAGCAACACTGGACTACACTTTATCCCCTGAACACATCCTCCAATTTCCTGCCCCTGGGCCTTGGTTCTCACTGTTCCATGAGTCTGGAATATCCTCTTTCCTCCTCTTTGGGTTATGAATCACTATTCATCTTTTAGGTCAAATTAAATGCTGTCTTCTTCACAAAAATGATGCCAGCACCACAGTAAATAAAAACCTTTCTCCCCTTAGATATCAAAGAATCCTATGTTTTACCCCTCTAATGTATTTGCCGTATACTGTAGCATAGTTTGTATGCTGTATTTCCCTCCTAGGCTATACATTCCACACAGGCAGGGATTTTGCTTTATCCAAATTCTGTATCTTACCCAATGCCTAGCAATGCACTGCACATAGTAGGTGCTCAAAACTTTTGCTGAACAGCTTTTTCAAAAAGTCTATTTGCTAAGACAGTAGGTATTTTCAACCCAAAGGTCTAGACTTGGTAGTATGTCTTCAATTACTATATATATTTATAACATTATGTCCCAAATGAATCCACAAAAGTAAGCAAAATTCTAAAAATTATTTTTGGCCAGGGCAATGTTTTGTAAAAAGTAAAGTTAGCAACAGATGGAGCTTACCTATTTTTTTTGGAATGTTCATCCTTTCCTCTTTTAACTCCAAAAATTCTTGTGATCAGAGAACTAAAGAGAAGTGTGGATGAATTTCTCACCTAATGCAAAAATAAATATACAATAAAGGTTAAGAAATATCCATGGCACTGGAATTCAGAATATCCATAACAGGACATCCTAAAACACTGGTTTACATTTTAAATCAAGATATTACCCAAACTTGCCAATTTTGTGGTTGAGAAACTGTTTCGTATTTATAGAAAAAGGCAGTTTTCTAAAAATTTCATAGCGGGAACTGACCTACTGACTTCCTCTGAGCCTTACAATGTAATCATAGGAAACAACACGGCATTTTCTCTCACATCTAATATTACCATCCCAACTTGCATTGTCTCTTTGTTCTCTATCCTCAACTAATGCACACAAAGAAAAATTTTTTTCCCTATCTTTCATATTTGTGATTTTAAACTTTAAACTTCAATCTAAACTTTAAATAGTTTAAACTTCAGCTCTATTCTTTTCATTTCTACAATCACCAATCCCTTAGGAAAATGTTTGCAAGATCCATATGGTCTTAAAGAATAAACAATTCTGACATGCCCAACAAAAGGTTTTACAATTAACATTCAAAATGTTGCATATTAATATTTAGCAAAATGCAAAGGACATATGTGTGTGACTTTTAATCCTGAGCTTATTGGTAAGGCGATTGGTTTACCAGAAATGTAAAATGGCAAGGAATGTCCACAAATTTACACAAAAGACACATTCAGTAAACTGTGATACAGCATAGGGACCTACTCCAAAACTATGGCAGCATAGCTTTGGCTCTTCCCAAAAATGTCCCAGAGGGATTCTGATGTCTTCGGTTTCCTCTCATCCCTTTGACAACTTTTAATCACAGCACTCATGTACAATAAATCAGTCCACAAATAATAACTTTCTGCTAGTTATTAAGCACTATGAACGACATAAGGGAACAGGAGAAATAATCTTTGCCCTTCAGAAGCAGCTTCAATAAGAAATAACTACATGATAATAAGCAACAGTTAAATACAATATAATTGATTTCACAAAGCAGAAGAGGGTTAATTGCCAAATGAGTGATAAAAATAAAACTGCTCTAAGATTCAGAGGAAGGACAGTTCCCCACACACTAGGCCGGGGTGGGAAAATATCATCGTAGAAACATAAGAACCGTAGACTTGGAAGGGCCCTTAGAGATAATGTTGTACAATGCCCGCATTCTTCACAGGGAAGGACTGAAGTCTGCAGAAGCGAGGTCGCTCTCCCAAGAAGACACGGATGACTAACTTACTGACAGAAGTGAAGTCTGTGGATCTGGGGGTCCAAAGCTCTTCCTACTGACTTTTAGACTATGTTTCCTCACAGAAATGGGGATATTTAAGCTGAATTTTGGAAGTCAGCTATGTGTAAAAGAAATGAAGAAAGAAGCGGGAAGTTAAACCAGGTTGGAGAAATAAATATGTATAAGCAAAAGCAAGAGATAAACAGATGGTTAGGACATGGGCAGGCGAGACTGAAAAGAGCTGCATGGAGGCCTGGGGCATTTAGGACGTAGCATTTCAAGGGGCCTATAGTGCAAGCTGGCGCCGCTTCCTGAGGATACAGGAAATGACAATAATACTGGGCATTTACACAGCATTTTAGGGATATTAATTCATTGGATATGAACTAAGAGCTCTCTGAAGATCTTAAAGGAATTATCTCCATTTTACAGAGGAGAAAACCCAGGATCAGAGAACTCTGCCCAGTCATAAAGTTTTAACCCTTGCCTCTCCTAACTCTAAGACCATCCTTCTTTCCATTAAACCACATACTTCTGTCATCATCTGACAGCCCAATTATCTACCTCAGCTCAGGAGAGACAGGTAACCTTCCACGATGGGACAAAGGACTGTTTCCATTTTTATATTTATATCTCTAGAACCCAGCACTGTGGCAGGCACAGAGTAGGAGCTTAACAAATGTCAGTTGCTGTTAGATGTTGATTCATTCATCCAAAAGGAATATTCTCAGGTTTGAAAAATTCCTAGTAACCTCCTAAGAATTTAATTTCCTCCCCCATTACAGTCTAGAGGAAGACCCTCATACAGTGAACAGAGCTCCCTTGGGGGGATTTATGGGAAAACATGGAAACAGGATGACAAGAAACAACTGAGGACTGTTCTTGGAGTCTGGCTATTTGACCAGTTCAGAATCCATCTACTAGCCCGAATCTCTCTATCTTTATTGCAAGAAAAACTTGAGATAGCTCATTTCATCTAAGATCTAAGTAAACGATATCTAAAGTAGGGATATTGTTTTAAAAATATATTGTTATTTCTTTCTTCTCCTTTCTACATGATCATAGTGTCCCCTAGAATGCTTTCCCCTTCCCCTCTCAGAGAGCCATGCCATACAATAAAGATTATTTTTAAAGACAAAAGAATACAAAAAGGAAAAAAATCAGCACAACTGATAACCACAATGAAAAAGTATGAAAACATGTGCAGTGTGCAACCTGTGTGTACCCTCTACCCTGTGAAGGAGTGGGCTGGTAGCATCCTTTTAAACCTTGCCATCTGAACCCGGCTTGAGCCTTATTGTTTTGCTCTGTTCACTATTTCTTTGGTTTTCTTCTTCTTTTTGGCATGTGGTTGTTCTTCTCATGTACACTGCTTTAGTTACTGTGTGTACTGTCTTCTTGGCTCTGCTGACTTCACTGTGCATCAGTTCATGTGGCTCTTTTCATGCTTCTCAGAATTCATCACATATATCATTTCTTACAGCATGGTGACATGCCATTATATTCACATTTGTTTCACCATTCCCCAATGGTTAGGCATCTACTTTGTTTCTAATTCTTTGCTATCATAAAAACTGCTTCTATAAATATCTTGGTGTCTACGGGGATGTTCTTCTTATCAAAGGTAAAGCAAGAATTCTTAGCCTTTCTGGCGTCATGGATCCCTTTGGTAGTCTAGTGAAGCCTATGGACCCTTTCTGCAAAATAATGCTTTAAAATGCATAAAATAAAATGAAGAGCATTAGAAAGGAAAGAAATTATATTGAAATACGATAGTCAATTGTTTTTAAATAAGAAAAAGAATCCAAAAACAAGCTCACAGCCCACCCAAGTTAAGAACTATCCTTACACGTCTCAGGTTCTTCATTTATAAAATGAGGGGACTGAAAAACAGATTCTCTGAGGTTTCTTCCTGCTTTAAGTCCATCATCTTACGATCACAGGGTCAAAAGATGATTTAATAATCGTGTCAAAAATGATATAAGATGAGTCTGCTATGACCTGTTTTTAATGAATCAATGCTGGCTCTTTGGATCACTGGTTCCTTTTCTAGGTGTTCACTAATGTTGTCTCAAACAATATTACAAGCTGCTCAGCATCTGAATTGTCCTTTCAAAAGATCAAAATTGAGGCAAACTAGGATTAAGCTCACTAAAAGGATAAAACGTGAGTGTGAATTTCTCTTCAAAATGAGGAGGTGGAAAACACAAATTTCGTAGACATAAAATAATTTATTTTCAATCTTCAATGAAGGAGTAACACAGAGCCCAAAGCTCCTAGTAGCTCCCAAAGCTCTCTGCATGTTGGGAACAGACATACTTCCAAGTTTAAAAAGAAGGAAAGCATCTGGGTGGAAATATATGGGATTTATGATAGCCAGCAGACCAGGGAACAGGGAAGGGGTCATAAAAGAGATGGGGAAGAAATGTAGTTTGTCCCTAGGCTAGAACAGGGAATGTGAGAGATAGGCTGGTATAGTGTGGAGACAAAGATGGTGCAGGCATTCAGAGAGGCAGCAACAATAACAAACCTGGTCCTGATAGCTTGAGAGGAGGAACACTAGCTGCTGCATTGAGACTGAGAGGGAAGTGACTATGCTGAAACAGTTTTTACATATGATTAATACCCTGTTGCTAAACAAACTGCATCCTTCGGATTTGCTTCTAGCTACAAGAACACACAAAATTTCACAGTCTGGGCAAAAGTTGGAGCACATCAGTATGCCATGGCCCACTCTTTGAGAACCACCGACTTACAAAAACTACACACACACACACGAACATGTGTATGTATGTATATGTATATACACACAGCCAAAAAGAAGGCATTCAGATATGAAGAAGCCACACCAAGGATTACACAAAACTTAGCAGCTCCCACTGTAAAGGAGAGGAGAGCTTATAATACATTCTAAAAGGAAAAAGATAAAGATTTACCACCAAAAATAGTCTATCCAGCAAAACTAAATATAATCTTACAGGGGGAAGAAGTTGATCTTCAATGAAGAGAGAAGTTCTAAGCATCCCAAATGAAAAGGCCCGGACCGAGTGGATGTTGTGAAACAGAGATGTAATCATCAAAGGAAACAGAAAGGAACATGTTTGTTTAAGTGAAACGGAACATGCAAGGGTGAACTGTAGGCATATTAATAGGGATAAGAAACAACTATCTTCTCGGAATCCTAACATGTTTATAAGGGTCATAGAAAAAGATGAAGATGTGAAGAACCATTTATGAAAGTGCTTTTTTCTGTGTCCAGCTCTATGCTAATCTGGAAAACAGAGTCTGTGGCGGCTTTGTTCTATAGGAGGGATAGGAGACTACACTGGGGGAAAAGGAGGAAGAAGGAGAGAGAAATCACTATTGATAATAGATGTACACAAATGAAGAGTATGTAGTCATGGATGAAGGGAAGTGGGAGAGCCCTTGCCAAGGACTTCACTTTCATCTGAACTGGATGAAGAAAGAAGAACAAAATTATACATTTCAGTACAAAAACAGGTTAAACTCAAAAGGGAAATAAGTTGTAAGAGAGGGAGGGACAGCAGAGAGGGGTCTAAGAAGAGGGGAGGGAGAGGCAAGGCAAGAATCACGAGCCAGATAATCGTCAGTGTCAGAGGGCAGGTTAAAAGAATAGGAAGAGCATGATAGCCTAGGGCCAGAGACAAGGTCACGAGAAGGGAAGAACTGCCTAACAGAAGTTCACTTAGAAGACCTCAAGCACCAGGCAAACTCTGCCTCTTCAGGCTGGAGAGACATATGCAGTTTATAATAATGTATGTCAACAGGATGAACGCTCATAAAAAAGATAAGGAAAGCAGAATGGATCAGAAAGCAGAATCGGACAATACGCCGCTTAATAGAAACACATTTGAAACACAGATTCACATAGACTAAGAACTAGAGAAAAACCAAATATGCTTCACCAAAACTCAAAAAAAGGAGAAGTAGCAATCATGAGTTCAAATATGGCTACAGCAAATATAGCTAGGTAAAAGAAAAAATTTACAACATGCTTAAAGATATGATAGATAATGAATCAACATCAATACAAAATATATGCATAATATGTAGCAACTAAATACGCAAAAGAAAAATTAAACTAATTATACAGAGAAACAGATAAACTGTAATAGTGTGAGGACCTCAATGTGACCCTTTCAGACACAGACAAATCAAAGCAAAGATAAACAAAAAAGAATTTAAGGACTTTAATAAAATTTTAGAAAAATAAGAGCTAAATGGCTCTCACAAGTACTAAATGGGAATTGAAAGGAATTTATAGATTTCTTAGCTAAACATAGCATCTTTACAAAAATTTACCATGTGCTGAGGCATAAAGACTACATCAACAAATGTAGAAAAGCAGAAATACTGATCATAATGAAACAAAAATTATATTCAATAAGGGATCCTTATGAAAGAACTAAAAAGTAATTGAAGACTAACAGAAATCTAAAAAACTAGTGCAAGTAGGCTATGACAATATGCTAGAAAGATAATATACTATGATCAGACCGACTTTATACATTATAGATTTTCAGTTATGTGCCTGGAATGCAGGGTTGGTTCAATATAAGGTAGACTAAAAATATAATAAATGATGTTAATTTTGCAAATAATAAAAACTATATGATCATATCAATAAATGCTAAAAAAAGCTTTTTAACAAAATCCAACATTCATTTCTATTAAAAACTCTGAAAATCAGAGCAATAAAGTGGACTATTCCTTGATATGATAAATGCTATTTCTTTAAATCCTAGAGCAAACATTATATGTAATTGAGAAAAATCAGAAGCCATTCCAATAATATCAGAAATAAAGCAAGGATGTTCATTATCACCACTAATATTTAACATCATGCTACAGCAATAAGACAAGAAAAAGAATTTGAAGGGAAAAGCACAAACAAAGAGGAAACAAAGATACACATTTCTGCAGATGATATGATGGTATACTTAGAGTCCTAGAGAATGTGCTTTAAAAAAGTAATTGAAATAATTACTAGCTTCAGCAAAGTTGCAGGATATAAGGTAAATCCATATAAATCACTGACACTTCTATATAAAACTCAGCAGGAAGAGAAAGAAAGAGAAATTCCATACAACATAACTAGAGAAGCTATAAAATATTTGGGAGCAGGAAGAAGAAACTCTCTCACTCTTAGCATTTGGAACATATATCCTCATATACAAATGTGGACTTTAGTTTTCCAAAGCACCCATTTCTCTGATCCACCCAAGCTGACTAATGATCCCCTCAGGGGCAAAACTGCATTTAATGGTCAACACAGAAGATCCTTTAAGCCTAAAAAGAAGGCAACAAGCCTCGCAGCAAATGAGGGAAAATCTCTATCAAGAAACTGAACAACACCCTGAGAAAGAAGACACTGAAACTAAACCAAACTAAAAAATATGTCCTGGAACACTCTATTCTCTGTCAGATAATCTTTTAAAAAAAAGGGCAACTTGGTTCTAGTAAATTCTGTCATGTACTAACAAGTAACAGAAGCTATACAAGTTAAATTTGGAATTTTGCAAGGAAAGCAATGTGATCCCTGTTTTTCTTCTCATTAATTTACACATCTATTCTTAATAAGTTCCTCTACCTCTTACATGAAAGTCCATATGCAAGAGGGTACAAACCGTAATACCTAAAGATAATCAAAAGTGTAGATTAACAGAAAAATCTGATAATTGTTTTCCATTTATTAGATAACCTTTGTAGGATCTGGAGCCGAAAGAAAACTTGGGAGAAAAATTAATTCAATGAACTCATTTTATAAATGAGGAAAGTGAGGCCCAGGAAGATTATATGATATGCTTGCCTATTTCAGTCCTCTGATTCCAAACATTCCACCATATTCTAATGCCTACTATAGACTAAACCATTAGCGGTGGTATTGTTCAATCATTTCAGTTGTGTTCAACTTTTTGTGACCTCATGTGGGGTTTGCTTGGCAAAGATGCTAGTGGTTTGCCATTTCCTTCTCCAGATCATTGTGCAGATGAGGAAACCGAGGTAAATAGGGTTAAGTGACTTGACCAGGGTGATACAGCTAGTAAGTGTTTAGGCCACATTTGAACTCATCTTCCTGACCCCAGACCCAGAGCTCTAACCACTGTACCACCTCACTGCCCTAAGCACTGGTAGTAGAAAAGAAAGAAAGAAGAAGGCTTTCACTTGCTCCCTACCATCTGCAAGAATAATGGAACATGGTAGATGAGAACTATGGTTGTCTTCCCTGTTTTCAAATGGCTTTCTCACTCCTCATCAACAATGAATTAAAGAATTTCAGAGCTGGATGAAGGCTTAAAGATTACATCATGCATTCCACCATTTCCCAAATGAAGAAAGCAACACCATGAAAGACCAAGAGACTTGTCCAAGGTCACCCAGCAAGATACTGGCAAAGACACTTGAAGTTCTATTCCGCTCCCTCCTAAGCTGTACTAGTTTGCTCTTCCTGTCCTTTTTTTCCCTCTTGATCATCCTCTCTGTATTTTCCTACCCTCACTTCATCTTTCCATCCCTGTCCCTTTTCTACTACTTGCTCTGGCTGACAGAATGTCTGATGAATATTCCTGATTAAAGTAAAGAAAGGGCGTGTGTATAAATTCTCTGTACTCAGACCTCACTTCTTTGCAGAAAAAAGCTGTAAAAAAAAATAAGATGTATACAACAGCTTTTTCTGAAATTGCCAGGAAATGCAACTTCTCCCTAATCCAGGATTATGAGCTTTCTATAAAATGAGCCTTCTTTTATAATATAAATTATCTGACTCCAACTCAAACTTCAAATAAAACCTTGGCCGTAGCCAGAGTAGTATTCTGTAAATAGTCAAATCAATTTAAAATGGCCAAATTATTTCTATGAAAGCATTTTCAATGTTAAGTTTTGATGTACAGTATGTACAATCATTTTAAAATGGGGTTTTCATAAACTGTCTCATTCCAAAGTTATGTGTCAAAGAATTCTTTAAAGAGATTTTAAATGCACAAAAAGGAAAGCATCAATCTTATCTGGCTGTCCTTTTGAACCTGGCCAGTTTATAGTAAGTAGAACAAGGCGTTTGCAGCTGTGCAGTTAACTTCATGTCAGTTTGCTCAACTCAGAAGTACATTTCTTTCTACCAGCCCCCACAAAAAAAATAAAACTCAAAATTTATTCAGTTTCTCAAGTTATACAAATGGCTTCTGTGGTAACTGTATTCAGGATTTAGTTTACTAAAAAAAAAAAAAAAAAAAAAAAAAGCAAAAGTTCTTTGAAAAACTTCTTCCTTGAAGCCCATTTGGAATTTGTCTTTTGATCTCATAACACTGTATCTTCTTCTAATGTACTTAACATATTCAAATTTGGATTACATGTATTTATCTATAATTTATCTATATTTATTTTATATATTTATCTATATTTATTTATATATATGCATTCTAGCACCCCTACTAGATTATAAACTCCTTGATGGAAGTTGCTATGTTGTATTTGTATCTGATCCAAGAAATATTTATTAAGCGAGCTAAGTATTGGGAAGACAAAGAGAAAAGTACATTACCTGCCCTCAAGTAGGGATTTTACATTCTACTAGAGGGATGGGGGAGAGGGAAGAGAATATATTATGTATACAACTAAGTATGATTCAAGGTAAACTGAGGAAATGAGCACTATCTGGGGGAATCATGGAAGTTTTCACAAAGCAGATAGTACCTGAGCTAAACCTTGAAAAAAGGTAAGGATTCTGACAGAAATTAGGGTGAATCCCAAACATGGAGGGTGATTTGTGCAAAATCTCCAAGGTAAGAGACAGAACGTTAAGTCTGTGGGCCAGTTGGTACATATGGCAGAAATATCACTTCAGTTCTGGTAGATGGGGAATAAAATGGGAGCCAGAAGCTACACTGTGAAGGTCCTTGAATCCGGTCAAGTTAAGGAGTCTGTTCTATCCTAGGTGTATGAACAATCACTGATGATTTCCTGCGCTAAATACCAAGCACTCAACACAGTAGTCACTGAACAGTAACTGAAGGGAGAAATGAGAAACCAAGTGGAAGTCACAACTCACAAGACGTCAAAAGACCTGGTCTTTTGTCTCCTTTCTGGTGTTTCCTAGTGGTTGTGACTTTGGATGACTCAGTTACCTTTTCTGCATTTTAAATGTTTCATCTATTAAATAAAGAGATAATAATATTTTCCTCAATAGAAAGTTTCCATTCTAGGGGTCCTAAAGCACCAATAACATTTCCTTCTCAAACACTTGAATAGAATGGGGAAACTTAAATGCCTCACATTTTCTAATTGTACAATTACTTGATCTTTTTTCATTAATTCATATTTAGTTTTACAAGTTTACTTAATGTATAAAATAATCAAATATACTCTTTCTAAATGTGCTGATGATTTATAGTTATCAAGTGACAGACTTGTATGGTCTCATGTCAAGGAATGTTAATGGAAGAAATCTGTTAGCAATCATTCTTAAACGGATGCATTAATGCTATTCCTAAAACACTCTTCTGAGCCACAATCTGAATTCAAGTCATTTTGCTAATTTTTAAAGTCTATAACTTAGTAAAAAAAACAAAAAGAAGAAGAAGAAGAATTGCATAGCAAGTACAGCAGTACTTTGCTTCAGGCAATATGTGTTCCTAAAATGTTATGTTATAAATCAAATTTCTGTATATTGAATCAGATTTTAAATACAATAATAGATTTCACTACTTGAAGAATGCTAACAGGAAAATCTATAGAAAAAACTTGTGTAATGTAAATAATCATACTCTAATATGGTTCATAAATTGGCATTTTAAAAAGTATTCTTGAAGTAGGCTAATGTACAATAATGATTATACAAAAATACAAAGTTAACAATGCATTACAAACATTTTCATTCCCAGTTGCCCCAACAAATGAAAATATTTGCAACTGGAATGATTTTCTTCATGTGTTTTTCCAATCTTACTTTTAAACCCTGTTTTGATTTTTCTTCTTTGTTTGAATTTTTTGCCCGCCAGTTCTGTGGTTCTCTTTTTCACAGAATCTACTGCTAGGAAAAGCGTCTCCATCTTCTATTCTAAATTCTCTAGTTTCTTAATGGATTTGTTGATTTCCTCCTAAAGAGCTATCATTTCTGTCCTTATTTCATTGATAATTTCATTTAATATTTATTTCTTTTCCTCATTCACCTTCGGTCTCTTCTTATTAATCACTCTGATGACTCTTTCACAGTCTTTCCTGTAAATATGCTTCTTTCCCTTCCCTGTTGGAAGTCTCAGGGTTGACAAGATCTGTGTCCCTCCAGGAGGAGGATGACCATTTGGGATAAGTTAGCAGGAAAATTCAGGAAAGCCCTTGTCTTCTCCATTTCCATTTCTATGTCTCTGAGCTCTATCCTTTTCTTTCTAACTGACATCTTTAGCCCTCAGTGTGACCCCATGGGGCCTAGTTATAAAGCAAATAGAGGAGAATCTCCCAGAATGCTTCTCTGTGAGAGGGGCTGCTCTTGGAAGCCTCTGCAAATATAAAGCATAGGGTAAGCTCCTTGAGCGCAGGGTTTGTCTTCCTTTTTGTAGTTGTAGCCTCTCTGTCTTGCCCCAGGGCCTTCATAAACTGTGATTAACTGCTTACTGAATGACTGACAGATTCTAACTGGTGGTCTGTATAATGAGCCATCATCACAATATGTTGGTTCATGGTGGAAAAATGATTAACGTGAAGCTGTGAAGAGGTATGAATTAGCCTACCTAAATACAGACTTTTACCCAGGGAAGTATCCAGTCCTGAATAGGGCACAGGAAGAAGGATTTTCTTTTCCACTCTTCTCTTATCAATCCACTTTTCATTACTCAAATATGTACAAACCTGAGGTCATATTCTAATATTCCAAAGATCCTGTTATTAAATAAAATTAAACCTCAGTCTATCCATTTTATATGGAACTAGAAAAAAAAAACTCTATAGAGCTTGGGGTATCCTAAAATTCTATTAAGGGCAAAAATTTACCTAGGTAGTAGATACCACCACACTTAGAAAGCTTTAATAAAAAAACTGCCATCAGATTCAAACAATCTTAGTGCTGTGACTACAGGGCAGCATAGACAGCATGACAGAACTCAGCTGCCCACTACTGATTACAGAAATGCAAATCAAAGCAACTCTGAGGTACCACATCATACCTATCAGATTGACTAACATGACAAAACAGGAAAACGATAAATGTTGGATCGGAACACCAATACATTGCGAACTGATCCAACCGTTCTGGAGAGCAATTTGGAACTATGCACAAAGCGCTATAAAACTGTGCATACCCTTTGATCCAGCAATACCCCTTCTAGGTCTGTATCTCAAAGAGATCATACAAATGGGAAAAGGACCCACATATTCAAAAACATTTATTGCAGCTCTTTTTGTGATGGCAAAGAACTGGAAATTGAAGGGATGCCCATCAGTTGGGGAATGGTTGAACAAGCTGTGGTATATGAATGTAATGGGATGCTATTGTGCTATAAGAAATAATGAGCAGGAGGACTTCAGAAAAACCTGGAAAGACTTATATGAACTGATGCTGAGTGAAGTGAGCAGAACCAGGAGAACGTTGTACAGAGTAACAGCCACATTGTACGATGAATGACTGTGACAGACTTATTTCTGCTTAGCAATGAAAGAATCTAAGACAACTCCAAGACTCAGGACGGAAAATACTATTCACATCCAGAGAAGGAAATATGGAGTCTGAATGCAGATTGAAACATATGATTTATTCTGTCCTTTTTTTTGTTTGTTTCTCCTTTCTCGTGGTTTCTCCCAATGGTTCTAATTCTCTTTACAACACGACTAATGTGAAAATAGATTAAATATGAATGTATATGTAGAGCCTATATCAAATGAAACGCCATCTTGGGGTAGCGAGAAGGAGAAATGGGGAGAAAATTTGATACACAAAATCTTATGGAAGTGAATGCTGAAAACGAAAAATAAATAAATAAATTTAATAATAAAAAAATAAAGAATGAGAGAATCTCAGATGGGAAAGACCTTCAGAGCCCATTCAGGTCTCATGAAAAACATAAGTGACCAGGACTCTCCTTTTCAATATCCTCAACAACTTATCATCTGACTTGGGAAGGACAGTGTAGGCTGGTAAATATTTAATAACTGGCCCTCACAAAATGGCATGTATTATTTCAGTTTAATCAGAATTATTGACATTTTCTCTATCAATTTCTTAAATTTATACAATCAAAATAAATCAAGCTCTGATTAAAAAAAAAGAAAGGAAAGAAAAAAAAATAATGAGCATGGTAAATACAGAGAAGTACAGAAAAAACTCAGATACATGGTACTGGGCATGAGCTAATGCAAAGTGAAATAGGAAGAACCAGGGAAACAATGTACATAAGAACAAATATGTAAGTAGAAACAACACCATCGAAGCAACAGAAATTGAGTGCTGCTGCAAAATTATAATGACCCAGCTTGGTCCCAAAGGAGAGATATGAAAAAACATTTTTTCCTGCTTGTTTGTAGAGGTGGGGGCACATGCTTCAGGTAATGCCAGATTTCTTTTGATAGCAGAACTTCTTTTCTTTCTAACTCTTTTTTTTTGTTTTTTTATTGTAAGGGATGGCTCTTCAAGAGGCAATGGGGGAGAGATAGCAGAAAATATAAGAGACATGTAAACAAAAGACCAATAGAAATGTACATAAAAAAATTAAAATCTGCATTATGCAATCTGCTGTCATATGCCATCTACCACACTTTGAAAAAGTGTCTCTTCCCAGCAGTCAAGTGAATGAATCTTCAGTCAATAATAACCCACTTGAACATGCAGTTTAATGAAAACAATGGAGTGACTTACCGCCCAGACAGGGGATGTAAAGCCCAGAATTGCAGCTTGAATTCCATCAGCAACATAAGGAATGATGTTTTCACCCAGACGAGTATCTCTGAACAAGGCTCTCAGGATATTCAGAGCGTGGACCTGGAGCAAAAACAGCCAAAAAACCCAACAACAATAACTAACCCTGATATTCTTCCAAGCTGCAGAACGGAACTGAAACATATCGAGAAAGAAAATGCAAAACCTTCAAAATTTATTAGAAATAATTTTAAATGGTCACTAAAGGAGTATAAATCTGCATATGTGGTGCAGGGTGGGATGGCTATTACTTATTCTTAAAACTAAAATCCACTGTTTTCAGAAGCACTTAAGGAAATAAATGTGAGTTGGAAAATTATTACTAAAAACCTATAAGAAAAGATTAGAGAAAAAGACTAATGAAGTTATTGAGCAACTAAAAAACCTAGAAATTAACAAAATAATATTCAAAAAAAGCATAAAAACAGAGATACTGAAAATCAAGTAATAAACACAAAAAAGAAAACAAAATGCTATTAAAGTATTCAATAAAACTGGAAGTTGTTTTTTTTCAAAGGCCCAATAGATAAAACATTACCTTCTTTGATTTTTTAAAAGAGAAAGAAAAACCAAATTATGAAAAATAAATAATGAGAAGGGGATAATAACACATGAGAAGAAATAAAGAAAATTCCTAGAAACTACTATATACAATATGCAAACTACAAAGACAAATACATAAAATACCCAGATTAACAGAATAATCCATGGAGAATCTAAAAAATTTGATTTCACACAGAAAGAAAACTTATTTGAAAAGGGATTCAGTAATTTTTTTTCACTTTCAGTGTACATGATTTACAAACAGCCCACCCAAATGGCCATTTATTTTGAAAGGTATTAATTTTAAATAAACATAAGAGAGATTTTCAAAATCAAATACTAAAGGGCTGCTAAATTTGTGATCACTAAATGAAACACGAAGGTTACTGGTGGTATCTGATGTCCATTACTGTCATATTTCCTAGTGAAATGTTACCTTTCACTTGTAAAGCCTCCTCTCTAACAAGCTTGCATTCTCTCTAACACTTTCAGTCCTGACCTTCAAGAACTAGCTCCCATCTACTGCATGAAGCCTTCCCTATCAGACATATATACTGACTGTTTTAACAATATCTTTAATTTGTATAGCATATTTCTCTGTAACTCAAGCTAGTGCTTAATTTCCTATTATGTACTTCTCACTTTCACATGGATAAGTCTAGATTCACCAAAGAGATGCTGAGCTCCTGAAAAGTAACGAGTGGGTCTTTTTCTCTTGTATACCTTACAGTGTAAGCGTAGAGATGGGCAAACATTAGGCTCAACAAATAATGGTTTAGGAGACCTAGACCTTAGCTTCCACCTCTTATATACTCTTAAAGTCTACTTTTCTTATGAGAAGGCACACGCCCTCCCTGCACAAAACAGCAGACTTTGGTTGAAAAATACTGTATATAGTATCGGACTTGACTGTTGAGTTGCTTAGTTTCCTGCAACTTTTTACTCCCTCTTTCTTATTTTGTATTTAAGGGATAGCTCTCTGGAAAGAGAAGAAAAGGGGGGGAGGGGAGAAATGTTGGTGATGTAAAAACAAAACATATCAATAAAAATTTATTTCTTAAACATTATCTTTGTATTTTGTGCCTCCTATCTTTCCATCCTTTTACCTATCTGTTTTCACAAGGTCTCTGTATTTTCTTGCTTTCTGAACCTTCCACTTTCTAGTCATCTCCTTTGACCTGTGTGCTCTTCACTAAGGTGGGGACCAGCCAGGTCATTGCAGCAAAGGTGCCTGATGCAGCTACAGCATGAGGTAGATGGAGCTGTGTTTGAGTGCTGGAAACAGGGAGCATGGGCCCCCTGGTCAGAGTGGGAGTTCTTCAGACCTGTTCTACCCCACTTATAGGAAGAGTATGGAAAATGGTGTCAGAGACACCGGAAAGAGGTGCTAACATACGATGAATTCAGGAGGATACAGAGTGCATGCTAACCAAGCAAACACAGGCGAAGTTTGGAAGCCACTTCAGCTGTCAGATGGCAACTACATTGCTGATGCTGCTGTTGATATTACAAGAGTTAAGCCCAGCATTGGAGTGAACTCCATCTGGCTTTCTTGTATTATGAGATACCTTTTTATGTGTATTTGTTTTCTCTCCCCATCTAACCTATATGCTCTATGATAGAGGACAGGGTGTGGACCAGGTCTCACACTTCCTTATGTTTCTCACACAGCCTAGCATAGTACCTTATGGTTATAAACTCAGAAAGTGCTTGTTGGTTGGTTTTAAAAACTAAAACCTATCTCACAAAACAAGATTTTTACGTGCTTAAAATAAATTAATATTAAAATGGAAAGATGTGGTTTCTCCACCTGTAAAAGGTGGTTGGGTAGTAACTTTTTTTAGAAAAGTTTTGCCTGACCCATGCTACTAAATATGCCTCAGTGACAGAGAGACACCCATGGGAAATTCTTAAGTGACATCATGTTAGTTTATAAATATCAGAGGCAATCATTATTGCATACAAAACCCTCCCAAACGGAAACAGGATGCTTTTCACCACAGCTTAGAAACAACTTCTTACAGAGACAATACACAGCCACTGAAGTGGCGCTTGAGGCTCAACAAACAGAAACAAACTCCAAGTGGTTTTGAGTATCTGTCTTGTCCCTTACTTACACAGCGACAGCACATCCACTCAAATGAGAGTTCTTTCTGAGTTTTGTTTTGCTTTAAAGACAATAACAGTTTAAAACAACTGCCTTCCTGGTAAGATTTTGAGAGAGTACGTTTTAATTATTACCTGTGGGACTGAACTCAGTGAGTCACCTGAAGGTACAGCCAAAGAGATCAATTCTTTCATTGTTATCTTCAATAAATCCATCCTGCCCTTCTTTGGCTCGGAAGCCAACAGCGCCTGTAGGAAAACAGGGCAGACGTTAACAGGTCTCAATGTACTCTCCCCTCATCCACATCTTACTACTCCCTTTTCCCCATACAACCCAAGCTCAGAATCTCCAAGATTCATCCATATAGCTTCGTCGCCATGCAGAATAATCACACAACTGGTCTGTTTTCAATTGTTTGTTTAAATCATCCACAAGACAATGGGAAGGCAGCAAGCTGTGGGGAAAAATGCACTGACCTCGGAGCAGGGAGCTTTAGGTAGCTGCAGTCACCCAAACTTTAAGCTACTCCCTTACCCTTTTATTCCTCAGTTTCTTCACCTGTAAACAAAGATGTCTACCCAGGTAATCTCTAATATACCTGCCTGCTCTAAAAATGCTACAATGCCAGAACCTGTTAATGCTCTATAATGTCATAATTAATAATAACTCCAAAACAGAAAACTCCACATCAGATACTATAACAAAGACTCTGTAATAAGAATCATCTTCTTTAAAGGGAGAACTAGGAATAAAATTCCCTGTAAAATTAGTCCTTTGGCTTCTGAAAGACGCAGTTCATAGGCTACAGAATATAGGCTGTGTTTAACTACACAGAAGAACCTTGAAGAGCTGTGATACAAATTAATTTCACAAGCATTTATCAAACACCTACTATGTGGTGGGTACTGCGCTATGTGCAGAGGATACAAAAACTACAGTCCTTACTATCTAGAACTTACATTCTAATGGGAAGAAAACAATGTGTAAACAGATGTACTGATGGAAAACATACTCAAATAAAAAAATCAAATCAGTCCCTGCTCTTAAGGAGCTCATGACCATTTAATGTGGATGGGGGTACCAAGAATGTGCTAACAGCACAGAGTTCCCATCCAACAATGAGATATTCTTCTGGCCTTCACATCTGTATTCAGGCTCAGGTGAGGTTCAAACATTGCTACAGGATGAATCACGCTGAGGAGAAGGAACAGTGGCCTAGTAGAGGCCAAAACAGAGTTGATTTATGAAGGTTACCAGCTTTAACCCTGTGCAACTACACAATGCTGACCTCTGTGTCAAGTCAACATCCTTCTTTCTTTTAAGCATAATGAATCCTTTCTTCTGCATATGGTGTCTATTGGAACTGAGTGTCTATGTAGGGAGCAAAAGAGGAGAATGTTGGGAGAAGTGAGTCATAAAACTTCAGCTCATTCATTTGGAATTTTCCCACATTTTTAATCTTGCCTTAATTTTTTTTCTTTTCTTTTTTTTCCCCAATACAGTTCCACTGACAACTTTAAAAAAGTTTGGCTAAAAAGTACATTCAGTGAAAAACATGTCAAGACCTATACAAACTGATAAAAAGTTAAGTGAGAAGAACTGGAAGATCATTGTACACAATAATCCTAATACTGTAGGATGATAAATTATGAAAGACTTAGCTACTCTGGTCAATATAATGCTCCAAGACAATTCCAAGGGGCTCATGATGAAAAAATGCTATCTACTTCCAGAGAGAGAGCCGGTGAACTCTGAATGCAAACTGATGTATAATTTTCTCACTTTATTTATTTTTCTTGCTTTAAAAAAAAAAACATGATTGATATGGAAATATATTTTACATGATTTCACATGTATAATTAATATCATATTGGTTGCCTTCTCAGTAGGTAGGGGAGAGGGTGGGAGGAAGAAGAGGACCTGGAATTCAAAATTTAAAAAGAAAAGAATGTTTAAAATAATATATTTTTTTAAAAGTTTAAAAAAAATCATAAAAAAAAGGATATCCAGCGCTGGGGTCACCTTTTGGCTTACTGAATGAACTCTCCTCACTTCCCAGCTTCTTCCTTTATTCCCCATGCCCATGAGCACAGGAACAGTCTGTTTTGCTCCATGCATTGACATTCTGGTACTGTGATCCCTTTTCCTAACAAAAGCAGCATGTATCCTGATTGAAAAGAGGCAAGAGGAAAAATGAAGGATGGCTCCATCTGAAACACTGTTGCACTTAGAGTCTCCAGCTGAAGGCAGGCAGGAATGTGGACCATGAGGTACTTACTGTTCACTACCTTCTCAAACAAAAGACTTGTCATAAGAACAGTTTCCATACAATAAACCAACACACATGCACAAAATTGGTACAGATTTCCCTGATGTAAGATCTGTTCATTGACACAGGGGCTGGGATTATAGGTAATAAAAGGATTTTTCTCCATATCCCCAGAGTCAATTGTCCTGGTTACCTGAATGTAGAAGGGAATCCCAGCACTGCGTCTGGTGGCACAGAGTTTAGATGAAGGGTTGCTGGACTTAATTTCTTCCAAGACATGCCGCAACCACTGCTCCGGTAGTCTTTGCAGGCACTCACTGGGGCACCTAGGGAATATAAAGGAGCAAATACTTGAGCTTGGAGTTGGCACAATCGAAGCAAAAGCACATAATGTAACAAAGGCAACAGTTAGACAGGCAGCTAGGTGGCACAGTAGATACAGCACTGACCCTGGAGTCAGGAAGACCTGAATTCAAATCTGACCTCAGACCCTTATTAGCTTGTGACTTCGGGCAAGTCACTTAACTCTTTTTGCCTCAGTTTCCTCATCCATAAAATAAGCTGAGCTGGAGAAGGAAATGGCAAATCTCTCCAGTAGCTTTGCCAAGGAAACCCCAAAAGGGGTCACAAAGAGTCAGAACATAACCCAAATGACTGAGCAACAGTAACCGTTAAGAATACACTCCACTTTCTGGAAGGAAACTCACTATAAAAAGTTACAAGCATATTTGTCCTGTTTTATATTTCTCACCCTGTTACTTCACCTACAGATATCCAGTCCTATAAAAAAAAGGATGTCCTAGAAAAAAAGGATGTATTTTTTTAAAAATCATATATTCACCAGGAAGAAAATCTGTTGCTCCAACTTCACAAGTTTTGAACCTCATCTGGCATCCCAAATCAATACTAAATAATGATAACAATTTAACCGCGACAACAATAAGCTAGCATTTATGTAGCACTTTAAGATTACAAAGCATTTTACAAATACTACCTCATCTGATCCTCAAAACATCCCTGGGAGGGGGATGCTATTGTTATTGCCATTTTACAAAGAAGGAAACTGAGCCGGACAGAGCTTAAGTGACTTGTTCAGGGTCACACAGCTAATAAGTGTCTGAGATCAGATCTGAACTCAGGTCTTTCTGACTCCAGTATCCACTGCACTACCTGGCTACCAGACTTTAAGACAAACAGGCTCTCATAGGCCTTCCACACTGTACAATAAAAGTTATATTTCTCTCAATATTCAGTCCCTTCACAATTTCAGTCAGCTCATAGCTTAAACTAAGGGGCTTTTATTATTCCACAGATAACTCGTAAATCTTTCTCTCCAGCCAAAACCTTTCTTACAAGCTTTAGACTTACATTACCAACAACCTACGGAACACTTGTGCCTCCACTGCAGAAGGCTTTGAATTCCAGCCAGTGTGGATTTTCTCCATTTAGCTGATTATAACCTCCTATCATTCCCTATTAAAACCCCTCGACATTATCTCCTATTGTCTCTCCCTTTACTTCAGTCTTGGATAAACTTCCCCTTGTCAAGATCAGTCCCTTTACATTTATATTTCATCCCTTCTTCCTGATTTCTCCAGCATACTGACCTCAATCACCCCTCTCCTCTTTTGCTAATCTTCCATCTCTCCCTATCTACTAGAGGTCCCCCTTCCTTGATGCCTACAAATATACCCTCTCCTAAACTTCCTCATAATAAAAAACCTATCAGCATACCCTACTATCCCCTCAAGCTCTCCCCCATATGAGGCTTCCCTTTCTTAGACAAACTATGAAAAAAAAAAAGGTGGCAAGGAAGAGGGCACTTTAGTAGATAGGGAGAGATGGAGATCAGAGAACATTTTAAAGAGATTTTTACATTTTACATTACATACACATCATCCAGTATCAAAGCCATGAATTGAACCCAAGTCAACTGTTCTTTCTCCTACCCTATGAAGCAATACCATTTAAAAGGAAGTATTTTTAGAAGTCAGACATGGGCATTTAAGATGCTATCTCAGTCATGAAAAGCGACTTGAATTTCCCTGAAACCAGAAGGCTCTCTGATTTTTAAAAGCTTGTTTAAAGTATGGCTTCAACAAAACCAGCCATCCAATGGATGAAACATGACAATTTGTAGACTGCTGTGGGGAGAGCCCTGTTATTTCATCGTACCCCATCTCATTATCTTCTGTCTTACCAATCCAGTGTCTAAACTGCATTCTTATAACACAGAATTCATCTGTGGTTACACAGAACTTGTCCTTGCCAGTAAACCCTTTCTGAATGGCACTGAGCCCTAAAATTAAACACTTCTGTCAAAATTACAGAATTTCGCCAAGGCAAAGGATTTTTGGGAAAGGACAGAATTTCTGTGCTGTGGATCTGTGAACACAGCCAAGAAGACCAAGGGTTTAACTCCTTTGTCACCTTTCAAAGGCCATTCATGTTTTTCTGGTTAGGATCCACTTCCCTCCGTTGGTTTATGTGTGGCAGAAGGATGTAATGGAAAAAGGACTGCATTTGGCTTCAGAGAGAGCTGGGCTTGAGTTCCAGCTTTGCTACTTATTATATGAGGGAACTGGGACAAGTCACTTACTTCTCTGAGTCTCAGTTTCCTCAACTGTCAAATGAGGGGGCTGCCATGGATCAGAGGCCAGCCTACTCTGTCATTCAGGCCAGCTACTGCCTGTCTTTTGTATAGTTCAAACTGAGCGGTTTCTCTACCTTTAAGTAAAGTTTTATTATATTTTTAAAATGCAAAAACCTGTCAGTTTCCTGGCCTTACAAAGGCAGGATACAGGAGTAGCTGGGCGGCACATTGGATAGAACACTGGCCTTAAATCAGGAGGGTCTGATTTCAAAAGCAACCTCAGACACTTTCTAGCTGTGTGATCCTGGGCAAGTCACTTAACCCAGACTACCTGAAAAAACAAACAAATAAACAAAACAAACAACCATAAAAAAAAAAGAGAGAACACAGTGCGATCCCTGGCCCAGAAGACCACAACAGTGCCTTTCTGGCTCTACACCCCATGGCCTTTGATGTTTGATCCAACCAAGGCTTCACTTCCCAGAACCGCTCTCATGAATCAGCATTCAGCTACTCAGTAGGTAGGACTGAAGGACAATTTCCTCTCCCTGCCATCCCTCAGTGACTCACGGTGATACACCATTTCCTCCTAGCCTTCCTTCCTCACTAGCTTGTCATGCACTTATGCATTCACTGGTACCTTTCTCAGCAGAAACATGGGAGAAAGATGGAAGAGTACACACTACAGTCAGGTTATTATTTTTGCTTTGTTTTATGGGCCTGAATGGGGATGCAGGCTGCGAGACTCTAGGTAACTATCAGATTCTCTATGGTTTTCATGTCTGTACTCAACAGATCCTCAATGACCAAAGATGTACGGGGTCATACCTAAAATAACCTTTCTTTGTATCCCAGATGGATTGCTGGAACTCTGGAAGTCTGAGCCCCAGTAAGGCAAAGACCAATCAGGTGCCTGTACCAAGTGCAGCACCAACATAGGGATTTAACACAGTGCCCGGCACTTGGTAGGTACTTGACAAGCACTGGCTTGTTGACTGGTTGGTTTTCTCCAGGCACCTAGTCCTAGAGGTAAGAAGAGGAGGTGGGGACAAGACAGGAGGGAGATACTTTTATTTTCCTTCCCCTCCACCTCTCTTATTATGCTTTTTCAAATAATACATCATTGTACCCCTACAGAAAGCACATGCTAGCTTGGTAATGAGTTTTAGTGGCTTTGCTGAATCTTTCTAGGGTCTTATTAATTATGCCTGTCTCCGGGACAGACAAGATTTCTACCAAATTCAGTGAATTTTCTTTTTTCTTTTTTTTTTAGTGGGGAGGGGGGTAGTTTAGGTCTCCCTATGTCACTCTGTTTGACAGCACAGTAGTCACTCAGGGACCCAATCTAACTCCTGATCAGTACTGAAGCTCAGACCTTCTCCATTTCTGCCCTGGCCAGTTCATCTATCCTTAAGCAGCCTGGTATCCCACTGCTCCCAGGGGCTTAGTATATTGGTGCTGCACTTAGTACAGGCACCTGATTGGTCTCTGCCTTACTGGAGCTCAGGCTTCCAGAGTTCTAGAAATCCATCAGCCTCAGCCACCCTAGTAGCAGAGATGACAGGTATGTACCATCAGTGACCTTTAAAAGAAGAGGCAGGTTTAGGATTAAAGTAGCACATTATATCAATCTGCTCCATCACAGTTCCCAGATGCCTATGGGAATACAGAGAAAGCATGATGTAATAGAAGAAACAAGGCATTCCTCCTCTGACATTTGCTAGCTATTTAACCATAGGCAAGCTAACCTCTCAGGGACCTTCTTCATCTACAAAATGGGGATAATACCTGCAGGGCCTAACCCCAAGATAGGTTCAGCAAGGCCATTAAAATGAGCTAGCATTTGCTTCCTCTAAAGAGTATAATGACATATCAGTCAAGAGCATAAGAGAAGAAGGGGAAGGAAAGTCAAAATCACTGTCTCCCTTTTGTCTTTCCATGGGTTGTCTTGAGGAACTAATTAAATAATACATTTTAAGTGCTTTGCAAACTTTCCAGTGTCCTATAAAATACTAGCTCTTACTGAGTCAGAGCTTTTCTCCTTGTCCTTCTGCCCCCACCCGATGAAACCAAACGTCTTTCACTGCTCCCCTGTAGGTGTGCTCTGCTCCAGTCAAGCAGACCTCCTCAATATGCCCTGCACACACCATGTTTAACTTACTCCACATTCAAAGCCTTTCTTAATGGAGTCCCCATCGGAAAGCTCATCTCCCTTCACGTCTCTCTGCTGATCCAAATCTGAGCCGTCCCATCCTTCAAGGCCCAAATCCCAAACCCCTTCCATGAAGATTCTTCCTATTACCAGAGTCAATATGGATTCCATTCTATGCTGAAATCCTTTTGTATGAAAAATGATTAGGATACATATTGGTGTTTAATTATCACCTAATCCAAGGAGTGAACATATTAAAGCACTTTGGCTATATAAATGTGATTAACTGGTTCTTATGCTTACTAGTTTTACTTCACCAGATAAGAGTGTGAAACCCAGAAGGAAAGATGTTTGCTTTGTACTTCTTTGTGACAACACCCTTCCCCTACCCTGCTTCCCATAAAAACCACTTTTAGCATAAGCTGAGAACACAAGAGGCATTCTGATAATACTTCTTGAACTCTGTCTATACCTGTAACCATGGTGGTATCTTGCATACAGGCCTGGACATCAGACAGCTGGCTCCCACTCTAGATTTTCCAGCTCCTAGATCCATATCCAGTTATCCGGCAAGAACAAATCTTAAAACAATTACTGCTCATATATTTGGCAACTGCCTGTTGACCTTAGATCGCCCCACAATTCTCTCAAGGAATGAAGCCTTGCTCATGGTAAATTTAAGGAAATTTGGGAATAAGCTCTATGAGAACATTCAAGAATAGAAAACTTTAATCAAAGGAACTGCTGCTTAATCATAAGTTGCACCTGAAAATAAAATCTATCCAGTAGTATTTGCTACACCCGAATAATGACTTTCAGATTAGCTATCAAAAAGAAATGGTCAGAATTATGGCCACTAATATTCAGAGCTTATTATTTCATGAAGCCTCCCATAACCAGACCAGTTGCACAACATGGCCTGATTTTATTGAAAAAGGTCAAAATAAATTTATTATCCCTTGCAAATGGCAGGTGTTTGATCCTTTTTTTGACCAAATGGGCAAAATACTGAAATAGGAGATAAATTTTAAAAATGAATTTGGTTGTAGATTGAAATCTAGAATATTCCTTTTTTTGACCATCTTTGTAATTGTCTGATTTTGTTTTGCTCCTGTTAGTATTAAAAGTTGTTTCTATCTCTGAAGTATATACAGACTGGGTTGTGAGCTGAGCAGAGAAAGAAGAGAACTGTGAGGATGACAGTATGCCAGGAGGTGTGGGAAGGAGAGTTTAGGAATGAACATCTCCTCAAGATAATCCACTCAGGAGATAATCCACATGGGAACTGCCCAGGGATGGCTGCACTCTGACTGATGGCTGGAAGTACATCAATTCCTTCGGGAAATTCTTATACTTAATACACTCCTTTCTTAAGTTCACTGAGTCCTAGTAGATTGGTTCTCTCTTAGATTAAAAGAAATGACAACTCTGAACTGAAAGCAACTATCACACTTAGAAGACTGAGCATGTTTAAACCCAACATTCAACCCAAACATCCCCCATCTGCTCCTGTGCCTCTTTCCAGGTGCCCCCTTAAATCTCATCAAAAGAAGAGAAATTATCTCCATGGATGCTTCCAGTTCTCTCCCTACTGAGCTATTTAATTACCATCTTTATGAGCACCTGACATTATTAAAGAAGTAATAAAAAGTTCAATAATTAGCATTTCTTTAAAAAAGAAAAAAATCTAGAATTTCAGATCTGAAATAGACCTTACCAGCTATTTAGAAAAATCCATTCCCAAAATGCTGAAGTCATCCAGTCTGCATGAAGACTTATCAAAAAGAGGACCCCATGACCATCCAAGGAGGCCTTCTTCACTTTGGTAATAGCTCTAATTGTTTTTCCTGTCATCAAGGCTAAATATGCTCCTTTGAACTTCCACCCTGGAGCTGGATCCAAAAAGAACAAGTCTAATCCCTCCTATTGGAAATAACCTCACCCCGCGGCCTCTTCCTGTAACTGGACAGTCAAGTCTTCATCCAGCTGCAGACTACTCGCCTGACTCAGGATTTTCACTATATGATGCTCCTACCCAGGCCCCTCAGTCTTCCTTCCTTCCTCTTTTCAGTTTCTGTTTGCTGTCTTCCTCCAGGAGACTGTAAACCCCTTGAGGGCAGGGGTTTCTGCCTTTCTGTCTGTATTTGTGCTTCATAAACTTTGGTTGACTTGACTCCTCCACGTGACAGACCTTCAAATACTCACAACTATCATTCCTTCCTCAGTTTTCTGTTCTCCAGGTCATCTGCTCTTTCTGGAGAGGACCATTTTGGTTCAGAATTAAAAATAAATAAATAAAGCATTGACTATCCTTCCTCCGTCAACTTCCTTACCCATGGGATTCTACCAGTAGTTTCACTGATTTCTTTCAAATTAGGCTTTCCCAAAATCTAGGGTATATGTAAGATTAGACTTGGCTTTTCTCTGCTCTTTCATAAATTCTAGGAGCAAGTGATTTCCTCCCCCTACTGCCCAAAGATTCCCATCACTTTTACCCCAGCATCCAGGTCCTTTCTGTTAGCAAAGAGTAAATACAGAATATAATGTCCCCCTTTTTTTATTCCTCTACCTCCTAACAGATGAAATTATCATTAAATCAAATCAAAAAATAACTGCTCTGCTTTTGTCAGAGATTCATAGTCTCTGGCATAACTACAATAATGAGATCATAGATCTGGGAGTATTAGGTTATCATTTCTTTAAGTGTGAAATTCTGTGCAGTGAGTTTACTTACAAAGTGGCATCTAGAAGAAGGAAGGATATTTTTAAAAAATCTAATTCCCAAATGCCACCCAATGATTCAGAGTTCTAAGATCCCTCAAATAGTACAGACAGAATGTCAGGCCTAGAATTAGGAAGACCTAAGTTCAAAACCAGCCTCAGACATGTGACCCTGGGCAAGTCACTTACACCTCTGCCTCAGTTTCCTCAACTGTAAAATGAAAATTGTTGTGAAGATCAAGTGAGATAATAATTATAAACCAATTAGCATAGCACCTGGCACATAATAAGTATTTCACAAATGTTAGCTTTCTTTGTCATTATTAGTGCTATTAAACAGATTCAAACGTAACCTGCAGATTCCCAAGCAAAATTCATCTACAGACAATTGTAACAGAGATTACAAAGGACATTTACCACATTTTGTTATGAATAAGAAATTAGATATAGTGGGCTATTTTCTACATAAGGAGATGACTTTGAAAACATGTAGGTCATTCAGTTAAGCAGATAACTGAAGTCTCCCATCAGTATAATATCATGCCTCACTCTCAGACTTGTGATTCGTTTCCTAACTCTTTACCTATTTCATCCTCTTGTCAAGGTGGTCTGAGGTATACTCTGTGTATGTATACAATGTATGTGTATATACATACATACTTTATATAAACTGATATTTTTATATATACATATACATACAGAAAGTATACCTCAGACTACCTGGAGAATAGGAATATATATATGCATATATTTATATGTATATATATGTGTGTATACATACATATATATATATTCAGGAAGAGAACAGATATAATTACACGTAATTATATATATATATATTATATCAGTGAAAGTATTTATTTCTCCCTCCATTGATACTTAGCCAAATACTTTTCACTACCATCTTCTCTCTTGGGTTCCTAGAAATTTCTCACGAGATTACTTTCTTTCTATATATATAAACAGTTCTACAAAATGAAAATGCGCATTTTTGTGGTGTTTGATACTTGGTTTTTACTCAATCAAAACTACAGTTGGTATTTAACAGCTTCAGAACAAGGTATCTGCCACAAAGGGAGAAAAAGAGATGTTAAGGATGAGAAAATGTAAATGGTAAGAATAAGATAAAGGAAAAGAGACAGACACACACATAGATTTATTTGCTGATAGTCAATGGACTTCAGCCTGATCATGTGATTCTCAGATTCATGAATTGTTAGAGCTAGAAGGTATCTTAGGAGAAAAACCATCTAGTCCAGTGGCTTCTAACCCTCTGAATAGGGGTTAGGAGTCCTTTTAACATCAAGACAATTTCAAAGACTACCTACAAGATAGTCGTTGTACTAGTTAGTATCCATTGATTAAGGAAACACTTAATGACAAAAAGCTATCAGGAATTTGGTGATGTTTTAAGATTATATTTTTTCATTATAATTATATCTATATACAGTTGAAAACTAGTAATGCATATCAGTCTACAGAGGCATATTTGCCTCCTTCTAATACTGAGTCACTTAACGAAATGGTGGGGGCACAAACACGGATCCATGGATCCCCGGCATAAACCACTGATTAGAATACCCCGACTTAAAACCACAGATTAGAAACCACTAACCTAAACTAGACCCATCGTTTTAAAGATGAAGAAACCTTTAACCCAGATAGGGTAAATGGCTGGCCCACTATCACCATGGCACAGCTTGGACTCCAATTTAAGGAAATCTGCCTCATAATCCATGGCTCTTCCCATTAATTCCATACTCCTTTTTCTTTTCTCATTTTTCACTCTCCTCCCATTCAGATGGCCTGCATTATTTTCTTGACAAAATGTAAAGAAAACCAATTTATAAGGCAGAGTTTGCCCCAAGTCTTGACCTTAAGAAAACAATGTGGGTTTACTTAAGTAGTGTGTCATCATCATCTGAATGAAAACAGTACACAGAGCAATCAGTTAAAGCCACAAATGGAGAAAATAGTAAGAGCTTAAGAAGGCTATTCAGAGAAACCTCGCCAAAAGACCATAAATCTCAAAGTAGGTGTGTATATAAGCAAAGCAATAGTATAAAGCTTTTTATAAATATTGGTTGCTTATCGCAACTTATCTGATAGTCTATGCTCCGTTGACTGCTTTATTTTCAAGCCAAAATTTTCTTTGGCAGTTGAGATTTCATTCTCTTGTCTTTTACTTCTGGAAAAGTAGCTTTTATTCATTCACTTACTTTTACTTGGTGGTAGCAAAGCACTTTTTAAAGGAAAGTTCCTTAAAGGCACATCCAAATCTATTTGGTTTAAGTATCTTATTACAAAGCAATCAAAAACTCTAACAGGGTTAGCAGAAATGAAAAATCAGTCTTTCTTGAACTAAAATATAAACTCAAGGTTCTCTGAATTTTTCTCATTACTGCCTTTAATTCTGTTTTGGTGCTGGGTGTACCATCATCTATCATAGAAGAAACATACAGTCCAGGGGACCTTACTCCTCTCAAAAAAAAAAATAAAATTCACTCCTTGAAAATTGTTTTCTACTTAACAGTTAGGCATCTCATCATTTTAGGAAAGAGTACCTCAGATTCCTAAATTTGGTGCCTTTGAAAAATAATATATTATGTTCAACTCAATCTGATACAAAGGATGAAAGTATAGGATAACACAGTGAAGGATAAGGGTTAAAAAAAAAAAGCAGAGCTGACTACATAATACATAGTTAAATGCAAAGGTTCCTCCCATAAAAGTGAGCCTTCTCTCAGTGGGGAAGTGTTAGAAAGGGAGAAGGGAAAATATACTGAAAGTTAATCCAATAATTTCAGACTCCCTACAAAACTCAACCACTTTGATGTTGCTGCAAGTAATTCAATCTTTCTCCATCACCCACCAAAGTCCAAGGTTGTGTAAAACAAACCTTTAGTTGCCTATAAAGTACAAAACATTACAGAAGACTGACTTTGAAACGGAGGAGGTTACTCCCTTATACTTGGCATCAACATCACCTTTTGGTCTGGCAGGAAAATTATTGTTTCAAGAAGCAGGTGGCCACTGAATGTGAGGAAAATAATGAAGCTTTACGAGGCAGAAAAAGGTATTTGCTTTCACATGCCACACACCCTAACCATGGCCTCATGCTAGATCAAAAACCACCAGCTAAAGATGCCATGAAATCAAGCTAAGACACCGAATGCCAGTGGCGAGTTAGGAATGGGCAGGGGGCAACAGAACAGAACAGAGGTCTTCATCTCAATCTATTTTAGCAGCAGGGCAATGACTTCCTTGGCACAAAACCTTCCAAGAAATTTCAACCCATTCCTTCCCTTCTAGGCTAGCCCTAAGCACGCGCGTACCCTTCTGAGTACCCTCTTACTGTTTTTCATTACTTAACCCAGCACCACATCTGCACATAGGAAAAGGTGAATGAACATTTGTTAAATTGATTTTTGTGTCTGTGCAATGTTTACTCATCTGACTATGCATCTTTCATTCCTATCTTATACAGAGGTCTTAGAATATAAGTTTCCAGGGATCAGAAACTGAAAACAAATTAACTTTCTAATTTTTCTTGGATGGGTCTTCATTTGAATCTTGGAAGGAATATCTGTAGATGATCCCACAGATCCCATATATATTACAGTAATGGATTATCAGTTCTCTAATTACAGGTCACTTGGTCAACCTTTTGAGGCAGGAGATGCCCATTTTACAGAAGATGAGGAAACTGATGTAAACAAAGGTTTAAGTAATTTGCCCAGGGTCATACTGCTAAGAACTGCATCTTAAAGGAAGAAAGGGATTACATAGTGGAGGAGTACACCCGAGTTATGTGGGAATGTGCAGGGCAAAAGCATGGAGTTGGGTGTTGGAATGTGATGTGTGTGGAACACCTGGCTGAATCACAGAGTGCTACACAAACAGTAATATTCATTGAAGGTGGAAAGACAGGTTGGACCCAAGTTGTGTAGGGCTTTAACTGCTCAACAGTTTGATCCTAGAGGCAGGAGGAAGGCAATGAATTATTGCCTTAATTACATTATTAATGTATTATATTATTGCCTTAATCACACAGTGAGAATGTGATTATGGAAAATCCCTTTGACAGCAGCATGCAGGAGGAAGTGACTTGAGACAGAGATGCCAGTTTGGAGGGTGACAGGTGAGGGTTTTTGAGGATTTGAAGTAAGTTAGTATTGGTATAAGTGGAAAGGAGTCAGATGTGAGAGAGACTGAGAAGGTAGAAATGGCAAGAGTTGATGGACTACATGAGGGGAAAGTGAGTCCAGTAAAAAAAAAAAGGGAGTCCACAATCATGCTTAGCTTACATGCCTGGAGGAGTGGAAGGATGGCGGCTCCTTTATTAGAAATGGTAAAGTTTAGAAAAGGGAAAAGCTTGAGGGGGAAGACAATGATTTTAATTTTGGACCGGCTGATTTTAAGGTATCTTAAAGACGTCCCATCTGAAATGTCCAACAGACAAATGATGATGAGGGATTGGAGCTCAGAGAAGATGAAGGCTGCACCTATAAATCATTAGATAGTGAGCTCCTTGAGGGCAGCGACTATCTTTTGCCTTTCTTTCTACCCCTAGCACTTAGCACAGCACCTAGCACACAGCAGGCACCTAGTAATAAAGGCTTATTGACTGATAAAAATCAAGGAGTCATCTGCAGAGGTGATCATTGAACCCAGAGTAGTTCATAAGGTCACCGAGGGATTAGAGAGAGGGAAGAGAAGGGGCCCCAGGAAGTCTTGAGGAAAGAGAGAGATTCTCTGAGGCAGAGGTAAGGATGGAGTACACTCCAGGTATTGGGTGACAGATGCTCAGAACCAGGAGATGGGAGATCACAAGTGAGGATAGAGACAAGGTCAGTTTGGCTGGATGGAAGTATGCAAAGGAAGGAGTAATGTCCAGTTAGGTTAGAAAGACAGGTTAGAGCTGATACTGAACAGAACATTTTATGCTAGACTTGACTGAATATGGAAATATCATACTTGAATCAGCACTCACAGAAAATGATTTTGGCCACAGCGTGCAGACAGATTGACTGAAGAGGTGAGAGGCTTAAGGCAATGAGACTAATTAGGAGTGAACAGAGAGCCAGGCCTTAAGCCAGAAAGACTTATCTTCTCAAATTCAAGTCTGGCCTCAGATGCTTACAAGTTTTGTGACCCTGGACAAGTCACTTAACGCTGTTTGCTTCAATTTTCTCATCTATAAAATGAACTGGAGAAGAAAATGGCAAACTCCTCCAGGACTTTTGCCAAGAAAACTCCAAATGGCATCACAAAGAGTCAGACTCAATTGAAACAAATGACAAACAATCCGATAATCTAAGTGAGAGGAGTTGGTCTTGGACAGGACTCACGGAAAGAAGGAGGGAGATGGAGATGGTATCAAAAAGTTCTGAGATGAAGAGAAAGGGAGAAGAGGAATTTCAAATCAAATGACCTCAGTTTTCTCAGTAAAGTAACAGATGAGGTGCTCAGCCAAGAAATGGGTGTGAGGGAAATTATGGAAGGCTTAAGTAGAGAAGAGAAAGTCTGGAAAAGCTTTTGTGTGGAATGAGATAATCAAAAAGTGGAGGAATAAATGCATTAACTGTTTTGTTGCTGTGAAGGACTCGCTGAAGTTGGATAATATGAATTATAACGTACCCAGTCAGCAGAGTCCTTCCACTTATAGTCAGTGGCATGTAAGTAGGAGAAGAGGGAAGAACTTTGGCGATGGATAAGTGGTGATGGGATAAGGTGGGCAAAGGACTTGGGAGTGGAGCAGATTGTTAAAATGGCATAGGATCAAGATTGGAGAAAGAAAGAAGTAAAGTCAGAATAGGGGTAGCCTGTGAAAGGGTTGGGGTCTGTGATAATACTATATAGGGTTTTTTGTGAGGATACTTTCCAAGTCTGCTAGTCAACAAGCACTCAATATCACTGGGGATACAAAAAAAGACAAAAGCAGTCCCTGCCCTTAACTCACATTCTAATAGGGGAGGAAACACATAACCAACCAAACACATGAAAGATATAGACAAAGTGGATGGAGGGTAACCTCTGAGGAAAAAAAAAGAGCATTAGGAGAACTTCCAGAAGAAGGTGAGACTGATGAATCTTGATGGAAGATAAAGCAGCTGAGAGATGGAGAAGAGCGAGATAATTCAGGACATGTGGGGAAGTATGGAGTGCCGTGTGTGAGGAACACATGGAGGCCAGTTCAGCTAGATCATGGAATACATGGAGGGCAGGAAAGTGTAAGAAAACAGAAAGCAATGGAATGGATTAGGCACAAGTAAATAACCATAGTAACATAGTGTTTGATAAACCCAAGATTCAAGCTCCTCATTGTCTGACAAAAACTGGAAAGCAGTGTGGTAGAAACTAGGCACAGAACATTTCACGCTGCATTTTATGACAATAAGTTCAAAATGGGTCCATAATTTAGATATAAAGGGTGATATAAGCAAATTAAGGGAGCATGGAAAAATTATCTGTCAGGTCTATGGATAAGAAATGAGTTCATGACCAAACAAGAGACAGAAAGGATCATGGAAGGTAAAATGGATAATTATGATAATGGGAAATTAAAGTCTTTGCAAAAACAAAACCAATGCAAAATTAGAAGGAAAACAGAAAATGGGAAAACATTTTATAGCATCTCTGGTAAAGGTCTCATTTTTCAAATATAAAGGGCACTGTATCAAACATTTTTTAAAAAGAGCCATTCCCCAATTGATAAATGGTCAAAAGGATATGAATGGGCAGTTTTCAGAGGAAGAAATCAAAGCAACTAATAATCACATGAAAAAATGCTCTGACATTGACTAGAGAAATGCAAATTAAGATGACTCTGAAGTACGACCTCACACCACATTACAGAAAAGGAAAATGACAGATGCTGGTGGAGATATTAAAAATAGGTATATTAAAGCAATGTTGGTGGAGCTGCGAACTGGTTTAGCCTATCTGGAGAACAATTTGGAACTATGCCCAAAGGACATATAAACTATGACCCAACAATACCACTCCTAGTTTTCTATCCCAAAGAGATCAAAGAAAAAGGAAAAGGACCCATCTATACAAAAATATTTATAGCAGTACTTTTTGAGTGGCAAAGAATTGGAAACTGAAGGGATGCCCATCAAATGAAGAACAGCTGAACAAGCTGTAGTAGGATGCCCATCAAATGAAGAACAGCTGAACAAGCTGTAGTATATCATTGCAATGGGATACCATTATGCTGCGAGAAAGGAGATTCAGAAAAAACATGGAAAGGCTTATGTGAACTGATGCAAAAGGAAGTAAGCAGAACCAGGAAACCACTGTACATAGTAATAGCAACATTGTAAAAACAACCAACTGTGAAGACTTAGCTTCTCTGATCAATATAACGACGCATGACAATACCAAAGGACTTATAATAAAAAATGCTAATCACCTCCGAAGAGAGAACTGATGAAGTCGAACTACAGATTGAAATGTATTATTTTCACTTTGTGTTCTTGCATGGGGGAGGGGGGCAATGTGTAAATGTTCTGCATGACTTCCTTGTATATAATGGGTATTGTATTTCTTGCCTTCTCAATAGGTGGAAGAGGGAATGAAGAAAAAAAAAGAATTCAAAAGTGAAAAAAAAATGTTTTTTAAATCAATGATTAAAAAAAGAAGATTGAAAATTCGAAAAGGAGACAACTGGTGAAGGGTTTTAAATGCCAAATGGAAGGTATTACTTTTTTTATCCTGGAGGTTATAGAGAGTTACTTGAATTTATTAACTGGGGATAAGGTGGGGAAGAGAGAGAATAAAATGATTAGACTTGTGCTTTAGAAAAACCACTTTAGTAACTGAGTGGAAGAGAGATTGGAGTATGGAGACAGCAGGGAGACAAGCAGAAGGCTGCTATAACAGTTCAAGTGAGAAGTAACGTGGACCTGAACTAGGGTGGCAGCTATGTGAGTGGAGAGGAGATGTATACAGAGATGCAGTGATTACAGAAACAAGATTTAACAACAGATTAGATAAGTGTTATATACGAGAGAAAGAAGAAAAGGATTATACCAAAATTGTGGGGACTGAACAGATGGTAGTGGTTTTGTTAGTAGGGAAGTTTGAAAAAAGGGAGGGTTTGGGTGGAAGAGGAGATGAGTTCTGTTTTAGGCACAATGAGTCTGAGATACTTACGGAGAATTCAATTTCTGATATCCACCAGAACATGAGTATAAAAGGAGAAGAAAAGAAGGCAAAGATCTTGGTAGACATGCATAGTTTGGGAATAATATGGATATAGAAGCAACAAAGGAGATTGGGAAGGAACAAATAGACATCAAGAAAAGGGGAGAGTAATGTCTCAAAAAGGAGGGTAAATCTGGAAGGAGAAAGCAATCAGCGTTACTAGAAGATACAGAAAGCTCAAAAATGAGTATTGAGAAAAGGTCATTAGATGTGGCAATTAAGAAATCACTAGACAACACACCAAAAAATCAAGAGTAAATGTAACAAATTTATAAAGTTCAAGCTCGACTCGAATGAAGAGATATAAGAAGACACCCCCAACCTACCCCTTCATAGAGGTGGAAGGTTCACAGTTGTTAACACATACATAGCATATGTCTTCAGACTTTCTCAATGTATTAATCACTTGTTCTGACTTTTTTTTTCATCTCCAAAAACCCCCAAAACCTTTAGTCATAGGGGATGGCTCAACGGTTTGAAGATGTAAGAAATAGAAAACACCAACAAAAATATTAAAAAGAAATCACCAATTACTTTGGGGAAAGCAAGTTTAGATGAACGATGAGGTCAGAAACCAGAATACAGGTGCTTTAAAAGCCAGAGAAAAGAGAGGAAGTGGAAGCACTGAGCATAAAGAGCTTTCCCAAGTTTAGCCATGAAAGGAGAGGTATAGATAGGAGCTAGCCAGTGGGAATGATGGGATCAAGTGATTTTTTTTAAAAAGGATATTATGGTTTCTTTTATAGTGCTGAAAGTATACTTTAAAATTAGTGTTGTGTAGTAACAGTAATGATACCTAGCACTTTTATGGTGTAGGTGTTAATTGCTTTAAATGTGTTCTTCCTATTCAGATTTGATTTCAGGATACCAGTAAATCTCTTAAGTATTCAGTCACAGCAATCTCTTTGACATCTTTATGCTTGATCTGTCTTGCCTGAAGGAGTCCAAAGTTATCTGTATGCATTGCCACCATCTATTAGTTCAATCTGACTTAATTAAATGCCTTCAGACTCTATCTTTTCTTGGCATACTTTAAGAATTTTACATTAATTAAATCCAAATGACTCCATATCATGGGCAAAAAATTCCACATGATGGAGGTGCTTACTTTGTGTCTGGTGGAGTCCATGTAACTCAATGTCATCCATTAACATTAAATGATTAATAAGATGTTTTGCTTGAATCCTTCAATTTAGAAGTCACACTTAGTTCTATATAAATAAGACGATAATGGATCTGAGGCGAGGCAAAACCATAAAAGTCTTTAGACTTTCCCACCCAAAATGTCATGTTTCATGTCTCTTCTTCTAAATATTACTATGTTGGTGTCATGTACTAAATAGAACAGTTGTCAATATGGAGACCAAGTATTCTCAAATACTCATCAAGTACCCTCATTGTACTTGGAACTAACTGTATATTTACAGTACACAAATAAGTCTTGAATTTGAAATTGAGTCAAAGGCTTTGCCATAATAAAAAAAAAGCAATACAATTGCTTAGGCACTCATGGTCATCTTATTAAGTAGTTTATCAAACTAAAAGAAAGTTATTCCTTAAAGACTTGGGATTTTTATTCAAGCTTTTTGCTTCCAAGACAATTTTAATTAATTTAAATTTAATTTTTTTGACAGGGTACTGCATATACAAGCTATAAATACTTTGGAAAAAGTACATAAATGTGTAATAGGCTTATACTTGGAAGGGCTGCTGATGTTTTAAGTCTTTCTGTAAAAGAGATGTGATGGAAGCCTTCTAACAAAAGGGAGGTCAGGTTTACATTTGAGAATTAATGCACTTTTTGCTATTAAGGTGCATAGTAGTAATGGGTTAACTATGAAGCATTTGAGTCACTAATTATGGATAATATCTAATCCTACTACTTTCCAATTTTTCAGAAAAGTGAAAATTTTAGTCACTGCTCCAATTCAACTGTGACTCAATGGTGTACGAAGGCTCTTCTCCACAAATTTGACCCAGTTTGCTTTTCTGTTGTCTTGGACTTCTGATTAAATAGACAATCAGAAAATGTTTACATTTTTATTCAGAGGTTCTGTCTCTCCTTTAATTTCCTTACTCTTCAAGCCTCCATAAGGGATCTGTTTTTATTGATGCTGAATTATTTTGTTTGCTGGTTATCTGACTTACATCACCTAATCATTTAGCTTTTCCTTTTAATGAACAGAACCGAGAATCTCCAACATGTGACTGTTTTCCAGATTCGTTTCCGTACGTTGCTTTAATTTGGAGATGTGACATCCAAGTTTCTATTGTATGTACTAGCCAGGTATCACAATAATCTTCTGCTACCTTTTCATAGATCTTCGTTAGTTCTCTCGAGGCATAGTGGTGTTTGATACCTATCCTTGGGACTATTTCCTAAAAGACCTTCTTTGCATTGCATGGCTCTTACCATGGCAACACTACCTCATACAATACTTTGTGCAAGTCTTGATACATTTTTATACTTCCTGTCAAATACTGCAGGAGAAATGCATTGGTCTTGAGGGCTATAGCAAACATTAGCTTTTCTGAATTACTTTGTTTTGGCATATAATTATTTGCTAGTTTTAATTCATATTATAAAACTGAAAGAAAAGAAAGCCTTTCTAGAATTCCAGCCTAAGTCTGCTCATCTCTTTTTCAAAATCCTTTAAGATATCAGTACCATTTTTATCACCTGTTTTGTAATTTGGTATCATTTCTATAAGTGAAGATTTTCAATAAAGTTAGAACCCACAACTTTTCCCTCTTAAGGTTTTAGTAATGCCTCAACATTCTCTAATTTTGTCAATTTTTTCTTGTTATGGTTGCATAAATTACTGTATTACTTGAAACTAATAATGCCAATGACAAAAAAGTTTATGACTTGTGCAATTTGTTTCCAATTTTGTTATGATATATAGTATTAATGTATAATGAATTTAGTCCTGCTTTCAATCTCTTTCCCACACATTGATGGTCTGCCTCTATTAGTAAAGGGTAAACACCATCAGTTGAATGAATGAAACAAAAAGTATTTATTAAGTATTTACTATGTGCAAAGGACTGCAGATACAAATAGAAAAGATAGTCTCTGCTCTCAAGGAACTCGTTTTCTAGTAAGAGAAGACAACATACATCGGAGGATTTAGCTTCAGGACAGGTGAAAAAGCCCAGTGAACCTTAGGATGCAAAAGCAAACCAGAACATAACAGGTAGTTCTTTAGTGACCAAAAAAAAAAAAGTCTTCTTTGGGTCTTTAATAACTGTGGCTGCTGAGGAGACATGAGACTGTAGTACTTGAGGAGGTGGTTTCCAGATAGGTCTCTACAAATGTTCCTTCCCTGTGTGATGGCTGCTGGAAGCGGGCTAGCAGTATGGTTTGGTGATCTGGGGTGGGGTGAGTGGGTGCAGGATGCTGCTATTTCTAAGCACCATGTCTGAGAAAAGGTGATAGTGGAGGCGGTGGTGACTACTCTTTGGACTACCTGAGGCATGGCCAGCAGGAGGGGTATTAACATTTCTGACTGGTGCCAATGTATCTCACCTTCTTGTGGTACCAGAATACTAAGGAATGTGTAAGTCACCCCACTTTTCTTCATATCAAGGTGATCTTTAGAAACCTTTCCAGTAGAGTCAGCCTGCAACCCTATTTCACCTTGCCTATATCTTAGATTCATCACACATAATGATATTGCCAGAATCCTATTAGCCAGCATTTCAGGGCACCTGCCAAGCTTTCACAGCTACCAAAGCATTCTTAGGGCATACAAAATTTTCCACCGTATATTACCATGCCTGGCATTCTATTACTTTGGCATTTCCTCCCTTCAGGACACTGACAATGGATTGAAATTTAAGGAGATTATTAGAATAATTGTTATTTGGGTTACTACAGTGTTAGACAGGCCATGATCCTCAAAAGTGCTACATTTACATTTCATCTTGGTCCTTAAAAAGCCTAGATCCCTTAACCAGGGCTTGAGGAGATTTTCCTGGCCTAATTCATACTAATGGATTTGGATTGGTCCCAACGTAAGGAATAATTCTGGAGTTAGGTTCTCAGAAATTTTAACAAACGGGTTATCATAGAAATTATGGAAACTACTGCTGGCCTAAACTACCTCAGCTTTTCCCTTTTGTTGAGCCAACAATTAAAAACTCAAACCAGGAGGGCAAGAAGCCCAAGGTTTCTTCATGGTGCAGCTGCCATCATCCTGAGCCAAACAAACCAGCCTAACTCAAGAGTTTAAATGAACTAAGGAATCATTTCCTCTCTCCCTAACTCAGAGGTTCTTCACCTTAGGACTGTGAACTTTTTTTTAAAAATATACATAGGCTGGTATCTGTATTTCAGCATAACTGATTTTCTTTGCAATCCCATGCATTTTATTTTATGAATTCCAAAACATGATTCTGAGAAAGGGTCCACAGGCTTCCCCAGACTGTCACTGGAGGTGTTCTAGACATACATAAAAGGCTAAGAACCCTGCTCTAGCTAGACAAGATTACTGTATAAGGAAAAACTCAGTGGACCTGATAGTGTTTCTGTGAGAACAAAGGGACTGAGCAACAGAAATGAAAACCTCAAATACTTCCCAAGAATAAGGCAACAAACCCTCAGTGTTTGTTTTGATTCCCTGTCACATTTAGCACATCTCAGGGTTTAGCAAGGAAAGGGAAAAGATTCTCCCAGCAGCATAGCCACTAGCTTCTCATGCCAGCTCTATGTTATAATTATTGATAACGGCCAAGGGGAATTCCAAACTCACTGCTTTTTTGCCAGCTATTGTCCCTCTTTGGAAATGCACACAACTCAGCCAGCTTGGATTTCTTTTTTGTTTGAGTTCCCTACCTGAGTCCAATATAAAATGTATATGCATTTATCCTTTGGGTCCAAGGCCCTGGTATGGTTTTCTTTTAAAGGACAAAAGGGTCTTCATAAACTATGCCTTTCCTAAAAGACATTAACCCACAAAATTCTCTGATGATATCAGCACTGAGCCACTTTTACTAAAAATAAATAAATAAGTGAAGTTCTAACTTCCCCATAACATTTATATCCAAAAAGCCCCAACTTTTCCCAATCAGAAACTAGAAAGCACAGATACCACCAACAGACTTCTTAGAGCTGGGGACTTAGAGACTACCTAATATAAACCCCTCCTTTTGCAGAGGAGGAAACTGAGGCAAAGTGAGGCTATGTGAGTTGCTTATCACAAATAAAGTTTAAAAAAGATGTGGTATTGAAAATAGTCATATACATGACATGGCACATAATGGTTAAAAAATCCATCAAAGTCCCACCATGCTGTCCTGTCGTTGTGTGAAGGTGACCCTGCGTTCTTGAAGGCTTGTCCAACAGAATACAATTTCTGGAAAGGCTCCAATTCCAAGTCCAGGAGCTGGATTACTTATCTATGGTCTAAAGATTAATCTGGCTATTTAAGAAAAGTGAGAATAAGAGAGGTTAAAAATCCAAGTCTGATCATGTCCTTCCTATGCTGCATAAGCTCCAATGGCTCCCTATTACCTCAAGACTGATAAAAGTGAGACAGGTAGAGAGAAAGATGGAGAAAAAACGAAAAATCTGAGTGTGCAATCATGCTCTGAATTTCTACTAAAAGTAACAGATGAAAAATGCAAGCCAACCAACAAGTGTAACCTCAACTCTTGGGCCCCTGGTTTCAGTCAGGAACAGATCCCCGAAGCAAATTATTTTATAAACAGGTTAGGTCACCTTCTATCCACAGAAGCAATCTCACTTCTAGTGGGTATGGGTTCTAAGATAAGCATAAAACCCACAAGCTGAAATCAAATTTCATGTGCTGTACACTCAACTAATTGGTCGTTAAAGTCCATTTTGTGCCAATCAATCAAGTGTACCATGCATAAAGTGGCTTTCCACCATCCTCACGCAGAGATCCATCACCCCAGAGTGATACCGCAGAGAGCTAATTCTTGCTGACTCCTGATTAGGTATATTACTTTAGTTAATTGAAAAATGTTTCCTTTATTTCTTCACACTCCACCAGTGTGCTTATTTCTCCTAACCTAAAGAGAGTTTCCAATCTCCATCTGTTTTATAAAATAACTTCTCCCTTTCATTCTTCTGGGCTTCATTCATCCATTCTTTGGTCAAGTAATATGTTTATTATTTCAAGTTTTACATTTATTATTTCAAATTACACTAAATACTGACAGATGTGTAGGGTGTGTGCATGCATGTGCATTTTTTTTAAAGAAAACATAAATACTGAAGTGAGGGAAAAATTCAAGCCTCAGAAATTATTTACTCAACTGAAACCCAATGTAAATGGGGCTTATCAGTAAAGACAATCTCAACCTCACTTATACTACCCCCCCTGATTTTTTTTGGGGGGGGGGGTTGAGGTTTGCTACAGACAAAACAAAAAAAAATAAAAAACGGTGACAATTTAGGAACCTTAGCTTCAGGCAGGAGCAGTAATAGCAGTGACAAAATTAAATTACCAATTTGAAGTCCAGAGAGAATCTTAGGAAGAATTACTAGATGCCGTGGATAAAAGGAGTGGTGGGGGTGGAAAAGGACATGATTGGCACAGAGATTTCCCCATTAGATTTTTTTTCCCTCATGGGATTTTCCAAAGTATTAAAAGTATACTTCCAAATCAAGGAGAGAAAATGAACATAAGCAATTTTAGGTCTGTATCAATAAAGACAGGTCCCAAATTCTTCACAGAGAACAAGATTCCTAAGCAATTTAGCTAGAACATTAAATATATTACTAATTTTTTTAAAAGAAATGATCTTGTATCCAGAAAGTTGGTACACAATAATACATACAGGTACACAGTATCTGCTGCTGTTATAGGGACAAACTAAATAAGATGTGAGCTGAAAAGACTGAAGACTGTGAGACAGAAGAGTTACTAGGTAAGAACACAAACACGAGAAAAGAAACCTGTAATTTATACGTATTAAAGCACTAAAGCTTCCCTGTTGTTACTGTTGTTCCGTCACTTCTCAATGGTGTCTTGACTCTTCATGATCCTGTTCGGGATTTTCTTGTTAAAGATACTGGAGCGGTTTGCCACGTCTATAGACTGGTCACTTTACAGATAAAGAAACTGAGGCAAACAGGGTTAAGTGACTTGCCCAAAGTCATACAGCGAGGAAGTATCTGACATCAGATTTGAACTCAGGAAGAGGCGTCTTCCTGTCTCCAGGTTCAGCACTCTATCTACTGTGCCACCTAGCTGCCCCTCAAATCTCCCTAAGTCCCTTTAATTCCAGTCAAAGAGTGAAATATAAAGGGGATTATTAAAAATAAAATTTACAAAATGCTAAATGAACTGCAGACTAGAACACCTCTTACATGGACGTGTATTCAGTAAAAAGAAAAAATGATAAAGGCTTGAAGATGTAGTTGCCTTCCTTTTAGCACAGATGGTCATTTTGAGCTTTATTTTTCAGTACTAATATTATACTTCATAAAGATGGTCTTTCCACACTCCAAAAAGTAGAAAAAGTGATTTCTGCATTAATCTATTTCAATTTGCCCAAGTTAAAGTTCAATTCATGTGATTTCTTCCTGCTAGATTTAAATGGTAACAGTTATGACTAAGTGATGTTAACTGGATCTGGGCATTATTTCTATTAATATATACTCTAATGTGGGATCTCCAAGAGTCGATCAGTACTGGTTTTCTACGATAGAAAATCTGCTATGTGCTACCAGTTAATTTCTTCTAATCAAGGCTGCAAAAATAGCTGTGCTGACTTTCAAAAAAAAAAAAAATCTGCTGGCTACCTGAGTGGTTACATTACATTTCAATAAGCACTGAGAAGAAAGACTGAGTCCCACATAAAAGTATAAACCATGGATTACTATGATATATCAACAATTAGAAGCAAATATCTGTTGGCTTATCTATTCCCACTACCACTTCCAGACTTGGTGCTGTACTAAAAGATACTCTGCTGTTACAAGTTTATTGAACTTTTCAATCATTCAATCACTTATCCAATAAGCATTTATTAAGGTACTGTGCTAAGTAATGGACATACAAAGAAAGGTAAAAAGGAGCCCTAGTCCTTGAGGTGCTAACATACTAACAGGCAAGGTAACATCTAACTAGACACAGAAAACATACACAGACTAGATGAAGGTCATCTGAAGAGGGTCTGCAAAGAACAGTTGATTTAAGCTGAGCCTTGAAGGAAGCCAGGGAAATTAAGGTGTGGAGGTAAGGAAGAGGAACATTCCAGGGATGAATTAATTCCAATATCCACTATACCATCCTAACTCACTTCATGAGGACAATAACAATGATGACGATGATTAAAAAAGAGAAAGCAACCAAGAATCCAAGGAAGCTGGAAATAGACGACAGATAAAAACTTTATGATGAAATGTACGTGTCAAACTGTCACTATCCCGCCTTTCTAAGGGGCTGTGATGTTTGTAAGCAGTGACTAATATATATACACATACATATATATCTGTATATGTGGAATTTAATAAATGTCTGTCAAGCTGAAGAAAATCTAGTAAAAGGCACTGTAACTAATACTGTATTACAGAATCCTAATTAAATAACTACCCATGGTTGGTGCAAAGCATTTTCATTTTTGGATTTTTTTAATCTTTAAAATGATGGAGCATATTATCCTTTCAAGAATGAAAATATGGATGGTTTCTTTTCTTTCTAACAAGAAGGCACTCCATAATAAAAAAAAATTGGATTCTTCAATATCCTTTTTTTATATGAAGCTAAAATTTTGCTTCTCATGTATGGTTTTCAAAACACTCCTGAAGAAGATGCCTCCCTGTTTCTATCTGTTCCTTGCTGATTGTTTCATTGTGAAGTTAGTTTATATTTGAAGACATTCTGAATAATCCTATTAAAAACCAATTCAAACAAATGCTATTCGTGTTTAACTCTTTGGTGATTTACCCATTAATCTCTTTAAGTGTTTCCTCCTTAACACAGCTGTAGTTCAAGAAAAGGCCAGCAACTGGCCTCAATTTCAGCGGATTTTCATGATCTCTTAAGATTTCATTTTGCAAACTTCTATTTTTTTTTAAGTTCTGTACATAAACAATTTTCTCATAGCTTAGGAGGCTTGTAAAAGGCTATCAAAGAGAAACCAATAGCAACAAATTTTCTTTTAAAAATGAAAACTAAACAAAAGAAAGCCACACACACACTGAAAAGATGTTCTCTGCCAAACATTCTGGTCAGCAGGTTTGAAATGTCTCCAAGGAAATCAAGATCCACTTAGTGAAGACATAGCAGTTGAGAACTAATAACATATTGGTCAAAAAAACAGTCAAAGAGCAGTCCAGGGTCCTCTGAGCGGCCACTCTGTTGGGGACGTCGGAGAAACCAGGGATGCATTCTCCCCCCTAACCAAGCCACTCTCTCCCAACTCCACCATGCAACTAAAGCCACTGGTGTACCCCAAGGTTCAGTACATGTCTTGTCTCACTCTCAGTCCTCCTCATCTTTTCAAAGAGAAGGCTGAAATGGATCACTTCTGAGATCTCTCATTCTTCCTTGGCTTCAACTCTAACCTCCACACTAATGACTCCCAAATCCATATCTCCAATAACAAATTTTCAACTGGTGATTATATGTTCCCACTTGAATGCACAGCTAACACCACTAACTAAATATGCCCCAAACTAAATTTATTCCCCTTCCAACCTCCTAGCTTCTGTTAACAATGCAAATTTTCTCCCACACAGACCTGAAATATCTGATCCATTCCTTTCCATTATTACAAAACCTAATGAGTCACCAAACCCTATTTTTCTGAAAGGTAAATGGTTGTTGCCTGTGTTTCTTTTGTTTCCTAAACTAGATTGTAGGCTCAGTGGCACAAATTTAATGCTTTATACTCATTATTCACATACTCAATCTTTTCCTGTCCATTGTTGCTAAAATGATTAAAAAGTATTATAGCTGTTTCTCTGACTCTAATCTCTCCCATTTCTAATTAATTACTTAATAAACATCCATTTATTAAGTATTAGATATTTGCAAACATGGAGGATAGGAAGGTGGAGGGAGAGGTAAAAAGATAATTACTATTTTCATCATGTAATTCCCTTACTCAAAAGCCTTCAGTGGTTCCCTGCTCCCTACTACATCCAGTCTACACTCACCTGTCCAGTTTTAGATACCTTATCTACCATTACTTTCTAATATAATGTCATTACCATCAAGCAAGCCCCCAGGAACATGCTGTAATAAATTCTAACTCCCTGCTTTTGCTTCTACGGATACTCTCTCATGGAATGCCCGTGCTTATTCCCTCGGCCTCCTCAAACACTAGCCATCTTTCAAGAAACAGTTCAATGTTTAGCTCTTCCAGGAAGCCATGCCTGGCCACAGCAGCCCTCCCTGATGCCTTCCCCCTGCTCCTATGGTACCCATAGCTTCTACCACCTCCTTGAGTATGTAATAACGAACTGTTCTGCATTGCTTGCTCTTGCTGCACTCTATTAAGTTCTGAATTTCCAGCTAGTTCATATCTTACACTTCTTCATACCTCAAACACCCAGCACAATCCCGGGCATTAGTAGAGGCTACTATGGTTGCTGTATGGTTGATGCCTACAGGAGAGGGACTCACAGGGACCTTATTTTCCAGAAGGAAGGAAGGACATATTAAGCACCGGCTGTTTGCCAGGAACCGTGCTGAATATTTCGCAAGAATTATCTCATTTGACCCTCACAACACCCCCAGGAAGTGCACGCTATCCCTATTCTCACTTTACAGTTGAGGAAATTGAGAAAGACAAAGGTAAAATGATTGGTCCAAAGTCACACAGCTAGTATGTGTCCCAGGAGGGATTTGAACTCAGGTCCTCCTGACTCTAGGGCCAATGCTCTATCCACTGTACCCCTGAGCTTTCTCCACAGTGAGGCACCATTAGAGATGTGTAATGATGGATGAGAAGCCACAGCTTTATTGAAAAAATGGTGAAATATCTTCAAGAATCAGTCATTCATTTAATGGCAAATGTATTTTATCTAATAAATTACCATTTAGAAAACATTCTGTGCTACCATAACAGCTAATATATTTTAAGCAAATGTTTTTACCAGGAGCGTGAAAAATGTTTAGAAAATGTTCATGGGGTAGTTGTCTTAACAGTCCAAAATAAAATGTTTGCTAAGGCCACAATACTGGCAAAAATCTGCTTCATTTCAAAAGGTTTCCAGGCAATGGAAATGTTTTCCTGGAAAATACTACCTTTTATTTGGAAAACACTTGCCAGCGAACACTTAGTCATTAAGTAATTTAAGGTTTCCTCAGCCAGCTTGGAGGAAAGGTGCTATATGAACGAAAAAAATGTCATTAAAGTAGAATGTCAAAAACATGTACCTTTTTAACAAAATATATTAAGCCTACCTAAGTATTTTTCCAGTCATAGGAAAAAAAATATTATTCAACCTACTTAGTGCTCATTTAAAGATTCCTAGAGAATAAACTTCTGAAGGTAAACTTACTAAATGGCTAAGTATTTCTCTGCCTACAACGTGCACGCTTGTGTGCACGTGTGCACACGCACATACACCCACATACATACTCAGCAATGCTTTATTCCAAATACCAAGTAATTTTCAAACACACCAAACACTCAGTTCATTCACTGGAAAAGAAACGTAATTTGGGGGCTATTTTTAGCAAAATATTCAAGTTTACTTCAAATCCACCTTCAAGGAGAGCACTGCCAGATTTGGACATTTCCCACAAACATCTGTAAGCAGGCCATACAATATGACCTAAGAAAATAATTTCTTCTAGAAGTTTTCTAGTCAACACATGCCTAGCAAACTAACTCTTTAAAATGTAAACAAAAGGAACATTCGTTTTGTTTTTACCTGGTTAGGACTTGAGTCAGCTTTACAAACCCAGTGTAAGCCAATTCAAATGCTCCTCTGTGTCTAGATTGTAAAAGGTGTTGTTTAAAGTAGTCCCCTATGTTCTTCACCTAAAAAAATGAAAAATGCATATTTCATTTGTGTGCAAGTATTTACAAGTTCATTTATATACACATTATAAAACAGAACAAAAGCCCCAGATATCAATATATTTTACCAAAATCACAGCAACTACAGCCACTGCAGTAACTGTCAAAATACATCATGCAACACAACCATAAAGAGGTATCACATCAAGATGACCATGCTCAGAAACCAAAGGTATAGGTAATGGAATTAATTTCTAGAGAAGTGAAAGAATTCTAACTAAAAAGCATTCATATAAAGCTAGAATTCTTAGTCTAAGGTGCAAGATAGATTTGAGGGGGTCTGGAAACTTTTCAAAAATATTCTGACAAATGCTCTAAATCACTATTGATTAAGAAAAATGTAAATCAAAACAACTCTGAGGTACCACATCATACCTATCAGATTGGCTAACGTGACAAAACAGGAAGATGATAAATGTTGGAGAAGATGTGGGAGAGCTGGAACACTAATTCATTGTTGGTGGAGCTGTGAGCTGATTCAATCATTCTGGAGAGCAATCTGGAACTATGCCCAAAGGGCTACAAAAGTCTGCATATCCCTTGACCCAGCAATAGCACTTCTAGCACTGTATCCCCAAGAGATCAGAAAAATGGGAAAGGGTTCCACATGTACAAAAATATCTATAGCAGTTCTCTTTGTGGTGGCCAAGGACTAGAAATTGAGAGAATGTCCATCATTTGGGGAATGGCTGAACAAGTTGTGGTATATGAATGTAATGGAATACTACTGTGCTATAAGAAATGATGAACAGGAGGACTTCAGAAAGGCCTGGAAGGACTTACATAAACTGAGGCTGAGTGAAATGAGCAGAACCAGGAGAACATTATACACAGTATCAGCTATAGTGTGTGAGGACTGTTTTTGATAAACTTAGCACTTCACAGCAATGCACAGACCTAAAACATTTCCATGGGACTCATGATGCAAAATGCCATCCACATCCAGAGAAAGAAATATGGAGATGGAACACAGAATGAAGCAGAGTATTTTCTCCTTTGACAAGTTTTGTTTTGCTTTTCTCATGGTTTCTCCCATTTGCTTTAACTCTTCTGTGCAACATGACTAATGTGAAAATGTGTTTAATAAGAATGTGTGTGTAGAGCCCATATAAGACTGCAAGCTGTCATGGGGAAGAAGAGGGAAAAAATTTAAGACTTATGGAAGCTATTGTTGAAAACTGAAAACAAATTAATAAATTGTAAAAAAAATATTCTGACAACTGCATTTCAATATAATTGGTTCCCTTTGTAAGTCTATGTATTTTATTTTATATATTTAAAAACATGATTCTGAGAAGGGATCCATAGACTTCATTACCAGACTGTCACCATCACACCAAAAAGGTATAGAAACCCTGGTTTCAAGAATAATGACCCAAAGAAAACTGGCTTCAATATTTCAGTCCTCCTGAATAACCAAGGATCACTGGATTTACTAGACTGCCTTTTGATCCAAGTCCCACAAGCCAGTTTGTCTGTACCTGTGGGTGGGACTAGAAGGACTCTTATAGTTCTCAAGTTAAACAAGGTATTTGATTTACAACTATTAAAATTCAGTCCTGTGGTGCAATTTAAGATTATTAAAGTTGTTCTGTGTTGACTTTAAAAAATCGGTAATAGGCAAGCAAGGTCAGCTTTTCTCCTTTTGCCCAGCTCCCACTTACTTAAGGGAAGGGTAGGGGAAGGCAGGATTGAGAATGACACCACACTGAATAATGATGAAAAAAATCCATGGGAAACTGTAGCAACTTCTTGAGCTCTAGAATCACATAAAAAAATTAGCCAGTTGCCCTAAGGGCAAATAAGAGGGCAGTCTGGTGCCAAAAATACATGGAGCTGACGAGGTTCTGTATTTGAAAACATCAAGAGTGGAAAGCTCCCAGGGAGAGTACTCAGAGGGTTAGAATCCCTCAGGGTGGAGCTCAGAAGGGACCAGTAACCAGTGTGGATATGACAGCACTTAGCCCAAGGCACCCTAGGTCCATCTGTCCTGAGATGCCAGACAGGCACTGAAGATCCCACTCACTACATCTCTAAGATCCAGAAGAGAGTTACCCAGAGAGAAGGAGGTCAGTTTAAGAACCCAGGTGACTCAGGCTAAGACCAAGCAAGGATGACCATGCCACCCAAAAGCTTAGCAGGTGGTCCCACTACAAAACCCAAATTCAGGAACTAAGGTAGGAGAGAAGAGCAAGTAGAAGAAGATATATAATTATATATAATAAAGAATTATAATAAATCCAAAAATGTGCAAAAAATACAACCTAGAAGAGACTAACTATCACCTCTGTAAGCAGAGACTGGAAAGAAAAATGCATTTTCCACCAGAAGAATGAAATAAGAGATAAAAGATGAAGTGAAAACTTTGGAGGAAAGAACTAAAAGAAGAATGAATGACTTAGAAGAGAAAGTGATAAATCTTATACAAGGAATGGCCTCCCTGCAAATTAGAAAAGACCAAACACAAATCAATAACTCTATTAGACAGAAACATTACAACAAAAACAAAGGTGGAAATAAAAATAGAAGAAACTGTAAAAAAATCTATCTTTTTAAAAAAAACTGATCAAGAAAACAGGTCAAGAAAAAATCATTTAAGAATTATTGGACTCCTTAAAAATCACAATTTCTTTTAAAGTATAAACTCCGTATTTCAAGAAATCATAAACTAAAACTGTTCAGATCTACTAGAACCAGAGAGCAAAGTAAAAATAGAAAGAATTAATTGATGCACTCCTAAAAGAAACCACAGAAGAAAAGTCTCAGGAATGCCATAGTCAAAATCCAGTTTCCTCAAAAAAAAAAAAATACTCCAAGGAGCCAGAAAGAGAGTTTGGGTACCAAAGAACCACAGTCAGGATCACACAAGACCTGGCAGCTTCTACTATAAACGAGAGAAGAGCTCTGGGTACAATATTCCAAAAGACAAAATATATAGGCTTACAACCAAAAATAACTTACCCTACAAGGCCAAGTATAATTCTACAAGGGAAAAAGTAGATCTTCAAAAGAATAGAGGACTTTCAAGAATTTTTAGTGAAAAGACCAGCACTAAGTAGGAATTTTGAAATGCAAGGTAAAGAAAAACCTAGAAAGAAAAATTTATTTAAGCAAATGGAAAAGGCTTATATGATGATGAAGGGCTGATATTTAATGTAGAAAAAGAAATGAATATCCCTCCATTAAAGTAAGAAAAAACAGAAGACCTGGGAATGGATTGGTTTTATTCTGGGGATTTTAAGAAGGTAAAGAAAAGATAATAGAAAAGGAATACACTATTGTAGAGAGAAGGAAGAATCAGGTAGATTTTACTATTTCTCAAAATTGGGGTAAAAAAAGAAAAGAAAATATAGTGGAAGGGTTGAGTAGAGGGGGCATCAGATAAACCTCATGAGACAAAGAAGGGTTGAATATCCACACGCGCACACACACACACAGAAACAGAAGAGTTTTGTGTAAAAATATACCATGCTCAACAGGGAAAATGTCAGGGATAAGAATAAGGCAGGTTAAGAGGAAGAATAATACCAGGAAGGAGACAGATGTAAATAAAATAAACTTCTTGATTCCAAAGTGGGTATTAAAAGTGAAAAGAAAAAGGGAAGAGATAGAAACTTAGAGGGTTTTGATCCATAGGGAAACCTCTGGATACAGTGTGGTAAACATGTGTAATGATGTATTAACGTGCCATAAAAAATGAGAAAGACATGATTTTGGAGAATCTTGAGAAGCAGGAACTAGTACAAAGTCAGTGGAATGGGAAGAACAAGTAATACAATAACACACTATGTAATACACAATAAGCAATATAAAAACATTGTAAAGAAAAATTTTAAGAAAACTTTAAAGAACTCTGATCAAAGAAATGACTACTCCTGCCTACCGAGGACCTAAGATGAAGTATGTTTATCTGCCTCCTAAAAGAGAGGTGATGGATTCTAAAAGCAGAAAGAGACTGACATTTATGGGCATGGACTTTGTGTGTATTTATTTTGATTGACTGTATTTATTTATTTCCTGGGTTTTTTTCCCGATTTTTATTAGGGGGCAGGCATCATATCAACCACAAATCCAGTTAAGTAAACAATTGACACAACTTGAAAAATTAGGCAAGAAAATAGAGACTTTAACAAGGTACCTTAAAAAGAAATGCTAGACTAGTTAAGTGTCTTGACTACAGCAATGCTCTATCCCAGGGATGGAGAACTGCAGCCTCGAGGTCACATGTGACCTTGTAGGTCCTCAAGTGTGGCCCTCTGACATAATCCAAACTTCACAGAACAATCCTTAATAAAAGGATTTGTTCTGCAAAACTTGGACTCAGTCAAAAGGTTGCATCCAAGGACCTCGAGGGCCACATGTGGCCTCAAGGTTTCAGGTTTTCCACCCCTGCTCTATTCTTTCAGAAAAAACATTTCTAAAGACTTGATAATATTTGGAATAATGTAGTACATTATTAGTAACTGATAATATCTGATGGAATACAATATTAGTAAATGATAATATTTGGAGTTTATAATGGACACAGAATTTCTCCTCCATAACCAAGTCAGAACAGAATAAATACAAGATAAATGCGTGTCGTTCCTGTCATTTCATCCCAAATGGGAGAACTTAAATGACTATTCCGCTGCTTCTCCAACTGTAGACCTGAATCCTCTTTGTATACAGCTCCTATAACAGCATAAAAACTTTGGAAAACTGGAGGAGGAAGGAGGAGAGAAAATCAATTCTCTGACTCTAATGTGACTATGATCTTAAAAAAAAAAACCCACCAAAGACATACCTTATATTTAAAAGTTTCTAAGCAGGTATTTCAAGTTATAGAAAATTAAAACAGGAAATTATAACAAAGGGGGTCCTCTGACTTTCTTAGTCAACAAAGGTAACATTTTTCAAAAACAGGACAATGTCATGTCTAGAGAGAATGGACTCAATGCTAAATAGTTCTATTAATAAACCGAGATAGTCCCCTTGAATGCGACTTTAGAAATGCCCCATGTGCTAACTCCGTTAGAAGAGATCAGATTTTTTTAACATTTCAATTTATTATTTATTTTTAGGATTATTTTCTTTTTAAATTTTGAGTTCCAAATTCTCTCCCTCCCTTTCTCCCTCTCACACTTTCCCAGACCCACTGAAAAGGCAACCAATGTGATATCAATCATACATGTGAAATCACAAAAAAAATTTCCATATTAGTCATAAAGAAAATGAGAAAAAATATGCTTCAATTTGCCCTCAGAGTTCATCAGTTCTCTCTCTGGAGGTGATTAGGATTTTTTTCATCATACATCCTCTGGAACTGTCTTGGATCACTGTATTAATCCAAGTGGCTAAGCCTTTCATGATTGATCATCTACAACACTGCTTCCGCTGCACACAACAATCTCCTGGTTCTTCTTCTCACTTCACTTTGCACTAGTTCACATAGATCTTTTGAAGTTTTTCTGAGACCACTCCCCTCCTCATCATTTCCCACAGCACAATGGTATTCCATCACAATCATATGCTATAACTCATTCAGTCATTCTTTCCCTGATGAGCATCTCCTCAATTCTGAATTCTTTACCACCTCCAAAAGAACCGCTGTAAATATTTTTGTACCTAAAGGTTCTTTTCTTTTGATCTCTTTGGGATACAACCCTAGTAGTGCTAAGTCAAAAGGGATGTACAGCCCTTTGGGCCTAGACCAAAATTGTTCTTTAGAAGGGCTGGACCAGTCCGTTACTCCACCAGGAGTTCATTAGTGTACCTATTTTTTTCCTCATCCCCTCAAGCATTTGTCATTTCTGAGATCAGATTTTCAGTGCTGTCTGTTATTCTTACTGACTTTGAATGAGGTCTAAATCAAACAGCACAAAATAAAAATGTCCAATCTCCTCCTAGATTTGCCATATGATTCAATTATCCAACATGTGCATGTTCTCAAACAGCGGCTGGAAAACAGAAGGTCAGCTAACAGAGGAAACCAATTTCAGGTCAAGCCTAGGCCTAAGAGGCTTGGACATGGCTGGAGAGAACAGAAGAGGGAAAGAGAAGGAGAGACAAACAGAAAGAGAGACAAAAAGTAGAGACAGAGAGTGAGGAAAGAGGGGGACAGAGAAAAGAGGAAGGGAAGAAGAGAGGGAGAGAGAGAGAGAAACACCACAGAGAAAGAAAAAGGTTAACAACACCTCAGTCACCAGGAGGCACAGTTGTTCTAAAGCAAGAATAACATACAGAAACTCTTGGATGATTAAAATTATATACTCAATAATAACTCTGCGATCCAACTCACCTCCGTATATACTTAGGGGCATCTATGTGACACTAGACAGAGCACTGGCACTGGAGTCAGGAAGAACTGAATTCAAATCTAGCCTCACACACTTACTAGGTATGTGACACTGAGCAAGTCATTTAACCTCTGCCTCAGTTTTCCCAAATGTAAAATAGGGATAACAACAGCACATACCTCCCAGGGTTGTTGTGAGCATTAAATGAGATAATATTTGTAAAAGCCCTTAGCACAGTGCCTGGCATAGCATAAGTGCTATTAAATAAACATTTATTCTTTCCCCCCTCTGTATAGTACTTGAGCCCATACATTATTTCCATGAAAAACTACAGACATCCTATTATCAGTGAAACAATAATGATTTCTGGAATATTCTGTTACATGAAGGATGAGGTCCACAGGCCTAGTACATTGCACATATTTTCAGACCTTTCTGATGTACTTACCAGTTTTGCTAATATTTTCCCTTCCTTACGAAAAAATAAAAACCTCAGCATTATTTGTTATATGAGATGTGGGGCTTGTTACATGAGACAGTTCTGAGATAGGCGAGATGAAAGGAGAGATACTGGGGGAAATTTTGGTACTGTAAAAAAAATGCGTATCAATAAAAATTTATTTTTGAAAAAACATCTTATGTGCCCAGCTAACGTGCTAAAACCTGGGGATGAATATAAGGGAAGTACAAAATTGGGTCTCTGTTCTCAAGGAGTTTCCAATCTGTGTAAGAAATCATTTAATAAATCAAGAACAACTAAAACACGCCATCATATTGTTCTGAGAGGCACAAGTCCAGGATGAGGGGGGTGGCACTCCCCTGGATTCCATCCCATTCAGGCATCACTGGCTGCACTGTGTTCAGTGTGAGGCATCCCATTTTAGGAAGGACCTTAATACACTGGCCAGTATGCAGAGGAAGGAGGGCAGCACTGTGATAGGTCTTCCAGTGAGAATCCATCAGGATTTCCTCAAATAAAAGGGTTGTTTAGACTAAAGAAAAGGAGGCTTTGGGAAATCAGAGAGCTGCCATCAGGTATCTAAAGGGTATCTGCAGCAGAAGGAACAGGCCTGGCGTTCTGCTTGGACCTAGATGACAGAACCAGGAGCATGGGGGTGCAGGTTTCAGGGAGATAAGATTTAGGCTGAATGCAAGGACATTGTTCCTAACAACTCTCCAGATGTTCAGTGGGTACTCCCCTAAACAAAAGGCTCACGACTACCTGTCTGGCATGATATAAAAAAAGGTTCTTATCAAGACAAAGATTGAATTAGATGGCTACTGAGATGCCTTCAACTCATGAAGACAACTGAAATCATTCTGCACTCAAGTAGCCACGGACAATTTTATGGAGATGGTGGGACTTTAATTAGGTCTCAAAGGATGAAGAGAATTTAGCCAAACAGAAGTGGGGGAAAGCATTTTAAGAAGGGCACAGAGTGATCCAAGGCCCAGAGGCTGGGGCCTACAGGGGAGAGGTGTAAAAAAAGGATGGAAAGGTAGGGTGGGGCCAAAGTATGCCTTGCAGAGGAGTTCAGACTTGATGCGGTGGCCAATAAATAGCATTATTATTACATATATTTCTGTCTTGATTCCCACTGCCAACTGTGAATACTTGGAAGGCAGACGCCGTGTTATGATCTATACTCACTATTTCCACAGCGCCCATCACAAAGTCGCTCATGCTGCAGTGGCAGCAAAATAAATCTTTCCTGTGGGCCCAAAGTGCCTTTAAAAGTGTCTTTAAAAGACCAGAATCTGGAATGAAATCAAAGTCTTCTGAATTCCATCCCAGTGAATCACAGAATCTCAGGGTTGGGAGGGACCTTGATGGCCTCCTAGCCCAAGCTGTATTTGAACAAGATGCCCCTGTCTGAACACCTCTGGGCCTTAGGAGGGCCCTTTCATTACTGACTAGTCAAATTAGTGCAGCACTCTACAAATATCATCTCATTTGAGTGTTACAATAATCCTGGGAGGTAGTGCTATGATGATCCTCAGTTTATAGTTGAGGAAACTGAGGCAGACAGAGGTTAAATGACTTATCGAGGGTCTAACAGGAAATGTCTCAGGCAAGATTTGAACTTCAATCTTGCTGACTTCAAGCCGGGTACCCTGCGAGGAGCGGGGAGCTTGCAGCCTTGAGGTCACATGTGGGCCTCCAGGTCCCCAAGCCGTTTGACTGAATCCAAACTTCGCAGAACAAATCCCCTTAACAAAAGGATTTGTTCTGTAAAACTTGGACTCAGTCAAAAGGCTGTACTCAAGGACTTAGAAGACTACACGTGGCCTCAAGGCCTCTGGTTTCCCACCCCTGTAAGCCTTTACCATCATGAAGCCTAGGTGGATTCAACATCAGTCCAGTAGAAATGTCTTTGATTAGGAAAGATTGGTTACATTGAAGAGTAGTAACTGATGTTGAGGCATCAATTTAAACAGAGATCTCTCTGTTGGAGAGTCACAAGGATCTCTGCTTGGCCCTGGGCTGTTGAACTTGATCAATGACTGGGATCATGGCATAATAGATGAAATACTTGGGCAGCAAGGCGGAGCAGTGGAGAAAGGGCCAAGCCTGGAGTCAGGGAGACCTGAACCTAATATCAGGGTAGGCCTGAACAATAATGCCCTCTACCACACAACCTACTAATGGTCATCCATCCTTTGTTCAAAGACCTCCAGGGAAGAGGACCCACTCCTTGCTGAGGAAAACAGTCCTTTCTACTCTTGAGTTATCCTGATTGTATTTCCACAGTACTGAAATTGTTTCTTTCTAGCTGCTTGCAAGATTTTTTCTTGAGCTGGGAGTTCTGGAATTTGGCCACAATGTTCCTAGGAGTTTCTCTTTTTGGATCTCTTTCAGGTGGTGATCGATGGATTCTTTCAATACTTATTTTGCCCTCTGGTTCTAGAATGTCAGGGCAGTTTTCCTTGATAATTTCATGGAAGATGATGTCTAGGCTCTTTTTTTGATCATGAGTTTCAGGTAGTCCCATAATTTTTAAATTGTCTTTCCTGGATCTATTTTCCAGGTCAGTTGTTTTTCCCATGAGATATGTCACATTCTCTTCCCATTTTTTCATTCTTTTGGTTTTGTTTGGTGATTTCTTGGTTTCTCGTAAAGTCATTAGACTCCATCTGTTCCATCCTAATTTTGAGAGAACTACTAAATTCAGTGAGCTTTTGAACCTCTTTTTCCATTTGCCTAATTCTGCTTTTGAAAGCATTTTTCTCCTCATTGGCTTTTTAAACCTCTTTTGCCAATTGAGTGAGCCTATTTTTCAAGGTGTTATTTTCTTCAGCATTTTTTTGTGTCTCCTTAACCAAGGTATTGACCCATTTTTCATACTTTTCTTGCATCTCTCTCATTTCTCTTCCCAGTTTTTCCTCCACCTAACTTGCTTTTCAAAATCCTTTTTGAGCTCTTCCAAGGCCTGAGCCCACCTGACATCCCCCTGGGGTGTCTGGGGTACTGAGGCCCCACCCTCCACGTCTTTCCCCGATGGCGAATGTCGGGATCATTTGCATTTGTTGGAAAAAACTCTCTATAGTCTTATTTTTCTTCCCTTTTCTAGGCATTTTCCCAGCCAGGTACTTGACTTCTGAGATTCCTGTCCACCCCCGCCTAGATCCGCCCAGCTAGTGCTTGGGGTCTGAGGTTCAAATGGGCTTTCCGCAGCAAGCTTTAGTTCTGGTGCCGGGGTGGGGGCAGAGCCACCTCCCAGGCTCGGCTTCCTCAGGGGCTTTATGCAGAGACTTTCAGGAACGGAGCGGGTGGGGGGGCGCCTCCCAGGCTCAGTTCCCTCAGGGGCTTTATGCAGAGGCCTTCAGTAGTGGAGCAGGGTGGGGCAGGGCCGTCTCCCAGGCTCAGCTCCCTCAGGTTGTTTATGCAGAGACTTTCAGTAATGAAGATCCTGCCTGTTGCTGAGGGAGTCCTGGGCCGCTGCCACCGCTGCTGCCTCCGCTGCCGCCCACGCCTCCACCGCTTCCTGCCCCCGTCTCTGCCGCCACCGCTTCCTCCCGAGGGGGCCCAAGTCACGGAGACTCTCCGCTCCCCTCCTCCAGCCAGCCGTCTCTCTCACTGACCTGTAGCTTCTGTGGGCGGAGGAACTTTCCCGGCTGCTGGAGCTTCTGTCCCTGAAGCCTCCTCGGGTCAGCTTCTCTGGGGCCGTGGCCAGGGCAGCGCTGGGATGGGGTCCGCTTTCCGGGGTGCAACGGACCCTGGGGATGGGTCTCCAGGGCTCTCTGGCACGGAAATCTCTTCCACTCTGGTTCTGCACACCTTTCAGTGATCCAGAATTTATGCGGATCTCTTTTTACATTAATTCTATGGGCTGTGGGTTGGAGCTCGTAAACATGCATCCTTCTACTCCGCCATCTTGGCTCCGCCCCCTCCTTTCTACTTTTGAACAGCTCTACTCAGGAGGAAATTTTTTTTACAACAAACTAAGATTTTTAATTTCCACCCATTGTTCCTCACACTACCCCCTAGGGCCAAACAGATGAAGTCTCTGTCTTCTTTGCTAGTTCGTTATCCATCTTTCAGCCCCTCAGCACAACTGCCCTTCAGGGCTCTCTGCTCCAGACCATCTCTCCCTGGTGATCTCATCCACTCACACAGGTTCAATCACCATCCACACACAAGTGACTCCTAAAGCTATGTATCTCATTCTTCTCACACTCCAGCCTTATATCTCCAGCTGCCCTAGACATTTCACTTGGGATCCCATAAGTACCTCAAAAGCAACAGGTCCAAGCTCATCTTCTCTCCTCAAGACACCCCTCCGCCAAACATCTCTGTTTTCAAGGGGGAGGGAAAGGGGCAACACCATTTGATTGGTCAACTGGGTTTATGATATTAGCACCATCCCTAGCACCTAAAAAAAATATCTTGCACATAGGAAGATTCTGTGTTGATCTAAAACAAATATTATGCTAATTTTTTTGTGTTATTATTCCAGTTGGTGGAAAGAAAAAAGGAAGGGAGGGAGAGAGAGGAAGAAAGAGAAAAAAGAAGGAAGAAAAGTAAAGAAGAGAAGGAGGGAAATAGAAAGAAAAGAGAAAAGAAGGAAAGAGGGAGGGATTGGAAGGAAGAAAAGAAGAAAAAAGGAGGGATGAAAGAAAAAATAGAGGAAGAAAAAAGAAACAGAAGGAAGGGAAAAGAGGGAAGGGAAGAAAGAGAAGGAAGGAGGGAGAGGAGTTTAAAGAAGAAAGGAGAAAAAAGGAAGCATGAAAGAAAAAATAGAGGAAAAGAAAAAAGAAAAGGAAGGAAAAGAGGGAAGGAAGGAAGGAAAGAAAGGGGAAGCATTTATTTACTTATTAAGTGCTTACCACATGTAAAGCACAGTGTGAAGTACTGGCAATACTAATGTAAACGCTGGGCAGTCTCTGCTTCTGATGGAGGAGACAATATACATGGAAGGTTTCAGTAGCAGATATGGTGGGGAATGGCGGTCAAATGGTAGTGAAAAAAAACACTATTTCTTAAAACTTGTGGGCATTCCTCTCAACACACCCCAATGTGTGCTTAATAAGCTCTAACTGATGAACACTTCTAATCTACTATATCCTTTAACTTTCTTCTATATCTATATTTGATTAGCTTTTATTCAATGATATTCAATTTGACAAATATTCATCAAATATCTACACTCTGTCCTGATTACTATTCTGTACACTGGCCTAATAAATCACACTCCCATCTACTTTGCTCCAGGATCTGATATCTGTCTTATTTTCTATTCTTTGTAAAGTGCCTATTTCTTTCTAAAGTCAGAAACCTGAGGAAATTAGGATGAAAAGACAATTTAGTCTAGAATATTTCTTCAAGCTATAAGAAAAGCCTTAAAATATGCCTTTAAATTCAGAAAGTTAGACTAGCTTAATCAATGACATAATATTTTTGAGAAGTCAGTTGCTTAGATAATTTAAGATGATTACTGGGTAAAAACCTGTATTCATATACAAAACAGGTTTCAGCCAGGAAAAAGAACCTCGGACTCTTTTCAAAGCTGGTAAATGTACACACCCTATTTACAGGTCATTTCTGAGTAACTAAAAACAGAAATAAAAGAAAGTACAGGAATAAAAAAAAACCAAAACAGCTACATACATTGCAGAAGGGAGGGGAGGGGAGACTGTGACAGTAAGCAATGGCTATTTTCTCTAGCAATAAATGCTAAGCAGGCAGAGGAAAGTCAATAAGAAAATCTAACCCAACGGCTTAGTTCAGCCTCTTTTCTAAAATTACAGAGTAAAATATATGCAGAGGAAATTCTTACAAATCAGTACCTCTTCACATCTGGGATTGAGTGCATGGGTGTCATATATCCCTTGGAAAGATCACCAACCAAGTCTATCAATCCAAACCCCTACATTAGGGAAACATCAAGCATGAAACTCAGACACACTCGAGTCAGGAAGTTGCATGCTAAGGTTGCCTGCCCGACTCACTCCTTACGGGTCTCAGTTTACATCCCTCAAAGGTGGTTTTATCTCTGCCTCTTATACAGGGATATCATGAAAGAACCTTTCATTGTTTGATTACGCAGCAGGAAGGAACTTCAGCAGACCTCTGGATACATATTCATTTGTAAAATCAAACAAGGAGAGGACAAAAGCAATGGGGGTGTTGTGCTGGAAAGATCATGGTGGCTGTGAGTCAGAAAGGCTAAGTTCAAATCCCAGCTTGGACACTAGTGAACCTCGTGACTTGAGCAAGAAACCCAATGTCTTTCTGTGCCTTAATTTCTCATCTGCAAAATGAGAACATTGGAACAGATGATTTGTGAAGTACCTTCCAACCAGACTTCTTTGATTCTATTAACATGGCCCCACATCAAAAATACTTTATTGGCTCTCCTTACTGCTAGCACTCTGCTCCCTGTCTGCAGCAACCAAAGTTCCCACTTATTCCTCTCACTGCCTTTCTACTTATTCTAAAATTTCAATATATATGTCTGTAACCTCAAGTCACACAAACTGGCAAAGGGCCTCAGCCCATGGAATGAGAAAAAATAGAAGAGACCTCAACAAAATTAAGAACCGGAAGGATCCTGCCTTAGAGTTTGCTCATTATCCTGTTAAAATCAGGCAGATACTCCTCTTCCAAAAGAAGAGCTACCAGAGGGAAGAGGAAGACAATGATTGTACATACTGTCCCTGAGGGTGGATTCTTTTTTTTTTTTTTTTTTACCCCAAGGGACATTCAAATCTCTGTCTTGTTGACTATTCTGTCTGGGGATCCAATCTGTAGTTCTGCCAACTTGGTGCCTGGTCTTGAGGTCCATGAGACGATGGTCACAACAGGGATGTAGCCCTCCTGTCATCACCCCCAGGTACAGCACAGCCAGACTCCATAAAGGCCTGACAGCAAAGCTTTGTGGAAGGCTGACCTCTCCTTCCAAGAGAGGATTTTCACTCTTCATGTACCTCAAAGCAATAATATACCATTTTGTTGTTAATTTTTTTTCATAATTTTATCTTAAAATTCTTTAATACCAAAAAAGAGCATTTCCATACATAATGCAGAACATAAAAATATTCAATATGAAACAATCAATCTCTATTTCATAGTGCTTGTTTTAAAGAAAAAAAATATGGTAAACGCAAAACTGCCCTGCTTATCAGTGCTTCCACCTGCACTTCCTGCATGCTCTCTTCTGTGCACCTAAAAAATGTTGTAATGCTCCCCACCCTTTCTTTCTGGAATCATTATTGCTAACCTCCTCCCCTGAATACCCTCTACCCTTCCCAGCCTCCAACTAAAAGTATGGAAGGAAAGAAAAAATGAAATCCTTATAACAAATAAGCCATCAGCAAAACAAATCCATCCAAGGACCATGTCCCAAAGTGTGTCTCTGCACCCTGGTTCTCACCTTCTGTTAGAAGGCAGATAACATGCAGAACCATGTCCTCTAGAGATATGGTGGACTTGGGCCCTTGGAGCAGAATTCCACGCTCTTCCAAAATCGTTTTTCGTTACAGTATTGCTGTCCTTATATAAAGTGCTCTCCTGGTTCTGCTCAATTCACTGTGCAACAATTCAGACTACCAACCATTCTCCGAAATCATCTCCTGTCTTTTCATATGGTGAAATGATTTTCCATTATCTTCATAATTTGTTGAGCCCTTCCCCAAATGTCTAAGAAACAGCTGAAAGCGACCCTCTAAATTTCAGTTCTTGGCTCCACCCATTCTTCCCCTCCTCCTTTATGATTCTTCTTTTAGGATCAGTAAAAGCTTAGCTTGTGATCATTCCATTTCCAGTACTAGTCTCTCCATTCTCTCCCCCTTCACTACTTTTGCTTGTCTCTCTGTTTAGTTTGATGTATTTCTAAACAAACTGTTTGCGTGTGTGTGCACACACTCGTGTGTGTTCAACCCTCCTTTGTCCATTTCAGGTAAGAGTGAGGTTCATCTGATGCCCCCCCACACACTTTCCTCCATGTTAATACATTCTAATATATTCTCATTCCAATTATGAGAAGCAAATATGACCCCCTTCTTCCTCCTTTCTACACCTTCTTACCTTTCCTTCTCTTTCCCTTCTTAAAATGCTTAGAAGAGATCCAATTTCTCCCTCTCTCCCCAGGACCTCTGTTTTTCTTATTTAGTTCTCTCAATATCCTTTGAAGACATTAAGGTTCTGAAGGAACATTGGCTTCTGTTATTGTCTTTACTCGTTTTCAGGGATTCCACTTCTTGGGTAAAGTTTACCACATTCACTTCCAATTTTTTTAGCCTTTTCTTAATGTCTTCTAAGTATTCACATAGTCCTGCTTTTTTCACTTGTGTCTCCACTTGCAGCTGCTGCAGAATCAGATTTGCAGTAATTGCTGATACTCAATGGTATTTTCTTTGCTCTGTTCATCTCTCCAGTTTTAGTTCCTGAATTAGAGATTCGTGGCAGAGCTGTACACCTGGAGGGTGGTCAGCCTTGTTTGCTCTTGTCCTGGGTCCCCTAGATTTTTGAGTTGACCTCTACCTCCCAGATTTTGCCATCATCAAACAGGAGAGGCCTATCTCTTGTTTAGGCAACCATCTTGGCAGTAAGCCCAAATTACTTTTTTTAAAAAAATTGAAAGTCAATGAGGCTATGAACCATTTGCCAATCCTCTTGGAAATTAATAAACAAACGTTTATTAAGCATTTCCTTTGCGCCAGGCACTGTGCCAAGCACTGGAGATGCAAAGAAAAGTAAAAAGAATCCTTGCCTTCAAGGAGCTCACATTATAACGGGAGAGAGAAGATGTGAACAGTTACGTGCCAACAAGATACATACAGGATAAATTGGAGTAATCTCAGAAGGAAGCCATTAGAATGAAGATGCATCAGGAAAGCCTTCTCACAGAAATTTTAGCTGAGACTTGAAAGCTAAGGAGGCCAAGAGGCAGAGACAGGCAGGGAGCTCCCACATAGGGGGCAGCCAATGAAAATGCCTCAAGTTAGGAACATGGACAACGAATAGTAAAGATGTCACTATTACCAAATAATGCAGAAGAATTAAGGCATCCAAGAAAATAGGAAGGGGGCTAGATTATGACGGTTTAAAAAACCAAACAGAATTTTATATTTTACCCTGAAGTAATAGGATTTCATTATAGTTTATCATGTAGGACTTGACATGTTTAGCCCAGAACTTTAGGAAGTGTTCTTTGTTAGCTGAAGGGAGAACAGATCAGAGTAGGGAGATCTGAGGCAGAGAGACCCACCAGCAGCCTACTACAATAGTCTAGTTGTGAGTGGAAGAGGGCCTGCACCAGAGTAGTAGTGGTGTCAGCAAAGAAAGGGGCATATGGGAGAGCTTTAATGAATGTAAAATCGACAAGGTTTGGTCAACAGATTAGACGTATGGAGTGAGAGAGAGTGAGGAATTGCGGATGACACACAGATTTTAAGTCTGGGTGACTGTGACAATTGTAGTACCTTTGAAAGTAATACAGAAATTAGGAAGAGGGATGGGCTTTAGTGGAAAGATAATGAGTTCAGTTTTGGACATATTTTATTTATGATTATCTACAGGACATCCAAGCCCAACAGCCATGTGAAGACTAGAAAATGGAGATCAGTCAAGAAATGAAAACTTTGATGAACAGATCTGAGAATCATCCGCACAGAAGCGATAACTGATGAGATGACCAAGTTAAACACCATCGAGGGAGAAGAAAAGAAAGCTATGATTCGCCAGGATCCAGATAAGGATCCATCCAGCAAAGGAGACTGAGAAGGATCCATCAGACAGGTAAGAGGAGAAGTGCCACTAAAACCTAGAGAAAAGAGATCATCAAAGAGAAAAGGCTGCACAGAAGTCAAGAAGAATTAGGACTGAGAAAAGGCAAGAGATACTTTGTAACTTTGGAGAAAGGAGTTTTGGTTAAGGATGAGGTTGGAAGCCAGAGTCTAAAGAATTAACAAGAGTGAGAGGAAAGAAAGTGGAGGCGTCTGTGGTGAATGGCCTTCTCATGGAGTTCAGCCACAAAAGGACAAAGGGGTAGGAGATCACAACGAGCATCAAGTCAAGGCTTTTGAGGATGGGGGAGAGATGGGCAGTTTCTGGCAATAAGAAGCAGCAAGCTGACACAGATAAACTGAAGAGAAATGAGAGAGTGGACATGTGCCAAGGAGCAACCTGCTGGTGGAGGCAGGATGCAAGGAGATCACCTGTGCAAGGAGAGTGGTTTACCTTGGTGAAAAAGGGCCACCTTTCTATGGGAGATAGGGGTGAAGAGAAAGATGACAGAAAACATCTGAACAAAGAGAGGAAGAAGGTTAAGGTTCTCAGTGAACGATCTCAGCTTTTTCAGCGGACTATAAGAAAGGTTCTTAGATGAGAGGGTAGGAGGAGGGGGAAACACTGGAGGTTTGAGGAGGGGCAAGAAGGCTTGGAAAAGCCACAGGTGGTGAGGGAGAGTGAATCAATGAGGGAAGTGTTAAAGGCTTGCCTTGTGGCAGTGAGGACCCAGTTGAGATTATATGACACAAATATGAAGTGGATCCCCTCAATTAGGTTTTGTTTCATGATTTTCCCTGGCTCCGTTCAACAGCACAAGAATAGGAGTAAAAGTAGCAGATGGTGGGAGCAATATGAGGCTGGCACCTGGCAAGACTGGATTAGCTACAAGTTAAGGAGGCCAGGGACTCAACAGTAGAGAATAGTGTAGAGTCAAACTGGGTTGAAGAGAAATTATGGAGGTCTTTATAGGGGCTTCATACTACATTAAAATCATTCCTTCAATTTTTTTTCCCTTTCTTTTCCCTTCCCCAATAATGAATAGAAAACAACTCACTTCATACATTCAATAACTACAAATAAATATAAGGATCCAATCAATGCAACCTTAAATGGTGCTGCAGATCATGACAGGATGTCAGATATGAATTTAAAGGGTATTATAATTTCATGGCAGAGTTAGTGTTGCCTATATGATCAAAATAGAGGTAAATGTTGCTTTATTTAACAGATGGCATTTTGAATAGTTAGTTATGTGGCAATTCAATTTTTGTAAATAAAATCCTATTTTAAATACATGAGTAGAACATTCTAAAGATATCTAAAAGGAACACTTGCAATTAACTGGTGTCTCTCTAACTTCTGCTTTTCCAATTCAGCTATCCCTGAATCAGGTTTTACTGAACTGGCACACACCTATACCTAAAGGGCAACAGATTCAGAAACAAGGTCACCAGCGACAGCACAGGACAATTCTGAACTCCAACTGCCTCACTCAATGGTGAGTGGCTTCTAAAATATGTGCATCCAAGATTATCACATGAACTACACAGAAAAATGATCAATCTCCATTACAATGGAAACCAGTGTCATGCAAATAAAACAGGTCCATTTGGGTAAGAAGTCAACCCATAAACAAGGAAGAGAAGTCACTGTTTCATTTACACGACTTTCCCATTTTAATGGCCATCTATGGGTTCATAATTATAGTAAATGCATGTCTCCACAACGTTCTCTTCGTAAAGACATTCAAGGACCGAGGGATACATAAAATGATATAGGACTGCAAATTCCCCATAATGACTACTGTGGTTCTAAATATTAGAAGAGATTTTCTTTCTCAGTTATGGCAGAAGAAAAATAACTTTCTCTTACATAAAAACCAAAACATGGCACCCAGTTACTATACCTACATGTAAGAACCTGTGTGTACACACAACACACACATCCATGCACACACAGAGAGGCTGTTTTTACAAGTCCCTGTAAATAAAAGCTGAGAAGTGCAGAAAATGGAGTATTCGCACATGTTTACTTCTTAGCAAGATGGCAAACGCTGGTGAGGCAGTCATTAATCATGGCTAGATTCCACCCTGAAGATTGGCATTGACAGTGCAGCTACTCAGCCAGCACTGACTGTAACACTAGGACACAGATGCCTGTTTGATTTGGAAGGAACCAGGGGACATGATGGTGGGAAGCATGATACCATTCTCTCCACTTCTCTATCTCGCGGCCATGCAACATTACAAAATCAGCTGCTAACCATATGAAAACACCAACGTTAGAGACAGTGTGAGAATAAAAATATTGTCATTATTTCCACAGCATTTCTCACGTACTACCATGAAAAGCATACATAGGGAAATAACAAAGTGCGGCCATATACTATATATTATTATTTATCTTGTTCTAAAATGCTGTAACACCTTGGGAAAAAGTAAATATTTATTTTCATTTGGAAAATGTTAAACAGAAAATACATGTTGCATATCTTTGCTGGAAAATCATTTTTGTTGAAACCATATGGAAAGGAAAGGGGAATCAATTAAAAACAGAAATCTAATAAATCCAAAATATTTCCAAATGAAATGCTTGTGGTAAGCTAATTTCTTGTAAACAGTGGAGTCAAGTCACTTGAACAGTCCCAGATGGTGAACTAACTTTGTGGTCTTAAGCTAAAAGTCAGCCAAAAAAACTACACTTTTATTATCTATGTAGTAGGAAACATGAGATTCACAATCAATCAATATTGTAGTTTTTTTTTTCCAAAACTCTCAGGGCCATATGCATAGGCAAAGCCTGCCAAAACCTAAATTCTGGTATATGACAAAGAAAAACAAAAGTTAGGGTGATGAGTACTTTTATTAGTGTACTACTAAATCAGGCTCTATGAATGTACTTTTTAAAATAGTTCTGAAATGCAAATACAAAGGCAAGTAGCCATCATGGGGCTCCCTCTGTTATTAACCACATGAAATTTTATTGAAGAAAAAGTTAAAACAATGATGATTTCTAAAGTTAGGGTGTAAGTTTCTGACTTACGCCCTGCTTTGAAATTATACTAAGAAGAAAAGAAGAGCTTTCCTACCTGCTCCGCTGTCACTAATCCATCAGGAGCTTCGGGCACAGACTGTAGGGGCATGAGCTGGCATAACATGCCCAGGAGCAGGGCAACTTCTTTCATACTTCTCCAGCAACACACCAGCACTGCCTGAGCTGTGACATCACATGAGTGTCCTTCTTTACCTTAAAAACAAAAAACAAATTAAATTTAGAAATGTATACTGAATGACCACTGTTCATATTACAGAGCTGACGGCAGAGCTGTAATAATAAAGAAGATAGGCATCCTTGTTGACCGTTTTGCTAACGACGTCTGATCTTAGGAGTCACAGTTGAGGAAGTAAGACATGCATACAAATCCTACCTACAAATTAAAATCTGATTGGGGTACCAGAGATATGTAAGAGTGTTGACAAGAAGAAAAAGCACTTTGTGGCTAAGGCACTTGGGAAGACTTCATTCACAAAACTGGCCTTGGTGCTGGATGGACTTGTAAAATGAAGTTTCAGTAGCTTGAAAAGATGGAGGGAATGGGTGGGGAGGAAGATACAGGAATATAAAACAGAGTGAACAAAGATACAGAAGCAAAAAAGACCACCACAAGTGTTCAGGGAAGCAAAGAGACAAGTACAATCTGTTATACCATTAAGTCTGAGAACAAGTTTATTCGTGAATGGTTTATGAATTATCAGATTAAGTGAATCAGTGCCTCATTTTTCAAATTTATTTAGCTGTTTAGAATTTATTTCATTTCAAATTTATTAATTAAAAACTATCAGCAAACCTAAATTTTTCCTCTGGAAAAGAACAGTTCTCTCATTCTCACAGCTGAGCACAAGGGATTACAAACACGTCACAATCTAATAATTTGGTCCAGGTGGCTTTTACATTGGAAAGAAGACAAGATAAGCACACTGAAATCAAAATCAATCCAAAAAGAACCCAGAATCACATTTCACAGAATCTGAGAGCTGGAAAGGACCCCCAGGGCATCTAGTCTAACCCATCTGTACCCAAAAGGAATCTCCACTCTAACATATGCGTAGAGATGCACATGACATATCCTATTAGACTGATACTTAAGTCCTGCCCTCAATATGAAAACTGCAATTTGCTTTTGCTGATTTTCACAGGGACACATTCCAAACTGATAAACAATTTTTCCACAACGTAGCAGCAGCCCCACCTAGAGGACAGTCAACGCACTCCCGAGTGTTACTTGATCAGTTCTCTATACCACTATAGCAGCAAGCCAGGAACCATTTTAAATCTAGTCAGTGCAAGTGAAAACCAATAAATCCCTAAGAAACTCTTGGCTTCTAAATACCCTTTTACAACACAACAGAAAGTTACATAACACTGCCCAGTGATTAAATGGAAAGTGAGAGCTGAAATGTTGGAGCCTTGATATAACACAGAAGTTCCCATTCCATCCCAAGGAGAAAAGTTCACTTGCCTTTAAAAGTCAGCTTGATTTTAATGACTCCTGAAGCAGATAATCTTGAAACACAATGCTGGCAGGAGCTGTACACTTCCCCAACAACTGATGTCCATCAGTGCTTCACCAACTTACCCGGCAGCAACCTTCTGCCAATTCTCCCATCACAGCCTTATTTTTAGGCTTTCAAGATAGATTTCACAAGTCAAGGCTCTTTCATTAAGGATCCTCGTATGCTGCACTGGGGAAAAGTTTTCTAAACACATTACAGAGTCCTCCATGAGAGATCCTTCCTAGCTCCTCACCCCGGATAGAAGGGACCTTACATTCTCCAGGCTAGATGGTAGAGCCCAAAAACAGGACCCACCAGGCAGGACAGGCTTCCAGTGCTGGCCCAGTAATATCTGAGGTCCAGACTAGCTGAGCTTGGAGAGGCCTATCCCTTAAGACACTGACCAGTAGGAGATGAATTTTTTCACCCACAACAATTCATAAAGACTTTCAAAGTCAGGAGGCTGGAATTTGTAATGGTGGAAGGAGTACCTACACCAACCAGTCAATCAAGTCATAAGTGTTTCTTGGATACTCAACTATGCCAGGCACTAAGGAGACAAAAATAGTTCTGTCCCTGCCTTCAAGGAGCTTCAATTCTATGGAGAACAATGAAATCCTAAGTCCTTGAATCAAGTAGGTCTCTGGCATGGACATTCTCACAAGTAAGAATATCGCAAACACTACTTTCTAGAAATGCTCTGGTCAGAATTACCACCATAATGGTAATGATGACTGCTAGACTGGGAGGCGGGTACTATTTCAACCCCATTTGACAGAAGTGTCCAAGGACACACCGCTGAAGTTCGAGGCAGAACTTGAACTCAGGCCTTCTGTACTGCAAGTCCTTCGCTTTGCCCCCTGAGCTCCTTGTCAGACCTGCACCCTGACCGCCGAAAGGATGACAACCAGAGAACGTTCATCACGGCCTACTTAACAAGCACACGCACGGGAGAAATCTTTAACCACAGTTACGTCACCTTTCATTTCTGCAGACGTGGTCATCATCAGCCCACCAGCAGCTAAGTCCTCCAAACCACGATGGGTCTGTTTTTTTGTCATTTTGACCTGGTTGAAATAATCGTTTGTGTCTCGAGGCTGAATCTCATTGAGAATCATCTGCAAGTGACTTGCCATTTCTAAGAGAGAAATGATAACATGTGAGATTGAGAAGTCAATGGCTTCCATATCATACCCAGATCTTCCCCTACGGGTTCATGGTCCCTAAAAGCATGACAACTCCATCCATCACTCCATCCATCATTACTCACACTGAGGAGCAGCCAGGTATGAACCAGCAGGGCCTGCTGATGAGTGCCATGTATATGTGTGGGCACCCATGTGCAAGAGGATGAATGCCCACCAGCAGCACACACAAGGTGGGAAACAAGCAGATAGCAGAAAGGGAGGAAGGATGTCTCCAGGGGCTAGGGTCATTCTATAGCAGCAGCTCTTAACTTTTTTGTATGTCATGGTCCCTTTGGCAGTTTGATAAAGTTCAAGAATTCCTTCTCAGAATAACATTTTAAAATACACTGAATGAAAAACAGAGGGTTATAAAGGAAACCAATTATACTGAAAAATTAATATCAAAATATGTATTTTTTAAAGTTCACAGGTCAAGAATTCCTCTTTCATAGGGACCAATGAAATTACAGGTCTCTGAATACAGCATGTTACAGACAGTGTCTCACAATTAATAAATATTCAAGTCAGACCTGTAATCTCTGACTCATCACTAAAAAAGAAATCCAAAGCGTTTTTTGAATATCATGAGTTAAGAGTGAAGATGAAACTGAGAGAGAATCAGAAAGAGAATGACAGAGACAATCAGAGAGAAAATGAGAGAGAATACAAGAACCAGAAAAAGAAATAAATAACGAGCACTGGGGGAGAGGAGGGAAGAAGGAAGGAAAAGGGAGAGAGAGGAGGGAAAATGAGGAGGGAGATGGAGGGAGGGAGAAAGGGAGAGGGGAAGAAAAGGGAGAGGGAAAAGGAGAGAAGAGAACAGAAGACAACATTTTGGTGTGGGGTGGGTGTGTGTGTCTGTGTGTGTGTGTGTGTGTGTGTGTGTGTGTACTCCACAGGACAGGAGAACTGGGAGTGTGCTAGGGATGGGAGAAGAGGGTGTGAGCTTGAAGACAGAGGTGATGTCTCTTGTCCCTGTGGGCAGAAAAAGGCTGTGAACACCTGAAGGGGACAAGTCAGCTCTTGCCATGGAAAGAACACTAGATGTGGAGTTAGCAGACCTGCTACTAATAAAATCTGTGTGATTTTTCTGAGCCTCAGTTTTCTCTTCTGGAAAACAAGGGGAGTTGGACTAGAACAGGGTTTTTTTTTAAATTTTATTATTATTTTTCTTAATGTTCTACAATCACTACCACAAAATTAAGATTTTATTCCCCCCACACCTTTCCCCCCACTACCCTCCTCCCTCCCTGCGACAACATACAATTCTGTATAGGTTCTACATATACTTTCCTATTGAGCACATTTTCACTATAGTCATGTAATGTAGTCGAACTAAAATAAATGGAAGAAGTCATATAACAAATCAAAACATAATACACTAAAACACACAGATACACAAACATGATGTGCTACATTTTGCGAATGACTTCCATATTTCTTTCTCTGAGTGTGGAAGGCATTTTGTGTTAGAAAACCACCATTGGGATTTTTTTAAATAAGTTTTTGCGTTATTACCAAGTTCCAAGTCTACCAGAAAAAAACTCTCGCACACTGTGGTCGATGCTGTGCACAGAGTTCTTGTTCATCATTTCTTATGGTGCAACAGTCCTCCATTACGTTCATATACCATAATTTATTCAGCCATTCCCCAATTGAAGGGCATCCCCTTGACTTCCAGTTTTTGGCAACTACAAAGAGTGCTGCTATAAATATTTTTGTACATGGAGGACCCTTTCCCATTTTTATGGTCTCTTGGGGATGAGTAGTGATATTGCTGGGTCAAAGGGTATCCACATTTTTGTAGACCATTGGGCATAGTTCCAAACCGTACAACAGGGTTCTTAACTTAAGGTCCACAAACTTATTTTTAAAAAGCATTTTGATCCCTGTATGTCTGTGTAAGTGTTTCCTTAGTAATACTATGTATTTTATTTCAGGCATTTAAAAATATGAGTCTAAGGAGTTCAGAGGCTTTACCAGACCCATCAAAGCAGTCCATGTCACCAAAAAGGTTAAGAACGCCTAGTATAAATGATTTCTAAGGTCCCTCCTAGTTCTCACTATGACTCTACGACTCCCCAAAAGTTATTTATACAGGGTCTTAAGAAAATACTTGTGTAGCATTAAAAACTTTAATTACTTAAGTTGTATATATGATTGAAGTAATTTGTAAAAGTACCATTTACAATCAAATTTATTTAAAAAAGAAACAAAACTAGGACAACTATAGTGTGTAACTGTATACCTGATTCCATGATTAAAAATAAATAGTTACTATAGCTAAGAAGGAACTATATCCCTAAGGTTAGAAAAACTGTAGTTTCATCTCAGCTGTGAGTAGAAAATTCATTTTTCCTTTGAATATAATTTACAGATTATTTCTGCAAATAATTTAAATTATTTTTAATTTTAAATTATTGGTTTTTCATTTAAATTTAAACTATTATTTTAAAGAACTGAACATTTTTTAAAAACTAAAAATATTTCAAATTTTTAAAACTGCACCGATACTTTATTAAAGCTGTATTTAGAATATACCTTTTTATTGCAGAAGCTTTACAGTTCTAAACTTAAGGTGATATGAAAGTTAGACTGTACTCCCTAAGAAACCACCGCCTCCCTGGTCATAAAAACTGACAGGACAAACTAGTAATCGATACCCCACAGATCAGTGAACAAACACCTACTGAACATTTACTTTACGCCATACACAGTGCCAGGTGCTGGGTGAGCTAAGAGGCAGTGTCCTTTGCAACAAAGAAATGAGCACTTTGCTCTCATTCGTTATTTTACTTAAATTTTCTCCTTTAGGCCTAACACATTTCTGAAGAGACAGAGAATATGGATAACTTATTAAAGCTATATAAATGGCTATTGGTCAGATAACTGAAGGAAAATAAGGTGAGTCTACAATAAACATAAAATACTTGGGTTTTCTGGTTGGGTACCATACTGGGAGAACTCTCTCTTTATGGGAATTTAAAGTAAACTGCCTGTGCTTCCTAAGGTTGTACTACAGACAACAACAAAAAGCCACATAAAAACAGAGTCTGAGGCCTAAAAATGTTGCATTGTATTTTAAATTCCTTATCAATGAGAAGTATTTTTTTATAAGATCATTTTTATTATTGTTACAAACAATAATATTTATAAGAATATAACGATCATTCATGTTATATGAATGACCCGCAAACCTGCCTGATTCCCCGGCAACAGAGCTAGTGCTTTTCCAAGGCCAACCACTATCTACAAGTCTGGCTGTTTTTCTCTGCTGTTCAGATGAGAAAGGCAAAGGCGGAGGTTTAGTCCCTAGCTGGACAGCAAAGCAAAGAGTGGAGTCCAATCTCGGGAATCTCAGTGTCAAATTCTTGTCCAACTCATTTTCAGCAACATTTCCTGCCTCAAGTTATGTCTTGGGTTGGACAGGGATGATGCCAAATCAGCCTAAGACATCCCTCTTATGTTTACTGGCTACTTCTGAAATGTACTTGCCATTGGAGCTTGAAGTTACACTTAGAAACTTGGCATTGGGGGTAATTCAATTGTATTTGACTTCAAATCCAAAAGAAGAATTCCTTCCTAGCTCTTTATTGATCCAAAGCAACAGTCTCCTAGCTTGTCAGGATCCACTCTGATTGGGCAGGCACTTTATTGCTCTTAGCCAGAGTTGTCTATGGGATATCTCTGCCTTGGAACCAGGAGAAGCCTTAGCCTATGCCAGAACCTTGTGATGGTATCAGGTAGTCTTCTCATACATACCTTGTACCTACCTACCACACCTTTTCTTTGCTTCTCATGGATTCTCTCTGCTTTTTGCTAGCTGCATAACACATTGTTACTTCCTCCTTGCACCAAGCATAGACCCTGCCTAGAGACACCTCCTCAACCATGATCCACATAATCATGTTGTCCAAGAAAGAATCCAAATAAAGTATCTTTATTATTGGCTGGATCAAGGCAACACAAGACACATTTCTCACATTTCATTGAGACCAGAGATCACCTTGTCCAACCCCTTCATCTTAGAGATGAAGAAAATGAAGCCAAGAAACTTATGACCCAAAACTGCCTGCATAGCAAATAGCGAAGAAAGGATTCACATCCAGGTCCTTCTGTGGATAAATTCTCGCAATAAATTCATGCAAATAATTTCCTTACTATTAATATCATAACTCTTTATGACTTAGGATTTACATAGACGGAGCAGTAAGATTATTGCTATAAAAATTAAACCACCACAAGAGGGAACATGGCCCAAAAGAAACAAACTGATTTGTAGTCAGAAGATATGACTGAGCAAATTCCAACTCGGTGATGTTCTATCTGGGTTACCTTGGCCAAGTTACTTCATCTGTAAAATGAGGGAGTCTGATCTTTGCTGTCTCTTCCAACTCTAAATCTATGGCTCAATGAACCTTCAGCTTTCTTTCTTTTTTTTTTTTAAACTAATTTTCTTTGTCTTACCTGAATCAGTGTCCACTGGAATGAGGCCCTCTGGGGAAGAGCTCTGAACCACTGGTGCCACTACAGCAGAAAGCCGATAGGACGTCAAAATGAGCCTGGCCACAATGTGTCTCCATTCAGTCACCAACACTAGGTTGCTTTGAGGAAAACCAGAGGGATAAATTTAAGCACACAAAGCAAAACGAAGTTTACCAAAAAAATTTTTTAAAAGTCACACCTAATTCTCATGCAATTTTTTTTTTAAATCTTAAGACTGGTGAGTTCTTGTTTAAAATAAGTCAAACAAATCCATATTAAAATTTAGTAAGACAATAAAACATTCTGCTAGTCATCATTAATTCGATTGTATTTCATATCTAACTTAAAAGTTGAAGTGGTCAGTTACCTTCCCTACAACTTTTCAAAAGAAAGTGATCTGAATCAACTTACTTTAAAGATAACTGCTGAAAAGTCCCTATTATACAGTGAACTCTCCCATACATAGGAGACAATGCTGCCGCCTGGAGTAGAGAGCTTTCGGCCTGAGATATTTCTTTCTCAAGATTTTCTAAAAGGTGCCTAATAACTAGACAGGAGAGAAGAAAAAATGAGAAAAAGTTATTTTTTTAAAAATTAATATAAAAAAATTTTTTTAAATCCATAAAAACCAAACCTTTTGATCAAAATGGAAGATTTTCACTAAAAAAAAAGATATAGAAAGGTTATCTTGTCTATAACCCAATTTTTAGGCAAGAGTACCATTTCAAAGTTAAATCTAACATCATTCCTTTTCCTTATTCTTTCTGCAATATTCAGCTCTGAAAACCACTTGCTCCTGACAGTGTCCCATTATCATCTTTCACCACTGCCCAAGTCACATCTCCTAATACCCCTGAACCATTTTTCCCCACACCAGCTCTCGGGAGGAATCCATCTACCCACATGTTTTTTCTAATACCTTTGTGAAAGTAATTTCCATTTCCCATGCCCCTCTCTGCCCTCCCACATGACCCCACACCTTTCCTTCTCATGGGGCTATCTCTAGGTCTCCTACAGCCAAAGATGCAACCTGCTCTTTGATGATGAGTATGGCTGAACTATCTCATGAGCTGGAATCAGCAGCTAAACGGTTAGCTAGGGATGGAAGGTGAGGGAAAGCACCCACATGGGCTTCTGAATTTGGAATGCACATAATTTTTTCTAGAAAAATACAAAAACTCATAAACATACCAACTAACAGCATGGGTAGAGATAACAGATGTATGCCCTACTCCCCAGATCCAAAAGAAAAAGCAATACATTATTTTAAAGTAATATGATATGCTGGATTGGTTTTTTTTGTCTTAAAACTACATTAGCATAGCAATATGAGGAAGAAGGAAAAGGATTTTAAAATATAAAATCTCAAACTCTTTTTAATACACATCTTTAACTCTATGAAAAAGGACTTTGAGAGTCAGCTCAAAGCTGAATGGGTTGTTGAGAAGCACATTTGAATATAATATAGCATAAATGTGGCATAATGTAGCATAGCACAGCAGAAGAATATAACATAATATAGCATAAGACAGAATAGTACAGTATAATGTAGTATGTAGAATAATATGACATAAATTTAATATAACAGCATAAGAGAATAGTATAGCATAGCATAACAGAATATTATAATACCATAAGCATAAGATAGTGTAGTATAACATAAATACAATATAACATAGCATAAGATATATAGTATAATATAGCCATATAAAATAACATAATATAATCATGGATACCCATGGCATACTTGGAAAACTACTGAGGAAAAGGATGTGTTTGTATAAAGTTTAAATGTTTACTTTTCAATCAATATTGTAACAGAGAGAAGAGAGGTATTGTAAGATGTATGGTTTGATAAATGAAATTGAATGGTCTTTAACTCAATACAAACCCATTAATGTGTTCCTTTCCACAAAAGCAACAGGCTCCTCTCCATGGCTCTGGCAGGGTGATGGCCCGGGGGGATCGTTAAAGAAAGCAGCCAGGGCTGCCAGCAGGCCCTCTTGACCAATTAAGAACCTCAGCAGATAGGAGGCTGTGACACAATCGTATGGTTTGGTACTAGTGCTCAGGTCCACTGCTGCACGGAACAAGGCTTGCAGTTTCAAAGGATCCTAAAAAATCAAAAACATGCTGAGTCACCTTTCACCGCAGCATCCACATTCTTTAGTTTCTATATCCGTTAATATTACTACTTAATATTATTATATTATTAATCAATGTGGTTTCAGCAATTATGAACTGCTAAAAAAATAATGTAATAATAACAGAGGACAGGCACCAAGAATAGCTATAAGGATCATAACTTAGAAACTCATCATATGTGTTGGGAACCTTACACCATGATGTCCACACACACACACAAACACACACACACACACACACACACACACACACACACACACACACGCTTTCTTGAGAAGCAACAGCACAGACAGAGAGCCAGTCACAGAGACAGGACACCTGCCTCTGACTTATACTGAGTGACTGAGTGACACTGGACAAATTACTTAATCTCTGTGTGCTCTAAGCCAAAGGTGTCAAACCGGCAGTTTCCAAAAGGAAACAGATCAAAATGTAATTGGGAAATGTTTAAAAAGAGAAATAAAATCACACTACAACACAGATAATGCCGATTTTTGGTTTTCTAAATCGATATGTTGCTTGCAGGGATCTGCCTTGTGCAGCCCTTTAAGATGCAGAGAAGATAATGAGAGAAGAAAATATGCTCATCTGGAAGTTCCCTGTGCCAATGAAATCCCAAGTCAGTCAGAAACAAATCATAAATATAAACATAATTATAATTATCACAACATAATCATACAGTCAGAAGAAAATCATAAAAACCACCTACGAGGGCACAGAGGGATCTACCTTGGTGACAAGAATACCACATCAATGAAGTCATGGATATTTTTAAGTCTCACAGTGTGTGTGTTGTGTGTGTGTGTGTGTGTGTGTGTGTGAGAGAGAGAGAGAGAGAGAGAGAAAGAGATTGAGAGGAGGGAAAGAGGAAGGAAAAGAGAGGGCAGGAGGGAGAAAGGGAGAGAAAGAGAGAATAAGAGAGGAGCCAAGATGGCGGAGTAGAAAGACTCACGTATGCTAGCTCTGAATCCACAGCCCATAAATTTCCTGTAAGAAGAACTTCCCACAAGTTCTGGATCACTGCAAGGCGCACAGAAACACAGTGGAAGAGATTTCCGTTCCAGAGAGCCCTGGAGAGCGGTCCCTAGGGGTCCGTCGCGCCCCAGAAAGCAGAGCCCACCCCAGCGCTGCCCTGGCCACAGCCCCCAGAGGAGCAGATCCGAGCAGGCTTCAGGGACGGAATCTCCGGCAGCCGGGAAGGTCCCTCCGCCCACAAGCGCTACAGGTCAGTGAGAGAGACGTCTGGGCTGGCCGAGAGGGGAGCGGGGTGTCTCCGTGGCTTGGGCCCCCTCAGGAGGCAATGGTGGAGGCAGTAGTGGAGGCAGCGGCGGCGGCCCAAGCAGGCAGGCATAACTTCAGGTCTCTACATAAAGCCCCTGAGGGAGCTGAGCCTGGGAGGCGGCCCTGCCCCCACCCCAGCACCAGAACTTAAGCTCACATTGAATAGCAGCCACTCCCACCGCGGAAAGCCCTGAGACTGGGAAGCAGCATTTGAATCTCAGACCCCAAGCATTAGCTGGGCAGATCTAGGCAGGGGTGGAGAGGAATCTCAGAAGTCAGGCAACTGGCTGGGAAAATGCCCAGAAAAAGGAAGCAGAATAAGACCATAGAGAGCTACTTTATTGGGGAAGAGATGTTCCTTCCTCCCTTCATTTCTGATGACGAAGTACAATGCCTGCCATCGGAGAAAGATGTGGAGGTCGGGGCTTCTCTATCCCAGAGAGCCGAGGTGGGTGTCCGGTGGGCTCAAGCCATGGAAGAGGTCAAAAAGGATTTTGAAAATCAAGTTAGACAGGTAGAGGAAAAACTGGGAAGAAAAATGAGAGATGCAAGAAAAGCATGAAAAACAGGTCAATATCTTGGCAAAGGAGACCCAAAAAAATGCTGAAGAAAATAATACCTTGAAAAATAGGCTCACTCAATTGGCAAAAGAGGTTCAAAAAGCCAATGAGGAGAAGAATGCTTTCAAAAGCAAAATTAGCCAAATGGAAAAAGAGGTTCAAAAGCTCACTGAAGAAAATAGTTCTCTCAAGATTAGAATGGAACAGATGGAGTCTAATGACTTTCTGAGAAACCAAGAAATCATAAAACAAAACCAAAAGAATGAAAAAATGGAAGAGAATGTGAAATATCTCATTGGAAAAACAACTGACCTGAAAAATAGATCAAGGAGAGACAATTTAAAAATTATGGGACTACCTGAAAGCCATGATCAAAAAAAGAGCCTAGACATTATCTTTCATGGAATTATCAAGGAAAACTGCCCTGAGATTCTAGAACCAGAGGGAAAAATAAGTATTGAAGGAATCCATCGATCACCACCTGAAAGAGATCCAAAAAGAGAAACTCCTAGGAACATTGTGGCCAAATTCCAGAGTTCCCAGGTCAAGGAGAAAATATTGCAAGCAGCTAGAAAGAAACAATTCCAGTATTGTGGAAATAAAATCAGGAGAAAGAGAGAATAATAGAGAGGAGGGAGGGAGAGAGGGGGAAAAATAGAGGGAGAGAGAGGGAGAAAGAGAGAACAAGGATGGAGAGAGAGAGAAGAAGGTATGCAGGCAAGGATGTGTGTGTAAATGGCACAGAACCAAAGTAAGAGGAGAGCCTTAAAAACAATAAAATTCTCAAAGAGTTTTCATCCCATGAGAAGTGCAGAACTACACACAACCCAGGCACCCCTGGACATGGGGAGGTTGGTTCTCTGTCTCATCAGAAAAACTCCACAAACAGGTAAACCAGTGAGAGGGCAGAGCAAGAGGAAACACCTCAGTGTCTCAGACGCAGGAGACACTCAACAAGTTGTTCCTCAATGAGTTTCTTGGCGAAGACTCCAGCTCTGCAGATGCTCTGCAGCTTAGCAATGCCACAGGGAAACCAGAAGAGATACTTCCCACAACGCCAAAGTCACTGGCACTGGCAAATGGGTAAGATTTTGTCATCGGAAATGACGCTGAAGATGATGCACTGATGATGCAGCTTTGCTGTTACACTCTAAGGAACTGCGGCCCTCTCCATGTGCCATGCCCCCATTAGACTGTGCCAATAGGGGCAGTCTTAGTATCGCCACCATAGAGCACCAGCCCTGGCACACAGTAAGTGCTTCATAAATGTTTTTTCATTTCTTCATCAATCATTTCCCTGATGTGTGACACCACAGAATCCACCCAATTCTTAGGGCCAGAACAGCTAAAAATGAAAGTTCGCAGCTTTGGGGCCAGACCACAGTAAACTCTTTCTTTTGCTGGCTTCTAGCAAGAGCCCCAGAATGTCTGCCCAGAGGCAGAGCTGGACAACTTAAACCTGGGAAGTTCCCAATATACCCAGCTTGTTATAGAAATCCCCACACTACAACTGCAGTATTAAAGAAGCAAGCCTTCACTAAGCTCCCCTACCCAATTCAGAGAAGTAGGTGCAACACATGACAGTGAAGGAAGGGTGTGTGGGTTTAAGAGCTGGGTTAAAGTTCAAATAGTCAGAATGCCTGAGTTTCATTCTTCATTTTAACCATTACTGGATCTGGGGGCCACTGAAACATCACTTACCTCTCATCCCTAAATTCGGCTGTTCAGTCTACTAAAGGAGAGGTTCCAAAAGTTACTTAAATATTGCTGGTGGTATGTTTTGGAATCAAAGACAAAACGACCTCGCATTTCATCTTTCTTCAAGAAAGGAAGAGTTGGGGTAAATAAAATGGTCCGAAAATGCCAGACACTCCTTCCGGCCAAGAGCTACGGCTCCTCCGCTCAATGATCGTAAGAAGCAAGGCTTTTTTCACTTCCTAACTTCCTCTTCCTCTCTACCTACATTCCGATAGATCTATTAATGATAAACGAAATGTTCAAAAGACAGAGGAAGAGGAGAAACAATGGGCCTGGGAGATCCACAAACCGGATTCTCTGTCCCTGAGAGGGCAGCAGAAACAGTATTGGTTTTAGAGTTCAAATCCTCATTCAGATACTTAGTGCCTACATAACCTGGCCAAGGTATTTCCCCTTTCTTCTCCTCCTTCTCTTCCTCTGAAAAAGGAAAGGTTAGATTAAATGGTGTTTAAAGTTTCTTCCTGCTTCAAATCCTTCTAGAGTACGAAGACCCGGGTTTACCACCCTTGTCAAGTGACTCAGTTTCTCGAAGCCTCAATTTCTTCATCTGTAATATGAGAGTATTGGACTGAGCCATCTCTAAGACACTTCTGGCTCTAGAGAAACAAAAATTAGAAGCTGCTCCTACGTACAATGAATGCACATTTACATAGGTGAGAAAAAACAAAACCTCCAAATACCTGAATATGTATGACAGTTTTTGGCAACTTCATCAAAAGATCAAATGCTAAAATTTTCACTTCCTCAAATGTGCTTGAAAAACATTCCATTATTGTTTCGACTCGGGGAAAATCAATCTCATGACTCAGCTGAAAAACCGCTTGAGTTTTACCTAATTTTAAAACAAAAACAAGCACATATCTTTCAAAAGTCAATAAAAGTGGAAGAAACTTTACAATTATTTGTTAAGATTTGCAAAAAATAAAGACAAGATCAAACACATCTCTTAACCACAAGTGCATACCTCAACATAATAAATGTACTCTCTACTCTCTCTTTCTTATATGACACTTTTGATGTTATATGATCGAATACATCGGCAGTCATCTTTAGTACTAACATTTGCTTAAATAAATGACTGCTTCATAGCCACACCACTTTTCACCACTTAATGACTCTATCTACCACATTCCATTCAATCACTGTTCCAAGACAGCTCTTCTCTCTGTAGGGCCCCCAGTGCATTCCCCCGTCACTGTCATGGGCCTCTGAACTCCTTCAACTCCCTCCCTGAAGTTCTACCAAATCTATTGCATGCTTAAGTCACTCTGCTCCCGGTCTCCATCTTGCTTCCCTCCACCTCTGTCCCTTTGCCCTTGTGTCCCATATGTCAGGCATGTATTTTAGAGTTATCTCGCTGCCCACTGACAGACATGGCTTTTTCTATCAGTCTGCAAACTCCTTGAGAGCATGCTCTAGCTTACATCTATCTTTGTATCCAAAGCATTAAGCAGGGCAGTCTTGCACAGTAAGCTCAGTAGTTGCTCCCTCCCTCCTTTCAACTCCTGGAGCACTTGTTATCTAAGCTCCCTGAAATTTCTGCTTATATTTTTAAAAGTTCTGTCTTCCCAGCTAAATCACAGGCTTCTCAAAGGCAGGAACCACGTCTTCAACCTTTCTCTATTCCTAGCATCAATGCAGAGAGTTCACTTAATAAATATGTGATGACAGTAACAAAGTAGGGCCTAGACCATGATCCACTGGTCCTACCATCTTTATCTAAAATCATGTAAAGTAGGACAGGATACTATTCCCAAGACAATATAGGCAGGAGCTATAGCCTTGAAGGCAGGGGATGTTTTATTTCTGCATTGGCATCCCTAGCACCTTGCACAGTACTTTGTGTAGAGTAGGTGCTTCATAAATATTTGTTGTATTGAATGAACAACAACCACATTAAGTATATGAGACAGACTCTTTGTGGTGGTGGCCAAGAACTGGAAGTCAAGGGGATGCCCATCAATTGGGGAATGGCTGAGTAAATTATGGTATATGAATGTAATGGAGTACTACTGTGCCACAAGAAATGATGAACAAGAAGACTTCAGGGAGGCCTGGAAGGACTTATATGACCTGATGCTGAGCGAAAGGAGCAGAACCAGGAGAACTTTGTGCACAGCAACGACCACAGTGTGCGAGAGTTTTTTCTGGTAGACTTGGAACTTTGTAATAACACAAGAACTTACTGAGAAAAAAAAAAATCCTAATGTCGGTCTTCTAAGGCAAAATGCCTTCCACACTCAGAGAAAGAAATGTGGAAGTCATCTGCAGAATGTAGCAGATCATGTTTGTGTGTGGGTGGGTTTCAGTGTATTATGTGTTGATTTGTTATATGATTTCTTCCATTTATTTTAGTTCGACTACGTAGCATGAATATAGTGAAAATGTGCTCAATAGGGAAGTATATGTAGAACCTAAACAGAATTGTATGCTGTCATGGGGAGGGAGGGGGGTATTGGGGGAAGGGTGGGGGGGGGATAAAATCTTAACTTTAAGGAAATGATTGTAAAACATTAAAAAAAAATAAAATATAATAAAAAAAAAGTATATGAGACAGAAAAAACCATTCTCCAACAGATATTTAGTTGTCATAAGTAACCAATCTACCATTCTAAAGCAAACCTTCCATTCCAGTCAGGCTCCCCCTAAAAAGGCTTCCTACATTTCTAAACACCTCTTCACCTAACCAGTTTTGCACCTGCTCCAACTCTCCACACAAAGCCCACACTGGACAATGTGGCTGGAAGGGGTTTCTATCCTCTGAACCAGAAGAGCCAGCAGGGAGCAGCAGCAGGAGAGTCAGAAGACTTGGGTTTGACTCTGTCACCTGCTAGCTGGGCAGCCATATGAGCTCACCTCATTCCTCTCTGCCTCAGTTTCCTCACGTGTAAAATGTAAGGGTTCGAACAACAATTTATACAATAACAACATACACGGTAGTAGGTGACATTGTGACAGTAGATATTTCCCATTATTCTTCTTTCAGCTGCCTAATAACCACAATTACTACAGCAGACTAGGCCATTCATCTCAGAGGTTCTTAACCTAGGATCCCTATGAAAACAATTACATCTTTATTTTCATTTTCCTTCGATTTCTTCTGTAATCTAATGCATTTTATTTTATGCATTTTAAAATACCTTTATGAGAAGGTGTCTATAAGCTTACCATACTACCAAAGGGTCCATAACACCAAAAATGATAAAGGACCCCTACTTTATCTAGTTATATTTCAATTAATCAAGAGAATGACTGAGGATTGAAGCATTCAGATATATTCAACTTTTACTTACTATAAAAAATTGAAACTGGTACTACTAAATGTCAAAGTAACAATGACAGGATCACAAGTTCCCTTCAAAATTCAACTCAAGCACTGTATCTTATGTGGATATGGATTTGAATTTGGATTAAACTGAACCTGAATCTGAATCTCCCTGTTCCACCAGCCGCTAATGCCTTCTTGTCGTTCCTTATTTAAGATGAATTCAAACACACAGAGACAATCTTTGCTCCTGTCCAAACTGAATGCCCTTTCCAGCATTAAGCGAGGGATGTGCCTCTGTTTGCGCCAAGGCCAGCAAAACTGATGCACAACCCAAAATCAAGAAAGAAAAAAGGAAATCATGCACAAGGCTCCTATACAAAAGAAACTCTGCACATGCATAAACATAGTAACTCACTTCAAATGTAAAAAAATGACTCAAAAAGAAAAGTCAAATGTTCATCTACCACAGGAAGAAAAAAAAGCAAAAAATGGTTTAAAACCAGAGCACCTGGAAATGACACTCTGAAACTGACTTTCTGTAACCTGAGTGGGGCATGACCTCTGAGACTCTGCAAGAAGCCAGTGTTTGTATCACCAAAGGCTTATGGGACAAAGAGCAAACAAAAGAATCACATTTCAGCCACAAAGCCTTGCTAGGGATGTTCTATGAGGCAGAAAGAACAATTACTCTTTTAAGATTTTTTTTTAAAAGAACAGATTGATACTATCTGGGGAAAATGGTTGTGGGTGATCCTGCTTTAAAGTCAGCCTTAGTTTGTGAAAACCACAGTTACCAGTTGACCAGTAATAACCACTTTAGAGAGCTGAGTTTTTGTTTCCCCAGTTGGGAAATCTGATTGTAGCTAAACAAGATCTATTCTAGCTTGTCAAAAACTCCCTCATTTAGGCAAACAAAAACAAAAACCCATTTACTAGAACCAAAAGAAAGCAGACTGACTTTTGGGGAACATAATCTTCCTCCCAAATTATAGTGAAAACTTACCTTCTGGGACAGGAAACAATTCAGCTATTGAGCCTAAAATGGTTAAGGCTGAAAACTTGGTTGAGTGGGAAGAGCCAGGAAACAGAGCTCCAAAAAGACTGTTGCATATGGATGACATGAAATCCTAAAATGAACAACAAAACAACAGACAGAAGAGCTAACTCAAAAGGGTGAAAACGATTATTTTCAGAAAAGGATTTGGAGGAGTGTTTCTAAATGAAGAAGACTTTCAACAGTCAAGAAGTCAGTCAAAAAAATGTATAGATCACCTACAATGTGCCAGGCACTGTGCTAAGCCCAAACATAGTCCCTGCCCTCAAGGAGCTAATATTCTTATGGAGAAGAAAACAGGAAAAGAATTACTTAAATATAAGACTTAACACAGTAGAAAAGGAACATAGTCTCAGAGTCAAGATGACAGGAAAGGAATGACTTCCCTACCTTTTCCTCTGTCTCATACCACACTTCACACAAGCTTCCATCCTAACTGGACATGCATTATTTTTTTACCTCTATGTCTTACTTAGCTCATGCCATTCCCTAGGCCTGGATGGAATACATTCCCCCAGCTTCACTTTTTAAAATCCCACCCATCCTGCAAAACCCTGCTGAAAAGCTATCTCCTCATGTCAGATCCACTACAAGGAAATAATCTTTTCTGACTCAAAACTCACAGAGCACTTTATCCCTACCTCACAGCCTTAGGATTATAGGGTCATAGCTTGAGAGCTAGAAGGGAGTCCAACTCTTCAATCACAGTTTATTATTCTTTTTAATTGTTTTAACAATTAAAATTAACATTAAAATTAACTAACAATTCTTTTTAATTGTTTTAACAAAACATTAAAGCAATTTAAGGCTATTTTTGAAACTTAACAATAGCAGGATTCATGGAATTTAGATTTTATTTTTTATAATATGTATTTTATATTTATACATTATACATATATATTTATATTTACATATATTATGTATATATATTTATATATATTTATGCATTTATACATATTTATTTAGTAATAATGGCACTGATATAATTCTTTAAGGGGAGTACTACCATCATTATTCCCACTTTACAGATGGCTCAGAGATTCAGAAACTTGTCCGTGGCCACACAGCGACTGTCATGGTTGATGTGGGAGCCAAGGTCATTCCAGCTCTAAGCCTAGCACCATGGTTTATCCTTATATGATACTTTAAGCCTCAAAATGTAGAAACTTTTAATAAATTAGAGGAACAGAGGAAGAGAACAGAGAGAGCTCCCCATCCCAGGGGTTTCTTGACCATGTAAAACTTCAGGGGTTTGAGATAACTAAACTTCTCCACTGGCTGTTAGCTTCCTAGAACAGTGAGGACACCCTTTGTGTTAGTCTGGAATAAAGAAAGGCATTGGACTAGTGACTTCACTGATAAAGGCAACTCCCTAGATGAGGAAATGCCCTCTACCAGTGAAAGTCAACACTGGCTCTGTCACACAGAGCCTTAGAGACATGCCCAGGGCAAGGAGCGGGGAAGTGATTGGCCCAGAATTACTCAGAGGTGGGCCCTGAACCCATGTCATTCTGACCTCCAGGTTGGCTCACTGCCCACTACTCCAGAATGATGTGATTCCTCTCTACTATCACAGAGGGCTAAAAGAGAAACATACTATCACTTTCCCAAAAAGGATCAGTTTCTTCCTACCCACTGTTTTTGGCCTTCTTTCTCTACACAGCTGGAAGCTTAGGATTCTGTTTGGCACCATGACCACAGAACAGATCAGTCAGAATCTGAACTTCGGTCTCCAAACACAAAGTCTAGCATTTTTCTGAATGCTTACCCCAAATTAAAGTGAAAGTCACAAAGGCAGCACCTGGGTCCTCTGGAACCATGTCTGAGCTTTCCACTAATCTTTAGCTACTAGTATCTAAATGCAGTGGCCTGGTAGAACTGCAGAAAGATGGTGAGGTCTAGATCCAGAAACCTTGAGTTCAAATTCCAACTCTGCTCTTTGCTCTGTACCTTTATCTGGGTAAGTCCTTGAGCTCTTCTAGGAGTTCCTCCATGTCTAAAAAGAGGGGCCTGGACAAGATGGTCTTTAAGGTACCTCCAAAGGCAGGACAAGTCACATTAAGACATTTTTAGCACTTTAAGGTTTACAAAGCAATTTTTCTCCAACCAGATCCATGAACCAAAATCAGGGTAGGAGAAGGAGAAATAAAAAAAGCACAGAAAGCCACCAGCCTTCAAGAGATTTCCATTTGTTTCCCTTTAATGCCTCATTTCTATTTTTGCTTTTATTTAAAAAAAAACCAATTCTGATTTTCTAGAAATCTATTACCTACCTGATATTGCTGTAAAGTCTCAGAAGGATTCTCCTCAGTCGAATCATTCACAGATTCTTGCTGGGACTTGCTTTGCTCCAATTTGTAAAGTACCTGAGAACTTTCCTGTATCCTACTGAACAGCTTTGGGAAAAAAAGCATAGAAACAAAATGAAGGAAGGATACAAAAGCATAAATATCAGGATATAAGTAAAAACTTACCAAATATAAAAAAATATGATTCTAGAGCCCTGTTCAACTGTTTCTTTTATGGAACACCTTACTATCAACAACAATGTAAATGTGTGTATGTGTGCAAGTCCATGTGTATGTATGTGTGCATATACGTGTGTGTATATATGTATCATGCATGTATGTATATTTCATATATACATGTACATATACAGAGAGAGAGAGGCAGGGAGGGAGGAGCGGCATGTGTGTGCATGTAGGTATGCGAGTGTTTGTGAGTGTGTGTGCGTATTTGTGCGTATTTTCCGAACCTGCAAGTTCATCAGTGGAAAACCCTCCCACCGAGGAAACTCCATTTACCAACGTGGATCAGCAACTGTTCAGCATCTTAGAGTCTTACAGAGTTGCCCCAGGCACTGAGGGGTTAAGAAACGCAACCAGGGTCAGAGAGACATTATGCCATATAAGCAGTACTAGAATCCAGGCTTTCCTGACTCTGAGGCCAGCTCTTAACCACTAGCCCATGTTGTCTGTGTGTGTCTCCATCTATAAAGTGGTCCTCTAAACCCAGGGGCTCTACTTTGATTCAGAAGGAGTGTAAGTTCAACCAAGAGGAAAGTGGGAAGTTGGATGGTATCCCACACTCCTGCCCCCACAGCTAGTCCATAGGCTTGTCTCTAACACAATTACACCCTGCCCCCAACCATCCTCCCCCATAAAGGGCACAGGCCCCCTCAGGGCATTTATAACCCACTTAGATTCAGGTAATCACAAAAGCTACAGAGGCAAAATTCCCCAAACCCTCCAATTAGCCCCACCTGCCTCCCCATTACATCATGGCTATAGAAAGCACCCCTCCATAGAGGGCTCTGAATTCTAGGGCAGTAACCAGTGACTTGACTCCCTTTACTTTATATTTTTCAACAGGAAAGTGAGTAGTATAGGATGAGCAGACACGGATGGGTCACAGTGATATTATCATTCCCTTTGAATACAGAGGATACTTGCAAAGCCCTTGACAACAACAATAGCATTTATATAGCACCTACTGTGTGCCAGTAATATGCTAAGCATATTAAATATTATTTCAAATATTATTTTCATCCAATTCTCACAGCAACCTTGGGAGGTAGGAGCTGCTATCACTCCCACTTTAAAGATGAGAAAACTGAGGCAAACAGAAGTGAAGCAACTTGCCAAAAGTCATGCACCTAGCCATGGAGCCAGATTTAAATTGTCTTCATTCATTCATTCAATAAACATTTATTAAATGCCTTCTATGTGCCAGGAACTATGTTAAGTGCTTTTTACAAATACTCTCTCATTTGATGCTCATAACAACCCTGGTAGGTGCTAAAATTTGTAAAAATCCACCCAACTATTCCTGACAACTCAACAAAAAGTATATGGAAGGGAGAGTGATATCAACAAAATACATCACTGAAAGCAAAACTGCTGGTAAATAATGATGACATTTTCCACTTTTAATTTTAATCTTGAAGACTCTACTGTGCAAGCCTCTACTAGAGGCCTGAGAAGGAACTTCAAGTGTTCTATCCCCAGCCAAGACTGTACCTACGCCCCTCTTCCACAAGGTAGTCAGAGAAGGTGGCCTCGTGACTTATCCCACTGACAAACATCAGTGACACTCTCAGTGAGGACGTGCACTATGGTAATTTACGTTAAGTGCCTGATCCCTTGCCTGGCACACAGGTAGGTGGTTAATAAATGTCCTTCAAGGTCACCTTTTGCAGGAGAGAACAGATCTGCTGCCTCATGCCAGGAGACTGACTGTTCAGATTGTACAGAATAAAGAACTGAACCAGGTGCATCTCTTCCACAGAGACGATTTCAGTGCTGCGGTGACTTTCACAGAGCAAACCTAAAGCATCAATGCGAACCTAAGAGAGTAAAAACAAGGAAAAAAAACACTTAATTTTCTGATGAGATCCAGCAGGACACAAGGTTTCTTAAAAGACTGAAGCGACCACGTAAGCCCTAACTAGCAGGAATACCACTGACACATGGAGATGGGTTTTGGTTTTTTTTGATGTTTTCTTCCCTGTCTCCTTTTCATTGATTTTATTGATTGCTTCAACCTCTCAGGCAGAAGCCCTGCGTACATGCAACTGAATCTCCCAAAACACACAACAGGCAAGATAAAACAGCATAAAAGACTATAATCACTAGTCAGGCATGTTCCACTGGGCATGTACAAAACTTCACTGAGCCCCGTCAACTCTTCCTTCATGGCATCTCTGAGATTCATCCCTTCTTTGGGACTTCTGTTTCCCAAGTGTTCCTTGCTCCACACCTGGATTGCCAGCTAGTACCCAGTTTCTTGGCTCTCCTTACTCTGGTCCATCATGCCAACAGAAATCAAATCAATCTTCCTCAAACTTTGTTTACAGTATGTTGATGGGGTTCTTTATTAGTACAGTTTTCAATCCACGGCATGACTTTGCCCTTCCTTACTCAGTCCCTCCAATTATCCATACAATCTCATCACTCATTACTATCAACGCTGCCCATCTGTCAAGCCAGTCCTGTCCACTGGCCCCTACAAACACCATCCCCTACCGCTAATATCTATTACTCATTCATATTTCTGTGCTTAAAACAGCCAAACAGCCAGCAACACCCTCTAAGTTCCACCTTTCATGGTCTGGGTCAAGACTCACTTTCTACAAGAATCATTCCCTGACTAACCGACCCTGTCCTGACCACTGTCTTACTCAGTGTTCCACCAGCACTTACAGTTTCTGTTTATTCTTCTATATTTGAACTTAATTATCTTATCATTTGTTCCCTAGTTGTTTTATGTATGTTTGTCTTACCTTCATAAATAAATTGGAAGATAATTTAAGATAGGAACTGTCTTCTAAATTTACTCCAACTCAATAGCTACTTATTAAGCAGTTATGATGCCTGCAGAGCTTATGATCTACTGGTAGGATACAATCTCTACACAACCAAGTAAAATATAAATGTATAGTGTGATAGGTGCAAAGGAAGGATCCAAAGTACTTTAGGAAAAGTTGAGGAGAGAATATTCTCATATGTAGGAAATCAGAGAAAACTTGATAAGGTGGGACCTGGCCCAAGTCTAGTTGGAAAAGGAGGATTCTAAGAGGCTGAGATGAGTAGAGAGGGTATCTCAGGTATGGCAGGGCTTTTATAAAAGTCATGGGAAATGGCTTGTAGTTCAGTTTGGCTGAACGTAGATGAAAAGGAGTAATATGAAACAAAATTTGCAAAAGATGGTCAAAATCAGTTTAGAGAGGGCCTTGAATGCTAGGCTAAGACCTCCATGTATTATGCTAAAGAAAGCTTTTTTAGCTTTTTTAGCAGAGGTCAAGTGAGTAACTGGGAACATTGTTTAAGCAATGGTATGAAAGACGACTGGAAAAGAGAAATACTGGAGGCACAGAGGCAAGTTGGGAGGCTATTATAGAGAGAGGTAATGAGGGCCTGACCTACAGTGGGGATGGCATGAGTGGAGAGAAGGGGAAGGATGCAAGAGATGTCATACAGACACAACTGCTAAGACTTGGCATCTGCCTACTTTGGAATGGAGTGTGATGGTGGAGATGCATTAGAAAGAGGAAAGTCAGGGATGGCTCTGAGGTTCTGAAATTCAGCTCATCCCATAGCTTTGGCTCTGCAGATAGTGGCATTATCAACAGAATCCGGGAAGCTGGAAGGAGGGAAGGTTTATGAGAGGAAAAATTCTGTTTTGGAAAAGCTGCATTGAGATATGATAGAATATACTGGTGACAATGACTGCTAGTCACTTGGAATTCCAAGGTAGGAATTCCCCAGGCTCCTAACTGAGGAGCCATCTTCAACTCCTCACCCCACATGTCCAGCCTGGCATCATGTTCTGTTGACTTTGCCTTTGTAATGTATCTCTTATGCTCCCTCTTCTGAGCCTGCCACTACCTGTGTGCAGGTCCTCCTTACCTCCCACCCGGACAACTGCAATCTCCTGCTGATGGCTTTGCCTGCCTCAAATCTCTCCCCACTCCAGCCCATCCTCAATCAGTCTGACCTTGTTATCCAGAGGCTTGTACTACCTCGAGGACCAAACACAAAATCGCTCATTTAACTTAATAATCTGACACTGCCAACCTTTCCAGTCTGCTTACACTTGACTCCCTTCCACGACTTCTCATTCAGTGATCTAGTAACACTGGCTTCCTCATTAACAACATCATCCAAACCTATGCCTTGTCTGTTCCCTACACCTGGAATTCTCTCCCTCACCATCCTGGCTTCCTTCAAGTCCCAACTAAAGTGGGAAAGTCCAGGGGTCCAGATCCCACCCCTACCATTGGTACTAAGTGTACCTCTAGTCTTTCTAAGTAATGAGAGGAAAGAGAGCTATGAAATGAGGGGAGGGCAGCATGAAGGGAAAGGGTTGCTGTTGTTTATTTGTGTTTCAAGGAAGGAGAGAGACCTGATCATGTGTGCAGACAGTAAGAAGCAACCAGAAAAAAGGAAGATATTGAAGGGACAGGAAGGGGAGGAGGAGAAAGGAAGGGATAAGATCGAAGCCACAAGTGAAAGGCTTGCCTTGGACAAAAGAAGGACCACCTCTTCTCTGAGACTGGAGCACAAGCAAAGGATAGGTAAAGACAGAGCCACTAAGAGACATGAAGGCAGGGAACCAAGGGAGCTCGCTGAAATATGGCCTCCATCTTCTCAGGACGCCAGGAGGCAGTCATCCACCCAGAAAGGGCAGAAGCCAGGGAGTAGGGAGGTTTTAAGCAATGTGATAAGAGAGCTAGTCAGAGGGTAACGAAAAGGACTGGGCCCAGTCAGGACGATTTTATGAGCTCCCTGGCAGCCTCCAGCAGCCCAGGAGAAGAGAAGGCAGATGGATGGTGGGACTGAACCAAGGTCGAGAGTGAACAACAGAAGAAGGGCAAAGAATTTCAGGGTAGAGGACGATCGGTATCCCCTTCCTGGCCCATAGCAGGAGACTACAGCATAAGGCTCTCCACAAGTTACCAATGAAATAACAAATGGAGGGATGATATATAGCTTCTATAACTCCAGTGGTTTTTATTTACTTACCTGGCAATGCTGATGAACTAAACCTTGTTTTATTTTTGCACTGGATACAAGACTACTCCATGTAACATGAGATGAAGACTGCAGATAGCCATGAGCCCTAGCTGTCCTCAGACAGGCCATCAGAGCTCCCAGGGAGCCTCTGCTGTGGCAGGACCCTAAGGACAGGAGGGGAAAAAGTTGTACTCCCAGATAACACAATGAAAACAACACTGGCATACCATTGGCATACCAGCATTACTGTGTCATGAAATGACAGCTACAATTTTAAATAATCACACTGCTTATTTTTCCAACCAGACATAGGTAAACTACTTCCGTAGCATAAAGAGATAAATAAAATTTCCAAACAAGAATAATTTATTAAAAAGATGAAGGCTATCTAATGTTAGTTCCCTCAACTGTCCACTGTTATCTGAATCTCACTTCTCCTTCCCATCTTGCTCTCAGTCAACAAGAGAGCTCCTAATTACTGAGATTGCCACTACCCTTCCATGGGCTCCTCAGGCCTCTTCTTGTATGCCTCAAGGCATCTCAATAGCTTCATCCATCTCTTCCTCCATTGCCCCAGTTCCTCACAGAGATCCTCCCTTCCATCTCCTCCTGTGACCTTGTTCCATCAATCATCCCCTCTCTCCCTTTGGCAACTTCAACCCTTCTTCTTCTATTGGCTCATTTCCTTCTGCCCTCAAACATGTTCAGGTCTTCCCCATCCTAAAAACATTGCCCTATGGTCTTGTCATCCCATTCCTTTCCTCCCATCGTTGCCAGCCTTCTCAAGAGAGCTGTCGACCATCACTGCTGCCTCCTTTCTCTTCATTCCCTTGGAATAAGGTTTCTGTCTCTATTTCATTTATTTTAAAACATTTTATTATGAACTTATTTAGTTTTATATAAAAAAATTACTGATCATGACAATGAGAATAAGTATAAGAAATTCCCTCAAAGTCATAAGATATAGAACTTGGAACCAAAAAGGGCCTTGTGAATCATACATCATAAAATATTAGTGCCAGAAAGGTGATTTAGCATTGGAAAGAATGTTAGAAATCATGGAGTTCTCTATCTAATCCTCTCCTATAGTCTGCTGTGTTCATGATACATGATACATTTTGTATCTAATTGTAAAATTAAAAAATTTACCCAAAAAAGGAAAGAAATTATGAAGTCAACAAGGTACAGAAGAAAGAAAATTGATTCTGAGGCCAGAGTACTGGGGTTAAAATTTCATCCCCAATGCCCATCAACCGGGGTTTGGCTGAATAAATTGTGGTATACAAATGTAATGAAATACTATGGTGCTAAGAAATGATGAACAGGAAGACTTCAGAGAGGCCTGGAAAGACTTATATGAACTGATGCTGAGTGAAAGGAGCAGAACCTGGAGAACTTTGTGCACAGCAACGACCATGGTGTGTGAGGAATTTTTCTGGTAGACTTAGTGCTTCATTGCAATGCAAGGACTTAAAAAATTCCCAGTGGTCTCTTAAGGCAAAATGCCTTCCACATCCAGAGAAAGAGCCATGGAATTTGATTGCAGAATGTAGCAGATCATTTTCTTTTGTATTACGTTTTGGTTTATGATTTCTCCTATTCATTTTAATTATTCTGTGTAACATGACTAAGGTGAAAATGTATTTAATAGGAAGGTATGTGTAGAAACCTATATAAAACTGTATGCTATGTCATGGAGGAAGGAGAAGGTGGGGGGAAGGAGGGGGAGAGAGTGGGAAAAACAATCTAAGTTACATGGAAGTGATTGTAGAACACTGAAAACAAATAAAATTTTTTAAAAAAATTCCATCCCCAATGCCAACGACCTGTGACCTTAGACAAGTCAATTATTCCCCCACCCCATCCTCAGTTTCCTCATTTTAAAGTAGGAAGTTGCAACTAGATGACCTCTGAGCCCTTTGCAGCTCTAGATTTTATAAGCCCACTATAACCTACTCCAAGGCTCTCATCTTATAGATAAGGATGCTGAGGACCAATGAATGTACCTGACTTGTCCGAGATCATAAAGGTAGTGAGGAGGGACAGCAAGGACTCAAACCCAGGGCTTGACCCCAAAATCTACTTTTTCCATGGCACCCTTTCATTTTACAAATGAAGAAACTAGAGGGCATGCCACCAACTCCCCCTCTCCACCTCAGACCAAATAATGGTGTGAGCCTCTTGCAAATCCTAAAGACTTAACCTCACCTAAAATCTAGCCACCTTTTTTCAACCATTTCAAATCAATTACACATGGTGACCTCAAGAAGTTAAATGACTTGCCCAAGGTCACGCCATATTTAACAAGCGGAACAGGTATTTGAACTTGGGTCCTCTGATGCAAATCCAATGCTAATAGCTTTGTACAGTTACATATATGTATGAGTAAATTTTTTTAAAATTTTAAGTTGTCATCAGTGCCTAGCCCACTCTTTGAGTTGGGCTTTCACTCAGCATTATTTCATCACTCTTTTCATATCTATTATTCTTATTAGTATTATGGCACACCATTGCTGATGCATCAGTTCGTTCAGTTATTCCCTAACCCTGAAGCATTCCGATTGGTTTTTATTCAGATTGTTTTCTAATTTGCTTTGTAGAGGCCTCTTTTTTTCCTTTTTAATCGCTTCTTTGAGCCATCTATTCCAATTAGTGGATTACAGGGTCCAAAGAGGCAGAAACATGATCAGTTTTATTATCACCAATCAAAAACAGTAAATCAGAAGATAATCAGCAAGGGACAGTTTGGGCCTCAATACAACCATGATTGACTCATGAAGTCGAACGTAAACATCTACAGAAACAGTGGCTGATGAAGTGTGTGAAAACAGGTGAAAGAGGAGAATTGCAACTTGCAGCTCCTAGGGGAAGGAAGCAGAAAATATATCAAACCTAGAATTGTAAGGATTCATCTAACAGAAGCCATGGTCATTCATACTCGAAAGACCTAGTTATTTCTTGGGACACTGTAACAGGCTCCACAGGTGCCCTTCACAGCAAGGCCAGGAAAGGTCTCTGTCCCTCTGTACATCTCAGGACAACAATATAAACCAACCCTAGTAACATCTGAAACCTAGTCAAAAAAGAAAGAAATCATTTCTTTTATCCATAAACCCAAATGAAATCTACTCAAAGGCAACTACAAATAAATATCAGCAATGTTTTATTTACCTAGGATCATCAAGGAGCACGTAAGTAAATTTTTCAGATAACCGTTTGGTTTCTTCTCTTTCTAAAATGCATAAAATACTGGCCTACTGCTTCTATAAACTGGAGCAGCTAGGTGGCACAGTGGATAGAGCACAGTGGATAGGCCTGTGAAGAATCATCTTCCTGAATTCAAATCTGGCCTCAGACACTGACTAGCTGTGTGACCCTGGGAAAGTCATTTAATCCTGTTTGCCTCAGTTTCTTCATCTGTAAAATGAGCTGGAGAAGGAAATGGCAAATCATTTTATTATCTGTCAAGAAAACACCAAATGGGGTCACAGAGTCAGACATGACTGAACACCAGCACCAACATAAATCAGAAATATTGCACTGAGCTCAGGAGCTGAGATGTGAAAAGCTGTTTGCTCATCTCCTGTTTGCCTCTACACCCCAAAAGCCTGAATTTTCTGGGCCCCCATGTCTACTTTATAGGGCATTAGATCTGTTCATAGGGTGCTTGGGAGGAGAAGCAGACAGAACACTGGACCTGAAGTCTGGAAGGTTAAAGTCCTAACACTGCTATGGGGTAGACAACAGGCAAACAATTATGTATAAACACAAAAGATGCAGCGCAAATGATAAGTATTGTTAGAGGGAAGGCAAGAGCAACAGGGAGGAAGGAGAGAGACCTGATGAAATTATGTTCAATATACTGTTTAAGAAGGCAGGGAATTATCTGATGCATTTTAGGAAGGGAAGAAGCTAAAGAGTTACCTGCAAATTTGACTTACAGACTACTTCCTCCCTGATGATGCAGTTAAAAAAGGCACTGCCGACATTTATTTGTAGCTGCCCTTAAGTAGATTTCATCTGGGTCTATGGCCTCCATCACTTGCTAGCTGTGTGACCCTGTCTGCCTCGTTTCCTCAGTTGTAAAATGAAGATAATAATAGCACCTACCTCCCAGGGTCTTTGTGAATGAGATAATGTTTGTAAAGTCCTTAGTTGACATGGTAGTTGGCACACAGTAGGCTTAATAAATACTTCCTTTATGCTCTTTCCCCCTCATTCATAATTGAACTTTCTTTCAGAAAACTGAACTTCCTTACCTGTGTTAATGTTAGCAGAAGTCTGAAGAATGTTTACCATGTAACTGAGGCTTTCAGGACTGCATTTCAATAGCTTTGGCAAATAATAATCAATTATGTAAGCCGTTTGTTCCAGGTTCCCTTCACGCAGCATGAGGAGGAGAGGAGAAACCCATGTCTTGTGCCACTGATCAATCCAAGGGCTACAAAGAGACTGGGATTTCAGACGATTCTTGTGACTCTTAAACATGGCCTCTAGGAGGTCGCTCGCATAGGAGGCCAGGGACTGATCACCCATCACCTCCAGGATCTGAGAAGGGATCGTTTTATTCACTGCTAGGATATTTTCAATCCCTACACAGTCTACCAGGCAGCTGAGACAGGTGTATTTTCCCTTAACGTGCCATTCCAACTTTAACAGGCTCTCGATAAGTCCCAAGAAGAAAGGGTCAGAGCCGCAGGCAGACCCTTCCACAGCGCGCTGGTGTATCTGGAGGAGATTTCTGAAGATTGTTTTTGTCTGGTGTCTCACAGCATCCAAGGGATGTTCCCAGTGGGTGTAGACGTACTCCAGAAGTCTCCCGACTGTGTCAGAATTCCCATTTAGACTGCTCTTTAGATTCAAAGAACTCGATTCAAAGATATCCAAGGCTGAATCGGTCCACGTCACCAAAATTCTAGACAGAAACATTTCCAAGCTTGATTCCTTGAGCCTAAAGGAAAGCGATTTACATTAATGATCAAAGTTTACTGTTAAATAACCCCATATTTCTACTATGACTTTATGATGACTTAGAATGATAAACTACAAAAGAAAAAAATACCATGAGACCAGAGTATAAAATTATTACTAAATTACTAAAACTACTATTACGAATAGTACATGGGAAAAACAATCTAAATAAGCCCCAAAGAGATTTCCTTTTTTAATACATAACACTTTCATCACTTTTAAAATTCTGTTGTTGTTTGGTTGTTTCAGCCACGTCTGACTCTCTGCAACCCCACTGGGAGTTTTCTTGGTGGAGATACTAGAGTGCTTTGCCATTTCCTTTCCAGCTCATCAGACAGATGAGAAAACTGATGCAAACAGGATTAAGTGACTTGCCCCATCACACAGCTGCTAAGTGTTAAACTCAGGAAGATGAGTCTTCCTGATTTGAAGCCCAGTACTCTATTCAGTGCACCATCTAGCTGCCCTACTTTTAAAATTAATTTGTTATGATTTTAAATATTCTTTGTGATACAAAAATCTACAATTTGTTCTGGAGGATAATCATATACTCCCAAAACAGAACTAGAAGGTAAAGTTAAAAATAAGTACTGGACTAGCACATTTTCATATTTTATCTCTACGATGATTGATGACAGACTGCATCTTTAGCCTGTCATTTTAAGTATGCCGTCACTTTCCACTTAAAAGGTAACAATGCCTGGAAATGAAAGAGCCATGTGAGTTGTGTTGCCAAGATTGCCTCATTAAAAACAAAGGCTATACAAAATTCTAACTCTAGAAACAGAAAATATAATTTTACAATAAAAAAACATAAGGAGTGTGGCCTAAATGTTTATATGATTTTAGATATTTTAATCAGAGACTCTTGCGGCTCAGGAACTCTCAAGAAGAAATGGAACAAAGGACATCATCAAAGAAACACGTGTGTGAAAAAGAAGGATAGCCACACTGACAAAACAGTGTCATCGGGGAAGGTAAGAAAGGATCTTAGAAGGCTGGGGAGACCTAGAGACCCTCTGGGGTTAATTTATGAGAAGACACAGAACAGAGTCATGTGAGAGGCATGGATGGGTTGCTACCTGCATCATTGGTGGGAATATTCCCAACAATGAAAAAGCAGCTCCACTTGAGTATCTGGGTCACCAACAACTCGCCTCAAATGTTCCCATTTGCCTTAATTTCATACTATGGCAATCCTTATACAGACACCTAAAGACATTATTAAGTCAATTTGTTCAGCTTTCATTTTCTAACTATTTCCAATCATAACCAAAGCCATTCTTACAACCAAAGATGGTACAGAGCAGAAAATGAACTCACTGCAAACTCAGGTGGAACAGAACACTGGCAATATCCAAGAGCAGTTTCTCTCCACTCTGGCCCATGCTCCCATTCTTCCAGTCTAACATAGCCAAAGCTCCTTGACACAGGAAGAGGAGGGCTGGCCCAGGGATGTCCTCCACACACAGGCTTCCACAGCTGCTCATGAACCACTCGGGTACCCCAGAACTTCCCAATGAATGAAGAATCAAGTGGTTCACCTGGAAAAAATTAAATTAAATTAACACACAAGTCACCAAAAGATTCTTTCCAAAAAAAGTCACCAAAACAGTAAGTCCAAATTATATTTGCCCTGACATTTTTGCCTAAGAGCAATCCATAAAGAATACAGTAGAATATAAATTAGTAGTAGTTGCAGTAAAGACAACTGTTAAGGGCTTTTCCTTTTGCAAATGTTAAGTTTCTAGAGGGCAGGGGCCATGCTGGTTTCAAATACACATCAGCACGGTGCCATCTGCAGGCAGGTGTACAACAAATGCTCTGAGGAAACAGTAGAAGAAAGAAGCTGAATTCTGAAATTTCACTCAACTTGTGAGAACTAATAAAAATGATCCTTGAAATGATACCTGGCGCCCAGGCAAAGTCAAACGCACAATCAAGATGTCTATGTACATAAGGCAGACAAAGAAACAGCCGCACTGGGAGAAACAGTGGTAGGCACTTGATAAGATGGTTAGTGACGGATTCGACTGACTTAGACCTACAGTTAGATTAGAAAGATGACCATTTAGCTCTCCATTTCACTCTGTCTGCAAGTACACAGTCTACATGAAATTAAAAGTAACTTGATGGAAACTGAGGGGATGCCCATCAACTGGGGAGTGGCTGAACAAGTTATGGTACAGGAATGTAACAGCATAATATTGTTCCAGGAGAAATGATGAGAAGGTAGACTTCAGAAAAACCTGGAAAGACTTACATGAACTGAAGCTGAGCAAAGTGAGTAGAACCAGGAGAACATTGTACATTGTAACAGCAACACTGGACTAACTCTGACAGACTCATCTCAGCTAAGCAATGCAAGGATCTAAGACAAGTCCAAAAGACTCATAATGGTAAATACTAGCCACATCCAGAAAAAGAGCTATGGAATCTGAATTCTTCTTTCTTGTGGTTTCTCTCATTGGTTTAATTCTTCTTTACAACATGACTAATGTGAAAATATGTTTAATATGAATATATTTGTATAGCCTATATCAGACTGCATGCAATTGTGGGGAGGGGGAAGAAAATTTAGAACTCAAAATCTTATAGAAGGGGATGTTGAAAACTAAAAATAAATCAGTAAGTTTTAAAAATAAAATAAAAATAACTTATCTAAATGGCATTTTAAAAATTATCACACAAGTCCTTTTATTGACCTCAAAAAAATTGTACAATGCCATAGACTTAAGTATGTCTGTGTAATCCAAAATAATGCTACAATTTAAAATTATAGTAACAACTGATAAATTATCATATATGTGAATCCAATGATGACTGAAAGATCTGTTTAACAGCAGATTATATATTGAGATTATAAACAGAAATGATTATATGTTGAAATTGATTACATACTGAAATCTATTTAAATGTAACTTAAATTTTTCATAATGTGGATTTACACAATTCTGAATGAGTGCTTTCTAACAAAAAAAAAAAATCAGAATCCCAGCCACACCACAGCAACAACTAGAAACATCAGCAGGGTACTCCCAATGTGTAAGCTCCCTCCATGATTTAATATATAAGTCTTACGTGACTGAAGCACATACGTGTTAAGAGCGTTACCTAGAGGCACAATGCTAAGAAGAAGCAGAATAGGATTTGAAGCCAAACTTTTCTGATTCCAAGCCCAGCATTCTACTTCCTATCCCATGACACTTATATTAAAAATATACTACATGGAAAATACCATAAGCACTAATGAAGCAAGCCAAACTCTTTTGGGTGATTACAGATTTCATTTTAGAAGCTCCACAATATTGCAGGGCTTGAGAAAATCAGCACATCATCGGTAAACAGGAGCATTTGGGGCCCCCATCATTTATAATGGTCTCCCTTCGTGCATTTGTTCTGCACATCCTCCATGTCAGTGATAAATACCTTGCAGACCATACGTGCCTTTGTTTTTCTGCCTCCCTTGATACTAATAATCAGAGGGTCTTTAAATAGTTTTCTTTTTATTTCAAAGAATCTTGTATGACTAACATATGTATGCAGGATACCTAATTAGAGGAAGGCCTTTAAAGCAATATTTTACTCTGTCAAATCAAATGCTTTTCTTTTCTTTTATCATAAACAAATAAAAACCACAGTGGGACTCTGTAATACTCTTCTTTTGGCTGGGCTATGGTATGCAGTTGGGTATAAAATGAACCATGTACCATCAATATATGTGTCTTTTAAAGACACCGTGGAGGGATTTGATCTGAGGTTTTAATGGAATAGAAGAGCAGCTTGAATTGCCTTTGGGAAACTGCACAATGCTTTTAATGATCCCAAACATCTCCCTAAAACAAAGGGTCATCTTTCTATTCATAGTTCATGAAAAATTACAGTTGGAGATCACCCAAAGGGAAATGGAGAGGAGCACAGGGGGTATGAGCAGTCTGCAACATATTACCAATGAGGAATTTTACAGAACAGAGAGATTTATAACCAGAAAATGAGGTACCTACATCAGTAGGTTCACAGATACAGAAAAGTATCCAAGTAAGGTCTAAAATGAAATGTTTCCTATAAATTTGACTGAAACAGTCATTTTTAAATTCAAATGAGTTCTTTTAGAAGAAAACGTTGCATCTATTAAGAGAGTCACTACAACATTTTGGAGGCAAATAAAAGACCTTATTTCAAAAATACAGTAACATATGCATTGCCTTTAACAGACTTCAAAAAAACTTGAGTTATGTGGATTAGCTGTTAATATTTAGCACACAAACATGGATAAATTACCACTATGCAGAAGAAATCTTAATTCTATATGTCCTTAAGTTTGTAAATGAATCTAACACCATAAGAAATGTGGTTGAATAAAAGAAATTTTAAATAATATATAAACAAAATAATCAAATTATATTACATTTAACAATATTTAATTAGTACAACTTAAAGATCAACTCACCAAACCAGGTATCATTTCAGTTGTATCACACATAGTCTTAATGAGAAGAATGATGGCTAACCCAGATGTACTCTGAATATTCTGTAAAAGGTCATCTATTTGACAGAAAAGTACAAAGTACTTATTAAGAAATATAAGTCTTCTTGAACAATTCCTTCATAAACTATCAGTTTTGCCCACATAATACACAGCAAGATAATATGAGTAAGGCATTTTGCAAATGTTGAAATCTTAGGAAAGTATCAGCCCTTATTCAAAGGAACAGGACCTACACCTGTGATTTCACTGGAAGAGGAATCGTCCAGATAGAGAACCTGCCTTTGTGAAGGCAGCAGCACCTTCTGGGACACTCATAGGTTAGGGAATTGTCTAGAACAGTGATGCCCTGCAGGCTGCCAACTTAGAAAACCATAAATTAACATTATCTGTGTTGTCTTGTACTTTTATTTATTTTGTTAGACATTTCCCAATTACACTTTAACGTGGTTCAGGCCAAACTCTGGCATTTTGCTGGTTTCTGGTGTCTAAAGGCTATGAATTTGATACCTCTGGTCTGGAGCATTGAGAGGTTAAGTGACTTGTCCAGAGTCACACAGCTAGTATGTACCAGAAGGGGCCCAGAACCCAGTTATTCCTAATTCCAAGGCTAGTTCTGTAGCCACTATGTCATAATGCCTACAAATTAGCTCCACTAACCTGCTACATTTGAAAGAAAATGGCAAATATGACAAAGAACCATGACTGCCCTCTTTAAAATAATTTGTTAACAACCTGTTTCAGCAAAGTATTAGAGACTGATCAGCCCATAATTACAGCTATACTCTGAATACTGCTGTATTTACCATTCCTTAGGAACTTGGAGAAAATGCTCAGTAGGCCACACATGCTTTGCCAAATTGGAGAACTGGGGATCTTCCAAAGGTCTCCCTGAGTGATGTCTTGTACCTTCTGCACTAGCGTCACAGAGACTCTAATGGCTGTCAGCAAGTCGTGCATCAACTCTGTCTGAGCAATGTGGTTTCCAGTAAACTTTCTAAAGACAGAGAAAGACAATAACATGAAAGGAAATTTAAATAAAAGTTTCACCATCCCCTACCCCTATAAGAAAAACACTTATCCATTCAAAAGATGAAAAATACTCTTACCTTTTTTACCAAAAGGCAATTTACCAAATTTTACCAAAAAAAAAAAGACAATTTCCTCTAAATAAAACATTTCCTATTATCCTTTATTTTCCTTTAACCATGCGCTGATTTGCTTATTTTCTACTTACTCTATGAGTCAGACTCATTGCTTCTTTTACAAACCCCTTATAAAATTATGTCCCGATAACCAAGAATATCCTCACAGGGCTGTGGGTCCAAGAACAAATCCTACTGTGTGGGCAGCATCACCCTTTCTATTTTCATTCAGGCAAAATTTAGTTAAAATTAAATATGAATTATATTATGAGATCCTTGAGGGCAGGGACTGTCTTTATACTGTGTGTGTGTATGTATATTGGTCTGTGGCATCTTTATTTTTTAGCACCAGTGTGACTAACTCCTTACTTCTTCGTTGCCTTCCAGCTATTTATCTCCTTAGCAGTGCCAACTACTGTCCCCTGCAAAAAGACAACAGGTCAATTGCCCTGATTGCCATAGCTTACCGCTGTCTCGGTCCTCCGTGAAATGTCTGTTTTTGAATATTTTAGTCAGCTAATATAGGCCAAAGAGAACTGTACTGTATCAGAGAACTCATAACTTCTGTCAGGTTAAGGGCTCTACCAAATACAAATCTTCCAGATTTTTTTCCAAATTATTTAAATAATTTTTCTTCTTTACATAAAGAGGTGCTTTTTGCTGCATCATGATCAATACAAAGTAAAATCTATTACAAATTAAATATCTATTTAGTTACAAATAAAAATACTAGGAAACAAATCACCAAGGGGTATATTTATTACCATTCCCTCTAGAACCATAGAAAGATTAAATGAGATAACGATTATAAAGCCCTTAGCAGAGGACCTGGGATACAGCTGTGGCTGTTGTATCTTCCCAGAGACACAGAATGATCAACATGCACCACAATGCCAGGGCCCGGAGTATCACCTCTCTGAGACCTTGTGTAAAAAACGTTTTACCTCTTTAGTCGGCATACATGAATGAAAGGCCAGCCAGGAGGGCTTAGCCACTTATCTGCCACTACCAATGGGCAACTGACCACCACCAGGCATTATACTAGTGGGGTGGGACTTACTGCTGCTTTTATCTCCCAGATACCTAACACACTGCCTGCTCCATCATGGGGCCTTAATACATGCTGATGGGATGAATAATTGTAGGAACATGTAAGCTATACGTACGTGTGTATGCGTGTGTGTGCATGTGTGTGTGTGTGTGTGTCTCTCTCTCTCTCTTTCTCTCACACACACATGCACATGTACACGCACAGAGAATGTATTTTACCTATTTTCTTCTGGTATTCCAACGAGAACCTTCTGTAGAAACAGAAGCACTGAAACAAAAAAACATGTAATTAAAGAACACCATGACCCCAGGGTAAGATTAAAAAACAGAAAAACAAAACACAAACTAAAACCTAGTGACTAAAGTCTCAATTTTAGTATATGAAAAATGTTATATTACACTCTACCTACATTTGCACACCTTGGTTTTTATCTCAAAATGTGTAGCTTTTCAAGAGGGAGCAGCAAGGGTGCCCCCCAAGGGACCTATTTCCCTTCTTCCTAATCTGAAGGAAGCATGAAGTCAGCAGTGATTAATTTATTTTTTATAATTCATTTTTATACAGATTGATTTTTCTCAGCATTAGAAACTCAGTAATTGGCTCTTACCATCTTTAAACAGGTTCATAATGCTTGTCCTACCTGGAGGAAAAAAAAGACCCAACAACCAATATCAGCACAGTTTTAAATTTCCACTGTTTTATGATACAAATTGAGAATTGTAGCCAAAGACAGCAGCAGAACACAAAAATACTGAATGCCCTCTTACCCAGGTTAAAGTTCTCCATACAGCAGGAAATATTGTCAATCACTCTCCTGTAAGAATACAGGTTAGTAGTTTTTAGTTCTTCTTGAAGACAACAGGTGAAGCTACGTGCAGCATAGGCAAAAAAAACTTCAGGGAGGCCATTGAGTGAACTAGAAGGAAAAAAAGAAAAGCAAAACTCTAAGAACCAAGGACCGATGAATATGTTTAACTGGAGTCTGTATAAGTGGCTCAACCACATTATTCCTCCTACTCAATGAACTCCACCAGCTTCCCCAATTTTTGTAGGATGAAAGATAAACTCCATGATTTGGCATTTAAAGCTCGTCCCAACCTGGCCCTTTCCTACTTTTCCAGCCTTATTACATGTCAGTCTCCTCCAGGAGCTCTAGAGTGCAGCCATATTAGCCTGGATACGTATCTGCCCTCTCCAAACCTCTGAACTTGGGGATCCCAAGCCTGGAAGGCTCTCTCTCCTTATCAGTACCTTTTGGAATCCCTGGTTTACTTCAATATTTAACTTAAGCACAATTTCCTATCTAAGGCCCTTTCTGGCCCACCCTAGCTACTAATACCCTCCCCAAACTCTCTTAGGTTCATTTTACATATATTTTAAATGTAGCATCTATTTACATATGTACCTGTATACAGAATATAAGCTTCCCGTGGGTAGAAATTGTTTCCTTTTTGACTTTGTATTGCCTCACATAGTAACTGGTATACAGTTGGTGCCAAATAAATTCTTATGGACTGGAGGGAAATTATACAGAAATAGACATTTCTGTAGGCATAATCTACATGGATTTATTCATATAGTGAAACCAAGGGCATGCCCATACTATGATGAGGGTCAGGACAAAGGTTAGCCCCATCCTCAAAATGTTGCCCCTACCCAAGTATCACTGATATCTAAAATTCTACTTTTAGAGAGCCATCCCTTAGATGTACTTTTCCTGAGATATTATTTTCATAAGACAAATAATTTCTAGGAAGTCTAAAAATTTTTTGTTTGATAGTAGGGAGCCAAGTAGCATTGGGCCTGAGGAGAAGACACTGAAGGAAGAAGGGAACGGACCCAGAAGCTGCAGGGAAGTTACAACAGAAACTTCACCTACGTTCTCATTTTCCCAAGGACCAGTCCTTACAGCGTCACTTAACTGAGACAAATCACTACCACACCCACGCAGGGTTAAGAAAATTATCATTTTCAGGCCCAGTCCAATTGGCCTAAGTGGGCTTTAATCCAGGTAACTACAAGGAAGCCACACTTGGGCGGGGAGGGGAAGGAAAATGCAGTGATGTTGGCTGGTTGTCCCCTTCTTGATTAGAGTATGCACTCCAGCACTGATACATGCCAAGGTCCAGAGGCTCCCACCATTCTCTGGGGCCTGACAGGTGAGAGTAAACAATAAGGAGAGCCCCACAGCCAAAGACCAGGTCTCAGACCTCCAGTTTAACTTCCTTTGCTGACTCTGAAACATGCCTCACTCCAAGAAGAGTTTCCATAGGAAGGGTCAAAGTGTGCAAGGTCTGAGCTAAGAGAGCAAACACGTCCGACGGCGCTGAGACATTCATGTGAAAGAGAATCCCTGATGTCATGGGTATTTCCACTGCCCACTGGAGGCTTCCTAGTCAAGACCTCACAGAGAGCAATGCAGGAAGTGTTCTCTCAGGCAACACAGTCTTATGAACACATGGCCGTAGGTTTGAAAAGGCCCCAAAACAGACAAGTTGAGTGTCAAAAGTAAGAACTTTTTTTCTTCTCATCTAGGAGGAGAAACTGCAACTTATCCAGGCATCAAATCAATTACAATAATGTGAATAAAAGTTGTGAACATGCAGCCCCGATAGTTAAAATGGAGGTCAGAAGATGAAATAACATAAACCCAGTACCTGGAATATAAACAGAATTAGTCATTTAGTTCCATTTTACTTAGCCTATAAATTACCTTTAAATATCAGATTAACCGTTCTTTTTCAGTTAGGCCATCACCATTATTAAGCCTAGTTTTTCTTACCTTGACAGTACTTTCTTCAAAGGGTTCTTTGGGCCCACAGAAAAATAAATACGTCCTAAAATATCCAAGCAACTCTGAAACATGGGATCACATGCTTGATTCCCATCTATCTTCTCCAGCAAAGGCACAATCTAGGAGAGAGAAAAGAAAACAAGACCAAGTGAAAAATCCAAAAATATCATCTGGGTGGGAAATAACCTAATGTGTCATGATGAGAATCTCCCAACCACTCCAGAACAATGGTTGTTATATGGCTGTTAAATAGTTTCCCTTTTATTAAGAGTGCTGATCGAGACACCAGTATTGTGACAGAATATAGGATCATGGTATTATAGGACTTAGGGCTGGAAAGATGGGATCTCAGGAGACATTAAATTTTTCCCTTAGAAAAATGAGATTTTGTTGCACCAATGAGATAACCAACATTTCTCTTAAAACAGAAATATCGAAATACATTATTGTGACAATTAAAAAGGGCTCAAGAGACATAACTTCTGGGTAATTTAATCATTTTATTAATAAGGCCAGCACATTTATTAATAAAAGAATGGTCACTTGGCCATCTCTCTTAGAGCAAAGACAACCATGGCGGCGGGCTCACAGTTTATGTGCCTTAGGAAGAACTGGTGTTCAATGAGGGGCTAAGAGTGACATCATGTCAAAAATATCTCTGTTTTCAGACCACCCTATCTCTAAACTGAGACAACCCTGAAGCCTAGACAAAAGGAGCTGTCTCCACCCAACCTTGAGTAGAACACAATGGACTTCCCCACCTTAGACTATCCTTTAAAAGTCTGAACTTTTTAAAATCAAAAATTTGGAAGAAAGAGCTCTCAATCTCTCCAAGATATTGGTTATTAATAATCATTTCTCTCATCAATTAATTTCACATGGTAAAAGCTTGTTTTGGGGAACAAATGATACTAATATTAATATCTTGGACAACATACAATGTCATTTTTAAAAACAATGTTGCAAGAAATGTTAACCCAAACTGGTTTTTCCCCTATTAAAAAAAAAAGAAGTATTCCACACACTCCAAAGGCCTGAGAAGTGGTCGAGTCATTCTCTCTCATTTATAAGTCCATCTTCAGGTGAACCCTAAATATTGCACCCATCACTCATCATTTAGGAAATTAATGAAGCAGTAACAGAAACTACCTTGGTGTTCAGAAAAGTCCCACAGGGGCTACAGTATGGGCTGGTACTAGGGAGTATGCAATGGCTTTAGAAGATTCTGAACCATGTTTTGATATCCCTGGATGCTAGTTAAGCCTTACCTGTCTGATATAATGGATTTGGACTAGTCCATCGGTGAGCTGTACACAGCCCAACAATAGGGAAGCAAGGTTCTCCCCTTCAGCATCTGCAAATGCTAAATAATACACAAAAGATATTTTCCTGTGACTTCAACAATATATAAATTGTGTTTCTAATCTATGTTACAAAGAACTGAATATTTATAAACTAAAAATGTCGGGCTTAATCTGCATATGAGAGAAAACGACAGGAATACAATTTAACACAATAATTCACATTTATATAGCGCTTGGACATTTAGGAAACACTTTTCTTCCAAGTCACTCTGTGAAGTCAGTGGCACAATTATCATTATCCACTTTTTACTCATAGAGAAACTGAGGCTCAGAAGAATAAAGGAACTTTATACCCAGAATAAATAGACACAAACCCAGATCCTCCCTCTGTAAATCCAGTGCTCTTTCCATTATACCATGAGTCTTCCTTACCATTGGCTGACTCAGAATAGCCAAGTTTGAAACCCCATATAAACTCCCTATGCATATTAAGAAATGCTTACAAACTCGGACAGAAGTACATTAAACATTAAACAGGCAAGAGAAGAAAACACTCACATCTCAATGTTTCAAGGTCCTGGTGACCGACAGTCAATGCAGCAACCTGAATATCTTTTTTCTTCTTTAAAACCATTTTGGACAAATTAACACAGTGTATACTGTAAGAAATAAGAGTTTCAAAATTTATTTATTTTTAACATTAAGACCTGCTAGAGAAGTGGTTCAGAAATAATTTATCAATGACTGCTAAATGTTGGATTAATTTAATCCAGCATTTCTATTGAAGTCAGTCTTTCTGTTTCAACATACGGCAACACACAGCATGAGTTCACCTTATTTAAAATTATACAATCTAATACCTTGTTAAATTTAGAATCAAGTTCTCCACTAGTTCAAATTACCCAGCGTTTGCTGCCTTTATGGGAACCATCTTATTGAAGTCTTAATAAAGGGTTTTACAACATTTTGCAAAGTGATAAACATACATTATCTCATTGACTTCCACAAGAAAGAGTGGCATTTGAATGTATTTTTGAAGCTGAAGAAATGATCCCAAAGCCATTCAAAAGTAAAAACTGCAGGTGGTCTGGGGGAAGGGAGGTTGGCCCAAATCAGAGTCATAGCTGAACGGACTTTCAAGGTTGTCTGTTTCAACCCTTTGTTTGTTAACTGAAGAAAAAGGCACAGAGGAGGCAGCTAGATGATGCAGTGGATAGAGCACCAGCCCTGGAGTCAGGACCTGAGTTCAAATCCAGCCTCAGACACTTGACACTTACTAGCTGTGTGACCTTGGGCAAGTCACTTAACCCCAACTGCCTTGTCTTCCTCCTCCAGAAAAAAAAAGGCACTTAGAGAAGTAATTTGCCTAAGGTCATACAAGTAGGAACAGAATTGGGATTGAAACCCCGAAGTCAGCTTGGCATTCCCAAATTGGCCCTCAATGAGGCAGCTGGGCTTTTGATTGTTCTGACAGAAGAAAGAACCAGAGGGCTGGGTGAGACACTTTGTGGGGGCTCTGAGAGGGTCTCTCCCCTCTGGTTTTCCCTGAGCAGTGGGTGCCCCTGACAGAAGTGGTCTGCATCAAGCACAAAGTGGTGCACTAAAAGCCCCATATCTTTGTCCAACTGTTGAGTTTTTTAACCCAAGTATAAGACTTTACATGTACTTCTGCTGGGCTTCATATGCCCCAGGCCATAGCCTATCAAAATCCTCTTGGCTCCCAAAACTCCTCAGGGTGGTAGCTCCCCCCTCAGCCTACCCGCCCCCCCAGGGCTGTGTCATCCACAAATTAGACAAACATTAGATAAACATCAGTATCCTGGGCCATCTCCAGGCATCCTGATGAATATCAGGCCACTGGATCCAGAAGGTTCAGGACAAAAAGTGAGGCTGGTGACCTTGCACAGCCCTCTCTCCCTCAAATCAAAGTCAGCTGCAAGTCATGCCATCATCTTGATGTCATGGTCCTCTTTGAGAATGAAGGACACACACCACAAGATAAACATTCCATCTACGTCCTCATCCAAAGAACCAAGCATAGATCACTGGGGTACTCCACTGGAGGCCTCCTGCCTCCATCATCAGCATAAGTCTATTAATAACCACATTTTGAGTCCAGCCATTCAACAATCCATCTTCTCTACCAAAACGGCATTAAGCATTCTATCACAATCTTTACTGAAGCCTAAGTAAATTCTAGCCACAACATTCCCCTCCCCGACTAATGTATTCCTCCTGACAAAAACAGAAAGGAACTTGGTCTGACACGGCTCTTTTAAATCATCACTTCCCTTTTTAGATGTTCATCAACTTTTTCTTTAATGATCAGAATTTTTCCAGGAACAGAAGTCAAGGTTAATGGCCTGTAGTTTGTAGACTCTTCTCTCTTCCCTTTTTTGAAAATGAGGACCACGTTTACCCTTCTCCTGTCCCATGCTTCCTCTCCCGTTTTCCTATGGTCATTCAAATATCACTGAAAGTCACTCAGCAATCACATGTGCCTATTCTTTCAGTAGCCAAGGGTATGGTCCATGAGAGCCAAGTGATTCAAAGTCATAAGGGACATCTCCTTGTTTACGTTCATTTTGTGAGTCGTCAGCTGCTTACTGGTCACTTCTTCAGTCTCTGCTGCGGTCATTCTCCATTGCAGAAAAAACTTAGAGTAAGACTAGAGCAGCTCAGCCTCTCTCTGGTATCAGTTACCATTACTCCATTCACACCAAAAGAGCCTGAATCCTTTCCCTGAGTCTTCTTTTACTCCACACAGAACTTTTAAAAATAAACTCTTTGCCCTTCTTAGGTCCCTCACCGGCCTCAGCTCAGTGTGAGCGTTACCATTCCTGACGCAACGTAGACAGGAACATGCCGCGCTCTTGTATTCATCCTCTGTCACCTGCCCTCACTTCCACCTGGTAACAGGCCAGTCCTGACTCGCACCGGTAGCCTAGGCTTGACAATGAACAAAACAAGGCACTCAGAGAACATATGACAGTTAACACAGGGCAGTTAATTGGGCCTGGAAGTGAATGGACATTCGGCAAGGGTGCAGTCGGACTTAGCTCTGTCTATGCTGGTCCACAGTCCAAGAAAGGAGCAAGTGACTTAGCGTGGCCTGGCCTCTTTTGTATTTTGTGTTCAATCCCCTCAGCAGAGCAGGATTCCAAGGCTTTAGTCCTCTAAGCCAATTTAGTACTGAGGACTGCTGCAGCGTCTTTTAAGGAAAAACAAAGCTAACCTATGGGAGAGCCTTAGGATAATGCTCCTACCACACACTTCTTTATATCTATTTTTTAAATCTAAGTTGCATGTTACTGTGGTTCAATCATTCCAGTCATGTCTGGTTGTTCATAACCCCATTTGGGGTTTTCTTGGCAAACATATTGGAGTGGGTCACTATTTCCCTCTCCAGCTCACTTTACAGATGAGGAACTGAAGCAGACAGGGTTAAGTGACTTGCCCAGGGTCACACAGTCACTAAGTGTCTGAGGTCACATTTGAACTCAGGAAGATGAGTCTTCCTGACTTCAGGTGTGGCACTCTATGCCATGTACCAACTAGGTGCCCCTTAAGTTGCATACATAGCCTGAATATTAAAGATCATATAAAAAGAAAATTAGAAGAGCGCCAGGTCATGTATTTTTCACAATTACGCCTAGAAGTGATTTTGTTACCAAACAAAGGATAGGGACAATTATGAAAGATGAAATAGATAACTTCGATCATATGAAATAAAAAGCCTTAGCACAACAAAATAAATGAAATTAGGATAAGAAAGGACATTAACAACTGGGGGAAAACTTTATATCAAATATCTTTGATAAGAGCCTAAAATCCAAGATACATTAGTAATTAACATAACTATATAAGATTAAACGTCATTCCCCAATAGATAAATGATCAAAGAATATGAATAAACAATTCTAAAAATAATTTCAAACTATTAAGAATCATATGAAAGAATGCTCCAAACTGCTTATAAGAGAGATGCAAATTTGCCAAAATTTGGAGGGCTCATCTAACACCCCACAAACTGACAAAGTGGAAGTCAATGTTAGAAGTCAAGATGGGTATACACTGTTAGTGAAGCTGAGAACTGGTGCAACATTCTGGAAAGTAATTTGGAATTTGTAAAGAAAGTGAATAAAATATTTGATACTGAGATTTCACTGCTAGGGGACGGAAGGAAGGAAGGAAGGAAGGAAGGAAGGAAGGAAGGAAGGAAGGAAGGAAGGAAGGAAGGAAGGAAGGAAGGAAGGAAGGAAGGAAGGGAGGGAGGGAGGGAGGGAAGGGAAGGAGGGAGGGAGGGAGGGAGGGAGGGAGGGAAGGGAAGGAGGGAGGGAGGGAGGGAGAGAGGGATCCATCTGCCCCAAAATATTTATGGAAACACTTTTTGCCACAGCAAAGAACTAAAGTATAGTATATATCCATCAACAGGGGAATGGCTAAACAAGTTGTGACACAGTAATGTAATGGAAAATTACTATATTCTAAGAAACAAGGAATATGATGGATATAGAGAAGCATGAGAAAACCTGCATGCAAAAATGCCCGTTGAAATGAGCAGAACCACGTAGACAGACAACTCATTCAATGAGAATAATAATGAAAATGAAGAGGCCTGAAAGCTGAGAATTTATGATCCAGCTTAGACCCAAAGAAGAGATGGGAGACCGTGCGTATAAATCACTACATGTAATACCAGACTTTTTTGATATATTGACTACTTTCATTAAACTGCTTTTCTTTCCTTTTTTTCTTTGTTATAAGGGATGGCTCTCTAGGAGAGAAAAGGAAATGTACATGATGATAAAAAATAAATCAATAATATTTTTAAATTTAAATTGATTCCCTGTGCTTACACACCAGTCTTTTCAAACAAATCTCATTTTTCCTCTTCACTGCAACTATTTTTGCTTGTGTCCTCAGAATCTCTTTCTCAAGTACCTACTGTCCCTCTTGTTCTGACTTCCTCTAAGGCATTTTACTCAGTGGGATCCTATCTATTCTTCCTGTGAACCCTTTCATATCTGCTTTCCCAAAATCTGGGCTATGTGTGAGACCATGCCCAGGTTTCCTCTTTTTCTCTCTCATAGATTATGGAATAGTTACTTCACATGCAACCAGCTCCTCCTTATTAGTGAGAGTAAGATTCAGAACACAATTTCCCATCACTGGTTCCCCTCCCTTTTCAAGACACTTCTGGAAAAGAGGAAGCTCTTGTAGTTTCCTGGATGAATGAAGTTCCCCATCCCTACAATATTGTGCCTCTGTTCCACATCTGTGACCCATTTCTCAAACTCCTGATTTAGTGCCTTATTTCATCCAGGTGGTTTGAATTGTAATGAAATGGCAAACATCACTCTGTTTCTACCTTCACTGATCATAGTCCAAGTAGTCGTCAATGAGCATCTACGTGCCAGGCACTGTGCTGAGAGCTGGGGATACAAAAGATGGCAAAAGTTAGCCCCTGTCCTCAAGGAGCGCACAATCTGAAGGGAGAGGCAACATGCAAACACAAACACAACTGAACAAGCTGTGTGTAGGATTAAAAAGGAAATAATCAACAGGAGGAGGGCATGAGAGGGAACGGCAAAGACTTCCTGTAGAAAGCAGGATTTTAGCTGGGGCTTGAGAAAAGCCAGTGAACCCTGCAAGTGAGAGATGCAGAGGGAGAACACTCCAGGCATGCACAGCCAAGGGAATGGCCTTCCCTTCTCTGTGTCAGAAATTCCTTAATACACAAAACTATCCCCACTTTTTTTCCCTTTCCCTTCCTTTCCTTTGCCATCCCCTGTCCTCTCCCAATACCTTAAACCTGCTACACTCTGAAACTGGGACTCCAAGGGGCCTCTGCCAAGGGCTCCTGGACCCCCTCTAGCTTTAGAGTAGAGTAATTATCAGTAGTAACTCTTGCTGTTTCCCACCCAGCCTGATGCCTTTGTTTTTCTTGACCTCATTAAAGGGGCCAAGCCCTGGCTACTTCTTAAACAGGCCTATTCAATGAATGGGTGTTGCCTCACTCCTAAGTGAGTATCTGCAAAGACCTTGGCCTAAAGGGTCCAAGGTCTCCCAGTGCATCCTGGGCCATCTCCAGTCATCCTGAGGAATATTGGGTCACTGGATTCAGATGACTCTGGAGGAGAAGTGAGGCTGGTGATGTGCACAGCCCTCCCTCACTCAAAACAAAGTCAAGTGCAAGTCATGTCATCATTTGTCTGATGGCATGGTCTTATTCCCCAACGCAGGACAAACCCAATCCCCATTTCTCCCTGCTGGGTAACTCACTGAATAGAACGTGGAGGCTGGAGTCAAGAAAATGTGAGTTCAAATTCCACCTCAGACACTTATTAGCTGTGTGACCCTAGGCAAGTTAATTAACTTTCAGTTTAGTTTCCTCCTACCTGATCCCCCTACCTCAAGTCTCCCACCCTTGAATGTATCTTACAAAAGGCTGTGAAGTGATTTTCCTAAAGAACAGGTTCTATTATGTCAGCACCTATTCAGTCAACAGCAATCAATACCTTCACATTGCCTAAGGAATCTATGTAAACTCCTATTGTGACTCCAGGAATTATCTAAGAGTAGTATAAAGCTTTTGACAGCTTAAAAATATATCAGGTACTTCAACACATATTTCTTAAGGACTTACGATTGGGCCAAGCACTATATTAAGAGCTGATGAAAAGAAAGGCAAAAAATGAGATCCTTGATGGAAGAAAATGTGTATTATCTAGCTGGGGAGACAATATGGAAATAATTGTGTAAATACAAGATGTACCTAGTATAAATGGAAAGTAATCTCAGAGAGGAAGACATAGACTGGTGACAGACCCAGCAGGATCTGCAGTAGAAGCATAGGAATTGAGCTGAATCCTAAAGGAAGTCAGGGAGGTATAAAAAAGTGGAAGTGAGGAGAGAGAGTATTCCAGGCATGAAGGACAAAAAGCCAGTACAAAGGGAGATGTAATACTTCTTATATGCCAGGATCTGCTGGATCATAGTGGGATGTAAGAAGACTGGAAATGGTAGTAAGAGGCAGTTGCTGTGACGTGCTTTAAACTCCACCAGTCATAGGGAGCCTCTGAAGTCCAGTAACTAGTGGGAGGGTAGTGGGGTCAGCCCTCTCCTGTTTTTCAAAAGGGCAGCTAGGTGACTGAAGAGCACCGGGCTTGGACATCTTCCTGAGTTCAAATCCAGCCTCCCACATTCATCAGCCGTGAGGCAGTCACTTAGCTCTGTTTGCCTCAGTTTCCTCCACTGTAAAATGAGCTGGAGAAGAAAATGGCAAATCAACCCCAGTATCTTTGCCAAAAAAATCCCAAATTGTGTCATGAAAGGTTGGTCAAGGCTGAACAACTGCTCAGGACTCTGAAGGTCCAACAGAAGTGCGCACTGAGGCCCCGCCACGGAGGCGGGATTCCCCTCTCCAGGAGCGACCCCTGGGGTGTGCTCCCACGTGCGTCCTCTCAGCAGCCTGCTCCCGAGAAAGGCTCGGGAACACGTGGCTGGGAGGGTAATAAACAAGGGTCTCCCAGGAAACCGGGGAGCCCGGAAGTCACGCGCCCGCCCCGTTCTCGCGATGCTAAGATACAGGATTTGGCAAGCACGCTTCACGCCGCGATCCCCAGTTAACCGGCGGAGGAGCGCTTCGGCGGGGCGGGAGGCGCCAGGTGGGGGTAGCGTCCAGCGCCAGCGTACCTCGTGGTCCCGGGCGTCCGTGCGAAGAGGCGCGGCCGTCTCCCCCGCGTTTGCCGCCCACCGTGGAGGGTCTGGAGCCGGTCCCCCTGCGTGCGTGGAGGCGTCAGGCCGCCGGGGTCCGGGGGGAGGGACGTGGATTCGGAACAGCCAATCAGGAGTTAGGAGTCGCCGCTGACCGTCGCTAGGGGGCGGGCCCTGCGGCGTAGTTCGTGAGAGACACCAAATTTAAAGGGGGCGGGGGAGGGGCCCAGGGAGGCGGTGAGCTAGGCCCGCGCTTGTATCCCGGGCTTTAGCACCTGGGGCGGTGGTGACTTACCGCCGGTTCCCCGGGCGCCCCGGTTCACCCGGTTAAGAGACGTTTGAAGTAATTGCGAAGCGCTCAGCGCGGTGCCTGGGCCCGTAGTAAGTGCTGCGTAACGTTATATTTATTATACCTAGTCAGCAAGCCCGTGCAGTGCCAGCCTTGTGCCAGTTACTGTGCCAGGCCCTACATTCGGAAGCAGATGAAACAATCCCTTCCTCCAGAGCTCTTAAAGTTTAAATTTAGACTGCACTAAGATTATGGGGACGCCCTGTACAAAATAGAGATAAGGTGGGAGGGGACAGACTCAGCCTTCTTAGGAAGGTTATCACAGATCTAATTCAAAAAGAAAAACAATTTATTTAATTTTTTTAATTTATTTATTTATTTAGCTTTTTACATTCATTTTCACAAATTTTTGGGTTCCAAATTTTCTCCCCTTTTCTCCCCTCCCCCCACCCCAATACCCCAAGCAATCTAATTTTCCCTATCTCCAATCTGCCCTCTCTTCTGTCATCCCTCCCTTCCCTTGTCTCCATCTTCTCTTTTCTCCTGTAGGGCCAGATGACTTTCTATTCCTCATTAACTGTATGTCTTCTTTCCTAGTTGCAACAACAATACTAAACAATTGTTCCTAAAACTTTGAGTTCCAAATTCTCCCCATCCCTCCCTCCCCACCCATTCCCTTTGGGAGGACAGGCAATTCATTATAGGCCCTATCTGTGTAGTTTTGCAAATAACCTTCCTGATAGTCCTGTTGTGTAAGACTAACTGGATTACCATCCCTCCTAACCTGCCCCTCATTGTTTCTCTTCTGTCTTTTGATCCTGTCCCTCCCCAAGTGTTGACTTTCAATTACTCCCTCCTCCCTTTGCCCTCCCTTCCATCATTCCCCCCCCACTATCTCCTTCTCCCCCTCTTTCTTATACTGTAAGATAGGTTTACATACCAAAATGAGTGTGCATTTCACTGCTTCCTTTAGTCAAATGTGATGAGGGTAAACTTCTTGTTTGGTTTTTTGTTTTTTTCCTCAGCTCTCCTCTTTTTCCCTCCACTAAAAAAATCTCCTACTTGCCTCTTAAATGACATATAGTTACCCCCATCCATTTCCCCCTCTTTCCTCTCACTACATTTCTCTCTCACCATTTACCTTAATTTCTTTTAAGGTATGGTCCCATCCTATTCAGTTCAATCTGTGCTCTCTGTCTCTGTATGTGAATGCATGTGTGTATGTGTGTGCATGCGTGTACATGTGTATGTGTGGTCCCACCAACTACCCAGATACTGAAAAGTTTTAAGAGTTAGAAATATTGTCTTTCCCTGTAGGAATGTGAACAGTTCATTTCTGGTAAGTCCCTTAATACTTCTCTTTGCTGTTTACTTTTTCATGCTTCTTCTCATTCTTGTGTTTGAAAGTCAAATTTTCTTTTCAGCTCTGGTCTTTTCATTAAGAATGATTGAAAGTCCTCTGTTTCATTGAAAGACCATATTTTCCCTTGAAGTATTATACTCAGTTTAGCTGGGTAGGTGATTCTTGGTTTGAGTCCTAGTTCCTTTGCCTTCTGGAATATCCTATTCCACACCCTTCGATCCCTTAATGTAGAAGCTGCTAGATCCTGGGTTATCCTGATTGTATTTCCACAGTACTGGAATTGTTTCTTTCTAGCTGCTTGCAAGATTTTTTCCTTGAGCTGGGAGTTCTGGAATTTGGCCACAATGTTCCTAGGAGTTTCTCTTTTTGGATCTCTTTCAGGTGGTGATCGATGGATTCTTTCAATACTTATTTTGCCCTCTGGTTCTAGAATGTCAGGGCAGTTTTCCTTGATAATTTCATGGAAGATGATGTCTAGGCGCTTTTTTTGATCATGACTTTCAGGTAGTCCCATAATTTTTAAATTGTCTCTCCTGGATCTATTTTCCAGGTCAGTTGTTTTTCCCATGAGATATTTCACATTCTCTTCCATTTTTTCGTTCTTTTGGTTTTGTTTGGTGATTTCTTGGTTTCTCATAAAGTCATTAGACTCCATCTGTTCCATTCTAATTTTGAGAGAACTATTAAATTCCGTGAGCTTTTGAGCCTCTTTTTCCATTTGGCTCATTCTGCTTTTGAAAGCATTCTTCTCCTCATTGGCTTTTTGAACCTCTTTTGCCAATTGAGTGAGCCTATTTTTCAACGTGTTAATTTCCTCAGCATTTTTTTGGGTCTCCTTTACCAAGGTATTGACCTGTTTTTCATACTCTTCTTGCATCTTTGTCATTTCTCTTCCCAGTCTCTCCTCCACCTGTCTAACTTGCTTTTCAAAATCCTTTTTAAGCTCTTCCAAGGCCTGAGCCCACCCGACACCCCCCTGGGGTGTCTGGGGTACTGAGGCCCTGCCCTCCACGTCTTTCCCTGATGGCAAGAATACGTTCTCGTCCTCGCCATCAGATCCGAAGGTCGGGATCATTTGCACTTGTTGGAAAAAACTATAGTCTTATTTTTCTTCCCTTTTCTAGGCATTTTCCCAGCCAGTTACTTGACTTCTGAGATTCCTTTCCACCTCCGCCTGGATCCGCCCAGCTAGTACTTGGCCTCTGAGATTCAAATGCACTTTCCACAGCAAGCTTTAGTTCTGGCGCAGGGTTGGGGGCAGGGCCGCCTCCCAAACTCGGTCCCTCAGGGGCTTTCTGCAGAGACTTTCAGGAACGGAGCCGGTGGGGGTGGGGTGGGGGGCCCGCCTCCTATGCTCAGCTCCCTCAAGGGTTTTATTCAGAGGCCTTCAGTAGTAGAGTGGGGTGGGGGGCAGGGCCGTCACCCCGGCTCAGCTCCCTCAGGTTGGAAAGACCTTCAGTATTGAAGATCCTACCTGCTGCTGGGGGATTCCTGAGTCCTGGGCCTGCCTCCGCTGCTTCCTGCCCCCGTCTCTGCCGCCACCGCGGCATCCTCCCGAGGGGGCCCGAGTCACGGAGACGCTCCGCTCCCCTCCCCTAGCCCAGCCTACTTTCTCACTGACCTGTAGCTTCTGTGAGCGGAGGGACTTTCCCGGCTGCTGGAGCTTCCCCCGGAGCTTCCCTCTCTGAAGCCTGCTTGGGTCAGCTTCTCTGGGGCCGCGGCCAGGGGTGGGGGTGGGGTCCGCTTTCCGGGGCACGATGGACCCCGGGGACGGCTCTCCAGGGCTCAGTGGAACAGAAATCTCTTCCCCTGTGTTTATGCACCCCCTGCAGTGATTCAGAATTTATGGGGATCTCCTTTTACCTCAATTCCATGGGTTGTGGACTCGGAGCTCGTAAATGTGCGTCCTTCTACTCCGCCATCTTGGCTCCGCCCCCCGAAAAACAATTTAAAGACAAATTAAACCGGGCAGGGGCCAAAGTCGACATTAGTTAAAATGAAAAGTTTAGTGATGTATCATTGGATACTAGGTTCTGTCAGGGCAATAGAACAATTTGTATTTTATCCTAAGTTCGGTGGAGAATAACGCTTTGAAAGCAGAAGAGTGGGAAAGAGCAGTAAACGTTTTTGCCAGGTTGTTATGTATATGTGTGGGCATATGGGCGATTAAAAAAATATTGAGATGAATGTGGTAAGGAAAATGGATACTGTAGGAAGACCTACAGTATTTCTTCTTTATAAATAGAATTACACAAATAATTTTTTGTTTGGTCTTCTTGCTGTAAGTTTTGGCATTCACCTTGTGTTGAAGGCTTGTATTCTTCTTCCAGCTGGCTTCTTGTCAGCTCCTGCTAGCTAAAAATCATGAAAACGCATTTTTTTTTGTGCTACGGCTTTCCCTGATCTTCACTGTCTCTGTTTTGCCCACTGAACAGAAGTCTAAATGTCTGCAATACAAGCCTCACTCTCCACAATCTGGTCCCTACTTATCCCTCCAGCCCTATCCCCTTTAATTCCCTTGCACAAACCAATCATTCCACAAGCATTAAGCACCTACTACTATGTGCCAGGCACCATGCTAGGTTTTGAGAATACAAATCAAGAAATAATCCTTTTTTTCTAGGAGTTTATGTTCTACTGGGGAAAATAACACATACACGTGTAAATAGACCTAAAATATATACAAAATAAATACAAGGTAATCGGGAAGGGGGATTTGGGTTTGGCCTGTAGGGAAATAAGAAAAGGCCTCATGTAGTTTGTGGTGCTTGAGCTGAATTTTGAAAAAAGAGGTTGAGAGAGGATGTGTGGGGGACAGCATAGGACTTAGAATGTTGTATGTGAGGGACGACAGGTCAGTCTAGCTGGAGTGTAGAGCATGAAAGTTAGGCTGGAACCAGTCTGTATGTAAAGTGCCTTGAAATTCCAAACCAGTTTGTATTTTAAGCTAGAGGCAGCAGAGAACCAGTGGATCTTGAGCAAGGACGTGGCTTAGCTCTATGCTTCAGGAATATCACTTTGACTCAACAAACTAAAGTACTCCATGATCTCTTACTTCTAACTGACTTCTAAATGCTTACTTCAAACATAACCCTCACCCTTCCCCTCCAAAATCTCTGCCTTTTTAAGTCCTTATGTCACTTCTTCCATGAGCTCTCCCTAATGTCCAGACTCCAACACTGCCCTCCCTGCTACCAGAAAAAATTTTTTTGCAGTGAAGGATGGATTTGATCTAATGCCTCCCTCTAGGAACAAAGGTGTTATCTAGAGGCAAATTTAGGCATGATGAAAGGAAAATCTTCCATCAGTTCCATTTGTTAGTCTCCACAAACCTATGTTACTGCAAAATCAGATCGACTCTGAAGCACATCTCAGTTACTCGGACCCTGGGGCTCCTCCCTCCCAGTGACTATGAAAGACTTCCTCCCAGAGCCTGTATTTGAGGAGGCAGCCCAGAGCAGACACCTCATCATTTCCCTGAAGGACCTTATTATACTTTCCTTCTCTCTCCCTTTTCAGCTTCTTTTTATGTGTTGTCTTTATATGACTGTCAGTTCCTGGACAATATGGACTATCTTTTGCCTTTCTTTGTAGCCTCATCACTTAGCCCTGTGCCTCGCACATAGTAGGGACTATGTTTATTGATTATTGACCTTTCTCACATTATGGGTTTTCTCATTATAGGTCTTCAAGCAGAGTCTAGATTACCATTTATGGGGGGAGAGGGCAGATTGGTAAGGATTTGAGGGGGTGGGATATGAATTGCAGTAGATGACCAATGAGATCCCTTCCAACTCCAAGGTTGTGTTGTTTCCCTCAGTAGAAGGTAATCTCTTGGAGAGCAAGAACTGTTTTGTATGTTTTTACATTCGCTGTACTTAGTGCACAGTAGACACTTAACTCATACTTGTTTAGTGAATGTGTTCTGAACTTTGTAATCCCAAAGACATGGACTTTTGTGGCAACCAGCATTTTGGGTTTATTAAAACACTTTCCAATTTCCTAATGTAATTCATTAATTCAACCAGCAGATATTAAATGCCAAATGCATGCCAGACATGTAATCCAGCCCTGTCTTCTCTTCAGTTCTGGATCTGTCTGCATTACATGTTCAAGATTTACACATAGATGCATATAAAACTATATTAAAAAGTTTTAATCGTCAGAACTATTTGGTACTGATTAAAAAATAGAATGCTACATCTGTAGAATAGGTTAGGTACACAAGACATAGTAGTCAGTGACTACAGTAATCTGCTGTTTGACTCAAAGACTCCAACTTCTGGGATAATAACTCACTATTTGACAAAAACTGCTGGGAAAACTGGAAGTTAGTATGGCAGAAACTAGGCATAGATCAGCATGTACCAAGATAAGGTCAGAATGGGTACATGATATAGACATAAAGGATGATGCCTTAAGCAAAGTGGGAGAGCAAGAAATAATTTACTTGGCAAGTCTATGGAGAAGGGAGGCATTGATGGCCAAAGGAGATAGAAAACATTATGAAATGCGAAATGTGTGATGATCAACTTCGATAGATTGGGTTCTTCAAAGCAACACAATGTTCTAAGATAATTTCAAAAGACTCATGATGTAAAATGCTATCCACATTCAGAGGAAGAACTATGGAGTCTGAATGCAGATCAAAGCATACTATTTTCACTTTTTTTTTTTGGTTGTTATTACTTTCTTATGGTTTTTCCCTTTGGTTCTAATTCTTTCACAACATGGCTAATGTGGAAATATGTTTAATATGATTATACATGAATAGTCTAAGATTGCATGCCATCTTGGGGAGGAGAGAGAGGGAGAGAGAAAAATTTGGAACTCAAAATCTTATAAAAGTGAATGTTGAAAACTGAAAAATAAATTTTAGAAAAAGATTTACACATTGATGCACAAGCTGTTTATCTAGCTCTGCAATGCACTCTATAATGCAGCCACTTTGGCTTTCTGGTTATTCCTACACTAGATATTCTGTACTGTTGTCCATGTCTACAGTGCTCCTCCTCACCTCTGCCTCATAGAATACTATGTTTCCTTCAAGATTCGGCTGGAGTAGTCTTTTTACATAAAGTCTTTACTACTGATACCCTCATCGGAAGCTCTGTCTTTGGCATTTATTTTTATATATAAGGTTTGACTGTAAGCTTCTTGAGGGCAGGAATTATTTCATTTTTGTCTCTGTACCCAGAGCCTGGCGCAGAGTAGACACTTAACAAATGCTGGTTGATTGAATTTCATGGTATGGGCAGGATTAATTTTTCATCTGCTTATTTTGTTGCAAGATTCTAATTATCTTAATGAGATAACTCATTTTGTTATTTTGCATCTTAACCTATGATTTCATTTGTGTAGGGAATTCCAAGTGTGGAAACTCCATCAAGTTAGAAGGGTAACTTTTCTGTACCTTCCAGTCTTTAGAGAGTTGCCCAAGATCACACATCTAAAATGTGACATAGGACTCGAACCTTGGTCTTGGGAATTTATGGCTGGCCCTCAGTCTGTTACATCATGCTACCTTTCAGGATACTGTTAATTATATCAAAATTGCTTAGTAACTTGACTTCCTTCTGTCAACACTGCATCCCTGTTCATTCTTTCCAATACAGTTTGCCCCTTTACTTATATATGATTCACTGACAAAAGAGAATTCTCTTTGTTGGCCACTGCCATTTCCAGACTTTCCCTCTGCTGCCCCCATAGTTCAGTAACCTATCCTTCTTTGAAATTCATTCAGTCCTTGGATTACTCCCACCATGGGCTGCCTTCACCACTAAACCATGATGACTGAACCCACTACAGCGTTATGATATATAATCTCAGCTGGGCCCTCACTGCAATCTTGTTAAATCTCCCTAATTGCTTCACTTTTCACCTTTGAAGCTAGTTCAAACCTTTTCATCCCCACTCAATCCTTCTATGGCACCCCCTTGCCCCACCTCTTTTAAGGACCTTGCCTCACTTCATGAAACAAAACAGGCCATTCAAAGACAGATTCCTCTTCTTTCTCATCTCACTACACTCAGCTGTCTATTCCCATTATCTCTCCTCTTTCACCTGTGTCTCATATGAAGCAGTAGCCCTTCTTTCCAAGGCAAACTCCTCAATCGCACATCCTTGATCCTATTTCATCTCATTTCCTCCAGCAGATTGTCCCTTTATTATCCTCTCACTAATCTCAAATCTTTCTCTAATAGGCTGCTTTCCTACTGCTTATAAACACATGGATGTCTTCCCAATTCGTATAAAAAAAATCCTCATTTTATCTGACAGTATTTGTTAACTATATCAATCCTTTTCTTGGCTAAACTTGAGAAATCCGTCTACAAGTGATGATTCCATTTCCTCTCCTGTCCCTTCTAAATCCTCTGTCGTCTGGCTTGACATCGTTCAACTGAAATTGCTTTTTTCAAAATTCCAGGGATGTCTTAATTGCCAAATATAATGGACTCAGACCTCTTCCTCCTCTTTAGCCTTGGACATGGTTGATCATCCTCTTCTGAATATCTTCTCTATTGAGAATATGAATATTCTCTAATATTCTTTTCTGTCAGTCACCCATCTCTCCTGCCTGTCTGACTGTTCCTTATAATTTGCTGGAATTTATTCCAGAATATGCCCACTAACTATGGATATTTTGTAAGTCTTTGTCTGGACCTTCTTTTCTCCTTCTATACATGAGATTCTTAACCTGGGGTTCATAACATGTTCTTGGGTGTTGCTTTTTTCAAAAGAAATATTTTGATAACTATTTCTATATGATTGGTATCCTCTGTAATCCTGTATATTTTGTGTTGAAAAACATTATTCTGAGAAGGGTGCATATGCTTAACCAGTGGTCTAGGACACAAGAACTCCCTTGTTAATCTCATCAACTCTCAGGGGTTCAGTTATTATGTCCATCATTCTCAGATCTGTCTATCCAGTTCTAACTTCTCTCATGACCTCTAGTCTGGAATCACCAGTTGTTCCTTGGACATTTCAAACTGTATGTCTCATATTCATCCCACACTCAGCATGTCCAAAACAGAACTCATTATCTTCCCATGAAAACCTGCCCCACTAATGATGTTTTCCATTACTGCCAAGGGCACCACTGTCCTGCTCTCCTAAGCTCACAGTTTCTGTGTCATCCTCAGCTCCTCTACTGCAACTCTCCACAGATCTAGTCTGTAGCAAAATCTGGTTATTTCTGTCTTCACAACGTCTCTTACGTCCCCTTCTCTCTACTTCTGCAGCCAGCACCCTCATGCAGGCTGAATCACCTCTCACTTGGAGGAATACAGTACTTTTCTGGCTAATTTTCCTGTCCCAAGTCTCTCCCCATTTTCCACTCAGCTGCCACTCATCTTAGAGTGTGGGTTTGACCATGTAACCCCATTACCTCATAAATTCCATGATTCCCTTGTAACTCCAGGATCCAATATAAAATCTTGTATTTGGGCTTTAAAGCCCTTCACAACCTGTCCCTTTCCTTTCCTTTTAGTGTCCTTATGTTTTATTTCCCTCTGCCTTTTCTGTGACCCAGTATCCCTGGCCATCTTACTATTCCTGGCACATGGCACTGCATCTCCTGACTGCCTTTTGACTGGCTGTCATGCCTAGGAAGTTCTCCCTCCTCAGCTCTGCCTCTTGACTTCCCTGACCTCCTTCGGGACTTAGCTTATATCTTGTGTTTTTCAAGAAACCTTTCCCAGTCCCACTGGACCCCTGCCCACAACCCAGCCAATGCTTTTCATAATGGAGATTGCTTTCTATGTATGTTGTATATCTCTTGTATTACATAGATGTTTGCATGTCGTTTCTCCCTACGAGAATGTGACCTTGAGGGCAGGGATTGCATTTTTTTGTCCTTATTTCAGCAGCCCTTAATACAGTGCCTGACTGATAGTAGGTGCTTTAAAAAGTGCTTATTGACTGAGTGCATGGTATGATCAAATCTCTGTACTCATGGGACCTCTATTCTACAAAATAAAGAATAATGACCATCTTCAAAGTTCATGTGTATAGCTTGCTAATGCCATTTAATTGTTAAAATATTTACAGAATGTCTACTCTGGGCAACATAGCCTGCTAGGAGCTGGGGCGAGATACAAATTGAGACTGGTCAGTCTGGTCAGACTAAGCCCTTTCCCCCTGCGGGAGGAGGGCCATGTAGATAATAGAGAGAATGATGAGTCTCCAGCATTACTAGAATTTTAGCAACCCCTGTTTACTATCCTTATTTAGCTCACTTATGATCAGAGTAATTTAAAGGATCTGGAATCTGTTTGATCTGCATTGGTACATTTGATCCAGCTCCCTTTTTCCTCCTTAGTGTAAGCATCAATGTTCAGGGGCTACTCAGGTTATTTTACAGTTTTGGCAGCACTCCTGACATACCTCAAGTGTACTGTAGCATGCCATGAATCTGTTAAAAAGGAATTCTGGATTTCTGTTTTTAAAAATTACATATATCTCTGAATCATCCTTTATTTTGTTTTACTTTGGGGACTGAGTTTCCCTCTTTCATTCAGGCTGGTGCAGAGACCATTCATGGCCTGATCCCAGTACTAACTAGAGAAGCTTTAACTCATTAATACTTCCTTGGGGAGCCTGGTGGCCCTTCTGCTTCCACAGGCTCACTCTGGTGCCTGACTTAGTATGGATACCAGATCAGCTTTTAGGCCTACTGTAACTCAGCACACTTGAATTCAAACAATCTGTCAACTTCAGCCTCCCTCAGTAGTAGAGGCAACTGGCATCTTTTATTTTAACATGGATAAACTATCTAGACAAATTCCCCACTAGCATGACTTGTGTCTCTCTTCCTTAGAGATTCACTTAGACTTATAGAAAGAAAAAGTTCCTGCTCTCAATTAGTTTACAATATATCAGAGGAGCGAAAACACACAAAAATATACAATTATCATCTAATAAATATACATTAATAATAGTTCACATATTGAGCATCCACAATGTACAAAGATTTCCTCAAAACAACTTTGTGAGACTTGGTAGCGTATGTATTAGCATAACTATGTTATTGATGAGGAAAGTGAGATTTGGGGAGATCTGCCCATTATCTCACAGTGAGTGGAGAGCTGGTACTTGAACCCAGGTCTTATGATTAGAAGCACAATGTTTATTCTACAACACACTGAAGAACAATATGATGGCATAAGAGAAACACAAAATACCTTGTTAGCAAAAGATATCACATGTCCACTATGTACCAGGCCCTTTGCTAAGCCCTGGAGAAACAAAAAAGGGCAACCAACAGTTCCTGCTCTCAAGGACCTCAGGGTCTAATGAGAGATATAACAAGCAAGCAGCTATATGTAAGCAAATATCAAGGATAAATGGAAGGAAAGATCATTTCCAGTTGCGGGGTGAGAGAAAGCTTCATAGAAGGTCTTTAAGCAAGACCTCTTCAAGTGGGTAGGATTTCAAAAGCCACAGGTCAGGGAGGGTACATTGCTGGCAGAAGCACTAGATTGAGCAAAGGTTTGGAGAATGAAAAAGGTTAGTCTAATTTGGATTCAGTGTATATGGAAGAAAGTAGAGTGAAGTGAGACTGGGAAAGTAAGGTGAGACCATGCTAGAATGCCTTAAATAAAAGACTAAGAAAATAGAACTTGATTCATTTATAAACAGTCATTTGGGATTTTATCAGAATAGTGCACACTTTGATATTAAATAATGAGCAAGCAAAATATATACCAAAGGTGATCTAACAAGGGCAGCCTGTCATGGAGTCTATACTCAAGACATGGAGAAAGTACTAAGGTCAAAGAAATCAAGATCTAATTCATGTACTATTTAAAGGTATACAGAGGTTCCATATATTTCTTCATTCACATCCATGTCAATCCATCCCCATCTGCAGTACCTTTTTGTTGTGCCCACTGGAACTCCAGCCCTGTTCTAACAAACTTTCCTTCATATTCAACCTATGCCTTCCTCTCAAAAGTTACTTCAATAGGTATTTATTTGTAATTTTCTCTATTCCTATTGTTTCTCCAAGGAAACTGAGCTCCTTGAGAACAAAGACTGTTTTGTTGTTGGCTTTGTATTCCCAACCCCTAGCACAGTGCTTGGCACACAGTAGGTGCTTTTTGTGGCTTGGTTGCTTATTGCCCCCATTTTACAGATGAGGAAAGTGAGATTCGAAGATAAGTGCTTGCCCCTCATGACATAACTGAAGTGTTACAATTAGGGTTGGAACTTGACTCTTCCTGACTCCAAATCTAAAACTTTCTCAAGCTCTATGCCAACACAGTCACATGATAATGATTGTGCACTGATAAAGACCTGTGGAATCAGATTTTTTGTTCTTGAATAAAACTGTGTTTTCCTTAATTAAGTAGATATTATGTGGCCAGATCTGAGCTAAACCTGTGGGAAATATAAAAGAATATGGCATAGTGTCTGCCTTCATAAGCTTAAATCTGTTTTGGTTGACAAGACTAACACATGAAAAAGTAAACAGTACAGCAGCATGTAATACAATATCTGCGTGGACTACAGAATGCAAGTACTCTAACAGAAATAACACAACATGGAAAGAACCAAGGACCCAGAAGAGCTGAGTCTTAGTAACAGCTTTGCCACTTTGCTGGTTGTGGGACCTTGAGTAATTTAATCTTTATTAATTTCAACTTCCTCACCTACAAAAGGAGCAGAATAACATTTTTCCTACTTCAGAGAGTTGTTATAAGGACAAAATTAGATGTCAGCATTCAAATTATTTTAATGAAAAAGTTTTTATGTCCAGGAGTGTCACCATGTAGACATGAAACATCTTTGAGTACCTCATTGTGCTGTAATATGTGATTTCACCACTGTGTGGTGCCAGAGAACTAAATAATTTTAAACTTTTAAAAGGAACATTATTAGTGACTCTTTCTGGAAAACAATCAAGCAGGATGAAACAAGTTCTGTAAAGCTATTCATACATTTTCTCTGGCAAACTGGGGAATCACTGCTACTTCTCCTGGAAAAAGTCAGAATATCATAGGCCATCATCAAAGCAGAAAAGGTCTTTAAAATCATCTAATCCAAGAGCCCTTCCGCATAATAGTTTCAACAACATTTAGTGAATATTTATGGTGTGCCTACAATATACAATACACCTGACTAAATCAGGTGCTGTTTTTTTCCATGGAAGTATTTATAGAACTGTTATTTGTAATGAGGCAAAACTGAAAAGAACCCAAAGACCATGGGAACTATAGAGATTGACTCTGCAAAACTATCCCATGATGAAATGCCATCTAATGGGTAAAATAATTGAATGAATCCATGATTTCATCAATGTTGGTGTTTCCTCCTCTGGTGAAGATTACAGCACATCCCCAGCTTCTCATTGTGTTTAATACTTATTTTTTCCATCAGTTTTCCACAGAGACTCTTCCTCAAATTCCAAAGAACTCCTTCTGGTTCTTTGAACATCTCCAGAGTACCAGTGTGACCCCTGAGCTGTCCATCCATTAAGCTTCCTTCTCAAAACATGAGCGGCCTCCTTTTTTGGTCAAACACGTCCTTGATGTCATTGACCCTGCTTCTTGACCGCAAGTCATCCTCGTTAACATGCTGCAACCTATTTATGCCCATCATAACTTCTTTTCATTATGCTTTACATCACCTACTACAGTCAGTCAACACTATGTTCTAGATAAAAAGAGACCCTGTTCTCAAGGAGCTCATATTCTAATTGGGAGACATCATGCAAGCAACTGTGAATTTACAAGGCATATACAAGGTAAATGGGAAGTGATGTCAGAAAGAAGGTGCTAAGAAAGGCTTTTGTAGAAAGTGGGATTTGAACTGAGTTTTGAAGGAAGCCCAGAAAACCAGGAGACAAGGGTGAGGAGGGAGAGCATTCTAGGCGTAGGAGTCAGCAGTGAAGAGGCATGGAGGCAGGAGATTGTCTTGCTCATGCAACAGCAAATAGGCCGGTGGCACTAGGTCGCAGAATATGTAGAAGAGAATACAGTTAGTAAAGTATAAGGAGACTAGAAAGATAGAAAGCCAGTTGGGAAGAATTTAAAAACCAAACAGGATTTTATATTTGATCCAAGAGCCAATAGAGAAGGCCCTGGAATTTTGGGGCGGGGGGGGGGGGGTAGAGAATTTGACAAGATCAGACTTGGTCTTTAGGAAGATCACTCAAAACTGAGTGGCAGATGCACTGGGGTGGGGATAGTCTTTAGACTACCAGCAGACAAGAGTCCAGCCGTGAGATGATGAAGGCCTGTGATTTTGATTCATTTGAGATCATGGTATTCTAGAGATCCAAGAGGCAATTTAGGGTCACTGAAAATGCTGTACAATTTTTCAAATGCTATCTTCCCCGCTTCCTGCTCCAATTCAGCTCTGAGTCCCACTCGTTGCCCATCTGTAACACCTGTCCTAAATAATATCAGTCATTCACTGAAAATTTATTAAGCACCTACAGCATACCAGGTACTGTTCTAGGCACTGAGGATGCAATGGCAAAAATGATCCTTCCCACCCAGGAATTTATATTCTCTAGAAGCAGACGACTTACACAAGAAAAAAATATCCAAACATTTACAAAATTCATACAAGGCAATTTTTTTTAGGAGGGAAACAGTAGCTTGGCAGGAGAGGGATCAGAAAAGGACTTGTTTAGCAATTGAACTAGAGTCTGAATGAGGGTACTGTGAGAGGTAAAGAAGGAATGCATTCCAGCCTGTGGAAAGGCCCTGAGAGGAGGGATGCAGGAATGCCAATATGGTTGGACTGCAGAATAGATTTAAGGCATAATATATCTGAAATGTAGGTAGGAGTCAGGTTGTGAGGGTCTTTAAACGTTAAGCATAGTTTATACATAATCCTAGGGATAACAGGAGATGCTGGAGTTTAGGGAGTAGGGGAATGATACAGTTGAACTGTGATTGAGGAAAATCAGTGTAGTGACTTTATGGAAGATTTGTTGGAGTAGAGACTGGAGGACCAATAAAGATGTTAATAAAATAGTTCTGACAAGTAGTCAATAAATATTTATCAAGTATCTGCTGTGTGCCAAGCACTGTGCTAGGCACGGGAGATACAAAGAAAGATCCCTGCTCTCCAAGACCTCGTAGTTTAATGGAGGAGATAACATGCTGCCAATAGTATAGGAACAAGCTGTATACAGAATAAATTGAAAGTAATCAACAAAGGGAAAACCATAGAATCAAGAAGTGATGAGAACCTGAAATGAGGTACTCTCCCTGTGATATGAGATGCTGTGGAGATAAAATCTCTAAGAGCTTGCAAAGGATTGGGTACATGATATAAGGGGGAAAGAGGGAATGCAGAGTCAGGTCTTCAAACCTGAGTGACTGGAGAAATAGCTTTAACATAAATAAGTTCAGAAGGCAGGTGTGTTTGTGGGGAAAGAATGAGGTCTATTTTGAACACATTGAATTTGAGAAATCTATAGGAGAGCCAATCTAAAATGTCCAGTAGTCAGTTGATGATATGGACTGGGACCCAAGAGAGAACCTCAGGTTGGATGTATAAAATCTAGGAGTCGTCCTCATAGAACTCATTAGATAGATATGTGTGTGTGTAGAAACAGCAGGTGGCACTACAAAGCAAGGTTCGAGTAGAAACAGCTGCTGTTTTGGTTTCCATCTCCCATCAGGTAAATGGGACCCACAGATCCTTTCCAGACCACGCTTAGGGTATGTGACTTCCCTTCTTCTACACCTTCCCTTTGCCCCGGACTGAAAAAGACAGGAAATTCCCTAAGGGTACTCACATTCAAAGCAAAACTGGTTTCAACTTCAGTTCACTTAGTCCAGTTCATTGATGTCATGGAATCAAGATCTGAAGCTAGAAGGGACCTCAAATGTCATTTTGTTTCATCTCATTTTATAGGTTAGGAAAGAGGTTCAGAGAAACTCCAGTGATTTGCCCAGGGTCACACAAGTAAGGGTTTGAGGAAAGATTCCACTCAGATCTTCCTGAATCCAAAAACTACATCACAACTACTACATCACACCAATTCTCTTTCTGCTATTTTACATGACTATAAATTTTTCTTATAACTGGTTCATTCCCCAACTGGGGATTGCTAACGTTCTGGACGTTAGTCTCGTCCTCTGACCTCATTTTGCTTTCTGTAAACGCCTTCCCCTTGAGTACATTTAAATTATAATCATAAATCACAAAGACAAATTATGTTCTTCATATGAAACAGTCACAAGATAGATACAGATTAAAGAAATATAGAAAATAATATTTTTTAAACCCTACATTTCAGTGACAAGCACTGAGAAGGGATCAGAGGAAATAAACCTCTTATTGCTCTCTAAAGGAACAGACGTGTTCATCAGTCATTAGTCTTGGAATCTACATAGCATACACCTGCTGAGACTTCTCTCTCCCTCTCCACAACTACCATTGCCCTGCTGACGCTATTACTGTCCATGAATTTCCTCTTTATAGCTGTCAAAGTCTGTCTTCTAAAAACTCCAGGACTATTTGTATTTACTGGATTAGAAATTAAAACATCTTAGTATTAGTCTCAAAATAGTTTTCACCATGAGGACCCTCTGAAAGGGTCTCAGGAGTGTCAGGAGTCCCTGGTCCATGCTTTGAGAACTGCTGTTCTAGACCTATGATCTCTTCAAAATAACAAATGATGGCATTTCATGCTCTCTACACCTACCATCAGTTATGAGACTGACAATGTGATTTGACTTTTCAGAAACTACTAGAAAGAAATAATGGCAGTACAAAGAATGCTGGTTTTAGAGTTAGGTGACAAGACTGGGTTCAAATCCCATTTCTTCTTTGACTAAGCGATACCACTTCTAAGTCTGTATCCCAAAGACATCATAAAAATGGGGAAAAGCCCCACATGGACAAAAATATTTATAGCAGCTCATTTTGTGGTGGCCAAGAAATGGAAATCAAGGGGATGCCCATCAACTGAGGAATGGCTGAACAAGTTGTGATATATGAATGTAATGGAATACCATTATGCTATAAGAAATTATGAACAGGTGAACTTAAGAAAAACTTGGAAAGATTTATATGAACTGATGCTGAGTGAGGTGAGCAGAGCCAGGAGAACATTATACATGGTAACAGCCACAGTGTGCAAGGACTATTTTTTTTTTTTAATTAATTTATTTATTTAGCTTTTTACTTTCATTTTCACAAATTTTTGGGTTCCAAATTTTCTCCCCTTTTCTCCCCTCCCCCCACCCCAATACCCCAAGCAATCTAATTTTCCCTATCTTCAATCTGTCCTCTCTTCTGTCATCCCTCCCTTCCCTTGTCTCTATCTTCTCTTTTCTCCTGTAGGGCCAGATGACTTTCTATTCCTCATTAACTGTATGTCTTCTTTCCTAGTTGCAACAACAATACTAAACAATTGTTCCTGAAACTTTGAGTTCCAAATTCTCCCCATCCCTCCCTCCCCATCCATTCCCTTTGGTACGGCAGGCAATTTATTATAGGCCATATCTGTGTAGCTTTGCAAGTGACCTTCCTGATAGTCGTGTTGTGTAAGACTAACTGAATTGCCATCCCTCTTAACCTGCCCCTCATTGTTTCTCTTCTGTCCTTTGATCCTGTCCCTCCCCAAGTGTTGACTTTCAATTACTCCCTCCTCCCTTTGCCCTCCCTTCCATCATCCCCCCCCCCAATATCTCCTTCTCCCCCGCTTTCTTATACTGTAAGATAGGTTTTCATACCAAAATGAGTGTGCATTTCACTCCTTCGTTTAGTCAAATGTGATGAGGGTAAACTTTTGTTTGTTTGTTTTTTTTTTTTTCCCCTCAGCTCTCCTCTTTTTCTCTCCACTAAAAACATCTCCTACTTGCCTCTTAAATGACATATAGTTACCCCCTTCCATTTCCCCCTCTTTCCTCTCACTACATTTCTCTCTCACCATTTACCTTAATTTCTTTTAAGGTATGGTCCCATCCTATTCAGTTCAATCTGTGCTCTCTGTCTCTGCATGTGAATGCATGTGTGTATGTGTGTGCATGCGTGTACATGTGTATGTGTGATCCCACCAACCACCCAGATACTGAAAAGTTTTAAGAGTTACAAATATTGTCCTTCCCTGTATGAATGCAAACAGTTCATTTCTGGTAAGTCCCTTAATACTTCTCCTTGCTGTTTACTTTTGCATGCTTCCTCTCATTCTTGTGTTTGAAAGTCAAATTTTCTTTTCAGCTCTGGTCTTTTCATTAAGAATGATTGAAAGTCCTCTGTTTCATTGAAAGACCATATTTTCCCTTGCAGTATTATACTCAGTTTAGCTGGGTAGGTGATTCTTGGTTTGAGTCCTAGTTCCTTTGCCTTCTGGAATATCCTATTCCACGCCCTTCGATCCCTTAATGTAGAAGCTGCTAGATCTTGGGTTATCCTGATTGTATTTCCACAGTACTGGAATTGTTTGTTTCTGGCTGCTTGCAAGATTTTTTCCTTGAGCTGGGAGTTCTGGAATTTGGCCACAATGTTCCTAGGAGTTTCTCTTTTTGGATCTCTTTCAGGTGGTGATCGATGGATTCTTTCAATACTTATTTTGCCCTCTGGTCCTAGAATGTCAGGGCAGTTTTCCTTGATAATTTCATGCAAGACGATGTCTAGGCTCTTTTTTTGATCATGGCTTTCAGGTAGTCCCATAATTTTTAAGTTGTCTCTCCTTGATCTATTTTCCAGGTCAGTTGTTTTTCCCATGAGATATTTCACATTCTCTTCCATTTTATCGTTCTTTTGGTTTTGTTTGGTGATTTCTTGGTTTCTCATAAAGTCATTAGACTCCATCTGTTCCATTCTAATTTTGAGAGAACTATTAAATTCCGTGAGCTTTTGAGCCTCTTTTTCCATTTGGCTCATTCTGCTTTTGAATGCATTCTTCTCCTCATTGGCTTTTTGAACCTCTTTTGCCAATTGAGTGAGCCTATTTTTCAAGGTGTTAATTTCCTCAGCATTTTTTTGGGTCTCCTTTACCAAGATATTGACCTTTTTTTTCATACTCTTCTTGCATCTTTGTCATTTCTCTTCCCAGTCTTTCCTCCACCTGTCTAACTTGCTTTTCAAAATCCTTTTTAAGCTCTTGCAAGGCCTGAGCCCACCCAACACCCCCCTGGGGTGTCTGGGGTACTGAGGCCCCGCCCTCCACATCTTTCCCTGATGGGAAAAATACGTCCTCATCCTCCCCCTCAGATCCGAAGGTCGGGATCACTTGCATTTGTTGGAAAAAACTCTCTAAAGTCTTATTTTTCTTTCCCTTTCTAGGCATTTTCCCAGCCAGTTACTTGACTTCTGAGATTCCTTTCCACCTCCGCCTGGATCCGCCCAGCTAGTACTTGACCTCTGAGATTCAAATGCGCTTTCCCGCGGCAAGCTTTAGTTCTGGCGCAGGGTGGGGGCAGGGCCGCTTCCTAGCTTGGGCCCTCAGGGGCTTTCTGAAGAGACTTTCAGGAACAGAGCCGATGGGGGCGGGGTGGGGGACCCCGCCTGCTGTGCTCAGCTCCCTTGAGGGTTTTATTCCGAGGCGTTCAGCAGTAGAGCAGGGTGGGGGCAGGGCCGTCTCCCCTGCTCGGCTCCCTCAGGTTGGAAAGACCCTCAGTATTGAAGATCCTACCTGCTGCTGGGGGATTCCTGAGTCCCGGGCCGTTGCCGCCTCAGCCGCCCGCCCACGCCTCTGCCTCCGCCGCTTCCTGCCCCCGTCTCTGCCGCCTCCGCTTCCTCCCGAGGGGGCCCGCTCCCCTCCCCTAGCGCAGGCTTCTTTTTAACTGACCTTTAGCTTCTGTGGGCAGAGGGACTTTCCCGGCTGCCGGAGATTCTCCCGGAGCTTTCCTCTCTGAAGTCTGCTCAGGTCAGCTTCTCTGGGTCGCGGCCAGGGGTGGGGGTGGGGTCCGCTTTCCTGGCTGCGATGGACCCCGGGGACGGCTCTCCAGGGTTCAGTGGAACGGAAATCTCTTCCCCTATGTTTGTGCACCCCCTGCAGAGATTCAGAATTTATGGGGCTCTCCTTTTACCTCAATTCCATGGGTTGTGGGCTCGGAGCTCGTGAATGTGCGTCCTTCTACTCCGCCATCTTGGCTCCGCCCCTCTGCAAGGACTATTTTTGATAGACTTAGCCCTTCACAGCAATGCAAGAACCTAAAACATTTCCAAAGGATTCATGATGCAAAATACCATCCACATCCAGAGAAAGAACAATAGAGTTGGAATGGAGAATGAAGCAGACTGTTTTCTCCTTCATTATGTTTTGTTTTTCTCATGGTTTCTCCCATTTGTTTTAATTCTTCTCTGCAACATGACTAATATGAAAATGTGTTTAATAGGAATGTATGTGTAGAACCCATATAAGATTGCATACCATCTTGGGGAAGGAGGGGGAGAAATTTTGTAACTTATGGAAGTGATCATCGAAAACTGAAAACAAATAAACTCTGGGGGGAAAGATAAAAAACTTCATAAACAAAAGAAAACTCTTTTGTCAGATCTCATGTCCTGATTTTTTATGTGGACAAAATGATCAAGTATGTGTCCAAAACAAGATCAGCATAGGCGTGCCTCATTTTATTGGGTTTCATTTCATTTAGTTTTGAAAGTACAGCTGCTGCTGCTGCTATTGCTTTTAACAAATTGAAGGTTTGTGGCAGCTGTGCTTGGAGCAAGTCTATTGGTGTCATTTTCCCAACAACATCTGCTGACTTCATGTCTCTGTGGCACATTGTGGTACTTCTTGCAATATTTCAAACTTTTCATTATTATTGTTATATCTGTTATGGTGATCTCTGATCAGTGATCTTTATTGTTACTATTGTAATTGTTTTGAGGTACCAAAAACCGCGTCTACATAAGAAGGGGAACTTAATAAATGTGTGTGTTCTGACTGTTCCATCAACCAGTCACCCTAATCTCTTTTCTCCTGGGTAAGGGTGAGACTTTTCCCTAAGAGAAAACAATATTGAAATTAGGCCAGTTAATAACCTTAGAATGGTCAATAAATGTGGCAGATTTTATTGTCTTATTTTTAAAGATGGCCACAGCCACACCAACCTTCAGCAACCACCACCCTGATCAGTCAGCAGCCATCAACATCAAGGCAAGACCTGCTTCCAGCAAAAAGATTATAATTCACTGAAAGCTCAGATGATAGCATTTTTAGCAATAAAGTATTTTTAGTTAACAAATGTACATTATTTTTTGACATAATACTTAACACTCTTAATAACTACAATGTAGTGTAAACATAACTTTTATACGTACAGGAAAACCAAAAAATTCATGTTTACTAGGTTTATTCCAATATTCACTTTATTGCAGTGGTCAAGAACTGAATTCACAATATCTCCGAGGTTTGCCTGAAGTTTGACTATTATAGTCAGATAACATCTGGACTGATATGTTCAGTCCTGGGGGCCACATTTTAAGATGGATGTTGACAAATTGGAACATGTCCTGAGGAGAGCAACCAGGATGGTGAGTGATCTTGAAACCATGTGCTCTACAAGGAATGCTGAAGGAACTAAGGATGTGTAGCCTAGAGAAAATAACATTTAGAGAAGGCATTGATCACTGTCTTCAAATATCAAAAGTGCTGTCACTTATAAGAAATAATAAAATTATTCCTCATTGCTTTAAAGGGCAGTACTAGGGCCAATGGTTCTAAGTTAAAGGGAGACTGGAATTGCCTCTATATGAGGAGGAGTTTTCTAGTAAGTAAAGTTGTCTGAAAATGGAAAGATGAGCATTAAGTGTGTGAAGAAAGCAGGTATTAATATGCCTCTTGAGCATAAGTAACTGCTATGTCAAGGTAAACACTGAATTAGCTGAAACATAGGCAAGGCTCCTTAGAAATAGATAGCATTGTAGATCTTTATTTTTAAGGACTTATTTTTAATTTTATTTTTACATTACAGAAATTTCTGGACATAGTTTTGTTATCATGGAATTGAATTCTTTCTTGTAACAAAGACAAACAACTTTTAAAAATTTTCTGAGTATCTGAGTAGCCTTTGGCTCAAAGGACCAATTGCTTGGGACTTTCTTCTCATGGATGGAGATTGATTATTCAATGCCCCACACCTTTGTGAGGGGTAAGAGAAGAGATCTGGGTTCTTCTGGCTTCCATTTCTGAGAGAGATGAGGCATGGTTTCAACTTCTCTTCAGGTGTGGGGAGAAGCAGATATGAAGATATGGAGAACTTCAGTCATTCCCGACTTACTACTCTAGAGACTTTGGGGAATTTTTGCTTAGGTGAAATCTGAGGATCTTTCTCTTGGTTGAACTGAGGTATCTCACTGTCCATGGAAAGAGCTTATTTAATGACTCTGTATTATATGGCATATGTGTGTATGTGTGTATACACACATACTTTCTCTGATTTAAGTTTTGCTATTGTCTTGGATAAATTGGTTTACTTGCTATGTGTGTTCATTGTGAAACTGGTATCTGGTGGATAACCCTTAGATGTAGACCTTGGGGCACTTTTTCCCCATTAAGGAATGGTCATGAGGAGTTATCTTGAACCAAAAAGTTACTTCCCCTAGACTCATAATATTTAAGGGAACAGATAAATGTAATTTTAGCCTAGTACCCACTCTCTCTGAGAACAAAGTGACATCTGGCCCCGATCTTCTTCTTCCCTTCCTGGCAGGAATCAGTTTCCCTTGGAGAAGGACAGGGAAAGGAAATCCTGGACACATCTACCTCATTGGCTTGACTTCAATACAGAACTAAGGGTAATAAGTATAGCACTAAATTATTGAAAAATTAAAAGAAATGTTTCTACTCCAGCCTGTACCTAGGAAATTTCTTGCCACTTATCCTATTTACATGCCAAGGGCAATTAACTATTCTCTGATCACATGACTTATTGGGCATAAAATGAAAAAGAAGGCCTCAAACCAGTTTGTCAGTAAACATTTATTAAACACCTAATATGCACCAGACACAGTGCTGAGGACTAGGGATACCCAAAAAAAAAGGCAAAAAAAAAAAATCCCTGCTTTCAAGGAACTCACCATCTAATGGGAGTGACAAAATGAAAACAACCATGTGCAAACTATACTACCCACAAGGTAAGTTGGAGATAATCAACAGAGGAAAGGTACATTAAAGAGAGATCAAGAAAAGTTTCTTACAGAAGGTGGGACTTGAAGGAAGCCCTTGATTCTCAGAGTGCTTAACCAGATCATTTCTAAACCTCCTACTTTAGGGTGTCTCAGGGATATCTGCTAACTAGGAGAAGGGGAAAAGAGAAAGGGTCGGTGGTGTGCGGGTTCATTTCTGAGCCTCTGGTTCTGGGCCTCTGGTGCCCTGGCTTAATCCTTCTTCAGTGTTCCATGATGGCTGGCAGTCTAAAATTTCAGACCCTGTCTTGACCCAGGCTCTCATTCCTCCTGGTCTTGCATCATTTGTCCTGGTCTCAACAAATGGAAGTGAAGATCACAGCTACTGGCCAGAGGGGCCTACAGCTATCCATCCCCACTGGAGCATCTCTCTCATAGCCACTTGAATGGACAATCAATTTGTGAGATTATGAAATGGGGCAGGCATGCCTGGTTCTTTGGTCACTCTCTGCAAAAGACCATGATGCCAGCAGGGCATGAGGCAATCACTTTAATAAAGGTGTCAGGGTGAGTAGACACAAAGGGCAAAGACAAGCCCAGAAGATTGAGGTGGAGTACAGAGGCAGATGGCATGGGGTAGGGGGAAAGAAAGGGTAAAGTAAGGAAGTCAGGAAGTGTGACAAAAAGGATGAGTGAGGGAGGCACAGATAATCACTCCTGTAACCAGGGATGAGAGTTGGGAGCATTGGCCAGCATCAAGCCAGATGGAGATGGAAAGGGGAATAGGGGATGTGGGCAGGAGTTTGAGGTCTCATTTTTATAGGGTTGCTTGGGGGAACAGACTAACCTTTACATGCTCTACTTTGGGATTAGTTCATTAACATATCCAAATCACCTCAGAATTGTCAGTAAAACTTCAAAGTTAACATATCCATGCCATTTCAGAATTAACCAGCACCATTTGACAATCTGCTGGTCTTTCTGCAGGCATCTGGAACTTGCCTGAGATTTATAGATCATAGGACCAAACTGCCTTGATAGCAAAGCCTAGATTTAGCACATATTACTGGCATGTGATTTTTGGTTAATCTATAATACAATTTGTAAATTGTGTTCTTTTGGTCTTTAGGATGTTTTGTACATGACTTCTAGGTTCTTCCTTGCAATCTTACTTCCTTCTCTTGCCACTTTATACTGGCTGCTTACCAATTTACCATACTGACTAGAAGAAGGGTGGGATGGTGAGGGGGACCAGAATAAGGTACAGTTTCAGCACGCCACCATAAGTGTCTGAAGGGCAGGAATTGTTCAGTTTGCTTACCTCATCCTTCTCCATTTGACAGTACTGCCCATCTTGGCTGATGGGAACTCTCAGAATAGAGAGGTGATAGAGCTGTAACTTGAGGGGCAGAACCAAGACTTTTTACCAAGTGCCATAATTGAAGTGGTGGAAACACTTGCACTCTTTTAGTAGGAAAAACAAGGATTTAACTTAGCACCTTGGTGTTTAGGCTCTTAATAAACACATGTTGACTAATTGGAATGACCATTCTAGAGGTTTCTGTAGGGCAAAAAAAAAGGAAAAATGAAAAGGGCAAAGGGAGTAGGACAGACCCATGCCCACCACTAACCCAGCCACCCCTTCACCTTCTCTGGGGCTGCTTCTTCCATGTATTTTTCCAAGGTTCTCTCTCTCTGCATAGGAGGAAAGACAGTCACAATCTCCTAGTGGAAAAGAAAAGAAAATGTAGTGGTTGCCAGAAATGCTATACCATCCTTCCCTCTGCCCCATGAAAGTCATGATTCTGGGCCCTACAAATGATAATATAAGAGGACCCACTTGTGGGCACTTGGGAATGGACACTAGTTATATCTTATTGTGGTCATTATAGATATTTATTTTTCCACATATTTTACTCTGTATCATTTTACACAAATATTTTGTTTTTCTGAATTCCTCAGATTCATCATTTCTACAAAATATTGTATTACTTTCCCAGTTTGATCAGCCATTTTTCATTTGATGGGCACCAGTTTTGGTGCCAATTGATTGTTATCACAAAAAAACTGTAATGAATATCTTGGTAGATCCAGAATCTTTCTTCCTATTTTTTACTGGTATGTATCCAGTAATGGGATCCCAGAGTCAAAGGCTTTGAGCATTTTTCTCACATCATTCCTAGTTGTTTTCCAGAACTGGTGGACTGATTCACAGCTCCACCAGCATTGTACCAGAGTTGCTTTCTTCTCGACAATGATTGTTTCCATTTTTAAAAATCATCTTTTGACAAATTGATGGATGGGAGGGGAAACCTCAGAGTTGTTTTATTTGTATTTCTCTTATTATTAATGATATGGAGCATGTTTTTATGCGGTTATTAACAATTTGCATTTATTCTTTTGAAAAATGTTTTTGCTAACTTGGTTCCAATCCAGATTGTTTCCCTTGGAAATGTTCTCTGCCTAAACTTTAGGATTTAGATCTGCAAGGTGAGAGTTTAGAGAACAACTCTTCCAAGATACCCACTTTACAGATGGAAAAACAGAGACTTGGAGATGGGAAATGATTCAACCAAGATTACGCAGGTAATACGTAGCAGAGTGAGGATTTAAATTCCAAGTCTAATTTTACCATACTGAACTGTGGTTCTGAATTACTTTTCATGACCTTGCTTGGAACTGCTCACCTTCCTCCTAAACTGATTTTGATTGTCTTCAATCTGCTTGCCTCTGATGTGGACCTTGGAGTGCTCCTGGTTTGGCCATGCATAGCAGTGATTCTGTCTTTGCTCTGCCTGGTCATCCTTCCTTCAGCCCTGTCCCCCTAAGCTTGCACTGGCCTTTAGCCCTGCCTCCAAGAGCTGTGATCTCCCTGAGGTGGAGATTTCCTCCAACAGTATAGAACGTGACCCCTCCCTGTCTCCTCTTCCCTTAAATCCTCCAGAGAAAATTCTTCCAATGTGCTGTGAGCCTTCCTTTAGATCTCCTAACATTGTGTGGACACCAGTGGAGCACATACTGTGTGCCTGGTAGCGATCCCTTACTCTTGCTCCCTGAGTGGACCACTTTCATTTCTTGTCACCTATCTTTCCAGTGGTATCCTTTATTCTCCTTCTTTTGTACAAAGACACCTCATGGTTTCCTATTAAGACTAATTATCACTGCTGAGGAGGTGCTAAGCCAAATCCTTTTTTCTTACTGAAAGAATCCAAGTGTTTCCAACAATTAAATTATGGCACCTGGTACAAAGCTTTGGTTCCCCCACTTAAGTTACAGCTCTATTACCTATCTGTTTCTCTAGTTCCTATAGGCCAACATGGAGGCAGTACTGTCAAATACTGGGTATGGAGGAGACAGGGGTAAGGGATACCTTGTGCCTAATTCACTGTGTAATTTTTGAACAGATGAATATAACGATAGCATTTATATGGCATTATAAAGTCTATAAAGCCCTGTACAAATATTATATGATTTGATCCTCATAACAGCTGTACTAAGGGCTATTACTATCCCCATTTTACAGATAAAGAAGCTATATATATATGTATATGTATATATTTTAAAAAGACTTTTTCCCCCTACTTTCTTGTCTGGTTTTCCTTTCCACTGTAGTGCCTATATGACAAAAGAGCAATTATCCTAAGGGACTATGCTGAGATAATATATTAGTTTAGGAAATACCTGTACCCCACCCCACCCTTTCTTGATTTGTTTCTGTACTTTATGTATCTGTTCATCCCAACACCTTTAGTAAAGCGATTGCAGCCTGACACCCTGCTTCCATGTTGGGGGACTTCAGTTATCTAGATATCCACCAGCACTGAAGTGCTTGCTTTTTCTTCCTTTCTTTCCTTCTTTCTTTCTTTCCCTCTCTCACTTTGTTTCTCTCCCTTCCTCTCTCCCTCTCTCCCTTGCCTTTGTGATATTGTCATCATTCGGAAGGTAGAGGGGAATAAAGTGAAATTCTGTTCTAGGTTTTATTCCCACTAACTCTGATTCTCACTAACAAGGAGGAATTCATTGCTGGAGTGGAAATGATAGGAGTCTTGTAGTGGGAGGTGGGAGCAAGGAGAGTGATTGCTTTCTTCTAGAATTTGTGACAAAGGAGAGGAAATTTGGATGAATTCTAGTGTGTACCCTAGATTTTGGAAAAGCAGGTTTCAGAGGAAAGATAAAGATCCCAAGGAGTAAAATATTTCAGAGGAAGTCTGCTCAGAAGAAAGACAGGAGATTCTCAAGAATGAAATTCTGAAGACACAAAAGTAATTCTACTGAGGAGAGAGAATGGTCCAAAGAGACCCATGTGGATACACACTGAACAACATAGGCTTAAAAAAAAGATGTGTGATATGAACAGGCAATTTTCAGAGGAGGAAGTTAAAGATATCTATAGTCATATGAAAAAAATGCTCTAAATCACTTTTGATGAGAGATGTAAATCAAAACAACTCTGAGGTACCACATCACACCTATCAGATTGGCAAACATGACAGAACAGGAAGATGGTAAATGTTGGAGAGGATGTGGGAGAGTTGGAACACTAATACACTGTTGGTGGAGCTGTGAGCTCATCCAACCATTCTGGAGAGCAATTTGGAACTATGCCCAAAGGGCTACAAAAATGTGCATACCCTTTGACCCAGCAATAGTGCTTCTAGGACCATATCCCCAAGAGATCATAAAAATGGGAAAGGGTCCCACATGCACAAAAATACTTATAAGAACTCTCTTTGTGGTGGTCAAAAACTGGAAATCAAGGAGATGCCCATCAATTGGGGAATGGCTGAATAAATTATGGCATATGAATGTAATGGAATACTATAGCGCCATAAGAAATGATGAACAGGAAGACTTCAGAGAGGCCTGGAAGGACTTATATGATCTGATGCTGAGCAAAAGGAGCAGAACCAGGAGAACTTTGTGCACAGCCATGACCACAGTGTATGAGAGTTTTTTCTGGTAGACTTGGAACTTCATTGCAATGCAAGGACTTAAAAAAAAATTCCCAATGGTCTTCTAAGGCAAAATGCCTTCCACATTCAGAGGAAGATCTATGGAATTCAATCACAGAATGTAGCAGATCGTGTGTGTGTGTGTGTGTGTGTGTGTTGCATTTTGGTTTGTTAGATGATTTCTCCCACTCATTTTAATTCTTCAACATAGCATGACTATAGTGAAAATGTATTTAATAGGAATGTATGTGTAGAACCTATACAAAATTGTATGCCATCTTGGGGAAGTAGGGGAGAGGGAGGGGAAAATAACAATCCAAGTTATGTGGTAGTTATTGTAGAACACTGAAAGTAAATAAAATTAATTAATTAGAAAGAAAGAATCAAAAAAAAAAAAAGATGTGTTGAAGATGCAAGCAAGACCAGATAACAGAAGAGGAGTATAAGATCATGCCATCATCCTGTAAAAACATGTCAGGAATGCTAAAGCTCAGAATGGGCTGAACCTGGCGAGGGAATGTAAAGATGACAGACAAGGATTTGTTTTTGTTTTTGTTTTTTTAGATCTATAGTCATATGAAAAAAATTTGGAAGAGAAGAGGATTAAAATATGAGATAGGACCTTTGTTCAGGGGAAGATTGTATAATGATACACAACAGAGAAGGCAGAAATACTCGATTCTTTTTTTTGGTAGAATGTGAGGAAAACATGATTAGGCAACAGTCTGTCAGAAAGAGATCTGGGGCTTTTAGTGGATCCCAAGCTTAGTATAAGCCAGCATTGTGATGTGGTGGCCAGAAAAGCTACAGCAACATTGGGTCGCATTGAGAGGTATAGCTTCCAGGAATAGGGAAGGGATAGTCCCACGGTCCTCTGCCCACCTCAGACTCATTTGTAATATCGTGTTCCGGTTTGTGTATCACAGATTAGGAGGATGATTTATTTATCTCTCTCTAGTACAGAGTTTCTTTCTCTCTCTCTTCCAAACCACCACCCTCCCAACCCCCATGTCTAGAGTTGTTTTGGTTGTGGAGGAAGCCTGGAAACTGCCATATATCTCTCAAAGAAAGGATATCTTTTCTCTGAAGATCTTGAACCAACTTGATCCTTCAAGCAGGAAAGAAATCTTGGATCAGTATTCTCTCTACCATTCCAGGGTCATGACAAAGGGGAGAGGCTAGCTCAGGTTTAGTTGGAAACTTGGGTTACCCCATGGTACATTTGGTTCTGTGAAATGATGTAGAGACAAGAAAGCAGAAACAACAGAACAAGAGACAGTAACCAAAATAATGCAAAGAAAAACCATACTAAAAGACACTAAAATTCAAACGAGTATTAGTACAGAGGGGGTGTATTATGAGAGCAGAATGATGATGCACACATTCATCGTTAATGTGTTGATTTATTTTGCTTAATTATTTTTCTTATAATGAAGTGAGGGTTCTACAGTGAAAGTATTAGTGGCAAAAGCTGTTGTTTTTAAAGCATCAATATGGATTCTTTTAAGTAAATAATACCTAGCATTTATGTAGTTCTACAAGGTTTGAAAAGTATATTATTTTACATGTATTATCTCATTTGATCTGCATAACAATTCTGTAAGGTAGGTGCTATTATTATCTGCATTTTACAGATGAGGAAACTGAGGCTGAGATAGTAAAGAAATAAAGGAGACAGTAATTCAGAATAACGAAAATTGCAGAAAGAAGATGAATGAAAAAGGATCCTTAGATTTGGCTTAAAAAAAAAGAATTTGGTTTTTCTTATAGACAGGCAGCATGATATAATAAATAGAGTTGGCTTTGAAGCCAGGAAGGGCTGGATTCAAATCTCACCTCTGATAACAGCTGTGTCTTAACCCTGAACAGGTCACCAAATGTGACTAGATAGTGCCCTAGGCAGATTCTAAATAGTAGGAAAAGTCCTGATTTGTATTGTTAGAGTATGTCTCCTGAAGTCCAATTTCTTTTCTTGATAATTAATTTTATTGCTTAAATGTCATCAATCAGATGATAACCGAGGCAGATAGCTAGTTTAGTGGATAGGGAGCTAGGCTTGGAGTTAGGAAGACCTGAGTTCAAATTCAGTCTCAGACACCTACTAAGGTGTGACCTTGGGCCAGACACTTAACCTGTTTGCCTTAATCCACCGGAGAAGGAAATGGCAAACCACTCCAGCTTCTTTGTCAAGAAAATCCAATAGACAGTATGGTCCACTGGGTCATGAAGAATCAGATGTGACAGAACAATAACAACAAAAGAATCTGCAACAATGTATCCTAAACCTACCTCTAAATTTAAATATTTAAGCAGTTATGTGACTCACTAAAAGTCTGAACAATCATTAATGAAAATTAAAGGAGAATTCTGTTGTATAGTTTAAAGGACTACCATATGAATCAGGTTAAGTGAAGTTGTTTGAATACGTGGCTTCTGATGTCATGGGAAAAGGTTAGAAAAAAGCAGAATTCACAGTTTTCAGTAGGGAAGTCTGAAATTATGTGAGATCAGCTATGGAACAAGTGAGCTTTTAGATGTCTTTTGGGATCAAGAAAATGGAATTTCTAGTATCAAAATAATGACTCACTATTCTTAGTGAAATGGACGATGGTACTTCAAATTCCAGTGAAGTACCTAGGAAAGTGTATATACACAGTCTATTTTACGTGGTCTTTTATCATATTTCTTGAATATTTTCAGAACATTAAACAAATATGCACCAAGTCTGGTGAATTCAAGTGAATTCTGAACACTTAGACTCAACAGTAACATAGTTAGAAAGGATATACAGCACCTGAAACAGACTCGTCAGTTTATACAATCACAAGCATTTGTAACCCATCCTTACCTCCAGTCATCAGACAAGGAAATTAGAACAAGAATGGAACTCCTCATTTTTGTTTGTCTTTTCACGTGTATATTCCATTGTCCTTTCACTATTTGCCTAACTTCTTTTTTGTAAGACAGAACTGGAATTTGCAAGACGTAGAGTAAGGAAGACCTTGATTCAGACCTTTACTAATGCTTTACAAGGTGTTTGGCTATGGATAAATCACTTAACCTCTCTCTGAGCCTCAGTTTGAAAAATGAGAAAATGATACTCGAGAGGATTGTCACACCCACGCAAGGCTCAAATGCTGTTATGCATGTAAAATGTTTTTGTGATTGTTTTTGTAAAGAGCACAAATTATTTTTTTCCCAATATTTTTACAATTTTAGTTAAAGTTTTGAATTCCAAATTCCTTCCCTTCTTCCTTTCCTGTCCCATGCTTGAGATGATAAGCAATGTGCAATCGTGTAAAACATTTCCGTATTAGTTATTTTTTAAAATACTCATTTTATTTCTTTTTAATGCTCTACAATCACTACCATAAAACTTAGTTTTTTTTCCCTCACCTCCCTCCCCAAGATGGCATATAATTCTACATAGGATCTACACATAGGTTCCTACTGAATACATGTCATTATAGTCATGCTGTGTAGAAGAACTAAAATAAATGGGAGAAATCATATAACAAACCAAAACATAATACACACACACACATGCACACACAAATGATCTACTACATTCTGCGATTGAGTTCCATAGTTCTTTCTATGAATGTGGAAGGCATTTTGCCTTAGAAGATCATTGGGATTTTTTTTTTTTTTTAGTGTCCTTGCATTGCTATGAAGATCCAAGCCTACTAGAAAAAGCTCTCACATATTGTGGTTGTTGCTGTGCACAAAGTTCTCCTGGTTCTGCTCCTTTCACTCAGCATCAGATCATATAAATCCTTCTAGACCTCCCTGAAGTCTTCTTGTTCATCATTTCTTGTGGCGCAATAGTATTCCATTACATTCATATGCCATAATTTATTCAGCCATTCCCCAATTGATGGGCATCCCCTTGATTTCCAGTTTTTGGCCACCACAAAGAGTGCTGCTATAAATATATTTGTGCATGTGTGACCCTTTCCTATTTTTATGATGTCTTGGGCATACAGTCCTAGAAGCAATGTTGCTGGGTCAAAGGGTATGGACACTTTTGTAGCCCTTTGGGCATAGTTCCAAATTGCTCTCCAGAATAATTGGATGAGCTCACAGCTCCACCAACAGTGTATTAGTGTTCCAACCCTTCTACATCCTCTCCAACATTTATCATCTTCCTGTTCTGTCACGTTTGCCAATTTGATAGGTGTGATGTGGTACCTCAGAGTTGTTTTGGTTTACATCTCTCTAATCAAAAGTGATTTAGAGCATTTTTTCATATGACTATAGATACCTTTAATTTCTTCCTCTGAAAATTGCCTGTTTATATCCTCTGACCATTTATCCGTTGGGGAATGACATATTAATTACTTTTTATGAGAAGACTCTGCTAAAAGAAAAAAAATGAAAGAAACTGAAAAATAGCAACTTTCAGTCTATATTCAATCATTATCAGTTCTTTGGAGGCACATAATATACTTCCTCATTAGTCTTTTGGGATTGTCTTATATCATTGTATTGCTGAGAATAGCTATCATTCACCACTCGTCATTGAACGGTATTGCTGCTACTGTGTACAATGTTCTCCTGGTTCTGTTCACTTCACTATGCATCAGTTCATGTAAATCTTTCCAGGTTTTTCTGAAATTGTTGTGCTTGTCATCTTCATACCACAATAATATTCCATTATAATCATATATAACAGCTTGATCCCAAAAGATATCTAAAAGCTCACTTATTCCATAACCAATCTCATATAGCACAATAATATTCCATTAAAATCATATACCACAGATTTATTTATTCCTCAATTGATGAGCATCCCTTTGATTTTCAATTCTTAGCCACCACAAAAAGAGCTGCTATAAATATTTTTGTACAAATAGATCCTTTCCCCTTGTTTTAGATGTCTTTGGGATATAGATCTAGTAGTGGTATTGCTGGATCAAGGGGTATGCACAGTTTTGTAGCCCTTTGGGCATAGTTCTAAATTGTTCTCCAAAATGGTTGCATCAATTCACAATCCCACAAACAGGGCATTAGTGTCCATGTTTTCCCACATTCCCTCCAACATGCAACATTTTTCTTTTTTGTCATATTAGTCACCTGATAGGTATGAGGTGGTACCTCAGAGTTATTTTAATTTGCATTTCTCTGATGGAAATTGATTTTAGAACATTTTTTCATATGACTATAGATAGCTTTGATTTCTTTGACAACTGCTTGTTCACATCCTTTGACCATTTATCAATTAGGGAATGACTTGTATTTTTATAAATTTGACTAAATTCTCTATATATTTGACAAATGAGGTCTTTATCAGAGATACTTTCTGCAAAACATTTTTCCTGGTTTTCTGCTTTTCTTATAATTTTGATTGCATAACACAAATTATTCCAAATGTCATTATTTTGTTTTTTCTGAATAATGAAGACAGATATTTAAGTAGAGGAAAAAAATTATAAACAGTATTAACATACTCTACATGTAATTGATCACTAGAAAGTAAGCTCCCTGAGGGCAGGGACTGTTTAGTTTTATTTTCATATACCCAGCGTATAGCACAGTTCTTTCCCATACTACACATCCCAGCTTTGAATATTTTCACTAGCTGCTTTCTTCCCACTATGCCTGGAATTCTCTGCCTCCTCATTCTACCACCATGGCTTCCTTTAGGTCCCACCTTATACAGAAAGGCTTTACTGAACCTTCCTTTTGTCAGTTACCTCCAGTTTTCATATCAATCTATATGTATCATCTTTCTGTCCGTCTGTCTGTCTATCTATCTATCTATCTATCCTCTTGTTCAGAATTGTTTATATAGTATTGTACAGCAAGGAGCCTGACACATCCAGGATGGCCTGCTAGCACCAGTTTTTAGATATGCTTTTCTAAAAGGAAAGCAACTTTTGAGGGGTCAACAATCTTCTTTTATAGCATATATCAACAGAGGAAATACAAGTAGAGAAATAAACACCAACAGACAGGGCTTCTAACTGTCTGATCATAAGCAATACATACATCACAGATCAACAGACAGATCCAACTATCTGACCATTACATACACACATAGTTACCGGAGAGAGAAGCACCAACATATGGGTTTTCAAAGCCAGGGGGGCTCTTTAACAGCTGCCCAGAGTCTCATCTGGTCATATCATATGAACATTCTTCCAAGGAGTAATCCCCCAAAGCAAAACCTCACCTCAAAGTGTATATACACTTTTCAGAGCCAAAGGGCATCATGACCCTCATGATCTAGTGCCTCAGTAACAATTAATGAAAAGTGTGGGCCTTCCTGCAAAACAAACCTCTACTAAACAAGTTTCCCTTAATGAGTTTCATCTGAAGCCTATTAATGGGCCAAGAAGATCTTTCATTAACGTAAATCTCATTAACATTATAATTATTTCTCCCATTAGAATATGAGCTTCTTGAGAGCAGTGACTATCTTTTCCCTTTCTTTGTACCACCAGTGCTTAACATAATTCCTGGCACACAGTAGGAGATTAATGAATGTTTATTGACTGACTGACACACTAAATGCTTAATAAATGTGTTTAATTTAATTGAATCAGTTGATATTTATTAATTAACAAATGCCTATTAAATACCTCCAGCATACCCAATCCCATCCTGAATCCTGTGGAGAATATAGAAATAGTAACTGTCTGCAAGAGCTTATAAATCAGGGAAAGAATTTAGGGAAATGAATGTGCAACCCTTCTAACCCTGCACAGTTTTCAATCAGCTACCTTTTTTTCTACTTTGTATGTTCTCTCTAACCACACCTCTTTCTCTCAGTACTGTACCTTTATTACTTGTATCTCTATAGATACCCCATATATATGTTTATTTTGTATATGCAAACCTACCATAGACACACATTTGTACATTTATATGTATATGTATAAAAATTAGTTCCCTCAAAAGAAGAATTTTAAGGGTAGAGTTATTTTGTTTTTTGTCTCTATCCCTAGAGCCTAGCACAGTGCTGGCATATATAGTAGTAGATGATTAATAAGTGCTTGTTTAATTGATTTTTCTTTAAAAAATTTATAAATGCTCTTAATACACATTAAATAAAATACAGTAGGGTAATAATTTACTTAGCTCACCTGACCCTTTATTCCTGTCCAGTGGTGTCAGACTCAAATAGAAAGGTCTCCCTGCTGCCCCATGCTGACTTAGACAACGACAAATTAACATTATCTATATTGTATTTTTACTGATTTTATTCAACATTTCCCGGATGCATTTTAATGGGGGTAGGGGAGGCTGCGAGCTTGATACTTCTACTCTAAACTTTGAAGCTGAAACCATTTAACTCTATTATAGGTTCAGCCCGTAACCCAAACAATGTGACCAATATTGCACTTAGGAGAAAAGAAGAAAATAAGAAGGTATTGTGTCTGTCAAGTACCTAAGGATATTAGGAAAAAAATCGAGTATATTTTAAAATATAGGAAATGAAAGATTGGTTTTCAATAGAAAACGCCTTTCTCATCAACTCTCTATATGTAGGCACATCATTGGCTGGTTCAAGAAAAAGTCACAGTAAATACTAGATATCAAAAAAGGATTAAATGATTTTAAAAGACATTAGTGTAATGACAAGAGCTTCAACGTAACCTTTATATACAAGGTTTTGACTGAAAAATAGGAAATAGATGAAAGGAAATCCATTCAATATTCTTGTTGCCTAGAAAAGTTGAACAGATACAAAGTTATCACTAAAACAATAATGTCAAAAGATATATCAAATCATGTCAGCAGTAAATACTTGATCTCCTTATCAATCAGAGGAATGTGAAGCCAAGGATAGCATCTGTTTAAAATACAAGCTCTGAAGGTGAACAATATTGACTAAAAAAACAACAAAAAGGTGTTGAGAAAACAGGCCTTCAAAGAACCTGCTGAGATCCATCCAGTCTCAGCTCACATGCTACTTTCAGTGTGAGTCTTCTCTTGGTTCCCCAGGTTCTGGTGTCTCCCTCCATGGTTAACATGTATTTCTTTTGTATGAGAAATACTTATATGTCTCTGTGATGTGTCACCCATTGGAATGTAAGTTCCTAAGGGCAAGGAATCTTACTTTTATCTTTGTATTCTTTGAAATGAGTATAGTGCTGGAAACATAAAGCCAGAGATAGAAAAATAGACCTATGATTCCATTCCATATAGGGCAGTCTTGTATGGAGAATTGCCCTTTACCAGGATCTTCTCTGCAACTTAACAGTTTTAGAGAGTTGCATAGATGGATGAATAGATAGATAAATAATGGATGGATGAATGGATGGATGGATGGATAGATAAAATATTTATTTCCAAACACTATGCTAAGCACTAAGGATATACTTCAAGCAAACAAGATAGTCCCTGTCTTCAAGAAGTTTATATCCTAATCGAGGAGGAAAACATAGGAAGGGTAGCTGGAAGAGACACATGAAGACAGTACAGACACATTATGACGTTGTGTGGTGAGAGCCAAGAAACCTTGGGAACAAAGCTAGAGCTTAAGTGACTTGCCCAGGAGTCATCTAACTGATATGTATCAATTAAGGGATTTGAGCTCAGGTCTTTCTCAGACAAGTTCTGTGCTCTGCTGCTATTAATGTTAGGTATAGTAGATCCTTGGGCAACTAGGTGGTATAGTAGATAGAGTTCTAGGCTTTGAATCGGGAAGACTCAGCTTCCTGATTTGAAATCTGGACTCAGATACCTACTAGCTGTGTGATTCTAGGCAAGTCACTTCACTCTGTTTGCCTTAGTTCCTCATCTGTAAAATAAGCTGAAGAAGGAAATAGCAGATCTCTCCAGAATTTTTGCCAAGAAAACCCCAATTGAGGTCATGAAGAGTCAGACACAACTGAGCAACAACGAATAGAAGACTCTTAATAAATGCTAGTTTTTTGATATTTTGATTAATACCCACCTCACTGGTGTTCTATCATACCAAACTACCTGGATACTCATCCTCATGCTCATTTCCTCCCTACAGTCAACCTAGGACCTGAAGTTCTCCATGCCATTTCCCATACCCACACATACTTTCCAGCTCTCCTTCATGTGTTGCCTTCCTCAGTAGAATATCAATTCCTTGACTTTAGGCATTACCTCACTCACTTGTATTTGTATTTTTCCCCTGCCCTGGTATAAAAGAATATTGAACACATAAGCATTTAATATATGTTCATTCTCTGTCTGCCTGTCAACCTATCTACCCCCTCATCTCTTCATCTCTCCCTCCATCTCTCTATTTCTCCCTCCATCTCTCTTATTTCTCCTTCCATCTACCTCTCCCTGCATCTCTCTATCTTTCCCTCCATCTCTCTATCTCTCTTTCCATCTCTGTTAGATTGGTTAATAGGATAGAAAAAGAAAATGACAAATGGTGGAGAGAATGTGGGAAAAATGAGATATTAATGCATTGTTACATTAATACTGAACTGATTTAACTATTTTGTAGAGTGATTTGGAACTATGCTCAAAGGATCGTAAAACTATGCATGCCCTTTGACTAAGCAATAATGACTAGGTCTATATCCCAAAAGAGATTAAAAAAAGAACCCAGAAAGGAAAAGGGCCTATATTTACAAAAATATCTATAGCAGTTCTTTTTTGGGGGGACAGAGAATTGGAAATTGAAGGGATGCGCATCAATTGGGAAATGACTGAACAAATTGTGGTATATGATTAGGATTAAATACTATTGTGCTCTAAGAAATGATGAGCAGAATGCTCTCAGAAAAACTTGGAAAGACTTATATGAGCTGATGCAAAGTGAAATGTTCTGCGGACAAAGTAAACACAGTATTGTAAGATGATAAGCTAATGACTTAGAATGACAATGATCCAAGACAACTCTGAAGGACTTCTGATGAAAAATGCTATGCGTTCCCAGAGAAAGAACTGATGGTGTCTGAATGCAGATTGGTGCATACTTTTTTCACTTTATTTTTCCTGAGGTTTTTTTTTTTGGTCAGTGTTTTCTTTTATGGAAACATTTTGCATGACTACACATGTATAACCTATATGGAATTGCTTGCCTTCTCAATAGGAGTATGGGGGTAGGGAGGGGAAAAGGGAGAGATTGCAACTAAAAATTTCAAAAACAAATGTTAAAAATTGTTTTTATGCATAACTGGGAAAAAATAAAAAACATTTTTTTAAAAAGATGAAATTAGAAAGAATGCCTGAAAATGAACCCAAACATTAAAAAAAGGCTGTGCTGGAGTCATCATAATTTTAAACACACTCATGGATCACTTTTCCAGATATCATAGAAAGGGATAGTTTTAAAAGAATGGAAAAGATCACAGTTGTTGCTTTTATTAAAAAAAAGAAAAACGGAGGCAACTGAGAAGACATCTCTAACTGCTGACCCAAATCCTACCTTTTCTCTTTTTTACAATCTATCTTTGCACCCAACTGAAAAGTGCCAGAAAGATAGGATTCTATTATGTCTATCATTTGTCAGTTTTTTTAAAGTATCTTAGTAGAACAAAATATTGCTTTAAAAACTCTTCTCAAACAAAGTCATAGGATCATAGATTTGGAATTAGAAGGGATCTTGGAAGTATGACTCCCTCATTTTACTGAACAGGAGTTTGAGGTTTCTTGCCATGCTATTCCTATGACCTTGAGGGACTTACTTGAATTCAAACAAATGGGAAGTGGTAAAGGCAATACTTGAATCCAGGTTCTCTAATGCCAAATCCAACATTCTTTATACTCTACCATGTCAATGTCGCCCAAATAAAATAACACAAGAATCTGTGACAAATGTGACTGAAGTCACATGGTATATTCAAATGACATAATCATGACTATGGACTTGATTTAATGACCTGCAAAGTATTAACATCCAACAAGACATAAAAAGGAAGATACTTGCTCACTTATGGTATTGGCCAGTGTCACAGAGATGCCTATTTCCGAGTCAAATAGAAACACATCCCTTATCAATGGCTAAGTTCCCCAAATGCTTCCATTCATAGATGACCTGGTAATAACTATATTGAATCTTCAAATCCTAAAAACCTCCTCAGTGATACCTAGAGTTATTTGAAAAAAAAATCAATTTAACCATATATAGCAGAGGGGAGAAAAAGGAACACAAAATAGCATCACATAGGAGAAGTACATGGCAATGGTGGGCAACAATATAAGCTTTCCCAAGTGAGCCCAAGACAGGAATGTCTTAGAGTCTGAACTTCTGGCTGCCTTCTTTTTGTCTGTTTCCTTTTCTGAATACAGGTCATATGTTACTGATCTTGAGAAAGGATGTTTCCAGCCCTGGGATTACCTCATGGATAATCCTGAGTTCCTGAATTTCTGAGTTCAAGAGTCAAGCACTAGCTGCCCAGAGGGAGAGATTTCCTTAACAATATTCTTCTCAGACGAGGAATATAACTCATAGCAGGATTGCCCTGCAGCTAAAAGACTAAAATCATGCCATGATAGGTCAGGAGAGCTAGACCTTGCCAACCTCTCATGATATTGCTATGAGTTGTTCAGACAGGGTAGGCTAACGGGGAGTATTTTTGTTCAGTGTAAAATGTTTTGTTTTATTTGTGTGTGTGTGTGTGTGTTTCAGGCAGAGATCGTGTAACTACATACTTGAGTATTTTATATTTCCTGTATTTGCTTATGTCACTGAAGAAGCATTTTTTAAGTGCCTGCCACATACCAGGCTTTGTGCTAAGCCCTGAGAATATAAAAAAAGGTACAAAAACAGGCAGAGTCCTTGCTCTCAAGGAGCTCATGGTCTGATAGGGGAGACACTATCTGAACAACTATGTGCAAACAGCATAAAACAAGATAAACTGGACATAATCAAGAGAAGGAAGACACTAGAATTAAGTGATATCAGGAAAGGCTTCTTGTAGAAAGAGGGATTTTAATTGGGACTTATTGTTATTGTTGGTTCTTTGTTTCTGAAGAGGACCAGGGACATTGAGGGATGATGTCTTGACTTGGGAGTGAATCGGAGTTAAGTGAGGCAGAGTTGCACAAAACTGTCAGCCTTACTCTCTCTTCCAGAGTCACAAAAGTCCAAGGGTAACACAGAAGTCAAGATGACAAGCAATGGCCCAGATGCAGCAGATGACCTTGGCGTCTTTGATGTTTGGCCAAACTCTAAGTGTTCCACAGGGTCTGCTTCAATTGCCTTCATGACCGCTGGACCTTGAAGTACACCAGGAGGCAGAGAATTCTAGGAAATGAGGGACAGTCTGTGAAAATGCCTAGAGCCAGGAGGTCTATTATCTTGTTTGATGAACAGCAAAGAAGCCATTGTCCCTGGAACATAGAAATCTAGGGCATATGGGGAGAGTTGAGGGCAGAACAAGATGTAAAAGATTGGAAAGGTAGAAGAGGGTCAAGTTATAAAGGGCTTTAAAAGTCAAGATTTTATATTTGATTTTGAAGGTAATGGTCCCACGGGAGGGTAGGCTAGGGGGCCTAACATGGTCCTGTGATCTCTTTGTGTCTTATGCATTTTCTGAAGTAAAAAAAAAAAAAAAAAGCTGTTCTATACCTGAAACCGTACTGTATACATTGAATTCCTTTGCAGGTGAAACATGAACCGTACCTGTGCCTTCCTTATTCAGAGATTTCCCTGGTGTTTTATTCCAGTGTAGGGGCATTCACGATCTACCTACCTGGAAATGAATCCCTCTAGGGCTAGGTTCTGAAGGTAAAACCAGTCTTCTAGAGCTAGAGGCCTTTGAGGGTGGAGCTCCTAGGCACAGATGATAATTATCCTCACTTTCCAGTTTAGGTTAAATGACTTGTCCAGGGCCATTCTTCTAGAAAGTGTCAGAGGCAGAATTTAGAATCAAGTCTCTCTTGATACTGATTCCATTTGGGAAATTGGAATTCTCCAAGAGTATTTCTCTTCAGTATTTTTCCAGTGACATTATATGGCTACAGATTTGTTAACACTATGATAAAGAGTCAAAATTTCAATTGATCCAAATAGCACAGTCATAGAAAGATTCATGGTGGAGGAAAACAGGCTGCAACATATTACCAACAATGATTTGTGGGCAAAAAGAAGAACAAAAGGCTCATGGATCCTGTGATATACACCATCAAACAGGGGATCTTTGCTTAAACATTTGCTTTGAAAGAACCTTTTTCAGCATCTTTATTCAGCAGCAGTTCCAGGTACCATATTAGGTGATGGGGAAATAAACACTAAAGTGAAATACTCTCTGTCTTTAAGGAGTTTACTCTTTTTTTGTGTGTGAGGTAGAGTTAAGTGACTTAACCCAGGTAGAGTTAAGTGACTTGACTAAGGGTCAAGTGTCTGAGGCCAGATTTGAGCTCAAGTCCTCCTGATTCCAAGTCCAGTACTTTATCCGCTGGGCTCACTAGCTACCCTGGGAGTTTCCTTTCTAATGGAGAAGACAACACACATAAAGGCTGGTAGCCAGGGAAGGCAATTTTTGTCACAGAAATAGTAAGTGTAGACACATGGCAATCGGCAGTCATGTCTGTTTCTAGAAGCAATGGTAGTATATCTTTGATTACTGCTTCCAGAGAAAGAATTGGAAAGTGAGGGTGGAGGTTGAAGGGAGGGAAGGGGTCTTACAGGTCATGCAGCAGGGCAGATAAGAAGATATCCAGAGGGGGTAAGTGTATGTGATCTGGAGCCAGACACAGACTGGAGGCACGGATAATCTCTGGATTCTAGTCAGAACCATGCTGTTCCAATTGAGAAGAGTATGTACGTACAGCAGTTGGGGATAGATGACAGGATATCTGAGGTAGATGATGTTACAAGAGTTCACTATGTTCAGAGAAGAGATTAATGGGACATGACTGAGTACAAAACCAAAAAAGATTAATATTAAAACATTAAAAAGACATTATCAAGGAAATATATCATGGGAAAGGAAGATGGACCAGTTATGTATAAAGGGAGAAAAAATATGGGAAACTAAAATACTACATTGGTACACTTATGTCACCAAAGGAACAAGAAGAAAGGTGTCTAATACATTGGCAGTGTTCTTTATGAAAGATATATCAAAGGATGCAGAGGATGAGAATCAGGGTCATGGAATTTGAGAGTTGAAAGAGGTCTCAGCCACCATTTAGCCCAACCTTTTCACCAAGGCAAAAGTGAATTGCAGTCTATACCCATGGAGCAAGTAGCCATATTAGTGAGATCCTAGATCTCACTAATGTATTGAATGAAATCTATGTGCAGGTCATTGTGCAAGAGCAGGGTGGTAGGAAAGTGGACTAGGAATCAAAAGACTTAATATTTAATATGAGTTCCACTCCATACTAACTGTATGACTTTGGACAGACCACTTAATCTCTGTGAAGTCTCATTTTCCTCATCCTAAAATGAAGGGTTAGAACACCCAATCTTGATTAAAGGTCCCTTCCACCTTAAATCTAGTCTCCTACAGGATGCCTAAACTTCTGTTGCTTCCTGGGGAAAAACTCATTATTACCAAAGCTCTTAATTCACCATAATAGTAGTCTCTCTTCCACAATGGTTTTTATATCTAGCTTTACTTGAAAAAATTGTCTGATATCCTATGTTGGAGAGATACACAGTGAGTGTAATTCATCTGCAACCTATTAGTGATGATGACGGGCAGGATGTGATGTAGCTCCTGTAAGAGGGATTGATGGTAGTCAATGGACAGGAATTTCAGAGGATGAGAAGGTGTGGATGGGTTGGGATCTGCACCAATGGTGGAATGCCCACAGGAATGAAATCAGGTGGCCAGTATCCTGTCTTCTTTCATCATCATTTTAATTAAAGAGAAGGTTTTTTTTTTAAAGTAATATTAAGCAGCTGACAGATTTTGGATCTGCTGCTGCAACAACGTAAAATTCACTTTATGTTAGGGCTGGCACAGCCAGACTCCGTGCTACTGCCCCTTACAGTGATCTCTGTCACAATCAGAAAAGAATTTTTTGAGTACTTTTTTTTCAGAAGTAAAGTAAACCGATCCTGAATCTTGAGGCGATAAATGACTTGCTTTAAAAGCTTTCTATCTCACTTCATCCACAGCCCTTTACGTCCCCAAAATGGAAGCGATTTTACTGTATGTATGTAAGGATTCTCTTCGTGCTTGGTCATTACTGACCTAGTAACTTGGTGTAAGTTACTTAAATTCTGTTTATTTAACTCCTGCCTTCTCTATAAAACAGGGCCAAGAGGGCTTGCTTGCTTGGGAGGCAGCTTGGAGACAGCATGGCATATGCTGTGCATCAGCAGCTCCCACAAAAGGCAGGAAGAATTTGATGTGTGGGGGTTGCGTGGAACTGGTTCTAAATTAGTGCTCATCTGGAAGAAATAGGAACGGCCAATACCGGCTCGCTGGTCTTTTCTCTAGTAATAAGTTTGCCCTTCCTTGGAGGCGCTTACTGTTTCGCAATATTTTATCTCCTTTGCGCTTGTTGTGCGTACTTGAGACAAAGCAAACTCAGAAATCCCCCACAGAAGGGAAAACCGTGTTATTCCCATTTGCCAGTTGTGTAAACTGAGCAAAGTGACTTGCCTTAGGGGTTTGGGGTACGGTTTATTAACAGGACTGAAAGCCCCTGTCCGGAATTCGGACCCAAGACTGCAGCAAGAGAGGCGGAATCTTAGAAAGGGCTGGAAAATCCAGGCCACCAGATTACGGGGGTTTGGGACCACGGGTGGAACAGGGGAGGTGGGGAAGGGTCGCCTTGGCCACGCCCCTCCGATGACGCAAGGGACCGGCCCCAGTCTCTCATTGGCCTCTACGGGCGTCCGTCAGGATAGTGGCGGCGACCCGCCCCCTCCTGACTCTTGAAGTGGGTGGGTTGGAAGAGAAGGGGGAGCGGACAGCCTGGGGAGCCCCGGGACCAGCAGCAGCCCGGGCTCCGCTGCCACTGTCTCTGCCTCTGCCGTACCCCGAAGAGCAGCACAGGTAGGTCGGTGGCAAAGTTCGAGACCCCCTAACTTCTCTGCGCCCCGTTGGGTCCCCAGTCTGGCCAGGAGTGTCCCTTCTGCAAGCTCAAGGGCCAGACAGTCCTCCTAGGGGACAGGCTGCAGCTCCACCATGGGCAGGGAAGCGGGGGGGCGGGTAGAGCGGTAGGGGAACCCCCTGGAGTCCCTGGGCTAGGGCATGAAACTGCACTCGGCCTCCGCGCCTGGTACTCCATCCCCATCCTCTTTCCATGTTGTGCCTTTATTTCCCCGATGCCCACCAGCCCAAAGGGGCGCTGATCCATGCGAGCAAGTCTTGGGGGCTTGGCTCCCGGACTGCGATCTCCGCTTGCCATGCTCTCCTTGATTTGATGAATTAAAATAATTTGATCCCAGTCTCTCCCTTCTCCTCCCCTGCCTCCCAAGTGGGCACAAGGCGCTTTATGTAGCTAGGGGTCTCCTGCCGACTCGGACGTCCTACGGCTTTTCGTTACTCCCCGAACTCATGTGGGTGTGTGCGGGGATGGGGGAGTGGGGGGATGAGGGGAGAGGGACCTTTGGGGACTGTCAGGTGACTGAAACTTTCCCGGAGGGAAGAATTAGGCAATTTATACCTTTCATAGCAACCGTGCGCATTTTAGAAGTTCTGCCTAGCTTGTAAAGTTAACCACGCAGAGCCTAGCGCTTATGTCACTTTGTGTTTCTTGTTCCACCCACTAAGAGTTCAGGAGTAAAATGTTAAAACTTTAAGAAAACATTAACTGAAACTGCTACAAACTGTAATTTTAAGGTTACTAGTTCTCTTCCAATGCTGAACTATCGCCAAATGACAGTGCAAAATACTTTCCCCAGAAATACTATGAATGTTCAAAATGACTATATTTTATAGATCTCAAAAGAAATATCTATATATATATCTACATATATATGCACACACAAACATATATAAAATAAAGTAATAACCAAAATATATTAAAAGAAAAATAAATGTAATAAACTACTCAATATTTTTGACCAGTCCCTTCCCACCTCCATCCACTTCAAATTAAAACTGGAATAGGCGGTAGACATAGGAAAGATTTCTTTAAGCCAAACAGTCAAAACAGATATCTCTTCTGTTTTAGGGGGAAATGAACGTGTTTGCTGACTACATAGAGATCAGAGATACACAGACTGAAAATTTAGATAGAGTAAACTTCAATAGATGAACTCTATTTTTCTTTCCCTTTTCCTTTTGGGGAATTTGGGAGAGAAACAGGAAGTAGAGATTGAAAGAAAAAAATCATTCACTCCACAATTGTAAACAATTTATATTATGTAAGTAAATATTTCCAAAGGTCCCTGGGGATGTTTGGAAAATCTGAAGCTAAGTAATATCAATCACTGGAATTCCACCATAAAGTTATTTTCAAATTTAAAATGTTTTAAACTATATAGCAAATGATCACAGCAGTTATAGCTGAGCAGTTAAGTATGGTAATGGAGACCAAAAAGAAGAGTACTGGCATTCACTCTTAACTCTTTATGGTTACTTATTAGTGCTTTAATAGGGGCAGCTAGGTGACATCGTGGAAAGAGTACCAGACCTGGAGTCAGGAAGACTTATTTTCCTGAGTTCAAATCTGACCTCAGACACTTACTAGCTGGGTGACCCTGGGCAAGTTACTTCATCCTGTTTGCCTCAAGTTCCTCACCTGTAAAATGAGCTGGAGTAGGAAATGGCAAACCGCTTCATTATCTCTACCAAGAAAACCCCAAATGGGGTCACAAAGAGTCACTGAACAAGGAAAGAGTGGTAATGATCTCTACATCATAGGTACGCTATAACTAATCCATCAGTGTAACATTAAGACAAATGATGGTTAAATCAGGTGACCAAGCTGCCATATTGCCTATGGTTGCATTTGGATGGCTATCTACCCAATTTTTTAAGTGTTCAAATATTGGTTGTATACCACTCATGTCCTCAGAGTGTCAAAATCTAGCAAAGGCAGGCTTTTTTTTTCTTTCAGTTGGTGTGTGCCTGTGTTCTAATATGCACAGCCCCAGACTTGTCAAAAGTTATCTGCCAAGATGTTATATATATATACCTTAATTAAAATTGACTCCCGATGGAAAGAATGTCTAAATAAGGATTCCCCTGTTCCTCCTGACATAGTTACAAACTGTTTCATACCTTCTTCCACCAAGTCTTTTCATCTCTGCCTGATTTCCTTTCAGCCTCCATCTCATCCACTGCCTGCCAGAAACGCTGCTTGATTCTCTCTGGCATTTACTTTATCCTGTATGTCTTGTTCACCAACATTTTTTTTTTTTATTTTGTCTTGTTAAACTGAGAACTCCCTGAGAGCAGGGACTGGAAGTTTACTCTTTCTCTGTCTCCCCAGCACTTAAAACAGTGTTACAAATGAATTAATAAATATTTGTTCACTTAACTGGTAGCAGAATCCAGTCATGTGATGATGTTCGCTACGCTTGAAATTTGGTTGTATTTCATCATTACTCATGAGTAGGAATTTTTTTTTCTTGTCTTCCTTGAATCCTAAAGTGGTTCAAAATAAATTATTTGGAAGTTTTCAAAATTGCTTATTTTTTATTAAGTAAAAATGGGCATATTAGCAAACATGTTTTTTGGGAAAATCACTGAGGAGAGGAGATAAGTTGTATATACAAGCATTGTTCAGAATAGTGTGAGGAACTAAGTACTATGAGTGTTCAGGGGAAGATGAGATCACTTCTGGCTGGGCACACCAGAGAAGGATTCATGAAAGAGATGGCCTTTGAACTGGTCTTTGAAGGATGACCAGCACGAGTAGATAAGAGTGGAGGAGAGGCCCTTTTGAGCTTAATGAAAGATGTGAACAAAGGAGCAGAGGTAGGAAAGCATGGGTCATGTTAGGGAGCCAGCAGGTTTTCCAGTGGAGTGATATGTTAACATAATGAGTTAAAACTCCAAAACCAGACTGAGTCTAGTTCAAAGAGGGCCTTGAATGCTAGGCTGAAGATTGTAGGATCATATGTTAGACATGGAAAGGGAATTCAGAGAACATCAAGTCCAACACCTTCATTTTACAGATGAGGAAACTGAGGCAGAGAGTTTAAGTGACTTGCCCAGGTTCAAACAGATAGTAAATGCTTGAGACAGGACCGAATTCCAGGTTTCCTAACTCCAAACCTAACATTCTGTCCACCACCACCTAACTGGAGTTAAGAATATTCCATAAACAGTGGGAAACTATTAAAATTCTTTGAGTAGGAGAGTAGTTTGATCACAGCTGTTCAGGAATATTAATTTCATAGAGGTATGTAAGATAGATTAGTTGGAGGGAAGATGCTTGAGATGAGGAAGCCGTTACAATTTTCTAAGCAAGTTGTAACAAGAGCCTGCACTGAGTTGGTGGTAATGGAAAGAGAATATAGAAAGGAGGCCTGTGTAAGAAAAGTTGCCAAAATAGAATTTAGTAAATGATTAAAATATCGGAACGAGGCCTGCTGAGTTTAATGGACTGTTAAATATATGAGTCAGCAATACAATAAGTGAAAAAACTAATGGGAACTGAGCCTGCATTAAGAGAAGCACAGGGTTCCTGATGGGAAAGAGGATAGTCACTGAAGAGTGATTAGAACAGAACAGGTAGAATTTGCAGATGGGTAGATCTTGGCTCAGTGTTCCTTCTCAGTGTACTTCAAAATGTCCTAGAATGGAATGAGCTCCCTTGGGAGGTTGTGTGTTTGACCTCTTTGGAGATACTGGGGCAAAGGCTGGATGACTTCTTATTAGATGTGTTGTAGAAGGGCCTTGTTAGTACAGGTTTGTTTACCTGGTCTTGGAGATGCCCTCTAACTATGAGATTCTGTGATTTTGTGAAAAAATACTTGAAGGTTTCAGGTTTGAGTGGTTAGGAAAATGGTGAATGTTATTAACAGAAATAGAGAAGCCAAGGAAGAGAAGCAGGTTTTTCTTTTGTTTTTTTGAGGAAGAAGGCAATGAATTGCATCTTGAACATTCCCTAGAGAGATGAGCAAGTAGAGCCATCTAGAAATGAGGGTCTGGAGGTCCCTAGAGAGGTCGGGGACAGAAATTTGAAAGTTTTCCATCCAAATATTATGATTGGAGTTACAGGGAAGACCATCAAGGAAGAGAGAGAGTATATAGAGAAAAAAGGGACAAGGAATCAACTTTGGTGGAAACTCTTATATTTAGGGGTACAAATAAAATTTAAGAAAATGAATATAACATCATAGATGACAAAGGTGAAAAAAAATCAGTTCAATCCCATAAGCATTTATTTGGCAACTGCTGTGTGCTGTCTTAAGCACTGGGGATACAAAGACAAAAATGAAAGAGTCCTACCCTCCAGGAGCTTGTATTCTATTGAGCATAACATTCACAGCTAAGTAAATTCATACAAAATAAGCTAAGTTCGTGTGTGTGTGTGTATGTAAAACATACAAAATTATTTCAGGTGAGGTAAGGATAGAATTAAAAAATGGTGAGATTGGGAAAGGGTCAGCCTGTGCAAAAAGGCCCAGAGGCAGGAAGCAGAGGAATGTTGTATATAGGGTACAATAATGGGCCAAGTTGGCTGTAATGTAGAGTTCAGAGTACGAGGGGGAATAATGGAAAGTAAGTCTAGAAAAATAGATTGGGACTAGATTATGAATAGCTTTAAATGTCTAGGTGATAAGAAGGTGCTGATGCATTTTGAGCCCAGAGTGACACGGTTAGACCTGTGCTTTACAATTGTACATGAGGCAGCTATGTGGAAGATGGATTGGATAGGGAAGAAAATGGAGGCAGGGAGAACATTTAGATGGCTATAGCAGTAGTCCAGGTTAGAAGTGACAAGGAGTTGAACTAGGGTGGTGACTGTGAGTGAAGTAAAGGGATTGGAAAGTTGTCTAGTTAAAATCAGTAAGTTGGCAACTGATTAGATACATAGATTTAGGCAATGGGAAGAATTTATATGACAGATCCCAAGAAGTTAGGGGTGGGTTTAGAGGGAAAGATAATCCTATTTTAGAAATATCATTTTAAAGATACTTATGGGACATCGAGGTAGAAATACTCCATAGACAGTTGGTGATGTGGGACTAGAATTCAGGAGAGCTATGAAGGCTATAGATGTATATAATCAGACAATGTCTGTGTAAGGAGGATCCTTAAATCCATGAAAGTTAGTGAGATCCTGGAGAGAGAATTGGAGAGAGAGAAAAGAAGAGGCTCTCAGCCCTGTTGTGAACCAGTGCTTACTGGGAAGAACATGATTGACAGTTCCACAAAGGAAAATGATGAGAAGCAGTCAGACAAAAAAGAGGAGAGTCAGAAAGAGCATTATCACAAAAACCCAAGAAAGAGAGTATACAGAAATGAAGTCAATAGCCATTGCTTAAATACTTTACTATGTGCCAGGTACTATGTTAAGTATACAAATAAATGCAGGGGCAGTCCCTGCTCTAAAGGAGCAAACATTCTAATGGAGGAAAAACACACAACTATATACACACAAGATACATATATATAATACATATATATGTATATATACACACATGCATATATATGGAGAGAGACAGAGAGAGAGAGAGAGAATGTGAGTGAATTACAAGTAATCTCAGAGGAAGGAGACAGCATCAAGGGAGACTAAGTGAGTCTCTGGTAGAAAGCAGAATTTGAATTGAGATTTGAAGGAAGCCAGAGAAGCCAAGAAGTACAGGTGAGTAGGAAGGTCATTCCAAGCACGGAGGGCATTTAGTGAAGAGGCCTAGTGTCCTGTGTTGTGTGCCAGGAAGAGCAAGGAAGCCAATGTTTTGGGATCGTAAAATATATGAAAGGGAGTAAAGTATAAGAAAACTGAAGAAAGGAAGGGCTTTAATAGCCAAACAGTGGATTTTATATTTTATCCTAGAGGTAACTGGGAGCCATTGGAGTTTACTGAATAAGAAGGTGATGTGGGCAGACCTGCACTTTAAGAAAATCCCTCTGGCAGTTGAGGGAAGAAGGAAAGGAAGAGAATATTTTCAAAGCAACCACTATGTGCTTGCCACTGTGCTAAGCACTTACAAATATTATTGCAGCAGAGTGGAGGATGAGCTGGAGTGGGGAGAGGCTTAAAGCAGGGCGACCAACCAAGTGACTATTGCAGCAGTCCAGGTGTAAGATAATGAGGGTCTGCATTAGGATGGTGGCTGTGAAAGAAGGGAGAAGGGGGCATATATAAGAGATGTCATGAAGGTAGAATGGACAGAGGTTGGCAACAGATTGGGTAAGATGGGGGTAGAGCAGTGAGTGAGAGTGAGGAATTGAGGGTAACATCTACGTTATGAGCTTGGGCAACTGGGGAAATGGTAGTGTCCCCAATAGTAGCAGGGAAGTTAGAAAGAGGGGAGGGTTTGGAGGGAAAGATAATGAATTCAGTTTTAGACATTGAATTTAAGATCTCTATGGGATGATGCATTGTAATGTTCAATACACAGTTGTAGTTGCAAGACTGGAGGAGGAAAAGGTAGACATGAGGGTCAAACACTGGAGGTAGTGAGAAATCCTTTAGTGACATTGGAAAACAGTCTAGTTTCCTTCTAGATTGCGAAGAATGAAGAAGTGAGTGAGAGGTGAGGAAGTGGGGCCAACCAGCGTAGGCAGCTTATTCTAAGAATTTGACTCATAAAGCGTGAGATGTAACATGACTGCTTGAGAGAATGGCCAGGCCATCAGAGTTTTTGTTTGTTTTATTTTTTGCGGGGGGAGTGGAGGGGGAAGTGAGCAGTAGAGAAGGAGCTAGTGGATAAAGCACAACTGAAGATTAGAGAGAGGGCATATAAAAGAGACATACCCTAAGTATAGTCTGGGAAGAGTGAGGTCACAAACACATGTAGCAGAGTTGGCCTTGGTCAAAAGCAGGGTCAACAATTCTCAACAATCCTTCAAAGCAAAGGAACAGAAATGGAATGTGTGTGTGTGTGTGTGCACGCTAAGTATGTCAGCAGTCTTCTGTCACCTTAATGTAGACAATCAACAGGTATTAATGCAGACCACCTGCTGTGGGTAGGTAAACTCAACAGCTCCCAGAATGACAGTGCTTTCCAGACCACCAATCCTGCTACCAGCCATCATCAAGGGAAGCCACCCTTACATACATCCCACCTGTCATCTGCCTTATCCTTCCTTTCTTCTGTTTCCCTCCCAAGTAATCAAAGAAGACCCAGACAAGAAACTTCTCATACCAAAGCCCTTGCCATCGTCAACTTGTATTGAACTATAGAAATAAATAGAGTTTTATCAATGGAAGTGACATTAAAGAAGAAGCATTGTAATCTGCTTTTTCTCTGTACCCGAAGCACCAATGGGTCTTTTCATCTGACTTGTAATTGAAACTTTCTGTATGTGTCATCTTTCAGCACATAAGCTCCTTGAAAGCAGGGGCTTGTTTTAAAATATATAAATATACACACATATGTACATGTGCAATACATATGTGTATATGAACACATGTGTACATACATTATAGTGTTGCATAATACATAATTCTATATATACATACATATATTTCAATGCAAGGTAATTTGGGAAGGAAGCTGCTAGGTTTTGGAGAGATCAGAAATGACTTCCAATAAAAGGTGTTACTTGAGCTGCATTTTGAAGGAAGAAAGGGATCTAAGTTTCTAAATGTATTTATAGTTTCATCTGCATAGTGAAGTGACTTGGATAAGATAAAAAGTATTTCATTTTCATTACTTTATCTAAGTTTCATGGCTGAAGGTTAACAATGGAATTCTCCAAGCTAGCAAGGGAAAACTCCAGTGTTGATAACCTCACTGAGTAGATATATGTGTAGAATTTATTAAAACTTCAATATAAACTGATCGTTGATTCTGATGTTATAATAGCCATGAATGATGCACAACCCAGTGATGCAATTATTGGACCAGAGAAAAAAATCCCCAGTGTGAAGGAAACATTTTTTTTTGCCTAAATGCTAGTAGTGTGCTATTGTATTAGATTGCTATTCACGGTTATGTTATAATATTAACATTAGGACTGACTTGTTCACAAATGACATGCCAGGAAATCAGATTTTTGTTACTATCATTTGTTATTAATGGGTCTTTGAGTGAATAGATAATTAAAATGAGAAATTAAAGTGGAGATTAGTCAAGAGGGTAAATTGAGATTCTTTTAAGAATTTTGTCATTTTTTATTCTGAACTTAATGAAAGTCAATAAGATGAATTCCATATTTGAAACAGAACAGAAAAGATCATGCTTGAAAACATGAATTTTTATTATGTAGAATTTGATTTTTATTTTATGCGTGTAATAAATTCATCTGTGACATTCAAAAGTCCTGGTTTACATTTCCTTCTTGCCATCCTTTTGTTCTCCTCTATATATTTTAAAAGAAATGTTTTAATAAGCCTTTCTATTACTAACTTTTAAACTCATTTTCCTTTAAAAAGCCCAAAAATAAAATTCTTACAATAAATATGCGTGTTCATAACTTGGCATCTTCCCACCTTTCTAGTCATCTTACGTTTTATCACCCCTCACATACTCTGCAATCCAGTCATAGATGTCATTCTTGCTGTTTCTCAAACAAGATGCTCCATCTCTCTACTCTGTGAACTTTCACTGGCTGTCCCCCATATTTCCATCTCTCTTTTCCTAATTTCACCTACTGGTTTCCTTCAGGTCTCAGCTGAAATGCCACCTTCTGCAAGAAGCCTTTCCTGATCCCCATTAGTGCTAATGTCTTTCCTCTGTTGCTTAACTCCAGTTCATCCTGTATATATCTTGTTTATATGTAGGTGTTTGCACGTTATCTCCCACATTAGACTGTGAGCTCCTTGTTAGGAGGAACTGTTTTTTGCCTTTCTCTGTGTCCTCAGCCCTAAGCATAGTTCCTGGCACTTAACAGGCACTTAAATGCTTCTCAGTTGATTGACTAGATAAAACAAATTCCCACGTTGGCTGTGTCCGGTTTCATTCTGCACTTTGAGTCCATCACCTTCTGTCAGGACATGGATCGTGTGTCATCATCAGTCATCTATAATCATGGCTAGACATTGATCAAGGCTCTTGGGTCTTGCAAAGTTGTTTTTCTTTACTATGTTGTTGTTGAAGAAATTGGTTCTGCGTTGGTATTTGTTCTGTCCACTTTATTCTGCAACAGTTCATAGAAGACTTCCCAGGTTTCCCCATCATTTCTATAATTTGTTCAACCATTCACCAATTGATGGGTGTCCCTTGAATTTCCAATTATTTACCACTCTTGAGGAGCTACTTTATATCTTTAGGTTCTTTTCTTTTTTCCTTGATCTCTTTGACTTATAGACCCATCAGTTATATTGCTGAGTCAAAACATATGCACAGGTTAGTGACTTTGGGGGCATAATTACAAATGGCTTTCCAAGATGGCTGGAAACAGAATGTCTGTTTTTACATAGCCCCTACAACAGTGACCATTTTTCCTTATTGTTATCTTTGCCAAGACATTAGATCAAACTTCAGAGAGGTTTCAGTTTGTGTCTCTCTAATTATTAATGATTTGTAATAGTTTTATATAATTACAGATACTTTTAATTTCTTCCTTTTCAGAACTGCCTGTTTATAGCCTTTAGTCATTTATCCTTTGGGTAATGGGTAAGCTTTGTTGAACAAGAGTATTGGGAGTATAAAAGTGGCAAAAAATATTATGAGGGATAGGAGAGAAAAAAAATTTAAAAAGGTTATTTTTCCATTATTTCTTTTTGTAAGCATTAGGGTATTATATTTCCAAATAAAATTTTTTCTTAGGACTCTGAAATATTTGTACTTGTGGTTTGGACTTCTTTGATGGGCCTAGGTTCTTCAAGGAATTATACTCTTCATGTTTATTTTTATCAATTTAAAGTTAGTATTGCATATGAATATAATTTACATTTCCATAATAATAAAAGCTCTTGTTCCTATAGCATTGTAAAGTTTGTAAAATGCTTTCTTAGCAACTATACGTTGAGGCAGGTAGTGTGAGGATGCTTATCCCCAATTTAATAGAAAGGAAAACTTGTTGATGGTTACCTATAGCTGTCTTTCTTCATATGAACAAACTGATAGAATATAAGTAGACTGTCAGTTCTGTGAGGGCAGGGAATTTTTTTTCTTTTCTTTGTTTATCTAGCATCTAACACAGGGCAGGGTATGCTTTAGGCAATTAATATTCAACTGAATGAAAATAAAAAATCATCTTAAAGAATTGCTTCTGACCTATGCTCTGGGGCAGTATAAGGCTACCCTAAAAATCAAGTAATAGTTTTGTGTGTTTGTTCAGTTGTGTTTGATGGACTTTCATGGCAAAGATACTGGAGTAGTTTGCCATTTCCTTCTCCAGTAGATCAGGCAAACAGAGGCTAAGTGACTTGCCTATGGGCTCATAGCCACTGAGTGTCAGAGACCATATCTGAACTCAGGTCTTCATGATTCCAAACCTAGCACCCTGTCCGCTAAGTCACCCAGCTGTCTCATCTTTAAGGATCTCAAAACCATTTGGTGACACACAAGTTGTTTAGTCTCAACCTTTCTCCTCTATAGTGTACCTTCCAAGATTTGAACTATATTGAGTAGAACAGTTAATTTTACAGTCTGGATTTTGATAATGTTCATGATCCCAAGTTTAAAATAACTGGGTAACATTATAAGTTGTCAATAATGGCACCAGTCATAGATATTTGAATATACTTAGAGACTTAGGGCTTGTAAGCATTAGGCTATACCTAACTTAATGAAGAGTATGGGCAAGTAAAAATTTTAATTTAAACCCAAACCTTGACTCTCAGCACAAACACAGGCCTGCTTTGTGTTATTGATGTTTACTGAAACTAGAATTGTTTCTCTGCCTATGATATTAGAAGAACTTAAAGGGATTAGTTTAAGTCTAGGTGGTAAAAATGATAGGCTGATTTTTTAAAATAAATTTATTGGTAAGACTAAGCTAAAATAATATTTAGCATCCAAATGTGCTTTTTATGCTTCCAAAATGTTTTCAAATATGTGGTCTGACTTGTTTTCAACAACCCTATGATAGAGCTAAGGCAGTTAGATGGAGCAGTGGATCGAGTGCTGGACCTGGAGTCAGGAAATTCAAATCTGGCCTCAAACACTTAACTAGCTGTGTGATCCTGGTCATGTCACTTCACCCTGTTTGTCTCCGTTTCTTCATCTGTCAAATGAGCTGGAGAAGGAAATAGCAAACCACTCCAGTATCTGCTAAAAAAAAACCTCAAATGGGGTCATAAAGAGTTAGACACTGTTGAACAAGAACAGCATGATGTAGATAACTAAAGCATTCTTTCCATTTTGAAATGGGAAGACAGACTCGGCGATATTAAGTGTTTTTTCTAAGATCCCCCAAACAGTGATGGCGCTAGGACTGAAACTGGAATCTTTTCCACTCGTTTCTATTTGAACACAGTGAGTCATAGAATATATTTTAGCATTCAAAACCATAATGTTTTAATTCATTGAATGACCCAGTTTCTCATCATATAATGGCTAGAATATGTACACACACATATATGTATGTGTATTGCATAAGTCCTTCTGTTAAGATGCTACGCATAAGTCCGTCTGTTAAGATACTACTTTCACTTATTGAATGTCAGTCCGTTACCAAGGGAGTAATACTTCTGTAATGACTAGATACTGAAACAAATTTTCCTGAGTCCTAAGAGGTGTTTACTGTCTATCTGAATCCTTCTTTCTTTCTAGATTCAAAATGGCAGAATTTTTGGTGCAAGAAGGAACTGTTGATTGGAAGGAAAGGTGCATCGCCCTGGAATCCCAGCTCATGAAATTCAGACTCCAGGCAGGCAAGATCAGAGAGCTTTTAGCAGAGAAGGTAAGTTTTTCCAGTCTCCCTTAAAATATCTATTTAAATATAGAACTGAAGTAATTTGTCTTTTTCAAATCCAAATTCAACTGATAAAAAACACAAGTCTGACCACGTCATTCATTAAACTTCAGTTACCCTTTATTATTTTTATTGCTCTTTTTGGCATTTAAAACCCTCCACAACGTTGCCCCATCCTACCTTTCCAACCTTATTACATGTCACTCTCTGTCATAGGTTGCACAATGAAGACACACTGACCTTCTTATCTGTCCTCACAGGACCTTTTCCCAAGCTGAGACCCCTCTAAAAAATGTACTCCTTCACCTGCTTCCTGAATTATGACTCAACTCAGGAGCTACTTTCTATAGGAAGTTTTCCCTGGTTCTTCTTAGATATTAGTACTTCCTCTTCCCAGACCTCCCATCACCCCGTTACCTCTTATCTCCTTGGTATGGGTTTCATAGCTGCATATGTACATGTTTTTCCTTGTTTCCTCCTTTAGAATATAAGTTTTGTGAGGGCAAGAACTATTTTGCTCTTTTTTGCGGGGTGGTGGGGAAAGGGGAAGGGAAGTGTCTTTACTTACTCAGTACCTACTACAGAACCTAGCACATAGTAGGCACTTAGTAAATGCTTGACTGATGAAGTAATATTCTAATTATTCTATTAGTAGTAGTAGTATTTTATGTTGAAATTCTAATTATCCAAGTTAAGCTTTTCTAAATAATAAAAATAACTGATACCTGTCAGTTCTTTAAACAATATATGGCATGTTGTTATTCAAGGTTGATATTATTCAGGGTTTAGAGATGAAAAGATGAAAAACATGTCTTTGTAATACAAGTAGAATATATATGAATTGAAAGTAGGTAATGAATGATTAATGGATGGCAAAATAGATACTTTGATTTTTGCCAGATGAGTGCTTTTGGTTTTGACAGATTGTAGATTGATTAAATATTTTGGAAAATAGGGTCAGAGTGGCTTCAGAACAAAATATACTGATACAAAGACACCTAGATGACTCAGAGGACAGAGTGCTGGGCCTGGAGTCAGGAAGACTCTTCCTGAGTTCAAATCTGGCCTCAGACACTTCCTAGCTGTGAGACCCTGGGCAAATCACTTAACCCTGTTGACCTCAGTTTCCTCACCTGTAAAGTGAGTTAGAGTAGGAAATAGCAAACCACTCTAGTATCTTTGCCAAGAAAATCCCAAATAGAGATACAGTCAGACATGGCTGAAAAACTCAACAATAACAACACCTGACAGAGAATGTTTTTCATCTATTTTAGAACTGATGTACAATCTTAGCATCTATCAAGTATATATTATATATGTAAGTACATATTAACTCTATAGTAATTATACTTATTACCAAAGTGGCAGCGGGGTGGCACAGTAAATAGGGTGCTGAGTCCAAAGTCAGAAAGATCTAAGTTAAAGCACTTACAAGTTACATGACCCTTGGCAGGTCACTGAACTGCTCTCTGCCTCAGTTTCCTCAACTGTAAAATGGTGGCAAAGTAGGTTTTCTATAAATGCTTATTCCCTTCCTTATCATCATTGTCATCTCAGCTAAAACCAGATGTAGTACAATGAGTTTCTACTGAGAGCCCTACCCAGGCTTCACAATGTTCATTTTATGGTAGGAATTTTCTGCAAAACCAATCTTTGAAATTCATGTAAGAATTATATTAAACCTGACATAATTACTTTATACTGATATGGGAAAGTGATCAGAAGAAATTATAAGCAATTTCTCAATCTTTACTAATTAATATAATATTAGGAACTAACATTTCTGTACATAGTGCTTTAAGGTTTCTTGCAGTCGTTATCCAAGTTAATTCTCCAAACAACCCTGTGCTGTTGTCATAATGACTCCCATAAGAAGTTTATAGACTATTTCTTAACTGTCAGCACTTCTAGGCCTTTTGAGATGGGTCAAACCATATTAGGATTGTAAAACAAAAGAGATATCAAGTCCAATTCCAGTTGCTAGCCAACAGCTTGTTTCTCTGTCATTAATATGAACCCATGACAGCGAGGATTTTGAGGCTTAAATGTCACAAGTGGCCTATAACTTTGTTTTCCATTTTGTAGCTGGAGAAACTAATGTTAAATCCCTTAACTTGAGGCAAATAGTAACCAGATGTTGGTGACATGTTTTTAAAAGATAAATCTCCAGTTTCAGATTATTATCATATAATTTACCTCTTGTAATTAAAATAAGCATGCCATCCCTTTCTCTCTCTACACCTTCCTCCCACCTGACCCCTTCATAGTCCATGCAGCCTGGATCCATGAAGCCAAAACTGTTGTCCCCCTGCTCAAATGCTCCCAGATGGTTCTTTATTTCCTGTCATGACCCATTTCCCATTCTTCTTATTTGTGTAGATGTTATACACTTCCTTTTAGATTGTGAGTTCCTCAAGGGCATTTTTGTTTACTCAGCTATTTGCATAGCAATATCTTGCATCTGGTAGATATTTTCAAATAAATATCTGTTGAATTGAAATTAATTATCATTTGAAGCTTCCACAGATCTGTCATCTTGATGAATAATTTAAGTATTCCCTTTACTGACAAAGATCAGAACTCACTGGAGCCTGACTCTCCTGGGTAGGAGTCTTGTCCATATCTCCCTACCATTCTGCCACAAGGAGGGGCTGGCAGTAAGAGAGATGGTGGAAATAGAATTGACAAGATTCTGGAAACTGATTGAATGTGGAGGGTGAGAGAGAGGGGGAAGAGTCAAATGTCTTAAGCCCAGGTTTCTGAATGGAGGGTAGTGACATCAGTAGATGTGGGAAAGTTGGAAGGGGTAATAGCAAGTGCTGTCGGGAAAGATAAGTTCCATTTTCAAAATGTTGAATTTGATGTTCTGGGATAACATTCAGGTTGAGATGTCAAACAGACGACTAGAGATGTAAGACTTGAGGCAGGGGAAAAGAATGGGGCTGGAAGGAGAGATTTGAGACTTACCTAAGTAAACATGATAATTGAGCCCAGAGGAGAGAATATATAAAGAGAAGTGACTGGGGATGGAAACCCTGGGAATCAGAAAGATTATGATGAACCAAGAGCAAGAAGTCAGAGACAAGGAGAATTTTTCCTCCTCAGTAGATATGTGAGTCATCTGGGTGGAAGTTCAGAGGGAAGACCTTCTCCCATTGTGGATCAGCACCTTCTCTGTAGCTATAGTCTTAGATAGTTTCATGGGGTGCTGAGAAGTGAAGCCTCTTGTTCAGGATCATACAGCTAGTATCAAAGGTGGCTCTTGCAACCAGGTCTCTGTCCACTACACTGTGCTAGAGGTCATGTAGGAAACTGAGTTTCCTTGCTAGCTGGATTTTCTATGACTAAAGGAAAGTAAAATAAAAAGTAAAGTATACTAAAATTAGAGAGGCAGTACAGAATAGTGGTTAGACATCTTGTCCAGGAGTCAGGAAGACCTGAGTTCAAATTCTAGCTCTGACACAAAATGGCTGTGTGCCCCTGGACTAGACAGTTAAAATCTCAGTACTCTATGTAACTACCTAAGTCCACAGAGCTGTTTCTGATCTGTGTTGGTACAGGGAGTTTCTTTACTTGGAATTCCCTGCACTAATGAAATCACAAGTTTAGAGGAAAAACCAATACCCTGGAACTGGACAAACTAATTTTTATTACTAATCATTAAGTGACCAGATAGTTTGATATGAAACTGTACCATGAACTAGTAATGGGAGCAATGTGAAACAAATATTTCCATTTCTATGACCTTATTCTGAGAAATAATTCTAAAAAATGGATTTATTCATGTGTCTTTTGCATATTGGAAACTAGATAATTTTGCCATGTTACTCATGTTTTCCTTGTAAATAATTCTACTTCCAAAATGGGAATATGGCTTTACACAATATTTTCCATCAAACATATTCCATTCCAAGCTCATATTTTTCTATAGTTGTCTTCCTAGCTTATTAACTCTTTGCTACCCACTCATTCATTCCGCCATCCATGCTCCTATTTCTCTCCAGCATATCCCTACTTTTCTACCTACTTAGCTTCTATCTACCTAACTCTGCCTTCTGCCTGGCTTTTGCATATAAGTATGTCTGTGTGAAATAATAATATCACACATTTGGATAGTGCTTTATATTAAGGCATGAGTGCTCTCACTGCTTTTGAAAGGGTATGGTCCAAAGCCAGATACTGCATTCCTGAGGCCAGCCAGGTCCTGCCTAAAACTTTTGGTTTTGAGTTAGAATCATTTGGCCTAGGTCTTCTACAGTGGTTCTGTTCCCTATGGGTACAGTGCCTGGGAATCTGGACTGACTTCAAGTCATCCTCAGTCCTGAAGATGGGTTTGGGAAGCTGGGCTGGTTCTGGTCTTTCTAACCAGAATTCTGGAGGCCTCCTACCTTTATAGTAATATTTATTTCCAGTTTCCTTCTTCTTCCTCTTCTTTCCCATCTATGGTAATGCTGCTTTGGTCCCTAATCAGATACGATCTCACTTTGGTCCTCTAGATAGAGTCATATAGAATCTTACTCTTGTCCTCAGAAATCATAGGTGCTGCAGTTCCCCATCATGCCCCATTACTTTTTTTCAGCATTCTTCCCATTCCACTCCTTTCCATTTCATGATTAAGCATAATGATTGTACATAGAAAGACAGCTTAGAGTTGCAGATCAATGCAAAAAGACATCTTTCTATTCTCTTTAGCACTACCTTTGAAATCTCTAGTTGCTGACTTGTGAGTCTTAAAAGTCTTATTTATGTCTGCCCTACGTTTTGCAAAGAGCAGACTATACAGCATTTAAAAATACATTTGTAGAGCGTATTTTGGGGGGGAACCATCAGTACTGCTAAGCATACTGGAACTTGTGAAGAAAGAAGCCTTGTTTAAATCTTAGGCAGAAGCAACTTCTGTAAGTGGGAGAGGTCTTTACAGGAATTTAAGGAATGGTGTTGGAAATGTCCCTCGTATGCTAAATACAGGCTCACCGGGAAGCTGAGACCTAAGTGGATGTTTTCCTGCTATGCTATGTATTATGCTCAGCTAATTTTTTGAGCCAGAGGGGAAAGGACACATTTCTTTTTTAAAGCTAGGGTGAAATGTTATTTCCTATGGGTTCAGTTTCCAGTGAAAAAGCAAGGTTGAAGAATATGAAGAATTTTTCTTTCTGGCATCAATATAACTCACCTAACCTGCTGCTATAAATGTGGCTAGAACAGCATTGCTTTACTGTGCAGCTGAGAATTCCTTTATTTCTCTTGGGGTATGATGAATTATCCTGGCCAAAGATCCTCTTCCAGCATATGTGATTTGCCAGAGAACTACACCATAGAAATGAAAACTCCCAAGAATGAATATTTTCCACAACTGGGCTGTCTAGGATGATTCTGTATTATGACCCAATAGGCATTTGCCCTTAACTGGGGAAGCAATATTGATGAATCTGAAGGGTTAGTGGAGAGAGTCTTAATATTTTTGCATGTCATGACGAAAGCCATGACGACAGTCTTCTGAAGCCTATGGACTTCTCAGAATAATGTTTTTAAATGCAAAAAATAAAATACACAGGACTAAAAGGCCAATTATATTGAAATTATATTTAATTTATATATTTTATAATTATATATGAATATAATATTAAATAATAAAATATGTATATATTTATATTATTTAATAATAAAATATAATATATACTTAAACTTTATTTATATTCAATTTAAATTTATTGATTTGAATACCATTTACATTAATGAATTTAAATGATTAAAAACATTTTTTTAAAAAGTTCACATACCCCACAATGAGAATCACTGTCTAATGAAACCTTGTCTTAGTAAAGCAACAGGATTCACTGTGTAAATCTGTCACAGAAGTGGCTCTTGCAATTTACAAATGTCTTTATCTGAGCTAGAATTAGTTACAACTGTGCCATGGGGTAACTTCAGGGGCTTTCAGGGCAGACAGCCCTGGCTCAGTGCATGATTTCATCTTGGCTGAAGCTCACCCATTACCCAGAAAGTCAGACTCTTACCCTTGTGGTGTTTGGGGAAAAGATGGTCCTGGGGAGAGGTCCCATAGTGACAGGCCTGGGGGTCATAGACCAGAGGAAGTTGTGGGAAGGTAGAGAGGGGAATGCAGTGGTCATTGTGGGGAGTAATCCAGTACCACCTCCGTTACTGACGCCCATACCCATCCCATGTGTCAAAGGAGGAAATTTGCATTGAGTCACTTTATTTGTGTAAGATGCCTCTGGGTTAGCATATTATTTTTCTTTTGCTCAGAGAGAGTGAGAGAGAATTTAAAAAAAAAATACCAAAACCCTTCACTTTTTAGTGTACTCAGATCTAAAGCAGTTTCTTTCCCTCATGCCCTAAAAGGATTGGTTGTGGAACTGATCCAAGTGTTACATTGTAGAGAAAACAATGAAGGTCAGAATTTGCAGGAATGTTTCCTGGATTGCTTCCTTGAGGGCTCTGAAATGTTATTTTTCTATTTGGAAGGATAATGAATGAAGGAAGTATTGTCTTTCATACTAACCTTATTACTCTGAGACTCGTTGTCAGAAATTATTATAAATTTAATGACCTTCAACAAAAACAATAAAGAAAATGAGGAACAGACTTACATAAAATCCTTAGCATTTGAGCAAATAAATTAAAAACTAACAGGCATACATTTATTCTGCTCTGCTTTCTAAGTCCCATAGACTGAATGTTTTTTCATTTTAATAACTTTCATTAAAAAGTTGTGACTTTCATAAAGAATAATAAAAGTCATGACAAACATCCGTTGTTTTTGATGTTCTATGTTTTGCAAAAATAAAATTGTTTTCTTTTGACAGAGATTTTCTTGGCAAACAGGATTAAGTGACTTGTCTAAGGTCACACAGCTAGTAAGTATCTGAGGCTAGATTTGAACTCAGGAAGATAAATCTTCCTAACTCCAGGACCAGCACTCTATCCACTGTACCAACTAGCTGTACTAATAGCAATAATACCTGGTATTTATACAGCGCTTTAAGGTTTGCAAAGAATAATACATATGATCTCATTAGATAACAAGGGAGTTATATAATTTGGGAAGATCAGGAAGATTAGTCTGGATATAGAATGAGATCATATTGGAAGAGAAGATAGTATTAGTATGATAGAAAAGCCAAAGACATATTATCCAAGGAGGTCAAGGCTAGAAGAAATGTACCCTACATGTCAACAGGCATGGCTTGGGTTCATATACTCTGGGCGTAACTAGACTGGGCTCAATTGTAGGAGCAGCTCTCCAAAATAGCAACTCTTTGACTTGTTTTCCTCCTATCAATACGTCAATAACATTTATTAGGTACCTACTATGTGGCAGGCTCTGTGTTAAGCAATGAGGATACAAAAAGAGACCAAAGACAGCCCCTGCCCTCAAGAACCTCACAGTTGAATGGGGGAGACAACATGAAAAACAAATATCTATAAAGCCGAAGGGAGGCAATGAAATGAAGAGGGGCTGGGGAAGGCTTCCTGAAGGTAGGATTTTAGTTAAGACTTAAAGGAAGCCAGGGAGAAGGAGGAGGTAGAAGTAGTAAGAGCAGAGGAGGGAGAGGATTCCAAGCCTGAGGGATAGACAGCCGTGAAAACTCCCAGAGCCCAGAATTTCTCTTGGGAGAAACCTGGAGAATACAGCCTCCCCATAGCTTGTGTATAGTTCTTCACAGATGTAGGTAAAGAGGTTCTCAAATTCTGTGCCAATACTTAAGGAAACACTAAATCTCAGGGACAGGAATAACTTTATATCTCCCTCTTCCTCCATGAAGAAAACATAGAAAGAACCCATGGAAGTACAGACATTCAATACAGTTCTCCCTCTCTAACGTATCCCACCTTTCCCCCAGGGCCCTATACAGTTTCCCAGACTCATATTACTACCCCCCGGCTTAGGCTCCCCTCTAAAGGGAAAAAACGCAAGGTTTCCAGAGAAGTATTCCTTTTTCCCTCCGACGTGTACTGTCTGAATAACATTAGTGGTAAAATGGTCCTAGAGGGACAAAGTCCAAGCATTTTCTCCTCCATGTCAGGTCGCAGTCCCTGCCATTCTTTCATTATAGGTTCATAGGAGCGCAGCTCTTCGCCTTCAGAGGCTGTCACTGTGCTAAGTGCTTTCTTACAAACATTATTTCATTTGGTCCTCACAACATCCCTGTGAGGTAGTTGCTGTTATTATCCCCATTTTACAGTTGAGAAAACTGAGGCAAAGAGAGGTGAAGTGACTTTTGTCCAGGGTCACTTATCTAGTTAGCGTCTGAGGTCAGATTTTTCTGAGTGTGCCACTAGCTGCCTCTGAGATTTTCCCCTTCTCTATTTATGGATAGATTCTTTGGTCCTCTTCTCTCTAAGATACTAGAGCTATCTGGACACTCCCCTTTTTCAGAAGTGGGCATCTCAGAAGCTTCAGACTTGGGGCTGTTATAGAGGGAGCCCCAAGGTTGGTGCTACTTAGAAACTCCCCTTCTCTAAACTCTAAAAGCTTGCAGTTCAGGAATGTTTACTGTTTACATACTTGGTTGAGGGTATGAGCAACCACAGTTGAGTGGTACAGTACTGGGCCTAGAACCAGGAAGACCTGAGTTCAAATGTGACTTGAGATAGAGTCTTCCTTAGTCTAAAAAACAACAGAATCCACAGAACAACACTCATTATAATACTCATAAGACACTTTTTGTTGTACCAAAAGACTGGGAACAAAATGAGTTTCAATCAAATGTGGTAAATGAGCGTAACAGGATATTGCATCATGAGAAACAACAAATCTGAGGCATCCAAAGAAGCATGGGAAGACTTGTATGAAACTGATGCATAGTCAAGAAAGCAGAACCAAGAAAGGAGTCACTATTCAGTGACTCAAAAAAAACATGGCGGCTCATCTCAGAATGAATGGACTGACCAGTTTTAGTCTCAAAAGAGAGGCAAAGAAATACATTCCCTTTTTCTTAATTGAGAAGTGGAAGGCAATGGATATGTAACACCCCATATGTCATTGGATGCAGTTGTTGTGATGGTCTATTTTGCTTCATTATTTCATTAGAGAAACGGGGTGGTATATTGGAAATGACCTTGTTATGGGAGGAAAAGATATCAGTAAGACTTTTAAAAAAGACATGGTCTGTTCTGCTTCATTGTTTTCTTTTGTTATAAAGGAGAGAAAAGGGGTGGTATATTGGAGATGATTTTGCTATGGGGTAAAAGATATCAGGCAGACTTTTTAAAAAAGAACACAGTCGGAAGATTTGGTTCCAATCCTGGCTCTGTTACTAATTGTGTGATGACCTTGTTCAAGTTAATTCACGTTTGTCAGTCTCAGATTCTGTATTTGTAAAATGAAGATCTTGAATTAAGGATATTTCAATTCTAGCATTTTGTATTCTGTAACATCTTGCTGCAGAAGGTACAAAGATAAATAAGGCATAGCTTCTGCCCTCAAGGAGCTTACACTAGAATAAAACATATAGATAGATATAACATAGATTGAATGTATTTAAATGTGAATATTATAAATTCATAAGTAAATATCAAGTCCTATGAAATCAGATGAAATTAGAGGTCGAGGTAAATTAGTTGATTTCACGGTATGTTTGTAACTGCTGTCAGGATTGCTTTTAAAAGGACTTATGGAGAAAAATAGTTTGTATAATTCAAACTCCCTCTAACCCTTTGGTATAGGCATAAAAGGTCTGCCTTCACAAATCACTCCTCAAACTTGACTCCCAAAGTAGTTGCTAGAATTGCCTTCTCTGATACACATAGCTAATAATAATAGCTAACATTTATATGTTCTTTACTCTGTGCCAGGCACTTTGGTACTGTGCACTTCATAATTAATATCTCATTTGTTCCTCACAAAAATCTTGGGAGGCAGGTGCTATTATCATGCCCATTTTACATATGAGGAAACTGAGGTAAATGGAGGTTAAGTGACTTGCCCAAGGTCACTCAGCTAGCATGTATCTGAAGCTAGAATTGAACTCAGGTGTTCTGGACTCCAGGCCCAATGCTGCATCCACTGCACCATCAGCTATCATCATCTAGGTCCAAAGGTGTGTCTAATTCAGCCAATGCCAACACATTTTGACCTATTTCATTCAGTGATGTCTAGGATTTACCTTATTGTTGCTGAGTCATGTCCTATCATCATGACCCCATGTTGGATTTACTTATCAAAGATACTGGAGTAGTTTGCCATTTATTAGTTCATTTTATAGATGAGGAAACTGAGGCAAACAGGATTAAGTGACTTGCCCAGAGTCACATAGTTATTAGCAAGTGTCTGAAGTCAGATTTGAACTCAGGTCTTCCTGAGTCCAGGTCCAGGGTGCTTTACCCACTGCACCATCTACCTGCCCTAAGCCTTGTCAGTTCGTGGTTTATACATTTGATCAACTGGCTCTGTAATTCACTCAATCAAAGAGGCATTCTCACCTGATCGAGGAATCAGAGTGTAGAGCATCTTTTTAGTTGTTTTAATAGGAGGTGGGGACTAGGATGCCTTTCTTATATATAAAATGTGGGGCTTGGTCTAGATGTTCTCTAATTCGCCTCCTAGATCTAAACCTCTGGTTCTGTGATAGAATAGCAATAGCATGCACATAGCACTTTAAGGTTCACAAAGCACTTTACATGTTATTTCATTTGATCCTCATTACAACTCTGTGAACCAAGTGTTACCATCCCTCTTCTACAGATGAGGAAACTTGGGTAAAGGTAGAGTAAATGACTTACCCGGAGTCACACTGCTAGTGTCTGTGTAAGTCTCGTATCCTCCCCTACCAGGATTGGCTGGAAGGATGATTTTTCATTTTTGCCACTGTATTCCCAGCCCAATGTCATAAATATAGTAAGCACTCAATAAATGCTTATTGAATTGAATTAAGAAACACAATCCAGACTACTCTGATGGGAAATTTCAAATCTTCAGGAAAGTAAGAGATACATTCTAATTATAGAAGTCAAATTACTAGAAAAATGAGAGGAAGAGCAGAATTTATAATTTAGGTCACTTCTTTATATTGTTATAGTAGAAAATGTGACTAATCCTTACTTTCTAAGCTGCATTTTGTCAGTCACATAGCTAGTTGGTAACAGAGCTGAGACTAGAACCCAGAACTCCCCAATGCCCAGCTCAGTGCTATTTCTACTACACATTAATCCATGTAATAATGGGACCCATTACACCAACATTTTAAATGTCTATAATAGTTATATGTAATATGTGTATATTATATATAATTATTATTATATGTATATAATTATAATTCTCTTGATTAGTACATGATGGTAATGAGGCCCAAGTGGAAGGTATGGGTCTTGTAAAGCGAGTCAATTAATTGGCTTCATTTTCTCTGTTCTATGGGCACAGAATGAATTTTTCGCTGCAAGACTTCTCAGCTCATCTTATGTATTCAAGTCATCTCTAGGTGAAAAATATGGATAGATTAGCATATTGTTTCACCCCCACTTTAAACAATGTAAAACATTCTTCTTCCTGCCATAAGTTTCTCTCTTTTTCTTTCTCTCCCTTCCTCCCTCTCTTTTCTTTCCCTTTTTCTTTCTCTTTCTCTCCCCCTTTTCTCTCTCCTATTTCTTTTCTCTTTTTCTTTCCCCCTCATATTTCTTTCTTCTTTCCCTCCTTCTGTTTCTCTGTTTCTCCCTCTTTCTCACTTGTTCTCAAGAACAGAGAGGGCATTCTATCATACATCATTATCAAATCAAATCAAAGTAGCTATCAAATCAGCGAATATTTATTAAGCTTCTACTCTGTTCCAGGCACTGTACTATGTATACAAAACTGTCAAGTGATCTTCCTAAAGTGTAGGTCTGACCGTGTAACCCCCAGCCCCTCAATCAACTCCAAAGGCTTCTTATCTCCTCTAGGATCAAACATTAACTCCTCTGCTTGCCTTCATAGCCCTTTATAACCTGCCCTGCCTCCACCTTTTCAGTCTTCTTACACCTCACACTAGCCTGACCCCTACCCCTATACTCTTCTGGTCTCCTTACTGTTCCTCAATCAGAGCAGTCCATCTCCCAACTCTAGGCATCTTCGCTGGCTCTGCCCCATGCCTAGAGTACTCTCCCTCCTTATATCTGCCTTCTGGCTTCCTTTAAGTCCCAGATAAAATCCCACCTTCTACACAAATCCTTTCCCAATCTCCTGAATTCTAGGACCTTCCCTTTGTCGACTATTTCCAGTGTATCTTCTTACAGCTTGGCTGTACATAGTTGTTTTTCTGCGGTTTCCCCGAGTAGACTGTCAGCTTCTTGAGAACAGGAATTGTCTTGTATGTTTCTTCGTATTCTCAGCACTCAGTCCAGCACCTGGCATATAGAAGGAGACCAATATCTTTTATGTTTCTTTGTATCCTCAGCACTCAGTCCAGAACCTAGCACATGGAAGGGGACTAATAAATGTTTATTGACTAATAGAGGATATATGTAAGGATGATTTTATTATCCTTTTAGAGTTAGTTTCTCAGGATCCATGGCCATGGGAATGTCTAGTTTCCAGGTGCTAGATGATGGGTCCCAGAATAGTCTCAAGAATTCTAGATAGTAGTTCCCAGAATCGTGGTGACAGATAGTCCTACTGAGGCTGAACCGTGAGCTAAAGGGTAACATAATGTGACATTTACTATGCTTGCATAGAATGATGATATTATTGCTAAAGTTAACCTGTGATGCTGTTGTCGGCACGATGCTTTCTTTGTCTGTTGACCATAAAAGCAAGTAGTCATTGGTCAGTAAGTGGGGGAATTTGGGGGAAGGGTAATACCTTGAGGAATGCATGTACCTGCCTCACCAGGCCCCCACGGAGGCTTGAGGCATTTATGGGAGTGCACACATGGGCCTGTCTCGATTGACCCTGTGAGAAGGGTGATTGGGGAATGCTGTAGGAGCTGGTTCTCCACCAACCATTTGAGAAAACTAGATTAGAACAAAGCTGATTGTTAACCCTTTCAAAGCTGTCTGCCTTTTGACCAGATCAAGAATGGAGCCTGTTAGAGGCTAGAGACAGGGAAATCCAGTGCCTCCTGTGTGTTATCTGTGAAACAGAGGACAAATATGAAACATGGGAAGTCAATGTGGTGCGGTAGAAAGAGTTCTGGATTTGGAGCTAAAGGACCTCAGTTCAAATCCCAACTCTGCCTATATGGCATCATCTCTATGGGCATGAAACAAAGAGGCTGAACCAGATAATGTCTATGGCCCCTTTCTACTCTAAACCTATAATTCTAGGAAAGAAAACACCTGGGTGGGGAAAACAAAGATTTGTGATTTAACCACCCAAGTAGATTCAGTTGATGGTTAAAATACAATGTTTGGCGGCCTTGCGGTCTGCCTAAGTTGAATGTTAGAGTCTGTTTTCTTTTAGGAAGAAAGGCTAACCTGAAACACAACACTAATTGCTTATTTCTTCTTTGAAAGATTTTTTCTGACTCGGGGACATTTGCCAAGACTTTTTCAGACCTACCAGCAACAGTTTTAGCAACAGAAGTTTAAGAGACATTAGAAATAAAAATCCTAACATGAAATGAAGGATTAATTCCTAGTTCCAAACTCAGGACATGGAAAATTTCATTATAGTGTAATTTAGACCAGCAATATTAATAAACAATCAGATAATTTGATTTTTTTAACAGATTAAATCCAAATTAACAAAATGAAAAGTGAGAAGTTCTCAGTAAAAGGAGAGAAAATAAAAAAAATTATCAGATATTATTGTACCAAATTATATAATAGTAATAGCTACCATTTACATAGTACTTTAAGGTTTACAAAGCACCTTTAAAAATCTCATTTTCTCCCTCACAGCACCCCTACAAAATAGGTGCTATTATTATATCCATTTTACAGATGAGAAAACTGAGACTGAGAGATGTTAAATGACTTACCCAGGGTCACACAACTAGTAGTTGTCTGAGAGCAGATTTGTATATGTCAATGAAAGCAAACTACATGAATATCTACAAATATGTAATGTACCAATATTAACAAAGGAGGACATAGCCTAATTAGAATTCAGAAAGAGAAATTGAATAAGCTATAAATAACCTCATGTTAGGAAAAAAAACTGCCTTGTCCATGAAGTTTTATAAATTAATTCTATTTTGGGTATCTATCTATCTGTCTATCTACCTATCATCTGTCTATCTATCTATTCTCTCTCTGTCTCTCTGTGTCTCTCCTCTGTCTCTGTCCCTTTGTCTCTCTCTTCCCCCTCCCTCCTTCTGTTTCTCTGTCCATCTCTCCCTCTTTCTCAGCTGTTCTCAAAAAAAAAAAAAAAGAGGGAAAGCATTCTATCAAACATCAAATCAAAACCAAGAGCTATTTATTAAGCACCTACTATGAACCAGTAAAGGTCACCATATACCCTTGTAAGTGATCCATGGGACTAGTGTTTGTTGAATTGAATTGCACCAAACCAAAAAATACATAAATCATCCAGTCAGCAAATGGTGAGAGGGGATCCAGGAAGGGAAAGTTTTTGATCAATAATACTCAGATCACCTTTTCACTCATGTATGGTTCCATCACTGTGGTTCTTCGGAAGAACCACTTATTTTTGCATTCAAATATTATATGTATATTCAGTAGTCAAGTGATTCTTTGTGATACTAAGTATATAGACATACAATTATGAGGACCAATACTTTAAGTGGAAGATAAAGAGTCAATCGCTGTACCTCGTGGTGTCAAAGACTAGTGTGCTACTGAATGTTTAACAACTAGCTCTCCAAAAATTAAAATTAAAAAGTATGATACACTTTTCACTTTAACCTGCATTCTTAACAACTTCTCCATCCCTTTATGAAGTCTACAGAATCAACAGAACAAGAAATCGAGTCCAATTTATAGCAAGGTATAAATGCTCACACTGAATATTGAACAGTCATCTCTCCTCAGTTTGTATGAGCTGGTTCCAGCACACTCCCGCTTCAGTCCCTTGTGCTTGGTGGCCTCCAAGAGGCTGACCTTGGCCATCTGACTGCTCTGGGAAGCAGATGGAAACCCAGACATATCTCTCATTCCAGTTTTGAGAGATAGGACTATCTTTCTGGGCTGTAATTTTAGGAAAGCCCCAGCTATGATTCATCTCACTCCCAATTTTCTGGTTCTCTCTTCCACAGCTTCACCAACTGACTCACTGCATCTCATTTACTCTTTCCTCCCTATCCTGCACAGTTCTGAAACCATGAACCATGATCAAACCAGCTCTGTTGCTGTTCCTGGATGGAGTGTATCAATAGACACTCCTATGGCCCGAGTTACCACTCCTGTAGCTTTCTAGAGCAAAGCTTTCTTCCCTAGTCATTACTTCCCTATGTATGTTGTCTTCTTCATTAGAAAATAAGCTCCTTGAGGGCAGGACTGACTTGATTAGACGTCTGTTTGCCTTAAAAAGATTGCAGCTGGCAGTCACGATACTGGACTATAAGATCAACATATGAACTTAATAAATGCTTTTCAGTTCATTCAGTATGTCTTAATAGTATGATATGGTAGTAATGATACCATTTATTTCATACTTACAATAGGTGAAGCACCGTACTAAGTGCTTTACACTTATTATCTCATTTAATCCTGACAATAGCCCTTGGAGGTAGGGGCTAGTATTATCCCCATTTTACAGATGAGTAACCTGAGACAGAGATTAAGTGACTTTCCCAGGATCACATACATAGCAGGTGGTTGAGGCCAAATCTGAAATCAGGTGCTCCTGATGCTGGGCCCAGCACTCTATTGACTGTGGTACCCAGCTGCTTCATAATAATATTATTATTGTGATAATAGTAACTGTAATTACATAGTGCTTTAAGATTTGCAAAGTCCTTTACATGTATTATGCCATTTGATTCTCACAATAACCCTGAGAGTAGATGCTATTTTTACCTCCATTTTACAGATGATGAAACTGAGGCAGAGAGATTAGGTGATTTGCCCAAACTAAAAAGTATCTGAGATGGGATTTGAATCTCACACGGTGCCACCTTGCTGCCTGTTGCTAAATAAGCTATGTCATATTGAGAGGCGTAGTTTCCAGGGCTGAAAGTGGCTGTATTCCTGTTCTATTCTGTTCTGGTATGACCATGTCTAGAGGGCCATGTTCTGTTCTGGGCAACATATTTTAGGAAGGATATTGATAAGCGGAAGGGCAGGCAGAGGAAGGCCTTAACATCGTGTCATTTGAGCCCTGGAAGAAGTGGGAATATTTAGCCTAGAGAGGAAAAGTGATTTTCTGGTATTTCAAGGGCTCTTATGTGGAAGAGGTATTTGCTTGTCTCTGGAAGGCAGAACCAAGGGGAAGGGGGTGTCTTGAGAACTAATATTTCCTCCTCAGTGGAGGCCTTCAAGCAAAGGCTGGACAGTTCCATGTTAGCTGCTTTATAGTAGCAGATTCATTAACTGATGGTCTTGGAGAGGCCTACCAACTCTCTGATACCATGAGGTGAGAGAAAGTAAAATATCATCACATATGTACCTGGGCCTTTTAATCAGGAAGGAATATCTGATGTGAGATTTATAGGGTAACATATTTAGTATTAACTGTCCACACAGCAAGTTTTAAAATGGCCTCCTTTTAAAAAATAATTACATTGTGTTTTTTCAATGATCAATTCTTTCTCCCACCTTCCTTATTCCCCACTGGGGAAAAGAAAGAAATAAGGAAAGGAAGAAAGAAAAGAAAAAAGGAGAAAGGAAGGAAATAATAAGGAAATGAAGGAAAGGGAAAAAGAAAGGAAGGGAGGAAAGAAGGAAGAGGAAAAAAGCCCTATTAACAAATTTGCATAGTCAAGCAAAACAAATCCACATATTAAGATGTTCTCCTCCACATCCCCCTTCCGTTTTGGTCTTTGGAACTTAACATGAAAATAACGACTTTTCATGTGGTTACTGCTGAATGCTGAAAATGTGGATTTCCAATTAATTGTGAGCTAGAGCTCCATTATCCTTTTGCGTAATTTCAGACGATTTGGACATTTCTCAAGTGTATTCAAAGCTCTTAACTGAACTTTGTAGGCTAATATGAGAGGAATTCTTGTAATCATATCTCTTTTTTTTGTTGGAACAAAAAGTTTATATTAGAAAAAATTACTTAAGGCTTCTATTCCTGGACCTTTCGGCCTCTTCATTGTTGTGGGATTTGAGTTTAATTAGGTTTCTGTGAGACAGAAAGCATTTAGTATTGTGTCATTCCTCTGGCTGTACTTTGGGGAAAAGATTTCATTTTGATTAGTAGTTGATCAAGCATTTCTTTTTTCTTCTCTACATTTTATATGGTTGCCCTCTATCACTATTTAACATTATACGTGTTTATTTGTTGGTAAGAGGGCAATAACTTCCTGATTCATAGGATCCTAGGATCAAAAAGTTGAATGAGGCCGTGGAAGTGGTTTTGGAGATCGTGGCCTTCAATACGGACCCCCAAGGAAAAAACCTTGCTCAAATAAACAGTCAGGACGGCAAGGATACTGCCAATGGGACTGGACCTCCTTCAAATTTCCTTACCTATGTGAACCATAAGTTCTTTCTTTAAGACACCTTTTACCCCCAAGAGTTATCTAACTGCCTCTTGAAGATTTGAATAATAGGTGATTACTTAAAGCCCTCAGGGGTGAAACAGACTGAGGCAGATCCTTTGATCATACAGCAACTTTTCAGATATATTAAGAATAAAATATTTGATTTGTTGGTCAGCAAAATATTTCATAATTTACATGAACAAATGAATGAATGAGAAAACTTATTAAATGCCTTCTATATGTTTGCTCTGTCCTCAACGCTAGGATAAGTAAAGTCAGCCCCTGCCCTCATTACTTTCTAAGGAAGAAGGCAATACACATAGGCAAGTAGTGACTAGGGAAGAAAGCTACAGGAGTGGTAACTCGGGCCATAGGAGTGTCTATTGATACACTCCATCCAGGAACAGCAACAGAGCTGGTTTGATCATGGTTCATGGTTTCAGAACTGTGCAGGATAGGGAGGAAAGAGTAAATGAGATGCAGTGAGTCAGTTGGTGAAGCTGTGGAAGAGAGAACCAGAAAATTGGGAGTGAGATGAATCATAGCTGGGGCTTTCCTAAAATTACAGCCCAGAAAGATAGTCCTATCTCTCAAAACTGGAATGAGAGATATGTCTGGGTTTCCATCTGCTTCCCAGAGCAGTCAGATGGCCAAGGTCAGCCTCTTGGAGGCCACCAAGCACAAGGGACTGAAGCGGGAGTGTGCTGGAACCAGCTCATACAAACTGAGGAGAGATGACTGTTCAATATTCAGTGTGAGCATTTATACCTTGCTATAAATTGGACTCGATTTCTTGTTCTGTTGATTCTGTAGACTTCATAAAGGGATGGAGAAGTTGTTAAGAATGCAGGTTAAAGTGAAAAGTGTATCATACTTTTTAATTTTAATTTTTGGAGAGCCAGTTGTTAAACATTCAGTAGCACACTAGTCTTTGACACCACGAGGTACAGCGATTGACTCTTTATCTTCCACTTAAAGTATTGGTCCTCATAATTGTATGTCTATATACTTAGTATCACAAAGAATCACTTGACTACTGAATATACATATAATATTTGAATGCAAAAATAAGTGGTTCTTCCGAAGAACCACAGTGATGGAACCATACATGAGTGAAAAGGTGATCTGAGTATTATTGATCAAAAACTTTCCCTTCCTGGATCCCCTCTCACCATTTGCTGACTGGATGATTTATGTATTTTTTTGGTTTGGTGCAATTCAATTCAATTCAGCAAACACTAATTCCCAAGGGTCACTTAAAAGGAGATACAGTGACCCTTGCTGGGGTCATGAGTCCATGGCAATGGTGAAGCTTAGCAAAGGGGCTAGTGAGAGTTCAGGCTGAGTGGAAGGATTAGAAGAAACCTTTTAGGAAGAAGCTTGAAACAGTGGCTTCTTTGCTGTTCCTCTCACAAGATAATCCATCCCATGATTCATTTTTCACTAGCTGTCCCCCCGTACCTGGAATTCCTTCTCTCCTCTGATGTGCCTTCCCTGAAGTCTCAATTAAAATCCAACCTTCTATAAGAAGGTTTTTCCAGGTCCCTTCTGTTTATTGATTATCTCCAATTTATCCTGTGACTGAAGATCAAGGACCATCAGAAATGAATGTAAAAAGCTACCCGGGAGAATGGAGATCCAGAGATGCAAACCAAGAAGAAAACTTAGCCCATAGGCTGAAGAAAGATTAGTCAGAAACTTTCTGAGGATGAAGCCCTGAGAATGTCATAATTCCTTAATCCTGAGCTGAGTGACATGAAAGAGCCTTTGTAAGCTGCCCCTGTTTAATATAATTTGTATAATCAGTTCTCCTCATAATGTAGTAAATATTAGTTTGGTGCTATGCTAAACTACAGTGGAGAAGATGGCGAAAGGTCTCCTTCCAGAAACTGAAAAGTGGTGAAAAGCCTTGAATGCTAGAGAAGAAATTCCCTTCCCTATTATCCTCAGGTGATGGTTCCAGTAGAAGTTAACCAGGGTAATTGTAGCATCTTCTCTGGTCTCAGTCCCCCAAAGGCACCCTTGCACTTCCAGGTTGGGTCCTCAGAGGATGGTTGACCCCCACATGGGTTTGAGAAGAGTTCTCAGAGCTGAATCGAGGACATAGAGCTTAAGGATCTACTCTTTCATCTGTTATTGGACAGAAAGCCATACTGCTGGGCAGAGTGGTTTAGAGAGAAAAGATTTTACTTTTACCTTTTTTTGCATTGCTACCTACTTCCTGAGAGGTGGAAACTCTTCAAAGCTCAGTCTGGATGTGGGAAAGTTTTGCAGAACCTTGGCTGAAATTTCTGTTTTGCTGAATGAATTTAATGCTACCTCTGGAGAACAGAAGAATAGTAGCAGGTAGCAGCTAACTGAGGAGCTGCCCTTCCTAATAACAGAACAGAACTTGCACAACTATTATGTAGGCTGTTCCTGAATGGGACAATAAACATCAAGACTCACAGATCAGAGTTGTGAGTCACATTGTGAATATGTGTTCCCTTCTCGTGTACCTCCATGTTACAGTTTTGTAATTTTATGCCCATTTTTCCTCATGGTCACTATGAGCATTGGTGGGAGAGTATATCCTACATTTATTTCTGGAATATTATGTTTTAATTATTCTTGCACTGACTTCTGTTTAGTAAATGGTTCTGATTAAGAGTTAATGGTGTCTACTTGACTGATTTGTTAAATGAGAAACATGCTGATGGGGGCTCAAGAGCTACCTTGGTGATGAACAGAAGTATACTCCCCAAACCTCTCCCTCATCAGGGTTATTCAATGTGAAATAAGGAAAGACTCAAATTCACTATGTGACCATGAGTAAATCGTTTGGCCTCTGAGTCTCAGTTTTCTCATTTGTAAAATGGGGATAATGCCTGTAGTACCCACCTCACAGGATTGTTGTTAGAATCATGTGAAAAAAGTGTATCTAAAGGATTGTGAGTCTTAAAAATGCTAGCTGTTATTATTGCTAAATGATGATGTAAAAATTTTGTTTATAAAAGACAATAATTAGCTTTGTATTTATTCAAAACTTTTTAGAATCTAGAATAATCTTAAATAAGTTTATTTTAGACCTTTTAACCTATGACAAATCACATTACATACTTTTAAGTCAATTTATGACATGGTTTGAATTTAAGGAATTTTTAGCTCATTTTTAGAAGAGAATTGGCAATTTTATGTTTGATTTCTCCTGCCTTGTCCTATAGATGCAGCAGTTGGAGAGACAAGTTATTGATTCAGACCGTCGAGCAGAGAGAGCTTTTCAACAGGTACATTTTAAACATTTTTTTAAAACTTTAATTACAACTACTATTAATACTTAAAATGTAAAAAATCATTTATACCAAATAATGAGACTGATTCTCATCCCTCTTTTGTACCATGTGCATCTCTACTGTTTGTAATATTTAAACTTAGTAAGGGTGAAGGGATTTACAATTTTTTTATTCTGAACTTAAACACCAAGTAAAATGGGTGTTTATATATGCATAGTAGAATAGAAAAAAGAATTCTGTAGGAAATTAGAAGTCTCTCTTATGTACAGCTTGCTTTTCTTTAGTATATAATTATTTCGACTTTTAGCTCTTGAAGTTGTCCTGTTTACTTGTGCTTCTTTCCAACCTTCTGTTTTCTTCTCTGTATTAAAAACAAAACTTCCCTTCCTTCTTCCTTCTTTTCTCTTCTCTTCTCTTCCCTCCTACTTCTCTTTCTCCTCTTCCTCCTCCTCCTCCTCCTCCTCCTCCTCCTTCTTCTTCTTCTTCTTCTTCTTCTTCTTCTTCTTCTTCTTCTTCTTCTTCTTCTTCTTCTTCTTCTTCTCTCTCTCTCTCTCTCTCTCTCTCTCTCTCTCTCTCTCTCTCTCTCTCTCTCTCTTTCTCTTTCTCTCTTTCCCATCACCTTTCCACCCCACTCCTTTATGAGAAAAAAGAAGAGGAAAAAAACAAAAAACAAACCCTTGTGACAAGGTTTGCATAGTCAAGAAAAACAAATTCCTACCTTGGTTGTATCTGAAAATGTATGACTTATTCTGCATCTTGAGTTCATCGTTTCTGCCAAGAAGCAGGTAGCGTACCAATACTCATCAGTCCTTTGTAATTGTGTTTTATCACTGTGTTGTTTAGAGTTGCTCCATCTTTCAAAGTTATTTTTCTTTATAATGTTGTTGTCCTTGTATAAACGATTCTGGTATTGCTCCCTTCACTCTGTATCAGTTCATACAAGCCCTCCCATGTTTCTTTAAAACAATCCATTTTATCATTTGCTACAGCATAATATCATAGTTTATTTAGCTAATCCCTCCTCGATAGGCATTTCCTTAGTTTTCAATTCTTTATACAAAAAGAACTGCTATACACATTTTTTATTTATGGGTTGTTTTGAGAGATTAAAAAAAACAAACAAACCAGTAAATAGGAACTTTAGTAGTACCTGATACTTCTGTGGTAGCTTGCCCCAGAAAGATAAAATGTGAACTTAATTAAAGGGTATAGTGCTCAAATGGATCTTAAGATTTCTCTTACACATATTTTTATTTATAAGACGTTAAAGCAGAAGTGAGAAACCTAGGCTTGCCACCTAGATGAGGTCATACAGCTTAATTTCATGGAACCCATAGAATGTGTACTTTAGAAGATATGATATTCCCTTTTATGCCTATGATTGTGAAAAATATAACATGACTTTAATAAAGTAGCATAGCCTTTAAAGCCAGAAGGGACTTTCACGATCCAGATCCACATATTATAGCTAGGGAAACTAAGACCTGGAGCAGTCAACTTGCTCAAGGTCACACATCTTACTAACTTCCTACTGGCAGAGTAGAGCCTCACAGAGCTCAAAACTCCATTGCATTGTTCTCCTATCTTTAGCAGCAGTATCTTTACAAGATGAGAATGTTTCTCCATGAAACTTTCTGCATTCATGATTAGGTACATGTATCTCTTGAGTTTTCTCTAGGTCTCTCTCTTTCCCTTTGCCTGTATGTGTGTGTTCCTTCCTATTACTGTTTCTATCTCTGTGTATCTTTGTGTCTTCTTTGTATTTTTTTTATATATAGAGGATCTGCCTTGTGAGCCTCCAGTCTTTTCTAGGATCCTTTGTATTAAGTCAGTAAACAATAAATATATTGATTTGATTTGTGCATACCTCTGAGTGTATACCATTTTCTCTCCTAGGGCTATAACTAGTGATTTTGGTGCCCTGAGCAAGCGCAACTAAACTGTGTTATATGAAAATGATACATTGAGTAGTAGACAGGTTCAATTGAGTAATAGGGGACATCCTTTGTTATCAGTTCCTTATGGGGGATGAAATCACACACACCAGGACTTTGGTGGGAGAGAGTCTAGCACTAGGGTTAGGGAACCTGCGGCCTCAAGGCCACATGTGGCCTTCTTTGTCCTTCGATGTGGCCTTTTCGCTGAGTCCAAGTTTTACGGAACAAATCCTTTTATTAAGGGGATTCTGTGAAGTTTGAATTCAGTCATAAGGCCACACTTGAGGACCTAGAGAGCCACATGTGGCCTTAGAGCCACATATTTCCCACCCTTAGACTTTGAGACAGTACCCCATGTTGGGGAAACAGAAACATAAGAGATTTTTGTGAGACTTTACTATAGGAATTGGAACACCTCCCTCAAGTCGCTACAGGATGAAGCCTAGCATCTGGTAACTTAATAGCTTAATTATCCTTACTAAGTAGGCGCTACACTTATTCCCATGCTGATGAAAAGAGAAAATTTAAAATGGTACGGTCTTTTAAAATAATCATTTTATGTTTGTGTGTCTTAAAATTACAGAAAACACAATTGGCTGTATAGCACAAATATGAAAAAGACATCTCTACAGTCATCCAGAGGTGTGGGAGTGAAACATTGTATATAATGTCAGATATTTTCAATGTATTGAACAATTCTGATGAATTTTTTTTCTTGCCTTTTTTTAAAGTGTTTCTAAGTTTTGGAACTTTGAGAGGCAGGGGAGAGAGGGCTGGGAGAATCTGTAAAAAAGCTATCAAAAAATATTAAACATTTTTTATGCCTTAAACATTTAGGTGTCCCAGGGGAAAAACTCCAGTTGTTCTATCCCAATTATTATTCTGTTTTTGCTTCCTATTTTTCTCCAATTGTCTCTGTCTCTTTCTCATTCTTTCCCTGCTTCTTAATTCTTTTCTTGCCCTCTTTCTTATTACTACCCTAGAAGTCAAAAGACTTTTTTTTTTAAATCAGGTTAATTTAAGAAATTTTGTTCCATGTTTTTAATTTAAAATATAACTCATGATTGCTTCTTTCTGTAAAGCATAAGAAGATTAAGTTGTGATTTTTTTTTTTTGCTTACCTACCTCAATTTTCCCCCCTGTTCTTCAGTGGATTTTACTGAAAGGCATCCCTAACTTGACACTAAGGGAAACTGATGACTTCAGTAATTAAAACCTGCCTGCCCCCTCTTCCTTAAAAAGTTCACTCAGTGAGAACTTCTTAGCTAAAGCTAAGCTTTTATGCGTCAAACTTAAAGTTTTTCTCTGCAGTCCAGCCTCAAATTCCTTGTGCTTCATTCCTAAGTAACAACTCGCTAGGACTGGACTTTCAGATACACAGCTCTAATGAAAACTTTTTTTTAAAGGTATGTCTGGGATTGAAAAACTTCTTTGCTATAACTAATCAAAATCCACGGTTCTCTTCAAACAACATTTGAATAAGCAAAGTTAGCAGAGATTCTTTTCCTTCATTGCCCTGCATGGAATTTTAAAGCTAACAGGAAATACAAAGAATGAATCCATTCTCAAGTATGAGCTGTTTCACGTTATTGGCCTTTGCAGCACTGAATAAATGTTAATGATTTATAGTAACTGAACAGTTTGCTGTATTTTTAACAGTGCCCATGGGACTGTGGCCTATCTGTTACTCAAATTCATCTTGTCCTTTCTCAGTGAACCACATCTGAAATTTGAACAACTTTGTTTTTATGAACAATGTAGGAATGTTTCAGGGCTTAAAACAGTGGATAGCTAGAACTGATTTGGCTCCGTTCTGGCTTTTCATGTTTTCCCCATGTTTATTAATAAGCACCCTCTTTCCAAGCTCTGTGTTAAGGTTTTTTAGGTATAGAAGATCATCTGTTTTACCAGTGAGATTTTCATGTTTCAATTTCAATAAACATTTATTAAGTTCTATGTACAAATCTCTGCCTTGGGAGCTAAAGGAACTCCAAAAATGCATAAGAAATGCCCTCCACTTAAGGAATTTGTAATTAGGATAACAACGCAAATAAAAATGATAGCAATACATTTATGTAGCATTTTAAAGTTTGCAAAGCAATCAGTCAGTCAGTATAGTCAGTATAGCATTTATTAAGTGATACAAAGAAAGGCAAAAACTAGGGCTTGTTCTCTAGGAACTTACGTTCCAATAGATATACAAACCAAAGGGTCAAGGGACCCTCCTCCCTCTTCCAGAGGGATCAGAAAAGGCTTCATGGAGGAGGTGGCCTTTGTACTAAGTCTTCAGGCATTGGAAAGATTTCAACAGATGCCGAACACTCCAGATACAGCAATAATGTGAGCGAAGTGAAGCATGTGTTCAAGAAACAGTGAGAAGGCCAGTCATTATCACCATGCAGCCCTGCTCTTCACCATCGTTAAGAGGAGGGTTAAGAGAGACACAGGGGATGTAATGAGAAACTTGTACTAGGGTGGGCTGAAGCACCCTAAGCTTCCTAGGGATAGACCACATGTCCTTTGGCTGATCTGATACCAGGCAAGATTAATCCTAGGCAGATCCTAGCAAACCTACCCAAAGAGGGTGACCCTTTTTCATTAACATTATTTCAGTGCTACCCATACCCCAGGTACACCTTGGATGTCCTTACTGCTTTGGAGGCCTCCTCCTTCCTGTCAGCCAACAAGAGCTTGTCTGGGTCTACTTTCCCCCTCTCCTTTTTCTTTTTCCATTCAGTTTTTCTTTTTCCTTTTATCTCAGCTTCACCTTTCCCTTCCTTTGGTCATTTATGACACACAATAAGAGTTTAAGAGCTCTATGATTCAGAATACCATATTACTTAAGCATATTCTGCTTTTTCCCAGTTTATGGAAAACTGTTTTATGTATTACTTGACTCCTTTATCCTCTAACTGAGAAGTACCCTGGCTTTCTCCTTGTGTAAATTCTAGAGTAATTTTCAAAAAAAAAAACAAAACAGTGATTAAAATGTGATTGGAATGAGTAATGAGTTTTCAGTGAATCTTAAATAAATAGAAAATAATCTAGAATTGAAAACTCTATTAAATGCAGTTTACATGTTGGGATAATCCTAAGTCTTTATATTCATGTTTTTGCAATTTGCATGTAGGGTATGCCTTATCACCATTTGCTCAAAAAATGTAGTGAATTTTTGATTAGGCACATTAATCCATAAGGAGAGTAGGACTATGGGTAGTTAAAAAGTGGGCAATCCACTGTTTCCTTCATTAGTACAGCCTGCAGAGGGAAAATGGATCTAAGATCATGGTGGGCCTTGAAGCCTGCTTGCAAAAACTCTAGGAACACTGTAGATTGAGGGGGTGGCAATGAGGTGTTCCAGGATCAGCTGAGCAGCAGAGGCTTATGTCGAGAGCTCAGCACCCGGCATGATGGGCATTTAAGTAGCTTGTTAATCGATTGATTGAAAGGGTAGATGCAATCATTATATAAGGTAGCAGTAGAAGAGTAGAGGCCACCAGGAGGCAAAGGGCTTCTGCTCCCTGCTCTGTGGCTCTTTCATGTGTGGGTGACTGGGAATTGATTTAACATCCAGTCTGGCTTTGTCTGTGATTTTACTTCATACAAGCTCTGAATTGTTTAGATAACTATGCCATTCAGGCCAAGCAAAAATAAGTTGAACTGAGTTTTCTTTGCTCATTGTAATGCTGACAGCATATCCAAAAATGCCATTTCCCCCACCCCCATTTCTCAGAATGCCCTGATTTCCAGACTTTTTGGAACATGGAATGGTTTGGAGTTCTGTGAGAGGCAGGCCTGATAATCTGTAGCTCATGGGCTCTTTCTTCCTCTTCTTCATGAGAAAGTGAGAGTCATCCTTGTAGGGGATTTTCTTTTTTCCAGGCAATGGTACAATCTTTCGATTGTTTATGTCTCTGAATGCTTTGGTCTGGCCTGAAAAATATGCACGATGAAAACTTCATTTGTAGCCTTATCTGGGACAAAAGCCTCATCCTTCACAACCAACAAGAGTTGGAATTCCCAATATGTTCTTATCCCCAGTGTTTAAAACAAAACCCTCTGAATGGCAGTTTGTGTATCTGGAGTGGTTACTCCTAAAGGCGAGTCTCCCAGTGTCACAGACTGGGTAATTTTACGTGGCAACCAGATTTCTCTAGATGTCAGGTGAAGGATTAGGCTTGGTTCTGTCCTATTTAGTTCAGGTTTTTCCGCTACCATTAAAGGCTTTGAGTGAGTTCTTCTTGCTTCACCTCCATAGCTAGAGAATGCCCCAAATGGGGCTGGCTATGTCATCTCTTAGACATTATTTTGGTTTTCATAAGGCTGAGAGAGGACTGTGGTGCATCTCCCATTGTCTTAAGTCACATTGGCAGAAAGTAGCTACTAAAAGTGGTGACTTTAGTGTCACTGACCCACAACATGGGCATTGAGACATAGTGTAGAAAGTTTTTTAAAAACCTGGTTTTAGATCATAGTTCTTCCATTTACTTTTGTGATGTTTGGCAAATCGCTTTATCTTGCTACACTTTGGATTTCTTATCTGGACAGTGAAGGGGCTGGACAAAATTATTTTCAGGGGGTTGATAATAAACCCAGGATAAACGGTTGAAATCTTAAGGGTATCACTATTGGAATATATTCTTCTCTTTTCTGTTTTTTCATTTCCTTTTCTTTTTATTCTTTTTCCTTTTCTTTTATTCTTTTATTGTGAAAGTTATAAACCTTATGGGTAGGCATTAGGAAAGAACCTTTTCCCTTGGCTTTTGAGATGAATTTGCATTTGCCGAGAGCCCATGGATGAAAGGTGGCATTCATGCTGTAAAGCTAAAATAACCTGAGTCCCCTGTCTTGTGTAAGCCTCAGGAAGCCAACTGCCAAAGATTTTTGAGCCTTGAGTAGGGATTCATTCATTTTATTTTCCACAGGTAGTTTTTTAGTAACTTATTTGAGATTCTTTGCTTTTACTCCCTACCATGTCTCTCTCTTTCCCCAGGGTATTTTATATTTTCTCCCCTCTCTACATTTCAGTCCCCTAAATTTCAAGTCATATTCCCATATCACTTTGTAGATAAAAATCTAAGAGGATTTTCCTCTTTCCTCTTTTTTTAGTTTTCTCTCTTTTTTTAGTTTTTCCTCTTTTTTTAGTTTTCTCTCTTTCCTCTTTTTTTAGTTTTCTCTCTTATATCCATCTTTCCTCTTTTTTTAGTTTTCTCTCTTATATCCATCAATTTCTCATCCATATTCTTTGGAGATCATTTATGGCATTTGAAAGCTTTCTTCATTTCCTTTTCCCACTTCCCAAGGCTTTGATTTTTCCCATTATTTGGTGTCAGAGGAAGATGAAATTCATTATCTTAGAAATGCTGAGAAGGAAGTGAGAAACAAAAGGATAGAAATAGTAACATTTTAATTTTAATATTACTTGCAGAATGATTGCCCCCACATATGGTAAGTACTTAATAAATGCTGGTGGAATTCAACTAATGTCCTGGCTGTGTGAATCTGGGCACATTACTTAAGTTCTCAGCCCTTCAGGTAGTGCCCAAAGACTCTAAGTCATTGGTAAAGGGAATTTTCTCATTGAGAATCATCTATTCCCATGAAAATCATAAGTTAGGTGAAGGAGGACATACATGATCACACAATGTGGACAGGCACAAATCGGAAGCAAATAGATACATGGCTCTCCCAGCTCTTTAATGTAACCAGAGAAGACACTGGGGGAAAGTCTAGATGGAATCCACAATCTTTAATGATGCCTTCACTAAGGCCAAAACTGTAGTTGGATGTTGGCATTATCTCCTTTTTTACCTTATGTTTCTTTCTTGTTTGGCTTTTTAACTTCTTTCCCTTTATTTCCTCTATTTTGTTTATATAATCTACTTCCTGTTGAACAGATCTAGCCACTTATTTTACTGATTCACCCAGTCTCAATCTTGTCATTCCCGTGAACTATTTATTTTTATTTTTTTCTATTTTCTATTTTTATCCTTTAAAATGATGAATAAATTAGGACAATTCTTGGGAAACATCATTTTTGTCTTTCCAGAAGGCTAAGGGGGAAAAGTTATGTGTATTTTCAGTGCCATGATAAGCATGCAAATTCTGTAAGACAGACATCTACTAGGAATATTTAAGATAGCAAGATATGTTCTTATATATTGCCAAAATAATGTCATTTTGTAAAGAAAAAGGTAAGTATGTAGAAGCTCACCAAGTTGTTTTTTCTTTATGACTATCCCTTTATATATGACATTGGCCATATGGAGAGGCAGAGAGATCCTAAGTGCTTTATTGGTGTCCTTTAAAATGCAAAAAGAACCAGAGGAAGGTCCTCCAGTACACTAATTTCGTCTTCTGTAGAAGATTTATGAAAGGGTATGGGTAAGAATCATAGATGAGAAAGCATAGGACGGTTGTGATTTGTATCCACATGGAGGTCATGTATCTTTTTGCGAATCAATTAGGTGGTACAGTGGATAGAATGTAGGACTTGGAATCAAGAAGACCTGAGTTCCTATCCTACCACAGACATTTATTTAGCCATGTGGTCCTGGGCAAGTCATTTACCCTCTATGTACCTCAGTTTCTTTCAGCTGTAAAATAGGGATGATATAATAATGATACCTGTGTCCTAGGGATCTTTTGAGAATCCAGTGAGTTATCATAGGTAAAGTGCTGTGTAAACTTTAAAGCATTATAGGAATGCTAGCCTTTATTAATATTATTACTGTTGCTGTTATTAACCTTTTCCATGTCAGAGAAAGATTAAAAGTATAATACAGTAATGACCTTCGTTGTAATCATATATATGAGTGTTAAGTTCAAGTAAAATCTTTCATGTTTTATCTTATTTAGGTACAGGCTATGGAGGAGAAATTAAAAACAGCTAATATTCAAACGAGTGAAGCTGAGACCAGATTATATAAAAAGTGTCAAGATCTGGAGATTCTACTCCAGGAAAAGGATGATATCATACAGAACTTGGAACTCCAACTTGAAGAACAGGTTAGCAATCAGAATTCTACCATCCAAATGCCCAGTATGCATGAATGAATTTCTTTATTCACAGTCACCAAAAACAGGAAAGAAGAAACCTGTGTGCCTTTTTACATGCTGGTGCGAAAACTGGGGTTAGAAATGATGGGTTTGATAGTTTAGGAAATATGATTTAAAAAAATTTTTTAATGGGATTTTCTTTTCCTTAAGTGTGAGACAGCCTCAAAATAATACCAAATACACATTGAATGTAGAGGAGCTTTATAAGTTTTGGGGTTTCTGATTGTTTTTTTTCCAAAAGAAGAAAATTCTTTTAAAGAAGAAATATTTATTATTACAGACTTTTTAAATAGAAATGTTTGTTTCTGAAACAAATGTTTGTTTCTGAAACAAACCTTTGTTTTAGATTTTTCGCTTCTAATTTATTGTACTAAAAGTGCTACTTCATGGAAACATTTTGTAAACAATGAGGGATTTGTATTCAGAGAACCTGGATTCTCCGCCGTTTACTACCTGTGTGAATCCATTGGGTAAATCCCTTCACCTTCTCTGGGACTCATCAGAAAAATAGTGTGGGGAGGGAGGCGGGTATTAGATGACCTCTTGTCCCTTCCAGCCTTATTGCTCTGTAGTAGGTCCATACAACCTGTGGCCCACAGGCCGCTTACAGCACACCAAAGGATTTTGGGCTGCCCTTGAAAATATAGAGGAAACCATCCTCTACATTTTTCATGGGCTGCCTGAAATACTTTGGCATGCCTGCTGGCCATAAGTCGCCCACAGGCTGCATGTTGTGCGGGCCTGCTCTATAGCTATGGCCTTATGGCCCCATCCTCTGAGATCCCTTCCATCTTTAAATCTGTGATGCATTAAGAAATTGGAAAGGTTACAGAATATGTTCTTCATTACTTATGTTTGTAGCGAACATCTGTTATGCCAATATTGGTTGTGTTTGCTAGTGTTTGCATTTAAAGAAAATCGTATTAAAGATTGATATCATTTGAATGATAATTTTCTCAGCATACTCACTTTAAAATTTTACTTCTTATAAGAACAAAGTTGCTCCTTTTCTGTATTACTTTTTAAATATCTCTCAAAACTGGTCTTTCTTTAAGGAACTTTCAAAATGTTTTTCTTTTCTTTCATATGTGGTGGTTTCATTTCTGAATTTTGTGGTGAGAGTAGTCTGTATTGTATCTAGAAATAGTCATATATGTTTTTATTTCTTGACTATCTCTTCTCCCTTTTTGCCTTTTCTGGCAGTATGGAGGCAGTGAAGGGATTAGTTTGAAAATAGACTTGACATTTAGTTTTCTGTTTCATTTCGTTTTGTTTTTAGCTTTTGTGGTACTATATACTCCCATTTTTCTTTTACCAGAAAACCCCAGACCTTGGCTCAGTTCCACTTCATGTCCCCCTTATATGGGTTTCCTAAGCTCCTAGCTTTGTCTGTAGGAGAGGACCCAAGAATTTTCTTCTCCTGCCCTGTGTCCTAAAACAGCATATAATCCTCACTTGTGTTGTGAAAGTTTTACTACTAAGCACTTCAGGGAAACATACTGAGGGTTAAAATAATAAACAAAGAAGAAAGCTTGCAGAAGTCTGAAAGCCCATCCTACTCCTTTGTTCAAAAATATAGGATCTAGTCCTTAATATTTCTTAGTTCTTCCTCTCTTGAATTTTTTCTTCCAGATCTAACACACGCACACACACGCACACACGCACATGAGAGACACATGTACATACATGTTTGTATGTTTCATCTCTGTCTGGACGCAATGAGATGCTGAATCATTCTCTGGATTTGTAGCCTTTGGTCTTTAGTTGACTGCTAGATGTTTCAGGCCTTCTAGAACCTACTTACCCATTTAAAGCCCCAGACTTGAGTCTAATGCTTTTTCTCTGGCCATCTACCCTCTCTGCTGCCATTGCTGCTAGGGAAGAGGAAAGGAGAGAAATCCCCACCCTCTCCCCCCCAAGCTCTCTGCTGGAAATAAAAGGGAGTGAGTGACCTGTTTGTTCTCAGTTGCTCCTGATTCTATGATCAATCATCTTTGATACCATCATCCATCACTTGTGACCAGTTAGGAACTGCTGTGTCCTTTCAACAAGGTCCTTCAGGAAAGAATCAGAACAGGTCCTACATAAAGGAACCAGAACCCAGTCCCCATCCAATGGGGACTGTCTCTAACTAGCAGATCAGAAAAATCCTCCATGTCACCCTCATTACATACATATATACATGTGTATATTCATATCTATCTATATCATATCTACCTGCATATATAAACACACATGCATGTATATGAACATATTTATGATAGATCGATATATACCATATTCATATATTCACATACATATATCCATTGTTCTATATCACACATATTTATGAACATGTATATGTATTTTATATATTTACATATGTATGTATATAAAAGTAGGTATATGCATATATATATCTATATATACACATACACAAGACAAAAGGGGATGACTGATAAACATTTTGCAAGTCAATCTACCAGAAATTATTGTGAGTATGCTATTAACCTTCTCCAAAAAAGTGCCTTCCTAATAAATAGTAATATATAATTGCTCTACTGCCAATAAGGGGAGGCTCAAAGTGAAATGGCTTGTGATACCAAATTCACATTTTGTGGTTTATGTTCTCCCACAATAATCCTGTGATGGTAGGTAGTGCAAATATTATTCCCATTTTTTATCCCCATTTAAGAAACAGAAGAGACTTTGCGAGGTCAGATGACTCATCCAGAGTCTGTTAGCTGATTAGTGTCAGAATTGGAAATCCAAAACCAAGGCTCCTCAGTCTCATTCTTTCTGTTGCTTCCTAGATTGGAATGTTTGTGTTTTCATCTCATTGATGAATTGCTAATGTGATTTCAGAAACAAATCAGAGTACAAGAAGCCAGAATAATAGAAGAAAAAGCCGCCAAGATTAAAGAATGGGTGACAGTGAAACTACAAGAGGTATTTAGATTTCATTTTTGCTTCTTTCAAAGAGCTAAGTCACAGAAAAATGGGATAATTCTGAATGAAATGTAAAATTCTGGTCAGTTGGTGGTGCTGCTGTCTTTTGGTAAATTTGTGAAGGAGAAACTAAATTTCACTGGGTTTTTCTTGAATTAAGAAAAAATAATAGTATTGAACATATGTATGACAAGTTGTCATTGGAAATGTCAGAATCCTAATGAGTTAATTATAAATAAAATTTAGACAAATTATAGAACTTGTAACTATATAATATAATATTGATGTTTTACACATCTGAATATCAGAAAATGTTTAGCTTTATATGATAAATTAAGTGGTAAAAATCCTTTAAGTACTATTTAGGGTAATTTTAAAATGCCCATGTTCATAGAGGTACAATCAAGTGGAGGGTTAGGGCAATTATCTGGATCACTGAGATAAATCTTCTTTGAGGGAAAAAAAGAAAGAATTTGAGGCCATAATTTTCTAAGTTGACAGTCTGTGTTGATCAATTTCATCTGATAAATTGCTTGACCTTCATTTTTTACTGTTACTTAGATCTAGGCTGAGAATAATGAAGTACCTGTGTTATCTAAGTATGATAATTTACAAGTTCATTTTAGAAATGTTAACCAATTAGAACTGAATTACATGTGTGCTTCTAGCTGGAATTGGAGAATCAGAACCTTCGTTTGATCAACCAAAGCCAAACAGAAGAAATCAGAACAATACAGACAAAACTGCAAGGTATGTGACTATTTTTTTTTAAGCAAGGTAGTTGTATCTGGGTGTAAGCGGGTATGTGTTTTCATTCTTATACACTTTTTAGACATAATGAACACTGAATAAAATGGGACCATAAAATTTGAGAATCAGGTTTTTTTTAAATGAACCTGAACTCATGCATCAAACTGAATATTGCCCTTCAGCATAGTTGCTTAGAGAGGCTCTACCCATTCTCCAAAGATGCCAACACTGACTCTAAACACTTTTAGAAATTCTCTTATGGAATTGCCTTCAAATTAATTTGTGAATCATATGAGAAAATTGCTTTTGTTTCTTTGTAGTAACAGCTCATTTTTGGATGGAAAATTATATTATCCTGCTTGAGTACTTGCCCTATATAACAGACTTGCCTCTAAGTGAGTTTTGGCTATTTCTTAAAATCAAATCCATCACTAAGGAGGGATGAAGATTTACTACCATCAGTTAGTTCTACTACTACAGTCCATTAAACATAACCAATATTTACTCATCTTCCCTTGACCTCCATGATGTTCCTCTCTCAGCTTTCCTGCTACTTTTCTTGACCATTCTGCAGGCTCCTTTGCTTGTTCATCTTCCTCATCCTCCTCCTTCTCCTCCTCCTCTTTTCTTTCCTTCCATCCATCTAGTTAACATATGTATATCTCAAGGTCTTATCCTGAGCACTCTATCTGTATACTCTCTCCCTTCATAAAATATTATCACTTATGGGTCACAGGGGTGAGGAACCTGAGGTCTTGAAGCTACATATGACCCCGAAGCCACATGTGACTTTCTAGGTGCTCAAGAGTGGCCTGAGTGAATTCAAATGGCCACACTTGAGGACCTAGAGGGCCAGTTCACCACCCCTGATCTAGAGATAGTCTCTAGGTAAAAGACTCCCAGATCTTTATATCTACATCTAATATTTCTCCTCAACTCTAGTCCCATATTACTTAGAAAACCTTCACATCAATATACCATATGTCTCCCAAATTGAATGTGTCTGAAACAGAACTCATTATATTTCTCCCAAAATGCAGCTTTCTTCTGAACCTACCCAGACTTGTTGGTGACAACATTATCCTTCTGGTAAACCAGATTTGCCACCTCGAAGACATCCTTGAGTCTTCCCTTTCCCATATCCAACCAGCTGCCAAGTCCTGCCTATCCTGCTTTTATAACATGTAGCGATACCATACCCTTATATGGGTACTTTACAACTCCCTTATATTATATTTCCCAAGCACAGTGACTGGTACATAACAAGTGTTTGTTGTTGCTTAGTGGTTTTCAGTCATGTCTTTCTCTTCAGGATCCCTTTCAAGCTTTCTTGGGAAAGATACTGGAGTGGTTTGCCATTTTCTTCTCCAGCTTGTTTTACAGATAAGAAACTGAGGCAAACAGGGTTGAGTGACTTGTCTGGGGTCACACAGCTAGTAAGTGTCTGAGTCCAGATTTGAACTCAAATAATTCTGTCCACTTAGTTGACAGACTATTCCTGCCTCCATTTTCTCCTTTCTCAAAACTATTCTTCCCTCAGCTGTGAATTAGCTCTTCATAAAACACAAGTTTGACCATATTCCTCTAAAAATCCTCAGTAGTTTGCCATTGAGTCTAACATTAAAAACTAGGATTTATATAGTAGCTAGTATCTATATAGTATATAGTATAGTATATAGTGTTTTAAGGTTTGAAAAGCGTCTTATGTTATGTCATTTGATCCTCACAACACAAACAATTTTCATCCACATTTTACAGATGAGGAAACTGAGTTTGAATCCAATGGAAATAATTTGCCTAAGGTCACATACAGCTAGAAAGTATCTGAGGACTGGATTTGAACTCTGGTCTTCCTGACCTTAAGTCTAGCACTCTTTCTATCTCCTTTCTTTTCTCTCTCTCTCTCTCTCTCTCTCTCTCTCTTTCTCTCTCTCTCTCTCTCTCTCTCTCTATATATATATATATATATATATATATATATATATATACATATATATATGTGTGTGTGTATGTGTGTGTATCACATTATATATGTATATAAAGTATTCAACCTGTCATCACCTTGTTACCTCCTCTCCTTTCCCTCTCCACATACAATTCAGCTTTCACTTACCTTTGCCACCTTATTTCAGGTTGCTTCCTTTTATCTATTCTCTTCCAGTCATCCTGGCTTCTTAGCTTTCCCCCATATATAACATTCCAAGTCCTTGCTTTGTGTCTTTTCTACACATGTCCACCATGTCTGGAACACACTCTTCAGAAATAAGTTCTGCCTTGTGGAATCTTTAGCTTTCTTCAAAGCTGTCCTCTTTTAAATGTTACCTTTCCTAATCCACCCAATTGTTAGCAGTTCCTTCCATCAGATGACCTTGTAGTCATTCATATACTTTATTTGCTTGTGTATGTGTTGTATCTCCCTGTTATATATATACAATAGAATGTAGATTCCTTGAGTGCCAGAATTATTTCATTTTTTCATTGTTTTTCAGTGTCTAGCAAGATGTTTTGCCACCTAGTGCTTAGTGAACATTTGTCTAATGAATAAATGAATGTGCTGAGCTAGATACCATGTGGGATTCAAAGGAGAAGATATGGTGCCCTTTGTTGGGTACAAATTATGGATGACCTTGAATGCCAGACAGAGGAATTTATACTTTATTCAGTAATTAATGAGTAGCCACTAAAGGTTTTTGAGTAAGGTATAATATAATTAGAGTTCCACTGTAAGAAATTAGTCTGACAACAGTGTGTAGGATGTATTGGAGGAGGGCAGAAACTAGATAAGGATACCAGTTAGAAGCTATTGCAATGGTTCAGGAAAGGTGGAAATGGAGAAAAGAAGAAGGAATGTGGGAGTAAGAGAAAGACAGAAGTCAAAAATGACTCAGAATTTTCTAACTTGGGTGACTGAGATGATGCTGATTTCACTGACAGAAAAAGTCAGGAAGGACTAAGTAAAACGTTGAGTTTGGTTTCAGACATGATGATACAAGGTGAAAAGATACAGAACCATTAATAAAGGATATAGAGGTAACTGAACAAATCACCGATGTGGATATAGAAGTTTTAGTGTGAGGAGCAGATTGGAAGATACATACATATACACATACACATACGTGTACACAGATATGTATGTATATGTGTATTTGTGTGTACACACACACACACACACACATTCTACCCACATAATGAAAAGCATTTGATCCAGTATTTGTCCTAAGATTCCAGGATTAAAGTTTAAGGGGTGAATGTGCCATTAGCTATTACTAAAATAGGTTAAATTTGATAGAGATGCCTCTTAAAGGCTCATTATTTCTTTCTAAGATGTTTTATTTCCATTTCTGGTAGTTATCCCCCAGGTAACATTAGTATCTATTAAAATCTTAGACTATCGGTTTAAGTACCCTTCCTTTAAAAAAATGAACTTATTTTACAAGAATATTCGTTAATTAATTAAATTAATTTCCTTCTCAAAATGCAACTTGTAATGCAAGTGTAAAATGCAGGTATTATACAACCACATGTCTTTTTCAGTCTAACTTTTTTCTAAATTTTCTTTTTAATATCATTTTTACACATTGCATTTATTTCTAAATATATCTCTTCCCCGCTCACCTACTCAGAAAGTTATCCCCTATAATAGAATGAAAAAGAAATAAAGAAAAACATTGGAGCAAAATCAATCAATACACTGACCACATCTGATAGTACATGCAATATTCTTCCTAAGGTATCCCCTCCTAAACACAAGTAAGACAGGATAAAACTCCTGATCCAGTTATATTGTGCTTTTTAAAACGAAAGCTATAGTCTTTGTTGCAATATGCATTCACATATGTGTGTGGGGGTGTGTGTGTGGGTGTGCTTAAGAACTCTCTCTATGGAGGCATGTGGAGCAGTGAAAAGGGTCTTGGATTTTAGAGCAAGAGTGCAAGTTCAAATTATGACTCTGGCACTTACTACCTGTATGACTTTGGTCAAGTCCCTTGATCTTTCTTTGCCTCGGTTTCCACAACTATAAAATGAGGAGTTGGACTAGGTGACATAGAAGATCCTTTCCAGCTCTAAATCTGTAATCTTTTCATGATTTTAATGAATAATCACAATGAAAATATCTAAATGCCTCGTGGTACCATCTTGACGACCTTAAATTATTATCAATGTACATTTAAGTTAATCAGACTCCTGGGGGTTCTCCCAGAGCAAAGGTATAAATTAATTGAAAACTTTTCTTAGAAAGACCGACAGATAAATAGAACATTTATTAAGCACTTATTATGGGTCTAATACTATCCTAAGTACTAGGATACAAATTAAAATAAATCAATTCCTGCCCTCAAGGAGCATTCATTCTAGTGGGAGAAAACAGCTCATAAAAGGGAGCTACCTAGGGCAGGGAGGAAGTAGCCTTATGGGGACAAGGTGGAAAAGTAGTTTAAGTGCCTAGCAAACTATACTGTATTGCCTGCCTTTGCTGCTGAATCAAGCTCATAATTAGGTGCTTTCCTAATCATGAAGTCATAGATTTAGGGGGCCCTTAGGGTCACAGAGACCATTCCTTTCAGTTTAGAGATGAGGATTGAGGCAAAGAGAAAGGGGGTCAGTGTCTTGTCCAGAATTGCATAACTAAATGCTTAATGCAGGATTTAAAGCAGGGTGTTTCTAACTCCAAGTCCAGCTGGAGAAAGCTTATCTTGTTCTCTTGTTTGTCTTAGAGCATCTGTTTTCATGGACAGAATAAACCAGCCTGCTTCGTCTGCCTTCTTCACAGGATTTAGAAATCCAAGACATGGTGTCTACCTTTGTACCCTACGATATTTTTTTCGCAATACTTTGGTACTTCAAGTATCTATGGTTTTGTTGGTTTCCTCTACTAATAGAGCTCATGACCTCTCTTTGGCATGTCAGTTTCTAAGAGTAAAAGAATAAACCATCATGCATTTAACTTGCTGATGAGTCTTCTCCAGTTGAGCTAGGCTGGGTCTTGGACAAGAAAAGATCCATCTCACAGCGTGCACTCAGTATCTTTTTAGCTTGGTAGGGCTTGCTAGAATTTGCACTTTATTGGCATAACTTTGAGAATCTGGGGTTACCTTGGTACCACAATGAGGTGCATTGGGTTAGGACTTTAGTAGAAGATTTTTCTTCTATTTTGAATCCTGTTCTCATCACATTACCTTGGCAAACAAGATATCTATCCCTCCCTTAACCCTTGCTCATCTACCCTCAGATGCTGGCCTTATTGAGTAAGTAGGTTCCACTTACACTTTTCTGGGCCTAACCTTCCTATGTGGTTGCAGCTTACATTGGCAGGTTCTAATCTACTTTTATGTCAGGGCTAATATTTTATAAAGGGGGTCACATTCTTTACCTCTAAACTTTCAAAAAAACACATTGTGCATATATGACAATTTAAAAATACAGCATTTTCTCATAGGCCATATGATTTGTAGGTGGTGTTTGACATAAAGGAATCTTCTGGGATAAAGAATGAAATTTTGACTTTTTTCTTGCATAGTGAAGAAAGTTATCCAAATATTTGTATGCCTTGGACTCATGTGCAGTCCATTAGAGGACATATGGTAATTCTCAATTATTTTATTGCAGAAGTTCAAGGGCAGAAACTATCCACCGCCTCCCCACCAAAGCCTTCAGAAGGCCAACGCCTAAGCAGTTTGACTTTTGGATGCTTTTTATCTAGAGCAAAGAGTCCTCAGCAAGTAACTAAATCAGAAGAAGTAAGCAAGATATCATCTAAAGAACCTGAGTTCCCAGAAGGAAATCATGTAGAAGGTATTTACCACCTAGTGCTGTTTACTTTTAAACTTATGCATGTATTTTGAATTTCTCACTAGCTTATCTTCTGTATGAAAGTTTTCTTTTGAGTCTTATTCTTTCCAGTACCACTGCCTCTGGCAGTTTTTCCATGGGATTGGAAGTGATATTTTCTTTAAATGTCATGTTAGAAACAAGTTTGTCACACAAAAAGGCATCAAGGAAAATTTATTACAGCAAAGTTCAGAGGAATTGAACCCTTTGGCCAAAGTGGACACCAATTCCCTTTTCAGGAGGAGGGAGCACTCGATACAGAAGTGAAAGCATTCTTATATTGTTAATTCAGGACAGATCCTCTCATCAGGAGACAGATTGGTCTGTTCTCCATTAGGTCACCATCTTCTCTACGTGCCCATTATGTAACCACCCTTGTTGTGATTCCCTCCTCCCAAACATGCTTCAACATAGGATCCATGATCAGAAAATGGAGGGATACTTTTATGTAGGGTATGTCTGCTTGTATACATAAGGTTCATTAAGCAAGTGCAGTGAAGAAAAGCCTTCTCAAGGTTATTCTAGACCATTTCCCTGACTAATTTATGCTAGTTTTAGATTTGGTCCTCTTTATCAAGAACTTTGTAATTTTCTGAAGGCCACTGTCTGTCTCCTGATTGGTTGAATCCACCTGCAGTCTGCTAGTTTCTTATTATCTGACTTATTTTCAGTGACTTCATCAACTAGTAACGCTGTGGAAACTTAACTTTTTGTTCTCTCTCACAGTCATAATTTACAAGCTTATGTAAAAAAGAATAACTAAGTTTAATTTAGAGTGACTATATTTGTACCAAATTGCTAGTTATTGAAGAGTGTATCAAAAAATTTACAAATAGACAAGTTTATTTAAAGCATCTTGTCAAGTTGATGTTTTCTTTTCTAGAAATGGACATCCCAGAAACTTCCCTTGGTAGCCAACTGCAAGAACACAACAAAGGTCAGAGGTCTTTGCAGCAAAACTCCTGTAGCCTGGAAGAGAATGGGGTAACAGAGGCAAGTTATACCCTACAAGGTGTAGATGGCAGCAAAGACACATCAAAGAATTCCTGTGTCACAGTAAGTGATTGGAGTTCTGATGAGGAAGATGAAAGTAAAGAAAGGTCGAAATGCAGGTGTGACTCTACCTTTTCTAGTCATACTTCAGAGGAGAGTACCAGGTACAGCAGAATGGAAAGTGAAATGTATTTGACAGCATCTGATGACAGCAGTTCTTTGTTTGAGGAAGAGAGCTTTGGCGTTAGGAGAACAGAGCACAAGAAGTTATATTCATGGCAACTGGAAGCACAGTGGAAGGCTCAGAACAGTACGAGTGGAAAAGGAAATTGTGAATCATGGAGTAAAAAAGGGAAAGATGGTTTTTCAGATGAACTGAAGCAGAAATTTCAGTGCCAGATACTGGACTATTCATCTTCATCTAGTGAAGCCAACACCCCAAGTCCCATTTTAACCCCAGCTTTAGCACCCAAAAATCCTAGCCTGCTGCCCCCAGAAGGATATCAGCATTCAATGCCATTTCATCCTTCCTCAAATCTGTCCCCAGCAAAGTTAAGGATTCCTAATGTTTTCAGTATAAGTGTTGCTTTGGCCAAAAGACACTTGAGTCAGCCCCAGTTAAGCTCTGATCGAATGTTTGGCAGAAACCGAAATGCTATAAGCATGATCCGACCCCTCAAGCCCCAGGAAACAGACATTGATCTAGTCGATGGAGACAGCACAGAGATTGTAGAAAACATGGATGTTGGTTATGATGAAGGAGTGTTTTCCTATGACTCCCTTGAAGCCCCTTGTTCAGAAGATTCAGAAATATGTGATTCAGCTGCAAAGAAGACAGCTGGAGGCAAACCTCCAACTCCTCCACTTCATCGGTTTCCTTCCTGGGTAATTATTACCCTATGAGTGCCTCCCCCACAGTACCCTTTCCTTCTCAGGTGTATTAAGTTAGTCTGATTGTCAGCTTTAATTTTATTTATTTTCCTGTCTTTTCTTAAAACTTCATTTGTTCTGCCATTTCTGAAACTTAACGTAGTAGGAGGTTAGAATATAGTGCCTGAGTACCTCATGCTCTTTGGTAAGTTCTGAATTATATTACTATAGGTATTTAGATAAATCTATGCTCTTTCTTCTTTTTTCAAGTTTTCAACATTCACTTTTATAAGATTTTGAGTTCCAAATTTTTTTCTTTCTACCTTCCCAAGATGGCAACTAATCTGATTTGCCAATCCGTATACAATATGATCTATCTATGATAGATAACCCTATCATTTATCTCTATGCAGTACTTCCATGAAAATATCCATCATCTTTTATAGATGATAAATTTATAGATATATAATCTATGTAATAGATTAATAATTTCATATATATTATCCATCTATAGATATCTTTGTCTACTCATAGATATCTGTCTCTAGGTATTTTTCTATTTATAGATATCCATCATTATTAGTAATCTATTCCACATCTATAACATAAATGTAAAATTTATATCTGTTATAATGCCTATATCACTATAGGTATTTCCCTCCTCCAATACAGATTCTAATCTTATCTTGGAGATTCCTGTCAGTCAGTCAATAAATTTAATAAATAATAAAGTGCCTACAGTGTGGCAGCCACTGTGCTAAGTGCTGAGGATAAAAAGAGAGGCAAAAATAATCTTGCTGTCAAGGGGACTGCTCATAGTCTATGGGGGAAGATGAGATGTAAACAGCTATGTACAAACTAGGTCCTGTATAGACAGGATACATTGGAGATAATCAACAGAGGGGAAGGGACTAGAATTTGTGCAATGTTTTTCTCTAAATGAATGTATTGTATGGTACTTGATGTGTTCCCAATGAGTAGTCCTAGAGAATCTATCCAAGGCACTGGAGGACCTTGTTGCTTGGGCTTGGGCTTGGGCTTGGGTCCATCCTTTGCTCTTGCTATGGGATCAATTCACTTCCTTTTCCATTCATCCATATTCTTTATGCTGACTTTATGGTCATGTCCCCTTTCATGGAAAAGTCATCATTGGTAATATGTTATATGCTGTTGGTGGTGGTGTTCAGTAGTGATCTGACTCTTCATGATCCCATCTAGGGTTTTTTTGGCAAAGAAACTGGAGTGGTTTGCCATACATAGCCTTCCCCAGTTCATTTTATAGATGAGAAACTGAGGCAAGCAGGGTTCAGCCGCCCAGGGTCGCATAACTTGTAAGAGTCTGAGACCAGATTTGAACTCATGAGAATAAGGCTTCTGGATGCCAAGCCCAGTGTTCTATCTATTGTACCACCTAACTGTCCCGTTGGTAATCTGCTGAATCTATTTAAATCTACTATGCACGTTTCCATTTTCCTTGGACTCACTGGGAATTATGATTCTTCTGAATTCGTGGTATCCCATGATTTGTAGCCATATAGCTTTACTGGGAGAATATTGGGTATTATAGAAGATGAGCTTAGAAGCAATTTGGCATAGAGCTAGGATCTTTTTCGTGTCTTGGACCCCTTTGACAATCTGGTGATACCTATGGATCCCTTCTCAGAATAAGGTTGGTTTTTTCCATTCATAATAGAAATAAATGCCAAATTTTAGTGTGTGAAAATAAAAATGTAATGTTTTTCCATCCAAGTTCATAGACTCCCCCACCCTGAAATCTATCCACAGACCAAGTCCACAGATCCCAGGTTACCCTCTGATGCAGGGGATGATGAACTGGTCTTAAAGTTGGGATAATCTGGGTTCAAGTCCTATCTCTGACATATAGAGGCTAGGTGACTCTGACCAAGTCACACTCATAGCCCCTAGGCAACTTTATAAATTAAAAAAAATATTTGCTGTTCTGTGCTGGTAGAAGGAATTTGCCTACCCTGATAAAGGTAGCAGAGAGCACCTTTGTATCATTTTTTTAAAAAAGAGTTTTTAAAATATGATCCAGTTCAATTTCTTCTGATTACTCATTGGGAACACATTAAGTACAATGCAATACTTTCACTAAAATCAGCCCTATAAATGGTATCTGAGCTATAGGAGGACTTTGTTAGATATTTAGATAAATTAGGGGCTGAATTAATTTTTAAGTTCTTTAAAAGAACATGGTTTCCTTAGTACAAATACAATATATTCATAGAGACAGAGAAGGTCATCCACTCTTGCTTTGAATTGAGCCTTTAATTTCAATGTATTTTCCATCCAGACCACCATGAATCTCCCTACAATATAGTATTAAATACCAGATGGCACAGGGAAATGTGTTTAAATGTGACACTAAGATTCCAGTTATCTATCTGCTAGACAATGTCCCTCCATGGTTCTGGCCCTTTTAACTGTGTATACTTTCCCTTGAAGTTAGATGAGACCAGAATTCATTGTGTTGAACTGTTCTTTTTACTCCTATTTCCTTATTACCCATTATCTTGCTCCCTGGAGAAGTAATTCTGTTTTTCAGGTACCTCTTAGCAGCCTAAGTTTTGAGAATGGGGTTTTCTATAAGAGAAGGAAAGCAAAATAAAAATGCCAACTTACCTTTAGACTAAAAGTGTAGATTTAGAACTGGGAGGAATCTTGGAGCCTCCATCACTAGGAAACTAAATCTGTCAAGATTAAAACTCACCTCCTCTGACATCAAACTCAGGACTCTTTCTCCTTTAACTTCTGCCTCACTCTTTCTAGCTTTTTCTTCATCCTCACTGCAACACAAAGCATCTTCATATTATCCCAGGTATCCACCCTACTCTGGACTCTGTACATTTTTTTTTTTTGCAAATCTTAAATCAGATCTTTAGTTTGCCTCCCCGCCCCCTTCTCCTACCTTTTACTTGAATAGAAACAAAGAATAACAAATCTCTTGGTATTTAAAGATCTTCACAATCTTACCCATTCCTATCTCTCTGGTCATATCGAACTTATTCCCCTGTCTGCATTCTAAGGTTTTAGCCTTGTGGGCTGCCTTGGGGTCTCTGAGACCCAATATTTCATCTTCTTTCTCCATGTCTTTGTACTGGATGGGGCTTCTATGACTGAGATGCTCTTTCTCCATATCTCTGCCTCTTGGAATCCCAAGTTTCCTTAAAAAGTCAACTCATATGCCACCTTCTTCATGCTTGTTCATGAAGTCTTTGCTAGTCCTGCCAGATACTCGTGTCTTCCCATCCCAAGTGTGTTATTACCTTCTTTTTGCTTTGTACACGTCTGTCTCTACATACATAGAGCCAGATACACAAATATGTAGTATACCATAGTCGAATGGAAACTCTTTTGTCTTTGTACCCTCAGGACATATCACATTTAAGGAAGGGATTAAACATGATCTTCTCCCCATTCCCTACCAGTTATACTGCTTTTGGATGTCTCCATTATGCCCCTAAGTTAGGTACCTCCCTCACCTCTTGTCAGCTTTCTTTTGTGTGTTGTCTTCATCCATTAGATTGCAAGCTCCTTGAAGGCAGGAACTATCTTTGGTTTTATTTGCATCCTCAGCCTATCTTCTGCCACACTGCTTGGCACATAGTGGGCACTTAATAAATATGCGTTGATTGACATAGTAAATGCTTGTAATTGATGGATTGAAATAGCCTCCTGATTATTCTTTGCCTCTAACTCTTCACTTCACATCATATGCACTTTAATTTTTTTTCTTTTTATCTTATGAGGAGGGTTGTAGAGATTCTAGGAAGATTAGTAATTATAAAGGCTTTCTCTAAGTTTTTCTGCATCTTAAAGTATTAATCATAAATCAGAAAATAAATATAATGCAATATTCATTAAATAACTGGCAAATGAAAAATGCTTTCATATATACCCCTCAAAATAGTGTATTTTATTTAGCATTGACAGTAGTATTGCAATAACATCACAGAACGATAAATTAAGGGAAGTTTGAACATCAAACTGTCTGGGTAACCTAATTCAAACCTCTGTCTTTAAACTAGGAAAGCAGAATTTATGCTGTGGCCAAATCAGGCATTCGAATGTCTGAAGTCTTCAGTACAGATACTATTAATAAAAGTAAGTGATTCTGTTTTTATACCTTGTTGATTTCCTGGGGGATTGGGGGTTATCTAAGATATAGCGCTGCTACTTGAGTAAACAACGGAAGAGCACTTCCAGAAAATTATTTTGTATTATTGTCTTTTTTAAAGTGCATGCTAAAATTAATCGTTTCCAGTTTAAAGTGGTGTACTTTGAATTCCAACACAAGATTCACTCTAATTTGTTGTCTTTCCTGCTGTAAACGTGAAAATATGGAGATAATATATGAGTTACAGGTTAATTTAATTAGGAGGATTCAGGCAGTTTGAATGATTGCCTTGGTTGTACCCGAAGAGTTCGCATTAATGGTTCCATGTGACTCTAGAAGGGTAGCTCCAGTGGAGTTACTCTGTGCTGTTTAACACTTTTATTAAAGACTCAAATAAAGATATAAGTTATCATATGTACAGAGGAAATAAAACGGGGAGGGCTCGTTAATACATTAGGTGACAGAAATTTCAAAAGAATCTTGACAAGCCAGAACATTGAGCTGAATCAAGTAAGATGACACTTATTGGGGATAAATGTAGAGTCCTAAGCCTGGGTTAAAAGAAAATCCCAAGGACAGCCTGAGGAGGCATAGCTGGACAACTGTTTGAAAAAAATCTGAGAATTTTAATGAACTGCAAACTCAAAGTTACTTAATAGTGCAATATGGCAGCTAAAAAAGTTAGTGTTATCTTTTGTGGTTGTTCAGTTGTTTTCAGTCTTGTCTGACTCTTTGTGACTCCATTTGGGGTTTTCTTGGAGGTTTGCCATTTCCTTCTCTAGATCATTTTATAGATGAGGAAACTAAGTCAAACAGGGTTAAGTGACTTGTCCAGGATCACCTATCCAATAAGTGTATGAAGCCAGATTTGAACTCACAGAGATGAGACTTCCTGACTCCCAACGCTCTATCTATTGTGGCTCTTAGCTGCCCTGTAAGTTATAGTTACACCTATATAGGTGTAACTTGCCCAGGGTCACAAAGCCAGGATGTGTTTGATTAGGGACTTCATTCCAGGTCTTTCTAACTCCAAGGTCACCTCTCTACTCATGACAGCATGCTGTCTTTCAGGGAGGCATGACAGGTATGGTTATTTGCATTTTGCATAAGAACTAATCCCCAGAGAGAAGATTTGTACTCAGGAAAATGAGACTTCCTGATTCCAGGCTCAGCACTCTAGGCCTCATTTAAAAGGGCATGGTGTCTAGGCTTTAGGAAGGTTATAATAATACGATACTCTTGGTCGAACTGACCACATTTGTAGTATTATGTTTAGTTTTAGATGTGTAATTTTAGAAAAGACATTAATAAGCTGAAAGCATGCCGAGGAGATCTACCATCCTGGTAAAGGGCTTTGAGTTCATGCCATATGAGGATCATCTGAAGCAACCAGGGATGGTTAGCTTGGAGAAGAGATGACATGAGGGCTGTCTTCAAGGCCTGCCTTGTAGAAAAGGATTCATCTTGGTCCCTTGGTCTCCATAAAGTGAAAGTTGAATCGGTGGTTAGAATTTAAAAAGAGACAAATTTAGGGACAATGTAAGGGGAAGTTTCTAGCAGTTAAGGATGTCCCAAGTGGGATGGGATAGGGTTCTAGTCTTCTGAAAAAGAGCCTATGAAAAGTGCAAAGGAGCCTAGCTCTCTCACTTTTACTCCAGCAGACATCTATAATGAGCTCTAGATTGAATAATGACCAAAAAACTCACAAGAGAAACTTCAGTTAACATTTTTATCTTTTAAAAAATTCTTTGTTATAAGGAATAACTCTCTGGAAACAGGAAAGGGTAAGAATATAGGTGATCTAAAATAAAAGATATCAGTAAAAGCCTGTTTTTAAAAAGAAAAGAAGCAAGGAAGTTAAGGTTATGGAGGAAAGATTTAGAAGAATTAATGGCTTAGCATAGAATGTGGTCAAATTAATCTGAGATACAGACTTCCTAAAAATTAGAATGGACCAAATAAAAACGAATGGCTCCATGAAACAACATGAAATATTGGAATAAATCAAAAGATGGAAAAAGAGAAGAAAATGTTTTATAATTACCTTATTACCTGAAAACCATGACCCCACCTAAAATCCTAGATACTATATTTTCAGAAATCATAAATAAAAACTACTCAGATTGATTAGAACCAGAGGGCAAAGCGAAAACAGAAAGAATACACCAGTCACTTCTAGAAAGAATCCTCAAAATCACAACTCCTAGGAATGTTACAGCCAAAATCCAAAAATAATTTACCTGACAGAGGAGAAGTAGAATAAAGGATTCTCAGGCATTCTTGTTGAAAGACCGGGGCTCTACAGAAGCTATGAAATATAAACATAGGAATCAAGAATAAATTAGAAAAGTAAATACATGTGAGCCCTTAGAAGGGGCTGGATGATGATGAAAGTCATTGCAATGTAAGGGGAGAAGAAACAAACGTACCTTGAGAAACATAATGTCTCAAGAGTCATGGAAGGCGTTAAATGACAAGCAGATGAACAGAGGGTGGTTTGGCTCTGTTTTTATGGTCTTAATAAAAGATAGAAAATAGAAGAAAATGGAAATGTACAAAGAAAGAAAGGCATAGGAAGGGAAAAGAACTATTTCACATAATTGGGCTGTGTAAGATCAAGAATATACAAACTTAGAGGGTGGAGTGGGGAGAATAGGCATCATGAGAACCTCACTTTGATCTGAACCAGATAGAGAAGGGTTGAGTGCCCACAAACATATAAGAGTTTGGTGTAGAAATGCATTAAACTCAACAGAGAAATAGGAAGGGAAAGGAAGAGGAGAACATGATTTTAGAGGAAAGGTGGATTGTGACAGGGGAATTAAAAAGAAAGAGTAAGAACTTTTGACTGGGAAACTGAGTGAGGTGAAGGGGGAAGAATTTGTGACCACATTTGGGGTTTTCTTTGCACAGACACTAGAGTGATTTTGCCATTTCCTTCTCCAGCTCATTTTTTAGATGAAGAAACTGAGGCAAACAGGGTTAAGTGACTTGCCCAGGATCACACAGCTAGGAAGTGTCTGAGGTCAGATTTGAACTCAGGAAGATGAGTCTTCCTGATTCCAAGCCCAATGCTCTATCCATTTTGCTTCCTAGTTACCCTGGGATGAGGGTGGGAATGGGGAATGGGGGGTGGGTAAGAGAGAACTAGATCCCTGCAATTATAAATCACTAATATAAAGCATGGGACAGCTAGGTGGCACAATGGATAGAATGCCAGACCTGGAATAAGGAAGACTCATCTTTCTGAGTTCAGATTTGGCCTCAGACACTTAGTAGCTGTGTGACCCTGGACAAGTCACTTAATCCTATTTGCCTTAGTTTCCTCATTTGTAAAATGAGCCAGGGAATGGCAAACCACTCCATTGTCTTTACCAAGAAAACCCCAAATGCAATCACGAAGATTCAGATACAGCTGAAAATGAGTGAACATCAAAGTGTACAGCACAGTTTGTCTTTCACCATCTTCTTTGTTAAGAGGGAGTCAATGCAGTGGACGGAGGAAAAAGTATCAGGTTAAAGCAGGGATGGGAAGGTGGATACACAATTAATTGTAACTATGATTTCATTAAGGTAGAATGGATTAGAAAGCAGAATTTAACAATCTATCCTTTACAAGAAATATTTGAAACATGTGTATCTCCAGAGTTAAGATAGGGGATTGGTGCAAAATCTGTTTTGCTTCAGGTGAAAAGTGGAAAGGGCTGTTTCAGGAGCTAGAAGATTCCTTTATATTAGATATAGTGCTCTAACTGAATTTAAGAAGACCTGAGCTCAAATGTGATCTCAGATACTTCCTAGCTGTGTGACCCTGGGTAAGTCATTTAACCTCTGCCTTGATTTCCGTATCTATAAAATAGAAATCAGACTAGCACCTAATGCATAGAGTTATTGTCAGAATCAGATGGAATAATACTTGTAAAGCACTTTGTAAATCTCAAAGTGCCATGTAAGGGCTAGTTATTATTAACTATCATTATTTTTTTCTCATTGAGACTGCATGGCTTCTTATCAGGTATTTCATAGAGAAGGTTTTCTAGACTGTGGAAGGATTTGGACTAGATGCATACTCAGGTCCTTTCTAACTATGGCATTCTGTGATTCTGTGAATTCTTTACCTGAAACAGGTATTTCTTGTGTGGAATTTTCACATTGTGGATCTGTAGAAATTGGTAGTAGTAGATGACTTTTGGGGACAAACCACTTTCTAGTAGTAGGGAGAGTAGTATCCTGAAATCTTCCTCTTTTCTCGTATATATGGTCAAAATTTTTTCACCTAATGCTCATAGAAGAGGTGTTTGTTACCAAAGCTCCATGAAAGTAACAGCATGTAATCAAAAGGCGTTTGCATGAAGTAGTCATTTGTTTAGGAAAGATCAGCAAACAAATATTTATTGATCACCTTCTGTATGCATAGGGTTGTACCAAGTACTTACTGTTAGGAATATAGAACAGTAAGATATGATCACTATTACCCTCAAGTAATTTACAATTTATGTGCAGAAAAATTATTAATACAGACCACCTTTCAATGCTTTATCTGATCCTATTCACATGAAAAACACTGAACTGTACTCTAATGTACAATTAAGTCTGAAAGCATGTGCTACAGGTTGTAAGTGCTATGGTGCATACTGTAGAAATCTTAGTGAAGAGCCCCTTGGAGTAATATAGATTCATGTCTTTTCTATATTTTGTCACATTCAGAAGAAAAATATTCCCACCCTACTGACATTTCAGTACATAATTGTTATCCATTCTGATTTTGATTTCAGATTCTTTCTTGATGTCTTCTTATTCTACATCAGGACTGTATACATCTCTGATTTACAAAGATATGACAACCCCAGTGTATACAACTTTGAAAGGGGTAACTTTATCATTATCATTTAAACATATGCTTGTGGTTGTGAAAATTCTGGACTATCTCCTTTCTTCAGGCTCTGGATTCCAAATTTGCTATTTTTCCTGGGTAGGACTTTGAAAAGCATATCAAAAGTTCATATTCATGGATTGTGAACATAGGAGCAATGGAAAATGTCAGGAAAAGATATTGACGACTACAAAGCCTGAGTTGGTTTCTATTCTCATGTAGATTTTTTTCCCATTATTCACTGTTTAAAAGAATCATATTAGTAATGATGTAATAATTAAAACTCTAATTTAGAAAGATATTTATATCCATGTCAGGTTTGTTTTTCCTCCCCAAATAACCTGAAATATGCTTGAAAGTTAAAATAATTTTATTCAGATGTTGACAACACTCATATTTTTAAAGGCCTTTCATGTCTGTGGAATCCTCTATTAGTGAGAGTTGGGTGGGCTTTTTAAAAATGCCACTTAAAAGATGGCAAAATTAATGAGCTTGGGAGGCCTTAAGAAGATCTTATTCCATGACTTGAATTTACAAAAAGTTATCTTGCATGTGTTTGTTTTGTGTGTGTGTGTGTATGTGTGTGTACATACACTCATGAGGAAACAGCAGATAGAAAGGTACATAAATATGCAGATTTATATTTGTGAGATTGTTGTGCTACTTTTTTTTTTAGAAGGCAACCCAGATAAGCAACAGCCCATTCCTAGATGACTCTTCAGGATCTGAGGAAGAAGACAGCTCAAGGTCCAGCTCCCGGGCATCTGAATCAGATTTTCGAAGCCGAAGCAGGCCAGGGAGCCCTCGAGCCATGAAACGAGGTAAGAAGAAGCCCTTAAACCGAGCACCAAATAATTTGCAAAACATATTGGGAATATAATCTCCAATAGTATGAGAGTTCTTTATCATACCTGCTTTATAGCATCCAACTCCAATGGCTCTGTGATCCCATCAATTTGGATATTCCCTCCAGTGTAAACACAACCCATCCATGCTTGAAAACTTAGAGCCATGGTGTCCAACTCAGCTAGAAGTAGGGGACACTAAATTGTATAGAAGGTTATCTGTGGGCTTCATTTTGACTTAGAAAACCACATATTAACATCATATATGTTCTTTTGTATTTTTATTATTTTGTAAAATATTTTCCAGTTACATTTTAATCCAGTTTGGGCCTGCACTCAGGAGTGTTGAAGGTCACCTTATGGCATATTTGATACCTCTTCTCTAGTATAATAGAAAAAAACTTTCACGGTCATGAGACTGGAGTTATCATGGTGACTAAACCAATTGTGTGACCTTCATTCAGAAAGTCCTTGGCCTTTCTATATCTGTTTATTCAGCTGTAGAATGGAAAAATGATAACTGCCCTCTTTCTTCATAGTGTTATTATGGGGTGGTAAAACAAGGTAACTGACCTGATGAAACGTGGTTTCTCTTTCAACTTGATTGCTTGGCATTCATTTTGTCACTTAATTATTCTCTGATAATTCCTGGAGTGTGATACACTACTTAAAATCAGAAAAACATCTCCAAAGCTATTTTCATCCAGTATTCTTTCTCTTAACAAAATTGCAGCCAGTTCACATTTGAAATAGATGTGTCTTCTGTAATTGTTAATGAATTTCAACAAAATGTGCTACATACATAGATGTTATAGTGAAATGTAATTACATGGATGAGGTTCTATAGGCCATATAACCATTAAGATATGTGAAAGCGCTATTCAAAAGCTAGTTGTTATTTTAGCAATTATGAATTTATATCAAATAATAAACAGTAATGGTATATGATATTGACATATCAAGTTACAACGTGACTTTTGAATGTTGGCAGATAGTTTGTGTCAGTTCCTGATAAGATGATGGATAAGTCCCCCAGTTTTTTATGTTAGTGTATAAGTCCAAAGTTAAGCCCAAATACAGGTTTAAAAAACATAGCCTCTTTCATCACAATGGGGGGCATTTTTTTTATTTAGTGATTTAACACATATGACTTACTAATTGGAAGTAGATTTTCCTAAAGAAAGTGAATCAGTGTGGAAATGACTTTTTAAACTCTAAGTTATAAGAGAAAATGACACTGGATCATACTTTAAAATGACTCACTATTTTAAAAAGCATCACATATTTAAAAAGTGAGTGGGATGAAATATATGGCAGGATACAATCTCTAAGACAGCCCATCAACAATGTAATCATGGACAGCTCTTTCCAGTTATCAAAATAACTAGATAAAAATGCTTGCCAAGAGGGACTTTTTAATAATTAGAAGTCACACTTTAACATATGTTAAGAGCCTGAGCCAGATATTAAGTGTTATACATAAAGGGTTATGAAATGATGTCCCTTGAAATGATAGGAAGTGATGTCACTGAAAGAGACAGCATGTTATAATGGGAAAGTGATGGATGTTGAGTCAAGAGAGATGAGGGTTTGAATGCTGTTTCTGACAGTAACTGCATGACACTAAACTAAGTCCCTTCTTTCTGTGGCTTAGTCCTTATGTAAAGTGCAAATAGTGATACTAATAAACTGAAAGGCAGCAAACTGTAGGGAGTAGTGAGATGACCTCTGAGTTAGGAAGACTTGGATTCAAATCCCTCCGCAGACACACCTTGGCACTGTGAAACTGGGCAAATCACATCTACGTAGATGTGACTATAACTTAGAGGGACAGTTAGGTGGCACAATGTATAGAGTGCTGAGCCTCATCTCTGTGAGTTCAAATCTGGCTTGATACACTTAGATATATGACCCTGAACAAGTTACCTGTTTGCCTCAGTTTCCTCATTTGTCAAATGAGCTGGACAAGAAAATGGCAACCCATTCTAGTATCTTTGCCAAGAAAACCCCAATTGGGGTCACAAAGAATCAAACCTAACTGAAAATAACTGAACAGCAAAATTACTTGCAGAACAAGTGCTAATCTTCATGTGAAGAAATCAAGGTAAAAACAGCCCCCAAAACCCAGCTGTTTCAGTAGATAGAATGCTCGCATAGATGGAGACATGAATTTTGTAAAGCAGTGATATAAGAAGAAATCTATTCTAAGTGTTGATTTGAAGATATGTTATCCTTGTAAAATAGGCATATTTGTATACACACCCAAATCTCCTTATTTCTTTATTTCAAATTTCTTTATTTCTCTTTATTTATTTTACTTCCTTGGCCTCAATAGAAACTTCCCTGGCTGACACTACTAATTCCTTTCTTTTTTCTTCTGACCTGTGTTCTACATAACCAACTCAAGTGTACATCTAAACGTTAATCCACAGCGACTTAGGGGATAAAACATTAGCATCTCTTAGAGACTCTAGATCTTAAAAGCTAAAGGGACTTCAAGGCTATCTTGTTCAAAACCCTCGATGAGGATTGATAGATGAAGCAACAGAACTCCAGGAAGAAAAGCTGAGGACCAGACAGGTAGTGATTTTCTGAAGCACAATTTGAACTCAGGTTGTCTGACTCCAAAGCCAGTGAGTGCTTTTTCCATTATGCCATTGGTCATGTGTTGAGATAGCCTGATGTATAACATGAATATACTTTATTTTATTAATCCATCAGGTGTGTCTTTATCCTCTGTAACCTCCGAAAATGATTATGCCATTCCGCCTGATGCCTATTCAACAGATTCAGAACCAGAGCAGAAGCTCCCCAAAACTTGTTCCTCTTCCAGTGATAATGGGAAAAATGTAAGCACAGTAATATTTTTTTCATATTAATAGACCCCTTAGGAGAGTTCAACAGCTGACACATTTATGAGATTTTTCTTTTTCTTTTCAAAATTAGGAGCTCCTGGAAAAATCTGGCTATTTGTTAAAAATGGGTGGTAAAGTAAAGACCTGGAAACGGAGATGGTTTGTTCTTAAAGGTGGCGAATTACTTTATTACAAATCTCCGGTGAGTATAGGGCACTAATTATTTACTGTGGTATCCTACAAACTGTAAGTCAAACTCCTGATTGCTTTTCATCCACAGAATACCAATAATGACAACAAAGCATTTAAAAAATGTACATTTGAAGAGAATAGCAAATTGTACACAAGCAGATTTGCAGTTTCACGTACACTCTCTTTTTTTATTGTACTAGGTTATGGAAATGCTTGAATTGCGTTGCCAATCATTGTGTTAAATTTGATTTTCTTTCTTTTACACAGAGTGATGTAATCAGAAAGCCCCAGGGCCACATTGAACTTAGTATGTCCAGTCATATCGTTAGAGGAGATAATAAGCAAACAGTTCAGGTAATTGTCTTAAGTATTTTTATGTCCTACATAAATCTTAATTATCCATGTGGAAAGAGGAGTAGGAACATGAATTTGTGCTCGTTAACTCTCCAAGGAGAATATAAGCTCTTTGAGGACTTGGATTCAGATGTATCTTCAGCTAGGACCCTGGACCAGTCAGGAAGACCGAGGCTCAGATACAGGCTCTGATGTTTTTTGTCCTTCATTCTCAAGAGCAATGACATCATTCAGGTGATGTCTTGACTTGCACGTGAATTGAATTTAAGTGAGGCAGAGCTGTGCAAAGTCGTCAGCCTCCCTCTCCTCCAGGGTCATAGGAATTCAGTGACAAGACGTAGGTTAGGGTGACTAGGGATGTCCTGGATGCGGTGGAAGACCTTCCAGTCTGATACTTAATAGTTATAAGACCCTGGGACAATCACTTAGCCTTTCTTAGCCCTAGTTTCTTCGTCTGTAAAACTAGTAGGGTGAATTTGTCCTCTAAAACCCCTTTCAGCTCTAAATCTATTATCCTATGACCATTTGATTTTTGTCTTTGTTTCTTCAGCACCTGTAGTGCCAATGTGATATTCACAGAGCCTATGGCAGCTATGAATATGCCAGTGTAATTATGAATCACAAAATATAACAGACTTCCCACATGGAAGACCAAACTAAAACATTTATTTAAACACCAGAAAGCCGAATCCATCATAGCAACAAAGAAATCTATACACAATAACAGTGCGGGGGGCATCACCATCCCCAAACTTTCCCCCTGCTAGGGCCTTTCCACAGACACTCACAATTCACTGCCTGCTTCCTCTCTCTCCCTTAGCTCTAACATCTGTGTTTAATTTCCTCTCAGTTCTGCTCCACCTGTTTGGCAAGCTCCTCCCACCACAGACTCATGTCACTCAGCCTTCCATGTGGCTCAGGCAGGTGGCATGGGTCTATTAATGGATGGGAAAGATCTTCCCAATATGTAAAAATACATTAACAATACAGCACCCAGCAGGCATCTTCATAAATGTGCATTGAATTGTTGTTTGAAGGAGTCATTCAGTACAACCAGATTCACCTGTTCATTGATGCTAGGACAATTTTGAAGTCCTAGAGATCCAGATAAAATCATGCAATGGACAGTTTATCTTTTGATGGGCCCTACACCTCCATTCCTCACTTTTATTTTCTCCTCTGCCCTCATCCCCAGTGTCCTCAAACTATCATGTAAATTAGATATCTGATTAATTCATATTAAGGTGTTAGTGATTTAATATGCTACCCTTCAAATATTTGAAGGGGAAAAGTCTGGAAAAATTAATTAATAACCCAAAGGAATAAGTCTTTAGGGGTGTAGTTTAGCACTGTGACCAGGATAGGGGAGATGTTTTGTGTAGGATGAACCTGACAGGTGTGCCTTTCATAAGATATGATCTTGCTGCACTTCCTATGAGTTCATGAGTATAGAGAACTCTCATTGAGGAAACTCTCTTTACTAGGGCACATTGGCACCTTCTTTGCCTTCTGAGAGTTACCAAGGGATATTGAGAGGGTTTAGATTTCCCTAAGGTCTCGAATTGTAGAAGCAGGACTTGAACCCTTGACTCAAAAGCTAGCCCTCAGTCTATTATTCCAGGTGTTCTTAACTTTTTTTGCCATGATCCCTTTGGCAGTCTTTTAAAACCTATGGACCCCATTCTCAGAATATTTTTAAATTAATAAAATATATAGATTTAAAATAGAATCATAAAAAAATTAAAGTTCACAAATTAGTCTATCAACAAGCATTTATTAAGGACCTACTATGTGCAAGGTAAATCCCAAGTTAAGAACCTTTGCCCTTCATTATACTGCCTTCATAGACATAGCACTTAAATATATACACAAAAACATCACCTGTGTCATGAAAAGAAATGTCAAGAAAACCAACCTTGCCAGAAGAAAGATATGGCACTAGAAAGGCAGTCTTCTATAAGCATGTAAGGGAGGAAGTTTTAAATTCAGATACTTCTTTCTGAAATATCTTTAATGTTTGCTCACTATTCTAAAAATAAGACTGAGAAGGCAAGCATAATCTTCTTGATTGGCAAACAATAGAGGAGCTGTAGAAATTACCTACAAAAACATAAAAAGAAGAGCACAGCTTTAGGGGGGGACTTGACCATATTGGAAGAACATGGTGGGTGGATGAAGTGACCTTAAAAGTGTGTGGAAAATTTTTGTTGTGGATAAGCCAAGTGGGAAAAGTTGAGAGTTGATTTATCTCATTATCCATTAGCTGCAGCCATGTATAGGAAGCAGAAACTTTCCCCATATGCTTGAAATGTATTGTGCCCATAAAATTTTACCTGTTCTAGAGATGTACATTTCTGTCATCAGTGATACGCTCTTCCACCTAAAGAGATATATATCTGGGAATTTGTTCCTTTAGTAAATTCTTTGTGAGGAAATGTCTTCTAATATTACTCCTACTCCAAAATTTCTAACAATCATGTGAAGCCTAGAAGGGTCCCCAAGATTCCAGGTACTGATGTGATCCAAGGACAAGTTAGTGAATTTTATATCCAATATTTTTTTTTAATCATTGAAGGTATCTGTTGTTAAAATTAAAATAATCTTGTTTTACATTGAACAAGAATGTAGTTATTATAGTTTTCATAAAATGGTCACAATGTGGACAGTAAAAATACATTGATAAGTCAATCAAAAAGCATTTATTCAGCACCTACTAGGTTCTGGGCCCTGTCCTAGGTACTAGAGATACAAATACCAAGTGAGATAATTCTTACCCTTGATGAATTTATATTCTATTCCCCAGGAGGTAAAATGTTCACAGGGATGTAAACTAAAGTTATGATTGAATTAGTATAGGAAACTCTCTGTACCAATGCAATTTCTGGTCTTAGCTAGATGTCACGTACTCAGAAATCAAGTGATTTACCCAGGTTCAATTTATATTTGTGTCAGAGGGTAGACTAAAGCCCAGACCTTCCTGACTCCAACGTCAGTGCCCTATCCAGTGAAACTCATGCTTTTCAAAGCATTTACAGATCATTAAATACAGATTCTGTTTTTAAAAGTACGCCATGATTACGGATAGAGGGAGGGAGAGTTGACACCTAGGTAAATCAGTGAAGACCCTTCTTGCGTATTACTCTTGGCCTCAAAGACAAGGCAAAGAGAAGTATGTTTGCTTCCATGTTAAGTGATTGTGTTTAATGAAAGGGTAGAAAAAAGTAAAGAAATCCTATAGTATTTCTCAAGCCTGACTTTATTCCCCCATTCTAGTTGACTACTGAGAAACGTACCTACTACCTGACTGCAGATTCTCCCAATATATTAGAGGAATGGATTAAAGTGCTACAGAATGTCCTTCGAGTGCAAGCTGCCAATCCTCTTTTCCTTCAACCTGATGGGAAACCAACGGTTAAGGGGTTGCTTACCAAGGTAGGACCTTAGACACTGAATTTAGAAATGATAATTGTACAAAATCATGTGCCATGCCTTCCCTCTGTTCTTGTCTCCACTTTATCCTGAATGCTGCTTGCTTGTCCAGAGTTTCTTGCGTTGTTGAGTGTCCTATGTTCTTGAAGAAGACCATGACATCAGGAAGGGGATGCCATGACTTGCAAGTGAATTGGATTTAAGTGAGGCAGGGCTGTACAAAGTCACCAGCCTCACTTTCTCCTCTGGAGTCATCTGGGTCCAATGGCCAAATATAAATTGGGATGACTGGAGATGGCCCTGGATGCAGTGGGAGTTTGCATTAGACATTAGACTACGATGAGGGCAGGCACTGGTTTTTGCATTTTTTTGTGTCCCCAGCACACAGCACAGGAGCTGGCACATAGTAGGTGCTTAGTAATGCTCACTTACTGACTGACTGCTCAGTTAGTACAGCATCACATAGTTCTATTTCTTTTTGTTTTGTTTTGGACCAGACCTGTGATTTTATCAATGGGGGAAGCTGCCCTTGTAGGAACTTTTTTCGCTGATGCAACATCAGCAACTTCTGATTTATATAGTTTCAGCCTGGTGCACTGAGAGATTCAATGACTTGTCTGTGGCTGCACACAGCTAGGCTGCATAAGAGGCAGAATTTGAAACCAGATCTTCCTTCTTTAAGGCCAGCCCTCTACCTTTTTTGGCTACGGATGTGGAGACAGGAAGACAGGTTCAAATCTGGCCTCCAAAACTCACTAACTTCATAACCTTGACCATATCTCTTTTCCTCTCTGACCCTCAGTTTTCTCATCTGTAAAATGAAGATGATAGTAATAGCATCTAGCTTATAGGATTGGTGGTATGAGATAATACATGTACAGCACTTTGCAAACTTTAATGTGTTACATAATTGTGAGCCTTTAGAAACTTTGTTCATTTCAAGGCCATGGTGACCAGAGCCATATGGCATGCCAATATTATCGGAGCACTCCATAAAGTTTATTTCCATACAGTGTTGTACCAAAATCCATTAAAAACCACAAATGTACATCTATAAAGACATGTTTCTAGGCTTAAAAAAACAAATACAAGCCAAATAAAGCATTTCCCCAGCCAAGCAGTGCTCCAATCCATCGAATTTTTAAGTAAAGGAGCTATTTGTTTGTATAACTACAAGTTTAAATGATGAAAGGGTGACCATATTTGTGAGTTTAATTGTCTATTTTGCTTTCTTTTGTTAATATTACTGTAGTGTGGTAATTTGTCTTTCAAAAAATCACTCTTAATATTCTTTAGAAGGACTTTCATGAATACATCAGATAAGAAATATGCTCAATTATTAATATAGAATTCGGCAAAGTATTTCCCCTCAAAGCATATAGAAATAATAAAATAATAGTAGGCTTGGATAATATCTATACATATTATTTAGAGTATTTTCTTCTTTATGTTCACAAGATTTCTTTTAACTATTCTAGTAAAAAAATACTATACATATTTTTAAAGGTTTGTACTACAGATATTTTTAAAGCAATGTTTGGAATTAATATGGTTTACAATACCAATTACAAAGCATATGTGCCTTGTTCAAACGGGGTAATCTTGGACTCTCTATTTAAGCATTTAAAATTAGAGTAGGGAAGATATACTTTGAAGTATCAAATTTCTGCGATTAATTTTTAATTCTTTGTAATATAATTACAGGTGAAACATGGCTACTCTAAGAGAGTTTGGTGTACACTCATAGGAAAAACATTGTATTATTTTCGTAGTCAAGAAGATAAGGTATGTATATATTCTTAACAATAGGCTAATTAGAGGCATTTTGAAAAATTATAACTGAAAATTTTTCTTTCACTATGTTGTTAATTTATTAATAATTTTGACTTATAAACTTTGAATTAGATTAAAGTTTTGTTTAAGACATAACCGATTTTCAAGTGGCACATGGAGATCTTGATTCTTTTTACCCTAAGAATGTCTAATAATTCATCTTAGCCCAGAAGAAAAAGGCTTCTTGCACCACCTATCACCTTTCTATGTCCTCCCCAGGATCCAGCAACCTCCAAACCATGTTAAAGATCTTCTGGGAAACACAGTAATAATAATTTATATAGTGCTTACTATGTGCCAGGCACTGTGTTAAGCGCTTTACAATTATTATCTCATCTGGGGAGTATGTGCTGTTATTATCCCCATTTTACAGATGAGGGTAGACAGAGTTGTCTGGAGGGTCAGGGTTGGGATTCTGATATGGTCTGATAGGATGGAGTCCAAAGAGTCTAATACCATCTAGTGAAGGGTATTGAAAGTATAAGAAATGGAAGATGTTGGGAAAAGTTTCAGCATACTTGCATGTCAGTACTGTAATAATCATATGCAAGATCTCCAAGATGATACATATTCCCAGTTACCTTTTATGGGCTCTTTGTATCACCTCTAGATCCAAAAATGATTTGTACCTAAGTAGCCTTTTAAAAATTTGTGATGTAGTATCCTTAGAGGATACCCAGTGTGTGGCTGGGTGGTCCCTTGTGAATTAATTAACCTTACTCTGTTCTGTGGTTCCAGAATGGACCTGTAACTCTCAACAATGTGTCTCATTGATCATGAGAGGAGCCAGGCAATAAAGACTATATGGCTTTATTAGCACATCGTTTTTGGGGAAAAAAAGCATTAAAGAACATTCAGATTAAACAAGAATTTATTGAATGTCTACTGCCTTCAAGGCACTGAATAAACAATGCTGAAAAATCACTGATTATAGCCTAATTTTATAGTTCAGAGAATTTAGAACCCAGTAGGGAGGATAAGGCATAGTACAGTGAAAAGAGCGTAGGATCTGGCATCTAAAGACTTGGTTTGAATTCTGCCTCTGATGCATAAAAACCTGTATGATCTTGGGCAAGCTGCGTAATCTTTGACCTCAGTTTTCTTATCTGTAAAACAAGGAGTTTGGACAAGATGACTTCTGAGGTCCTTTCCAGATCTAGAGCTATGATGCTAAAACAAGTACACAAATAACTAACACAAGTTAGAAAATGATTAAATGGATGAGTCATATCAAACAAAAAGGGATGAGTCACTTCTAACTGGGGGATTCAAAGAAAGTTTTGTGGATAAAGTGACACTTGTCCTAGGCAATGGAGGAGGAAAATGATAGAATTCAATGTCAAGAATAGGGAGGGAGAAGCATGCACAAAGCCAATGATGCAGGAGAGAGCAGAAAGATGAGATGGAGAAATTGTGAATAGTCCACTCTAGCCACCACCAAGAGAAACACTGTGACATAAAAGAAAAAGATAGGTTAGGGTCACATTGTAGAGATCCTTGAATACTAAGCTAAGATGTTTGTACTTTATTTTGTAGAATATAGGTAGCTACAGAACGTTTATGACTAGGGAAATGAGGTGATCAGACCTTTACATTATAAAGATTATTTTGGCAGTAGCACAAAGGGTGAATTACAGAGAGAAGAGGAGAGTATTAATTATGATATTTTAAATTTAATCATATAATTATTGCATAATTATAACATAATAGAGATATACTATATAAAATACCTGATATCTAAAATAATAATAATTATTTACAATAAGAGGAGAGTATTTTACAATAAGTCAGACTAAGCATGTTGAAGACCTGCACTGGAGTGGGGAGAGTAGAAAGGAAAGCGTTGATGAGGAAGGATCTCATCGGTAGAGTTGACCAAGACTTTTATCTGAAGGTGGAAAGTCATTCCTTTATGATGGTGAGCCAGTACAGCGGTACCTCATTTTATGTAACAGATATGTCCCATCAGATTATTTTTTATTATCATTAATCATTTTTTGCTTTTAGAACTGGAACAAGGACCTAACGTTTCCCTCATTAATGAACCTCCTCCATTTTCTTTAAAGAGTAGCTAGTTATGTGTTGACTAGGCAACTTGGAAAAATATGTAAAACCTATTCCCAGGAAGTCAGAGGATTCTGTGTATGTATATCCATGTGTATGTGTGTGTATGTAATGTGTAGGTGTACATGTGTGCCTGTATATACACGTATCATACTTTTTTATATGTGTAGATATGCACATACATGCCTGTGTGTGCATATGCACTCATATCTGTGTATATGTGCATATATTGAATGACTCCCATTTCTGCAAACTCAGCTCCAGATTCTCTCTTGAACATCAGTTCCCCATCATCAGCTTCCTACTGGACATTTCAAACTGTCCAGAGATGGTTCAGACTCAACATATTCAAAACAAACCCTGTTAGCTATCCCCAACACCCACCCCTCTAATGAACTTAGCTTTTTTGTCAAGCGTATCACCATCCTTTCAGTTTTCCAGGATCATAATCTAAGCATATGTCATCATCTCCTCATATCTCCATCACCACAGATCCAATACATATCTTATTTCTATTTCCACAGTCTCATGAGTCAGACTATGTTTTTATTAATTTTTTAAAAATTTTATAAATGCCTTTTTCTATGTCATTTCCCTCTTCCCCTCTCCATGAGCCCTCACTAATAAAGAAAAACAGTTAAACCAAACCAACTGACATAGTGACTATAGCTGACAGCATATGCCACATTCTGCAATCAGAGCCACCACCCCCTCTCTGTAAGAAGAGGGAAAGATGTTTCATTATCTGTACCCCAAGACCAAGACTTGCTATTAAAATGAATAATGATGTGGTGCATTTTAGTGTAATTCTTGTTTATATTATTTGTAGACCCTATTCTCTGGTTCTGATCACTTTACATAGCATCAGTTCATGCAGATCTTCTCCTGTTTCTCCAAATTCCCAATATGTATTGTTACTTACAGTACAACAGTATTTTTGGATATATCACAGTTTGCTCAACATTTCTCCAGTCAATAGGTAATACATGTTCCCAGTTTTTTGCTACCACAAATAATATTTCTAAGGATCGTTTGACATACATCAGGCCTTTCTTTCTCAGACTGATCATTTGGAAAATTCCCAGTATTACAGTTCTGTTTCTTATTACCTAATTAAAATGAACTAGCAGCTAGATGGCACAGTGGGTAGAATTCTAGGCCTGGAGTCATGATGACTAAGTTCAGATCCAGCCTTAGTCACTAACTAGCTGCGTTACCCTGGACAAGTTGCTTCTCCCATGTCCCTCAGTTTCCTTAACTGTAAATGTAAAAAATAAACCTGCCTCCCAGAGTGGTTGTGGGAATCTCAGATGAGACAACATTTATAAAACATTTAGCACATAATAAGTTTTAATAAATGCTCGTTCCCTCCCATTCTTCCATTTCCCTTCTTCCTCAAGGAACTCCAGAAATCCTCTACTTTGTTAAGGTCAGCAAACCCTGAGTGGACAGTGTTTGTTCTGAAGTTTTCAAGCAGGAAAGTAATTTAGAAAGTGACTTTCTCACCATTACCGATGTTTGCTTCAGTTTCCTTTAGGCCAGATCAAACTTTGGGAGGCTAAAGTGGAAGAAGTTGACAGATCTTGTGATTCTGATGAAGATTATGAGTCTAGTGGTCGCACTCTGTTATCTACACATTATACCATCGTTATCCATCCCAAAGAGCAAGGACCAAGCTATCTTCTGATTGGATCCAAGCATGAAAAGGTGACAAGAAAAATGTTTTTCTATCAAATTTATTTAGACAGAGGCTTATTCACTTTAATTAACAATTTTTCAAAGTGTTCCCTGGTAAATAAGAAAAGGAACATTTGTTTTCAGTTATTTTCAGCTCACTGTTTAAGGTATATTTTCCTCCTGTTTGGAAGTAAAAGCCCATGGCTTTTACTTCATCTGTCATTTTTCAGTCCTATTGCTGAATGTTCCCAGAGGCTGAATTTAGAAGACAAAGATGCTCAACAGCCTTCACATTGAAACTGTTCAGTGGCTGTGACATGTCACTTCTCTCACAAGGAAAGATTTCTAAAGGAAAAACTAAAGGTTTTTGTCATGTCCCTGCTATGTTCAGTGACCTGGTAAAAGTTTTTGTGTAGTATAATTGAAAATGAACTGTTTTCATTTATTTCAGTCTCTTGGAGACAGCTTCCACCCACCATCTTGGTGCACTCCATAATTTGGTCATGCTCTGCTTAGAAATGTCTGTAAAAGGTAAAGAAGGTGACACCAGCCAGGATTTATGCGCAATTCAGACTAAGTCTAACTGAAATGACTCCATGATTTTGAAAATGCAAAAGTTTTCCAGCCCAAAGTCTTAATATGTTCACATAAAATTAGACTTTTCTCAAATAATTAAAAATTATTCTTATGATTTGTTTTTAAGGACACTTGGCTTTATCATCTAACTGTTGCAGCTGGAAGCACCAATGTAAATGTTGGATCTGAATTTGAACAGCTGGTTTGCAAACTGCTTAATATAGAAGGAGAACCCAGTAAGTGTTTCTTCATTTCCTTAGCAGGGTTTACCAATGACCAGAAGTACAAATGTATTCCTAGAAAGTTATGGTCAACTTTTCACAATCTCTTTTTGTACCAGAGTTCTAATTATAGCTCTAAGAAATTCAGCAAACATGTATGTGGATATATGGAAATGGAGATTTGTTAAGTAAATATTTGCTCAGTGCTTACTATATGTGTGTGTGTGTATGAATGATATTGTGCAGTGTGCTGTTGGTGACAGAAAGCTAAATAAGACCTAGTCCCTGCCCTCAAGGAGGTTATAGTTCAGGAGTAGATATAAAAATAATACTTAAGTAATTATAGTACAAAATAAAATGTGGTAATTACATAGGAGAGGCACAAAATATTGCAAGATTCGCCAGAAAAGAATGATTATTTATGGGAGAAAAAGGGGGATCAGAGAAGGCATTTGAGACACAATTAGAAGGGCAAAAGTAGGATTTCAACTGGTGAAGATAAAATATATGGCAGCGCCGAGGACCTTCCAGGTATAGGTAATGGAATCCACAAATGCACAGAGGCAGTTTTCCAAATATTTATCTGATATTGATTATGTTATTTTAATATAGGCAGCTAGATAAAGGAAGCAAGTTTGGTAGAGATTTTCTCACCCAAAACAAATATCTACATGCATATATACTGTATTGGACACGGGGAAGGAGGTAAGGGGGCCAGAGGAAGACGTGTAATGATAATGAGATAGTGAAATAGCTAGGTGACACAATGGATAGACTGCCAGTCCTGGAGTCAGGAGGACTTATCTTCCTGCATTCAAACATGACCTCAAACACTTACTAATTGTGCAACTTTGGGCAAGTTACTTAACCCTGGTTGCCTCAGTTTCTTCACCTGTCACATGAGCTGGAGAAGGAACTATCGCTAAAGCCCTGTCCTAGGCACTGAGTTACTGAGACCAACTAAAAAAGTCTTTGCCTTCAAAAATGTACATGTCCCTGATATCTCATTAGACCCAATTGCCCCTGCTTTTTTGAAAAAAGAGTCACTCCTCTGACCTCAAATTTTTCTTGATCTGTTCCACTTGATAGGGTAGGCAAGGCTTAAGTGAGCCAAACCTCTTTGAAGGGTTGATTTAGTGAAAGGCAAAATTAGTGAGTTCCTGTTTTCTTAAGCACTTTATTCTGTGGTCAGCTTCTCAGATATGGAGACACCCAGCTCTTTGTCACAGCAAAGAAGGAATCAGTTCTCCTTTGACAACACTGCCTTCTGAAGCTCTGCAGACTGAAGCTATTAAATTATTTAAGGTAAAATCCTAGCCTGCACCCAGGGGTGAGTGGTGGGAGATAAGGGGACAGTAAGCATTGTTCAAACAAACAAAATTTTAAAAAATCTAAATCAGTAAAGAAATAGCATATCAGATATATGTTATTATCAACGAGGGACTTGAAGTTACTTATATATAAAAGCTTTGTCTTTTTCTGGGTTATGTAACTTGAGAGACATGAAAACCATAGAAAATAAGTTCAAAATGACAATGATTGAAAAAACCTTTGGAAAAATGTTAAGAACTGGCCCTTCATAAAACCAAAAGGTGGCTTTAATGAGCCTTTAAGTGTTTAAAATGCTCATGGACAGACCATATCACTCTTCCCTGCTGAGGACAGAGCAAAAGAAATGTCTTAAACTCCAAAATGCAGGATTTACATTAGCTATAAGGAAGAATTTTATATCAGAGATATTAAAACATTGCACTGGGTTACCAGAGGAGACCTTATTTTCAAGACATATCTTAACACAATAAAGATATTTCTCTTTCCTAATCTCCCTTACATATAAAAAATAATGTCTTATTTTCACAACACAGTAATGGATTTTTTTTCCTGTGACAGTCTAGTAGAGCTGTGCCTGAAGGCATATTATTGGAACAGAGCTCTCAAGAAACTTTCCATCTTAACTTAATTTACATGAACACTTTCAGCTATTCATAAATATACTGGATGATTTACAAAATCATTGTCATGTTGTATTTTATGTTTTTAAATTATGAAAATAATATGATAGAAATATTTATACTGAAAGGATTTAAGATTGAAGTTACACTAAGTTAAAATGAAAAGGTCTCGAGTAAACTGCTTCTCTCCATTGCCTCCTTTTTTCCTTGTGGAATAATGGTTATTTTGGCAAAAAAAAAAAAATGGAAATTGTTATCAAGACCTAAGTCAAATTAATGTCATTACTGGAGAATACCATTTAATTCATACTTCAAATAAAAAAATCTTTGCTTTTCTTCATATATAGACATGCCAGCTCTTTATAAATGCAGCTGTTGACTCACCTGCTATCGATTACCACATATCTTTGGCCCAGAGTGCTTTGCAGATTTGCCTCACACACCCTGAACTGCAGAATGAAATTTGTTGTCAGCTCATTAAACAAACAAGACGAAGACAAATACAAAATCAACCTGGGCCATTGCAGGTACCTCTGATTCTTTTAGTTTTGTGACTTATATAAAAGTAATCAGGACTACAAAACAGCTTTCTTAATTAAGCATCATTTTTAACGCTATTCAATAAAATGCTAGGGTATGATAAACTGTTCATTTTTTTTCACAATACTGACCAATATTTCCTCTTTCTCAAGCTTACTGTTATATCTCAATCTCTAAAATGCTTCTGGAGTCTAGTTCCGTCTTAGTTTCCAGGACGCTGATTTGTAAATACTCCATTTTTTCTTCCATCTCCAAACTATTATTATGGCAAATCGACTCATTCTATGTAGAAGGACAGACAAGGTGAATCCAAAGTCCTTGTATACTTCCACTGAAAATGATTTAACTGCCATTTATGACACTCTCATAATGAAAACAATAACATGCACCAACAGTAAGAAAGGACTGAAGTTCAAGTGTATTACGTAGAACAAATATTTGTAAAGTCAAAAGACCTGGCTTCCAAGCCTTTCTGGACCTTCATCTCAGTTGCCTCCTTTATAAAGTAAAAGTGTCAAATTATATAATCTCTAAGGTTTCTACCAAATCTAAGATCCAGTTATCTAAGTAGGTACAGAGGAATGTTTGACTTAACCCTCGCACTTATCTTTATTTTAATCCAGCATTCAAAGGCTGTAATTTGCAGTTATATTAGATTTTTTTGTTGTTTGCTGAAAGGTTTTTTTTAAACCTTCTGAGATTTTTGAGGATTTCTTCTTCTCAGAGAAGAATCCTACGATATATCATTTTTCATAGGAGTTATTGATTCTTTCAACAATGGACAGGAGAAAAAGTCAGCTCTTAATAACAAAAAAAAATTACAGTCCAAGATTACTTTAAATTGCTTTATCCACAATAAAATAATGTTATTAATCTTGTAAAAGAAAAAAAATCGTAGAGGTCAACCTTCAATAAAATGGGTTGATTCCCTGTGACAGATCTGTGGCAGAACATGGAGAAGAAGCAGAGAGAAGGCAAGAATGCATGCATTGCACTGTGTACCGTAAAGGGAGCACCAATGAGATCACAGATCCGTTGGAGAGTTTTGGCCCTAAAGATGAAACACACCTCTCTTATCTTCCTTTTCTTGTTTCCACATAAATTATATTTTGCTAAGCATGGATGTCCTTTTTAAAAAATTTAATGAAACTTGCTACTAAATTGCTTTTAACTTCTAAGAAGTCTTTTTAGGTCTTATCTAAAGACAGCATGTTGTACTCTACTTTTTCAGGAATATTGGTGCCTTTCTGGAAATTTGTCAGTCAAAGTGCAGTATATCGATGGGCATATGACTCAACATATAGATCAACCTAAGTTTTAAAATGTAACTAGGGATTGCATAGAGCATGCATGAGGAGCTGACATTGCTGCTTCCACCTGGTCATGCGGGGATGACTCAGTGCTGAAGAGGATTGATGCTTTGTGATGATGAGGCAACCCCCTTATTGACTGAAGGGCAAGGAGAACTGATAATTCTGTAATACTTCAGTCAACCAATCAGTCTTTATGAAGCACCTACTGTATGCCTAGCACTGTGCTAAGCAAACTTTAAAAAAGGAGGTGATCCTTGAAATGTACTCTTCTCTAAACTGTTCAGAGGAGGGAAGAATACATACACACACACACACACACACACACACACACACACACACACACATACACATGCACACACACACAAATATCCATTTCATTCAACAGGGAAACAAAAAAAAAGGAGAGAAGAGAAAAAGGTCCCCGAGTAGTCTGCCTACTGACTTTCCTTGCTTCAAGTCCCAACTAAAATCCCTTCTTTTACTAGAAGCCTTCTTTAACCTCAATTAATTCTAGTGCCTTCTCTCTGTTAATTATTTTCTATTATCTTATATATAGATTGTTTTGTATCTATTTGTTGGGTCATGGTTGGTTATCTTGCTGATCAGTATTAGATTGTAAGCTCCTTCAGGACTGTCTTGTGCTTCATTCTGTGATTCCTCAGCATTTACATTGTGCATGGTACATAACAGGCACTTAATAAATATTGATTGATTGATTGAATTTGAGGGAGGATGGATTCAAGGAGGGATTATTCCTAAGCAAAATAAACTCTAGTGATATATGAAAGTATTTATACTCTGTCTTTTTGCAGTGGCAAAGAATTGGAAACTGTAAGAAATGGCTATACAATATACGATATATAAATGTAAGGGAATTCTGTTGTGCTATAAGAAATAATGAAAGGGATAACTTCAGAGAGACATGTCAAGAGTTGTATGAACTGATGCAGAATGAAATGAGCAAAATCTGGAGAACAGTCTGTAGCGGGGGTGGTCTATACAATGACAACAATGTTATAAAGATAGACAACTTTGAAGGGTTTGGGAACTGATCACTATGATAACCATCCTAGATTTCAGAGTTCTCGTGATGAATCCTGCTGCTTATCTCCTTATGGAATGGTCAAAGACTTAGAGTGCAGAATGAGACTTTTTGAGGGACATGACCAGTGCAGAAATTTGTTTTGATTAGCCATATGTGATACTAAAATGTATGGTCTTTCTCTCTTGAGAAGAGTGGGAGGGAAAAGAAGGTAGATTTTTGCTGACTGGAAAAAATAATTATTTTTTTAAATGAAGTGAGTGCCCATACTTATGTATTCTGTTGACCTTCTAGGTAGCATCACATAGTTCTGGGATTTCCTGTAAGGAGTGTGAAGGACGAGTCTTTCCCCTCTCCTCCTCACCCTCAAAACTAAACAGCAGTGAAAACATGGCAGCTAAAGTCTCATGCCCTGCCAAGGTGAACTTGGTTTTGGGTTGCTTTTTCTGTATTTGTTCTTTCCTGATATTGGGGAAACAAATATTGATTCTCAGAGGAAAACAATGTAGAGTTGGGGAAAAATGTATAATGTCTGATCCATAATCTTTCAAACTACTTCATATTGGATGCCTTTAAATATCAGCATCCTGGAAGGACGTGACAGTAGTTATGCTTAGTTGGTTCCAGTTTGCTGTCCCTTGGGTGCTTGTGTTTCATGTTCAGCACTTCTTATGTGCGTAGGAAATAAAATTATCCCATTCCTGATTCACATTGTACATCAACTACTTTTCTGCTGCCTCCTTTGGGCAAGACATGAACCCAAAACTAAACTTTAAGCAGATCTTCCTTTGGGTGCCAAGGGTAGTGGTAGAAAGATCCAAAGAGTGCAAGAGAAGGATTTGATACAACTCAAGGGGTTGATTCTTAAAATCCTCTAAACTTTTGAAGCAGGTTGTAGGACTGTAGGTTAGAAATTTTACACTTCACCTTGGTTCTGCACTGTCTCCCTCAAAGTTCATGTCTTCTGGCAAGCCAGGTCATGGACTGGGTGGAACATTCACCTAGGGATCTTCTTCTCTTCCATATAGTCTTGAAGTAGTTTGTCCTCCTTCCAAGGTTTAGCCAGCACTGAACTGAAGAACCAGCATCTCCAAACCTCTCAAGCTAACAAGGTGGCGTCCAAGCCTGGACATGTCCATATCAGATCAGTATTTGTCCACTTCACATCAGGAAAGATAAAACACAGAGCAGGTGGCCCCAAACTCAGGATCAGGCTCTCCAAGGCAGAGTATAGGCTTTAGCTTCCACTTGCTCATGGCAGCCAAATTGGGAAGTTGGAGAGAACTCTCCTTTCCCTCTCTCACCCCTTATGGGAAAACCCAGTGCTATATGATGCCATGGAGGGTTAAAGGCAAGGGAAAGCCAGGGGCAGAACCAGTTGTATTTTTAAAGGTCCACTGAGTCATCTTCCTGACCTGCTCAGCAGCTGATAAGGTCTGATTTTCTCTAAGCAGGAATCCTCTTCAGTACTGAGTCATGCATATGTGTATGACAGGGAGCAACAAAGGCCCTTCTGCACATGCTCTGTTCAATCTCATTTCATAAAAATTCCTTTTTTTCTGTCAGATATGCATTACTGAGTTGAATGAATCCTGGTCTGACCCATTATGTTGTTTGCTATGTTCTGATTTGTTATTTAATGCTTTACAAATCCAAGTGTGAACACATCAAGACTGGCTTTCTCTAGTAATGATTTTTTTTTTCTTTTTGGTCCAGGGTTGGCAGCTCTTAGCTCTCTGCGTTGGACTCTTTCTTCCCCAGCATCCGTTCCTCTGGCTTCTGAAGCTTCATCTGAAGAGGAATGCTGATTCAAAGTATGCATCAAATCAACCAAATGATGACCCTTTAAACACTAAACCTGAACTCTTAACTTTGAACTCAAGGGCTACCCAAAATTAGGGTATTCCTTCTTCCTCAAGAGAGCTCTTGAAATTCTTGAAAAGTTAGCAGAAGTCTTCTTTTCTGTAGGTAGAATGTCCTTGTACTGATGATATAGTTCCCAAAGTTCACTCGGAGTGAGGAGCTATTTTCTATGTTTTTTTCCCTAATTTCCTTGGTGCTAGGTTATTTTCTTATATAAAAAAAAGTTTTAAGATTAAGAATCCACTCAATCAGCACATCAGTCTCTAGGTAAAAGAACTTGAAAGCTTAGTTAAGGTGGTATTCTATGACTCAAATGAGAATGTGTACCTTAATATGTTGGTTATGATATTAGGGGAAAAAACCCAACTTTTTTACAATTTGTTGTTGAATCTTTCAGCTATATCCAACTCTTTGTGACCCCATCTGGGGTTTTCTTGGCAAAGACACTGGAGTAGTTTGCCATTTCCTTCTCCAGCTCATTTGACAGATGAGGAAACTGACTTTCCCAGGGTCACACAGCTAAGAAGTTAGCATCTGAGGCCAGATTTGAACTCACGAAGATGAGTCATCCTGACTTCAGGCCTGGTACTCTACCCACTGAGCTACCCAAAAGTGGAATGGGGTCAAAGGGTTGTTGTAGTTGCTGTTTTAAATAGGTACTGAGCTTCCTCCTTACCAACAATCTTCAAGCAAAGGCTAGATGACCACTTACTGGAAATATTGTAGAGGGGAATTTTATATTTTTTATCATTTTTTATCATTCCCATGTTGGATTAGATGGTTTCAAAGGTCCCCTCCAACTCTGAGAAACTCTAATTCTGTGACAGATAATTAACTAGATTGTACTGACTTACACAGTAGGGATTTACCCAGTGTAACAACAAGGACTCTGGCATACACAAGAGGACCTGCTGCACAGGGCCTTAGATCTGCTTTTCTAAAAAGAAAGCAACTTTTGAAGCTGCTTAAAGTAGATTGTAGATCTACTTTAATTAAACACAAATATAATTCACTTAGTTCAGGGAGAAAAATACGCACCTTGAACTTCAGAGAAAATACAAAAAACAATCAACAGACAGAGCTTCCAACTGTCTGACCGTAAGCAATATATACATCACAGATCAACAGACAAATCCAACTGTCTGACCATACATACACAGTTAAGAGAAGCACCAACATCTGGGTTTTCAAAGCCAAGAGGCTCCTTAGTGGCTGCCCCAAGTCTCACCTGGCCAAGCAAACACCTCTAATGAGTAAGCCCCAAAGTAAAACCTCACCTCAGAGTCTTTATATACTTTACAGAGCCAAAGGGTATCACAACCCTTGAGAACCAGTGCCTCATTAGAAAATTAACGAAAGGTACTTGAGGCCTATTAATGGACTGGAAAGATCTAATTAACATTATACCCAAGAGGCCATAGGGTCTGTGTCCACAATTCCCCTCCCCATGAGAGGGCATCAGGGATCTTTGGTTATAGATTGAAAGATTGGGTCTTAAACTTGGCTTCATCAACAGTTAGCATTCTTTAAAAAATGACAGTAAGATCAATATCCAAAATCTAGTTTGACTTAGTAGTGTTTTATTAATTAGAAATCACAAAAACAGTAGTCACCTGTGTATAGTGTTTTAGTTTATAAACATATCCCCTCATGTGATTAATTATTATTAATTTCATTTTACAAATAATGAAACTGAGGCCCTAAGAGAATTTTGATACAAAGCCAGTGGTAGAACTGACATTCAAGCCCAACTCTCTTGATTTCAGATTCAGTGCTTTTTCTATTATCCCACAGTGTTGTTCTGCATTCTATTTTCCGCTAAAATTGCATATTCCTGATACTATTATGATTGTTTACTTTTGATTTGTTTATATAATGGTATCTGTGTAATTTCTGTTCAAGTCAGTTTGGAGTTAAAAATAAAAGAATAGAAATAAAGGCAGCAAGTTTGCTAGAGATTTCCCACCCAAAACAAGTGTCTACAAGCATCCATACTATTTGCGGTGGGGATGGAGAGTGGTAAGGATAGTGAGATAGTGAGTCAGCTAGGTGGCACAGTGGGTAAAATGCCAGTCCTGGAGTCATCTTCCTGAGTTCAAATCTGGCCTCCAACACTTACTAGCTTTGTGCCCCTGGACAAGTCATTTAACCCTGTCTCAGTTTTTCATCTGCAGAATGATCTGGAGAAGGAAATGGCAAACCACTCCAGTATCTTTGCCAAGAAAACCCCAAATGAGGTCGCAAAGAGTGGGACATGACTGAAAACAACCTAACAGCAACGATAGTGAGAAGTGATTTATATTTTAGAGAACTGCATTATTTAAAGTGTTAAAAAAAAAAAGAGAGAACATTTGGTGAATGCTATCTTAGTTTGTTATAATTTGCATTATTCAAAAGTAAAACATCCATTAAAAAAGCATAGAAAGTTTTAAGATGGCTTAGATCTAAGGAAAGATTCCTCAATGTTTGATGTTCCCATTAAGGTCAGTATGATCCAGGGCTCTTGAGGGTCCCCAGAACCCTTTTAGTGGGTTCTTGGGGTCAAAACTATTTTCATACTGGTACTAAAATGTTTTCATTTATAATTAAATATCAATAACTATAACCCACATAATTAAATGCTCTTTGGGAGATGGTAATCCTCACTAATTTTTAAGAGAGTAAAGGAGTCTTGAGACAAAAAAAAAATGCGAGAACCATTAGATGATCTTACTTAAGTTTGGTCTTATACCATTTCCTTCTCTTAGATTCTTTTTAATTTTTTTTCTTATACATATAACAGGACAGAATTTGGGAAATATGCTATTTACTGCCAGCGATGTGTAGAGAGAACTCAGCAAAATGGAGATAGAGAAGCAAGACCCTCAAGGATGGAAATTCTTTCAACTCTTCTTCGAAATCCTTACCATCATTCATTGCCCTTCAGTATCCCAGTACACTTCATGAATGGGATATATCAGGTAGGTCAGTTCAGTATTTCCAAAATCTTTCATGTACTGTAATGAGTATTCATGAAGGGCTGGAGGAAGTGAAGCAATTTAAATATAAAGACACCTGCCTGTGTATAAAAAACTATAAACTTTTTTTTGGCCAATACCTTTGTATTCCTAAAGGGAGGAAAATAACTTTTAAACTACATCAAAATCAAATCAGTAATTCTAAGAGAAACTCATAGCATGTTTCTGAATATTATTATCAGTTATTATTATACTTTCCAAATAATATTACCTTGATCTCTTTCATTAAAACACATGAGTCATCTTATAGAGGCAAAAACATCACCCTTGACTTAAAGCTGTACCTTGACTCTATTATGCGTTTTTTTTTTAAAGCCAGATATGCTGAGCATAATGGCACATACCTATAATCTCACTTAGTGGGGAGGTTAGGATTAGTGGATAGATTGTGTACGGGAGTTCTGAGTTACAGTGAGCCAAATTGTTCTGAGTTTGCCAACATAGTGAACTCTTGAGAGCAAGGAGCCAAAAAGCTACCTAATCAAGGGCAAATCAGCCCAGGCTGGGAACAGAGCAGATCAAGTCAAAGCTTTTGTGTCAGTTAGCGCTGGGGTTAGGCCAATGAGTGGCTGCTTTATTACAAGTTTGAATGAAATAAGGAGACCCAGCCTCAAAAAAAAAAAGTCAAAAATTTTTAATCTGTATATTATACAATAGGATAAAGGTGATGGTAGAGACTGGAGATCATATGACCATGTGGGAGTTTGGTTCCTGAGGACAATAGCCTAGTCCAGCACTGATGTAAGAAAGGCATCCCTGAGTGGGGGTGGGACAGGAAGGAAGCATGTGCATAAAAAATGATATTGATCTCTAACCCCCAGTGGAAGAAGGTGGGATGTGACAAATCCTCCCTTAAAAACCAGTAACCTAATTCTGCTGATGACTCTTCTTCTTCCATTTTTCCCCTCCATCTTAACCGCTATTCTAATCCCCTACCTGACAACTTTGGGGTGGGGGATAAAAACATGTTCAATCTTCCTTTGTCTGGTTCAGATAAGAGTGAGCTTCACCTAGATGTTCACTCTCACACCTCTTCCTCAATATTTATATTTTCTTCTCGTGTACCTTGATAATGAGAAATTATATATTCTTCCCTTTTCTTTCTCCCTTCTACACGAGTGTATTCTTTTACCCTCCTTTTTTCATTTCCTCTTCAACCCTCAGAAAAGAATCAATCAATACCTGTCTTCGATTTTTCTTGTATAAACTGCTTCATTATTCTTTAAAGACATTAAGGTTCTGAAGGGACACTTGTTTCTTTTTTCCTCTATTAAAATGTTAACACTTCATCACTTTATAGCTCCTTTTAATTGTTTATACAAATTTACCTTTCTAGGTTTCTCTTAACTCCTATGTTTGCATTTCAGAGTTCTTACTCGACACTGCACTGGTCGTTTCACTAGGAATATTTGAAAGTCCTCTGTTCCATCAAGGGTTTACTTTTTTCTTTCTCCTCTAGGATTATACTCAGCTTTTCAGAAAAAGTTACTCTTTGTTGTAAGTCTGTCTTTTGCCTTTTGGAATATCATATTCCAATATCTTTTTGTTTATAGTATAACTTTCTGGTCTTGTGTGATTCTTACTGAGATTCCTTGGTATTTGAATATTTTCTGGGTGTTTGAAATATTTTTTCTTTATATGTAAGCTCTGGATTTTTTATATGACATTTCTGGGACTCTTCCTTTTGAAGTTTCCTTCAGGGAATGATTGATAGATTCTTTCTGTCTACATTTTATCCTCTAGTTCTCTTAGATACGGGTCATTTTCGTTTGAGATTTCCTGAAACAATCTGTCCAGGTTTGTTTTTTTATTATGGTTTTCAGGGATTCTAGTGATTTTTAAATTATCTGTCCTTGACCAGTTTTGTAGGTTAGTTATATTTGATGGCAGATATCTTACATTTTCTTCTATTTTTTCAACATTTTAATTTTGTTCTAATTTTTCTTGCTCTCTTATAGAGCTGTTAATTTAGTTGGTTTTTTCAGGGAGTCTGTTACTTGTAATATGTTCTCCTTTCAATGATTTTTCGGTTATTTATAGCCCTATATCATTACTAAAGAAAACTATTTGTGATAAAGAGTTCAAATTTTGAAGTACTGAACAGCTTGAGGTTACTCAGATATTAAAGCTAATTTCCTCTAAGGCTGAGACTTGTGCCTGTCACATAGTAAGCACTTCATAAATATTTGTTGACTTACTCATTTTAGGGCCCAGATCAAGATCCAATTAGCAGTGAGTATTTTTCATCCACTTTGTTTTTCCAGTGTGGCTCCTTAACATCTTTTCACTGTTTTTTGAGACATTTGCTCATTTTTACCTTATCTTTGTCTATATTATTTTGCAAATGAGCTTATACTGTATATTGCATTTGATTATCTCTCTACTTGAAAAGTATTCTGATAGTCCTATAAATGGACTTTTAAATAAGGATCAAATGAGATAAAATTTGTAAAGCTCTCCATGCAGTGTCTGAAACATAATAGGTACTTAATAAATGTTGTTCCCTTTACCATTATGTCCAACAACAACAAATGTGTATCCATTCTATTTTATTTTTATATTAATCTTTTTTTTTCCTGTATCTTAAATTAGTGCAGCTAGGTTGTGCAATGGGTAGAGTGCTAGTCCTGGAATCAGAAAGACTCATTGTCCTCAGTTCAAATCCAGCCTCAGACACATAATAGCTGTGTGACTCTGGGCAAGCCACTTAACCCTGTTCGCCTTAGTTCCTTATCTGAAAAGTTAGCTGGAAAAGGAATGCCAAACCACTTCAGTATCTTTGCCAAGAAAGCCCTAAATGGGTCATGAAAAGTTGGATATTTACTGAAATAACTCAACCACCACAAAAATAAAAACCTTAAATTGCATGAATTTATTGTTATCTCTGTTCAGGTAGTTGGGTTTGATACTTCTACCACAGTGGAAGAATTTTTGAATACTCTAAACCAAGAAACTGGAATGAGAAAGCCAGCCCAGTCTGGATTCGCACTCTTTACAGATGACCCTTCCGGCAAAGATTTAGAGCACTGCCTTCAAGGAAACATTAAGGTAAAGCCAAAGCATCGGGGAGGCACATTCATTAGATAATAAAAAACTATTTGAAAACTAGTTTGAAAAATCCTCCAGCTAAATTTTTTAAGTCACATAATGTCTATCTCCATGCTTCAAGGATCCATGAATTTTTTTTTCACTCCCCTTTCACCAAGGCAAATTCCTATCTCTCTAATATTTAGTGGGTGGTTTTTAAGGACTGCAAAGTACTTTGCAAATGTTAGTTAGATTTGGTCTGGAACTATTCATCATTTCTTGGCTTTCCCTCTGGTAAGAGGCTGTCTGAATTTAACTAGACTGGTCGTTGGATGAAAAATTTGCGACCTGTTAACTGGGCCTATGTCTGAAACCTTTCCGTCTTAGTAGAATTAAGAACTTGCATTCAAATAGCTAGTTTAGAAGTACTCCTTAATGAGACAGAGGAAAACTTTATAATAGAAATACATAGCTTTATATGTTAAAAGAAATTTGATCAAGTAGTGAAATATTTGCTAATATATATTCGACAAATATCAGTAAAGCAAAATGTATGTCAGTCTGTATTTTTTCCTTTTTACATTGTCCTTTTTTAATAAAATAAATTTTCTACCTATAGGTAGCAATATTTAAAAGCTTAGAGTATTAAGCTGGAAAGGATATTACACATAAGGAAATAGAGGCCCAGAAGGATGCAACTTGTCCAAGTCACATAACTCATTCATGGGAGAGCCTGGATTAGAATTCAGGACTCTTGATTCCATGCATTCCATTCCTCTCATTCTTGACATTGGCCTTGGCTGTATTTGGGGGCAAGCGTTGTACTGAAGATTAAAATGAGAATGCAATTCAGAAGTAGAAGGAAAGAAAACTGAACTCAGAGATACTGAAAAGGCAATGTAAAATGGTGGAAAGAAGGCTAGATTTGGAGTCAAATGACCTGGGTTCAAATCCTGGGTAACTTTAGGAAAATCACTTAACCTCTCTGGGCCTCAGTTTCCTCATCTGTAAAATGAGGAGACTGGACTAACTAACCCCAAAAGTCCCTTCCAAATCTGTGTCTTTTATCCTGTTATCAAGCAAACTGAAGACATAAGTAAAAAATGTCTAGTAATTTGACAAAAACACCTTAAGTTGCAATATACTTTGGTAAGTTTCTTTTGAAAGCTTAAACTCTATAGTACATCCTTCAATAATTCAAACAGTATTTTTTATAATACAAAGGGAGGCAGCAACATGGCACAGTGAGCAGATTGCTGACCTTGGATTCAGGCCCCACATCTGGTATGTCCTAGCTCTATGACCCTGGGTAGGTCCCCAGGCAGCACCAAGCAGGTGGCAATCTGCAGTGGAGGAGGGAGTTCCCTCACACAAATGAAATCACACATCTAGTCCAAAAATTTTTTTTTAATTTTTTATTTCAGCCCTGCACTGAATTCCTCCTTTGGCCGCTCATCATGGCATGGAAGTGACATAGTCTGAAAGATGATGCCAGGGGACTGTGAGCTCTTCCATTTCTCCCAAGGCAGTTAAGGCTGTTCAGTGGAAAGTCTTGGAGTCAGAAGTTTTTGAGTTTGACACTGACTAGAGCTCAAGTCTGGCCTCAGACACTTTATTAGCTATGTGACTCTGGACAAGTCACATCCCCTCTTGTCTGCCTCAGTTTATAATGATATGACTTGCCTCTCAGGGTTTATTGTGAGGATAAAAATGGCATAGTATTTGTAAAGCATTTTATAAACCTTAAAGCACTGTGTAAATATTGGCTGTTATTGTTAGTATTATTAATTATTTTTTCCAAGTTGGAAGGGTGCTAGGTGGTACAACAGAGAGAGTTTTGGACAGCTATTAGCTGTGTGACTTTGGGCAAGTCACTTAATTTCTATCAAATTCAGTCTCCTTGTATTTAAAATGGAAATTGATAATAACATCCTATGTCCTAGGGTTTCTGCAAGGATCAAGTTAAATAGCATATGTAAAACACTTTGCAGACCTCAAAATACTATGTAAATATTAGATTATTAGTCAAATGATTAAAGGTATTTCCTGTAAGAACCAACCATGCTAAGTTAGGAGTGACGTACCACCCCATGGACTACATGGAAATGATTTTTGTGGCCACAGTAACTCTCAAATGTTCTACCAAGTCCCAGAGTGACTGGCACCATCTTTGGTGGAAAGAATATTCACACCTACAAAGTATGTACTTCATTACAATTAGCTCATTGGGAGTATGGGTACCTTTAATATATGTTTTTCCTTTCCTGAATCCCATCATGAGCCTACAGATAACCCAATAATTCCTTTTCTCCTAGACCCATCCTGTTTTCTTCTGTCTTGTAAGAAACTAGAAAAGTAAGCCTTGGCAATAGATGGCTTGGAGCATTAGGGGTGTTAGTATTTAGCCAACATCGTCAGCTTATTTATTTGATTGAATGGATTCAAGTAAACCATGGTTGCTTTGTTTAGTCCTCTTTTTGTATCTTTTAAAAATGTCTGCTAACTGACCCTGTAAAGTTAATTATATTTTCCTTCAGGTCTTTTCTTAGGGTTTTCAAGATCTCTTCTTTAGTTGGCAGATTTTAGAAAATGTTATTTATATTTCAACACCCCTTTGGAAAATACCTTAATCTCAGTCTAAAGCTGAAGTTGAAAATGCTCCTTCTTTGTGGTTATATCTGAGGCAGCCACATGGTGCAGTGGACAGAGAACTGAGTCCAAGACTTGAGTTCGAAACTGGACTTAGTGTGACCCAGACAGGGCAAGTCACCAAACCAGTCTGCCTCAGCTTCCCCTCTATAAAAACAATAATAATAATAGTACCTAATTTGAGGATTTTGACAATAAAATGACTAAATATTTATGAAGTATTTTGAAATCTTAAGCACTATATGTAAATGGTTGTTATTATTTCATGACCTAGTCACAAGTATATTCCAGAAATCTTTATATTACTAGTCCCATGGAAGAGATCATGCATTAAGATTCTTTTTCTTCCCATTAATAAAATTAATAAAAATCAATGACCATAGCCCGAAGTTAATGTGTGTGTTTCTGTGTGTCTGTGTGAAAGGGTAAGTGGATCAGAAAGCAGCTTGTAATTAAAATCCTAAACTGAAAGCTTTACTCACCCATTTTCACAAGCTTCATTACATTTTACTTGACCATGGTCATCAAAGATTTTCATTATAAACAAATACTTTTCTTCTAAAAATTCTGATTTAGTAAAATGCCATAAGTACCAACTCTATATTTTCCTCCTAGATTTGTGACATTATTTCTAAATGGGAGCAGGCTTCCAAAGAACAGCAGCCTGGGAAATGTGAAGGTACAAGAACCGTGCGCCTGACTTATAAAAACAGGTGTGTAATAATGGCTATGAGTGTATGGTTGTGCTTATTGTATGAAGGCTGTTCTTCAAAGGTTTTCACTCAGTAGCCCCTGTTCCTCTATGCATTCGTTTTCTTTTAAATAATATTTTATTTTCCCCCAATTATATGTTAAAACAGTTTTTATCTTTGTTTTTCAAAGTTTTGATTTCCAAATTCTATCCCTCCCTCCTCTCCCCATTCCCTGAGATGGTAAGCAATCTTATACAGGTTATACATGTGCAATCATGTAAAACATTTCCATATTAGTTATTTTGTACAAGAAGACTTCAACAAAAAGAAAAGGATAGGAAGGAAGGAAAAAAGAAATGAAAGAGAAAGAAAAAGAAAGGAAAATGAAAAGAAGGAAGAAAGGAGGAAAGAGGAAGGAAGGTAAAAAGAAATGAAAGAGGAAGAAAAAGAAAGGAAAAATGAAAGGAAGGAAAAAACAAAGAGAAAGAAAAAGAAAAGAGAAAAGTGGAAGGAAGAAAAGAAAGTGAAAAATAGTACACTTTAGTCTGTATTCAGACAACCTCTGTGCATTCTTCAAACAAAAAACCCTCACCATAAATCTGTTTTCCTTATTGTAGCCTCTTTAAGAAAGGATAGAAGATGTGGTATAGTAGGTCTTGCCCAATGAGTCAAAGTTTGTCCTCTAACTGATTTATTTAGGGTATTCTAGGGCAGGTGTCTATTTATAAAGAGTTTGTGACTGGGAGAAGGAGGAAGAAAGTCTACATGGTGTAGCTGTAAATATGGCCAAGGACTTGAAGTCAGGAAAACCCAGGTTTAAAGCCCACCTCAGACACTTACTAGCTGTCACTGACCCCTTCAATGACTCAGTTTTCTGGTCAGTAAAACAAAGGGGGTTAAACTCAGTTTCTTAAGGTCTCTTAAAACTCTCCAGCTATGATCCTATAGCCTAACAAGGTTAAGCATACAGTGAGGTCTTTGTTCTAGCTTTGAAGATATCGTCATACGCAGTGTGGAGATGAAGATGAAAAAAGGGAAGGGGGGAGTGATAATAAGGTCAGGGTCCTTAAGAAAATCAGAGGGGGTAGGACCAAGAGAACACATGGAGAAGTTGACCTTGGCAAGGATAATTACCTCCTGTTCAGCAGAGATTAGAGCAAAGAGAGAAAACTTTAAAAAGTAAAGCTATTCAAAATTGGAATCATCAGCATTTATTAATCACCTTTTATTCTTCTAGGCTTTAGGGTTTTTATAACCAAAAACAAAACAATCCTTGTCTTTATGGCGCTTCCATTCTCTTAAGGAAAAATCATGTCAACCAGTGGGGTCAAAGCCAAATAGAAACAGGTGCCATCAAACCATACCTAAGGATCCCTGCTGGTCACATATTGACCCAGAAAACATATATTATATATTCTGTTTTATTTTATTTTTTTCCCAAATATTTCCCAGTTACATTTTAATCTGATTTGGGCCTCACTGGGAGTGCTGGACATGTTTGACATCTAAATACATATAAATAAAGTCTATACAAAGGAAGTATAATTTCCATGATTGGAGGAGTATGTGTGTATGTGTGTGTGTGTGTGTGAAAACACATGCAGCTGGGGAGTCTGGACAGGTCTCATAGACAGTAACTGATGGAATAGTATTCCTTTAGGTGATGGATAAGACAAATCAATAAGCATTTATTAAGCACCTATTATGTGCTATGCTAAACAGTGGGGAGATTATTCATACACACACACACACACACACACACACACTCTCACATGGTAAATTAGAGATCATCTCAAAGGGAAGGCATTCACGATGAGGAGGACCCAGAAAGGCTTCGTGTAGAAGATGGGACTTTAGCTGGTACTTCAAGGCAGCAGGTACAGATGAGGAGTAAGAGATTCCAGGCATGGGGCACAATTTGGGGAGAATGCATGGAATCAGGAGGTGGATAGCCTTTGCTAAGAACAACTAAGGAGGACAGTAGGACTGGGGGCACAGGGTAGGGGATGAATAAGGTGTAAGAACATTGGAAAGGAAGGAAGGGGAGGGCTCAATTATGAAGGACTTTAAAAGCCCCATTTTGTCCTGGAGGCACTGGAGTGAATTGAAAAAGGCAGGGTAGGTGGGTGATATGGTCAGATCTTCATTTTTAGATCAGTTTGACTGCTGAGGGAAAGACTGAGGGACTGAAGGGAGAGACTTGTGCCTGGGAGGCCAATAAGAAGGCTATTACAGTAGTTCAGATGTGACGTGATCAGGGCCTACACTAGAGGAACAGTCATGGGAGAAAAGGGGGTGTATGTGAGTGATGGTGCAAAGGAAGAAAACAGGACTTGACCACTGACTGGATATGGGTGATGAGAGAGATGGGCCCTATGTGCCTGGGGGAAGGTGGTACCCTCAAAAGTAATAATTACTAGGAAAGTAGGAAAAAGGGAAGGTTTCAGGGAAATGATAATGAGTTTGGTTTTAGATGCTGTTTTCCATTCTTTGGAGATACAGAAGTACTTGTTGCTTTTTCCTAAGATATTGCTTTCTGTTATCTTGGACATACTTCTACACATTGTAAGTTCATAGAAGACTGGATTTAAAGAGAGAAGGGACCTTAAAAGTTCCTAAGATCTAGAATTAGGAGGGACCACAGAGTCCACCTTGTCAAACCCCTTGATTTTACAGATGAGGAAACTGAGATCAAGGGAGGTCTTGACTTGCGCACATCCTCTGACTCCAAATCCAGTCCTCTTTCTTTTATCTCCCTTTGTTTCAGGTCCTTAAATTTACTAAGCATCAAACATTCCCAACACTCCCAGTGACGCCTGAATCAGATTAAAATGTAACTGAGAAATATTTAACAACAACAACAAAAAACCAGAATATGTAATATGTGGTTTTCTGGGTCATATTTAGCAGGCATTATTTATTTTACAAGGTTAAAATGAGATCTGCTCCTCCATCCCTATTAGGATGGCTTCTAGGGAAGACATTTGTTACGTTGAGCAGGAGATTGTTTTTAAGGTAAGAGCTGGACTAGATAACCTGCAAGGTTCATTCCAGCTCTGAAATGCTATGATTCTGACAGAGGAGCCAAACAGAGGGTTAGCCAGGACCAGAATTTGGCCTCACTCTGGATTGCCGAACGATCTTCCTCCTGCTATAATAAGTTTCTATTGATAATACTTCTCTCTGTTTTCTTTGATGAGGGGGAGGTAACCTGGATCACCTGGATCATTCTACAAGCTCCTTCCAGCCCTTTAACTAGGTGACTTGCCACAGTCAGTGCCTGTCTTTTGGCCTTTGACCCTACCAGCTGCTGGGATTTTCTGACCTTCTCCTTCCAACACCCCTCCCCTCCCTATCAAGCTGGCATGGGTGTATGTATCTTTAAGTGGATGCATTTCAAGCAATTTTCATTTATGGTGGGGGTTAGGGGGTGAGATCATCTGGTTTAGTTTCAAGCCAAGCAGAATCACTTCCATGTATAGTAATGTAGCGAGCTCTCTGTGCTGGGTCATAGGATGATGGCAGTTTAATCAAAGAAGACTGAAGACTCTTCTAGATGAGATAACACAAAGATGAACTTGGACAAAAAACTGGGGCGGTGGGGCAGGGCCTGATATAGAGGCGGGTGATATCTCATGCCTTAGAAGATTCTGGTGGGAAAATAAAACATAATGAAAATGTTGCTGTATTAAAAATCCCCAAGGGTCTTTAACCTTCGTATTCCACACCATGATTGGAAATTATAGTATTAATTTTTTTTAAACATAAGAGTTGAAATGATTATATAAGCTGCAACTGTGATAAAGTACTGTTTCCAAAGGCAGTCTCACCTTGTATACGTGGGCACCCAATTCATGAACTCAGGCTTCCACCAACACAAAGCTAGGAGGGTAACCTGCTGTACCATATCATGCAGCCAGCTGCTTGAGCAGAGGTGTCAAACTTGTAGGCTTCTTCAGATTTAATGTATTTAATGTCAGCTTGCTGAGCCTAAACCACTGGAGCAAACTCAAGTATAAAGAGATGTCAAGTATTCCTCTTATTAGACAGGCTCAAATATCAATTCACTCTTTATTGTACGGTTGGCAAATCCCATTTATTTAGATTCAGTGAGTTAGAAAACTAATTAGTGGGTTTGGTAACCAGATGCCCTCATCTGTAACCATTTTGAAACTAGCCCTTAAATTCCATTCATACTTAAGCTGCTGTTGGGTTTGGTTTCTCACTATGAATCTGAAAATTGTAAAAGTCAAGGCATGTTCCTCACAAAACAAAACTGGAAAGAGGTCTGCCCTGAAGGGATAGTTTCCCTCTCTTGAACAGAAGGATTATTTTCAATAATCCTTTATTGTTTGTTTCTCTTCAGGGCGTGTATTTTTCATACCCTCGCAGTTTTTGACTTTCAGTGAGGACTCCTAGAATCAGACCTTGAAAGATCATCTTATTTATTCCACCACCCTCACCCCCCACTCCCCCACTTCAGATAGAGTCATAATAAAACATTTCCACACAGATGAACCTCTGTATTTGTTGTATTTGTAAAGAGCTTCCTTGGTCAGTAATTTTAGGGTTTACCAGTCCTCACTACCAAAAGAATCTTCTTTAGACTTAGATTTAGCCTTTCATTTTCATCGCTAAGGTTTAAGCCCACTTCTTTCTTCTACATGGGACTGCTAGATGGTGCAGTGGATAGAGCACTGGACCTGGAGTAAGGTCTCTGAGTTCAAATCTGGCCTCAGATGCTTACTTTGCTGTGTCATCCTAGCCAAGTTACTTAGCCCTATTTGATTCAAGTTACTCATCTGTAAAATGAGCTAGAGAAGGAAGTAGCAAGTTACTCCAGTATCTTTGCTAAGAAAACCCAAATGAGGTCACAAAATATTGGACACGGGGGAACAGCAACAAATTCTTTTGCTTCTTGGCTGTTTCTTACTGTATTCTAGAGCAGAGGTGTCAAACTTGCAGCCTTTTTCAGATTAAATGTATTGGGGAAATGCTTAACAAAATAAGTAAAAATGCAGTTCAATATAGATAATGTTAATTTATGGTTTTCTAAGTGAATATATAACCCTCATGGGTCTATTTATACTTGAGTTTGTTCTGGTGGTTTAGGGCAAGATTCAGCAAACTGACAGCTGTCTGATTTTGTACAGCCTAGAAGCTAAAAATGGCTTTTACGTTTGTTAAGTAAAGTTTTATTATATTATATTTTTAAAATGTAAAAATCATTCTTTCATGGGTGGTACAAAAGCAGGCATCAGACCTGTACCAAAGTCTTTTCTTATTCCATCCCTTGAGATCTGATTTGTAACAACTCCCAGGCAGCACAGTATAACGGAAAAAGCCCTGACATTACGAATCAGAGGACCCAAGTTCAAATCTTCCCTGTGTAAATTTAGACAAGTCACTTAATCTTTTAGCATCTCAGTTTTGTTTCTCTCAAATGAAGGAATTGGATGAGATCACCTTTGAGGTTTCTATGACTTATGCAACATTAGTCACCTATGTACTTTTCTCCAAAGCCTTCTTTAGTTGTAGAGCCAGCACTGAGCAGCAAGAGTCTAAGCAGGAAGACCAGTAATAGCTAACAATTATAGAGTGTTTACTATGGGAGGCAATACAATTACTCTCGCTTGGTCTTCACAAAGACCCTGGGAAGTTGGTGCTATTATCATTACTACCATTTTATAGATGAGGAAACTGAGGCAGACAAGCTAACTGACTTGCCCGGTTTCATAGCTAGTAAGCATCTGAGGCTGGATTGAACTCAGGTCCTCCTGACTTCAGGCCCAGCACTCTATCCACTGAGCCACCAGAAACCTCATGGTTTCTAAGTATTTCTTTCCAATGTAGATGTTTCTGAGTCACTTTCCTTTTGCTACTTTGTTTCTGCCTCCCTGTAATTCTCTTATCCATTATAATAGAAGATCAATCATGGCCAAGTGTGCACAGAGCCATTATGCCATTTCTGCATTTGCTGATTTTTTTTTCCTCTCCCTAGCTGGTCTAGCCTTTTAAAATTTTACTCTGTGTATTTTAAACCATTTTTCTAATTTACTAAACTCATTTTGCATTTTGATCCTGGCTTCTAGAGTGCCGGCAAGCTTTCCACTCTTGCTTCAGTGTTATCCACAAATTTAATGAGCTTTTTCTTTAATGCACTCACACACATAAAAGTCTTAGACACCAGCAGGGCCTGAGGCCGGCTGAACACCACTGGTTATGTCTCTCTGAGCTGACATTGCTTCATCCCACATCAGCCTCTGCATGTGAAGTACCCCCCAGCCATTTGTGCACACACCTAAGTTATGGAATCTAGCCCACCGTTTCCTTGCCAGTGTGTCAGGACTGTTTGGCTTATCTTGAAGATGTCCTAGGTGTGTCAGAATCTGCTGAGTTTCCTTGGCTCAAGCAGTAATTTACCTGCTACATTGTCATGCCTCCTCGCACTGATTGTGACCAGCTACCAGCGTTTGTCCTACAGCCAGAAGCGTAGAAGTGCCTTTAGCGGACTACGTAGGGCCATTAATCTAAGGAAGAAGGTAGATCGTTTAGGCAGAGAAACAAATAGACCTTTGCTACTGGGGACTCATGAGCACCAGTTCTGCCTCACCAAGACCCAAAGCCTTTGTCATCGAGGCTTTAGAATCACCAGAGACCTGGAAGCAAAGCATGTCCCAAGTGTGTGGTAACTTCTGATTATGCCTTATTCTTTGCCATCTTGGGAGGAGGGTGTGGATTTGATGCCAAGTGTATGTTCCATCTAGCTGCAGACACAATCACCTGATCTCTACCAACCCAAATGCCAGATTTGATTTTCTTCCCGGCTGCATTCCTCTTATTTCTAGGATTTGCGAGTGAATTCTCCATGCTGTACCATGCAGGTGCCCAGTAGATATTAAATATTCCTCCTTATGATAGTTGACTGAGTCAAAAAAGCCTGAAGACTTTCTAGTTAAAATGATACTAAAAATGGACTTAACAAAAGGAAGGGAGGTAAATATAGAGGAGGATAGTATTCTGCAGCTACAGGACCCTAATGGTATGAGCCCCAGTCAAATGATACTTCCACCTTCCTATGGCTAGCACACATTCAGTTCTTCCCCTAATCTGTATAATTTAGAGCTGCTGATTACCAAGTCAGAAAGCTCTCTCCCTTCTACTACTTCTGTTCCTTCATCCATAGCTGGCTCAGTCCTACCATACCCTGTCCTCCTTTGCCCTCCTCCTCCATCCTGCCCTCTGGAACCCCTGTTCTACTGTTAATGAATGTCCCTTGGTCTCAAACTTTTTTCTCCCTCCCTCCTACCATCTTGTATGGAAACTGGCTCCCTCCAGAAGTCACTGAATCTCTGACCGCCATCTCCAGTAAAGAGTATATGTGTATGCATATACCTATATATCTATATGTAACACACATGCATGTGTATATACTTCATTTTATTAGGTTCAGTCCAATGTTCTAGACTGTCATGACTCTTTTGGATCCTAACTCTTAGGTAGTGTTTTAACAATCCTCTCATCTTTGTGTCATCTACAAATTGATAAGGAATCCATCCATGCCTTCATCCAATTATTAATAAAAATGCCAAGTCCTGCAAATGGTTGTTTCAGTTAGCCCATCTCTGTCCATGTTATCTACCAGAGTAGTATGAATGTCTTTATCAAACTTTTGGCTAAACTCTGGATAAATATTTAGATATACAGATAAATGTAGAGATATAGATAAAATAGTCAATGTCTCCTTGCCTCATTTTCCTAATCTATAAAATAGGAATAATAGTAGCACCTAGCTTACAGGTTCATTATGAGACTCAAATATCATCCAGTATGGAAAGCACTTTCCAAATATTAGAGTGCTATACAGATTAGCTATTATATTTTGCCTAGGATAAGTTCATCTGGGTAACTAGAACTCTTCAAGGGCAGATGGGCACTGTTTTTTCTATCTCCCTTATTTTGGGTATCAATTTACCTATTAGTCATTTTTATTCTTTTTAATTAAATGTGGGCATTATCCTTTAAAGAGAAAGTAGCAAAATCAGAATTGAGAAACTGTGCTTTCTCCTTGTCATCAATTCTTATGCCATCCATACCTGCTTTGGTTCAGTTCTTTTCCCTGGTATAGCTAAAAAAGAAAAATCTCCAAGACATGATTTTTGTTATTCTTAACTTTCCAATCACAGTTGACTGAAAGGTACAGAGAATACCATAAACCCCTGTGCTGCTAGCTTGACAACTATAAAGGAAGCATTTGATTCAGAAAAGCAAAATCTTACTACAAAGGTTCTCCTCTGACAAAATGTCTATCATGCGTACGTCAAAGTCACATAAGAAAAAAATAACAACTGAGAACTTTTTTCATCAGTCCTCCAATTGTTACTATCAACTGAGGAATAAAATGGGGAAATAGCTGCTTCCTACACATGCTTACTGCTTTCACAGATATGCAGTGCAGAGTAGAAATGGAAAAAGGATTCCTTTAGAGATGTTAAGGCCCTTCAGTTGCCTCCTAACATTATGTTGATCGTATCAGGCTCTGAGATGTTACCGAGACTCATAAATCCATAATCACTCAGAATCGAATTCAGCCTAATGCACATGTGAAAGACTGATGGATGAAGAATGCTGTTTTCTAGATTATGATACACTGTTAGATGGCCAGATTATAGACCTGGATCATCAATACCTTTATCCTGGACAAACTCTGCAGATGGAGAGTGAAGTAGGCTTGGCATCAACTAGGAAAAGAAGGAGAACTATGTGGATTGCCTTTGAGAAATGGGCACAAGGCTTTTTCTGACCAGAAGCTTTTCCCTGGCTATTAGTATTATATCCTAGCAGTGATAGTAGTGATCCTAGTAGTACCTCCAAAACAGAATGCCGCAGTCTCTGAAGAATTAAGGTTGATAGTCATACAAATGGAAATGGAAGCTGATATTGAGCATGAGCAGGCAGTAATATATTACCAAGAAAAAAAAATGTACAGGACAAGCTACACAAAGGCTATCAAGAGAGAGGTAAGACCATAAAAGGAGGAGAGCTGGTCACACTACAAGAGTGAGGAATAACCAGTGAGCTTTCCACTGGTACCAAGAAAATGTCAAGAGTTTTAGACACAGGGTTAGAATGAGTTAGGACAGTGGAAAAGTACGGCTCTCTATTGTTGCATAAAGGTTAATGGTCTTTAGTACCAATTAGCCAAGGTGACTCCATATTAGAATTCTATCACCTACACTATAACATCACACAATATATTTCAAAACTCACAATTATATGTCCCAGGCATCAGTATTGTCTCCTGATACATTTTCTTTTCAAATCATTTTGAAACTTTGCATTTGCCGCATTCTAGTTTGCACTGCATGTATTTGCCTACGTTTCATAGATTCACTTCCTTCTGAAACAGTAAGCTTTTTGGGGGCAAAGACTATTTTTTTTATCTTTATACCTTCAGTGCTAGTGTTTAATAACTATTTGGTGAATTAAATGAAATACCGGCTGTGGTCCGATATGGTCTTTATTGTTAGCATGCATTTTATTTCTTTTTCAGAGTTATTATTTAATGCACGTCTTTCTCATTTTACAGGCTTTACTTCTCAATGCAAGTCCGTGGGGAAAGTGAAAGAGAAAAGCTCCTATTAATGTATCAGACAAATGATCAAATAGTGAATGGCCTCTTTCCTCTGAACAAAGAGCTAGCGGTGGAAATGGCTGCTCTTTTAGCTCAGGTAACTTCTCTGTGCAAGTATTCCTTTGCAAAGAACAGGTAATAATTGATATTCTGGATTAAGTGTAGTAAAACAATGTACCTTCAGCAGTTCTTGAACTTCATTTTGCCATGATTAACACCTTAAAAATTACAGGTCCAGTAATTACAGTTTGACTCCAAATTACTGACACTCTGGTAGAGATGATACAGAATGAGATAGTATTCCATAAAGAGAACCTAGGTTCTTAATTATCCTGAAATTAAGCCGTGAGGCTTTGAATTTAATAAAGGAGCATGAGTGTAGAAGTAGGGGGCTGAGAATGCCAGGGGAACATATTTGGATTACATCTTGTTCTTTAAATAATGTAATACGTATGAATCAGAGTTTAGGAGGATTAGAATATTTTTTTCTTCCTAAGAAACCATTAAGTCATTTGACACAGATAAATTAAGATTGCATTTGAAAGCATTTATCTAACTTCCAGTATAGGTACGACTTTTATAACCAACTTATTACTCTTCACAACAATTTCCTAAAAATCTGCAATAATCAAATGTTGTCTTATAATAAATATTGTTAATGCTGATTTTACAAGGGACAAAGAGCTGAGGCAAAAACAATGAATGTCACACAATGCATCTAGTGAAAAAAGATTTGAAGTCATATCCCTTTCACAGAATCACAGAATTTCCAAAAAAAAAAAAAGGAACCTTGACAGCCATCTTGTCTACCTTATTCCTGAAACAGAACCCCAGAGTATAACACATCCACCTGATCCTTGATTGAAGACCTCTGGGGAGAGGCAACTCATTACCTCTAGAACATGGCTTCTGAATCTTTTTGGTATCATGGACCCGCTTGGTGGATCATCTGATGAAGCCTCTAGGTCCCATCTCAGAACTGATGTTTTCAAATAATCAAAGGAAATACTAAATTTCAGTTGGAGATTAGTGAAAATAAAGATGTACTTTTTCCTCCCATCCAAGTTTATAAATTCCCTGAAATCTATCCACAGGCTACCTTCTGTTTGCCTCAGTTTCCTCATAAGTAAAATGGAGATCATTATAGCACCAATGTCCTAAGGTTGTTGTGAAGATCAAGTGAGATTTTATTTGTAAAGTGCCTGTCATATAGTAAGCATTTAGCAAATATGTGCTTTGTTCTTTCTTATTTGTAGAAACAGAGGCTGGACTCAATACCATCCAAGATTCTTTCCAGTTCTAAATCTATAACCCAATAATTCTACAATATCAGTGAACATGCATTCTTTAAATTCCACAGTCACATGATCAAGACAAATGAATAGTATGCTCTGTACATAACAGTATAGCTTTATTCTCAATTTATTTTAAGTTAAAACTTTCTCTGACATCCCACTGTTTCTGTTTCTTCTAGGTGGAGATTGGAGATTTTGAGAGACCTTTCTCAACTCCAGCAGGGCAAGTGACCTGTCAATACAAGGCAAACCAAACACTAAAACAAGTCATAGAGAAATTTTATCCTAAAAGGTATAAAAATGGCTGTTCTGAAGAACAATTAAGGTAAGAAAAAAATAGTTCCTGAGTATTTCATGCCTAATGATGTATGGTTGCCTCATCTAAAGTTTAGAGACAGGCTGTTAAGTTGGGGCCCATGAGCTTTTTGATAGCTCTATTTTGATGTAATTTGTGTCCTCTGTAATTCTATTTATTTTATCTTATACATTTAAAAAAATTATTCTGAGAAGGGGTCCAGAAGTTTCCCTCCACTGTTGTCGAAGGGGTACAGGCCACAAAAAAATTAAGAGCTTTGGGTTTAAAGAATATATATATCCTCATTGGAAAGGCCAGTGAGATTTTATTGGTCGCAGTTTTTATTTTTAAGACTACTTTCTTATCCACATCAAAGCTATAGAGACAACAATTTACTGGTCTGCGTGAAAATGGAGATAAATCAATATGAGGCGAAGAGGAGGAAAATACTCATTACTAGTTAACTGGTTCTGCTTTTCATGTGGTTTTAATGACTTCATGTTCAAACTAAGCATTCCTACATATTAGAATCTTGGCTCAGTCTCCTCCCAGATCTTAATTCACATGGTCTAGGTTCAAAATTGAGTGTTATTTCCAAAAATCACTTTCCGTTCAGCTCAAATCACCTACACTCAGAGTAAAGCTTCAGCAAAGCTCAGATTTTAGCTCAAACTAATATCTAGGTTTCTGCAGACACCCCCCCCTTCCCTCTTCCCAGCCATTATATCCTCTATGATACCTTCAGCTTCAAGAGACAGGGGCTGTTTAGGAAGTTCCTAGTCTCTTCCATATTTGTAAGGAGATTTTTTGCATTTTCTTCAGTGGGGGTGGGAGGGTGGGAGGGAGATCAAATAGATTCTTGTTGCTGAAAAATAAAATTTAATTTTAAAAGTAAAAAAACAAAACAAAAATGACAGCCCATTCCACCTTTCGATAATTCTAATATAGTTTTCTCATAAATTGAAAAAAAAAATGAAATTCCTAGTCTCTTGCCAGGAAGTTGTCTTCTGAGACTCTTAAACTTGAGGTTGAGTATGGCAACCCCTAAAGCTGGTGCTTTCCAACCAGGAAGTATCCCTTATAAGTATGCACTTTTTTCCCCTAAAAAGTTCTATCAGTATCTTTTATTGTTTACATTACCTCAACTTATGAATATATCTCTCCTCCCTTACCCAATGATGCAACTGCTTGTAACAAAGAAGAAAAACAGAAGGAAAAAAAGAAAGCAGTTTACTAAAACTAACCAATAGATGAACTAAATCTGATGCATATGCCGCATTGCACACCTGTCGTCCCCCACCTCTCCAGTGCAAGGATACTAGCTGCGTTTTCTCATCTCTCTTTTGACTGTACCTGATCATTCTCATTACACAGCATCTCAGGGTTTGTCTGTGTGTTGTTTATTGTTTTCCTCCATCTATTTATTTCCCTTTTTATCAGGTCAAGTAAATCTTATATATCTTCTTTGAATCCCTCATTTCATCTTTTCCTGCTTATTTAGCACGGTTTGTTTAGCAATTCCCCTGAAAGCCTATTTTAAAATGCAGATGCTCCAACATCCTAAAATATTTGCTTTTCCTGGCTGGATGGTTGTAAGGGTAGCCCCAGAGCACTGGGCTAAGTCTGAACCTCAGGAAGCAAGAATATTCAAAGTGGGAAACAGAGAAGTCAGGAGGGAAGGGTGTAGAAAAGGATGGTGGAAGTCACTGAAGACAAATGTTGATCTACGTCATTATTGTGCCTAGGCTCAGCTATGGAAAAGTTCTACATCATGATCTTGGAGTTCATAAATATTCATGGGAAACGAAATACTAATTTGTACTCTAAATTACAGATTTTCCTCTTTTCTTTTTAAAGACAACTTTGTCAACGATTGTCAACTAGATGGATGGCTCTCCGTGGACATAGTGCTGCTGATTGTATGCGCATTTACCTGACTGTAGCCAGAAAGTGGTCATTCTTTGGTGCAAAGTTGTTTCTTGCAAAAGTAAGAAATTTGTGGAAAAAGGGTTTTTAGATCAAATGTTTGTGTATGTATCACTCTTGCTCCAACCCAGTGAATTGAGGTAGGGTTACAAGTTATCAATAGTGTGCAGTAATTTAAACATGTTTTATATTTAGCTTTAAAATGAATTTTAAAATAGAGACTGTTAAAGCAGCCTGTCTTTGATCCCAACTGTCTCCATGATTAGAGCAGGTCCAAATCAGTTCCTCAATTGTTACAGGTAGAGCCCAAACCCAACCAGGTGTCACCCTCCACTCCCGGGCCCAGCCTCCCCTAGCCTTCTCTATGGATTTTTCATTATTATGCAAAACAACTTATATAAGATTCCCTAGGCTGGGCCTTCCCTGAGACTCTCTCCCTATTATTATTTAAACCTCTCCTCTTCTCTGTTATTTAAATCCCATCTTGGACACTCCTGTACTTGGTGCTGCCCATCACCCCAAATTAAAATTCCTTTGCCTTAATTAAAAGATCCAATTTTTTTTTCTGTTTTGGCAGCCTTCTTTATTTCATTTTGAGAGAACATAATCCCAAACTCTGGGAATATTGAACAATGTAAACAAAATATGAAGAGGCACACTGATTGAAAGGGCTAGACAGCAATACCCAATTCCCTGTCTTTTTCTCAATCCCTACTTTATACTGGTAGAATTTATGACAGCCTGAACTCAGTTTCCCTTTCTACAAAAACTGCTTAGTTCACACCTTTCCAGTAGAGTAGGAGGCAGTTCATGCTTAAACACTTTTCTTGGTGACTATATTATTATCAAGTAAGGGATGGGAGGTACTGGGTATAATTTAGCAAGAAATTCCAAAGCCCTCTGGGTACTGGGAGCTATAATTCAGGGTTATCAGCAGTGAGGTGAGAAAGCCAACCTTAGAAATGTGCCTAAGATAAGAGGCAGTGTATTGTGGTAGCCTTAACTTGGACCAGTCATTGAACATTTGGGGGCCCCTAGTAGGCCTCTTCCTATACTCCTCTTGCAAATCTTAGTAACTAACATTTATGTAGTACTCTGGGGTTGCAAAGCACTTTGATATGCATTTTTATGTGATTCTCACAAGAGTCTTGTGAGTCAAGCACTACAAGTACTAACCCTATTTTATTGAAGGGAAAATTGGAGCTAAAAGAGGTGATGATGATGATGATGATGATGATGATGATGATGATGATGAAGAAGATGGTAATGATCTGCTGTTCTGCCTTGTTTCATTTCCAAGGAACAAGATGCCCTTCTCTGGTTAATCTCATCACTTCTAGTCTCATCACCATGCTGCCAACTCAAACCTTGATAGACCCCCATCTCCCTCAATCTCCTCCCAATTCTGATGGGAGTGGGGAAGGGGAGCAGTAACAAACCCCTCCCAATGTCTTCCTTTATAGAGGGTAGCAACTGGACTTTTGAGTTCATTCTACCCTGTACTTTCTGCTTTACTTGATTTCAACTCCAGGAGAACAAAATGTCCCTATGTGGGATGTTCCCTGGAGGTCTTCCTACCTGTGTCTATGTGTTGTTCCCCTCATTAGATTGAGTAGAGACTGTCTTTCTTTTTGATAATTGCATCCCCAGAGCTGAGCACATAGTAGGTCCTTGGTAAATATTTATCATATTGATGATGATGATAGCTAACCTTTATATGGTGATTTAAGACATTTTGTAAATATTACCTCATTTTATCCTGAGAGTTGGGTACTAGCATTATTAACTCCATTTTACAGATGAGAAAACTGAGGCAGACAAAAGTCAAGTCTTCCCCAAGGTCATATTGCTAGTAAGTGTCCAAGGAAGGATTGGAACTCATGTCTTCCTGATTGCAGGTCCTATCCACTGTGCCACCCAGCTGCCTTAAGTGACTTGTCTTCTGACTGGCACAGCCAGTTTCAAAGTTAGGTTTTGTTAACTCCATAGATGAAAAAAAAAATTTAAGCTGATTTGGAAAATTATCAAGCAACTTGTTATCATACCTTTTTTTAAGGGGATGAGGACTGAACCTGTGATTTCACTGGTATTGGGGAAGGGCGTAGGTGGGAAAACTCTCTGTGGCCACTCAGGTCAGAACATTGTGTGCCAACTGTAGAATTAATTGTCTGAGTCTGGAGCAGTGAAATGACTTCTTGAGATCACAAACTGTTAGTGTCAGAGGCAAATTGTGATCCACTGTGTCAAGTGATAATATAGCTGGAATTTTTATGTTTCATGAGCTGCATCTAGCTATTTTTGTCCCTCATATGTTCATTTTGCAAAACTCCTTCATTCATATGAGTGCCAGCCTCCCTGAACTTCAAGATTTATACCTAATGAATATTATGAGAATCTGCTGGTTTTCCATACTTGTCAACTTTTAAAAGCTTTCAGTACATTTGACCTAAATAGGATTTGTCCTGGTAAAAAAAAATTCCAGACTTACATGATCTGATGCTGAGTGAAAGGAGCAGAACCAGGAGAACTTTGTACACAGCAACAACCACAGTGTGCGAGGATTTTTTTTCTGGTAGCCTTAGAACTTCATTGCATGCAAGGACTTAAAAAATTCCCAGTGGTCTTTTAAGGCAAAATGCCTTCCACATCCAGAGAAAGAACTATGGAATTCAATCGCAGATTGTAGCAGATCATTGTCTTTTGTATTACGTTTTGGTTTGTTATATGATTTCTCCCATTCCTTTTAATTCTTCTATACAACATGATTATGGTGAAAATGTATTTAATAGGAATGTATGTGTAGAACCCATATAAAATTGTGTGCTGTCTCGGGGGGGGGGGGAAGGAGGAAAATAAAAAATTGGGGTTGTATGGTAGTTATTGTGGAACACTGAAAAATAAATTTTTAAAAAATTCCATCCTTTTTAAATGAATGTTAACCAAGCAGTTTAAGCCCCAACTAGAATCTTGGCACCTCACAAGTCTGAACAAATAAGTAATTGCAGAATACTAAAAATTACTGTATTTAAAAAAAATACCAAGTGTCATTTTTTTTAGACTAATTCCAGGACAAAATTTGAGGAAATTCATAGTAGTTCTGACTAAGTATCCAGTTCAGTATGGTTTGATTTCATGACAAAATGTCAGGTGTTTTCCACTAACAAATGATCTTGTCTTTTAATGTGACATTTATAATATCCCTCCTATTTCACAGCCAGTAACTCCATCAACACTGGGAAATACTTTCATATGGCTAGCTGTACATGAAGATGGAATTAGCATCTTGGAATATAACTCCATGGTAAGAATAAGTCACAAAACTTTCTGATGTAGGTAATGCTATATTTAGCATTTAAGTTGGCTACATTCCATTCAGCTACAAAACCTGTCATGAAAAGGTAGGCTAAAAACAAAAGGGGAAATTACAATCATGATTGTATTAGGATTCTCAAAATGGCAGTTTGCACAGTATATTACATTAGGAGGACATTTTCTGTGTATGAGACAAATTATATTGCAGTATCATTAAAATAGAAATTTTAATTGCATAGGTCAAAAAATTCAGTATCATTGAGTTTTCTCCAGAATGGTTCTTGTAATACCTCTAATTCTTCACTTTGCACATGTGCAAATTATTGTAATAGGGCTTTCCCATGATCAAAAAAAATGACATTAATAATTTGAAAGACTGTGTACTCCTCCAGACATATGAAATTTAAATTATTTTTCTTACCTTTTCTTTAGAAGCTAAATTGGTTAATATAATTTTATGGTCAAGTGAACAAACATTGCTTTAATACAGATGTTGACTGGTATAATTAAAGATTATCTCCTCTTGCGATCTTAATCTAAACCTGACATATATATATATAATACATAATATATATGTATATATACACATAGTTACATGCATATATTATACACACACACATATATATTTCAGTGCTTTTTTTGTTTGCTTTTAAAACTGGAGGAGAAGGAATGGAAGTCATATCAATGCATACCAAAGATCTAATGATTAATTGGCCAGAATCAGTTGTTGGTTCTGTGTATACTAGGAGTCTGTGATCACCAGGAACGTCAAAAGAGGCATACTTTTCTGTGCAATAGTACAGTGATTCTGTCTTCAATTGCCCCTACTGAGAATGTTTCGAAGGAATTTAAATCTTCTGGATAGCTTCAGACTCATGAATGAATATCTTGAGTGTAGATTATATTTCTTAATTAGACTCTTCTAGACAGTTTCAAAGATATTAAAGTTTAACTGAACATGTTTATTACAAAGATTTTATTTAATTTTTTTCCAGGAGAGGGAGGTTGGGTAAGTGAAGGGGAAAAGAAAATAAATACTTATTAACCTTTTAAAAAATAAAATATAACTAAAAAATAAATTTAGAAAATTGATGCCCACTGGTAAATACAGAACCACAAAATACTGAACCACATTTTCTCAGTAGTTTTTTGTCTTAGCCGCTTTGGGCAGTGCAGAAATGAAGGGTACAAAGGTAACACTGAACAAATTCCTCAGAGTAGAATCATCCACTGTCCCGAAAATGTCTGTGGCCATCAAACACCCACTGTCCAAATAATATAAGTGACAAAGCAGAATACTAAAACAGGCTAGAGTAAGGACTTAAATGTTCCATGTGGATTGTACGTTGTTCTCTTTGCTTTTATCTTGTGAATTTAATTATGTGTGCATTTGTGAAATTATTTCAGAAACTAGCAAATGCTCCAATAAAAACTTACAAATGGTTAAAATGTATTCACCAATTTAGTCTTTATATTATCATTTGAGTTAATTAAAATTGTGTAAATTTTTCATACTTCTTCGGTGGCATAAAACTTATAACTTGGCTTTCTTCTGTTTTAAGAGATTAATAGTGACATATGTGTACAAATCCCTAATGACCTTTGGAGGTTATCATGATGACTTTATGGTGGTTATTAATAGTGCACATTCCAAGGACAAGCCAACAGATAAACTCCTTTTTACCATGGCAAAGCCTAAGGTAAGTGGGAAGATTTCTGTCAACTTTGGCAGCCTATGGACTGCTTTTGTGTTTGTTGTTATTGAAGTAAACGTTGAATGCTTGAATGAATGAATGAAAAACCATTTATTAAGTATTTACTGTGTGTGCGCCAGCTACTGGGCTAAGTGTGGGTGATATAAGTACAAAAACACAAGAGAGTCTCTGCCTTCAAGGTGCTTACAGTCTCATAGAGAAAGATAATACCTAAAGCAATGACTGGGGAGGTATGTTTTGGTTAGGAAAAGCCAAAAGGATATTGATTGAGGTCAAAGGGTAATTGACTGACACAGCTTTGTCAGGAATAGTAGTGTTTATAATGGGTGGAAGAAAAGAGTACATGTGAAGTCATGGGATGAATATGGCCAGGAGTACATTAGCGGGTCTGTTTAGATGTTAGATATGCTTTGTCATTATGTCTAACTCTCTGTGACCCCATTTTGGAATTTTCTTGGTAGAGAGACTGGAGTGGTTTGCCATTTCCTTCTCCAACTCATTTTGCAGATGAGGAACTAAGGGTTAAGTGACTTACCCAAGGTCACACAGCTAGTAGGTGTCTGAGGCCAGATTTAAACTAATGAAGATGAGTGACTCATCCTGATTCCAAGTGCTCTATCCACTGAGCCATCTAGCTGGACCATGTTAGAGAACATGTTAGAGTGAGAACACTCACTCATTAGGATCCTGTAGCCCCAGGGTAAGAACTGGACTACTAGAGGACAAGAACATGGAGAAATGAAACTAGGTAGTGGGAAAGTGATACCTACTTTGAGTTTGGAGTTATTAGTATTATAGGGAAATTTTGTAGGGAAAAAAAGTTGAAATACAACAAATTATACAATTAGGATGATTGCTTTTACTTGTCCAATGAACCTTCTGTGAAGTCTTAGGATAAGGATAAAGATGGAAATGTGATTTAATTGATACAGGGAACTCCTAAGTGAAGAAACTCCCTGTAACAATGAAGGTCAGTACTTTGCTGAGAGTTGGAAACTTAAGGAGTTCCTTAGACAAATGAGAAAAAAAAATCTTTGAAGTAATAAAGGCCTCATTTCGAAGATATATAGAGAACCAATTAAAATATATAAGAATAAAAGTCATTCCACAATTGAACAATGGTCAAAGGATATGAAATAGGCTGTTTTAGAGGAAGAAATCTAAGCTGTCAATAGCCATATGGGAAAATGATCTAAATTTCTAATAATTAGAGAAATGCAAATACAACTCTGAAGTTTCACCTCAGTACCACAAAATTGACAAAATTTTCAAAAAAGGAAAATGACAAATGCTGAAGGGACTGTGAGAAGTTGGTGCATTAATGCACTGTTGATGGAACTATGAACTGGTCAAGCCATTCTGGAAAGCAATGTGGAACTATGTCACAGAAAGCTTGTAAACTGTGCACATACCTTTTGACCAACCAATATCATAGCTAGATTGCTACCTCAAAGAGATCTAAGAAAGAAGAAGAAGACACATGCTTAGAAAAATATTTATAGCAGCTCTTTTTGTTGTGGTAAAGATTTGGAAATTGAGGGAATGTTCCATCAATTGGAGAATTAATTGAACAAGTGATTCTATAAATGACGAAGGGAATGGATTCAGAGAATCCTGAGAAGACTTCTATAACCTGATACAAAGAAGTGAGCAGAACCAGGATGACAGTTTATACAATAGCAACACCATTATAAAGACAAAAGCTCTGAAAGACTTGGGTTCTTTGATGAACCCAATGACCAATCATAATCCCAGAAGACTCCTGATGAAATGTGCTACATACCTGATAGAGATTAAGAATGCAAAATGAGACTTTTAAAAAAAATGATCAATATGGGAATTTGTTTTGCTTGTCTATGTGTTTGTAACAGGGGTTTGGGGGTTTTTTTTTTGTTTATTTTTTTTTCTTTCTCAGTGGCAGCAGTAAGGATGAGAGAAGGAAGTCGGTGGGAGGAAGAAAAGGCAAATCTTGAAAATAAAATTTAATTTAAAGGGGCATGGGTGGCGGTATGAATTGCCTAGAACAGTAAGGGGCTAAGTAAGTGACTTGCCCAGTGTCCTACATCCAACATGTGTCAGAGACAGAGCTTGAACTCAGATCTTCCTGGCTTCAGGGCCAGCTATCTCCTGAGCCAGGCTGCTACTCAGTGAATAACGTGTTCAGTTGTTTTCTATTCATGGAATAAAGGGAACCAGTGAAATCACAGATATATCTAAATCGAATTAGCTCACAGTTCAGCTCTTTTGTCTCTTTGAAAATGACAGGAATGAGATATTCTTATTTTTCTGTTTTCCAGATTCTTGAAATAACTCTTTTGGTTGCCAGCTATATTAACAACTTCCATCAGCAAAAAGCAGCTCTTCACCACCTTTCAGCTCCTGCACTACTGTCTGCTCGAAAAGGAGGGCCCAAAACCAAGGACATGGGGAGCCAGCCGCTCCTGTTAAGCAACAGACCCACTAAAGGCCCAACTTTACTGTGAAATTGCAGAAGCTGGTGAAACTGTAAAGTAGCAGAATATCTGGAAACATTACTGGGTGTGCTCAGAGGGGTTTGCATTTAAGTGTAATACACCCATCGATATTTCAAAACCAAAAAGATATGAAACATTGTTCCTCCTTTTTACATGACTAGTTACAAGATAAATGAACACTTAGTTATGATATAACTAAGTGTTATAAACAGAATAAAGACTTTACAAACACTAAACTGGTTTAATCGTACAATCAGGGCTTTGAAGAGCCTTTCCAAGGTCAAATTGTCCAATTCTCTTGAGTACTTGAGTATTTGTTATATTTGTGAAAATCTTGAAAAAGAGGTTCTATAGCCTCTCTCTGTAATCTGGTCTAGTGTTTACCTACTTTTGTTACTCAGAAATTCCTAATTAAATACAAATTGAAGTAACCTTTAATGAAAGTATAATTGGAAAAGTAGAGAATAGAAAGTTCAAGGAAACCATTAAAGTTTGGTAAACGTTTTAAATGGTACCATGAATCTGCTAGATTTGTGTGTGATAGAATAGAAAACCTCCTATAGTATTTAAAAACTGTGCCTCTTCACATTTTCAGTTCACTGTTGCCCTGAAATTTAAAAAATGAAAGTGATTCCCAACTTGCCTTGGCTTTCTGTGCTCTGTGAATTTGCTGAAAGATCAACAGCTTTCTTCTCCCTTGGCTCCATGTGCTTCTCACTGTCCTTAGTTTGGTAGGGTAGTATTTGAAGACATGCATTCCTTTCCCCCTCATATATGGTAAAGCACTTTACCTGAAGGGAATGCAGTGTCCACATGTCTTCTAAGTTTTTATTGTCTTAAGTAGCCTTCAGAATTTTAAAAATAGAATACGTTAAACTTGACCAATGCATTTTAACATAGGATTATAAATCCTGGGGTGATTCCTCAAAGCTTTTTAAGCTCAAATTTTGTTATTAAATTTTTTAATTTCAGGGTAATGCCCTTATTCCTGAAAGAAATTGTAATTGTGTAAATGACTTGAATACAAATAATGGCAGTAAGTTTCCAGGAAAGAATCTTCCTCACAGTGTCTTACTTTTGAACAGCTTTAATTACCCAAGAATAGCCATTAAGTAACCACCCACTGTGGAACCCTTTCTGTGGAAACAACTGGAGATTAAACAAATCTATGAGTTAATCCAGGTGGGCACTCCCTTTAAGGATGAAAATTGAAATCCGACCATCCATGCCTGCCCATCATCTGGGGTGCTTGTCAATGTCCTGGAAATCTTCCACTGAGAGCCTCTTCCTTCATCTCTTGACCTTTAGTAGATACCACATTTTATGGGGCCCATGGGCTATCCATTTATTTAAACATTTTTAAGATGATTTATTTTTTTAAAAACTGCTTTTGCTGTTACCTCATGCTGTTACTCAAGGAGGCAAAGACAGTTTTTGGAAGCAGGAAGCCCATTAAATTACTGGGCAATGCAGTATAGAGTTCATGTCAAAATAAAATGTTTAACATAAATTCTTACTAGAGATTGAAATTATAGTGTCTGGTGTGGGGGAGGGGAATGAAATATAAGCATTGTAGTGCTAATCATTAGTTAATAATTACTCACAATTTTAATTTATGTGAAGAATATTCATATTTATTCTTTTGGAAGTATATTTATCCATAAGCTTTTCACCAGATATTTTTGTATGAATTTAAAGCAAATTCCAAAATTATTAGGTATTTAGGTAAGGAGTAGGAAATAGGGAGGAGTGAAAAGGATGCTTGTTTTGGAATCAGATCACTTGCTTTTAAATCACACCTTTTCCACTTAAATGCTTGTATGAACTTTAGCAATTCACTGCCTTTCTGGGCCTCAGTTTACTCATTTGGAAAATGAGGGGCTTGGATTGAATGACCTTGTGGCTCTAAATCCATGATCATCCCTAAATGTAATGATTTGGTGGTATTGGGCTCTGCCTTGTTCTGTTTTTTGTTGCCCTTTTCATTTTCTGACTACGCACTGATCTCACTTTAAATCTTTTTCACAAGCACTCTACTTGTAATTAACAAAACTTTCTATAAAAACATCCGCTGACTTCAGAAGAGCATTTCACTTCCACATAAGGAAAAGGGGAATTGCCAACAAATTTGTGACTATAATTATAATGCTTTTTAATACTTTGTAAAAACCCATTGGTGTTCATGGCACAGTGTACCTGGCACATAGCAATTGCATAATAAATGCTTGTAGGTTGGTTGATTGCTAGAAGGATGCCCTCCACCAACGCTTATTGAGATAGGCAAATCCTTCAGTGCCTTAGTGGATAACTGTCATGCATTGCTGTAGCCAAAAAAAAATATCTAGTATCTGATAGCCCACCTCCTGGTGGTGAGCAAACTTCTCCCATTATCTAGATGTTCTTCCTGTAAGGTAGAATTTGTTGCCATGCCTATACTCGAAGTCTCTCTGCCTTGTTTGACCTGACAGAGTTTATTCTCTGTAGATGTTGCCTTCAGGTATCCGGGCATCACCTTCAACAGAGAAACTGAATTAGAGAATAGTGATAGTTTGGTAAGGCTTCAAAGAAAGGCTCTTTCTCCTGCCCTCCTCCCAACGAACAAGCGAACAAACACTAATCATTTTCACTTCCTTCTGAGTATTGTTTCCACTCAGCTACATCCTACTTCTAGTCGAAGGTGAAACTCCCCATCCATTGTCTTCTCCTCTGGCTTTGGTGGGGATGTAGATTCTTTGTTTAGATGGCCAAAGGCAAGTAAATGACATAATCAAAGTTCTTTTGAATAGGTCCAGCCCCTCATTGTAATATTCATTCTCTCTCATTATCAATCGGAGTTGATTTCCACCCTCTGGAACACCCACTTTTCCGAGGCCATAAAGAGCTTGAGCCTGCCACCATGGGGTCTTTGGCACTTGAGAGTACCACTGACCTCTTTTATTAAAATGTTAATGTTATTGATAAAATGACTAATTACCCAGAAAAAAAAGTTGTTGAGCTACAACAACTAATTGGGTAAGCAAATTTATCTATATGAATAAACTACCATGCTTCTGATTAAGATCTGGGTTTCAGTCTCACCAATGACAAATCTTGACTAGTATGACCCTAGGAAAAGTCATTTAATGTATCACTGTTCAGGGGACTTTTTAAAACTAATTGTTGAGCAATAATTGCTAATGGAATTTCCTTGCTGGGATCTCCAATCCAACAAAATCACAGGACCAGTTTAAAAAGAAGAAACTAGTCATCTTTTGGTGAAATTAAAGTAACTTTTATCTAAGACCAAGTGAAGTCTCCAAATTACCAGACCATTACTTAATTATTTTATAATAAGTCAAAGGCTTTGGCAGAGCTATTCACATAAAAGCATTACTCCCAGGCAATACTTTGCTCACTATAGAATAAAACCTCATAAGCTTTTAGTTTAAAGGAAAAATTGTGGTGTCTTAGCTTAGTCTACAAAACCATGTGATTGGCTTTTATTTTTGATCAATTTTTTTAAAAGACATTGTGACAGAAAGAAATTAACTTTTATAACAGCTGATGTTGAAAAACTGATTTTATTTTCTGAAAAAAATGACAACTTTTACACACTTATTCTAAAAATCCAAATCTTATTGTTGTGATCAGTTACCAGAGAACAATGTTATATGTTAATTTTCTTATTTGAATTGTGATGTTTCCTGTCATTTTCCTACCTTTCAATCATAATAAATGATTTATAAATCCACTTTGAGCATAATCTTTTGAATATAGCTTTAGACTTCAAGAGATATATAATTTTTCCATTGTCAAAACTGAGGTGGTCTGCCACTGAAAGTGGTAGTTAGTGCCTGCTTGTCTCGCAAACATGTCTTCGACTGTGTTTTAATTTCATACATGTACAGCTGTGCCTCACTCTAGTGGCCTCAATTTTTCTTCCACAAACAAGCCCCAATGTTTAACTTATTTACTTTCCCTATTACTTTCCACCTCACTATTAATATTTATTTGCGACAGGGGTATCTCTCTACTCTAGTATGTTTTCCTTTCTCCTTTGCCACGCTATCTCTAAATTCAGCAAACACCCTTATCTAGGTTTTGTTTTTTAATTTTTAAAAAGGGTTTTTTTGTTGCTAGAATTATCAATATGGCTGCAAGACATGGACTGCAAAGAACAGAAAAATAAGTGTCATACAGGGTGTAATGGAAAGGAATATGGTGGGTGTGAACATGCTGCAATAGAGAGCCAATGAGGAACTTCAGAGAACAAGAGTAAAAGGATCAGCAAGGAAATATATAATCTAAACAGTTTTGCTTGACTATACTTGTTATAAGGAAATATATTTAGACCTGTGCCCCATTTTAGAAGAGAGTGTGTGTGCCAGATCTATAGGTATTCTCTAAGTCCTTGACGAATGTGTTTGTACATCAGCCTAATCTCCTAACTATGCTCTAGCCAAACTGAATTACCAGTTATCTGAATCACCAGGCCTTACCTGCATCTGCCATGCTAGTATACCCTAAAGAACACTGGGTCTTTCTGAATCCACAGTAGCTGAACTCTCATAGAGACAGTAATTAAATCCTTGATAGCTGATGAGATCACCAAGTGAAACAGAAGGTGAAGAGAAGAGGGTCCAGGACAGAACCCTGTAGGTCATCCATGGTTAGAGGATATGACGGATGAGGATCCAGTAATGGAGATTGAGAAGGAGTAGCCAAAATGGTAGGAGATCCAGGAGAGAGCAGTGAACCTAGAGAGCAGAATATTTCAAGGAAAAGATTATCAGTGTCAGCGGCTGAAGAGATAAAGTAGAATGAAGATTGAGAAGGCCATTGGATTTGGCAGTTAAGAGATCACTGGTAACTTTGGAGAGCTGTTTTGGTGGAATGATGAGGTTGTAAGGGGTTGAGAAGAGAAAAAGTAGAGGCACCCATTGTAGAAGGTCTTTTCAAGGAATTTAGTCACAAAGGGCAGAAAAGATAGAGAACAATAGTTACTGGGGAGGGAAGAAGCAAATGGAGGTTCTTTTAAGGTTCAGGGAGACATGGGCATGTTTGTAGACAGTAGGGAAAGGGCTAGTAGACAGAGACTGAAGATGAGGTATAGAGTGTGATGACAGAAGACAGGTACAGTTACAGCTAGCTCTCATCTCCCTGTTAAGCCTTTTTTCCTCCAGGCTGCACCTACCTCCCCAACTTTCTTCAACCATTCCTCATTATGACATGGTCTCTAGCTTTCTCATCATCCTGGTTGCCCTCTTTTGTACAGAATTCAGTTTGTCCGTGTCTTTCCTAAAATACAGCACTCACACCAAATGGAAAGTATTCTCCAGATGTAGTCTGATCGAGATGGATTATAGCAGAACCATATCTTCCTTGCACTAGACATGATACTTCATACTACAGAATAGCATTAGCTATTTTCACTGCCATGTCATAATAGAACAAACATACGTGAGTCTAGCCAGCTGCAAAATTTTTATTGTTCATTTGTTTCAGTTGTGTCTAACTCTTTGTGACCTCATTTGGGTTTTTCTTGACTAAGATGCTGGAGTGGTTTGCCATTTCCTTCTCCAGCTCAATTTACAAATGAGGAAACTGAGGCAAACAGGATAAAGTGACTTGCCCACGGTCACACAGCCAGTGTCTGAGGCCAGATTTAAACTCAGGAAGATTAGTCTTCCTCATTTCAACGTGGTGCTCTATCCATTATGCTACTTAGCTACAAAATAAGCATCTTTAAAGAGTTACAAGGGACAGCGTGGCACAGTGAATAAAATATGTGACTGGGAGTTAGGAAGATGTGAATTCAAATTCAAAGGGACATATTGGAAAGATGTTGTAAAGGTAATATAGGAACCTGGAATACTCTGATCAGGACTAAGATGGAGACCCCCTCCCCATGTGCACACACACACACATACACACACACACACACACAAGTAGGTAGAGCATCTCCCTTAGCTTTACGCTAAGCCTCAATTCAGGAACTGATTCCTTTTTAACTGAAGTGAAAGGGTGAGAGGGAGAGAAGGGAATAAGCATTTATTAAGCACCTACTGTGTGCCAGGCACTGTGCTAAGTACTTTATAAGTATCATCTCTTTTGATCTTTACAACAACCCTGGGAGGTAGGTGCTGTTATTATCTTCATTTTACAGTTGAGATAACTGAGGCAGACAAAGGTTAAGTGACTTGTTTCAGTTTACTCAGCTAGTAAGTGTCTGAGGTTGGATTTGAACTTAAGTCTTCCTAGCACCAGGCTCAGCACTCTGTCACACAGTCTGCTTAAAGCAAAAGAGGTGAGTAAGCAGAAAAAAAAATACCACAATAAAAAATTATTGTTGATCTGGGGATACCCAAAAATCCAACCTAGAAGGAAAGAGTAATTCTATAACAACTAGAAGCAGCTATCAGAGGAAAAAATAAATTTTTCAAAATCACCAAAGGAATATCTGAAGTAAGAAGATTTTTAAATAAATAAATAAAAGCACTAAGGAAAAGAATTGCAAAAATAGCTTAGAAAAGAAAGTGCAAACCTTCCCCAAGCAAAAGAATAAACCAAGCAGAAATCAATTCCATAAGACAGCAAGAAATATTAGAACAAAAAGATTTGAAAAATAGAAGAAAATGAAAGTATCTTGTGTAAAAAACAATTGACCTACAAAATAATTTAAAGGTAAAATAATTAAGAATCATTGAATTCCCTGAAAATCATTATCAAAACCAAAGACTAGGACACTATATTTCAAGAAATCATAATTAATCTATTAGATACAGAAGAAAAAGTGAAGATAGAAAGAATCCACTAATCACTTTTCGAGGAAAAAAACACAACCAAAAGTCCTGGGAATGTCATAGCCAAAATCCAAAGATTTCATGTCAAAGAAAAAAATATGGCAAGCAGTCATAAAGTAGTTAAAATACCAAAGAACCATGGACAGGATCACCTAAAACCTGGTGACTTCCACTATGAATGAGAGGAGCTCTTAGAATACAATTTTCCAAAAGGCAGAAGATTGAGGTTTTCAATCATGAATAACTTATCCTGCAGCGTAGTATAATCCCACAGAGCATTCTTGATGAAAAGACCAGATATGAGTAGGATCTTTGAAATACAGATACAAGAGTAATGAGAATCTATTTGAACCAATGGGCAAAGCTATATGTAATGCTAACATTCTAATTGAGACAAGTGTCTCTTCATAATCTTAAAATCTTTAAATTAAATGGTAAGGGGATAGGGAAAGGGGAGAGGACAAGGGACAGATTTTTAGAGGGGAAGGTGAGGGAATAGGTTATAGAGAGCTATAGAAGGGTATCTAGATTTATGGGAATTGCAGGATAGGGAAAGGATCCTTGGAATAGGGTAGGCAAGTAACTGGAGGGCAAAGTAGTGGGTAAAAGTAAAGTAGAAGAGGCAGGAGAGATGACAAGATATGCACAAACATAAAAACAAAGATTGAGTAGAATTTGTTTGGAAAAATATATATCTATACATGTATGTATATAGCTATAGAGAAATATATCCACACTTAATTGTAGCCTTCTTGGGGTAGGGAGGAGGGGAAAAAAAGAACAAAATAAAAAAAGTTCACAGCAGAGAACAAAAGAAAACTTACAGGGAACCAAAGAAAAGATGGACAGCTCTCAACACAACTTGAAGTATTTATCATGCAGGCATTCTTGAAGTGAAAATTTATTGGTACATATTTTGAATCTTATGTTCTGCTGTGCACATAGCATGCTTTTTTCCTCCTTTCTTACTTTGTATTTAAATTCCAATATTTAAGTTTATGATTTGTTTTTGTTTCTTTATTCTGTATTTGTGTTCTGGTGTTTGAGTCTAAAATTGTTTTTAAAAAATAAAAAAAATCTTTAAAGAATTTGGAGAGCATTAAAATAGAAGGAGAAAACAGAGGACCTAGTTGTAAATTAGTTCTGTTGTGAGGATTTATAAAAGGGAAAGAGAAGAGAGGTAAAAAGAATACATGAATATAAAAAGGAAGAAGGGAGATTGAACTTGCTATTTCTTAATATTTGCAGTTGGTGAAAAGAAGAGTAGGTAACCAAGGGAGAAGAATGGGTATCAGTTGAAGCATACTCTTATCTGAACTGGACAAAACAGGGTTAAACAAACAGAGAGTACAGTGTAGAAATATATTAAACTCAAAAAGAAGAAATATATTAAATTCAACATAGAAACAAATAGAGATGAGGAAAGAGTACCAAAAAGGAGGATAATTGAGGGAGGAGAATGTAGTTGCAAGCAAAATTAACTTCCTGATTTTATGGGGATTAAAAGGGAAGAAAAAGAAAGACAAAGAACTAGAATCTAAGGAAGACTCTTACATTGTCTCAGACAATTGGAAATGGTTGAAAAAGTTGTTTGTAATAGAATGGAGTATTATTGTGCCATAAGAAATGATGAAAGAGATGATTTCAGAGAATCCTGGGATGGATGACCTGACACAGAGTGAAGTGAGCAGAACCAGAGAACAATTTATATAAGATCAGCAACATAACAGAAAAATAACTTTCAAAGACTTAAGAACCCTGATCAATGCAGAAGAATGGGATTCTAAGTCAGAAGAAACAAGTATGACTCCAAAGTTGCAAACGTCAATAATTATAAGAATAAATGAGTGAAAAAAGCATTTAGTAAAGCACCTACTATTTGCAAATAACCATGGATACAGAAGGAAGGAGCTTATTCTGCAGTGGATAAAACGCTGGGTGTACAGTCAGGAAGACCTAAGTTCAAATTTGGCCTTGGACACTTATTTGCTACGTGATTTTGAGCATGTCAAATGCCTCTGTTTACCTCAGTTTCCTCATCTTCAAAATGGGGATAAAGGAAGCACAAAAAAAGAGAAAGAAAACAATAGACCATTTTCTCTAATTAATATTTTTAAAAAGAGAGGGTCATTGGAACGAGCAGTTAATAGATCATTGATAACCTTGGAGAGAGCAGCCCAAGGGGAGGGAGTTCAGAAGTGAATAGAAAGCAAAGGTTCAAGAGCAGTTCTAGGAAAATTTGAGGAAGATGTTATTTGTTGAATGGAACCATTCCACCCAGTCAGCCTCAGTCTCAATTTATCATACATATCATATCAGGTCTGCTAATGGCCACCATTTATAGGTTGTACAATGACTATTCAGAGACTTGAGCTCTGATGGCACTGGTATACCATTAGGGAATTGACCTAGGTGAGAACATTTTGTTATTCGTTGATTGGAAGCACCATACCCAATAAGCCCTGGCCTCAACTTATCATACCAGCGGCCTGATAATGACCCATTTCCCTGGAATACAAAGATTATTAGGGGACAGGGTCAGGGGCTTGACCGCTGATGGTACTGGTATCGAGTTAGGGACTTGATCCATGATTTCAAGAGTACCACTGAGGGCTAGTCTCTTCTCTGCAACTTAGAGTCTCAGAGCACAGAGAAGTGACTTGCCCCAAATCACATAGCCAGGATGTGTCCGAGGAGGGACTTGAACCAGGCTTTCCTGGTTGTGAGTCCAGTTTTCCAACCACTACCACGCAGCCTCTGACCATGACTGAGAAACTTACAAACGACCGTGTTTAGTGACCCGTGGCTTTTAACCCTCTCCAGGTCTAGTCCCTCCCTCCCTCCAACCCAGACTCGTCCCTGAAGCTGTAAGGTCTGGCCTGTAGGAACATGCGGGAGAAGTCCAAAAACTACATTTCCCATGATGCCGCTCTTCGCCGCGCCGCCTGCCCTGGGAGCGTCTGGTAACCAGGAAGTCCATCCCTTTCAGGTCCCAGGCAGCGCTCTGGGTGTTGCTCCGGAGCCTCTGGGGAGGCCAAGATGCCCAGGTATCCCGAGGGAGGGTGAGGGATGGGAGGTCACGATGTATGAGGGGGCGGGGAGCGGGGCAGCCCCCTCGGAAGCTCACTTGGATCCCCGCTAGATCCATAGAGCGTCTTAGGAAGGGACCGAGAAGCCCAGCTAATGCCGGGGCCTCGTATACAGTGAGCGCTTAATGAGTGCTTGTGCCCGCCAGCTTGCTAGGAGAGGCTATATTCGCTTGGTTCTCTTTCTCTCCAGAGTCCCCCCTTCCTCCTCTCTACCCTGACTCTGCCGTGAGAGATGAGTATCCCTCGCGTGAAAGTGGGGGGGGAAAAGAGAGAGAGGAAAACAACCGGCCGCCTGTCCGAATTGTGCCCAGTGTAGACTACAGCTCGGTTTACCCAAACCCTCTGTTAAGGTGCCCCCAGACTGACGCTTCCCGGGTTACTCCGCCTTTTCTTCCTAAATCTCCGGTTGCCTTTCTGGATTACGGTTATATCACGTCTTTCTAAAGCCCGAAGGGACCTTAAAAGTCACCCCCTCCAGCGGTTCCCGAACTTCTCCGGCTCAGGACCCCTTGCACTGCTAAGAATTTTGAGGGCCTCGCCCAAGAGCGATTGTTTTAAAATGAAGGTTATATTTATAGCTATTTACTCTATTAAAAATTAAAACATCTTCGTATAATTTTGGCCTCCCAGACCCCTTTTAAAAAGGATCTTTTGGGGAGACCCAGCAGTCCCTGGACCACACTTTGAAAATTGCTGATCTAGACCAGGGTTCTCCTTTTCCAGATGGAGAAATTGGACCTCAGAGAGGCCAAGCGACTTGGCCGAGGTCACCCAGGTGCTTCATGGCATTCAAGCTACAACACTTTAAACTGATGAAAGAGAGCATGCACGTCTATTAATAAACACACTATGCTAGAGACTGTGCTAAGCACTGTGGATACAGTTGCAAGTGAACAAGACAGCCTTGCATTCTAGGAGTTTGTTGGAAACACTGTTGACACTAAAAAGGTATCAAGGAAAATAAATTATGGCAGAGTTCAGAGGAATTGAACACTTTGACCAAAGTGGACCTCCACCTTCTTTTCAGGAGAAGGGAACACTGAATACAGATGTGAGATGAGCTATATACGTTAGTTCAAGACAGATCCTTCCCACCAGGAGACACATTGGTCAATTTTCCATTAGATCTACCATCCTCTCTTCGTACCCATTATATAACCACCCTTGGTGTGATACCTGCCTCCCAAAAATGCTTTAACATCAGACCTATGATCAGAAAATGGAGGGATAATTTTATGCAGGATGTATCTGCTTATATACATGAGGTTCATTAAGCAAGCGCAGTGAAGGAAAGCCTTCTCCAGGTAACTCTAGGTCATTTTTCTTTCTACCATTTTTTTTCTCTTTTTTTAATTTTTATTTTTAATGTTCTACAATCACTACCATAAAACTTAGATTATTTTCCCCCTACCTAACCCCCCCCCCCGAAGACGGCATACAATTCTATATAGGATCTACATATACTTTCCTCTTGAATATGTTTTCACTATAGTCATGCTGTGTAGACGAACTAAAATAAATGGAAGAAATCATATAACAAATCAAAACATAATACACACACACAAATGATCTGCTACATTCTGCAAATGAATTTCATAGTTCTTTCTCTGAGTGTGGAAGGCATTTTGCTTTAGAAGACCATTGGGAATTTTTTTTTTTAAGTTCTTGCATTGTTACAAAGATCCAGGTCTACCAGAAAAAACTCTCACACGTTGTGGTCGTTGCTGTACACAGAGCTCTCCTGGTTCTGCTCCTTTCACTCAGCATCAGATCATATAAGTCCTTCCAGGCCCCTCTGAAGTCTTCTTATTGCACCATTTCTTATGGTGCAATAGTACTCCATTACATTCATATACCATAATTTATTCAGCCATTCCCCAATTGATGGGCATCCCCTTGATTTCCAGTTTTTGGCAACTCCAAAGAGTGCTGCTATAAATATTTTTGTACATGTGGGACCCTTTCCCATTTTTCTGATCTCTTGGGGATACGGTTCTAGGTCATTTTTCTTGGCTAGTTCCAGCTAGCTGTAGATTTGGTTCCTTTATCCAAAACTTTGTAATTTTCTGAAGGCCACTGTCTGTCTTTTGACTGGTTGAGTCCACCTCAACCAATCTGCTGTCATTCTTATTATCTAACTTATTCTCAGTGACTTCATCAATTACCAATAACTTGTGGAAGCTTAACTTTTGCTGTCTCTCACAGAGTTGCTATTCAAATGGGGGAAAACAACAGATAAAGAAGAACTGGAAAGCAAGATTGGGTGGAGAGGGGGTACCCCTGTGGCACCATAGTTTTTTCCACCATTTCTTGTCTCTTCTGAGATACTTTTTGTCTTTGTGTCCCTGAATCAAATCCCCATTCTTTAAACCTTGGTTTGCTAATGGAATACAGAAATATATACTGTACTGACCGTACTAGCCCAAATGATTTCCCATTTCCTCCCTCTGAGCCTTTGCTTAGGCTGTGCATGCCTGGAATGTCCTCCCTCCTCAGTGCTACAGCCTTTGAATTTATAGCTTCCTTTGAGCATTGGCTCATTTGCCACCTCCTTTCGAAAGCCTTTCTTGCTCCCCTTAGTTTTTTGTATTCTTTCTCTGCAAATTATGGTGTATATACTTACTTATTTACATGTTGTATCCCTCAAGTAGAAAACAACTTTTTCTAGTCCCTTGAAGACTGTGTCCTCTTTCATTTTGTCTTTGTATTTCCAGGTTCTAGTGTAGTGCCTCATACAAAGTAGGTCTTTAATAAATACTTGTTAGTTTGGATTGTCTATACTGTACAAGTTTGTATGGTCTAGATTATATAGAAAGTCTCATGCTTTCTGAGTTATACTATTTTTTATAGGTTTTCCTGTCATGTTAATTGTCTTAATTAACTTATTGATCATCAGAACACTAAATTTGAAGTAAATATGTGAAAGATTTCTTTTCCTGACATTTGACTCTTTAACACACACAGTGATACACTCTGGGAAATTGCGAAAGCTGAAGTGGAGAAGAAGGAAATTTGTGGAAATGGTGGAGATGGAATAGAAGTCTGTGAAAAAGCTGTATTCTTCATTGGCAGTAAAAATGGGGTAATATGTATGGCTTCTTGCTGTACTTTCAATTGTTTTATATGAAAATCTCTATTAAAATTCTTTACACTTGATAGAGGTTTTGTCACTAAAAACTTCCTGTGTAATTTGATGACTGAAGTGATTTTGTTTAAAGATTACTTCTAAAATCAAAATAATTGCCTAAATAATTCTTCAGTTTATCTGTAATGTCATTGATCTGGGAACTCCCTTCATGGCCACAGATCCGGGCCTTCTCAAACATGCTGGATACCTTCTTCCAACTCTTTTCATTTTATTCAGGAATAGGTATAGGCTTGGGGCTCCCCTTCTGTCCTTTACTCTAGCTATATGGCAGGCTCTTCTCTTGCTTTGATCATACATTTCAGGGATAGTGTTTTTATATCATGTTTTGCATGCAAGTCTTTGATATTATGATGTAGCCTACTTGTGCCTTCCAAATCTTATTCCACTGTCTTTTTTTCTTACAGTAGTAATTTTTTTACATTTAATTTTTATTTTTCTCATTTACATATAAAACAAAACTTTTTAACATCCTTTTTAAAAATTTTGAGTTGCAACTAAAATTTTTTAAATGAGTATTTAAAATTATCTTTACATGTAACTGGGGGAAAATAAAATATTATTGAAATTTTTTTTATTCCCAAGTTCTCTCCTTCCTTTTCCTCGCTTCTCCTCTCCTTGAGACGTCAAGCAATCTGATCTATAGATTGTACACATGCAGTCATGCAAAACATTTCTGTATTAGCCATATTACAAAAGGAAATGCAGACCAAACAAACAAGAATAATAAAGCTTTTAAAAGTGTGTTTCAATCTGTATTCAGACCCCATCAATTCTCTCTGGAAGTGGGTGGCATTTCTCATCATAAGTCCTTCAGAATTATCTTGGATCATTGTTTTGCTGAAAATAGCTGTCATTCACAGTTGATCATTGTACCATATTGTTGTTATTGTTTACAGTGTTCTCCTGGTTCTGCTCATTTCACTTTGCATCAGTTCATATAAATTTTCCCAGGACTTTCTGGAAGCATCCTGCTCCATCATTTCTTACAGCACAATAATATTCCATCACAATCATATACAACTTGTGTAGCCATTCCCCAATGGATGCATTGCCATTTTTCACTCCTAGTTTTGAACTCATCCATCAGTCCATATATCTTAAATAATAAATCAGAGAGCACTTACTAAACACTTATTGTATGCCAGAAACTTTACTAATTCTACAGACTGATAGCAAACTAAACCCAGTTGAATAGGAGGAAGGCAGGCTTGATTGAGTTTGGGAAATTGTACAGTATATTCAATGATCCTTAGCAGCTTCCTGAACAAAAGTGAGGATATTTAGTACTGATATTCTTCCAGTGGAGAAGTACTATGAAGTAGTGGATTGAGAGCTGGCCTTGGAGTCAGAAAGAACTGAGTTCTAGGCCTGCCTTGGACATATCATGCCTGTGTGACTGTAGATGTGACTCCATCTCTTAACATGGGAGGACCTCTCTCCCACTCTGATTGTAAGACAGTTCAGGAAGCATGTATATCCATGTAGCTCATTTCCCTCATTTCATGTAGATGAGCAGTTGCTCTGCCCCTTACCTTCTTAGAGAATTGTCTGAGGTCTTGGGAAGTGACTTGCCAGAGTCTGGTCTGGGGGCAAAATGTATTGGAGCAGGGCTTGAACCCAGGCTTTTTTTATTCTGGAGATGCCTCTCTAGGAGTTCAGTGCTTAGAAAAGGGGAATCTCTTAAACTGTCTGGTGGAGCCTAGGATTCTCTTCTTAGAATAATGTTTTCAAATGCATTAAACAAAAATACTTAGGATTTCAAAGGAAATCAATTGCGTTGAAATAAAGTTATTAGAAATTTTTTTAAAACAAATTCACAGACCACCCCCACTATTCTAACAGTACTGCTGGGAATCAGTATTCCACAGTCCCTCAAGCCACAAAATTCCCAGTGACCCAAAGAACAGCAGAGAATCTTTTTAGATAGCACAAGATTTTTCAGTTAGAAAGCATTTAATTTTAGTGCTTTAACTTGGTACTGCTAGCTTCAATATCTCTTTACTACTGTCTGAACAATTTTGCAAATTCCTGTCTCCAGTTTCAACTTCTCCTCCAAGCTCTAGATTTGTCTCTGTCTCTGGCATAATTGCCCTGTTGGTGTCACTAATGCCTCAGACTCAGCTTCTCATCCTTACCCCCAAATCTGCTCTTCCTTCTTCCTTCTCTTCTCACCAGTGCTACTTCTCATCCCTGTGGGTCTGAAAGCTTAGAACTCCCTTCTGCCTCATCTTCCACATCCAGTCCCAATATCTGCCATTTCTACCTCCATCAACTTGTGTTCATTCACTTTCCTAGCCCTGTCCCTGACTACTTCCCTTCTCACACTACCCCAAAGCCAAACTGTTGTACTTGCCCTTCCCTAAACATACCCTTCTTTTCACCTTCCTCTAGAATGCCCTGTCCCTCTCCTGCCCTCCTATTAAAATCCCAACCTCATTTGCTCAGGTGTAGTTGAAATATACTACCTTCTCTGGGAATACATTTCTGAGTCTCCCATCTCTAAGGAATGCCTCCCTTTAAAGTAATTTTGTACTTCTGTGCCATTTCTTTTTGTAACTTGTTGCATTCTTTCTTATGTCCTAGTGATTTGTTTGTACGTGGTCCCCTACGAGATCATGAGTTCTTTGAGGGTGAGGACCAACATTGTGTTCTTTACATCCCCTAAAAGTACTGAGAACAGTGTCTTGCACGTAGTATGTACATTCACATTTAATGAAAGAATCTAGCCGTCTGCTGGGGTGCAGAAATAGCTTATTTATACAGAATGCTTTTTCTAATAGTATTTTATGAATTGGAATTTTATTTGAATTATAAGACAGAAAGTTCTTCATTCAAATTCATTATATTTGTCTAAGACTATGACAAATACCTGTCAAATTGAGAGCACTATGCAGAATAACATTGTAATGTAACATTATACACAACACAATCTTTCATGAGCTGTGAATGATTTGGACTGCCATTTCAAAGTTTTGGAAATTTGGATTTTATCCTTTGCTCAAGGGTAAAGTGTTAAAGCTGTTAAAATTAATGTTAGCTTTTAGAAACAATTTTGGTAGAAGTTTTGGATGTATTCAAGTGACAAGTTCCAAGGCAATGATTAAATTATTTTATTTTAATTTTGTTCCTGAGGATTTGTGATGCATTAGTTATGAATGCTTCCTCTCTTTTTCCTAGGAAAAGGGATCTTAACTGGCTATTAGACCACCCAAAATTTAGTAACTAACTCTTCTCTTCCTCTCTAGCTACAAGTTTGAGCAAAGAGTATATCTTATTTTTAAACTATAAACTATTCAAACTATACCTTATTTTTATTTTTTAAAAAATTATTTTATTTGTTTTCAGTTTTCTACACTCACTTCTATATATCTTGGATTTTTTTCTCCTTCCTCCTCCTCTTCTCTCCTCCCTCCCCACTCTGTCCCCGAGATGGCATGCAATCTTATACAGGTTCTGCACATACATTCTTATTAAATACATTTTCTCCTTAGTCATGTTGCACAGAAGGATTAAAATGAATGGGAGAAAACATAAAACAAAGCATAACACAAGAGAAAATGGTCTGCCACATTCTGCGATCCAGTTCCATAGTTCTTTCTCTGGATGTGGAAGGCATTTTGCCTCGAGTCCATTGGAAATTTTTTAGGTCTTTGCACTGCTGTGAAGGACTAAGTCTACCAGAAACATTCCTCACGTATTGTGGTTGTTGCTGTGTACAAAGTTCTCCTGGTTCTGCTCCTTTCACTCAGCATCAGTTCATATAAGTTCTTCCAGGTCTCTGAAGTCTTCCTATTCATCATTTCTTATAGCACAATAGTATTCCATTACATTCATATACCACAGTTTGTTCAGCCATTCCTCAATTGATACTATACCTTATTTTTAAACTACAATTTAAAATCTTAAATGGTAAGAAGGTCAGATATACTTGATGGTAACCATGAAATTGACTTATCTGAATATTTCTGACTTAAAAGCCTTACTTGCCAGCTGCTAGATGGTGCAAGTAGATAGAACACTGGCCCAGGACTCAGGAGAACCTGAGTTCAAATCTGTCCTTGGACATTTGACACTAGCTGTGTGACCCTGGGCAAATCATTTTACCCCAATTGCCTCACAGAAAAAAATTTAAAACCTCCAAAAAAAAGCCTTATTTAGAACTCATATAATAATCATAAGTTTCTTGATTATTTCTTCATTTGGCCCTGAGTATGTTAATTCATTTAACAATGCTTTCTTGAATACATATCATATGCAAGGAACTACTAGATATTTGTAGATACAGAGATGATCAAGACAATAGACAACAATTCCTGCTATTGTAGGCCTTACACATTTGGAACTCATATACCCGTCAAGTGGACATTGAACCTGTGCTTGAAGACCTTCAGTGACGGGAGGTCCATTCCCAGGGCAGCACATCCCCCTTTTGGGCAGCACAAGTTGTTCAAAAGTTTTTCCTTAGCTTAAATAAAATCTACCTCTCTGTGACTTCTATTTGCTCATTGTTGTCAGCCTTCTGGGGTCCGGCGGAACAAATCCCTCCTACGCAGGGTAATTCTTTAGATATTGGAAGACATGTATCATAACCTCCTTCAGTCTTCTCTTCTTTAAGATAAAATTCTTCCAACCAGTTGGTGTTCTCCAGTACTCTCATCTTCCAGGTGACCCTTTTCTAGCTTGTCTGTCTTTTTAAAAATATGGTGCCTAGGACTGGATACGCTACTATAGAGGTGTCCCAACAAGATCCAAATGTGGTGGGACTAAGTTTCTCTAACTTAGAGTTGGCAGCTGATGACAGCATTACCATTTTAGCTGCCATGGTGACTGGTGACTCACTGAACTAAAATCCCCCCAAATTTTCTCAGAAACTATTATCTAACCATATTTTCCCTGTTCTGTACTTGTAAAATAGATTTTTTTTAACACATGTAAGATTTTATATTCATTCATATTCTGTAAATTCTTTCTTCTATGATTTGGCCTATCCTTGTACCCTTTTGAGATCTTATTGGATCTAGACTCTGTCAGCCTGTATGTAGACAGAGACAGACAGACAGAGACAGAAGGGTCAGCAAGAAAGAGACAGAGAGATTGATTTTATTAAGAACGGTTATATTAAGCTCTTACTATATGCCAGGCATTGTGCTGAGAGCTCAAGATACAAATAAAAGTGTACCTACCCTCAGAAGGCTTACCTTCTAATGAGAAAAGACAATATGAAAAAGGGAGCTGGAAAGATAGGGTGGGGACTGCATTGTGATGGTATGGCTGGAAATGTCTGGGGTGTGTTGGGGAGATCTAAAACCCAGAAAATTAAGACCAAAGCTGACTTATCAAAGTCCAGGGAGCTCCTAAGGGAGGAATAAAATTTGCCAGTGGAGAAGGAATGCAGGTTATAGCCCAAGTGGAGATACAGGGCTGGAGCATGATTTATTACTCATCAAAATTCTTACAGAACGATTAAACACTTTTGTATTCATCCTCTGCTATTTGTCTTTGTATTTATCATCTCTTTTATTTTTTTTTAAATTCTGAACTCAGACAACAAATAATATGAGCATTGTTGAATATGTAATAGTAGAGGAGTGAGTTTTACTCCTTCAGGTCAACATATAAGTTTCCATTGGATCCACATTGGTCTTCTTTAAGCAGCTCCTCTTTTTTTTTGCAGCCATCTTTGTTTGTGTATTCAGAATTTCATTCTTGGGTTCCCATTCCCTCCTGGTCTGACTTCCCCTAAAGACAATTTGCTCACTAGATTTGACCTATCCTTTTTTCTGAATCCTTTAAAATTTACTCTCCTCAAATCTAAGGTAGGTGTCAGATTGTACCCGGTTTTTCTTTTCTGTGTTTATGATTGAGTGGGCACTTGTCCTTTATGTCTCTATCATTACTACTTATGCAACCAGTTTCTCCTTGTTGGGCAGAATCCAGTTGAGATTAACCAGTTTCCCTCTATTATTTGAAGTATGAAAAGATTATTAGGGCAAGTCATAAGTTTATCTCTGATAGACAAGGTTCTAAATGTCCAGAGAGCTGAAATCCTCTGTTTCTATGCTTCAGTGTTCTGCATGGAAGCAAATGATTTTGTCATTGGGAAGATGACCCTGGAGAATAGGAGGGAATCCAGAGAACAAAGGTCTCTAGGCAAGTACCAGATTGAATATAAATGAGAAAGAGAGAGAGGCTTATGGCAGGGTTAACTTTGAGACCTGGACACATCCCACTGAAGTAGTGAAATGCTGTAGCAAGGAGAATGATGGACATGAGGTCAGAACAGTCCTTGGTGGCATACCCTGCCACTGGTCCTGTTCTTAGGACCGTCATTTCTTAAAGCTTCAGTTTATTCATCTCTAAAATGAGAATGATGCCTCACAGAATTTTTGTGAGACTCAAATTCTGTGATGCATGTGAAGTGCTGTATAAATATTAAAATATTATGTAAGATTATTGTCAAAATTGTATAATTAATGATAGTATAGATTGAGGACTTATTAAATGGCCACATACAGAGAATAATCATCTGTGGGTTGTTAGGTTGAAAAAGTCTCTAGGGGTGCCCCAGGGAGCTATGGTTGGCCTTTGGCTGCTTACCATTTTTGTTATTGACTTGGATAAAGGCACAGATGGCATGCTTATCAAATTTGCAGCTGATGCAAAGCTTGGAGTAGTTAGCCGATACAGTGGATAACTAAACCAAGATTCAGAGAGATCCCGACAGCCCGGAATACTGGGCTAATCAGATGAGCTGAAGTTGGGTGGGGATAAACGTAAAATCTTCCTCTTGGATTTTTAAAAATCACCTTTATAAGTACAAAATGGTGGTGACATAGCTTGATGCCAGTTCTTCTGAAAAAGATCTGGGGATTTTATTGAACTGAAAGATGAGCATGAGTCAGCAGTTGGTATGGCAGCCAGTAAAGTTAATTGAAGGCATAACTGCCAGAAAGAAGGAGGCGATAGTCCTGCGCTGCTGTCTTTCCTGGACACACCATTTCTAGAGAATTGTGTTTAGGGATGGGGTCTGCATTTTAGAAAGGAAATTGAAAATTGGGAGACTCTCTAGAGGATAGTCAAGGGCCTCAGTGCCATACCACATGAAAATCAGTTGAAGGAACTGGAAATTTTTACCCTAAGTGAACTCTTTCCCAAAATATAGGGCACATGTCAGACTAAGTTTGACTTTCTTCTCTGTCACAAATTCTTAAGACAGATAGGTTACTCACCACCAAGATTCCCAGAATATCTACTCTAGCAGCCAATTTTTCCTTGTTGATAATGTGAATAGAATTTTCCCTAGTTTTCTAGACCTTTTGTGAAATGAAATAATCATCCATATCAAGAAAATGCTAGTTCCTTATGGTCTTTGGCAGCATGAGAGATGATACTGTTTCCCAACTCAGCACATCTTCTCTATTTGTGTTTAGATGATCTATATCAGTGATGGGGAACCTGCAGCCTCGAAGCCACATGTGGCCCCCTTGGTCCTCAAGTGCAATCCTTTAACTGAATCCAAACTTCACAGAAGTGGCCTTGAGGCCACAGGTTCCCCACCCCCGTCTATATTATATTTCCTGCAACTTCGTTTCTGGCTCCAGTCTTTTCCAGCATATTTCGCTCCACTGATTCTTGGTCTTCACATGGATGTATCTTCTGAATATACAAGGTTATTCCATTCCTCCCTTCCACATCAACCCTTCTAGAGCCGTAACGCACTCATGGATCTCATTCCACCAAGTCAAAAATAACAGTGCTAACCAGCACAAAGCCAGGCATGGATGGCTTCCTGAGGCACTATCCTGTTCTTTGGGTTTTATGACTGGCTCTTTTCTGGCATCTGGTTTCCTGTCAACTCCTGACCATTGTCACTGCTGTTCTTCCTACATTGTGACTGTTCTCTAGGCCCCTAGCCCAGTGGATACATGTGGGCAGTTTTCTCTCTCCTTTCCCTTTCAGTTGAAAGACTATTTTATTAGATTTATAAGATGCCAAGTAAGTAAATTCTCCAAGCTTAGTTTTCCTGACTCATAGTGAAGCTCTCTTTCTACCATGGCATTGGTAGTAATGGCAAAGTCACTATAACTTTTAACTAAGAGAATTTAATAGCACAACTTGACAAATTTCATCTATCATCAATGTGTGGGATCAATGAGAAATGGCAGAAACTAAAAGCAGGGAAGATTAGTGAAGCTATTGCAATAATCCAAACAATATAGCCAGGACCTTAACTAGGCCCCAATTAGGGATGTATATTAATACATACTACCTAATGTCGTATGTTAGGTAGTGTCAGGAATGGAAAATTATAACACTTTTTGGAGGCAGAATTATCAGGACCTGGGTTGTTGATACGGTAGAAGAGGAAGGTGATGAGGGAAATGTAAGAGTTAAATGATTATGAAATACCCAGGTCACTGGGAAGAAAAGTGATGTCCTGAAAAGTAATATGAAAATAATTTAATCTCTCTGGACCACAGTTTCTTCATCTGTCAGTGGTCGTGGTTGAGTGTTCCAGATCCAAAATTCTCTTGTTTTAAGCCTTTCTGCACTTTTTTTGTACACTGAGACCTTGAAAACTAGTATCCATTTTTAAGTATGTGCATAATTTGTCAAAATATTTAGGTTCTCAATTTAAATCTCATGGTGGTGTGGAGATGACCTTGGGCTTTCCAAGGTCATGACCATGGAGCCACCTCTCTGACAGGAATTCTAGCATAGTCCTGAAACAGAAACTGCATTTTCTTGTCTGACAAGTAGCCTTCCACCCATGCTTGGGGAAGCCCGTCAGCTAAGGAGTTGGCCACCAGGGGCACTGTTTTTGTTCAATTAAAAACAATTCATGAAGATTATTGACTAATCTTATTATTGTTTGTTAGTAAATATTATTCATAATTAGCAATTATTACTAGTAATTAGTCACTATTTACTAATGATCTAACTATGAGTTACAAGCAGGCACTAGCTTTCATTGTTAGAGGGAGTTTCTTCATCTGTGAGAATGGTTGTCTATGCCATTGAAATCACAGGCTTCATCTTTCTCTGTGTGTGTAGTAGTATCCCCTAGATCCTTAAATATTAAAATATGATTTGATATTTCTCATAGTATCATCATATGTTTGCAGTAAAATTCCAGTTACGTTTTTTCAAAAGTCAAGTTGAATTCATTTTGAAAATTCAAAATTTTCTAATTCTTCTATACAACATAACTAATGTGAGAATATGTTTAATAGGAATGTATATGTAGAACCTATATCAGATTGCATGCTGTCTTGGTGAGGAGGAGAAAATTTAAAACGTATGGAAGTGAATGTTGAAAACTAAAGATAAACAGATTAACTTAAGAAACAAAACAATAAAAAGAAAGTTCAGAATTCCTTTTAAATTTAAAAGTTGAATGAATTCATGTTTCAGAACTGAAAGAGGCCTAGATGAGTATTCTGTCCAGTTATAGATGAGAGAGCTGAGCCCCCCAGATAAAGTGACTTGCTTGTCCATGGCTACAGCTCTGGCTGTTGGAAGCTCTCCACTTGTTCTCAGCCCAGGACTACTCGCTGTCATCGTAAGAGAGAAAGAAATGAAAACGTATGCTGTGCTAGAAGTGACAGAGCAGAAGAAGATTGGGCCACACTCCAGTGTCTGAGACCTGCTCATTTTGTACATACTTGTAGTTTTGGCCTTATTTTTATTTTATACTTTATTTACATTTCAATAACTGGGATGAGAATTTTTTAGAATCCAGTAATCATTAGCTTTGCCAGTAATTAGTATTGCTGAGTACGTAGGAATTATAAGACAACTAACGTAATGTGAGATTGGCCGTTATTTGTCATCTTCGGACTTTATAATTACAGTAATAGTGGTGTAGTTACGCACTGATGGAAAAGTGACAGAAAACTTTTCCTACTTAGAAGACTTAAGAACAACTGTAGAAGTTTCCAGGGAGTTTATCATTTTTGTTATTGAAAATATCTGGGGCCAAAGATAGGAATTTTGCTTTGGGATGATGTTAAACATTTTCCTTTTTTTCTTAATTTCTAGGGCAAGACTACTATTATTCTAAGATGTCTTGACAGGTATGTCTTAACCTTTTGTAAAGTATTATTATATAGTTCAGTTTGAGGTCTAAGAGACGCGACATAAGGCTACTACTGATACACATATAGGGATACCCTCTCCATAGTTTAATTTTTACAACAACCTTTGAAAGCCCTTGAAAAGATGTATGAACCAGCAGCCCAGTGGTGTGGCAGGCAGTGGCCTGTTTTCTTGCCCTGTTTTTGTCTCCAAGGAAGTTTTCCATCCTCATTAGTGAGGCTCCTCTGTTTAGAGAGATAATCACATGCACTATGGTTACATGAATATACTATTGAAGTGGCCCATTTTTGCAATGGTGTATTGAAATTATTTTTATTCTTTTTTTTCATGGTTATTGTGCATAATTTATCATTTGGTATATTTTGAAGCAATTCATTGCTCCTCAAAATACAGTTGTACCATTCGCTGCCTAATGTTTTAGTGAGAGAACGAACTCTGGAGCTGTAATTTCATCAGTGTGAGGAACTCCCACTGTGCTATTTTCCTTTCACCAAACCTAACCTGGCAGCTTTGTCTGCAGTTTAGTCTCAGAGAATTATTTGGGGGCACCCGTGCTCACTAGCTAGTGTGTATCAGAGACCATGCATGAACTCAGGTTTTCCCATCTCAATGGTACTTCCTCGTGTTTGCTACTAGCCATCTGTACAAGGGCAGATGACTTGAAATTATGATTGTCTTTTTACAATCTACTACAATAGTGACCAATATTTTATTAGTATTAGTGTATGTTTATCTCTCTCTTTAATTTCAGCGTCTCTTTTTTCAAGAAATGTTACAGTGGGCAGCATTTGATCTTGGACATCCAGAATTGAATACCATTCATTTCAAAAAAATATTTTTGAAATTTGCATTGTAGTAAAATATTGCCTTTATATGAGTCCTTTCACTCAAAGATTATTTGCTTGGAAAGAATCATGTGAAGTAGCATTTGCCTCATCTTTCAAATATTAGTAAGCATTTTAGACAGTCTGCGTAATTACTTTTCTGTCATGTAAAGTGACACTACCTTAAGGACTCTGAGCTTGTACAAAATACTTGAAGATCTGAAAATCCTCCAAATAGAAATTCTCTAAGATAGACTTTTAAAATATCATTTATAAATTATGTATTTTAATTAATTTTTAGACAGGCTATATGGGATAGTGGAATAAAGGCTCAGCCTTGGAGACAGGAACATCTGGGTTCGAGTCCCATAGCTTAAACAATAGTATCTCTATGGTTTTAAGCAAGTCCCTTAACCTTATTTGGAATTGGATTGGACACTGAGATGATTAGTTAATATATAATTTGCTGGTCTGCATTACTGGAAGAAGTTTCTATGATAGGAATTCCCCACACCGATAAAATCACAGGTCTAGACCCAAAAAAATTTGTATGTGATATATGTGTGTGTGTGTGTGTGTGTGTGTGTATGTATATATACTCCATTATCTTTACCAAGAAAACCCCAAATGGAGTCATAAAGAGTTGGACACAACTGAAACAACTGAATAACAGCTACACACATTCACATAGACACACACACACACACGTGTACACACACGCGATCCTTGTCTGTGTAACACAAACTCTACTTTCCTTACTGTTGATTAAAACTTCATGAAAAGCATGGTAAAAACTAAAATGATTACATTAGAGTCTGGTTAACGAGGAGTAACCCAGCCTGTCTTTATTGAACAGAGATGAGCCACCAAAACCTACCTTGGCTTTGGAGTATACTTATGGAAGAAGAGCAAAGGGCCACAACACAGTAAGTGAACTGGGCAGTCAGCCTGGCCCTGACCACGGGGTCGTTCTTATGGTGTGAAGAGTGCTGATTGTACGTTCCAGTGCTCTCTTAGTATGTGTATCGTGTTGGTTTCTGTTATGACCCAGGTGGGAGGCAGCCATAGGATGCCAGGAAAATATTTTAGTTTCTGCTTTATTGTGTCTTGACCGTGAGGATCGAATTGATTTGGTAATTTGATCGTGTATTTCTCTGGCCTATAAAGAATTTCATTGATTTAGTATAACACTTTCTCACAAATGAGAAAATTATTGTGAATTATCATCTGTCTCCCAAAGGAACTGCTAAAGATGTTCATGTGAGTTGTGTTATATTTATAAAGATGTACTGCATACATAAAAATGAACAATTTTGCATTTCAAGTGTCAGATGCCAAAGCTCTTACTATATGTAGATCTTCTGTTTTGCCTTGTTTCCCTAAATCTGTGTTAGGTGATGAAGAGCTAGGAGTAACTCAGCATTAGGGAAAGGAAAATAGCCTGATTGGGTTGTACAAATTGGAGGGGAGGAGGGGCGGGGAGCAAGGAAGGAATCTGAATTGTATATCTCACAAGAATCATCAGGTCATCTTTTTCTTTTGAATCTCTTGAGTCTTTAAACCATTTATTTAAATATGTGAAAGAATTTTAAGATTTCATATGGCAAAATTGTTAATTAAAAGGGACATTTTTCCATTGGGAAAAAAGAGAGAAATCCTTTTTTCAATCTTTAATCAAATAACAAGAAAGAAACAATTTCATAGTTATGGGGTTGTTGTACCGAATTGGGGTAGGGATAGGGAACAAAAGGAGAAGAATGTTGGCAGTGAAAATGCTTCATATAAAAATGGCATCAGTAACCATCAGCCTTTACCCAAAGTATTAGTTGACTCATAAAGGCCTGTATTGCTTGTTCTTACCTAACTTCCCAAGGCAGGAGAGAAGGGCAGAGAAGCTGGCATAGACAACTGTGAGCAGTCAGGTCTACAATGTTGCATACATTTTTGTCTTTCTTGGTAGTGTCATCATTTGTAATTTGTAAAACTGATGAATTTCAAAGAAAATAATAATGATATATAAAACTCTGTCAGTTATCACTCTAATCAACCAAAGAACTACTTACTAAGAACAGAATATATTTTAATATAATTCTTAACAAAGTAAAATTTTATTTTATGTTCAGTACAGGCACAGTTTTGAGTAATAGCTTTGAACTGGTGCCATGAACTGAGAATTTCCAAGCATTTTTCACTTTATATAGTTATGTCCTTTTGTTTTTTGATAGTATGGTGGGCAGCTTCATCTAGTGGTGTGCAGTCACCATTTCCCTACATTGATTGTTTACAAAATGTTGCTTTTTTAGGAATAAAGTGGCAATTTGGGAAATTGAGGTATAAATTTTTGTTGGGTTACATTTTAAATTATTCTTTAATTAGAAAAGGTTAAAATAGCCAACATGTAGATTTTTACCAAAGACATAATTTATTTTAACTATATTTTTCTTGGTTTTCAAGTAAACAAAGTATCATGTCAAAATTATAAAAAAAATTTAAAATTTGTTTGAGAAACAAAAATCAGTTGCATTTTGTAAGTAGTTAATCTGCTCCCCTCCCCTCCTTACCTTTTTCCTCTTCTTTCCTCCCTTCTCTTCACTTTCAGGGGAGTTCCTTAATTTTTCCCCTGATTGAATCCACTCTCTGCAGCCTCACTCCTTCCAAACATTCATATAACATATGATGATAACAACAACATTATTTGGCTGTTGGTTTTTATCTTGTATCATCTGAGGCCATCCCATGGGGAGATAAAAGCAGCTCTTCATTCCTTCTGGTGTCCCCAAACCAACATTGAGTGGTGGCAGTTGATACCATCAATGGCATCCTGAGCCTGGGCAGTTGAACATCTAGTTAGAGGTTTACCTAGGCACTCTTGGATCACTATCTATTATTTCTGGCCCATCTCTGTTGGTACCTTGCCTATAAATCTAGTTGAGATTACAAATCTCAAATCTTGGTCACGTTGATGGCTATGTAGCAAGTACCAACTAGATTCTTAGGAGGATTATCTTTATGTACATATAGAGATCCTGAGGGAGAAGGTACAAGAGGACCTGGGCAGGGAAAATCTTGGAAAGGGGGTTCTGCGGAGACTGGCATCCTGTTCATCCATCCCCTTCTATATTCTTCCTCACTCTCACCCCCATTTAGTTATTATTCCTGCTTAAGTTTTTCTGTTCCCCATATAGATTTCTAAATGTTGTCACAAAGATAATCAGTCAGCTTATTTTAAAGCAGAATTTCAGGCACTGATATTTCTTGAGTCAGCATCCTGTCCTAGGCATTTATGTGCATATGTATAGTATTTCATTTTTCTTTTTTTGACTATATAATTACTGACAAGAATACTGTCTTTTCTTAAGATTTCAAAGAACTTCACAAACACCCGAACAGCTCTTGGGATATGAATGTTGCTAATTCACATTTTTAAAAAGGGAAATGCAATATGGGATTGGTTACCTAAAACCCATGGAGATCTTTCCCCATTCCTTTCCCCATGCTTGAACTCGGGGACAATTTTATAGTATTTAATTTTCATTCTTACTCAGTAGATTCACCATAAGATTGGTGTTTTGCTCTCCCTGAGATGAGAGCAAAGAGGAACCTTGAACAAATAGAAGAGCCAGAGTTTGTCCCCAGAAAAGTGTTTATTTGGTTGTTTTCTATATGTAATTAATTATTACTGATTAGTGTGCCATGAAGCATTGGAAAAATCTCTGTACTTCTGAGAAATGAAAGTTTAGTAATATGAAAGAAATTTTCCCCTTTTTTTCCAGCCTAAAGACATTGCTCATTTTTGGGAATTGGGTGGAGGAACCTCTTTATTGGACTTAATCAGCATCCCAATAACAAATGAAACTTTGAGGTAAGTAAGGCATGTATATGACCCAGGGGTTAGTCTGGAAGAGCTCACAGTAAGTCAGTCCTTAGGGTTGACAGAGTGTATATAAGTATCCTTTATAAGCAATTTTCACTATAATATGTACTTTGTGTTTGCTGCATGCTGGTACTTCCTCATTGACGGGGTGTGTTAAACTAGTATGTTCAAAATGTCTGGCATTGCTTTGGCCTTGATTCTCTGGGATAGCAGCATTCCCACTGTCTCATTTGCTGTATATAAATAAGCCCATGAAACAGAACAGCATGTCAACCTACACCTAGGGGAAATTTTACAAATTATTTTGAAAAGCATCTCTTTTTCCAAGTCTTAACGCACATTAAACCAACTCAGTCCTTTGGGCTTTGTATTTAACTAGAGTTTGTAAATCTCTGGCTTTTAAATGATCACAGCTGAGACAAAAACTGTTTCAAGTAAGAGAAGGCATTCACTGGGGGGCTGGAGGCTGGGCAGAGGTTTCTTTATTTGCTGATAGTAAGCAAATAGGATTTTAAAACAAAACTCTCAAAACCCACTGATGATTGTGGTTGTGTTCCCTGAAAATCATGCCACATGTTGGTCAAATGAGATGTGATATTTCTCAGTGTCTTTGGGAACTTGTCTTAGCCAACAAAAACAGTTTTCAAAAACTGCATTATCATCATCTTGTCAGAGCTCAATGTAAACTGTTGCTACCATCATGAACTGTGTATCTGCACAAACAATGGAATTTGAGCAGTTGTCTGGTGAATGTGGCCATGTGGACATCCAGATTGTCCATATAATCTAATTCCCACAGTTTGACCCAGTTAAGTCCTCTGTATGCCACCAGTTTTGAAGATAATTGGAAATCTTACTGCCATGTTTGTATATAGCCAGAGGTGTTCCTGTTCTACCCCGCTAGTTCAGGCCTTCATTACCTCTTGCCTAGACTACTGCAGAGGCAGATCTCCAGCCTTTAGTCTCTACCACTCCAATCCATCCTCCATGCAGCTGCAATGGGATTTTTCAGTGTAGTCTCACTACCCCCACTTCCCATTCAATAAATTCCAGGGGCTCCCCTTTTCCTCAAGGATCAAATGTAAATTTCTCTACTTGGGATTTAAAACTCTTTGCAATCTGGCTTCTTCCTAGCTTTCTGTGATTCTTACACTTTTACTTCCTTTCCTACATCTTATGGTGCAGACATATCAGCCTAGTGGTTACTCCTGACACACTATTTTCTCACTCCTGTCTATACACCTTTGCTGCAGCTATGTCCTGGGGTCTGGAATACTCTTCTTACTTCCCTTTCTCTCTTAGAATCTCTGGCCCTACCTTCTGGAAGAGACTTTTCCCAGTTTTGTCCAGTGGTAGAGCCTTACCTTCAAAGGCTGCCTTCCATCTTCTCTCAGGCAGTTTGCACGGATCAGTTGTACTTGTGTGTGTATGTCAGTATATAGGCATATAGATGACACAGTAGATAGAGTTCTGAGCTTGGGGTCAGCAAGACTATCTTCCTCAGTTCAAATGTGGCCTCAGACACTTACTAGTGGGCAAGTCACTTAACCATGTCTGCCTCAATTTCTTATCTGTAAAATGAGAGGGAGAATGAAATGGCAAACCACTGTGGTATCTTTGCCAAGAAAACTCCAAAAGGGGTCACAGAGTTGGACGTGACTGAAAAACAACAGAAATACATACATATACTTATATATGTTGCCTCTCTTATTAGAGGCATACATGAGACAAAACCTGACCTTGTATGCTCCTTAGGGCAGGTACCATTTTCTTCTTCTTCTATGTATTCTCAATGTTTGGCACAGAGTAAGTACACAAGAAATGCTTGCTTGCTGACTGTTTTTGTTTGCTAACTTTTCAAAGGCTTTTGTGGTCAGAATCAGTTTAACAACACTGGTTTCTTGTTTTGGACAAGACCCAGTTTGAACAAGAGTCTTACCACGTTTTTAGTGATACAGCTTATCTTATAAATAAATGATCGGTCATAAATCAACTCTAGATACATTCCAGAGGCATGAGACATTTGTAATAGAATGTTTCCTGCTGTTTGTTTCCTTGTTTGTGTGTGTCTGTGTGTGCATGTCTGTGTGTGTGTGTGTGTGTGTATGTGTGTGTGGTTTTTCTTGATCACACGTAAACAAAAATTTATAGTTTGAGATCCCTTTTGGGAGGTGAACGGTGGATTCTTTTGATGACTCTTTTGCCCTCTTGATTTAAGACTTCGGGGTAGTTTTCCTTGATGATTTCTTGGAAGATGTTGTCCGGGCTCTTTATTTCATCATGGCTTTCTGGTAGACCAATAATTTTTAGATTTTCTCTTCTGGATCTATTTTCCAAGTCACTTGTTTTTCCAATTAGATATTTTACATTTTCTTCTATCTTTTCATTCTTTAAATTCTGTTTGACTGATTCTTGAGGTCTCATAGAGTCATGAGCTTCTACTTGCCTGATTCTAATTTTTATCAAATTTTTTTTTTCAGTTAACTTTTGCATCTCCTTTTTCATCTGTCCAATTGTTCCTTTTAAGGGGTTATTTTCTACTTCTATTTTCTACAAGTTTTTGTACTTCCTTTTCCATTTGTCCAATTTTTCCAGTTAGGTTTTGTGCTTCCTTTTCCATTTGTCCAATTTTCCTTTTAAATTCTTCTGTGATTTCTTTTTTCATATTTTTAAAATCATTGGCCAGTTTTTCTTCTGTTTCTCTGATTTGGCTTTTGAAATCCTTTTCAGCTCTTCCAAGAATGTTCTTTGGCCTTGCAACCACTTCATATTCCCTTCTGAAGTTTCAGATGGGAGTACAGTCTCAGTGCTGACCTCCTTGGTATTTGTGTTTTGGTCCTTGTCCCCATAGAAAGATTCTATGGTCTTTTCTTTTCTGCTTTGCTTCTTACTCATGATGATCACCTTTTTCATGGCTTTTAAAGTAGATCTCTATTTCTGGGACACATTGGGCTCTGTCCCACAGTTCTTGTGCCTTGAACTTGAGACTTTGTGTGTTGTGCCCTCTGGTTCTTTCAGCTAGAAGCTAAAATGATGCAGCTTATCTGGAGCTGAGCTGGCTGGTATGAGAAAGCAAAGGCCAGGTGAAGTCTTTCTGGGCTTCCCTGGAGTTGCCCTGGAACTAGCTGAGTTAAGTGTGGGGGAGGGGTCTGGCTACAGCAGGTCTCCTCTGCTGAGCTAGAGCATAGCAAGTTCAGTGGTTGGTGATCCTGTCTGTGCTAGTGTCTTCCTGATTCCCCTGGGGGTACTGAGGTACACCTGGGGTTCTGGTGTTAATTATTGTGGGTTTCACCCCCCTGGGGCTCAGGATCTCCTCCCAATTTGCTGAGGTAGGGCTGCCTGGGAAAGCTGTGGTCCTGCAATGGTCCTCTTCAGCCATAGCAAGAGGGACCCTCCTTAGTGATTTTCCTAACCTCATATGCTAAGAGACTGTTTACCCCTTCAGCTGATCCCACTTTTCCAGGGTTTTTTCTGGGGAAATATTTTATGGGTCTTTCAAGGTCAACAAGGGAAAAAGGAGAGCATTTACTGATCACTCTGCCATCTTGGGTCCCAGAAGTTCAAGTAGGTGATTATCTGACATTTAATCTGCAGGTTGAGTCTCAGGAGCAGCTGATGCAGATACCGAGGGCTCCATGGCTCTCACTCCCTTGGTTCTGCTGGACTCCCATTCTGGGCTGATATGCCCGAGATTTCACAGTACACTCGCTGCATCAGACCACCCAGGGCTTACTGCTTGGCCCTGCCATGGCAGGGACATGCTGGTACAACCTGTAAACAAAAATTTTTAACATTCATCTTAAAAAATTTTGAGTTCCAAATTCTCTCCCTTCTTTCACCTCTCCACTCCTTGAGAAGGCAAGCAATTTGATATAGATACATTATACTTATGTAGTCATGGAAGACATTTCCATATTATCCATGTTGCAAAAGAAAATTCCAACCAAAAAGTAATAATAGTAAAGTAAAAAAAGTAGCCTTCAGTCTACATTGAGTCTATATCAGTTCTTTCTCTGGAATTGGATATCATTTTTCATCATAAATCCTTCACAATTGTCTTGGATCATTATGTTGATGAGAATAGCTAAGCCCACTCACAGTTGCTCGCTGTACAATATTGCTGTTACTATGTACAATGTTCTCCTGGTTCTGTTCATTTTACTTTACATCAGTTCATGTAAGTCTTTCCAGGTTTTTCTGAAAGTGCCCTACATCATTTCTTATAGCATTCCATGACAGTCATTTGCCACAGCTTGTTTAGTCACTCCCCAGTTGATAGGTATCCCTTCAATTTCTAATTCTTTGCCACCACAAAAAAAAAAAAAACAAAGAACTTCAATAAATATTTTATACATATAGGTCCCTTTCGTTTTTCTTTGATCTCTTTGGGGTATAGACCTAGTAATGATATTACTGAGTCAAAGAGTATGCACAATTTTGTAGCCCTTTGGGCATAGTTCCAAATTGCTCTCCTGAATAGTAGAACAACTCCACCAACATTAGTGTCCCAATTTTCCCACATTCCCTCCATTGCTTCCTTTTAAAAAGAACATAAGATATCTTTTGTTTACTAATATAAAAGTTTACACCTTGGTCATTTTATAACCTTGAACCATACTATTTGGTACAAAAGGTTAAGAGATTTATCGAAGAAATGGAGATGGACATGGTCCAATGGCCTAGGAATATATCTGATTTAAAACCCATTAAAACCTGGGAGCTAGACTTGAAAAAATGGACAGTTTGTCAAAATTATGCTTAATGTTTAATGTTACAGAAGTATGATTTCATAATGAAGAATTAGAGAATATGTTTCAAAATCTTGTGAACTCAAAGTCAGTTATGTAGCAAAAGGACATACTGCATGTTGAAGGTTTTTTGAAGATATTAAAAAAAAAAAGAATATTGGTCATTTTAATGTGTTGCAAACTGTCATTCAAGAAACATTTTCACTAGGTTCATTTTTCTTTGATTTACAATAACACTATTCCATGTGTGCAGTTAATCCTCCATTAATGACTCCCTGCTCTGAGGTCCTGGGTTCTCCCTCAGGGGATGGCCTTGGGTTCTCAAAGACTCTGGCAGTAGAGTATAAGCTTCGGCAGCTCATGCCAGATTGTGTGTCTCTGGTCTGAATACCATCTGGCCTAAGAGTTGGCTGAAGCTTGATGGATTGTTTTTTTAGCCTCAACAACTCTTAAGAAAATTTAAAAAGTTCTTGTTTCTATCTTTTGTTTTTACGTATCCTGTATTCCCCAGGGTCTCCCTTCATCCCCCGTTTCCATAAGGCCCTGAAATACACTGGTACACCCCCATTTCCCCTTATAATAACAAAGAAAGGGGAAAGCTCAGCAAATATAACGTATATCACAAAACCTGATGTGGTGTGTAACTTTCCACACCCCCTCTACAGAAACATCAGGCAGGTCTCTTTGTAGAGCCTTTGCTGCTCAAGCTTGGTCATACACTTTCACAGCATTTAATATTGATTGTTTTATTGTTTCTATCATTGATGATGTAGTCTTTGTGGGTAGTCTTCTTGTGGTCCTGCTTTACTTCACTTTGAGTCAGTTCATATAATTCATTGTGTACTTCTCTGTAATCGTCATATTCATAGTTTCTTGTGGCATGATAGTATTCCATTAAATCTGTGTATCACAACTTATCTAGCCTTTCCCCAGTCAACTGACATTTACTCTATCACCAGTTCTTTGCTACTACAAAAGTACACTATAAATATATTTGTATAGAAAGGAGCCTTTCTTTTTTTGCCATTGAACATTTTGGGGTATAAGCTTAATGGTGGACCCTGCAGTTCTTATTGACCACTTGCTAAGTAATAGAGAGATTTGACCTGTATCATTGGTAGGTACGATACCCAGATCAGTGAAATTACCAGTCCTTGACTTATTTAAGTATGAAACTAATGCCTAATAATTTGTGGTCAGAAAAAATCTTTGGGAGCTTATGATATGAAATATTTTGCCTTATTTCAATTTCAGCTCAGCATTTATTGAGTTCTTGCCAGCATAAACACCTTAACCTGGCAATTGGAAGCATTTTATGTTCCAGCCCTCTGGTGGTTGGACCTACCATTTATTGCAGGAGGGGAAGCTGGGATGGTTTCTTGTATTTTAAAATTTGTAATTATGGTTAAAAATATGCATTTTCAAAATTTACCCCCTGCTTGCTTCTCACTCCTGCCAGACAAGAAAACACCAGGCTGTCAGATCCAGAAGGCATCCCTGGGTTGTGCTGCTCTTTGAAGTCTTCTGAATTCATTTGTAGAGGTTGACATAGTTCATCTAATGGAATATTGATGGGCGTTGGAATTTTTCCATATTCAGAATTTCCCATTTCTCTCTAACATCAATTAACAGACTGGATTTGGGATGCAGCACATTATTAAGTTCTTTGTAGGTGACACTCTCAGAAGTAGCAATACAGAAATGATGGCAGAATCCTTCTGATGATCTCAACCCCACATGGTTGCTGATCTGGGCACTGCCCTCCCCCTAGGCCCCAAAGAACAGCTACCCTACTACAGGTCATGGGAGGCTCCCAGAACCCCCACAACAATCTTTGAATACTCCACAACAAAAGCATTCCTAGAGGTCCATGGCCCACCTGCCTAACCTGGGCTCCTATGAACTAAGTCCATAGCTGTTGGTCTAGTAATGAAAAGGGTGGTATTGCTGGGCTACCTGGAGACCTGCACCTTTAGTTTAAAGCACTGAGAAAGCGGATTCAGGGTGGACGGTGGGGACTGGACCCACAGCAAGAGAACTGAAACAGTATCTAGGAGACTTCCCACTTATGGATACTATCATCCTCCTTTCTCTCCTCCTTATTCTCCTATTCCTTCTCAGATTTTACTACAGTAATTTGCTCTCTTTCTTGCCCCTTCAACCTCTATGTATGTTTAGCTGTGTATGTCACTAGCACAGAACCTAATACATAGCAATCACTTAATAACTGTTTGTCAAATTAATGAGTGTAGTGAATGGAGGATAGATAGGAGTCAAGAAGGAGTATGTATTGCTGGTTCTTGTGATTTAAGCCCTAAAACTAGGATATTTGCAACTTATAAAGCCTTACTCCTTTTTAACTTCCTATGTCCAGTTCCTACCTGGTATGTTTTCCTTGTGTTGCTAAGTAAATCCCCCTCTTAAAACACCTAAGAAGATTGCCTTCATTGCTTATGTCTACAGAGAAAGGGAAAGAAGCCATGTCCATTCTCATACCCATCTGGGAATGAAAAAATTCAGGAAAAAAGAGAGAAAGGGATGGTGACTAAGACACACGGGGTGCTTCAAGTGGAGAAATGCTATAATACATCTGTTGGCCACAATCACTCAAAAAGTAACATTATTTTAATAATAGTGTAGAAAAGTGTTGGAGCAAATAGGGACAAAAAGCAGTTAAACCTCTACTACCTTTTCTCAACCCGACCCTTCTCCAAGTGGACTTTTGTAACTTGAATAATTCTGTGGTTTCCTCTCATATAGCTTCCCACCTTCCCCCCGACCCCCCGCCTTCTCCACCTCTTGCACATTTTAAGGGAAATTTCAACATAGTCAGTTCTAGAAATGGGAATTGTCCTGAGATTTAAAAAAACAATTAAACATCTTTTGCTCTTTTAGGACATTTTCTTTAGTTCTTGTTTTGGATCTTTCAAAACCCAATGACCTTTGGCCAACCATGGAAAGTCTGTTGCAAGTCACAAAAACTCATGTAGATAAACTCATAGTGAAGCTGGGCAAGGCCAATGCTAAAGCAGCTTCTGAAATGAGACAGAAGATGTGGAGTAATATACAGAAGGACCATCCAGTAAGTTTTCTCTAGGGGATTTTTCCTGGCATCCTAGACCTGGGCATGGTTAAAGATAATAGTTGTGAACATCACAAATATATTCTTTAGATTTTTATGCATGACTTGAAATCCTTTTGATGCAAATGAACCTGTTCACTGGAAAATTATATCAGCTTAATAAAATCTCGGTAGAGAAAAACAAGATAAAAAAAATTCTTGTCTTCTTGTTAGACGTCGACTGTGATTGTTATGGCATGTTACGTTAGTCAAAAGAAATAGAGTTTTAAAGTAGTGGTTTGATATTGATTTTATAATCTCTTTTAAAATGAAGATAAAAACTAGACTATATAAAAGTCATCTGGAAAGAGACTAGATGAAGGTACGAATTTAAGCAAGGAGTGGAGTTATAACAGCCTTCACCTCCACTATATATTTTGCATTCATTCAGATGTCTGTCACATATTCACTGTCTTTTGATAATCTGACAACTAATTAAATTATAAAGTTGCAGTGATGGTAATACAAGTCCTTTAAATGCAATTGTGAATGTAATCTTTTGGAAAATTTGAGTGCCCATGTCTGCTACAAATATGCTTTATGTGTGTTTTATATGTTTAATAAGGCTCATGTCTATAGCGTACAAATTTAACTATGATAACAATAGCTGATGCAAAGTGCAACCAACAAGAAGAAATGTTTCATAAGAACAAGTGGGAGAATAAAAGAAAAAATATAGATGGATCAGTGATGTAGGAATGAGGACAAAGTACATTTCTGAGTTCACAAAGTCAAGTTATCCTATTTTAACCTCAGAAATACATGTCAGTAAACAAATATTGGTATGAACTCTCTTTCAAGGAAACAGTGTCAGGCTTGAAGAGTACATTTCTTCTATTTTCTTTCTAATGAGTAAAACATAATTTAAAAATAAATGGAAATTAATGTTCTTATACTTTCTCAAGTTTTAGAAAGATCGTTTTTGTTTCTGAGAATATAGTAGATGCTCAATAAGTACTTGATAGGCTGAATTGAATTCTATAAAATTTATTTGTTAATAGGATCGTGAATTAATCGACCCATTTCCAATTCCTCTGGTGATAATTGGAAGTAAATATGATATTTTTCAGGTAAGTAATTCACATTTCCATTTCCAGTTTTTTCTATGCATGCTTGTCTATGTAGAACACTATAACAGTAACTATGAAATAAGAAAGGTTCCTGGTATAGTGATAAATTATGGCTCCAGAGCTGAAGAAGACAGAGGAGAGAGTCACAGAAATAGCAGTTATGGTGAGAATGAGATAGGGCAAATGACTTTGGGAAAAGACTGTAAAATCTGGATTTTTCATACAATCAGTGGGACTTCCCAGGTTTTATTTTTTAAAGTTGAAAATTAGATTTATCTGCTCTTCTTTTGAAACATTTGGGACCCTTGAAATGTGTGCTTATGTATAAATTGTCTTTAGATGAAAGTCTGAGAGAACACATGTGAGAGAACTATTGCTAATGTCTTGTTAAAAATAATTAGAGCAGGGTGTACTTGGCAGGAAGGCTGAGGCAATAGGAACCTCAGAAGACAGAGCAAAGGAGACAGGATGGGCTTCTCTACTCAGTCGTTGGCATCTTCCTTCTCTTTGTACCTAATCCTTATCTTTTTTTTCTCTTTATTAATATGTGTTCCTTTAGGATTTTGACTCTGAGAAGAGAAAAATAATCTGCAAGACGCTTCGGTTTGTTTCCCATTATTATGGAGCTTCATTGATGGTTAGTATATAGTCTCAGTTCTGGTTGGGAGAATGGGCTAAACCCAAGTTCCAAAAGACAGGAAGTTTGTTGCAGTTATAAAAGCTACCCTTGTGTATTTCCTATCATTTATTTCTTCCTGCAAGTTTCGCCTGTCCTTAATATCTGACCCTGAAGGCAGGAGATACACCAGAATGTTAAAAGGCTGCTTATTTAGAACATTCATTCAAAATGGAAAATTTTCAAAGTTCATTTTTTTTAAAGTCCCTAGAATCTCCTCCCCCTCTAAAGAATTGTCATGTTACCCATTCCCCCATCTCATTATAACCATAATATTGATAATAACTAGCTAGCTTTTATGTAGCAGCTTGGAGGTTTGCAAAGCACTTGGTGAGATGAATGGAAAGTGCTCTGTAAACCTGGAAGTGCTACGAGTCTCACGTGTCATTGTTAATGGAGGGAGCACTGCACCTCTGTTAGAAGTACAGAGACCAGGACTCAAACTCCAACTCTGCCAGTTGGAGCTGTGGGACTTTGTGCAAGTCACTTAAACTCTCTCCAAGCGTCGGTTTTCTCATACATAAAATGGGAGTGATATTTTCACTTTCTTATCTCCCAGTAGTTGTGAGGGTCTATGAAAGTGTAAACTGTAAAGCACTATATAAATCTGAGCTATCCTAAAACATGACTTTTAAAAGTTTCAAATAGATTTGAAACTTTAAAAAAATATTACTAAGTTTTTGTGTGATTATTTTTCCTGCTAAATGTTGTGCTGTGTGGAAATTTTCCTAGAACTCTTTAGTACAGAAAAACCTGATAGCGTTCTGTAGTGGGCAAATGATATGTTTTCTAAGTGTGTTTTTAATACTTTTATCTTTTGAATGAATGTTTTAAATAATTGACCTTTTAACATCCTGTTCTATTCCCTGCCTTCAGGGCTAGATAGTATTTAAAATATTAATAACAGTAAAACCCTTTCACTTGTTTTTTACTTTATTCTTTTCTAAGCATTATCTATTTTATATTTTCTTAAATATCACATTTATTTTTTTTTGCTACAATTTGCAATTTAACTTTACATATGAGGTTAATAGGATACTTTATAGGCCTTTGAAACTTTATATACCCTTGAAACTGACAGGTGAATGTTACCCAGTGACCAAGACAAGGACCACAAATGCTCTAGTTCTTGATTTCTACTACTAAGTAATGCTACTGGCTTAGTTCTAGTCAAAAGATAGCTCTCATCCTTTTTCAATGCTGGAAACAAATAGGATACCTGTCCTCTGGGAGACATTACCATGCCGTTGCAAAACACCCTTTCTTCAGGGATCTGTGAACTTATCAACATGAGAATTTCTTCTAGGAAGGTCGATCAAAACCCACCCTTTCCTTCCTGAGTGATGCTTCTTCATGCCCTCCCATAAATCCTCCAGAGAAGGTCCACCCAACCTACTGCAAACCTTTCTCTATATTTTTTAATATTATATGAGTACAAATGTATGATTTGGGCTATTTCCCTATTGCTGCTCATCCTAGCTGTACAGCTGGCTTGCTTCATTTTCCAGTCATACATTTCATGGAGAGTATCTTTTATGCCATTTCTTGAATGCACATTTTTGTTGGTAATATGCTACAGCCTATGTATGTTCCCTATGCCTCTCTGTTTCATTTTGGCTCATCTACAGTTTTGATTTCACCCTTGTTAACAGCATGGTTAACATTAACCATGTTAATAATGAACAGCTGGTTCATTAGTCACAGATACTGGATGGATACTGCACATAGACTAGGAGCCATGCCCAGAGTTAAATACAAGAAACAGTTTGCTTTTGGGAAATTTTACAGTGTTCCCTTGGGAAAATTACAGCATAAAATTTTAGCCCATTTGCTTTTTTCTTTTTTTTTCTTTTAATGGTCAAGGAATTCCTCATTCTATGATTGACCTATTCATGATGAGGCGTCATTAGCTGAATGGAGCCTGGGCAACAAGCCTAGCCTCTTGCCACGACCATATTTGGGGCCTTTCTGTTTGGTAGAAGCTGCCAGAGCCTGTGATCCATTGGCATGGTCTGAGAATCCAGTGTTGGGTGGTGTGAGAAGGGTGGGGATGACCATGGGATTAGGAAAACTAGAAGTTGCAATGACCAGAGCTCTTGGATGAGGGCAAGTGATTCCCACACTCTGCAGAAGCTGTTTTTTTTTTTGTGCTGAGTGTCACTAGCTCTCTCATTGTCTAGTGTTACCTCCTCCCATTGTGTTTGATGGTTAGGGAGAAGGAGGCAATTTGTAGTTGTTTATACATAAATAAGAGTTGATGCTGAACTACTTTGATACTTCTGTCTTACCATGATTTTTGCTACTTGGATCACATTTATTCCAACTACCAAAATAAAAGAGAGAGAGAGAGAGAGAGAGAGAGAGAGAGAGAGAGAGAGAGAGAGAGAGAGAGAGAGAGAGAGAGAGAGAGAGAATCTAGGGTTGCCCATGTAATATTATGAGGCCTCAGATTGGAATTTTTAAGGTATATAACAACTTATTCCCATTCCTCCTCCCAAAAAATGCATAGGACTGACTGGAGCCCATAAATAGTTAACAAAATTCTCCTGTTCCAGAGTCCCATTTTCCCAAGGGTCCCCAGATCCTTCAAACCTATGGCACTCTCTTGTGATTTCAACTTCCTTTGTCAGGGAAGCAAAACTGCTTGCAAGTGGGAAAATTCCATGACATTTTAACGGGTCTGTCTTTCACCTCAAAGATCCATCTATATAGAAAAACCAGCCTTATATACTGTCCTAAAGGTGTGGACTCTCCAGGGAGGAAAACATGATTGGGGTTATTAATAGGCAGCCATCCCCCTTCCCATCAGATTTGTACTGTCCAATGACTGTAGTTAATAAGAGACCAAAATAGCTTATGTTGTCATGGCTATAGTGCCTTACAGCTGTCCCTACATGGGGGAAAGGGAAAGGGAGAAAAATTGTAGAGGGTGGAAGGGAAGCACGGATGTATGGTCTTCTTCCTTTCCCAAGAGAATCCAGGCTGGATTATTGGACCTCTTAAACTAGAATCTGCTAATTAGAGGCTCCCACTGTGCAGGCTCAGAGGCTAGATCTTGGTGTCACCATGCACTGGAAGTCCCATCCCTTGATCCAGGATAGTGGGGTTCTAGAATTCTCACCACTGGCGCCATAGTTCCATTATCTGTGATTGCTTTTTCTTGGGCTGAGGGGTCAGGTTACTCTCTCCTAGCCCAAGGCTAGGAAGCTTCTCTAAGTGAGCCCTGCCCTCCTCATGTCTCAGAATTTTAAGATTATACATTAAGAGCCGGAAGGGAGTTCTTGAGTGGTACCTCTAGTCTTACCCCGCCCCCAACCCTTATTTTACAGGAGAGGAAATTCAGGCTCCTGAAAGTGAGGTGACTTGCCTAAGGGGACACATTAAGTTAAGAATACAGTTCCTTTCCTTCTAAATTTAGCACCTTTTTCAATGTCTCACAGTCAGCCTTGCAGAGACAGTGCAAAGAACAAAACTTAGCTGGAATACAACTTTTATGGAGGTTGCAGAATGCAGATAATCTAAATAAGAAACCCATATACCCAGTTTTTTTAATTGGATTTAAAAGCAGCAAAGTTTGTCTGTTTCAAAGTAAGAATTTAGAAACATTTTCTTTGTAGTCTGACACTCAAGATGTCATTTATATATATGCCTTGAATTAAGATATGAGAACTGCCTATAATATAAAGTCATTTGGACAAACATACTGGAACTTTCCCATCCACATGGAAGTTAGCATTTGACTCAGCCACTTTAAGGGGGTTATGAACTTGTTATTGTGGCACTACTATTGCTCAAAACATTCCTAGAACTTCCATTTTTGGAACTGCATTTAGAACCAGTTTACAAGTCACATGAATAAATATCTCATTACTTTATCGAATTTCAATGCTCTGCCCAGTCTGGCATCTAGCCTCCCTCTCTCATTCCACGTTTCCTTACTTCACATTCTATATTCCATGTAGACTGGCCTATTTTTCTTTCTCATGTATGACATGGTATCTCCCATCTCCATGTTTTTGAATAAGGTTGTCCACACTACCTGGGATTCAGTGTCTTCTCAGCTCTAAATCCTTTAGGGACCCCCAAAGCTTGGCTTCTGTGCCACCTCCTGATGAACCTACCCTGTACCTTGTGTACATGTTATTCCTATCCCCACTACTACCTCCCCCAAACTGGATAGGAGAGGAACTGTGTTCTTAGCTTAATGGGTCTCCTTGGACAAGTCACCACATTTCCAGGAGCCTGAATTTCCTCTTCTGTAAATGACTGTGAAGTCAGACTTTATCATTTTTCTTTGAATCTCCAATGTTTAGCACAGTGCCTGGCAGAGAGTAGATGCTTAATAAACTGAACAGCTAGTCACAAAGCTTCATTTTCAACTCAAAGTGCATTACTGGGCTTGATTAGACACCACATTCACCAGAGTTGACTCCAGGTGACTTGGCTGTTTCCAAAGCTCAAATCCACTCAGGATGTTTCTGAGAATTTTCAAACCAGTTGGTAGAAGCCTGAATAGAAGTAACTCCCAAGGAGGTCTAAGAATGTTACAACTTAAACTCTTTGAGTTTGGACTGTGTCTGTATGCTAATTCACTGATTAGGTTTGGGAAAACATCCTTGTGGGGGCCATTGCTGGTGTGTGTGTGTGTAAATAGTTATTAAGTACATAACATGTGCTAGGCACTGTGTTGAGCATTGGGGATACAAATGCCAAAAAAAAAAAAAAGACCCTGCCCTCAAGAAACTTACAATCTAATGAAAGAAGATAATGCACAAAAGGAAGCTGGAAGGGAGGGGAGGAGAAAGTACCTAATGAGGGGACATGACTAAGAAGTCAGGGAAGTTCGAGAGTAATACAGCTAGGTGAGAAATGAGGATATGTGTGAGCTGAGCTCACCCCTTAAATAGAGGCTTTGGAGAGCATGGTACCACCCTCCAATTAGAGGGCAGAAGGTGGCGATGAGGTAGAGTGTCAAGGTGTGGGGAGGGAGGGAAAGGTATACACACATATACAGATATATGTATGTAAGTACATATGTATGTATATATATATGTACATACATGTCTTATTGTTTAAAAATAGTGCTAATAGGGATCATGTCATGATTCATGTGTTTTAGAGTGGCTGAAATGATAAATGTGGTAGACTCTTCCATGTTATATACATACTCAAGAAGTTTGGTTAAGGAAAATGTCAAATCTGTTTTATTTCTTCATCTTGGGGAGGTTTTGCTTTGTTTGAAAAGACATAACTAGTCTTTAGGTAAATTGTGATTCTCCCATTAAAATGTTTTTATTTTATCTACTTCTGTGATGAAAAAGTATAACATATCTTTATTCTCTTGATTTTTTTAGTTTGCCAGTAAATCGGAAGCTCTCCTACTGAAAATACGTGGAGTTATCAATCAGTTAGCATTTGGCATTGACAAAAGGTAATGCAATAAAAAAAGATCATTAGGATTGTCTCCTCATGTGATTGCTATCATTAGCTATTTTCTGTTTCTTGGATTTTCACAGAAAGAAAAATATCCCAGATAGTTACTCAAGTGATTATTTCATTTGCTTTTTTTATATTTGTATTTAGTAGTTTAGAGATTTATACAGATAAAGTGTTGTTGATTATTTTTTTATTGAAAGATAGAGTAAAATAATGTTCATATCATATTCATTTTCTTGGTTTCCTTTTTTCCTCACATTTTACAAAAATCTGAAATCCTTACTTGTGTAGTCAGTATCTTACATTGATTCTTAAGATGCAGATAATATATGTAATATTCACCTTTCTTAGTCCAAATCCAGAAGTAATAAGTAAGTTTGATCTCTTTTTCCCCTCAGAAAATTTCTTCTCAAAGAAACACTTTTAATATTTGGGTTCATTTGAGTTAATAGTCATTTGAAGACAGTGCTTTTACCAGATTTCACAATCTCTAGATATAGAACTTAGCCTTTTTGCTAAAATAAATTGGATTCTTTTTCCTTCTTATCCATGTAGCAAATCAATATCTGTGGACCAGAATAAACCACTGTTTATCCCAGCAGGATTGGATTCTTTAAGTCAAATAGGTCAGTGAACTTATTAAGATTGTTCAATACTTTTTTAATTGCTTATTGATTTTAACCTGGTCCATGTTCATATAAGCTCCAACACCAGCATTTTATAGGTTTCCATTATCGTTGTTACAGTAATTCCACAAATATTAATGTTATACATACTATATTGATGTAACATGTAGCATGTTGATGTTTTGAAGAGGGGCCCTCATGTAGCAGACACATTCTTACTTCTAAGCCACATTCCACTGTAACTCTTTGCATCTTCTTCCCCTCCCCCAGTCCTACCTCACTGTCTCTTCTAGAGCCCTAGGATACTAGAAAAGATGTTTTGAATTATTTTGGATTTTCCACGTTCTGAATGGTAACAGTCATCTTCTACCTCAGCTGTCCTTTCTCCTCTTCCATCCCCACTAGATTAAAAGTGACTTGTCTTTGAACGAAAAGTTGTTGATAGTGAGTCAGAAGGTCAGAAGATGTTGAAGGAGAGGAATTAGGTAACTTAGCAGATTGGATGACTGAAAAGGAAAAATTGTACAGGTTTTAATATTGAGAATAAACAATTTATTTGTTAATCATTGTTATAAAGTATACTTTTATAATTTGGTGTCAAACTTTACTCACTAGGGTCTCCTCCTCTGGCTGAGAATGACCTTGGAAAGCTTCATGCACAAACCCCAATGGAGCTGTGGAAAAAAGTATATGAAAAAGTCTTTCCACCAAAGGTATAAATTTTTTTAATGCTTTGAAACCCAGAGTTGGCACTATTAGAGAATGGTTTTGAAATGTTAACATGGACTTGTTTTAAGCATCCTTTTTCTTCTTCTGTGTAAAATGTTTTCATTTTAGAGTGCCAGTACATCCAAAGAGACCAGAGACCCAGCCCGAGACCCCCAATATGCAGAAAGCGAAGTTGATGAGATGCGAGCACAGAAAGACCAGGTACCATCTTGTCCATTTGGTTTATTTCACAATAACTTATACCAAAGTAATGACTCCAGAATTTGCCAGGTTTTTAGAATCCATTTATTATTAGAATTTGGTAGTGAATTCTTATCTCTCTACTTAAGAAACAAAAGTAAGATCATCTCAGTCAAGGGAGATTAGGGAATTCGCATGCACTGGTGAATTCAGACTTCCTCCTGGCTCCTTTGTTGTCCTCAAGACTCCTCCATAAAATCTTCAACTTTGAGAATTAAAGGTGTCACAGAGTCTTTTTTTGTGGTGCTCTCTAATGCTCAGGAAATATCTGTCAGTGTTATTAAATATTAGAAAGGACATGTATGTGGTGAAGTTAATCGAGGCCCAAGATTATCCTAATTTGAAATGACTGAGATGTGATACTAAATATGAAATACAGGTGACATGAAGAACACTTTATGACAAAGTACTTTTGACCTTTTATGACGACTCATATTTTCTTAGGTACTTTATCAGCTTAATGAAATCTCTAGACTGAATTTTTCAGTGTGCAGATGATCATGTAGATAACCATTCTAAATCCTAGGCAAGTAATTATTTGTTATTCTGCTAAACAGAGTCAGGCAAAGCAAAGTATTAGTGTTCCAACAGTTACTTGAAGACAGTTGTATACTGATCTGTTATCAAAGAACCTTTTCCCAATATTATCCAAATACCTCCCAGAACCCATTGAACAGGGCAATTTTTAGGTAGAATTACATTAAAACGGATCATTTAAACATAATATTAAAAGCATTCTATCCACGTGTAGAACTTTTTGTAACGAGGTTTCTCTAGATGAGGTGAAAGTCAATATTAGGAAAATGGTGCAGATGACTTGGAATAACCCCAAGAACTCTAGTTACCTCTCTCTGTTACCGGACTCTAGAGACTCGCTGAGTTGGAAGTTGTCTTAGACTTAATGTTTATCTAGTAGTCAATAATAAACTCTGCTTATCAATATGAGTATCTGATTATGTTACACAATTGTAGTGTCATCGTATCTACTTATGTAATTTGAGGTAACTGTCACCAAAGGATAAAAGGATTGCTAATCCTTGTGATTTATATGAGACCATTTATATGAGATTGTTTAGTTGTAAACATAATATTCAGCTACTCTAAGAAAATCAGTTTAAGCTAACCAAATCAGGCTTCAGGCAATTAGGAATTTCAGCTAAGATGGGAAAAGCCAAGATTCAACACTGTTATCATCCTTCAGGCTCGTCATTATCACTGCAAGAAAGGTAACAACATCAGTAGGAAGAGTCAGGTATATTGTGGTAGGAAATCAGTAGGAACAGCCTAAACTGGAGAGCATTCTTCCAAGCAAGGAATTTTTTTTAACTTGCCTGAAAAGTAAAAATTCCCTCCCAAAGTCTTTTTCATAGAGGGCAACTTATAGCTATGTTGTACATGAGTCATATGTTTCAAATATTCAGATACCTCTTTGGCATAATTTGTTTATTTCTGCTTTAAAGATACTTTAAAGATTACAAGTGGGCACTTATTTATTTGACTTAAAGATAAGATTTATCCCAAACATATTCATACACTTTTTTGTTCCCCTGCAGTAGCTTCATATCCTTGGCTTCAAGTTGAATCGGTTGAAATTAGAAAGAATTTTGATATACAAAAATACTTTATAGATTTTTGTACCATTGACAAGTTCTTAAAATGATTTTCTAATAGTTGCTTGGTGTTTTTTTAAATGTCTTGGGAAAAACACATTTCCACTTTTATGGGTTTTTGTCGACCAGGTTATGTTCATTATGCAAAGTGCTTAACAAATTCATTGACTTAGATGTGAATTTGTAGCTGAAAAAATATACCTAGTTATTAGCACATTTTTCCTCAGAATGCCTTTCTAAGTTTATTTATTGCTTGCTTATTGCTATACATACCGTCTTCATTGAAAATAACATTTTAAAATTTGATCTAAAAGCACTATGATAAGATTCACCTGGAAGAAAACAATTCTCTAGCTACATTCAACTTCAAAATGTCAAAAATTTTCCATAGTTAGCTGAACGTGGGCCCTTTTTTAGAAGTAACACTTAAATGCTTAGAGAAGCCCATTTTTTCTTCTTTTAAATACTGATATTCCATTGATTAGACATATGTGTGTTAAAATACATCATGTGCTTTCATGTTAAAAACTGTAAAATATTGCACTTTGATTTCTAACACATCTTATAAACTTGGTGTTGATTTACTTTCATATGAGAGGGCTTTTTCTGATTCCCTGGGCTTTGTAGGAGAAGAAGGATTGATTTTTTTCCCCACTGAAATACAGAATGACATCATCTCTTGATTGGGTCTGAACATTGTCTGGTCTGGGGATCCCTGTCCCCAGCTTCCACTTTACTAAAAGAACAAACCTTCCTCTCCAGCTTCCTACATACAGACCTGTTTTGTTGTCATAATAGCCAGACTAGCACGATTTCTGCCTTTGGCTCTGAAGAAGAATTATGCAATTCCATCACACTGTCTACTTTTTTGAGAGGGAGCAGTACTAAGATTGGAGTCAGAAGACCAGAACTCAGATCCTGCCACAAACATGCATCTACTAGGGGACCCTGGCCAAATAAATTAACCTCTCTTGGACTCAGCTCTTCATCTGTAAAGTGTGGAGGTTTAACTCAATGGTCTTTAATGTCGAATCTGGCTCTAGGTCTACAACCGTTGTGTTCAAAGTGTATGAATTCTTTTCTGATGAGTTATAATGCTAAAAAGTAAAATTCTTGGGTAATAAAAAGTGGAGGAGAAAGCAGATTTGGAGCCCAGGCTGTCTCTGAAAAGAAGTGCCTCAAATGGAGGAAAAGAATGTAGAATCTAGAGTGCTCCCTTCATCTATGCCCCTTTCCTCCATCACAGCTTTTGAATCTTTGTTTGTAAGATATGCTCAAGGGTAGAGCAGATGAGCATTTCTGGGGTTGGCAGGTAATTAGAATATTACAAAAATGATGAGGATAGAGAGATATCTACTTCTTGAGTCCCCCTATTTATAGTACAATTATTTATCCAAAAAACTATCATTAAGCATCTCCTGGGAGCAAAGCATGCTGGGCAGTGGGAGAAATGGCAAGACAAATGAGAGACATGGTCTCTGCCCTCCAGAAGCTTAAACTTCAGTAAGGGGAGATAAAATAACAATAATATTCCGAGAAACACAAATTAGAAAGTGACAGGTACATAGGAGATGTGTAAAATGCTATGAGATCAAAGGAGAAAGAACCACGTCCAATAGAGGGAATAGAGGGAAAGACATTTTATGGGAGAGGGATCATTTGATCTGGGCCTCTAAGAACCGATTGGATATTAATATGGGAAATGGTAGAGAAAAGTGTTCTGAGTGTAGAAAATGGCATGAACTTAGGTCTAGATACATAACAGCATGAAAGTGATCAGGGGAGAAGAAGCAATCCCATTTGGATGGACCCCAGAATGTGCCATGAACCTTCTTAGTGGGAGTGTGAGAGATGGTTAAAAGAGGTGAGCTGGAGTCAGGCTGAAGACGACCTTCAGCATTTGGCTTGGTCTCTATTCAGTGAGCAATAGGAAAATGATGGTGGTGTTTGAATAATAGAGTAAACATTATTATTTCATAATATGAAAAAGTATGGAATTCTCTAATGGAATAACCATTATACCACGAAAAGTCACACTGGTCCGTAAGACAGATTTTATCAGTATCCTACGTCTACCTTGACTGAGAGCCGAGCAAAGAGCTCCCATTTTCTACTCAACCGCATTCCTTTGGACTGGAATCTGTCCACCCCCACCCTCTTTTAGCTTCCTTTTTTGTGTATTGTCTTCTTTCCCTGTTAGATTATAAGCTCCCTGAGGGAGGCACTATCATTCTTTCTCATATTTGTATCCCAGCACTTAGCACAGTGCAAAGCACATAAATGTTTATTGACTAACTAGAGTGTAGGAAGAAAAGAAGCATAAAGAGGAAGATTTGTTGGGAAACTATTTTGCTAGACTTGGCAACTAATCTGGGCATTGTAGGGGGTGCGAGAAGGGGACTGATGCAAGAGATTGAGAAAGTTGGCTCATTGCAACTCACCATGTGAGAAGATGAAGGAGTCAAAGGTCTTTAACTCCTAAGTCATGTGCATGAGCACCTGGGACAAAGGAGGGCTTACTGACCAAAGAAACCAGGTCAGAAAAACCCAATGGACTAGAAGTCGTGTCTGGTCACGTGTTTTCATCAGAGGAACTGCTAGGGAAACCGGAAGGAAAAAACCAAGGCAAAACAACCATCTGTTCTACTCATCATTTTGAAGGATGAGTGATGGGATTTGCTTCCAGTTCCTCCTCTTAGGGTCTCTTTCTTCTCTCTGCACTTTCCTGTTTGTCACTGCCCTGCCGTGACAATCTATAGTCTCCCCTTAGCTCTTTTGCCAGCTCATTCTGACCTCAGCGTGATGCCCCAGTAGTTCCAGCACTTGTGATGTAGTCAGTGTCAAGCCAGAGCCTTTAGGCCTAAGCTAGGACACGCTTACTGGTGACTGGCAGTAACCAGAGAAGGAGGCAAAAGCCTCCAACTGTGATCAGCTTTCATATTGGCATGGGAGCCTTCATCTCTGTGTTGGACAGGTTAAGGAGTGGCCTTAAACTTCTATAATATCAGAACCACATAAAGTCCTTAGGCAAGGCTTACAGTTGTCTATATCACACTACTACTAAGTCCAGCTCAAGGAGCAAAAAGGATAGCTTTCCTGCATTCAACTGATCATTTGTCAGGTGCCAACAAGAGATTCATTTATTCAGGTAGGATTTGACTTGGGGCCTTAGGTGGCACAGTGTATGTAGCACTTGGCCTGGAGTCTTCATGAGTTCAAATCTGGCCTTATATACTTCCTGGCTGTGTGACCCTGAGCAAGTCATTTTAACACTGTTTGCCTTAGTTCTTACCTGTAAAATGGGCTGGAGGTAAAATGGCAAACCACTTTTTGCCTAGAAAACTCCAAATGGGGTCACAAAAAGTCAGATATGACTGAACCACAAGAAGATTTAGCTTCCCAGTCCTTTGAGGTCCCACTTAGCTTGGAGATCCTGTGATTCCTCAGTATCTCAGGCTAGTACCTTGATAATTAGGAAGTTCTATGGGTTGTTTCCCTAAATCCCCCTAGCAATGGTTTCCCACAAATTCATTTCCTTAGCTCTACTCACAATGATTTTGGAGGACCTCTTTGTCCTCTGTGAAATTAACTGCTTCTCATAGAGCAAGACTGTGATTAAGAACCTTTCTGCATTCATTCCATTAACTCTCCCTCATTTGTTCTTTTTTCTCAAAGTCTCCTTATTTTGCTGGCTTTGCTCTGGACCTTCTCCAGAGTTTCTTCGCCATTAGACTTTACGGGGGCCCCTAGAAAGGGCCTGGGCCAATGGTCTAGTGTTTTTCAACTTCTTTTTTCAATTTTGAAGACTAAAGTAATTCTTGACTTTAAAGGAATGTTAGTGCCTAAGGCATTTAGTTTGGATGACCCAATTAATTTGTTTTCTCTGTTTTTTGGTATCAAAGGAATCTTTTGAGGCACTTTTAAAGTCTGAAGAAAGCATTGTAAAGCATTTATTCTTCAGGGTTATTTTGCTAAGGGTGAATGAGCCTCATGTGTCTTCCTAAATCTCTGAATTTTAAAAAGTCAACTTATTCATCATTTCTTTGTTTCTAGGGCATGTTACTTTCAGAAACATACTTGGGGGAGAATATTCTTCTCATAGAGGATGTGAACTTGAATTCTGATAGTCAGAGGACACAATTTATGTTCTTTCCTACAGGGATCGGGTTGTTTTTTTGTTTTGTTTTGTTTTGTTTTTTTTAGTTTGTCCTGGGTTTCCATTTTTTTAGTTTGTCCTGGTTTACCTCCAGCCCATTTTACAGATGAAGAACTAAGGCAAACAGTGTTAAAATGACTTGCTCAGGGTCACACAGCCAGGAAGTATGTAAGGCCAGATTTGAACTCATGAAGACTCCAGGCCAAGTGCTACATACACTGTGCCACCTAAGGCCCCAAGTCAAATCCTACCTGAATAATACCTGAACCCAGGTTCAGGTATTATTATAATCCATACCTGAATAAATTATACACTTGTGTATAATTTGTTTTGCAGTGCTGTTTGCAAATTGTACCTACCTAACCTGTACCATACGTACCCATAATAGCCATTACTGAATCTCAGTTCAGTGTTTATAACTAGATGTGAAGCAAGAATCTGTTTCTGCGTACTTTGTAAGTAAGTGGACTTGAATTCAACAAATATTTCTTACTGTGTCTACTTTGTGCAAGGCACTGCTCTGGGGATTTTGAGTTAAAAGCAAAAGATTCCTTGCCCTCTGAGTTCACATTCTGCTAGGGCACAGGCCTGCCTCACTTAAATCATGCTCAAGTCAAGGCATCACTTTTGATGTCATTGATCCTTGGCAGACTTCAAGAGGGTACCCCAATAGACAAGATTAAAACTCAGCAGTTCACACTGTCTTTGGGCTTTTCTTAGTTACTCATCACAAAACTCGTATCTGGAGCAATAAGTATAGCTAGATACAAGACAGCCTTTCTACCGCCTGGGTCTTCTAGAATAGAATTGAAATTTACTGAGCTAACCCAATAGAATTTTCAGCTTCTGGTGGTTCGCTGATGCTTCACTTGTTATCATTAATAGGAAACACAATAAGAAGAGTTTCAACAAGACCCCAGATAGTCTTCATTCCCTTCTTAGAATGACTTAACTTCCTGGAGGACCAATTATTAATTTTTTTTTAGTCTTAATCTCAGTTGACAATTTGTGGAATATTCTAATAAGAAAATATCTCAAAGGAGGGTTGTTAGTATTAGTAAAACACTGAATGTTTAGTTTTCATAAGGCCAAAATTTCTGGTTGTTATTTACACTTTGTGAACTTGTTCTTTGAAATGGCAAACAGTAGATATCTGATGACCTAAAACTACCTGACTTAATTAAAATGATAAGCCATAAGAGACTTTGAGATTTATTACTTTACAAGATCTCTACAAAGTTCTTGTATAGCTTTTAAACTTTAACTTAGGTCATGGGTATGACAGAAACCATCTGTAATTGTCTGGTAATAAGAAACTGGATATTCTTCTCACAGAGGATGTGAACTTGAATTCTGATAGTCAGAGGACACAATTTACGTTCTTTCCTACAGGGGGTGGGTTTTTTCTTTTCTTTTTTTTTTTTTTTTAGTTTGTCCTAGGATCCAGAATGAGAACACATGTGTATAATTTGTTTTGAAGTGCTGTTTGCAAATTGTACCTACCTAACTTGTACCAGCCCTAACCCTAAATCCATCCTGTAACCTAATTTGTCAAAGTTTAAAGGGGACAAAAGAACTTTGTGAACTAGTTCATTAATGGAAAACAAAACCTTAGGATTATTGCCAAAAATTTATGGTAATATGACACTCAGGATATAGTTTTTGATTACAGTCTAAAGTGGGAGAAGTATGATTTTTTTTTTGAAAGTGCTCAGAATAAAGAATTTGGAAACTTATTTCTAAAACATTTTATGTTTTAGGAACTGGAGCAGTATAAAAAAAATTCTTCTAAATCCTGGAAACAAATCGAGTTTGACCCCTGAACATAATACAAGTGAATACAGGCATCCGTAGGTTTGTATTTCTTCTCTCTGAGACATGAATAGGATTTAAAATTTTTTCATCCCTTGTGGTAATACATAAACTTAATGTAAAGTGTGTAACTACTATAAAAGAAAGACAGTTTAATTTTATAACTCTTCAAGTAACCTAAAAATGTTTTTTTTAAAAAAAAGGTTAAATCAAATACAAATATCTGAAAAATATGGAAAAAATCTTGTTACCAATGCCTCTGAGAATGAGATAATTGTATTTAAATAATATTCTCCAACATATGCATTTGTATGTTTTCTGCTCCTGTAGTTTTCTAGAATGTATAAATTCATGTTTCAAATAGTTACAAATGAAGAATTATCCTCTCCTATTACAACAGTGTCCTTTATGGAATGGTTCCTCTGAAACTTAGGAAGAGCTTGAACTGAAACATTATCAGAGGCACCTCCTGGTAGTTATCTCCTTCCATCCTCCTATCATCAATCTCATGAAATTAATTTCTGATTGCTTGGGTCAGGATGTTTGCTGAAGGGGCTGTTTATATGGCCAAAGTCACAATGACTCTAGAGATTCAAGAATTAAGCTCAGTTTCAGTAGGGTAACCATTCTTGAAAAATAAATTCAATCCACTAGCAGCATGTTTTTGTGTCTGCCAGCCAACTTAAATGTGCAGAAATCTCCCAGTCTGAATGCACAGATCAAAGTCATTCACTTGACAGATACTGAACTATATTATTGGTCTATCTGAAATTAAAAGCTAGCTATCAACTTTTGGGGGGGAAAGTATAATGAATATGAATTTTCCAAAAATTTGGAATAATTTGAATACTATGTTCATGTATTCATATAAATATTCCCATTTTTCTGGTACCTAATATGTAGAGAGGAGCCTGTTTTATTTTCAGTTCGACTGCTGAGTTGAAAAAATAATTTATTCTGTATTTCAGTAAAATATAAATTATACTTAGATTGCTTTATTTTTATTTTGCTTATTGTGAATTGTATAAATCTGATTCATACGTGCATCTGTAATTTTTTAGATTTTGATATGAACCCAGAAGTCTTTGCTGTATTAAAAAATCCAAATAAAAAGTAAGTTGCTATGTAACCTCTTTATAAAAATGCTTAGGGACAGGAATCAAATGTTGGGCAATATTATTTGAGGGGTTTTTTTTCAGTATGAGGTCATTTCTAACCAAATCCTAACCAAGTAATGACCAGATATACAATTTTTCTGTACCTGCTTATTTGTAAAGAATTCATGATCATATAAAAAGCTACTTGATATATATTTCATTAATGGAATTTATGCTAATAAATGTTGATTTTTAGCATTAAAAAGTACACTGAAAGTCTAAAACTTTATTCTCTATGCTTTTAAGACAATTTAGCCTTTACATGCCAATAGTGCTCTAGTGCCTCTTCTCAGCTCTCCTCTGTTCCAGGTAAGTACTCATGCATTTAGAGATCTGGAGGTGGGAGTGTCCTTAGAAACCACTGAATTCAATCACTGCATTTTACAGATGAAGAAACTGAGGCCCAGGGGATTAAGTGACTTGACTGCCATCCTGAGTGGCAGGTGGCAAATGAAAGGACTTCAAGCCCAGGTTGTCTGACTCTCTATAATGCAGAGCTTGTGGGTGTTCACCACCCAAATATTCATGATCACTAAAAGTTTTGCAATTTTGAGCTTATGCTATGTGTAGCAGTTTTGAATACTATGTCTACAATTATCTCTATATGTGTGACTGTAAATTTAACATGTAACATGTCAGCAATAACTTGTGAAGGAGAGAATTAGACTGAGAATTGGATGGGAAGGAAGGAAGAAGGAAGGAAGTAAGTCTGGGAGGTAGGAAGGAAGGAAGTGGGGAGGGAGGGAAAAAGGGAGGGTGGAAGGTAAAGAAGGAAGGGAGAGAGAGAAGGAGGAAGGAAGGAAGTGAGCATTTGTATTGTTTTACAAATATTATCTCATTTCATCAGCCCTAGGAGGTAGGTACTGTTACTGTCTTCATCTTACAGTTGAAAGAACTAACAGAGGCTAAATGACTTGGGTCACACAATTAGTAAATGTCTAAGGCCAGATTTGAACTTGGGTCTTCAGGCCTAGAACACTCTCCACTGTGGCACCCTGCAGAGTGTAACATATAAAAAGTTCAAGAGACGTAGTTTCTGGATAATTAATCATTTTGTTAATCATGCTAGCAGATAATAAAAGGAGTTAGTGATACTCTGGAATGCCAGACTCCTTGTAGAACCCACTCAACCCTAAATGCCTTTGGAAGAGTAGTGTTCCCAAGTGGCAGTCAACTCTGTTTAACAATGAGAAGAATTAATATTATAATAAGAGGTGGGCTTATTCCAATGAGGGACTGGGGGACGTGATTCTGATCATTCAGTCTTGGACAAAGAGACTTAATTCTTATCCAGACTATCCCCATCTGGGCCAGTCTAGAAAAAAGAGGCTTCTACCTCTATTCAGACCTGACTAAGTGGAACACAGTGGGCCACAATTCACCTTAAATTCAATTGTAATGTTTTCTATTTGGGTGCCATCTCCCTCCCAGGATCAAAAAACATGTACCCCAGGGATTTGGATAATCTTGTCCATCATCATCAGTGTCCTTCAGAGACTGAATAACCTATAGGTTTCTGAGAAAATACTGATCCTAACATAGTAATTTGCTATTGATATGAGAGAGAAATAATCATTTCCTTCACAGATCACTGTTTTATCAGCCTTGTTCTGGTGTCTTCCGAACCATTTGCTAAAATAGCCAATATAAAAATATAGGTTTGAGAATCAGACACCCAAACAGTTGCAACTTTACTGCAAAAAGTGATGCCAGCTAATTGTTAGATCTATGAGTAAAAAACAACAAACCCCACCTAACTTCTGTTTCCTAATATTAGTCAGCAGTGGTCAGAAGAAAAAACCATGCTGAAACATTTCAAATATCACTATCGTGAATAATAGCATATAGCACTTAGTAATTCGCAAAGTACTTTTCTCACAGCAGCTATGAGAAGTGAAACAAGTTTTGTTATAACATCTAAGGCTTGGATTGTGGGTGTGGGTCAGGGCAGTGCAAATGATGTACCTTATATCAGTACCTTAGTTGGGTCAAATGTGAATTTGGTAGTTCAGCAAGTCTTCTTTTATGGTTATGTTGTGACATGATGTGTTGGTTGATGTGAGGTGATGTGAAGTGATATCAGGTGAGGTGATATAAGGTGATGTGATGTGACATGATGTGATGTGATGAGATGAGATGAGATGAGATGAGATGAGATGAGATGAGGAAAGTGCTTTGTGAGGTCTGAAGTGCTCTGAAGATGTGAGGTCTCATTGCAGTGCAGAACAGAAGTCTGGAATGCAAAGACTGGAATGATGGCAAGGGAGGAAGTAGCAGCAGCAGCGGACTGTTGTGGTCCAGTTGAGGCCTTAATGTGACATAAGAGAATACATTCACCAAAACTTATTTGTTCTGGATGAACACGGAGATGTGAGGATGGACACATATCTCTATGGGCTTTTCTTCGTCATCTGTAGTGTCAAGGAAATGCCACCTTATTCCGAATTTCAACTAAAGGTATTAAAGTTGGCATTGGGAATTTCTAGGATGTCTTCTTTAGGTTAAGACTTTCAACATCAGTCTGATACATTTGGTCCTTGTACGTCACTCCCCGTCACATACTCCAGGTCAGTCAAACTGGCCTCCCATTCCTCACACCCAATGCTTCATCTTTTTTCTTTTTTAAATATATAATTTATTTATTTTTTGGTCCTCAACATTCACTTCCCCAAGAATTTGAATTCAAAATTTTCTCCCCCATCTCTCCCCACTCCCAAACCCAGGACAGCATGCATCCCATCCACCTCTTCCTCCAGTCTGTCCTCCCTTCTATTACCTACCCTTTTTCCATTCCCCTTCCCCTTTATTTTCCTGTAGGGCAAAATAAATTTCTATACTCCTTTGCCTGTTTATCTTAATTTCCAGTTGCATGCTAAAACATTAGCTTCCATCTGCGCCATTCTAATTGTTAAAGAACTATTTTTCTTGGTGAGCTTTTGAACTTCCTTTTCCATTTGGCTAATTCTGCTTTTTAAAGCATTTTTCTCCTCATTGGCTTTTTGGACCTCTTTTGCCATTTGGGTTAGTTTGTTTTTAAAGGTATTATTTTCTTCAGCATTTTTTGGGTCTCCTTTAGCAAGGTGTTGACCTGCTTTTCTTGCATTACTCTCATTTCTCTTCCCAATTTTTCCTCCACCTCTCTTAACTTTCAAAATCCTTTTTGAACTCTTCCATGACCTGAGACCGCTGCATATTTTTTTGGAGGTTTTGATGTAGAAACCTTGACTTTGGTGTCTTCATCTGATGGTATGCTTTGTTCTTCCTCATTCAAAAGGATGGGAGAAGATAACTTTTCACCAAGAAAGTAACCTTCTATAGTCTTATTTTTCCCCCTTTTTGGGGCATTTTCCCAGCCAGGAAAAGGGACTTTTGAGTCCTTTGTCAAGTGGAGGGTATACTCTAGGGACCTGTAAATTCTCAGTTCCTCCAAGGTGGCACAGTCAAGGGAGAGAAGTTTACTTCTCTTCTGGCCTGCACTCTAGTCTAGGAGTAGCCACAAGCACTCTTTTCTGCCCAGAATCCGTGGGTAGGATTCCTTCTCCAGAGCCTCCACCAGCTCCACCACACCAGAGCTTCTCTTCACTCCAGGACTTCCACTCAGGACTGAAACCCAGATCGACCACTCAGTTCCCCAGGGTCTTTAGGCCAGGGGCTCCAAAAGTGGACACTGCTGCTGCAGTGGCTACTGTTGCTCTGGGGCCAGGCCTGGGGCCGGACTGCACACCCTTCTCACTCAGGTGAAAGAGCTTTCTTACTCACTTTCAAGCTGTCTTTAGCATTTGTAGGTTGAGAAATCTGGGAACCACAGCTGCTACCTGGGATTCTGTGCCCTGAAGCCTGCTCTAGTCCTGTCCCTTCTGCGTGGCCCAGGCTGGGCTGCGCTTCTCTCTGAGCCCAGTGCGATAGACCCTTCCTGTTGGCCTTCTAGACTATCTTGGGCTGGAAATCTCTTTCACTCTGTCATTTTGTGGTTTGTGCTGCTCTCAAATTTGTTTAGTCATTTTTCACAGGTATTTTATGGGCTGTGGAGGGAAAGAGATGCAAGACCGGGTCCATCTTTCTACACCTCCATCTTGGCTCTGCCCCACCATCTTTTTTCTTTATGCTTCTGCCCTGGCTCTGAATGCACTTCCTCTTCATCCTCTTCTCTTTTAACCCTAGTTTTCTCCAAAGCTCAGCTTACCTTCTGCATGAAGCCTTTCCTGATCCTCTTAGGGCCTTCCCACCCAAATTTACCTTGTATTTATTATGCACATACTTAGGCAAGCAGGCATGTTGTCTCTCAGTGTAAGTGCCTTGGGAACAAGGGAGATTTTGTTTTTCTCTTTGTATCTGTAGTACAGTGCATAGTGTGCGGTGCATAAAGGAACTTAAATGCTTCTTGTTTGCTTTATGAAGAAACAAAAGTAAAGGGGAAAAAAATCTCATGCTTTCTTTATGAAAACATGTTCTGCCATCAATAGACCTGGGATCTGTTAGTTTCTAAGCAGTTAATTGATCCGGTAGGTAGACCAGTAGTCTGAGTTGACTTAGTTGTACCATAATGTACAGAAAACCTTCTGCCTTTTTTCTCTATTGCTACCACAGTAAAGCAAGACTTGCCTTCTACCCCCGAAGATGTGGCCCCAATGCACCTGAGAACAGGATGCTCATTATGCTCCAGGCATCCTTAGCCCCAGGGAAGAGTCAGATCCCGGCTTTTGTTCTGGAGGGAAAGAGCTCTATTCAGTCTAATTCTGAGCATTTCAGTTTTATAACATTCCAAAGTCAGGCAGACTTCATTTCAAAAGGAATCCATTTCACGGGAATTAAGATTTTTTTTTTAGCAGTTTATAACTTTTGTCATCCAGTTCAACATTTATTAAGGGACTTCTTATGTACAAAGCACTTTGCTAGGTACTAAGGAAACAGAGATTAAATAGTCCCAATTCTCAAGCATCTTATATTCTCCTGGAGGGGATGGGGCAGGACACAATATGTCATAAGTAGATAATAGAGAATTTGAGAAGGGACTGACAAGGACCAGGAAGGGCTTCTTGGAGGAAGAAGAAGAATCTGATTTCTCAGTACTGACACTTTTTGGCTAAGGGGATACATTGTCACTGTCAATGTTTAAATGGCCTGTGGGAAGCCATTGTTTTTTTTTCTAGGGAGGTATCACTAACATTTCACAGATTGAATCCACATACTATGTCAATTTTCCAAATGCTTCCAAGTTAGAATGAAATATAATCTACATATGAATAGAAGGGAAATGTCTCCACTTATATTGTAAACTGATACTACGGTAAGTTGGTTTCAAAAGAGGTTCCTGTGGGACTCTCTTTGATGAACTGCTTAACAGATCAGCTCTAGAATTGTCTATGCTGGATTTGACATATAAAATCTGTAAAGCATCACATAACTATTATATAATAATCATCAGTGTCAGGGACCCTTTGTTGAAGTTGACAGTAGTATTCTGGTCATTTCCCAATATCTCCAAATCCTTAAATACCCTTTCAAGAACCAGGGTTTTACTGTGGTTTCCTTAATGAACAATTTTTTTCTTAATAGAAGATGTTTCAAATGCTGTGATGTTTTATCATTCTTTACAGGCTAGGTAACAGTTGCTAAACAAGTCGTGTAATCACAGACATATTCTTCAGAGTTACTATGGAAACACTGCTAAAGTAAATATACCAATTCCATATTTTCATTTCTCATTTGTGAAGTTAATCACTTAAAATCAATCAGAAAGATTCAGTGGCTCAACTGAAAGAGAAAGATAACTTTTAATAGTCTTTTTTATAAGCTAGTTGCTTATCTAAAAACAGAAAATGTAGATGCTTGTTTTATACAGATCTGTATGTCAAACTTTAGATTTTAACCTAGTAAGTAATGATTTTGTGCTCTTTTTTAGTATACAAGTATATACTGGTAGAATCCTTTGTCTATAGAAATATTAATAAACTCCTAAGAATATCAAGGGAATTGATGAAAAAATGCAAAGGAGGGTGGTCTAGCAATACCATATCTCAGACTATATTATAAAGCAGTAATCATTGAAACTACCTGGTACTGGCTAAGAAATAGTGTGGTGGATCAGTAGAATAGATTAGGTACACAAGACACAGCAGGCAAGGACACTATGGTAATATATTGTTTGATAAACACAAAGATTCCAGCCTATGGGATAAGAACTCACTATTTGACAAAACAGCTGGGAAAACTGGAAAACAGTACGTGACAAACTAGGTATAGACCAACATCTCACATCATATCCCAAGATAAGGTCAAATGGGTACATGATTTAGACATAAAGGGTGACACCATAAGCAAATTAGATCAAGAAATAGTCTACTTGTCAGATCTATGGAGAAATGAAAAAATCATTACCAAACAAGAGACAGTGAGCATTAACAAAATGTAAAATAGATAATTTTGCTTATGTTAAGTTTAAAAAAATTTACACAAGCAAAACCAATGCAACCAAGGTTAGAAAGAAAGCAGAAAGCTGGGAAATAATCTTTAGAGCAAGTATCTCTGATAATGACCTGATTTTTCAAATGCATAGAGAACTGAGTCAAATTTATAAGAATGCAAGTTATTCTCCAACTAATAAATGGTCAAAGGATATGAACAGGCAGTTTTCAGATGAAGAAATCAAAGCTATGTATAGTCATATGAAGTAGTATTCTAAATTACTTTTGATTAGAGAAATACAGATTAAAACAATTCTGAGATATCACTTCACACCTATCAGATTGGCTAATGTGAGAAAAGGGAAAATGATAAATGTTGGAAAGGATGTGGAAAAATTGGGACATTGGTTGTTGTCCTTTGTCTTCGAAGAGGACCCAAATGACATCACCATGATAAGGTGAAATTTCAGTGTGTCCAACTGTGGTTGATCAGATCAGTACGAGTTCGGAATGCTCTACCACAGGTTGGGCACAGATAATCCGTGTGAATATTTGAGGTGGATATCCCAGATTTGTGCTCCAGCATTTACTTTGTGCTATCTCAATTTTGCTTTGCTCAGAGAACACAGCACCATTTCTAATGTGGATACACTATGCTGAGTGGTCCTGTGCCAGTGTCTCCCATGTTGCACAGTCAAATCCAAAGTTTTTGAGAGAGATCCTGAGAGTGTTTTTGTATCGTTTCTTCTGGTCACCATGTGATTGCTTGCCCCGTGTGAGTTCTCTATAAAATAGTCTTTTGAACAAGCATACATTTTGCTTTCAAACAACATGGCCAGCCCATCGGAGTTGTACTCTGAAGCATAGTTTGAATACTTGGCAGTTCAGCTCGAGCAAGAACATTAAGACACTGTTGGTGAAGTTGTGACTGTTCCATTCATTTTGGAGAGCAATTTGAAACTATGCTCAAAGGGCTATAAATTGTGCGTACTCTTTGATCCAGCAGTACCATTACTAGGTCTATATCCCAAAGATCAAAGAAAAGGGAAAAAGACTTATTTGTACAAAATATTTATAGCAATTCTTTTTGTGATGGCAAAATATTGGAGGGGATGCTCATCAACTAGGGAATGACTGAACAACTTGTATTATATGAATGTAATGGAATACTATGGTGCAATAAGAAATTACAAGTAGACAGATTTCCGAAAAACCTGGGAAGACTTGTATGAATTGATGCAAAATGAAATAAACAGAACCAGGAAAACATTGCACATAGTAACAGTAACAGCAACATTGTGTGATGATTAACTATGACTTAGCTCTTTTCAGCAATGGTACAAGACAGGTATAAAAGACATAATGAAAATGCTATCCACATCCAGATAAAGAACTGATGAGCTCAATGTAGATCAAAGCATACTTTTTTTTCCACTTTTTTTTTTTGCATATGTTTTTTTCCTTTTGGTCTGTTTCTTCTTTTACAACTGTGAATAATGTGGAAATTTTTTAATATAATTGTACATATATAACCTATATGAAATTGCTTACTACTTTAGGAAGAGGAGAAGGGAAGGGGGAAGGGAGAAAAATTTGGAACTCAAAATCTTATAAAAATGGATGCTAAAAATTGTCTTGACATATAATTGGGAAAAATAAACTACTATTAAAAATAAAAAAAGAAACTCCTACCTTCTTGGTTGCCCAATATTGCCCTTCTCCAGGGTATCAACTTTTTCTGTCAGATACATTTTAAAGACGCTGTATATGCAAAACAGTAATCAAAACTAATGTTGAAAACTTGAAAAATAATCCTAACAGATCATGTGATTTGGGTGATGGGTGATGGTTGATGTCTCTCTTAAGTCATTTGTTATTTGTGAGAAATGAAGGATACTTACACCAGACCAATATCTTTATTTAGAAAGCCTAGTAGATGAGGCAGCTGGGTGGCCCAGTGGATAGAGCAGTGGGCCTGAAATCAGGATAGACCTAAGTTCAAATCTTGCCTCAGATCCTTCCTAGCTATGTGACCCCAGGCAAGCCATTTAACCTGTTTGTCTTAATCTATTGGAGAAGAAAATGGCAAACTACTCCAGTATGTTTGCCAAGAAAACTTCATAGAACAGCACTGGCATGCTATCATTCATAGGATCACAGAGTCAGGCATGACTGAACAGCAGTGAGACATACTTGGATGTGACTGAGAAAGACTCTACTTCACCAAGTCGAGTAGAAGCATGGTGATTTTTCTCAATCCTAGCAGTTTTTGAAGACTAGCTACTAAGTTCTAGTGAATACATGTTTCAGTGGGAGGAAGCACACCGATGAAATCACGAATCTTTAAGGAAGTGAAGTAAGAATAATGCAATCTTGCCTGCTTCCCATGTTTTCCAATCTGCAGTTCCCCCCCACATGATTTTGGGGACCACTTCTTTTCGCAGATAGCTTTAAAAAGTAAGTGTGATAAATATTAACGTTACTAGACTACGTTCTTTTTCTATGATCTTTTTCTCTCTTACAGAACCAGGAAAACAAGCTTAGAATGCCATCTCACTATGAACTATTATTATTGACATTTCATGGAATAGCTGAGTCATATTTCCATACACAGCAAACTCATGGGGTAGAGTAATGGCATCCAGGAACTCTTTTTCCCAACAGTCAAAGGCCCACATAACTATAATTGGATCACAGTCTTCAGGATCTTGATGGCATCAAGAATGAAAATCATGAAATTCTTACATCCAAAATTGTTAGATACTTTTATCATGTAGATTTTTAGACTTTAGTGGTTTTAAACCACTCTTGCTTATCTAAAAGGAATTCTTTTTTTTTTTTTTTAGTGTCAAGATTTGCCACTATCTGCTAATAAGGTAATCTCTTATTTTGAAGGCAATTATTCCTAAAATGACAAGAACAGGGATAAAGGCATATAAAATGAGAAAGTTAGTTGTGAATCTCGATGTTGCACCTGGACAAGTTCTTTCAATGAACATAATTCCTTGAGTGAAGCGACAGAATGGATTTCCTACTGATCCATTTAAAGCACCTGCCAGAGAAAAGATTGATAGCATCAGATATGGCACACACCAGGATAATTCAGTCAGTAAGCATTTATCAAATGTCTGCCATGCCTCATCAGCACCATGCTAGGGACTCTACTTTGTCTAATTTATCAGACACTCAGCACAGTTCAGATAGCTAGGAAGTCAAGCTTTGTTAACATCAGATCATGATAAAAAAAAAAAAAAAAATTTGGTGTCTTAGGTTCAAAGTGGAGAAGCTTGGGCTGCTTTTGTTTTGAAGTGACCAGTCATACCTCCAGTTCCTGAAAAGAATCATAGTCAAATAGTGCTGAGGACATTCTAAAATCATCAACCATTTCACTGTGAATATTCGAAATAACTACTGAATACCCCATCCATGACTATGCTGCCCCAAGTGACTCTAGTGTCTCTAATGATTTCTGCCAACAATTGTTCAACTTTGTTTTATAAAGCTTTTCCTATAAGAAAAATAATGAATGCCAAATTGAATGCTCCTGGGAAAAGCTGATTGCTTCAAGTGAGGAAAGTTGGGTTGGATCTGTCTCTGGGCAATATGTTAGAGACTTAGGTAGATGCTTAGTATTACCATTTGCCCTATTTCCTTTGAAAATAAGAGGGCTTGGTCCTTCCCCATAGTTACAGGCTGCTTCTTCAGCTCAAGGACCTAAGACATGGCCTCCACTGAGTCATTTGGTAAAGTCATGATTTAACATAGCTTTGCAAAGCACATAAACCAATAGAAATTCACAAAAGTCAGAAACTCAATGACAGAGATTAGACCACATAAGGTTTCCTCTGTGGTAAACTATTGAACTATTTGGGCCACTAATGAACTACTGAGCTATTAGATGCACTTGGTGTTGCAGTGCATAGAGCATGGGGCCTGGAGTCAGGAAGACTCATCTCCCTGAGTTCCATTCTGGCAATTATTAACTGTGTGACCCTGGACAAGTCACTTAACCTTGTTTGCCTCAGTTTCTTCATCTGTAAAATGAGCTGGAGAAGGAAATGGCAAACTACTGTAGTATCCTTACCAAGAAAACCCCAAGTGTGATCACAAAGAGTTGGACATGACTGAAAAATTAAACAATAAAAATTGGTCTTTGTCAGGGGGTAAACTAAAAGAAACATGAGGCAACTGGCAAACAAGTCTTATTCCTAGAAATGGTCTTAGTTCTCATGATAGGCTATTACTTAAAACTCACTTCTCCCATTGGTATAACAGAATAAAAGACATGAATAATGTATTACTGTAGAAGACTTACCACAAGTGAAATTCTGTCCATAAAACTCATTGACTATTAGAATCTCAGAACCGTATTTTTGAAATGTAAAATAACCGAGAATTTTTAAAGGAAAGGGCATTTCATTTACGTTCCTTAAGAAATAGAAGGAAAAAGAAGATGATGGTTAACAAACTGATTGTAATCTCAACAAATGAAAAGTACATACTTAGCATTGGATAAATGGATGGAAAACTTTAGTGCTTTAGTGCTGGTGACTGCTGTTGTTCATCCTTCATTTTCAAAGAGGACCAGTGACATCAGAGGGTGAGGTCTTGATGCATGAATTGGACTTAAATGAGACAAAGTTGTGCAAAGTCACCAGCCTCACTTCTTGAGTCATCAAAATCCAGTGCAAGGACAAAAGTCAAGACAACTGACAATGACCCAGGATGCCATGCTTGATCTTGATGTCTTTGATACACACATATCTACATACATACATAAATACATGTAGATCCCTTGGAATATATGCATTCTTCGGAAAATAATGTCTACCTGACACCTTATAGTATGCTGAGCTATTCAGTTGATGTTTGTGCATTATATAGATGGTATTAGCTATATCTAATTATTCATGCTATTCAGATGCTCCTGTTTGCAAGAGATAATATTGTTAATTGCATCAAATCATGGACCACAACAGAGCCTTTTGGATGAGTTCCATTAACTATCCATATAAGAAAAATAACACTCATGAAAAATGACTACTGTTCAGAGTTGGGTATGCAGTTGGATGAACAGCTTTACAGAACTTTTCTACTAGAATATGTATATCTTAGATAACACTGAAAATGGACATTGAATTTGATTTTGGTGAATTACCAAAAAAAAAATTTTTTTTGAGGCAATTGTAGTTAAGTGACTTGCCCAGGATCACACAGCTAGTGTCAATTGTCTGAGGTTGAATTTGAACTCAGGTCCTCATGACTCCAGGACTGGTACTATATTCAATGCACCAGCTAACTCCCACCTACCCCCCCAAAATTGTTTTTAACCCTCAACTTGTCCCAGAAGAATACGGGACTTATGATTAAACGTGGCCTTGGAGATTATAAAAACTTGCCTACAAGAAGGAGAGGGAGGATGAATAGTTACTGAGTGAAATGAAGGTGGAAGTAGGTGAAAGAGCACTGGCTTTGAGATCAGATGGCCCAGCTGTACCACTTTCTGTTTGTGACCATGAGCAAGTCATTTCACTTTTATGGACATCGGCCTTATCTGCATAATGGGAGGGTTGAACTAGATGATCCCCAAGGGCCATTGTATCTTAAAATCCTGTGAGGCAAGACTGTAGGGAGATTTGGATGGCAAACTAAGTCATTTGGACTTCAAGGTAGGAAATCATTAAAGGTGCTTGCTTGGACTTTGATATTCTGATCATTCAAAGGATCTCTCATCTCTCTGATGGTGACACACCCTTCAGCAGTATATATTGCAATCCATTCATGCCTTCCCATCTTGTATGACTTTGTTCACATTCTCCCATAAATACTACTTAAGGTGGAGGAGGCACATCTAATGGTGCCTTCCTCTAGTTATCTTACATTGTTGAATACAAGAGCAACCCACAGGCCATCCATCAGTTCTTCATCACTCATTTCCAGTGACATATCTGTACATTTTTTGAGGGTAGAGACCATTCCTTAGTCACCTTCCTCTTCCCCACAATGCTAAACTAGTGCTTTGACCAAAAGAAAATACATTAAATCAAGCTGGGAGGGAAAGAGCAACAGTTACTATACTATTGATAATCTCTTCTAAACCAGGAGAAAACAGCCATTAAGTGGAGTTTGGGCAGGGACCTATTGTTGTCCAATCTATGGGCTTCAAGAGTGTACTGCGTTTAAGGTTTTTGGAAAGGAAGAAAGAGAAAGAAAGAAAGGAAAGAAGGAGGAGGAAGGAAGGAAGGAAGGAAGGAAGGAAGGAAGGAAGGAAGGAAGGAAGGAAGGAAGGAAGGAAGGAAGGAAGGAAGGGAAACTACTCAAATCATTAGACTTCTGGGTTTCTATATAAAAGGGTATGTCTTAGAAAACAAAGTATGTGATAATTAATAAGCACTTATTAAGTGCCAACATGGACTAGACTAAGCCTCAGGGATACAGAGGGGAAAATATAAAACATTCCCTGTTTTTGAGGAGCTTACATTCTATCAGGAGATATGTACATGTATAAGCACATGCAAAATAAATACAGGATCATTAAGGGTGGGGGAGGAGGTACTCAGAGCTAAGTGGATAAATAAAGGTCTCATGAAGGTGATGGCATTTGGGCTGAGCTTTGAAGGAAACTGGAAATTCCAAGAGGTGGTTATGAAGGAGTAAGTATCAAGGCATGGAGAAAAGTCATACAAAGACCAAAAATGGGAATTGATGAAGGAAGGAAGGAAAGAAGGGAGGGAGGGAGGAAGATGGGAGGAAAGAAGTAAAGAAAGAAGGAACTGAACGCAGGAGAGAGGGAGTCACTTTGAAGCAAGATAGTCAGAAAAGGATTGATGGGAGTGGTACCTGAGCTGAGTTTTGAAGGAGGCCTGGCATCAACAAGAGTGTGGAGAGAGGAGAGTTTAAAAGCATATTCAGGGAACTGCAAGCAGTTTAGCTTGATTCTAGCGTAAAATATGTAGTAGGAGTAAAATTGATTAGGGCTCCTTGGAGGCTGAGGCCAGAGTTGTAGAGGATCTTCCCTGTGAGACTGATCAACCAGCCTTATGTATTAAGCACTGGGAGATTCAAAGACAAAGAACTTTATTGTATAGGTATCAGGGCCGATGAATGTTTCTAACATTCTAAACAGAACAATGTTTTTGATGTTACTCAGATTTATTAAGTGCCTACCATATGCAGCATACTGTGGTAGGCACTGAAAAGGAAAAGGAAGGGACAGATAATGAAACAAATTTTCAAAAGAAGATGAAAAGAAACCTCAGTTTCTTAGTCCAATATCAGTCTGGAACATTTTCTTCTATCTTGTCAAGTATTTCCTTGGGTTCTACTTGCATATTGAGCTATGAAAAACTACCAGATTAGGATTCCATTTGGTGGCACCTCTAATAAGTTTTTCCTCATATTCAACTCCAATAAGCTTGCAACTTTCATCTGTTGATTCTAGTTCTACCCTCCAGTTCCAATCAGAAAAAGTCCAAAGTCTCTTCCACATGAAAGGCTAGCAAACTTTTTAAGCCTATGCTCATGTACCCCCTAAATTTTCTCTTCTTATTAAATATCTCTAGTTCCTTCAATCAATCCTCATCTAGTTCTGAATGCCTTCACTATTGCAGCTGGCTTCCCTGGATTAGTAACAGCTTATCTTTTTCCTTCCTAAAATGTGGTACCTAGAACAGGTCATGATATACCCAGCAGAATAAGGTACAATAGAACTATAATATCCCTTATTTTAGCGTATTTCTAGTAATTCAACCTAATCTAAAAATTAGCTTTTGAGGTAGCCACATCTCACTGTTGACTTACATTGAACTTGCAAGTCCACTAAAACAAATGTGTGCTTTTCTGCATGAACTTCTCTCTTATCCATGCCTCCCCATCTTTTATTTACAGAGTTGGGCATCCCATGTTGTTTGTGTGCATCTTGAACCCATTCATTCAGCTAAAGGGCTATCAAGCTTTTCAAGATCCATTTGGATTCCTACTCTGTCATCAGGCTTAATAGCTTTGTGTCATTCACAAGCATACCAGTCAACAGCTATATCTTCATTCAAATCAAAAGATAAGATAACAGATAGTATTATTTAAAAGTAAAAACTCAGATTTTGAAGAGATTTAAGAAATCAGACTCATTTCTTTTGCAAAAACAAAACCCAAGAGCATTTTCCATCATGCTTAAAACACTTGTTTAAGCCCTGTAACAGCAAATATTCATTAAATATGTGTATGATATCAGTCTAAAGAAAATAGTGTGGAATAGTATAGGCCACTCATTTTTACAGTGACAGCTGTTTAATCTTCCATGAGTTGCTGTATCAGTAACTACCATAAAAATTACATTCAAAATTAAGTTAGTGTTTCAAGTATATAACCAGCAAATAGGAAGGAAAAAATTAATTACTGCAAGTAATTTAAAGTATTTGTTTAAACATCAAGGCCATAACTAAACCAATAATAGCCTCTCTTTCTCTAAAAACCCAATAAGGGAAAATTTTACCTAGTTGAGAAAAGGGGATTGGTCCAGATAGTTTAAATTAAGTAAATTGAACCTGTTTTAAACTGGCTCATTGGTTCATATGAGGAAGAGGAAGAGGAAGACACTGGTTTGGGTCTGTATCTGGATAACTATATGTTAGTGACTTTTATAACAAGAGTGAATAAATAGTGCAATAAACATTGCAATTTAGTCAGACTTGATAAACTGTCACTATCTAGACCAGCCTTATGGCAATATTCTCTGCAATTACCAATAATAAATCAATTCACTGTAAGAACATGTTTAGGTGCAACATCCAAATTATTAGGTTACTCTTGACTGGACAAGTCATCCATCCATCAGACAAAGTTCTTACCTCAAAAATCCCGACCCAACAAGGATTCCTGCAACGCTCAGCAATGCCACTTCACTGTTGACTACCGTGGGATTCTGAACCACGCCAAGTAGTACAAGCGATAGAAGTTCACCAGCTATGTGTGGGACAAAGACAGCAGCAAAGAAATATCCAAATCTGGCCACCTCAGGGTACATACCCACAGACCTGTAAAGACAAACCCTTGCTTTTAAGGCAGCTTTCTCTTTTGGGAGTGTATATTGGTCAAGAAAATGACAGCTACGTGGCACAGTGGATAGAGTGCCAGGCCTGGAATCAGGAAGACTCCTCTTCCTGAGTTCCAGTCTGTCTTCAGACACTAACAGTGTGACCCTGGGCAAACCACTTAATCCTTTTTGCCTTTGTTTCCTCATCTGTAAAACGTGCAGGAGAAGGAAATGTCAGTATCTTTGCCAAATGGGGTCACGAAGAGTCAAAATGACTGAAAAATGACCAAGCAACAACAAAATTGGTCAGTAACCTTATTACACCATGCCCTCCTACAGAACAGAACCATGCTTGATGGCAAGTTGAAGGAGTCTCCGAACAGGAAGCACTCCAATTAAAGAGGTAAAAGAAAACCAGCATTTCCAGTAGTTCTTTCCTGTGGGTTGTTTCTCCTGGTGTAGGCACAATGGTGAGCTCACCTATTACCAGTTTGCAGTAGTATTTTTCAACAGCTGGAAAATGTTCAATCAGTAGAGACACTGGTTATACTTAAATATGTCTCATTGCAACTTGGCTAACAGCTACCCCATTGAAAATCATGGTCTGAAGCAAAGAGACAGAAGAATAATAGAAGAGAGGGCAGATTGGGGGAGGCGTTAATCAGAAGCAAACACTTTTGAGGAGGGCAGGGTCAAAGGAGACATAGAATAAATGGGGGGGGATTGAATGGAATGGGGTATAGAAAACTATCTAACCCTACAGGAAAACACAGGGGAAGGGGACTGTGTTTGTCCTTCATTCTCGAAGAGGACCATGACCTCAAGATGATGACATGACTTTGATTTGAATGAGGCAGGGCTGTGCAAGGTCACCAACCTTACTTTCTTTTCATGAGCCATCTGGGTCCAGTGGCCAGATATTCATCAGGATGACTGGAGATGGCCCAGGATGCAATGGGAGACCCTGACCCTTGCAAGTTAAGGTCTTATCACATTCTCACTTTGAGTGAGATACATCCATTCAATAAATAGACTTCTTCCAGGGGAAGGGAATAAGAAAAGGGGGAGGGATGATGTAAGGGAGGGCAATTGGAGGAAGTTGTAATCAGAATGCACACAGTCTAGGAGTTGGGGAGAGAGAAGAGATGGGAAGAAAATTTGGAACTCCAAATCTTGTGGAAGTGAATGTTGAAAACTAAAATAAATAAGTAAATTGAAATGTGAAAGAGAAAAAAAAAAGAAAATTATGGTCTGAATTTTTAGTGCTTGACTTCCTAACATCAATTATGTTTCATGCTCTTTGAATGTGATATACTTAATCACTAACTCCCCCTCCCCATCCAGTGGAGTTTCTTCTCTCCAACTTTTAGTTGAACAACATAGGAGCTCTTTGGTTCCTACACGTGTGACTTACAGGAAGCTGACTTCTTGGCATTCTGTGCCTCCACCTCTCCATTGCTGCCAGAATACTTGCTTGCTACCATATCCCATCAAACCAACAGTTAATTAAATTTATTAAAAACAAGTTGTCTGGCCATATAGAGAGAGGCTGTTGCTGGAGGACTCCCTCTCTCCTTCCCTCCCTCAAAGGACTTCTTGTCACTGTCTCAGATCCTCATATGTCTAAGAATACCTTGTCTTATCCAGGGTGAGAAGGGTGAAGGGAATAAGCATTTACAAGGCATGTATTATGTACCAGGAATGGTATCATATCGTTTGGTCTTTTCAGTGAGTGAGGTAGGTGCTAGTATTGTTCCCATTTCACAGTTGAAGAAACTGAGATTGAGCTTTATGGGCTAGTGAAACCCACCACAGAGGTCTTGGTTTTGACATCCTTACCAATAGAGCACACTGCTGAACATTGCCACGCTGAGGACACTGAAGGGAAGAATGTGCAGGATGTAGGCCAACAGCATTTGCCACTTCTGATATAAACCATCTTGACTCTCTTGGTCACTGACGGCCCGTAAAGCAGGAACTGTGCAAGGAATGTAGTCTTCATAAGTCAGTCACTCAAAGACTAAGGAAAAGGGGGCAGGCTGAAGTTGAACTGAGCTCAGGGCTGCCAAGACTGGCAGATGAGGACTATTTGGGAAAGACATTGTACGTCAGGCAGGAGTTCACTGATGCAAGTGCCCTTTCTCCATTTGGGAAGAAAGAAGGTCAGGATGCACCCGTGTGGCACCCTGTGGGTCCTCAAAGTCCAATGGATTAGGGGTCTCTCAATCTTCCCCTGTGCAGACCTGAGAAGCAAGATTAGAGGCAACCTATTTTCTTGGAGTGCTAGAAAGAACACTGGCTTTGGCGTGGGTGTGAATTGCTACTTAGGTATTCCTGTGTGACCTTGGGCAAATCACCTCATCCGAACCTCAGTTTCCTCATCTGCAGACTAAGAATGGACTAAGGTCTCTTCCATATCTAAAATGCTAGAATAACATTGAATTATTGCATTTGTCTGCACAGAATATGAATTTTAACTAATTGAATTTAATGGTCCAAATTACTTTCTTCTAATTTGAAGTAGCAATTTCACTATCTGAATAGGAAATATATACAAACACAGTACAAGACAAGACCCTGGTGCTTCCCTGAATGCAAAAAGAAGAAAGCATAATGTGCCTAGATTCCAAATAGCTTGTCCTCAAACTCAGGAATAGGATATGGCAGATCTGAGTGTAGAGATGGTAGGAAACACAAGGTGTTCACTACCTCTCAGTTTTTAGATCCTATTTATTGGTTGTACCCATATGGAGTTCACTCTAAACTCAAGGGGTATACTTCAGTATTCCTTCAAACTCCTGTATGCCTGAATAAATCAGGCAGCTAATTCTGGCTGTAGTTGCCCCAAAACAATCCTGATAAGAATGTAAAGTTTGATATGGTGGAGGCCATAGGGAACAAATGACTCTCTGAAAACACACTTTTCAAAAGAAAATGCACAACATACTTTTAAGTTTAATTGTCATTATTAATATTTTCTCTATCTTAAGTCTCAAAATCAAATCACAAACCAAACTCTGATTTATATAGTGTTTGCCAGTTTCCAAGGTGTACATACACCAGAGATTTAACAGTCAGCTAGCCAATAAGGGTTGGCTTGCGCACACCCTGGTTGCAGGCCTTTGAGCTCTAAGATATAGCACCCATGGATGGCACCACTTGGACAAACATGTAGGCTATTTGTCTTTCATGCCCCTTAGCTCTCCTTTCTTTACTTTTTCCCCATCAAACTCTCCTACCTCTAAGCACTCACCCTCCTTACTCCCATTTAAGGGCTCTCAGTGCTTCAGTGCCAGCAAAGAGTTCCTTTTACTATACCCTCTGACATAAGAAATCTGATAGGATAATTCATAATTAGACTAAGGTATTAATAAGTTATTAATACCTCCCAGTATTTTAAGAATAGATTTCTATAGAGAATAACACTGAATTCAAAAGATATGGTCATTATTTAGTGGTAGAATTTTTGCATCATGGAAACTGGGTAAGTAAGATTCTTTAGGGGAAGAAAGACCTTCCTCAAATTATACCATCACCTGGTTCCCCACCTCTTCTTCCTCTATATAATGTCGGTCTTAGGGTATACTTACAGAAAGCGATAGCATTGAGCATGCCAGTGTATGGTAACCCTGCCACACACGTGTAAAGAAGGCCCACTCGGTCCTGCACAGCACCTTTTAGCTCATCACTCGTCAGCTGAAGGATAAAAAACATCAAGGGCAAAGCCAAGACCACATTCTGAATGAGTCGCACGGATACTGCCATTTTATTTCTCAGCAAGTTTCTCATTATTTTCCTGAAAGTCCAAGTAAACTTTTTTTAATTCTTCTGTTTGAATGCTATTCAGATACCATACAGAAAGACTGAGGAAAGTACAGAAGGAATTCTATATCGTTTTAAATGTCAAGATCAAGGTATTAGCAAGTAAGTTCTACTCAAATCTGGTGGTTTCTGATGGAGCTCTTACCTCAAGATGATGCCCAGTTTGGTGAGGGTTCCAGGAGAATCCATAGTTTTAAAAGGAACTGGTGGCAGTGCTTGCATATGTTTTACTCTTTTTATATCCTCCAAAGTTTGTTGATAAATTACTGAAGCTTTGTAGGCAGACCCAATCAACTGCACTCTCCTGTAGGTTTCTATTTCACGTTCTTTACTTTGGGTATCTATTGATGTCAGGTCCACTGGAATTTTCCCAAGAAGAAATCAGCAACTTTAATTCTTGCATGTTTCTTTAAATTAACAGTGAATGGTTTTTCACATCCAATCAAAACACAATCATTTCCTAAATCTTATATAATCAGGATTATTACTGGACAGTCTTAATGCTCTAGTCCTATCTGCATCATAGACATCAGTATTTCAGAAATCTTGCATTTGAAAATAGGTCCAGATATGTCAAGTGGGTGTGGAAAAAAATTAGGACTTTATTTAATAAAGACAGCCAAGTGGATTTTCATGTAGAATCACCATAAGTACTGTAGTTGGATCATAAATTCATAAAATATGTGTTTGAAGAGACTTTGGAGATTAGTCATCTAGTCTAAGTGACATTTTCTAAATGAGAAAGCTATAACCGGAAAATGATTTGACTTGACTTGCCCAAGGTTACATATAAAGTCACTGGAAAACCTGGGACCAGACCACAGAATCCTGAGAATTGGAGCTCAGGAACATCTAGTTCAGTTACTTAATTTTTCACATGAAGCTCACAAAGGCAATAATTAGAGGACCTGGGATTTGAACCCACTGTTCTAAGTCTTAGATCCAATGTACTTTCCACTATACCCCACTTTAGAAGTCCCAAAGTTCCTATTGCTTGATTCTCAAGCCGGTCATCTTTCCCCTCCAACATGGTATACCCTTGCACAGTTAAAAACTATGCAGCTCAGCTACCATACAAAGCTAGTCCTTTGCCTATTGCGAAGGCCAATTGATGTAGGAGTGAGGCTGCCATTTGGCTAATAGATTTGGATTGATAGATTTTTGAATACCAACAATAATGAGGCATCATTGTTCCTAAAAGACGAACTCTTTTTATTGAATTTTGTTGCACAATGACGACTCAGACAAGAGTACAAAAGTCCCATACTCCACTCTGACATAGAGGACCACCTCTAGTTCATAGAAGCTTTACTTTTCTCCGCTTAAAATGAGAATTTGGTAGGGACAGATTCCCCTACTCACTTTTATTTCAAAGATAAATATTGTTAGGTTCCTTCTGTAGCTATCATGACCAAATAGATGTTACTGAGCCATCCCCTTGAACGGTAGGGTAAAGAACCAAAGACATGGGAGTCATTTTAGCAGATCATGATGCTTTCAGTTACAAGGATTTGTGATGAGATGGCAAAAAAAGAGTAACTTACTATAAAAGTCAAATGGGTTTGAATGTTCAGGACAAGGATAGTTGCAGTCATTGAAGAAATCAATCATTTCCACAGGTGCCCCACAGAAAACCAACTCTCCGCAGCTCATGATGGCAATTTTATCAAACAGCTGTTTGGACAATAGACTGGGTTAGTGTCTAACTATGCTAAGGTGGCACTAGCAAAAATAAGTTATGAAAGAGTCCCTTATAGATTCTATCCACATAGTACCATCCTTTACAGTTTTGACTGCCACTGCTAACAGTGTGTGCTCTTAATTTTTCTGATTTCATAGCACCAGTTGGAATTGTCAGGAGCTAATATGGGGAGGGACTATTTGTGTAACAGAAGCCAGGTTCTTGTCTGTGACCCTGCTGCCTCATATGGAGACCAGTGAAGCAGTTATATGAGGTTGGATTGTAGGTGGGGAGCAGACCCTACAATGACCACATCCCAAGAAGTAAGAGAGCTGTTATTCTCATCCCAGTGGCCAACAAAAGGTGAAGTAACTTACCTGGAACAGTTCCGAGCGGGGCTGGTGGATGGTGAGGATAACAATTCGATTTCTGCGGGCCAGTGTAGAAAGAAGTACTACAATCTGATTTGCTGTCATACAGTCCAGCCCTGTGGTTGGCTCATCAAACAGCATCACTTCTGTAGGCAGAAAGGGACCGAGACATTGACTAGAGTGAGATTTGAGAGTCCAGGGCTGAGTCTTGGGATGGTGTGATGAAGTTTGACATTGAATTCTCATTGAATTCTCATTGAAATGTTTTGACCCACTTGAAGAAATAAATGAGACAAATGTCCAAATGAAGAGAGTGAACTTCTACTGTTGGTCCAGGAGACAAACCATCCTGAAAAGGCCCCCACTTCCTCTTTGAACAGTAGTCACAAAAGATTCTCCATAGAGGGCTTTGTAAACTGAAAAACGCCAAACAAATGGGAGCACTTTTTTTTAAGGAGTGGGGAAGGCAGGGCTAGAGAGAGCAGTGTGAGAAATCTAGTTTTTACCAGTCATCTGCCCAGGTGATTTGGAACCAGGACAAGTGCAGAGTAAGCCATGGAACTACCTCTATAACAAGGACAAGTCATTTAACCATTCTGGGTCTTAAAAATGATCGGACTGTATGTCCTTTAAGTTCTGTTCCAGCTCTAAGTCTATAAACTTATGATGAGAAAAGTTGATCTTAAAGAGCTGAGAAGTAAGAGACTGATTTTTCTTTAAAGTAGCAAAAATTTAACCTTCACCTGCTTTCTAAAACCTGATTAAAATTAAAACATTTTTAATGAAGACTAGAATTTCATATCAGGACAATTTTACCTGCTCATAGGCCTGAGGTGCAGCAGAATTAAATGAGCATGTCAGTCTGATTCTTTGGAGAGTCTTTCATTTTTTTTCTGAATGAAGAAAACTCACTGTGTGTTTCTTACTCTTTCCTTCTGATAGCTAAGGACCAGCTGAAGAACCAAAAGACTTACTATTGCTTAAATACATAGGAATTATAGAGATGAGTTTTATCGATGGAAGAGTAAAAATTTTGCCACTAAGAGAGGGTGGCTGCTCCCTGGCTCCCATAGGGCTCATCAGAATGACAATTGGCATCAGCCTGGGCAGGGGGAATTAAGCATAACATTTACACTGGGTTTCTTTTCTCCCTTAATCCCTTCCACAAAAGGTAACTTCCACACCAATCATTATTGGGTTTTCTCCCCCAAAACTTGGCACAGCTGGGAGATTTGGGGGTAAGATAAGAATGAGGGACAAGCATTTGGGACATGCAAAATGTAGGGTTCTTTGAATCTAGTTCCTGCCAATTTAACACTGAAATATAACCATGAAGGTACAAAGCTCCCTTTTACAATATGTATTTTAAATTGGAGCTAGAGAAATCAATAATCCAAAATAATAAGTACCATGGTATTTGGAAAATATTTGGATTACCAGTTTGGAGAATCCCAACTAATTAAATTTTGTAAACATACGTAGCGCAATAGGAGCCCTGTAGATGAACTGGTGGTAACTAGATATACCATGAGAGACCCTCCAGGAACCTGCTCTTGTGTAGATCTTGGTGCATACTCACTAGGATCCTGGAGGAGCTGGGCTGCAATGGAGATGAGGCGCCTCTCACCACTAGAAATTCCCCCAAAGGCTTGTTTCCCAATCAACTTGTTAGCAATATGGCTGAGGTTCATTTCTGCCATTACTGCCTCCACCTGCAAGACACACAAAGCCCAGGCAGGACTAAGAGCATTACTTGTTCCATTTTATGAAATTTTGCCCAAAAGATCCATCACACACCCCTGTGGGAGTCAGGAAATCAGTAGAATTGTAATAGAAGTCAAATCAAGTTGAAATGGGTTCTTTCCTGCCATCACAGAGGAAGGATCCCCAAACCAGCTCACATTGTTTCTTGCCCTTGGTTATGTGATGCCAAATTCATGCAAATTTCTTTGCATCCTTTGAACCTGCTACAAAGTTGTGAGGAAAAATTCTTAGAGAGCTTTATCCTTGCAGAAAAATAGTCATGATAGCCAAGATAGCCCTCCAAATGGGTGTGAGATCAGGGTCAGAGCTAAGGGTATGAGCTGAACCAGGAAGAGGGCCAGAATTGAAACTTTGAGATGGCTTTTGCATTCTCTTTAGACTTTAATGAGCCTTTGAAAGTGAGGAGCAAGTGAAGTAGGGGTACATGAGTATATGTAGGGAGGAAGAGAAGGATTGCAGATATCACTGGAGGTTGCTGAAGTCTCTAAGCCACCACCTCCCAGTTATACCTTTACTTACCCTGCTGCTCTTTGATTCTCCCTAGAGAAAAGAAGCTGCAGGTTTCTCTGAGGCTGGGTCCTTTGAGCATCACTGGGAAATGAACTCTTCAGCCAAGACCTTGTAAGAGCTACTCACCCTTTTTTGGAAGAAGTCTTTGGAGCCCTCACGAATGGCCAGTTTTGCAGTATAGGACAACGTCTCTTGTACTGTGAGGTTACTCAGCAAGGTTTCATTCTATAGCAGTGGTAGGGCAGAGGAATGAATGAATGAATGATAAAAAGCATTTATTAAGCACTTACTATGTGGCAGGCACTGTATTGAACACTGAAGATATAAAAAAAAAAAGCAAGACAATTCTTGCCATCCAAGACTTCCTCCCTAATTCCCACTCGAATCAATAGATTCCCCCACAATATGGCTGATTACTACTCTCAGGATTCTAGGACCCTAAGGAGCTGGGCTTCCAAAACTGTCTGTCACGAGCCCCCAGCAGTATCTTTCCGTTAACAATCAGACATAGTTAGCTTTTTCAGCAAAGGTATTTTCTGAGATGGTACATTAAGAAGAATAATTATAAAATATTAGAATTTAAGCTTTAAAAAAGACATCAGATTTTCAGGGTTCTGCTTCAGCTCTGACTATTATACTTTGTGGGTTCGAGATCAGAGAAGGCAGAAACCCTACCTGAAGGGCATAGGAGAAGCAATCTTGAAATTCCTCACTTTTCAACTGTTGCCCGTTCACACATACTTCTCCCAGGAAGGTACCTTTGCGTCTTAATCTGCCAGATATGGCATCTAGCAAAGTCGTTTTTCCCGAACCTGTAAAGGCAGAAGAAACACCCTCATCCACCTACTTTCTAGGGATTGCATTTATTGTTGGCTGTAAGAATTCATTGCCAACCAAGATGAACCAAAACTAAGCAAAAACCAAAACCCTTTTCAGTCCATCCCAGACAACTCCCAAACCCTTGCCTGCTACAAAGATGCTTTAGCTGCAATGGCCACTAATCTCTTCTTGACTTCTGCTGCTAACTCATGTATCAAACAGAACTGAGGGCAGAAGCCATATTCTTTTACCAGGATACAAACTATGGTATGAGGAAGGATATGCTGCTAGTGCTTTTTTAAAGGGTTGGTTCTGAGTTAAAAGTCTTGGATCTGACACCAGTTGTGTGATACTGACAAAATTTCCTCATCTTTCTATGCCTCAGTTTTTTGGTCTATAAATTGGAGATAATTTTATTTGTATTATTTACCTCTTAGGGCTGTTGTGAGAACAAATATCACACCTTAAATTGATGTATGATATAAATAGTACTAATTGTTGTTTTGGGTCATTTTTATTGGGTTATTGGTTTATGGGGGAGGGATTAGAAAGAAGGTGCATACTGCAATGGATGGTGCTGAATTTGGACTGAGAGGAGACAGCGGTCAAATCCTGCTGTTGTGATCAAGGGCAAGTCACTTGATATTTCTGAACCTCAGCCAACTCACCTAGATGCTTCCATTAAGTTTTAGACTATCAGGCTGATGGGGCACTAACATTTCCTTCTGCCTTTAAATTTGTCTGAGTCAGTGGCAAAGATGTGGGACATTGACTTGTGAGCAATTTGAAACAGAAGTTTTGTTCTGTCCACAAGCCTGCATTTGGTGCTACAAATTTTACATGTCCAGAAATAATAAGAGGTACTTACTGTTCCTAAGAGGACTGCTTCTATAAACTTGCCTGAAGTTTGTTTGTGGTGAGAAAGTATTTTTTCATTGTTTTCTCTAAGTCCTGTCCATGGGATCGGGGGAGGGTTGGGGAGGGATGTCTAGGATAATCTCTCATTTGGGCTAAAAGTCCAGAGTCTGCTATTATCAATGAGCTCAGAAATGTAGAGGAGAGAATGAAGAAGGGGAATCTCAGAGGTTTCCTGCTACTGTGGAAACAAGGGAGTAGCTATCATTCAACATGTACTTAGTGAGTATCTACTGTTTTATTATTATTATTTTAAGCTTAAATACAAAATGAGAAAAGAAAAAATTGCCATGTACACAGTAGACTGTGAAAGATGATTCAATACAAGACAATAAATTTCCATTTCAAGAAAACCTATATAATAAATACACATTGTTTTCAAAGCTGTCCAGCTTTTCTTTACTTCCTTCTAGGCTTTCTTTTGTTCTCTGCTGTACACTTTTTACTTTATTTTCCCCCCTTGCTCCCTCCTCTCACCCTAAAGAAGGCTACAGTTAGGCATGGAAATAAATACATATGCATAGATATCTATAATCATACACATGTATGTAAGATTGTACCATGCTTATTTCCTCCTGTCATCTGTTTCTCAAAAAGTGCATAGCATCTTCCTTTAAGTCTTTCCATGTTTTTCTAAATCAAGTGGCTCATCATTTCCTACATCACAGCCAATATTTCAACCCAATCACATCCTATCTGAAAGATTGTCTATGAAAGTTTTCTGCATTGCTTCTATTCTTGGCCACATAGGTTTTATTTATACAAGAAAATTTTTTTGAGTATCTTCTTTATGAAAGACATCGTATGAGGTCCATCAAAGGATATAGAGATGAACCCTGCCTTCAGTAAAGTGACAGTCTATGAAAATATGCTCCACATATGGAGTGAAGTTTCCTGAGCCAACTTATACAAGCCCCCTAAGGTGATAAAACTAATAACTAAGAATTTTGAGAAGCAGTGTGGTATAGTGGATAGACACCTAGCATCCTAGTCAGGAAGATCTCTGTTTAAGTACTTCCTCTGAGACATCATGGCTGTGAAGGCTGGAGGAAGTCATTTATCATCCAGGTGCCCCTGAGTAATTTCTTAAGAGCATAAATTGCAGAACAGCTGGTGATCTGTATTGGCACAGGGAATTTCCTCATGGGAAGTTCCTTATATCCATGAAATCATAGATCTGGGCAGAAAAAAAACAAAAAACCCTAAAGGTCACGAGACATTGATTTACAGATTTTTAAAGACTTGGGACATCTAGGTGGTTCAGGGGATAGAGTGCTAGGCCCGACCTCAGGAAGACTCATCTTTGTGAGTTCAAATTTAGCTTCAGACGTTTGCTAGCTGTGTAACCCTGGACAAATCACTTACCTCTGTTTGCCTCGGCTTCCTCATCTGTTACATGAGTTGGAAGAAGGAAATGGCAAACTAGTATTTTTGCCAAGAAAACTCCAGATGGAGTCACAAAGAATCTGATGAAACTGAAATTTCTAAACAACAACAAAGAATATAGGCTGCTCCCCCAACTATTGCTTGCTACCAGTTAAAGCTGTACCAGAGATGGGAAGAATGGTGTTGCTACAGTAAGATGCTAGTGAAACTTCTGAATTTTAAATTCAATATTATGCTTCTTCAGTGCTTCAAGAATTGATGGGACAATTTATAGAATTCCATGAAACTTGTAAAGAACAGTTAGTAGCCATAATTCACAAATCATTCTCAAAACTTGAGAAAGAAAGCACTCTACTAGATTTCTTTTATGAGACAAATATAGCCTTAATACTTAAACCGGGGAGAGATAAAACACAGAAAGAAAACTATAGGTCAATATCGTTAATGAACATTAACTCAAAATTTTAAACAAAATCATAAATTTATCAAAGAAATCATTCATTATAATTCAAGTGGGATTTATACCAGGGATTCAAGGATGGTTCAACATTAGGAAAACAATCAACATAATCATCAAAAATCCAAAACTTCATGATCATCTTTATAGATGCAGAAAAAAACCTTTGACAATATGCAACACTTAAAAAAAAATACAAACAACCTACAACATATAGGTAAAGAAGGACTCTTAAAAATACCGTAAGCTGGATCTATCTAAAATCGAAAACAATCATCATGTGCAGTGGGAATATGCTAGAACCTTTTTCAATAAGTACAGAAGTGAAGCAAGGATGCTTACTCTCCCCACAATTATTAGATATAGTTGTCAAAATGCTAGCAATAGCAATAAGACAAGAGAAAGAAATTAAAGAAATAAAGATAGATTAAAAAGAGATAAAGCCATCTCTACTGATGACATGAGGGCTTACTTGGAAAATCCTAAGGAATCGGTAAACATACTAATTGAGAAAATAGCTTCTTCATCAAAGTAGCAGGATACAAAATAAATCCTCAAAAATCTATAACATTTCTACATAATAACAAAACACAAGAAGCAGTAATAGAAAGGGAAATCCCATTTCAAATAACTACATAATATATGAGATATTTGGGGATTAACCTCCCAAAGCACACAAAAGACTTGTATAGTTTAAAGACAAAGTACTCATTGGAGAGGTAAAGAGGAATTTGAATAGCTCGAGGACTATTCAGTGCTTAGTGTCAAAATAGTAAAAGTAGTAATACTACCAAAATTAATTTAGGCTTTTAATTGTATAGCAATCAAATTACCAAGGAGATACTTTGCAGAACTTGATAAAATAACAAAACTCATTTGGAAAAACAAAAGATTGAGAATATTAAAAGAAATTATGAAAGAATTTAGGATGAATAGCACTTCCAGAGTTCAAACTATATTGTAATGCAGCAGTTATCAAAACCACCTGGTACTGACTAGAGAATGGAAAGATAGATCCATGGATAATATTAGACAAGAGAAATTCCGACACAATAGAACTCAATAACCCAGTGTTCAATAAAGTGGAAAAGGTAAAATTACCTAGGGAAAAACTCCTTATTTGATAAGAAAAAAAAACCACTAGGAAAACTGAAAAGCATTCTGACAGAAATTAGACTTCGACGTTGGTCTTATGCCACATTCCACAATATATTCTAAATGAATCTGCAACCATAATATTAAAGATTCTACTAAAAAAAAAATAGAAGACAAGCAGATCATATACCTCTCACAACTATGGTTAGGAGATGTATTCTTAACCAAATAAGAGATAGAAGCAGTTACAAAAAGATAAAAATAGTTTTAATTACTTGAAACTGAAAAGCTTCTGCATAAACAACATTAATGAATCTAAGATAATAGGAGAATTGGTCAAATGGGAAAAGATATTTATATCAAATTTCTCTGATGAGAGTTTGGTATCCAAGATATATAAATAATAACTATATATGAGACTAATAAGCCATTCCCTAACAAATACATTTTATAATCAAATGATATGAACAGATAGTTCTTAAAAGAACTGCAAAATATTCACAACCACATGAAAAAATGCTCCACATCACTAATAATAAGAGAAATGCAAACCATGACAACCATGAAATTATATCTCACACCCTGGAAATGGCAAAAATGTCAAAAACTAGCAATAGTCAATGTTGGAGCAGTTGTAGAAGAATAAGCACAGCACTACATTGTTAGTGGAGCTGTGAAATGGTACAGTCATTTTGGAAAGCAATTTGAAATTATGCAAATAAAGTGATAAAAATGTCCATACTCTGATCCAAATGCTTCATTACTAACTTCATACCCCAAGAAAGCCATTGATAAGCAGAAAAAAAATCTCAATATTTATTTATAGCAGCACCAGTAAGCTGCCAGGTCCCTATGACCTCCAGCACTGCCAATCACCCTTTACCCCACCCCCTCAACACAGTGCCAGACAGGAAGGTCCCCTGTGGGCCTCAGTACAACATCAGTACAACATCAGTACAGCAACATCAGTACAGCACCAGGTAAACAGTCAGGACCTGCAGTCACCGGCACAAGAAGTCTGAGAAAGAGCACCTTCCACCCTGGGATCAGAGTTCAAATTTAAAAGAAAGGAAAAAGGTAACAAAAAAAAAAGATGAGAAGAAAACAACAAAAAAAGAATCTGACCATAGAAAGTTATTATGGTGTCAGGGAAATTCAGAAAAGGACAATATCAAAATACCTATGAGCAAAACCCCAAAGAAAAATAGAAAGTGGTCTCAAGCCCAGAAAGAACATATGGAAGATCTCAAAAAAAGAACCTAAAAAATCTTTTAAGAAGTAGAAGAAAAATTGGGAAAAGAAATGAGAAAGGTGCAAAAGAATTATGAAAAAAGAGTCAACAGTTTGGAAAACTGCTTAAAAAGTAGTCTTGGCTAAACGGAAAAGGAGAGGCAAAAATCCACTGAAGAAAGCAATTCCTTAAAGAGTACAACTGGCAAAATGGAAAAGAATACAAAAGCTTGTTGAGGAAAACAGTACCTTAAAAGTCAGAAATGGGCAAGTGAAAGCTAATGACTCTATGAGACATCAAGAATCAATCAAAAATCAAAAGAAGGAAAAAAATGGAAGAAAATGCAAAATACCTCATTGGACAAAAAAACCCAAAACAACTGACCTGGAAAACAAAACCAGAAGAGACAATATCAGAAGCACTGGACTACCTGAAACCCATAATCAAAAGGAGGACCTGGACAATGTCTTTCAAGAAATTATCAAGGAAAAGTCCCCTGATGTCCTGGAACCAGAGTGCAAAATAGACATTCAAAGAATCTGTTAATCACCTTAAGAAAGAGATCCCCAAATAAAATTTCCAAGCAACATTACAGCCAAATTTTATAACTATCAAGTCAAGGGAAAAAATACCACAAGTGGCCAGAAGGGAACTATTCAAATATTAGAGAGTCGCAATCAATATTACACAAGACTTGGCGGCTGCAACATTAAAGGATCTGAGGTCATGGAACATGATATTCTGGAAGTCAAAGGAGTTAGGACTACAACCAAGAATCACTTACTCAGCAAAATTAAACATAATACATCAAGGGGAAAAAATGGTCATTTAATGAAATAGAATGATTTCAAGATTTCAGAAAGAGAGGACCAGAATTAAACCAAAATCTGACCTCCAACATAAAGACCCAAGAGAAGCATAAACAGATAAAAAGGGAAGAGAAGACATAAAGTATTCAATAAAGTTAAACCAAATGATAAAATGATACTTGTAATTCTTAAAAATTATATCATTAATAGTATAGATAGAAGGAATATAGATAAACAGAGGGTACAGATATAAGGTGAACTTCAGGTAATAACAAAAAAATTTAAGGGATAAGAAAAAGTACAATGGGTACAGAAGGAAGGGAGAGGTAGGATGGGGCAAATTATTTCACATGAAGAAGTACTAAAAACCTATTACAGTGGAGGGGGAAATAGGAGAGTGAGCAAGGAGCATCACTTGAACCTTACTCTCATCAGAATTGGCTCAAAGAGGGAATAATATACACAAGCAGTTGAATATAGTAATCTACCTCACCCAAAAGGGAACTATGAGGGGAGGAGATCAAGTAAGAGGGGATGGGAACTGACAGAAAGGAGGACAGATTAGGGGAGGTGGTAGATAGAAGCAAAACACTGGTGAGGAGAGAAAGTGTGAAAGGAGAGAGAGGATAACAGGAGGAGGAATAGGATGGAAGGATATACACAGTAATCATAACTGTGAATGCGAATGAGATGAATTTTCCCATAAAACAGAAGCAGATCACAGAATGGATCAAAAACCAGAATCCTGCATTCTTTTTGGATCATAATGAAATAAAAAATTATGTTCAACAAAGGGCAGTGGAAATATAGATAAAAAAATTAATTGGAAACTAAATAATCTAATCTTAAATAATAAGTGGGTCAAAGTATAAATCATAGAAGTAATAATTTCATTAAAGAGAATGACAATGAGACAACATGTCAAAATATATGAGATGCAGTCAAAGTAGTACTTAGGGGAGATTTTGTTTCTCTAAATTCTTACATCAACAAAATGGAAAAAGAACAGATCAGTGACTGGGCATGGAACTAAAAGAAACTAGAAAAAGAACAAAAAATCCCCAATTGAGCACTAAATTGGAAATCTGAAAATCAAAGGTAAGATTAATAAGACTGAAAATAGGAAAACTATTGAGCTAATAACTAAATCTAAACAACAACAATATGATAGATAACCCATTGGTTAATTAGATTTTAAAAAAGAAAGAAGAAAACCAAAAATGAAAAGGGTGAAATCACCATCAATAAAGAACAAATTAAAGTAATCATTAGAAAATATTTGGCCCAGTTATATGCCAGACAATCTCAGTGAAATGGATAAATACTTATAAGAATATAAATTACCCAGATTAATAAATCAGGAAATAGAATGCCAAAATAACCCTATATTAGAAAAAGAAATTGAACAAGACTTTAATGAACTCCCTAGTGAAAAATACCCAGGGTCAGAGGGATTCACAAGTGAATTCTATCAAACATTTAAAGAATAATTAATTCCAATACTACATAAATGAACTGACTACATGGAGTCCTGCTAAACTTCTTTTATGATACAAATATGTGCAAAGAAGAGCTAAAACAGAGAAAGAAAATTATAGACTAATTTCCCTAGTGAATATCATTTTTGAACAAAATACTAGCAAGGCGATTTTCACTGTAATTTATCACAAGGATGAATATTCTATGACCAGGTAAGATTTATACCAGGAATGCAGGGTTGGTTCAATATTAGGAAAACTATCAATATAATTGACCATATCAATAAGAAAATCAACAGAAATTATATGATTATCTCAATAGATGCTGAAAAAGCTTTTGACAAAATATAGCACCCATTCCTATTAAAAATACTAGAGAGAACAGGAATAAAAGGAGAGTTTGTTATAAGATAAGCAGAATTTCTCTAAAATCATCAGCAAGCATTATCCGTAATGGAGATAAGCTAGAAGCCTTCCCAGTAAGATCAGGGGTGAAGCAGGAATGTCCATTATCACTGCTATTATTCAATATAGTACTAGAAATGTTAGAGCTAAGACAATAAGAGAAGAAAAAGAAATTGAAGGAATTAGTGTAGGCAGTGAGGAAACAAAGCTATTACTCTTTGCAAGTGATATGATAGTATACTAAGAGAACCCTAGATTATCAACTAAAACAAAATTACTTGAAATAATTAACGTCTTCAACAAAGTTGTAGGACATAAGTTAGACCCACATAAATTATTCATATTTCTTTATACGATCAGTAAAGCCCAGCAGCAAAAGATATAAAGAAAAATTCCATTTAAAATAACTGTAAACAATATGAAGTACTTAGGACTCTACCTACCAAGACAAACCCAGGAACTATATGCACACAATTACAAAACACTTTTCACACAAATAAAGTCATATCTAAATAACTGGAAAAATATCAATTTGGGTAGGCCAAACCATATGGTAAAAATGACAATGATTCCCAAACTGATTTACTTATTCAGTAGCATACCAATCAAACTACCAAAAAGTTATTTTATAGAGCTAGAAAAAATAATAACATCTGGAAGAACAAAATGTCAAGAATATAAAAAAATACAAAAGGAGGTCTAGCAATGCTAGATCTGAAACTACATAATAAAGCAGTGATCATCAAAACTATCTGATACCGGCTGAGAAGTAGAGTGGTGGATCAGCGCAGTACACAAGGCACTGTAGTCAAGGACCATAGTAATATAGTGTTTGATAAGCCCAAAGACCCCAGCTTTGGGGATTAAAAACTCACTGTTTGACAAAAACTACTAGAAAAACTTGAAAACAATAGAACACAAACTAGGTATAGACTAACATCTCAAACCATACACCAAGATAAGGTAAAAATGGGTGCATGATTTAGACATAAAGGGTGACACCATGAGCAAATTAGAAGAACAAGGAATAATCTACTTGTCAATCTATGGGGAGGGAAAGAATTTGTGACCAAATGAGATAGAGAGCATTATAAAATACAAAATAAATAATTTTGATTATTTTAAATTTAAAAGTTTTTATACAAAGAAAACTGATACAACTAAGATTAGAAGGAAAACAGATCTTTATAGTACTTTACAAAGGAAATGATCTTTACAGCAAGTATCTCTGGTAATGACCTCATTTCTCAAATGCATGGAGAACTGAGTCAAATTTATAAGAATGCAAGCCATTCTCCAACCAATAAAAGGTCAAAGGATATAAACAGGCAGTTTTCAGATGAAAAAATCAGTTATCTATAGGCACATGAAGAAGTGCTGTAAATAACTTTTGATTAGAGAAATGCAAATTTAAATATCTAAGGTACCACCTCACACCAGCAGATTGGCTAATATGACAAAAAAAAAAGGGAAAATGATGAATATCCTTTTTGGGACACTGGTGCCCTGATGGTGGAGTTGTGAACTTATCTAACCATTCTGGAAAGCAATTTGGAGCTATGCCTAAAGGATAACTGTGCATACCGCGTGTCCCAAAGAGATCATAAAAAAGAGAAAAGGACATACATGTGCAAAAATATTTATAGCAGCCCTTTGTGTGGTGGCAAAATATTGGAAACTGAGGGAAATGCCTATCAATTGGGGAATACCTGAGCAAGCTGTGGTATATGAATGTAATGGAATCCTATCGTGCAATAAGAAATGATGGACAGATTTCAGAAAATCCTGGAAAGACTTGTACAAACTTATGCAATGTGAAATGAACAGAACTATGAAAACATTGAATATAGCCTCAGCAACATTGTGTGATGATCAGCTATGAATGACTCGGTCACACAATGATCCAAGACAAGTACAAAGGACTCACAAAGGAAAATGCTATCCATATCTAAGTAAAGAGCTGAGAGCCTCCGAGTGCAGCTCGAAGAAGCATTTTTTCCCACTTTGTTCTTTTCATGGGTTCTTTGTTTCCTTCTTTTGCATCTGTGACTAATATGAAAATAATTTTTACATGATAGTACATGTGTAAACCACATCAAACTGCCTACCATTTTCAGAAGAAGGGAGGGGAGGGAGAAAAATTTGAAGCACAAAATCTTGTAAAACTGAATGCTAAGAATTTTCTTGACATGTAACTGGGGAAAAATAAAATACTGTAAAAAAGATAACAATATATTCTTAAAATTTAAAGAAACGATTGCTCAGATTCCCTTGATAAAATATAATAGGAAATCCATCCTATATTTAGCCAAAGAATAAGCTCTGAGTGGATCAGAGTCAAGCTTGGCTTTTTAAAATAATAACCATTAATCAAAATATCTCCCAGGTTATACTATATTAGGTCCTTTACAATCAGGAATTTCCCTCTGCTCTCCAACCCAAGGTCTTCCTGTTGTAATTTAAGCCTCAATTCACTTTTCACCACTAGCCACATCACCACCAGCTCCTTACTCTTCTTCATACTGTTGGTTTGACAATTAGAACATTTCCAACTTACCAGAGCTTCCTAAAATCCCCAGGATCTGCCCACTCTCAACATACAGGGAGATGTCTTTGAGGATCTCTCTGGTCCATTTTTTCCAATATGAACCAATGTCCCACCAAGGGCCAACACGCTCGCTTGAAAGGAAACAATGTTGGGGTCAAGGTAGCACTGAGTACCAGCAAAGAGACACTTCTAATTTTTCAACTTCCATTCATTATCTCAGAAGCATCTTGACTCCTGTAGCACATCCAGTTTGGTCCTTCCCCCAAACCTGCCCATGATCATTGGGCCTATTTGTTTTGTGTATATGTGTAGCCTGGCCCAGTGGAGAAAGCTAGGCTTTGAGTGGGCATAGATTGACTCTGATTGAAGCAGGATAAGAGAGGAGCAACCATCACTGGCCACTTCCATCTAGCCCCAAATTTTGGTAGCAAACCTTCTTCTAGAGGAGGTAGACTCTGCTGGATCTATTTGCACTTCCATTTTCCCCCCAGACTCCTCCACCCATTTAGGGAGGAACCCTTGGCATGTTGCCTTCATGCACTCTTGGCTATTAGCCACCTACCTTCTAACATCACTGTCAACAGCCCAGAACCTAGAGACCAAGGAATGGGAGCAGAAATGGAACCCAGAATTTCCTGTGCTTCTCTGTTATGTTCTTATTCCTACACCACAGATTCCCATCACATTCTTAGTACATCCACCCATGGGGAGAGCCAAGAAAGGTCCCAGCTCAAAGTAGTAAAGAAAGGCAGAGTAGATCTCCATTTATCCCTTACCTGATGGTGTAGGAAACCTGGTGAATGCTTAGCCTATGGCAGGGTTGCATGGATGCTGAAGCAGCTTCCTCTGGAGGGTTCTGGTTGCTGTTCCAAGTCTCATTTCTTGTGCCCCTTATGGCTGTTAAAAGTTGGTTCCTCATCACTAATGAGGCAATGAAGACTGGTAGTTTCTGAGGCAGCCTTCTGCTGGTAAGCAAATACAGCAAAAAGTAGCAACAACCAAGTCACAGAATGCTTTGTTGGGCTCACAAAATGCCAATGAAGAGGAAGCCAGGGGCACCCTGCTTTCTCCTGATCAGTCTCCCAACAGTCTCCCAGGGTAAGGGGGAGCATGGGCCTGGCCAGAGTTTTCTTTATCAGATGTACCTTTAGCCAGGAAATTTTCCTTATCTCTAGAATAGAAGAAAATGCCTGCGTGTGCCAGTACTCTGCCCCCTGAAACATTTGGATAGCAGAGGGTAGATAGCAGGTAGAATCAGGGCCAGCTGGATTCAAGCAAAAGAGAAGGGAATCATCAACTCTAAAGGGTAGCTAGCCCATCCAAGAATCATAAGACAGGAGGAAAGAAGCAGGTGCCACCCTACCAGGCATCATGATTGAAAACCTCCAGAGTGAGATGAAGAATGTCTCTAGCGAGGAGGATGTCTCGGTAAGTGAAGTCTTGTACAGTTATGTCTGTTTGCTTAGAGTCTCAGAGAGTTTATCAACAGGAGAGCCAGCCTTACCGGCTGGAGCAACTCTACTGTCCTTGAATCCTCCTAAGACCTTTATATGTGGTCACACCATCAAAGTCTATCCCCTGTGGCAACACAGGAATGAAAGGTGGCTCAAGAGAACTCTGGAGTTGGTTTAAGGCTTGGGCTGGGTAACTGAACATTCTGAACCTGCCCCAGGCAGTGGGTGATGATTATTTTGTGTTTGGGTCAGTAGCTAGAGGAATGGAGCTGATGGAGGAATCCTCCACCCAAACATCCCTGATTTTGTTTTATGCTTTTAGAAGCAAAAGTGGGAAATATGCCGGAGGGTGAGACTGTGGATTAAGATAAAGAAAAGGTCTTTTGCTGGATCAGTTTCAAAATGATAAGTCTTAAAATGTCTCCCATAGATCATAGGCAGAGCAAAAAGTAAGGGAAAGTTCACTACCTGGGGCTTGTTTTCAAAAAGGGAGAAGAGAGAGGAAACGGGAAGCAATCATCCACCCGAATTGTGTCACTTCTGTTTTTTCTGGCTGGTACACAAAGGCCTGATCTTCCACTTCCTTTTTGGGATATGGAAGAGACTAAATGTGAACAAGGATCGGAGGTAGAGGGACTTGGACCACCAGCACTCCGAGCACTTGGAGAAAGAGGGAGGGGTTTTGCACCAAAACCCACCTGGCTTTAATTAATAATAATAATTATAAAAATAATAATAATAAGAGCAGCTAGCTTTTGTTGAGTGCTTTAAGGTTTGCAAAGCAGTTAACAAGTATCATCTCATTTTCTCCTGACTACAACCTTGGATGTAGGTGCTATTTTTATCTCTTTTATAGATAAGGAAATTGAGTCAGAGAGGGGTTAAGTGACTTGCCCAGGGTCATGCAACTATTAAGTGTCTGAGGTCAAATTTGAACTCAGGTTTCCTGACCTCAGGCCCAACACTCTATCCACCACACTACTTAGCTGTCATAGGATCATATACCTGGAACTTGAAGGGACCGTGGAAGCCAAGTCATACAACCCTCCCTGTCCCACCACCACTTCTGACTTTAGCATCTGGTCCCTTAGGATGAGCACTGCCATTTCTAGCCTCCTTTTCCCTATGGAAAGTCTTTGGCGGAGGCCCTATGATGCCAGTGGGGAAAAATGCTCAATTGAAAATCAGAAAACACCAAGGTCTGAGTTCCAGCTCATCCCCTCCGTGTATGATCTCTGACAAGTCACCCAACCTCTATGGTTTCTCATCTATAAAATGAGTGGTTTGGATGACATGATATGAGACAGAGGAGTTAAAGGAATGCTTGATTCAGAGTCAGAGGACTTAGGCTCAAATCATGACTATGACGCCTCTATGTGGCCCTACACAAGTCAACTGAGCCTCAGTTTCCTCATTTGTCAAATGAGGGTGCCCATTGAAGATCTAACAATGAGTCTTTCTTGTCTGGGTGCTCTTGGATAGAGGTCTCCAAAGTGAGGGCACCTGCAAGGGGTGATGGGATGACCCATGGGGTTGCTAGACCTATAGAAGATATGAAGATGGGTGGCATCCCATCCCCCACATAGCATTTAGTTTAGGGGCTTGTCTCTAACACAAACCCTCCACCTCCTTCACCTATTATTGCTCAACACACCTTTTTTCTTCCTTCTCCAAATATTCTGAAAGTTCTTACCTTTTCTTCCATTCTGTACTACCAGGCATCATGATGCCCACTCAGGACAGTGTGTATGTGCATGTGTATGTGTATATGTATGTGTGTATTTGTGCACATATACATACATACACACATGCACACATATAATATATACATACATATCTGTGGGTGGATAGATGTGTTTTCCTGTCGTTTTTTTACACCCCCATAGATTTTCCCAGTATTCCTCCCCCTCCCCCTCCCAGAGAACCATTCAATACAACAAATAGTATCTTTTAAAAGCAAAAAAAAAAACAGATGAAAAAAATCAACACAACCAATCAATACATTTAAAAAGGCAAATAATGTGCAATATGCAAACAGTTATAGACCTCTCACCCACACAAAGGGGTGCATTTTCCCCACCAGGACAGTGAAAAAGTCTGACCGTGAGCCAAATACCCACAAAGCTTTCGGGTACTCCTAGGACGATCCCCCCTCTTCCCTAACATAGCCTGACCCTGTGGCCAGGTCACCTTGTACAGAGTCACCCTTTGTCTGACTCTGAACCTGAGGGCAGTGGCCCTTAAGTTCCTCACCTCCACCCCCGCTTTCAATTTCAAGAGCAAGCTTCAGTCCATCTATGGGCTCCAATCTATGTTTCAGATCCCATTATCTTTCCTTACCTCCAACCTGCCCTCTTCAAAACTTACCCTTGCAGTCCCGCAGGTTTATAACCTGTGGCATCCTCCACTCCTCTCCCTCCAATTGCTGTCCAGATCTTGTCATTTCTACCTCCACAACATCTCTTGTATCTGTCCCCTTCTCTCTACTCATATAAACATCATCCTGTTTCAGCACTTCTTACCTGCTGTTACTATTCAGTTGTTTTTCAGTCATGTGTGACTCCTTTTGGGGGTTTTCAGGGCAAAGATACTGAAGTGGTTTGACATTTCCTTCTCCAGTTCATTTTACAGATGAGGAAACTGAGGCAAAGAGCATTCAGTGACTTGTCCAGGGGTTACACAGTTAGAAAGTGTCTGAGGCCAGATTTGAACTCAGGAAGATGAGTCTTCCTGTCTCCAGGCATGGCACTCTATCCACAAATGGCCTCTTAACTGGTCTCCTTACCTCATCTACCCTCTCCAGTTCCTCTTCCACAGGGCTGCCAAAATGATTTTCCTAAAATACAGATCTGATTCAATAAACTCCAGGGGGTCCCTGTGACGTCCAGAATTAAATATAAACCCCTCTGTTTGACATCTAAAACCCTTTGCAGCCTGGTCCCAATCTACCTTTCCATCCTTCCTGGTCATTACTCCTACACTTTGGGGGTCAGCCAAATGAGTCTTGCAGCTGCTTTTCCTACATAACATGCCCGTTCCCACTGCCTCTGCACGGATTGTTCCGTTTCCCACCTAGGACTCACTTCCTCCTCCCGGCTCCTTCTAGAACCTTTGTCTCCTCAACCCAACCTCTGTCTTCTAGACAAAGTCTCTCCTGGTGTCCCCAGGTCCTAGAGCTCCCCAACCCAAAATGCTTGCCTTTATTTTGGTTCTGGATTCTGTAAATGCTTATTCTTTCCCCTAAGAGATGGAGGCAAGGACAGTTTTACTTGGGTCTTTTTATCCCAAGGACCTAGCAGAGTGCCTGATGCATAATGATGCTAAATAAAGACTTGGAGGGGGATTCAGTGGCTGGTGAAAGAACCTTCCAGATCCATGGAATACGACACCCATTTGAGAGATGACTCTCCTTTGTTTCAAGATTTCCAAGTTTTACTGAATCTCCAAATTCATAAAATAAGTTTGATGATTGAAGCAACCCATAGAAGAAATATTGATCAAAGATAGGAGGAGGTTGCATGGCATATTTGATTGTAAACTGACCTTGCAGCTTTAGAGACATGGGTTCAAATCCTCTTAATACATAGTCATTTTTGACCATGGTCAAGTCCCCTTAACCTTTCAGTGCTCCAAGGAACTCTGGAAGCTTTCAAGTCTCAAGAGCAGGTGCTGGTAGATACAGGCTCCTATGTCAAAGAAATCACAGATTGGTGTCAGAAAATAAAAAGCAAAATAAAAAATAAGAAACTCAACCCAGTGGAAAATAGAAAATATAGTAAAAATAAGACCAATGTTATGAAATTCTCATGATCAAGGTTGGATCTGAAGAAGCCTGTGTGAGTGGAATGTTGCCTATAACATCATGCTTCTCCATGAGTTGGTTAATTTTGCTGAATTACTTTCCTTCCTCCCAGCCTTTTTCTATTCCTTGTTACAAGGGGTGATTCTCTGGGAGGGGGAGATGGAAAAGGATACTCTGACAAATGTAGATCATTATAAACACTGGATATGTCAATAAAATGCATTTTTAAGATAGATGAGATTGAGATAAAGACAAAAACATTTATTGCATTGTAGACTCTATTTGGAAAAAAAATGCAAATATTTCACCATGAAGTATTTGCTTGGCAAAGGATGTCAAAACAAATATACACAAACCCTCCGAAAACCTTTGCCCCTTGACCCCAAACATTACACTTGCCAACATTTCCTCCACACACAGGTTCACTGGTTATCTTTTGGAAGAGTGCTTAAGTGATGTCAAACTGAAAGCTGTTATGCATTTTTCTTTTCCAAAGATGAGCCTCAAATTTGCTGACTTTTTCTATAATGACAAGTAGCTGTCAGTAGTATGCTACCTACAAAATATTATTAAAAAGAAAAAGAAAATAACCCATTGAGTGCCTTCAAAGAAAAGGAGACATTAAAAAGATCCATCAACTACCTTTTATTTGTACATCACCTTTATTTCCTAATACATTCCTCTCTCTTCTCCCACCCAGAGAGTCATCTTTTGTAATAAAGAAGAAAACGGAACATTAGAAAAGATAACCAACACATCAATCACGTGTGACAATATGTGCTGTGATCCATACCCTTAGTTCCCCGCCTCTGCAAAGAAAGGAGGGGAATGGACACTTAGTTCTTCTTCGGGGCGAAGTTGGCCATTATAATTATACTATATTCAGTGTAAATGCTGTTGATGTTCTTTGCATTAACACTGTGGTGCTTACTGTTTTCCTGGTTCCATTTACTTTGCATCGGTTTTAAAAATGAACTGCCTCTCTGAATTTTTCCCATTTACAATTTCTTATAGTGCCATATTCTCTTGTCACAATCATGCAAAAAAAATCATAACAATTGCCAATATTTAATAGTACTTTGCAACATATTATCTCATTTGATTCTTGCAATAGCCTTGTGAGATTGGTACTATTACTATCCCCATTTTACAGATCTGTTTTGCCATTTCCCTGTTGGTACATAACAACAAAATATTTATAGAAGCACATTCTGTTAAGCAAGGAACTGAAAACAAAGTAAATGCCCATTGATTGAGGAATGGCTAGATAAATTGTGGCACATAAATGTCATGGAATATTACCATATTGCAAGAAACAAAGGCGCGATGATTATAGAAGCATGGGAACATTTGTGTGTATTCATCTTTCATTGCCGAAGAAGACCATACCATCAGGGAAATAACGACATGACTTGTTGAGTTCCCCAAAGATTTATGTCTGCATGAGATCTTTCTTCTGGGTGTGAATGAATGAGGTGGGAGCAAGGATGGTATGCACTCCATTTATTCTCAGCTAGCTCAGAGTATATATAGGCATTCTACTTCCATGTGTGCAAGAAGCTCGTATACACTGTGTGCTGAGCTTATGTGTTTGGCTGTTGCTGCTCTTGCTCAAGTTAGTTGTGAAGGTCAGTTACTGCATAAGGGTGGTCCACCACATAAGTCATGCAAGGACATGACGTCCCTAGAGATTTCTCCCGAGGACACCATGACCCTGATAACCAGAAAGTGCCAAACCCCTTCCAATGACTTCTACTTTACTTTGCTTTGAGTGAGGGAGGGCTGTGCAGGTCACCAGCCTCACTTCTCCTCCAGAGCCATCCGAATCCAGTGACCAGATATTCATCAGGATGACTGGAGATGACCCAGGATGAGGCAGTTGGGGTTAAGTGACTTGCCCAAGGTCACACAGCTAGTGAGTGCCAAGTGTCTGAGGTGAGATTTGAACTCAGGTCCTCCTGACTGTTGTTGCACTGGTGCTCTATCCACTGCACCACCTAGCTGCACCTATGGGAACATTTAAATGAAGAATGAAGTAAGCAGAGAGCCATGAAGAGAATGTATACAGTGTTGCCAACAAAGTAAAGAATAACCACCACAAAGCAATGAAAGAGGAATGTTGTAATGTAGTAAAGAACATGCCTGGACCCCAAGAAGACATATCCCCATAAGTCCTTTGCAGGAGGGAAAAGAAGCTCACAGGTGTGAAATGTTGCATACGCTGTTAGATTTTTTTGAGGTTTTAATCAAATTTATTGCCTTTTTTCTCTTCATGTTTTTCTTTCCTTTAAAAAAATTCTTAAAAGGAAATCCAGATGAGGCAAAAATACATTTTATCAATAAAAATCATTTAAATAATAACCAACATTTAATAGCCCTTCAAAGGTTGCAAAACACTTTATAAATGCTCTCATTTTAGCCTCACAACTATCCTGTGAGGTAAATGCCACAGCATCATCTCCATTTAACAGATCTGTTTAACCATCTCCAACTGATGGCATTCATGTTGTTTTCAGTTCTTTCTTTCCAGTTCAGCTACAGCAAAAAGTACTGCTATGAATATTTTGGCAGACATCTTATCTGTCTTTATATATTTCCCGATTGCTTTCCAGAATGGTTTGGACCAATATCCAGCTTTCCCAGAAGTCTCTCAGTATGCCTCTCCTCCCACTTCTCCTGTGTTGACTATTGCCATCTTTGCCAGTTTGTGAAACCCTCATAGTTGTCTTGATTTGGATTCCTTCATTATTAGTGATTTGGAGCAATCTGTCATGTGATTTTTAATAATTTTCAATTCTTTTGAGAACTGTTCATATCATTTGACCATTTACTTATCCATTAGGGAATAGCTTTTGGTTTCATATATATGTTACTTCTCAATATATCTTGAATACGAATGAATAAATGAATAACATTTTATTAAATGATTGTTATGTACCAAACACTGTATTAAGTTGAATGCATAAAAATACAAAAGCAACACACTCCCTTGCCTTAATGAGCCTATATTTGAATAGAGGAGACAACACATACATAGGAATGGTAGCCAGGAAAGAAAATTCTAATCTGGAAAGTCACAGAGATGGCATGTGGGATAGTAGGGCAGTCCACTGATGGGCCCTTTCCAGAGGCAGTGGTAGTCCCTGATTGAATTGATTATCATTCTCAGAGCAAGAGGTGTAGGGTGGCCAGTGTAGCCACTGATGGCCAACTCATCAATGAAAAGGAAGCTTCATGGTCCTAGTCTATTGGCTCAGGTCCTCTCAGCCAGGGGTCTCTGAAGGTCCAGTTTGGAGAGTGGAGATACAGCAGGTGGATATCTGGCAAAGAGGAGATATTGACAATTAATAAGAAGGTAACTGCTTTTAGAGGGAAAATGTACTATGGAAAGAATATTTTGAAAATGTATGTTTGGAAAGGTTTCCTTTGATATGTTATTTTGCTACTGAAAATGATGTGTGTTATCTATAAAAACTCATATTTATATACTTCTAAAATTTGGAGACTGAATTTTAAAAAAATCTTCCAAATGAGGCATTTGGTAAAGATATAAAAAAAGCAACATCTTTGGATTAATTTTCATGAATAATTGATTGACATCAGGGAAGATAGGAATTTACTAGGCAAATTTCAATGCAAACTTTTTCGTTATTGATGGGTGGGATTGAAAAATGAGAATCAAGGTTTAGTAAACTCAGTCCCAAATTTAGTTCTTTTACTTAGAGCTATGTCTTTGTGAGGTATTTTTTTTTTCAGTAAAACCATGGTTTGAAACAAACTGAACTTAAATCCATGCATATCCATATAAATTTATAAATAGATGTTTATATATCCAAGATATATGCTCAAAAAATGTTGAATGAGGAAAAATGCATGATAGAAAAAGTTTGGAGACTGATGCTGTAGCAAATGCTTTGGTGACCGCACCCTGGTACATCCCTCAGTGCCCGGGGCCTTCTCACCCTGGAATATCTCTTCGGTAATACAGGTCTCCTCCCAAGGGTGAGCTCCTTCTGAGTCCTCCCTCTGGGGGATGGACTCTAACCGCCCGTACTTCATTTCCTTCTCAACTATGCTTGACCCTAAGGACTTTCCCATCATGCACGTGGGGTCCCTTCTCCTCGCTTTTCAGCCCTATTTCTGTGCTGTCTCCCCACATTGGAATGTAGTCTTTTGGAGGGCAGGGTCTATCTTTGCTTTTCTGCAGTGATTCCAACAGTGCCTGGCACACTGATATTGTTCAGTCCAACTCTCTGTGGCCCCGTTTGGGGATTTCTTGGCAAAGATACTGGAGAGATTTGCCATTTCCTTCTCTAATTCATTTTACAGATAAGGAACTGAGGCAAACAGGGTCATTCTGGAAGTAAGTATATGAGATCAGATTTGAACTCAGGTCTTTCTGACTCCAGGCCTGAGGCTCTATCCACTGTACCACCTAACTGCCTGCCTGGCACATAGCAAGTCCCTAAAAACTGTTTGTTACCTAACTGCCAATGTGAAATGCAGCTACTCTTGTATTTTTTGAGTATCATTCCTTACCCAAGCTTAGAGATTTGATTAGAAGTTAAGAATCATAGCACAATAAGTATGGCACTTGCTACCTACAAATAAATTTACTTTTGCTTGTCTCCTGTGTCACATATCAGTAATTCAAGAGACATTCTGACAGCCATGCTGATTAAGATGTCAGTAGAATAGATATTTTAGTATTTTAGGAACACGGATAATTTGTCAAAACCTCAGGAATGAACCCAAGGCAAGTACTGCAGATTGCAATAGAGGCAATTCCCATCTTATGCAAAGGTTGCATCCTAAGAGATGACTCCTAAGATGGCTGTTTAGGAACTGGTACTCATTTTCTCATGGAAACCATGAAATAAAAGATAGCTAGATTCCCAAGCCAGCTAGCAAAAATTTATCTAACCCACAATGCAGCTGAATTCTAATACTAATAGGACTAGCCTGGGTTGTGGGTCCTGGGAGCAGGGTACTATACTGTGCAGGAAGGAGGAAAATGACAAGAAGTTTCTTCCCCATTTCCTGGATTCAGGACCAGGCACAGAAAAAAAGAATGTGCATTTTTTTTTTGTCTTTGGCATACTCCCACTTACCTTTCTATGTTCCTTTCTTTCTTCCCTACCCCCACTCCAGTGACCTCATGCTATCCTAAATCCCCCACTACAGCTCCCATCCACACCTGCCTAGCCTCCCTTCCAAAATGACTCACGCCAAAATGTCTTACCTGCCTTCTGATTGCAACTACAGTTCTCTCAGTACAGGTAATCCCAGTTTGGTATTAAGAGAGAAGGAATCTGAAAGAACTCCAAAAATCCTTATCTTTCTTTATGCCAACTACCGGTTCTGGTCTTTATTCTCACTGTGATTCCACCCCTCAGTACTTTGCTAGGCTATCATCCTTGTACTGGCTCTACTCTCCTTTCCTAATGTTTATCTCCCTGACAAAGCAGTTCAACTCTCAAATCCCTTTTCCCCTTGTCTTATCTCCCTTGTTTCTATTCAATGGAGTGAACCAAGGCTGTGCTGCTTGCTGCCATGCTTTTTAGCATGATGTTTCCAGTCAAACACCTTGGATGAGGATGACCATGGCCTCAAGGTCAGCTACCACACAGATAGTAAATTCTTCAATTTGAAAAGGCTACAAGTCAAGACCAAAGTGGAGGGAGTGTTGTCGCATGATTTTCTGTTTACAGATGACTGTGCACTCAATGCAGCCTCAGCTGCATTGCATGCAACAAAGTATGACGTGTTTCTCTACAGCTTATGCTAATTTTGGCCTAATAATTAACACCAAAAAAACACAGGTGCTCCATCAGGCACCACCACACCATCCATACAGGTGACAATCAGTTACAGCAAATGGAGAAGTTCGGAATTCTGTGGATAAGTTTATTTACCTTGGTAATGTACTTTCCAGGGATGTACACATTGATAATGAGGTTGAGGCACACATTGCCAGAGCTAGCTCAGTGTTTAGGAGGCTCTGAAGGAAAATGTGAGAGAGGAGGTATTAGACACATTTAATACGAATGAGAGTAGATCTTCCCCACTCTTTAATGGGCCTGCCCATTAAGGGAAGCTTGATTAGGGGAGGCCCACACCTTTCGTTACTTTTCTAATGAGGCACCGGTTCTCAAGGTTTGTGATGCCCTCTGGCTCTGAAAAATGTATAAATAATCTGAGGTGAGGTTTCATTTTTGGGCTTTCACATTGGAAGTGTTTGTTTGGCCAGATGAGACTTTGGGCAGCCACTAAGGAGCCCCCCACACCTTTGAAAACCCAAATACTCTCTCTGGTAACTATGTATGTATGATCAGGCAATTGGATCTGTCTATTGATCTGTGATGTATGTATTGCTTACGGTCAGACAGTTGGAAATCCTGTCTATTGGTTGATCTTTGTTTCTCTGTATTTTCTCTGAAGTTCAGGGTGCTGACTTTTCCCCCTGAACTAAGTGAATGATATATGTGTTTGATTAAAGTGATTGTTGACCCTTCAGAAGTTGCCTTTCCTTTTAGAAAAGCAGATCAAAGAACCTGTGATAGCAGGTCATTCTGGATGTGTCAGGGTGCTTGCTTTTACAACTGACTACCAAACTGAAGGTCTGTAGAGTTGTTGTGCTGACCTCACTGTTGTATGCCTGTGAAACCTGGACAATATACCAGCACCATGGCAGGAAACCGAATCACTTCCATTTGAATTGTCTTAGGAAAATTCTGAAGATCACCTGGTAGGATGAGATACCAGATGCTGAGGTCCTTTCTCGAACTAAACTGCCAAGCATTCAAGCTTGACTTCAGAGAGTGCAACTCCGATGGGCTGACCATGTTGTTTGAATACCAAACATACACTTGCCTAAAAGACTATTTCATGGAGAACTCACACAAGGCAAGCACTCACATGGTGGTCAGAAGAAGTGATACAAGGACACTCTCAAGTTCTCTCTGAAGAACTTTGGAATTTATTGTGTGACATGGGAGACACTGGCACAGAACTGCCCAGCATGGCATGTCCACATTAGAGAAGATGCTGTGTTCTATGAGTGAAGCAGAATTGAAGTAGCTTAAAAGGAATATGAGATTTGAAAATTTAGAGTATCCACCCCCAATGTTCATGTGGACCATTTGTGCCTGACCAAATGTTAGGCATTCTGAGAGCATTCTGAGCTCATATTGGTCTGATCGTCCACAGCAGGACACATTGTAATTTGCCTCTAACATAGTGATATCATTTTGGGCCTCTTTGAGAACAAAGGACAACAACCAACCCAATTTCTTGCTACTACTCTGGTTGGGTTCACTATAAATTTATCCCTTCAACTCATCTGGACCCTCCCTGTGGCAAGGCAACCCTTCCTCCTTAATTGATTCTCTGTCCCTCTTACCACAGGACCTGTTCCAAATCTATACATCCCGCCTCATCCTTTCCACAGCACCTGCTTCCCTCCACCCTCAAAGTGGAGGACCTCATACTTCACTGAAAAAATGGAGACCATTAGTGGAGAACTCCCTCTTTCCCCTTCCTTGTATCACATCACTCCAATTCTCCATTCTCTCCTCCTTTACTCAAGTGTCCCAAGATGAGATGGTCTACCTCCCTACCAACATGAACCCCTTTCTCAATTTGATCCCAACCTCCTCTCTACCTCCCAACTGTCCTGGCTTCCTTCCAGTTTCAGTTAAGTTCTCATCTTCTGCAAGATAATGTCCCCAATCTTAAAGCCTTTCCTCTGAGATTTTCACCAGTTTATCATGTGTGTGTATGTGTGTGTTCATGTGTATATATCTTATTTATATGTAGTGTTTAGTATGTTGTCTCCTCACATGAACTTCTTGAGAGGTGGGGACTATTCCTTGCTTTTTTTTTTGTACCTCCAATGTTTAACACAGTGCCTGGCACATAGTAGGTACTTATGAAACCCTGGTCCCTGTGAAATCACCGACCCAAGTCCATTAGTATGGGACTTTCTCCTTACTGGTACAGATGAAGGCCCTGTGTAAGGGGGTGGGGCAGCGTTGGTAAGGGTGCCAGAGAACTTCAGTTTTTAACCAGTCTTGATCAGATAGTGTCACAGACTTTTGGGGAAGGAAGGAAATTTTTTACTGACTGAACTTCCAATAGCATCTCAGAAAATAACTCTTTTTAAAAGCTAATTAAAATGGATGTCACATTGACCACATGCTAATGGAGACCCTGTTGAACTGTAGGACTAGAAAATCACCCTTAACCCTCTCGGGGTAAACCCCTACATGTCTGAGGGTAAATATAGCAATCTTGGACTGGGACCCCAACCAGCCAGTGCTAGTGCTAGTGGGGTCTGAGAGAGTACCTCCAGAGTATCAAACCATTCTTAAGCTAAACTCTTTGAAAAATCCATCCAGACGTGTGGTTTCACATGCTTTCACTCTCTTCTAAACCCTCTGCAATCTGATTCCTGATTTAACAGCAAAGGGGCATTGGAGTTAGCCTAACTCGAACCTAGAATTCCCTTGGTTCTGGTGCTTAGTACAGGGCCTGGAACATAGTAAGCATTCAATAAATGCTCGTTGACTGGTCCTGAGGAAAGGTCTCCACTGACTATGCCATTCTGGCTCTTGTGATAGAGAACTAGAGCCTAAATAAATGTTTTTTTCTTAGACTGGGGTTGGGGGTTAGTCCTCTCCAGTGATTTCAATGATAGGATTGACATTTGGAATAACTATTCTATCTAAAATGTAACACCCATACATGTGGATTATTTACATCATTAGAAATTGTCCGCCCAGCACAAATGCCTTTAAAAAGTGATAACACCTTACTTCCTTTGAAAATCAAAGGTGCTCCAGTGAGCACTAAAAGTGCTCACAGTGAGGCTAAGCTCTTTATAAGACAGAATAAAATTATATTCCTCATAGGATGTCTTTACAAACACTATGTGTTGAAGTAAAACGATTGAGATTTATTCCTCTTTACATACTGTCTATTAAACCTCTCCTCATCTTTAATCCTGAGTCAGGAAAAAGAACCATCTCCAGGTAAGTATTGCCAGCTGCCTGCTAAACCCTGGGAAGAGAGCCATTTCGGGTGCTTCTTCCATCTGGAGATTATCCCCTTAATACAAGAAGGCAGATGACACTTTCTAGAACCATAGGATTTGGAGATTTAGAAGTCTAACCCCTCATTGTATTTTAATGTTATTTATTTAAATTTCTTCTGAATTTTTATACTGAACATAGGCATTTCCATATACACAGCAGAATAGAAAATGTATTGGATACAAAAATTGTGAATTTCTGTTTTGTTTAATTGCTTTTCTTTTAAGATATATAATAAATTCAACATGTGACTTTTCAAAATTGTCCTGCTTGTCTGGGATTCCTTATAGTCTTCCTTCTCTTCTGTGTATTTAAAAAAAATGCTTCTTTTATTTCTCTGTTTTGGTCTATCTTATGCCTACCCCTTACTTCCCCTCCGACCCCATCTTATTGAAAAAAAAATTTTTAAATAACTAAAACTCTTGTAACAAATATGAAGTTAAGCAAAATAAATTCCCACATTCACCATATCTGAAAATGTGTCTTATTCTGCATCCTGAGTCGATCATCTGTTAGGAACAGGGTAAACATGTTTCATTCTCAGTCCTCTGTAGTCATGGTTAGTAATTGCATTGATCAGGGTTCTCTCTCTTTCTTTATAACGTTGTGGTTATTTAATATCTTGTTCTCCTGGTTTTGCTTCCTTCACTCTGTATCAGTTCACAGAGTTCTTTCCAGGTTTCTCTTAAAACTATACCTTTAATCATTTCTTAATAATAATAAGTTACCATTTATATAAACACTTTAAAGTTTTGCAAAGTACATTACGTGAACTGTCGTATTTGACCTTCACAGAACCCTGTAATGTACCTGCTACTATTTATCCCATTTTACAGATGATAAAACTGACTCCCAGAGAAATGAAGGGATTTTCCCAGCGTTGTGTAGCTAGGAGTTGAACTCAGGTCTTCCTGCTTGTGGTTTTATCCACACTGCCAGCTAGCTACCTAATAATATTCTGCCACATTTCTATGCCATGGTTGGTTCAGTCATTCCCCAATGGACGGTCACTTCTTTAATTTCCAGTTCCTGGGCACTACAAAAAGACCTGCTAGAATTATTTTTCTGCGCATGGGTTCTTTTCCTTTTTCTTTGATCTCTTTGAGCAACATGCTTAGTAATGATTTTGCTAGGGCAGTTTAGAGACTTTGGGGGAATGATTCCAAGTTATTTTCCAGAATCCAGCCCCTTCATTTTGCAAATTGATATAATCAGAGCTCAGGGAGAGAAGATTTGTCCCTCACATCATAAGCAGCAGAGCTAAAGTTTGAATTCAGTCCATCTGATTTCAATACCAGAGCTCCTACCTCCACTCTTCTACCCCAGCTAGTGACCTATTATATGGCCAGCATTCCGACTGTTCTGACTCAGCCTGTCAAAAGGAATATCAGTCTACATGTGCTTTCTGCCGTGGAGAAAGCTAACATTAGGCTCCGTGGGCAGCTAACTTGCAAAAGGGCCTCCTCAATAATGAAGTCAATGATATGCAGAAAGCCTTTGGCTACCGCTTGTACACATCAATCCATTTGATCCTTGAATGAGGAATCATACAATCGCACTAGGTATTTTACCCAATATTCGCTCCTTCCCTCTTGCATCCTCACTAGCCCAGGAAGGGCCCCTAACCTATAATTTATTTCCTACCAATCCAGGATGATGTGTTCTTCTCTGAAAAGGACAACAGTCTATATTTCACATACAGTGGCCAGTCTAACACCCTGGAGATCAGGGACCTCAACTACCAGGTAAGAGTACAAGTAAATACTTTTATGTAATACGTCATGATCATGTCTGATGGGCTGAGCATTCCCTGGCTGAAAATTCCACAAAAGAAACAAGAGTGTAAAACTCTATGGGCTGGGCTTCTCTGAGGATGGGGAAATAGTACACTCCCTGAGGAAATTAGATACTTAATTAACTGCAGATACTTATTAACTGTGGCAAGACACTTAATCTCGCTCAGCCTCAGTTTCTTGATCTGAAAAATTAGGATAATAATGGTACCTCCTTCCCAGGGTGGTTGTGAGGGACAAATGAAAAAACATAATGTAATATATTTTTACATTAAATATAAATATATTAAAATGTAATTTTAAGATGCTGTTATTATCATCATCAAATAAGATAGCATATGTAAATTACTGTGTGAACATTATGGTGCTATATTATTATTACTATCAAATGAGAGGACACTCTGCAAACTTTAAAGGAGTATATGCATGCTAGCTAATGTCAAATGAGATAATATTAAAGCAGCTATAAAAATCTTAATGCACTACATAAATATTAGCAATGTTACTATTACTATTATGCTAAGCTTATCCTGATTTCTGTTGGATTTCTCCTTCTAAGGAAGCCATCCCTTACATTTCCTCCACCATTTCCTTAGCAAACTCAGCTAGAGGCTACGATGCCCAGAGGCAAGATGAGGTTAAGGGTTTTCAGAGAGAGAAGGATTAAATATTATTATTCAGCAAAGATAATGCTGGTGAAAATGAAAGGCCACCTTTTTTTGTACTTGCAAAATGCACAGGTACCCTTACTCAAGATTGGAGACCTTTACTTTCCCTTTTCCTTTGACTGTCACTTAGGCAGGGAATGGATGGGAGCCCAGACTGGGAAGGATGCCCCTGGAACCTCCCGCTTGGCCACTTGGGTGGGATGGGCCAAGACACACAAACGAGTTGGACCGTGGCCTGTATCATCCAGAAAGATGGTGCATGGACTTGTCTGGGGAGTCAGGTTTGGTGCTATTTATTCCCTTTCCAGTCTCATAATCCTTTGGTTTGCAAATTGAGACTTTTTGCTTTCAGTCTGGACCTTAGATTTCATGGAGGTGAGGAGTCTCTTTACTGATGCACATTGGCAACTGCTCCATGATTTTTCATCTTAGAGGAGGGATTCTAAACCTTTTTGTTCATGGTTCCCTTTGGTGACAATCCAGAAGAATGTTTTTCAATGCATAAAATAAAATACAAGGGATTACAAAGGAAACCAGTTATATTGAAATACAGTAATCATAATATTAAAAAAAACAACCCAGAACAAAACACATTCACAGACCTCAGAATCCCTGTCTTAGAGTATTACTTGTATCAGGGGTGGGAGCTGAACCCACCTGTATGTGACAGTGCATCTATCCACCATGGTGGCATCTCACAAAGGGATGAACCACATAATCCATCTCCCAAGATGGATTTCAAGAGAGCATCCCTAAAATATCATAAGAAACCCCATCACTCTATGGCCAGACTTATGGCTGACTGGTCTAGCTGGGACCAGACCAGTTCAGGTCCCCATTTTGCTTCCTCATGACATCAACATAATCCTTCTCCCCTATCCTCAAGCCCTTCTCATAACTTGACAGTGTGTCCCCCCAGCTGGCTTCTGCTCCCTCCATGGAGCCCTGTTGCTATAGAATGGCTCCCTGGAACATTCTAGATATTGTTTCATTCCTTGTACCTGTATCCCTAGACCCTAGAGCAGTGGCCTTGGCCTATTAGCACATAGTAAGTGCTTAATTAAAACTTGTTGGCTAATAAACTATTTCACCAAATATGGTGTTTTATAGACGGTAATAACAATCTGCTTGTGGCTACCTCACATTCTGGGTTCATCTGTGTCTGACCTACTGCTGCTGTCTATTCCTTTATAGGTAGTAGTAGTACTCTTTACGTCTATTTTATATGGGCAGCACTAGGGTTTAAGTTCTATTGCTGGTCAGTCATATTTGATTCTTCATGACTCCATTTGGGTTTTCTTGGCAAAGATACTAGAGCAGTTCATTTTACAGATAAGGAAACTGAGGCAAACAGGTTTAAGTAGCTTGCCCTGGGTCACAGAGCTAGTAAGTCACAAAGCTAGTAGCTGAGGCCAGCTTTGAAATCAGATCTTCCTGCTTCCAGGTCAGGTCCTTTAGCCACTGCACCACGCAGCTGCCGAAAGGTTCGTGGTCATCTAAGGTCAAGAAAAGGGAGGAAAGAAAATATGACAAAATGTAGCCAGGAACCTAACAGCATAAAAGGTACCATCAAGTAAACTTGTAAAGATAAATTCAATTTGTAGGGCAAGACTGGACCTGAAGACTACAAGGCCTGGTGGGGGAAGAGACCCCAAGACACTGCACGTGAAGGGAGACTGAGAGAGCAGGAAACTCAGAGTGGCAGCCGGAAAATATATTATCAGAGGACGGAGTACAGCAGGGTGTGGCTAGGGAGAAGCTATCCTAGGGAAGGGAGCACACCAGATGCTATTACCTTGTGATAGCTCATTATCCTGGCTAATGAGGTCCGAAGCTCTGATATTTCTATCTGCTGCTTATTTCTCTAAATTTTGGCTCCTCTAATTTGTGTCAGCACTCCAATCACCCTACCCTAGTTGTGGTTGGGGGCAGTTGCACAAAGGCCATTGAGATGGGTCTACAATGGGTCTATGATATACCTTTCCATGTGATGCTGAACCTCCACCCTTCCCTTCTCTCAGGTTAATGGGGCCTCCCAGGTGCCATGGTATGAACAACTTACTGAGCTCAAAATATCTTGCATGTGGAACCGAGGCCAGGATTCCCCGGTGCCGGTGATCCAGAATCTGAATCTGAAAGTGAGGAGTGGGCAGATGCTGGCTATCATGGAGAGCTCAGGTATGCACCTCCTCCCAACAGGAAGGGGACAAGAATGCCAATGTCACTTCCACCCAGGATCCAGAATGGAAAGGAATGATGACTCTTCCTAGATATCTATCCCAGAACATACAGCAGCAGGGGCTTACTCAGGGTGGCTCTACTAGCCTCAGGGAATGATCCTGGCACCACACACAGGCATCATAAGTACTTACTGGAGATAGACCCATTATTCGTTTAGCACTCATCCCCTCACAGACAAGTTAAACACCCTTTATTCATACTGTTGTTACTGAGTCATTTTTTCAGTTGTATCCAGCTCTTCCTGACCCCATTTGGGATTTTCTTGGCAAAGACATTAGGGTTGTTTGCCATTTTCTTCTCCAGCTCATTTTACAGATGAGGAAACTGTGGCAAACAGGGTTAAGTGACTTGCCCAGCATCACACAGCTAGGAAGCATCTGAGATCAGATTTGAACTCAGGTCTTCCTCACTCCTGGCCAGGCATTCTATCCACTGCAGCCCTTCAAATTCATTAGGGTAAGAGAAAGACTTACTAATTAAGAAGAAAAATTCACATTAATATGTGCTTTCCTAACAATGAGTCAGTGAGTAGTACCAGGATGGCAAAATAGAAAGAGTTTTAACTTTGGAATCAGAAGACCTGAATTCAAATGTTAGCTCTAACATTTAATACCTGTATGATGATGGAGAAATTGCTTCATTTTGTCTGGGCTGCAAGGTTCTCATCTGTAAAATATGGGGCACAATGGTCAAAGGATTTGAACAGGCAATTTTCAGAGGAAGAAATTAAAGATATCTATAATCATATGAAAAAATGCTCTAAATCACTTTTGATTAGAGAGATGCAAATCAAAACAACTCTGGGGTACCACAACACACCTATCAGATTGGCAAACATGACAGAACAGGAATATGGCAAATGCTGGAGAGGATGTGGGAGAGTTGGAACACTAATTCATTGTTGGTGGAGTTGTGCGTTCATCCAGCCATTCTGGAGAGCGGTTTGGAACTATGCCCAAAGGGCTACAAAAATGTGCATACCCTTTGACCCAGCAATATTGCCTCTGGGACTCTATCCCAAAGAGATCATAGAAATGGGAAAGGGTCCCACATGTACAAAAATATTTATAGCAGCACTCTTTGTAGTTGCCAAAAACTGGAAATCAAGGGGATGGATGCCCATCAATTGGGGAATGGCTGAATAAATTATGGTATATGAATGTAATGGAGTGCTATTGCGCCATAAGAAATGATGAACAAGAAGACTTCAGAGAGGCCTGGAAGGACTTATATGATCTGATGCTGAGTGAAAGGAGCAGAACCAGGAGAAGTTTGTGCACAGCAACGACCACAGTGTGCGAGAGTTTTTTCTGGTGGACTTGAAACTTTGTAATAACACAAGAACTTAAAAAAAAAAAATTCCCAGTGATTTTCAAAGGCATTTTGCCTCCCACACTCAGAGAAAGAACTATGGAATTCATTCACAGAATGTAACAGATCATGTTTGTGTGTGTGTGTGTGTATTATGTTTTGATTTGTTATATGATTTCTTCCATTTATTTTAGTTCATCTACATAGCATGACTATAGTGAAAACGTATTCAATAGGAAAGTATATGTAGATCCTATATAGAATTGTATGCCGTCTTGGGGAGGGTGGGGGGTCGTAGGGGGTGGGCATGGGGGGGGTAAAAATCTAAGTTTTATGGTAGTTATTGTAGAACATTAAAAAAAATAAAAAAAATATGGGGGACAGGAGAATATTGGATGAGATGGCCTCTCATGTCCCTTCCACCTCCCCATCTAGGAACTTACAAATGAAACTGTCATAGGAACAAAGCCCCCAGTCCTAAGGCATTTTTCAGCGTATAAGAGTTGGTGGCTGCAGGGAGAACACAACTATGTTAACCTTTTATGGCTAATGACAGAACTTCCTTTTATATTACAGTATTATTCTATTTAAACCCATCAGTTTATCAATTATAGTCTAATATGGTCACTCTGGGGCAGGTGGCTGGAAAGAGGTTCCCCAACTTATTTGACCTACCACCCCCTTTTAAAAAAATTACTCAGCGCCACCCTGGAAAACTACTTTCTTTAACCCTTTAACAGTTTTTTTTTTTAAAAATCTGTGTCATTTCAAAAAAATGTAAATTTTTTTAAAGACATCTTAAATTTAATAATTTATTGTAAATTTGTGAGGTTTTTCTGTTCTGTTACACAAGACATGAAACACGTACAAATGGTTTTCAAAATTTTCTTCTCTTCTTTCCTTATGCTTCCACATCCCCTTCCTTTTATTCATTGCCCCCCAATTACATCAGGCTATGACTGCCCCCCTGGATCATTCCAGCACTCCCCAGGGGCAGTAGCACCCACTCTGGGAACGTATGTGTGTAGATGGATGCCTGCATGTTCCGAAATTAGCATCAGAATTTCTGTCTTTGAAAAAGGCATAAACTGAGATAAGGTTATTTTAAAAAATCAGCCCTTACATGCAGCCCCCAGCACTCCTAAGTGTAGCCTGAACTGGATTAGAATGAAGTTGGGAAATATTTAACAAAGTAAATGAAAATACATTAAAGCATAGATAATAGCATATTTTAAAATTAAATCAACAGGCAGCAAGCAGAGTTTCTTATGTAGGGTTTCATGGCCCCTCTTTTCATTTGACACTAATGTTCTATATAATCTTTGTCACTGGGGACCACACAGAAGGTCATCTGAGCAAGGATGGGGCTTAGCAAGGAGTTGGAGCACACATTCAGGTCTATGGTGGAGTAGCCTGGCCCAGAAAATCAGCTGTTCCCCCATGGCCCCTGCTAGACATGCATTATCTCTCTTGAACCTCACAACTCCATCAGATTGATACCAAAGACATTTTCATTCCCATTTTACAAATCAGGAAACTGAGACCCACAGAAGTTATGTGACTTGTCCACAGTCACTTAGCAAATAATTGTCACATATAGGATTTGAAACGAGGTTCTCCTACCTCCAAGGCTAGTCCTCTCTCCATTATACCACATTGCTTCTCCCAACACAGCTAGGGAGGTTCAGTGGCTAGAATGCTTAACTTGGAGTTGTGAAGATCTGAGTTTTAATCCTGCCTCATGTCCTTACTAGCTGTGTAAACCTGGGCAAGACACTTCACTCCTTCAGCCTCAGTTTCCTAAGCTGTAAAATGAGGATAACAATAGCATCTTCCTCACAGAGTCATGAATCCTATTTTATGGAGAACTCACACAGGGCAAGCACTCACATGATGGTTGGAAGAAGTCATACAAGGATACTTTCAAGGTCTCACTTAAGACTTTTGGAATTGTGTGACATGGGAGACATTGGCACAGCATCTCCCAGTATGGCATACCCTCATCAGAGAAGGTGTTGTGCTTTATGAGCAAAGCAGAGCTGAAACAGCTCAAAAGAAACTCGAGATGTGCACATTTAGAGAATCCACCCCCATTGTTCCCATGGACTATTTGTGTCTGGTCCTGTGGTAGAGCATTCCGAGCCTGTATTGGTCTGATCAGCCACAGTCTGACACACTGTAACTTGACTCCTGCATAGTGATGCCATTTTGGTCCCCTTTAACAGTAAGTGACAACCACTTCACAGAGTAGTTGAGAATCAAATGAGATAACATAAGCTTTACAAAACTAAAAATGCTAAATGTTTTAAGAACACCCATTTGCTGGAGCTGACCATGTGCTTTGAATTCTTAAATGAATTTTTAAAATTCAGTTTTCTTCTCTTAAAAAAAGCCTGGGTCAAGGGGCCCAAAGTTAAAGCCGGAGGCATAACAGACCATGTAAGAGAAATGTTTTGGGATCACTAGATGAAACTCTGGGTATCTATCACATTGCCTACATGTAGTGACTGAACAAGATAGCTACAGAGAGCAAGCATTTTTCAGACATATGGAACTTGCCCCTGGTTCAAAAAGTACTTTAAGAAGAAAATGAGTCTATACCCCAAAGGAATAAACAGTAATGAAATCAAAGTTGTTGTACCGGTGGAATATCACTGATAAAAGTAGCCACTCCCATGGAATCACACATGACTGTGGAGAGAATGACCCTTTGTAGGAGGCCAAGGAACCAAGGTCCTTAGGTTCTTTTTAAGAGTTTGTGATAACACCTTCTCAAATGCTTTTGTGAAGTGGACCAAATTGCCCCCTTTACATCTCTTTATCAGTGGTAATGAATATGGTATTTGAGAATGAAAGGCTTTAACTGGACAGCAAATGATGGCTGTCTTAAGGTACTTGTTTTAAATTTTAAAAAAAGTACACAGGGGAAGGTTACTGGGCTATAGTTTAAAAATAATTTCTAAACCTATTATTATTTTTTTTTACTCCTCCTCCAAACAAGCTGGAGTTCTGCATTTTTAAAAGACACCTTATTAACGTTCCAAATTAGTCATCCCCGTAAAACTATTTGAATGATGAGACGTTGGCTGGCAAGTCAGGGAGCCAAAAATAGTTTAGCATAACAGTGCAATTACCTCTGGCCCTTCTCCAGAAGAGGAAGTGGGCTTGGGAGACTGAGCATCTTTCCGGCCAAAGTAAAGCCATTTCAAGGATGGTCCCTGGAGTCTTGCCTCTGTGAGAATCCACTCGAAGTCATTTTTGCCCCTGGCATCTTCAAGCTGAAGCCGTAACAAAATCCCAAGTTCAGGGCTGATCTTAAGGGTTGATCTTGAGGGCTGGTCTGTGTGTCTAGGCTAGAGAGCAGTTAAGGACAGCAGCGTGAGTTTCCTAGAGAGCAGAGGTGGGGAACCTGCAGCCTCGAGGCCACCTGGGGCCCTCTAGGTCCTCAAGTGCGGCCCTTTGATAGCCAAACTCTGGTGGGTTTCCTCTGATGCAGCTGTGGCAAGGATAGGCATTTGACCAGGGTAGAATCGCAGTAAGTGATGTAAATTCATTTTGGGGTGAGGGGTGGGGGAGCGGAGGCGGGGTGAGGCAAAGGAGGGACAGAGGGCAGTCTGATCTCTGGTGGGAGTTAGGGGTGTGGTCTTCCTCCCTGCCTGAGGGATGGGAATTCCCAGGGTGGGCCCTGGGAATGAGTGCCATAGCCACGTCAGGTGCAAGATGCCAGAAGATGAAGTGAGTTGAGGTGCGGGGTGGAAACGAGACACACCCTCTGTCGGTGCCCCGGGATAAAGCCCCATTTGCCCTGGGAGAGTCCCAACTTGGGCGCACTGGGGTATCTCGGGAGAAGGCACAGGATGAAACCACTGCCCCGAGCTCCTGCTCAGCAGGACCAGAGCTGGAGCTCTCTGACGGAAGAAATCTGTCTCTTGTCTTGCTAGGTTATGGAAAATCCTTCCTGCTGGATGTGATTACCTGCCGGGAACATGGGGGTAAAATTAAGTCTGGCCAGATTCTAATTAACGGTCAGCCCAGCACACCGCAGCTGGTGCGGAAGAGCATTGCCCACGTGCGCCAGCACGACAACCTGCTCCCCAACCTGACAGTCTGGGAGACCTTACTGTTTGTGGCGAAGCTCCGGCTGCCAAGAGTCTCCTCCGACGCCCAGCGCAAAAAGAGGGTACGCAAGCGTGCGATTTCACAGAACCATGAAAATAATCAGGAGCTTGGAGGTTGGAGCCGGGCCTCAGAATCAGGCAGATCTGAGTTCAAATGCTGCATCTGATGCTTGCTATCAGTGTGGTCCTAGGGAAATAATTTTCTGAGCTCCAGACAAATCTACGACTTTAAAAAACCCAAATAAGTTGCAAATGAGCTGATTTGTATTGGAGGAGTGGGGAGGGGGGGTGGATGAGGAGTGAGTTTCCACACAGGCCAAGCCACAGAGCTTATTTTGGGGGTGAGGGCAAGAATAAGTGAAATCAATCTTCCCTCACCATTTTTCCTACAGTTTCGACTCATGAGGATGTTCGGGTAAATTTAAGGTTACTTATTTTAACTTTCAGCAGCTAGGTGGTGAAGTGGGTAGAAGGCCTGACCTGAAGTCAGGAAGAATTCAAATCGGGCCTCAGATATTTACTGGCTGTAAGGCTCTGGGCAACTCACTTAACCCTGTTTGCCTCAGTTTCCTCATCTGTAAAATGAACTGGAGAAGGAAATGGCTAACCACTCCAGTCTCTTTGCCAAGAAAACCCCTAATGGGGTCACAAAGAGAGGGGATAGCCTGGGGAGGAAGCACAAAGTAAAATTCACACATGAGAGAAGAAAAGTATACTTACAAGGAAACAAAGACAAGATGGACAGCTCCCAACATGATGCAGTATTTATTCTATAGACTTTCTTGAAATGAAAGTTTATTGTTGTCTATTTTGAATCCTCTCTTACGTTCTGCTGGACACATGGTAATGCTTTTTTTTTTCTTCTTTTTGATTGTGTATTTATGTTTTAGTATTTAAGTCTAAAAGAAAAATTTTGTATTTAAATTTTATTTAAATATATTTAAATGATTTGATTTATAATTTTTAAAATGATTTATTTAATTAAATGATTCATTTAATTTTGAATTTTGTATTTAAGTTTATAATATTTCTTTTTCTTTTCTTATCGTGTATTTAAGTTTTAACATTTAAGTTTAAAATAAATTTTTCAAAAAGGACCCCCCTCTAAGTCATGGAGTGATCTAGTTAGATCTATGCTTTAAGAAACCTCTTTGGCAACTTGATTAGAGGATGGACTAGGATGGGCAGAGGGGCAAAGAGCCCAATTAGGAGGCTCTTGCAATCATCCAGGTAAGAAGTAATGAGGGTGGGTGGGAGCTGTGTGAGTGGAGAAAAGGGGGCAAAGGTGACGGTGGGAACCCTTTGGGTATATGCATGCTACTGACATTAAGAGACTGGGGGAATTACAAGGCCATTGAAGGAAGAAACGATACCTGAGAATAACGTTTGAAATGCAAGAAATCAGTGACTTCACTGTTTCCTCCTTCTCAGGTAGAAGAGGTGATAGCTGAGCTTCGGCTGCGACAGTGTGCCAACACACGAGTGGGGAATGAGTACGTGAGGGGAGTGTCTGGTGGTGAAAGGAGACGGGTCAGCATCGGGCTACAGCTGCTCTGGAATCCTGGTGAGGAGACGGTGGTTTGTGTGGCACCATGTGTGGGGAAAAACATCTCCACTCATGGAAACTCCCTCCATCTTCGCTAAAAGTAGCTAGATAGGGCAGTGGATAGAGCTCCAGACTTGGAATCAGGGAGACTTGAATTCACGTGCAGCTTCAGGCACTTACTAGCTGTGTGACACTGGATAAGTCACTTAACCCCTATCTGTTTCTTCGTCTTTATGATGGGTAAAAATCTTTACCTCCCAGACTGTGGTGAGGATCACATATGTAAAGCCAAAATGTTACAGAAGGCTTTGAAAAAACCAGAAAATGTGTTGCTGGATGAATAAGGCTATGTAATCTTTCATTCCCTTCCTCTTGTCTCATTCGGTACTTTAAAACTAAAAGCTACGTACCCTACTACAGTTGCATCTAGAAGAAATATTGAAGGTGTGGCCCAGCCCTGCCTCCACTATCTCTCCCCCACTGAACCCCTCAGCTCCTTGTAATCCGATTTCTGTTCCTCCTCCCCACCACCATTCTCCTGAAACTGTTTTAGCCTGTTGGGAGACCAAGCTGTTGTCTAGCTCTATGTCTCTCTGAGCTTGTTTCCTCATCTGTAGGCAGCTACAAGGTGTGGTAGATAGAGAGCTGGTCCTGGAGTCTGGAAGAGTTGAGTTCATGCTGCCTTAGACAGTTACTAGTTTTGTGACCCTGCAGAAGTCAATCACCTGCTCACATCCGCACCTGTAAAATAGGAAAAATAATAGTACCTCTTTCTCAGACTCATTGTTAGGACTGAATGAGACAATATATGTTGAGGCACTCTATAAAGTTTTAATAAAGTACTTTGCAAACATAAACTGCTATTCAAGTTGACCCTGATGACCAGTGATCTTTTTTGTACTCCAGCACTGCAGAGTGGGCCCTTCTGTCTTGAATTTCTCCCATCCCTTGGCTAAAGAGTTTTACCCTGGTTCTCTTACCTTGCTGATCTCTCCATAGGTCTCTCTGCCATCTGCCAGTACTCCTTCCTCCCTGTAAATGTTGGTGTGCCTCAATATTTCATCTTTGGCCCCTTTCTCTTCTCTCTTTCTCTCTCTCTTTCTTTCTCTCTCTCTTTCTCTCTCTCTCTCTCTCTCTCTTTCTCTCTCTCTCTCTCTCTTTCTCTCTCTCTCTCTCTCTTTCTCTCTCTCTCTCTCTCTCTCTCCCTATCTCTCTCTCTCTCTCTCTCTCTCTCTCTCTCTCTCCTCTCATTCTCACTGTTCCCTTCCCAGTTTCATCTGTCACCTACATGCAGATGACTCCCCAAAGTCTATCTCCTACTGCCTTCTCCGAAGGTCTAAACCCATGTTTCCAATAAATTCCACCAGTATGTCTTGCTGGCACCTTAAACTCAACAAATTAAAAACTCTCCTTGTTACCTTCCCCCAATACCTGTTCCCTCTCCTAGAATATGTTTTTCTGTTCAGAGACTCGCCTTCTCTCACTTGATCAATCCCAAAACTTTATCGATATCTTTGTTCCTGGCCTCCCACATCCAGGCAAGTTGTCACATTCTATTGATCTTCCTTCAGCAAGTTCTTGCCTCTGTTTCCTCTATCAGCACTGCTTACATTCAGGCTCTCATCACCTTTTGCCTGGACATCACTTTAAACCTCCTAACTGGTCCCCTGACCTCTGGTGTGTTGTTCAGTCATGTCCAGATTTTCGTGACCTGATGAACCATAACATCCTTGGGGTTTTCTTGGCAAAGATACTGAAGTGGTGCCATTTCTCCAGTGAATTAAGGCAAATAGAGGTTAAGTGGCTTGCGAAGGGCAAGTGTCTGAGACTGGATTTAAACTCAGGTCTTCCTGAGACCAGCCCCAGGGCTGCATCCAGTGAGCCGTTTAGCCGCCTCTTGTCTCTGGTCTTCCAATCTCTACTTTACACTATACACAACTGTAAGGTTTATCGTCTTCAAATGCAGCTTTTGATTCTATCTAGATGTCTCTCACCTTCAGCTTCCTACCGCCACATCTTTGCTTAGGCTGTTCCTTTTACTTGGAATGTCCTCCGCCTCTCTCTTTACTCTTCTTAGCTAATTCCTACCCATCTTTCAAATCTTAGCTCAATTCTAGCTTTAATGATGTATTATTATTGTTAATAATGATGAATAATAATACTTCGCATTTGTATAGAGTGAGAGTGTACCTATATTTTTATATTTGTGTGGATCTTTTTCATCATAATCCTACCTCAGCATGAGAACAGGGATTATTGCACTTATTTTACAGATGAGGAAACGGAGTTTCAGGAAGGTCAAGTAATTTGCTCAAGGTCAAGGTGAGACTCAATCCTGGCCTTCTGACTCCCAGTCCAATGCTCTGTTATACCGTGAGGTTTCCTTCATTCATTCTAGTTTTTAATTTTTTTTAAAGCAAGGCACAGTTTTAAGGAAAGCACATGGGAGAGATATAAAATAGAGACACAAAATAGATAAGACAAATTCCCTGGCCTCAGGGGGCTTACAGTGTACAAAAATATCTCAAAACAGAATAATACAAAAAGAACAGAAGAGGGCCCAAATAAACTACAAAGTGAGTTTACAAGGGAGAGAGCTTTTCAAGTTGGGATGAATTGGGGAGGGCTTCATGGAGGAAAAAGGCATTTGAAAGACTGGTAAGCTTTTAAGAGGTTAAAATGTGGATGGGTAGGGTAAAGGTATGGAGGCAAGAAGCTTTTGTTATTTCGAGGAAAATGGTCCCGGGTCTCTGTCCCCATGGCTCGGTGAGGAGCAGTCCTCAGGAATAGTCGCTGAAACATGGCTTATTCCAGAACTTCATTCTATATAGTGATACTTAAAACGCTGACCTAATGGGTCATTACGATCTTCTTACTTGGCAGGAATCTTAATACTGGATGAGCCTACATCGGGCTTAGACAGCTTCACGTCCCATAACCTTGTGAAAACTTTATCCAGACTAGCCAAAGGCAACAGATTAGTGATGATATCGCTTCATCAGCCTCGCTCAGATATCTTCAAGTTGTTTGATTTGGTCCTCCTGATGTCCTCCGGGACCACCGTCTACTCAGGAACAGCCCGGGACATGGTGAAATATTTCACAGAAATTGGCTACCCCTGTCCAAGGTATAGCAATCCTGCAGATTTCTATGGTGAGTCAACAAAAGCCTTTGGATTAGGGTGATGTGGGTACCTCCTCTGGGATGGTCAGTCAGCATTTCTTTCCCCCATTCTGACAATGCAGAAAACAACAGCTAACTTATCCATGAACATGTCACAGTTCAAGCACCTGGCTTACAGTCTCCTATGAGGTAGGTACAGCAAGTATCATGATTCCCATTTTACAGATGAGAAAGTTGATGTTTAGAAAGGTTAAGTGATTTTCCCTTGGGTGACATGAACTTGGATCTGGATCTCATGTCTACAAAGCTGCTGTTCTTTTCATTACGTCATGAAGCCTCGGAAGAATCTTGAAAGCGATATGATAATGGGGATTATTGTTGAACATGGATTTGCTTCCTAAATTCCGGATTCTAAAGTCGGGAGGCGTTGGCGGTAGAGTTCTTAAAACCCGTATACTCTTGGGACCAATGAAAGGCCTGATTTAAATTCTAGTTAGATAAGCTCTGGAATGTTGTTACCATGAGAGGTAATATACCGGCTGAAGTCCTGGGAGGTTCTAGGAAGGTTTAAAATATTTATCGTAATGGATGATTATAGCGAAGTTGAGATGAAAGCCATAGCTAGAAGTAGGGTACATTGTTTCTCTGACATGATACTCCCCACAAGAGAGGAGGAAGGGAGTCCTTGCGTGTAGGTCCTAGGATAAAGAAGAGGCGGACACGGGGTCTGTTGGAGAGAGGTTGAATCTGGGCTGAGGGACAGCGCAGCTCAGAAGTTCCGGCCTCTGGCTAAACTCTGCCTGTGGAGAGGCAGTCAATAAGCATTTTATTAAGTGTTTACTATGTGTCAGGCATTGTGCTGGGGATACAAAGAAAGGTAAAAGTAGCTCCTGTCCTCAGCAGCTTCCATTCTAAGGGAGGATACAAACATGACACTTACTAGGCATATGCAAGGTATTTACAATGTAACTGGGAAACAATCTCAGAGGGAAGGCACTAGTAGTTGGGGGTGGGTAGGAAAGGTCTTTTGCAGAAGGTGAGATCTGGGGTGAGTCTTGAAGGAAACCGGGGAAACTAAAGAGGTACAGGTGAGGAGGAGGGAGCGTTCCAGGCACAAAAGATAGTGAATAGGAAGGCACAATCAGGGAGTGGAGTGTCTTATGTGTGGAACAGAGAGGCCAGTATGGCTGGATTATACAATGAAGTGTAAGGAGACGAGGAAAGGAAGAAAAGATCCAGATTTTTAAGAGTTTTAATGCTGGAGGCACAGAACATGAAGCTATCGCGGCTGGGGGGGGGGTTCCCTAACTGTAGAACTTCTCATAGAAAAGGGGCCAGCTTTTTGGGGCCCTTTGGTCATAGGCCATTCAGAGGCAGACACCTTGTTTCTCCAGGGTGGGGGATGTGCAAGTCCAGTTACACAACAGCTTTGGAACTTGTGCTGCACCACAATCCTCCCCTCTTCTCACATCTCCAGTTTTCCCCAGGTATTTGAATTCCTACTAACAAACAACTTTTCTTGGGAGTTGAGATGAGAAAGGGACAACCATGTAATCTTACAATTGTCCTTTGATGTTATAGGCAGAACCAGAAATCTGGGTTGGAGCCACCACAGAGGGGTACTGAGGCAGGGGCATTCTCTGAGCATCTTGGCTGTAGGATAAGCCTCAGTGGGAAAACCGTTTCACCCATTAGCACCAAGTGTTTTTCTGAACAGCATTTCTGAAGATAGGAGTGTTACACTGAGGGGAGTAAGGTGGGAGAGTATATACATAGGCCCATGGTTCTTAGAAGGCAAACTGCCTAATGAGGTTCTCTGTTATGGAGCTGATAGACAGAAGGGGATGGGAAGCTGTTACGCTGATAGGCCACAGGGGAGACTCAGACTTGCAAGGAACCCCACCATTCCTATCCAAAGCAAAAATGGGACCTGCCATGCTGTGTGAGTTAGGACCTAGTCCACCTGTGGCTGGCTGCGTGGTGCTTGGAGGTGCTCCTGACATAAGGTGTCCCAGACTAGGCCACAGCCTAGAAGTCTTTCCAAAGGCTGGAAACTGAGACTTGCAGATAGTTTTGTTGTTTTGCACAGGTACAGTGGTGGCACGGAGTGGGCCCACCTCATTCCTTCTTGCTCATAGGATCAGGTTCCAGTCATGGCTTTAGAGGTGGAAGGGATCTTGGAGGTAATTTTGTCCAATACCCTTTTTACAAACATGGGATGAAGTGATGTACCTAAAGTCACATAGCCAGCATGGGATACCATAGCCAGGTTGGAATTCGAGTCTAGATCCCCTGACTCTGTTTTGGTGATCAGTTGTTTCAGTTGTGTGACTCTGTGACCCCATGTAGGATTTTCTTGGCAAAGAGACTAGAGGGGTTGGCTATTTCCTTCTCTGGCTCATTTTACAGATGAGGAAACTGAGGCAAACAAGGTTAAGTGACTTGCCCAGCGTCACCCAGCTAAGTGTCTGAGACTGGATTTGAACTCAGGTCTTCCTCACTCCAGGCCTGGTGCTCTAGAGCAACTGGCTGCCCCTGACTCTGGGAGTCCAAATCTAATGCTCCTTCTTCCCTGCTACACTGTTGGTGCAAGGTTTATATGTGTATATGTATGTGCATGTGTGTGTACACATACACGTGCATGTGTGTGTGCATGTGTGTGGCTGTGTGGAAGAGAAGCATTCTTTGTCAGGGGAGCAGAAGGAAGGGAGATCTTAACCAGTTTGTTGTGTGCCCAACCAAGCAAGGAGTCAGTCTTCGCAGACTTAGCTCTTAGATATGAGAGTGTAGTGTAAATTACAACGATGCCAGCATTTCAATGCCCTACGTTCAATTTCTGCGCTTTTTTTTCTAGCATGTATTTTGTTAATATGCCCAGAGATAAAGGAGACAGAGGATATCTACCTAACCTGATGGAACCCTCGATCTGGGGTTAGAAATCAGATTCATCTAGTAGCTTTGACAGCCAGATATAGACAGAGCCTCTTTATCCCCAAATCCTTGGACGCTGAGGAGCCTGGACAGTCCTGGGCTCTACTGACAGCATGGTTGCTTAATTCTGCTACTGTTTTCCTGAAGAAAAATCTCTCTCCACCCACCACTTCTTTAGAATATCCATCATAGGAGAGGTTGCTTGATAGAGTAGATAGCAAGTTAGCCTGAAAACCAAGATGGGTGGAGTTTATGTCCCACTAATCTGTGGGCTGTGTGACTTTGGACAAATGTCCTAACCTCTCAAATACCTCTCAAGTGCCAACCAGCTTTACAAGAGGGAGTTTCCTCATGAATGTTCTTGACATCAATGAAATGTTAAGTCTTGGGCCTGAACCAGATGAACAATTTTACAAAATTCTGAGCATTATTTATCCCTGCTTAAGCAAGACAGTAGAAGTGGGAAGGTAGAAAGGGGGTAGAGGAGAGAATGGAGGGAGAGAAGGTGGTGGAGAAACATTAATCAAGGAAGAAGAAAAAATGAGGATATTCCTTCACAAAAAATGAACGCCAGAGTGAGCTTGGCGGGACATATGAGAGTATGGCTGCTGGTCAAGCCTCCTCTGGGCAGACCACGTGTGGATTCTGGTTCTAGTGCCTTCCATCTACTAATTATTTCTCTTCGTTATTTCCTGTTTGTCCTGTATTTGGCTTGCTTTATATATCTTTATTTGCATGTTGTCTGTAAGCTTTGGACTGTAAGTTCCTTGCCTCTTTTTATGTATCCCCATAGCACGCAGTAGGCACTTTGCTGATTGATAGTGTGGGCAGATGAGGGTAGACAGGAAGGGCAGGGGACCTTGCAACTTTATCACCTGAAGACCAGTGGAAATGCACAGTGAAGAAAGTCCTCCTGGGTTGGGCCTTCATGACTCTGGCCCAGGATCGTAGATTGAGAACCAGATAAGTCTTAATAGATCAGTCAGTATGTTTTCCCACTCCTCTCAATTTTGCAAAAGTGGAAACTGAGGCTCAGAGGTTTGAGTTGCCAAAATCACAAAACTGGGTAGAGATTAGGAGCCACATCTCCTGGAGTCCTGATGCAAGGTTATTTCTACTCTAGCAGGTGGACCTTTACTTCCTTATGCACAAACACAACTCTGTCTCCTATAGTCTGGGCTAATCTGGGAAGTCTTTGCCAAAGTTTCAAGATGCTATGGGTGGGCCTTGTCATCATGTGGCTCCTCCAGGTTTTAGAGTGCCCAAGCAGTTAGGACAACTGACTGGAATTTGGCCCTTAGAGACAGAGAGATAGCTGCTTATGAATCAGGCCATGGAGCCATGAGCTTCTTGGGAAAGGTTCCATGGGAAGCAAATGCTAACTGCTGATGCATATTTATAAAGCTGTGGAGCAGGGGATGGTGCACTGGGCCTGGTAACAGGAAGACCTAAGTTCAAACATGGCCCCAGACACTTAGTAACAGTGTGACCCTGGGCAAGTCATTGAACCTCAGTTTGTCTCAGTTTTCTCATTTGTGAAATGAAGATAATAATGATACTTCTCCCCCTCCCAGGGTTGTTGTAAGGACCCAGTAAGACAAAACTTGGAGAGCGCTGAGCACACTATCTGGTAAATAGTAAATGCTGTATAAATGTTAGCTCTTCTTATGTGCACAGTAGGTGGCCAGACAGCCATTTGCATGTCAGACAGTGTTCTTTCCAAACGCCTTAGTGAGAGAACCTTATCTGGATTTTGGTATCCTGTCGGCCAGATGGAAAGCCCAGTCTGTGCTGGGGTTTGGATGAAGTCTTGCAGGTTATGACTACCTGAGAGTTATGACTACCTATGGGTACCTGAGAGATTTAACATCATGGAGCAAAGAGGTATTTAAAGGAAGCGCCTATGGAAGCAGGTGTTGAATTGCCTCCCATTGCCCTAGATCAGTGCTTCGTAATCGGTGGTCCATGAACTTACTTTTAATCATCTGATAGCTCTATTTTAATATAATTTCTTCCTTTATTATTTATTCTGTGCACTTTATTTCATGCTGTTAGAAACATTATTTTGAGAAGGGGCCAGTAGGCTTTATCAGACTGTCTCCTAGAAAGATCAACGTCCTCTGCCCCACAGCAGGCCCTGAGTTGGGAGCCCAGTCCTCCATGGGTCACCCTGGACTGAGAAATCATGACTACTGTCACCTGGGAGGTACACAGGGAGCAGTTAGGACAGAGACCCCATATTCTGTGGATGACTTCATGTTCTGGTGTGGAAGGGAACATGATCCATAGCAATGCCCTTGTGATGTTGTAGAGAAAGGCACCCCAAGGGGAGGCAGAAGTGGAGCAGGAGCTTGTGATAAGAGAGATATGGCTTACTATGTATCTAGAAGGGGTCTGTCCATCAGAGCCAAAAGAGCCTAATCCCTGGGAAAGGGTGATTTAGCCTTGCCTCCTCCCTCTCACTCCCCCAACATATTCAATCAGGTACCCAATGTTGCCCTTTCTACCCTCACATCTTCCCCTGCTCTCACACGGGTACCATCTTGATTCAGGCCCTCATCACCTAGGTTCCTTTGACAGCTTCCTAACTGGTCTGTCTACTTCATGTCACTCTTCATCCCAGTCCATCTTACACATATAGATACTAAAGCTATTTTCCACAAAGGCCTATCTGATCATGTAACTCCCCTACTCAATCAACACCAATAGCTTCCCGGGATAGAATATAAACTCCTCTGTTTAGCTTCTAAAGCCCTTCCTAACCTGGCCCCAAACTATCTTTGCAGTCTCATTAAACATTATTTCCTTTCCTGCATTCTTTGGCCCAACCAGATGGGTCTTCTTTCCCATTATGTCCTACTTCCAACGCCTTTGTACTGGCCATCCCATAAGCCTGGAATGTTCCTTCCTTCCTTCTTCCCCATGAAGTGCCTCTCTTCCTTTAAGATGTAGCTTGAGTGCCATATTCTATGGGGATCTTTTCCTGATCCTTCCCAATAGCTAGTGCCTTCCCTCCCTCCCTTGCTACCTTTTATTTAAATCCTGTGCATTTATTTGTATTAATTTTCTTTATGCTTTATATATTTACATATGTATATGTCTTCCTCACTAGAATGAAAACTGCGTTCCAGTAGGGATCATTTCATTCTCTGTGTTTACATCCCCAACACCTAGCAGAGTAGCTGGTGCAAAGTCAGCCCTTAATTAATTCCTGTTGATGGATTGGCTGAATTCAAGAACTGAGTACATGGCTATCACAGAGCTACTCAGAGTTAGCCCAGTAATAACTGATGAGCCTACAGGCAGGAGTAGGGATTTGGGAGAGGAAAGCGTTCTGATGTGGGTTCCACAACTAAAGCAAAGCTGGGAGAGAGGAATAGTTCGGCAGCTCAGTGGTACAGTGTATAGAATATTAACCTTGGTGTCAGAAACACCAGAGTTCAAGTCCTGCCTCAGGCCTTTACTAGCCATGTGACCCACCATGGGCAAATCACTTCGGACTCTCAGGCTTGGTTTTCTCATCTGTAAAATGGGGAGAATAATAGCCCCTTCCTCACAGGGCTGTTGTGAAGTTCAACTTGATGCAAATAAAAGCTATTTATTTTTCTTACTATTGACTATTAGATAATATTAATATATTCTATATGTTGTATGACATCACAATATTTATGTAACCTGTTATATAATAATATTATTACATATCAAGAAAGTAATAAGACACCTAGGTTCTATTCACAGTTACTTATTGACTTCATTATTTTGAATAAATCAACTTCTCCATACCTCAATTTCCCTATCTTCAAAATGGTTTATTATTAATGATAGTAAAGACAATGTGGTCTAATAAAACTTGAGTCAGGAGGCCTTGAGTTCAAATCTTGCCTCTGAATCTAGCTGTATTATCCTAGGCAAGTCACTTAACCTCTATTGGCCTCAGTTTCCTTGCCAATAAAATGGGAATAAAAACAGCACCTACCTCATAGGACTGTTGGTGAGGATTCAATGAGATAATTAGCATAAAGCACTCTGCAAACTTTAAAGTGTTATGTAAGCGCCACCTGAGTGACACAGTGGAGAGAGCACCAGCCTTGGAGTCAGGAGGACCAGAGTTCTAATTTGGCCTCAGACACTTATTAGCTGTGTGACCCTGGGTAAGTCACTTAACCCCGACTGCCTCCAAAACAAAAACATTAAGTGTTATATAAATGTCAGACACTATTATAAGTCACATATAGTGTTTTAAGATTTAGAAATATATTTCTCATAATTCTTAGAAAAAGGCAATGCTATTATCAGGTACAGGGGACACAGCTCATGACTTGGAGTCAGAAAGATATGTTAGGGTCCTGCCTCTGACAACACCAAGCTGTCTTTCCATCACACCCCAGTGATTGTCAACTCCTTATTTACACAGGGGAGAACACAAGTATAATTATTATAATCAGAAAATTGTAGGGTCTCTTTTATTTTTTGCAGCAGTTGGGGTTAAGTGACTTGCCCAGGGTCACACAGGTAGTAATAGTCTGAGGATGGATTTGAATTTAGGTCCTCCTGACTCTAGGACCAGTATTAGGGTCAATTTTATCTGTGTGTGTGTGTGTGTGTGTGTGTGTGTATGTGTGTGTACTTGATATCTGATGAGTCTCTAGCCAGTAGACCATGATAGTGACATCCCTTACAGTTGATTTGACCAGCATCGACAGAAAGGACAGACAACGGGAGTTGACCAGCAGTGAGAAGGTCAAGTCCCTTGCTGCCTTGTTTCTGGAGAAGGTTCGAGACTTTGATGACTTCTTGTGGAGAGCTGCTGAAAGGGAAAGTATGCTGAATGTGTCCATGGAGCCAAGGTAAGGCAAGCGAATGGCACGGAAGGGCCCCTCACTTGCTTGTTGGAGGCATTTGCTGGAAACAAAGACCCTGGCCCTGCTCTCTGCTTTCTGACAGGTCTCATATCATTTCAGAGAAGACCATTACTTTACCATCGTCCCCTTCTTACCACCAGCTACCAGGGACAGTACAACAGTTTGCCATTCTCATTCGGTAATTCAAAGACTTGTGAAGTTGGTTTTAAGAGGAAAATTGTATTTAAGCATTTTGATGGTGGTCAGTCAATAAAGAATTTTTAAGCACCTATGAATGCCAGGCACTGTGCCCAGAGGTAAGTTCTAGCAGTAGGTAAGCCTGTCCTACGTGAAGCAACAAGAGACCCATATAGCTTGTGTTTCAGAAGAAAGTGGAGTTCTCCTAAAAGCAGTTCACTTCAACTCAATGAACATTCATTAAGGGACTACTGTGTGCAGAGCATATAATACTGAGTTATGGGGAGGTATTAATCTTAGATAATAACTAGACATAACACTTGTTATGTTATGTCCTCTTGGTGCTTTCTGGCTAGAAAGGAGCTAAGGTACATGCTGCATTCTTCTTGCAAGCTCACTGAAGGTGGTGAATATTAATATGTCCCTAGTGCCTAGAAATGTGCGTTGCATATAGTAAGTGCTTAATAAATGCTTGTTGACTTTAGATAGATAACTATAATACAAAACAACCCTTGATCCGCAAATGAGAAGCAGGATGCTCTCAGTTGGGAAGGTCATCACTCTCACTGCTACTAATTTGGTGTCATGCTTCTTAAGTCGACAGATTTCCAATGACTTCAGGGACCTGTCAACATTGCTGATCAATGGGCTAGAGGCTCTTCTGATGTCCATGATAATTGGATTTCTATATTATGGCCATGGAGATATCCAGCGCTCCTTCATGGACACGGCTGCTCTTCTGTTCATGATTGGGTCGCTGATTCCCTTCCCAGTGATTCTGCATGTTATTGCAAAATGTGAGTGCCATGTTTGCTAGGGTCATTACTAAATCTGGAAGACAACTCAAAGACGGGACAATATCATTCATTTGGAATTTAGTGGGTTCAGTATTTGTGACACTTTGGTTTGAGTTGGCGAGAACTGTATCTTTCTTGGACCTAAAAAGAAGAGGTTTACTAAGTAACTGAATAATGATCACAAGGGGGCATAATTAACCTACAATAACTTCTTTCCTAGAAGCACATTTTAAATTTTATTCTGAAACAGCTACTATACTGCCCTGTGTACAAAGATAATAAAAAGAAACCTTACTGTCCCCAACCACATGGAGCTTCCATTCTACTGGGACTTGGGCATTTTACTAACTAGAAAGATAAGTTGGGGATGAGTTGGGAAGGGTTTTAAAAGTCAAACAGAGAAATCTTTGTTTTATGCTCAAAATAAAAGGCATACTCAAAAGTTCAGTGAGTTGCATTTTTTTAAAGAAGTCTAAAATTTAGTTTTTCCACTAATTGGACTGCACATTTCCCTGGTCCAAAGCCTCTCTTGATCATTCCACAACAGATGAATGTTCAAATCAGATCTACCATTGATTAAGTACTCACCATATGCAGGTTATTGTGCTGAATAATCGGGTTTACAAAGACCAAACCCAAAATAGTTTCTGCCTTAAAGCACTCACTTTATATTTGAGAGATAATAACTTGTGCTGACAGGTTAAAACTGATCATTTGAGAAAGGAGGAAGGACTAACAGGGCAAGGAAAGATTTTAGGGAGAGGAGGCAGGGGAGCTGGGCCACAAAAGAAACCATTAATTGTAAGCGTTAAAGTGAGGCAGGTTCAGAGCCCAGAGGGGCATCACAGGGCCTGCTGGGGTGGGCAAAACCTGGGAGATGGAAATTGTTCTGTTCAGTGGGCAACCAGCCAGCTAGTTTGGCTAGACCAGCCCCATAACATTAGCTCTACATTCCATAAACAAACACACTCAATTTGGCTCAACTCCACCAAGGTAACTCTTAAGATACACAGCATAGCATAGCAGAAAGTCAGGAAACCTGGATTCTAGAATGATTCTGAATAAGCAGGTGTGTGAAGCTGAGCAAATTACTGACCTCCCTGCCCTAGACCTCAGTTTATTCATTTGGGAAATCAATTAATTGAAAACATTTATTAAACACATACTTTATGATGGGCAATGCTGGAGATGCAAAGGAGAGGAACAATTCATCCTTCCTTAACTTTAAAGAGTTTATGTTCTGTGTGTACCTGTGTGTGATACACATTATGTATTTTATATATATATATATATATATATGTATACACACATTATTTAGGGATAATATATATCACATATACATTCTGTGGGGAAGATAACATTTTATATATATTTATATATACACACAATGTATATAACATGTATCCATATAAATTACAGAAAGTATATATATATGACATGCACATGTTCATGTACATTACAGACATGTATGTAATAAATACAATGTTGATATACATGTGTACATCCTACACACATTATAAAATGTATGTAATATGTACATATCGATCAATACAACTGATTAAGCACCTGGCACTACGCTAAGTGCTAGGGATACAAAAAGAGGAAAAAGACAGCCCCTGCCCTCATGGACTTTACAGTCTAAGGAGGGAGATACTATGTACACAAATACATGCAAAACAAGTTACATAGAGGATAAAGAGGGGTCAGGGATGGAATTTTAGTTGAGGCTTAAAGGCATTTGGAGACATTCGTAGTTGGAGTGGAGGGGTGTTCCAGGCATGGAGGACAAGTCAGAGAGAATGCTCAGAGCCTAAGCTGAGAGACAGAGGGTCTTGTTCATGGAATAGCCAAGAGGCCATATATGTCACATGTAACAAGTCTATGTAAAGGTACATACACATTATATGTACATAATATAATGTGTACATAGGAATATACGTATATACACCATGTGAAATATAGTGTATATAATGTGTGTACATATACATTATAAACACTAAAATACAAAAAATGTATCTCATATAATAGGTACACACAATGTATGTGTATGTATACATTATATACATTATCTTCCTCAGAGAACGTAGCTATTTAGATCAACATATACATATAATATATACACCCATGCATACATTACCTTTCCCAAAGAATGTAGAACATAGAAAAGGCTGTTTTCCTTCCCATAGAATATGTATGTATATATGTATATGCAGAATGAATACATGCAGAATAAATGCAAAATAAATACAAGGCAGTTAAATACATGTTAGACAGAGAGATCTCAGCAGTTGGGGGGAATCAGGAAATCTTTGTGTGCCTGAGCTTTGTCTGGAAGAAAGTTGGGGCTTCTATGAGACAGAAGTGATGAGGGAGTGTATTCCAAGAATGGGGAATGGCCAATGCCAACACCAACATAGAGCTGGTAGATTGAATGCCAAGTGTGAGGAACAGAGAAGTACAGTTTGTCTAGAGTAGAGAATATGGGAAGGGGAATAGATAACTGGAAAGGTAGGCTGGGGCCCTTAAATTTATATATCACTGTGGTGAAGGGCTTTAAAAGTCAAATGGAAGCATTAATGTTATCCTAGGGAACCACTGGAGTTTACTGAGTAGGAGAGTAAGATACTCAGATCTGAATTTAAGAAAAAAAAATCACGGTGGCTAGCTGTGTGGGGAATAGATTGGAGTGGTGTAAAGACTTGACTACACTTCATAATCCATGCCAGAGGAAGTAAGGACCTGAATTGTAGCAGTAGCTGTGTAAGTAGAGAAAAGAGGACAGATAGGGGAGATGATAGGGAGGCAGAATCAACTATGGCAACTAAGTGGCTTTGTGGGATAAGGGAGAATAAGGTGCCAAGAATAATGGTGAGCTTAAAGAACTGGGAGACTGGAAGAATGGTGGTGTCTCTGACAGAAACAGGAAAGTTTGGTAGAGGGGATCAGGGATCTTCTCTTGGGGAAAGGGGAGAAAATTAAGGAGTTATATTAAATGATAGTTTCAACTGAGGTTTCGCCTTATAGCTAGCAAAGTAACATGGATAAGATGACAGAAAACACAAATCACAAGGAGATAAAAAATCAGAATGGTCAAGGTTGGAGAACAGTGAAAGGATAGGCACATTAATAATACACTGTTATTAGACCTGTGGATCGCCCTTAACATTGGAACTGCTCTGTGTAAGAAAAGTGACTGAACAGTTCATAATCTTTGACCCATAATAAGGCATATATCCCAGGGAAGTTATAAGGAAGTTAAAGATGTAGAGTAAGATAAATAGAACTAGGAGAAAAACATACATGATGACTTCAATGCTATAAATTAAAGCTAAGAGGCCAAACTTTGAGTAATGCAGTAAGTAATCTTTGTCCTAAAGAACCAATCATGAAATAAATATGCCTCCTTTCTCTCAGCATAGATACAGGGAAGTACATGTTACATACAAGTAACATATAAGTTACAGGACAGTGTAACATACAAATGTAATAAGTTCACTTTTTCATGTTTTTCCAATGTTTTTATTTGTTACAAGGGAAGGTTCAATGGGGAGTATGTTGGAAGGGGCATATCTGTAAATGACAATATTAAAACTAAAAATGAAATGGTTTTGATTTAGTTATATTAAAAGCTATTTCTAGAGACATTAGTAATTTTGTAGCTTTATTTTTCTTCTTCCCTCAGGTCACTCTGAAAGAGCAATGCTTTACCATGAACTTGAAGATGGGCTGTATTCTGCTGGCCCCTATTTCTTTGCTAAGGTAAACCCCTTTCTAGTTGTGTATCAGCGTGCCTGCCTGCAGGCACTGTGGGCTGGATTAGTGTCTAGATTGCTATCATATTGTTGCTTTTCAGCTGTTTCAGTTGTTTACTTCCTTACCCCCTTGGGATTTTCTTGGGAAAGATACTGGAATGATTTGCCATTTCCTTCTCTAGTTCACTTTGCAGGTGGGGAAACTGAAGCAAACAGGGTTTTAAGTAACTTGCCGAGGGTCACATAGCTAATAAATGTCTGAGGACAGATTTGAATTCAGGCAGATGAGATTCCAGAGCTAGCACTCTATCCACTACACCACTTAGTTGTCCCGATGTTAGATTATATAGAAATTATATTAATGCTATTTCTTTCTGAACCTAGAACAAAAATATGTGGGACCAAATAGCGAAGGGAATATGTTATAAGCTATTACACACTTTGGAGAAGTAGTGCCTTTCACAATTCAATTAAATGTAGCAAGCATCCAAGAATCTCCTATGAGTAAGACATTGTGCTACATACTGGGGATAGACAGAAATGATAGAAAAAATTCCCCCAAAAAGGAGTCTTTGCAAGGCATCTTTCTTTTTCTTCCTTCCTTCTTTCCTTGCTTCCTTCCTTTCTTGATTACATAGTCAAACCTTCTTAACTTGAACTGGTTGAGGGGCTTAAGGAAAGGGGAGAAGGCCTGGATAAACTAGAAGATGTTTTTCCAATTAATATTGTTTTTATTATTTTTATTTGTATCACTCTATGCCCCCAGTAGAGCCTAAGCTCTGAAGACAGACTCTTTCTTTTGCACAGTGCTTGACAGAGAATGGGTGGATTGAGCTGGATTGAGCTGAACTGTGAGAGAAAGTACAAGTTTATTGAGTTGGTTTTATTGGAATCAGATTATTTGTGTGAAGGGGCAGAAATGTTACTTGGATGGATAAGAAAAATGTGCAATCAGATTTTGTAAAGCCCTGAACAGGGCCATACTGGCCTCTGGTTGACCGTGTGTGTATATATACAGGTGTGTATATAAAGAGAAGCACTTTTTAAAGTGCTTGAGAATGCAGACCTTCCCCTCAACCTCTAATTCATTTACTTAGCAACATTAGTTCACTCAATTCCACAAGCATTTCTTACGGTACCAGGCATTTTGAGAAGCTGCTGGGGATACAAAGGAAGCAAGAAAACACAGTCCCTCCCCAAGGGGCTTACATTCAAATGGGAGAGACAGCATGGCCCAGAGTGCAAAGAGAAATGATAAAGCAAAGATGAACTTCAGCCCAGGCTCTAAGTTAAAAAGCATGTGCTCATTATGTGCTGGGCACCACTTTAAGTACAAATACAGCAGAAACAAGGGGCATACATTTTAATAGGGGAGAACGACCAATGAAAAGAAGCTGAAAAGCAGGAGGACAGGTTCCCCTCTGGAGGTGAGTTGGAGAAAGATGTTAGGGGAGTCATGAGCAGAGAGGCTCAAGAGAAATGGAGTGACCCCAGCTGGCTTGGGTGCCTCCTTAAAATGGAAATTCTGGGAGTGAAGGGCTAAAAGTAGGGTGGAGGGATCTTCCAAGGAAAGGCTGAATGATCACAAATGGGAAGGAAGGAAAGGGAAAGGAATAAGCATTTCTGTAGTACGTACTACCAGACATTGTGACAAACGCTGTTGATCTTCATACCCATCCTATGAGATAGGGTGCTACTTCTATCCCCATTTTACAGTTGAGGAAACAGACAAAAAAAGTTTGTTATTATCCCAGAGTCAACCAGTTAGGAACTGTCCAAATTAGTAAAGTTTTGATAGCTACAGGTTTTAGAGTGACATGTTAAAGGAAGCCGACAGGGTCACCAACAGAAACCTCTTTACTTTATGGTTCAGAATCTCATACTATAAAACAATATCAAAGTCTATTTTACTCTTGTAAATCCTGGTGAACTGTTTTATATTTCTCCCTTCCTAAAGACAAGGAGGATCCGCAGTTTTGAGCCTACGGACCTTTTTCTTTTCAGATTTTCGGAGAGCTTCCAGAACACTGTGCTTATGTCATCATTTATGGGATTCCAATCTATTGGCTAGCAAACCTCCGGCCAGATCCAGAACACTTCATGTTGAGCTTCCTGATGATCTGGCTGGTGGTCTACTGCAGTCGGACCATGGCGCTATGGTGTGCGGCTGCGCTTCCAACCCTCCATATGTCCTACTTCTTGGTCAATGCTCTATTCAACTCATTTTACCTTGCAGGAGGCTTCATAATAAGCCTCGACAACCTATGGACAGGTAAGGCAGCAGCCACTGTCACCCCAATTAAAACGGAGGTGGGTGAGACTTCTAATTACCTTGTATTTTGATCTCCAGGCTTGTAATTTAGATTATAATCCAAATGAATGGGGGTTGTTTCCTGCTATGTGTGCAGACGCAGGAAATGTCCTTCCCATCACTCATAGCCTGCAGGGCTCAGACTCAGATTCTGCTTCCACCCACTACCTGTGAAATCTCAGGCGAAAACAACTTCTCTGGTTTCAGGTTCCTCATGATTTCTATGGTTCCTTCCAGCTCTAGATGAAATTGTATGAGTTTGCCACATTTACAGGTTCTGCTTTAAGGAACAAATACTGATAGATTTTTCTTACTTGAACCAAGAGGGCTTTGTGATATTTCTTCACTCAACTTTCTCATTGCCACCAAAATGACTAACCTGACCTAGTAGGAGAACCCATCAATTATTTATTGATCTACTTTCCTGGTGGGATTTTGCTTTGTCCTTAAAAGTATCTAGGAAAATACATTTCAAGTCTAATGGTGCATTTTTCATTCTCAGTCCCAGCTTGGATTTCCAAAGTATCCGCTCTCCGATGGTGTTATGAAGGATTAATGCAGATTCAATTTAATGGAATCACTTATATGACACAGATTGGAAATATTACCTTCCCAGTAGAAGGAAAACTTGTGAGTGATATGCAGTAATTTCACTTTATTTAAAAAAATTGGTTTTGCTTCAAAAAGAAAAAAAGATGATTGCAGTAACATTTCTCCCCGTTTTTGCCCACAGATAATTGAGGCTCTGAATCTGAATTCATACCCATTGTACGTTAGCTATGTTATCATTATCGGCATTAGTATTGCCTTCATCATCTTCTACTATTTGTCTCTACGGTTTATCAAGCAGAAATCAAGACAAGATTGGTGATAAAAGATCAGATACCTGAAATGGGCTGCAGGTTATGATGTGAACTTGAGCTATGCCACTAACTCTACCTCTTCACTTAAGAAGTCTTCTCCTAAAGGCTCCTGTTGAATGAAGCAGCCCAGAGACTCCCCATCCAAAGCACGGATCCTCATCATCTTCTGGACCATAAGGGGCTGCAGTGCTACTTGCAAGCCACAGGATGGCAGTAGAATAAAGACAGTTGAAAGTCAGTTTCAAATCTTTGGACTGATAACCCGTTTATTGGAGCATCAATGTGTGCATTTGGGGGGGGGGGGGGGCTTATAAAATTAGCTTTAGTTTCCTCTGGGCCCATGTATTTATATAGGTACAAGATGTGGACAAATTACATCTGGATAGGTTCCTCCCATTATTTTGATATATGATGCAGCCAAGTGGAAACCTTGAAAAAAATGTTATTATGCATATAGTTTTCCCCCTAAAAATAATCATGTTTAAAAAAAAAAATCTATCTTGTAAAACATATCACCAAAAAGCTGTGACCTGATGGGTAATAGTCTCCCAGAGCTTTAAGTGAAGGATGTAGGTGAAAGAACAGCAGAGGAGGTGGCTAAGCCCATGTCACCAAGTCCTGTAAAAAGACTTTGGGGTTTAGTGCTTACATAATGGTATAATGAAGAGTGCCGGCTTTGGAATCAGAGGATATGGCTTTAAATATTGATTTGGAAACTTTGAGTGTGCTCTTGGGTAAGTCACTTGGGCATGTTTCCTCATTTGTACAATGAGGGAGTTCTTCCATTTCTAAATCTGTGATTCTATAATATTCTGTAAGATTCCCCCCCACCCCACCCCTATGGGCAATTCCGTTTTACTTACATAGAACACCTTATTGCCCAACAGTGCCAGATAAATACAAGTCCCTGAACACAAACACAAGTAAGCAGGCAGTCAAGTGGTCTTGTGAATGATGGAACTCTAGGCTTGGAAAAAGCAAGACCTGAATTCAAATCCTGCCTGTTTGCCCCAGCATCTATAAAATGGGGATTATAATTAGCATCTACCTACTAGACGTGGTTGTGGTAACAATTACGTACCTCATGTACCACACACTTACAAGTTAATCTGCGGGGATGGGGTGGGGTGGCATAGAGGGTTAGGAGGATAGTGGTGGTGAATAATCACCTTCCCTAAGTCTGTGCCCTTTTAAAGTCACAGAATGTCACATCTGGAAGGGATCTTGGGCGATCTAGTCGAGTCTCCACATTTTCCAAATGAAGAAATTGAAGCTCTGAGAAGATATGCCCAAGGTGACTTTGGTCAGTGACGGTCCTAGGCTGGTGCTGGCGAGTGCTCCAGGTCTGACCAGGCAGTTCTCTATATCCTTCCTTCCCTCTACATCCAAGACAATCTCCCTGCCTTTCTTAAGTATGCTACCGGTGGCTGGTTATTAACTCTTGTGTTGTTCTTTTTTTCCTTATACTTTTTCTAATGGCTCCCATGATTCTTGGTAGTGTCAGCAATGGTACTTAAAATATATTTAAATCCACTTAATACGTTACCATGGAACCTGGGGCTGTTTCATGGGGTCCTGAATTAGTCATTCCGATAGCAGCAGCTCAGAGCTCTATTTTTTTTTTTTTTTTTGTTCAGAGTCTGACTTTTCTGGGCCTGGGCTGTCAGCAAAACCTGCCTGAGAAAAACAGGCAGTATGGCAAAATCATAACCAGCACTTTGTCTGCTACCAGTGCGGCCTGCAGACGCTACCTGATACCTAACGCATCAGTTACGTGTAAAAGGATACTGGACTGAGTCAAATAATAAAGCAACTGTTTTCTGTTGCTGAGGGAAACGTTTTGGACCTTCTCACAAAAAATGTCCGACTACATGTAAACAAGCCAAGCAGAGACAAAATGACTGCCTCTGTCCACTAGAATCAGAAAGCATCTGCATCCAGCCAGAAGCAGCCCTGGTGCGCAAAGAGCAGAAGCGCACCAAACCCAGGTCTCTGAGACAATGCATTTTCATTTTTGTTGGAGAACCAAAGAACAGTTCTCGGTGTTAGTAACTATTAAGGAAATGATATTTAAGTGGTAGGTTGAGATGTTAAAAAAAATCAACTCCTTTAAAGGCTGGTGATACCAACACTTAGCTTTTCTATGCAAGATCATTTACATCTTAGTTCATTTTGTACAAATGCCATCAAGTTGCCAAAGTGTACTTTCCCTATTTCACAAAACTGCTTTCAAGAGCCTGTCGTTGAAACTGCAAAATCTTTTACTTTTGCTGGTTCCCCCATTAAGTATGTGCAGCTCATACTAGGAATACATTTTAAATTGGGTTTGTACTGCACAAAAAGGTTCATGATCCTAGCTTCCAATTGCCCCCTGGCTCTCCTATTCTCTGGTTGGCAGCTCCCTCATCTGTAAAGTGGAAGGAGCTGAGAGAAGAGTTCAATTTTATCCTACTCTAACTTCACGAATATTGTGGGGAAATCACTTTATAAATCTTAAAGTGTTCTAGAAATGGGAGCTCTTATTATTCCCTCCTAGTTAGCTGCATTAGTCTTCCTATTAGAAGGCAGGAGGCCATTCAGCCAGGACTGCAGTGTAGTAGACTGTGGTTTTAAATCCCAATTAGCATCACTTATGGACAGTGTATTGATTCAACGCTGAAATGGCCCTTAGAAGCCATCTAACTAGGGACCTTCACTTTTCAGGAGAGGAAACCGAGACCCAAAGACAGCAGCAGCATTTTCAATTATGGGAAATGATTAGTTAACATAAACCTAATACTAGCAATGGGAGACATAAGAACAACACAAAGAACAGAACAGCTGTTAAAAGGATGTGGGGAGTGACGGATATGATGACCCTCAGGGCACTGTCACACAACCCAATCAACAACCCAATGTCTAATTCTCTGGTTTGCCAAACGTGGCTAAAAGGAGGTTTGCTGCCTTCTTCTGAGGATGGCTTCCTACTGAGAAAGGCTTTGTACTTACGGCATGGCTTAATTTGGTCAAATGCTGTAGCTGTCTTCAGATCAGGTTATTCCTTTCCTCTGTCACAAAAAGGCTGACTATATTGTGTTTGATAATGCAACCATTTCATATATTTGGACCAGGAATGCATTATGTGGGCTTTGTAATATGCTCAGTGCTGAAAGCATGATACATTTCTATTGGAAACACTCATGTGCATGACTAACAATAGAGAAGCTAAAAATTACCATAATTTTCATACCCCCTGCAGCTACTAGTTCAACATACACTTTTGGATGTTGTTTTCACTTGCTGAATTTATGGGATTATTGGTCTGTCAGAAAGACACCAATATATAAATATGAAAACTGTAATCAGACATGAGACAGGGTCCAACTGCCATGCATGCCTATTGTAGGCTTGAATAGTAGAGTGTAACTGAAGACTGCACACTTCCGTTTTCTAAGAGTTCATTTAACATGTATAAGAATCTAGGTTATGAAACTGAGTGACTGCCTTAACCACTAAAACAAATCAAGTGTTCGAAAGCTGCCTGATTTCATCAATTAGGACAGATAACGCTTCACAGCTAATACAACCCTTCCTGCTGCAGCATTCCATGAGTTATTTCTACCATAAACAATAAAGCCAACCCCTATTGCTTGATGATTTTCATTGAGTTACTGGATTAAATTCAACACAATCACTTTGTAATGCTGGTTGTCAGGACACTGGAAATCATCTGGTAGAGGTGTGATTGTGTATAAAGTCTTTTAAGGTGCATGGTTGGGATTACATTCAGACTTGGCATAAAATAGTCTGTTCTCTAATTCTAGGCACTCCTGCAACAGAAGCTGGGCCTTGAAAAATCCCAGGACAAAAACTTTTCTTTTTGGGCTGCAAACCATCTGTTAATGCAGCTTTGGATATTGATACAAATGGCATCCTCAAACCACCCATTCTGCTCCAGCCAACTGCAAAATGTTCATAAATAAGATCAGTGCATAGAGGATGCTTTAAAGTATAAATGTCTACTTTATTCTTCCTGATATACAGGATTATTGTATATAATAGCTAAGACTCTCCTAACTTGTAACTAAAGTTCTAAGATTCCATGAGCTCATCTTCTCTATCTAAATATAATCTGGGGAATTTTTGCTTCCTCCTCTCAAGTGAGGAATGGTTGAATGCTCTGAAAGCATTTTGATATCCTTAAAATATATTTCCCTACTTGCATCAAAATCACGAGAAAAGAAACAACCTAGTAAGACATCAGTCCTGTAGTGACTGTTCTGAAGCTCAGACTCTTCGAGGGTTATGTTAATGCATAAAGGGGCTCTTAGCAAATAACATCCCTCATAATGGTATAAAACAAAACTAAAGCTGCTCCTTAGCTTTTGTTACACACTATTTATTCACAATATTAACAGCAGGAAATTCTCCTTAAGCTCCAATACAAGAATCCACAATTACTTTGAAAGCATTCTCCTAACCCAAAGCCTATCCTGACACAATGCTTTTCCACATGAGTATTTTTGCCTTTTCCTAAAAATCACCTCAGAAAATAATTCACATTTTCCTTGAATCTTAAATTTATTCTAGCTTAGCTACTGGTATGCAGGTGGTGAATTTATAGGAACTTAATACCTTTATGATGTAAAATACTATAATTAACCTCCCCCACCAAAAAAAATCAAATTTGAACCACAAACCTGACTTTTCAGAGGAAACCATCCAACAGCTTTGTAAGTTGCTATAAAGATGAAAGGACTGGACACTTGGGATATACACATGAATCACATCACTGTCAGGCACTACTTCTGGGGCCTGGCTGATTCCACAATTCTTTATGATTACCTCTCTTAAAAGAATACAATTAAATCACAACTGTCGTCCAAATGGATGAATGTTGGCCAATCCTACCTTATGAATCAGGGCCTGGCCTCAGAAGAATTCAAAGTCCCTCTCCACCCCTTTGATTTGTAGGTACCAAGTTTACCTGATGCTCTACAGATATGAATTCTTGGGATAACCAAATGAAACACAAATAGAGTTCAATTACTAAATCCATGGGGGAAAAGAATAAAAATGACAAGAATCTCCCCAAAAGGTGAATCAATAAAAGGAGTAAGAGAGAAGACATTTCCACTTTTTTTGTAATTAACTTTCTATAATATAGACAACGAATTATTTTTTATTCTATTCTATTACTGGTCAAGGGATCAAACTTGGGAAAGACTTTTAACATTAAAGTCCAAGTAATACATAGGTAGTGCTTTCTACCTCTACGTGGAACCCCGTGAAAGGTGGGGACTGGGCAGTCATAAAGAATGACTACAGAACAGGAAGACTGTATGGCGTGATGGCGGAGAGCTGCCATTTGGCTTCTCTGGGTCTCAGCTTCCTCATCTGGAAAAGAAGGCTATTAATGCCTGTGGGCACATCAAACACTGCAGTGTCCTGTGGATCAAAAGATTTCTTAGAGGCAGATTTCAAGCTGGTTCTGAGGTCTGTGTGGCCCTCTAAGGTACACTTATGATCATTTTCATGTGTGGCTCATGGGACAAAACTTTTTACTTCAGTCCCAAAGGAAGACAAAAAACAATTATGAGGGATTTATATTGTACTGGAATAAAAACCAGGAGACATAAACAATTTAGAGGAAGACTTAGGTCAAGATCTACATGACATATAGCAGATGTGTGACTAAAAAAGAAATCATTCAATCTATCAGCACTCTCGAGACTCCAAATTGCATTTGAGCTACCATCTCTCCCAGGAAAAGATATCTTTATACCAGTAGTGTTCAATACTAGTAAAATCACAGGTCCAGAAAAATCCTATATTCACCACAGAACAAAGAAAGAACTCAGACATCATCTACAAATTGGTCAAATTTAGTCTTTTGTGAATGAGGCATCACCTAGCGGCACAGTGATAGAGTGCTTGGCCTGGAATTAATAAGGTTCAGCTCAAATCCATCCCCCAACACTTCCTAGATGTGTGATCCTGGACAAATCATTTAATTCGTCGGCCTTAAGTTTTCTCAGCTGTAAAATGTCAGATTATAACAGCACCTATGCCTTGCTATAAGGAGCAAATGAGATAATATTTTTAAAGTCCTTAGCACACAGAAGGCAATAAAAAATGTTTATTTCTTTCCCCTCCTTTCCTTAAGATATTCATTCTTTGTATGTGTTGAACCTATATAAGATTGCACAGGGAGGGAGGGGGGGAGGGAGGGGGGAAGGAGGGGAAGGGAAGAGAAAAATCTAAGATATATGGAAGTGATTGGAGAAAACTGAAAACAAATAATTTGTAAAAAGATATTCATTCTTACAAAAAAAGTGCCATAAGATATGTCAAAATACACATTCACAGGAAACTAGAAAGATGTCTACGAACTACTACAAAATGAGCAGAATTAGTAACAATATAAATGATGACAATCATATTACAGAAAAAAAAACAACTTTAAAAGACTTTAGAAACTTTGACCAACCCCAATGGGTCTAGAAGATGAAAGAAACCTTGTCGCCTATCACAGAGGGGATGATCTCAAAATGCAAGGAGATGTACTTTTTGGGGCATGGCCAATGTGGGAATCTGTTCTGCTGAACTATGCGTGTTTATGGTGAAAGTATGTATTTTGCATTTTTTTCCCAATAGTAGAAGGAACTGATTATTTTAAAATGTTGTGTGTGTGTGCATGCATGCGCATACATGCAAAGGAATTTATGTTTTTGTGATATGTAGGCTGAAAGCAGGGTAGGGAGTTTTAATAGTCACATTTTTGAAGACTAGATCTTTTATAGTTTTAGAGGAGTTGCAAAGAAAATGTCAATAGTTAATAAAGAAAAAGAATGGAGTTAAACATGTTGAATTTATTATTAATACAACTGGCATATACTGAACCCACAGTAGATTAAGTAAATAAAAGTACATTAACAAAATTAGTTTCCCATTTTTTTCATTTTTTTCCCTGACAAACACATTTTAAAACAATGTTTCCGTCACAGAATTAACCAATCTAAGCAATGTGTGATTCCACCGGTTCATGAAGGGGCTTGTACTTCTTTCTTCAATTGCTCTACATAGAATTTGAAACTTTCCTGTTAAGCAAGAGAGGGAAAAATGAAAAGATCAACATATAGAAAACCTCAAAGGAGATGAAAATCTGAACTTCAAAACTAAGCTTGATACATGGCAATTCAGTTAAGACTCTTGGGGATACAAGTTACCATCAACTTCTAAGTTATTATTATCTTACTGTTTAATTCTTTACTCACTGAACAAGTCTGATCAGCACAATCATTATGTCCCAATCATAAGGGTAATTCTGATACATGGGATCCCCTGCCCCTCAATAAAATGTAGCGAGGCAAGGTGATGGGAGGCATTCACATACCAGGGACCAGCATTCCCACCTTATTCTGGTCTTTTCTATTAGGTGCCAAGATTTGAGAAAGAGAAAGGAAAACAGAGGGCAGTCAGGACAGAAAAAAAAAAGGATATTTATTCAGTATGTTTTTTACTGTTTAAATGATATGAGGTACTTGCATATATAAGAGTGTGTGTGTGTGTGTGTGTGTGTGTGAGAGAGAGAGAGAGAGAGAGAGAGAGAGAGATTATACTAGGTACAGAAAATACTGATTAACTTCCCTGAAATTCAACCTTTCTCATTTTTCAATTTGTTCTCATCTCCAGAGAAGGGAAAGGGAGCAGGTTTTTGGTCCTTGATCCCTTGCCCAAATGAACCCCCACTACCTCTTTCCCAACTCTGAGCTCCGTGCTAATGTGGAGGGTGCCCTGTCAACTGAGGCTGAACGGAGGGAATCAGTAAAGTATCTTTCCATTATGAAACTGATGTTCCCCTTCAGACTTAGGCCCAAGGAGAAGAGCTGCTTATATATCTGTTCCAGCATTCGTTCCACCTTAGGGAAATTGCTCTCATTTAAAAAATTTCAAATAATTCATATATACAAACAAGTAATTACCAACAACATAACCTACTGGGTTGCCTACTCAACTAATATAAACTCTTATTTAAGGCTGAAATAAAGGGATAACTGCCTCAAGGACATTTGATAAAATAACACCTACAGATGCATAACTGACAAAAAATCTTGTATTTTAAACACGATAAGCCCCAGAAGGTTTTCTTCTCCCACAAGTCAAATTCAATGCAAGATTATACAGTGCCAGTAACACTCAATATCTTAAATGCCAATTCCACTGAGAGCTCTTCACAGAGATCTAATCCTTATGTAATTAAGTATTTGATTTTTTTTATTAATACAGTACATTTACAAATCTGTAGAGGTATTTTTCCTTAATTAGGAAATACTCACAGGGGGTTCAGTGAAAGGGACAGGTTCGCCCGCATTCTTTAACAAAGCAGCATACTGTTTTAGAAATATATTGTCCATTTTTATGTTCTTTGCTTTCATTTCTTCATATAGGGCGTTTGCAGAAGCTACATCACTATCCAATCCTGAAGGAAAAAAATTACCAATCAACAGGAAACTTGCAATTCTTTAAAAAAAAATGATTTTATTGAAAATCTTCACAAATAAATGAATAGATGCTTAACATCTTTCAAGAAGAGTTTGAATAAAAACTTCCACTTCATACACACATGACACACTGCCCATTTCATTGAGCACAGGTCAGTCTAATGGAGAAGAAAAACACTACATCTTACAGTTTTTTGTATGATAACAATGACAACAGTCATGGAGAGAACCTGGTTACTAAGGAAGTTTCTACTCGGTACATCTATCCCATCTGTGCCTATTTATGCTCACCATGTTTCTCTAGAATGTAAGCACTTTGAAAGTAGGGGCTGCCGTTGCCTTTTCTCTTTAGTGAATGCTAAATGTTTACTGACCAACTGAAGCTTTGTGATCCTTGGTAACCCCTCAGGGCCCTAGCAGACTGGGAGAGTGGCTTTTCTGCATGAGCTGAGGAACTGTTCTCACTAGGAATTCTATCTATAAAAGCCCTCACTGCTACTGACTGCCATACTCCTCATGTCCTTGCTCAAAAGAGGTAGATGTTTACTTTTACACAACAGGTATTAATATGAGCCATAAAAACAACAGTTTAAAAAGCATTTATTAAACACCTACAAGGAGCCAGTGCACTATACAGTCACAGAATCAAAGACCTTGTCCTGGAGAGGACCTCAGAGCCTAGCTAGTCCAATTCCAACATTTTTTAACAAGTGAGCATCCAATGACAAAACACTATATTTAAAAAAAATGTAAGAGATCTTTTTCTTAAACATACTTCTGTTCGTTTTTTCTTTCCCCAAATGCATGTACAGTAGGAAAAGCAATTTTGGATCCATTTATTAACATACTGTAGAAATATGTGAATCTAGAATTTCTTAGGTTAGGCTTATAAAGAATCTGGAAATACCCATTCAAATATCAAGTGTGCCACAGAAAAAACCATTTTAGCAGGAAGATGGACCAAAGACCAATGCCACACCTACACTTGGTCAAGGCTGAGGCTTGGATAGGAGAACAGTTGGTGGGAATAGTTTGGATTCAGTCAGAAGGCTGGAGTCCCCACCCCTAGACTAGAGATTCTCTATGGTCTCTCCCAGGTCACAATCTAGGACCACACTTGCTGTCTGTCTTATATTGAAATATAAGGCTACCAACAAATTTTAAAGCCAAAGATGAAGGACTTTGGAATTCTCTGTTCTGAATCACTCATGACAGTGATCTTTTTCTCAAAACATGAAAAACCCAAGAGCTGGCTTTATAATTTGCTTTCCCTATCTGTCATTTCCTCTCTTTTCTCACAAAAAAATAACACAATTCACCATTCACCTAGATTGCACCATGACAGGGGATCAATGACATGATCTGAGGTTCCTGCTAGCTCTATCATCTTATGATTATGGACTTGGTTACAAATACTTCCAAAATTTCAGAAGCAGAAAATGTAGTACCTTCTCTCTATGACATTATAACATTTAGATAAAATGTGAAAAAGGAAATACCAACAAGTCAGGCATTCATTCCCCGTTACTAGTGCATGAGAGCCTGTTTCTTGGCGCAAAAGTGCCTCTACAATACCTGGAATCCCTGACACTTGTTAGCAGTCCCACCAGGAAATGTATATTCAGAGGTTTGCACAAGGCTAAACAATAAAAACACCTGAACTGTTTTAAAAGGGAGATGTGCAACACTGACATAGAATTTAATCCTCTCTTTTTTGGAGCTTACATGATAATTTACTTATGGAGAGGAGAGGGATTCTACATCAAACCAAGCACTAAAGAGAGATAGACAAATGTGTTCCATCAGCTGGCCTAGCTTTCCTTCCCACCAGGAAGGAAGATATTGGAGTTCTGAGTTTTAGAATAGCATTACCATTAACTGAAAGGGAGTTCTTGTTTCATGGTGGTTGGGCAAGGCAAGGCAGAAGCAGGACAATGGATTATTTGGCATAACAGCAGTCTAAGACAGCAATATGCTTTGACTCAAGATGTCCCATTTCATTCCACATTCTAGTCTGAAGGATCCTGGTGAAGACAGGATTGGCACTAGGTACTGAGAACAAAACTGGACTCAGGTTTGGTGAAAACTGAACCAATGTGGCCTTCTATGGAACATACATTTGAAGACTAGAAACAAACCCAAAATCACAAAACAAAATTTGAAAATCAACTGAATAACTTAGCTGATATTGGGATTTTGGTATTTGAGTCATTAACTAAAAATTCAATGTATGTAATAACATGTAACAAACATCTTATATACCCCTTGTGAATTTTAGTACATTACCGAAGCTTCTCATAAGGAAACCGTATACTTCTAGATTTGCAGTTAAGTCAGGAATCATTTCTAATAAGGATCTGAGAACATGTGTCTAGAAAATTAAAATACATAACAAATTCATTACCAAAAACCTGTAAAGAAAGAATAAAAAAATGCAATACTGACTTCTGTTATTTCAGAAATTTTTTTGGTAATAAATACAACCGAACAGACAGCTCAATATGAAGGCTACTTTCTCTTTTGTATTTCTTGGCATTTCATGCAGATTCAAGAGTGTGTGTGCGTGTGTGCGCGCACGCTGGGGGGGGGAATTAGAAATTAATTTTAAAAAAATCTCAACGCTGATGACACTAATTCAGCTACATTTAAATATGTACTTGATTTCATTATCTTCAAAACATTAAAACTGTTTAAATCTAAGTTAAGTTTTAAAAAGTGAGTGCAGTGTGTAGTATGGAAAAAGCCTTTAGGAATGGAGGACACGGATCAGAATCCTGCCTTGTTTACTTGGTATCTACCTGTATGACCTTGGCTAAGTCACTTAAACCCATTAGGCCTTAGATTACACATCTGCAAAGTAAGGACTTAAGTGGTTCTCACATTTTTTCACTCATGGCACAGCATTTTTTGCTGTGAGAAAATGAGGACTGGTGAACATTTAAGGTGTTGACACTACAGTAGAGTCGGGAGACCCAGACATGCAAATTTTGTTGAGTTTTTCATAAATTCAAGGTCTGACATGCAAGGACAGGGCATACATGGAAGAGGTGCATTTGTTTTATCAACTAACAATGGACTAGATTATATAATATCTTCTGTCATTCTAGGTCTAAACCTCTGCTCCCATCATGAATTTGGTTAAATAGTTATAGAGCAGGAAGGGCAATGCCTAAAAAATCCAGATGAAATGTGAACAGCTCAGTCATATATATTGTATTTCACTGAATTTTTCATTTTATTTCTGACTTGTACTATTCTGACAAGTTTTAGTAGATAACCAAAAAATACTTACAAGAATTTATCCCAAATAATAGTAACTATATACTTTTTAAAGTTTTGCGCCCCTTTCCTATCTCTACATCAGACAGCAATAATGACTTAAAGAGGTGCACGCTCAATCACAGCAGAAAATGTGTGTAGGCCACTTAAATAATTTACTTCATTTGGCCTAGGGTAGCCCTTTCTGGCCTTGGACCCTTCTATGATCTCCTGTATCTCTGCGCCAGCCCCTGGGACAGACTGTTCTGAAAGGACATAGTGAGTCACTTTATGTCTTCTGTTCCCTCTCTTACGAACAGGGTTTTTGGGAGCAGCATGATGGAAAGAAATTGCGAATAGCGGATTGGGTCCACGTGACTGAAATTTTCCACTTAGCAATTTTTCTAAGAAAGAAGTAACAATGATGATCAAAGTCGTATCAGGCTTACACTTCCATATGTAAGCCATAGGCTTTCTATAAGTTAATGAGAGAACTTGCTTTGTGGTAAAATGAAGGACATTTTTTTTCTTTATCACATAAACAGAAAGTTACTACTGCTACATCAGTTTGAAAACGCAACGTACTCAATCCAAGTGGGAATAGAATAATGGTTTTCAATGCTCACTGCATGGAAGCAGGACTAAAATGTGGTGTTTTTTTGTGACATACAAGTAGGTGCTAGGGCTTTGAAATGTTTGAAGCTTTTACAGTCACCTAAGACTATGCTGGGATCACAAGGAAGGGCAACCAAAGCCAAAAATGATGTACCTGATGGCTTCATAGCATCATAGATCTATAGAGAGGAAAGACCTGTAGGTCCCTAACCCAACTCTCATTTTACAGTTAAGGAAACTGAAGCCCAGGTTAAGAGACTTGTCCAAAGTTACAAAGGCAGTCAGTGTTAAGATGGCATTTGAAACAGGTGCTCTGATGACAACTATTAAGACCACATATTCATAACTTACTATTTGTACTAATTTTGGCTCTTGTCAATAGCTCCACCACAATGGTGACCACACAGAACTGGCACAGTTTTAAATTCACAATTCTGTTGGCTTTTTTAAGAGTTCAATCTATAGCCATAAAAGCAAAACTCTCAATGGGTAGAATGGCATTACGTTGCTAATACAACTGTAGAGATGGATTCTAAGGACAATAAAAGAGGGGCATAGAGAACACAGTTTCTATTCAAACAGAAAGAAAAAGAAGAAAAAATTTTGATATGAGCTCTTGAAAAAAAAAGGCTCCCTTTCCCTCCTTCTAATACATTAGGGATGTATCTTTACACTGTGTTTCCTATTTCAGTTTCTTAATGTCAATTAGAAATTTTAATTTTATAGAAACAGACATTTTAAGAACAAAAGTACTTTTAGAAAAGTCCTTGCATCTATAACAGACAAGCAATAATGTGGAACTCAACACATCCAAATTTGATTTTAATAATCACAATAAACATATAGAGGTGGTAACCTGTAAAACATATTACCTGTCCTTGGATCTTAGAATTCTTAAGCAAAAATCCCAAAAGTACTGGAGTTTGTTCAGCTATTGCACTGCACCTCTTAAAAAAGGAAGAGAAAAATTAAAACAGGATTCAATAAGTGCAGGTTCTTCATCAACAAGCACACTAAGGTGAATATTTCCAATTAAGAAAGTTCAAAATAATACAGCAATATATTATTACTACCAGTAAGGCCTAATAGCTGTTCATTTATTTTTTAAAAGAAAACAAGTACAACCCATGCCAAGCTTTTGTAAATGATGTCCTTGGCACTGCAAGTATAAAGTTTGTTTAAAAAGAACATAAAAAAATTAAACTAATGCTTCAACATGCACAGAATAAGGTTTAGGACTGCAAAGAAAGAGAAAAAAAGAAACACTATTCCTCTCCAATTATACTGCCAAGCATTCACAAGTGAGCTAGGGATCATAAGGTTAATTATACATTTAATAAGGTGTCAGGGAGATAACTGCTCGTTTCTTTATAAAAATTAAAATGTACAAAGCAAGTTCTCTTTAAAGTATAATTACCTACACTTATGCATACAAAAGGACTGATTTCAATCTCTCTATTTTATAAAAGGCTTTCATTGCAACAGACAGCCAGTGCTTGAGAAAGAGACAAAAGTTAAACTCAAAAAAAAAGTTTATGTGACAGACCAGATAAATCAAGTGTCTATCCCCTCTCAGAAGCTATAGTAAAATCAAATATGGCAAGAAAATATTTTAGTTTACACTCATCACAGATGTCATTCTTAAAAGTTTTTAAAAGCACACTGCCTTTTACAAGCTTTACACTGTCAATGTGAAATAGAATAGTATACAAAACCCTTTGGGGGGGCATACAGAACAGGTACAGTATAAGTGGCAGTTTTCAGCATTTTTCAATAAGGTATTCTTTCTCCCACGATGCAAGAATGACCTATGGTGGGTCATCCTCTGTATCACAAAGTGGCCTGTAGAGAGGGTTTATCATTTAAAGTGTCATTCTCCTACAAGGGCACACACCTGATGTGAGGTGGGCAGTGTGCCTTCTCTGAGGTTGCTATGTGCTCTGGGGATCTGGCAGTGACGCTGAGCCTCATTATGCTGAGGCACTTGAGACAAACAACAGTCCTTCAACATTCAGGGATCATAACAAACATGCAGAAGGTCTGCACAGCCTCACCTTCACAAAAGAATACCAGCCCCAAATAGCTGAGAGATTAAAGGAAAGCAGATGAACACACAGGTCCAGCCTCACATGATGTTATCAGGAGAGCCAACAATATGTTATACCACCTTATAATTTATGGAGCACTTGACATAAAATGCAGTGAGATATTTTCACTTAAAGATACACTATTTACCAATTAATATGAAAAATATAAAATTAAAAAGAAAGTAAGATTCTAAGATGACCAATTTTAATAAAAAAGAAATTCATTCTTAAAAAAAATTAGAAAAACATTCTCTCTCAAGCACATGGATGCATACATAGAAGGGAGACTGCTTATCAATATCCAGGAATTTCCTCTTTCCTTCTTTTTAACAGCCAAATGGCCTTAAAGACTCAAAAAAAGCTCCAATGGGTGGCCAAGGGGTGCCTTCCTTTTTTTCCTACTTAAGACACTTAGCAGCTGGCAAAAGCCTAAGTGAACAGAATTGTATTTACTATCAGAAATTGGTAACAGGCCTCACTTTGACACAGGGAGTCTACACAAACACAGCAATCCCCGGCATCCCCGTGACTGTTTGACTGCCACCTGCTGGGAAGAGACTCCCTGTCTGTGGCTGTTTGTGTACACTGCCGGTGGCAGCTCTTATCACCCACAGTTCATTCTGCACTTGGTGCAGCTTTATATTTAGCACTGTTAAAATGGCATGAATGCGGTTGTCTCATTCCCTGAAGATTGCTAATTTAACTGAGACTCTGGGCCACAGAGACCTGCATTTGTCATTTAATGCGTCTCTGACACGCAAGTGAATAGAAAGCAAATTCAACTCTTAATAAACCTTGAATAAAGCAGAGAGAATGTCTGCGGATTCGAGTGAGAAGCTTTGCATGAAAAGCAAACATTTCCTACTTTTTGTTTGCAAACTGTGTTGCTACAGTGATGCATAGTATTTAGAACATTAGTAAAATTAAGTAAGAAATGAAAATGGATTGTGATCTCATGTGAAAGGATTTTTATAAAACTGAGCAAATGGCTAAGGCACTTATCTCTCAGAGGACTCCTTTCTCACCTTGGGACATTGCTAAATGCCTGAGAGCCAGTCTCTCTTGTCTTGTGCAGTGAGGTCCCTTTTAACTTTCACAGTGCAGGACTCTGGCTTCTTATTCACATCCATGCTACCGGGACACAGACATCAACGGCCGTGTCCCAGCATCAGACTTCCCCTCCTGGGCTCCACTCTCTACACACCCTCATCATTTCCTGAGGACAAACTACAAGCAGGACAGTTTGTACTATTACCTGTAGTAGAGCTCTTGCATCATCCACCCTGCCTGAATGTAGGTACTCGAGAAATAGATCCGTGACAGGTCTGTAAATTGCAAATTGATTGGCCAACCTCTCTGCCATGATACTCACTGAAATGCAGGGAAGGAAAAGTTTTCATTAGAATTCAAAGTCACTTTATGAATTTAGCACTACACAATGTAATTAACTTACATTTCTCAGTAGCTGGTTCCAACTGCTCTTCTATCACTTTTCTGAACAAATAGGCAATACTTGACTGCTGCTTATCAGTGCCCAGAGGCTCAGAAGTAAACAAAGACTCAAGGTATTCGACTGCGGCATCTGGGTTGTTGCTGTGAAGGGAAGTTTTGCTGACTTAGTTTGTAATACCATACAAACAATGAAAAAAGGACTTTAAAAAACTGCTATGACACTGTGGACAGTAAAAAAGGTAGAAACATAGTGAATCTTCTTTGTTGGTGAGTGGGTGAATAAACAGTAATAAACACAACTAGATTTCTTTTGAGAACCAACTCTGACCTCTACCATAACTAAGTAAGCAAACGTGATGGACGTCTTTATAAAACAGTGTCTTGGAAGCAGAAATGGCAATATGAATAGAAATGCTCAGGTAAACAATCAGTTTAAGTCAGTATTTTCATAAATCATGAGCTGTAATTTTTCATATCTCTTTGGAAGGTTTAACTATCACATTCATAATATTGTATACTATATAACATATATGGTATGTTATAACATGAAAAGAATAACCCACAATGGTCTGAAGACCTTCAAGACACTAAGACCTGCATGTTCAGAAGTCAATCTGGCACCATCTGGTAGAAGTGAAATATGAAGAATATTTCCCCTTTGTATGTAAATAAAAATAAATTACTATAAAAACATTTTTAAAATTTTAGTGGCTTAAAATTCAGGTAAGTCAATATACATTTTGGCATAAAAGATTTCAAAAAGTGAAAATTAATATTAAATTGCATAAACATTTAACAAATTATGGTAAAGGGAAAAGGTTACTTGTCTAAAATTCTACTTATAAAAGAAATCTTTAGAAATACTGCAAAAACGTTTTATAGCATTAACACAACAGAAATAGTAATTAACTATAAGCCTCATTAGGGTTAAATAGTTACCAAAGCATCCATACTTCATATAACTTGTATTTCAAAATGAATACGAAACCAGTTATGTAATATTTAAATTGGCCTGCACAGGAAATATCCAACATCTTATTTTCTTTGGTCCTAGGACATATCACAACCAGCTAGTCATCCTTTCCTAAGTGACTCTATAGAGTATATGAGAAGCAATGAAGTATTTTTGGAGCCTGACAGAAAAACATTTTCAGACTCTCCAATAAAAGGGGGAAAATAACAGTTTAATATGTGTGTGTGTGAATGTAAGAGTTTTGTGCATGTCTGATTATATGTCTATAATTACCCATATTATACAAATCATATTGTGATACCACATCACACAAAAGCTAGATAAGATACTGGAGGTAAATTAACATCACTTAAAGGATATTATACCCTAAATTTAATGATTTAATTCCAAGATGAAAGATAATTTTAAAAAAACATGTAAATTAAGTATGCTTGCTGTGGTTTATAAAAATTCAAGTACTTACAGAATTCAAGGTAACTTCAAGAGCTATTTGACACAGCAAAGAACTGTGCAACCAAATTATTCAATTTTGGAACAAAATGTTTCAATGAATAAAGGAACTGGATATGCTTAATATATGCATGAATGAGGATCTAGAAGTTATGGTCCCCAAATACATATGGTTGTCGTGGTTTATAGTGGAAGTCAAAATAAGAAAAGCGTATCAATGCTCAATTCATCACTGCTTACAAGGCATCAGTATCTCATGTAACTTACATGGCTGCCAGACCCAATTAATAATAAAAGGATTAAAGTGATAACAGTAATTTCCCTCACCAATTTCCAATAAAAGATTAACTGATATTTGAAAATACTTACTTCTTTATTTCAGCAAGAGCATTATTATTGATAAAAAGCATCCGTGAAAGACGAATTGGATCTTGAAGGTCATGTACCATCTTTTCGATTACTTGTATATTTTCTTTATCACCCTTTAAAGCAAAAGCCTGAACAAGACGAGTAACTGAGAGTGGAGAAGGTACCTGATGAGACTGTAAAGCTGTTGTTAATGTAGTCAAAGCATCTAAAACAGAAAAAGAAAAAAAAAAAAAGCAAGTAGAGGATAAAGTTCATAAACTCAGTGTTTTCAAGCATTCTGCCATATTGGTACTTTAAAACATTTTTTTAAAATTGCAAATAACTATAGATTCCTTAAAGATTGCCTATAATGTGAAAACTTTTTTAAAGCTTTGAAAAACATGGTGATTTATTGGGACAAAGTACACATTACTGACAAGGGGGAAAAACAAGTTAGTTTTTTTCATTTTGTTCTCTTTGAATTAACTCCAAATTAAATTAAATTTATCCAAATGGTTGGATAAAATAAAATTGTAATTCAAAGGTTAAAATCATGAATTAAATTCAAAGTTTGTTGTTCAAGAAAAAAACATAATTAATGTACAAAATCCAATAATCCAACAAACCTTCACTGAGTGCCTAGTCTGTACCAACAGCCACAAATGTGACATTTCCCAAAGCCCCTAAGAACCACAGGTTTCAGAGCCAAATGAGTTCTTGAATATCACTTAATTTTACCCATCACTTTACAGGTGAGGAAAGAGGCCCTAAAAGGTTGTGCATAAGCTTCTCCAGGGCAAAGATTAATTGTTATGTGGCAGTCAGTATTTGAACTTAAGACTTTTGACTCCACATTCAAATTCTTCCAATCTCAGTATTTTCCCATAAACTCTCATTACATTAAATTCTTAGAGATATGATTATTACAAAACTCTAATAACCATTTTTACTAAACTTCATTAATTGTGGTACTATCAGTATTATTAATGATAAAGAAGGAGCCAAAAGAAGAATACTGAAACTGTTCTGTAAGTTATGCAGATTTCCACATTGAGAAACATAGCAAGAAAGATATGTTCAATCCTTATACCTATGTCTATTAGTTAACAAAAAAAATTTTATTTAGAAATGAACAAAATTATGGACAACTAAAGTGAACAAATTAGACTAAAACCTTTTCCTTTGCTTTTATTGTAATTTTGTAAGCAGTAGTCTCACTTTTTTTGAATGTTTTACACAACTTTATCAAAGAAAACATAAGCCATTAATGAACCCAGGCATAATCTCCATCAGTGTGAGGACATCATTGCCCATTATTCAATCCCACAAATATATAAATTACTTTTTTCCTCATTAAAATTATAATTTGCATTTGGAATTTTACCTATTCTCCCCAAAACTCAAAGAAACTGCAGCTCTAGGAAGAACTAGGAAAATAATTGAAAGCATGCTCCTAGCAATGATGGGCCTTATGCATGAACCTGAAAGGAGCAATTTACACAGGTTTCAGGGACTTCTGGAAAAATATTTCTCAAAATCATTCTTCCTTTCCTAGCAAACTCTCATATTAATGATGGAAAGTACTTTGTTAAAATAAAAATGGCATTTTAAGGCCACCAAATAAAAATTCTCTAACTAGACGATCAAACTGGTTCACAAACCAGCGATAAAGGGCCTTTACCAAAGAAGGGTTTTCACTTCTTTCAGCAACTGGTGAATTGGTACATGGAGTACAGTAAGGGTCAGAGAAAAGTTGACCTAGGGAGAGCCAAAAGGGCACATGGGCAGTCGATAGCCAAGGGCAGCAAAGTAACCACATGGAATGTGGAGGCAGGGAAGTATAAGGGGAGTGCAGTGGGAGGGGGCCACGACCGGATTGGGGGAAGGGGGGCGGCTGTCTAATTTGAGTTAGCTTTATTGATGCCAATGTTTCTTTATGTTCACATCTATTTCATGAGTAATGATATAATCTAAAAATGGAACAAAAAGAAAGTTAATGATTGAGCACCTATTATCAACTCAATCCTGTGCCATAATATTAGCCAGAGGGGAAGAGAAGAAGAAAATTAAGCATAAACAAATACAGCAGTCAAAGCCATAGCCCTGACTTCAAGGAGCTTATAGTTGAAAGCAAGGGAGAAGACAACGATCCACGATACAATGTCAAATATAAGAAACCATATAATTAATGGCTAACCATATACTAATTATAAAGACAGGTGGCAGCTATAACAATGAATCCATGCTCAGATTCTGTATAAAAACTTTCCCCAAGACCAAATACTCATTTTTCATTTTCATGCCAAAAGAAGTAGCCATCTGAGGTGTACCAGATGAACTTGCTACATAATCTCAAGTTTTTCCTTTTTTATGCTGTTAAAATATTTAACATTCTAGGCAAATTATCTGCATTTTCATGTCCTCTACCCTCATCTTCTTCAAGAAATAAAAAAAACTTAATTGTAACTTTCTCCCCAACACCATTTAATACACAATTTCCTTTCTTATGCCAAAAGATGAAAGTAAGACTGCTTTCATCTAGGTAAGGAAGGATTAAGATTGAAAGTGGAGGAGAAGGACTCTAAGGGCATCAATGATAGGGTGGTAACATTGAACCACTTAAAAAAAGTAATCTCTCTAAACAAATTTGGGCTTAACTAAAAGTATAAATGAAATGTAAGAGCCCCTTTATATAATAATAGAAATTAAATCATGAATAGCTAGTATACTAAATTCTCCCTCTCAGCACTACAGTTGGGCTGTGTGTGCATTTCACATAGGAGCAAGAGTCTGAAGTCATCTTATAAAAATTCAAAGGTAAAGTATTTTAATACTACTAAAGAAGAATGCAACAATGCAATAAAATGGTGATTCTTTTCATCTAACTCTTGGAGATCTCTAATCTAAGTAAGTAATCACAGCTTTGCCAAATTGGCAAACACAGCGGATGGGAGGAAGAAAAAGGGACACCGTTAAGAGAGCCTTGATTTGAAGAACATTTTCCCTTGCTAACAGTCTCATCAGTTGTAAATCAAAACTACATTGCACAAACAGAAAACAGTAGTACTATAAAAAAGGACACCATCTTGATTCAATACAAGTTCAAGGTCCCAAACAACATTTCTGAGAGCCCTTAATAAAACTGATTTAAAAATCCTAAACCCTGAGACAAGCACTCTACATTTTATTACTGTTGGTATTGTGAACTATTAAAAAAGTATTAGATTAAGTTTTTTAAATCAATATTATAATCATTTAGTGCACAATCATGCACATTTAACACTCAATTTAACTCATTTGATATCTCACACAACCAACACAATATGCAAGAAACAACTGCTGAGAATTGTTTCAGATGCTCTAAAGTATGTTAATTTCCAAAGCAAAATGACTTGTGCTGTGAATTTTAACGCACTTGAAAGCCTGTACTTTCTCTCGTTCTGGAGTACAAATTTTGCATGTCTGAAGAGCTGTGATTCATCTTAAGAAAACCCATCTTGTGTTAAATGGAATGGAAACTGGACTAAGTGGTCAAATGACAAGTACATTCATATTCAAGCTGTATTATAAATGCATGTACAGTAATTTACGTCTCTCAGCTACCACAAAAGGCTCTTGATAAGCAGGTAATTTGCTAAATGGACTCCTTTATCCAAGTATTCGAAGGGCGTTACAAGAAAAATCTGCAGAGGCATTAATGTGACGTAAAGGTCAAGCATTGTGACATACCTTTCAAATAATCCCGCCTAACTTGCGTTATGATGAGGAGGCTGTTGGCAGCATCGTTCAGTGTGAAGCCCTTGATGTGGGTCTCAGCACTAAAAGAAGCAGACATTTAGAAAGGAATTACTGACATGCTTCTGATACGATAATAAATGGTTGAGCACCAAGGTGAAATTATAAAAACTACTGTTCGTATGTTAAAAATATTGCTGCAAAATATCGACCTGGAGACAGCTTTTGTGTTATCCTGTCAATGGTTATAGAAGGATAATTTTTTTTTGCATTCTGACAGATGACAAAGTTGGAAATGAGCAACAAAAGAAACAAAGTACAAGATTTTTTTTAAACAATCGGTTCAGATTCTTGAATGCTGACATATTAGATGACTAAAATAACTGCATGCCCTGCATTGTTCTGCTGTATCCTAAGCTGGATACTTTTTCCTCTTTTTATTTCACGTTCACCATAATTATAAAATGTAAAACTATTCTTTCTGCAATAAAATTGAAACATTTATTTTCAGCCCTGTATATTTTAAATATAAACTAAAGCATATTATGAACTAACACCGTATCATTTGGTTGATTAATTTTCAAATTTCTGTCATGTAGATGCATACAATTTTTAAGCTGAATATGCTGTAGTACTAATGCCTCTGCCACATCAAAATGGAAATGGCATATCACTTTTGTGCTATCCTTAAGATAAAAAACTTTTTTAACTCAAGAGCAAAGAAGTATTTGATTACTAAAACCCACTTGCTTTTAAAAATAGACTAATTTTATGTTTTTAGTATACTATTTCTAACGAAATTTAGACGGCCTTAATACCGAAAGATAACTTTACAAGGTTCATTTTCAGATTAAAAAATCTCCATGGGAAAAAAAAAGCTAAAGCAATTGTTGCCATTTGCCATATAAAAAATCAAGATAAAACTCACTGATGGATGTTCTTGTGACGAACATCTGAGCAGCCTATGAACTTGAATTTCTAAGCTTGAGCGGATTGTAGGGAAAGCAAGGTCACTGCTCAATTATTCTCATCAATCCCAAGAAAATCCTCCAAAGACCACAACAAGACTATCCTCTCAGTCACTTTCAGCCTCTGAGGTTCCCCAGTGCAGCCAATGAATGCAGGATCCTCTTACTCCCCCGACCAATCCTCTTAATCTCTCCCAAAGCGCCCATTGCTCAGTTTGCCTTTTTCCCTTTTGTCCCATCTGTCAAAGCCTTTAAGTCAAGTCAACAACTCGAGCATGGCACCATAAATTGCATGTAGTAAAGGATTTACTTTCCCCAATCTTCATCGTGATTAAATAAACATCAGTCACTACTATATAAAAGCTTTCTTATCATTCCAATACTAAAAAACTTCTTACTCTGTGTACCGTATACTTACCTAAAAGTAAAAGATTATAAAGAATGAGAGATTTGCTTTAGATATCATTGAGATATAAGTTTTTTCTAGACTCATGAATTAAGATAATAGGCTTTTTTTTTAACCCTTCTAGCTCCCCATCCCCAATTCTCCATCAGAGTCTAAAAGCTAAGACTTTGGCACAAAATTCATAGTATGGATAACACAGAAAGGTCTTTGAGGCATTATACTGGTTATACAGCCCAAATAAATGCCAAACAGCAGCATTCAAAGTACTTTAAAGTGGGAATGTAAAAAGGCATTTATTTATATCTGGGTATATAAACTGTTGAAAACTGTTTTACTTATGATCCAAAATTTTGATCTTTTGGGGACAGAATCTATATTACTTATTTTTAGCAGTTGGCCAAAGAAACGATCATTCCTTAATATTCCACCCATCTACAAAAATGATAAAAATAAAACCTATCCTAAGGAATATGTGGAATATTTTCTCTTAATCCTACATGGAAAAACTAACATAACTAATATATAACTAATAACTAATGATGAAAAGTACATATTTCAAATGATATAAATCTGCCTATGAGCTGTGTGTAGATGACATACCACAGTCAACAGGAAAGTCTGCACTATTCTCAATAATGAAAACTGGCCTTATCCCAAGGAATAATGGTTATGGCCAGTATGCAATATAGCAATTCATCACCATCATAGGTCTAGATCTGGAAAGATTCTTAAAGAGACCATAAAACCCAAGCCACACGTGTATTTTGAACGATAATACGCTCTAGGATTACTTATTTTTTCAAAGAATAACACAACTAAATATTAGGATTCCATATACGTTTAGACACTAGAAAATTTACTACTGAGAATTTCTTAATATTCATTTAAAATGAATGAATACTATAAAATAATTCCCTTAACACAATCCCTTCAAAACTCAGGAAAACTTGTACAAACTAAAACAGAATAAAGTGTGCAGAATCAGGAGACCTATTTACATAGTGACCAAAATATAAAGGAAAATACCCTTGAATGGAATTAAGAACTCTGAGCAACGCAATGACCACCCATGACTTGGTGAAACAAGGGGGATAGGGTGCCATAGGTGACACAGTGATAGATATATTTTCAGACATAATCTTCACAGCGTATTTGTTTTGACTAAAATTTTGGTACTGGGGAAGGTAGGTGGGAGGGAGGCACATTTTCTTGAGTTGGAGGATCTGAGTAGCAAAGGAAAATGAAAAATGATATACAAAAAAGAAAAGAACACCAAAGGAACATTTAACGCCAATTCTGAAAACAAGCTGTATGCAAGGGATTTATGATTATTTTGGTTCTGGTTTTTTATTTTGGAAATTTTCAGGTTTGTTGCTGACTTTCTGGCTTAAAATACAAATTTTTAAAAATATTTCAGAAAGAAATGGATGTGGCCTAAAAAGGAAAAAAACTCAATAAAATTAAGACTTTTACTTTAACAAAATGAATAGGTAAATTCCTCATGAAACTACTGGGAAAACTGAATGTTATTTTTAAAAGAAAAATTATCAGAGAAAAACTGCCAGGTTATGGTAGTCTACTGCTACTACTGCTGCTGCTACTACTACTACAAATCAATATAAAAATAAAAACAGAGAGGGGTGGTAGAGGCAAGAGAAAATAACTTGGAACATTCAAAGGGAGAAGGCTGCATTAATAAAGAGTTGCTCTATCATCATGATAGTGAAAACCCTAAACCACAATGTTCTTTTAATTTTATAATTTTTATTGTTCATTGCTGCTTTAATTCCATTATTACTTCCCCATGCTTAATTTAGTCTTTAAAAATTCTGACTATAAAGCATAGAAAGTATATTGGCATAATAACTGGAACTTTGGTAAAAAGCAAAACAAAACATTTTTCTATCCTACATATTCAAAAGGGCATTAAGTGGGCTGTAACCAGAAATTCTAATGATGAAAAATAAAACGAAAGTTGCCTTCACTTACATTATTGAAAGGTAGCTGTTACTACTATTGCTGGGGCTCCATTACTAGGCTAGAAGGGTTAAATAACTTTGTGAAAAAAAAATTAAAACAACTATCACTAGAGGTCAACTGCAGCTACAGCACATTAAAAGATAGCAAAGGTATAATAAAAACAAAGACTGAGTTTTTAATTCATAAGAAAAAATCACTGCTCTTAAGGTTGAACAAGTGACATTAAGTAGGTAATTATAGCGCCAGACCGCTATTTTATGGATTGTGAGTAACTGTGCCATTGCTGACGTTCAGGGCCAGATTATGCTGTCTATGGGGCTGTGCTATCTTGTCACTAGCCTGCAATAGGTCATTTTGGTCAAACTGTGTCAGAATAAAGTTACTTCATCATCAAACTTTTAAAGTCTACAATTTCTTTTTCACTGGTCTAATCCAACTCCCTGATTTAAGATGGAAACTGAAAGTAAAACAACATATCCAAGGCTGCAGAGAACAAAGCAGACAACATAGATTAAATGGAGGTCTCAAAGATATATACTAGAATTGCTTCATTGTATTATTTCCTTATCTAGTTCTCTAGTACAAAGGAAAAACTGCAAAAGAAAAGGGTCTATGGGAAAGAGGGAGAATGGATAGCTTGCCATTAGAATGGCCTTGGTATTGACATGATATTTCCTTGATGGCATAAGAGAACAAACATTACAGTGGTCAGTCCTGCGCTGCTGGGAAATATACTCCATAAAGAGGAAGGACAGTAAAGTGTAAAGTGAAAAGAGGAGACTGAAGGTTGGAGGGTGAGCTTAGAAGTATCCTAGCCTAGGAGAACAACTGCTCAAACACTCCTTCATTTTTGTTCCTTTTTCTACAACTGACTTAGGTAGTATCATGGAAAACAGGATCCATTACTCTTTTAAAAGATTACAATAAGGAAAAGACAAAGAAAAGACTGTAAAACTCTTTGGGCATGGGAGGAAATCAATGCTAGTTAATGCGGTGCTTTCAATACACTTTACAATTATTATCTCACTAGATCTTCATCAACAATGTTGGGGATAAATGCTGTTATTATCCCTATTTTATACTTGAAGAAACTGAGGCAGACAGAGGTCAAGTGATGTGCTTACATCACACAGCTGTAAGTGTGAGGGTGTATCTGAACTCAGGTCTTCCTGACTCTAGGGTCACTGCTCTATCCATGGCATCACCAGTTGTCATAAGACCCAAGAGAATGTCAAGGTGGCATTAACAGCTGGAAAACAACTGCTGCACATTTCTCAGCCTCTTTTTCTTATATGTTACATTTTCTTAATGGTCTCGCATAATTTTCTTTGGCCTTTTTACTTCATCAAGTCATTCCCATTTCTTAAGACAAAATGCATCTTTGATGATTTTTCAGGGTCTTGCAGCATTTCTCATTATTTTGGAGGTGGCCCCAAATGAAGAAAACAGGTAAGAATTCTTTATTTTAAACTACTTTGGAAAAAATTTACTTCCACTAAGTTGTGAAATACATTTGTTTATTAAGAACATTTCTTAGGAACTGATCTTGCTACAGTCTTAGTAGATTTAAGGAAAACATATTCCAAATGTATGTTTAAAACTCCTGTTTTAAATGCATGTTTAAAAATGTGTATATTCCATTTGTCTTGGAAAAGGCCTAGATGGTTGTCCAAATCTCTATAAAAATCTATACATAAAACCTCCCCAGGATATGTAATGAGCCAGAATGCTACAGGGAAATTACTTCTTGATTTGGATTAAGAGGATCTGAGTTCAAATTCTGGCTCAGCTTCTTGTTATACGACTAAACATCACTGGGTGTTTGTAGCTCATTTATAAAACTAGGGGGAGGTGAGGGAGTAAAGTGGAGTTTTGAACTAAAGGGCTTCTGAGATTCCTTTCAATTGAAAAGGTACTATCTGTAACACAAGATACCCTTTCATTCTCATCTATAGAAACAGAAAAATTAAAATAAAACAAATGTATCATAATAGGAGGGAATAACAGGAGGGAAAAAGGTTTCCTTTAAATATTTTAATATATATAATAGTAAGCTTTCTTTTCTTATTTATGTTGGTGTCACCTCTCCCAAACTAACACAAGCTCCCTGAAAGTAGCAGCTGTTAACTCTTTTTCCCCCTCTGTTCTCAGGGTGTAGCAAGGACTGGTGATTAATAAAGGCTTGTCAACCAGTTTAGAACATGATAAATATCAGCAAAAGCATAATTTCTGTAAGCAGAAAGAATGAACTGTCTTCCTCTTCTTTTCTATCTCAGTTTTCTATCCTTAGTTTTTCTATCTCAGCACTTCCTTCAGAGTGCTAAAAGAGGAATAAGGTAAAGAGGATTCACATTTTTTGTTAAATTTTGATTTCTGGAAATAAGAAACAGAAAATATCGAAGGCCAACTAGGGAAATTTCAATTATAGTTAAAAGTACTCTATTTCATCTCACACTCAAAGTAGCAAAGACAAAAGAGATATAAATGTTTAAAAATGAAGAATATACCAACCCATGACTCACAGTTATATATCACAACAGGAAAAATGCTTTTTACTAAAAAGGTGAGTATTAAAAAATGACAAAAAGAATTAGTCGTTGTTGGAAAGGCTTCAAGAAGATTAATGCAGATTGATGTAGCAAACAAACATCAGGAATTATGGGAGAAGCCATCGAACTGTTCATATCCTTTGAACCACAGACCCATAAATAGGCATAAAATTATAAGTGCTCAAAGACAGAAAGGACTCATATAACAAATAATTCTGGTAGCATATTTTGTAGCCTTATTAAAAAAAAGTTGGTAACAAAATTGATGTTCATAAACTGGAAGTATCTGGGCAAATTATAAATGTAATGAAATGCTATTCTGCCAAAAAGAAGCAACAAATATAATGAATTAAGAGTAACATGTGAAGGCCTGTAGGAACCCAAGCAGTAGTGAGAAATGGTGCATATATGCAGAGTAACTCAATAACATAAAAAACAAAACAAAGAAAAAAAACATGGAAAGGTGGCAAAACTGAAATTATTTTCAAGGACCATTCTGGGTTCAGAACAGATGAGGAAACTTGCTTTCCTTACTTTTCAATAGCCTCCTGGCTGACTATAGGTATGGAATGGTAGGTACATGTGCTGTCAGAAATAGTCTTTGATCAACTTTCCTTAACTGCTTTTTTTGTTACAAAAACAAGGCTCCAAGATGCTATTGAAGGAAATAAATGTGAAAAATAAACAAGGACTGTTCTAAAATTTGCATTATTTTTAAATCTGGAATCACTCAAGTACATGAGAATAATTGAGTAGTAACCCATTTTCAGTCTAGAACTAAGACAATAGGGAGCTAGGCATTTTTTTGGAAATCAACTGGTGACATTTAAAAGGAAGAGTAAACAGAAAGAAGAAGCAATCTCAAATATACTTACATGTTTTTCACATTCAAGGCTTCATCAAGACTACCAGAAGCCAACAATAATTTTATGACTGTGGAATAAACAAGTGCAGAAAACACAACATTTTTCTTCTGTGCTTCTAGAAAAATAGCATATGCATCTACAAAGAAACAAGACAAAACATCCACAAATGCAATTTCAAATAACTGAAGAAAATGGTTTTCAGATTTCACCAAAGAAAATTTTTTTTAAACAAATCCTTTTCATTCTACTAATCTTCAGGATAAAATTACATATTAAAAAACTGTAAGTTAGACCAAATGGATGTATTTCAACTTGAATTCATTTTTGAAAAAATTATTCTCATTGGATTTTTAAAACTTAGCAAATTATATATGCCAGTCCAAAAATAATCCATCAAATTTAGCTCCATCACTGTGATGAGCCAATGTTTCAAAAACCCTGTTAATATTTATTAAACTCCAATCACAGATATATGATTTAGTCTGAGTGAAGGAAAGGAACCATTTTAAAGCTATCTTTAATCTATAGGTGGGTGGTTACAATAGTCGGAATTGTAGCACAACAGTATTAATGTGAATATAGCCTACAATTCTGGAATTGGGAGATCAAATTATTTGGCTACGACAGGACTTACACAAAAACATACAATTTTCAAATATACTGATATCTAACAAGTAAACTAAGCAACATTTGTTTGACTGATTAACAGTTTTATTTCACTCGTTCACAATAACTGTCAGTGAATGAAAAGATGTTACCCAAAGAGAAGTAACTACACTTTTCAGTCACTTACTTTTCTCAAATAAAATTGCCTAGCTGTAAACATCCAATTGAGACTATAATCCACTCTGTACTGTATACAAACACTTCACAATAAAGATGGTGCACAACTGATCTGTCACATATGGCCTTCAACAAACACAAGGATCTGGTTATCAAATATAGCAGCAAATACACAAACTCAGAACTAAATATTAATGTTTATAAGAACAATCTAAGCAGATTTGGAGTCATAACAGAGAGAGAGAGAGAGAGAGAGAGAGAGAGAGAGAGTGTGTGTGTGTGTGTGTGTGTGTATATGTGAGACATCAGGTTCACATCTTTGACCATGTTGAGAAGATGGGGCACCTCCTCAAAACGCCTTTCAGGTCATCTTCAACACAAACCAAGACACTCTACACATTTTCAAGAACAAATCTGAATCATCAAAACTTACCATTTCAAACACTAAAAGTACTGCTACATATTAACTACTTACCCTCAACATCTGCAAATGAACTTTAAAAATCTCTGTATCACTCTCACTCTGTGTTGGGTTACAATATGTGGCTATATTACTCATATCATTTATACATTTAGTGTTCAACACAGAAATATATTACTAAATTACTGTAGAAAATGTATTTGTGAAAAACATTTTATATTCTACAATTAGCTAGAGGTGGGTTATGACCACTACCTCAGTCATCTGATAAATATCAAATTACATAGGAGGCTGAGGCTACAGTAATAAATTTTAAGTTGAAATAAGAGTTGGATCTTAAAAACCAAACTACTATTCTTTCATATAGTTACTGAGATACTCTATAAATTTTGTATTTTATTCTACAAATAAATATTCCCAAAACATATCATGGTTTTATTGCAAATCATTCCCTTCCTGGTGAACTTCTCTTATGGCTCTATGAACCAGAATACATCACAAGTAAAGATAATGTTTATAAAATTGCAGGTTACAAACAAAATACAATGAAACTGTGTAGTCTTATTTTTTATATCACTTGTTTGTCTTGTTTTTTTCTTGTTTTCCTTGATATTTCTTGTTTTATGAAATAATTTGAAAATTCAATATCTAAGACATCTGCTAATTCCTATAAAAGTTCGGTACAATTGTATATTGTACAAAGAAAATAAGATATTTTTGGTTGACCTTCAATAATTAATAAGAATTAATAACAATGGTCATTGTTACCTTGTAAAAACTTTAAGTACAGGAGACAAACTTTGAGTCCTAAGTTACTAAAATTATCACCTTTTGTTGAAAACTTGTCATGTCTGTATGAAATGTATTTTTCAAAAGATTGCTGCTCTATGGATATCATATGTAAATTACTATCAGTAGTGAAAGCTATAAAGTGCCACACACAGAAATTTCACTTTGCAAAGCAGCTACATTTGGTACAAAAATTTTTTCTCCTTTTGATGTGTGCAAGGTAGCTACTGATTGAAAAAACTAATCTAGGTGAATGAGTTTAAAAATTAATTTACCCTTATTTATCTACCACTCTGCCTATTAGAAAAGAATTTCAAATAACACATGTTTATTAAATTAACTGCAGCTGGAGTAACAAGGGTTTAAAAAAAATTTCATATAAAATAAACTTCCCAGAATACTTAAAATAAAGTCATACTAAACTTATATGGGTTGTTTACATGAACTTAACAACTTAATATTTTACTATTTAGTTTTAACAAGACATATCCACAACAGTTGAAATAATTTCTTTATAAAGATCAAGCTAAGTGGTCAAAGGATATGAACAATTCTTAAAAGGACTGCAAATTATTATCAATAATAGACCGCTCTAAATTAATAAGAGAGATGCAGACCAAAACTGAGGTTTTAGTGCCCAAACTGGCAAAAGCGACAAAAAAATTAAATCAACTGTAGAGGTGCTGTAGGAAAATAAGGGTATCTGTAAACCAACTGTAATACACTGGTTTAATCATGTCAGGAAGTATTAGGACTTACAAAAAAGAAGTGATTAAAATGAGAGCACACTCTTAGCCTGGGATGCCACTGAAAGGAAGTTAGACCCCAAAAATCAACAGCTAGAAATAAAGGTCTCATAGGCACCCAAACGATATAATATTTGGAGAGTTCTTAGCACAGTGCCTGGCATGTAGCAGACTTCACATAAATTCTTATTCTCTTTTCCTTCCCAAAACATTCATAGCCACATTCGTCATAGTAATAAGGAACTGGAAAAAAGATATGCCTGTTGTTTGGGAATACAGCAATCCAAAGAAATAAGAAATTAATATGAAGAATTCAGAAAAGCATAAGACACCTAAATTGAAGGAGAATGAAATGAGCAGAACTAGAAGAATACAAAGGAGGAAAAAAAAGTAACTTTAAAACTGTAATCATAATGACCAAGTATGGGTCCAGAGTAAAGAAAATACACTTCCCACACTAGTGGGCATGGAACAACTTCATACAGTTTTCCTAGATTCCTTCCCAATGTCCTCTAAACACCCTTTTTAATTTTTTTAAACAAGGAATGGCTCACTGGATAGGGGACGGATAAATTCAGAAATAAAGCTAATATGAAATATATAAATAAATAAACCTTAAGAACTTAAAAGGAGAAGAGACTTATCAATTCTTTACTTTCTGCATCCAATCAATTAATACACCTTTTTCATTAAAGCCTTTGCTGATTTTTACCAACTCTCTCCATTCACATGGGTGCCACCCCAGTACATTTGAACCTTATGACCTCTTGCTAGATCACTAATAGCTTCCCAACTTTTCTTCCTGGATACAGATCCTCTACTCTACAATTCATTCTTCATACAACTACAGAGTTAATGCTATGCTTACATTCCCCTTTCATACACTTTCTGACTCTTTCTACTTCGATGGAGATTTCCCTTAAGGCTGGTCCTTAGGCCTCAGTCTCTGCCTCAAGTGAATTACCAGAGGACTGACTTGCAAGTCAGATAGCAGGTCCTCTCTGCTAAAGATCTGGTGGATCCACATACATGCTGGCATCCAGTTACTGATGTTCCTCAGTTCTCTGGCTGAATACTGCTATAACACAGAACGTGTCCTCTTCCTCCTCTGAACACAAATTACATTTATTTCATAAGGCCTCACACATATCTGTCTACTCTTCTCTCTTAATAGTCTCTACCATTGAGAGTTCTGCAGTTCTTATGACTCGAACAACCTAAATCCCAATCTACACACCTCTTTCTGAATTTGAATTCTAAAGCACCTAATAGTTACAGTATATTTTCAATTACATATTTCAGAACAACTCAAAATCAGTATATCTAAAAGGGAACCATCACCATCCTGACAAATCAAGTTGCCCTGCATACCATGCTTGTTTCAGCTCAAGATTTGTTCTTTTGGTCCCCGAGAAATAATAATTCACTTTCACTGCTCCTTTAAATACCTGGTCAGCAAACCTTACTGACTCTTCCTTCAGAGAAACCCCAAAAGATCAAAAGAGGGTAGATTAGGTGTCAAGATCTGTATCTTAGTGTATAACAGTCTACACCTTAAGGTCAGAAGAGTTGAACAAGGTGGGAGGAAAAGCGTATGCTAATTGTAGCAGCAAAAACAATGATACTGTCGCTAAGATTTGGGGGCTCATAGTTGGTGTTTTGTGCCAGGATTTGGAGCACTGCTACAGAGCTGGATAAAGGTATTTCTTTACCTTCACTTTTCTTCCTCTGGCACGCAGTCATTAGCTCCTTCTTTAAGACTACTTCTGGGGGCAGGTCTGTGCTGTGTTGAGGATCAGCTTCAAGAGGATTGTCATACCACAACTTAAAAAGAAAGTTATTGAGTTTATTTTTTAAAAAGAACATGTCTATAAGAATGGATTAATATTCAGACCTACAATGTTCTATAATGTATAAATAAAAGTTTTTTTCAAGAATAACTGCCCTTCTCAAATTACCATGGGTATATCAAATGGAACATCTTGATTGTTATTTCTGAGGATTTCACCCAACAACTTCAATGTCTTCTGACGAGGAATGATATTTTCTTCTTGCATTTTAGTCCAAATGGCATCAGCTCTCTGCCAGTCATTATTTTCCTCTGTAAAACAAAAGTACAGATTTAGACACTTGATAGAACCTTCAAATTTGTTCTTAGCAGTACCATTTAATCAGAAGTCTTCTGATTTGCATTTCAAAACAAGTGACACAGAAACCATACAAGAGCAATGTAAGCAATGAGGCTGTAACGCACATTATACTACTGTAACTATTACCATGTCATAGTTACTACAGCTCAAACATATGCAACATCTTTATGATTACAAAGCATTTTCTTTTTAACAACCCTGTATAATATAGAGGTGGTGCATTGGGTCATTTAGTCCCAGACAAAGGAAAGTATCTCTGAGAAGTTAAATTTGCCTAAAGTTAAAAAGCTTAGAAATAGTAATGCCAAATTATCTTTTGAAGCAAAAGATAATGCTCAACATTATAAAATTGCCATCCTAAGACAAAAGACTTCACACATGCTGTTTAAAGAAATAAAATTTTTTTAATCAAGAAATATTTTCCCCTAATCAATCTAGGTATCTAGGTGGTTCTTACAAATTAAGATGATTACAATTATGTCCTTCTACCCCAAAAGACATTTCTAGAATCACATCTTCCTTAGTATTGGTATACAGAATCATATGACTGTTGTACTGAGAAGGAATTTAGAAATCAACCTTCTAAAGTCAATAATTGCCTTGGTGAGCTTTATAATCAACTACATATATGATAAGAGATTTTGAGAAGGAGAAGATAAAAGTCAAAATAGGCAAATGGCTCTGTCTTTCAATATCTATAGCAATCTTATTACTGGACATTATAAGAAGAAAAAAGATTATTTCAAGTCTATTTACTCTACTCTGAGAATTGTATTTATGTGTGACCTCTTCTTGCTTATCTGTTTAATTCAAAAGTCTGTAACTGAAATAAAATTATGCAAGGGGTGGCCATTTCTCATGGAAGTCTGCTTAATAACTTTTGGCGTGGAACAGATCAGTGTATGAAGGATAACACTGGTCTAAAATAATGGAAAGTAGGCAAGGGGTTTATTGTGTTTAAGATGACATAAAAGCTGCAAACCTTTTCCACTTATTTAAGTAGCTAGAATTGGTTGTGTCTTTTCTTGCTGACTGATGATTTGTATGACAGAATCTAATAAATTCTAGCTTATATCTCTCACCTCAGCAGACATGGCTTGTCAAACTGAGCAACTGGCTGGCAAGGACTATTTGCATTGGGAAGTAGGATTCCCTCCTGTTGAAAGGATATTGTTTAAGGACCAGTTAGTTCTTTTAGCATGGTAAGACAATTATGTATGAAAGCAGAAATAAATTACATTAAAACTTATGCAGCCTAGAAATCTAACTAAAAATAATTTTTTAAAAAATAGCTAACATTTATATAGTGTTGACATAGCTCATAATCTGCACAGCTCGTTATCTCATTTGATCCTCCTAACAACCCCAGGGGTTAGATGCTATCATTATCATCATTTTATAAATGAGGAAATAGGCAAACAGAGGTGGAGTGACTTGCCAGGTTCATAAACTGGTTTTGAACTGAGGTCTTCCTGACTCCAGGCTCACTGCCACCAGCTGCCCAATAATAAGAAATATTCTTCTACTGGAATATGACTTAGTTCTTATCAAATACCTCTTTTTTATTTTATTTTTTTTTAATTTTATTTTTTTTTAATGTTTTATAATCATTTCCTTAAAGTTAAGATTTTATCCCCCCCACCCTTCCCCCAATACCCCCCTCCCTCCCCATGACAGCATACAATTCTGTTTAGGTTCTACATATACCTTCCTATTGAGCACATTTTCACTATATTCATGCTAGGTAGTCGAATTGAAATAAATGGAAGAAATCATATAACAAATCAACACATAATACACTGAAACCCACCCACACACAAACATGATCTGCTACATTCTGCAGATGACTTCCACATTTCTTTCTCTGAGTGTGGAAGGCATTTTGCCTTAGAAGACCGACATAGGGATTTTTTTTTTTCTCATTAAGTTCTTGTGTTATTACAAAGTTCCAAGTCTACCAGAAAAAACTCTCGCACACTGTGGTCGTTGCTGTGCACAAAGTTCTCCTGGTTCTGCTCCTTTCGCTCAGCATCAGATCATATAAGTCCTTCCAGGCCTCCCTGAAGTCTTCTTGTTCATCATTTCTTATGGCACAATAGTACTCCATTACATTCATATACCATAATTTATTCAGCCATTCCCCAATTGATGGGCATCCCCTTGACTTCCAGTTTTTGGCTACCACAAAGAGTGCTGCTATAAATATTTTTGTACACGTGGGACCCTTTCCCGTTTTTATAATCTCTTGGGGATACAGTCCTAGTAGCGATATTTCTGGGTCAAAGGGTATGCACATTTTTCTAGCCCTTTGGGCATAGTCCCAAACCGTTCTCCAGAAGGGTTGGATGATCTCACAGCTCCACCAACAATGAATTAGTGTTCCAACTCTCCCACATCCTCTCCAGCATTTATCATTTTCTTGTTCTGTCATGTTTGCCAATCTTACAGGTGTGATGTGGTACCTCAGAGTTGTTTTGATTTGCATCTCTCTAATCAATAGTGATTTAGAACACTTTTTCATATGATTATAGATATCTTTGATTTCTTCCCCTGAAAATTGCTTGTTCATATCCTTTGACCATTTATCAATTGGGGAATGACTTGGATGGTTATATATTTGAGTCAGTTCTCTATATATTCTAGACATGAGGCCTTTATCCCCGAGCTTAGCTGTAAAAATTTTTTCCCAGTTTACTACCACCCTCCGAATTTTGGTTGCATTGGATTTGGTAGTGCAAAAACTCTTCAGTTTAAAGTAATCAAAATTATCCATCTTGCATTTCATAATGCTTTCTATCATTTCTTTAGAAAAAAAATTCTTCCCCTCTCCATAAATCTGATAAATACACTATACCTTGCTTCTCCAGTTTATTCATGGTATCAATCTTTATACCTAAATCATGTACCCATTTGGACTTTACTCTTGTGTACGGTGTCAGGTATGGGTCTATGCCTAATTTCCGCCACAGTTAACCAGTTTTCCCAGCAATTTTTGTCGAACAATGAGTTCTTATCCCAGAAGCTGGGATCTTTGGGTTTATCAAGCAGGAGGTTGCTATATTCCTTGCCTACTGTGTCTTGAGTGCCAAGCCTATTCCATTTGTCTACCCCTCTGTTTCTTAGCCAATACCAAGTGGTTTTGATAATTGCTGCTTTATAATACAATTTGAGGTCTGGTAGCGCTAGGCCACCTTCCCAAGCATTTCTTTTCATTAGTCCCTTTGATATTCTGGACCTTTTGTTTTTCCAAATGAATTTTGATATGATTTTATTCAGCTCTAGAAAATAATTATCTGATAGTTTAATTGGTATGGCACTAAATAAGTAGATTAATTTAGGTAGAATTGTCATTTTTATTATATTAGCTCGGCCTACCCATGAACAACTGATGTTAAATACCTCTTTTTTAACAAGAGTTAATATCTATGCTGATTGCCTCAGAGGATAATATCATTCATAGTTGGCTTGGCTCATCAGCAGAAGCCAAATGAACTAGAGATCTTAATGCAAGGGGATAAAGATGACTTCCTATAACCACTAACACAGAGTGACATAACTCCTAACTGAGACACGGCAATGGGACGGCATTCCCTTTTCTAAATGAACAAATAGAATAAATCAGCAAGCTTCTGCTAAATGCTTATTTTGTGCCAGGAGACCTGCCCTGTGCTGGAGACACAAAACATAAACAAAACCACCCCTGCCCTTAAGAAGCTTACCTTCTTATGGGGGAGACAACATGAATATAAGTAAGATACAGGGAAGATGGAATGCAACCTGACTCTGAACATATCTTTTATGAACCCAGTTATTTACATATCATTTCTCCCATTAGAATGAGTTCCTTAAGTAGAGGCACTATTTGTTGCCTGTCTTTGTATCTCCTGACATTACCATAATTACATGCATATACTCATCGTCTACCTGATGCACCCTACAGTGGGAGTGACAGGGAAAGGTCTCCAAGAGAAAATGGTATCTGCATTGAGCTTTGACATATAATACGGATTCTATGAAGTGAAAGTTAGGAGGAAGGGCATAAAGAGGTATGGAATGCCAGCGTATGGAGATAGGAAATGGTATGCTATGTGCTGAGAAAGATCCAAGAGTCTGGTCTAAGAAAAAAAAACCCTTCATGCAAAAGTATTAAATAAATTTGTAGCTGCCGAACAACTATCAGTAATCTTTGAGGCTTTGGAGAGACTATTTCTAGCCTTGCCTCAGTACTGGAAACTGCAAAAAACTGATTTTTCAAAAGAGGAAAAAGGAATAAGTTCATCCAAATTAAAAATCAAAGAGTTTAAAATCAATTACTGGTATGATATTAAGAAACAGTTTGAGGTTATATTCTTAGGGAAGGATTATTATAATATTGATCATTACTGAGTCAGCATGGATAGACAAGTATAGGTTAATGATATTTTCTTTTTTTCTATTGAGTTACAAGATTGGTGAGTCATGGAAAGGTTGTAGACATTGCTTATCTAACAATGGCTCATAATATCCTAGTAGAAAAGACAGAAACACATTAAACTGGAAGAGAGTATAACTAAGCACACTGGAAAGCAATACAATTTTCAGACGTAGGAGAAGCGATTAATGGATTGACAGGCAAGTAACCGAGTTAACAGGCTTGAGGGCTCTGTTAACCCAACATATTTATCAGTGATTGGGACTAAGACGATCAAAAAACATCTGTTAAGTGGCACCTGAGCCAGAATCAGGAGACAAAGAGAACTTGATGAACTGGACCAAATGAAACCAAACAGGGATATATGGAAAAGCCAACAATGGGCCTAAAAACTCAACTATACAAGAAGAAAATGGATAATGTGGGTGCTCGCATCAAGAAATTCAGAATACAACCACCTGGACAACTTAACTGATGACAACATGAGCATGTTTTAAACAATGGTCATGGCACTAAACCTAATCTAATCTAAAAAATCTAACTAATTAGTCATGATCTAAACTGCCTGAGATCACGTCTGTAATATTAATAGATTTACCATAATATTAATCTGTAATCCAACTCTCTAAAACTTTGATAGTCTGGTCATAGTGAAGACCACATCTAATCCTACTTTCATAAAAATCTCTCAAATAGGGGGAGGAGCCAAGATGGCGGAATAGAAAGACTCACGTATGCTACCTCCGAATCCACAGCCCATAAATTTCCTATAAAAAGAACTCCCCACAAATTCTGAAGCAGTGGAACCTGTGCAGAAACACAGTGGAAGAGATTTTCCGTGCCAGAGAGCCCTGGAAAGCTGTCCCCAAAGGTCCATCGCGCACCGGACAGCGGAGCCCACCCCTGCGCGCTGCCCTGGCCACGTGGCCCCAAGAGAAGCAGATCCAAGCAGGCTTCAGGGAGCGAACCTCTGGCGGCCACGAAGATCCCTCCACAGGAGCAGACAGGAGCTCAGGGCCATTACCAAAGGTCTCTGCATAAACCCCCTGAGGGAACTGAGCCTGGGAGGTGGCCCTGCCCTGACCCCAGCACCAGAACTTAAGCTCACATTGAATAGCAGCCCTGCCCTCCGCTGAAGGCCCTGAGGCTGGGGAGCAGCATTTGAATCTCAGACCCCAAATACTAGCTGGCCAGATCTAGGCAGGGGTGGAGAGGAGTCTCAGAAGTCAAGTAACTGGCTGGGAAAATGCCCAGAAAAGGGAAGAAAAATAAGACCATAGAAAACTACTTTCTTGGGGGACAGATGTTCCCACCTTTCATTTCTGATGACGAGGAACAATTCTTACCATCAGGGAAAGACGTGGAGGTTGGGGCCTCTGTATCCCAGACATCCCAGATGGATGTCCGGTGGGCTCAGGCCATAGAAGAGCTCAAAAAGGACTTTGAAAATCAAGTTAGACAGATGGAGGAAAAACTGGGAAGAGATATGAGAGAGATGCAAGAAAAGCATTAAAAATGGGTCAATACCTTGCTAAAGGAGACCCAAAAAAATGCTGAAGAAAATAACACCTTGAAAAATAGGCTCACTCAATTGGCAAAAGAGGTTCAAAAAGTCAATGAGAAGAATGCTTTCAAAAGTAGAATTAGCCAAATGGAAAAAGAGGTTCAAAAGTTCAATGAAGAAAATAGTTCTCTCAAAATTAGAATGGAACAGATGGAGGCTAATGACTTTCTGAGAAACCAAGAAATCATAAAACAAAACCAAAAGAATGAAAAAATGGAAGAGAATGTGAAATATCTCATTGGAAAAACAACTGACCTGGAAAACAGATCCAGGAGAGACAATCTAAAAATTATGGGACTACCTGAAAGCCATGATCAAAAAAAGAGCCTAGACATCCTCTTTCATGAGATTATTAAGGAAAACTGCCCTGAGATTCTAGAACCAGATGGCAAAATAAGTATTGAAGGAATCCATCGATCACCGCCTGAAAGAGATCCAAAAAGAGAAACTCCTAGCAATTTGTGGCCAAATTCCAGAATTCGCAGGTCAAGGAGAAAATCTTGCAAGCAGCTAGAAAGAAACAATTCCAGTATTGTGGAAATAAAATCAGGATAACACAAGATCTAGCAGCTTCTACATTAAGGGATCAAAGGGCGTGGAACAGAATATTCCAGAAGTCAAAGGAACTAGGAATCAAACCAAGAATCACCTACCCAGCAAAACTGAGTAAAATACTTCAGGGGAAAATATGGTCTTTCAATGAAACAGAGGACTTTCAAGCATTCTTGATGACAAGACCAGAGCTGAAAAGAAAATCTGACTTTCAAACACAAGAATGAGAAGAAGCATGAAAAAGTAAACAGCAAAGAGAAGTCATAAGGGACTTACCAAAGGTGAACTGTTTACATTCCTACATGGAAAGACAATATTTGTAACTCTTAAAACTTTTCAGTATCTGGGTAGTTGGGGGGACCGCACACACACACACACACACACACACGTACATGTGGGCGCACACACACATACACACGTACATGTGGGCGCACACACACATACACACATACACGCACATACACACATACACGCACATACAGAGACAGCACAGAGTGAACTGAATAGGATGGGACCATATCTTAAAAGAAATTAAGGTAAATGGTGAGAGAGAAATGTAGTGGGAGGAGAGAGGATGAAGTGGAATGGGGTAAATTATATCTCATTCAAGAGGCAAGCAGGAGATTTTTAGTGGAGGGAAAAAGAGGACAGCTGAGAAAAAACATGAAGTTTACCCTCATCACATTCGACTAAAGGAAGGAATAAAATGCACACTCATTTTGGTATAAAAACCTATCTTACAATACAGGAGAAAGTGGCAGAGAAGGAGATAAGCAGGGAGGGAGGGATGATGGAAGCGAGGGCAATGGGAGGAGGGAGCAATTTGAAGTCAACACTCTTGGGGAGGGTCAGGATCAAAAGACAGAATAGAAACAATGGGGGGCAGGATAGGATGGAGGGAAATACAGTTAGTCTTAAACAACATGACTATTATTGAAGTCATTTGCAAAACTACACAGATATGGCCCATACTGAATTGCCTGCCTTCCCAAAGGGAATGGGTGGGGAGGGAGGGATGGGGAGATTTGGAACTCAAAGTTTTAGGAACAACTGCTGAGTATTGTTGTTGCTACTAGGAAATAAGAAATACAGTTAATGGGGAATAGAAAGTCATTTGGCCCTACAGGACAAAAGAGAAGATGGGGACAAGAGAAGGGAGGGATGACAGAAGAGAGGGCAGATTGGTGATAGGGAAAATTAGAATGCTCGGTGTATTGGGGTACAGGGAGGGAATAAATGGGGAGAAAATTTGAAACCCAAAATTTTGTGAAAATGAATGTAAAAAGTTAAATAAATAAATTTATATTATATTAAAAAAAAATCTCTCAAATAATACTTGAAGACAGTAATAACAGTTCATGTTGGTACAATTCTGACCATTGCTTTTCTGTAAGAAAAAAGACCAGATGAAGTGAATGTCTACAGAGCAGAACTTAAAAAATTATTTATATGAAGATGGTGGAATTTGAGAGCTGGCAAGAACTCAATGGTCATTAAGTCAAAGTCAGCACACACAGAAAGAGGATATCCCACCATAACATTTTTTTTAAAGAATGGTCACCCAATGTTTATATGAAGATCAGCTCTTAGGAGGAGGAATCCACTGCCTCTTGAAGTAGCCCATTCCACTGTGGGATGATTCTGATTTCTACCAATTGATGTTTTTTTCCTAACATCAAGCTCAAATTGCTCCTGGTCCTGCCTTATGGAGCCAAATAAAACAAATATAGTCCCTCCTCTATCTATATGGTAGACTTCTTAAATACCTGAATATACCTATCATATCCTTTGTGAGTATTCTTTTCTCCAGTCCAATCATGAACAGTTCCTTTAACCATTCCTCACGACATGATCTCAAGACCCTTTACCATCCTAGCTGTCCTCCTTTGAACACTTTCCAATTTATCCATGTCCTTAAATTGTGGCATAAAAGACAGAACACAATATTGCAGATGAACTCTGACCTGAGCAGCTATGCCCCTCCTAATGCAGATCAATATCTCATTAGCTTTTTAGGCTGCCACATCACTGTGACTGACTCATGCAGAACTTGCAGTTCACTAAATTCTCAGTATTTTTTAACTGAAGGTTTCTCCTGTATAAGACTAGCTATGCACGCTTCATAAAGGTAGAATTAACATATGTGAAAGATATAGGAAGGTAGATTTGGGTTCAATAAATGAAAAAAACTTCTTGACAATGAGAGCTATTCAGAAATGGGCAACCTGTGTAGGTCATTCTATAATAAACTGTCCAGCACTAGAGGTCAGAGGATCAAAACCTGAAGGATTATGAGAGACCATCTAGTTTAACCCCCTCAGTTTTACAGATGAAGAGTAGCAGCAATCTATGGCTTCAGTGAACCCAGCCTGGATGTATCGCAGCCTCGCAGTTCTGCTCCCAATTTTAATCAGCATTTTCCAACCTGGTCTAGACTGCCTTCCTTAGAAAGCATGGTGGGTGCCCACTACCCAAGGATAGGAATATTGGTGCCAGACTTACTGCAATTACTCAGCTGACTTCAGCCCAACTGTAGGTACCAACTCTGGAATTCAAGTAATTCACTAGTCCCAGTAGCAGAGATTGCACCACCATGTTGCCAAATTAATTAGTTTTTAATGCAAGGCTCTGACTACTAGATACAACATATTATAAGCTTCTAATTCCATAGTGTTAATCTAAGGTTTTAATTATAAAAATCACCATAAAAATAAGGATATTTCAAAGCAAAATACAGGCAATAATTTTGAATTACTTACTGCAAAGTGTTAAAAGATTGTAGTACATTTGGTCTCTGTCACATTCAAATAGTTTCTGTGTCAATTCAACCAATTTTTCCAGGATTTCAACCTTAAAATTACAGAATAACAGATCATTACATGTCTTGATGGATATATAAAATGTCTTTAAAATCTGAAACAGGAATCCCTGACAAATTCTCAACAATATTTGATAATACAAATGTAATCAATTCTCAGTTACTGAGGAAAAACAATCTGTTAAAGCTTTACCCCCAGACCGTCCATTAGGTTGATATAGCACAAGAGGGTAGAGAAGCATACTGTGGAGAAAGGGTCCGTATCAACTTCTGAGAGCTGGAAGAAGCAGCTGAGTAGGAATCAAGAACTACAGGTCAATGCATGGATGTAGTTAAAGAAAGAGATAACTCAACTAATTACACTGTAATTACTGTTTTACTTGATAAGGATGTACACTGCATCACAAGACGGTTGAAGAGAAATTCTACCAGATAGGAAGACTTTTCTTTAAAATTTCCGGTAGACTGAGGGGCTACAATAATTTTAGGCTGTCAAATCAGTGAGTTAAGAAAATCAATCTGGCATAATGGATAAATACCAATTTATGGTTGTAGTTTTCTAAAATTCTCCAATAATGCTCATTACAGGTCATTTTTACATGTGTTATCCCACAGATATTGTCCCCATTTTACATTAGATCAAAGTGATTTAGGGACTTGCCAGCAGTCCCACAATTAATAAAATAAATGCCTGAGTATTTAGGTTTTGTATTTAGGTTTTCTTGACTCCAAATCCTATACTCTTTCTGTCAGGTTAATCCTAGGAAATTAAAGGCCTCCAGCTCAAGGTCACATATGTACCTTTTTTAGGGAATGAGAAAAGATAAAAGAGTTGAGGAATAAATCACCAATAAACACAAACCTGATTATTTGAAATGCATTTTTCACAAAACCATTGAAGTTTCCCAGGGCGAGCCCTAATACCAGGAGTCTGCAAAATAAAATATTCAAAATAGGCAATTCAATAAGGTTTGTTCTTCAAAGAAACATATTTCTCATTCTTTGCCACATTTCTCCTACCACCCTCAACCACCAAAAATCAAACCACGCTATCCTCAGGAAATCAACCTAGAATCTTATTAATTAGCTTTTAATTGCCAGCATAATGGAGTACAAGTGAGTAAATAACCATCTTCTAGCAGTCCAAAGGTTCCTCTCAATAATGACCTAAAGTATTCTCTAAATGTAAAATCTCATTAGATAGTTCACTGATATAAAAGCTACATGTATTTGTCAACAATTTTAGCAAGCCAACTGTCAACAGAAATCAGTCATTAACAAAAACCTCTCTATAGAATCTAGTTTGTTATTGCTCAGTGAAAGAGGTGTGATGTGTGTGTGTGTGTGTGTGTGTGTGCATGTGTGTATGTCAGTTACTAGGCCTTAAAACCAAAGTTTTAAAGACTAGGAAAATAGCTGAAAATCTAAATTTGAATTTAGTATTCCATTTTACAGTAGAAAGTATAACTGTATTATAATTTATGACAATAAAAAGGAAAGCGTTCTTTAACTGCAATTAGTCAAGAGTAAAGTTCTGTTAGCTGGGAAGGAGAGGAACATTTGAATAATAATGAGGATGTTTGGTTAACACAAAAATTTTTTTAAAAAACACTAAGGTTTAGCTAAGAAATTCTGTCTTCGAGTACAACTATAATTCCACTTAGGAAAGGGAATTTTTAAAAAATTTGGTTCAAAGAATCTATTTGTCTCACTTTAATCATCCCTAAAAGGGAGTCTCTGCTATTTCAATCAGTTCACTGAAAAAAAAAATTTTATTTCCTTACACATCCCATTAAAGCTAGTGGCTACGTTCCAGTGAGTATTTGGTTTCTCCACATCTTATTTCTGGAGAGAACTTAAAACGAAATATCGAGTCCTGATTCACAGATCCTAAATTCAATTTTAAGAAATTGAGACAGAATCAAGGTGGAGTGGGAGATCAATGGGCATGTCAGAAAAGAGACTATAAAATTCTGCTTTTGAATTTCAATGTTTTTATACATTAGCATAATAAGTTGGTTTCCTATGTTTTCCTCTACTATACTATCTTAAATATGAACAATTTTCCTCTCAAAGAGTATTTATCCTTCTTTTTTTGATAAAAGAATAGATTATCACAATTAAACCTGGAAAAACAGTGAGTTGAATTTGTATATAATTTGCCTCAGAATATTACAAAAATGCCAGGATGACATAGAAATTTTACTAGAAATTTAAAATTTCACTATCACTGTGAGTGCAGATGCTCAAGACCTCGACAGTCTAAATGTTGAACATGTACATGACATGTAACAAAACTTCTCCAGTTTAAGACTGACTTGGTTGTGCCAGCCACAAAAGCAGCTGAGTTCTTCAGTGTTTTGTTCTGAAACTAGGAAATGTTTTCACATAAAAGTCTCCATTGTCAAAAGAACATTCATATCAGATGAACAAATGATAGTCCCGTATCTCCTGGCATCTTAGTGAATTTTAAAATGGAAATAAGACTATAACGAATGAATTCAAAAAAGTATTACTATTAAGCAAGATCTGAGTGAAATTCTCAATGTGCATTACCACCTAATTAAAATACTAAACTTGCTACCTATCTTTCCTGATCCGTTTAACAGGTAGTAAGTAAAAGTAATTATTATAATAAAAAGACTGTCATATTTGCTTTCATCTGGGCCAGTTTGTTTTAAAACATTCCACATTTTCAAGTGTGGGGTATATTTTTTGTAAGAAAAAATATGCTTGTAAAAATGTGTTCAGTTTATGGAAAGTAAAAAATCTAGACATACCCAGTTTTTAATATAAGCATGGTTATCAAAAAAAAACAAAACAAAAAACCCAATTCACCTTAAAATTCCAGGCTTACCATGAAATAAACTGTGACTTTAATATCCCCAAATGATGTTCATCACCTCAAATGATGCTTCACAAATACCAAAATAAGCACCTATATAATAATACAGGAAAAATATATCCCCAATTCTCTATCTTAGAGTACTGTAAAAGAACTATATTCTCTTAGTACTTGTTAAGAGTTTCTGAAGGGAGAGGATACAACTCCAAACAGAGGCATAAATTAATTACAGAGAATGGGAAATCTTAATTTCTATCAGAAAGATCGATAGTATGCCCTGAGCACTGTAGGAAATTCACTCAAAAAAGATTTGTGTTCCCTCGTTAGCATATATGCTAGTAAGAAGACAATGGGGTGGGGGAAGCCAATACTAGATGGAATTGCTCTTCTATACTTTCACAAATCTCTCCAAAATTTGCCTTTCTTTCTAATCCTTCAAAGAAAGAATGAAAAAACTCACAAGGAGGAAAAAAATAACTGAGCAGACCTAAAGCTGAAGTTGATGCTTTTAAAGTGGTATCCGTGTTTGATATTATGTCTTCAAAGAAGCTTAGAAAATGTTGTAACGGTCAATGTTGGCAGGCTACACCTCCTCCCTACCTTTTGTCCCCTAAGCTTATGAGTTTCCACCACAAAATATTCAAAATAACAAGAAATATATTTAGGCTAAAACTTAGCAAAGCAAGTTTCACAGCTTTCTGAACACTCAGACAAAACTATCCTTGTCCACCAATCTCTGAAAACTGAATTAACTTTCTTCCTTCAAAGACAATTTTTGAGTACAAAAATTTGAACATTACAGGGACCCAATTTCATGTTCACTTCGCACTTGGAATATAAAACACGTGCTGATCAATTCTTCAAACATAAACAATTTTACTACAAAAAAGCAATCACCAAAAGGTTCCCCCTGCACAACCCCTATTTCCATTCCAAAATTTATGAGAATATAAATGTACAGAGATGGGAGGGGCAAAAATCTGGTGAACGATCCAGTTTGGTGACAGCATAAAATATGTAAAATGAGAACTGCTATGAGATAAAGCTAAAAGGTATGTAGGAGTCAGGGTGGTGGAAGGCCTTAGAATAGAGGATAATGCAAAACCCTAGGACTTATTCTGCACAGAATGAAGAGCGCCTGGAACACCATAACCAGAGCTATGCAAAAGGAGCATAAAGGATAAATGCGAGTGAATAGACCAACAGGCAGGAAATCACAATGACAGGATGGTCCTGAACCACAGAACTTAGACCCAGGAGTAACAAATGGTCTACCATTGCTTCTTTGCCTCAGCTGACTTTTCACCTTGGAACTTTCCTCTGTACCTGTGAATTCTTTTTGCTTTCACTGATGAGTTCTTACCTGAGTCTCCATTTTGGACATCACTTGGCCAGGCTTCAACCCATTTTTCAGTTTTTGTGTTGTCTTTTCCAATTAGAATGTAAGTTCCTTCACAAATTGAGAACGTGTATCCTCAGCATTTAGTACAGTGCCTGGCACCAAGTAAGTAATTGTTGCCTGCCTGCCTTCAGCCTCTCCTCTTCACATACAACTGCAACAAAACTCTCATTACCTTCTGCCTCAGTCAGTGCAACTGTCTAACTGGTCATCCTAACTCAGGTTTCTCCCCATCCCAATCCAACTTTCAAATAGCTGCTGAGGTGAATTTTCTAAGGAGTACATCAAGCCACATAGATTCTAACCTTCTGTTCTCCCAGATTACCTCTGTCACCTTTGTATATACATTTTATGTACCCAGTTGGCTGACACATTTCAATTGTGTCATTTCTTGTATCCCCCACATTTGGCTGAGGGCCTAGCATACGGAAAAAACATGAATGCTTTTTGACAAGCTGGATCATGAAGGCTTGGCTAGAATTAAGCAATCAATATGAGGCAAGCCCTAAGCTGTCAATTAACAAAAGGAATGAGACAAATAATGGAAGTCTGCTTGTGGGGAAAACCAATCAAAACAAAGAAGTACATTAAGAAAGCAATGGGAGAATAGCAAATTAAAGTAAAATAGTCAAAGGGGCAATCCAAAGCTAAAAATGTTGATCAATCTATAAATGATCATTAATTGAGTACCTGCTCTGTGAAAGACACCATGCTAAACACTGTGGACACAAAGACAATCACTGCCATCAAGGAGATTACATTTTAAGGTTATTGAGATAATCAAGGCTTGGGATTTGTAAAAAAAAAAATGATTAATTTCATGTTGTTTTCCTAATACTGAACCATCCTTGCATCCAAGATATAAATCCAATTTGGTTATAGTGAATGATTTCTTAGATAAATTATTGTAGTTTGAGTGGATTTTATATAATGATACAGGTTGATAATTTTCCTTTTTTTAAATTTATCCTTCCCTAGTGGATGTTTTAGGACTGCATTTTTAAATCATGAAAGGCACGTAGGAATGCTCTTTACAAGCATGACATAACTCTCCTGTAAATCCATCAAGAGCACAAGTCTCTTCTTCCCCTTCCTTGGACCTTAACTGTTTAAGACCTCTACTTAGCATTAACATAAGGATAACAACAATGATAACTAGCTCTTACATGGTGTCTACTCATTATTTTATGGCTTCTTTGAGGGAAGGGACTATCTTTTGCTGCTTTCTGTATCTCCAGTGCTTAGCATGGTGCCTGGCACACAGCAGGGGCTTAATAAACATTGACTGACTATTCCCCTGATCCCACCACAACCCTGGGAGCAGGTACGATTGTAGTCTCCCTTATATGATTGAGGGAACTGAGGCAAATGGTTAAGAAAAAGGTGACACTTAAGGTTAGTTTTAATTCTTCCTGGTCTGTTCTGTTTCACTGGTCTACTTTTCTACTTCTAAAGAATACCAAATAATTCTGATGACTACTGCTTTGTAAAAGAATTAGAAGTCGTATCAGAATTAAAAAGTGTTAGCTTCCTTTCACTTCTGTTTTTCATTGCTTTGGGTCTAAATAACTGCTATTATTTTGCCTCACACTGTAAAATATAGCCTTAGTAGTTTGCATAGCACTGAATGTGTACACTAACTTACCTAATGCACCATTTGATTTTACTGTGAGCTGTGAGTGCTGACTATTCTTCCAGTCACTTAAACTGACCTCTAATTCTTTAAGGCAAATGTTGTAATTCATCTATACAGGTACTGAGAGCATGTCTTGACAGGCTGAAGCTCAGATATTTTAGGTATTTCTAAATTATTTAAAATAACACTTCTTTTGCTATTTTTCCTCATGGATTTTGTTACTGCTACATAAAAACGTTGACTTCTGTGGGTTTATTTTATATACTGTTACTTTAATGAAGCTAATCTAAGACACTGTAAGTAAACACATGACCAGCAAATTTTGCCTCATCATTTCCCATCTTTATGCCTTTATTTCTCTTGTCTTAATAGCTTCCATTTACCTATTAAAGAATGCTTATACTTTAATAACTATCAAATGCCTATAAATCTTGGATCTCAGATTTGTACTGAAGAAATTTTATTGTGATTTTCCCAGGTAATTGTTTCCCTTAATTTTAATTGCTCTGAATTTTCTTATGCAAAAGGCCTTGAATTTTAAGTAAAATCAGTAGGAGGGAACAACAGCAGATAACCATAACTGTTAACACAGACCAAAGTACCTCCAGCACGGTGCAGAAATAGGGATTACTCCAGACATGTTCGACAGGATGGGATATGGATAAACTTTTCTCAAAAGAATTGGAAACTACAAACCATGTGAAAGAGGCCACTAAATCACAAATAATGAGGGAAACACAAATCAAAATGACTGAGGTTTCACCTTACATCGAGAAAAGTGACAAAGATGACAAAAGATGGGAATGATCACCACTGGAAGGGCTGTAGACAAAACTGACCAACTCATGTTGGACAAACTCACTTGGTGGAGCTGTGAAGTGATCCAAACATTTTGGAAAGTTATTAGGATGTATGTTGTGAAAATGACTGAAAAGCATGAACCTTTTCCCTGTAGACCTGGTTGCTAGGCATATATTCCAAGGTTACTGACAAAAAAAAGAAAACCCCCATTTACCACCAAAATATTTATAGCAGTATTTTTATAAGAGCAAAAAACAAAAAAACCCCCAAAAAACCAATCAACTAGAGATTGACTAAGCAAGTTATGGTAGGTGAATGTAACAGAGCCCTCTCTGGAGAATGGATTAAAAATCAGAATCCATATGGTCTTTTTAAGAAATACAAATTATAAATAATTGAAGGAAATATTATCAGGGAGTTAGGAACCTGGGAGAAACACACTAGAAAGTGGGGAGAGTTATGAAAAAACAGGTACAAAAATGATGACAACTGGCTCTTCTCATAGGAAAGGGCTATCAAGTGGGCAACAGAAACTGTTAGGATATGAATACAGGCTGAGCAAGGCACATTACAGTAAACAATTAAGGCAGGATTTACAGAGAGAGTGGTAAGAGTGAAATCTGAGAAAAGACAAGGGAGGAGGACAGAGAAAAAGCTTAGAACACATATAAAGGATTCATATTTGGGTTGGGGGGAGGGGGTTTGAGGGAATATTAAACTCGGACATTTCTATGCAAGAAGTCTATTCTCTCATATATTTGGATAAAGCCCTACAGGCTCACAGAGATGGAGGGAGCACAACATTTAGCTGCTAGGAAGCAGAAGCACAAGCCCACTGATATTTCTGCAGGGTAAAAAAAAAAAGTACTCTAGAGATAAATGCTATCAGTTACTCTACCACCCCATGAAAGATTTGGGGCTAAGGAATGTGGAGTGGTAGGAAAGCCAGGAGTTGTTCTCTAGAATATCCTCCCTACTTCTTTCTTATCCAAAATCTGTCCTTTAAACTTCTGTCAAACTGAGATTTCTTAAACGCAATTCTAATCATCACGCTTTGCTTGAAACTCTCAATAACTTGTTACTGTCTTTTGTATTCTCATTTTTAACGCTTTTAAGAAAAAAAACTATTCTTGTGTTTATTTTCAAATGAGCATTCTTTTACTTAATTTAAACATTTACTAACATCTCTCACATAAAAAGCACTATGCCACCTGTTAAGGGAAATAACAAAAGATAATAAAACTTTTAAAAAACTACACAGTACCTGCTATCCTCATGAAGCTTATGCTTGTGCTCCCAAGTCCTTGAATATCATCATCCTTCAATTGATCCCCTGACACTTCTATGTAAACTCTGAAGGCCCTTCCCTCACCCTTCCCCCCAACTGTGGAGAAAGTAAAATAGGTAGTAACATTTATATAATGAATGTGAACTAAAAGTCTAAACAAACTTTTAAAAAGATGACCCTAAAAAGCAGGGCAACATTGTGAAAGCTGGTCTTGGTGCAATAAAACCCCTGGCATAGGCCCGTCCCCAACACACAGTGGCTACGTAACTTTAATCACTGCATCTCTCTGTGACCAGGTAACTGAGTAAGACTATGAACTGAAGTTCAGTTACCTGTCCTTGAGAGATCCCTCACCATGCCCTTTCCATTAACAATGACATCACAAGTCTGGGCAAAGAAAAAGTGAAGCAGGTCACAAGGGAAAACCAAGTAGACAATTCGATTCTCACTCCAATTACTATCTGCTCGTATGTCTCTTGACAACACTACCATCTTTCCCATCTCCAGGTATGGCGCCTTGGTGTATGACTCCTTGTTCTACCTCTCTGCTCCCATCCAGCTGACAGAACTAGCCTCCATCGCAACATCTCTCACTGGCAGCCCCTTCTCTGTACTCATCCCACTTTTGTGCAGGTCCTCATCACATCTCACTTAAATTGCTGCCACATCATCCCAACTGGTCTTCTTATCTCAAGTACCTCTCCCCCAACTCTGAAATAGTTTATATGCTGCTTGCTGCCACATAAATGTTTCTGAAGGGCAATTCCAGTTGCCTCTAGGATCAAATATAAACTCTTGTTTAGATGTTAAAACCTTACACAACCTGACCTGAGCCAATCTGTCCATAACATGGGACATCAATGGCCATCTCTCCTTCCCTCACACACAACACTCCATCACCCTTCTCCAGGCCTTTACACTGACCACTCCTCATCTCTGCCTCAGCATCCTTCTCTCCCTTTAAGACAGAGCACAGGAATTATCTTCTGCAAGAAACCTTTTTTTAAATCATTCAACAACTAGTATCTTCTATGACAAACTATCTTATAAAGTATGTTTACATGTAAGGGGTGTGTATGTGTAAATGAACTGCATTAAGTAAAACATAAAGAGTAGCCAACTATTTTACCACAATACCCTTTCTAATATAATTTTATTCTCTCTCTCTCTCTCTCACAGACACACACAAACACACAAACGTAAATTCACTGATAATAGGGACTGTTTTCATACATTGTAACTGTATACCCCTAGCACCTATCACATGACCTGGCATATAGTTGGGACTTAGTAAATAATTGTTGATTAATTCACCAATTAGTATTTTAGCATAGGGAGTTTAAAAAAGCTAGTCCAATGGTTACAGGCTTGTTTTTATAAGAGAACCAAAATAGCTGTACAGAAAACAGTCATAATTTAGCAACATTCTACCACTGCCCCTTTGACTTATCAATTGCACTTAAATAAAATTTCAATCAAGTCTATAAAATATACTAATCCCAAACAGACGTAAGTTTGTCACCTACCACTTCCTATAAGCTGCTTACCATAGGAGAAAAAAAGAACTACTAAATTAAATGCCAAACAGTTGCAGAAAGCACTTGTTTGGCTGATTAACTTGTAGACAAGCATTACAAATAAATCTGAGCCTGGTCTGCAGCAAATTAAATTCCAGTGCTTTTAAGAACAAAGAATTCCTTGGCAAAGAGGATTAGCAACTTTACACCCAGGAATGCCAGTTTAATTTAATTGTTCCACAATCCAAGATTTAATATGCAAATATCATTTTGATATTTAACAGTGAAATTAACAAAGTAAGGAAACAAATTTAATATACAACCAGACCGTCTCTTCTGAACGGTAATTATACACAATAAAGAAAGTGGCCGAGTTCTTTTTTTTCTTCATTATTGGGATTGAATTCTATTAACATGAATCAGAACAACTCTAATTAAAGGTTAAAATTTTTAAACGTATTCTAATTAAGAGTCTAAATAGCTACATGATTAAACTACTATAGTTAAAGCCCCACCTCAATGATCTTCTTGGCCTCTTTGTAATTTCCTGTCTGCATGAAGGCAAAGAAGAGATCGTAGAGCATTGTCATTTCCCCTTGCTCTTGGCTCACAAAGTCCATAGCTGGAGAGGACAGGAGAAAATAAATTAGTCTACTATAACAAGCACATATTTGTTGTTTAGGGAAACTTTATGTATGTGACAAAGTCCCCTTAAGTAATTCGTCAAGCAGCTTTTTTTCTCCCGCAATAGACAAATTAAACATCGTGAGGTCTAGAGCCTGCACGCTGACGATTTAAGCTCCTTTTAGTGAGGAAATGGCCGGAGTAAAATCTAGGGGAGAGAAAAGTGCTGTTTCTTATGAAGAAATTCTGTGAAGGAGAGCATGAAAATTGTAGCGAGAGTATTTTACAATAGTATTCTTTCTGAACATGATTTCTTTTACTAACTCCTTTTTCATGTCTGAAACTAACTCTGTGTGGATTTTTCTCTAATAATTCAGGCATTGAACACAAAAGTATTTAATAAGTTCTTAGTTGTGGATTGTCCTTCGTTCTCCAAGAGGACCATACAGGAGAAACTGAATTCTATGTAATCGTAACTTGGAGTTTTGCACATAAGAAACAGACAGGTGAGAACTGTGGATGTAAGCCACCATCATCACAACCCCCACTCATTCAGTCAGACTCAGATGAGGCCCTTGAGAGCTTGGTAGAAAAGTGCTTTTTTCCCCTTTTTTATTCTATGTCCCATTCAATTAATGAGCATTTATTAAGCACCTACAATGTGCCAGGCCTGCATATACACATACAACAAAATATATAAGGCATGGTTTGCTATGTGGTTTGGGGAAAACAATGGTGTTATAAAAAAAAGATATCGGTGAAAACTGAAATAAATATTTCTAACATGCTTATCAAAACTTAATTTTCTGCTCACAAATCTTTCCCTTCTGAAAGAGGAGGGTTTAAGGATAGGGACATTAGATCTGTGACTCTGATCGATATAGGGAATCCCCAAATGAGGAACCAATACAAGGTACATCTTTTAGTTCTGGATCATTTAATGCACTAAGATATAACCCAGGGTCATACAGAAAATGTGTGTCAGGGGCAGGGACTTCAATGCAGTCTTTTCTGATTCCAAGGAGAGTTTGGAATATGCAATACTGAAAAATTTTTTCTAAAAGTAAAAAAAATTAAAGAAAATGAACCTTTTTGAATTAGATCAGTTTCTCCTTTTTCTATCAGTTTGCATAAGACCTCATGAATCCTGGGCATTACACCATATTTCTTATAGCAGTCAATAGTGGCTTCAAGAGCTGCAGGTATGTCATCCCTAAAAAGAAAAATGACCAAATGTAAATGAGGGCAAAAATAAAAACAAACTCGGTAACCATATCAATGACAAAGAGAACTTACATCTTAATATTTTTAAAAAGTCTACTTGCTTATGATTTAAGCCCAGCTGTTCAAAATACTTAAGACCATGTATTTTTTCTCATTCAAGTGCTGACATACAGAAATCTAGAGAGGACATAAAAAGTTCTTTTTTCATGTCATCTTCACTTTTTGCTTAATATATCAATTGCTGAACATACAGAACAGATGCAGCTATCTCACAACTATCTTATATTAAGGTACCAGGGTTAGATACAGAGGGTCCAAATGCAGAATCTTCATGTATTGTCAAAAAAAACTTTTCCCACTACAATGTGTCATTATTGACCCTGACAAGCAAACATTTAGGAAAATCCAACAGATGTTCGACAGCCAAAGTATTGTCTTATTTCATCACACTGACACTTCTGAGACAAAGTAAATAAATCACTCTGTAAACCTCAAGTTTATCATATACACCTAAAGAGTACATATGATAAAATACCACCCTTACAACTAGCAGGTCTTTGGGGAACAGAGAAGGGAATGCTAGACTGGTGATTTCAATGGAGTCAGAGTAATGGGGATCTTTTCAATGGAGTCAGAGTAATGGGGATCTCTTTGTCAAAAAACACTCTATCATATGTGGCAATTTGTCTGCAACTTAGTCCTCATAGAGCTGCCTGAGTCACTGGAAAGTTAAATGCATGTCCTTGTTCTTTCTGACTTTAAAGTAAGCTATCAATTCACTATGGCAAATGACCTCCAAAAAAGGACCACATTCACCTAGTATGAGGCCGTCATTTACAGGACAGAAAAGTGATGCCCCAAAAAAGTAATCAACTTGTCAGTGGCTGAAACAAAAACACCACCTCATGACTCTAATATAGAAGTAATCGTAGCTGATTCTCTCAGGAACTACAGTTATTAACTTCCTTAAAAATCCATTTCCTTGCCTACAAAGGGAAGATTAGTGAATTGTTCACCAGTCTACGGCTAATAAGAGGCAAGACTCAAATTTGGGGCTTTCCTGACACCAAGTCCAGTCTTCTTCCCACTAAATAATGCTGTCTCTAAAACTGACCTTTGTCCTTTTCCCACATACCTACCTTTCCTACTCCACACCCATAGTAGCTAAGTTGTATAAAACAGGAAAAAACAAAAAACCAAGCTGAAGAAACCAGAGATGTTTGGAGCAGCTATGACGGCTCTTTTTAAGTATTTGAAGAACGGTCCCTTGATTTGTTCTGGGTTTTGCCTTCCTTTGTATGCCCAGAACTTAGCACAGTGTTTAGCAATAGTAAGTACTTAATAAAAATGTACTGACTGATTAGGTGGTCCGCTGAAGGCATCACCAGAAATAATAGGTGGAAATTCCAAAGAGAATTTCAGGTTCAACAAAAGGAAAAATTTCCAATGGTAAGTAGGCGGGCTCCCTTTCCCAAAGGTCTCTGAGCCAGAGCCAGACATTCACTTACTATTGGAGAAGAATGTCTGTTAGGCATGGGTGGTACAGATGGGTCCTCAGGTCCTCTCCAATTCTGATATTCTGTGATAATGTTCAAGACTTACTGTTATTATTGTTCAGTGGTGTCTGCCTCTTTGTGAACCCATACACAGTTTTCTTGGCAAAGATAATATGGTGCTTTGCTTTTTTCTCTTCCAGCTGATTAAGGCAACACAAAGGGTAAGTGATCTGCCCAGAGTCACATAGCTAGTGAGTGTCAGAGGCTGGATTTGAACTCAGGTCTTCCTGACTTCAGGCCCAGTGTTCTATCTACCTGTTCAAGAGTCAAGCAGGCAATTTATGTGAAAAACTTACTAGTGGAAAAAAGTTATGGCTCAAATTCATAACCTTTTTGGAGTGAAAGTAAATGATCTCACACATATGCAAATAGTTTAGACAGAATCATCTCCCATTTTTGTTAATCCACTAATATTCTGTCCGTTACACAAATGATCAGTTGCTCCAGATTGAATGGCTATCTTTATCAAGATTAGGATTTTCAGCTGTACTTTAGGGTAAAATACACTCTCAGAAGAAACCCTAATTTTGTTGCAGTCACACTGACACCCCGTGAAAACGAGCCGATGGCGGAGTGAGCTCCACCCCCCCTCAGCTCTGCCGAGCCCTGTTGACAGCGCATCTTCCGGCACCCCACAGAGGCATGGGGATTTTTGTCATTTGGGGTGAAGACTAAATTACAGGTTAATTTCAAAACTGCAAGTAGATGCTGCAGGCTAGATTACTGTCATACAGGAGAAATGCAACAGTCGCTACCACAGATGAAAGATTGTTATGATCACTCCTTTATCTTGCTTTGGACCAAAGTTCTGTTAGCATCTTTCTGTACATCCATTTACTTAATAGCCACCCATACTCCCCTAATAAACAAAATCATGAAATAAACTTGAGAGTTTTAGTAACAAATGCAATCTAGGAGGAATGACTCTCCAGTTTTATTTCCATACCATTAAAGTAACTTTTTTTCAGGTCAAACTACCAATAAACTATTGAATAAGTGTTGCATCAATCGAAGAAAGACGTTAACCCTCTTTGGCCTCTAAATGCGCTTCTGAAGGCATTTCTATATGTGTGGAATTTAGCTTTTTGTGGCTAATTCCACATGCGTGTAAAGGTTTCTTCCTTTTAGTTGCTAACAAAATAAATTAGGGTTGTGTAATAAAATCCTTCTTGCAAAGCACACAGAAAAATTAAAATGCATATAAACTCTAGACGGCGCCGGCAGATCTTTTCCATCTCTAATAAAATAAAAGTCACTGAAATAATACGTGAAGGGGGTAAGCTATAAAGCATGGTTATTACTCAGCAGCAAAATGAAAGGTAGAGAAAGGAATATATTTGTACTTACACAATTTAAGACCAATTCACTATATGTCTAACTTCAGGGAACAAAAACAGACCCCAAGTCTTCACCCATACACTTTTAAATCCTATCGGTCATTCGGTAATTTTGAATTCTGCAGTTCAAACAATCCTCCTGGTATAACAACAGGTATGTGAGACAAACTAGTACGGCAGTCACCAATTTTCCCTTGTTTTATACAATTTCCTCTAGACCTGGTTTTAATCTGGGGTCCAAGATAGATTTCAGGAGATCTATGAACTTGCCGGATAGAGAAAAAATTGCATCTTTATTTCAACATGACTTATTTTCTTACGTATTTTATTTTTGCACTTAGACGCATTATTCTGAGGAGACCACATGTTTCACCAGACGGTTAAAGGGGATCCATAACATGAAAAAGGATGGGGAAAAACTCTAACCCTTCAGAAATGCTACTTTTGGAGAAAATTTGTTTACATATTTGTTAGTACTTTATTATTATTCCTAGAGGGAAATTTTTTTTAACATGTGAGTACAAGACCATTTAATCTACAAAAGAACCAGAGAAATGTAGTCTGGTCACATAGACTGCAGGGATCATGAGGAAGAACGCAGACGTAGAGCTAGAAGAATGCTAAAGAGCCACTAGACCAACTCCTTCATAGGAAGGAAAAGGAAAGGAATTAGGACAGAGGAGACTGAGTGGGGAGGAGGAAAGGAGCAAAGATGAGGGCCCTTGCTCAAGAACATAAAATATTAAGTTCCAGAGCTAGGATTCTTCCCAGGTCATTGAATTGAAACCTCTATTTCTTCTAATCTAAATAAAAGTATGATACCTCATGTGACGTTTTGTGTTATAAACAGATGTATATCAGACCTAGAATGGGATTGAACATGCCTTAAAAAATGACTTAAATTTCATTGCCAGCTATGGAGACTATGAAAGGGCAATGTTGTAATTAAGGTTAACCTTGTTTAAACCCCAAACTATCTACTATGTCAAAAATTAATAAATGACTACTATATATTTAGGCCCAAAGGAATAACAATAGGATTTGTGGGCTAAGTAGTGGAAGAAATAAAATATATACAAAAGGTGGACATTAGACTTCATCAATAACATTACCTGAGTCTCAGATTCAGAGGTCATTTCAAACAAAAGAGTAAAGGAGAACTTTGCTAACTGATGCTATCAACAACTGAAAAGATTGGAATTTTTTAAATGATATTTTATTCTAGATCTCATAAGCAGCTTTTAATTTTATAAATGGATACAATTTATAGATTGAATGCCTATCAAGTGGCATAGCTTCTGTATTAAAGGAAAGGAAATATGCCAGCTCTTCCAAACATATTGCATGTTGCCAGTTTATTTTATATATTATTTACCTGAAAGAGATGTTTACAAATAAAATTGATGTATGCCATAATAACACAAATGATTATTAAAGTATGAAAGCTATGCTTGACCCATAAGAGGCCCAAATCCCTAGTTAAGTCTATTCATAGTTCTTTACAGGATAGTCTCAGTTAAATCAAATAGAACCTTAACAAGGACTTGAGCTACTGTACTTGTAAGGACCAATAGCAAATTATCATATACAGCTAAACCTTATGTCATTTCTTTCTATTTTCCATAGAACCTTTGAACCTAAATGCTTTACTCACAATAAATAACTTTCCAACCCTGAAAGTAAGCTTGATAAAAATAAGACTCTAAATATTGATTCTAATTGGAATGAAGTGCTTCCACGTTATGCATAAAGCTTTAGTGAAGTGGCAATTTACCTAAGGGGTTTACTGATTGAAAAGCTCTCAAATCTGAAACCACTAGAGAGGGAGAGAGAAAGAAAGAGAGAGACAGAGAGAGAGAGAGAGAGAGAGAAGGAGAAGGGAATGAGGGAGTGAGTGGGAAGGAGAAAAGTTTAAAAAAAAATACCCACAACAAAAAACACTTAAAAACAAATTCCACTATATAAATCATAAACAGATGTTAGTGTGGAGAGAAATCAATTCAGGAAGAGGCAATCAGCTTTACAAAAAATTATTCTGTTAAGAAAACCAGCTCTTGAAAGAGCTAAATGTTTTTTCCCCCTCCTGTTCATCAGCTATAACGAGGAATCTTCAAGGAGACTGGTGTTGCAATTACAACTAATCCTCCCCAAAAAATTAACTGTGTTGAAGGCTTTGTAATTTCCCTAGGTACAATTTAGCTGTCACTTACTTTAAAATTTACTCAAACATGCGTTCCGAACAGCACTAACTTCACATGTCAAGTGCTTTCCAGCCAATTGAGTCTAAACTGGAAGTCGGTGTTAAACAACTGAATGATTAGACAAGATAGCTCATTTCCCTGCTCTTTTGTTCAGAATAAAATGCCACATTTACATTATCAGGCTCAACAGGATTTTCTGACAGAGGGAGAAAAAACCCTAGTGAACACTGTCCGTACTAAGCACATGAAGCCTGTCATTTACCAATCATCCTTCAAAAAGCAATAGCCATGAATGTAACTTAATTACGACCCAATGATCCTTGACGAAAAATCATCTTATCACTGTCCTGTCCCCCTAGGGCAAATGAACCACTTTGTCCTTTGGCACTGATGATGCTAAATTCCTAATTGCAATAATGGAGTAAAAGAGCCAAACCTCCTTAATTTCCTTACAGCACTTACAGAATTTTAAACTAGAAAGCAAGCATTCTATAAATATATTATTCAGTTAAAACAAAAAAAGGGAGAAACAAAGCAACTTTTTTTCCAAATAACATTAACAAGATAGTCAAAAGATTTTTAAAGGTGCTCCTTAAACTTATTTTATTATACCTTTGTCTTTTTGAAATGCCTTCTGAACAACTGACACTTAACTAAGCAAGAGTTCTCTGTACGTGCAAATAATCAATTCATGGTATACTTACATATCCGGTGACTGAGACATAAATGAAATATTTATATGCATATACAGATTGTAGCACAAATTATCCCAGAAGAATCCTTAATGAATGGCACAAATTAAAGCACCTTTGATCACTTGGATCTAATATAATCCAGTTAAATAGTTTCAGCTATTTTAAAAATGCAATGAGACCAAAATAAATCAGCCAACCATGAAAGAGGAAAATCAAAAACAACATACAGGTTGTACCCAACAAACATGGCTTTCATATTATCACTCCCTTTCTCACAGCAATAAAAGTCAACAAAGATTCTTTTAAGATAGTTTAAAATAACTCATCCACCAAAATATATATAATGGATTAAAAAAGTCTTCCTAGAATCATTTACTATTTCAATGAAGGAAATAAACAAAAAATGAAGTGGCTTTAAAAAAAAAAGAAATCTAGGTTAAATAACCTGTAGACAAAGATTATATAGCTGTTAATGTTTACAAATCTGCTTTCTAAAATATAACCTATTAGCAAATGAAAGCAAAGATCAGAATTGTTTTGTTCTCTGAGCTGTTTTCCCCTTCAACGAAAAGATTATCAAAAGAGACTACAGAAGCGGCTTATTTTTACAAACCTCCTTATAGTTTTGCAAATCTGCTAATGTTTGAGATTCCCCCTGGACTGTTGACTGCCTGGCTGGAGGGGGAGGAAGCATTACACCCATATCCACAAGAATTTTTACATGATTCAGACACACGGTCACAATATGAACCTCTTACCCTTGTGATTCACTATCGTCAGAGTGACTTTTTAAAAAGCTAGGACCTGAAAAATCTTCAAGCTTATATCCTTCTGGGAACTCAGTACCTCTGCCTGTTCAAAATTAAACTTCCTAAGTCACATCTTCTTAGATTATTTTGCAATGCTAGTTCAAAAAGCTATTCTGATTTGAATGAAAAAGATGATGAGCTGAGTTTCTTCTGGTAAATCTGTATCAAGTTTAAATACGCAGAGTTGATTTCTCCTAGATGAATTTACACTCTTGCTGGGGCCAATTACATATTACTGGAGGTTTAAACAAATTTAATCAAATCAAATACATGTGGACTTTTTGTTTATACACCAGATGAAATGATTGATCTGAATAACTGAACGTAAAATCTTATTATATGATTCTGACACACAGCTAAAAAACAATTAAAAGATGTAAATCCAATCTTTTCTAATATTTCATCATTAAGTGTCTCATTATTTTATGCCATTAAATAAAAATGTCTTCATTCCTAAGAGACATATACATATGGGTCAACAAGTGGTTTGCAGTTTATTATACATTTCAATGCAAGACATTTTAATGGAAATGCTTTTTCTTTTCAAATGTCTCTTAAGAACTCAGGGTAGGTAAATATACTACAAAAACTTGTGTGAGGGAAAGGGAAGAAGAGTACCTGCTGTTGGACTGGGGATGCAAAAGAGAAGACAAAGCCATTTAATAGTTATCTGTTTAGGCTTCCAAATAGCTTAAGGGAGACAAAGCTCTATTAAGAAAGTCTAATTTTAAAAGCATTAAACAAAGAGGCATCCACATACAGAAACCAATCAGGAGGTTGAAATGCAACAGTAAACATTATCAGCTACCTTTATTGGAGCTTGAAATTCACTGCTCTCTCTTTCCTTTTTTTTCCCCCTAAATTTCCACTTTAGCCTGCCACGTCCTGCTCTGTTCACGAGCCCCATCTGCAGACCTGTTCAGGAAGGAGCCTGAGATCTCCCTTCTCATCAAAGTATTTCTATTCATAGGATATCTCTAACTAATCTGGACTTACTCCTTTTGCTGGTGCTTATTTTATTTCTGCCTAGTAGTGAAGAAATGTTTAATACTTCTGGGCATTGGGCCCATTTTAATTAAATTCTTTCTAAAGCCTATGCAGAACGCAGTTGCTGTTTGCAGAGATGGGTGCTTTATAACAAAAAAATCTAGTGGGAAACATATTAATTATAGGATTTTCATTTTTGGTAAAGGCTGTGACTAAAAAAGCTCAATATCCCAATAGCTAGTTGTGTCAGTAGTTCTTAAAAAGGATATAAGCCTGTGAGAATGTGAAGCTGTTTGGCCAAGAGTCCAACACACCCACAACTCAATTTGAAAATTTTCTACTAGTCAACGTAAAGCAAGTCAAGGTCACTTTACAAATCTTCATACCCAACACATATGCCCCTGGCAAAAATGCTTTTCATTCCTAAATGGAAGCAGTTTGTCAGTTTATTTGCTTTGGACTGGAAAAAGAAATGTTGTCACAGTTGGCTATTTAGAGACTACTGTCCAAAATTGCCCATCAGGCTAAAGAAACAAATCCTAAAATTCTGACATTCAATTTAAAACATAGAAATATATACCTGTACTAACATTAGTAAAATCAATTTACTGTTAACAGATTACAAGACCCTAAATTAAATTACAGAATATGGAAGCAAATTCAGCTTCTGAAAAAAAATTATAAACCAAAAAACAAAGGAAATGGATGTGTGCAAGTATTACTATCCTAAAGAAATATTTCTAACGACCAAATTCTTCTGCAATGAACGACATACACAACATTAATTTGCTCTGCAAGTCTATAGAAGTCATTAACTTGCAGCAAAGGAAAATCTTCAAGCTCAATAATTTCTGGATTATATCAAGAAAATTAATTTTCTTCTCAAAGCAATAGTCGGGGCTGAAAGAAAACTCCTAAACACTTACATGGAACAGCAGTATTGGAATATACGATTACAATAAAATACCATGTGGAAGAGCAAAGATGCTTCTAACTCATTACCCAAAGAGTACAATTATGATGCTATAATGAAAAGCCCAGAGGACTTTATTTCTTAAGATAATCACAACACTTAAAGAACCCCACACTGAGAGTAAGGTTAGGAACAATTTAATCTTCATCATATCTAACTCTACCTAGTTTTAAAAAAAGAGCTGACATTTGTGCAGTACTTGACAGGGCCACAGAGGGTTCTATGTGTATTATTCACTTGTATAAGCTGTAGAACTTCTTTGTGAGGTAGATAGCTTAGATCTTATTGTTCCCATTTTACAGACAGAGAAAGACAGAAAGGGGGAGAGAAAGCAGCAGATGAAGAAGACCTGTGGGAATGCGGAGGCCAAGAAAAGTTAAGTAACTTGCCCATGGCAAGAGGACTATTGTCAGAGGCAGGATTTGAATCCAGGCCTTCTAAGCTCCAATTCCACCACATAGTTTTAGGGTATATTTGAAAAAAACTGGCATAAACAATTTATTTTAGGAGTCCTACATAGGGAAAAGAACTGCAAGGTGTTTTTATTCAAGTTATTATTCCACAGAAAATACAGTACAAAACGATCTTATATCACCATGGATGATTTTACATAGACGACCCTCCCTTTCCCTGCAAATAATCAACTGCATCCTTGAAAACCCATACCCAAATTTCAATTAACTTACTTTTCAAGGTGAAGAGTAACCAAAGGGGAACATAGAGTGACGCTCGGTTTTGCTAACCCCAGGGTCATGATGGCTTCATGTAACTGCTTAACTGTTTCAACTTCTCCTAGGAAGGCTGCCTCACTTAGGATGTGGAAAAAGGCTGTTCTGTCTTTGAGAAGAACATCCTTCTCTTTTATCTCCTTTAGAATGTTAATAGCATCTACAATGAAGTAACACAAAAGATCCTTAGGTAATTTCATGTAGGGAAAACAAACTGCTATTAAAACAGCATTTCAAACCCAGCAGGAATGCAAATTCTGGTGTATAATGCCGATTTCAAGTTAATTACTACTTGCATTTCTAAACGAGACTACAATTATAAATCCACAATAGCATGGTTTTATCATTTCGCTGCAACTTTGACTACAAATTATAGATAGAAACCGTGTGCCCACTCTGCACCACATAACCTTGTACAGTGTGCCCTATAGCTGCAAGATCCTACTAAATGGATGCTTTTATCGTTCAATGCTAACATCTGCTAAATCACACCATTGTTTCTTCAGCAGATGGCTTGTCAGGAGGCCAGATAATAAAGATGTGTTTACACTGTATATACAGCCAGACTAATGGTCTGATACCGATAGGGCCTGTTTGCTGTGTCGATACTAATTAGCCAAGCAGAGCCAATGAAAGCTTTCCAAAAGACTGAATGTTAAAACATTAGGTTCATTAAACTTCATTAGGAAGGCAGAAACAAACATTTTTGTATATGGAATAAGTGAATTTTTATAATGTTTTTCTTAATTATTATACAGCCAAAATGTTTTGACCATTTTATATGCAAGTATTAAAAGTAGATTAATTTTTAAAAACAGTTTTCAATGTTGTGAATGTTCCCATGGGAAAAAAGGCAATCTTCATATCTTTCCCATAATGAAATACTGACTTTTGTGGAAATATAATAAATAGATCACAGTACCAATTTACACATAAAATCAAGACTTTAATAATGTCAAGTATGATTAAATTATTTTTACTTCACTGACAAGAAAAATGGACCACAAAAGATGGGTGCCTACTTGTTCAACAAAATTTTCAAGTTAAAAAAAAGAAACAACTCAAAACTTGGTTCAAGTGAAGATATTTCAGTGTAAGTGAGGGAGTGCTGATGGGGGAACTCTTAAAGTTAGGATAAAATAACTTCTTATTCACTTTCCTGTAAGGTTATGTTTCATGTTCTACCTTCAGACCTTCTTAAGCAAAAACAAAGCCATTAGTGTAGGCACATATACCATTTGTGCCCTAAGTCATGAGCTTCCAACTCGATCCAAGCAATAATGCTAATAAGAGCTAGCTGCAGAAATGCAAAAGGCACTGAGCTGTGCAAATGTAAATGACAAGCTTGCCAATCCATTAAAACTAATGGCCTGCACTGTCCAAGCATCTCTGGTTGAATTCACATGCAAATTTGTATGCAAAATGTTCAAGCACTTTGCAGGACATGATACACCATTAATATCAATTCACATTTTATTCCAGTGGCAAGATACTTTCACCATCCATTTCTATTTCATCGTCAAAGGCAGCAGGCATACCTTGGAGTCGGCCATGCTTCACCAAGACTTTCACAAGGCCTATATACTTGCCGGGGTCGAGAGTAATGGATGAATCCATTCGTTCTCTAAAAATTAAAGTATAGTAATATTTTTATAGTCAAGAATTTATTTTTCTAAAGCTGTAAAAGACATTAAAGCCAAAACATAATAACAACACAGATAGTTGTGCCTATTTGCAAACTGCTGAGATGTTAGCAAAGTTAGACTTCATTCTGATTTTAAACTAACAAAGACGAATGACCTGACAAGCAGCTGATAGTTATTTTGATAAAGAAACATTTGACTTCTCAGAAGGATACCAGCATTATACAAAGTCTAGATCATAATTATGTGAGTATTAGGTATCTACAGGTGTGAGATATTTTATATGTGGGCAGTCAACCATGTTCATCAGTGTTGGTTTAACTTTTTTCTTCAATAAGGGTTCCCTCAGAGGGAACTATATAAAACAAAAATCACAGTTAATGTTTTTAAACAAAAAATCAAAATTAATAATTAATAAACACTTCCTATTAATGACTATGATGTCTTTTTTAATGGTCTGCCTAAGCAAATAATCAAAAGTACAGCATATATGCACAGAAACATCAAAAGTATCAACATTTACTTCAACTCATTCTTCATAATAAATATTCCAGCATAAAGATATACTTTTTACAGGTAATGAATGGATTTTTAGTGGAACAAAGCAATAAGGCAAGGTGATCAAACAGCTGACTGACACCACTGGATGTTGTTAATTCTCTTCTACAGTTTCCTATTTGACACCATAATGAAATTTCCCCTGGAAGCCAGAAATGGGAGTGTCTGCCAACAAGCCTTATGATAGAGTCCTCAACACCGGCTGCCATGTTACTGTAGTGAACAACTAAGTATAGAAGCAGTGAAGAGACAAACTGGAAAATGGACAAAGCCTTTTTAAAGATGTGGTCTGAAATGCTGGAATTTTGATGACACTAAATACTGCAGAAAAGAATCGAAGGCCACAGAAGAAGGTTATCAGTCAGCCTGCATAATTTCAGCAAGGGCTGTGTATCAGCATAAATCTCGGGGACATGTTTCAGTGCCAGTGTACTTACACTTGCTGTTTCAGGTTCATTGCTTCTTCTACATTATCGTGTCGACAGCACAGACTTATTAAAGCTGCATAACCACCAACAACCATGTCAGATTCATATTTTGTTTTTATTTCAAGAGCTTTCTGCATATTCTAAAAGAACAAAAAAGGAAAAGTGAATACAAAGTTAACAATGTGCTTGCTTTTGAGTCCACTGAGTTTAGAAACTGGTTTTATTTAACAAACTATATTTAAATCAACTTTACCTTTCTATTGAACATGCTATTTCACCACAAGCATGCAGATGAGGATTGAGTGTTTTTAACCAAAAAAAAAACTTGTAAAGTTATATATGCCATCACGTCCTATCTCTCATACAGTAAAAGAAAATGAGAAAAATCTTAAAAAGAAATAAAAAAGAATCTAATCACAGTTGCAGGCCACTAATTGCACACATTTTCATAAACTGAAATAATCTCACTTAAAACCACCTTGTATAGTATTTTTGTATTTTATATCAAGGCAAGACACCATATTATCATGTGAAACAGTTATGACTCTTTTTTAGAACCACAGTTCTATGACCAAATCATACTGAACTAGAAATTCAACAAAAGTCTAGTGATATCCCACAAATTGCAGTCACATACTAACATGAATAAGAAGTACAGCTGGACGCCCGCAGAATGACGGCAAGAGCCCCTTTATCTCAGAAAGAGCTTTCCTCCAGCAGGAAAATGGAATTTCAATCCCTGCATTAACAACCTAGTAATATTTGACTTGCAAATGACTACTGCATGTATCAGTTGCTTGACAATCTAGATATAAGAGACCGGAGCCATGGCTTAAAAGGACATTTGGCATGTATGATAAACCTATCACAGCTGTTACTATCACTCACTTTGCAGATTATCGTAAACAAACTTCAGCAACCCCAAAACATGCCATTCAAGGTGTAGCAGAAATTAGTTAATCTTTCATTTAATTATTTTTGTACTTATACTTGATTTATAACCACCGAGCAAAGAAATCATAAACATTGTACTTGACAATGTTTAATATTGCTTACAAATAAATTATATTTTTAGAGAAAACAAATCTTGGGGAGTTTTTAAAAACAGAAGTTTTTAACAGAAGTTCAAGTTACCTCTTCTGAACACAATATTAGTATAAGTTGCTTTAGGGTATCTCCTACAGGTCGGTTTTCAGTTTTCAAATTTTCAAGTTTCTGTTCCAAGTCAGATGAGTTTTCTACTAAAATCTATGGAAATGAGAAATTAACCAAAAATTATGCTTTGTGAGGAAATGTCAATATTTCTTTTAAAAAGAGTGTGTGTTCCCCCCATTTAAAAATTCTCTCAATAGTGCCAAGAATATGGTGCATTCTTTAGGAAGACTAATAACTGAAAATTTGAGACAACAATCTAACAAAAAATGTAAGAATTAAAATGGTACTTCTGCAAGGAGAAAATGTTCGTTTCACACCTTATTGTTTTCTACTCGTTGGAAAATGGAGACAACAGATACATGCTGTCTTGTCATACATTCTTCCAAGTGATCTAATCTATTTTCCCCTTTTCTTCTCTAGTATTCCCAAATAATACTGGGGTGGGGGGAGGGGAGGAGAGCAGGGGGCGCAAAGTGGAAGAGAAGAAATTTGCTGCTAGAATAAGTGGGCAATATAAATGTTTTCTGGGGTTGTACACTAAAAGTAGTTATCATTACATGAAAAATATCCAAGACTCACTTACTTTTGAAGAGCCTGAAGTTTGTCTGTCAACCAACAAGGCCACATCCTGAAATTCAGATTTATTATCATGGAATAAGAAATTATGTAAAGTAGGTCTGAACTGTAATTATTTAAAATAAGATTTGAACAATCCTCTTTAGATGAAGCTCAAGATAAATCTCTAAAACACAGAGAACATTTGGATGTTTGCAGACTAAAAAAGGTTTATTTTGTATGAATGAATACTAAAAATAAATTTAAACATTTTTGTAGTAATAGAAATTTATTTAAAACAGTTACTATGTCACACACAAACACACCTTAATTAATTCAGGAACATGACGGCTGTTCAGCCGATTACGAATCCCTTTGTAGATGCTTTCAGGAATTGCTATATTCTGTACCAAGAGGTGGAGAAAAAATTATGAGTTTTGAAACACAACTAAACTGAAATTTGTCTAACAGAAATTATCTCAGACATAATTTAAGTCTCTAACTCTTCCATGTCATTGAGAAGTGGTCTGGTTGTACTTAAAAGCAGCAATTTCAGATCTAATAGATACATGTCAGGCAGGACAGGCATTATGTTGCAAAAAATGAAATGGTACCATCTTCTTCAGCTGATGGAAGTATTGTCTCAAACGCTCCTCCTTGGCCTGTACCTCTGAGTCACTCATGCTGTCAATCAAGTTATAAAGAAAATAGCCAACAGCTTCTGTAGAAAAAAAACAAGAGAAAGCATTCCACTAAAATTACTGAGACTGTCATGTTATCAAGATTAATTTATAAGAAATCATTTTGGTGTGAGATGTCACCCTGATGAGAGGCTCTGAAATGGCAACAATGATCACTGAGGCATAGAGATTATGTGGTTTGGGAGCACATATCTAACTGGTGAGTGAAAGGAATATTAATTATTTTCAGACCCAGTGACAGCTTTTCAGTACTGAATCTTACTTCAATCTATTTTTTCCACCACTGTGTGACAGAAGTGGTACTGCCCAAGGCTTCCCATCCTTCCTTGTCCACTACTGCAAATGATGGTCACAGATATTGTACAACATATATATATATATATATATATATAAATTTCTAAAGGTGAATATATATAAGAACTATTAAATGTTATGTAAGGAATGAAGCAATTTTCATGAAAAAATCCATAATCCTACGGAAAGCCAGCTTATTTGTCAATAAAAAAAAAAATCAAGATTAAAAAGGATGTTTTCTGAGAACAGTAATTTTTCTATGCTTTTCAGTAGAAAATATATAAAATCAGTTTTTAATGTTTCAGAAAGACCTGAACCTTCACCAAAGTTGTCTTCTGGAAACATATACGTTAACTACATAAACTTGTCCTAAATATATTTCTATCTACATTGCATAAAACAACAAAAGCATTCAACACAAAATAATGGGCTTTTTTCCAATAAATTATTCTAAAAGGGGAGATAGGAATAAAATATTCAACAGTAAAATTTAAGCCCATTAGGAGACATAAATTTGGCTAATATTTGAGCCAGGACTTTAATCACAATTTTTAAAAAAACTTATTGCTCTCCTAAAATGCTGTGATTATTACAGTGATACAACATGTTTTCAAATTTCACTTTTAAAAAAGGAAGCACTCAGCGTTTACTGCTGTAATCGCTGTAGTCCATCATTACGCAGAAGAACGGATTTGTGGATACGTTACAATCACAGAAATTGAAACGCTACCAGTTGGTCCTGGAGGTGCCTGGCAATAATGTCCATCCGTGTACAACTGTTCTGTTATCTGTTCAGAGAGAATAATCATGAATTGCAGCCAAGAGAAGCAAACAAGGGCAAATACAATCTGAAATTGAATTCTTGAAATGAAGCATCTCTCCAGTAAGGTATTACTGCATCATAGTAATTTAAGATGAAAAAAATTACAAGCAATTCTCTATAAATAATCATTTTAAGTTTTCTTTTTTAAAAAGTGCAAATAAAAATGTTTTCAGGGATAAGTCAACCATAATATAAATCATTTTGCTTACATATCATTTCCTCACTTACATAATTATAAACTAAAATTACCTATGGCATTTGAGTCTGTATTTGCAAATTGTTTGAGATTTCTAAAGCAAGAGTGAAACTGAAGCATACTGACTTTACCCCTTCTATTTAAAATTATGTTATATGGGAAAAAATGCAATCTATCACCTTGCAGCACACTGCCTGACAGTTCAATAGCATTAAACAAAAGAATGTATGGGGAAAGAGTTATACCTGAAAATCTTCACCACTTCAGTATCAAAAATTCATGTGAAAAGTTTTAATTTATTTCACTTTAAAGGGCTAAAAACACCAGGGTTTTATGGACAAAGAATGGCTAAAAAACAGATGAAACTTTTAAAAAACAGTAAGTATCCTTGTGTTTATTAGTACTTATTTCTACCAGTAATATTTTATTCTTCAATAGAAACCATAAAAATCCAGGAAAATTCAAGCTACAGAATATGCTAAAGTAATATTGAAATAAAGAAAACCAATTGCTTTACCTTCATTGCTAGTGTGGACTAAAAGACATACTTTTTTTTTTTTGCTGTGTGCCAAAACATAAATCTATCTCAAGAAAATGTGATGCCATGTATAATGAGCTCCTCTGCAATACTTTCTATCTGCCTTCAAAATGTCAAAGTAGATACAATAAAAATTCTAAAGACAAATACCATAGGCAATTTTCATATTTGGGAAGGTGCATTTTTATCCCTATAAATCGTGAGCAAGTATGGCCTATAACTGGTATTTTATCAATGTATTACTGTTTCTATATTGAGAATTAAGTACAATATTGTACTTGAGTAAATAAACTAAATTATAACTACATGCTATATTCAACTGGTATCTTTTAAAAATATTAAGAGGAAATCACATACCGTGTCTAGACATTGTACTACAAAAATCACATTTTATTATAGTTCTGTCAATAATATGTGTATGTGTATGTGTGCACACATATATGTATGTATGTATATATATAACAAGCTAGACCGATGACTGCTGATAATCACAGCATTTAAATAACATTTACTACGGATAAGTGTAGAACTTACACACATCATTTCATCAGCATAACTACTCTGTGAATATGGAAGTACTTCAAACATCACAGCTAGTATCTGCAGTATGGTATCAGTTTTTTAGATGAGGAAACCAAGACTGAGAAATGTTAAATGGCTCACTCATAATTACAGAGAGAGTCGGTGCAAGAGAGATCTAAATACAGACCATTGCGCCTCTGTCTCTAAAACAAGTATTCTTACCAGGCACTCATTTAAAATTGAGAAGTAATTTTTGATACTAGCAGAGAAGTGACTGTACTGTGGGTTGCTAAAGAAAGCTATGGATGTGTAACTGGAGCCATGTGACTTGTGTATGCCAGCCCATTCAAACTTTTAGAAATTCTAAGTATTGGGGCCATGCTTGCACTATCCCTGAGCCAAACAATGTACAACTGCACCAATCTGAGATGAGTTAAAAGCTGAAGACCAATTTCCACGTTCTGCCTCTGTGGCCCTTTGACCTCGGATTCTGTTGTGGTTTCAGGGAACTCTTATTGAAGAGAAGGGGACAGGCCTCTACTAGCAAAGGAAGTTTCTATCTAGGGGAACTTCCTATGTCAATGAAACCACACAGGTCTGGTCAGTAAGCTGTGGCAGGAAGATTTCTTTCATGATCCAGTTTGTGTTCAAAACTGCCTACTTCAGAATTTTGAATTTAAAAATTTACAAAATAAACATGTAATACATATTACTATTTTCTTGATCATACATGAAAGCTTACAGGAAAATTAGGACTTACTTTACTCCAAAGACTGATATCATCAGACCTGAAGAGGGCAGCAGAGGATAATGAATTATCAAATAACTAGTGAATAAATCCATTTTCTTTCTGAACATAGAATATAACACCAGAAACATAAAAGAAGTCATTCAAGGTGATGTACACATTACAGATAAAGGCTTGTTACAACAAATATCTCTAAGTAACAAAGATTTTAAATCTCAGCCAAAATTCTAGGACAAAAGAACTGAAGTCCCTGGAAATGCTGAAACAAGATTTGACAAGGACAGTTAACTATGAACCTATTGGAAAAATAGGACCACATTTGAAACAAGTCCCATAAACATCTAAGCTCCATGACTAATAATTATATTCCCCCAGATATCAATTTTTTTAAATGTAAAAAATAAAATTATTCTCAATAATATATGAACAAAAATCCAACTAGCATCAAATATGTATGCACTAAGGTATTAAAAATCCAGACAGAAATATGGATAGTATTCACTCAGATGGGAAGGCAGGATTGTCTCTTTCTTTGAAAATTTAAAAAAATGCAAAGTATCAAAAAAGACACCTATGAGAATTTGCCACTTGTCTGTCGAAAGCATTTTCTGTCAGTCAACAAACATTTATTAAATTCTTACTATGTGCCAGGCTCTGTGCTAAGCCCCAAGGATATAAAGAAAGGCAAAGACAAAGTCTCCGCCTTCAAGCTCACATTCCAATGGGGAAAGAAACATGCAAATATCCAAGCTCATCAAAGGATAAAGGGAAGTGGTTTTAGAGAGAAGGCACTAACACTGGAACCTGAGCTCTGATGCGAAGGATCACTCCAAGCATGCCGAATGGCCAGTGAAAAGACCCCAAGTCAGGGGAAAAAAAAGCCATATTGCTGGTTGACTCCTTTTAACAATCAGACATTTGCCTCACACAGCCCTGTGGTGAAAGAGTCCACTTGTCCAAATTTTCTCATTTTGAAAACCCTTTCTACATTATCTACTTAATGGATTAAAACCCAAACCCCAACCCCCACAACCAGCCTACGTTGGTTGTACACTCTTTCCGATGCCTAGAATTCCCTATTTCCCAATGAATTTTAATTATTATTTAATGGTGTTCACCCTTGACAGAATGTTTAAAGCCGATTTATACCACTATTTCTTTTTGCTCTAAATACTGTCACCTCTTCCCTACCATCAAATCAGTCCCTAAGCTTTCTGCAAGGCTCAGACCATTCTCCAAAATTATTTTTTATCTACTCTGAATACACCTATCTGCATAAACGTCTCCCTCTACAGAAAATAATCTTCTTGAGGACAGGGGCTATTGTATTACTGCGTATGCTTCCCCAGTACTCAAACAAAACACCTGGCATCTAGAGACTTAAATGCTTGTAAATCATCTATTTGATTATAAGGATCCATAAAGAACTTTTTTTTTCCCCGATAAGGCCATTATTTTATTAGAAAACAGATGACAATCTTCGTTTTCTCAATGATTAAACAGTTACAAGTTCAAAATTTTCCAAATATTTAAAAATTAAAGTGCAATTTTTTTTATACTTCCCCTCCCCCTTTTCTTGCATCAGATAGATATCACCAGGACACATACCGTATATTTCCTGTATGATGCAGGAAAACACCGCAAAGCTATAGGCAGCATAGGCCATACATTGTGTTTCTATCTTGAGGCAATATTGATGTGAATTCTCAGATACAAAACACTTGAACTGGTTCTTCTACCCTACCAACTGCCTATAAAATATTAGCAACATTACTGACATCTCTATGCAAATACAGGGGGCAATGTTTATACTTCCCAACAACATCACTCAATGAGAAGAGTCCAGTGTTGATGGGGAGAACATTTTCTCCCTAGAAAATACAAAGTTGAAACCTTAGAATCATAAAAACAAGGTGATACTTTTTGGTGAAGCCTTAGGGCAAAACCTAAAATTCTGGTCACTGGAAAGCTTTAAATACTGGCTATTCTCCCTTAGGGGGTGGTCTGCCCTTCCCAGAGAGAAATTCTTACTGTCACAGACCACTTTGGATGACTTAAATTAAGCCCACTATTTTCTTTTCTACTAAGGTTTATGCCTCAATGTCTCAGAAAAGAAAAGGAGTACAAAAAAAGAGAAAGGCTAAGAGAAATGTGTGAATTTAAACATGTTACTTTTAAATAATAAGAGGCTTCTTTCCTCTACTTCTAAAAAGATTTCAAATAAGTTTAGAGGTTAAAATGGTATGTCTTTGTTGACTGGATTTAGCTTAGAATGTTATTTTTACATTATTACAGTTTGATCCCCTTTACTTTGTGGAATATCAATAAACAGTTCTCCAAAGAATTGTCACCTATTAATAGCCATATACAAAATGACTAACAGTAGAAGGAAGAGAGAGAGGGAAAGAGGAATAGAAGAAAGGGCTGAAAAGTTGTGAAATAAGAGTAATTGATCATGGTCTGAAGATAAAATGCTTAAATGCCCTTCCCCCCTTCTTTGCAGCTGCAAATGATTATGGGTGTGAACACTGCACCTGATGTAAGGCTCCTAACGTATGCTTTATATTTGCTTAACATCATCTTTCCCACCCTCACTATTCTTTTCTTCTTTGTTACAAGGGATGGCTCTCTAGATAGAAAACATGCATTTGAAATTAAGTGAGATAAAGATAACTAACTTTTTTAAGAAACAAGAACTAGCCAGACTGTTCCAAACCACTAATAAGAGAAATACAAATCACAACTGAAATTTCATCTCACATGAGCAAAGATGACAAAGAATGGATGGAAACAGTACATGAAGAAAGTGTTGTGGGAACACAGATTATTAACACAGTAACATTGGTGGACCTGTGAACGGATCTAATTATTACGAATGCCATTAAGATTTCTTGAGCCTTTGTCCCAGAAATTTCACTTCAAAACAGTAGCGATCAATGGCAAAGAGGCTCCAGACATTCCAGAAGATTTATAAGCAGTACTTTTTATATTAGCAAAGAATTAGAAATAAAGTAGATGTCTATCTACTGGAGAAGGGTTAAGCAAGTTGTGGAACACAAATGGCATGGATTATTACAGTGCTATAAGAAACAATGAATATGATGGATACAGAGAAACTTGGATAGAAATATATATTAACTGAGGCAGTTTACATAAGATAATTAGGAAAACAATATTCACAATAACAAAAAAACTGCAAACGGAAAAAATAAGTGAAACTGGGTACTTGGAAACAGTAACGATCAACCTTGGCTCCAAAAAGATACCAAGGTACCTCCTACCCTTTTTGGCAAAAGTGAGGGATTCTGAGTATAGAACACAACATTTTTTTTTTAACAAAAAATAAATAATGAAAAGATTAAAAAGAATCATTAAAGTACCACAGCACTCTCTCACTCTTATGTTAACAAAGCTATAGGGAAACAGTTTTCTAACAGAGTTTATGGGATCTACTAGTATGTAAATATTCTGGATTTGGCAAAATAGTGGCCAAAGCTGGTAGAGATTGGAAAGGCCCTCTATAAAAAGGATGAAACTCTGTAAATTAAAGTCTTGAAGGGCTGCCCAGAATATTTTTTTTTAATTAATTTATTTATTTATTTAACTTTTTACATTCATTTTCACAAATTTTGGGGTTCCAAATTTTCTCCCCTTTTATCCCCTCCCCCCACCTCAATCCCCCAACCAATCTAATTTTCCCTATCTCCAATCTGCCCTCTCTTCTGTCATCCCTCCCTTCTCTTGTCTCCATCTTCTCTTTTCTCCTGTAGGGCCAGATGACTTTCTATTCCTCATTAACTGTATGTCTTCTTTCCTAGTTACAACAACAATACTAAACAGTTGTTCCTAAAACTTTGAGTTCCAAATTCTCCCCATCCCTCCCTCCCCACCCATTCCCTTTGGGACGGCAGGCAATTCAATATAGGCCCTATCTGTGTAGTTTTGCAAATGACCTCCCTGATAGTCGTGTTGTGTAAGACTAACTGGATTACCATCCCTCCTAACCTGCCCCTCATTGTTTCTCTTCTATCTCTTGATCCTGTCCCTCCCCAAGTGTTGACTTCAAATTGCTCCCTCCTCCCTTTGCCCTCCCTTCCATCATCCCCCCCCTTGCAATATCTCTTTCTCCCCCACTTTCTTATACTGTAAGATAGGTTTTCATACCAAAATGAGTGTGCATTTCACTCCTTCGTTTAGTCAAATGTGATGAGGGTAAACTTCTTGTTGTTTTTTTTTCTCAGCTCTCCTCTTTTTCCCTCCACTAAGAAAAACTCCTACCTGCCTCTTAAATGACATATAGTTACCCCCTTCCCTTTCCCTTTCTTTCCTCCCCCTACATTTCTCTCTCACCATTTACCTTAGTTTCTTTTAAGGTATGGTCCCATCCTATTCAGTTCAATCTGTGCTCTCTATCTCTGTATGTGTGTGCATGTGTGTATGTGTGTGCATGCGTGTACATGTGTATGTGTGGTCCCACCAACTACCCAGATACTGAAAAGTTTTAAGAGTTAGAAATATTGTCTTTCCCTGTATGAATGTAAACAGTTCACTTCTGGTAAGTCCCTTAAGACTTCTCTTTGCTGTTTACTTTTTCATGCTTCTTCTCATTCTTGTGTTTGAAAGTCAAATTTTCTTTTCAGCTCTGGTCTTTTCATTAAGAATGATTGAAAGTCCTCTGTTTCATTGAAAGACCATATTTTCCCTTGAAGTATTATACTCAGTTTAGCTGGGTAGGTGATTCTTGGTTTGAGTCCTAGTTCCTTTGCCTTCTGGAATATCCTATTCCACGCCCTTCGATCCCTTAATGAGAAAGCTGCTAGATCTTGGGTTATCCTGATTGTATTTCCACAGTACTGGAATTGTTTCTTTCTAGCTGCTTGCAAGATTTTTTTCCTTGAGCTGGGAGTTCTGGAATTTGGCCACAATGTTCCTAGGAGTTTCTCTTTTTGGATCTCTTTCAGGTGGTGATCGATGGATTCTTTCAATACTTATTTTGCCCTCTGGTTCTAGAATGTCAGGGCAGTTTTCCTTGATAATTTCATGGAAGATGATGTCTAGGCTCTTTTTTTGATCATGAGTTTCAGGTAGTCCCATAATTTTTAAATTGTCTCTCCTGGATCTATTTTCCAGGTCAGTTGTTTTTCCCATGAGATATTTCACATTCTCTTCCATTTTTCATTCTTTTGGTTTTATGATTTCTTGGTTTCTTAGAAAGTCATTAGCCTCCATCTGTTCCATTCTAATCTTGAGAGAACTCTTTTCTTCAGTGAGCTTTTGAACCTCTTTTTCCATTTGGCTAATTCTGCTTTTGAAAGCATTCTTCTCCTCATTGGCTTTTTGAACCTCTTTTGCCAATTGAGTCAGCCTATTTTTCAAGGTGTTATTTTCTTCAGCATTTTTTGGGGTCTCCATTACCAAGGTATTGACCCATTTTTCATGCTTTTCTTGCATCTCTGTCATTTCTCTTCCCAGTTTTTCCTCCACCTGTCTAACTTGCTTTTCAAAATCCTTTTTGAGCTCTTCCAAGGCCTGAGCCCACCTGCCACCCCCCTGGGGTGTCTGGGGTACTGAGGCCCCGCCCTCCACATCTTTCCCTGATGGCAGGAATACGTCCTCGTCATCAGATCCGAAGGTCGGGATCATTTGCATTTGTTGGAAAAAACTCTATTTTTCTTCCCTTTTCTAGGCATTTTCCCAGCCAGTTACTTGACTTCTGAGATTCCTTTCCACCCCCGCCTGGATCCGCCCAGCTAGTGCTTGGCCTCTGAGATTCAAATGTGCTTTCCGCAGCACGCTTTAGTTCTGGCGCTGGGGTGGAGGCAGGGCCGCCTCCCAAGCTCAGTTCCCTCAGGGGCTTTATGCAGAGACTTTCAGGAATGGAGCCGGGTGGGGGCAGGGCCGTCTCCCAGGCTCAGCCCCCTCAGGCCATTCATGCAGAGACCTTCCGTAATGAAGATCCTGCCTGCTGCTGGGGGATTCCTGAGTCTCGGGCCACTGCCGCCTCAGCCGCCACCCACCCCTCTGCCTCCGCCACTTTCTGCCCCCGTCTCTGCCGCCGCGGCTTCCTCCCGAGGGGGCCCGAGTCACGGAGACGCTCCGCTCCCCTCCTCTAGCCCAGCCTTCTTTCTCACTGACCTGTAGCTTCTGTGGGCAGAGGGACTTTCCCGGCTGCCGGAGCTTCCGTCCCTGAAGCCTGCTCGGGTCAGCTTCTCTGGGGCCCCGGCCAGGGCAGCGTTGGGGTGGGGTCCGCTTTCCGGGGCGCGACGCACCCCGGGGACGGCTCTTCAGGGCTCTCTGGCATGGAAATCTCTTCCACTCCGTTTCTGCACACCTTGTATTGACCCAGAAGTTATGGGGGTCTCTTTTTACATTAATTCTATGGGCTTTGGTTTCGGAGCTCGTAAACGTGCGTCCTTCTACTCCGCCATCTTGGCTCCGCCCCCCAGCTGCCCAGAATATTAAGAAATCAAATGTATTGCCTACAGTCACACAGGATACTTCAGAGAAGGGACTTGAATTCACATCCTTGCTAGCTGCAAGGTCAGTTCAATCCACTATGCCATGTGGGCAACCTCTCATGGCAACAGAGTAAACACAGTCACAAAACTGAGGGTCTCTTCTGCCCCCAAGGATCCCATTGCTAGGATTTTCTCTTTAAAATATCAAAAGGAAAAATATTTTTACATGTAAGAATATTCACAGCTACTTTATTTGTAGTTTCTTTAGGGGGGAAGATTTCCATCAATCAATGAATCAATACCTAATTCAGCTCCTTCTAAGTGCCAGGAACTGAGCTCAATGCTGAGGATATAAAAACAGGCAACAAACTGTCCTTGCCCTCAAGAAGCTTACAGCTTAATAGGGAAAACAATGTGTAAACAAACAGGTACAGACAGGCCACATCCAGGATAAAGAGAAAATAATTAACAGAAATAAACTATTAAAATTAGGAGGTGTTAGGAAAAGCTTCTAGCAAAAGATATGATTTTAGTTGGGTCTTAAAGGAAGACAGGCAACTCAGGAGGTGGAGGAGAGGATGGAAAAGTCTTCAGAAAGTTCTAGACATGGGGAAATGCCTGGAGCTGAGATTCTGTATCTTGTTCCTGGAATGGCCAGGCGAAAGAGTATGTGTCTGGGAGAAAGGTGCAAAAAGATAGAAAATGAAGAAGGAGGGGGCTATGAGGGGCTGTGTGAGATGATGAAAAGACCTTTGTACCAGTGGTGGTGATTAGGAGAGAATGGGGCACATTCACAGAGGATGCAAAGGTGAAATGGAAAGGCCTTGGCAACAGCTCAGAGAGGGGTAGGGAGTGGGGGAAGAGGTGGAAAGAGATAGTGACGAGTCCAGGACATCTCTCAGGTTGTAAGTCAAGTCAATGGGACTCTATATCCAATGACAGTAGAATGGATGATTGAATAAAGTTCAGTATAATAACATAGAAGAATACTGTGGTGCTATTAAAAGAAAAATATGCAAAACATAAGCAAATACAGAAAGATCTATCCCAAGTTATATAGCGAGATTATCAGAAGAACACATTAACAACTTCATATAAGAAAAAGAAAACAAAGTCAACTTTGAAAAGACATGGAAAGGGAGAGAATACATCTTTTATTTATCATCCTTTATTTTTGTTTTACTAAATTAAATGCAAAGGATTTTGTGTGTGTCTCCTCACCCCCCAATTTTGTATGTTTGATCATTTCTTAGCAGGTATTAAGAACGATAAAATTTTAAAAATAAAAAAATGACTGATAAAATAATATGTGACTTTAACCTACAGAGAATGGCATCACATTTTTGGTTCCCTATTCTACACCACTAAGGACATCCTCTTTCAGAAAAACTGAATACAAACAACTATATTCAGCAAAGTTTTATTTCAAATCCCCCAAATAAGTGACACTGGTAATACTACAGGACAGTAAAAAACTGCCCTCAAACATGTGGAGACCTTTAAAGCAAACTGTACACATATCCTCAAACAATCTGACTTGGGAGAATAATACCTTCATACTCCAATTTTGAAGGCCTACACCAGCAAGTCATATTTAATTCAATATTTACAGGATCTCTAATGTCATCTCTGTAGATACTCCTCCATGGTGGCAGGTCATAACCCCCTCCATACCTCAAATGGCTTCCTAAGCTAATGTGACCACAATGTGGAATCACTTAACAGTTAACCCTTTGAAGACAGTCTCTCTGAACAAAACTACACTAGGGCCAGAGTCAAAGCCTCTCCAGCTGTGGGGGACTAATTAGATATTGGGTGGGTCATGTTTACGTTACAATGAGTCATTCAGAATAGGCCTAGGGCATAAGCCAATGGCTTGATTAAAAAAAAAATAAGATTCCTGTCCAAATGAAAAATGATTTTACTCAAGGTGATGAAAAAATTTACAGCAAAAGCTACATTTATCCAAAAACTATTCAACCAACCCACCCCAAGGTTTTAAAGATGGAGGGATTATTCTATTTGACTTGTCCATGAAAAGTAATTTTCAAGATATAAGAAAAAAGCTCATTTTTACAAATAATAATAATAGCACTTCGAAGATTTACTAAGGATTTTACAAACACCTTATCCTACAATCAAATACTGTTCCAAGTATCTTAGCAGAAGATACCATCTGGGAAAGTCAATGTAAACTAGGCTTGGCGATTTTCTGGATGAATCCATAGAAGTCCCCGTATACATAGAGACTGGATTTGTGATTTCACTGATTCTGGGAATCTTCTTGGTGAAGAAATTCTCCTCTAAAAGTCAATACTTTCTTTTAGATAGTAACCTAAGGTACTCTCCAGGGCAGTTCAAAATCAGATTAAAATGTAGTTGGGAAATTATCTAACAAAAATAATTTGAACCCAATCTGTGGTGGCCTTCAGAGACCATTATGTACAGACTTGGTAGGGCTGAGACCAAAGCCCTAGAAAAATGATCCCAGTGTGTGTTGGGGGCAGGGTCTGTGGCCAGCTCTCTATCCAGAGGCATGTAGTTGCTCGCACTAAGTACCCATAAAAGAAACATGAATGTAATGAAACACCAATACCAATTAATGAGGAAAATCTCCTTCAACTGTCTGAGAGTCTGTTTTACTGTAAACCACTGAAATAAATGAAATTTTTTTCTAGCATTTTATTTGGCACTTTTGTAGTACAAACATCACCCTGGATTGGGCGAATAAACAAAAACCCAGTAGATACTCAATGAATAGCAAATAACTTGTAGTACATGAAAGTAATAGAATATTGCTGCACAGTTAGTAAGTAATGAAATGGATATGTAAAGACTAACATGAACTGATATAAAAAAAAGACAAAATCAGGAAAACAATATAGTCATTATGACTAGAACAATGTAAAGAGCAGGAACAAAAAAGAAGGGAATTGAATGAAACTGTAGTTAAAGAGCTTGGTCACAAAGAAGAGATATGCAATTGGCTGGCCCTTCTGGGAGAGCTAAAAAATTATCCATAAAACAATGGATTTGGCTGACAAGCTGGTTAGTTTTGCTAAACTGTTTCTTTGTGCTGTTTTCAGATGTATAAGGAACAGAATTATGGAAGTGGGCAAAAGAAGAAATTTGTTGGGAAATGTGGGTAACACCAACTCTTTCAATCCCAAACAATAAATTTCAAGAATCTCATAATTCATTATGGTTCACAGGACCATAGATTTAAAGCTAAAAAAAAATCATCTAGTCCAGCTTCTTCATTTTACAATTGATGGAACTGATAAGCTCCTCAAGGGCAGACTGTCTCATTTTTTTTTTTTTTTTTTGTATCCTCAGGACTTAGCACAGAGCCTGACAGGTGCTTGTCAGGCGTTTACTGACTTGGGAACAGAACTAGGCTTCCAACCCAGGTCTTCTCACTCTGAAACCAGGTTTTTCTCCACACTGACTCCTGTAAATACTTTAAGATCATCACTTCCCTTAGTTAAGGTGTCCTGCTCTTACTCAAAAGAATGACCTTAAAAGCATAATTTCCAAATCCCTACTATTCTTATCTGCATTCAATGTAAGGCATCATCCAGGCCCCACTAAACAGAGCTCTAGTGGCCTTTGGGTCACACTGCTCAAAAACTGCATTCTCTCAACCATCAGTCTCGGAAGGCACCCACAACTCTTCAAGTGGTCAGATGGTTAAGGAAAGATGTATCGATGTGGAAATAGTCTTTGGGAAGTCACAAGCACAATCAAGAAAGCAACACATGGAAGCTCTTGCTCACAACAAGCGATCTTCCAATCTACATTTGGCTCAGGATGAGGGAGAGGAGGACAGTAGCATGAGAAAGAATGGGAACATAACTACAAAACACTCCAGATTAGATAATCCACAATTAAAAGTTTCTTAAGATCTTGAACTGACAATATAGTTAATATGACTTAAAGGGAAATAGTGCACACTGTTTTCTTTATAGCAGATTTGTGTCAGGCATGTTATTAAGCTGCAAAAATAAGAGTTATAAAGAGAGACAGGATTCACAATGACTGATAAAGTACCCAACTTACCTCCTAAAGCCTAAAATCAGACTGCCTCTAAAAGAATTCAAATCCATAGATGATGTAGATGATACTACTGAAAAAGAAAATAGTTTCATTACATCCTAGGGGAAAAAATATAGCACATTATTCTAAACTCTAATTCCAAATATATCTGATTATCAATGTTTACTTTTAAAGTTTGGCTTCATTATAGAGATTAAAAAAGCATTCGTGTAAATAAGTAGCGATGATGGTGCCCACCTTCGACTTCCATAGTACATTTAAATGTTCACATTATGCTCACATCTGTGTATCTATTCATTTTACAATACAAATGGCAAATACCCACAGAAATAACAGTCACCAAGAATAGTCACTTAAAACATAATTTCCTGCTTATGTAGGAAATACTAAATTGGACACTATGGGAGCACTGAGCAGAGTCCCTGTCCTCATGGAGGCTACAACAGATAATGAAAAATTCAAAGGCAAAATTAAAATAAAAACAATTATGCTTTCTGTCTGAAGATGATTAAGTCATAACATCAGTAGAACACACATTCTCAATAGGTTTTCAATACAGTGGTGATGGTTTAGGCCATTTACTGAAGGAACCCTCTATAAAATAAAGACTTGCTCCAGTTCCCTTTTGATCAATAGCATGCATTCATGGTCTGCAAACATAAAAAAGATTTAGCTCTGAGCAAAATTAATTGGTCCAAACTGACCTCTCACTTCTCTGAATTCATACTGTATTTGTCATTTATTTCTGTACTTAAGTTATATATTGCTATGTAGTTGTTTTGAGTGCACACATCTTTTTTCCAAATTGTTAAACTTTTTTCCTATCTTCTGTATTCCCTCAGATTACCCTCTATTCACAAAGAGCACAGATTTGAGTTTTAAATTCAGTTACCTATTACTTGCAAGAACTGTAGACATGAGTTTTAAATTATTCTCTGACTTTGCAATTGATCTATCTTATATCCAAAATGACTGCCTGTCTTAACTGAAATGTGATTTCTGACTGATCAGAAGATGGGAGTACCTGGAGAAAGGTAGACTTCGTGAAGAAGGTTAATTTAGAAAATTAAGTGATAAAATATTGTGTATAGATATACTACTGGTTCTAATTGTACACCCATTGTTAGTTAATATATCCAAAGGCTCAATACAATCCAACAAGTACTTATTCTGTGCCTCCAATCATGGCATATGCATTGGCTAAATGCCAGAGACAAAATCAAAAATAACATTCCCTGCCCTCTTTCACTCCTCCCCTAAAATATTTCAATTATTGTTTGATTTCAGTACTTTAAGGTTTTTTTTGGAATGGTTCTGTTCAGTTCCAAAAACTGACACTTTTGGAACTAGACAGGATCTTAACTACATTAAGAATTGTATAAAGGGAATACAGATAAATCTACATACATTTCACCAATCTTTAATACAATTTGATTTAAAAATCCTGCATGTTCTATGGATTACAAAATATCAAAATAAAAGAATTAGTTTTTTTTTAAAGGGCTACATTCTGGTAAACCCTTAAATATAGTATGATGTACTGTAACTTAAGAGATTCTGCTGTTGAGCAGCTACCCCAAGGAGGGTGTTGCTAAGGCTTCGAATATACCAAAATATTTATAGGAGCATTTTTTTGTAGGAACAAAGAAGTGGAAGAAAAGTAGAAGACACTCAATTGAGGAATGGCAAAACAAATTATAGTAGATGAACGAAATGAAGTATTATGATGTAAAAAATGAAGATTAATACCAAGAAATATGGAAAGGCTTACAAGAACTGATGCACAGTAAAATAAGTAGGCCAAGAAAACAATATACATGATGATTACTACAATGTAAAGAATAGTCACAAAAAATTTAAAAAAAAAAATTTAATACTACAAAATGACAAAGAACACATATGGTTCCAAGGAATAGGTCTGAGAAGATAACTCCCTTTAGAGGTGATCGGTTGAGAGGAGAGTTTCCCTGCAAATGAACAACACTGTCAATATTGTCACATTTTAAAAATATATTGGTCAGTTTTGCTGATTTCTCTCTTACTCTTTTTCTTCAAAAAAAAATTTTAAGGGATAGGTATCTAAGAGGGGGGAAAAGGAAGGATAAGGGGGGAGTCCAGGGGATGTAAAATCAGATGATTTCAATAAATTTTTTTTTAAAAAATAGTAAGGCATAGTGAAAAGACCACTGTATTTGGAATAAGGAGACAGGCATAAATCATAAATCTTTCAATAATTATAGCTATGTGACTGCCAGAAAAACCATAAGGTCTCTGTGAGTTTCTTCTCTATAAAATGCTACCTGCCTTCATGGAGTTGTTAGAAGGAAAAGAATTTTGCAAACTTTAAAAGAATAACAGAATTTTTATACCTCTAATGCCTATTCACTAAGATGACAATAAATTTTTAAAATTAGAAAGTTTTTAAAAAAAAAATGTCTTTGGTAGGTGTGATGCCAATATAAGGGTAATGGTGGGTGAAGAGAAGAGTTAAAGATCTTCCCAGCCCATTAATAAGTGACAGACCTTTAGTTAATTTCTAATGAGGCACTGGGTCACGGGGGTCATGTCCTCCAGTTCTGAAAAGTGTATATTTTGGGACTTATTTTTTGGAAGAAGGTTCCTGTGTGAGATGAGACTCTGGGTAGCCGCTAAGGAGCCCCCTGGCTTTGAAAATCAACATATCTATAATACATGCTGAATTAAATTCAGAAATCCTACTAGTTAGTACTTCATATTAAAATGAACACACCAATGGTTATTAATTATAATTCTACTAGACAACACACAGGACACTGTTCTGTAATAAAAGCTAAACTTCATACATTGCACTGAAAGTAAAATCACTTCATAGTAGTCAACTCATTATAATACTTCTCATTTTACAGATTACATTTAGTTTTCTCCACATCAGATTTTTTCAAAGAAGGCATGGTAAATTTTTTCATTTTGAAGATGTCTGCTCTTGCTTAATGAAATCAGTATTTAATAAATTACAGGATCTGACAGGATAGTTCATTCTTCTTTGCTTTTAAAGATGACAAAAATAACTTGGAAGGGGCACATCTATTTTTCTTAAATGAGGAAAATAGGGCTCAGAGATCTCCAGTAAACAGTTCAAGATAACTCACTGAGTAAGCAGAGCACTCAGAGACCCACTCTTCTGCATTACTTAATACTGCATGCTATGGAGAAATGATATCCTTAGATTAACTTATGGAAACAATTGCCTTATAGCAATTTACAGGATGTTACACAGATTGTGGAAAAATAGAATACTTACATAATGATAAGACACGTTCAAGGTTTCCATTTATTGCTTCATTCCTCAATTCAGCTAAAAACAACATGTCGTCATTAACTGGACACCCATTTTCCTATGGACACGAGTTATTTATGAACAAATTAGTTTTCTTAGATAACAACAAAGAACACTTTGATACAGAGGTGATCTCCATCTCCTCTTCACACTACTGTATTATTTATGCACCTCAATCCACAATATACAATTTCCTGAATAGAAGACAAATTTGTTAATCTAACACTTTAACATGTAATCGAACAAGACATTTTACCAATGAATATAGAGTTCAAAAAATAAGAGTTCTCTTGATTCAGGATTCTTATACATGGGAGGTTACTCACCACCTTCCTTAAAATTACATGGATAAATTAATCATTCATGATAGAGGTTTTCTCTTTACAATGGCTACAAGGGGATTAGAATATTTCTTATTAATAGTGAGGTAAAAATTCACTGCAATACATACTTCTGTAGACAATGGAGATATCTATACACAATGGTAATAGCATATTATATCCCCCATTAGGGACCTTATAAAAACCTTGCGGAATGATGACATTCAACAAATCTTAATGAAATTCTATTGCTGAGGGAAAGGACAAGGATAATATAATACCACAACACTGAATGATTTATTTATTTAATGATAGGTATTGCCCAATATTTCACTGAACTTTTAAATACAGGATTTGATGCTCCTAAGGCAAAGAGAAATAAATTGCAATAACCAAGTCCAACATCATCTGCTCCATGAAACCTAGTCCCTAAACTACCCCTTTTCCCCATCCCACCAATACTTAACTCACCCCTCACATTTCAATTTTATTTTGGATTTCTTTAATATAAGAGGTGTGTTTAAAAAAAATTTTTTTTTAATTATCCTCAACTATAATGTAAACTGTGGCTTCACTTATCTTGGTACCTGCTTGGTTGGACTCTTCATATGACAACATACATTGGTCAATGTACAGCGCACAGATGTTTCCTAACATCTTTCCCATGTGTACTTTATTCCTGCTTTCAATTCCCCATCTAGCCTTTGTTCCCCATTGCTACGTCTATGTTCTAGGTTCTCTCAGCTCTCTTCCTTCGAGGTTGTGCTATTCTTTTCTATGGCCTAATCAAAATCCTCGCAGCTGTTAACTGCAGACCTCCAGGTAACTCTCCTTTCCTAAAATGAGTTCAGTACATGGCTCACAATTTCTGTCTTCTCCAAAACTACTGCCCTCATACTAGAGGATTTCAATGTACATAATGACTCTGCCTCAAATATCTTAAACTACTCAGTTCCTCAGTTTACTCACTTCTCATGAGCTACTCCCGCATCTCGCCTTCCTCGCACACACAAAGATGGTTTTAACTCCTGATCTTCCCATGATCCACAAATATACAGAAACCTTAACTTACCATAATCTATTGATTTCTAACCTCTCCCTCTGCCTTCCCTTACTAAACCCTACTCTTCATCCACACCATGACCTCCGACTCCTTGAATCCTCCTGTCTGGTCACCTCCCTACATTCGTCACTGTCTCCTCTTTCCCCATCTTGACACCTTGGTATACTGTCCTCTTCTTTAGTCTGTAGCGCCCTTATCATTAGTTGATTGCGTACTGCCAGGCCTCAGCCTTGGATCATTCCCACTATCCACTAAAAACTATGGTAGAATAAATTGCACAACCATTCTGACTCAATCCACTACAAATTTATGTTACACAGCCTCTACTGGGCCCTCACTGCTAGTAGGCAATCCTACCATACGCCCTCCCTTATCAACACTCTCTCCCAGAGGTAGGGAACCTGGGACTCAAGGCCCTTTGAATGAATCCAAACTTCACAGAACAAATCCCTTTAAAAAAATGTCTTCTGTAAAATTTGAACTCAGTCACAAGGACTCACCCAAGGACTCCTTGAAGCTGCAGGTTGCCCTCCCTGCTCCTATTCTCCACAATAGCTCTGAAAATCTTCTGCAGACCCACCTCTTCTCACTCTAGAGGCTAAGCTGCCTCCTCTCCACTTCATTTAAAATCACTCACATACCTTCTGCCACTGACCCTTTAACCCCTCCCTGTCTTAAATGATGTCTCTGCTACAACAACCCTATTTTTCTGACTCCTCCAGAATGTCCCGTTCTGTCATCTCCATTCTATCACTTATTTTCAATCTCTCCTTATCTAATGGCTCCTTCTCTGCTGCCTATAAACATGCCCTTGTCTCCTTCATTCTCAAAAAACTCTAACAACCTCTTCCATCCCTGCTACCTGTCATCCTACAGTTCTTCTGTCCTTTATAGCTAAATTCCTTGAAAAGGACATCTACAACAGGTACCTACCCTTTCTCTCCTTTCACTTTCAACAATATGGCTTCTGACCTCATCATTCAGGAAAACAGCTCTCTCCAAAGTTATCAATGATCTCTTAACTGTCAAACTCAATGGCCTTTCTAAATCCTTATTTTCCTTCATCTCTCTAAAGCCTCTCACACTGCTGATCACCATTTCCTCCTAACACTCCTCTCTTTAGATTTTGGGGACAATACTCCCTGGCTCTCCTCCTACTTATCTGTGCTCTCCTCAAATCTACTTTGCTGCATCCTCGTTGAAAGTCATGCCCTCTGACAGTAGGTATCTTTTAGAGTTCTGTCCTGGGCCCTTTTCTGGTCTCTCACTGTACTACTTCACTTGGTGATCTCAACAACTTCCATGGACTTAATTACCATCTCTCCACTGATGAGGTAAAGGAGGCATAAGGGGGTATATTAAGGGAGGACTAGCACCTCTGGTGTGAAGGCTTGCCAAGCCCTTTTCAGGGATGTTCCTCCACCTTCAAAGTCCAACTGGTCACCCAACTCTCATCAGGGGCTCCAAGAAGCTGTAGCATGTGCAGGAGTCACATCCTGGTAAACTGTCTTCACAGACAGGTTGAGGATAACCTACAGGCCTCACATGGACCTTTTAATGAATGGGAAAGATATTCCCATTTACATTGCCATTACAAGTGCTTAGCACATTGCCTGGTAGTAGGTGCTTAATAAGTATTTATTGGTTGGCTGAAAGTTTGACCAGGTTAGTATTTCTTATGAATAGATCTAACAGTCCCTCCACTGCTCAAAAGTTTTGGTGGTTCCCTATTACCTATTCAATCAAATACAAATCCAAGGTCCACCACAATCTGGATATCCTTTGTAGTCTGCTTTTATACTATTTACTTCTACATATGCCAAGCTTCTTTCAAACTGTCTGAGTCACCATTTCCCGAACATTTGCTGCACTTTCTCTATTTTCTGGTTTACACTATTCATGTACTTTTATCACTCCGTATTCTAGTCATTTGTATTACATGTACTTCATTTCATATCTCTCCTAATAAAGTCCAGAGGCAGAGACAGTACGCTTTTCATTACATCCAATATTTACAGCAGTGCTTCATACCCACTGGGCAATAAATTACTAATTTGCTGACTTACTTAACCAAGAACTATGGGGGACACTTACTACACTATATGCAAAAGATACTGTACTCTTGATACTATGTGAATAAATACAAGCTATACAAGTTCTTGATTTCACAGTGGTTATGAATGTGCTTTGGATAACATGTTTTAAAATTTCAGTAAAACAGTAGGTGAAATGTAATAAGTTAAAAACTGATTCAGTGATAGCAGTTCAAATGAAATTTATGGTAGAGACAAATGTAACATTCCTTGATACAGAATCCAGAAGAATCAGCTCTGCTCTATCAAATTGTTGGCCATAAGATTTACTGTATTATCACATGATGAGGAATTTTCTAAGAAAAAATAGATTTCACCTGGCACATGGGAGGGGCTCAACCAATGTTTATTTCGTCAACTGTCAACTGATCACACATAAGTCAATCTGACTTCAACTTTAACGAAGCACCTCATCTATACAAAGCCCTCCAAGAAAGACAAAGTTTAGATGAGGCACTGCCCACCCCTGCTACATTAACACAATTTTCAGAGCAGAAAAAGAATATGACAAATACACAAATAAAAAGAACACAACATAAGACAAAAATACAGAAGTATAACAAGGCTGTTTATGCCATGGAGGAGGTAGTATATAAGCTGAGATTTAAAGAATGAAAGGGTACGAATTCAGCTAGTGTAAGGGGAACCACAATGTGGAGAAGACAGTGAACAAGACACAACATGAGCAAAAGCACACCAATAGGCAAGCATGGTATTTATAGGAAATAGTAAGAGACACTGGCTGAAGTATTACAAAATATAGCCAGTAAGTTAATATCAAGAACAAATTAGAGGAGCAAGGAAAAAATTTCCTTTTAGACTAATGGATAGGGGAAGAGATCACGATCAAATAAAGGAGAAATACGAAAAAATAAACAATTTTCATCACGCAAAATCCAATTTTTATCCAAAAAAAAAAACCAATGCCTCTCCAATTAGAAACAAAACAGTGAACTGGTAAAATATCTTAATTGCAAGGTTCTCTGATAAAGTTCTGATTTCCAAACTATACAAGGAACTGGTTCAAAATTCTCAGAATAAGAGTTATTCCCCAATATAAATTGTCAAAATATATGAACAAATAGTTTCAATGGAAAAAAAATCAAGTTATAAACAATCACATGAACTGATGCACAGGAAAGTAAGTAGAACCAAGAGAACAATTTATTACACAACAACACTGTTAGAGACAAACAGCTTGGAAAGACTTAGGATTTCTGATCAGTGTAATGAGCACGTGACTCCAAGAGACCTATGATGAAGCCTGCTACTTGGAGAACTGCTGAATTCTGCTACTTAAGCAGAATAAGAATACATGCGTTTCTGGTAAGGTGAATTAGGCATTTGTTTTGCTTAACCATAGTCATTTGTTTTTTCTTTTTTTCCCCCAAAAGGTTTGGTGTGGGTTGGGGGGAGAGGTCATGTGATAAAGGTCAGGAAACTAGCAAGTTGGGAGGGGAAAAAGAATAGAAGGTAATACCTGAAGGAAAAATGCTCATCACATCAATCTTGCCCTTTAGCATAAATTTCAAGTTAATATTTATAATTAAGTAAAAAATTTAAAAAGCTTTTTAGATCTTATAAATGTCTACAAGCATGACTGCCTGGCCCTGTCTATGTGGCCTTGGCCAAGTCACTCAGCCACTTAGAGAAAACTTCAAATGTGAGAGAAGAGGTCTGGCTGGGTGGGCTCAGGTGCTCCCTGTGCTCATGCAAGCATACCATCAGCCCTTCCACCACTCTAAATAGAACTAGCATGTCAGCAATTGGTTCCTAGACCTTCTTGAGACTATTTTTTCCTGGAGAAATACAGGATGGACTGGGACAACAATCCTCTACATTTTTCCCAGGTTGTCCAAAATTCTTTGGTGTGGGAGGCTGCTTACAGCCCGCAGGTTGTACGGGACTGATCCACTGCCTTAAGCTCAAGTATCTGGATCAATATATCAAAATTAAAAATCATATCTGACTCACCTGCAGTACAGCACGTGCCGACTTTATATCATCAAAAGCGGGAAAGATGTAATTCCCGTAAGTTTCGGCATCAGGGTTTACTCCCAACTCATGCATTCTTTTGACAATTTCAATTATGCCTAAAAAGAAAAAAATACAGAAGCAAAGAAGAGGGATAAAGTAGAATAAAACAGAAAAGGCTCAGTTCAACTTTCCTTTTAAAAAAATACCTAAGTTTAAATCTCCACAATGTAATTTTTTTAAAAGACAATTAAATATTGGCAACATCTTGATAAAGACAAAGGGACAGGAAAAAAAGAAAATGGGACTGCTAGGTAGAATAATAAAACCTTCCTTAAATTCTCATTATGAACTTAGCATTGGGTACTCCTGAATTAGAGGAAGCAGGGAGTTGGACAAATCCCAAGCATCCCAGTAATCACCTTTTCAATTACAAAACCCATTTATGACTCAGATACAATAGTACAAAAGTACCACTTGAAAGAAAACTTAGGAAGCTTCATGTACTGCTAGACATAGGATACTTATATCCTTCATGTTCAAGTAAGTAAAACACTGGTAACAGTGGTGCTAGGCTTAGCCAAGTCCTTGGGACAGGGGCTGGATTACAGACTCAACAAGACAGTGGGAAAGTTTTCTTCAATGTGGCCGGCAACAATCAAATTTCAAAACAGATCATCATGAACACGTGTGGAGAAATCTACTTGCTTCTAACTTTTCCTTTTTTCAACCAAAAATGAAAAATACAGGCATTTTGCATTTTAATCCAAAGACACTACTGTTTCATTGCATTTAAACCTGATTCAATTTATCTTAGTTTTTAAACAATTTCTTGACGTTTCTCTTTTTTCTTGATCAAGTACATCTGTCTTCTAAAAAGTGGAGTACACACACAAACACACACTTAAGAGAATTTCAATTTTTCTGAACAACGTTTATCTTCTAATTGCAAAAGTCTTCCACCTCCTTTTACCAGAACTATTTAGTCATACTTATATACTGTCTAAAACTGGTCTGGTATAAGAATGAAATAAAAAAATAAAAATGTTTTGGTCAATATAACTAATACCAAGATCATATTCTTGCTTTAGCAAAGTGAGAGGAAACGATTTCTCAAGTAATACTGAAAAGAAAATCTTATTTTATTTATCAAACATGAATTCCTCCCTTAAAAATCTATGCCTTTTTTCCAAGATGTCACCTACAGAAAAGTGACATCAAGATGAGTACTTGATATCAAGCACCATGGTGTGCCTTTCCTCTAAAGACCTTAATGATATATGAAGGATTAAATTCTGCACCTCTGTACAAGAATGCTTTGAACAAGATTCTATTCTGGGTTCAAAATATCAAAAAATATAAAAGAATTATTTTTTCTACCAATTTGAAAATCTTAATCACCAAAATGTTTGCAAGAAATAAAATTTGGCAAATGTGTATGTGTAGAACCTATATAAGATTGCACACCAACTCAAGGAGGGAGGAGGAAGGAAGGGGAAAAGTCTAAGATATATGGAAGTGATTATAGAACAAAGAAAACAAATAAAATAATTTTAAAAAAAAAGAAAATTTGGCAAATGTAAAATAACCAGCAAGGTTTTCACATTAGGAAATAATTGAGGTTAACAGAACCACTCTAGTTCTCAACACAAGCATAAGCACAAAAGTCCATATAACTCTGTGGCTAAAAAACACAAGAGAAAAATGACTGTCCTAACTTTTGGACACTGGCATTTATTCCGACAAGGACAACCTATGAATACAAACAAACGACATAACTGAGCTCTTTTACAAATTATTTCTTTATTTGCAGTTGCCTTAAGATCTTAAAAAAAAAATCCAGAAACTATCAGTGATTCTTGTGTACACAGTAACTAGTAATTTAATTTGTAAATAATAAAATTTATGCTCCTAGATACTACTGAATATGTACAAGTTCAAATCCTCATAGGGGAATCAATTCTTGAAAACCACAAGGAGTTAACCATCAGAAACATTAAAGAGGAAACAAAAATTAAAAAGAATCTGGATACACAAAAACAAAAAATTAATCTCAACAAAAAGTCACTACTCCAAGGAAATAACTGAGGTTAACAGAACCACTCTAGTTCTCAACACAAGCATAAGCACAAAATGTATGATATTTCTATCATCTACATCTGATTTAAGTCCTTTGTGGTCAGTTGTTTTTGTTTCTAAGACAAATGTGATCAAGGGACATAGCATGGCTAATGGATCAGCATAACCATGAACTATCAACAACAAAAACCAATTGAAAGCATTTAAGTTTTATTATACTCATAGCTTAAAGCATATTCTCAATAAATTCTGCAATAAAGAGTAACTCCTGCTATTTCTGGAATGACAAGAAACTGGCCTTAAAACAAGTTTACTTTTTATATTAGACATGTGATTTCAACTTCTTCATTTTCATCTCACAGGTGCTCTTCTGCCTACACAACATTTCATCCCTTTAGCAATTTGGGGAAAACCTCTTTTTTAGAACCAAAAACATATCTTCTTAAAAGGGTTATTGAAAGTGATTCAAAGTAGATGCAGAAAATATAATTAATGAGTTTTCAATGCCTACCAAAATACTTTTAAAGCGAATTTGAAAAAAAGGTGTGATTTATACAACTAGGATTTTTGCATGTAATAAATTTACAAACTATTAACTCTCAGATGAATTGGATGCTGCCGGTTTGATCTCATTCTCACTTTTCTTGATGAGATTAAGATAGAAATGGTGCTGGGACAAGTAACTGTCCTATTGTTCCTGTATATTTAATGTCTTACAGACTACTGCAAGGATAGATGAAATAATTATTTTTTTTGTATTCACAAGTATGCTGTGAATGTCCTTCGTATAATTTATATCCTTCGTATAATTACAGGAGCAGAAACTGATACAATTCCACATCAGCAGGATAACTGATTATGTGCTCATTTTATTTATATAGGACTCTCTGTTCTCCTCTGCTGTATATAGCATGAATGTGAGTAATATTTAAAGTGATGTTCTTAAGACTTGTGACTCAATATAATGTTCAGGTAATTGCTGGCAATAATGTGGTTAGATACTGCTATAGCTCCAAAACAGCTACTGGCTGAGTTTTCCAAAATACTTTTAGGTCTGTATCTTTAGTATGGAGATTTGTAAGTCCACGAAAGACAGTGAATTTATGATGTATAATTCTAGCTATCAGGTCATTTATTGCTAGGTGCTCAATTTTTACAGCTTGTGGTGCAAAGTTTCTAACCATTTCCTTGCATTCATTTATACTGATTGTTAAGTTTGAACACCTTAAGGATAACCCTTCTGTAATTTATGGTAGTAACAACCTGGTCCTTTAAAATTGCAATCATCATCATTAAGCACTGTTCTTCACTTTCTGTAAAGGTCAATTCCCAAGCTTTCAAAGAAATTTGTATCTTCAAGTGTGTAATAATAATTCTCTATGTCATTAAGTTCTCACCTTTGATATTCATTTATGCATTCATAATGCATCCTAATCCTAAATTAGTCTGGTTGTTTTTAGTTTTTATCCATTCTCAAAAACTTGATGGATATTTAGAGTTCTGAACAGTGAAATAAGGTAGGCTTATGGGGATTTCTGCATTCATGTTACAGAGGACAAAACTACTAAGAAAAATCACCATGACCTATCTGAAGCTGGAGGTGAAAAAAACAGTTCTTTGATATTTGCTTAGGCCTCAGTTGGATATGTGTAATCAGTTTTTGGCAACCTTGACATTTTATTTGGAAACTCAAAGATACTTTTCCACAGCATTTTTTTCTGGTAGCTTTCTACTCAGATGTATACCCTTCCCTCAACCAAAGTTGCATCATATTTCATTACTTCTGTCGATTTCCATGTGTGTATATACACACATGCACATTTGGTTTCAGGAAGTTTAACAGAGCAAAAAACACTTATCTCCAAGAAAAATCTGTTCACTATGTTACTTAAAATGAATTTTTTCTAATATTAAGGAAAAGTGTAGTTACAGATCCTGTCACTGGTAAAAATAAGGGCAAAAAAAGCACACATGCATACACATGCACACACAGAGGAATCTCTCAAAAGAGAAATCTACAGTTCTAAAGACGACATCACTGAGAACCATATGAATTACTGGCAGGAGTGTAAAGGGTGGTGCATGTGGGAAGAGGAAAGGATTAAACTTTTCTCATCTATGAAATGAAGTACTTTAATTAGATGATGTCTAGAGTCCCCTCCAATTACATGATCCTATGATTTTATAAGCTAGACTAGAGAGCTAGGGACACGTGTGTTCATATTTTGCCTTTGACGTTTATAGCTGTGGGATCACAGGAAAGCCACTTAATCTCACTAAACCTCAACTAAGTCCTTAAGAATTTAGTTCTCCATTGAGTAATTACTGAGAGCTCTCCACTAAGCAATAAGTGGTTCATTGCCAGTAAGGTCAGACTTTTGATTTCAGATTTAATTGGGTCTGGATACAAGAAAACCTCTTTTAGGGGATACTAGCATAAAGTACAAACAAAGAAAAGTAATCTCTGACAAAAAATTAGGTCCCTGATAATATTTATCCACTCACCTACCGGAGATGAATTAAGTAACATATTCCTGATTTAAGGAATTTAGGTTTTGTTCAGAAAAGCAAAGACTTCATTGCCTAACCACCTAAACATTTCAACAACAGTTATCAAATATATTTTAGGATTTGACAATCATAAAAACAAAAAAAATTTTAAAGCTGTTTTTAAAAAGAGGTTGTTTTAGAGAGATAATATATGAACCAAAGTTTTCACAGAATGATACTAACTTTCTATTTCAGAAACATGAGATTATAGCTGACCTTGGAGTTTCAGAACTAGAAGATACGCAAAGAGTTAATAAAACTGCATGTTTTCACAAAGATCTTTCTAAAAAGGATTTAGAGACTTTTACAGTCAGAAACAATTAGGGAATACTTGTTTCAGCATTTCTTATAAACCTGAATACAACTGTATATTTAAAATAAAATTGCAATATGAACAGTCTGCTAAAAGCACTTTTTTTGTGTTTGTGCGTTTTGTTTGTCACCCAATGTCACACTAACAACTCTGCATCTCATTCTAGAGCACATTATACTGTGAGATAAGAGGGAAAAGACCATTTTTTGTTTCCCCAAGGGGAAAGTACTTCTGTTAAAAGCATCTTTTTATGAGACTACTCTTTCTGAATTACCAATAACGCAAACCAAAGAATTAGACACTGTACTCTAAAATTTAATATTTGTTCCATTCTTATTCATGGCCCACAGACATCCCATGTGTAAGAGGGAAAAGTGTGCTAAATGCTCAGACGTACTTAAGGGCCCGAAAGACTCCATTTCTGCCCTTCAATCAGCGCGTTGTCAGGTCATGATCACTCAATCTGGCAATAGGAGTTTCCCTGCCTTTTCTATTACTGTAACGAAGCTCAAATTTAGCTCATCAGTTAAAAGGAAAAAAAGATGTTTCACAAAGAAAACTATTAAGCTTCTCAGTTGTTTTAGTGAAACCTAAACTTGGGATGTGGCTTTACTTTGAAAGCATCTATTAATATTTAATTTTATAGACTCTATAATAGCAAGAACGGAAAGACCTCATTTTAAGAGTTAACGATGCACAGTATTTTGTCATTATGTTTTCATTATTCATCTGGATTCAAAAATTAAAGACTAATAAGTAAAATAAATGAAATTTAAAACCATATAATGTTCTATTCTTTAATATTTCTATTCTTAAAAATATTTATCACAGTAAACATTCACCACACGTCCAAAAGAAATTCTTCAATTCCGCAGAGTTATCACCAAAGAATTTAATTAGGCTTGCACAGACGCTCCAAGCAGTGATAACCTTTCAAAATGAGTTCCTAAATTATTATGCCTTTTAGCAAATAAGGACATAAAACAGCTAACCTTGAATATTTTTGTCCTTCTGATGTCCAGTTAGCAATGGCCAAAAATAGTGAGGTCTGATAGGAGTTTTCTGTTCTTTCATTGCCTTCATGAGGTCAGTTGCCAAACCTGGAAAAAGAGAGGGAATATTATAGACTATTCCAGGATAAAATCCATTACATTTGTTTTCAATTTAATGGAATACCAGTTTTCTTGGTTTTCAGGGCGCAGTACAATGTGAACTGTAAAGGGGCAACATGAAGCTTCTCTTCTTTTAACTTTTCACAAAATTCTTCCAACTTGTTGAAGGGCTAGAAGAAAATAATGAATACATTTTGTCAGCTTTCTCTCATCGTCTGCAAATACCCCAATATTTTTTCAAAAACAGTGTGAAAGAAAGTCTCTATCTGTAATGTCACAGTCTCATCACAAAGTCCTCAGAGCTTCAAAATTTTCTTAAAATCAATTATTTTTTCTGTAATTCTGTTCTAAATAGCAAGTTTCAGGGAGTAAAGAATGAACTGAATACCGTATTCATGGTGACACAATGTTGTAAAAAGAAATTGCCAAAGTTGTTTAGATTAGAAGCATTTTCCTGTGTATTCTCCAGGAGTGATTTTGGACACGACACTAAAATCTGCATTGCTACGTCTTCCAATCTTTCCGTCACTAAACTCAGACAGAGGTTCATCACATCTAGAAAATAGACACAGATAATGTACGTGCTATAAATTAAATAACATTATACACTTCAGCTACTACTCAAGTTATCCCTTACTTTGAACTATATTCTTGCATTCAAGAGCAATTTGCATTATTGAAAAACTCATTATCACCCAAAAAACATAACAATTCAAAGATACGGATCATACACACTACCTTTTTAAAAAACTACTTTTAGAAGTCAAAGAAAACATTTCTAAAACATCCACTTAAAAATGTATCTGAATATAAGTTCATTTAAAATTGAAGCTACTTTTATATGTTAGCTTCAAAGGACTTCTAGACTCTTATGCCATTAACTATAGTTTAGATACAGATACTTTTAAGAAAACGCTTCTTCCCATAACATTAAAAGATATGGCTCCTATTTTTATCAACTGTAATATATCTTTTAAAAATCAACCTGGAATGTATCTTCTTTCAAATTTCATACGTTCCAAAATTTCGGAGACATACTGAGGATATCCAGCCTTGCTGAAGCTAAAGACAATTTGCATTAAATCTCTGTCCATAAGGTAGTTATCAGTCTTCTCCATCATTTCCAAAGTCTGTAGACAATTCCAAGATGATGTAAGTTAAGGCATCGTTCATACTTTAAAAGAAAAGGTTTCCTTTTCCACAACTAAAACAATCACCATTTCTAAAGATAAAAATGTAGTTATTGCATTAAAAAGAACATATTTAATTTCAGGAATACATCCATTAGCTATTAAAATAACATTAAGTTGCTAAATAATATGCAATTCTCCCGAAATAATTCTGACCACTAGAAAATGTTCCAGATGGCAGAAGAGGAATAAATTCCACTTCTACTTTCATGCCTTGTTAAAATATTAGCAATTTAATGTTCGATGTTTTCAAAAAACCTCTTCAATGCATACATAATACTGCATAAGTCATACCTGTTTAACGTGATCAATGTCGCCTTTCTCAGCATATGCATTCAATAATGCCAAATAAGTATCTGGACCAGGCTCAATTCCTGCTTCTCTCATCACTGAAAGAATATTTTCTGCATTCTGCATATCCCTGTAAATTATTTGAAAGGTTTCTAAAAGACATCCCTATTTAAACAAGTCTGCTTTATATTGATCTAAAATTGTTTTATTATCTAAGGTGGTAACCTATGAGATTCAAAATAACCTGTATGTATCAATACAATGTTCTAAACTTTAAATGTATATAATCACAATCCTAGGTTTCTGAAATATAAAAACCTCATTATTTTAATGAACTTTCACAAATGATCAAATGATTAAGGGGATATTCAAATAGGATTGATTAACCTGATAAATTACTCCTGGCACCAAATTAACCTTTTCTGAGAATTATATCACTGCTTAAAAGTTCCTTTTTCAACATTTTCAGGAATTAATTATCTCATACGGATGAATTGGGTAAATCTTAATATTTGAAATAGAAATTAATTTTGTATTAAGATTAAGTCAAATTTAATAGTAGGCCAAATGTAATAGAAATGATGTATACATTCTCTTGTATAATTCAGACTTTAGGAAGATGAAGAGTCAAGGTTTAGGACTTTTATGTCATTAAACAATTAAAACAGCTTATTTTATATTACCCATTTCTTGCATGCCCTGTAACAAGAGTACTGAATACTATTTCTGTGACTGGAAGATCCTTCGTCTTCATAAATCCAAGAATCTTACTGAAAGGTAAGAGAAATGATGTTTATCAGAAAAATTATAATACAATAATGGTGGCCTTTGCGACAGTTAGGATTAATCCTTTAAAAACTTCTTAAATGCTAATATAAAAATATTTCTAAAGCGTTATGTTTTACCAGTCAAAACTACTAGTCAACAGTAGAGGACCAACTCAGTGAAAATTGAGGATGAGGAAAAGGGTTTTTTGTATTAGTAAAGAAGCAGCTCATGAAAGGACTGCAGAGTCCCAACCCCCTCACTCCACAGATGGCTTGGGAGGTAAAATAACTAGGCTGTGGTCCAACAGGTAATCAGTGTCAGAGGCATGACATATATCCATGTCCTCAGATTCCAGAGCCACTTTTGTTTGACAGATGAACTACTGGTAACCAGACCTCTTCCATCTTGATGCAAAGTACAAGAGGCAAAACCAGGAAGCAACATAAACAATGACAACAATGAAAATGGAAAGAACAGCAACTGAACAGTACCATCATCCTGAAAAATGGAAAAAGTTGAGAAAGTCAAAGCTGAGAGAGAGATAAAGGCCTAAGGTGGGAAATCCTAAATTCGTAGTTACCAAAAGGGGCAGTATGCTGGTAGATTTTCACATTACTTTTTTAATTCACAAAGAAAGGATGGATCTCTGAGCACCAGTGAAAGAGGGATATGTTTGGAAAGAAAAGTATTAGCAAAGCAAGATATCAATAATTAAAAAAAAATGTACAGGTGGTTTGCAAGGGATGGCATTTAAAATATATAGTCCAGGGACAAATGGAATTTCCCAAGTAGCTAAGTTTTCTTCCTAAACAACAAATGGATAATCCTAAACCAGGAGTGGGGAACCTGCAGCCTCAAGGCCACATGTGGCCCACTAAGTCTTCAAGGTTTACAGAACACATCCTTTTATTACGGGGATTTGTTCTATGAAGTTTGGATTCAGTCAAAGGGCCACACTTCAGGACCTAGAAGGCCACAAGTTCCCCATCCTATAAAACACTAGCCTCAAAAATGAATATACAACTTCTGGCCAAAATGCTTATTAGAGACTAATATCTGATTTTCCTCAGGTATTAGACTGTCTGTCATATTACCAAACATCTCTGAGTAAACTGTTCTTGGATTTGTTTTCCAAGTCAAACTGCATAGTTTTAATAGTAATTTTATGTGATTTCTCTCCCCTCCCCCCAATTTAAACAAAGCTCCATCACACAAATGAATACGTGAAGTCATACCTGGCACCTTCAATGTCTCCTTTATTACAATAAGCAGCAATCAATCTCTGATATGTAACCTGTCAAGAAAATGGAAAAAATGGATTTTTTTTTTTTAATTTGGGGGGAAAAGTGGGAAGGGGTTTTATTATGTACTTCCCCACAAGGGACTACTCACTCGATTGGGCTGAATATTTGCTCCCTCCATTTTCGCCAAAAATTCAGTTGGTGAGAATTGATGTTCATTCTGAAGATATACTTTAAGCAAAGCATTGTAGTGGCTTATATCATATACCGCACCTGAAAATGAAAAAAAAAAAGGATAAATTATCTGAACTGTATCATTCTCACACAAACTGGAATAACGTTAAGAAACTCCCTCTCACAAAAATTACAAACACAGCATAGATGGGCAACAATATCACTTGTGAATTTGAATTTAGAATTTTAATCACCTCAGCATCTTAAGGAGAGCTGAGTCCACCTATATGAAGTATCTGCTGGACCTACATGCTACCTAAGCCTTTTAGCAAGCAATTACTAAGAAATGGTATTTACTCTGTATGTACTTAAGTATATCCTTGTTGTCTCCTCCATTAGAATGTAAACTCCCTATTAATAGGGATTGTTTCCTAGTACCTGGCATAGTAGGTGCTTAGTTGATGCTTAGTAATGACTGATAAAGTGATCAGCCTTCTCAAGTACTTAGGTATTCCATAAGTAGACTTCTTATAGTCCTTCCTGTTAGAAAATGCTACTAACCATTATGAATGCATTCAAGTATAACTTAGAGAGGGAAAAATTTGGTCCACAAAACATACACATGAAAATGCTCCTTAGTTCAGTCACAGCTAAAATTTGTAGGGCCTGTTTTGCATTTCTTCACAGACTCACAGAGCCTCAGTCCAAAAAAAAAAAAAAAGATCTGCTACCTGTCCTAAAACATATCCAATAAATAGTTTACCAGCACTCCCCTGAATACAGCCTTTGAAGAGAAATGAGTACCTCCTGAAATAGATGGTTCTAGAAATGACCTTACGAGAACGTAAATTGGCCTCTGCAACTTTTACCCATTGCTGCCAAACAGAAAAAGTAATCCTTCTTGTAAATATATAACAGAATACTACCGTGCTATAAGAAATCACAAAAATGTCAAATTCAGAGGAAACTTGGGATAACCTACATGGACTGATGCAGAACGAAGTGAGCACAACCAGAACAACACACATGGTGAGTATAATAAGGCAAGAGAAAACAATCCTGATCACAATACCCCATTTGTAACTTCAGAGGACCGACGATCTGGGCAGAAGAGGGGACAAACGAGTTCAGAATGAGGAATACTTTCTTGGACATGGGGACTTGCTGACTTTCATTATACCAATCACAAGGAAGGGCATTTATTGATGAAGTTGGTAGAGACAGTGATGCAAAAAAAAGCATCCATGAAATATATATTTTTAAATACACAGATAACTGAAAGCAGAAGAGAACAAAGACCATAGATCAGTTTTGCTACTATCGTGTCAAATTTTAACATATACTTTTAAATATTCTCTATGAAAGGTCAATTTTTCACATATAATCCTTTTTTCCTGCTTTTCCTATATTAAAATGTCTAAGTTCCCATCCCAGGTCACCTCCTCTAAACATAGGTATTCCACAGGGTCTCAAACCCTCTTCTCCCTCTGTGCGGCTTCACTTGGTGATCTCCTTAGTTCCCATGGACCTCATTACCAACTCTATGCTGATGATCTCCCGTCTCGTTCCACCCTCCCAGCTGAACTCCAGTCTCCTACCTCCTGTTGCCTCTCAGACATCTTGAAACAAGTGTCCCATACACATCTTAAATTCAACATGTCCAATATGAATCTTATTATCTTTCTCCCTAAACACTCTCCTACCTTCCATATGATAGCCCTTAAAAGACTTAAAGAAAGTTTTCATGCTCCTTCCTGCAGAAGTTCCTTCTTCTTCTTCTGACTACAAATATCCCTAGCTTCTCCAACTTCCTCTCACCATCCGTGCTGCCTTCGAGCTTATAAACGTACTGCAATGTTTAAGTTTTCTATAATACAGTCCAGGAATGAACACAATATTCTAGATGCTACCTGACCAAAGGAGCACACAACTGTTACCTCCCTGGTCCAGAAATTCTTTATGCAGGTGAAGATGCTATAAAGTGGTCTGGCCACCAGACCTGGTAGTTAGTTGTGTAACTGATTCTGAACCTAAGAGTAAGAATTTACACTTATCTTTATTACATTCCATCTTAGACCCATATTCCAGTGTGTTAAAATATTTTCCAATTCTGTTATTTAATGTGTTAACTATACCGATTTATCAACTCTCTAAACCAAGGGTTCTTAATCTGGAATGCACAGATACTTAAAATGAAGAGCTCTGTGAACTTGGATGCAAAAGAAAATTACATCTTTGTTTTCACTAACCTCTTACTGAAATTTGGCATTTCCTTCAGTTATGAATTTTTAAAAATTTATTCTTAGAAAAGATTCATTGGATTTATCAGTCTGCCAAAAGGTACCGTTATACAAAGAGTTAAGAACCCCTGCTCTCAATCCCTTGAAATCTTCTGTTAAAAAATTTAGAGTACATGTCAGAGTTCTCTCTCTTTATTACAAATTCTAAGATTAAATAGGCACTTCTCCTCAAGGTTCACATTACTTCTACCCCAAAACCAGTTCTTCTGGTTGAGTTCTTACTGGTAAGAATCAGACTGAGAACAGAGGTTCTTTTTGGTCACATCAAGTTTTGAAGTTTGCTTAATAATAATTAAGGAAAGTCCCTAGCCTCAGTAGAAAGGAGGGAATCCATGGTCAAAGGTCAAGGATGCTCTTGCCATATATATGCATAGCCTTATCTTTTCCCTCTTGTTTTTTCCTTCTCTCTCTTCTCCCTCTCCTTTCCCTTATCCCTTTCACCTGAATCCTGTCAGGATCCTAAAATGTCAGAAGGCACTGGTGGTCACAAGTATATTAAAATGAAATTTTATAGAGATAAATTTAAATCAGATGTTAGGCTTCAATTAAAAAACCAACTTCATAAGAATAACATAGAACCACTGTACTGATAAAGACCTAGGGTTCTAGCTGATCACAATCAAAATCAACTTGACTTAACCAGAGGACAAAGCAGTCAAAGAAGTTGATGTCCTCCAGAACTGTATTCAAAGAGGAAGGTACAGAGTTTGTGTTGAGAACTGATAATCCCTGTTATGCTCTGTCCTGGTCAGACTACATGTGTTTGGTTTCCAGAGAAAAACAAAAGCAAAGATATCTGCAAGGTAAAGAGACTCAAGATCATCCATATGAGGACTGGTGGAAGGAAATGTGAAGACTTAGGAATGTTTCCTGGGTTCAAATATTTGAAGGGTTTTTATGTGGAAGAAGGTGAAAGATAAAACATGTCTAGTCTAGACCTGATGAAGCCTTCCTAACAATTACAACATTCCAAGAGTGGAATGGGTCACCTTATGAGATAGTGCGTTCCCTCAGCTGAGAAATATTCAAGCAAAGGCTGGCTTGACCATTTGTAGGTTACAATGTAGAAAAGGTTTTATTCAGAGATCAGAAGAGAAGAGCTTTGAAGTCCCTTTCAGATGAGAACTTGAGATTATACTATAAATGTCTAACATGTGTAGCTAGAACCATTTTTCAAATATTAGATGTCATTGTGAAAAATAAAATGCAAATTCATGTAAACATGTTGCTGAGTTCCTAGTAGTTTTTTATCACTGTGAATTTCCTCAATCAATGGATATTAATAGTACAACTACTGTCTTGTGGGAGGTCTGAAATTTTTTTTTCAATTTAAAGAGTTCTTCTCATCTTCAAAGATGGTTGAGACCCACTACCCTAGAAACCTCAACAATCCCAAATATTTATCACTTTAGAATTATACAGAAGCTGAACAGGCCCCACTGAGTTAATTTTTCAACATGTCTGAAGGATGCAGTACTTACTACAGTACTGTACAGTGCTAGTCCTAATTTCAGAAAATATTTCTCCAAATTATAACACAGTCATATTTGTCCAGGTTATTCCAAAACCTAATGTTTCCAGGAAGTAGTTTCACTCATCAAGTGAAAAAGTTTATTTCATATTCAGAAGTGATAGGCAATATGATGCAAAAATGATTCAATATCTAATTTTCTTTCCATTTTAGTATGAATGCCCCTAGATGTCACTATAACTCCCTAAATGAAAAATAAGATTCAGATAACTGTGAACTGAACATCCTGTCATAAAATCTAAATAAGTATGTCACATTATTTAATAAATCACCTTCTTTAAGCAAAAGGAAAGAAATGCATTACAATACCTATAAGATTTCATGTGTGAATTATACAATAAAATAATCATACCCAACTGCTGTAGTTTGTCCCATATCCTGTGGACAAATTCTGTTCGTTCTGAAGGTTTTAGTTCAGGTAAGAGAGATCCACAGCTACGCAGCAAAAGCAAAGCCAGGTTACTACTTGGATTTCCTGTAATAAATGTTACATTTAACAAAATTAATAAAGTAGTGATAGACTGCAGTTCCTCTATCAATTCAAAAAACAACAACAAAATTTTACCCATCAACTTGAAAATTCCCACAAATCTTCTAGTCTATGAAATGTTTTGTTAATGTTATGGTGATGTCAAAAAGCAAAAACACACTGCATAAAGTTCTTTGCTAAATGTCACAGACAGTTATTTTTAATTGTTTACTAATAACTATTTCATTAAAAAAAGATTCCCTATTTCCATTGTAGTCTAGGACTTTGAAACTGTGTCACAGCAAATCCCATTTTCAGTGCCTTCCTTAAGAAAGAGCTATCACAATCAACACAAGCAGAACTTAAATTAACCAAGCTAGACAGCATTTAGGATCTTCCAACGTGTGTCACGTTCTGTAACTTTCCCTTTCATCCTGGCTCCCAGGCAGCTAGAGGAGGCCCAGAGTCCCGAGCTGCAGTCAGGAAAGCTCACATGAATGAACTTACTAACCTCAGCCTCTGTTTCTACTGTGAGAATCAGCACTTTGTAAACCTGAAAGCACTATATTAACTCGAGCTATTTTATATCTCCATGCTCTTCACTTAAAGTTTTATAGTGTGGCCAGTTTCCATGTAGTTCAAATAGTTAGAAAATAGATTTTTTATAGGTAAATAAAGTCTGTAAAGTCTGGAAGAAAAAAGGGAATCTTTTCTTCCAGAAGAACTTAAGTAAAAGCAAGTAACAAGGAGTATATAAATATGAGATAAGAAGTATATACTTGCAGATTTAAGGAATTGATTTCTCTTTAATCCCTAAATTACATACATATATTCTAATAAAGTCAAAAGTCACCTTTAGGTAGATCTATTTTTAAAAAATTGTAAGAATTTTCTATGTAGAGCCCAATTATAGGATATCTATTATTGGTGCTTTCTCCTTTGGTATTCTTTGTAGAAGAAATCCTACGATATGGGTAAGTGTTCTTATTTTAGGAGATAATCTTGTTCTACAAATGTAAGTTCTAAGCCACTAAGGTACTAGGGGTCGTAGATGTCATTCTGTATAGTAATTTGTCATGCATCCTCTCTTCCTTGGCTCTCATGTAAATCTCTCATGTCATCCAGCACCTATCACACCTGCTCTAGAAGTAGAAGATATTCCATAAATGTCCTTACCCTCTTCTCCTTTCTTGGGCCATCCTCTTTCTCGGTCTACTCTATAACACAAATCATTCATGACCTACTCTCTAACCTTAGGTGTCTCTTAGGATATCTGAAGAGTTTTCTCCTGCCTTCTCTTCTCTTCTACATCCTTCCTCAGTAAGTTCATCATCACCCAATGGTTCCATGGTGCCTAGACCTATATATCTAATCTTGGTCTCTCTCTCCTGAGGTCCAACACACTTAACAAGCTGCTTGACAGGTATCTCCAACAAAGTAGGCATTTAATGATTGTTGTAAGTATCTTTCATAAAAAAGTCCTTTCACACAAAGAAATCAAAGCTATCTTCTAGTCATAAGAAAAAAGTGCTCTAAATCACTATTGATTAGAGAAATACAAATTAAAACAACTCTTGAGGTACCACTTCACACCAATCAGATTGGCTAATATGACAAAAAAGGAAAATGATAAATGGAATAGATGTGGAAAATTGGGATGTTCAACACATTGTTGAAGCTGTCAACTGATCCAATGATTCCAGAAAGCAATTTGGAACTATGCCCAAAGGGCTATAAAACTGTGCATACTCTTTGATCTAGTAATAACACTTCTAAGTCTATATCTCAAAGACATCAAAAAAGGGGGGAGGGGGAGGACCTACTTGTACAAAAATATTTATAGTAGCTAAGAATTGGAATTTGAAATTCCATCAATTGGGGAATGGCTAAACAAGCTGTGGTATATGATTGTAATGGAATATTATTAGGCTACAAGAAATGACAAGCAGGATGATTTCAGAAAATCTGGACTTACGGAGAACATTATATATGGCAATATCAATGACTTAGCTCTTCTCAGCAATACAATGATCCAAGACAATCCCAAAAGAATAATGATAAAGTATACTCTCAGCCTTCAAAGAAAAAGACTGATATTGTCTGAATACAGACTGAAGCATGCTATTTTCACTTTATTTTTTTTATTTGCATCTTCTTGCACAAAATGACTAACGTGAAAAGGTTTTACATGATTGTACACGTATAACCTACATCTGATTGCTTACCATCTCAGGGAAGGTGGAAGAGAGGAAGGGATATAATCTAACTCAAAACTTTAAAAAAGCAAAAAACAAAAAACCTCAAATGCTAAAAGGTTTTCTTTTAACATGTAACTGTGGAAAACACAATAAATAAATAAATGCTTGCTGGATTGGATGAAGAATAAAAATTCTCCACTTAGAAAATCATCTGATTTCTTTCAAGACAACAAAACACAGTTTTAATGACAAAGCTTGGCCTTGAGAAGAGGTGAAAAAGAATATGTTCTTCCCTTATTTGTATAGTATTATATATACTCTAGTTATTTTTGCTGAACTGTTTCACCTTTTTTTAAAATTCTTTGTCATAAGGGATTTTTCTGTAGATGAGGAAGGGATTTATTAAAAAATATGGATGATATAAAACCAAGAGATATTAATAACAAATTTAGGAAAAAAATTTTAAAACCACAAGAAATAATACAGCTATTTTCATCCAAACAAATTCACAATATAAGGAGGTAGCTAGATACCACAATGGATAGAGTGCCTGGACTGGACTAAGGAAGATGACAGTTCAAATCTGGCCTCCGATACTTATGGCTGGGTAATAACCCTACACAAGTCACTTGCCTCTGTCTGCCTTGGGAACAATAAGGACAGTAATAACACTTCTCTCCCAGGGTTATCATGAGGATCAAATGAAGCACTCAGCACTGTGCTTTGAACATATTTAATAAATACTTGTTGAAACATTAACAAAAACTACATTTACATGCTTATTTCTACTGAGCTTGTAACTTGAGGAATTCAGAGTGTTAACTTCAAATAAAAAGGAAATGGCATCTTAAAAACAAAAACACAACCTGGTATCATAAAAAGGGGGTTAAGGATATGGCATTAGTATTTTCCAAAAGAATTTATTTACTGGACTTTATTACAAATTATAGCCCAATAGGAAAAAATCCAATTGATTCCAAAACATTTCTTATAAATGTTACAAATATCTAAGGAATTTGAAGAGGAAATTCAAAATGCCGAATTATTTGCATTACAATAAGCTTTTCCAAAAAGAACTACCTATGGCAAAAGTCAACTTAGGGAACAAAAATTCTTATTACCTGATCTGCATATCTCATGAAAAATGTCCTGTAGAAGGGTTTGAGTGATACGGCCAGTTCTTCGGACAGAATTATCTAGCCTTGTCAATGCCCAATCAAACTGGTCTATCTGTTTTTTGTATGTGGAAACAGACTCTTCTTGATGATCACTCTTTTTCTGAGCCACAGTTGAATACAAACTGGCATCATTGATAAGCGACCTGTTAAATAAAAATCAGCAATTAGCTAACATCCAAATCAAAGATTAGCCATCTATTAGTCTTTTTCAGCCCTCCAAAAAAAGAAATACAAGAAAGTTTTAAAGGAGCATTTTAAACCATAAAATTTACTTATGTATCCAAAGTGTTCAAATGAACTGGTCTAACAGACATTTAATTTGTAACCGTTTTTTTAAAAAGGGAAAAGTGAGAAAATACACCCAGGAGGGCTTATTAATATTTACTGGACAACTCCTGAGTGATTGTGAAAAACTACGTTTGCCCAAGTTTCTTATTCCTCAGTGAGTCAAAAGCCATTCATTTGTTCTCAATACCCAAGTTTTTCTTAGCTCATGAACATCTGAAGTGTGCCAAAAACTTTTACTCCTCTAACAGGAACCTGCGATACTTTGTCTGCCTTTCTGCTTCTTCAGAGTACAGGTGCCAAATTTTAGCCTTTAACTTCCAAATTATCCTGAGTACAGATTAACAAATCACTTTATAAACAAAAGTAATAACTATGCATTGTGTTTCAGGGTTATTCAGGTTTTCAAAATTGCTGATTGTACATTTTTCCTTGATTCCTTTTTTGTGTACTAAAAATGAAACAATTCCACCCAGCCTAAGGGACCCCCCACCCCTCAAAAAATTATTCAAGATTCTATACATCTAGATTGCAGTAATAAGCTTTAGGAAAACCAAAATACAAAAATTCTTTAAAACAAAGATATTTCCAAGCATGTAAGCACCTTTAAAATAATTCATAATCTTAACAGCTGTAGAATATAAAATATATGTAGAATGTATATACAAGGACAAATCAAAGTATTATAACTATACAGGCAGGAAAAACACAGCAACATTCTATGCACATAAATATTTTATGCACATACTGCTAAGAACAACTGGGATCTCTGTATCTTCCCTATTCTCCTGTGTGGGTAGTTAGGTGATGCAGTGGATAGAGCACCAGTGCAGGAGTCAGGAGGATCTGAGTTCAAATCTCACCTTAGACACTTGGCACTCACTAGCTGTGTGATCTTGGGCAAGTCACTTAACCCCAAATGCCTCATCCTGGGTCATCTCCAGTCATCCTGATGAATATCTGGTCACTGGATTCATTTGGCTCTGGGGGAGAAGTAAGGCTGGTGACGTGCAAAGCCCTCCCTCACTCAAAACAAAGTCAAATACAAGTCATGTCATCATTTCTCTGATGGCATGGTCTTCTTCAGCAATGAAGGATGAACACACACACTCCTGTGTGATCGAGAAGAGAGAATGGACCCTACTCTGGGCTGCAGAGGGAAAAGGAGTGTAGGGATGGGATTCTAGTTTCTGAAATGGTAAACTGAGAAGACATTTTACTTTTAAGTAGTTTTATCATTGTCTTTTATTTCTATACCATAATATATTCCCTTTAACTTATGTTTCCTAAATGTGTAAGAAGGCAAGGAGTTTAAAGCAACAATCAAGAGAGTACTGACTCTGGAGTGAGTCAGGATTTGGGTTCACTCTTGATCAAGTCATTCACTATTCCGAAGCCTCGGTTTGTAGGAGGAGACTAGATAAAGCTTCTGAGGTCTCCTCCAGCTCTAAACATAGAATCTTACGATCTTTTAGCTTGGTCTCTTCATTTTACAGTGCAAGGACACTGGGGCCAGGAATGGGGAAAGTCCCATGAATGGCAAACCAAGAACTCAAACCCAGGTCTTCTGATTCCAACACCTAGGACTTTTTGTGCTCTACACCCAAAGACACTAGCTAGAACCAAAGTAAAATGTAACTGGGAAATATTTTATGTATAAAAATACAATGAACACAGATTACATAAATATGAAGTTTTCTAAGTCAGTGTGTGGCCCAAAGGGATCCCTATGTGCAGATCTGTTTGACAAGATAGCAGATACTTTTCTTACTCTGCATGTTTATGTCATTTCATTTATGACATACATTCCAAATATCTTAAAGGCTGTCCAAAACAAAGTTTGTCACTCCCCCACCCCCTTCCCACCTTGAAATCTGTCCTTAACTTTCCTATTTTAGTTATGGCACCATTACTGACCCTGCACACTCCACAAATTCAGTCATCTTTGTCTTTTCCTGACCCAATCGGTTGCCAAGTGATGGCAATTCACTCTATGATGTTTTCACAACTGTACACCTCCTTTTCATTTCCATTGCCAGCACTAATTTGGACCCTAATCATTTGTCACCTGGCCTATAAAACAGCCTTCTCACAAGCATGCCTACTACCACTGGTTTGCTCCAGTAACTCCGTAGGTTGCCTCCAGAGTAATCTTTCTAATGCCTAACTTGGCTCATCTCTTTCTCTTGCTCAAAAAAATTTAAATGCCTGCCTTTGAGGCAATCTTTGCCTTACATAATCTGGCTCCAATCTCTTTTTGGCCTTATCTCATCAATTAGCTTTAAGAGATACTATGCTGTCAATAAATCAAATTATTCATCATCACTGAAGTCTTCTCGTAGCTTCCTGTTTCTGTCCACTTGCCCATACCACACCCTCTTCCTGGGGTTTATCCTCTAATCATACTCCCTTAAACATACAGAAATATTATCCAACCTTTTAAGAGGCAACTCCAGTACTATCTCTTTCATAAAGTTTTCCCTAATTTTCTAGTCTTTCTCTCAAGTCAATCTCCAAATCTCTTAGATGCCTCCAAGCCTCTTCATTTGTACCTTTCTTACACATGGAGCATATTCCATTGGGTACTAGTCTTACTAAGAACCTATCTTATATCTACTACCAAATAAATTTCTTGGCAAGAGGAACTGGAGTCTTAGTCATTTTCTGTCCCAGAATAGCACAGTAAGAAGCAGGGTAGTCAACAGATGAAGCAGTCAAAAGACCTGGTTTTAAATACTACCTCAGATGTGTGCAAGTCACTTAGCCTCTCACAGTCCCATTTTCTCACTGATAAAAATAAGGATAATAATGCTTGTTACTCACTGGACAGTTGTGAAGAAAATGCTTTTCATGGACAGTTGTGAAGAAAATGCTTTTCAAGCACTGTATAAATGTGAATGGTTCACACACAGCACATAGAGTTTCATCTGAACTCCTCTCCAAAGCCCCTTTACAAGGGGACAAACTCTATAAGCTTACAATTTGTATGGAAAAACATTAACAGTATTTGTAAAGATGGTACATTTTGACACATGCTTTTGAAGCATCAATACACTCACCACTTCTGAAAACAGGTTAAATTAAACAATTACTGGGTGTCTGCTATGTGCCAGGTGCTATGTGCAAGGTACCACGCTAGGAGAAGGGACTACAAAGACAAAAACAAGCAAAGACTTCTTGTTCTCAAGGAGCTGATAGTCTATTCCTATGAGACTTTCAAGAAACTTTTCTTTAAAAACAGGGACACTAATGCATTGTTGCTCGAGTTGTGAACTGGTACAACCATCCTGGAGAATAATTAAGAACTATAGCCAAAGGGCTATAAAACTGTGCATGTGTCCTTTGCCTCAACAGTACTACTACTAGGTCTGTATTTCAAAGAAAAGAGAAAGGACCTACCCACACAAAAATATTTATAGCAGCTCTTTTTGTGGTGGCAAAGAAATGGAAACTGAGGGGATGACCATCAACTGGGGAGTGGCTGAACAAGATGTACTACATAACAGTGATGAACTACTGCTGTTTTGTAAAAATGACAGAGGATGGTTTCTAAAAAACCTGGGAGGACTTAGGTGAACTGATGCAAAGTGAAGTGAGCAGAACCAGGAGAATGATAATAACAATGTTGTAATGATTAACTGTGTAAGACTTAGCCACTCTGATCAAGAGAATGATCCAAGACAACTCCAAAGGACTCATGATGAAAAATGCTATCCCACCTCCAGAGAGAGAACTGAACAACTGTGACTACAGATTAAAGCACATTTTTTTTATTTTATTGTTTATGTATGTGCACACGCATGTGTCTTTATTTTGACAGGAACATTTTGCATAATTTCATATGTATAATCAATATCATACTGCTTGCCTTCTGAAAGGTTAGAATTTTAAACTCAAAATTTTTCAAAATGGATGTTGAAATCTTTTAATGTAATTGGGAAACATTTAACAAAACTTTAAAAAAATTTTTTTAAAAGATGCTTTACTTCTAGAGGTATGTGGCAAATTGATGTTCTCAGACACCTGAAAGAACATAAGGTCAAAGATGATATGTAATCATCAGATATTCATCTCCACTGAGCTGAATAAAGTAATGTCTCTGATTAAAAAGAAACTTAGTAGAATTTGTGCAATGGAAAAATAGGATGGGTAAACCTCTTTACTTGACTTTACAAATGCAAATTAATATTATTATTCCAATTAAAAAAAACCAAAACATCCTATTTGTTCGTTGCAGGAGTCTTAAGAAATTAGAGCAGAATTTGAATTCCAATTCTGATACTAGCTTTGTAACAATGGGCAACTTTCAATTCTCTAAGACACACATTTAACAGTCTAATGGAGATAATCATATCCCTAATAAGGCTAGTGTTATGAGGATCTAATGAAGTATTGCATGTAAAGTGTACCACAAATTTTGAAGTGCTATATAAATATCAGCTACAATTAAAAAGGGACTTTTAACCATGGCATAAAGAGGATCCAGTTTTCACTAAAATCAGTCAAGAAATCCATCTCTATATGGTAAATGGAAGTTATGTTAACTATTACAGGTTTTCCACTCTATAAGCCTTCCTGAGTATGCACTCAGGGTTAAATATTCTTTGTAAAGCTGCATTTCAATAGTATTTCTCTTAGAGTACAGCAACTAGGTCAACCTCTCAAGCACTAGCCAAAGTGACGTTAAAAGAATCATGTGGGGTCCTCAAGTTACGCATTGTGGTATCCAGAAAAGTGCCCAGGGCCAAAAGATACTGTTCTGACCTTGAGCCTTACAAAAGTCAAAAAAAAAAAAAAGAGGCAAAAATTGTTTATAGAAATTTTGATGACAAAATACCTGTTATTAACTTCAAGGGAAAAATAAAGTGGGTCCATAAAATTTGGTTAGAGGTCAAAAAGGCTAACTCCATTAAGCTATAAATAGCTCAACTAGGTTTCACCAAGCTAAAATATCCATGATTCATTTTTCTCAAATACAACAATGAAAGTAATATATAGTACTCCCTGACCTCATAAGAGTATTGAGAAATACAAGGATATTTTATATGAATTTCTTCTTCAATGCTTTTAATTTTAGTCAAAGCAATTTCACGTTGGATTAGCAGCTTTCCTTTTTGACTTAAAAAATATTCTCGCTTATGAAGTTGAGCAGCAAACTCCCGTTGTCCTGAAGTTTCTTGCCAGTTTCTGGTTTATCAGAGATAATTCATTATATATCTGATTGATATGAGGTGGAAGTGAACTTTGCCAGAGTTTGTTAGACATCTTGCTAGATGATACTGACTTGTGAGTATACTTCAATGGAGAGCAATATCCATCACAGAAATACTCACTACTAGGCACTGAATTACATAGCAAGGTATCTGGAGGTGTTTCTTGTGTGAATGATTCAACTGTCTGTGCAATATTAATGCTATGATCACCTTCAACTAAGTCATCTACCTCCAGTGGACTCAAATCACAAAAATAATCCAGGTCATCATCTAGACAATTCACATTGTTCTTAAATAAGTCACAAAAGGATTTTGTAGAATTTATTCTTGTATTTTGAGCTGTTGCTGAGTCAGTAGGCAGAGGCATAACTGTATCTGATGAAGAGTTCTCCAATACATCTGTGTAAGTAAGAGATCTGCTTTTGCATCTGACCTGAGCATCTAAACCAATCTGGTGGAGGATGTTAGAGGAGGAGGGGGACGAAAGGCAGCTGGCTGGTTGGGCAGCCGAGCAGGATCCAGGACACCACCTGGGATACAGAAGGGAGAAGAGGCCTCAGACATTAAAGTGCTACAGATTCCGTAACGATTCTTGAGGAGCTCCAAGGCCATGTCCTGACCCAGAGGCTTGACTATTTTCACCTCCATGGCTCATGTCGCCCTCCGCTGTCTCTACAAGGATATTCTTAAGGACTATAAACTTTCTCAGAATAAAAGAAGCTATAACAAACAAGTGGCACAATCCTCTGTGAAGCAAAGAAGTCTACAGGATCCATCTGTTTCTAGGTGTAGGAGAGGGATAAGTGATGGCAAGGTGGCCTGGGTAGACAGCTGGATGAGATGTGAAGCAGTCTGGTCTGGAGCCTACTAACAGAGCAGTTTGCCTGAAAAAGACCTGAATATTTTACTGTAAGCTCAATGAGTCAACGACAACAATCTTAGACCACAAGGTTCCTCGACCTTTATCACAGTACATCTGAAGTATTATTTTCAATGAGGAACATCTGAGGAAAAATGTGGACACGTTAGATTACCCAAAGGAAGGTAACTAAGCTGGTGAGTTTAGACTAGACCATCTAGACCAAGAGAGATAAGGATGAGCTGAAGTAACTGGGAAAGTTTAGCCTACAAGAGAGAAGCCTTGGTAGCAACATGATCATTTGCTTAGACCTGTACTGCTTGAAATTAGAGGGTAGAACTAGGAACAATGGAGAGACGTTACAAGGAGACATATTAAAAAAAAAAAAAATCTAACAAAAAGTAAATGAAATGCCCGAAACAGAACGGTCTGTCATCAGAGACATCTGAGCAATTCGACAGAAGAGGGAGCCAAGACAGCGGAGTGGGAAGACCCACATACACTAGCTCCTCCCCCACAGCCCATAAAATACCTGTCAAAAATGACTCTCAACAAAGTCTAGAGCAGCAGAAGCCACAGAATGACAATGAAAGAGATTTCTAGCCAAAGGTAACCTGGAAGGCTGACAGGAAAGGTCTATCCCATGGGACGCCGAGTAGAGCCCGGCCCTGGCCACGCGGCACCAGGAAGAACAGGACCAGAACAGGCCTCTGGGACAGAATTCAGGTCCCTCAATCCACAAGTGGGGAAGGAAACTTCAAAAGTCAGTAAAAGGGCTTTCCCAACTGGGCAAGAGGGGACTCTAGCACTGGCCCCAGGCGGCTGGGGCAGTAGGACATGTCCATTTGTGAAGCACTTGGTCTAAAGCCCCTGGGGGGATTGACCAACTGATCTGAGCCTCAGCCCTGATCATGGTCCTGGGGGGAGGAGAAACACTAGGACCCTCCTCATGACAAAGGATTCAAAAGTCAAGTAACTGGCTAGGAAAATGCCCAAAAAAGGGAAAAAAAATAAGACCATAGCAGGTTCTGTTTTGGGTGAACAGGCATTTCCTTCCATCCTTTTGGATAAGGAAGAACACAGCATGTAGTCAGAGGAAGTCAAGGTTTTTGCATCCAGTACCTCCAAAATAAATATGCAATGGGTTCAGACCATGGAAGAGCTTGAAAATTGAGTCAAAAGCTTGCTAAAGGAGAACCAAAAAAATGCTGAGGAAAATTACACCTTTAAAAATGGCCTTAACTCAATTGGAAAAAAGAGGTCCAAAAAGCCAATGAGAAGAAGCTTTAAAAAGCAGAATTAGCCAAATGGAAAAGGAGGTTCAAAAGCTCACTGAAGAAAATAGTTCTTTAAAAATGAGAGCGGAGTTCAGGGAAGCTAATGACTATATGATAAACCAAGAAGTTAAAAAACAAAACCAAAGGAATGAAAAAATAGAAGATAATGTGAAATATCTCACTTGAAAAACAACTGACCTGGAAAATAGATCCAGGAAAGACAATTTAAAAATTATGAGAATACCTGAAAGCCATGATCAAAAAAAGAGCCTAGACATTATCTTTGATGAAATTATCAAGGAAAACTGCCCTGATATTCTAGAACCAAAGAAGGCAAAATAAATATTGAAAGAATCCACTAATAATCTCCTGAAAGAGACCTGAAAAAGAGAAATTCCTAGGAATATTATGGCCAAATTTCAGAGTTCCAAGGTCAAGAAGAAAATATTACAAGCACATAGAAAGAAACAATTTGAGTATTGTGGAAATACAATCAGGATAACAGAGGATCTGGTAGCTTCAACATTAAGGGATCGAAGGGCTTGGAATAGGATATTCCAGAAGTCAAAAGAACTGGGATTAAAACCAAGAATCACCTACCCAGCAAAACTGAGTATAATACTTCAGGGGAAAAAATGGTCATTCAAAAATAGAGGACTTTTAAGCATTCTTGATGAAAAGGCCAGAGCTGAATGGAAAATCTGACTTTCAAACACAAGAATTAAGAGAAGCATGAAAAAGTAAACAGGAAAGAGAAATCATAAAGGATTTTCTAAAGCTGAACATTGCTACATGGAGAGATAAGATTTGTAACTCTTGAGACTTTTCTCAGTATTTGGGTAGGTTAGATGGATTATACACACACACACACACACACACACACACACACACACACACACACACACACAGCCCAGGCTGAGCTGAATCAGAAGGGATGATATCTATAAAAAATAAAATTAAGGGGTGAGAGAGGAATATATTGGGAGAAGGGAGAAATGGAATGGGGAAAATTATCACTCAAAAGAGGTAAGAAAAATCTTTTTCAATGGAGGATAAAAGGGAGGAGGGTGAGAGGGGAAAAGTGAAGCTTACTCTCTTCACATTTGGCTTAAGGAGGGAATAACATGCCCACTAAATCTGGTATGAAAATCTAGCTAACAATTCAGGAAAGTAGGGAGAAGGGGACAAGAGGGGTGAGGGGTATAATAGAAGGGAGGGCAAATGGGAGAAGGGAGTAATTAGAAGTAAACACTTTTGGGGAAGGACAAGGTCAAATGAAAGAATAGAAAAAATGGGGGCAGGACAGGATGGAGGGAAACACAGTTAATCTTACACAACATAACTACTATGGAAGTCTTTTGCAAAACAACACATATATAGCCTGCATTGAATTGCTTGCCTTCTCAATGTGGATGGGTGGGGAGGGAGAAAGGGAGAGAAGTTGGAATTCAAAGTAGTAGTAACAAATGTTGAGAATTGTTACTGCATATAACTGGGAAATAAGAAATACAGGGGTATAGAAATCTATCTTGCCCTACAAGTAAAGAGAGAAGATGGGGAAAAGGGAAGGGTGAGGTGTGATAGAAGGGGAGGGTGGGGTATGATAGAAGGGAGGGCTCACTGAGGGAAGGGGTAATCAGAATGCAAGGTGTTATGGCATGGGAGGATGGGAGAGCTGGGGAGAAAAATTAGAACTCAAAATTTTGTGGAAATGAATGTCAAAATCTAAAAATAAATAAATAAAACTATTTTAAAAAAAAAACAAAACAAAACAAATCAAATAATTAGAGATACCCTGAAAGACAATGGGCTTCTTTGGAAGCAGTGAGTTCCCCCCTAACTGGAGGTCTTCAAGCAAAAGCTACATGAGAGTCAGTTGGGGATTTTAGAGAGGGAATGTAGAGCCCCTCACACAAAAGTGTTACATCAGGCATCAATATTTCTCTACTTTTAGGAAAAGGCTTAGATAGTCTTTAAAGAAACTTGGGGGGAGAAAAGCCTCAGTAGTTATACTAGCTCTGCTGACACTTTTGGATTACTTGAGAAGGAAAAGAGAGAAATTCCATTTCCTCTCTCTCCCTGATATCCCCAAACTCCTAGCAAGAAAGGGAAGGGACTGGCCAGTCAGATGCTGACCCAAAAGGTTGTGGACCTTTTTATCCTTCTCTCCGGATCAAGTACTCCACCTGGTCACCATACTGGTGTTTCATTAAACTCTCACACTGCAGATCTCTCAATACCTACGTACCCCCTGTTTCTCAACTCACTAACTTGCTTGTTGCACCTTAAGTCTCCTGCTAAACATCCTGATCCCCTCTACACTCACCTCATTCTGAATTTCACTTAGCATTCAATCACTTCTTTGGGAACCCTGTTTAGAGGGGTACCTTTAAACCCAATTGTAACTGCACAGGAGCAGCATAAAGAATATCAGAAAGTTAATGATTACAAAAGAAGTGGGCCAAGGTAGGAACTTCTTCAAGAAACCAGAAGATCCATTCATACAACAGATCTAGAGTAAAGACCTTAGCATGTTGAGAGAACCTGCTATGGAGGATTCAGGATAGGACTTGGATAAGAAAGTACTTTTCGATCTTTTAAAATGTCGTTAATGTGCTAAGATTGTCATTGTCATAGATCTATCAAAATAAGTTTAATCTGTTGAAATTAACTTCCTTTAGCATATTGGAATTCGTTTTTTCTCCTTTCTTCTAACAAAGAAACATGCTGTTGAATTTAAATGTAATTTTTAATTTGTTACTGTACAAAAAGATAATAAACATTAGCAGGTAAAATTCTCTTTACTGGTCAGACCCTATTCTGGGAACAAGATTCAGAATCCTAGTTTAAGCCTTTTTTCAATACATAGTCCTAGCTCTAGCTCTTCAGTTTATTTTCCTTGTTTTCACAGTTAAGTTGCTAATGTAAAGTCCTCTTTACATGTAAACTCCTGCCTATGTACTCTAGTTTACAAATCCCAACCTCCTGCTGTCCTAATTTGTCATGCAGAACCTCCCCTTAAAAATCCCTTCCCTTCCTCTCTATTCTAATTTTCAACCTTATCTATTTAACCTCTAACCCTCCCCCAGCTCCTATTTTCCTCTACATACCTACTGATTACACCTTAGAACACATCATAGATTTTTTTTTTAATTTCACCTGAAACTACCACCCCATATAAGGGGTGAGCTCTCCAAGTCTCCCTCCTCATTTCTCCCAAATCTGCTCTTTGCCTTCAATGTTAACTTCAAACTCGGCCTATTCTCTTTGTGCATCACACCTTTTCCAGCACTACCCTGACCTCTCCGCTGTGGTCTGAGAGTTGGCCATTGTAATGCTTGCTGCTCTGCCTTTGAATCCCTAGTTCTTTCTGTTCTTCTAATCCCCCACTGTCTTTCTTTCATTTTTACCCTTCTGATAATTCAAATTGGGTCACCCTGCCATATGCTTGATCTCAGTTCTACTCCCAAATGACTTAGAAATACTACAAGTTCCACTTCTAGTTTCTTCCTGGGCTCAGTCACACATGAACAATCGGACATTTCTAATTGGATGTCCTCAGGCATCTCAAATTATGCATGTCCAAAACATAACTCATCATATTTCTGTCAAAACCTACCCTTATTTAAACTTGCCAGTTTCTACTGGCAAGGTGCTACCATCCTTCTTGTACTCTGGATGGCATCTTTGCTGTCATTTTCAAGCCCATACCTTCACTCAAATCTCCTATTTCAGGCAATTGCTACAGCTTGCTGCTTCTCCCTCCATGGTATTTCCCTTCTCACATACATCTCTACCTACACAGCCACATCGGGTCTTCATCACCTCGAATGGACTATGGAAGTAGCTCTTATCCTCAATCCTCCAGACTCCCCTAAAGAGCAGGTCTAACATTTCACTCCTCTAGTGAACCAACTCCAAAGCCCCACCGTTACAAACACATAAATAAACTTTTCCAGTCTTAGTGCTATCTTCCCTTGGTACGCTCCGTAGTCCAGTCAAACTGGCATTGTTACTCTTCCTCAAATGCAGGGCTCCAGCACCTGCCATCATGTACTGAGTCTGCCCCCCAGGCCTGGTACTCTGTTCCCTACTTATTCTGAAGAGTCTCAGCTCAAATGCTACTCTCTGACACTAAGCTTTTCCTCGTATCCCCAGCTACTAGTAATACATTTCCCCCCAAAATTCCTTTGTCCTTATGTTACATATATCATTATATGTATCTCTCCCCATGTAGACTGTAAGCTCCTTATAGGCAGACACTGGTTCATTGCTGTCTTAGCAGCCTAGAGTCTATCACAGTGCCTGGTACACGACAGGTATTTAATTGCCTAAACTAAACTTCATTGTTTGCTATCACTAAAACTTCATGCTATCTAACCTCAACTAGGTCCTCATAGCTGTGCAGGGATCCTTCTACTGTGTTCCGTTCTGATTATCTAACTCCCTACTAGATTTTCCAATGGCTATTCCAAAACGATTCTGTTCTCTCAAGTACATACATGATCAGAAAAGGAGATGGGCATGTCAGGCAGGAAGACTGAGCGATGGAATGCCCAAGTGCTGTTCTAACATCCAAAAAACATTAGGAAGAGAACCAAGTCCCTGAAACAGGAGAAGGAAAGCGAGCCTCTCAAGGAAGATGAGAGCGCTCAAGATAATCTAGTCATCACTGAAGGCTCTAGGCCAAAGAGAATTACTAAGAAGTGGAGAGGAGCTATTTTCAGGGACAAATAGAAGTATTTTGGTCCCACAGAATAAAAGCCTTCTTAACAATCCTTAAAGATCTTCAAATACTCCTGGATGACCACTTGTTGAGCAGTCTTGTCCAAGGAAGGACCAGGCCTTGAGAGCCCTTCCAACAAAGTCTGTGACTGACTCATAGGCACTGAAATCTGAGGATACATTTTGGAATTAACATTTGGTCCAGGTAATAAACCAAGTGTTTTTTCATTCATTAAGCTAGATAAGATTGAATCATGTTGTTAACTGTTACTTTCCAAAATATGAAAATAGACTGCAGAATATAAGCAGCACATTAAAAAAGAAATCCTTCATAACAGCCATTCACAAGTATGTTACTAAAGCGATTATTACTGTCATAAAAAAATCAAAACCTGTACTCGTGTGTTCATTCAGTCTAGATCTTTCTTTACCTCTCCTAGCATTAAACAAACAACTTTCTAAATGGCAAAAACAGACTAGAAAAGTCAGTACTAAAGGGCCAACTTCCAACTTTTAGACATTTACTCTCTATACAAGCTAGTAACAAAATTTGTTACTGGTCAACACAAATGTATTAAGCACCTACTATGTGCCAGGCACGGCGCTAAGTAATGGGGAGACAAAGGAAGGCAAAAACAACAACCCAGTTGCTGCTCTCAAAGAGCTCAGTCTAATGGGGAAGACAAAAGGAAGACAACTATGTTCAAACAAGACAGAAAAAGGATAAACTGCAGATAACCAAGAGGGAAATGCACTAGCACTAAGCTGGAACAGAAAACTAGTAACAGAAGGTGAGATTTTAGCGGGGATTTAAAGGAAGCCAGGAGACAGAGAGTTCCAGTCTTGGGAGTCAGCCAATCAAAAGGCCCAGTCAGGTGACAGGTTAACAGTAAGAAGACCAGTGTCACTAAACTATAGCGCATTGTGGCAAAGAACTGGAAAGTTAGAAAAAGGCCATGTTATAAAGGGTCAAATAGAGGATTTTATATTTGATTATAGAGCTAATAGGGAGCTTCTGGGGTTTATAAAGAGAGTGACGTGGCCAGAACTACAAGTTAGGAAGCTCACTTTGGTAGCTGCGCAGAGGATGGACTAGAGTGGGGAAAAGGCTTCTTGAAGTTCTCACCTCCCCATTACAAACAGATCAAATATAAACTCCAGAAAGCTACTGCAACAGTCCAGGTGTGAAGATAACAGAGCCTGCACCAGGGAAGCAGCAATGTCAGAGGAAGAGACACACTCTGACTGTATATGGGGAGGTTAGAGAGTGAGAAGCTGAGGATGACACCTAGATTTCAAGCTTGGGTGAGTGGAGAAATGGTAGTATTCTCTATAATACCAGGTAGATAGGAAGAGGGGAGGCTTTGGGGATAGAAGGTGCCAAGGAGGAGGGAAAGAATGAGTTTAGTTTTACACATGCTGAGTTTAGGTTTAAGATATATATTTGAGAAGCCCAGTAGGCAACTGGACATTTGAATCCAGACAGAACTGGGTAAGTATATACATCTTGAGAGTCATCAGCAGTACTAATATTGTAATTCCTCTGGCACTGATCTACTGCTCACCTGTTATTTAAAAAAACTGAGCTGAAAAACACAAACCTTCAGGGCACACATATGCACGAGTTACACCGAAGGCTGCAATTATATGTATTTCCCTATGAATTAGCTTTCTGTAGAAATACTTCAAATGATCACGACTTCAACTGTAGAAACTTACAGAAAACAGTTTTATGAGTGGCCAAAAACCAGTCAACTTCCTATCAACCTTACAGTGCTGAGCCTCTCCTCCTTTGCTGCTTCGCTCCATCATGACTGCAAAGCAGCACTCTAAGCCTTTCCTGCTTGGTAGCAGCTGACAGTTTCCACTGCAATGACTAGATGGATAGAGGACTTGCCTCAAAAACCAAGAAGGCCTGGACGGAAGCTCTGATTCTCAAACATACTGGCTGCAGGCCCTGGACAAGTTTTTCAATCTTTAGTTGCTTGAGACCAGAGGTGTCAAACTCTTGGCCCATTCTCCACACCCAGAGCCAAATTAAAACATAACTGGGAAATGTTTAACAAAATAAAGAGGAATACAATAAAACATAAATTAATATTAACTTGTGCTTTTCTAAATCAATATGTGGTCATCAGAAACCTATCTGGGGTTGACACCAAGATCATTGGTGTCTAAATCTGCCAGCATCGCAGTCTTAATTTTAATAAGTATTGTTATTTAATTGTATTTTATTTTTTTTTGTTAAGTATTTCCTAATTACATTTGCGTCTGACACAACTGCTCTAGGTAACTAAGAGAACAACCTATCTGTACCGGTAAAGTGAGTTTCCTGTACCCATGAAATCACTGACCAAGTCCTCTATCCCATGTTTCTTAAAATTGAGCCATGCTCTCTCTACGTCACTAAGGATGAAAGTACAGGGGCTACTATTCATGGGCCAGCTCCGTCTCTGGCCTGGGCCACCTAACTCCCTTCTGTTCCCAGGTGCTTACCACAGTGATACATAATGCCTACAACTCTTGCTCCAGAGATCTGCTGGCCTCAGCCTCCCCTATCGCTGGGACTGTAAGGGTATATACTACCACTAAACGTTAAGATATGGTTCAATGAAAACAGCACTGGATTCTGAAGTAAAAGCGCCTAGTGATGAATCCAGGTGTAACCAGTACGCATTCTTGGACAGGTTACCTCACTCATGCTTGTTCTCGGCTCCTTCATCTGTAACACATGAGGATTACCTCTACGGTCACGTCCGTTGCCATCTCCACGCCTTGCTGCCTGCACTCTTTCCATCATCCTAATTTCCCTCCCAGCAAACCTTGAACTCTCCCTCTAAGAAGCCACTCCTCTTTATTTGGCTTAAGTCCCAGAAAACTGGCCATCTAGGCCAATTCCATCCACCATGATGCAAATGCAGCACTCCACCGCTCCCTCTTTCAACACTCGTCTATATGGAGTCTTACCCCATCAGAAGGTAAGCACCTTGAGGGCATGGATTGTCTTTCTGGCTCCTATGTTTATCCCCAAGATTTTACACTATTGTATAAAAGACTGACCATAGTAAGTAGTTAACAAATACTTCTCTATCCTACATCCTATGATCTTAAGAACTGAAAGAGGTCTATTTGTTTATAAAAAGCACTTGGCAGTGACAAAGAACTGGAAAGTGAAGGGATGCCCATTCATTGAGTAATGATTGAACAAGTTTTGGTATATGATTATGATGGGATACTACTGCACTGTAAGAAATGTCCAGGAAGACAGCTTCAGAAAAACTTGTATGAACTCATGTAAAGTGATGTGAGCACAACCAAAATACCATACACAGCAGGAGTAATATTTTAAGGACGATCAATTGTGAAAAATTTAGTACTCTGATCAAGACACTATGAAAAATATGATCCATCTTCAGAGAACTGATGAACTGTAAATGCCGATTGAAGCATAGTTTTAAAATTTCTTTATTTTTATTTTCTATTGCAATATGGCCAATATGGAAATGTTTTGCATGTTCTCATATGTATAATTGAAATCATATTGCCTGACTTCTTGAGAAGGGGTGAGGGAGGAAATTCTAACTCAAAATTTTCAAAAATGATTGTTAAATTTGCTTTTTTATATGTAATTGGGAAATATTTAATGAAATAAATAAAAATAAAATTAAAAAAACACTTTACCAGAGAACACAGAGGAGCACTTTAATTCTGAATTAACTAATGGTATGTGGAGATGCTAATCCTATCTCTATGCTTACCTTCCCTTATAATTGTGTAAATTGAACATAAAAAAAGACATATTAAGAATGTAAACAAAAGTTTTAAGAAACACAGGTCTCATAGGGTATTCCTCAAAAAGGACAAAAATATTCAACATAAAGATTTCTTTAAAGACTAAAAACAACTCCATGTATTTAAAAACAAATATTGTTGTGTATTCTATATGATTCCATCAATAGAGGCAGTGTGGTAAAGTGAGTAGAGAGTAATGGGACTTCAGGAACATGTGGGTCCAAATCCAGTCCTAGGGCTAGGATTTTTAGTCTTACATTAATCTGTGCCAGTGTAGATTTGATCTCATCACTAAATTTATCAGCACTTTATATTCTCAGAACAGGATTTCCTAGGGTCAGATAATTCCTTAAAAAAAAAAAGTAACTATTTCAATACCACTGGTTTCCTTGTAATTTTATCATTTTGTTTCATGCACTGAAAAAGTTATTCTTCAAAGGGATCCACAGGCTTCAGACTGCCAAAAGGTTCTTTGAAACAAAAAAGTTGTTTGGGGACACTGAAAGGATGACTAAGTGATTTGCACAGGTTTATACAGTTAGTATGGGTTAGGTAGCCTGAAAAGACGTTTTCCTGCCCCCTAGAGAAGTCCTCCAGTGAGCCATGAGGATAGAGATGGGCAAAAGCATTCCTGTTCTCAGCAGTTCACCAATAAGGGAGACAACATAACATTTAGCTTTAGATAGCACCTACTCCGTGGCAGGAACTGTGCTAAGTGCTTCACACATATTATCTCATTTGATCCTTACAGAGTGCCATTATTATCCCCATTTTACAGTTAGGGAAACTAAGGCAAAGGTTTGTGACTTGCCCAAGGTCACACAGCTAGTGTCTGAGGCCAAAACTGAACTCGAGTCCTGACTCCAGTGCCAGCTCTCAATTGGGCCATTTAACATGCAAACAACTAAGTACCAACAAAATACATACAGGGTAAGTTGGAGATAATTATCAGAAGGGAGGCACTAAGATTAAAGAGATGGGAAAAAACTTATTGCATACTGGCTGTCCCCCTGGATGCTGTCCCTTATTTCTGCCTATTGCCTTCCCTGGCTTTCTTTAAGCACCCCACTACAATCCTGTCTTAATTCTAGACCTTCAATTCTAGGGCCTTTCCTCTTGTAATTACTTCCTATTTATCCTATATATAACTCGTCTGTACTTGGGTTTGCTTGCTGTTCCACCAGATTAGACAGGGAGCTCTTTTGCTTGTTTTTGCATCCCCAGAACTTAGCAGGAGCCTCCTGCATCATAGGAGGCCTTTGTAAAGTATTTATAAACTGACAGAAATCAAGATTTTAGCTGGGAACCTGAGGGGAAGTAAGGAGACATTTCTACGGGCAGAAGGTTGCCTTACTTATCAGTCAGGCAGGCTTCTGACTCGGGCCTCCAACACTCCTAGCTAGGTGTCTGCTTCAATAGTTCCCACCTCCCAAGGTGTCTTGAGAATGGAAGGAGATCATTGTGCAGCGCTTAAGCAGAGTGCCTGGCACGTAGTAAGTCTCTATAAATGCTAGTGTGGGGGTGGGTAATAACCGCACACTGTGCCCCGCACACAGTAGGTGATTTCATCCACGCACGCACGCACACAACATAAACATGTATCAATAACTCCATACCTCCCCGGGGGGCGGATAGGATCTAAGTCGTTAACACCACGACTACAGCCATCAGCACAGACAGCGTGCGGGACCTGGAGTCAGGACTACACCTTCCAAGCTGCATGAACCCCTGGGCTTTGGGAGTTCCCGCGGGAGACCCCGCTCCCGGGACGCAGAGCTCCCCAATAACAACCGCACGCCTCCGACAATACCCACGTGCGGCGCATTTCCTTTAAGATTTAAAGAGATAGCGCCCTCCCGGCCCGCACTCTCCCGGAAGCTGTCGGGCCCCGCACGCACGTGGTTCCGCGCCCGGCGCCGTGACCCCAAAGAACGGAGGGGGCCCGAAATAAGGCTCCCTCCCCCCTCCGCATGCCCACCTGCCTCCTCTTAGGGTCCTCCCACAATCCCCGAAGTCACAAGAGGCCCACGAGGACTGGCATCCCGCGGCTCCGGGAGGGGAGGGCGAACGGGTCCAGCCCGGCAGACAAAGAGCCCCCGGGGGCAGTCCAGCCCACCAGCCGAGGGCCAGCGTGGGGAAGCGCGGTCGGAGGAGGGGGCGTGGCCAAGAAGCACCGGAGGGAAAGCATGTGGAGGTTTGACCTTCCCAAAGGCGCAGAGGCCCCAAGCCCGCCAAGGGCGGCAGGCGCCCCCCACGCCGAATCACGAGGGCAGAATGCGCCGGCCCTAACCTAGGCCTGTTCACCCTCGGCTCGAGCCACGGAGTCCTCCCGCGGGAGACTACGGGAACCCAGCAGGGGAGAACGACCTAAGCCCGCACTCACCTAGCCAGAGGCCCGGGGCGCGCTAGGGTGGCGACGGCAGCTCGCGGGAGGCCCGCCCTGCCCGTGAGGTGGCGCAGGGGGAGCGGGAAGAGCGGGGCGAACTCGGCCCCCCTACGGAGGAGCCAGCGAGCGGGCCTTAGTAGAGCTGCCATGTCTCCGTCCGGAGTAGTTCACTCCGGCAGGTTCGCAGAGGACAGGGGGAGCACGTGACCAAACGAGAGCCGGCGCGGCCGAGACCAACTGTTCACAGCCGGGGGGCGGGGCGCTGGGAGGGCGAGGAGGGAAGCCTGTCGAAACATGGGGTGGAGGCTAGAGGAGAGGCGTTCAGAAATCCTTCCTTCCGTGTCCCCTTTTTCCTGCTGGCTGGCTGAGGTTACGACGCGCGGCTCTTTTTGGTCGGAGCTACGATCCGTCCTCCCCTCTCCCTTACGGGCGTGTGAATGGTACGGTCGGAAGGGGTTGGCTCTTTCGAGGTGGCTGCTGGGGGCCGAACGGCCTGCCAACCCCGGGAAATCCGGTCGTGTCTGAGCGGGGGGGATCGCGGAGGGGGCGACCTTCTCTCCCTCTCCCCTTCCTCTACAAAATTTCCTCCCACCCGGAGTAATTGGGAGAGCATTCGGTAAACTTTGAGAGCCCAGTATCATGTGACCGCCCCTGTATTGGTGAGGTTCTCACGGCCTCATGTTTCCGGCTTGCCGCGGACGAAGAGAAGCCTGCCTGTGACCCTGAAGGGAGCGCCCCGTGACCTTCTGCCAGCCCCTCGCCCCCCCACCGCGGTTGACAGATTGGTAGGAGTCATCCGGCAGAGAAGGCCTCCTCGTGCCGGTGAGGACGCTGAGGCCGAGGGAGGTTAAGCGCATGCAGGCATCCAGTGGCAAAGGGGGATTGGAACCCTAGGTTTTGTGACTCCCGGTCCAGCCCTGGGCACCGCTATGCGTTCAAGAGTTTATGAAGCGCACCGGTGCCAGGCCCTGTGCTGAGATCCGCGGAGGAGGGGAACATCCCTGCCCTGGGGCATCCTAGGGCTCGAGCAGCGCTTGCCTCCGCCCTGACGTTTATGAAAGGGATGTCCACGCGTGTATTCACATGCACGTAGGGTGGTTTTGCGTGACTACACGTTTGCCGTCCCAGTGGGTGCGGGAAGGGGGGAATTTGGAAATCAGAATTTTTGTAAATGTTATTAAAGTTAAAAGGAAAGAGGTTCCTGGTGTCAGGGTCTGTGTCAGGAAGTTTTCTTTTTGGACATCATTGGGTCTGCCAGGAAAAGTCTTCTCCATTCGGTAACCATTAAGCATCTACTCTGGGCCAGGGGATGCAGAAAGTAGGCCCTGTCCTCAAGGGACTCCCAGTCTCTCTTTGTTGTTGCAGTCTGTCTGTGACCCCATTTGGAGTTTTCTTGGCAAAGGTATTGGAGGGGCCTACCTTTGCTTTCTCTACATAATCTATAGAAACTTCTGTAAATCAAATTGGAGGCAGCTACGTGGTAGTCTATAGAGTTTGGGCTCATCTTCTTGAGTTCTAATATGGCCTCAGACACTAGTTGTGTGATCCTGGGCAAGTCACTTAACCCTGTTTGCCTCAGTTTCCTCATCTGTAAAATGAACTGAAGGAAAAAAACCCCCAAATGGGATCACAAAGAGACTTAAAAACAAAAATTAAATTGGCTCAAATCCATCTCCCAGATTCCCTAGCAGAAAACCAATTCAAAAGTGGACTTTAATGAAACTTTTGTCCCACCGTATGTCCTTACGTTGGAAAATACAGTCACCAAAATCTAGACTGTTTCTGCAGAAGCTTCAAACTTGCCTGCTTGACTGATTTTAAAGTGAGGATAAAGTGATCAGCTAGGGTTTTGTTTTAGGTTTTGGGCCTTGGAGAAGAAGGAATGGGCAGGGGGGTGGAGGTGGGGGTGAGCAGCGAGAGAGTGGGATAAGAAATCCGAAACTCCAGGCTTAAGAACTAAGAGCCTTTCTGGGAGGATAGGTCAAAGCTTTTTTAAATGCCTTAGGAGAACTGCAAAGAGTGAACAGAGATTACATAGGTAAAATACTAGATGAATCAGGCAGTCACTAAACATCTATTAAGCACCTCCTGTGTGACAGGCTCAGTGCTAAGCACTAGGGATACAAAAGGGGGAAGAATGATTTTACCTGTCTGCAAGGACCTCACAGTCTAGTGGGGGAGACGCAGCAAACAAATGAGTACAAATAAGTTATATGCAGGATAAATAGCAAGTTAACAGAGGGAAGGTGCTAGAATTAAGAGAGGTTGGAAAAGGCTTCCTGTAGAAGATAAGGTTTTAGCTGGGAATTGAAGGAAGGAAATCAGCAGGCAGAGATGAGGAAGGAGAGGCTCAGGATAGAAGACCCAGAACCAACAGATGATTGAGTGTCTTGTTTTGTAGGACAGCCGGAAGGCCAGTGCCACTTTTTCATGTCAGGGAGTAGGGCGTAAGACTAGAAAGGTATAGGGTTAGTATGAAGGGCTTTGAATGACAGGATTTTTTTTTAAAATTTGATCCTGGAGAAAATAATAGGGAGCCACTAATTAGCTACCGTTCAGGAGAGGAAAATCACAGGACTAAACATTTAGACAGGACTAAAAATCCATTTATATTCTGTATTGTAGATTCGGAACTAGTCAAAAGGGAATGATAATTCACAGCAGCCAGCATTTATATGGCACATGTTGAGGCAGGACAGAATTCAGGTCTTTCTGAATTCTAAGGCCAGCACTCTGTTAACTTCACCATCTAGCTGCCTAGTTCATTGCCCTATTCTCACTCACAGCATTAAAGGAATGATCCAGAGGTCAAATATCTTGCTCAAGGTCATTCCTTGTTAGTCATTAGCAGAATCTGGACTAAAATCTAGGTTTCTAACTCAAAGTCCAATACTTTTTCCATTATTTCAAACTACATTTTGAAAGTGGAGAAGCAGTTGTTGAGGAAATTTTGTCCTCATTAAAGTGGTATAAGAAATAGAGAATTTGGTTAAGGGGAAACCAGGGAAGTATATATGACTTTAGATAGTAGTTGATGCTTAGGTTGCTGTCCAGCCTGATTTCTAAAGATTCATAAGATAATAGCTTTTCTGGGAAAAGTAGAGGGATATACTTGACCTTTTAATTGTTAATGAAAAGGAGAAAGATTTCTTTCTAGGGCAAGGATTGACCTAGAGATCCCTCTGTCATGGCAACATTTATTGTGGTACAACTATAAGCAAAGTAAATGGCCATTGATTGGAGAATGGCTAAATGTGGTATATGATTGTAATGAAATATTTCTCTACCATAAGAAAGGATGAATATGAAGAATTCAGAGAAGCACAATAAGAATAGAAACTGATACGGAATGAAGTAGATCAAGGAAAACAATATACAGTATTTATGAACAAGGACTTCTTGTTGTTTTTGTCCTTCATTCTCAAAGGGGACCATGATATCAGATGAAGTCATGACTTGCAGTTGACTTTGATTTGAGTGAGGGAGGGTTGTGCAAGGTCACTAGCCTTCCTTCTCCAGAGCCATCTGGGTCCAGGGGTCAGATATTCATCAGGATAACTGGAGTTGGCCCAGGATGCCATGTGGGGCCCAGGCCATTTTAGGCTAAGGTCTTACTAGATTCTCATTTTGAGTGAGAATCACCCATTCAATGAATAGGCTTCTTTAAGTAGATACTCAAGGGATGGCCCCTTTAATAATAGTTTAAAAAAAATAAAACTGGGAGGGCAAGACTCACAAGGTTCCTGGGTAAAAGAGAAAGTTACTGTTTAGTATTTATATTCACTCTGTGCTAGATGGGTGGGGATCTGTTATCCAATCCATGAGCTCTACAGTGAATTGGACTTAAGGCTTGGTTTTTGAGCAAGAAATCTAGCCAGAAACTCAAAGCAAAAAGGTAACTTTTGGTCATGGAAGTGTTCCTTCCCCTGGGTAGAGCACCCCAGGCAAGGACAGAGAAAATGATGAACTAATGAACAAGTACTACAACACTGGAAAAGGAATGACAATAATGAAACTGCCCAGTCATTATGATCCAGAAGCTTGGCCCAGGGGACAAGTTGAGAAAATCCACCTCCCTCCCTTTGCAGAGATGGGTGGGGAATGCTCCATGGACAGTCAAACTCTGTTGACCTCCTTGGGAGCAAGCTATGGTATGACTAATATCCACCGGAGTCCCTGCCTTGTAGGCTATCCTAGCTGTAAAACAAGAAGGTGTAATTTCCAAAAGAGATGAGTTTGGTAAACTGGATCTATACCACTTAACCATGACCTCCAACTCCCTGTGAACAGCAAGTTGGGGAAAGGTAGCAATTAGAGCCCACCTTCAGGTCAAAGCCCTGCATCATGGGTAGGAAGTCTTAGCTAGGGCCTTCCCCTGTTGTCCCACCATACAGGTGTAGGCAAATGAACAGATGAAATCTGAGCAGATGAGGAGTCCCTCAAGAGTGACTATCCAAGTAAATATGCCTACCTCTGCTAATAGGTGCTCAGCTCAGTAAGCACAGGTAGGTGCACTCTCATAAGGGGTTTTAGTTTTGGCTCCTGAAATACAATTGATCAAGAATTTAATGATTATAGGAATGCGAGCATTGGAGCAATAAAGGCCTTTCAGCCTTGTTCAAGGCTCAGGAATTACGTAAGTCCTCTGCCCCACTTGTATGTAAGGAGCCATTGGGCACAGTCAGATTGTACTGAACTCCAGTGGGTTCATCGTAAGACCCTGGTTTCCATGGGGTATTTGGGGGGACAGATCTAAAGGAAATGGCATCATGACCTCTTAGGAGTCGAAACTAATATCAGCATTTATGTCACTTTGCTATCGTGCATACGGACAAGTCAGACCTCTGACACTTCCTGGGGAGGGACCCTGGATGAGTCACTTAAACCCAATTGCCTAAAGAAAAAAATTGGAGCTCAGCAGCCATCAATCTGCCAAAAGTCTGTTTCCGGGGTGGACAGGGCCCAAATTAGGTTGTTGGGGGATTTTTTGTATTTTTTTTGTTTTAAATCTCCCAGTAAAAACAATTGTGTATATTTGCCCATTAAAGTAGACTAACTAGCAGTACATGAGCTTTTAGGGGAAGAGATGGATCCTTACCAGGTTATGAGGTGGGTACAACTGTTGGAGCCTGGCAGGGAGGAAATCACCTAAAAAAGAAAACTGTCGGAAAAATTTAATTGTCACGTGTTATCATTAAGAATGGGGATGGGGGGATGGTTCTTGGTGTCAGGAAGACTCGAGTTCATATTCCACCTTAAACACTAGCTATTATGGAGATTTTAATTGCCCAATCTGCAAGAAAAACCACTGAGACAGAGCTCTGAGTCAATGGTCCTCTCTAATGAAGTGGACCTCAGATCTTTCTCACAATCTGAGATGCCTTTGGTCCCTAGGATCTTGTTTTTATAGGGTTTGATACCCAAATATGCAAAAGAAGCATGGTAAAATATAGAATCTCAACCTTGCTTTTGGTAAACCTTGCTTTTGAGGGCCAAAAATGACATGAACCCGGAAGGGGGGTGGTGTAGAGGGAGTCACAGGTTGGTGAAGCATGAGGCATCTTCATTGACTAAGTGGTGATAAGATGGTCACCTACCTGATGTTGGACAGGAAAGAATGGTCCCAAGGTACAAAAATAAGCTGGGGGACTGTAGCAGATGCCCCTGCATCCCTACATGGCTCGGTGATGTGGTTGAAAGAAAAGAGTCACGGGAGGCGGGAAAAGATAGACCAGTTCCGTTTATTGATCTGAGGGTTCAGGTTTATATAGACAAGGTACTGCAAATCTACGTGACATTCTGCTATTCTGTCCCAGTGATTAAATCAATCAGAATGATTAAATCAGTCTTCTGATTAAATCAGACCATGAGCCTAGGAGCATCTATTTTACATATCCCTTGTTTTCTGTAATTCTGTTTGTCTCAGAGACAACAACATCTTGGGGGCATGGAGAGCCATTCCAGATGATAATGAGCAGTCTCAAAATCAGTTTTCCTGAAGGTCTATCCTGATCTTGTCAACCACATTCCACCCTGGCCCTCAAAAATTCCCCCTTTCTTTTGTTGTGACCAAAGATAGGTTTGAAAAGCTTACCCATGAGAGAAGGCACCTATGAATGGGTGGCCATACAGAGAAACAAAGGGATAGAGGTACTATAGATATGAGCCAATGAAACAGGGATGCAAAGGGATTTGTATTAGCAACATAATCCCAAATCATTTGCAGCTTCCTTGGAGTTGAGATTTCCCTTGGAGGCCTGATCTATAAATTGTATATAGAGGTATTATAATGGACGGAAGAACCTACAATCACATCTTAAGAGCAATCTTGTTTCAAAAACATCAATTTTGTTTCCCACCACCACAATAGTTTCCCTTAAAGTATCCATTAAATTGTATGTGAAGCCAATGCTTCCACAAAGCTTATAATGCCTAAAATAATGCAACATACATCTTTTCTGTCTTACTTTCAACATTAACTGATTCAAAGTTTGATCCAATACAGATACCAGCCTTCGCTTTTGATAGGCATTATAGCAAACCTGGGACACATAATTACAGATATAATACTAGTGTTAGCTATATGAAAACCAATGTATTCAGTGAATAGTACAATTAAAGCATGTCATTTCCCAATCACAAAAGCAAAAATTCTTATCTATATCAATTTGTTTCCCAAAAACCTTAAATCCATATGCTACCATAATTATCTATTTTCCCTCCTCATTTCACCACCTAACCCAAGGTGGATTATGTGCAAAAAGTCCATCTCTCTTCTCAATCAGTTCCTTCAGGTGCAGTGGTCAGCTGGAGGGTGCCCAGAAGCTGAATGAGTGTCATCATTGTCCTGTTGCTCCGATGATGGGTTCGTTGTGGTCTTGGCCTTTTTTCTTTCCTCTTTTCCTCTTCCTTATCTTCTCCAATATATGACAGAGGTCAGTATCTAGATCGTTTCTTTACCATTTCCTGTGGAAATAGAAACATACCCTCACCCCCATGTTAGCACAGGGCCTGTCTGTGTTGTTCCATTTCACCTTCACTTATTTTCCAATCAGTGAGGTGTGCTTTGCTCCCCTGAAATTGCTTTTGAGTGGGCATAAGCCCCTCTCTATCTGGTGTCAGGAAATTAATGGTATATAATACCGTGTCGACTCTTCTCCTTTTGCCTTCTCCCCCTTTCTTTTGTTTTTGGAGGAGAGTTTTTATGTCATGATTGTGACGTTCTACAATGGCTTGACCATTAGGATTATATGGGATGCCAGTTCTATGCTGTATTCTGTATGACAGACAGAACTTAATAAAGGCTTGACTAGTATAAGCTGGACTATTGTCTGTTTTTATAATTTGTGGAATACCTAGAATTGCAAAACACCTGAACAGATGATCAATAACAAGTTTTGTTGATTCCCCAGTCAGTGGGGTGGCAATAGTATAACCTGAGTTATGTGTCTATAGTCACATGGAGGTATTTATTCCTTCCAAATTCTGGGACATGTGTGACATCCATTTGCCATATTTCAAGAGGATTGCATCCTCAAGAATTGATGGATGTGTTGGATGGAGCTGGCAAAAATGGAATACAATGTGGACAAGACTTTACTACAATGCTTCTTGCTTGCACTCTAGTAATATGAAATTCACTTCGAAGCATGGAAGCTAACTGATGAAATTGGTTGTGAGAATGCTATGCTTCTAAAACTGTCAATGTGAGCAAGCTGTACACAAGCTATCTGCACAGGGCTATTCCTTGGCCTTCGCCTGGATACTAGGCCAGGCGGTACTCTCGCATGGGGCTCCTCCCCAGCCTTCACCTGGATAAGGCGGTATCCCTTACCCCCAGACTTAGCTTGGTTATACTTACCCTTTCCTGGGTCTTTGGATATCTCCAGCCCCTCCGGTGGGGGAGGGAAATAACTAGACAGAGCACCCGAGCTGGCAGCTGGACAGGCTTTAATATACTGCTGCTTGCACAACTTATAAAGTTGGCAAGCGAGCACTGTCTTCTCCTCGGGTTTGATCAAGGGAACACTGTATCCCTGACCCATGTCTTCCTCCTCCCAGGCTAGTCCTGAGGCTGTCTAGTTCCTCTCCTCAAAAGAGGAGGCCAAGCGGATTTCCTAGCGTCAACCCCATGTTGGGTGCCAGCTGCCAAGAGCGCCAGCTATCCTGAGGGAAACTTCGGAGGGAACCAGCTACTAGATGGTTCGATTAGTCTTTCACCCCTATACCCAGGTCGGACGACCAATTTGCACATCAGGACCACTACGGACCTCCAGAGTTTCCTCTGGCTTCACTCTGCCCAGGCATAGTTCACCATCTTTTAGTTTCAACAATTCAAATTAGAAATTGGTTTCTCTAACATTGTTTCTGGATTGCAGGGGTTGCTCAATTTTTACAGGACTGTAACACTTTAGAAACACAACAGTAACACAGATAGTGAAGCTTAGGTGTCTTTAATTACATTTCCAAACTATCACATATAAATGTTATTAGATGACTGGGCTTACTAAATATAGGGGCTGGCTGGCTTGTGATCTCATTGCTGTGACCCAACCCCTACCCTCAGAAAGGGCAAATTAAATTCCCTATTATTCTTTAGCATTCTCTTCCCTTGATCTAATCTGGGATGATGAGAGTTACAATTGACTGTAGTCCTAGCTGGTTGATGAGTTGGGACTGCAGGGCAAAAAAAATCTTAATGATTCTAATATTAACTCGAGTAAATTTTACTTCCGTATCCACTCCTTAAGAACTTCTTTGAAAGAGAGGGCTTTTGAATCTATCAGCTGAAGTGAGGGAGACTTCTGGACAACTATGCAGTGGCACCAAGTCCCCTCCATTATACTGGAGAGTTCAAAAGCTTTATCTCTGAGGTATCTTTCAGATCTATGCATTTTTCCAATTTGCCTTACTGCCAAATAATAACCTGTTTTAAACATCCAATTAGGAGTGACATGTTTCAGTTAAAATATGACCAGATCACTACTTTCTGGTTATTTCCCATTATACAAAAACTTCTTTTAGGTGAGGCATGAGATAATTAAAATGCTAGTCAACCTGCTTCTGATAAGAGGAAAAAACTTCCCTGATTTCTTCTTGTCTTTCTCTCCACCTTCCCAACCTGGCCAGGGTTAGAAGGTGGAAAGAGAGAGAGAGTTTTACAACTTTCCAAAACTCTTATGCTTTCCTGAAACTGCCTTTAGCAATAAGGTTAGTTTCTCTTTCTTTCTCCCATACTCCTCCCTGATGCTGCAGTCATCAGAGAGAAGGGACAAGGGAAAGAGAAAACATGGGATAGAGATTAACACACACACACACAGAGAACATGGATACAGAATACATATTCAGACAATGAGAAAGAATTCAAAAAACCAAGAAAAGTTTTGTCAAAAATTAGACCTATGGCTTGATTTCTTTTACTTTGTTCCAAACATGCTTTGTGAAATTCAAATTTCCACATTAAGTAATCTCCTTCAAGAATGACTTTATCTAAATTACGCCAATCCATGGGGCATAGGGCTGTCTGAGAAATGCTGTCTAGAAGAGACTGAATGTAAGGATTACTTGGTCCATAATTGATTGCCCCTTGCTTTAATTCCTGTAAAAATTTAAAATCCAGAGGGGTGAATTCTCTTGCAACTCCTGTGTTACTGGGATCTAGGGTTTCTGGAGGAGTATAGAATGGCAGAGGTTCTATGGGAGCTGAGGATTCCAGGAGTGCTGAGCCTCTGACCAGGAATCCACCTCTTCTTCCCCTTCCTCTTTCTCCGCAACCGCCTCTACCTCAGTGTTTCTGCTCTTAAAAAGTATCTGACCCATTGCTAACTTTACTTTTGCTATTTAACTATCAGTACTGATTTCTTATACGCAGAATCTGCCTTTTGATTCTGTTAACACAGTAAGCTCTCCCCATAAGCCTGTAAGTGCTGAGATTTTATTGTGCCTGCATGAACCTCGAATGAAGTGAAATGCCCCTGCCGGGTTTCTTTGAGGCCTCCCCTTACCTTTGTTGTCTTCTCACAACGTGAAATTTCTGAATTCCTTTCCAAGGGGGCCACTCACCAAAAGACGAGTCCTTTTCCTGGATCAGGTCCCTGGTCCCTGTTTGGGCACCAGATGTAGCAGATGCCCCTGCATCGCTACATGGCTCGGTGATGTGGTTGAAAGAAAAGAGACCCGGGAGGCGGGAAAAGATAGACCAGTTCTGTTTAGTAATCTGAGGGTTCAGGTTTATATAGACAAGGTACTGCAAGTCTACGTGACATTCTGCTATTGTCCCAGTGATTAAATCAATCAGGATGATTAAATCAGTCTTCTGATTAAATCAGACCATAAGCCTAGGAGCATCTATCTTACATATCCCTTGTTTTCTGTAATTCTGTTTGTCTCACAGAGACAACAACATCTTGGGGGCATGGAGAGCCATTCCAGATGATAATGAGCACAATCTCAAAGATCAGTTTTCCTGAAGGTCTATCCTGATCTTGTCAACTGCACTCCACCCTGGCCCTCAACAGGGGACTTTATAAAGAATCAAGGTATGCAACCCCTGCTGGGTCTGGACATGGAATTTTGAGTAAAACAGGATGGAGATATGTTTGTCAGCATTCTTGTGGTTGTGCAAGTGAGCTTCACACTAGTACAAATACTAAATGGTAATTGTTTCTCTTTTACACAGGAACCCTGAGGGTCTTGCCCTCCCAGTTTGATTTTTTTTTTTATTATTAAAGGGGCCATCCCTTGAGTAACTACTTAAAGAATTCTATTCATTGAATGGGTATATGTCACTCATAGTGAGAATCTGATAAGACCTTAATCTAAAATGGCCAGAGTCTCCCATTGCTTCCTGGGCCATCTCCAGCCATCCTGATGAATATCAGGCCACTGGACCCAGAGGGCTCAGGAGAAGAAAGTGAAGTTGGTGACCTTGCACAGCCCTCCCTCACTCAAACCAAAATCAAAATCCAAGTCATGTCATCGTCTTGATGTCATGGTCCTCTTCTAGAACAAAGGACAAATACAACCTGAGCTTTGTGACTGGGAAGCACGTAGTGCACATTACGTTAAAGTGTGAAGACCATTGTAAAGAACCTATAAGAACTCTAATTATCCCTATATGATTTTTGTAAAATCTCAAACTGATTAATACTGATTGGAATAGAGTAGCATCATTTCTCACACTGTCTTTATTTCTCACACTGTCTTTCCATGCCTCAATTTCCTTATCTGTAAAATGAGGGAATTGAACTTGATTGCCAAGTTTCTTCTAGCTCTAACTGAAGGTCTGACCCAGATTAGTTTTCTAGTAATTTAGTTCTGACCCTAGAACAAAATGAAACATTTCAGCAGTTACCAAAAGTCATATGGAAACCTATCTGGGTATAGTAACTTAGAGGTCCCCTAAGGGTATTAACTCCATCTAGGTGGATCTTTTTATGTCTTTTGATGACCAAAAAGCAACTTCACCATGGCCTTAGGCTATATTAACTGCGAAGTCTTAGAGACAGCTTCTTTGTTTAAAAAAAGAACTAGTCTAGCCTACATGACAGGGGCTGGGAACCCTGATATATATAGACATTACCATTCACCTTGCACACAGTTGTATATGGGGACTGTCAGTGCCCATCTGAAATATCAAAAGCCTGGTGGACCGAACCGCAAGATCGACCCCTTTGTTGTTTGTTGTTCTCAAAGAGGATCAAGACATTAGGGAGATGATGCCATGGCATGCAGGTAAATTGGATTTAAGTGAGGGAGAACTGTGCAAAGTCACTAGCCTCGCTCCCCTCCCCCTCCTGCAGCCATCTGGGTCTGGAGATGGCCCTGGATGCAGTGGGGGACCTTAGCTTTTTTAAGTTAAGGTCTTTAACAGGTCTCATGAGGTTCGACTGACGCAGTGCCCATTCAGTGATTAAGACTAGATAAGAAAGAATGGGAGAGTTTGGGGAATGATTCCATTGCCGCTCTGGATGTGAGGGCCATGATGAAATGATGTCATGTTGGGCTGGGCAAATCCCTCTAAGGGCAGGATAACTATTTTTACCCAGTGGATTAATAGGAAAAAACAGCACCCTCTGAACGACCAATAGGGCCTAATCCTGAAATAACTTCTTTGTCATATGCCTGCCTACCAGAAGCAGGTGTCCTACCTCACAGAAAGCTATGCCTGTAATGAATCAGTGCCAGCCCTAGTAAGGAGAGGGCTAATCAGTTTGGCAGTTTCTGAGATGCAGATTCCAGGAAGACTTACCCAATAAAGAGGGACATAGGGGCTTTTGTACATAGCCCCAACTAATTCTCTCTAGCTTTTGTTATTCCAACTACTGCATGGAAAGACCCCCAAAGTCCCTGCCCCCTCAGGTGGCTCTGTAGATAATGGAAAAACAACCAAAGTTCCCCTAGACAATCTTCTTTCCTGTGAAATGGCTCAGACAACTCCTCAGAAAGAGTTCCTCTGATCTCCACCAAATTAAAAACACCTCAAATCCATGTGAAGGATTTATGGAAGGACAAACCCGCAGGAGAAAAAGGCATGGCTGGATTGCTAATAATCTGCTCCAAGACTGGGTCTCACATTTCCAAAGTCATGATTCACTAAAATATTAATTCATACCATGATATGTTCTTTTATCATGGATCACTGCCTAAAAATAAGATGTGTTTTATTATCATTTGTCTTATATTATCATCAAAACTTAGCATTTGATGAACATTTTACAATTTAGAAAATAGATATTAAAATTTTGTAACTTCAAAACTTAGAAAATCCTTGGTCCAATATACTTGGGCTACAATATCACACTTTGCCAGTAGGTGCTGCCATCTAACACATGATAAATTTCAGCTTGAAAATTCCTTCTGGTAAATGTGAAACAAGTTAGTTCTCTCTTAATTACTTCATTATATTTTTAACTTCATTGATCAGATTTTACTTAGACTCAAAACTCTATGAAAATCAATCACTTGATGCACCTTTACACTTTTTTCTGGGATAGAAAATCCAAGTTCTGTTTAGGTTTATTCCTAGGTTCCATCCTCCATGCTGTTAAAAATCCTCTTCCCTTCCCCCCTCTAAATTCTCCACATTCCTCTTCAACTCTTGGAGGTTATAAATGGTTATCAGATTCTCACAAAACTTGAACCAATGATGAAGATAATTGTGTTACTCAATAATGTCATTGTTCGTGGAACTTTTGTTTGCTATTGAATTTACTCACAATAAGTAGGGGTTTGTGGAGTTACCTTTTTTGAGTATCTCTACACTGGATGCTAATAATTGACAGACAAATTGAGAATCTCGAATAGTGAAACGTGGAGCCAGGGATTATACTTTCTTGGATCCTCAGGGTCAAAATCAGGGAGTACATTTTAGCAGCATACAGTCTTCTTTTCTGCCATTTGATCTTTTGACTGCGCCTGAGATCTCTGAATTCTCTCTTCTTCTTTAAGGTTGGAAAATTGAGACCAGTAGGGTTTCACTTTTCTTGTAATCTTGCTCTGTGTTTTCTAAAGGCTAAACTAAAAAGACCAATGATCTGCTCTCATGAGAGCAGAATCCCTCTGTGTGGTTTTTGTATCAGATACTTCTGAGATTCCTTGTGTCACCAAGGGCCAATACCACAAAGACAATTGATCCTTCTATCCAAGACCAATTCAAACATTCCAATTAGCTTGTGCTGTCATTACTAACGCTACAGAAAAGATTTTTGCCTTTATTCTGAGCCAATAACAGCTGTCATCATCTTCTGCAAAGGACATTCTCTTTTAAATCAGAAATTTATCAAAATCATCAGGGATTTATTTTTAACTTCAAGATTACTAAGTGAAAGATCTCCAGCACTGTTCAAGGAAGACAATGGAAATGAATCTTACTTTAGTCTTCCCCAAGAACTCCCCCTTTTACCTAAGAACAAGTCATGTCCCATCCAGGAAATCAAAGATTAGAGATGAGAATCCACAACTATTTTTTTTGCTTTTTCGTATTCTCCTAAAACTTTCCTACGTGCTCTCCCCATCAAAACCACAGGAACAAGGGGAAGAATTAAATGTCTTAGGTGTCTCTCTGTTTTGCACAACAAAGCTATAATAAATTTTAAACACTGAATTGAATGTTTGTCAGATTATGGAGGAAGTCTGTTTGATGAATCACTACCTTGTTCCAAATGCGACTATATTTTTCATATCCAGGTTAAACTCCTTAGATTATTTTTAAAAATTTGTATGCATATCCCCATGATTCTCTTAACAAAAGGAGAGTTAATGTTTTTTTTAATATGCTCATTATTGTGACACCTTACAGTAATGTCTATTAATCAAGTTACTTTTTTTTCATAAGCTTGAAAATTTGTAAGGCAGTAGCATGGTCTTTTAATAAAAGAAAATAAGTGCCAGAATTGGAAACTTGGTCCTGATATTTTCCCAAGGTTTCAGTGTGTGAACACTGGAAATTTAAATGTTTCTCATAGGGCAGATAATGTCTGGATAAATCAGTTGAGGAGCAGTTGCACATAAGTGGCATTTCAGTTTGTAGCACAAGTGGTCCCTCTAACCTAGAAAGGAAATGGTTATATTTGTTGTGATGGCCAAAAATAAATTTTAATACGTATTCACAGTGTGACCATGTTTAATTTCTAGAATGTGTGGTGTGTTTCTTATATTTCAAAATTACAGACCATCATTAACTTCCCTGTTGCTTTGTATGTAATAAAAAACAATTTTTTACAGGAACTAGAAAGATGTTTAACACAGCATAATGTAGCAGAAAAGATACTACTGCCCTATGACTTGGGAGTGCTGGATTCTAATCTCAGCCTCGCTACAAATTCCTTTGCAATATTACATTTCACTTCACTTTTCTGGAAACTGAAAACTCACCTGACTTTTCCTCAGTTGAAAAATAGGGGATATAGCAATCAGATAGTTCTTCCATCTCTGAAATACTAATAAATCCTTGTTGAATGAATTGAGTAAAATGATTTTTTATTCTGATTATTTCTAGCCAGCAGGCAATGACTTGATGATCTTTCCATCAAAACTTCTATATTAATATAAAAATGACAAAATTCTTTCTTTCCAAAATCAACAAATTTAAAGTAGTTTAAGTGTCAGAGAGTAAGTTTGTGTTGTTAACATTTTAATGCCTCAATATCATCTCCACATTTTACTGCCTCTTGTTGTTTTTCTGTCATTTCAGTTATGTCCAACTCTTAATAATCCCATTTGGGGTTTTCTTGACAAAGATACTAGAGTGGTTTGCCATTTTATTTTCCAGCTCATTTTACAGATGAGGAAATGGAGGCAAACAGAGTTAAGTGACACATAGCTAAGTGTCTGAGGACATATTTGAACTCAGGAAGATGAGTCTTTCTGACCCCAGGCCTGGCACTCTATTCCCTGTACCACCTAGCTGCCATACTGCTTCCTTAGTGACTTAAGCATGACTTTTCTATATTAAGTTAGTGGAAGGAGTTCTCCATGCAGATAAAAAACCACTTATCCCATTATAGTATAATTTTAAATAACTCAACCCAGTAACTCTTCTACAATTTCAGTTTATTTTTTGGAGGAAAATTTTAACATGTTCTACTTAAATTTTGCAAAGATACATGAAAAAATGTGTTGTAATAAATCCCAAAGATATGTTTTGAATATAGGTAAGATCTCCAGTCTTTTGAGGTATAATGCTTTAAATATATACTTTCTTTAAATGTTACTTGGTAATAATTATTATATTATTTACACTTTGAACTCTTAAATATATGATTTTCTTTCATTTGTTTTGCCATCATGGCCACTATATTTATCCTTACAATTTTAAAAGGACCTTAGGAGTCACCTGGTTCAACCTCTACCCAGTGATGACCTATGCCATAGGGACGATCCATGTTTAACTGACCTCATGCTCTTCAATCTCAACTCCAGTGACTTCCTCCCCAGCTTCCATTTTAGCTATATCCTAATTGGACCAAAGCTTGTAGCTCATCATTTCTTAACACTCCTCCACCTTCTCTATCTAGAATTCTAAAATGCCTTTCTCGTAGTCTCCCATTCCTCCCATTCCCTAACTTCTTCTCAATTAACTCAACTCTATTGTTGCTTCTGGTCCCTCTACCCATCTTTTTTTTTTTTAATAAAAATTTATTTAACTTTTTACATTCATTTTCACAAAATTTTGGGTTCCAAATTTTCTCCCCTTTTATCCAATACACCCCCCACCCCAATACACCGAGCAATCTAATTTTCCCTATCACCAATCTGCCCTCTCTTCTGTCATCCCTCCCTTCTCTTGTCCCCATCTTCTCTTTTGTCCTGTAGGGCCAGATGACTTTCTATTCCCCATTAACTGTATTTCTTATTTCCTAGTAGCAACAACAATACTCAACAGTTGTTCCTAAAACGTTGAGTTCCAAATTCTCCCCATCCCTCCCTCCCTACCCATTCCCTTTGGGAAGGCAGACAATTCAATATAGGCCATATCTGTGTAGTTTTGCAAATGACTTCGATAATAGTCGTGTTGTGTAAGACTAACTGTATTTCCCTCCATCCTATCCTGCCCCCCATTGTTTCTATTCTGTCTTTTGATCCTGTCCCTCCCCAAGAGTGTTGACTTCAAATAGCTCCCTCCTCCCATTGCCCTCCCTTCCATCATCCCCCCCCCCTTGCTTATCTCCTTCTCCCCCACTTTCCTGTATTGTAAGATAGGCTTTCATACCAAAATGAGTGTGCATTTTATTCCTTCCTTTAGTCGAATGTGATGAGGGTAAACTTCTTGTTTTTTTCTCAGCTCTCCTCTTTTTCCCTCCACTAAAAATCTCCTGCTTGCCTCTTGAATGAGATATAATTTACCCCATTCCATTTCACCCTCTTTCCTCCCACTACATTTCTCTCTCACCATTTACCTTAATTTCTTTTGAGATATGGTCCCATCCTATTCAATTCACTCTGTGCTCTCTGTCTCTGTATGTGCATGCATGTGTGTATGTGTGTGTATGTGCATGCGTGTACATGTGTGTGTGTGCATGTCTGTATGTGGTCCCACCAACTACCCAGATACTGAAAAATTTTAAGAGTTACAAATATTGTCTTTCCATGTAGGAATGTAAACAGTTCACTTTTGGTAAGTCCCTTATGACTTCTCTTTGCTGTTTACTTTTTCATGCTTCTTCTCATTCTTGTGTTTGAAAGTCAAATTTTCTTTTCAGCTCTGGTCTTTTCATCAAGAATGCTTGAAAGTCCTCTGTTTTGTTGAAAGACCATATTTTCCCCTGAAGTATTATACTCAGTTTTGCTGGGTAGGTGATTCTTGGTTTGAGTCCTAGTTCCTTTGACTTCTGGAATATCCTATTCCATGCCCTTCGATCCCTTAATGTAGAAGCTGCTAGATCTTGTGTTATCCTGATTGTATTTCCACAATACTGGAATTGTTTCTTTCTAGCTGCTTGCAAGATTTTCTCCTTGAGCTGGGAGTTCTGAAATTTGGCCACAATGTTCCTAGGAGTTTCTCTTTTTGGATCTCTTTCAGGTGGTGATCGATGGATTCTTTCAATACTTATTTTGCCCTCTGGTAGAATGTCAGGGCAGTTTTCCTTGATAATTTCCTGAAAGATGATGTCTAGGCTCTTTTTTTGATCATGAGTTTCAGGTAGTCCCATAATTTTTAAATTTTCTCTCCTGGATCTATTTTCCAGGTCAGTTGTTTTTCCAATGAGATATTTCACATTCTCTTCCATTTTTTCATTCTTTTGGTTTTGTTTGGTGATTTCTTGGTTTCTCAGAAAGTCATTAGACTCCATCTGTTCCATTCTTATTTTGAGAGAACTATTCTCTTCAGTGAGCTTTTGAACCTCTTTTTCCATTTGGCTAATTCTGCTTTTGAAAGCATTCTTCTCCTCATTGGCTTTTTGAACCTGTTTTGCCAATTGAGTGAGCCTATTTTTCAAGGTGTTATTTTCTTCAGCATTTTTTTGGGTCTCCTTTACCAAGGTATTGACCTGTTTTTCATGCTTTTCTTGCATCTCTCTCATTTCTCTTCCCAGTTTTTCCTCCACCTGTCTAACTTGATTTTCAAAGTCCTTTTTGAGCTCTTCCATGGCCTGAGCCCACCGGACATCCACCTGGGATGTCTGGGATCCAGAGGCCCCGCCCTCCACATCTTTCCCTGATGGTAAAAATAGTTCCTCGTCATCAGAATTGAAAGGCGGGAACATCTGTACCCCCTCAAAGTAGCTTTCTATAGTCTTATTTTTCTTCCCTTTTCTGGGCATTTTCCCAGCCAGTTACTTGACTTCTGAGATTCCTGTCCACCCCCGCCTAGATCTGCCCAGCTAGTGCTTGGGGTCTGAGATTCAAATGGGCTTTCCCCGGCAGGCGTGGCTCCTATTCAATGTGAGCTTAAGTTCTGGTGCTGGGGTGGGGGCAGGGCCGTCTCCCAGGCTCAGTTCCCTCAGGGGGTTTATGCAGAGACCTTTGGTAATGGCCCTGAACTTCTGTCTGCTGCTTGGGGAGTTCCAGGCCACCGCTGCTGCCTCTGCCGCTCACTTCCTCCCGAGGGGGCCCAAGTCACGGAGACACCCTGCTCCTCTCTCAGCCAGCCCAGAAGTCTCTCTCACTGACCTATAGTGTCTGGGGGCGGAGAGACCTTCCCGGCCGCCGGAGGTTCCGTCCCTGAAGCCTGCTCGGATCTGCTTCTTTCCGGCCACGGGGCCAGGGCAGCACAGGGGTGGGCTCCGCTTTCCAGGGTGCGACGGACCCCTGGGGACCGCTCTCCAGGGCTCTCTGGAACAGAAATCTTTTCCACTGTGTTTCTGCGCACCTTGCAGTGCTCCAGAATTTGTGGGGAGTTCTTCTTGCAGGAAATAAATGGGCTGTGGGTTCAGTGCTAGCATACGTGAGTCTTTCTACTCCACCATCTTGGCTCCACCCCCCGGTATTTCTCCCTCTACCCATCTTTTAAAAAAAAGCAATATCGCTTCTAGGGCTTTATCCCCAAGATATCATAAAAATGGGAAAGGGTCCTACATGTACAAAAATATTTATAGCAGCACTCTTTGTGGTAGCCAAAAACTGGAAATCAAGGGAATGCCCATCAATTGGGGAATGGCTGAATAAATTATGGTATATGAATGTAATGGATTACTATTGTGCCATAAGAAATGATGAACAAGAAGACTTCAGAGAGGCCTGGAAGGACTTATATGATCTGATGCTGAGCGAAAGGAGCAGAACCAGGAGAACTTCGACCACAGTGTGCGAGAGTTTTTTCTGGTAGACCTGGAACTTAGTAATAACGCAAGAACTTAAAAAAAAGAATTCCCAATGGTTTTCTAAAGCAAAATGTCTTCCACACTCAGAGAAAGAACTATGGAATTCATTCACAGAATGTAGAAGATCATGTTTGTGTGTGTGTGTGTGTGTGTGTGTGTGTGTGTGTGTATTATGTTTTGATTTGTTATATGATTTCTTCCATTTATTTTAGTTCATCTACACATCATGACTATAGTGAAAACGTATTCAATAGGAAAGTATATGTAATCCTATATAGAATTGTATACTGTCATGGGGAGGGAAGGGGGTGGTGTAAAAATCTAAGTTTTATAGTAGTGATTGTAGAACATTAAAATAAATAAATAAAATAAATCTGCCCATTTTAGTCCTTCTTCCACCCTCTCCCCTCTGATAACAACTATTTCTTTCTGAAACCACTGAGACTATTGACTGTGTGCCAAGGCTGTTTGCCTGAAAAATCAGTTATGAGTTCAGCAAAGACTATCCAGCTGCTCAGTCACATATAACTAGCCTATCAACAATTACAAACTTTCTAGGCTAATCTTGAAATGAAACTTTGTTGCAAAGTTTTATCAGAGATAGACTCTTTTCTCTATGTGAACAAAAGGAAATGGTCTGAGATTTCATTACTGCTGCAAGACCATGCTGATGCCGTCACATGGACACTGGTGCCTATATCATATTGGTGGCTGGTGTAATGCCAGAAAATCTTTAGTTCTAGTGGAGTGTGCAGATCTAGGTGAAAGCCTAGAAATACCTGGGGGAAGGACTCTGGGCAGCTTTCATATCTTCTGTACTTTGTTCCAATCCTAGATCCCACTTGCTGTCCTAGAGTTGCCAATAAATGCTGTTTATTGGGCTGTTTTGTATTGGGTTTTGTTTTCATTTTTTAACTATGCAGAGATAGCATTTACCACATCTATATATTGGAAAGTATTTGTTATGAGAGGCAGCTAGTTTGTTTAGAGGGTAGTGTGGGTCCTGGAGTCAGGAAGACTCATATTCTTGAGTTCAAATCTGGTCTCAGACACTTACTAGCTGTATAACTTGGGCAAGTTGCTTAACCCTGTTTGTCTCAGTTTTCTTGTCTGTGAAATGAGCAGAAGAAAATGGAAAACCATGCAAGTATCTTTGCCAAGAAAACCTCAGATAAGGTCATGAAGAGTCAGACGTAACTAAAAAAGCAACTGAGCAATAAATACTTAACTGGACCTGGATTACTCTGTGAAAGCAAATGAATACCACAAGACTTCACAAAATTGTCCTTATATTTTATCATCAGTAGTAGGTTCTGCTCTTCCCTCGTTATTCATTGTCAGCAAATGTCCTGTAAGGGTACTCGGTGAGACTGTGGTCAGCTACTGGGTGTTGTTCTTGTAGTGTTGACTCAATCTGTCTAATGGGGTAGGAGATAGAGCTTGAAGTTCCAAACACTTGAGTTCACGTTATCCCAAGCCCTTATCGGCTGTGTGACTTTGGGCAAGTCACTCAACTTCTGTCTGCCTCATTTTCCTCATCTGTAAATTGGGAATGATAAGAGCATCTATCTCCTATGGTTGTTGTGAGGGTCAAGGAGGTCATAGAAATAATACTATTATAATTTATTATATATAAAATATATTATAAAATAATATATTGTATCAGTAAGCACCCCAACAAACATGGTTGTTAGATCTGCATTCATAAAAGAAAAGGCAGCTTTTGAAGGGTTAACAATCACTTTAATCAAGCACATGCATATCATTCACCTAGTTCCGGGGAGTTAGCACTCTAGACTTCTAAGAAAATAGAGAGAAATCAAAAGTCAACAGACATGGCTTCCTCTGCCTGACCATAATCAATACATCCATCACAATTCAACAGATAGGTCCAACTGTTTGACCATAATTACCAGAGAGGGAAGCACTGACATCTGGGTTCTCCTACAAAACAACTCTTCTAATCAAGCTTCCCACAATAGACACACCTATCAATGGGTAGGAAAGCTCTTCTTTAATCTCATTATTCAATTTGGAACTTATGGAAGTGATTGTTGAAAACTGAAAACAAATGAATTAATCAATTTGAGGGAAAAAAATCTCAAGAAGTATTCACTTTTGAGGACCTATTTTCCTATAAAATTAGAAAAAGATTTGAAATGTTACTTGAATGAGATTAAACAGTGTAAGTATATGATGAGGTGCCAGAAGCATATGATGATTTTGACCAGAAATCCTGAGGGTCTTCCCCTCCTAGAGTGATTTTAAAAATTTTTATTTTTATTTATGTATTTTGTAAGTTTTTGACTAGGTAAAGAAGCCATTCTCTGCCTCAAGTCTTACTAAGCCTTACTCACTGAATGGGCCTTGTCTCAGTCAAAATGAGACCTGCTAAAGATCTTAGCTTAAAAAGGCCAAGGTCCCCACAACATCCTGGGCCATCTCCAGTCATCCTGATCTATATGTGGCCACTGGACCCAGATGACTCTGTAGGAAAAAGTGAGGCTGGTGACTTTGAACAGCCCTCCCCCACTTAAATCCAGTTCTCCTGTATGTCATAGCATCACCTCTCCGTTGTCATGGTCCCCTTCTAGAACAAAGGACAAACAGTAGTAACCTCACATGGACTATTTGTGCCCAACCTGTGATAGAACGTTCTGAGCTCCTCTTGGTCTAATCAGTCACAGTCAGAAGCATTGTAATTTGCCTCTAATATGGTGATGTCATTTTGATTCTCTTTAAAAATGAAGGACAGCAACCAATCATGGTAGTAAAGGAATCAAGAAAAAATACCCTGACATTTACCGTGGACTTTTAGGAGTTTATTATCTCTATTCCAGTACAACTGTGCCTCTTTGCACAACCTTCTCTCACTTAAATCCAATTCACTTATATGTCATAGCATCCTCTTCTTGATGTCACACTCTTCTTTCAGAACAAAGACAAGCAATGATAACAAAACAGCCGTGTGATGATTCAGGTCTCCATGCCCATTCAGAGCTCTGTTTGCTTACCCTCCCTGAATTCCATAGTTTCTCTTCAGCTTGCCAGAAGTTTACACATTCCTCAACACCCAGTCAACATTTTCCCTCCATGAAATCTTTGGTGACTACACTCAATTAGCACTTAGTATTTCCTCTAATTATCTCATATATATATATATTTACTCCACTCTTTAAATCATAAAGTGCCCAAGGTTAGGGACCATGTCATTGACATTTCTGTCTTCTCCCCACCCTCTCCTAACTCCTAACTCAATGCTGGACACACTATAGATGCTCGTGTAATTGTTAATTAACATAGGGACCAGCAAATTGGATGCAGTAGAGAAACGAGCTTGCTTTGGGCTTGAAATACCACTTTGGAGAGAATTTTCAAGTTTGAGATTCAGTGGCGAATGAAATGGTGAAGTTCCCTTACCACTTTTGCTATTTTGGATATTTAACAAGATACTTCCTTTTTAGCAAACATCAAAATAATTGTTATTGTTGTTATGTGTTTTTGTTAACATTGATCTGCTTGATTTAAAACCCGTTCCTCATTTACTAATGACAAATTGATCTAAGAACATTCTATACCTAGAGCTTTGAATAGCTTTTTGAAAGACTTGCCTTTATAAAAGCTGCCAGTAGGCTATTGCTCTCCCTCCTCCCCTTTATTCATTTTCTAGAAATGTCCATGCTGGGACAACATTATTTATCCAGACTGAAAATACTTTCTAATTGTCTGTCAATGGAAAATTATGAAACTTGTTTGGAAACCAGTTGGTTGAGTTGTTTGTCCCCTTCCTATATATTCAGAGAAAAAGATGATGGTGCCATTACCCAGAGCCCCTAAGATCCGCCTCCTGCTTAGAAACTGTTTAGGTTTGATTGCATTGCATTATTGGATGCATCATTACTAGCTTAACCTCTCAAAGGTTTTTCAGCTGCTGTTTTATTTAGCTATACTGATTTCACTGCCTGCAGCGGCTCCAGGCAATGATTCCCCCAGCGGCATGAATGAGCTGCCCAGCATCACTGCAGAAATACATTATGGTTGATTTTGCCCAGGGAGTTTGGAAAGCTCTAAGGTCTTTGGAGATGGAGAATGTGTTTTTTCTTTGTTTTAGCTGGCAGTCAGAGCCTCTGGCATTTTAAAGTCCGAGTCATTAGTGTCCATTGGACTGATGTTAATATGTCTGAGTTTCAATCTCAGGACACTTTCCGGTTGTTTCTGCCACAACAATCTCTGCCATCCCAGTGCCTTCTAAGTCCCCTGTGAATTCAGGAAGCTTTGCAGTGCCAGCAGGAATCACCACAGAATTCAAACAAACCAGCTGCTACTTGATTTTCTCTCTATGCAGTAGAGGTTCAAAGTCATCCCTAATGAAGCCTTCAGGCAGATTAAAAGGTGGGGCTTCTGTTGGCATGTCTAAAATCAAGTTGAGAAAATGAGATCTTTTTTTAAAAGATCTTTATTTTTTAAGGGAAAGTTTTGCCTAAGAAATAAGTTACTGAACTCCTTGTAGAGTGGTAATGGTAGTGATGGGGGAGGTGGGAGCACATGATGTCAGATTTTTTTTTTTTATGTAGGGGTCAGTTTTTCTGAATTTCTTTCTTTGTCCATTTTTCTTTTTACTTTTTGTCATAAGAAATTACTTCTTGGGAGGGAGAGGAAGGGAGAGACACAAGGGAAATCTAAGTATTATAAAAACAAAAGACCTTAATAAAAATCTATCTTGAAGAAAGAAATCAGTGAAATGATTTGAAACACAATGTCAAAATACACATAGATGAGTATTAGAAAGTCTTGGCATGCTTATAGAATTTTCCCCTCATTTTAAAATTTAGGGGTTGATTCCAACAGGCTGGTAAACTTCTGGTGGGGTGGGGTGAGTTATATTCAGCAGTAAGATTTAATACTACAGGGTAGAGAGAAGAGGAGGAAGAAAGAAATGAGAACAGTCAGAATGCAAATTAAAATAAAACTCTTAATCAGTTGGATATGATCCAGAAGAGCTAGATGAACCAGATGACACTGGGAATGAATGAATACGTGGGATGGGAATGTTTCAGAGCAACAATGGAATGAGACCAGGATTTCTGATTCTCCCTCTTAGAGCAGCTAGACTGAGTTTCCTTCAGGGGTGTCCCGAGCTTCTAGCCTAGCTTCTTTTTGATGAGTTATCCCTGTCTACCTTCAGCTGCAAATACAACTCAGCATCTTTCCCCTCAGAGATTGAACAACTGTAGTTTAACTTGAAAGGGAAAGATGTCATATTGCTCCAAACCAAATCAAAAGGCAAAGCGTTTTAGTGGTTCTGGCCAAGTTAGACCTTTTGTTTAGTCATCAGGAAAACCAGGACTCTAAGGGGGTTGGGATTGTGCCAGGTTAATTATTCAAAGGAAATGCTTGGGATTGGACTAAGTATTATCTCATCAACATTCAAGACTCATGTTGGAGGTTAGCTAAGAAAACAGCGCAGATCAGAAGAAGGCAAGATAGAAATGGATCCCAGAAAATGGAAACAGACTTTCCTTCATTGCTCGATTCAGTCCTTGCTAGTGAGTCTTCCTTCATTAACATTTTACTGGCATATAAATGCCCCAAATATAATTCTATATCAAACTTGTGTAATAAGGGATGATTAGTGGAGCCCCCTGGATCTTCTGGAATGGGACACCTCCTATCAAAGTCAAAATACAATCCACATTATACGTTACTTTTTTTTTGATACTTCATGCATATTTATTGAATAAAATAGTAATAATAACTGACAATGTTTTTTTGTTTTTCACATACATGGTCTGATATAAGATAGTGTCTATGAAATAAGAAACCACTAGAAAAGTAGCAGCTACTATTATTATTGCAAACAATAAAAATAATTATTTTTAACTATTTTATTTGTTTTCAGTGTTTTATAATTTATACTTTATTTTTTTCAGTAAGACTGGCACATCTGGTATGAGGGCTGCCTATTCACTTTTGGGGTTCATCTGACTCACCCAACTCTCACCTGTGACTCCAAGAAGTTATACTATGCGCAGCAGCTATACCCCAGTAAAATCATCTCAGCAATTGGGCTAAGGTAGAAGGTAGTGGTTAACTGGTTCTTGAAGGAGGACAAAGATTTTAAGAGGTGGAGGTGAAGATAGAGTACATTCTGGGCATAACATTCAATCAGTATAATGTCATGGGAGATGAAATTCTGTGTATCAAGAGCATTAAAGGCCAGTTTTCCATAGTATGCATGGAGAAAAGACATATGAAGCGCTAGAAAGCTTTAAATGCCAAACAGAGGAGTTTATATTTACTCCTACAGGTAATAGTAAGCCATTGAATCTTTTTCCTCAGAAGAGTCAGACCTGTCCTTTAGCAAAATCACTTTGGCAACTGAGTAGAAGGTAGATTCAAGTGGTAAGACATTTGAGTCAGGGAAGTCAGTTAGGAGACAGTCCTGGCAAGAAGGTCATGAGGGCTTCAAGGAGGCTGTGGTTATATGGGTGATGAGAAGGGTTCATATATGGGGGGCAGCTAGGTGGTACAGTGGATAGAGTGCCAGGCTTAGAGTTAGGAATATCTGAGTTAAAATCTGGCCTCAGATACTTTTTGGTTGTATGACCTTGGGCAAGTCACTTAACCTGGTTTGCCTCAGTTTCCTCATCTAGAAAATGAGCTGGAGAAGGAAATGGCAAACCACTCCAGTATCTTTGCCAAGATATTGTGGAGATAGAAATGACAAGATTTGGAGACTGAGTGGATAAGTATCGTAAGTGAAAGAAGTTGAGGATGACACTGAGGGGCCTAGTACCTTTCATCTTTTTTCCTAGGCTTGATTTCCAAGCCTTTTCCCATCACCATGATCTTCCTCTACATCATCCTATCTCCCCTGCCTAACTTTGGCCTGGATCCCATATTTGGAATTGGGTTTTATGCATGAATGGTGTGTCCAAGGCTGGGTAAAAACAGGGAGGATTGCTTCTCAAGACTTCTTACTCTCAGTGTCTAGCCCACCACAGTGCCAACACAATGGTGTAAGAAAGCAGCGTGGTGAGGACACCATTATGGTAAAACAATGTTGCCTCAGGAATAGAAACTGCCTGCCTACTACTCCCCATTGTAGTGTGTTCTCTGACCTTTCTGTGCTCACTTCCTGGTTCTGGACCCTGCCCTGAGCTCCTTTCTCACATCCTGACCACACCCATGGATATGCTCACTCCACAGACTCATCCCAACACCCTATTTACTCTCTTGCATTGCAGTTGGGACCATGTTCTCTATACTCAGGGGTGTTCTTTTTCTCCATGTCTATTAATTGCCCAGGCAGCTAGATAATACAATTAACAGAATGCTAGGGCATGAATGAGTCAAGAAAGTCAGGAAGTTTGAACCTCAGTTCGAATTTGATCTCAGATATTTTGTAGCTGTGTGACCCTGGACAAGTCACTTTACCCTGTCTATCTCAATTTCCTCAACTTAAAATGGTGATAAAAATAGCACCTACCTCCCAGGTTTGATAATGCGAATCAAATGAGGTAGTATTTGTAAAGTGCTCAGCACAGGGGCTAATTTCCTTCTTTCTGTCCCCATCACCCTTGCTTTAAAAGGGTGATGATTTGACACCAAGATGTCTGAGTAATTGTCTAAACCAGAGATTTTTAGCCTTTTGGAGGCCATGGCTCTCTATGGACAGATGCCTTCTCAGAATAATATTTCTAAATACATAAAACAAAATATATAGGTTTAGAAAGGAAACAAATCAAAATGAAAATGTAATTTTTTTTCCCATTCAAACTCATGAACCCCCAGGAAATATCTCCACAGTCCCTTGGGGGTCCTTGGATTCCAAGTATCTCTGATCTAGAATAGCATAGTAACAGTGTTCTGGGAAGTCTGCTTGATTTTCATTTTCCTTCAACATGATTCTCTTAGACTCAGTTCCATTCCTTTCAGACCTCTTGAGCTGACCTGAAGGCTCAGTGAGAATGCTGAACAAATGTATCACGTTTGTAAACTCCGCTGGGATCCCAAGAAAAGAAGAAATGCTCCTTGGATTTGATCACCTCCCAGCTGGAGCCTGCAGGGTTGGGGGGAAAACAAGCCTCTGGGTAATGGCTGGGTGGTGATGAATGCTCTCTTTTGTCTTCAGATACTAATAGTTCTAGATTCAAAATCTTTTCTCTCTTTGACTGGACCCAGGTATAATAAAACAAAAAACTTACAGCATATAATTTGGCATTTTACTGGTATGTGAGGCTTACAAAAATTTTGCTCTCCCTGACAAGGCTCAGCGAATTCTATCAAAATAAATCTCCAAAGGAAAAAAGCCCTCTTTTTAAGTCTATGAGAAGCCTTTTCAGGAACAAAAATAACACTTAAAACTGATATTTTGTATATCTTCTTTTTCATCTCCTCTGTAAAAGAAATTCTGCCCTTTCTGAAAAAACATAAAATACATGGGGGAAAAATGTCAGGAAAAAAATGTCAAATTTTTCATCGGCTATAAAGAGCATGGAAATTTTCTCCAACCCTTTACGTTGAATTTCAAAGATCTTTGGGCATACTCAGTTCCAGAATTTAGACCTGTGATTTTGCTTGTCCATATGTCTCCCTAGCACAACAGATTTGTCTTACTGTATTCTCTTAAAAGTCTCTATGATCATTTTCCTAAAAGAATTTACAGATACACCAATGAATGCCCTTATGACTTGGATCAGATGGCCACTTTTTTTTGGTAGTAGTGACAGACGGCGTAGGTTGTTGTCCTTCATGCTTGAAGAGAGGATCAAAATGACATCCCTGTTTCGGGGTCAAGGTACAGTGTGTCCAACTGTGGCTGATCAAGCCAATACAGTCTTGGAAGGCTCTACCACAGGTTGGGCACAGATTAGTGTACATGCACATTTGGAGTAGAGATGTCTCTGAATTTGCGCCTCTCACATTTATTTGGAGCTACTGCGATTCTGCTTTATTCACAGAGTACAGCAACCTTCTTTGATGCAGTCATGCCATGCTGGACGATCTTGTGCCAGTATCTCTCATGTCTCACAGTTTGTTTCCGAGTTGTTCAGAGAGACCTTGAGAGTGTTCTTGTATCATTTCTTTTGACCTCCTTGTGAGCGTTTGCTTTGTGTGACTTCTCTATAAAATAGTCTTTTAGGCAAATGTACGTTTGGCATTTGAACAGTGTGGTCAGTCTATCAGAACTGCACTCTCTGCAGCAGATTTTGAATTCTTGAGCTAAAGTTCAAGAAAGGACCTCAGTATCTAGATTCTTGTCTCGCGAGGTGATCTTCAGAATCTTCCTAAGACAATTTAAACAGAAGTGATTCAGTTTCTTGGCATGGTGCTGGTATACTTTCCAGATTTCACAGGCATACAAAAATGAAATCAACACAATGGCTCTGCAGAGTTTCAGTTTGGTAGGCAGTCTAATACCTCTTCTCTCTCACAATTTCCCTTGGAGCCTCTCAAGCACTGAGTTAGCTCTGGCATCAACCTCAGACAAATACAAGTCAAATAACATCAAACACCATGTCTGTCCATAATTGAGTGCTAAATTGATCTGTGCATAAGGGCTGCCAGAATTTGAAATAAAGGGAAATCTCTGAGGGTTGGAATAATTAGGGAAGGCTTCACAGAGATTGGACCATGAAGGAAAGGTAGGTTTTGAATGAGAGGAGAATGAGGAGAGGATTATGGGAGGGGAGAGGAAGGGAAGGAAGAGGAAGGGAAAGAAGTACAGAAGAGGTAAGGGTGAGGGAGGGGAGGGATGAAATAAAAGGGAAAAGGAGGAAACACTACAGAAACACTTCTATCTCCATGATTCCATGACCTATGATCTTCAAATAACATTCCGGAAGTTTAAAAAAACATAATTAAAAGCACAGAGATGAGAATGAACAATCATGTATGAGAACAGTAAGGACCCTGGACCATTCAGATTAGAAGGCATGACTTGAATAAGAGTGGAAAATTAAATAGGTAAGGTTGTGGAGGGCCATGAAAGTCAAGTAGAGAACTCAAGATTTGATGTACTAAGACAGGAGTCCCCAAATAGTATATTGAGATGTTCAGCTGATCTTGAAACCTTACCTGGTAGCTCTATTTTCAAGCCATTTGTGACTGCCATACGTTTTCCAATTAATCCATAGGAGGAGAGCAAGAGCACCTGAACCTTATTGGCCCCAGGCTGAACCTAAACCCAGGCATAACTGCTAACCAAAGCCTTCTGCCAGTGTGGGTACCACCATCCACCCCAACTCCTTAATACCATAGTCCCCCATCCTCTAGTAGCCATTTGCAAGAAAGAGACTTAGGATTCCTGCAGCAGTCTTGTTGGCCCACCAAGACCCTTCTCTTTGGCAAGAAACCACAGTTACTCCTCACCAAGACCCTACACCTGCACCAGCCTCAAGTGAAGGAATATATTCAGGCCCATCCTAGCTCTCCTTGCAATACCCTTGGAGACTGTGAGCTTCTCTCTCCATCTGCCACCCATTGTTACTCCTCTGGTTTCTCCTGCAGCGTACGATTATGATGGAATGTTATTGTACTATAAGAAATGATGAGCTAGATGTTCTCTGAAAAACCTGGAAAGACTTACATGAACTGATGCAAAGTGAAATGAGTAGAGCCAAGAGAACATTGTAACAGTAATACTGTAAGATGATCTACTGTGAATGACTTAGCTCTTCTCCTATTCTCAGCAATACAATGATCCAAAACAGCTCTGGAGGACTTATGAGGAAGAATGCTATCCATCCCCAGAGAAAGAACTAATGGAATTTGAATACAGATCGAAGCATACTTTTTAAAGTTTATTTTTCTTGGGTTTTATTTTGGTCTATGTTTTTTTTTACAACATGACTAATATAAAAACATGTTTTTCATGACTACATATGTATAACCTATATCAAATTGCTTGCTTTCTCAATGAGGGGAATGAGGAGGGAGAGAGAGAATTTGACACAATTTTAAAACAAATGTTGAAAAGTGTTTTTACATGTAATTGGGGGAAAATAAAATACTAAATTTAAAAAACCCAGCTAATAACAAACTGGTCTCTCTGCCCCGAGTAGCCCTAATCTGTGACATTCTACACATTATTGTCAAAGTAATTCTCTTTAAGTACTGATCTGATCATATGACACCCCCCCCCCCACTCAATTCTAGTGGCTTGCTGTTGCCTCTAGAATACAATATCGAGTCCTCTGGTTTTTAAAGCCTTTGCAAAACTGGCCTCAACTAATATTTCCAGCCTCATTGATTATTCTCATTCTTTTTCTAGATAAATTTGCCTTTTCTCTGTCCCTTACATAGGACAGTCCATCTCTCATCTCCATGCCTTTGTACTTGGTGTTCTCCCATACCTGGAATGCACCCCTTCCTTACCTCTGACCCCTTACATGGAGCTTAGGTGCCATCTTGTCCACCATGAAACCTTTCCTAACTCCTCAACTGTTAGTGTACTCCCTAATAAATTGCCTTGTATTTACCTGCTTTGTTTATATTTGTATTCATTAATGTTATAGTTCTGCTACATATGTTGTTATATGTATTAATTATCTCATATTAAAATGAAAACTTTTTTTAGTACAAATTACTTCATTCATCATATTTGTATCCTCAGTGCCTAGTACAGCACCTGGCACATAGTAAGTGCAAAAGAAAGACACATCGATTGATTGATAGTTGATAAACCTTTTTCCTTAGTTTGCTGGAATTCCCAAAGAAGGATGGAATCTTTCCTTCTCCTTCTCCTTCTCCACTTAAGAATTTCTTCATTGTCAGTATATACACTCTCATCCTTGGGGTTCTCAAAATTAAAGACTGGAGATGCTTGGGGTAAGCAATAGGACAACAGGCATCTTCCCTTTCTCAGTATAGCCATTTTTAGACAAGGAAAAGACATGGAACTAGTCTGCCACAGGGCACAGGAGCCCCATCTATGGAATGCCCATTGGCATGAGACCGATGAAGTCATCTCAACTCACCAGCTGAGTTGGCAAAAAGGAATATGTCTCCGGGGTTTGGAAGGGACAATTTCTGTGATTTTTGTTTGATTTCTCAATCCTCATTTGTAAGCCTAATGACCATGAGCCTGAGCCCGGGGATAGGCAGCTTCTCTATATAGGAACCAGAGTGGAAGGAGCAAACTTTCTTTGCTATAGGGGAAAAGGGAAAGAGAAAAGGGAGAGTGAAGGGGTGAAGGTAATTATTCTTTAGAATAATAATAATAGTAAAAGATGTAGATTTTCTCTTCCCTAGCCTTTCAAATGAAGGCAACACCATGCTTCAGTTCTGAAATGTCTCAATTTCACTCAAACATCACAAAGACTCACACAGGCCACCCACTCTGCATTCACTCTCAGTGCCTTACACTCATTAGATGAGCAATACCTACATTGTTCAATCTGATCAAATCGATGGAGTGGAAATGGAAAGAATGTGGTCACTAGGCCATTGTTTCTTTACCTGCAAAATGATGAAGTTGAACCAAAATATCAGAAAGTCCCTTCCAGCTCTACAGTGGGATGGATCCCAAGTGTAGACACTCTCCCTAAAAGGACAAAGGGAGCCAGACAAAAAAACCTCAGACTTGGGCTTTCCTGGGGGCAACTGGAAGGAGCAGCTCTTTGTAAGGTTTTGTAAATGGAGAAAAATATAACTTTACTGATCTGAAGAGCAATGACATGTGGAGATGTGTGGCGGGTCAGTCAACAGTCAACACCACTGGCTGAGTGCCCAGGGAATACAGATGCCTGTGCTGGTACTGCAGCTGCTCTCAGGAGCCGGCATGCCCCTACCCCTCCAGGGATGGCTTGGCATTGTGTAATGAACCCCTAATTTCCAGGGAGTTTCCCATCATCTGTTTGTAGCACTTCAAATCTAGAAGGGGGCTGCCCTACTTAAGAGGATTCTGACCCTTCCCTTTCTTCTTTAGAAAAAAATGATGTGTATACAAGGCTGCTTCAACACAAGGCCGCCATTAATCCTTAGACAGCTGGGCCAGGAGGCCAGAGAGCACCCTCAGATTGAACCAAAGACAGAGAGGAGTGGATGGGTAGATCAGCACCCTGGACCTGGACTCTCTCCAATTCAGTAGGAGTGAGGAAAGAGCTGTTGGCATTTTGATGTATTCATCATGGCAGTTTTCGAAGCTTTTAAAAAAATTAACTTTACCCTTTGTGCCTCTGTAAGGCGTCACTTGACAACAGTGTTACAGGTACTTTACATAACTGCTGTATACCAGAGGTGTCTTCAATAGAATGGAGTGATCAAAGTCTGTATCCTAATTATATCCCGTCACTGTTTCCATCTGAAGCACCTCTTTGGATGGGTTTGTTCCTTCGCTGTTTAATTTGCTTCAGGCTTCACTCAGCCTGACATGCATGTTCAAAGCTCTGCTATGGAAGGGGGTGGGTGATGTTGTTGTGCCACAGAACTTGCATTTAAATCAGGGCAGAAATTTGGTTTGTGGTATAAAGTGTGTAGCTTTGGAAGATGGTTCAGTGCAGTGCCCCGCACATACTGGGTGCTTAGGAAATGTTTATTGACTGATGGACTGGTTGTAGCAATAAGAATACTTAATTTGGAACTAGACGATAGGCGGTCAGATGCCAGCCCTTCCAAGTCCTCCTTGACTTTGAGGAGGGGAAAGGGAAGGGAATAAGCATTATATAGCACCTATTATGTGCTGGGCATTGTGATAAGTGCTTTTACAAATATTATCTCATTTGATCTTTATAATAACCCTGTAAGGTAGGTGCTATTATCATCCCCATTTTATAGCTGAGGAAACTGAGGCAAACAGAGGGTAAGTGAGCTAGTAAATGTTTGAGGCTGAATTAGAACTTAGGCTTTCTTGACTCCAGGCCTAGCACTCTCTCCACTTAAACTACCACTTGCATTCCAGGTCTCAGTTTCCTTATCTGTAAAATGAGGGGTTTAGATTAGATGACCTAAGGCACCTCAGGGTACTTTCCAGCCTTACGTCTATCATCCTCTGATTCCCGAAAGGTAAACATGTTTATCTTATTGAGGGCAGAATCTAGGTCTTACATATTTTTAAGGGACAGTTAAGTAGCACAATGGATAGAACACTGGACCTGGAGTCAAGTTTTGAGTTCAAATTCAGCCTCAGACACTTAATAGCTGTGTGAACCTGAACAAGACACTTAGCTTTTGCCTTCCTCAGTTTCTTCACCTGTAAAGTGGGGATAATAATAGTATTTTCCTCCCAAGGTTGTGAGGATCAACTGAGTTTAGCACAGTCCCTGGCACTGTCCCATGTTAGTAGGTTAACTTGGATTGGAAGATCTGCACAAGTCATGTCTGTCACTGAAGGTGAGTCCTGATTTGTAGAGGCAGTTAGAGGACAGGATTGATAAAGTGCTAGACTTTGAGTCGGGAAGACTTGAGTTCAAATCTAGTCTCTGATACTAGCTCTGGGAGCCTAGGTAAACCACTTACCTCTGTCTGCCTCAGTTTCCTCATCTGTAAAATGAAAATAATAGCACCTATCTCTCAGAGTTGTTATGAGGATAAAATGAGATAATATTTGTAAAAGATTTTGCGAACTTTAAAGTATTGTGTAAATGCTAAATGCTATTATCATCAACAAATGCAATATTTAAACATTTTCTGTGTGTAAGGTATTATGCTTGGGGTTGGAGATAGAAAGATAAAACCAAAATAGGACTCTGTCGTGGTTCTCTTCCTATGTTCTGACCAATAATTCTTGGTTTCCTCTAAAGTTTCATCATCCGTGCCTCCTATTCTATGTGTGGGTGCTCCCCAGAGTCCTGTGCTCAGACTTCTCCTCTTGGTAATCTTGTCAGCTTCCATGGATTTATCTCAGAATCCTATTATCATTTCTGTAGAGAAACTCTAAATTTATGCAGCCCATCCTGCTTCCTCTCCTGAAATCCATTTTTGCAACTCTGACCATGTGTTGGACATCTCCACCTGGATGTTCCATAGGCATCTCTAACTCAACATTTCCAAAGTAGAACTCAATAGATTCCTCCCAAACCCACCTCTTCCTCTAACTTTCCCATTTATATGAAAGGAACCACTGTTGTTTCAGTCAACCAAGTTCATAATGTTCACGTCAACCTCGGTCCTTGTATCTGATAGTGTTGCATCTCCACCCTCAAGATCTCTCCCATTTGTCAGCTCTCCATTCACCTGCCATTCTTTATAATAGTCTTCTAATTTTGCTGTAGTCTCCTACTAAAGGTTAAAATTTTACATGAATAGAGGAAAAACAGAAGAGATTCAGTTACTGGTTCCAAAGCAGGCAATATTAATAGTCCAGAAAGTGTGAGGAGCTTCTTTCCATGAGTCCAGCAATCTTCCAAGTCTCCCTGATTCCAGTCTTTTTCTTAGCCTCTCTACATCTATCACATTGATAGCTCTACAGTATAGCTTGGTTCATGTCACTCTGCAGCTCAAATAGCTTCAGTGGCTCACTATTGCTTCTAGATAAAACAGTCAATCATAAGATGATTGACATTTATTCAGCATACTATGTTCCAGGCACTGTGCTAAGTGCTGGTAGTACAAAAAAGACAGTTTTTGCTCTCAAGGAACTCACTGTCTAATGAGGAAAACAACATACAAATAACTATGAATGATGGATAGATAGATAGATAATAGATAGATATACATATATAGGATAATTAGGAAATAATTAAGAGAAGGAAGGAACTAGAATTAAAGAGGATCAGGAAAAGTTTCTTACAGAAAGTAGGATCTTAACTTGGACTTGGAAGCCAAGCATTGAAAATCACCAGAGCTGGGAGGTGGAGCATCTTGTTCAAGGAACAAAGTGTAAACCAGTCTCACTGGATCATAGAGTATGTGAGGGTCAAATGAGATAATATTTGTAAAGAGCTTATGACCTGGCACATAGTAGGTACTTAATAAATAATTGTTCCCTTCCTTTTTAGGCTCTCCCATGGGATGTCTTCAGGAGGAGACTGGATGAGCTTTCGTTGCAAATGTTGTAGCAAAGATTCTTGGTATAGGCTATACTTCATGATTTCTGGGATCCCTTATACCTCTGAAATTCTGTGATTCTGCAATAAAACCAAGTCTCCTAATTCCCCATTCAATGTACTTTCTACTATTCTTCATAGCCTCATTAGATGCTTGCTCCTTTGTGGGGTCAGCATTCATCTAGTGTCCAATTCTCAGGTAGGCAAGTTTTAACATTTTAACAGTTCATGAGGATTCATTATTCTCTGGGGGGGGGGGGCGGGGGACCAACTCACAAGAGACTGATTTAAAAAAAAAAATCCTTATTTAAATTGATAACTCCACCTTGCTCAATAACCTGTATCTGTCATCTATACAGAGCATTCTCACCTGAGGGGTTAGCATACTTGGGAAATGAAATTTAAAAATTAGTGCTTTGGTGAAACTATGGAAATCAGAGAAAAGGGAGCTGAATGTTCTTGAGGGAAATTTTCATCACCAGGTTGTTTTTATCTTGAAAGTTGCATGGATTGTTTAGCCAGAGTAGATATTACTTTTAGAAATGTTAAATAAATCCTGATCACGTTATTCTGCCTGGCTCCGTCTTTTTCTAGACTCCCTCAAGACCTTCAAACTTCTATTATGAATTGTAGAGAATATTTTCTGTGCTCACTATTCCAGAGCCTGGAGGCTTCAGCTTCGCTTAGGATTCTAAGGGTACCTCTGAAGGGGATAGAGTGTCTTTTCTCAGTCAGTCAATAAACATTTATGAAGCTTCTGCTGCATGCCAAGCACTTTGGCAAGGGATCCATATAAGAATAAGAAAGACAGTCCTTGCCCTCAAGGAGCTTATAAACTAATGGGGGAAGACAATACCCAAAAGCAAGCTGGAAGGGGATTGGGAGGAAAGAAGGTATCCAGTGTGGGGGCCAAGGAGTGTAGCTGGTGGGGAATGTAGAGCTAGCTGACCTGTGAACCCTCTTTAAAAAGAGACTTTGGAGTTTTCTCCTCTGTCCTCCAGCAGTCCAGTCCGGAAGGTACTGAGGGTCCTAAAGAGGTGTTAGTATCAAAGCTTTTCTTACTACTCTTAGCTCAAACCCATATTTTGAGTTTGTTAACAATGAATTAAAATGAATTATTTTTTTCAAAGGGTTGTGTACTTTGGAGATATGTTAAGAACATGGCCCTTTAATACCTTGAGGTCACACTCTCTTCCTTCAGTATCAAGGGAGGGTGGATTCAGACTTAGCACAATTTCTACATAGCATTGATCCACCCAAGTTCACATCTGAATGTGCTAGATGAACCCTTAGCTACTGGGTGAGGGGTGGGAGGTGCAGAGGAGAAGGGCCTGGGTCATCAATGCCAGCCTGACTGTAAAACTTGGCATGGATTTGACTACTGAGCTCCTACATGACTCCTTCTCTTGACCTTCCAAAAACTCACAAGGTCACAGTCTATAAGTTTTTCCACCTAATAAGAAAGAGCAAATCCCAAGGCAGACAAAGAAGAGGGTTCCATGTCAGCCTCAGTGAGGAGAAGGCCCATGGCCTCTCTGCTCCTACAGCATTATCTCTCCCTGAATGCTGTCAATCAGCAAGAAGTCACAGGAAAAGAAGAATAGCCAAGAAAAGGGGTTCAACTAAGAGGAAGGCTAAGGCCAACTAACACTTTTTTGAAGGCACTCCCAGTTCTATTCCACTGCTGTAGCCAATCAAAAAGGCTCCTAGTCAAGACATAGTTAGTGGACCAGAAGCAGTTATAGAATATCTACACATTTTAGACATGTTTTTCTGAAGCACTTTGGTCATGCATCATCACAATTCTCCTGGAAGCATGACCCCCATCCTCTTCCATGATGGGAAATTGCATCAGTGGTACTCTTTGCTTGTAAGGTACTGGGCTCATTGGCCAAACTCCCTTCTACTCCTTGATAAATTACCTTGTTCATTTTACAGTGAACCAGATTGCAGTTTATTTTATATAAATCACATTCTAGATTATTGCCTTCCTAATGGAGATTAAGGAATAATGAAGTTCTTGATTGCTTGATTGATATTAAATCCTTGTGAGCAGCTACGAATTGTTCAGAAGGCCTTCAGCTTTCTGGAGCTTGGTGTAACAATGCCATCTACAAAGAGAAGCTTCTGAAAGACATCACCTTCTGCAGGAAATTCCTCTCAATTTGACCTCTAAGCTAAATTTCTTCCATGATAATGGCTTTGATAGGCATATGCTTCACCTAGGATCAATAACCAGAGGGTTGAAGAGTAAATTAATTTTTCTATTGCTTTATCTTTCAATGATTCTTGAGTACAGGAAATTCCTTGCTAGGAGATGGTCCTTCAAATCGGTAAGTCAGTCAACCAATAACTATTTTTTGAGCATATACACTATATGAAGGGACTGTGCTAAGTGTTGGGGATGCAAATAAAGACAAAAAGAGTTCTTGCCTTTGATGAATTTACATTCTAATAGGGGACATAAAATGCAAACAACTATGTTCACACAAGATATGTTCAAGGTAAATTGGAGGTAATCTCAAAGGGAAGACACTAGCAAGTCAACACCAAGCTTGAATTGGTCTGATCAGCCATAGTTAGACACATTGTACTTGACTCCAACATAGTGATGTCATTTTGGTCTTCTTTGAGAATGAAGGACAACAGCCACCACCAAGCAGAGTTATCTTGTATTTTTAGCATCTTTCAGTCAATTGTACGATGGTAAGCTATGGCCTCTTGTAGAGTATCATTTGCAAAAGTCTTCTTGTTTGCATCTAATACTCTCAACATGGACCCTTTGATGCTTGAATAGCCTATTTGCATAAAAATTCTATATAGATAAGCAAGTGGGCACATAGGTCAGTTGCTTTTCTCCTGATCAACTTTTTTGGCATTAAGAAAGGATGAAATTCATTCTCCCATACTAATGGTATCTTCCTTTCCTTGTGAGTCAATTTCTAAAGTCCTTGCAATAACGTTACTCTAACATACATCTCCTTTATGTATATTTGGTCTAATCCGGCTTCTTTTTGCAAATGTATTCTCTTTAGTTCCGTTTCTACTTCCTTTATAAGCATATACAGAGCTGTAACAATAGAATCTGTTTGGCGGTTCCCTTTTCTTTGTTGATTAAAAGTTTGTTGTAAAAACAATTTCAAGGTCTTTCCCATCTACCTTCTGTTGGTTGGCCTCCTTCCTTCCTGTGTCATTCTAGTTATGATTTAGGTTAATTAAGTCTCTTTTCTTCTTTGTAAAGTTTTACAAATAAGTTTATATTCCAAAACTGACATTGCCCCTAGTGACCATATCTTTCTGCCTGTCAAATAAGTTAGGTTTTTGCTGTCTAAGGCACATTTTAGGCTCTTTTGGTTTTTCCTATTATGGCCATTGATCTACACTGGTAAATTTCTTTATAGAATTATTATAATCAGTGCCCATCCTTTATTGTGTCCTTATCCCAGTTTTAATTATCAGGAACATTAAAATATGGAATTTGCAAGGTTCTTTTCTCCATTGAATGGCATGTCTTTTTCTCATTTTTATTCTTTCTTCTGAATTTGAACACATTTTGATCTAGGTGGTACACTGGCCCTAGAGGCAGGAGGATCTGAGTTCAAATACAGTCTCAGACAGATACTACTTGTGTGACCCTGGGCAAGTAAGTTAACCCTGGTTGCCTCTCCTAATAAATAGATATGAGTTAATTTTGATCTTGAGTATAACAAGTTGGTGGTTTGCTCATACAGAAATAACTTATTCACAATGGTTCCTGAATCAGTAATGAATCATTCCTATCTTTAAAAATATGATCAATTTAATTTTTTGTGATGCCATTTGTTGTTCACCATGTCTAGTACCTTTTAATCCTTTTCATGAAATAAAAAAAAAGTATCTATGATATATAGGTATGGCCAATCAAGTGTTTGGCTTCTTTCGTTCCTTACTCCTCATCCATATTTTTGAATATATTTTTGCTATATTCACTCATTTTCATTTTTTTGTTGTGTGCTAAAGTCACCAAGGATCAGGGTATATATTGATTTAATGTAAAAGTTCTTATCAAGTAGCAGGTAACAAAGTGGAAATGGTGAATGCAGGCTACATTTCTAAGAAATTTGGTGTTGAAAAGTATAGAGAGAGAGTGGTGGGTTACAGAGGTGCTCCTTGTAGAGTTTCCACTGCTAGGCAGGATGGTGGAGTGAAAAGAGCTCTACAAGTTGAATCCTAAGACCTGGGTTCAGGTCCTGACTCAGTGGCTCTGTTTCTCAGTGTGTGATTTTAGGTAAGTCACTTTATAACTTTAAAGTTCTACATAAATAACCAGTGGTTATTTTTAACAGGTAGGTTTCAGTATGTGCAGCAGGGATGCAAGTAATACTTGTCCAACAAAGGTCAGGCAAGAAGGGAAGTGGTTATCAAAATTACAGGATGATGGAAGGTAGATAGGATAAGCACAGAGCAAAAATCCAGTAGATGAAGAATGCTTGTTGTCTATATACTCCATGGATTTGGATAAATAACCTATAGATCTTGTCTAGACTAGATGATGAATTAGGATCAAGATTGAATAGGATGAGGAAAGTCTGAGCAATCATTTGGAAAACTGCAATATCCCTTTAATGATGTCAAATAATGAAGCTCCATCATTTTAATACCAATATTCTTTTTTTACAGTCAATTTTATTTTTTTTTCAGTTCTAAATTCTTTCCTTCCCCCAACCATTGAGAAAGCAAAAAAAGCAAAACCCATTATGAATATGTATAGTTACCTCTTCCACATTGCAGGGGTTAGGGGCGCAGCATCCCTGTGATCTGAAAAATCTGCATAAAATTTTTGGCCCTCCCTTCATACCAGAGAAGAAGTCTGAATTATTATGTTATTAAAAGATAAAATATGTTGATATTATATAATACTATTTTGCAAGACAATACAGAAAAACTTCAGAAATTTAGCATTTTTGAAGTTTTTCTGTGTTGTCTGTTGGTCATCATGTCATCTATGGCTTCCACAAAACTCTCCCAAATTTCCCATTTATTTTCTTATGCTGACCCACAATATATCAGAATCAAGAAGGAAAAAGTGACAATGTGGAAGGGACAACTGTATAGTAAAGCAGGGGAAGTGGAGCACCAGACCTGAAGTCAGGAGGGATCTGAGTTCAAATCCAGGCTCATATATTAGCTGTGTGACCCTGCACAAGTCACTTAACTCTTTTCCCCTAGGTTTCCTCATCTGTAGAATGAGATGGAGAAGGAAATGACAAACTACTCCAGTATCTTTGCTAAGAAAATCCTAAATTAGGTCATGAAGAGTCAAAAACAACTGAAAAATGACAAAGCAACAATAGTCAAGTAAAACAAATTCTCTCTTTAGACAAAAAAAGTCCTTGCCCTTGATGAATTCACATTCTATTAGGGGAGAGAACATGTAAACAACTATGTTCATAAAGATATATTCAGGGTAAAATGGAGTCTTTTGTCATTATAGTATGGTTATTGCATAAAATGTTCTCCTGGTTCTTCTTGCTTCACTTTGCATCAGTTCATAAAATTTTCCCAGGTTTTTCTAAAACCATTCGCTTCATCATTTCATATAATACAATATTATTCCATTATATTCAGATACCATAACTTGTTTGGTCATTCCCCAATTTCTAGTTGTTTGCCACCATGAAGAATAGTTATGGATTATTATTCTCTTTCTTTGATCTCTTTGGGTTATAGACACAGTAGTGCTATCTTCAGTCAAAAGGTATATACAGTTTCAGGGCTTTATGGGCATAGTTCTAAATTGTTTTCCAGAATGACTGGGTAGACTAGTATGTAGCTCCAAGAGTACAGTAGTGTATTGGTTTTCCCCATAGCACCGCCAGTATTTTTTCATTTTCTGTTTTTGTCAACTTAGTCAATTTGATAGATGTGAGATGATACTTCAGAATTTTTTAAAAATAGGATTTCTCTAATTTTTAGTGATTTTGGAACATTTTTTATATGGCTACTATTCTTCTGAGGGAACACTACAATTTCAGAAGAATTAATTGGAGTTGAGAATTACCTAAAGGGCATCAGAGAGACACAGGGTGGGTGAACACATTATTAACAAGGAGTTATGCAGAAAAATGGTAAAGTATGTCTTCAAAGAAGTATATGGTTGAAAAAAGGATAGATTGGTCACATAACAAGAGCTGGGAATAACTGATGGACAATCTCAATGCGTTAAGGTAGAGCAAAGTGAATGGAGTTGCAGAAAATCTCAGGCTTTAGCCTGACTCCTTTTGGCTTATTTCCCATGACTTATCATTGTATATTTGCCTTTATTGGGGTCTTTTCCAGCATAGCAAATCTTGCATGGTAATTAAAATGCAAAGAAGAAAGCTGCTGTCAGCAAGGCTAAACTATCCATCTGGAGAGAAATGTAAGAATACAGGGAAATTATGCAAGAGCAACCTCATTATATATCTTATATATTGGTGTGCAAAAGAAAAAGGAGTCCAGTGCCTTTGTCATAATAGCATGTCAAATGCAGACAAGGTCACTAAGAGTGACTGGCATGCTGGAAAGTCAGTTTGGATCTTCAACATAAGATCCACCATCAGGGACACTTGTTGGTACCAGAGTACCAGATTTTTAACTACTTATATGGACTTCTTCTAGTGGAAAATGGAGGGGCAGGGAGGGAAACTGAAATGAGAATACTCTTATCCCTTCCACGTTGCAAGGTTTAGGGGAACTGTGCCCCAGCAATTTGGAAAATCCATTTAAAAACTTTTTGGCCTTTGCAAAAGAAGTCTGAATTATTATGGTATGAAAAGGTAAAATATGTTGATATTATGCGCTACTATATATATATTTTATTCATTTCTGAGTTTCTAAACATTTTCTGTGTCATCTTCTTGTTTCCATGTGCCATCTGTGACTCCCACAAAACTCCCCCCAAATTCCCATTTAATTTCTCATGCTGAGCCATGATGTATCAAAACCTTTAATGGGGAAAGTTGTGATGTGGAAGAGATAACTGTATAAAAGAACAGACTTCACTGATTCAAGGACAAGATTGAAAAAAAAAATGAGCAATATTCTGGAAAGTAGATGGGAAAGGGTTAATTTTTCTCTCCCTGTTTTCCCCTAACCTCTAGTCAACTTTCATAATCTATATTTTTGCTTTTCCAAGAATGTTTTCTATTTATATTGTTGGTGTTAGGAACACATCTCACCCTCTTGTTGTTTTTGTTGGTGTCATGTCCGACTCTTCATGACCACACTGCCACCCTATTCCTGCCCCTAACAATACCATCTCACTTAAAACCATGTTTTGGGGCAATCACAACATGGGAAATAACTCTGACTGCTACTCAGGAGAAAGCATTTTGAAGAACAAAAACCTAATGGAAACCCTACCACCATCATCACCATTGTCGAACATAGCTGCCTGTCCCTGACTCCATTGTCTCAGCTTCGTGGAGATGGAGGAGAAGGAATAAAAAGCACTTTTAAAAAATAATGAAAATAATATCTTCAGTCTCTTCTTACCTTGGAGGCTTATTTTGAAAATCACAATGATTTAACTTGTTAGCAGTTTAATTCTTTTTTAAAAAGATTAACCAGACTAATTATTCATCAGATTTCAGGATCTTTGTCAGCTTCAATAAGGATCTTTTGTTACAATGATTAATGTGTTTTAATTGTAGCTTTTCTCAGAGCAATAATTCGATCGCACAGTATTTGCTGAATCCATGGAAATCTTGGAAATGCTTTGACAACTGAGCTATTCTTGTGAAATGAAAGTAAAGGAATATATGTAACTAACAAAAAGTGTTTTAGAGTATATCATTAGTATGGATTCTCCCCATCTGACAGGACTCGCCTGACTTCAATTCAATAAGCTGCTTGCTTTACATGCCAATTGCCATGTAAGGATGTGGAGAAGTAGTGATGGATTAAATCCAGTAACTGTATTTTTTTCTCCTTACTAGTTATCTCAAGCATGGGATAATAATAAAAGTAATAACAGTAAATGTATGTGCCATAAGTAAGTTCCATCAACCAGTTACCATCCATGAATAACCGTCAACAAATTAGTAGATTGTGCCCTATGATGTCACTTCTATTTTCAACCTAATACTGTGAATATTTAACTGATGGCTGCTGTCCAAATTAAGGGACTTTTTATCACATCAAAAAACCTGGAAGAGTGATAAATTGGGCTTCAGATTACTTACCTCCTCCTCTCAAAGCTAATCATTGCATTTTTGTATTTTTTTTAAAAAAAATACTAGGGTCTATTTAATTAACACTTTGTACTTGTCAAAACATATAATTTATATGTGCATACATACAGTATACGATCTATAAAATTCAAGACTGAGCTGTCCTATGTGTATATACAGACACATATACACAAAGATTTGTCTGTGGGTGTATATGTTCTCATTTTATCTTCAGAATAATTCTGAGATGGGGAAGTATTCTCGATTGTAGATGAATAAATAAACTGAGACTCAGAGGTTAATGTAAATAATGGCAATAAATGCATAGAATAGATATAATCTGTCAGACAACTACCCATCCCAAGTTAAACAGCAAGGAAGTAACAATCCTAGGACAAATCCCAGGATTTGGGGTTGGTTTTTTTTTTTTTTAAGGTCTGATTCAGTGCTTTTTCATGGCAAAATGTTAAGACTCCTTAATTAGCAAGCTATGGGTTTGGGAAGAGTGTTAACACAATCTATTATGGTAATTTGCTCTTTGTTGATAGGCTTAACAATCTGCCTCAAATTAGTACATTCAATGTATAAAGGTCCAATTAAAAGTAACAAAATGCATCTTTAAGAATGGATGCTGTAAGTGGGTCACTTTGTATTTTATATATAAGGGGCTTTGAAGCAGAATGAATATGCTTCCGTTGGTCCATGAATAGCTTAGTCCTGGGAGAGGCTGTTTGACCTAATAATCCTTTACCTTCCAAAGTTGATGGACTGGTAATCCTTTGCTTTTCTCTAACTCAGCATTATAGCCCCTGTAATTTTCTTTATTTAAAATATTTGATTCATACCAATTTTGCCCAAAGTAAATAATACTTCATTTTAATAATGATGATCGCTAGCATTTATATAGTGTGTTGAGGTTTGCCAAGCTGTTTTACAAATTTTATCTCATTTTATCTTCAAAACAACCCTGACAGGTAGGGGCTCTAGTTAAGCCCATTTTACAGATGAGCAAACTGTAGCAAGCAGATTGAGTGATTTGCTTCAGGTCACATAGCTAGTAAATGTCTGAAGCTGGAGTTGAATTCTGATTTTCTTGACTCTTAAGTTTAGCCCTCTAGTCACTGTTCCACCTAGCTGATTTAAAAAAAAAATCAGCTTCCTTATGTTATTTTTTAAATTGCTTATTTAATGTGTGTTTTTTTAAAAAATCACTATCATTTCCTCCTGATATCTCTCCCAGAAGATTTCTCTTTTATACTAAATAGATTTAAGTAAAAAAACCAAAACAAAACCCAACACATCGTCCAAGTCAATGTACTCCCCATTCCACATCTATGGTCCACCACTTCCCTGCTGAGAGGAGGTACGTATATTTCACTGTCAATTCTCTGACTCCAGTTATTGGTCACTGCATTGTGTATGTGTGTGTATGTGTTCAATGTTAAATCATACTCTTTATTTAGCTTTAATATAGCATGTGAAGGTTATTCCTATATGGGACTAATTAAATTTAGCACAACTCCATGACCTATGTTAGCTAATAATTCGTCAAGCCATAGGAGGGCACAGGATGGTACAGAAAATGGAGCTCTAGACTTGGAGTTAGGAAGACCTGAGATCAGATCTTGTCTAAGACACCTCTCAAACCCTGGGAAAGTCACCTAATCTCTCTCTCTCTACCTCAGTTTCCTCATCTACAAAATGGGAGTAGCAATAGCACCAACCTCATAAGGTGGTTATGAGGATCAAATGTGACAACATAAGTAAAGCACTTTTCAATCCTTAAGGTGCAATATTTGCATTATATAATCTAAAATATAATATATGCAAATATAATAATATAATATAAAATCTACACATGTTCATATGTATATTATAATTACTATAAATGATAGTTATCACTAAGAAGCAAAAAATAGTGGATATAAAGGTAGCCTCAGAATCAGAAAGCACTGGGTTCGAGCTCTACCTTTGACATATTATCAGAGTGCCCCTAGAAGAGTCACTTAACTTCTCAGCCTTCCCATACTTTGAGTTGAAGAAAAGTCATTACTCTACATTGATAAAGGGACCTCAACAATATCATAGATGAGAGCCAATAAAATAAAATGAATTAGTCAAATCTTTTAAACTGGTTACTACTCAATTCTAATAAAATGACCAATAATGATAATAACCTCTTGTATCTAATTGCCATTAGTTTCCAAAGTACTTTTGTTGTCTCATTTCATTCATTTGGTCTAGAATTTGCCCTGGAATTTCTGTGCTGCTATAACATGACCAGCGATAGCAGAAATTGAATAGGTAATACCTTGCCCCCTATTCTGGTAGTTGGCACCCATCTCTTTTTGCCTTTCCCATATTCCATACCCACACAGAGGAGAAATCTCACTCAGAAGCCACCATTTCCTCATGTCTTCTGAAATAGGAAAGATGGAAGGAAAGATGAACAGAAATATCAGACACCCACAGCCAAGATAGCAATACTCCCCAGTGCTGCCAGAATCAGGTTAAAATATAATTGGAACATATTCAACACAATAATAATAGCATAAATATGTTATTATTACATAATAATATAATACATAAATAATGTATATTTATAAAGATAAATAATGTTGTTTTCTATGTCAATATATGGCCTGGAAGTGCTCATGTATGCTTTAGTGGCTCCAGTTTCAATTTAAGTTTGACAACAGTGGGTCCAGATACCAAGAAAATGGAGACAGATTCTTGATTTTGTGGATATGCTGAGGCAGTAGGACTACAGTCATTATGGAATGACAAAGAACCACTTGTCTAACAGAAGGTATTTGACCAAGATGACCTAGGTTGGAGTGTGGTAATTTGGAAAGGATGAGAAAAAAGTCAGTAGGAAAATGGGTACCAAGTGTGCAAAAGAAAAGAAAAGAAAAACACAACATAACAAACTCCTAAGTAGACATAACTTCTCCCTTTATTTGATGGTCTTTTGCCAGAGTGACTTTTTTTTAACATACTTTTCCAAGTTGTTGAATTAACAAATTTGTGCTGGTTTCTTTAGTCTTGTCATCTAAAGACCACCTTGTAGTGTGATGGTGAACTCTTCCTGTAAGCAGGGACTGCTGCACTGTCTAATGTCAGAAGTGTCTGCTCGTATTACCTCTGAGAGACTTGAGAAGATTCCACATGGTGCCTTCTCAGCAAGCTTGATTTGACAGAATGAGTCCCCACGCTAGCTCATGGCACTTATCAGTTAGTCAGACTTCCTCAGGGAAAAGAATTTAGAGTGCACCATATTCATTTTCCAAATCAAACGCTGTCTCCTCAGGAAGCTGTGTGCTACATTATTAAAGGAGATGCCATCAGCCATACCGCCACACTTAAACATTCAGTCACGAAAAAATAGAGAGAACATACACTCAAAACTCTTCCTTATTATATTAACTCTTTCATGCCCCCTTCAGTGGACAGATAGACCACTCACAGACCTGAGTCAAGAAGTTTCCCATTTACCAGTATCATATTCCTTCTCAGCATGGCCTGGCATGACTTGAAGTAACTGGAAAACCTCTTCTAACTAGTAATGTCTCAGGTTGGGCCCATGATTGCTCCTTCTCTGCTTCCCACAGAGTTCCTACAACAACATTAAAGTTTGAATTGGGAACGAATTTTCTAGAGGGGGGAACCAACAGGGTGCCCCTGCTTTACTTGGCATAGATTTCTTCTGTCCACTGTATATGGAATCAAAGAATTGCCTCGAATTTAAAAGTAAGCAGACCTACAACTCACACTTCAAAATGTGTCTTCTTAGTGGTTGAGAATAAAACTTGCACCCCTCTTTATCTTGCCTCAACAAGAAATTGATGAGATTCCCAGAGAAAAGGAGATATCTTTTGTAAAGCTTCATGTTGATATAAATATGAAAATGGATTAAACCCTGCTTCCAATTTCCAAACATGTGTACTTCAATGAATATTAAATGGCAGGGTCCTATCATCGTCATGACTTATTTACTCGCCAGAGTTTTTATCAAAAAGGGACTGGAGTCTTCTGTCGAGCGTGAAAGTCCTCTGTAATTGAGTTTAGAGTGGTAAATCCACTAAACAGGCCACAGCCCCAGAGACAGGCCTGAAACCTACCTGTCAGCTGGTGTTAGATCACAGCTCAAACAAGGCATGCCTGCTCATTCTTGCTAAACACTTCTGTGGCCCCAAACAAAAACAAAAGCAAAAGTTGCTTCTGGGGGATTGTGGGGAGCTGGAGGTTGGGTGAGAGGAAAGGAGGGTGGGAGGGATCCAAACCTTCATTCAACAGCTGCATAGTGTCAGCAGAAATAATGATCTGGAATCCAGCCTGGGAGGGAAACTGGATGGAGCCTTCAGTCTGCAAGGTGTCATTCCATTCATCTCCACATCCATTAAGCATGAGAGTAATGGAGTGGACACAAAGCCTTTTCATCAGAGTTGAGCTTCCAAAACTTTCCAGGATGGCAAGAGATCTATCAGCAGTATAGCTAGGCCACACTGAATCATGGCACAAGCCCAGATGGAACTGACTGAGATGCTCCAAAAAGGACCACCACTTTAGGTGGGTTACACATAGGTACTGGGGGACAGAAAAAGAACAAAAATATGGTCACCACAGTATCTAAAGTCTCTAACCATCTCTCTCTTTTTTTGGAGAGATCCATTCAAGGCTTCTGAACTCCATCTATAAGTCAATAGAGCTATTCTAATACCTCTTTAGGAAAGTATTGGGGTAGCTGTGTGGTGCGGAGCACAGAGTGATGAGCCTGGAGTCAGAAACACTCATCTTTCTGAGTTCAAATCTAGCCTCAGATACTTACTAGCTGTGTGACTCTGGATAAGTCACTTAAACCTGTTTGCTTCAGTTTCTTCATCTGTAAAATGAGCTGGAGAAGGAAATGGCAAGTCACTCCAGTATCTTTACCAAGAAAACCCCAAATGGGGTCATGAAGAGTCAGACTTGACTGAACAACAAAAATTATTTTTTTATCACAGAATTTTTCCTCCTATCAACAGATAATCAGAAATTGCTTCTGCTATTGTACAATTAACTTTCCTCATTAAAATTCATGGAAGAGAATGGAAGGCCAGAAAGAATCATAGATAAAAAGTACAACTTTGAAAATTATATGTTGAATTTATCATATATTTTAAAAACCAGCTGTACATAATAGAGGTTCACATTTTCACAAATAATCTCCTGAGTTATAATACACTTATTTTATTTGCTGTTTAATTTCAGAATTTTTAAAAACTAAAATTCAAAAGCATACACCCAGCGCAAATGAATTCATCTGTTTATATTTGGAATCATTTTTCTAAGTAGGAGCATATATGGGCATCCATGTAAATCCCATGTAGCAAAGTGTCCCCGGCCCAATCTGCGTCTATATATAATGTGTCTGCATGTGTACTCATAGATGTGCATGTCAATGGGATTTAATGTTTGCCTTGTGGGTGTATCTATGTTTTTATGCCTTTGGATGCTTATTTTTATGAGTTTATTTCAGGGTCCAAGGGTGTGTGTTGATGTGTGTATGCCTGCCTCTGTTGCCTTAGAATCATCATTCTCAAGCAGAAGTTGATCAGGTCATTTTGGAGATCTTGCAGCAGATTTTCAAGGTCCTGTGATTTATCTTTTTGAGTCCAGAATGTTGTGAGGATAAAGTTAACCCAAGTTTTGTCAGGGCATTTCTTGTATCTTTCTGAGAGCCGACCAACCACAGTAATCTAGAGAATACAGAGATCCTAAAGCATTCTAATCTAGCTTTTAAGTGACTTGTCAAAGAATTTTCCTGCCTAGGCCTTTTCCCAATCTGCATGAGTCTACCTAAATTACCAATGGCCCCTAATGCCTGGAAAGCATTGCCTCCTTCCCTCTGCCTCACAAATTCTTAGCTTCCTTCCTAACATAACTCAGCCACCCCCCAAATACATGAATCCTTTCCTGATTTCTGACTCTTGCAATTAGTCTATCAACAAATATTTATTAAATGCTGACTATGTGCTAGCCACTTAATGCTGGGGATGCAAGGAAAGGGGAAAAATATGGCCCCTCTCACCTTCTCCCAAGGAGCTCACATTCAAATGGGAGACATAACTGGCAAACAATGACATACTCTCTACATAGGATATAGATATGTATTATAAATGGGAATAATCTCAGAGATAAGGCATTAGCAGTAGAAAGGACTAGGTAAGACCCCTTGCAAAAGGTGGGTTTTGAGCTGAGACTTCAAGAAAGACCAGGGTGAAAAGTAAGTAGAAGTGAAGGGAGCATGAAAAGCCATGGACCTGTGAGATGGAGTATGGTGGAAGATGAACAACACAGAGATCATTGTTTCTGGATCATAGATTATATGGAGGGGAATAAGAAGCCTGGACAGGTAGGAAGGGTTCAGATTCTGAAGGCTTTTAAATGCCAAGCTGGAGATGAAAGGAGTTGGGAGGAGAAAAGATAGATTTTTGTTAATTGGAAAAAAAAATTGATTTTAAAAAGCCAGAGGGAAGATTTTATATTTGATCCTTCAGGTAGTAGGGAGTCACTGAGTAATGTGGTCAGATCTGCACTTTAGGAAGATGGCTTTGGTAGTTGAGTGGAGTATAGAGTTAAGTGGGGAGAAATTGAAGTATGGAGACCTATTAGAGGGTTCTTGCAGTAGTCTGGGCATGAGGAATGAAGACTTGGATAGCATGTCAGCTTCGTGAGATGAAGAGATATTGCAAAGATAGAAATGACAAGACTTGGTAACATGCATTAGATACACAGAGTGAATATAAAAGAAGGATTTGAAGATGACACTGAAGTTGTAAACTTGGGTAGCTGGGAAGATGGTGTTGTTCTTGATTGTAAGAAGGAAGCTGGGAACAGGGAGGACTTGAGAAGAAAAACAGTGCCTTTTTTTGGACACGTTGAGTTTGAGATGTCTATGGGACGTCAGATTGCATATGTGTAAAAGGGAGCTAGTCATTTGAGATTGGAAGTTAAGAGAGAGGTTAGAGTTGGATAAAATAGTTGCTCATTGTGAGAGCTGATGATATCCCCAAGTGAGATAATACAGAGAGAAAAAAGAAAGAGGGTCCAGGACAGAGTCCTAGGGGACTGGATCTGGAGAGAGATCCAGCAAAAGAGACTGAAAAAGAGTGGTCGTTCAGGCGAGAGAGGAACCCGAAGAAAACAATATCACAAAAAACCTATACAGAAGAAAGTATCCAGGAGAAAAGGGTGATTGGCAATGTCGAAGGCTGCTGAGAGGTCAAGGAAGATAAGGATTGAATGAATGGATTTCTTGGCTTAAAAAAATAAAAGGAAACAGAGGTATAGGATATTGACGAGTAGGATGGATGGTCAAGGGTTGTTTTGTTTTGTTTTGTTTAAGATGAGAGAGGCATGAGCACTTTGGTAGGCAACAGAGAAATAGCCAGTAATTAGGAAGAGAGTAAAGATGAGTGAGACAGTAGGGATAATCGAGGCAGCAATCTGCTGGGGAAGATGGACGGAATGAACCATTTGTGCATTTAGAAGGCAAGAAGGGCTACCTCTTTATGTGAGATGGGGTGAAGAAGGAACTAGTGGGAAAAGATGGCTGAGTGACGGGAGATGAGGACTAAGGAAAGAAACTATGAGCAAATGGAGAATTATACACACACGCTTTTTATCTACTTATTTGTGTGCATGTTAACCTCTTCATCTCCCCTCTCACCTCCCAAAATATAACCTCCTTTAGGGCAAGGAACATTCATCTGTTTATTTCTTCCTCCCTCCCTCTCTTCCTTCCTTCCTTCCTTCCTTCCTTCCTTCCTTCCTTCCTTCCTTCCTTCCTTCCTTCCTTCCTTCCTTCCTTCCTTCCTTCCTTCCTTCCCCTATGCCTAGCAGTGCTTTGTATGTAGGCACCTAATAGATGTTTGCTGAACTGATTTTTTTTTTTTATTGTGAGGCCTCCTAAGGATTTTAATGGTCAGTGGAATTTCCTCTTTTAGAGTCAGTCCTGCTGTAACTTGCTTACTTTATATAAATAAATTTACTTTTTTTGTAGAGCCCTTTCTCTGGCCTTACTCTTCCATACCAAAAAGGTAAGGAACTAAAACTCCTCCTCACACTCTGGCCAGGAAAGTGCAAAAGCACAGTGCCTGGAGCATAGTAGGCAACGTCTAAATGTTTATTCTTTCCCTCCCCCTTTTCAACTCTATGTGAACCTGTGTAGCCAGATTTAGCTTAATCAATAAATATTCCTTTCTTTTGGTGAGGAGTGGCAGGGGGGAGAAATCTGTGCCAGGGAAGAAAGGCAGCATGGTGATATTTCATATCCTCCTTCTCAACAGACTTTCACACCTCTGAAATGAGAATAGGGGAAGTATATTTTATCAACTTTTCCTGCTGTATTCAACCTCAGTTCACTTGTCTTTACCTTTAGGCAGCTAGGTGGCATTGTATTCCCAGGGATATTTACGAGCTGTGTGAGCTTGGGCAAGCCAATACTCTCTCAGCCTGAGTTCCCTAATCCATGCAATGGGGATAATAAATGCACCTAATTTACAGGGTTGTAGAGCGGATCAACTGAAAGGACACATATAAAGGGGCTTTGCAAACTTTAAAATGTTGCAAAAGAGCTAGTTAGTATTATTATTATTTTTTTGATATCTAAGAAACCTCTATCAAGAGGTCATCTTTTGCCAGTTGAGATTTGAATCTTTTTCTTCCGTGTTTTTCCAGGAGCTGCTAAGGGCAGAGTTACATATTCCCATCAGAACAGGAGTTCCCTTGGGGTAGGTGCCATGTTTCTTCACCTCTCATCAAATCAGAATCCATAAAAGCAAGGATCATGTCTTCTTTTCCTTTATACTCTATATCCAGAATTCTGCACACACAGGATACCGCAGGCAATCTGGGTGTAGGCTGCCAAAGCAGTATTTTTTTCACCAGCACAACCCTAAGAAGAACACTAGATGGCAGGCTTACCCTCGAGATGGAGCCTTTGTCCGTTGTACTGAGTGATTCCTATTCTGGGCAGAGTGAATTCCCATTTGCCCAAGGAGGGTGGAACTGAGTGCCTGGGTGGGGAAAATCCCAGAACTGTTTCTAGGTAGACAAATTTCCTCCTGCAGCAACAACGAAATGGTAGAAATAAACATGAACCATTTCCCCAGTTTTGGCTCGATCAGTTGCAAGGTATAGATTTCACCTTCTGCCCAGCCTCCTCACCCTTTGGTCTAGGGCTCTAGAAAGTTCCAGAATCCCCAGGTCTAGTTTCTACTGAAAGCCTTCAGTCTACATTGGCAGAAAAGCCTCATTGAAAGCCTCCATTTAGCAGGGAGGAGGTGGGGCCTCTGAACTGGGGACTGCACAGTGACACAGATACAACGCCCACTTTTCTTTGGCTTGCCAATCCAAGGAAGAAATCGCTCAAATTCTCTGTAGATCCAAGATATAGAAATATAGTCTGTGCATGTCACTTGAGGAGAAATGAGTTCTGGTTTTTCTCTCAAATATCCTGATGATAGCGAGCATTTATATAGTGTTTTAAGGTTTACAAAGCACTTTACAAATGTTACTTCATTTTACCCTCCCAACAACCCTGAGAGGTAGATACTATTAACAACAATGATAATTAGCATTTATAGAGTGCTCTAAAGTTTGCAAAGTGCTTTACGTATGTTAACTCATTAGATTTTCACAACGGTCCTATAAGGTAGTTGCTACTGTTCTTTCCATTTTACAGATTAGGAAGCTGAGGCACATAGAATTTAGGTGATGTGCCTAGCGTCACACAGGCTATTGTCAGAGTATAGATTTGAGTTCTGGTCTTCTGGGCTTCATTTTGCACTATTATTATTATCCCCATGTTATAGATGAGTAAACTGAGGCTAAGATAGGTTATTACCTTGGGAAGTAGGTGCTAATATTATTTTCATTTTATAGATGAGCAATCTCGGTTCGAAAGAAGTTGAGTTACTTGTCCAGGGTCACACAGCTATTAAGTGTCTAGGTAAGGATTTGAACTCAGGGTCTTCCTAATTCCAGGGCTAGCTCTCTATTCAATGCCCCACCTAGTGGCCACTATCTTAAATGTTTGTTTCTCTATCTTTGGCCTTACGTAAACCTTGAAGTTACTCTAGGAACTTTTGCTTCTCTCCTGTCCCCTCCCCATCTCACCCAGGGCCTTTCATTTTTGTAGAATCACAGAGTCAAAGTTAGGACTTAGAACTCGGAGGGGACCTTAAGAGATCAAGTTGATCCCATTCTCTGGTGTTACAGATAAGAAAACTTCAAGGTGAGTGGGGAAGCTCAGGTCAAGACAGTCAATATTAGAAACTGTATTCAGATCCAGATCATATGCCCCTAAACCTACTACATCACATTTGCTCCTTTTTCCTAATTATTGACTCAGTTATGAAGGCACTTACTTCACAATTCTTTAGCTTAAGGAGTATGAATATTAGCTTCATTTTACAGAGGCCAGATCAAAGGCTTAGAGAGATGAAGGGACTTACCTACTATAGGTCCTATAGTAAGTAAGGTAGGGTTTTCTAAGTTCATAGGATCATGGCTGTAGAACAGGGAGGTCTCCTGTAACCTTTATCTTATCTGATATAACATGTTGTTCACTTGTCTCTGATTCTTCATGACCTAATGAACCATGCTGTCTGTGAAGTTTTCTTGGCAAAGGGCTTAGAGTGGTTTGCTAATTCCTTCTCCAACGGATTAAGACAAAACAGAGATGAACTGAATTGTCCAGGGTCACACAGCTAGCAAATGTCAGGCAAAATTTGAACTCATATATTCCTAACTCCAGGTTCAGTATTCTATCCATTGTGCCACCTAGCTGCCTCTGAGGCTATAACTACAAGTAAGGCTGAGACATGATAAATTGTTGATGTTCAAGGGCCCCTCAAAATATCAGGGTACAGGGTCATCTCGAAAGAATTCGCTCAGGCTGTCTCCAAATCAAGTAAAGGCATTTATAGGGGTAACACAACACACCAAGCAGGCTCCTCTGCCCCTCAAGGGAGGCAGTTACCCAAGAGAGAGGGGGCTCTCCCAAGGGAGATGGCTCCTTATGGGAGGTGCCAACACCTGATAAAGGGAGATGACCACTAGCCAGGAGAGACTAGGGATTCTTAGAGCAAAACTTGCCATGGGCAGGGAGATGAGGTAACCAGGGACATGTAGGCAAGAGGGCAGGGGTAGTTCAGAGTCTTGGTCATATCCAAGCACATCATTATTCTGTTGTTCAGCCCATTTGCCTGGGGCATGAGCCCCAGAAGTTAGTTTTCTTTGACTAATCTACATGAATCTCCTTGTCTCCTGAAGTGGCTTTAAGTGATACTTGAGATAATGAGTTTATTGATGACCAGTCTATTTGAATCTCATCATAATCTCATCATCTTTCTCCTTGTTAACTAGGAGCTAATATTAATCCCAATCCCATTTTATAGATGAATGTGTTCATCCTTCATTGCCAAAGAAGACCATGCCATCAGAGAAATAACGACATGACTTGCACTTGATTTTGTTTTGAGTGAGGGAGGGCTGTGCAGGTCACCAGCCTCACTTCTCCTCCAGAGCCATCTGAATCCAGTGACCAGATATTCATCAGGATAACTAGAGATGACCCAGGTCAAGTGTCTGAGGTAAGAATTGAACTCAAGTCCTCCTGACTCCTGCTCTATCCACTGCACCACCTAATTGCCCCTATAGATCAGTAATCTGGGGCTGAAAGAAGTTAAATTACTTGTCCAGAGTCATACAACTAGCAATTGTCTAGGGCAAGATTTGAACCATCACATCAATTCTAAAACTATGTGGTAACTCAATCCTTTCCCCTAATTGAAAGCTCTATTGCTATCTTGAACCTCCTAAACCAAGACTAAAGTTTTCATTCCTGTCTACTGATCTCCTGCAGTGGAAAAAAAGAGTCAATAGTGGGAAAGGTGTAGTAGAATAATGTAATTTCTTGCCCCTCTGTAAGTGAGCTAATAAAGCAGTCAACAGTCTATGGGTTCTCTTTTCCATCTTTATCACAAGCCAGAGTTATCCCTGAGGCAAGAAGGGAGAGAGAAAAAGAGGGAGATAGATTTGAGAGGGCAGGGACAAAAACCATCACCACTTGGGGCAATCCATTACTTGCCCACAGAGGTCCTTTTAGAAAAACATCCTCACCTGTAAATGTAGCTGAGGTAGACACCATTCTGGAGAACTGAATTTGAATATTATTTCAGACATTTCCTAGCCTCAGTTTCCTCATTTATTAACAGGGAATAATGACACCAACAATATAAGCTTGAAAAATTTGTACCAAGAAATGTGCTTTGCCAACTTACGCCACCATGTAAATGTGAGTTATTGTTATTAAGCTCTCTGAAACAGAAATGGAAACTCAGAGTTATACAGTAACATGTAAAATCCATAACCCCTAAGGGAATGACACCAAATGGCAAAGCCATATCTGGGAGGGGTGTGTGTGTGTGTGTGTGTAAGACATTTGTTGGAAAAAACTAAGGTAAATCAAAGTAAAGCATAAACTTTAAATAACCTGGGGCTTTCTGGAGATGGGATGTATTTGTAAGATATAGAGTCAGGGGCTGAGAAGAGTGAGAACCAGGAGTCAAAGTGAAGGTGAAATTTTGAAACCACAACCAGAGCCTGAGAATGCTCGAAAGAACAGATTAGTTAAGAAAAGAAAGCAGAGACTTCCTTGATTCCATTTCTCCCTTGGAAGTGATACGATTGGATCTCTTGAGGGCTCTTTAGGGTAGACTCATCCTTCCATTATTACTCCAATGACTTTGTGATCTCATCATTTGGGATACTCCCACCATTTGTGCAGATGGCGGTCCACCCAGATTGCCTTTTCCTGGGGCTGTCAGTCAATCAACAAACCCTTATTAAGGATGCAGTACATGTAATACACACCAAGCACAGTGACAGCACTCTTAAGAAATTCATGTTTTAATGGGGGAAACAACAAAAAGCAACCAGGTGCACATCAGACAAATACAAGGTAGATGAAAAGGTAATCCCAGAGAGAAGACCAGGAAAGGCTCTTTGCAGAAGAGGATACTTGAACTGAGTCTTGAAGGGGAGCCTGGGAAGCCAGAGGGGTGAGATGAGAAGGGAAGATAATGCAGAGTCATGGAACTGGGAGGTGAAGCACCACATCTGAGGTTGTGTGGATTTGAGAGGACAGGGACAAAAACTGTCAACACTTGGGGCAATCCATCACTTGCCCACAGAGGGCATCAGGTTTGACATTAGGTCATTTAGCTGGTTTATTGAATATATGAAGGGGAATAAAATATGAAAAGACTAGAAAGATAGGTTGGAGCTTAAATGCCAAAGGATTTTATGTTTGGTCTTAATAATAATAGCTTGGTTTGGTTGGTTGTTGTCCTTCGTTCTCAAAGAGCACCAAAATGGCATCACCATGATAAAGTGAAATTGCAGAATGTCTGACTGTGACTGATCAGACCAGTATCAGCTCGGGCACAGATACTTCATGTGAATATTTGGGGTGGATGTTCCAAATTTGTGCATCCTACGTTTACTTTGTGCTGTCTCAATTGTGCTTTGCTTATAGAGCACAGCACCCTTTCTGATGTGGGCATGCTGTGCTGAGTGGTACTTTGCCAGTGTCTCCCATGTTGCACAGTCAAATCCAAAGTTCTTGAAAGAGACCTTGAGAGTGACTTTGTATCTCTTCTTCTGGCCACCATGTGATCACCTGCTCTGCGTGAGTTCTCCATAAAATAGTCCAAAAAGCAAGTGTACATTTGGCATTTAAACAACGTGGCCAGCCCATTGGAGTTGTGCTCTCTGAAGCATAGTTTGAATGCTTGGCAGTTCAGCTCGAGTAAGGACTTCAGTGTCTGATATCTTATCCTGCCAGGTGACCCTCAGAATCTTCCTAAGACAGTTCAAATGGAAACGATTCAGTTTCCTGGCATGGCACTGGTAGACTGTCCATGTTTCACAGGCATACAACAATGAGGTCAGCACAATGACTCTGTAGACCTTCAGTTAGGTAGTCAGTCTAATACTTCTCTCCCAAACTTTTCTTTGGAGCCTCCCAAACACTGAGCTAGCTCTGGCAATGCATGCATCAACCTCATTGTCAATGTGTGCCTGGAAAGTATACTACCAAGGTAAGAGAACTTATCCACAGCTTTCAAGCTTCTCCATTTGTTGTAACCAAAGGTTCCATGTATGGATGGTGTGGTGGTGGCTGATGGAGCACCTGTGTTTCCTTGGGGTTAATTATGAGGCCAAAATTAGCAAGGGAGCAGAGAATTGATCCATACTTTGTTGCATCTCAAGCTTCAGAAGCTGGATTTTTTTTTTTTAGACTTTTGTGAGTAGTAGTGAGCTATGAGTAGGAATTTACATGTAAAATAGTGATTCTGCATTTCTTTCGGGAGTTTGTAAAATTACTTAGAAGGGGAGAGGGACCAGTGCATGTTAGCCTGATGGATCAGTCAGGTTGGAATTATACTGTGCTAAGCACCATTCCAGTAGGAATATATCTGTTCTATCCAACTCTGCAAAGTACCTACTTCTGTTCATGGTATATGGTAAAATTAACTCTAAGAGTTAATATCTTTCTTCCTTCAAATGCAATTTCTGGGTATATAATGGTTATTCATATAGAGGATAAAAATCCGAGCTTGGAATCTAAAGACCCAGCTTTAATTTTTTTCCTTTAACATTGATTGACTGTGTGACGATGGGTATATCAGTCAGTCTCTTAGAACCTCAGGAAACTCTCTAAGACTATTAAATTACGGGGTGGGGGGTTGCAAAGGGCAAATATGAGTAGGGGAAATTTTTCCCACTAATGAATCATAGGTCCTTGCTAAATTGATCCTGGTGTAAAGGGATACTGTTATCATTCTTAAAGAGAAGATGTTTGTATAACAGGGGACTGCTTTAGGGACCAGGCTCCCATTGACCAGTGCCCATACAAATGCCTAGAGCATTTTCTATAAGATTCTCCTAATTGGTGGAGAGAACAATGTCTCAATGATGTGAGTCTGTGTCAGGGTAAGTGAGGATTTGAAAGTTTTGGAAATGAGAGACATTCTTCATTCCTTCTCAAGAGAGATCTATGTTGTTCCAGGTTGTTTTCAAGGATAGGGAGAAAAAGATATTGAAAATCAAGTATATGAACTGCCTTTAAGATGGCCCCAATTTCTAATTTGTCTTGTTTATAATAATTGTATAATAATATAACAATTTATAATTGTCTCCAATACTTAGCACAGTGCCTGGCACATAGTATGTGCTCCATAAATGTTGATTGATTAATTGATCATTCCCTAGAGATTTGAGGATGTTTTCCTTTGGGTGAGTTTGGGGCCTTTCTCTCAGTTAAGCAAAACCTCAGTTCGCTCCCATTTAAAGAGATCGTTCATTCATGTATGTTCTAATCTGTGAGATCTCTCTGATTTTTGTGTGCTACCTTGGATACATGGATTGATTTACTATAGTCACTATTTGTGATGGTCTTTTGTGTAACCAGCATTTAGTAGGAAGGAGTCAAGCCTGTGAGTGTGAGCTCAGGTTACCCCACCCTTTTAAGATATAGTAACAAAAGAATCTAGCATTTTGTTACTTTTGAACCTCAAAAATGTACTCTATCCCTAGACCAGTGATATTTAGAGGGGGAGACTGATACAACATTTGCAAAGCACTTAGTATACATAGTCAGTGCCTGACACATAGTAGGCACTTTATAAGCATATCAATGCTTATTCTTTTTCCTTCTCATAGTCTAGTATCCTGTTTCAGAAAAGAACAAGAATAGCCAGTCTCATGGCCCTTCTCTTTCTGCCCTCCACACAGGGATCAAAGTCTCCCTTGGAAACGATGGGTCAGATTCCAGAGATAGTCACATGCTTACCCATAAACTTCATTTAGACAACTCATTTGGACACAGGAATCCCTCCCTGGGGTAGCACATACTTATATGCTTTATAACTTCAGACGAAACTTGCAAAAAGGAAAAATAAGGATATCACAATCTAGGATTTCATTTCTCTTCTCTTCTACACTATGTGTTCACTCAGATTCTCTGTGCTTAGACTAAAGATCTGTCCTCTGGTCATGACTTTCTGCTTTTCTTACCCATCCATGTAGTAAGAGATTTGAGGGCATTAATACAGCAAGTAGATAATTGTGGGGATTGTGTGAGCCACACTTTCCCCATCTTTTTCAAAAAAGTAATTATTTATTTTTAGTTTTAAACCTTCCATTTTGTGATTCAATTCTGGAACTAGCTTAGTTTTCATTCCATTATGGGTCTAGTCTGAATTCTGTCTTGTGAGAAAACTTTATCCAATTGTGGGAATTGGGAGAAAACTTTATTGCATTGTTTGAACTTAGCCCTGGGAAACTGGACCACCTCTCCTTGTTGTTTAGAGACCCTTAACCAAGGATCTATGTTATGCTGACCAGAAACCTGGTGAGATCCAAAGATGGATGCAAGGAGTTTTCTCACAGTTGTTCATCTCAAGCAACCTTTATGTCTTATTTGGAAATTGGTCCCATCCTGATCAATCAGTTATTGTTTCCATGTTCCCTTGATTGTTTACAGATACTTGGGGAGTGGGGTACCTCCTTTCCTGAATTCAGGGGATTGTACCTATTTGCTCTCCCCTTTCCTACTTAGAAAGTGCCTAATCTTTCATCCAATTAGAAATCAGATTGCCTAATGCTGTACTGTTTCCTTTTAATTAATTCACCTTATTTGATTAGTTGTTTTTAATGTATAAAATTCTGTCTTCCCCCTGTATTCAGGGTCCAGGCCTAAGCTGAGGAGGTCTGGTTCCAGTTTGTTGGGCAATTGACATGTATTGTGTAATAAATTAATATGCTTGGAAGCTCAAACCCTTATTTCCTCAGCTGTTTCATCTTTCCTCCATTACAGTAGGGATACCTCGATAAAGGTTTAACAACTGGATCTCTAAAAAAAAAACGCCCACACAACATCTGTATTATTAACCTTTTTTTTGCATCACTTTCTTTAGTCTAGACAATTAATTAAGCCCTGATTTATAATATTTGCCAATCTTGGAGGTATAAATGCCCACAATGAAAATTTAACAATTGGTACTTAAAAGACAGCTCAGTCTGGCTCCAGCAAATTCCTGCATCCAAATGAACCTTATCCCCCCAGTTCCTTTTCTAGCTGAGCCCTCCACTTCCAAAGAGCTCTGTGAAACTCCTCTTCTATTTTTTCCTATGCCTTTTCACAGATTTGTTCCTGTGCCAGGGATATCCCCCTTCCTGACTTGTGCTTTCTGGAATGTGTACTTTTTTCAAGGCTCAGCTTGAGTCCCACAAGTTTTAAGAGGCCACTAGTGATCCCAGTCATTGTGCTTCCCTGTGTATATTTTTGGGTTATTAGCCTGTATGTACTGATCTGGGGTAATGGTAAGGGATTTTAAAGATCTTCCCTGCCCCTTAACAGGCCCATGTGACCTGCTCACCCACAGCCTGAGTCACATGGAGCCAATGGTAAGAGGAGATTGCTGAATGACTGGAGCAAGAAGGATGCAGCAGGAAGAGAGAGTGAGGCAGACAGCAGGGAGAGAGAGAAGGCAGAACAGAGCAGAGCAGCTAGCATGAGTGAGAGAGGGAGTAATTTTGCCTAAGGGAGCTTGTTTGTGGTGAGGCCTAATGTGCTGGCTATGCTCCCTGCATTGATAATATGTACAGATTTTTTTGTTATTATGATGTTATTTTGTTACTATTTCTGATATTTGAATAAAATGTCTTGGTTTCATCTTTGAGGAAAAGAGGTTTTTTTTTTGTGAATTTATCCTTGAAATATGCATTCATATCCATAGTGGCTGCTGTGGGTATCATATTGGCATTTCATCTGGGAACATGTTGCATTTGTCTAGTAGAATATCAGTTCCTTGAGAGTAGAGATTGTTTCTAATGTAGTGCCTGACATGTAGAAAGGGTTTAACAATTGCTTATTGATTGATCTACCCTCATGATCACCCTGATGACTGGCTCACATGTGAAAAATAAGAATAGATAATAGTCTCTTATGGTAGATGATAATGATAATAATAGCTAGAATTTACATAGTGTTTAAGGTTTACAAAACTCTTTACAAATATTATTTCCTTTTATCTTCATGACAACTCAGTTATGTAGGTGCTATTGTTATCGCCATTTTACAGTTGAGGAAACTGAGGCAGACAGAGATTCATAGTGATGTGAGCCCAGGCTCATAGTGATAGTAGTAGTGTCAGAGGTTGGATTTGAACCCAGACTTTCTTGACCCTAGCTCTAGTTCTCTATTGATGGTATTACCTAGCTGCCTAGAAAAACTCTCCCCCCACCATCCCACACCTGCTTTTTATACTCTCCCCTTCATCGTGATTCATAGAACAAACAAGAGACCTGAGATGTTACAAAATCTGACCATGAAGTTGTTGTTGGAATGGAGAGTGAGAGGAAAGGGAAAAGAAGACATAGTTATACTATAACAATGCATAGGTAGATAGGCATAAATTCTAGAATCCCAGAATATTAGTGTTGGAAGAGACTGTATCTCACTGTATCCTGTCATTTTACAGATGAGGAGAGTGAGGTCCAGAAAGGTATAGTTGAAAGTCACACACAATCACTTAAAATGCAAATAATCTATTTTGGAAGCAAATGATCTTATTTAAAATGGGTGCCATTTTAACTGGTAAATTAAATGAAATTTAGTTTGTTATATCTTGTTAAATATTTCCCAATTATATTTTCTAAAACTTGCATTTAAAAAAATTTTGAGTTCAAAATTCTTTCCCTCCCTCCTGCCTCTTTCCTACCCCTTGAGAAGGTAAGCAATATATAGATTATATAGATGAAGTCATGTGAAACATTTCCCTATTAGCAATGATGCAAAAGAAAACATACACAAAAAACCAAGAAAAATAAATTAAGTGGAAAAGCTATGCTTCAGTCTGCACTCAGAGTTCATCAGTTCTCTCTCTGGAGGTGGATAGCATTTTTCATGCCTGGTCCTTTGAGTGGTGGCTATGTGAGGGGAGAGAAGGGGATGTGATTAAGACTTGGCAACTGAATTTATGCAGAGGAAGAGGGAGGTGTCAAGGATGATTCCAAGTTTATGGAACTGGGTGACTGGGAGGATGATGGTATCCTTAACAGTAATAGAGAAGTTAAGTAAAGGGATGGGAAAAGTTAATGAGTTCTGTTTTGGCCCTTTTAAGTTTGAAATGCTTATGAATCATCTGACTGAAGTTCAATTGGCAACTGGAGATGTAGGACTAGAACTGAGTAGGCATAATGGATGAATATGTAGATTTGAAAGTCATCTTCATAGACACGATAGTTGGATTATGGGAGTTGATGCAATCACTAAGAAAGAGTGTAGAGAAAGAAGAAGCTATAGGACCTAGGACAGAGCCCTAGGACATACCCATGCATAGGTAGCAGGTTAGGGATGAAGATCTTGCAAAGGAGAATGAGAAGTAGTAGACAGACGAGTAGAAGAACCAAGAGAAAGCAATGTCACAAAAGTCCAGAGAGAAGAATGATCCAGTAGGTCACCAACATCAGTGCTACACAGAGACAGGAAAAGATTGAAGACTGAAAAAAGGACATTGGATTTAGCAAAAAAGTGTAACCTGGGGCTCAAGCCCAGACATTCCCATAAGACTCCATGCACTGGTGGAAAGAATGATTACTCAAAACTCCATGCCTGCCTGAGGCACAGCATTGAAGAGAACTTGGAGAGAAGAGAGCTATTTTTAATTCTTCTGACTTTCCATCTTTAAGAGAGGACATACCATGTGGCTCTCCAGGCTCTCTCCAAGGATAAGCCCCTGAAGGGAGAGAAAGATTCCAGGAAAAAAGGCCTACATGTAGAGGATCTGCCTCCATTCTCAACTTGCTGCATTAGAACCTAGGGAGAAGTTTCCCTTGGTAAAATTGGGAACACTTTTTTGATTGAGTTGGAATATCTTGCTCTCAGTGGGAGATGTCATTCATTCTCTTTTTTATCTGGTATGTGCTAATCTGAATAATTCTTCTGATTTCTATTTGCTATCAGTTTGGATAAGTGGATTTATCCACTATTCACTATGTTTGATGGATGGTCTTTGTATAACTAGCATTGGATGAGAAGGAAGCCAAGACTTTCAATATAGCTTGGAGTATTCCTTCCCCATTAAGGGAGAGTAACCAGGAAAAGTGACTTGAAACTAAAACATTTCCCCTAGATTAGCAATATTTAGCAGGGCAGATGGATATAATTCTAGCCTGGTTTACCCTCTCTGAGGAAAGCAGAGTAAATTAGTCTCATGCCCCAGTCTCCTGATCCTGTCCTGGCAGGAACAAAGTCTCCCTTGGAGAAGGGTGGAGGATATTCTATTTAGCTTCTGTTTATGTCTCCTGGAAAGTTTCATTTTGACAAACCCATGTGGATGTACCCACAACCTACAACGACAAAACACACACACACACACACACACACACACACACACACACACGCACACCCCTTACAAAAATGAATACAGTCACAAGCAGTAGTTCCCAAGTTGTCTAGTTTGGTCTTTTTTCGCTAGTCTTTTTTTTTTTAGGCTATCATTGTTTTAGACACCACTACCTCTTCTCTTCTCTTCTATGCCCTTCCTTTTCTGGAGTCTTCTATACCTATAGCTTTCCATGCTGGAAACTTGCATCTACTATACACCCTTCCCAACTGGTTCCTCCCTTTCTGTGAGGTCATGCTAGACTTTTTAGAGATCTCCCTTCCCTTTCCTTCCCAGTTCAATTATGGAGATGTTGGCTAATACTCCAATTTGAGAAGGTAGGTACCACTCTAGTGTTCTTCCCTTGCCCCTGCCTTACTCTTCATACATTAAGCTTTGACTATTTCCAGTTAAGTCACTCAACTTTCCCTGAAACCCACAAAATAAAGGCCTGTTGCTTTGAACGTAATGGCTGGGCTAAGTCTTCTTCAAAGCCCCCTTTAAATCCCAAGGTCATGACAATGATCTCTATACCAATATAAAGTTATTTATTTGGTGAACTAACATTTTCTACAAATACAAGACTCTGTATAATTCATTGTCAAGTGAGAAGCACATCCAATATATGCTGCAATTCAAAGAATCAGGAAAAGGGTCATAGCCTGAGTAGCCAAGGAAAGCTTCATGCAGTAGGTGATCACTGATTTGGGGCTTGAAAGACAGATAGAATTTTGGTAGATGGAAGATGGGAGAATGGGCATTCCAAGGAAAGAGAGTCAACAAAAACATGTGTGCCTCTCCTTAATATTTCCTATACTTGCATATAGACTTTAGAAAAATCTGAAACAAAGTAAACAGAACCAATAGAAATATATACAAGAAAATGAAAGACATTTGAATTCAGATAATTCAATGCCCAATCTTGACTCCATGATGATGATGAAACATTTCTCCTTCCTTTTTCTCTCCTAGTAGAGATTTAGTGGACTACAGATGTTGAGTGAGACATTCGTTCTTCGAAATAGCCAATGTTTTAATTTGGTTTACTTAACTATATCTCTCAATTGTGTGGAAGAATTCTATTAGGGGTTGGGGAAATTGGGAAGTGACAGATTTTTTTAAAAACCACTAAAACATTTTTTAAAAAATAGAAAAACATCTTATAGAAATCAGTTGTTCTGAATCCTTTCTATAACTTGTAGTTTTGTTGAAGAGGGAGGGGTTTGCCTTTGTATATGTCAGAAGTGACACCCCACCTTTAAGTAGCTACACCACTCTGTTGAGTCATGTTGCATATTTATTTCCCAGAGTGCAAGTTGTGAGTCTAATTTTAGCCTAATGTAATTTGAAATAGCAAACCATAGTCACAAATAGACTGGAAAGTGATTAAATCCCCAAAGGAGGCTGGAAATAATGGTGATGCTGACAAACCCACTCATTCCATACAATAGGCTAATAAAATTATGAACCTGACACAGGGTGTATTTTCTGAAACCTGAAAAAGCATTTAACACCCCTGCAGATGATATGTGTGATATTTGGAGATTTTTCCCCACAGAGAAGAAAATGTTTTATTTTATTGTATTATTATAATATATATTATATATACATACATAATATATTATATTATATGTCAATATTATATTATTTTCTTATTTGTTTCATTGCTTCAACTTTCTCAGAAAAACTCTGCAATTTGACAGTACCTGTTGCTTAACACAGGAGAGAGTATATGGTTTGCTTTCAAAAATGGAAGGGAATGCCTTTGCTTTCTCCTCCCCCATTAGACATAATGAGCCATATTTTCAAACCATATCAACTGAGAATGAGGATGATAACAAGGGAAACTTGAGGAAAAAATGGGGTTATGTGACCAAAACCAAAAGCCAGAGTATAGGTCAAGGTTAGAGAATGGCAATTTGGTTTCCCTGTCAGAGAAAAAGCCAGGGACAATATTTTTCCAGAGAAGTGTTGTGATGGATTGGGAGTTGGAGCACATCCCATGGAGCTGGACATGCCTACTTTGGATAAGGACACATGCTCTGGTCCTTGGCTATGTCCTTGATACCCATGGTGGGGCAAGGTACCAAAATGGATTGGAAACTTCTAACAAAGATCTAGAGGGTCCAGAAAATCTCATTTGCTGAGGGAGATGCAACATTTGTTTCATGTAAGCTGAGATAGTTTCTACTTAGAGAGTCTGGAAAACCATCCTCAAGAGGTGTTTAGCCTGGGGAATTGAGGCTTGAGCCATTTCCTGTTCTCTTGGAGTATTAAAGACCCAGTCAGTGAAGACTCAATACTTCTCAGGCTTGACCGAATCCTAATTGCCCTTCAAATCAATACCTCTTTCTAACCTGGGTTCTACAGCATATGACAAGTGTGAATGGAAAAGAGGAGCTTTATCCACCTGAATCAGGGCTGTATATGCGCTGCATTTTCATTGCTAAGTAAGTACTTTTTATTAGATGTTGTATGGTCCATGAGTATTTCATTGCATTCTAATGCCAAGCCTGAACCACTGGACTGGTCTGAGTTGGCTGACAACAGTCAGTGATCTAGTCTAGCACACAAAAGTCTAATCATGACCTTAGTAAAAGTGAGCACACAGATGCCTTCCCATAGTGCCAAAGCATGAATGCCCAACTCCATGGGATACACTCTAAACCAATTCCCCACTTCACTTACATTTTAATTATTTGCGTGTATCTTTATCTATCTTACCGATCATACTATAACTTCTCTGAGGGCAGGGGATATTCTTATTCTTCCCAATATCCCCTGTAATATCTTGTACATAGCATAAGACCTGCCTTGTTTGTCTACAGTAGATACTCAATTGAATAAATGATTATGAGGGGCCAAATAAGTAATCTAGGGAAATCCTTCTTAGAGATCTCAGTGATTAATTTTTCAGTCACAGAAACTTGAAGAATCAAGAGAGTGTCCACATCAATGAAACTGCATATTCTTGAAGTATTGAATTTTGAAGTAATAATACTTTGACACTTTAATAAAGCTATAATCTCATCAATTCAATTAATACTCCAATAATGCATCACATCATATCCAGGGGTGGGGAACCTGTGGCCTCAAGGTCACATGTGGCCCTCTAGGGCCTCAAATATAGTCCTTTGACTGAATCCAAACTTTATAGAGCAAATCCCCTTAAGAAAAAAGATTTGGGGGGCGGAGTCAAGATGGCGGAGTAGAAAGACTCACGTTTTCGAGCTCCGAACCCACAGCCCATGGATTTAATGTAAGAAGAGCTCCCCACAAGTTCTGGATCACTGCAGGGTGTGCAGAAACACCGTAGAAGAGATTTCCATTCCAGAGAGCCCTGGAGAGCCGTCCCCAGGGTCTGTCACGCCCCGGAAAGCGGAGTGCACCCCAGTGCTGCCCGGGCGGCCCCACAGGAGCTGATCCGAGCAGGCTTCAGGGATGGAACCTCCGGCGGCCGGGAAGGTCCCTCTGCCCACAGACGCTAGAGGTCAGTGAGAGACACGTCTGGGCTGGCCGAGAGGGGAGCGGGGTGTCTGCATGGCTCGGGCCCCCTCGGGAGGAAGCGGCAGAGGCAGGGGCAGGAAGCGGCGGAGGCAGAGGCGGTGGCCCGGGACTCCCCAAGCAGCAGGCAGAAGTTCAGGTCTCTGCATAAACCCCCTGAGGGAGCTGAGCCTGGGAGGTGGCCCTGCCCCCACCCCAGCACCAGAACTTAAGCTCACATTGAATAGGAGCCACGCCTGCCGTGGAAAGCCCATTTGAATCTCAGACCCCAAGCACTAGCTGGGCGGATCTAGGCAGGAGTGAAGAGGAATCTCAGAAGTCAAGTAACTCGCTGGGAAAATGCCCAGAAAAGGGAAGAAAAATAAGACTATAGAGAGCTTTTTTGAGCAGGTGCAAATGTTCCCGCCATTCGGTTCTGACCACGAGGAAATATTCTTGCCATCAGGGAAAGACATGGAGGGCGGGGCCTCAGTACCCCAGAAATCCCAGGGGGATGTCGGGTGGGCTCAGGCCTTGGAAGAGCTCAAAAAGGATTTTGAAAATCAAGTTAGACAGGTGGAGGAAAAACTGGGAAGAGAAATGAGAGAGATGCAAGAAAAACATGAAAAACGGGTCAATACCTTGGTAAAGGAGACCCAAAAAAATGCTGAAGAAAATAACACCTTGAAAAATAGGCTCACTCAATTGGCAAAACAGGTTCAAAAAGCCAATGAGGAGAAGAATGCTTTCAAATGCAGAATTAGCCAAATGGAAAAAGAGGTTCAAAAGCTTACTGAAGAGAATAGTTCTCTCAAAATTAGAATGGAACAGATGGAGTCTAATGACTTTCTGAGAAATCAAGAAATCACCAAACAAAACCAAAAGAATGAAAAAATGGAAGAGAATGTGAAATATCTCATGGGAAAAACAACTGACCTGGAAAATAGATCCAGGAGAGACAATGTAAAAATTATGGGACTACCTGAAACTCATGATCAAAAAGAGAGCCTAGACATCATCTTCCATGAAATTATCAAGGAAAACTGCCCTGACGTTCTAGAACCAGAGGGCAAAATAAGTATTGAAAGAATCCATCAATCACCACCTGAAAGAGATCCAAAAAGAGAAACTCCTAGGAACATTGTGGCCAAATTCCAGAACTCCCAGCTCAAGGAGAAAATCTTGCAAGCAGCTAGAAAGAAACAATTCCAATATTGTGGAAATACAATCAGGATAACTCAAGATCTAGCAGCTTCTACATTAAGGGATCAAAGGGCGTGGAACAGAATATTCCAGAAGTCAAAGGAACTAGGACTCAAACCAAGAATCACCTACCCAGCAAAACTGAGTATAATACTTCAAGGGAAAATATGGTCTTTCAATGAAACAGAGGACTTTCAATCATTCTTGATGAAAAGATCAGAGCTGAAAAGAAAATTTGACTTTCAAACACAAGAATGAGAAGAAGCATGAAAAAGTAAACAGCAAAGAGAAGTCATAAGGGACTTACCAAAAGTGAACTGTTTACATTCCTACATGGAAAGACAATATTTGTAACTCTTAAAACTTTTCAGTATCTGGGTAGTTGGTGGGATCACACACACATATGTACACGCATGCACGCACACACATACACACATGCACGCCATACAGAGACAGAGAGCACAGAGTGAATTGAATAGGATGGGACCATATCTTAAAAGAAATTAAGGTAAATGGTGAGAGAGAAAGGTAGGGGAAGGAAAGAGAGTGAAATGGAATGGGGTAAATTATGTCATTTAAGAGGCAAGCAGGAGACCTTTTAGTGGAGGGAAAAAGAGGAGAGCTGAGAAAAAAAGCAAGAAGTTTACCCTCATCACATTTGACTAAAGGAAGGAATAAAATGCACACTCATTTTGGTATGAAAACCTATCTTACAGTACAGGAAAGAGGGGGAGAAGAAGATAAGCAAGGTGCGGGATGATGGAAGGGAGGGCAATGGGAGGAGGGAGCAATTTGAAGTCAACTCTCAGGGAGGGACAGGATCAAAAGACAGAAGAGAAACAATGAGGGGCAGGATAGGATGGAGGGTAATTTAGTTAGTCTTACACAACACGACTATCAGGGAAGTCATTTACAAAACTACACAGATATGGCCTATATTGAATTGCCTGCCTTCCCAAAGGGAATGGGTGGGGAGGGAGGGATGGGGAGAATTTGGAACTCAAGTTTTAGGAACAACTGTTTAGTTGTTTAGGTTGTTTAGTACCAACAACCAATTGTTGTTGGTACTAGGAAATATAAGACATACAGTTAATGAGGAATAGAAAGTCATCTGGCCCTACAGGACAAAAAAGAAGATGGGGACAAAAGAAGGGAGGGATGACAGAAGAGAGGGCAGACTGGAGATAGGGAAAATTAGATTGCTCAGTGTATTGGGGTGGGGGGAGGGGATAAAAGGGGAGAAAAAATTGGAACCCAAAATTTTGTGAAAATGAATGTAAAAAGGTAAATAAATAAAAGAAAAAAGAAAAAAAGAAAAAAAGATTTGTTCTTTAAAACTTGGACTCAGTCAAGAAGTGGCACACAAGGACCTAGAAGGCCACATGTGGCCTTGAGGCCACAGGTTCCTCAATTCTGTTAAACCATCCCTCACCCAGTTGTCAAACTGATCTTCTAAAACACAAGTCTGACTATATCTCACACTTACTATTTAATAAATTTCAGTGGCTCCCTTTTATCTTCAGGATCAAATATAAAATACTATGTTTTGGCCTTCAAAGTCCTTAATAAACCAGCCTCTCCTTAGTTTTCCATTCTTCTTATACTTTACTTCCCCCATATACTCTGCAATCCAGTGGTACTTAGTCTCCTTGTTTTTACACAAAATACTTCCAGCTCCATCGCCAAGCATTTTCACTGGCTGTCTCTCATTCCTCTCCTTCTTCATCTCTTTCCCCATCATTGTGACTTCCTTTGAGTCCCACTCAACATCTTACTTTCTGCAAGAAGACTTTCTTCATTATCCTGAACCTTCCCTCTCAGATCACCCCAAATTTAGGACTGTTTTTTTTTTATTCGTATTACTAACATTTAGTATAGTACTTGGAATATAGCAGGTGCTTAATAAATGTTAGTTGGTTTGACTTGACCATCCTCATCCTCTTTACCAACCTTATTATTGTCACTACCATCTTTATAGTTACTGTCATGGTCAAAATCACTACGTTGGATGTGTTTTTCTTCACCTTGCCTTTCTTTGCATCCCCATTGCCTGGCAAATGGTAGGTCCTTAATAAATGCTAGTTGGCTTACTGGCTGTACAATTTTTGCTGAAAATATAAATGGGTTCCAGGAGGATTTGAATTGATAGCTCCATGAAAGTTTGGCCTAAGCATTACCTTTTCTCCCTCCAAAGATTATCGAATTGTTTTGATAAAAGGGCAATGCAAACTGGGTGAGAGGACATGGATTTGTACTTAGGTCTTTCTCACTACAGGACTTTTGTGCCCCTAGCTGCCATAAATGAATAGAAGGTGACCAATTGGGCAGCCCACTCATTATTCCTTTCTATTTCTGTGGGGCCAACCCACCTTCTTTTTTTGATTCTCTGTTTCTCTGATGACATTCTGTACTCCTTTATTGTTTCTTATTCTTTATATGTTGTAGCTTGTACTGACTTACCATGTATCTTTTGAGTGTCTCCAGTATTATATTCATTTTCCTTTCTTTGGAGACTATTAAGTCTTATGTGCCATACTCTTGAAACAATATTGTTAGACTATTAGTATTAAAAATATGGGCCTTTGTTTTCTGGACAATTTTGGATCTGACCTAAAAATAATCTGGCCTGTTTTCCTCCAGTTTAATTCTAGGCTCGTCTGATTGTACATTTTCAGCGTCTCCTACAGGTATAGGTAATGATGGCTGAGGCTTGTAGATTGTCTATCCAAGTCTGTTCCATAATATGGGCACTAGACAGTCTTCATCCTCTTGGTTTTTCCTATATGAATTGTTAGATCAATTTTTTTGAGTGGTTACAGATCTTGCCCAGGAGGCTCTACAATGTTTGAGGACTTGACACAACCAACACAATGTCATTCACGTATAGGATCTTCTGAAGGATCTCATCATCCACAGGGAATTCATCTTCAAGTTGGACTTTGTGCTTGGTCTCCTCCATGAGACTGGCAAACACTTTTGGTGAACATGTTTCCTTGTTGCATGTCTTGCCTGATGTTTGTGATTTGTGGGCTGCAAAACAAGGCCATTTCTATAATATCTTTCAAGGAATCTTGAATGTGATCTATAGCTATATAAGACAGATATATAAATTGGAAGAAAATCTTTAAGGAGGTGTTTGTTGAATGAAATATTTTTTCATGTTCAACAAACAATAAGCCTGGTGAGGGTTTTATATTCTCTGTGTCTTTCAGTCCATTTTGTGATAGTAAAGATGTGGTTCATTGAGGAATATTGCTTTCAAAAAGCTGCCTTTTGTCTACATCTTTCATAAAGGAAATTTTCAGCACTTGTATAGATCATCTGCACAAAAAAAATTCCACACAAGCTAACATCAATACTTACTGGTGTTCTCTATCACTTTTTTTTTTAAAGTACCAGTAAGAGCTGAGGATTTGGTATCTTTCCCTCCTTCTGATCCCTTGTGGAATAAATTATCCCTCACTTATCATTTGTGCATACACTTGAATATACATGTCATCTAACTCAGATGCTGTTCCCATGGTTCCCGTTAGTATAATTTCTTCTTCCTCTATAAACACATCCATGACTGTGAGGTTAAAGTTTGAGGGTAATAGCTCTGCTGTTGTTTTTCTTGGTGATGAAGCCATTTTAAGTCTCTGCAGATCTTTTCTATCTTTCTTCTTTTTGTTTTCTCTCAGAATGACTCTACTTTTGGTTCTCTCAGCAAGCAATGTTCAACCTAGTTTTACTTTCCACTGCTTCTCCTTGCTTTATGGGACCAATATTGTGCAGCATCTTCCATCATCCTTCTCTGTAAGCTTTTAGAAAAAAGTTTTTATTTTAAAGTGGTGTTACTGTTGGATGCCATCTCTCTGACTGCCAAGTAAGTGAAGTACTTGCTGATAAAGGCATTTTTAGTCTCTTTTGGTCCTTTATAGAGTGAACAGGGTAACATTTATAAAATGCTTAGCATAGTACTTGGTACATTGTAGGTGCTAAATAAATACTTGTTCCTTTGTCCCTATACTGTCAATTGATTTAGACAGGCTAAACTTCTATGTGGAATTATTTTAAATGCATCAATGTTATTTACATTGTTGTCTATTTTTTACTAACAATAACTTGTTTGAATAGGTTAGAATTAAGTTATTTCAGCTATTTACTATATTTTTCCTCATTTTCCTTTGTTCTAGTTCTGTACTAATTTTGATCTTTGCTCTAACAATTCTTGGTGCGACTGTACACAAACTACTGATTCAGGATTAAATTCAGTAATGAATCTTTTTCTTTCTGTTAAAATAGAATCAATTTCATTTATTTTAAGAATATCATTCACTGCCTAGTGATATCTTTCCTCAAAGAAAGTGCTCATGATGTAGAAGCATGAAGTTTCTGTGTACTCCACAAGGCTTTGACCTTTCTCACATCTATTCATGATTTCTACTATGTTTATCGCCATTATCACTTATCCCCGTCTTTACACTGACAACACTGAGTATCAAAGTGTATGTTAATTTAATTTGGAGGCTCTAATCTTTGTAGAACTTCAACACTTCTTTATCCTCTGTAACAGACATTGATACAAAAGATGCAAATATTTTCATGGTGATCTTTTTGTGAATAACTATCATGAATCCCATAATGTGAGATGCCCAAATGACTCTTGGCAACTTGTTGCCTGTTGTGGCTGGTGAAAGGTGAAATAACTGAGAAAACAAAGTTTTCATCTTCTAAGCATATCAGTTCATCAAGCAACGTATTCCAATTGGCCAGCAAAGTGGGATCAGACTCCCTCAGCTTAGGCCTGGGCCCCAAATACGGAGTGATACAGGCTTTATACATTAAAAACAATTAACAACGTAAGGCCAATTAATTAAAAGGAAACAATACAATATTAAATAGTCTGATTTCTAATTGGATGAAAGATGAGGCACTTTCCAAGTTGGGAGGGGAAGAATGAACAGGTATCGTTCCCTGAATTCAGAAAAAGAGGTGTCCCTCTCCTCCCAAGTGTCTATGAACAGTCAAAAAACTATGGAAACAATAACTGACTGATCAGTATGGGGCCAGTTTTCAGATAAGACATAGGGATTGTGAGAAAACTTCTTCCGTCGATCTTTGAATCTAAGTTTCCGGTCCTCTTAGCCGAGGTCCTTAGTTTGGGTTCTCTACGCAGCAGGTAGAGGTGTGTCTGGCTTCCCAGTCATGCAGATCTACATTCAAACAATGCAAGGATGTTTTCTTTCAACTCTCACAATTGAACAAAGTTTTCTCACGGAACAGAAGTTGAACTAGACCCATAACTGATTAGAAAGGGAAATCATCTCGCTCCAAATTTGAGTCACAAGATGGAGCCAATCAATTAACTCTTGCTATCTTACTCCCCTCAATTCTCTCATTCCAGTAACTCCTTTATTTGTCATTCTAAATAACATCTCTGAAATATCCTTCAACATAACAGTGAATTTCCTTCTTTCTTTTTTTTAAAATTTATTTATTTATTTAACTTTTTACATTCATTTTCACAAATTTTTGGGTTCCAAATTTTCTCCCCTTTTATCCCCTCCCCCCACCCCAATACCCCAAGCAATCTAATTTTCCCTATCTCCAATCTGCCCTCTCTTCTGTCATCCCTCCCTTCTCTTGTCTCCATCTTCTCTTTTCTCCTGTAGGGCTAGATGACTTTCTATTCCTCCTTAACTGTATGTCTTCTTTCCTAGTTGCAACAACAATACTAAACAGTTGTTCCTAAAACTTTGAGTTCCAAATTCTCCCCATCCCTCCCTCCCCACCCATTCCCTTTGGGACGGCAGGCAATTCAATTCTTTCTTCTGGTTTACCCCTCTTCTGCTTCTGCTCCTGGCTCTCTAGATTTCTCCTCGATGCCCTTTTGTGGGTCACTTTCCTCCCCATCTCTCCCCACACTTTGTGGCTCCCTTTTATATACTGTCTAATCCTATTTAGGGCAGTGAAGGACTTTTGGCCTGTATTTGTTGCTTTTTAGTGTTCAGTTATTTCAGTCATGTTTGACTGTGACTTTTGCTTGGCAAAGACACTAAAGTGATTTGCCATCTCCTTGTTCAGCTCACTGGACAGATGAGGAAACTGAGGCAGACAGGGTTAAGCTTAGGGTCACACAGCTAGTGAGTGTCTGAGGCCAGATTTGAACTCGGGAAGATTTGGTCTTCTTGACTCCAGGCTCAGCACTCTACGCACTGTGGTGTTAACTCATTGCTCCTGTACTTGTGCAATCCTTTACAGCTTGTAACTCTCTTTTACATATAGTCTTTGAGGGGTCCCTGAACCTCCTTCAAAGTGCATCACTATCCCATCTCAACCTCACAATAAACCTATAACATAGAAAGTATTATTATCCTCTTCTTACAGAGAAAAATTCTATATGTTAAAAAATACAAGACAATATGTGATTAAGGGACAAATGAGTTATACAGACAGGAGGTAGGCAGGAGTTCAGAGCAAGAAGAGATCACTGTGGGCTGGGGGAGGTCAGAGAAAGCTTCATGAAGGAGGTGGGGTTTAATCTATGTCTTAAAGGATAGGAGACTTTCAACAGACAAAAAAGATGTGGGAGGGCATTGTGTATGTTTATTATCACAGAAAACTGGGAAGGATCTTAGAGATCACCTGGTCCTATCCCTGCAGATGAGGAAAATCTAGCTAGAGAAGTGATATGAATTGCCCACAGAAAGTTAGAAACTGAGCTGAGATCCCAACCCAGATATTATAACTCCGAATCTGGTAGGGGATGTCCCCCATTACATCCTATCGTACTTGGAGAAGGGAGGCCCATGTGAACAATGGTGCAGAGGTGGAAATGTTAACATTGTGTTCAAAAGAACAGTAAGTAGATCAACTTGGATGAAGCAAAAATTCGTTATAGAAAATGGCAAGAGACAAGTAAAAAGGTAGGTTGGGAACAGATTGTGGAAAGCCTTGAATGTCAGACTAGTAATCTGAACGTTATTCCTCACCTCACATCAGATGTGGAGGGGTGGGTAGGGAGGAACACGGAATTCACTTAGCATGGTTATCTCAGCTGCCCACCAAGTATTCTATTTGGTCCAATTCATGACCAGAAGTCTGTTGAGTATTGAGAAGTCACTCACTCCCCATGAATCCAATCACCGCGGCAGGCACACATCAAATAGAGAACACATGGCCTCCATCTGAAAAGCCAATCTGACACTCCAGCTACTCAATTCATGAATATGCTTTTCCCACATCTGAAGTTGCTGCTTAGCAAAGATATTGTGGAATGAATCCCTGATTTGACCTTTTGTATCTCCATCAATCCCACTGTGCTAAAAGCAATTATGTACTTCTCATGTGTGGCTATTGGAATGGGAAGTCACTTAGTTATGCACCCCTTTTCACACTCCAACTATCTCTTGCTCATTCTTTTCTCCTTTTTCACACAAGCCAGCACAGCATGTTTCCTTCACTGTTCAACAGAGTCTAAAATGGCATTTAGAAGAAGCAAGTCACGGTGGAAACAGGTGGAAACAATGGCTGTTGTTATTAGCATTCCCCTTTGCCAGATGTAGCTATGGCACAGGGAAACCAGGCAGGAGTGGAGCACCCTGGAGAAGATGAGGAGACACAGAGAGGCTTGGGCTCTTTTTCAGAGCATTGGGGCAACTTTGTACACAGCAAAAGAGCTCCAGTGGCACGAGATGGGCAGGTGATAGGATCATAAATTTAAAATTGAAAAGGACCTTAGGGGCCATTGAATCCAACCCCCTCATTTTACTAATGAAGGAACTGAGGTCCAGAGAGGTTAACTGAGTTGCCCGGGGCAGGATTTGAATTCAGGTCTTACTGATTGTAGATCAGTGCTTAGCATTAGGTGTTCTGGTGGTCCTCTCCTTTGTCCACATTTGTATGTGTGTGTATCTGTTCATGAGTATTCAGACTTCTATGTGTGTATATCTATGTTTGCATGAGTATATGCAAGTTGAAGCCTGGTGATTCTGCAAATATCAAATGTACTGACTCCAACCTCTGTTAGCTGTGTCATTGGGCAGAGTGACCAGGAGGCCTGCTTATGTCCTTTGATGGGTGAGCTGGATCCATTAACGGGCTGAATTAACACTCTCCATTTTGGCTTTAGAGCTATGTGCTAGATATGATTTCAGGGAAGGTTGGGTAGGAATCCTACAAAAAAACATCAATTCCACCACTTTTTATTATATTATTGCTGTTTCATTCTTTCATACTTTACTCTCTTATGTTAAGATGCTGTTTACCAAATCTAAACCTGGGACAAATTCATTGTCAGCTGGAGTACACTCCCTTGTGGGTACAGTTGAGCCAGAAAGGGTCTGGTGTCTTCTAGAGAATCCTGGCCCTCAACCTCACAAGAGTAGGAGAGAAGGTAGGAAGCACCAGAGGAGGTGAGTCATCGCCACTAGCCTCCAAGGATGGTTGGAACTGTGCCTCTGGAAGACTTGCTTCAAGGTAAGGAATGCCAAGGGGCAGTTAGGTGGTTCAGTGGATAGAGTATTGGGTCTGGAATCAGAAAGATCTGAGTTCAAATCTGGAATCAGATGCTTTCTAAGCTGTATGATCTTGGGCAAGTCACTTAACCCCCTATTTACTTCAGTTCCTCATCTTTAAAAATGGGGATATGCTAGAGAAGGATATGATAAACTACTCTGGTGTCTTCGCCAAGAAAACTCAACGGACTTTGTCCATGGCATTCTGCAGTCAGACGTGACTAAACAAGGGAATGAGGATGCTGGCCACCTCAGGGAGGAAGTGATCATGCCCCTCTCCCCTCTTGCCAAGGAATTACCCCTACTCCACATCAGCACACTTTTGACCCAAGTTAGTTGGAACTCAAAAAATACCTACAAAAATTTCAGTTATCATTTATCTTTTGTTTGAAGGTCACCTGAATGGTGGCTTAAGAGCAAGACCCTGAAGAGGAGGAAGGAAATAAGCATTCATTAAGCACCTACTGTATACCTACTCAGCAGGCACTACACTAAGCACTTCACAAATGTTGTCTCATTTGAGGGGAGCCTCAGCATAGGAGTGATGGACTAGTAGGAGAACTGACAGGGAAGGAAGGAGGGCTCCAAACTGAGAATTTTACATAATTTTATCCAGGACCTGCCCATTGCCCATCTCAGATTTTTGCCTAATGCCAAATGCTAACTCCAGTCAGCCACTTCACTAAGGTGTCCTCACACAGTGAAACAATGGCTCAGTGTTGCTGAGTACTCCCCAAAGAGTACTGACAGGAGGTAACTTCATGGAGAGGTAGTGTTTGACTTGGATATTGAAGTATGGGTGAAATTCAGATAGGAGGACCCAAAAGGGGACTCATTTCTAGGCAGAAGGACAAGCTTGAGCAAAGGTATGGCCCACAGAAGAATAAATCCATCCAAATTTTGATTAACTCTCCTGTCTGGGATGTAATGAATTCAGAAACAGGAAAACTGTCTAATTTGGATAGAGCAGTGCATAGAATTCTGTGGCTTTAAGCAGGAACACTTCAGTTTCAATCCTGCCTCAGACACTTACGGTGTGACATAGGACAAATCACTTAACCTCTCTGGATCTCAATTTCCTTACTCAAAGGAAAATGTGGGGATTAGACTCAGCGATTTCTATGGTCCCTTTCAGCTCTCAGCCTATGATTCTATGTCTCTTCTCCTAGGTAGCAGTTTCTTCTTTGATAAAGTGAGTAATCTGTAGGATCTTAATGCCACTTCCATCTCTGAATCTTATGACCTGGTAATTTTCCTGAAAATGGACTTAGTTCCTCAACTTGTCTTTTCTAGGCCGGGATGCCCAAGCAAGGTATCTTCCCTTCTCTCCCATCACCCAGATGGCCCAGGCTCCTAGCAGTAAAGCCATGACCTGGTCCAAATGAGACAAATCAGGGTGACTGCCAATTGCCCGTGGAGCCTGCCCAAATTAGATGCGATTGTGAGTAGAGTAACATCCCGGCTTGACACTGGAATGCTATGAACTCTTTTTGAAAGGGAAAGGAGAAAAATGCTCTAATTAATAGTCACTTGTCAGAATAACACAAATAAATGAGAGAAAGGGGAAAGGTTGTTTAGAGGAGAGGGATAGGGGGAGTCATGGAAGTTTATTGTTGCAATGTACATTGGCCTAGCAATGGGAACAGGGTCAGAACCCTTGGAAAATAATTTTGCTGTTTATCAAATTCCAAAATGCAAATTGGCAAAATGCAAATTCCAAAATGCAAATTTAAATGCTTTCTGCCACAAAGCAATTAATAAGGTTAGGTGTAAATTTGTTATGCCACCTGTTTTTTTGTTTGTTTTTCTTTAATAATGAAGAGTAATTTAGAAAGTATATAATGTCTTCTCTTGTGCTGAGTCCTGGAAGGAGGCTTGGTCTGAAGGGGTTGAGTGGAAGAACGGAAAACCAAGACTTCCCCCGGAAAGCTTCAGTCTTAACCCCTTCCCCCGCTTTGCTCTTCTCTGAAGGCTTGTATCTGGGCTTCCTCAGTTTCCCCAGCCGCAAACTGAGAAGAATATTGCTACCATCCACTGCCTTAGCTCTTATACATGGGTTGAAGGTATGAATGAAAGTGGAGAAAAATCATAAAACTGTGGTAACTGAATCTGCTTCAAATTTATGTCACATGATCTCAACTGGGTCCTCACTGCAATAAGGCAATCCTTTAAAATTTTTCTAATTGATTGACAATCCTTGTCATGACAGCAAATCTCAAAATGCTACATGATTTATAAATATATATATACATGAAATATATAAAATAATGATAACATCATTATTATTTCCATATACAAGATCTTAACTGATTTTCAGTTACTATTATCTCAACCACATTACTTGTTTTTATTTTGTATATATTTTGTATTCACTTTTGGAACTACCTTGCTTCCCAATAAAAGGTAAACTTCAAGAGATCAGGGACTATTTAATTATTGTCTCCCATCTCTAGTTCCTAACACTGTACCTGTCACATAGAAGTCACTTAATAAATGTTAATTTAGTGAATGTTGAATGAGTAAGCAGCATAAGGGCAGAAATTATGTGTTATTCTTTTTGTAACACCATATGGCACCCTTCATAGGGCTGGATCTTTGATAAAAATCAATTCAATAAACATTTACTAAAAGTTTTCCTTGGGTACAACTCTACTATCAAAAAATAAAAATGACATGGGTCTTGCCCTCAAGGAGTTTACATCCTACAATAGCTCCAACATATACAGATTATAATTGCTTAACTCAGGACCTACAGCCACCTGCACCGCACAGATATATAAGATCTGGAATACCTCCCTCCAAGTCTCCAAGGTAAAGTATAATTTCCCTTTCTGTGGAGAATAGGAGGATAGTCATGACTGGGAGATCACTTCTTCATTCCTCTGTCTTCAAAAAGAGTATTGGATTAGAATTATTTCCTAAGACATATCAGACATTTGCAATCTAGGGGTACAATACTATTTTGAAGGCTGAGGATAAAAACCAATTTTCCTGATTTCTCTAGCACAAAGAAATCCCACTGTGGTCCAGGAGGGAAACGGGTTGTTCTCAGTCAGCTTAGCTCCTCCCCAGCACACTCTTGTTTACACAAAAGAAAATCATGAATAGAGATCAAATTTATTTATCCAAACAAGCTGTGTGAGAAAAGCATACAGATGAGGGCAGAAGATAGAATTCACAAGAGTAAATGAACTCTTCCGATGGGGAGTAAGATAAAATCTCAGCTCAACCAAAGAAAGATTGATTTCACCAGAGATTCTAATTGTAGTAGTCTCTGGGAGTTCGGGCAATAGAAATAAAGGGATATGTTGGAGACACCCACTAGCCATTCAAAAGTTCAAGCCTCTTCTCTTGCCCTGTCTCTCTCAAACTGCCTCTCTGATTTTCTCGTCAGAAATGTTTTCTTGTCATGCCAACTGCAGCATTCTGGAATCAGAGATGTCTCAGCCAATCAGGAGTCACATGTCTGCCTGAAGTTAAGGATTATTCTTCTGGGAACTACCCATCCTGCCTGGGACAGGGATATTACAATAGAAGTACTTAGTACCATAAATCTAAAAGTGGAAGAGACAATAGAGATCTTCTAATTCAGTCCACATGGTTTTTCAAAAAAAAAAAAAAATGAGAAATTGAGGCCCCAGAAAAGTGACTTCCTTAGTGTCACATAACTTGCTATTATCAAGCAAGTTGTTCAGTCATTCAGCAGTGTCCACCTCTTTATGTCCGTATTTGGAGTTTTCTTGGCAGAGATACTGGAGTGGTTTGCCATTTCCTTCTCCAGCTCATTTCACAGATGAGGAAACTGAGGCAAACAGGGTTAAATGCCAGGGTTGCACAACCTCTGAGGATCCATTTGAACTCATAGCCAGTCAATGGCAAAGCTAGGGCTTAAATCTAGGTTCTCTGATTCCAAATTTAGCACATTTTCAGCTACACCACACTTAATAAATGAATTTTAAAATTGCACACCTTTAGAGACCATTTCATATTATTCTGAATCATAGAATTTTAGAGCTGGAGGGAAAAATAGACAGCATCTAAGCCCTTTCATTTACAAATGAAAGAAATGAAGCCAAGTTACTTAATGAGCCCAGCCAGTTAGGGCAAGTTAATTGATTTACATTGATTAATCTTAATAAACATAGCAGCCTGAGCCTATTAAGTGAAATTTCAGTAAGTGCCTGACTGGACTTGACTTAGGTTTGTGGTAAATGGAAAAGAACCTATTTCTTCCCAGTTGCCACAGACAACGGGCTTTTTTTTTTTTTTTAATAGTTGCAATCAGTTTATTAAGAGATGATTGACTAGGCATATGCAATAGTGACTTCGACTTCTACACTTGGTTCAATGCTGATAGAAGTGATCTATTAAACAATTTCAGGACAGTGCAAAACAATAAGGTGTTTGTGAATTCTCATCTGAAATCGATCCCGTCTTCGAACCTTCACCGCAAGGAGTTTTTCTAGTTTGATTTGAAGTGTCTTAGCGTTCAAATAGGTCCTTCACTTTCAAGTTCTTTTCTTTGGCTCCTCTATTTAGGTCAGCACTCACTTTCTTCAGTGATTTCACATTTCGGCTGGTGAGGGTGATGCAGTTCGGGAAATGACCGCTTCGGGCTCCACCAGGGTCTTGTGGGCATCTTTTGAATGCCTTAGCAGTAGAGTGGCTTCCTGACTGACTTACTCCTCCGTGAGAGCAAACAGCAGCGAGTCAGGAGGAGAGGCAGTGACTGCCGACTCCACATGACTGCAATGATGTTATTTTCACCAAAGAGAGACAACAGGCTTTTTTGGGGGGTGGAGTGGGGAGGTGGGGAGAACGGGACAGACGGTCTGAAAAAAAGAAATTATCCCTTCATGTTGCTTCAATCTGTCCCCTCTTTCTTAATCTTTTCCTTGACGTTCACTAGAACTTGAGTCAAGCAAGCTTATATTCAATATAAGAAAAACAAATCTTCCTCCTTTTCTTACCTACTTCCACTAAGGGGAGGGCCCTTATAAACTGAGTTGAAATTAATTAATGCTAACGTAGTTTAATGTATATATCTTACATGTGTCTCGTTTTGCAGAGGGGGTGTTCAAGAAGGACTAATACTTCTAGTGGAAGGGCCATTCATCCACCTTTGGTATTTAACTTGGCACTTAACTCTCACCTGTAGATCAAGAAGCTGTACCATGTGCAATGGCCACACCCTGGTAAACACTTTTAGCAGATGAACTAAACCAGTTGATGGTTATCAACAGACCTTGAAACCATTGATGAGTTACAGGCGTGTCTGCACCACGCATGTAAAAACTTCCCTCTGCAGTATCAGTGGGTGAGAACAATTTGTTCCGATAGCCATGAAGGTGGCTAGAGCAGGTGCTGTGGATGATTTTGGAGTTTGGTCAGATATCTAAGATGCTAAGGTCATTGCATCCTGGGCCATCTCTAGTCATCCTGACTTTGCTCAGGAAAGGAGCCGCTAATGACTTTGGGCAACTCTGCCTCACTTAAATCCATTTCTCCCAGGAATCAATATCTAATCCTGAGATGTCCTGGGTCCTCTTCAGAAACTAAGCATAAACAATAACAACTTCAGTTTTTACCAGTATCTCCCTCATTAGAATATAAGTTCCCTGAGAACAGAGACTGTTTTTGCCTTTCTTTGTATCCTCCAGCACTTAGCACAGGGCTGGGCACATATGAAGGCTTTAATAAATGCTTGTTGGTAGAGCAACTCACTGATGACTCAGGGAGGCAGTTTCAGACTCCTAGAAACAAGCCTTTATTAAGGAATTACCAGAGTTGAATGAAGGGGTCTCTTCTGTGAACTTTGAAGATCACTTGTTTGTCCGAAGGAATCATTCTTATTTGGAAACTGATTTTCTTATTTGCATTTCACTGTAAGTCTCTTGGTGAGGGAAAATGAAATTAGCCTTGTTGTTAGCTAAATGATCTCCTGGCAGGGATTTCTGACTGCCTTTGTGGGCAGTTGGACTCATCTTTATTTCTTTCAGCTAGCAGGATGCTCTTGTATGGAGTGGACACCTAATTTATTTGTTGATAGGGTCATGGAATCTGTGGGCTTGGAGACAATTAAAAGGCTCATCAGGGGCAAGCTTTAATAGTGTTTTCTTTCACTTGCCCAGGGATGTGTTTGCTTACTTATTTCTTTTTCATCTTAAATTAGAGCTAGTAGTCCTGATGGATTTTAATTGCTTTAAACGGTTCTGCTCACAAGGGCAGGACTGAAATGTCCATTTAGAGGATCTATGGCTCAACTAAAGAGGAATAGATGATTGCTAAGGTCGCTTTCAGCTTTAGTGCCTATGATATAATGAGATTTCTGCAGATAGGCTTTAACCCCTGCATAATATACAGTCATCTAAGACAAAAGAAACATAACCTTTACAAAGCTGCAATCTTTAGAATCCAAAAGGAAACACTGAGGGAGAAGAATTGGCAGTAGGTTTCACAGTGAAATAATTGATGATGGAGCAATACTGTTTCTGGTGTTGATAGTTGTAAGGAATGGAAACAAAGCTGTTTTTTTTTAAGCATTGTCAGAAATGGAGGTGAAGTATTTGCTTTACTTTGGAGGAAACAGTAAATGGGAAAGCTAAATAAATCAAAAGATCCCAAGAACCTGAGGTGTTAGAGAGGACTTATCTTTTAACTCTTCACAGTTAGAACTAGGTATACTTCTCATTCATATTTTGGATGGGTGTATCTGGAATATTGAGAAAGTGTATTAAAAACAAGGTGTTCCCTTCTGCTTCAGGTTGCCTTAACACTATTAAGTGAAAAACCAGAAGCCAGTCAATCAGGAAACTTGAGAATAAAGTTGGAATTGGAAGAACGGGGCAATGAACTAGGTTCAGACAACCCAGTTAGACAAATCAGAAACTGCATTTGGTCAGGAAGAGAAACCCCCATTTTGCTCCATGCAAAGGCATGGAAGAGAAAGATAGATTATTGGGGGCATGGAATAGCAATAGGCTAGTTTGATTTGGGAGTGGCAGGGGAGATCTGTGAGCTCCCCACTCTTGGATTAGATCATAGAATACCAGAAGAGAATTAATGTGTAGTAATGCCAAGAAGGTAGGTTGGAAGGGCTTTAAATGTGAAACAAAGGAGTTCACATTTGATACTAGGAGTATTAGGAAGACATTGGAGTTTACTGAAGAGGAGAGCCTGTGTTTGAAAAAACTCACTTTTGCAGCTACATGGAGAATGGAGAAAAGGGAAGGACTTGAAGGTGAAAGGTAGTTACTGCAGTAATCCTTGCAAATAATGATGAGGGTCAAAAGAAGGGTGAGGAGCATATGAATGGACTGGTGGGGACATATAGGACAGATGTCATGAAGACTGAGTAGACAGATTTGGAAATTGATTGGAAATACGGAATGAAAGTGAAAACTTGGAGATGATTCCAAGATTGTGAACTATGCATAAAATCTTTCTACTTACGGCTAAGTGTGAAGAGATTAGAAATACACAAAATGAAAGAAATGCTAATCAGAATGAGTCACTGTCATCTGTACCTGTCCTGATAATTCGAATTCAATCAAATATTTAAGAGGAACTGTATATATAAGGCATTGAGCATATCAAAATGAAAAATGCAAAACTGCTTCTTTGCATAGGTGGGGGAAATGGGTGTGGAACATGGGATATATTATAGCAGACTTTATTGATGTGTTGATTAATTTTGCTGAACTATTTTTTTCTCCCTATAATTGATGATTCTCTGAAAGAGGGATGAAGAGGGCATAATGAGAAATGTAGGAAATATAAAAATAAAATATAACAATGAAGCTAATTTTGAAACACTGAGTTTAAAAGGCAAAGAGTATTAAAACTATGATTTTAGTGGGACTCAAGCGGAAGGGAGGGACAGCTAGGTGGCACAGTGGATAGAGCGCCAGCCCTGGAACTCGGGAGGACCTGAGTTCAAATCCTGCCTTGGAGACTTATTAGCTGTGTGATGCTAGGCAAATCACTTAATCTTGTTTGCCTCAGTTTCCTCATTTTTAAAACGAACCAGAGAAGGAAATGACAAACTACTCCAGTATCTTTGCCAAGAAAACCCCAAATGTGGTCACAAAGAGTCTGATATGAGCAATTGACAAAACAATAACAAAGCAGAGGGGAGTGATATGGAACTGTTGAGAGAGTGTCTACGAGGGACATACACAGCAGCTCTAACATCAGATGCAAGTACAAGTATATTTGCAGTATACAAGTATATATACAATGTTCATAAAGCAAATATTAAGTAATTGTGAGGGAGAGTGCACCAATAATTACATGAAAGATTTCACGTAGCAGGTAGTATTTGAACTGAGTCTTGAAGGAAACCAGGTATTTATATGTATGTATATGTATATATATGTGTGTGTGTGTATGTATGTATGTATATGTATATATGTGTATGTATGTGTGTATATATATATAGAGAGAGAGAGCTAGAATTTATATGGCACTTTAAGGTTTATAATGCACTTTACAAATATTGTATTTATCCTCAAAATAACCCCGGGAGATTATCCCCATTTTACAGATGAGGAAACTGAGACAGACAAAGGTCAAGTGACATGCCCAGAGTCACTCAGCTAGTAAATGTCTGAGGTTCAGTTTGAACTTGGGTCTTCCTGACTTGAGGTCCAATACTCTAATAATCATTGCACCATGTAACTGCCTTAAGTGTATGTATATTTGTATCTCTATGTGTGTGTTTATGTACATTTATCACATGTATGTATATAAATATTTATATTTCATGGGGTTTTAGGATGTAAAGCTGAAAGAGATCTTACCTCAGAGACAAGAACAATGATATTAATGACAATAGCTGTCATATGTGTATATATCCATAGGTACATATATGAACACATAGGTATACATATATATATAGCATGTGGTATGTATATACATGTGTGTGCACACATATACAAGCACGAATATATATAGCCATATATCTGTATGTGTTTGTGTGTTGTGTGTATACATACATATATATGTGTGTGTGTATATGTATATATGTATGTATTCTTAGCCTGTGATTTCACCCCTGTAAGGATGTTCCTCAGGATGAATAACTACACTTTCCAGTGCATATCACCATCTGTTCTGCAACTTATAGAACTTAGAGGTTTAGAGAATAGCCTGTAACACTGAAAGGTTAGATGATTTGTCCAGGATGACACAGCCAGTAGGCACCACTTATATAAGCACATATCTACATATAATATATTTGTACAATGATTACACATGTGTATGTATCACATATATACATACTCATACAAGTAAATTGAAATGTATATATGTGTGTGCGTATCTGCATGTGTTTTTTACATCTATATCTATTCTATAACCCCATGATACTGGAAAGATTAAGCCATACCTATCTCTTCTACAAAGGCAAGTTCAGGGTGGAGTAATGCCAAAGAATGAATGAATTATAAAGCTCATCTCCCACCTCTCTCAAAGTTCATCAGAGAATACCCTAGGGATATCAGATCAGTTTCATGGGACCAGTCCTAGAAATCCTAAGGGTGCAGGAGGGAAATGCTGTAGGAACACAGTTCCAGGGCTCAGCGTACCAGGCTCACAGCAGAACATCATGGTTTCCCAGCTGTGTGTACCCTAAGAGGTGGTGACTGTGACTGGTGCAAAAGCCCACTTGCAGACTGAGGTCTTTTTATTTCCTCGAAGCTGGGTGCTCTATAGCTGCTCCTACTCTATGACCTCACTCTGGACCTGATTCTGAATTCCTGTGCAGTTTGCTTACTTGGGTTTATATATAGATCAGTAGCTCCTCCCTTGGTGAATCATCTCACTGGTTCAGCTGAAAACCTCAGGAGTCTGCTGGGATTTAGGGTTGTTTTCAATGTCAGCCTGTCCTATCTAAAAACCCCAAATTATCCTCCTAGCCTTCCAATGGAAACCTTGTACACAGTAGGTGTTCAAGAAATGTTTATCTAGTTGAAGGAGCCACACAGGCTTCCTTCTGATTGATCCAAGCAGGCGCCTCCTGTTCATGGTTGTGACTCTGCCTCCCTTGGTGATTTCATTAGCATTCTTCCTTTGAGTGGGAGAAAGGCACAGGAGGAAGAGGCAAAGGCTGAGAGGAGGAGAGAGAGAGACATTTCATTTAGAGAAGGGGTTTCTGAATCAAGAGGACATTGATCTTCAACTAGGTTTTCTCCTAAAGAAAAAAATAGCACACCAGGACTTTGTCTATGAGAGAGAGACACAGAGACAGAGAGGAGAAAGAGACAGAAACAGAGAGACAGAGAGACAGAGAGACAGAGAGAGAGAGACAGAAAGAGAGAGAGAGAAGGAAAATGAGACTCTTGTGGGATGAGGGAGAGAGAGAAGTGGAAGATATATATTGTCATTTGAAAGTGAAAAATTATAGGCACTAGGTCAGGCAGTTAATAAGCATTTATTAAGTGCTTTCTATATGCCAAGCACTATGCTAACCACTGGGAATACACAGAAAGGCAAATACAGTCCCTGTCCTCAAGGAACCTCATGTTCTAATAGGGAGTAGTGCTGGTAAATGTTTAACAACTGACCGGGGGTGAGGGACATACACACAATACATTTTTAAATTTAATACACATTATTATTTTCTCCATCATTTTCTTAAGTCCAGTCTAATCAACAAAGCAATCATTGGAGTCTTGAGTTGTTGCATTTGCTGATTTCTTACCCCCATAATCTAACTATCTGCTCTCAGGAGTTGGTATGAGCTGGCTCCAGCACAGTCCTGGCAGAGGCAACATATGAATAACTAGATATCTCCTTGATATGTACAGAGTAGATGGAAAGAAATCTCCAGGGAGAAGAGACTAATATCAACGAGGAACCAGTAAAGACCTATTAAACAACGATGAGAGGCTTGCCAAAGTAAGGATTGTAAATTTCCATCCTTATTCGCTCTTTCCTTCTCATTAGAATCACAGAACTGAGAACAGAAACTGACCTTAGAGGTCATCATCAAGTCCACTCATTTCACAGGAAAAACAAAACTCAAATAATTTGCCCCAACATCACTCAGAGTTGAGACTCAAATGCAGCTCCTTTGACTCCAGATCCAGTCATTCCCTCTACAATCCCCTCATCCCCAACCCACACATATTTCCGGACTGTCCCTACTCTTGATCAGCCACCAAAATTGCCTTACTTAGATTATCTTGACTTTCAACTTTGATAACTCTTTAGGCACACACTCAAGCTAAGGGGGAAAAAAATCATCATACAGTTGCGTACTTTCATTAATTTTGTTTAAAAAAAAAAAACCTGCAACAAAATAAAGGATTGCTCTTTTTCTAAACTAGCCATGAGCTGAACACGTTGTTAATATTATTCTTTTATTGGCTGGGAACTTTTTCTTAACACTCTGTGTATGTGCTGCTGTTATACTATTGGGTGGCACAGAAAAATTCTCCCCCACCTCCTCTGCTTTGCTCTCCTGTTCTAGCTCAAGAGGAATGGATAATTACATCATGAATCCTCCTGGACTGTGCTTGATGGCACACAAGCCACCAGGCACCAACTGTTCTACTATATTTAGCTGACATGAAGTCATTCCCTGGAATTAATTATCTGCTGCATCTCTGTTCATTCTAGGGGCAATTAATGCTTTGTTATCTAGTGCTCCCGAGGCTTATATCCCCACTGCTTTGCATATTTTTACTCCTTAAACATGTTGAAAGGGGATAACAGGACGAAAATGCTGGGGATCTGGGACTGGAGAACTGAAGCTGAAATGACAGCCAGTGTAAGCCTGGGAGGGTCCCTGAGGCCCTGCAGAATAATCAGCCTCTTTAGAAAAAACTCTGAGAAGCCAACCAAATCTGGCAGTGTTAGATATACCTAGGAAGCATAGGGGACATTTCCTTGATGTGATTCCAAGGGCTCTTGAGAAGCAAGGTCCCTCCAAGTCTTTCCCATCTCTCTCTTAAAGTCAAAACCTAATTTGTTCCCTCTAGATAACTTCTTTGATTACTGTGAAAATGCAAATCCTCCTAAAGTCAGGCATTTAACTGTTATTAGTCCTTGAAACCTGCAATCAAAGAACTGAGTATTTATTAAGTGCCTACTATATTTTTTAGGCACTGTACTAGTCACTGGGTATACAAATACAGTGGATGAAATAAAGCCCTGGTCCAAGGATTTTAGATTTCTCTTAAGGGAGAAAAATGCATGTTTAAGCATGTGTAGCATAAATATGAAGAGAATAAATCAAAGTTGTTAACTATGAGGTAGTGTGGGAAATAGGGCACAAGCAGTTGGCAGGGATTGGGAAAGGTTTCATGAAGCAGGAAGTGCTTGAGCTGTGTCTTGAAGGAAGAATGGAATTTGTGAGGTAGTAGGAAGGAGGCGATGCATTCCAGGCATAGGGAACAACTAGTACAAAGAGAGAGGAGAGTTGGAATTTTGGACATGAAGGACAGAGAGAAGGCCAGTTTGGCTGGATCACAGAGTACTAGAGAGAAAATAACACACTGAAACCAAAAACATAGGTTGCAGCAAGGTTGTGAAAAGCAAGCGCCAGTGAAATTTATTGAGTAGAGGAGTGACATGATTATAAATCTGTGCTTAAGGAAGATCAGTTTGGTCAAAGTACAGAGGATAGACTAGAGGAGAGGGAGATCCAGCTAGCAAACCATCAGAGCAGAGCTATCAAATACATGGTTCTCCTGTACCTCCAACACTCCCAAGTGTAGCCTGAACCATATTAAAATGTAATTGGGAAATGTTTAACAAAATAAATAAAAATAGATTTAGAACCTAGATAATGTGTTTTTCTAAGTCAACATGAGGCAGGAATCCTTAGGTACAATTTAGTGGATCCTATTTCTATGTGAGTTTGATATCACTGTATTACAATGATCTAGGTAAAAGATGATACTCCCATATTAGGGAAGTGACAATGTCAGAGGAAGGGGGTATATTTGAGAGTTATTGTAAAGGTACAAATGATAACTGATTGGATATGGTGATTAATAGAGAAGGAAGAATCAAGATAACCCCTAAGTAACTAGCCTGGGTCAATGGGAGGATTGTGATGCCCTCTAATTAAAAAGAAGTAAAGAAGAGTGCAGAGTTTTTGCAGAAAGATAATGAGTTCACTTTTGGGCAGGGTTTGGTACTAGTTGCAAGGAAGAAGAAGAGGTGGGATGACAACAGATTATGATCTGATAAAGGAATTTCAAAGTTTATGAATGTGGAGCGATTGTGGGTTAGCAAGATTGAGGGTATGCCCATCTTTATATACAGCTCTGGTGGGGTAGACAAGTAGGTCATTTGAAATGAGGAAGTAAAAGTTACAGTGCTTGAAGGGGAATTAATTAGATGAAGTCCCCAAATATGAAGGCAAGAGTTAAGGAGGAAGGACTGTGAGTCAAGCATTATACTTGATAAGGAAGGAAAGAAAGTGTCCTGGAGGTTACTAGACAGTAGCCAACAGAATCTCGATTGTGTTATAAATATAAATTGAAAAAACCTCAAAGGAAAAGAGGTTACTGAGAGGCAGAGGGAAAGACTGGACGTGGCAATGGGGAGTTACCCACACACACACACCAAAACCAATGAGTTGAGGGTTTGAGTGAAAGTGCAACCAGAATTGGAAAGGGCTGCCAAGAAAGCTGTCTCATCAAGAGGGAGTCAGATTTCAGTGAGTTCAGGAAGGAAGAGAAAACAAGGGAGGAAAAGATTTAAAATAAAAGTTGATTTACTACTCATATGAGCAGGCATTCTAGAGAGCGCAGTGAAAGGTAGTTTTAGAGTGAGATTGGTTGGATGGAGAGAGATAGGAACAAGGGAATAGTCAATGAGGGTTGGAGAATGAAGTTTTAAAAATGGTAGCTGGGGTTTCAGAATCACCGGGATGGGATGGGTGTGATGGAGTAGAAGTATGAATCACTGAGCAATAAGTTTAAGTAAGTTATTATTTTCTAGAGGAATTCAGCCTTGAATGAAGTTGTCCCAGTACATCAGACAGCTGCGTGTGGCTAGGAAATGGGTAGATGGGGAAGGATGAGCACATAGAGAATACCTCAGGGGAAATAAGATAACCTTCCTCCCACTCACCATCACCACCTCTATAGAGCCCCCTACAGTGTAACTGTAGGTGGCCAATGGCCAGAAAGTGTGCCTGCATGCAGGGAAGGCAAATTCTGTTGAGATGTTGATGGCTGGGTAGGGTGTTTGACATGTTGAATTTGAGAAGCCTCTTGGACATACAATTTCTAATAAGCAGTGTTGATGTGGTATTAAAGCCCAAGGGAGAGACTGGAGCTGGTTATATAGATCTGTGAGTTGTTGGCATAGAGATAATAACTATACTCATGGTAGCTAAAGAGGTCACCATGAGAGAAAAGGTGTGTGTATATGTATATAAATATGCACACATACATGTAAATATGTGTGTATATATGTATATGCATATATATACATATATATGTTAGGGGCCTAGGACAGAACTTTGGGGAAAAACTGGCTATTAGGGTTGTGATAAGAATGATCACACATGTAAGCAGAGAACCAGGAAAAAGTCGTGTAATGAAAGTCCAAAGAAGGGAGAAAATTCAGGAGGAGAGAAGATTCAAGGAGAAATAGTGATTAAATATTAAATGAAGCAAATAGGTTGAGAAGATGCAGACTAAAAAAGACTAGAATTTAAAAAAAAAGAAATGAATACATCATTTTATTTTGACAATATATGCAATACTCCACATCTCAAATCTGCAAAGAAAGGAAGACCATGCAATTTCTTAACTCTTCCAGGGTTAAGCTTGGTTATTATAGTTACGTAGTTTTTGGTTTCATTTTTTTTTTGTTCTTTTCATTAACATTTTTTTCACAGTGTGTATTCTTTTCCCATTTCTACTTCCTTCCTAGTGCATCAGTTCAAATAAATCTTCCCATGCTTCTTTGAAGTCATCATCTCAATCTTGATATGCATATGCCCAGGTTTAGAACCAGTCTTGTAAATTCTGATGTTTCAGAGTCCCTAGGACAATTGGATGAACCTGACCACTTGCAAGAGAAGTTTCTGTATTGGAGAAGATGGACAATGACAAGAGAAGCAGCCCAAGTTGGTCAGGAGATATGTACTATGAAGGGAGAGTTCAGAGCTGAGGTAAAATGTATCAGTACCTATTTAGCAGTCCCAAAGCTTTGTATTCTAATGAACTTTAAGTATCAATCTCCTGGGAGAAGAATAAGTGTAAGTAAAATGACTAAATTCTGTTTTAAGTCTTTCTATTAATAGGCATTTATGATTTGTGTTTACTATTTCTTTTGTGTATCAGAAATAAATACCTGTCCCATACCTGATTCATATTGTACATTGAATATGTTTCTACTCTTCTCCTTGAGGAGATTCTAAACAAAAGGCAAGCCCTAATCCTTAAGCAATTTGTCCCTGGTGAGTCCCTGGTAATAAGTCAGAGTGTGAGAAAAGAGAACCTAATTCCTTTCATTAGAAGTCAGGCTCCCCCAGGACTAAACTCAATCTGGATTAAATGTGGTCAGAATAGATGGATCCTTCCTAGGTAGAAAAGGAGTAGATGCAGTGCCTCAGCCCTGTGGGCCCAGCAATGACTCCTAATGTTAGTTTTTCTTTATCCTCATCACACTCTACTTTATATGATAACTATTTATGTATGTTTTCCCTCTCCCCCACCCTGGCCCCCACCATTCAGTTTTAAAACATCTTGAAAGCTGATCTGTGTTTTAATTATCTTTGTCTCCTTAGCACCAAGTACCTTATATCATAGTTGCTGAATAAATATTTGCTGAACAGAACACAAAAATCAAAGTACAGAATCATGGAATTTTAGAGCTGAAAAGAACTTTTAATGATCAGGTCAAGCTACATGTCCTTTTAAACTTAAAAGCGATGCACCTATGGGCTAGTCCATCCCTTAATGTCACAGATCAAGAAAATGCGGCTCAAATACATCTTTATGCCTTGTGTAAGGTCACATAAGCAGTAAGGGGAAAATTCAATATAATTTTATGTTGCAAATAACTTGAATATGGACTACCAATTCTATGGGAATGTGTTTGTTTAAAGTAAGTTCTGTTGATGCTTTTTGGTTTTATATCATAGTAATTTTTAGAAATATCTCCCTGCCCACTCCCTTTAAATTGAACCCTTCCTTGTAACAAAGGAAAACAGTCAAGTAAAAACTACCAACACAGTTATCACATCTGACCACATATGGGACATTTTGCCCTTGTAGCTATCTGTTTCTTTGCTAAGAGATGCGGAGATAGGTTTTAGTATCTTTTCTCTGAGTCTATTACTGTTGGGGGTTTTTTGGTTTGTTTTTTAAATTCATCAGGGTTCAGATTCTTATTAGTGTTCTTTTCATTTATTGTTTATAACAATTTTAAATTGTTCTCATTTTGCTTCATTTCATTCTGCATCAGTTGATAGAAATCTTCACTGGAATATTAATAAATCAAATAACAACATGAAAAAAAAGAAACCTTTACAATGAACCTTAGAGAAATTTTAGTTCAATTCCTTTAGTCTGTAGATAAAGAGACTGAAACCCAGAAAGGTTAAGTGACTTTATTCTAGGGGCAGTACTGACCCAAGGATTATACTACATTATGCTCTCCTTCTCTCTCTCTCTCTCTCTCTCTCTCTCTCTCTCTCTCTCTCTCTCTCTCTCTCTCTCTCTCTCTCTCTCTCTCTCTCTCTCTCTCCCCTTCTGTGTATCTGTCTCTCTCTCTCCCTATCTCTCTGTCTGTCTCTGTTTCTCTGTCTGTCTCTCTATCTTTCATTGCCTCCATCCTAGAATAGCTACAGAAAAATTTCCAAAAACAGACTTACTTATGGCGCATTTCTAGAATCTTCCCTAAACGTAGGATCCTTTCTAGAATGGGTAGTCAATGTACAATATAGATATAAGGTAAAATTTTATTTTTTATTTCTTCTTAGAAAAAATAATGTTTAAAACACAAAAGAACTCAAAATGTTTATTAACAAATAAATACTTCAAGCAATAACCATCACACTCATCATCATCTTCCTGGGAAGAAAATGCCTGTGGTTGTTCAGTGATTTCTGACTCTTTATGACCCCATTTGGAATTTTCTTGGCAAAGATATTGGAGAGGTTTGCCACTTCCTTTTCCAGCTCATTTTACAGATAAGGAAACTGAGGCAAACAGGCTAAGTGACTTGTTCAGGGTCACATAGTTAGTAAGTGTCTGAGGCTAGATTTAAATTCAGGAAGATGAGTCTTCAGGCCCAGCACTCTATCCATTGTGCCACCTAGCTGCCCCCAAAAGCCTTTTGTGGGATCGTCTAAACAGGTATTTAGCATTGCCCTCAGATGTGCTCAGTTTTCTTACCTGTAAAAAAAAGAGTTGAAACAAAGAAGAAACGAAATCCCCAAAACCAAAAATAGACAATTTTAAATTATTTTTGTATGGATCTATGATTTTATTAGGACAGGTAGGTGGTACAGTGAATAGAGCACTGGGCTTGGAATCCTGGAAGACCGATCTTCATGAGTTCAAATCTGTCCTCAGATACTAGCTGTCTGACCCTGGGCAAGTCACTTAACTCTGTTTACCTCAGTTCCTCATCTGTAAAATGAGCTGGAGAAGAAAATGATAAATCACTCCAGTATCTTTGCCAAGAAAACCCTAAATGGGGTCACCAAGAATCCGGCAAGACTGAAACAACTGAACAGCAGCATGATTTTATTGGTATGGGAACTTTCTGGTATGGAAACTCTTTTCACTTAATCAGTAACTTATTTTAAATATATTCTTAGAGTTACTGGGGAAGTTATGTGTAAGGAACTAGACTTGGACCCAGATCTCTCTGACTAAAAGACTTTCCTTATATCCATTATGCCAAGTTTCCTTGATCCATTTTGATTGTATGAAACTAAAAAAGTTTTGAATAAACAAAATCTATGAAACTAGAACAAGAAGGGAAACTGTTGATTGGGGAAAATAACTGCATTGAATACACTGATAACAATCTAATATACTTTTATTTTGATATATTCTTTTTTAATATGTTGGTATCAATTCTCTATGTAGGCACATATAGGGAACTGATACAAGCATGTAATAAAAAGAACTATTCTCTATTAGGTAAGTTGTGAAATGATATGAACAGTTTTCAGATTAGCAATCATTAATTATATGAACAAATTTTCCAAACCAACAATATGTTTATTAAAACAATCTGAAGTTTCCCATCATTCCCAGCAAACTGACAAAGATGATAAATGTTGGAAATACTTACGTTGGAGGATCTATGAGAATATAGGTATACTAATACATTATTGTCTTCTAATCATCTTTGAAAACAATTTGGAAGTACAATATGCTAGAAATGACACTGACTTGGCCATATCCTTTGCCCCAGTGACCACTCAAAGAGGACAAAGACAGAGGAAAAAGTCCAAAATATTCCAAAATACTCATAGCAACGCATTTTTGTGGTAATAAAAACTTGTAAACAAACTGAGTATTGATCATTTCAGGAATGGCTGAATGAATTGTGGTATATGAATATAAAAAAAATTGTGGTCCATAAGGAATGATAGAGAGGAATAATTCAAAGAAAAATGGGAAGAAGTCAATGAATATATATTATGTGCCTAGCACTGTGCTAAGCACAGTGAGAATACACAAAAAGGCAAAAAGAAAAACAATCCCTGCTAATAGACAGAAGAATAATTTTATAAAGATACAGAGAAAAGTAAGCAGAATTAATAGAACAATATACAGTGACCAAAATAATATACAGGAAAACTACACTGAAGTATATTAGCCAATGAGCATTTATTAAATACTTACCATGTGATCAGCACCATGCCAAGAGCTAGTGATACGAAAAAGGCTAAAAACATCCATAAACATATTGATTAATTTTACTCCAGGACTAAAGATGAAACATTCCTATAGCCTCTTTTTTTAATTTTAATTTTAATTTTTTTTTAATGTTTTACAATCATTTCCTTAAAGTTAAGATTTTATCCCCCCCCACCCTTTCCCCACTACCCCCCTCCCTCCCTGTGACAGCATACAGTTCTGTATAGGTTCTACATATACTTTCCTATTGAGCACATTTTCACTATAGTCATACTATGTAGTCAAACTAAAATAAATGGAAGAAATCATATAACAAATCAAAACATAATACACTGAAACCCACCCACACACAAACATGATCTGCTACATTCTGCGAATGACTTCCATATTTCTTTCTCTGAGTGTGGAAGGCATTTTGCCTTAGAAGACCGACATAGGGATTTTTTTTTTCTCAGTAAGTTCTTGTGTTATTACTAAGTTCCAAGTCTACCAGAAAAAACTCTCACACACTGTGGTCGTTGCTGTGCACAAAGTTCTCCTGGTTCTGCTCCTTTCGCTCAGCATCAGGTCATATAAGTCCTTCCAGGCCTCCCTGAAGTCTTCTTGTTCATCATTTCTTATGGCACCATAGTACTCCATTACATTCATATACCATAATTTATTCAGCCATTCCCCAATTGATGGGCATCCCCTTGACTTCCAGTTTTTGGCAACCACAAAGAGTGCTGCTATAAATATTTTTGTACACGTGGGACCCTTTCCCGTTTTTATAATCTCTTGGGGATACAGTCCTAGTAGCGATATTTCTGGGTCAAAGGGTATGCACATTTTTGTAGCCCTTTGGGCATAGTCCCAAACCGTTCTCCAGAAGGGTTGGATGATCTCACAGCTCCACCAACAATGAATTAGTGTTCCAACTCTCCCACATCCTCTCCAGCATTTATCATTTTCTTGTTCTGTCATGTTTGCCAATCTTATAGGTGTGATGTGGTACCTCAGAGTTGTTTTGATTTGCATCTCTCCAATCAATAGTGATTTAGAGCAGTTTTTCATATGATTATAGATATCTTTGATTTCTCCCCCTGAAAATTGCTTGTTCATATCCTTTGACCATTTATCAATTGGGGAATGACTTGGATGGTTATATATTTGAGTCAGTTCTCTATCTATTCTAGAAATGAGGCCTTTATCCCCAAGCTTAGCCATAAAAATTTTTTCCCAATTCACTACATCCCTCAGAATTTTGGTTGCATTGGGTTTGGTTGTGCAAAAACTTTTCAGTTTAAAGTAATCAAAATTATCCATTTTGCATTTCATAATACTTTCTATCGTTTCTTTAGAAAAAAATTCTTCCCCTCTCCATAAATCTGATAAATACACTATACCTTGCTTCTCCAGTTTATTCATGGTATCAATTTTTATACCTAAATCATGTACCCATTTGGACTTTATTCTTGTGTACGGTGTCAGGCATCCTATAACCTCTTCATAGAGAGAGGGTGAACTATTGGTTTAGAATGAGACATATGCTTTAATACATAGTCAATATCATGGTCTGTTTTGCTTAACTATACTTTTTAATAAGAGTTCTATAGATATTAGGAAATGACGGTGATGTCTAAAACGGCATAATAAAACATGCAAAGATTAAATTAAATCAAATGAGGGTTTGGGCTAGGACATCTCTCAAGTCCCTGAGTTCTGAATCTATGATCCAATAATTATGCCTCCAAGTAGAAGAATTAAGAACTCCAAGAAATTGAATTCAATCTTCCCCTTAATTGAGGGTCTAGACATGATCGATAGCAGGCCAGTTTCTGGTTAGAACCTTCTCTTGATGCCTCACAGCCATTTGGAAAGCTGGTGAACTAAAAACAGGACCAGGCTGAGGGCTGCTGGCATGCTTCTTTCCCTGTGGCCTGCAGTCATAAAGGGAGGAAGAAGTAGCCAGAAGCCACTGAGCACAAACCCTCGCTGCCCCTTGTCCTTGTTGGCAGGATTTCCGGGTCATTAATTCCCCCAAACACGTCTCTCTCCCTGTCGACAACCTTTGCCCTCTCTTCTGTCAATTATGATGCTTCTGGGGAGAAAGGAAGTGCTTGGCTGATCACAAAAGAGCTGGGATTCCAGCTTTAGACACCTGACCATTGTATAAACTCTTACGTATCGTGAAGTCAAGGTTACACTTATAGTTCAATTCTTATTATCCCAGGGAAAATAAAAGTGGTTATTACAGACCGGGTCCCTGTCTCTCTCCTGCCACCCTGAAAGTCTTTGGGGGATAGACCCTTCCCTTACCACGTCCACTGAACCTCATTTTATATTAGTCTCAAACAAAAGTCATTCTGTGCTTCCAGAGGCATCCCAAAGTGGAGAGGAATCACCCTTAGAGTTGTCTCTGGTTTGGAATTATTCCTGCCAATGACTCACCCCTCAAAGAGAGTGATAAACCACAGAGATACCTTTGGCTGAGTTGCCTCACGGTTCAAAGCCTTGGCCCACATGCAGGGCCAGCCCCTTCTCCTGAAGGTAAGAGGACCTGGGAGCTGGATTGGATTTGTAAACCAACAGTATTAGCTAAAGTGGCACTAGGCGGAACACAATTTCACCTACTTTTTTTTCTTTGCTTGGCTCCAAGCTTCCACAACAGAAATATACAATGCTTGTCTAATTCCCCTTTACGTGTGTATTTGTCTGTCCTGATATTTTTTTCGCACTCTCTTCCCTCCAGTGGGAGCTGCTTTGAATTCCCTCCTTGCCAGGTCAATTCCCAGAAACTGACTTAACACAGGTAAGTCTGCTGGGAGATTCCCAAACAGTTCCCCGGCTGCCCTCAAGATGGTGCTCCGGAGCTGCCGCACAACCCAGCAGCGCTTACGCAATCTTGTTTACCGGGCCTTCTCTGCAGTCATTTTTAGATCTAACATCACAGGATGCTAATCGGGCCAATGATTTCCCAACCCTTTTGGTGAAATGCCCTCTTTACGGGCCTGGATAGACAATGAGAGGGTGTGTGTGAGTGTGTGCACGCGTGCGTGCACCCACACTCCGACACTGGAGTTTTTACTGTTGTGTTTCCTGGAAAAACAACTGGAATTACATCTGGGCCTTGGCTTCGGTGGCAGAGGAGAAGCTGCCCTCTGTGGGTTTTCTTTTTTCTGCACTGTTCTAAGGCAGTGGGGAAAGTGAGGGTCTGTCACTGGGAGGGGGTTGGGCAGAAAGTTTGAGAAAAACTGAAAAAGCCCTCAAAGTGACTCAGTCTTTTTTTTTTTTTAGATAATACTCACTAGGGAGAGGAGAAACCGAAACTTCACATTTACACTTGATGATTATGATGGTAAAGGAAACCAAGCTGCTTTGACCAAAGTAACCTTCTGATTCGTTGTGGGAAGATTCTTCAAGCGTTGGGGAACTACTTCAGTGGCTAAGAGGTCCCTACCTACCTAGAACTAGAAGGGAGTGCCTTGGAGCCCTAAATCCTACATCATAAGTTATTGACCTGGCATCTTTCATCTGAGCAACTGTAAACCTCTGTTATTATCCCCATTTTACAGAGGAGGAAGGCACAAAGAAACTATCCGCCATAGGGACCTGCTACTCGGGCTCACTGAAAGTGAACACAGTAAAATCATAAGGGGTTCATCCTCTGATAACTCTAGAGTGTTCGATTGGGAGAGGGGTAGAGTGTCAATGTTAGGGAAGTAATGATCTCCAGCAGAGTGCCTCAGAAAGCTGATCCACCCAAATCCTCAAAAAAGAAGAATCTAAAAACCATATTCCGAGATGCAGAAATAAAACATGTGTGTGAATGCGTATACATATATGTATTTGTGTGCATGAATATACATATATGTATACATACATACATGTTCTATAGTGAAGTGGGAAGTCATAGTGACTCCATCACCAGTTCATATGATTAGACCTGGAAGGGATCTTAGAGGTCATCTATTCCTACCCTGACATTTTACACGTAAGAAAATGGCAGCCCAAAGAAATAAAGTGAGTTTCCCAAGGTTACACGGTTTGAGAGAGATCTGGATGAAGTTGTTCTGACTGCCAACCACATATTCTTAATGCTGTACTGGGATACCTCTCTTTCCTAAGGGTAAAGTACTTTGCAAACCTTAAAGTGCTATATAAATTGTCAGTTATGATGATGATGATGTTAAAATGAATTTACAAATAAAATTTAAAAAATTATCATGATATTTGTTCTCATCAGATATTTGTTAGGAATTACACACACACACACACACACACACACACACACACACACACACACACCCAAGGGACCTGGGTTTAAACTAGTTTTTCTGCCATCTGAGCAATTCTGTCTAACTCCCTTAAAATGTGGCCTCCTTGAGGGCAGGGACCATGTTTTTGCCTTCCTTTATTTCTTTAGCACTTAAAACTGTGCCTAGCACCTAGTAAGTGCTTAATAAATACCTATTGACAGAGGTATTTATCTGAACCTCAGTCTCCTCACCTGTAAAATGAGAGGACTGGTCTAGATGAGTTCTAAAGCCCCTTTCCATTTGCATCATTGAACTCAGAGACCTAAATTGCTGCACAAAAGTAAATCCGAAGAGGTGGACTCAAGAGGAGCTTGTACTCCAAAGGAATGACCACAAGAAACCAGGGAAACCGACAGACAGCTTCTGTGCATATATTACTATAGAGATGGGTGCAGAGGAAACACATAGAATACAAGGAAATTAATTGTGAAAGGAATCCAGTTTTTGAACCTGCCTTACTCTATCTAATTTGTGGAAGTAAGGTCCATGAATGTTAGGGAAACCGTTCGATCCTAAAGGCAGGGAATGGGAAGATGGTACTTACTATTCATGGCCAAATGACCAAAAAGGAAAGTTAGAATAGAGGACAAAAGAAAGCACTGGATTATGCTGAGTGTGGAGGGGCCTTGGAGGGATGTGAGGACTTGGAAATGATCAGGAAGAATGTTGGGTTATTCATAGAAGCACAGCCATCAGGGTCATAAAGACAGTGTATGTGTCTTATCTCCCAGATAAATAGTGAATTTTGGGCAGCAGAAACCATGTCTTCTATTTGTATGTCCCCACCCTCCCACCAAACACTTAATATACTTTTGGGCCCTTAGTAGGTCCAAAATAAGTACTGATTGATTGTTGGCAGAATGTCTTGTGGGAGACACACAGTCTATCCTTTTGTCTCTGTGATTGTTGCTCTTGTTTAAAAGGTTTTCATTGGTTTCTCTGGATTTGACCTCTACTTCCTGACATTTTTCTCCCTCCCATCCCCCACCCCCAGGAGAGATTACTGAGCTATGATGGAGGCTCCCACCCTCTCCCACAATACTCTTCCCCATAGTTTGCCCCTAAATTGCCAAAGAGAAAGGGATTGGCAATAAAGCAGGGCTGCTAATCGGCAAAGTTCCTTGATTTCAATAAAGCTCTTTATGTATGTTGAGAATGCATTGTTACTCCAGTTAAATGGATCCGAAGCTGGCCATTTGCTTCTTGTACAAATGAAAGTATGAGCTGTGACCCCAAAAGGAACCCACAGTAGCACCAACTGCTCTCTTGCTAATTGTTCGCTGTATGCTGTATCCTAAATATGTTTTATGTCCAAATGCTTTTCAAATGCTTTTTAGGAGCTTTCTGCTCGTCAGGGAAATTATGTCCTCTAGGAGAGAGCCAGAGTTGAGTCAAAGCCAAATGTTCCTAGTATTGTCTTCTGGGTAACATGAGCCATAACAGATCGTTAAAGAGGAATTCCCTAAGATAGAAACTGACTCAGTTGCTAAGAGTTCAGGGACTAAGAGTCCTACTTGACATTCAGGTTATGTGTCAAATAAGGGAGTAGGTGGTATGGACAGCTGGACTTGGAGTCAAAAAGACCTACATTCAAATCCTGCCTTAGACCCTCTCTGTGTGACCCTAAGTAAGTCACTTAACTTATCTATGCCAATATAAAAATAAGGGGGTTAAATTGGATAGTGTCTTTAGTCCCTTCTATGTCTGAATCAATGACCTTATGATCCTACAAAATTCAATTAGGTGATCCATAGTGTCCCTTACAGGTTCAAAATTCTATAAATCTCTATAAAAATAACTACTTTACAAGGTGAAAATGTGTTAACTATCAAATGAGGGTTACAGATAACTGATGCCTTAAGGAATAAAGAGAGTAAAAGCCCAATTGAGAAGCATGAGCATGGTAATGCTTGTGGATGTGGTAAAAGGGAGTTTCTTGGCTCAGAATTTATTAACTTTTCTGATTTCTATGGATCTCTCTCTTTAGAAAAGAATACTTGGATTGATATCCAGTGTACATTTTTCTTTGTTTCTTGGGTTGTGTATTACAAGACATCAATAAGTACTAATCCATATTCTTGCTTTTTCATTTCTATAAAGTACATAACTTTTGCATGTATCCTTGTTGAAGATATGAAAAGGAAATGACAAATTTTCACAATGATCTAAAGCAGATCATATCTTTAATTACAGAATTGACTGAAAGGTGATAATAATAAAAATTCACACCCGACTTCTTATTTATTGACTTGGTGTGTGTGTGTATGTAATTTAACAGTGTAAAATTCTGCTTTAAATACTCTAGAACAAGATGTCTCCATGCATATATTAAAAATCGCAGAAGATTCCTTGAAAGATGCAACAACAGAGATTATTGTGTTCTACAATCAGGAATGTGCTGAAGCCAGCTCATACCACCTTCGGAGAGCTGATGGATAAATTTTGTGTGTGATCACTTACACATCAGAAATCAGCAAATGCTACAACTCAGGGCTTGATTTATTGTTTTGTTGATTGTCTAGACTTAAGCAAGTGATAGAGAAAATGTAAATCAGGCAGATGAAACTTTGAATGTGTGCCCTGGAGGAGCAGAGCCAAGATGGTGGAGAAAAGGCAGTTGCTAACCTGAGCTCTCACCAAAAGCCCTTCAAACACCTTTAAATAATGCCATAAAACAATTTCTGAAACAGAACCCCCCAAAAGATGAGGTAAAATAATTTTCCAGCCAAAGACAATTTAGAAGTTCAACAGGAAAGGTCTGTCATACTTGAGTGAGAGTCAAGCACAGTGTAGTGCAGGCCACACCAGCACAGACCTAACCCCTGCAAAGCAGGAGCAGGCCTTGGGAGCCACTGAGTCAGCAGAAGCAGCAGCTGCTTCTGGAACTCTCAGCTCACAGATAGTAAAGGAGTTGAACAACTGGTCAGAAGCAGTTTACAGGATTCTTTTTGCTAGAACTGAGGCAGAACTCTGTTGCTTTGCTTGTACTCAGATCCTAGTTGCAGTCCTAGGTGGCAGGCACAGGCAGAGAAGGACCACCAGAGATTGTGACCACAGTGGAATAGAAACTATCGTGACATTTCTAGGGCAGAAAAGCGTGCTTATGGTCACTCATAGACCACAGCACAGGTCAAGAGAGCAGCAAAGACATTTCTCCTTAGATCATACTACCTTAGAAGAACTGAAAACTTACAGGTCCCTGGAAGTGTCCCTGAAAACAGCTGTACAAAGCCCCTGAAGCTTGGGACAGTGAGCCCTCCACTTTGGAACCAGAACCCTACTTTAACAAAGAGTTAAAAGTCAAGTAATAGGCTGGGAAAATGAGCAAACAACAGAAAAAATTCTGACTGTAGAAACTTATCATGGTGACAAGAAAGATTAAAACACACACTCAAAACAAAATAATAAAGTCAAACATCCTACATCCAAAGCCTCCAAGAAAAATACAAATTGGGCTCCAGTTATGGAAGAGCTTAAAAATGATTTTGATAATCAAGTAAGAGAGGTAGAGGAAAAATTGGGAAAAGAAATGAGAATGATGCAAGAAAATCATGAAAAATAAGTGAATAGCTTGGTAAAGGAGACACACAAAATACTGAAGATAATAACATCTTAAAAAATAGACTAGACCAAATGGCAAAAGAGGTACAAAAAGGCAACAAGGAAAAGAATGACTTAAAAAGCAAAACTGACCAAATAGAAAAAGAGGCACAAAAATTCACTGAAGAAAAAGACTCTTTAAAAAGTAAAATTGGTCAAATGGAAAAGGCGCTACAAAGGTTCAATGAAGAAAATAATTCCTTAAAAATTAGAATTAAGCAAATGGAAGCCAATGACTTTATAATAAACGAAGAAATAATAAAACAAAACCAAAAGAATGAAAAAAATAGAAGACAATGTGGAATATCTGACTGGAAAAACAATTGACCTGGAAAATAGATCCAGGAGAGTATTGGACTACCTGAAAGCCATGATAAAAAAAATGTCTAGACACCATTTTTCAGGAAATTATCAAGGAAAACTGCCCTGATATTCTAGAACAAGAATGTAAAATAGACATTGAAAGAATTCACTGATTACCTCCTGAAAGAGATCCCAAAATGAAAACTGCCAGGAACATTATAGCCAAATTTCAGAGTTCCCAGTAATTCAAGTATTATGGAGCCACAGTCAGGATAATACAAGATTTAGAGCTTCTATATTAAAGGATCAGAGGACTTGGAATATGATATTCCAGAGGGCAAAGGAGCTAGGATTACAACCAAGAATCACCTACCCAGCAAAACTGAATATAATCTTTCAGGGGGGGAAAAATGAATATTCAATGTAGAGAACTTTCAAGCATTCCTGATGAAAAGACCAAATCTGTATAGAAAGTGTGACTTTCAAATACAACACTCAGGAGAAGCATAAAACAGCAAACAGGAAAGAAAAATCACAACTGACTTAATAAGGTTAAACTGTTTACACTTCTACATGAGAAAATTATACTTGTAACTCATAAGAACTTTCTCATTATTAGGGCAGTTAGAAGAAGTATATATAGACAGAGGTCACTGGTGTGAGTTGAATATGAAAGTATGATATCTAAAAAAACAAAATTAAGGGGTGAGAGAAGAATGTTCTGGGAAAAAAGGAAAGGAAGAGAGAATGGGGTAAATTATCTCACATAAAAGAAGCAAGAAAAAGCTTTTATAATAGAGGAGTAGAGGGGAAAGAGGAGGGGGAATGAGAGAACCTTACTCTCACCAGAATCGGTTCAAAGAGGGAATAATACACTCACTCAATTGGATATAGAAATCTATTTTACCCTTCAGAAAAGTAGGAGGGAAAGGAGATAAAAGAATGGGGGGGCATGATAGAAGGGAGGGCAGATTGGGAGAGGGAGTAATCAGAAATAAAAACTCTTGAGGAGAGGCAGGGTGAAAAGAAAATAGAGAGAATGGAATAAACAGGGGAGGAAATAAGAAGGAAATTCAGTTAGGAAGAGTAACTGAAAATTATTTTGAAGTAGGCTTCTCTGATAAAGACCTTATTTCTCAAACATATAGAGAACTGAGTCAAATTTATAAAAGTAAGAGCCATTCCCCAATTACTAAATGATTGAAAGATATGGAGAGTTTCCAGATGAAGTAATCAAAGCTACATATAACCCTATGAAAAAATGCTCTAACTCACTCTTGATTGGAGAAATGCAAATTAAAACAATTCTGAGGTAGTGCCTCATACCTATAACTTTGACTAATTGGACAGGAAAGGTAAATGACTAATGTTGGAAGTGATCTTGGAGGAAACATGAGATATTAGTGCATTGTTTGTAGAGCTGTGAACTGATTCAACCATTCGGTAGAGCAATTTGGAACTATGCCCAAAAGGCTATAAAACCATGCATACTCTTTGACCTAGTAATGCCACTATTAGGTCTGTATCCCAAAAGAGGTAAAAACAGAAAGGAAAAGAACCTAGATGTACAAAAATATTTATAGTAATTCTTTTCTGATGACAAAAATTTGGAAATTGATGGGATTCCCATCAATTGGAATGGCTGAACAAATTGTACTATATGGTTATGATGGAGTACTATTGTGCTATAAAAAATAATGAACACGATGCTCTCAGAAAAACCTAGAGAGACTTGTGTGAACTGATGCAAAATGAAATGTACTGCATACAAATTAACAGCAATGTTTTGAGTGACTTAGCTATTCTCAGCAAAACAATGATCCAAGACAACTCCAAAGGACTTATGACAAAAAGTGCAATCCAACCCTGGAGAAAGAACCAATGGTATCAGATGAAGTATATTTTTTCTTATTTAGTTTCTTTATTTTTCTTGAGGATTTTTTTGGTTTGTGTTTTCTTTCACAACATGACTAATATGGAAATGTTTTGCATGACAACACATGTATAACCTATATTGAATTGCTTGCCTTCTCAATGAAAAGGGGTGGGGAGGGAGAAAAGGAGAGAATTTGAAACTGAAAGTTTTAAAAATGAATGTTAAAAATTGTTTTTACATGTAACTGGAAAAATAAAATATTAAATACATGAATGAATGAGCGGATAAATAAATAAATGAAAGCGTGATGTTATTTTTTCAGAGTCACTTGTTAAACTGGCACACTCTCATCTACAGTCTTTCATTATTAATACGGAGGGAATCATAAAACAGGAAACATATGCACACTACAAGTATTTGCCTAAAGATATCTAGCACAGAGTCCAAATAGAAGAGAGATTTCCCAGAGATGGGGAGGTCCTCTGGATGTTCTCCTTTGTAGACAGCATTGTGCTGGCTACATCAAAGACCTGAAACAATGCAAAGTCTCCTAAATAAAAGCCAGAACATACAAATGAATTTAACTTGCCTGCTTACATAGAAAAAAACAAGAGGCTGAAGAACACCTATTGCTTAGCCTAGGATATATTAGGAAAAGCCCATAAAGCTTTTTCATCAGTAAACACAACTTGGATTGATAATGATCTGGGCCTGGAATTGAATAAGAGGAAGAGAGTGGGTAGAAATGCATTTGGGAAATTGCACAGCATTTCCAATGACTCCAAGCCTCTCCCTGAAACAAAAGCCCATCCTCTTAATATCACTATTCTTCTAATGTTATATATCTATGAATTATAGAACACTGCCCTCTTTGAAGAATCAAAAGGTGAGTCATCCAAAGGGCAATGAAGAAATGCGTGGTAAGTGTAAATAAGTGTAGTATTTTACCAATTACAAGGTACTGCTCTTTTCTTATGTAGACATTTTGTTTATTAAAGGGAAAAAGTTGGCATGTGAAGACCACAGAGAAAAAGCAGTTTGAGAAGAGAAACAACCAATTCTGAGAGTACCTGAATGAAAGCTAATTATTCCACAAGGATAAAAATGCATGGTAAAGATGGTTGCCATGCTTTCTTTCCCAAATGCAAATTTACATGTGCTACATATATCAGAAAGGTAACTTCAAGAGAGAGCATTCCAGGAGAAGAATCAAAGCTGAAAGACTCAGAGGAGTGACTTTTGCAACTCTGCTTTGAGGGAATGTAGAAATAATGAGAGGCAGAAAAACTGGCAGCAAGAAAAGAAAGAATGAGATGGGACAAATGACTAAACTTCAGAAAACATGTTGAATTTATTAATTACAATAAAAGTGAATCCAACTTGGGCTACCTTAATTTTACTTCAACACTCAGCACCAAATTTATATTTTTTAGGGTTTGGAAATTCATTGTTGGAGAACTTTGAATCAATGAACTGTTTTTAGGACTGCTGGGAAACTGCATTTTGACTCTTTGTGTCACACATGACAAAATTTGGATTTGAGGTTTTTCAACCTGTGAGAGAGATGGGTCATTACATATGAGGAGGCTTTGATCTGAAAGAAGAGAGAAAGAGAATTTTGAGAATTAAAAGGTCATCATTAAAAAAACAACATTAAAAGATTCAAAGGGAAGCCAGAAGCCAATGGAGCTGAGAAGTCAAGAAAAGCTGAGTGGAAACAGATGAATATAATAGCAATTGCTTTGAGCTGAAACCAGCTGACTAGAGACAGACAGGCTCTGAGTGGATGCAGGGAGCTGATCTGATTGGAGGAAACCTCTGATGCTGGAAGTTGTTCAGACAAAGCAGAATTCTTTGTTGTTTGAAGAACTGACTGGGGAAAAAGGTTGCCTTGCTTCTTTGTGCCATCTGCAACTTGAGAGAGGATAAATCGTTCAGAATTTTGCCTTCATTTCCTTTTATTGCTATCTATAGCCTCAGATGGGGAAACTCTCCAAGTTTAGAGTAGACCTAAAAAGCTTTATACATTCCAAGTTTAAGGGAACTAATTTTCATTGAAAGACTGTACATTTTTTCTGTGCTTTTTTTATTTTTCTTTATATTAATTTTATTTATTTTCAGTGTTCTACAATCACTGTCATATAACTTAGATTTTTCCCTCTCCATGCCCTTTACATTCTCCCTCCCTCCCCAACATGGCATACAATTTTATATAGGTTCTACATGTACATTCCTAATAAATACATTTTCACCATAGTTGTGCTGTCCAGAAGAATTAAAATGAATGGGAGAAATCATATAACAAACCAAAATGTAATACAAAAGAAAATGATCTTCTACATTCTGTGATTGAATTTCATAGTTCTTTCTCTGGATGTAGAAGGCATTTTGCCTTAAAAGACCTTTGGGAATTTTTCTAAGTCCTTGCACTGAAGTTCTCAGTCTACCAGAAAAATCTCTCGCACACTGTGGTCATTGCTGTACACAAAGTTCTCCTGGTTCTGCTCCTTTCACTCAGCATCAGATAATTTAAGTCTTTGCAGACCTCTCTGAAGTCTTCCTGTTCATCATTCCTTATAGGCAATAGTATTCCATTACATTCATGTACCATAATTTATTCAGCCATTCCCCAATTGATGGGCATTCCCTTGATTTCCAGTTTTTGGCCACCACAAAGAGTGCTGCTATAAATATTTTTGTACATGTGGGACCCTTTCCCATTTTTGTTATCTCTTGGGAATACAGTCCTAGAAGCAATGTTGCTGGGTCAAAGGGTATGCATATTCTTGTAGCCCTTTGGGTATAGCTCCAAACTGCCCTCCAGAATGGTTGGATCAAGTCACAGCTCCACCAACAATGAATTAGTGTTCCAACTCTCCCACATCCTCTCCAACATTTATCATCTTCCTGTTCTGTCATGTTAGCCAATCTGATAGGTGTGATGTGGTACCTCAGAGTTGTTTTGATTTGCATCTCTCTGATAAATAGTGATTTAGAGCATTTTTTCATATAACTATAGATATCTTTAATTTTTTCCTCTGAAAACTGCCTGTTCATATCCTTTGACCATTTATCAATTGGGGAAGAAAGACTGTACATTTATGGGAAAGTGTGACTTGTGTATATGGGTGGACTGGTATGTTTATTGTTATGGGTTCTGTCCTATTGTTTGGTAAATGTTTCTTAGTTAGGAATCAGTGGTACCTGTAATCTTAGCTTATCTGTTTAAATGAGGATCTCAGTGGTGGGGGCTTAGGAGCTTTTGCAAGTAGTAAACATATGTCTCCCTTCCACCAAGATTACCTCTAAAACTCTTGTAGTCACATGCTCACCCACTCTGAAGAATCACTCTAACTTTCTAGCTGTAGGTAGTTTGAGCAAGTCAACCCCAGCCTAGGCAGACAGAGCCTGGAGGCAGTGTGGGTCAGTCCTATACTCACTTCTGTGCTACACCATGAAAAATAGTGTACAAAAAACAGTGCAAAAATATAATTGGTGAGATTATGACTGAAAAAGAAGATGGGTCAGTAATGTAACGACAGTAAGGGATAATAGATATATACCACCTAGACTACATTAACACTCATATAATGTCAAGGGATTGAGTGGAAGGCCACTAACATGATAAATGGAGCCCCTGTAGAGGATTTATAAGGGGGTATGAGCAGAGTTCATGCAGAGTTTCCCAGGATAGGAAGGTATGACTGAGTTGTGAACTACACATTGGAGGGAGTATTGACATCAATATGGTCATGAATCAGTTTGATAAAATATTCAAGTATACAGCATTTAAAGTGTCCAGTCAGTTTCTTTTGGTACCAAATGATAATTTCATCAATATGGAAAATCTGTCAGTGTAGATACTCTTTCCACTAATATCCATTTGAATTATAGGTAAACCAAAATAAATTTGATTTAATTCAACACATTTTAGGTATCTTTAGGGAGTGTAATGAGACCACACTTTGTTTTGCTGAAAGCATCCAGGATTCAAATGCATGTTGGGCTGGCAGCAGGATCCCCAGTTACAGATCATTCAACTTTCTTTAGAACAATCAGACTTGTGCTATCTTAATTTTAACATTTTTAAAGTACCTATTTTACTCAAAGTATTCTTCTGTGGGGTGGAGTTACAAAGATTTTAAAATTACTTTATCTTTTATACTGAGGGAATATGATTTATACAAAGACAAATGTATCAAAGCTGAATAAGTCTATACAGATGGTTCTTGGGAGCATGTGCCCAGAACTCTGTTGGAAACTTCTTTGGACTTTAAGGACAAGGTGACTCATTCTTTGGGCTTTGGGGGTTGAAAATATCGTGCGTTTTCTTGGTCATATGGTGACTTAGCACTGAAAGGACTTTTTATGCATTTTAATTATGGGATTAACCCTGAATGAATTCTTGGTCATCCCTCTTGCCCCGTGGCAGAAAGGGGGCAGGGTGTTGCATCTGATAAAAGAGGTTCCTAACTGATAGTCCTCTTTGGGAAATAACTTCACAAGTGATGGCATAATTTTATTAAGAATTGATGAAAGAGGGCCCTTCTCTATCCCTACTTAGTGTTGGTAGAGGATCTCCACATAGAGTAGAGGCTCGACTAACCAGGTTTTTACCAGGGCTGCTGGATCCACTTTACCTCTCTTGCATTTCCTTCCTTTAGCATTGACTTTTTGACATTTGGAATGTCTCCTATAGTATGCATTGGGGTAAATTATTCCAGTAATGATTGAGTTGGGGATGTAAAAGGAAAAGATATGCCTGAAGCCCATGGAACCAAACGGCATAACAGGTCTAGAGAAGCAAATTTCAGAGAAATGAGAATAATAGTTCTTGCCAGCCAAATCTATGATAAGGGAACTCCATTTACGTTAATGTTAAGACTAAGCCCAAGCAGTAGAAAGTTAGATAGATAGAAAAGGATTCTAAGAATCTGGTTCTAAACACCAAGATTCAGCAATAAAGATCTTTGCAACCAATGAAAATGTTACCTTTTCATTTGTTACAGAACACCTTCCCTTCTCTTCCCTTGTCCCTGCACACACACACACACACACACACACACACACTCACACACACTCACACACACTCACACACACAAACACACACACACATACTCACACACATTTGTGCAGAGGTGGAGTGTGCACATGTGTAGTACTGCATAGAAAAACCCTTTTAATACACTAATCAATTGATAAGTCAAACAAGTATTTCTCACTTCTTCTCTTTGACACCCTCTTAACATTTTTGGCACTGCTGACCACCCTTTCTATCTGGATCCCATCTCCTTCCTTGGCTTCCACGATATTGTTTTTTTCCTGGCGCTCTTCCTATTGACCACGTCTTTTGCATTTTTTTTGATGGTATAACCTGCAGGTTCCCTCTCTTAAGCATGAGTGTTGTCTAAGATTGTCTTGGGCCCTCTCTTTCCCTTGGTGATTTCCCCTGCTTCCATGATTCAATTATCCTCAAGTAGCTGACTCCAAAATCTGTCTATACCAGCTCTCATCTCACACTTTCCTGAGCTCAAGCCCCACGCCTTTACCTGCCTGTTAGACATCACCACCTGGATGCCCATTGGCCCATCAAACTCAATATGTCCCAAATTGAATTTATCACATCCCTCATAAATCCAGCTTCCTTTTTTCTGTAGATGTCACCACAGTTCTCTTAGTCACCATGTTTGCCCCTTTTCTCCCTCACACTCTACGTATAGTCAGTTGCATGTCTTGTATTCTTCTCTTATCCACTCACATGACCATCCTTCTTGTTAAAGTCCCCATCACCTCTCACTAAAACTATTGTAATAGTCCACTCATTTGTCTCCCTCTCTTCCATTACTCTACCCTCTAATCCCTTTACCCATAGTTACCAAAATAGTTTCATGTCACTCCCCTGCTCAAGTCTTCATTGGTTGTCTGATTTCCTCCAGAACAAAATACAAACTTTTTTAGTCTTGCATTTACTGGAGTAGTTTGCCATTTCCTTCTTCAACTCATTTTAGAAATGAGGAAACTGAGGCAAACAGGGTTAAGTGACTTGCCCAGGGTCACACAGCTAGTAAGGGTCTATGGTCAGATTTGAACTCAGAGAGATGAGTCTTCCTGACAACAGGTCTGCCATTCTATTCACTGTGCCGCCTAGCTGCTCCATAGTTATAGATAACTTACATTTATTTTTTTTAGAACTGCCTGTTCTTATCTAATGACCACTTGTCTATTGAGAAATGGTTCTAGTTTTTGCATATTTGTATCAATTCCCTCTATGTCTTGGATATCAGACCTTTAGCACAGATATTTGCTACACATTTCTCCTAATTAATTACTTCTGTTTTAATTCCTGCTGAATTTATTTTGTGCAAAGCATTTCAATTTTATATAATCTAAATTTTATCTTTGATCATCTATATCCCTTGTTTAGTTAAGAATTTTTGCCCAGCAAAGAATTAGAAATTGTGGAGGTGCCCATCAGTTGGGGAATAACTGAACAAGTTGTGGTACATGATTGTAATGGCAATACTATTATGTTATAAAAAAGGATGAGCAGGCAGATTCCAGAAAACTTAGAAAGATTTACATGAACTGATGCTGAGTGAAGTGAGCAGAACCAGGAGAACATTGTACACAGTAACAGCAACATTGCATGACGATCAGTTTTGATAGACTGGTTCTTCTCAGAAATACAATGTCTAAGACAATTCCAAAACATTAATGATGGAAAATATCATCCACATCCGAGGAAAGAAACATGGAGTCTGCATACAGATGAAAGCATACTATTTTCACCTTTTGATGTTAGTGGTTTTTCCATTTTGTTCTGATTCTTCTTTTACAACATGACTAATGTGGAAATATATTTAATATGATTGTATATGTATAACCTATATCAGATTGCTTGCATGGAAAGGGGGGAAAGGTGGTAGGGAGAAAAATTTTGATACTCAAATTTTTGTAAAAGTGAATGTTGAAAACTTTCTTTACATGTAATTGAAAAAAAAGAATTCTTGTCCAGTCATAGTTGTATAAGGAAGCACCTCCATTTTTCCAGTTATTTTTTATGATTTGATATTTCATCCATAAGTAATGGATAATGGCTTCACATCCATTTGAACTTTACTATTTCATAATGATCTAAGATGCTAAAATAAACTTAATTTCTGTCATATTATTTTCCAGTTTTCCCAGGCATTTGTGTTGAATAAAGAGGTTTTTTCCCCCCTTAGTAGTTAGAATCCTTTTATTTTGTCTAATACTAATGTCCAACTTCTTGGAGTTAGCAATTGAATTTCCCAGGGTTCTTTTGATTGCTGAATATTTTATTGTATTTCATTTCATTTCCACTCTCAGAATGATTTTCTTTAACTAGATAAGAAGTCATTCTCTGCCTCATTTCTTATCTAGCCTTAACCACTGAATGAGTGCTGTCTCAGTCAAACTGAGGCCAATTAAAGACTTTTTAAAGACCAGGGTCTCCCACTACATCCAGGACCATCTCCAATTGTCCTGATCTATATCTTGCCATTGAACCCAGATGGATCTGGAAGAGAAAGTGAGGTTGATGACTTTGCACATCTGCCCCTCACTTAAATCCAATTCAGTTGCATGTCATGGCATCACCTTTGTAATATCATGGTCCTCTTAGAGAACAAAGGACAAGCAACAGCAATTTCATTGTGTCATAGAACTTCATCTTGTTTGCTTCGATATTCCAAGAAAATCAACAATGATATTAGTATTTAGCATTAATTAATATTGATAATAACTGATGCTTTAATGTTTGCAAAGCCCTTTATGAATATTCTTTAATTTGATTATCTTCACAATAGCCCTAAGAGGTAGATGCTATTACTACCCTCGCTTTTACAGCTGAGGAAACTGATTAAATGCTTTATTTAGGTTTACCTAACTAGTAAGTGTTTGATACTTTGATAGATTTGAGCTCAGGTCTTCCTGACCCCAAGTCCAGCTTCTACCCATTGTTCCACTTATTTGCCTGCTATGTGCTGGTGGTACAAATATTATAAATGAAAAAGTCCCTGCCCTCAAGGAACTTATATTCTATCAGAGAAAACAATATAGATACATATATACGTGTACATATATATGTACATGTATGTGTGTATGTGTGTATATATTACACGGATTGACCCCCCCAGGTGCAAATTGTAGAATAACACTGCTTTGTTTTACCCCAAACCAGGATGTAGCCTTTCTGGGTGTTTTAGGAATTTATTGTCTACTCCTGGAAGCATAAGTTTAAAAAGAGTGGGCAGTTATTGATTGAATGGATTGTTGATTCTGCCTTCTTTGAGTCAGGGACTATTCAGACTTTCCTCTCCTCCTCTGCTTTGGTTCCATATTCTTGCCTTTTGGAGTGTGGTTTGATTATGGGACCCATTAGCAGAAGTTTTGACGAATGCTTCTGGACCATAGTCCTCAAAGGGTGTGCCACAAGTTTCACCTGGTGTGCTGTGAAATTTTGCTCCTCATATATGCATTTAAAACTTCATAAATTATAAACTACCTGCTTTGGCCTCCACCATAAATTTAACTCCTTTCGATCTTGTATTTACTGTTATGAGCTACCACAGCTCAAACAAAGCAAGGTGCCATCCTGAACTAGAAGTTGCCGACTTTTGTCTATTTTTAGGTGTTACCTTGTGCCCTTTTGTTTCCCCTTAATCGTGCCACAAGACTTCCACATGCCCCAGTCCTGTTTCCCACCCCTCCTCCCCCAACACCAGCTTTGTTTGGGGAAGGTCACAATAGCAAGGTGAAAAATCTTTTTCTTCCACTGTGAGTCCTGGGGAAGTAGAATTCAGAAGAGGTAGGGAAGTGGAAGGAGTGGCAGAGGTAATATGTGTACTATACATATAGAATTCAATTCCATTCATTCCAATTCAATTAAATATTATTATAGGCCAGGCACTGTAAGGTGCAAGGGATATGGTAACAAAAATTAAAATATCCCCTGACCTCAAGGAGCTTCTATTTTGCTGGGGAAATTGACATATACACAGAGAAGTAATAAATTAACAAGATCCACTTCATCAGACTTGGTCAATGTGCTAGTTTGTCCTGCTTGGATGGGTTCTATTTTGGGAGGTTTGTTGAGGAAAATATTAATAAAACTTTTTTTTTAATTTAAAAAGAATCCAAATTAGGGAAAAATTTAAAAGTTAAAAAAAATTTGAGTGTACTCAGACAAGGAGCAACACATTATTGTTCATTGTGTCAGCACATGCTTATACCTCATTTCTTCAAAAGATCTATGTTTTCATCAACATGAGGCTTCTCTGCTCTTGACCACACAAATCATAATCCCTCCATGTTTTGGTAGGAGATATCTTAGTCCCTGGGGGCAAAAAATAAATGAATGCTCAGGTGACCAACCTTCTATCATTGAGCCACCTCACATTTGGCTAGGCTGGTCCTTGAAAGGCATACGATTCCTACCTGAAAGCACTTCTGCTTGCACTCCACCAGCCTTCAAGAACCCAGGGTGGTCTCTAAACCACACAATATGGTATCAGAGAAAGACTGTGTTATAAAAGACCATATATGTATGCAGATCGTGATATCCATGTAGGAAGAGAGAGAAGAAGGCTTCCATTTAAATCTCTCTGTCAGGGTAGAATACACACCTAACAGAAACTGTCCAAACAATGTCTACACTGAATGTGGGAGTGGAGAAGATGTCAGGGATATGTGACAGGAGACCTATCAGGGCAAATGCACATCTAATGGCTAAACCTGTCACTCTTGGACAAAAGGACATCATTTCCCCATGTTGTTTTGGAAGTCAGGCAAACCGAAGAACCCCAAAAGATAAGTGAAAGGACAACAGTGTAAGTTTTCAAGGGCAAAAAAGTACATTAGCATAGGCCTAGGAAACTGTGAGCACTAAACTACACTTTGAAAATCCATCAGTTCTAGCATTGGAGGCCATGCAGCTAGGACAGAATAACCACCTTCCAACAAGTTGAATAAATTCCCACAATGGCAGACCAATGGACAGATGTTTTTTCATTAAAGAGAATGGGACTTCCCAAGGTAGGCACCCGAGGCATGAATCTTCTCACATGATGTCATTAAAAAGCTTGGCTAGGATAGGGCTGAGGTGGGGAATTCAGTAACTGGCTGATATTTCTGGGTCTCCTTTTACCTTCTTTCCTGTCATATCCCATGGGCTGCTCAGGTGACAGATGTTCCAAAGTCCTGTCAGTTAACCAAATTTCATATTGAATCAATGATGGCAAGGGCCAAGAGCTGATAGGAAAAAAAGATGTAAACAAAAAACGAATGCAAAGCCTAGTGATAATAACTAGTACTTATATAGCACTTTAAAGTTTGCAAAGTGCTTCACATGGTTTATGTACACTGATATAGCTCTGATAGACTAGCTATGCCACATCATGTTAGAAAGGAACAGGATCTATGTTTGTGATTTGTAGTCCCTGGAGATCAAGAAATATGCAGAAAACTTTGTGTCTTTGGGTAGCTATAAAATACATTTGAAAGTCTGGCTGTGGTGCAACAAAGTCATGGAGGAAGGGGAAGTCAGAGTTACAATTAGTAATTTCTGCATTTGGGGCAAGTAATATGAAATAGGAGACCGAGACACAGTATGAGGCAGCCACCTAGTTAGCCACATAGTTAGGGAACATAGTGGGGAAGGATCTGACCCCATCTGACCATCTGGTAGCTTCCTATTTTTGTTAATTACTCTTGCATACTGGGAGCCAAACTCTGTTTATTTTCTGCGCTGTAGGACTACAAAAGCTGCCAGAATCATCTAAATCTGGCACTCTAGGACAAAACTCCAGTTATTCCACCTTAGTTACAGCTCTAGGTGCAACAGGCAATCTGTAATAGTGATTCATTCAGCTATAGGAACAATGAATAACACCTAGACTCAAATGATATTCATCTGAAGATCTATATAGGCAACGATAGCTTATTATCTTACAGAAGAAAATGAGGAACAGGGATGATGGCATATGTATATATCCCAAGTCAGATCAAGCAAGACACAGTCTGGAAACCTTTCCATCTCCTCTTCTCCTAGACATACCTTCTGCATGTCCAGCATACAGCTCCCCTTCCTCTCTTCTTATCCTTCAGAATCCTCCCTCTCCCTATCATTCTCCCACAGGTAAATGATTCCTTGCTGTCTGTAAGCAGCAAACAAATGTCAGCCTAGATCTCATTCTAAGGAATGCAGAATCTTTCTCCAGTCCATGGTCTTTGGAGGTTCTGTGGGAGGGAGTCAGGAGAGTATAGGGAATTGAAATTTTTTTTCTAACGATTTGTCTATAAGAATTGTTACATAGATTTGTAATATGACTTTTATCTGGGATAGATCTTGGAATTAGATTAGTGCTAGAGCCTTGGCTTTTCCAATTCCTTGCTACTATAGCCATCTTTGGGGAAAATGATAGGAGCTCCAGTGCAAAGGGTCTGAAGGTTTCCTTCATTTGCACCTCTTCAGGAAGAATGGCAGCTATGACCATTAGAAGTGGCAGACAACAGTAAAGGACAATGTCTTGGTTAACTCCCCATGCCAACATCATCTATTTCTCTCTTCTACTCCTCTGGGGTTCACTCTCCTTCCTACTGGTATCCTGTTTCCACTGCTTCCACTGTACTCACAATTCTATTGATGATATAGGCTACATGTATGTCTGTATGTTTTACCATAAGTTCTTATTGATGTGTTTTCTTCACTTCACCATAACTTTCCCCAGTATTTCTCTCATTCCTTTCCCAGAGAGTAATCCAATAAAAAAATATCTTTAAGACAAAAAAAATAGAGAGAAAACCCAGCATAACTAACTGATTAATACATAGAAGTCTGAAAATATGTGTGACGTATAGAACTTATGGATATCCCATCTCTGAAATGGGAAAGGGTAGGGAGGTGCAGCCAAGATGGCAGAGTAGAAGCAGAGACCCACTGGAGCTCTCCCACCAAACCCCTCAAAAATCCTGTTAAAAAATGACTCTGAACAAATTCTGGAACAGCAGAAGTCACAGAATGATGGTTTGAAGCAGATTTCCAGTCCAAGACAATCTGCAAGGTCTGTCATACTGGGCTGGGAGTGGAGTGGAGTTTGGCATGTGCTGGCATAGGCAGATGGAGGTGGAGTAGGCCTTAGGGGAGTGAATTGCTGGCTATTACTGAAGTTTCCAGACTCCTCAACCTATAGAAACTAGAGACTGCTTTGAAGGTCAGTGGGAAGAGTCTCTCACCTGGCTGAGAAGGAAGCATGGTCCACACCCAGCCCCATTCCCAACCTTGACAGAGCCCTGGACCCAGCCCCAGGGTGGCAGCAGCCAGTGCTGAAATGGAGGCTGCTTCCAGAGTCTTCCCCTTAACAAAGAACTCAAAAGTCAAGTAATTGGCTGGGAAAATGAGCAAATGAGGAAAAAGAAACAATATAAATTCTTACTTTCTCAGTGAAGAGGTATTTTCTTATGTCGTTGGTGATGAGGAAGATCAAAACATACATCCAGAAGAATTCAACAAAACCAAAGCTCCTGTATCCAAAGCCTCCAAGAAAAATATACATTGGTCTCAGGCCATGGAAGAACTCAAAAGGGATTTTAAAAATCAAGTAAGAGAAGTAGAGGAAAAATTGGGAAGAAGAATGAAAGTGATACAAGGAAATCATAAAAAACAAGTCAACAGTTTGCTAAAGGAAAACACCCCCAAATGCTGACGAAAATACCACCTTTAAAATTAGACTATCCCAAATTGCAAAAGAGGTCCAAAAAGTCAGGGAAGAGAAAAATGTCTTAAAAAGCAGAATGGGACAAATGGAAAAAGAGGTCCAAAAGTTCACTGAAGAAAATAATTCCTTAAAAATGAGAATGGAGCAAATGGAAGTCAATGACTTTATGAGAAATCAAGAAATTATAAAACAAAATCAAAAGAATGAAGAAATGGAAGAAAATGTGAACTATTGCACTGGAAAAACAACTGACCTGGAAAATGGATCCAAGAGAAATAATTTTAAAAAATTATTGGACTACCTGAAATGCGGTTGAGTAAGAGTATCTTCTTATATCTCCTCTTTTGAGCCATACTTGTTCTTTATAGTTTTGTAACATTTACTTTGTGTGTGTGTATGTGTTTGTTTTTGCACTTATGTTGTTGTAGTCATTCTGTATTTTGTTTTCTTAGCTCTTATTTCTTCATTCCTTATCAGTTCATGTAAATCTTTTCATGCCTCTATATAGTCATCACATACATAGTTTCTTATATGACACTAATATCCCATTATATTCATGGACCACAATTTGTTTAGCCATTCCTCAACTGATGTATATCTACTTTGTTTCCAATTCTTTATTATCAGAGAAAATGCTGCTACAAATATTTTGGTATAAATAGGGACTTTCTTCTTATTAATGGCTTCTTTGGAGTTTATATCTCTAGGTCATAGGGCATGGGCATTTTAATTACTTAGTTTTCTTAATTTCACATTGCTTTCCAAAATGGTTGTACTGATTCACAGTTCCACCAATAAACCACTAGTGTGTCTGTCATTCCACAGTTCCCTCAGTATTAATTATTCTATTTTTTTTGGGGGGGGGCTATCTTTACCAATTTTTAGGGTGTGAGGTGAAACCTCAGGGGTTGTTTTGATTTTCATTTCTCTTATTATTTGTGATTTAGAACACTTTTTCATATGTTTGTTAACAATTTGCAATTCTTCATTTGAAAACTTTGTTTATTGTTCTTTGATTACTTCTCTCTTGGGGAATGACTTTTGGTTATCAATACAAATATGTTCATATGAACATATATCTGTTAATTGTTATATACGTTGAATACATTGTGGGAGAAATTTGATACAAAGATTTTTTTTCCCCTAACTGAATGTTTCCTTTCTTATCGTAGGTACCATTAATTTTGTTTGTGCATAAGCCTTTCAGGTTCACATAATCAAAATTACATGTAATCTTTGTAACTGCCTCTATCCCTGGTTTGGATCTGGAGTTCACTCTTACATTATTAGCTCACCTGTATGCTCTTCTACTACAACAGCAGCTTCCCTTCTGTGTCTCAGGGTAGGGCTAGACCATGTAGAAAATTAGTAAAAAAATCATAAAACACAGTTCCTAATTTTAAGGTGCTTATATTCTATGTGGAGAGATAAGACATTCACAAAGTACCATACCAGCCACTGGATGGCACCACTGGCCCCTCACCTGAGGCTATGTAGGCTGAGTTTATTTGCCTAATCCCGCTTACCTCCGGTGGGTTGAGTCTTCAAAATTTAGCTTCTCTTCCTCTTTCTTCTCAGTACTTTAGCGATAAACATTCTTAACCTAGGGTCTGTGAGCTTTTTTCATTTTAATATTATATTTCAATATAATTGTTTTATTTGAAATTCTGTTTTTTTATTTTACGCATTTAAAAACATTATTCTAAGAAGTTCAAAGGCTTCACCAGACTGCTAAAAAGTCTGACACAAAAAAGATTAAGAACTCCTACCCTAAAACATTAGTGGGGTTATTCTAATGCTGTTGACTCAAGCACCCCTCTGGTCTATTACCCTACTATCCTTTAACCTGTACCATCTGTTCAATGCCATTTAACCAATGATTAGAGCCTCAATATAATTTTATATTGACTAGTCACTATCTCTTCTATCATTTATAACCAATTAACATTAATAAGCTTTTACAAAAGGCTCTTTACTGAGCAGATACAGCAAGAATCAAAGTACAAAAACATTTCCCACCCAAACCAGGATACATTCTCCCTTCTATATGTCAGTTCCTATGGAATGTAGATTTACAGTTAAAGAGGTAGCTACAAAGTATTCATCACACCAAGTTCACTTCTCCTTACCACATTAGCGGAAGCCAGTCCTTCACTTGCAGGACTTGGCTGGTAGGTTGGTCCACGGCTGGGTTGAATCAAACAGGCCCCTCCCCATGGCTGACCCCTCATCAGACTCTGCTGCTGGCAAACTCTGCTGTGTACTTCATTTCCTGGGCCTCTGGCGGATCTTCCAACCTTTCAGCCTTGTGTGCTTACACACAAGCTTGCAGCCTGGTCTATTCATCTCTCACTCTCATTTACTATGAAAGGATAAAACACAACAGAGGTCAAATAACAACCATGCCACACACTCACAGCTTCATGGTGACCAGGTAAGATGAGGTCTTGAGACCCTTCCCCCACAGTAGGCTCCCACAGCAGTTCATCCTCTTCACTCCAAAGTTTCCAAGGAGAATCAAAGATTGAGTTACTCCACTGGGGCCTTTTCTATGAACACTTAGTTCTGGCTCAGCAGTCATTTAAGTCTTTCCTTCACTACCAATAAGTTAACAGGAAACAGGCACAAAATATATGTACATGCTCCAGGTTGGGGTACAGAGCCCTCCTTTACTCATGTCTGTAAGCAAGCTCCATGTTTGTTAGCAGCAGGCAAAGCCTACTGTGCCCACTAAAAGGATTGCACCCCTATGGGTCCAATCTTCTCTTATATTATTCAACAGGAAGGATCAGGAGTTGGACAAGTCCTATGCTCATTCTCATGATTGGTACAAGTACCGAGAAGTCAAGATCTCTACAGTTTTAAGAGGGCAGAATGATCTTGTATCCCCCCAGTTCCTCTTATCTATGGATGGCTGAGACAACTACTTATTCAAGGGGTGTACAGAGTAGAGATTTCCCTAAAGAGAATTAGCTCCAAGTCTCATCTTAACAGAAACACTATCTTCTTCCTGAAATTACTATATTTCACAAAGCTCTAGTCACCTGACCTTTGCATAATGGAGTTGACTATCCATAAGAATGGACAGGTATGCTTCAATCTATATGGAGTATTTTTAAATGACACAATGAATTATTTTTACACAGTAAACAGTATCAATAATCAGCACAATTTTTTTAAAACGTAGTCTACTCCAGAATTATGAAAATTGTTTGTAAATGCTTTAGTTGTAACACTTGTGAAAAACAAACCTGATTTGTGTGATATTCTATGTGTGAAAAATAAACCACATAATTTTTCTATGATCTGTTCAATAATAATACACATAGTATACATTAGAAACAGTAACAGTAAAAAAAAAAGACAAAGAATATAATGAACTGTACTTTGTGGGAACTCAGAACGACTGTCAACAGCACAAGATGGAACCTACCCACCCACAGCCCCAAAACAGCAAGGTTCCCTTCCCCTTCCCCATCCTGTCTTAGGCCTTCTCCAGCAGATGGTGTGGGTGCTATAGAGTAAAAAATTGACTAAATAACTCACCACACTTTAGACTTCAGTCATACCAAGATTTTATTTTAGTTTTTTAGGATTTTTTTAATGGCACACAGCATTTAACTCTGGTATAGAATCAATAAAGGCAGTAAAGCAATACATGATATATCTACCATGTGGCTGTGAGCCCTGAGACTTTCATGGAACAAGACAATATTTATACAGTACGTAGGCTGCTCTAAACTCGAGTTCTAGGAAATGCACAGTTCAGTTTACTTAGCCTCCATGGGTGGTCTCCTATGAGCAGGTAAAGGAATATGTAACACAGTTTGCTACTGTTGCTGGAGTCATCTTTCCAGTAGGACCAGTCACTCAAGACTTCTAGACCTGGGGCTCAGCTCCTCCTTCACATGGAAGCATCTGTGCTGTTTCCTTCCTAATATACTCACTGGCAGGAAGTCCTGATTGGGTCTTACGGCAGCGACTAACTTAGAGGGCTTGGAGGAGGGGCAGTTGATTCATTAGCAGACTCTGGGAAGGAAAAGTCTGCTACCAGCAGGCAAAGTCTCTCACCTCCATACTTTGATTTCATGTGTCACATCCCCTAAATACCTTGAAGTCCCCATGACCTTGATCTTGCTGCCACATCTTGTTAAAACTCACCATCATCCAGAGATCTACTGCCCTGAGTAGTACAGGACAGACAAATAAAGATAGCCTCAATAAATGACAAGAAAGCATGCCTATATTATTTGTGAACTGGAAGGGCAGTATGGCATAGTTAATAGAGTATTGGGCATGGGATCGGTCAGGGATTCTGTCCTAGACTCTAATTAACTGAGTTTCATGGACAGTTCACCCAACTCCTCAGTCTTGCTTTCCTTATCTGTAAAATGGCCGTATTAATACTTGTACTTCCTACCACATAGTATTATTGTGACGAACATACTTTGCAAATCTTACGCAGTGTTTTACAAGCACTATAAAAATGTGAGTTACTGTTATCATTATTATTTTCTCATTCTTGTGATTTTATCTCCTATAGGTTTCAGATAGAAATGATCCTATGACAAGTTGTTATTCCACTATTATTTTTTTATATTTGATTTTCTATTGACTAGTGCACAGGTGGATAGAATAATTACTTTTTTAGTTAAATAAAAGTAGTAGGATATATATCCTCATGCTCTATAATCTTGCTTGGTACAAGTCCAGTATCAGAAGGAACAGTAGGAAAGACATATGCTCCATCCTGTTCCCACATGATTTTCTTATCTTCTGCAAGGTCTTTATACTTTGAAAGGTTTTCATTTCATGCAGATTGGAGATCATGAGTATTTGGTAGGGTGACATCTATTTAATATTATTCTTTTTCCTTTTTTTTTTGAGACGTTTGGCATTAAGTGACTTGCCCAGGGTCATACAATTCATAAGTGTCTGAGGCCGATCATATTTGAACTCGAGTTTTCCTGACTCCAGGGCCAGTACTCTATCACTATGCCACCTAGCTGCCCCTAAACCTTGCTCTTAAACTTTTATGGATCAGGGTTATATCTGGATGATCCTGTGTAATAGTTTGGTTAATGATAATGGTCAAGTTCTGGTATCATTTATTTCTGGGGTTCTTTATCCTGGGGGGAGGGAGAGGAAGGGGCAGGACCTAGGACTGTGAGCTTGATATAAAAAAAAATAATTTCAATAACCTTATTTCAATATAGCTGATTTTGTTACCCTGTTTAATTATGTATTTTAAAAAATTTGTTTTGAGAAACATTTGTTCTAAAATAGGCTTCACCAGATCATCACCAAAGGGATTCATGACACAAAAGAAAAGATTAAGAATTCCTGGTTGGAATTCTTTGAGGTCTGTTTTCAAAATATGGAGATTTTTCATCTACCAATTAATCAATAAACATATATTTTTATTTGTTAATATCTGAATTGTAACAAGCTCCCAACACATAATTTTAGCCACAAGATTGTTTTCCTATTTATTCAGTAGTGCTAGAGTTTTACAGCCTGCAGTGATAGGTTACAGTTTCTATAATTTCCTTATGTAGCCTACATTGATCCCTAAGTCCTGTCTCCTTAAGGATAAGCCTTCTGTAATAATAATAGCAATAAAAAATAATGGGGATCAGTATTATTAGTAGTGTAATGTGTGTCTAAATGCTAGAGGAGATAGCTCCAGAAGCAGTCGCATATAGGCCTGACGAAATTTCCAACATGAGAAGCCTGCTATTGGAAGGCTATTTACCTTTGGGGCAAAAGAAATGTCTTCTGATGATGCCAGGCAAATAGCGCAGTTCGTACATCCGGGCCAGGTTGGCGATGGTGCCCAAGCTGGAACCTCATCTTTCAGAGGAGGTCAGGGAGCAGCCCATGTTTCAAGCTGTCACTGAGCTCACAATTATGATTACAAACATTAGCTTTGATTCTATGAGAAAGGAGCACATCAAAGCCAGAATCCCATGAATTAGAATGTTGACTAACCGAGCTAATTATAGTACAGTGATCTGAATTTTCACACAATGAGCTGAGTTCTCATGAAAGCCTTCCCTTGGCCAGGAGGCTTTGATGATGAAGCAGCTATTTCTGTCCCAGATCCAGCCCTCCTCATGCCAGTCCAGATCCTAGCTGGAGTCCCTTTCAGAGCTATGCAAATTCAACTCCTGTAGTATTTGGTCTGGGGTTCTTCTGAGCCAGCATCCCAGGTGAGGAGAAGATGACGGAGCTGTGAGGAGTATAAGTCCCCTCCCCATGGGGAAATACAATCCCAGATGTCAGTGTTATGAAGGAATTCTCATTTTCATTTTATTCCAGATTTTAAAATACTTAAGTAATTTACATAGCCTAATTATACTTCAGGGAAAACCTTCTCACTTAACGTGTCTTAGTTATCAGATGCAGAGTGGTATAATAAATTTTAATGACTGTTTAGATGTTCTTTGCTCTGGAGTTAATAATATAGACTAAGGCTGAATCTCTGATGAACCAGAATGGGTAAACTCCTTCTAAGAGAAAAATGGCTCTCTCATGGGAGGGGACCATATCCTTGTGGGGCATCATTCAGAGAACCTGGCAGAAATAATTTACCGAAGGGGAAAGCTTTCCCTGCTCACCGGTGAGAACCCAAGTGAGATGATTATACCCTTAAATGGCACCATCTGTTGCACAGGGACAGGTCTGGCTACACTTCCCACTTCCAGAGGGACCAACAGAGCAACTGCATGAATTGTGTTGGTGACAATTCTCATAACTAATGAGGCTTTCAGTTGAAAAACAAGCTTTGTAGAGGCTAATTAATGCTTCATGCTTCATGCTTCGGGTAGCTACCCCTTGGTAAATGGTAGTGCCTTCTTATGGTCCAATTAAGGGTGTGTATACTCAGTGTTAAGCCTTAAACCTTTCTGTGTTGTGGATGATTGAAAGAAGGCATATAGCGCACAATTTGTATATAATGTGTATATACATATATATGTATGTATATAAACTACATTTATATATTTGTATAAGGAAAGGCTCTCAATTCAATCCATACTTTAATTTTAAATTTCTACTTATAAAAAATATAAGATACCATTTAGAGCATGGCTCAAAATAATATAAAAGTCTGTCAGTAAATTTCATTGTTGCCATAATGTTAAACTAACCCCCCTTGCCAACTATGGAACTCTCCTATCATTTATTTTCATCTCTTAACTTTTTGATACTCTGGTATTCATTTGCCATCTTAACACCTTCTTCTTAATTCTGAGCACTTCATGCTCTATCATTTCCTACTAGGGAAAAGGGATAATTTTTAATTTTTCTTTGCAATGATCTTTGCATTAAAGCTAAAAGCATTAAAATTATCACCTGATTCTTCTTAGCAAAGACCTTATTTGGACTACTATTCTGAAGCTCTGGTTGTGAACCTCTTAAGCTCTGGCAAACAGGTATTTCACCCAATTAATTGTGAAATAATACTTGGGTTCAGTGTGTGGGCTGAAAGTCTAATTAAACCCTCATCCGATGCATTTTCTACCAACAGATCAGGAAGGAACCATAAATCAAATAACAAAGCATTTATTTATGACAGACTCGGAAAGTAAGGAACAGAAAAATCAAGCAATAAAATTATTTTCAGCCCTTCTCCCAATGCTTCTTAATTCTGGTGCCTTCTCTCTTAATTATTTCCTGCTTATCTTGTATATTGCATGCATACATCTTCATGTTGTCTTCCCCATTAGACTGTAGTTACCTTGAGGGTAGGGATTACCTTTTGCCTCTTTTTGTACTCCCAGTGCCAGGCACATAGAAGGCACTTAATAAGTGCTTACTGATTGATTGAACCCTGCCTCCATATACAGAATCAGAATTCAAGAGTTAGAAGGAATCTCAGCAGCCATCCAGTATGACCCATACACTAAAAGAACCTCTACAGTATTATAGTAGTCATCTATCCAACAAGTAGTCATCCATCTTCTGCTTGGAGACCTTCAAGGAGGGTAAACTCACTGCCTCTTGAGGTGCTCCATTACACTTTTGGATAACTCTGATATAAGGAGGGTTCTTCTGACATCAAATTTGAATTTTACTTATTTCAGCTTCTACTCACTGCTCATGGTTTTGCCCTCTGTGGTTAAATAAAACACATCTAATTTTGGGGGACAGATCTTCAAATATTTGAGGACAGTTACTATCTCACTGAGTCTTCCAGACTGAATATCCCTACTTCTTACAATCGATCCTCATATGACACAGCCTTGAGATGAAAATGAATATTTTAGGAGTCCCATAGACTCCTACATTAGGGAAGAAGGGAATACTTCTCCAGAAAAGACATTGTACAAGCTGAAGGAGGGTGATGTTTTGCTGCAACATCTTTCCTGATTGTTACTGTATAGACTCCATCTATCTGGCAGCTCACTGTGCCTCGTTGTTTCTCAGTTCTGTTTCTCATAGATCCCTTGAGATATGGTCCCACAACTCCCTTGAGGTTTTCACTCTGCTCCAACACCAAAGCCATCATCAACTGTAGCTCCACCCTCTTCCCCTGTACCTCCACAGCTGCCATTCATGTCCTTCCCAATTTGATTCTGCTATTGACTGAATCTATCTTTTTCTGTGATAGAGGTTTTACTTCCCATGTGGAAGTATTGTTGTCCTTTCAATGAAGAAAACACCCCATGCAAACATGCCTTGGGCTAATTGGCCTGTTTTCACCTATTTTATTAACATTAGGCCCATAGGAAGCCTGGCTGATACAAAAAAGAATCAATAGCTCAGACTAGAAATAGAAATGTTCATTTGCCCCTCTCATGGATAGGTCCGTAATCTGCACAGTAGAGCTTCATTCAGGTGAGTGAATTGCTTTGACCTTTATCCTACCCCAGAGTATAAAGATATATTTAATGATGTTGGCTCAAGCCCCCAATTCCAGTGTGTTTCCTTCACTGTGATTAGTGCCCCCGCTTCATTTAACCAATCAACAATAACCAGCTTCACACAGGGACATTTCCAGTAAAGTTATAGCAAGAACAGAATTATAAACACTTTAACCATTCCAGGAAGATGAAGGTCATTCATTTCAATTTTACGTAAGTCTATATTAATTATACTGGAATATACATGGGAACCCTAGGTCTCAGTGAAAGTCCCCCTCTGCAGTTATTTACTTTAGATGATCATCCTAATCGTGGCCATCATCCATAGTCACCATTAAAAAATATTTATGGGTTCCCCAGGACAAAATTTCAACACCTGCTCCTCAACTGCTCATTTTCTCTCACCTCCCAAATCCAATTAGTTGACAAGACTTGTCATTTCTACCTTCAAACTATCTCCCATATATGTCCCCTTCTCTCCTCTGCCAATGCCACCACCCTAATCTATGCCTTTATCACCTCACACTTGGACTATTGTAAGACCCTGCTGGTTGGTTTCCCTGCCTCTTCTCCCCCAGTCCAGTTCATCCTCTACTCAAATTGATCTTCCTGAAGGGCAGATCTGATCATGTCATATCTTTCCTTCTCCTCCACCCTATTCTATCCACTCCAGTAGCTCCCTATTACCTGCCAGATCAAATACCAAACTCCTCCTTTGGTTTGTAAAGCTCTCTATAAGCTAGCCCCATCTCACCTTTCCAATCTTATACCTTATACTCTCTCACATACTCTGTGATGCAGTGATAATAGCATCCTTGTTTTTCTTTGCACATGGCACTCCATCAAACTGGGCATTTTTGCTGGCTGTTCCCAGGTCTGTAACTCTCCCTTCTCATCTCTGCCTCCTTGGCTTCATTCAAGGCTCAGCTAAAGTCCAACCTTCTATAAGAATAGATGGTTCCCAGTACCATTAATGTGAGGGATTTCCCTCTGCTGATTATTGACAATTTAGTGTGTGTGTGTGTGTGTATACATATATATATATATATATACATATACATATTTATGTGTGTGTGTGTGTGTGTGTGTGAGAGAGAGAGAGAGAGAGAGAGAGAGAGAGAGAGAGAGAGAGCTTGTTTTAGTTGCTTGCATGTTGTTTCTCCTATTAGATTTCTTGAGACTCTGATTCTTCAGACCAGGGACTGTCCGTGCCTTTCTTTGTATACTCAGCACTTAATATATTGTCTTGTACACAGTAGGTGTTCAATAAATGCTGGTTAACTAATTAACTCCTAGTCAATGAAAGCACTACCAAAGGACATTCCCCTGGAAACATATTTTAATTTCATTCTTCCATTCGAGACATTTTTACTTACCTATCTCCAGAGTCATTTTTGTACTAAGTTTAGGCATAACTATGCCAGAGTAACTGGGACAATGAATGCCAGTCCTCCCATGTTCTTTTTTTTGGGGGGGGGGATTCAGTGAGGTAGGAGATGGAGATCCTGGGACATTAAATGATGCTAGGGAGGCCAGTGCTTACTGGGGTTGGAAGAGGGAGAAACAGGGATAGGTTGGGGAAGAGTTCACCTCAGTTCAACATTGGGTAGACTCCCATTTTAGCTAATTATTTTTGCTAATTAAGTAGCATAAAAACTAAACGTTGTCAATGTCCTATAAATTCAGTGTCCTGGACAAAGCCACAGTCATCCTGACCTAGTAATGGTTCTCTTGTCCTAATAATAATCTTAATTAACATTTATATGGTGCTTGTTGTATGCCAGGCTCTATGCCAAGGACTTTACAATTACTATCTCATTGGAGTGTCACAACAACTCCGGGAAGTAGGTGCTATTATTTTTGCATTTTACAGATGAAGAAACTAAGGCAAACAGATTAAGTGACTCACCCAGGGTCACACAGCTAGAAAATATTTAAGAATAGACATGTACTCAGCTCATTCTTACTTCAAGCCTGACACTCTTTTAACTACATTAACCCTAGACTCATCTCCAAAGGTTGTGTTTGTATCCCTAGTGCTTAACATCCCTAGTGCTTAGCACAAGTCCTGGCACATTAACAAATGTTTTCTAATGGATGGACTTCTTACTCAGGCCTGTTCTTCTGCCCCCTCTTCAGTGGGTAAAGAGGACAGGGGATCGTTTGAAGAGGAATGGTAAGCCTTTCTATCCATTTCCATATTGCAGGTAAAATTCTCCCAGGATCCTTAAGTAGACCATACCTATCAAACAAGGAGCCCTGATGTTTCTTGGTGAACTTCCCTGATACAGAAGCTTGGACCTTGTGGTTGTTGTAAGAACTTGAGAAGTTGATCAGATAAGAAATAGAACTGCAAAAATGCAACTGAGAATCAGCTAGAAAGAACCTTTCAAGATAGATCACAACTTCCTCTTCTTACAGAAGAGGAAACTAAAACCCAGCAAGGTGAATTGCCTTGTCAAAGGTCACCAAGCTCACTAGTGGTTGATGGCTATGCCAAAAAGACTCATAAAGCTAGACTGAGAAAAATGAAAAGAGAAATTGTAAGAGGGTTTTTTTTTGGTTGGTTGGTTTTATTTTGTTTTGTTTTTTGGTGGCTGACTAATATTGGATTGGAGGACTCCTGCTCAGCATTTTATAGATTCCCCAGATCTTACAGCCTTACCTCAAAAAACAATTAAAAATGACAATACCCTGTCATGGTTAGAACAGATGGGGCTACCGGGAGGAGGAACTGTTGAGTGACCTCTAAAAAAACCATTATCCCAACTTCCATCACCCTGGGGTCTCCTCCTTCTAGCAAACCATGGATCAATCTTCCCTCTTTAAAGTCTTTCATAACCTGGCTCCAGCCTACCTCATCAGCCTTATTCTATACTTCTTTACTTCTCTCACTATATGTTCCCATCAAACTGGATTTTTTTGTTATTATATATCACATTCCATCTCCTCTCTCTCTCCAAACCTTTGCATGAACTGTCCCCATACCTGGAAAGTACTCCCTCCTCCACTGTGACTCACAGAATCCCTACCTTTCTTCCAAACTCTGCTCAAGTGACACCTCCTACAGAAAACCTATCCTGATTCTCCTACTTGCTAGGAACTTCTCTCTGAACATTGCCTTGTATTAATTCTATATTTACTTTTCTATGTCTATGTTGCTCCCCCCCCATTAAAATGTCAGCCCCTAGGGGGAAAGGACTGTTTTATTCTTGTCTTTGCATCTTGAACACTTAGCAGAGTGCCTCACTCACTGTAAGTATTTAATAAATGTTGATTCATATTGAATTGACTCACTGGTACATTTGATACAAACAGCCTTCATCTTAGTCCAAGCTCAGAATATAAAAGTTAAACTAGGCCATTAATTAATAGGAAGCACAAATGACATCTTCTTCTGTCTATTCCTGATGTAGGGACATGATCCTGAAAAAGAACTAGAAAATTCAAGGATATACAACCTACTTTTGCCTATTAAAAACTCTCAGTCCCCTAAAACCACATTTCCTCCCACTTTATGAAATGTAGTCCCTTGGTAAGACTCAAGGGCATCAAAAGTTTCCTTATTAGAGAAATAAAACTTATCTCAAAAAATAAGAATGATCATTATTGGAGGGGTGCACAAAAACAAGAACACTAATACATTGTCAGAAGAGCTTCATATTGTTCCAATCTTTCTGGAAAGCAATGTGGAATTTATACTAAGAAAAAGATGACTAAAATGGTCCTACCATTGGAACCAAATAAGCACTACTGGGCACATGCCTCAAGGAGGTCAGAGATGTAAAGAAGATCTCACAGAGACCAAATGTTAAGAGCAACACTTTTTGCAGTAACAAAGAACTGGCATCAAAATTGGTGTCCATTGACTGGGAAATAGCTAAACAAATTGTGATACAGGAATGCAAGGAAAATCATTATTACTATGCTGTAAGAAGTGATGCTTATGATCAACACAGAGAGAAGTATGGGAAGATTTATATGAAGTGATACAAAGTTAAATAAACAGAACCAGGCAAACAATAGATGCAATTACTACAACAATGTCAATGGAAAAGACCCACAAAATGGAACCCTATGACCTTTAATTGTAACGACCAAGCTTGACCCAGAGGAAAGGTGAAAACTATATACCTCTCTCCCTGCTTCGCAGAGGTGAGGGACTACAGGTGTACAACACTTCATATGCTTCCAGACTTGATGGCTATGTTGGTTATTTTACTGAACTGTTTTTTCTTTCTACCTTTTTCTTCTTTGTTACCAGTAAAAGTTTGCTGAGCAAGGGAGGAAAATGGATAGCTTTGTAAAGAAAAGTGATGTAAAAACAAATAGCAATAAAAAGTTAAATTTATGAGAGAGAGAGAGAGAGAGAGAGAGAGAGAGAGAGAGAGAGAGAGAGAGAGAGAGAGAGAGAGAGAGAGAGAGAGAGAGAGAGAGAGAGAGAGAGAGAGAGAGAGAGAGAGAGATCATGTATACATAAAGGAGGAGATGCTATTGGATTTCCCTGAAAGAAAAGTGGGAAATTCTGTAAAGTAGGGCATGAGCTTCCTGGAACTAATCTAATTGTAAAAGACCAAGGGCTTAAGGGACTTCCTTTCCCTCTGTGCAAGGAATTGTAATGGACTACTTTACTTCAATCATCTCTTCATTTTTGGAAATTAACTATTAAATTCTCTATTGATTTAACATGCTGTCCCCGTAATGCAGAGTGGGTAATTCACAGAAGTAATGAGGACAGTCAGTTCCGTAGTTACTCAACTCTCTTCTGTCTCTTTGACTCTGTAATTTATTTGGGGGTGGCGCATTTAAGAAAATAAAAAGAGCTCTAGCCCAGGGAACAAGCCATCAGCAGTACCAAAGGTTCCTGTGTTTACCTGCTTCCTAAAATATGAATTGGAGAAAATTAACCATAGAAAGAAATGCACGCCAGCCTGTGTTCTGAGAGGCACTTCTGAAACAAATTAAAGACAGGCCAGGACAAAAGAGCCACTGGGCAATGAGGGGAGGGATGAAAGGGAGGGAGGAGGGGAAAGAAGTTGAACCTATTTTCTTTTTCTCTTGGGTTTCTGCTTCTCTGTTCCAGCGAAGTTTGACTCGGAGCTTTTCTTGTGATGATATCAGTTTGTTGTGGATAGAAATTATGAGGACAGCCTAAATTAAGCACCATGACTTCAGCCCAGGGACAAAGAGGAGGAGGGAGAAGGAGGCCTCAACCTCTGTTTAAAGGACAGTAAATGCAGCAATTATCAGAATGAAACTAATGCTTTGTATAAACTAAAATTCAACCAGTTAGGGTTTTCCCTTTTTTTTTTTTTTTTTTTTTGCCTTTAGGAGGAAGAATGCCAGTTATCCATACCCCCTCTCCCCATCTCCATCTCTCCACCTCCCCTCCCCCCAACACATACTCCCTCCTCCTGACACAAACACAGATAATACAGACAGAAGACATTACTCAATTGTTGATGGTGGATGCAACAAATTCTCTTCTGGTCAGAAGACTGGAAGGAGTCAAGTCTTGTTTCCCCCTCATTCTTCCTGTGTCTGCAACAACACTTTGTACATTGATGGTTAATAAATATTTATTGAATAAATGAATGAATGAATGACACAAATACTAGAGCATGTCGTGTTCTGCTCCCAATGGGCCCCAGACCCAGACAAAAGTGTTAATTTGCTCTGGTTTTCACCAGCACTACCACTTCCTCTTTGGCTGCCACTTAACCGCTTTCAGCACTATTACTTCTGAATATTTTCAGGGCCTCCCCCACCTTTCCCCGCCCTCCCCTTATCCTGCCCACATCCTCCAACGAACACTTCCAACTCAGACTCTACCCTTTTAGTTTCCTCCCATTATAGCTTACATATTCTCTGACTTTCTGTCTCTTTCCTCAACAAATTCTGAAGAGACAAGTTGGTAGGGAGGCATAGTTGGATTATTATACTTTGAAAATGTTGTTTAACTTCATCATAAGAAGCTCATTATCACTGAGCTTTGGACAGAACATGGTTCAAGTCATTTGCCTAACATATACTATCCACATACAGAAAAGCCCTGGTAAAATTATCCCATACACAGCCACAGAATTTGGAGCTGAAAGGAGACATGAGAGCCAATCTGATCCAACCTCCTCATTTTACAGATTTCTTTTCTTTTACAAAAAAACTGAGGCTCAGCTAGATTAAGTAAGTTTTGCTTAAGGTCACACAGCTTGTTTGTGACAGGGCCAGAACTGTCCCTGAGGTCTCCTGATTTCTAAAGCCCCCAGCTTTTTTATTTAACTACATCAGTGAGGCCGATAGATTATCCTCTCTGTGTCTTTCTCTCTCTGATTCTCTCCCTCCGACTCTCTGTCTCTATCTCTTTCCCTTATCTCAGATTGAGCCAAGAAATATGATCCTAAAGAATCAAATCATCTGTTTATTAGACAAAGGATACATACGAGAGGTGACATGTAAAATGAAGGGGTTGGATGAGATGGCATCCAAGATCAGTGTTAAAGTTCTACAATTGTATAACTAAAAAGAAACAAGGAGGAAGGACTGTGTACAAAAAGAAAAAATTCAAGACAACAAAATAGGTGTAGTTGAGCAAAGCAAGAACTTGCAAGTTATCAGTGGAAGAATTAATCAGCAGGAAATAATAAGGCATGGAAGTGAAAACATAGGGAAGAAAATATTGTGCTAAAATGAGAGGCTGCGGATGGGAAATCATGGCACTGAGAATGATTAGATTATAAAGTTATCTCCTGGGGAAAGGACCAGAAAAAAAAGTCTATAACATAGCACATCAAAAAACCAGATCAGAAGAAAATACAGTAGATGTGGGTTAGAGCAATAACCTTGCTATGGCTTTAATGACGAACAACATGCATTTCATTTCTCCTTTCAATGAATGAATGGAAACTAGCCCCCATAAAAGAAGTTTCTCCGACTATAAAAAGTGAATTGCCTCCACAGTGAACTCCGCATTGATGCCATCGCTCACTAGAAGGTTCACTGCTGACGGATAGCTACAAAGATCCAAAGGTTTCTCCTTCTCAAGGAGAGACAAGCTGCCATTCCATAGTCCTGCAGCTCGGCAATTCTTTCCTTCAGTAATCAGTAGGGTTTATGCCTCACTTGGGGCTCTCCCTAGGATGATCTCTAAAGAAGCTTATCCTGTGGTTGCCACACCATATGCCTACTGAATCTGAGAAACAAGGAAGGGCTGATAAGAGAAAACAGAATCAGAATGGGGGAAAGAAAGGAATTTTAGAACTCTTGCCCCTTCTGTATTTGTGAACTTGGGAGTACAAAGTACCACGGTCATTTTATGATGGAAGCTTTTGATACACCCTTATTTGCTACTCATTTAGAAGGAGAAAGTCTTGTCCATTTCAAATGCATCTCAACTGAGCTGATCCTGTGGAAAATGTTGGGCATTATTAGGCACCTCCCTCAAGCAAGCTTAAGGTACCCCCAACCCGGATTATTATAAAAGCTTGTCCTTTTCTCAGTATGTGTAATTAATCACTCATCTGCCTGGATGAGACATCAGAAAAAGACTTTAGTCTATGGATACGTGTGTATATGTGTATGTGAATATGCATCATTTATTATTCTACTGGGGTAAGAATTTTGTACATACAAATATATTTCAGACTAGAAATTAAATTGCTTCTGCTTCTGAATCTACATGGTATAGTACTAGGCATCTCATTGTTATGTAGTAGATATTTGTGGGATTGATTAGCAAGTGGTTTAATATAGGTCACTAAATTACCCTACTTCAGCCCAAGTAGGGTTTATGCAACATTATATGTCAAATGAATCAATTCCCTCTTCAATATAGCTGAGTCAGTTAGGTAGCCCAGTGGATAAAGAGTTGGGTCTAGAGTTCAAAGATTTGAGTTCAAATCCAGTCTCAGATACTTTACCAACTGCATGACCTTGGACAAATTACTTAACCTCTGTTTGCCTTGGTTTCTTCAATTATAAAATGAGGATCATAATAGTACCAACTTCTCAAGGTTGTCATGAAGGTCAAATTAGATATTTTTTTTAAGAACTTAGCACAGTACCTGGCACATTGTAAGTGCTATATAAATGCTAGCTATTATTTTATTTTTATTAATATACTCAACAGATGAAAGGTCAGTTTATTGGAAGAACTCTAAAGATAACAAACTTACTACTTCATGAAATGATCCGTTCCATTTTTTTGACAGTTTTGTGGATTTTTAAAATAAATTTTAGTTTTGAACATTCACTTCCAGAAGTTTTAAATTTTCTCCACCTCCCTCTGCCGCCCCTCCCCAAGACAGCTTGCAATCTGATAAAGGCTCAACATATATATTTTTTTAAACATATTTTCACATTAGTCATATTGTATAGAAGAATTAGAATGAATGAGAGGAACCATGAGAAAGAAAAGAAATAGAGCAAATATTATGCTTTGATTTGCATTCAGACTCCATATTTTCTTCTCTGGATGTGGAAGGAATTTTTCATCATGACTGTTTTGGAGTTGTTTTAGGTCCTTGCATTGCTGAGAAGAACTAAGACTATGAAAGTCAGTAATCGAATACTGTGACTTTTACTGTTTACAGTGTTCTCCTGGTTCTGCTCACTTCACTCAGCATCAGTTCATGTAAGTCTTTCTAGTTTTTTCTGAAGTCTGTCTGCTCATCATTTCTTTTTTTTCAATTCAGGACACACAGGTGTAATCTTTTTTCCTGACATTTTCTCCATCACTTTCTTAAGCAGACAATCAACAAAACAAGAAATCAAGTCCTGCTTTCTAGCATTCCCTAATTACCAAAGTGTAAGTGGCACAGTAGATGGAGCCTAGAGTCAGGATGACTCCATTTTCTGAGTTCAAATCTGGCCTCAGATATTTACTAGCTGTGTAACCCTGGGCAAATCACTTACACCTTTTTGTCTCAGTTTCCTCATCTGTAAAATGAGCTAGAGAAGGAGATGGCAAGTCATTCGAGTATCTTTGTCAAGAAAATCCCAAATGGGGTCACAAAGAATCAGACAAGATTGAAAAAAAATCACCAAATATCAACAATAAAATTCTCACACTAAAAATTTAACAACCAACTTTCATTTTTCTTTGTTTTTTAAGGTGAACTGTGCTCATCATTTCTTTAGCACAGTAGTATTCCATTACATTCATATACCACAGCTTGCTTGAACATCTGTGTTAAGAAGTAATTCTCAACTTTAATTGTTAAGAAATGGTAGTACTCCATAATTCACTGTTCTATAGAAATACAGGAAGAAAAAAAAATTGTGACTTCTTATTTCATTAGTGTTGGGAACTTCCAGTCAGGAAATTCCTTCCACCAGTGTGACTGAGCAGTTTGTTCAGTAATTTATTGTCTCAGAGATTTGCTGGGGGTGTTCAGAGGTAAAGGGTCAAAAAGTCAGTATTTGTGAGTTTAAACTAAATCATCGTGAGGCCTTTCCTCTATCCATTATGTCACATTTTCTTTCAGGAAGAATATTGATGTTAAAAAGATAGCCCTTTGATTCAGAAAGAATGGCTTAGGGCCATTAAAGAAAGTACTCTTCAATTTCCCAAGCACATCCTAACCTGTTCTCTTCCTCCTACTCAGTTCTGGGAGCAGTTCATTGTCTGTCCACAATGTTTACCCAAGAGAGAGATCCTGATGGAGCAACTCTGTGGGCTGTCCATACAACTGAACAACATTGAACCATTTGGACAATAGTCTCAATCACCTATTCTTTTCTTATGGATAATTAGGTTAAATTCTTTTGAGTGATTATAGATCTTAGTGATAAATTCTCAGATCTTCTGTGATTTGGTTCAGGCATTGCAATGTCACCTGTTCAGAGATCATCTGGAGGACTTCCCCAATGTACAAGGAATCCCTCTACTATTTGGACTCTGAACTGGAAATTCTCCATGACAGTGGCAAAACCTTTTGCTAAGCATGCACTTCCTGATTTCATGCTTCATTTGATATTAATAACCTATGGGTGGTTGGATAAAGTTACCTCTGTAAGACCTAGAGACCCTTATCATCAATATGCCAAAAGAGGACAAGCTTATAATTCTGGATGACTTTAATGCTAGAGTAGGCTCAGACTGCCAGACTTGGCAGGGGGTACTAGGGAGGAATGGAGTTAGAAAGAGCAACAGCAATAATCATTTACTGCTGAAGACTTGTGCATCACAAGACCTTGTCATCACCAACACTGTCTTCTGCTTACCTAAATGCAATAAAACTTCATGGATGCACCCTCGCGGCAAACATTGGCATCTAATAGATTACATGATTGTAAGGAGAAGAGACAGACAAGATGTGACAGTGACAAAGGCAATGTGTGGTGCAGAGTGCTGGACTGATCATGGACTTATCCTTTCCAAGCTAAATATTTGCACTCATGAAAAGCACTGCCCCCAAGGCAAAATGACTACCAGAAGAATTAATGTCAACAAATTAGAGTTCTCCTCTGAGCATGAATAGTTTGCAGCTGACTTGGAGGGAAAGTTGAGTCAACACACAGTTGGCAACACTGGAGCAGAAAAGGAGTGGGCAGCATTCAGAGATTTTGGTGTACAGCACTGCGTTTGCTCATCTGGGTCAGAACATTCACAAACACCAAGACTGGTTTGATGAAAATGATGGAGAAATTCAGAAGCTGCTAAATGAAAAATGAGAACTCCACAGGATTTGCCAGAAGGATAGTTCATTCACCTCTAAGAAGGCAGCATTTCATCCCATCAAAAGTAAAGTACAAGCAAAGCTTAGAGAAATGCAGGATTCCTGGCTCAGTAAGAAGGCAGATGAAATTCAGTTTTATGCTGATAGTAACAATCCAAAGCACTTTCATGATTCCTTGAAAGCTATTTATGGACAAAAAACCTATGGTGCATCACAACTACTCAGTGCTGATGGAGCCATATTGATTGGTGATAAGGACATGATCCTAGAGAGATGGGCTGAAACTTTCATAGTGTTCTCAACAGACCATCATCAGTCAATGCTGACGCCACTGACCGTTTACCTCAGGTTGAAGTCAATCCCTTCTTAACTGAACTTCCAACTGAAGAAGAGGTTTTGAGAGCCATTAGGCTCCTCTCATTTGGCAAAGTACCTGGTACTGGTTCTATTCCAGCTGAGATTTACAAGGCAGGAGACCATTGCTCATACAAACATTGACTGAAATTTTCCAGGTTATATGGCAAGAGGAGATTATCCCCGAGGAGTTCAAGGATGCCTCCATTGTCCATCTTTATAAAGGTAAAGGGAATAGGTTGTCCTGCGATAATCACAAGAGGTTCTCTCTCTTAGTCATGCTGGCAAGATTCTTACCAGAGTCCTCCTTAATAGCCTGATCCTTCACCTGGAAGATGGGCATATACCTGACAGCCAATGTGGCTTCAGAAAGGGCAGGGGAACAATCAATATGGTGTTTGCTGCCCAACATCTCCAGGAGAAATGCCAGGAGCAGAACAGAGGTCTGTACACAACATTTGTAGATCTGACCAAGGCCTTTGACACTGTTAGTCATGAGGGCTTACGGAAAATTATGTCAAAATTTGGCTACCTGGAGAAGTTTATCAATATTGTATGTCAATTTCATGATGGCATGTTTGCCTGGGTTCTGGACAATGGACAAAGCTCTCAGTGCCTTCCCAGTCACCAATGGAATGAAACAGGGCTGTGTGCTTGCTCCCATACTTTTTAGCATGATGTTTTCAGTCATGTTGACAAATGCTTTCAATGAGGATGATCACAGCATCAAGGTCAGTTACCATACTGATGGTAAGTACTTCAATTTGAAAAGGCTACAAGCCAAGACCAAAGTGGAGGGAGTGTTGGAGCATGATTTTCTGTTTGCAGATGATTGTGCACTCAGTGCAGCCTCTGAAGCTGAGACGCAACAAAGTATGGATCAATTCTCTGCTGCCTGTGCTCATTTTGGCCTAATAATTTTAACACCAAGAAAACACAGGTGCTCCATCAGTCACCACCACACCATCCATATGTGGAACCATCAATTACAACAAATGGAGAAGTTTTGAATGCTGTGGATAAGTTCACTTACCTTGGTAGTGTACTTTCCAGGGAGGTACACATTGACAATGAGGTTGATGCACACGTTGCCAGAGCTAGCTCAGTGTTTGGGAGGCTCTGAAGAAAAGTTTGAGAGAAAAGAGGTATTAGAGTGACTACCATATTGAAGATCTACAGATCCATTATGCTACTGACCTCATTGTTGTATGCCTGTGAAACATGGACAGTCTACCAGTGCCATGCCAGGAAACTGAATCACTTCCATTTGAACTGTCTTAGGAAGATTCTGAGGATCACCTGGCCGAATAAGGGACCAGACATTGAAGTTCTTGCTCGAGCTGAACTGCCAAGCATTCAAACTATGCTTCAGAGAGCATAACTCCAATGGGCTGGTCATGTTGTTCAAATGCCAAATGTAAACTTGCCAAAAAGGCTATTTTATGGAGAACTTGCATGGAGCAGGTGATCACATGGTGGCCAGAAGAAGAGATACAAGGACACTCTCAAGGTCTCTCTCAAGAACTTTGGATTTGACTGTGCAATATGGGAGACATTGGCACAGGCCCACTCAACATGGCGTGTCCATGTAAGGAAAGATGCTCTTTGCTCTTTGAGCAAAACAGAATTGAGACAGCACAAAATGAATGCAGGATGCGCAAATTTGGGATATTCACCCCAAAAATTCATATGGTCTATCTATGCCCAACCTGTGGTAGAGCATTCCATGCTGGTATTGGTCTGATCAGCCACAGTTGGACACACTGAAACTTCACTTTACAATGGTGATGTCATTTTGGTCCTCTTTGAAGACTCAGGACAACAACCAACCATTATTTAACTTGTTATGAATGATTCTTTGTTAGAGGAGAACCTTTAAGGTGACAACTTTTTTTTATAGCTAAACAATAAATAGATTGGAACTTATATTCTTGTTATGGTTTAGTCAATTGTGAGAAAGTAAAAATGTAGTCTAAGAGAATATCATTTTTGAAAGCCCATTATCTTTTCAAATTTAAAATCTATATTTTATTGATATTTTCTGTTTTTTACATCATTATTGAATTCCATGTAAACTTCCCCTTCCCCTTCCAGAAAGCTATCCCACATGATGGAAAGTATTTTTTGAGGGGAGCACAAGTGATCCATACATAGAAAAAGTCTAGAAACATTTGCAATATGTAACACTTATGGACCTCCCATCTCCATGAAGGTGTAGGTTGAGACTCTCTTCTCAACTCTGTTCATTTGAGTCTCACTGGATCTTTATAATTTTGCTACATTTACTTGTGATTTCTTGATGTATCATTGTTCTTTCCATTTATATTAGAGTAGTTACTGTGTATACAATTTTCTTGCTTCTGTTTACTTCACTCCGTATCAGTTTATATAAATTCTTCTATCCTTCTATGTAGTTATCACACACATCATTTCTTATTCACAATAATATTCCATTACCTTCATAATTTGTTTAACCATTCCCCAATCAAGGAGCATCTATCTACTTTGTTTGCACTTCTTTGTTATCACAAAAATTGCTATAAATATTTTGATGCATACGAGGACTTTTTTCTTGTCAATGGCTTTCTTGGCACAGAGGCTCAGTAATGGAGTCTCAGGTTCAAAGCATATGGATATTTTAGTCCTTTTATTTGCATAATTCCAAACTGCTTTCCAAAATGGCTATAGCATTTCATAGCTCCACCAATAATCTGTGTGCCTATCTTTTCAAGCTTTATGTAAATTTGTTTTTCCCTCTACTGAATATTATTGAAGTTAGATAGATGGCACGGTGGATAAAAGAGTTGAGTTTCTAGTCAGGAAGTTCAAACTTGGCCTCAGACATTTACTAGTTGTGTGATTTAATCTCTCTTTGTCTCAGTTTCCTCAACTGTAAAATGGGGATCATAATATCACCTTCCTGGGTTGTTGAGAGGATCAAATAAAATATTTTTTAAAGCACTTTGTCCTTGTCACATAGTAGGGGCTTAATTAATGCTTATTCTGGTTTCCTTTCCTTTGTTGTTTTATGAGGCTATACTGCTCATAATCTTCCACCATTTTCTTTAATAAGATTTCATAGATTAATTTACATTGTAAACTGGTTTTATATTTGGCTGCCAGCTCTCTCAATTTGACAAAGATAATGGGATCATAGAATTGAGTGCTGGGAGAGGACTTATAGGTCATCTAGTCCAATCTTGTTTTATAGATGAGGGAACTAAGGTCCAGGAAGCTGGGCAAAATGTCCAGGGTTATAAAGTAGTAGAGCCAGGATTCAAACCCTGATTCTTGGCCTACAAATCCAAAGCTCTTTCCTTTATATCATACTGCATGTGTTTACTGGATGAGGTGATTTTCAGGCTCCTTGAGGTCTGTCATTGAGGTGATTGTTTCATATTTAGAAAACTTCCAAATGAAATGATAATAGTATGTAACAATGTCTATTCTTTTGTCCATTTCTTGGTGGTTTTTTTCATCATCAGTGGTTTATGCGAAGTAGAAGGTATTTTAATTGCATGTCATATGTGCTCATTTTAATCCTTTCTTTTAATGTAATATTGACTTTGATTTTTGCTTAAATAATTCAGTGGTTTGACAGTAAACAAGACAACTAAAATTGGAATGATTCCCACATTGGTCATCAGTCACTTCATTTCCGTTAAGATATGATCACTTATTTTTGTGGGATTTTTTTTTTTGGTTAATATTCATCATGTCCGATGATTCTCAAATCTCTTAGGAAAAAAATCATTTATGATCTATAGAGCTGTGACCCTTCTTTCATTTCTTCTTTTTTTTTAATATTTATTTATTTATTTAACTTTCTACATTCGTTTTCACAAAATTTTGGGTTCCAAACTTTCTCCCCTTTTCTCCCCTCCCCCCACCCCAATACCCCATGCAATCTAATTTTCCCTCTCTCCAATCTGCCCTCTCTTCTGTCATCCCTCCCCTTCTCTTGTCTCCATCTTCTCTTTTCTCCTGTAGGGCCAGATGACTTTCTATTCCTCATTAACTGTATGTCTTCTTTCCTAGTAGCAACAACAATACTAAACAGTTGTTCCTAAAACTTTGAGTTCCAAATTCTCCCCATCCCTCCCTCCCCACCCATCCCCTTTGGGAAGGCAGGCAATTCAATATAGGCCATATCTGTGTAGTTTTGCAAATGACTTCCCTGATAGTCGTGTTGTGTAAGACTAACTGAATTACCCTCCATCCTATTCTGCCCCTCATTGTTTCTCTTCTGTCTTTTGATCCTATCCCTCCCTGAGTGTTGACTTCAAATTGCTCCCTCCTCCCATTGACCTCCCTTCCATCATCCCCCCCCCCTTGCTTATCTCCTTCTCCCCCACTTTCTTATACTGTAAGATAGGTTTTCATACCAAAATGAGTGTGCATTTTATTCCTTCCTTTAGTCAAATGTGATGAGGGTAAACTTCTTGGTTTTTTTTTTCTCAGCTCTCCTCTTTTTCCCTCCACTAAAAAAGTCTCCTACTTGCCTCTTAAATGACATATAATTACCCCATTCCATTTCACCCTCTTTCCTCCCCCTACCTTTCTCTCTCACCATTTACCTTAATTTCTTTTAAGATATGGTCCCATCCTATTCAATTCACTCTGTGCTCTCTGTCTCTGTATGTGTGTGCATGTGTGTATGTGTGTGTGCATGCATGCATGTACGTGTGTGTGTGTGGTCCCACCAACTACCCAGATACTGAAAAGTTTTAAGAGTTACAAATATTGTCTTTCCATGTAGGAATGTAAACAGTTCACTTATGGTAAGTCCCTTAGGACTTCTCTTTGCTGTTTACTTTTTCATGCTTCTTCTCATTCTTGTGTTTAAAGTCAAATTTTCTTTTCAGCTCTGGTCTTTTCATCAAGAATGATTGAAAGTCCTCTGTTTCATTGAAAGACCATATTTTCCCCTGAAGTATTATACTCAGTTTAGCTGGGTAGGTGATTCTTGGTTTGAGTCCTAGTTCCTTTGCCTTCTGGAATATCCTATTCCACACCCTTCAATCCCTTAATGTAGAAGCTGCTAGATCTTGAGTTATCCTGATTGTATTTCCACAATACTGGAATTGTTTCTTTCTAGCTGCTTGCAAGATTTTCTCCTTGAGCTGGGAGTTCTGGAATTTGGCCACAACGTTCCTGGGAGTTTCTCTTTTTGGATCTCTTTCAGGTGGCGATCGATGGATTCTTTCAATACTTATTTTGCCCTCTGGTTGTAGAATGTCAGGGCAGTTTTCCTCAATAATTTCATGGAAGATGATATCTAGGCTCTTTTTTGATCATGACTTTCAGGTAGTCTCATAATTTTTAAATTGTCTCTCCTGGATCTATTTTCCAGGTCAGTTGTTTTTCCCATGAGATATTTCACATTCTCTTCCATTTTTTCATTCTTTTGGTTTTGTTTGGTGATTTCTTGGTTTCTCGTAAAATCATTAGACTCCATCTGTTCCATTCTAATTTTGAGAGAGCTATTATCTTCAGTAAGCTTTTGAAACTCTTTTTTCCATTTGGCTCATTCTGCTTTTGAAAGCATTCTTCTCCTCATTGACTTTTTGAACCTCTTTTGCCAATTGAGTGAGCCTCTTTTTCAAGGTGTTATTTTCTTCAGCATTTTTTTGGGTCTCCTTTACCAAGGTATTGACCCGTTTTTCATACTTTTCTTGCATCTCTCTCATTTCTCTTCCCAGTTTTTCCTCCACCTGTCTAACTTGCTTTTCAAAATCCTTTTTGAGCTCTTCCAAGGCCTGAGCCCACCCGACAACCCCCTGGGATGTCTGGCATACAGAGGCCCCGCCCTCCACATCTTTCCCTGATGGCAAGAATATCTCTTCATCATCAGATCCGAAAGGTGGGATCATTTGCATCTGCTCGAAAAAGCTCTCTATAGTCTTATTTTTCTTCCCTTTTCTGGGCATTTTTTCAGCCAGTTACTTGACTTCTGAGATTCCTGTCCACCCCCGCCTAGATCTACCCAGCTAGTGCTTGGGGTCTGAGATTCAAATGGGCTTTCCGGGGCAGGTGTGGCTGCTATTCAATGTGAGCTTAAGTTCTGGTGCTGGGGTGGGGGCAGGGCCGCCTCCCAGGCTCTCTTCCCTCAGGGGCTTTATGCAGAGACCTTCAGAAATGGAGCGGGTGGGGGCAGGGCCGTCTCCCAGGCTCAGCTCCTTCAGGTGGTTTATGCAAAGACTTTCAGTAATGAAGATTCTGCCTGCTTCTCGGGGCCTCTGCCCCCGCCTCTGCCTCTGCCACTTCCTCCTGAGGGGGCCCAAGCCACGGAGACACCCCATTCACCTCTCGTCCAGCCCAGACGTGTCTCTCACTGACCTGTAGCATCTGTGGGTGGAGAGACCTTCCCGGCTGCCAGAGATTCCATCCCTGAAGCCTGCCTATCTGCCCCTCTCGGCCGCGTGGCCAGGGCAGCGCTGGGGTGGACTCCTCTTTCTGGGGTGCGATGGACCCTGGGGACGGCTCTCCAGGGCTCTCTGGAATGGAAATCTCTTCCACTGTGTTTCTGCACACCCTGCAGTGATCCAGAACTTGTGGGGAGCTCTTCTTACATTAAATCTATGGGCTGTGGGTTCAGAGCTCGCATACATGAGTCTTTCTACTCCGCCATCTTGACTCCGCCCCTTCCGTTCTTTCATTTCTTAATCCTAAACTGTACTTTACTGCATATTGTTGCATTCCAAACTATGTTCACAGTTGCATTCAAGTCACCAGCATTAAAACATTTGTCAGTTTAATCTGGAGCATCTTACTTGTGTTCTTCATAGAATTTCTCTTCTACATTATCTTGTGCAAGAGATGTTTGTACATAAATTTTAATTATATTTATGATGGTTTTTTTGCAAGTGGTTATCATGAGGATTGTAATATGCAATCACCAAAAATCCCATGTAATGCTATTTCTTGATGCTTTGGGATGTAGGGTAAAATAAAACTGCACTTATTCTTTTATTTAACTATCCACAACTGTTAACCATTTAGCTACACTTTCCTTCTATTTTCTGGTTTTTAGTTCAGAATGTCAAGATTGATATGATTCCTTTCCTCCAACAATTTATTCACTAGTCAGTCATCTGATGAGGACCTCACATTTAGAGTACCTACTGATGGTGAAGTTAATTTTGATAAAATATTTTTAAAAAATCAAACAATCAGTAAACCTTGACTAACCTCCTCCATTTCAGGCACCATGTTATTTACTGCCAATGAAAAGACAAATATTAAATAGCCCCTACAGACATCCTATTAGAGGAGACTACACAGGACAAAGGTGGAGGGAAGAGAGAGACAGAGACAGGGTGACAGAGACAGAGAGCAAACAAATATAACAAGAATTTCATGCAGAGATGACACTGATGACTGTTAGGATTAAAAAGGACTTCATGTAAATGGTTGCACTTGAACAGAGTTTTGAAGGGAACAAGAGAATCTGAGAGGCAGAGGTGGGAAGGGAATACATTCTATCAGCACTCAGTCAGGAGATGGGTTATTATGTGGGTTGAACTAGATAACCTCAGGTCCTATAAAGCTTTGAATTTCCATGAATTTATATTTCAATGAAAGAATAGAAAGTGAGAAAGTGAATACTATAGTATTATGGGATAACATCATACAACAAGAACACATAGATAATAAAAAGGGTGATATTACACTAATGTATGTACATAGAGGAGTATATGTGTATGTATGTACAAGAATTTTCAACTACTCAAAGAAAAGGGCCATAATTTCTATCCAAACCTCTTCTCAATAAGAAGAATTTAACATAGAACATGAAAACTGAATGTCTTCTTGCGAATGGTAAACAAGAATGGTATGTTATCTCTGCACGATGGACAAACCAGAATGGTTGGCTTGAATCACAAAGGTATGATTGAGAGCCTGCCATTTGCCATGCTCTAATTTATCCCTAGAGCTGGTGATGACTTCATAATAGGGCAAACACTAGCTCACTGTTTATTGCCCAAGTTCTGTCCATGGTGAGCCATCTAAGCCTGAGGGAAGATGAGCTACCCTTTCCACAGGAAATCCTTTACAGGTTGGCTTCTTCCCATCAGCATAATGTTGCATCTTTGACTTTAAAAAAAAATTTCTTTGTATTATTAATTTAACAGTCACTTACTGAAACAACTCAAAAACCATAACAAAACCAGCATCCACTTTTCAGTGTGCAAACAGGAACAAAAATCATTGTATGTGAAAATGTGGACTTCTACTATGTAATGTTAAAAGTGTCTGCCAAATTTAACTTTAGAGTAACAAACTTGTCTCCTGAATATTTTTTTTTATTTAAGATAATAGTGTCATAGATTTAAGAGCTGCACAGAACCTTAGAATTCTTCATTTTACCTCATCCTCAAAGCGTTCATATTCTAATGGAGGAAACAATACTCAATACTCAAACAACTATACCAGATATATACAGGATAAATGGAAGACTTGGTTGTTGTCTTGAGTCTTCAAAGAGGACCAAAATGACATCACCATTATAAAATGAAATTTCAGTGTGTCCGACTGTGGCTGATCATACCAATACAAGCTTGAAATGCTCTACCACAGGTTGGGCATAGATAGTCCATATGAATTTTTGGGGTGGATGCTCCAACTTTGCACATCCTACTTTTACTTTGTGCTATCTCAATTCTGCTTCGTTCATAGAGCGCAGCATCTTTTCTTATGTGGGCATGCCATACTGAGTGGTCCTGTGCCAATGCCTCCCATGTTGCACAGTCAAATCCAAAGTTCTTGAGAGAGACCTTGAGAGTGTCCTTGTATCTCTTCTTCTGGTCACCATGTGATCACCTGCTCCATGCAAGTTCTCCATAAAATAGCCTTTTTGGCAAGTTTACATTTGGCATTTGAACAACATGACCAGCCCATTGGAGTTATGCTCTCTGAAGCATAGTTTGAATGCTTGGCAGTTCAGCTCGAGCAAGGACTTCCGTGTCTGGTACCTTAACCTGCTAGGTGATCCTCAGAATCTTCCTAAGACAGTTCAAATGGAAGTGATTCAGTTTCCTGGCATGGCACTGGTAGACAGTCCATGTTTCACAGGCATACAACAATGAGGTCAGCACAATGGTTCTGTAGACCTTCAATGTGGTAGTCAGTCTAATACCTCTTTTCTCTCAAACTTTTCTTCAGAGCCTCCCAAACACTGAGCTAGCTCTGGCAACGTGTGCATCAACCTCATTGTCAATGTGTACCTCCCTGGAAAGTACACTACCACGGTAAGTGAACTTATCCACAGCATTCAAAACTTCTCCATTTGTTGTAATTGATGGTTCCACATATGGATGGTGTGGTGATGACTGATGGAGCACCTGCGTTTTTTGGTGTTAATTATTAGGCCAAAATGAGCACAGGCAGCGGAGAATTGATCCATTCTTTGTTGCATCTCAACTTCAGAGGCTGCATTGAGTGCACAATCATTGGTAGGGTGGGAGGAGGGACAGGGAATGTGCAAAGGCAGGAAATGAAATTTTAGCTGAGTTTTTAAGGAAGTCAGGGAAGACAGGAGTTGGAGGTGAGGAGGGAAAGAATTCCAGACATGAAGGACAGTCAAAGAAAATACATTCAGTTGGGAGATGGAACATTCTGTGTGAGTAATGGGCAGCTAGGTGGTTCAGTGTATAGAGTGCCAATCCTGGAAGCAGGAAGACTCATCTTCATGAGTTCAATTCTAGCCTCAGACACTTACTAACTATGTGACTCTAGGCAAGTCACTTCACCCTTTTGCCTCAGTTTCCTCATCAGTAAAATGAGCTGGAGAAGGAAATGGCAAACCACTCCAGTATCTTTCCCAAGAAAATCCCAAATGGGGTCACAATGAATTAGACACAACTGAAATGACTGAACAGTATCAGCAAGTTGACCAGTGTAGCAGGATCATGTAGAATATGGAGGCAAGTAAAGTATAAAAAGACTGAAAAGGTAGGATGGAGGTAGGTCAGACCCTCATCATGCTAGTATGTGAAAAGCATAACCCACTTGATTTTACAGGTGAGGAGTGAAGGCCCAAAGAGATTTGCAAGTGGCCCAGCCAAGATTTTAAACCAGTTCCTCTGACTCCAAATTTAGCATTCTTTCCAGAGCACCCTTCTGAGTGTTTCTAAATGTTTTATTGATGTTACTTCTCTTCCCTTCCCTTTTCTTTTTTCAGTCTCCGTCATTGCCTATTAACTCATGACACTCCCTCATCCTCCACCTATAGATTCATCTTTTGCTTCTAGGGAAAAATATTAGTTCTTCAAATATGACTAGTATCATTGGGCAGCCTGCTTGCTGTGGAACATAAAAATTTATGTCTCTTGGGGTTTGTAATTTAAGCCATTTAATTTTGAAAGGCTCCCAGGAAATGTTACCCACATTCAGACAGACTCTCCAAGCTGGTGGAAGTTGAGAGACTCTGGACAGATTTGCACCAAGGTGGGAGAATTCACAACTCTTCATTTCTTCCAGGGAAGGAGGAGTTGAGGGAAACTTTTCTTCCCCTCCTCTGCATCTGGCTAGTCAAGTGATTTCACAGAAAATGCTCTCTGAGCCTGGAGTCAGCGAACCTTGGTTTGGTTCCCAGGTCTGCTGCTTTCTATCTTTGTAAACTCAATTTTTTCCCTCTGGGAAATAAGGGGTTAAGTTAAGATAGATGTTCTGTAAGATCTCTTATAATTCTAAAACCACAAATATAATCTTCTCTTTGTTTCTCTCGATTTCTATATTTATCTCTTCAAATCTTACTTATCCATCAAGTCTCAACTTAGACATTCCACAACTCCTTCACAACTGGATGTCTTCTCTCTCTCTCTCTCTCTCTCTCTCTCTCTCTCTCTCTCTCTCTCTCTCTCTCTCTCTCTCTCTCTCTCTCCTCTTTCTCTGAATCCCTGAGCACTTGGTTTCTACTGATCTCATGACCCTCCTTACATCCAAGCCTCTATTGTAGCCATCTGTGTACATCACACAGTGGACTGATTGACAGTTTGTAAATTAGGAATCCAGGTATCCTGACTCCTAGGTCAACGTACTTTTTACCGCACCCCAGATGCTTACAATAACCCAGTGGAGCGGTGGATCAGAGATGATAACTGAGGTGCAGTACGGATTAGTAACTTCTCCAAGGTTGACATGTAAAGTCCTTGAGGGACTTGTATGCTAATATAAGAAGTTTATTACTAATAAGAGCTAATGCAGAAAAGGAAAGGAGAGAAAAACAGCACTGATAAAACATCAAAGAAACACTAGGAAGGATGCTCTGAAAAGAATGCTGAATTTGGAGTCAGAAGAACCGCTTTATACTTCTGTCTTATTTGTCAGTCAACAAGCATTTGCTAAGCATTTACCAAATGTTACACAGAAAGAAAAGTGGTCTTTGTACTCCAAGAGCTCACATCCTAATGGGGGAGACAACATGCAAACAACTATGTACATACAAGTTATATATAGTATAAATGGAAAATATTGTCTAAGGGAAGGTGGGGGAGGGACAGGGAACCAGAAAAGGGCTCCTGCAGAAGATGGGATTTTAATTGAGTTTTTTCAATGTTTTGTTTGTTTTTAATATATTGAATAAAACAAACATTTCCATTACATAGTATGATAAAAAAGATGATTGCCATGCCTATTTATTATGCCCAACCTACTAGTCCTTTTAAATATATAATAGTTATCATGTAAATTTCTCTTTTTACTTTTTCTAAACTTTTTTTCTACCCTCCCTGCCCTTCATCCTAGAGATGGCTACCATTACACATACAAATATAGATATGTTTGTATGTGTGTGTATGTGTGTGTGCGTGTGTGTGTGCGTGTGCGTGTGTGTGTGTGTAAAATCATTCCATACATACTTCTATGGAAACAGGGAATCTAGGAATTAGAAGTGAGAAGTGAGAGAGTTTCAGGCATAGGCAACAGCCAATGCAAATGTGTGGATTTGGGAAATGGAACATTCTACGTAAAGAACAGCAAATAGGTCAATGCAGCTGAATTATAGTATATATGGAGGTCAGTAAAGCATAAGAAGCTTGAGATGGCAGGAAGGGGGCAGGTCAAAGTAAGTCCTGCTGATACATGCAAAGTATAGTGGCAACAAAATCAATTACAAAAAGGCTTCAAGGAGATTAGATAGATGGATAGATGGATGGATAGATAGATAGATAGATAGATAGATAGATAGATAGATAGATAGATAGATAGAGATAGAGAGAGGGGAGAGGAGAGTCAGAGAGAGAAAGAGAGAGAAAGAGCCCCTGCTCATCTGATGTTTGCTGCTGGATGCTGTTTCTAGGGAACTAGAACATGAATAAGTTTACCAACATTCCCTGGGTGCCTGCTCTATGTAGGGCATTGTACTAGGTGCTATTTAGGGATCCTGAAAGAATTAGAAGACACTTTCTAATTATAAGACTCCTTGCCCTCTCGTAGTCTATAATTAGAAGGAACCAACGAAATAACTTTAGAACAATCACAAAGGAATGCATTAATGTAGACAGTATAGTACAGATAATGCTAATAATATAGTATAGATGAAATCTGTCTTCCTGGGGAAGAAGCACAACAAATCAGTTAAGACTTCCTGAAAGGACTTCATAACCTTGAGCAGGTCCCCGCTTCTCAGACCTATTCCTCACCTGTAAAATGAGGGGTTAGGACCAAATCATTTTTCAACTTCTTTCCAACTTCAAAATTAGGTAAACTTCTAGCTTTTCATGTAAAGGTACAGGCTGGCTGGTCCATTTGTCAGTCAACAAGCATTTACTGAGTGTTCACTCTTGCCAGACACTGTCCTAATTACTGGACACACAAAGAAAGAAAAAGCATGGTCTCTGTTTTCTAGGAGTTCCCAGTCTAATGGGAGAGATAACCTGAAAACAAGTATACACACAATATATATACAACATAAATGGGTGGTGGGGTGATCTCAGAGGGAAAGGACTAGCAGCAGGGGAGACTGGGCAATTCCTCATGAGAAAGGAAAGATTAGAGCTGAGTCTAGAAGGAAGTCAGGGAAGTTAGGAGTCAGAGGGAGGGAAAGGGAGAATTCAAGGCATGGGGCCAACCAGTGCAAATACAGAGTCAGAAGATAGAGTGTCTTACGTGAGGAGCAACAAACAGAAGAGAAAAATGGGTAGAGGAGTAAAGGAAGAGAGAGAGAAGGTGGATTTTCATTGATTGAAAAACATAAAATTTAATTTTAAAAAATTGAAGGGGGTTAAAGTATGAGGGTTGATAAAAAGTCATGATATTCTGCAATTAAGAGATCATTGGTCAGTTTGGAGGGAATGATTTCAACTGAATATTGAGATCAGAAGTCAGACTGGAGAGATTAGGAGAGAGTGAAAAGAGAAGAGGAGGTGTCTACTCCAGGCATCTTTCTCAAGGATTAACTGAAAAGGAGAGAAGAGACATAGGACCATGGCCAGTAATTAAATCAAAGAAGGATATTTTTTTTAAAGGATAGGGTGACATGAGTATATTTATAGGCAACAGTGGATAGGGAAAGATTGAAGATTAGAGAGAGTGGGGACAATAATGGAGGCAGTTCGCTGATGAAGAGAGGAGGAGATGGGATCGTTTGTACATTTAGAAGGGTTTAACCTTGGTAATAAAAATCACCTATTGAAGGCAGATAAGTGGCTCAGTGCATAGAGTACTACAACGGGATTCAAGAAGACCCAGTTTCAAGTCCAGGCTCAGACACTTACTAGCTGTGAGCCTCTGTGCAAATCATTTAACCACTCTCTGCCTCAGTTTCCTCATTTGTAAACTGGAGATAAGACCTACTTTCCAGATTTGTTCTGAGAATTAAATACGATATTTGTAAAGTGTTTTGCAAACTTTAAACATGATACAAATGCTAGTTATTATTATTATAATAATAATCAGACAAGAATGAAAGAAGAGATAATGGGAGAAATGTCTGAATGATGTGAAAAAAGGAGGGAGAAAAAAGAGCTTTTGGCAAATGACCTCAAGTATGTAGGAGATTCTTAGATGAGAGGGTGGGTAGGGGAGTTTTATAGAAAGCTTGCGGAGCGATGAAAAGGTTGAGATGGCAGATCAAATCAGTTAGAAGGTATATAAGGATTGTCTCATTGCAGTGAAAACTCAGTTGAGATTATGAAATTTAATATAGACGGAGCAGATTGGAGTGACTAACGTATCCATGAGTACAACCCTTGACTCAGAAGAATTCTACCAATCTCTGTATTTAGCCTGATCTGACCCATTTGTTTGATCCAGTCAAAGAAACCTGAAGTCTCTTACCCTCAGATTATTGCATTTGGAACAGACTCCAGCTCCCTTTGTGTTTTACAACTACACAGCCTCTAACATCTGTAGGTCATTCAAAATCAAGAGGTTGTTTGGATCGAGCCATTTGTCTTGATAAGGTCAGTATTTGGGTTGCAGTTATGTATATGGCTTCTTTTCTCCGAGGCAGGCCAAAGTGGGAACCCATGGTTTCAACTTGATTCTAAAGACTTCTTTACCAGTAAATTGAGACATTCAACAAGCAGGTAATCAGTATTCAAACCCAGTAGTACACTGTACCAAGCACTGTAATGTATATATTTTAAAAATATAGTGTTAATATGGAGTGGTGTATGTGTGTGTTTTTTAAAGCCAGTCCTTGTCCTTAGAAATTACAATCTAGGCCAGGAGATAAAACATACACTTATCCCTGAAAGGTAGAAAATATCCCACTTATTACAAGCATGGCCTGTTGCAAGCAAAGCCTTTGATAATTGTACCTTACTGGTTGAATTTTGGAATGTCTTTTTGAGTGCAGGTAGCAAGTAGTGACTAAGTCATATCTTTCTTTGTTTATGAATATAGAGTGATTTAGGTGGTAAACATATGGAAGTCCTTACCTTGAGAATTACAGGCAAGTCATAAGGATAAATCCAAGGTGCATTTAACTAATTCATATCTAACAGATCTGTGAATGGGTTTCTCTGAGTTAGAGTTGGCAGCATATGCTAAGTAAATATCCTTAGGCTATTAATGATGATGTCTCAGAGGGTAATAGCCTACTTGATAAAATTTTAGGACACAAAGGAATTGCAACCTGTGGCAATGTAGAGACTGTCTACACATGGTCTCCAGAAGGTACTTGGGTGTGGCTCTTTGACTGAATCCAAACTTCACAGAACAAACCCCTTTAATAAAATGATTTGTTCTGCAAAATTTGGACTCAATCAAAAGACCACACCCAAGGACCTAGAAAGCCACATATGGCCTTGAGGTCACAGATTCCTCACCCTTGATCTACCCCAAAGGAATCGCAGGTCTTTGAAATTTTAACATCATAGAAGATAAACATGGTCTCTCACAAAACTCTTTTTTGGTTTTGCTATCAAGGATAGAATGCAAACCCAGATGCATTACTGATTAGGTTCTCCTGTCTTTGAATAGGGGCAGGTTTTAGTGGGTATGGACTCATTATTTTATTGGTATAGATAACTTTGCTATGAAAGTTTCCTCCATCGATGAGATCGGCAGTTCATCAATAATTAAAAGCCTTTGAGAATTGCCAGGTGCTCCAGGTAACTCCCACCTCCTGTTGCCAGCCCTGTGTGGAGGTTCTTATATACAAAGAGGAGCAATCTTTTCTTGGACTTCAGGTCTTCCATTTCCTGTTGTGCTTGTCCCTAGAGGGATGGGGAAAATTGGTGGGAAATGGAATTTCTATCTCCTGTTGCACCACTTCCTTTCCAAACTCCAGTCTTCCCTGGGAAGAGGAATAGTGAAACAGATCAACCATCTGACCATCTGACCATGTGCCTTTCATCTCATGCTGCACTGTCTCCATTCTGATTTCCAGCCTCCTTTATGAAGAGGAACAGCATCTTACATTGTCATACCCTGCAATACACTGTGCATCCTACTGATGAGGTCATCATTCAAATCCCATTTTCCCATCTACCACCAATCAATTCCCTCTTTCCATATCCTTCAAGACTTCCACTCCAAAGTTCCACTAAACATCACCTTAAGCTTCCACTTTGCCCTCTGGAATACCTGTACCATAGGTAACCAACTTCCCTTTATCATAAATCTTTTTCTCTCTCACTCCTTTCATCTTCTAGCTATTATTGAAGTCTGGTTCCCTCCTGATGATGCAATCTCCCTGGCCACCCTTTCCGCTATTGGCTGAACCTTCAATAATTCCCTTCTGCTCACTAGTTGAGGTAGGAGAGTTGAGTTTTGTCCTTATGTCCATCACTAAGTAACCTCCACTCCTTTGAGGTTCATACTATTCATCTCTACCACCCAACTAAAATCCTGGTAGCTGTCTTTTTGCTTTGTTTTTTGACAAGGCAATCAGGTTTAAGTGACTTGCCCAGTCACACAGCTAGTAAATGTCAAGTGTCTAAGGTCAGATTTGAACTCAGGTCTTTCGTACTCAGGGTTGGTGCTTCATCCACTTCACCATCTAGTTGCCCAGTAGCTGTAGTTTGTAGCCCTTCAGATCACTCCCCTTCCTCTCTTAATGAGTTCAGTTGGAAATTTTCTCTCCTTCTCAACTCCTGTCCTCAAATTAGGGGACTTCAACATACATAATGAATTCCCTCAAAGTCCCTAAACACTCAGTTCCCCAACCTACTCATTTCACATAACCTACTGTATCTCCATCCCATCTTCGCCACACAGAAAGATGGTCACCTTTGATTTTGCCATTGCCCACAGAAGTACCACCTTTATGTTGAAGAACTCTTCAATCCTCTTACCACATGTTTCTCCGAATTCTTCATATTCATGCTTTTTTTTTAAAAAGAGGTAAAGCAATTTTCAAAATTCTTTGAGAATTTTACCAAATAACCCAAAAGATAACAAAATTAGAGATTAAAGAGCTCCCTAAGTAAGCAAGCACATATAATAATAAGTAGTATTTGTGAAGTGCTTTAGAATTTGCTAAGCACTTTGTAAGAATTATCTCATTTTTATCCTCTCAATAACCTCCGGAGGTCAGTGCTATAATTATTCCCATTTTACAAATGAGGAAATTGAGGCAAATAGAGGTTAAATGACTTGTCCAGAGTTACAATGCTAGTAAGTGTCTGAGGCAAGATTTGAACTCAAGCCTTCCCAACTCTTGGTCCAGTACTCTACTCACAGTACCATTTAGTTAATTTACATCATGATCTGAATTCTAGAACTCTCAGGGATGTTAGTTATCTAGTTCCAGTCTCTCCCTTTCCAAATAAGGAAACAGGATTCATGGAAAAGTAAAGTAATTTGCCCAAGGTTACTGTTAGCAGAGTAAAGTTTGTACAGCAGAACTGTGGGAACAGGAAGCCACCAGGTGCAGGCAACAGCAGAAGGAAACCCAGAGGAAAAGGGAACAGAGAAAGGAGAAGAGCTTCCCAGGATCCAGAGAAGAAGCTTTAGTTGAGTTATGACCAGAGAGGTAGCTCAGAAATCAGATGGAGACTAAGGCTCTGTAGGCGAAGCTCATAAGAAGCCATGAGCCCCTTGGACTTAGGAGCTACACCCAAGAGAGGTTCTGAGCTAGAACCAGAACTGTGCTAATGAAACTGTGGTTTTCAGAGTCACACATTGTGTAGATGTAGGGGCTTACAGTAAGTTATTTATACATTTTAATTTTTCCTCCTTTCTATATTACTTGTAACAAATATTTCTTATGTGTGCTTGCAAGGCCAGAATTGGGCTGCCCCGTAGTGAATTTTCCCATGATTCTGGGTGGAGTAACTAGAGAAATACCCTTTAAAGATGACCTAGGTCCTTCTAGTCACAAGAGATTTCTGGAAAAGGGTTGTGCTATTACAACCAGTATCATATATATAGTGAAAAAACATTCAGCAGGAAAGTATATCAGGGTGAGAATAAAATTTCCAAAATATTTGACATGTAATTATCTTGAAGAGTTATTACTATAAAAATAATAGACCAAAGAAATAAACTCACTTTTCCAAGCTTCTTCTTCTTCTATTTGGAAATTTAGCCTGTCTGTCTTTATTAAGGTAATACATGTGTGAGACTTGACTAAAATAAGAGATTAGCGCCTAACTGAAAAATGTTGCATTATTATTTTGTCAATGAGTGCTGTAAAAGGCACATTTCTGACATTTTCAAAGCAGTACCAGTTTTTACAACCACAGCAACTTTGCTATCATTCAGATAAGGTCACACCAAATAGAACTTTTGCTCATTGGATTAAAAATAGATTAGCTGAGTGACTCAGCAGGTACCTCATTGCACTTGCCCACTGAGAACATCCTAATTCCTCCTTGTACTCTAACACTGTATAGTATTCATGTGGCTTTACAGGGATTAGCTTATTCAGCTATTAGAAATAAGATCATAGTCCATGTAGGGCATACAGTAAGATATAGCAGTGCTGGGAGTATTATAGGTCAAGTTCAGGTTAAGCACACCCAAGCATATACTCTTGAAATATTAAAAAAGATTTCTAACAATAAATTCCCACAAAGCTCTGACAATTGTAGCAATGGATGAATTCCAGGACAAAGTAGAGTCAAATTCTGAAGGATTTGGGACAAGGCTCTGATTTGTAAAATAAACTAGTTGTAGCACTCTATGAACAACCATTCTACCTGCTTCCAACCCCTTGAAATCTCACTTTTCTTACTTATTATATTCTTTTCTTTTCTTACTTATTATATTCAAAGTCCAGAGCTGGTCCTATAGTAAGTGATAAAGGCTTCTTCCCTGTGATCCAAAGGGCAAGTCCTTAATATAAGGGGAGGGGTTGGACTACGGAGGAATATTGATCTCTGGGAAAGGAAGGAAAATAACCTCAGGCCAGCATATAACTGTCATTTAGATCTAGATAGGGTGATAAATTTGAAATGAACTGGAGAAGAAAAGTTTGCTAAATGATGTTAGGAAAAAAGTCTAGAAATGTTAGAGAAGGGCAGAGAAAAGAGTTAATCTTCCTCTTCACTAGTGAGAGAGTACTAGAAAGGGAAACCAAAAATGCTGTTTCATCTGGAGGAAGTCAAGTCTCTGAACCTGTTATCTACAGTTTGTACCTCAATAATACAACATCTCTGTACTCCCCCCTACACAGTCTAGTATCTCCCTCTGGGATCCATGTTATTGTTCAGCTGTTTTTCAGTCATGTCTGCCTCTTTGAACCATTTGAGGTTTTCTTGGCAAAGATACTGGAGCGTCTTGTTATTTCCTTCTCCAGCTCATTTTACAGATGAAGAAACTAAAATAAATAGGAGTTAAGTGACTTGTCCAGGGTCATACAACTAGTAAGTGTCTAACGTCAAATTTGAATTCATGAGGATGAGTTTCCTTAACTCTAAGTTATCTAAGTGGCCTATCCAGGCCACCTACTTGCCCCTGGGATTTACCCCCTAATTCAAATTTACAAATTGAACCTCCCAGGGGATTTGACTCCCTCAGGTTCAGTATGCTTGGTGGGTATGTAGTCATAAAATTAAAGTTCCCGCATCCCTTTTGCTACCTGTACCTTTAATAGTGAGCCAGTTGATACAAATAGCTCAAAACAAAGGCCTCCACACTTCATTTAAAACCTCAACACCTTGTTATTTCTGTTACACTTTCGTGTCTTTGTGCCATCTTTTTCAGAAAGCAGAATACAGTTCTGTACTAATGAGGCAACATCTGGTTGCATGAATGATATTCTTTTTTTTATTTAATATTTTACTTTTCCCCAGTTACATGTAAAGCAATTTTCACATTCTTTTTTCAAATTATAAGTTCCAGTTTTTCTCCTTCCCTCTATCCTGTCTCCCCTACATTGAGAAGGCAAGCAATTTGACTACATATGTAGCCATGCAAAACACATTTCCATGTAAGTCATACTGTGAAAGAAAACACAGACAAAAAAAAACCCAAGAGAAAAAAAGAAAATTAGGAAAAGGTATCTGCGATCTGCATTCAGGCTCCACCAGTTCTTTCTTTGGAGAAGGACAGCACCATTCATTCATCATAAGTCCTTCAGCATTGTCTTGGATCATTGCATTGCTAAAAATAGCTAAGTCACTCTCAATAGATCATTATACCATATTGCTGCTACTGTGTACAGTGTTCTCCTGGTTCTGCTCATTTCACTTTCCATCAGTTCATATTAGTCTTTCCAGGTTTTTCTAGGAGCATCCTACTTGCCATTTCTTATAGCCTAATAGTATGAAATGGTATTCTTGACTATTACCCTGGGGGCATCATGTATCAGCCTTTTGGCTGAAGTAATATGGATACTCCTCTGCTGACCTACAGTCACTTTTGTGCCTTCTATGGGTAAGTCATTATATTCAGACTTACTGGTCCTGAAGTCAAGAAGTCCTGCTTGTAGGCCCATGAATAGCTCAGGCTGAATGGCACTAATTATAAACCAGCTACAGGACGTTTTGATCTAGATATCACATAGGTTTCCCAAATACAACTTATTCAAATGAAGGGCCTCCATATTTTCCCCCAAACTGATACGACTTCTAAACTTCCCTATTCATGTCTAGGACATTACCATCTTCCAGGCTTCCTGGTTTATAAACTAAAAGTCATCCTCGGCTCTTTACTCTCCCCTCCACAAATGCAAATATTTACTAAATTTTCTTGTTTCTACCTCCATAATAGCTTTTATGTGGATTACCTTATCTCCATTTATATCCATCACAGTTGCCAAAGAAATATTCCTGTGGCACTGGTCTGCCTATATCACTCCCCTACTCAAAACTCCAATGGTTCCTTATTGTCTCTAAGATCAAATAGAAACTCTTCTGCTTGGCATTTAAATCCTTTAACAACCTGGCCCTGACTTACCTTTCCAACCTTATGCATGATTATTCTCCTTCCTGAATAAATCATTCTCCACCTCCTATTCTGTGCCTTTGTACTGGTCATCTCTTATTCCTAGAATAAATTCCTTTTTCGGCTCCACCTCTTCAAATCTCTAGTTTCTTATGATCATTTCTATACAAAGCCTTTCTCATTCTTCCAGATACTATTGCCTTCCATCCTCCCAAATTATCTTGCATTTCTTTTGAATATGCCTATTTAATAGATCTAGGAACAAGGCCCCCACATACAGTCTAATTATAAGGTGGGCCCTAAGTTGAAAACACCCCTCTCTACTTTCTACTGGTTCATTTCCTTGTTAATTCTTTGAGTGTTAAGGCAATTGAGAGCTATGTTCTGATATTCCTTACAAATTAGTAGAGATGCATAATCCCTCTCATAAGTTAATCAGTAAGCTCTTATTTGCCACCCCACTTTATGAAGTGAAAAGGAATCTCTTTTCCCATAAGCTTTTTGCTTCTCTCTCTCTCTCTTTTCTCTCTCTCTCTCTCTCTCTCTCTCTCTCTCTCTCTCTCTCTCTCTCTCTCCATTTCATAACCTTAAACAACATAAGTTACTACTCATATAATTTGTTACAGTAACAGATAATACAAATATATAAACAATTACAATGTATTGGCAATGACAAAAGTTCATAGCCAGAATTACTTCTTTAAATAAATCAAAGGAAAGTGTCATGGAAAAGAATAATGTCACCAATCCTCCCATTGACTCCTCAAATCTGTAAATACAGTGTTCTCGAGATAATAACACAAGTCTCTTAAGAATTTTCTCCACCATATTTCTTCACAAAATAAGAACTCAATGTTATTCTCCCACAAGATGACAGTTAACTCTTATTCCTCTTGTAAAATCTTCTCAGATGGTATTTAACCTCCTCATTTTCATTATCTGACAAGAATGAAAATTTAAAGCTATGTTTGTTTCGGTCTCTCACAAGATTATAGTTAAGATTCCATCTTTTCCCTCAATAAATAGTAACTTAAGCTTAGTTCTCTCATAGTACCACTTTCCACCATGAAAAGTTAACTATCAGTTCACCAAGATGCTCTTGCCTCATCATGATCTGGTAATAGTATCCGTAGTTTCTACAGGAAGGTCTATCAAAAGTTACTTTTAGATCTATACATGTGCATATTGTCTTCCCATGACTAGCTTGTAAGTTTCTCAAAAAAGCAGACATATTAGCAACAACTAATGCAGTTCCTAAAATATGATAGGTGTTTAACAAATCCTTCTCGATTGATTGGTTGATATCTCTAGGCTTTAAGACTTCACGTGGATTTCTATTTCCTTGGATTCTGGATTCAGATCCCTCCTCCCCATTCCTGTCCCATCTGGGTAGAGGTCCTCTTTAGGCTGAGCTAGTCTTAAAATGCCTCCCCACTGCCTAAGTTACCAAACTTTGGCTCCCTCTTCACCTTGCTTTTTACGAGATCCTCCACATAGGGGCCATCATCTGGCATGAATTGCCAATCTTCAACTGGGGAACCAGCCATTCCTTAACTCTCCTTCCTTTATGTCCTCTTGTTCCCTGGTGAGTCTGACTAGCCACCCTTCAGCAGAGTTGTGAACAATCATTTCTGCAGAGCCTCAACCTTTCTTTGGTGCTGTTTTGAGGACTGGCAGATTGCTTAATCATTTTATTTCTTGGTTTGGTGGTGATTGTCTAACTATCCACTATTACATGCTTTCTTCCTTCCTTATAGTTCTTTTCTCTTTTCACCATCTTTACTCAGTATTTTCTGCCTTTGGACTGGATACTTAGTAAGTGCTTTTTAATTGATTTATTGGCTCACAGCATTCTGAGAAAATGTGGTCTTTTCCCACCATCACTATCTCTTATGAGCACAAGAAAGGTGAAGATTTGAAATGACCTTTCCCTTTTCAGATTTCTCATAGCACCGCCAGTACCTCTCCTTCTTATACTTATTACTTTTGCCTTTGTCTCCTTCCAAGATGGAGAAAGTCCACTCTCAGTTTTTCTCATCTTAATCTGAGTGAAGGCAATCATATGTTTACTTCATGTGTGTTTCTGCAGAAACTCTATTAATGTTCCAGTTGCTTGAGCAGAAAGAGTGTCCTTTCTCAGGAAATTGGTACAAGCAGCAAGGAACTTTGTAGATCTAAGAACCTTAGAACATAGGGGCAAGCACAGATACTTCATCTTGTGCTTCCCTTACAAGTTGCTACATACCCTGGGGAAAGGGGTGGGGAGATATGAAGGAGAGAGAGAAATCCCTAGCTCCCTCACCTCCCCCCCACCCTTCCCTTTCCATTTTTGCCTTCTGGAAGAAAGCAAAGAGAAAGTACCCAAGAAAGGGAAAAATAACAATGATCTCACTCTTATAGACCACAGGAAGAAGAAGCTGTTTCTTAGTCAGTCAATCATTGGGAAATACCCCAGTTTCTAGAGTTCAAACATTAAAGCAGTACACTTACTAACAATGGGGTTGGGAGTAAAACCCAGTTTTAGCCTTAATACCTAAACTAGGTGAGAACACATTCAATCACTAATAAGCCTTGGGCTAAGTGCTGAAAGACCTTGAACTGGAGTGACATTGCCCTCCCATTTGGAGAGACCAAGCAAACTGGCTGTGTCCCAGGGATCATCTATAAATAATCAAAGCAGTCTAGAAGCTATGGAACATATTCTAGAAATTAGAGAGTGGCTTTACAGCACACCTATGAGAAGGAACCATGCAGGGGTGGAGGACTGGGGAAAGACAAGGCTTCTAGACTCTTGAGCTATTTCTGTCTCCCCTCCCCTCCCCTCACTGTCCTCTACTAGAAAAGGATTTGATTTTAGCCAAAAGGCCAAGGAAGCTAATTTAACAAATATTTCATAGTCTTTTAGTTTTTTAATCACTTCTCTTTTTTTTAGAGAAATATAACAGTTACCCATGCTTCTTAGAATTTCTAATTTCTTTCAAAACTCAGTTACATGGTTTCTTCTCATAGGAACCATCTTCTTCATCATAGGAATATCATCCTCTACATGAGCTCTTTCCTGATATCCTGGACTATTATTGGTGCCTCTCTGGCACAAGGGTGGGGAACCTATGGCCCTCTAGGTCCTCAAGCTCAGCCCTTTGACTGAATCCAAACTTCACAGAACAAATCCCTTTAATGAAAGGATTTGTTGTGGAAAACTTGGACTCAAAGGGCCCCACCTAAGGACCTAGAAGGCTACGTGTTGCCTTGAGCTCACAGGTTATGTGGATATACTACTTGTGGCATTTCCTCTCATGTGGGACTCCCAGAATAGCTATACCAGGTTCAAGGTACTCCATGGGTCTACAGTCCCTCTAAATAATAGATCACAGTTCTTCGCTGGTAGCTGAAGCTGAAGTCTAAAAACATGTCACTGAGCCAAGGGGCATTTTTATTCTTAACATTCTAGAATGTAGGAAAAATATTATGGAAAAACTTTGCATAGATGATATGGTTTAGTGAATATCTATCTCTAACTAATAGTCACTCCTGAGTAAATCCACAAGGATTATAGGAAAATTCTAGAAATTGGATAACACACTTTGAAGTTACTCATCAGTGCCTATGTTTTGTTTTGTTTTGCTTTTTAGAACAAAGAAGCTTTTGCATTATGCACCAATTCACAATGGACACACATCAGCATTTTCCTTCTTAAAATACTACCTCTTTTAAAACCCAGGAGGGTGACAGAGATAATATAGCCTGAGTAAGATTTCATGATGCACTTACTGAATCCATTGACTATTTTAATAGCAAGGGATTCAAGATTTCACAATTAGCCTTGGTTTACTAAGCATCATCAAGGGATAATTGCGTATATATGTATATCACTCTCTTCTTTAATACCAACAATAATCATTTACTGAGGGCCTATTATGTGTAGGGGCCATGTGCTCTGTGTGAGGATAGAGAGGCATCAGATACTTTATATTTTTTAACCTCATTCATTCATTCATTTAGTTAAAACAGCTTAGAAGAACATAGCTAATTTTTAAATGCTGCAAAAATTTTAAAGTAACTTTAAAATGTAATTAATTTTAAATGTGAAAGTAATTCTAGTGCTTTACATAATTTAAGAAAGTGATTTGCCCCAAAGAGTGGAAAATATATCATGCCTATGAATAATGTATTTTATTTATTAAATAGCAAAATATCACAATTCCTGGTAAGTCCAGCAAATAAAATTAATTTGTCTTCTTAATCCTTGTATTTCTATAAACCATTACTTAAATTACATAATTTCTATAAACCATTACATAAATGGATTTGTCAGGTAGCTAAGTCATCACTGCACTGTACAAATCCCCGTGAATCATCAATGTGTGTACAGCCTTACACATCTATGAATCCATAATCATATTTAGAAATTCTTCATGGCAACAAAATGTTTGTGTCTTATTGCATTTTGTAGTTCAGTATTAATGCTTAGAATGATTTTCCTAATGTATAGGAAGTGCTCTTATTTTTATATGAGTTCTTCTTATCTCATTGGTCTTTTATTCTGATGACCTTTAAATTCCTTTTTGAAAGTGTCACAGCATGATGTAAAAGTTAGCTCACGCTAAAAAAAAGCATACTAACATCAATTCTTCAAGGATTTCTGATTTTATTGGAGTGGGCACTTCCTTCACCAAAAATAATAGTAATAAGGATAGTTAGCATTTATATAGTGCTTCAGGAAAGGTTGATCTTTACAACAACCCTATAAGGTAGGTTTTTCACAGTTGATGAAATTGAGAGAGGTTGTCACATAGTCACACAGTTGGTAAGTGTCTAAGGCAGGAGTCAAACTCAGTTCTTCCTACCTCCACGTTCTATTCCCTATCCACTGTGCCACAATTAATAGCTTAGCAGATAATTCCTAAGATACTATTGCAACCTCCTACCCACAATGTACTACTACCTGCTTGGCAACTCTTAGGCAATAACCATCTCTAAATTCAGCTAAGCTGGTCCTCCAGTGACATATGGTCTCTCACTGGCAGTCAATATCATTCACACCCATATGATGGAAGTGAGTGGTAGTCATCTGGATTGAGAAGCCTTGAAAAATTCTCATTAGATTCTGGAATTATGGCCCAGGAAGAGAGTGATCATTCTATTGTTATCATCTCAATACCTCTGAAGGGCATCGTCAGTCACCACTAGGCAGCTCTTCTTCCACTGACCCTTTCCTCTCACCCAACAGCACCTGCAGACCCACAGCATCATCCCTTGGAAGATAAGCAGCTGGCTGATTCCCCTTTAGTTGTTCCAGCTCCCTTCTCTTCAAGTAGAGCTGCCAGTTTGTTTCTTAATTCTAATGTTTACTGGTCATAATGACATGATAAGGAAAAACTCTGAAAGTCTTGAGAATTCTGATCAATACAATAATCAACCACAAAACCAGAGGACTGATAATGAAGCAGATCACCCAATTCTTAACAGAAGTGATGGACTCCAGATGCAGAATGAGACATACGTTTTTGGACGTAGGCAATATGGAAATTTGTTTTGCTTGACTTCAGTCACTTCTGGAGTCTGAGATCTCATTCCCCCTGTTGGCCCAGGATTACACTATCATCTTTTGTATAGTCATGTGGTTATGCTTCCCCTGGGGACCACTTGTTTTCTGCTTCACGGTTCCTTGACAGGGTCTTGAATATTTACAGAATTCCCCTACAGAGAATTAAGTATCTGTCATCTCCTCCACCACTACTTGCTTACAGGGTGCCTCTCCTGGTCTTTCTACTGCACCACACTGCCTTTTGAACCCTTTTGAATAGATTAGAGATTTAAAACTGGCAGGGACCTTAGGGGCCTTATTTTATGTGAGGAAACTAATGTAGGTTAAGTTACTTACCCTGGGTCACACAGGTAATCCAAAATTAAAACTGAGGTTTTAACTCCAAGTCCAGTGCCTAGATGCCTGCCAAAACACCTATAACACTTTAAAGTTCAATATAAATTCTGCTTCCTCTGGGAAGCTTTTCTCTATCCACAGGCACTGGACCTGGAGTCATGAAGACCTGAGTTCAAATCCAACCTCAGGCACTTACTAGCTTTTTGACCCTGGGCAAATCATTTAACCTCTATCTGCCTGCTTCCTCAGCTGAAAAATGAGGATAATAAAAGCACCCAGCTCACAGAGTGCTTGTGAGGATCAAACTAAAGCCCCTAGCATGGTGCCCAAAACATAGTAGGTGCTGTATAAATGCTAGCTATTATTATTGCTATCCCCTCAAATTCAATAATGACCTTTCTCCCCTCAAATTTCACATGTTTGCTCACAATGCTTTACATGTAATTTTTTATACTTTTTGTACAAAAATTTTTAAAAATTATTTACATGTGTTGCTATATCCCCATCCCCCTTTCTACCACAGTGGAAGCTGAGGAGTCAGATTTAAAACACTTTTATCTCCTCCAATACTTAACTTGGTCTTCTTCATGTAACATATGAAATAGGCTCTCAATCTATTGCAAGACCTTTCAGGCTTGGAAAGTCCAGTCAAAGCCTGAGCTTTCCCGACATATCCTTTGAGAGTTTGTTGGTACAAGGAGGAACCGGATTATTCATTCCTGTTCTACTCATTTGTTATCATTTAGAATTAGGTAGGACTAGTTTACCTTTATACTAGCTATTAAAAAGAATTTATTGAGAAAATGATGGTATTAAAAAACACAAGCGATAGTATAGTATAGGAAATATAGTAAATAATAGTATAGTAAAAAAAAAAAAAAAAGAATGAGATTTAATAGAAGGGCTGGGTTCAGATCCCAATACTGTGACCTTGGAGAAGTTGCCAAATTTGTAAGATAAAGATGTTTAATTAAATGACTGCTAAGGCCCCTTTCTGTCCAGCTGGAGGGCATGGTCATTGCTATTAGAGTAGGGAAGTCCTGAGTTCAAATTCTTTCTTAGCCATTTACTAACTAGCCATGTGACCCTTGTACAATAAGGATAATAATGACAACTACTTCATAGATTTGTTATGAGGATCAAATGAGAAAATATGTGTAAATTATAAAACTTAAAGTGCTGTATAAGTATTTGTTGGCTTTAAACAAGGCTATGACTCCAAGACAATAATCTATCTTCTACCATGCTGTGGCTGTTCAGCTGTTTCTGACACTTTGTGAACCCATTTGAGGTTTTCTTGACAAAGATACTGGAGTGGTTTGCCATTTCCTTCTCTAGTTCATTTTACAGATGAAGAAAATCGAAGCAAACAGGGTTAAGTGACTTGCCTAGGGTCACACAGCTAGTAAGTGAATGAGGCCAAATTTGAACAAATGAAGACGAGTCTTCCCAACTCCAGGGCCAATGTTCTATCTACTGCACTACCTAGTTGCTCTCTAACACTTTAGAGCCACTCATTTAAATGTAAAAATATTCATAGCTAATGAAAGACCATTGTACTCATTTAACTATAAAAATATTAATAGCTAATGAAAAACCATTGTACTCTGTTCCTTAAAATAGGTGTTGAGATAGCTCTAGAAATGTGTTGGCTTAATTACATGCATTTTATGTACTTTAAAATATTCAAAAATGCTCCTATATAGCAAGGCAGTTGATCAGGATAGCATGGGTCAATTGAGGCCCAAACCCCACCCTAAGTGATAAAAAAGAGAAGAGAATAGACAATGAAATGTTAAAGTCCCAAACAAACGGTAAAGAAGTATTTGTAGTGTTACCCTTTTATAAAGTGTAAAGAACTTTTCTAATCCAAACTGATGGAATTAAAGGATAGTTAATGATAATTAGCTATTGGCTAACCAAGGCTTATAGAAATTTTTTGTAGAAAAGGGCTGTTGGTCCTTTGAAAAACAAAGTATGCTCCTTAGGAGAAGTGGAGGAATGAGTTAGTTCTGAGGAGTCTGACCCCTGGTAGTAGAGAAAAGAGCCGGCAATGGAAGGAGGACTCAGTTCTTAAAAGAATAGTTCCTCACCTCTGAAAAAGAGGGGACTTTTCTCTCTTCTTTCACCTCACGTTGGCTATGGTGACTTGGAGTGGATCTACTTCTTTAGTAAGAGACTCTGCCCCTAACAGAGAGATGGCCCAAGAGTCAAAGACAGTTCTAAGGTATGTATTCTCTGTAGATAAAGAAAACCCGACCTCTGGGCATTCAGCTGCAGAGAATAGTCCCAATTCATCACCTTGCTCAATGGAGTTGTTGCTCCCAGGGAGAGCAGTATGAAGACACCACAAGAATGGAAAGGCCATTAAGGTTTAAAGTGCCTTGGCAGCTTGTTTCCTAAATGTGTGCCTCTCTACTACCATACTCTTTGTTTCTACCCTTTTCTCCACTGATGATACATTTAATTGTGGGAGAGTGCACCCTAGATTTTTGTGGCAGATGTTTCATTACTATTGTTCTTACGATGTCTTTAGATGTTCTTATGATTTACTTTGGTAAATACCTTTGCCTTGAGCTAGTTGTGTTTACTGAGTGATTATGAAAGGTAAATGCATTATTAGGGCATATGAGTTCTAGTTTTAGGGGTAGGGACTCACAACGTACCTTGAACCTGGGATAATTACCTCTCTGGAAACCCTAGAGGGAGGGATAGACTAGTGTATAACAGGGTTCCAAGTGGGTGCAAGTCTTATATTTCACAAATTTTACTGATCTGCTCCAAGTTAATTCAAATTAATGAAGTCTTATAAAAAGTTAATAATTTTTTTCTTTTTGTATTTTTCTTAATGTAGATCCAGATTGAAAGATGATGGTAAAGAAGTAGCCTCCAGCTCTTAACCATTGTTAAAAAGTCAAGCCTCTCCCATTTCATTATAATCCTGATTTCCATGTTTCAACATGCATCATTGAGTTGGTTTTTCCAGTTATAATATCTTTTTTAAAATTTTGGTATTAAAAAATCCTGCTGTCACTGATGGGATTATCTATGCTTGTGAATAGGTTAAAAACACCAGTGTATGGCATCAAAGCTCTCTATACTGCTTTTACATGAAAATTCCCTTCTGCTTTGTGGCTCTCTGCTCTTGGGTTTTTCTTGACTATCTCAGAGATTACAGTCAATGAAAAAATAAGCGTTACTGCCAGTATTAATAGTAAGCCTACTAGGTAAGACACTGTGGAAGACACAGGGAAATATAAAAACTCATACTGAACTTAGGGAGCTAGAGAAAGGGCCAAGACCTAGGAAAGAACCAAAGAATGGCATGAAACAGGAGAGGCAATTTGGCAGAAGACAGAGAATCTGCCTCAGAGTCAGGAAAGCCTCTATTTAAGTCCTGGCTCTGACACATGCTGGTTGTGTGATCCTGGGCAAGTCTAATTTAACTTCTAAGTGCCACAGACAACTCCTGAGCTCCAAGTTTTACAGCACACATCTATCTCCTTTGGTAAAAGACTTTATTCATCTGAAGTTCCCTACCCCAATGAAATCACAGGAAGAAAAGAGAAAGGGAAAAAGGAAGAGGGAAGGGGAAGGGGAAAGGGAAGGGGGAAAAGGAAAGGAAAGAAGAGGAGAGAGAGGTAGGAAAGAAAAGAGGAGAGGAGAGAGGGGAGGAAAGAGGAAAGGAGAGGAGAGGAGAGGGGAGGGGAGGAAAGGGGAGGGGAGGAGTGGAGAGGAGAGGAGAGGGGAGGAAAGGGGAGGAGAGGGGAGGAGAGGAGAGGAAAGAAGAGGGGAGGAGAGGAGAGGGGAGGGGAGGAGAGGACAGGGGAGGGGAGGAGAGGGGAGGAGAGGACAGGGGAGGAGAGGACAGGGGAGGAGTGGAGAGGACAGGGGAGGAGTGGAAAGGAGAGGAGAGGAGAGGAGAGGAGAGGAGAGGAGAGGAGAGGAGAGAGAGGAAAGGAAAGGAGAAAGGGAAAGGGGAAAGGAAAGGAAAAAATGGGGAAAGGAGAGAAGGAAATGTCAAATCACTTTAGTATCTTTACCAAGAAAACTCCAAATGGGATAATTATGAGTTGGACACAACTGAAAACAACAAAACAATAAAAGCATATTAGGAGTGTTATTGGAATTTGGAGAAATAAAAGATTAATATGGACAGAACTAGCTGGGGGAATATTTCATAAAGAAGGGGAGGAATGAAATGGATCTTGAAGGAGGCACAGAAGTGGGAAATATATGTGTCAGGTGTGGGGAGATTAGGAAATTGCCATGATAAGAGCAGGTGATTAATTAATCTTGTGGGGAAATTTATGGAATTAGTGGAAAATTATTTTCAAACCCGCATGGAGTTGCATAAAGACTAGAACACTATTACATTTTGGTGGAACTGTGAGTTATTCTAACTACTTTTGAGGGCAATGTGGAATTATATGACCTAGAGATCCTATTGCTAGACACATACACAATGGAGGTCAAAGACAGAAAGAAGTGTCCTGTATACAGTAAAATATTAATAGCAGCTTGTGTGTGTATGTGTATGCATATATGTTAACAATAAAGTGAAGAAAGATAAATACTCATCGACTGGGAAATTGCTAAATCAATTGTGGTACATGAATGTAGCAGAATAGGACTGTGCCATGAAAAATGATAGATATGAAGAATTCTGAAGCATAGGACAACTTAAATGAACTGATGCAGAATGAAGTAAGCAGAATAAAGAATATGATACTCACAAAGACCACAACTATATAAATGAAAAGAGCAATGACAGAAGAAACAAGGCTTTGCAATTATTAAGGCCAAGCTTAGCTCTGGAAAAAAGTGGAGAAAATATATCTCCTCTCTTTTACATGTTGGAGACTTTGGGTATGAAATATTACATGTATTGATTAATCAATCAACAAGAGTTTATTAAGTGCCTACTATGTGCTAGGCATTTTACTGGGTTCAGGAGACACATATAATGAAATAATCTTTACTCTCAAGGAGTTTGCATATTCTCAATGGGGACAACATAAATGTATGTGAGCATATAAACAAATATATACAGAAACTACAAAATAAATAGAAGACAGTTGAATACACAATAATTAGGATGGGAGGGAACTAGCAGCTGGGGGATGAGGAAAGATTTCATGTAGAAGGTACTTGAGTTGTGTCTTGAAAGAATAGAAGCACGCTATGAGGTAGAAGTGAGAAGAGTACACAGTCCAGGAATGAGGGTTGGCCAGTGTAAAGGCATGGAGATGAGACTGAGAAACAGAGAGGAGAGTTTGGCTGAATTGGATTGTCAGAGTTCACCTATAAACTGTTTTTTGTTAAATTGCTTTTCTTCTTTTTTGTCCTTTACAATAAAGGATACCTTAGAGAGAGGTATGCTTGGAAATGAATGTTGTAGTTGCATTAAAGTTTCTTTGTATGCATTGGTAGGTACGTTCCCAAGCATTTTATACATTGTATACTTATCTGAAATGGAATTTTTCTTTTTATATCTTCCTGCTGGGTTTTGCTGTTAATATGTAGAAATGCTGGGGTGATTTGTTTTATGTATTGTAACTTTGCTGAAGTAATTAGTTGTCTCATTTAGTTTTAGTTGCTCTCTAAGGTTCTCTAAATAAACCATCATGTCATCTGAAAAAGTAATAAACTTGTTTTTTATTTACTTATGCCTATTCCCCAAACCTCTTTTTCTCATGTTATTGCTATAGCTAGCATTTCTAGCACTATATCAAATAGTAGTAGTGACAAGAGACATCATTACTTTGCCCCTGATCTTATTGGAAAGGATTCTAATTTATCTTTATTATAGATAATGTTAGCTTTTGGTTTTAGATATAAACTACTAATCCTGATAAGAAAAAGATCTATTTATTTGTTTTCTAATGGGTTTTTTTTTTAAACAAATAGGTGTATTTCACAAAAAGCTTTTTTTCCCTCTATCTATTCATATAGTCATATGGTTTTTGTCATTCTTATTATTAACAGTCAATCATGTTTATAGCTTTCCTAATATCATAAACTTCTGGTATAAATCCAACTGCTTACAGCATGTAATCTTTGTGATATGTTGCTGTAGCCTCTGCTAATATTTTATTTTAAATTAAATTTTAAATTCAAATTTCCTGCTCAAAGATCAAGCCTTAAATTCAATTCACTTTGGAACTCATAGACTGGACAACCAGTCCCCACCCACCTAGTACAGAATTTAATAACTAAATAGTAATTGTTTCTCTTTTACCCAGGAACCCTGAGGGTCTTCCCGTCCCAGTTTGATTTTTTTTTAATTGAAGGGGCCATCCCTTGAATAACTTAAAGAAGCCTATTCATTGAATGGGTAGGTCTCATTCAAAGCGAGAATATGATAAGACCTTACCCTGAAAGGGCCAGGGTCTCACATTGCATCCTGGGCCATCTCCAGTCATCCTGAAGAATATCAGGTCACTGGACCCAGATGGCTCAGGAGAAGAAAGTGAGGTTGGTGACCTTGCACAGCCCTCCCTTTCTCAAATCAAAGTCAACTGCAATTCATGGCATCATCCTGATGTCATAGTTCTATTACAGAATGAAGGACAAATGCAACAACAATTTTAAATGTTTACATCAATGTCCATTAGGAATATTGGTCTAGTTTTCCTTATGTTTTGACTTTTGCTGCTTTAGGCATCACAATCATAGAAGGAATCTGATAGGATTAATTCTTTTCCTATTCTTTGCAATTTGTGTAATATTGGCTTCCATCTTTGAGAAGGAATATATAAAAGGCCAACCCCACTTCCGGTTGCGAAGGAAAAGACTCTGGTAAGACATGAGAGGAGCTGGTGGTCACCATCTCTAGCTTGCTGCTCTAGAATCTTCAAGGAGTTTCCCCTTAGGTAAGTTCTAAAACTCTCTCTTTTGGGCAAGCTGAGTTCCTCACTTTTGCTCCTTCACCCTATGTTCTCTGATTTCTGTTTTACTATGATTTGGATGAGTGGGTTTTTGTTGATAATTGCTACTTGTGTTCATTGTAGAACTGGTATTTGATGGGAAAGGAGTATAAAGTCCTTGAATCTGAAGATTGGGGTCCTGCTTGCCCCACAATTATGACATAGTGATCATAAGTTAGATTGAACCTGATCATATCCCCTAGACATATTTAAGAGAGCAGATAGATATGATTCTATCCTGTTACCCTATCCATGACAAGAGTGGAGCGGTGGCCTTTGGCCCTAACTTTCTGCTTTCCATTCTGGCAGGAATTAAAGTCTCTCTTGGAGAAGGAAGGGGGATGGGGGAAAGCAGAGGAGAGGCTAGAGATGTCTATTCTGCCTCCCTGGGGGAGTCACACAGTGATACCCCTATGCTACAGGCAAGGCAAGTCACAACTCCTACTTCATGTGGGGTCCTCTCTACATGTGGGGCTTTGAGTAATACAAAGACAAGCCCAGACTACACTTGGGGCTCTTTCACATCAGAAAATTAGAATTCTGTTTTATATTTTTTCCTAGAATTATTTTCTTTACAAAATCTTTGTAAAAAAAATCCTTTTGTGGTTTGTATTTTGTTTATCTTATTGATGCCTTTTGGGCTTTTTTACATCAGTTTTTTGCTATTCTATCCACAGAGTGTTTAACAAATGTTGCTGCTTGATTAACTTATTGATATATTTCTCTTCTCTCCCCTGCCCCCTGCCCAAACACACAATAAAACCCTCTCCTGTAACATATAAAAAGGTTAAGGAAAACTGATTGGCTGTGCCCTTCAACATTCAGTATGTGAAGTTTCTCCCCATTTCTACCAAAAGAAGGAGATATGCTTCACCACCTGTCCTCTTTCTCCTTGAATTTTAAAAATGACTTTCATAATATAAATTTACTCTTGTTCTACACATAAATTTTGAAGCCAGGAATGTCATAATCATAAGGCATTTGAAGACAATATATTGCTTTCATGTAAAATAATTGATTTTTCTCTACACTGTCATTAAAAATGACAAAATTTTGCCATAAATCATGCTTACAAGTACTTTCCAGAATAGTGATCACTTACCATAATAAATGAGGTATACATTTACTCATTCCTTCAATCAACATGTATTTATTCAGCTTCTATGTCAGGTGCTGTGCTAAATGCTTGGATTATAGAGACAAAAATCAAACATTCCTTGCCTTCAAAGACCCTGGATTGAAGTGGGGTGGGGGGAACAACACATTCACAAATAAGTAAATGCAAAGGAATGAGGGGAGGAAGAACAGGTAGCATTAGCAAAAAGGGAATCAGGATACATCTTCTTTAGGAGATGGCATCAGAGTCAGACTTGGAAGCCAGGGATTCTAAGAGGTTCAGATGGAAAAAGGGATGTATAGACACAGTCTATGCAAGGGTACTGAGTCAAGAGAGGAAGTGTCAAGCGTGAGGAACAGTAAGAAGGTTGGTTTGGCTGGATCACAGAGTATGGAGGGGAGTAATAGATAAAAACAAGTCTGAAAAGGTAGGCTACAGTCACACTGTGAAGGGTTTTAAATGCCAAAGAGAATAGTGCATGCTTGATCCCAGGGGCAAGAGGGAGGCACAGAAACATCTTGAGCAGATGAGTGATATAATTAGACCTGTGCTTTAGAAATATCAATCTGACAATTATCTAGAGGGGGAGTATGGAAGAAGAAAGACTAATCAGGAGATTATTGTAAATAGATCCAGCTGATAGGTGATGGTTTTAAGTGTGAAGGAAAGAAGGGGCTACAGATGTGAGAGATGCTGTGGAGGCAGTCTTGGCAACTGATCAGATTTATTCAGTGATGGAGAGGGAAGGGTCAAGGATAACTCTTAAGTAGTGAATCTAGGAGACTGCGCAGATAGTGGTGTCCCCAAGACAAATAGAAAAGTCAGGAGGAGGTTTGGAGCATATTAACTGGAGATGCTTACAGGACATTCACTTCAAAATGTCCAATAGGCAGCTGGAAATGTGAAACTGGATCTCAGAAAAGAAGTTATGGCTAGATCAAACACATTACACTTTTATATATCTAATATAAATATCAAATCACCTATGCTAAATGCTGGGAAAGAGAAATTATTGATAAATTACATGCTTGCCTACATAGAGGTTATAATCAATAGGAAGATATGGAACCAATCCATATGCTTATAGTACACAATGATTACTGCATTAGAGGATATTATGAAGAATACAAAAAAAGGAAAATATGAAGGTGAGATAAGTCAAACCAGAAGAGTGTATACATTAACCACAACAACATTAAAAAATAAAATAAAGACAAAGGTAACAACTTCAGATGGATTGTGGAAAGGGATATAGAAAAACTTTTTTTTTCAACTACAGTAGACTAAACAAATTAATAAAATTTTGAAAATATTCTCCTATATCCTCTTTCAAATCACCAATCTGTCTATAATTCTGTTACCCTTGTCTTTTTTGGGGAAAGGGGGGTCCTTCTAATTGCTATAATAAATGTGTACACTATTCTGGATCTGCTTATCTCAATTTGATCATATTACAAGGCACAGAGTTTGTCTGAAGGCGGCACCTTCCAAAGAGCCAGACTAGCCTCTTGCTAGATGACACAGGGAACTCCTATGATTGATCCCCAGGGACTGTGGCTGATTTCTTGAAGATAAGTAATTAGCTTATTGAGCCTCAGGAGGATGGACACATATAGGGAGAAATCATAAGCACAAATAGTAAAACAGCTTACCCCTTTTTCTTTTCCTACCATTTCTTTCTCTTTGACTAGACCGCAGCAAAGGGCAAGAGGGAATTTCCACAAACAAGTCACCCCAGGAACAGTAAATGGGGACTTGCAGGAGAAGGATCTGCTGAGTCCAAGAGGGAAGCTTTATGAATCTACATTTCTTAGATGATTTCTTTTGTCCTTTTGGAGCACAGATAAACAATTCCGAGAATAGTTTTTTCCTGACCTAGGGTCCTGAGTTCAAAAGTTAGGCACCAGACTCAGTGATACAAAATTTTCTACATCTAGAGGATCAAAACCATACCATGGAAGCTCCAAGGGATCTGGACTTTACCAGTCTTCTGTGATATTGCTGTGATTTGTTCCAACAGTGAAGGCCTGAGTTGAATGGAAAATAGGCATTTTTGTAGTCCCACAATGCGTCTTTACCTTCCAGGGGAGTTCGTTGGGCCAATAACCTATTCAGGTACCTAATAATTCAGTATTTGTTCATAAGCTGATCTAAGTTCCTTGCTTCTTTGATGAAGGAAGTAAAGCTACCCCAAACTCATTACTCAATAATATTGAGGACCTGTATGAGAATTGGAGCACTTGTTACCCATATTTAGGAAGACCTAGATGTAAACCATATCAAACTCTGTTTTACAGTTTATTGTGAAGAAATCCAGGTCAGAGCATGAACAGAGAGAAGTATTGATCTTATTGCTGGTCTAACCCCTAGAACTGAACCTGGCTATATGAGGCCTGAGTCCCTAGACCAAGAATGACATTACTTTATTAAAATGTATGTATAACATGTAACAATCCATTTTATTTTCTACCCACACTCTTACCATCCTCATTTAGGCCATCACTTCTCACCTATCTCACTGTAAAAGACAAATAACTGGTTTTCTCCTTTCAGTCTCTTTTCTCTTCCATTTTTCCTTCACTTAATTACTAAAATGGGTCTAAGCACGTTATTCCCCTATTTAAAAAACAATAAACCAATGTTTAACTTACTTATTTACTTTCTACTACTTAATTTATTTACTATTACTTATAAAATAGAATTCAAATGCCTTAGCTTCATATCTCAGTCTCTCCACAACATAGCTCCAACTTACTTAAACAACACTGTTTTGCATCTAGGGTTGCAACATCTTTGACATACTAGTCAAAGTGGGTAATTGTCTATTCCCTAAATTCCATATTCTATCTCTATCATGCAGATAGTCATACACTATCCCCAATGCCTGAAATGAACACGTTCCCTCCCTCTGCCTTGCCGAAGCTTTTCCCATAAAACCTTCCCTGGTGCCTCCAGTTAAAAGTGTTTTCTTCCTCTTCGAATTGTCCTACATCACTGTCTAGATGTCACCTTTGTGTCTGTCCATCAAGCTTTACCTTTGTAGTATATTTATTTGTATAAACATATTTATTGGGGACAATTAGGTAGGATAGAGAGTTGTTGGTCTCAGAGTTAGCAAGATGTGAATTCAAAACCTGCTCAGACACTTACTGAGTGACTCTTAGTAAATCAGGAAACCACTTTCAGCCTATTTCCTCATCTGCAAAATGGGGATAACAATAGCACTTAATTCACAGAATTGTGGGCTTAAATGAGATCATGTATGTAAAGCACTTTACAAACCTCCAATTGCCATATGAATTCTAGATATTATCACACATCTTTTTTCCTCTCTTACAATAGAATGTAAGTTCTATGAACACAGGAACTTTCTTTTTTTTATTAATCTTCAGATCCTGAAAGAGTACTTTATAAATATTAAGCACTCAATAAAGGTGTGTTGAATTTTTTAAAAAGTAAAGTGCCTCATCTGAGAGGAAAAAATTTTATTAATTCAATTTAATTTTAAAATTGCTACTCTTTGCCAAACATTGTCTTAACAGGGGAATCAAGAAAGGTTTCTTGGAGAAGGTCAACTACTTATGGAGAGGTCCCATTTCTGGGATGAATCCACTGTATCTCAGATCTGTCAACTTTTTCTTGTGGACATGGGGAATTTAAAAGCATCTATTTTTTAGCATTAAAATTCGGCAGTGCTTAACTCTAGGTTTTAAAAATTCTTTAGTTTAGGACTTACATGTACAAAAATATTTATAGCAGCTCTTTTTATGGCGGCCAAGAATTGGAAATTGAGGGGATGCTCATCAATTGAGGAATGGTTGAACAAGTTGTGCTATATGAATGTAAGGGAATACTGATGAGCAGTAAGAAATGATGAGCAGGCAGATTTTGTGAAAATCTGGAAAGACATATGAACTGATGCTGAGTGAAGTGAGCAGAACCAGGAGAACATGGTACAAAGTAACAGCAACATTCTGCAATGACCAACTTTGATAGATGTAAATCTCAGCAATGAAAGGATCTAAGACAATTTTCCAAAGACTCACGATCGAGAGAAAGAACTATGGACTCTGAATGCAGATCGAAGCATATTATTTTTCCTCTGTCTCTCTTTCTTTTGTTTCTTCTTTTTTGTGATTTTTCCTTTTGGTTCTAGTTCTTCTTTACAACATGACTAGTGTGAAAATATGTTTAATATGATTATACATGTATAGCTTGTATCAGATTGCACACCATTTTAGGGAGAGAGGAACAGAGGAAAGGGAAGAAAATTTAGACCTCAAAATCTTATAGAAGTGAATGTTGAAAACTGAAAACAAATAAATCTTTTAAGAAAATTCTTTCATTTAAAGGACATCATAAATAGTACATAAAACAGCTATGTGAACTGTGACCTACATTTCTATAAATTAATTCCTCAGAACCTGAGCATTTTGTATGATATTGAATCAGGGTTTTGTGAGAAATTGCTTTATTCTAATGACTTTGAAATGTTAACTATATTATGAATTTTTATGAATTAAATATAAAGTCATACATTATCAAAAGTACTTATAACGTTTTAATTTAGGTAGTATAAAATAGACTACATTTTCTCTTTTTTACTTAAAAATTTCTCCTACTTCCTTTTATTCTAAACCCTAACCCTATATCAACCCCTCAAAAAAGCCCTCTTCAACATTTATAAATTCTGAAAATATATTTCAAGCACAAAAGTAGGAATGTGCTGATAAATGTTTAACAACAGGTTCTCTAGATGGAGATTGTTACAGGATACACTTTAAAATTTAAAGTGCATTTTTGACACTTTCTAAAGTTTAAACAATCAACACAATAATAAATCAAGCTCTTATTTGCAGTTTGCCCTTTTCTGAGGTACAAATGGTCAGATGGATATTACAATCTGCTCTCCCCATCTGTTTTGAGCAGGCTCCAGTACTCCTCTGCCTAAAAGTGTTCTTTGGCTAAATTCATTTGAAGAACTCTGGCAATGTGATGTAATAGAAAGAGTCCTAGCTAGATTTGCAACCAGAAGACCTGAACTTGAATTCTGACACTGCCACATGAGTGTGACAGAAGGTAAAATGCATTGAGCATAAAGGCGCATCTCATGTCTGGACTATGATAGGAGCTTTCCAGGTGATCTCCCTACCTCAATCTCTCCCCTCTCCAGTTAATCCTCCACTCAGTTGCAAATTGATCTTCCTAAAGTACAAGTCTGATCATGTCACCCCTTATTCAACATATTTCAGTCACTCCTTGTCAGCTTTTGTGCTTGAGATATGTTTTCAGAATTTATAAATGTTGAAGAGGGCTTTTTTGAGGGGCTGATATAGGGTTAGGGTTTAGAATAAAAGGAAGTAGGAGAAATTTTCAAGCAAAAAAGAGAAAATTTAGTCTTGTCACCTCTATTTGGCATTCAAAGCTCTTTATTACCTGAGTGTCTCTTACATTTCCACTTTAAAAAAAAAACCAAACCAAAACATTTTATACCATCTTCTCCAATTCTGTGATACCGGTCTTTTTACTGTTTTCTCAAGTGACACACCACATCTCCCCATCCTGACTCCCATACCTGAAACTCAATCCCTCCTTATCTCCACCTCCTAGCATCCCTGGCTTCCTTTAACTTTCAGCTAAAATTCCACCTTCGGCAAGGAACCTTTCCTGGTCCCCCTTAATTCTATGACATGAATAGAATTCCTCTGGTGATTATGAGCAATTTGTGGGGAAGATGATTGGGGTTAAGTGACTTGATCAAGGTCACATAGTAAGTGCCTGAGGATGGATCAGATTCAGGTCCTTCTGACTCCAGAGCTGGTGGTCTATCCACTGTGCCACCTAACTGACCCTGATTATCGCTAATTTATTCTGTATATATCGTGTTTTTTCATAGTTGTTTCCATGTTATTTCCTCCCCTAGACTGTGAGCTCCATGAGAACCAACAGTTTTTCCCTTTTTTTTTTTATCCTTGTTGCTTAAGTGCCTGGCACATGGTAGGGGCTTCATGATGCTTATAGACTTGACTTGAGAGATTCACAAAATTGAATAGAAGAAATTGAATAAGAAGTGACCCCACTTATGGGTGGGATTGTCAGGTTAGATTTCAAAGAGTTGATGGTGACAGGAGTATGCCTTAAAGTAAAAGGCGATTAACAAGCGATTAAAGTGTTTGGAAGGAATATGGTACCAGCCTGAGAGATGAACATCATGAACACCTAGATGAAAATGGTTCAAGACAAGAAAACAGATTGTGGTCCCATAGAGTGTTTCAATCATTAACTAATATTCCCTAAACCCCTACTATGTGCTAGCTACTGTGCTAGACTCTGGGGACATAAGGACAAAGAATGAAATAATCTCTACTTGTTAAGAGAGAAGATAACAAACAGAAGTCTAAATAGACATGGTATAAAGGGAATACATCCAAGGTAATTAAATATCAGGCCATCTAGAAGAAAGGGCAATAGCAGCTGGGGGAGTGAAAAAGGGTTTCATGCAGAAGGTGGGGCTCAAGCTGCATCCTAAAAAAAGAAAGGGTCTCTTTGAGACAGAATAAGGGCAAGAGAATTCCAGGGATGCTAACTCTGTCTATGGGTGTCTCATTTCATTCCAATCCTGAAACTGAATCAGCAGACCAGCCCAAATCAGCCCCAGCCTACAAGAGGGTATGGGAAACATTAGCCTCTGGGGAGAACCAAAAGAAGCCTCTTGATGAAAGGGGCATTTGAGTTGAGTGAGCTTTAAAGGAAGCTAAGGATTCCAAGAGGCACATATGAGGAGGAGAGTGGACAGTCATAGCAAAGGCTTAGACACAGCAGATGGGATGTCCGGTTTGAGGAAGAGGAGGTTTAGTTTGGCTGGATTAGGGAGGACGTGACAGTGACAAATGTAAAATAAAAGTGAAAAAGTGGGCTGGAGCTAGATTGTGAAAGGCTTTAAATGCCAAACAGAAGAGTTTATATCGGATTCTAGAAGGAATAGAAAACCACCGAAAACTTTTTTGAGCAATGAATTAATATGGTAGATCTGTACCTTAGGAGTATCATTTTGTGAGGAAGATGTAGTATAGAGAAGAGACAGCGAGACCAATTAGGATGCTATTGTAATGGTCCAGGTGAGAGATGATTAAGGCTTGAATTATGGAGGTATTTCATAAATACTTCTTGACTGACTGAACTAGGGTTGTGGCTGTGGGAGAAGAGGATGGAGGTGTGAGATATTGGGAAGGTAGAATCAACAACATCTGACAGCTGGTAACATGAATTTATAATGGGCCTGGTAATATTGCTTGGTGACTTTCTCTAGAAGAAATTGCATAACTCAGAGGTTAAAGTGGAGAAGGTGGTGCGGTTACCCAACATTGGGCATTAGCCGGATGGGAACATCAGAAAGACAGGGGAATGAGTTGATACAAGAGCAAATGGCAGTGCATTATCAAAAATCCTTGATGGCAGGGGCTCTGAAGGGAGAAAAGTTAAACAAAAGCAGGGATGAAAGACTAAGAGAATGGAGAAAAAGTGAAAGGTTAAAGGTCATGATGAGGGAAAAGTATAGATTAGTAGGAATGAAGCAGTGGGAGAGAAGGTACTAGACGGGAGACTGAGATCAGAAAAGGGAATTCCAGAGTTCAAAATCTTGGAGGTGAAGCAAGTACCCTTTGCAGGAGCAAAATTGGCATCACATTCCACCAATTATAACCAGTACTTTCCCATTTCACTTCCTTTTCTCATATTTTCTTTGCTTAGAACACCTACTCCTCCCCAAGTTCCACATTTCTATTTGTTGAAAACCTTCATGTTCCTCAAAGACTATTTCAAAAACCATTCTATGAAACTTTTCCATTCTCTTCTACTGAAAGCAATCTCTTTCTCTTCTGAGAACCTGGGACAACCAAACCTTCAGGTGGCCAACTGCAGAGACTTGGGCACTCCAACATGCCCAGCTGCCTGTATACATGGCATGATTTTAGGACGGTTGTCTTCTTGTTACCAAGAGTATTATGTATATAAAGTCATAACCGGTCATTTCATATATCTAACTTTAAGCACATGGATTCCATTGTTAATCCTTGATGAATGAGTTTTCACCACCAAAAGACATTGAGGGTGAGGGTATATTGAAGGGAAGAATTCAGTAATTTTCTTTTGAGCTTTTTTAATGCTTATTCTATCTAGTCAATAGAATAGTTTGAGGGAGCTTGAGTATATCTTTGAGATGAGTTAAAAGAATGGAATATATGGTGCTTGGAATCCTTATTACTGAGGAGGCTGAGGAAGATGGATCATATGAGCTTTGGAACTGCAGTACAACAACAGGCCAACTGAGTGCTTGCAATGTCTGACACCTATGTGGCAAGTCTCTGGTGCAGGGAAGGGTTACACTGCAATGCCTAAGGAGAGGTGAATTGGACCAGGTTGAGAAAGAAACAGATAAAAGTCCCATGCCAATTAATGTTTAGGAGGAAACACATTACAAATTGAGGTGATCAGGAAAGATTCCATGTAGAAAGTAAGTTGCTTCTTTAAGGAAAAAAGTGAGGAAGAAATGTGTTCTGGGCATGGAGAATGGCCAGAGCAAAGGCAGAGATGGGAGACAGAGTGTGTCATGTGTGAGGAAAAAAGAGAAGGTCATTTACTCATTTTCTATATAAATGGCCTCATGAATGTGGGCTTGGACTATGTAGACTGGTTGGGTGTGGTACCAAGGATCTTGTCAGAAGACTGATATATCATTAAAGTACATTACAATCCCATGATCCAGTAGGTCTTGGAAGACAAAGTTTATGAAACACTGGAACATGGTAGGAGCATTACAGAGTCCAAAAAATATGACTCCCTATTTAAGCTGCCCAAACTGGTTCTGGAAGCTAGTATTCCATTCATCCCCCACCAGATATACATTACATTATACCCTCCCACAGAAGCTCAAATTGAGTGAAAATGCTAACTTGTCCTAACTAGTATGTGAGACTGGCAACAAGAGAGAGTGAGCCCTTTATCATAGTGGTGTTGATGGCCTGATAACACAACACAAGCATAGTTTGTTGATCTTCTTTCAAAACGAATGATTCTAGGACTCGGAAGCAGAGGTGGATGACGAGAAAAAGTTCATGTTTTTATATTATTGTCCACAAATTCCCATATGTTTTACCTTTGAGAGGGAATAGATGGGGCCAAAAGGAATGGGGAGGGGGAGATTCGACTATGTTTATTGTGAAATGATGGCTATAATGAGGAGGCAGAGTCTCTCGGATTTAATGATGCTCAACATTTCCTGATTATTCATAGTATTTGTTAGGGAGGGAAGGGTCCACGGCTACGGGATCCACTTGGCTTGCAGTTCTCTTTGGGGTTGCCCAAATCAGACACATGGGTACGAATGGAACAAAACCTTCTTTGATTATCATAAGACTTTCTCAGGATTCTCTAGAATTCAGAGAATTGAAACAGACTTTAGGGGTCATTGAATTCAACCCTTTTAATTTTATTTTTTTTTTTTTTTTTTTTTATTTATTTATTTATTTATTTATTTATTTTACATTCATTTTCACAAATTTTTGGGTTCCAAATTTTCTCCCTTTTTCTCCCCTCCCCCCACCCCAATACCCCAAGCAATCTAATTTTCCCTATCTCCAATCTGTCCTCTCTTCTGTCATCCCTCCCTTCCCTTGTCTCTATCTTCTCTTTTCTCCTGTAGGGCCAGATGACTTTCTATTCCTCATTAACTGTATGTCTTCTTTCCTAGTTGCAACAGCAATACTAAACAATTGTTCCTAAAACTTTGAGTTCCAAATTCTCCCCATCCCTCCCTCCCCACCCATTCCCTTTGGTACGGCAGGCAATTCATTATAGGCCATATCTGTGTAGCTTTGCAAATGACCTTCCTGATAGTCGTGTTGTGTAATACTAACTGAATTGCCATCCCTCCTCACCTGCCCCTCATTGTTTCTCTTTGATCCTGTCCCTCCCCAAGTGTTGACTTTCAATTACTCCCTCCTCCCTTTGCCCTCCCTTCCATCATCCCCCCCCAATATCTCCTTCTCCCCCGCTTTCTTATACTGTAAGATAGGTTTTCATACCAAAATGAGTGTGCATTTCACTCCTTCGTTTAGTCAAATGTGATGAGGGTAAACTTTTGTTTGTTTGTTTGTTTTTGTTTTTGTTTTTTTTTCTTCAGCTCTCCTCTTTTTCCTTCCATTAAAAACATCTCCTACTTGCCTCTTAAATGACATATAGTTACCCCCTTCCATTTCTCCCTCTTTCCTCTCACTACATTTCTCTCTCATCATTTACCTTAATTCCTTTTAAGGTATGGTCCCATCCTATTCAGTTCAATCTGTGCTCTCTGTCTCTGCATGTGAATGCATGTGTGTATGTGTGTGCATGCGTGTACATGTGTATGTGTGGTCCCACCAACCACCCAGATACTGAAAAGTTTTAAGAGTTAGAAATATTGTCCTTCCATGTATGAATGCAAACAGTTCATTTCTGGTAAGTTCCTTAATACTTCTCCTTGCTATTTACTTTTGCATGCTTCCTCTCAGTCTTGTGTTTGAAAGTCAAATTTTCTTTTCAGCTCTGGTTTTTTCATCAAGAATGATTGAAAGTCCTCTGTTTCATTGAAAGACCATATTTTCCCTTGAAATATTATACTCAGTTTAGCCGGGTAGGTGATTCTTGGTTTGAGTCCTAGTTCCTTTGCCTTCTGGAATATCCTATTCCACGCCCTTCGATCCCTTAATGTAGAAGCTGCTAGATCTTGGGTTATCCTGATTGTATTACCACAGTACTGGAATTGTTTGTTTCTGGCTGCTTGCAAGATTTTTTCCTTGAGCTGGGAGTTCTGGAATTTGGCCACAATGTTCCTAGGAGTTTCTCTTTTTGGATCTCTTTCAGGTGGTGATCGATGGATTCTTTCAATACTTATTTTGCCCTCTGGTTCTAGAATGTCAGGGCAGTTTTCCTTGATAATTTCATGCAAGACGATGTCTAGGCTCTTTTTTTGATCATGGCTTTCAGGTAGTCCCATAATTTTTAAGTTGTCTCTCCTTGATCTATTTTCCAGGTCAGTTGTTTTTCCCATGAGATATTTCACATTCTCTTCCATTTTATTGTTCTTTTGGTTTTGTTTGGTGATTTCTTGGTTTCTCATAAAATCATTAGACTCCATCTGTTCCATTCTAATTTTGAGAGAACTATTAAATTCAGTGAGCTTTTGAGCCTCTTTTTCCATTTGGCTCATTTTGCTTTTGAATGCATTCTTCTCCTCATTGGCTTTTTGAACCTCTTTTGCCAATTGAGTGAGCCTATTTTTCAAGGTGTTAATTTCCTCAGCATTTTTTTGGGTCTCCTTTACCAAGATATTGACCTTTTTTTCATACTCTTCTTGCATCTTTGTCATTTCTTTTCCCAGTCTTTCCTCCACCTGTCTAACTTGCTTTTCAAAATCCTTTTTAAGCTCTTCCAAGGCCTGAGCCCACCCAACACCCCCCTGGGGTGTCTGGGGTACTGAGGCCCCGCCCTCCACATCTTTCCCTGATGGGAAAAATACGTTCTCGTCCTCCCCATCAGATCCGAGGGTTGGGATCATTTGCATTTGTTGGAAAAAACTCTCTAAAGTCTTATTTTTCTTCCCCTTTCTAGGCATTTTCCCAGCCAGTTACTTGACTTCTGAGATTCCTTTCCACCCCCGCCTGGATCTAGTGCTTGGCCTCTGAGATTTAAATGGGCTTTCCTCCTGCTGGCTGTCAATCAGTGAGCTTTAGTTCAGGTGCTGGGGCGGGGCCAGGGCTGTCTCCGAGACTCTGATCCCTCGGGGGGGGGGGGGGGGGGGGGCTTTATGCAGAGACTCTCAAGAATGGAGCGGGTGGGGGCGGGGTGGGGGGCCCGCCTCCCAATCTCAGCTCCCTTGGGGGTCCCGAGCAGAAGTCTTCAGCAACAGAGCGGGCTGGGGGCAGGGCCGTTTCCCAGGCTCAGCTCCGTCAGGTTTTATGCGGGAATCTTCCGTAATGAAGATCCCGCCTGCAGCTGGGGGATTCCTGAGTCCCGGGCCGCTGCCGCCTCAGCCCCAGCCCACGCCTCTGCCGCCACCGCTTCCTGCCCCCGTCCCTGCCGCCGCCGCTTCCTCCCGAGGGGGCCCGAGTCACAGACACCCTGCTTCCCCTCTCCTTCAGCCCGGCCTCTCTCACTGACCTGCTTCTGTGGGCGGAGGGACTTTCCCGGCTGCTTCAGCTTCCGTCTCTGAAGCCTGCTCCGATCCGCTTCTCTGAGGCCTCGGCCAGGGCAGCGCTGGGGGTCGGGTTTACTCTCCGGGGCGCGCCGGACCCTGGGGACGGGTCTTGAGGGCTCCCTGGGACGGAAATCTCCTCCACTCTGCCTCTGCACACCTTGCACTCACCCAGAATCTATGGGGGACTCTTTCTACACCAATTCCATGGGCTTTGGTTTCGGAGCTCGTAAACGTGCGTCCTTCTACTCCGCCATCTTGGCTCCGCCCCCAACCCTTTTAATTTTATAAAATAGGGAAGTGAGGCCTAAAAAATGAAGTGAATTGTTCAAGACCACCTAGCTAATTGTGCCCAAACTGGGATTCACATTGAGGTCTCTGGATTAAACAACAGACAACAAGGTGGGCCAGTGGACAGAGCATAGAACCTGAAGTCAAAAAGACTTGAGTTCAAATCCAGCTGCAGACACTTACTAGCTATGTAACCTTGGGCAAATCATTTAATCTCTGTCAGTTTCCTCAACTGTAAAATGGGGATAATGATAGTGCCTCCCTACTCAGAGTTATTGTGAAAATCAAACAAGATAATCATAAAGTATCTGACACATAGTAGGAGTTATATACACGCTAGCCATTATTAAAAAGTCCTCTTTCCACTAAACTGTGCCAGTCAGTAGACTTTGATATCAGGAGAAGGGTAGCACTCAAAGCAACCACCACAAAATCTTCACCTCTGTGAACCAGCAAAGGGTCAGTTTCATATATGATTGTCCCTGTTTGGAGGGAATATCTGTCAATCATTTTTGCAACTATCCAACTGGTGAATCAGGTTACCTCTAAGTAAGATCTTAATATGTAAGGATGACCTTAGAGTCCATCATGGAGGCCTGTCTTAGTAGTATGTCATGATGGTGGAGTTTCACACTCAGGGCATTAGGCCAACCCCCTAGTTTTAAATGTTCGGGGTTGAGTAGTCTCACAGAAGGCTGTAACTATGGTATGTTTTTTTGTCTTCAGACCCTTAGATGGGGTAATTCATCATGACCAGCCTAGACCAGTGGTAGTATAGACAGATATTTTCAGGCAAGTGGAATATGTGCTCCATAAAATTTAGTCACAGTCACATTCTCATTATTTATGTGAATTTGGGGGGCATTTTAACCCTGCAGGTACAGGGGTAAGCAGAATATGAGAGCTGTCTTCTTCCAGGTTGAGAATGAAGAGACACCCCTGCTTCTGTGTGGCCTCAGAGTGATCACTTAGTCTTCATATATAAGACTGAGTTTCCTTTCCTGTAAAATGAGGAGACTGTTCAGTTTAGAGTTGATCCCTTCCAATTCTAAATCTATGATCCTAACTATAAAAAGTTAGGCATCTACTCTGAAATGCTAGAACTAAGAACGTCCAAAATTAGAGACAGGTATATAAGTTGGGCTAGCTGCCTCTTGCTCCTCTAACGTTTATAGCTAGGGCTACTTAACCCCTCCCATGGAGCTCAGCCACAGATAAGTATGAGAGACTGCAAGCATCCCTCTCTCAGTAGCTCCCTGGTTCTGCATTGAGTTGATTTTGTTTTTTAGGCAAATTCAAAAGAAACATATTTATTAAGCACTTGCTATGCACAAAGTAGTGGAGAAGACACAAAATTGAAATCAGACATGCCCCTTCCCCCATGAAGCTTATTAGGAAGAAAAAGATAGATACAAAAAACTATAATGTAAAAACATTTCAGAAGTACACAAGAGATGTTAATTTAAGGTGGGAGCATCATTACTGACTGGGAGGATCAGGGAAGGATCCACCTGGTAGAGGTGGCTTTTGAGTAGGGTTTTAAACAATGGGTAAGAATTCAACAAAGAGTGTCTGGAATGCCATCCCCCCACATCTCTAACCCCTTTGTCACTATGGCCCCTTTGTTACTATGGTTGCATCTTAACTTTTTTTGAGGAAGTCTTGCAAAGCCTATGGCCCTCATTTCAGATTGTTTTTAAATACCTAAAATAAAATGCATAGGATTACAAAGGAAACCAATCATATTAAAATACAGTTATCAACATAATTAAAAAAAAAACAAACAAACAGGTTCACAGAATCCAGGTTAAGAACTTTTGGCCTAGGAGAAACTTTGAGAAAAAGCAAAGAAGTTGGAAATCAAAGGACATAGTGCAGGAAAAGGAAAACAGTCCAGTTTGTGTCAGAGGTGGGGAACCTGTGACGTATATGGTACTGAGAAGTCATACAAAATCAGTGAAGAGAAGACAGAGCAACGTCAAACTACAAAGAGCTTGGGTACCCACCTTGCATCCCAGTGAGTTCCTGCCTTGCTCCCTTGTAACTGAGTTAATTGCCCAGTATTTCATTCCTCCCAGCTATCAAATTTATTGTGCTGATCACCTGGTACCTCTTGATATGCTTCTTTGGCTTGCCTGTGTGCTTGGATCTCTGACTGGCCTTTGCCCCAAAAGACACCAATTTTGGAATCAATTCAGGTTTCTTAAGCACTAATATGTACCATTGACTGTGCTGGGGATTGGGTGCATGAAGACAAAAACAAAACTGGCTCAGCTCTCAAGGAATTTACAGTCTCTGGGAAATATACAACATGGACACAGATAAGCAAAATGTAGACAAAGTAATTCAGGGGGCAAGGGAAGAGGGGACAGCATTAATAGCTGAGGATGGGGGTGGGTGGGTTGGCAAAGATCTCTTCTATGAGGTATCACTTGAGCCTTTAAAGGAGGTGGTTATACCATGAGGTGAGGAATGAGTGGGATATAGAATGGGAAGCAGAACTTTCTTATCAAGGATTTAGAGCATATGAGAGAGAGATATGTGAAATACTCTCAAAAGATAGGTTGGGGGGGGCAGAGCCAAGATGGCGGAGTAGAAGGATGCACGTTTACAAGCTCCAAAACCAAAGCCCATAGAATTAATGTAAAAAGAGTCCCCCATAACTTCTGGGTCAATACAAGGTGTGCAGAAACGGAGTGGAAGAGATTTCTGTTCCAGGGAGCCCTCGAGACCCGTCCCCAGCGTCCGTCGCACCCCAGAAAGTGGACCCCACCCCCAGTGCTGCCCTGGCTGTGGCCCCAGAGAAGCTGATCCGAGCAGGCTTCAGAGACAGAAGCTCCGGCAGCCGGGAAAGTCCCTCCACCCACAGAAGCTGCAGGTCAGTGAGAGAGAAGGCTGGGCTGGAGGAGGGGAGCAGAGCGTCTCCGTGACTCGGGCCCCCTCAGGAGAAAGCAGCCGCGGCAGAGACGGGGGCAGGAAGGCAGAGGTGTGGGCGGCAGCTGAGGCGGCAGCCGACCGGGACTCGGGAATCCCCCAGCAGCAGGCAGGATCTTCATTACGGAAGATACCTGCATAAAACCTGACAGAGCTGAGCCTGGGAGACGGCCCTGCCCCCACCCCTCTCTGTTACTGAAGGTTTCTGCTTAAAGCCCCCAAGGGAGCCGGGCTTGGGAAGCGGGGCCCCCCACCCCGCCCCCACCCGCTCCATTCCTGAAAGTCTCTACATAAAGCCCCTGAGGGATCTGAGCCTGGGAGGCGGCCCTGCCCCCACCCCAGCACCTGAACTAAAGCTCACAGATTGACAGCCGGCAGGAGGAAAGCCCATTTAAATCTCAGAGGCCAAGCACTAGCTGGGCGGATCCAGGCGGGGGTGGAAAGGAATCTCAGAAGTCAAGTAACTGGCTTTAGAGAGTTTTTTCCAACAAATGCAAATGATCCCGACCTTCGGATCTGATGACGAGGACGTATCCTTGCCATCAGGGAAAGATGTGGAGGGCGGGGCCTCAGTACCCCAGACACCCCAGGGGGGTGGCAGGTGGGCTCAGGCCCTGGAAGAGCTCAAAAAGGATTTTGAAAAGCAAGTTAGACAGGTGGAGGAAAAACTGGGAAGAGAAATGACAGAGATGCAAGAAAAGTATGAAAAACGGGTCAATACCTTGGTAAAGGAGACCCAAAAAAATGCTGAGGAAATCAACACCTTGAAAAATAGGCTCACTCAATTGGCAAAGGAGGTTCAAAAAGCCAATGAGGAGAAGAATGCTTTCAAAAGCAGAATGAGCCAAATGGAAAAAGAGGCTCAAAAGCTCACTGAATTTAATAGTTCTCTCAAAATTAGAATGGAACAGATGGAGTCTAATGACTTTATGAGAAACCAAGAAATCACCAAACAAAACCAAAAGAATGAAAAAATGGAAGAGAATGTGAAATATCTCATGGGAAAAACAACTGACCTGGAAAATAGATCCAGGAGAGACAATTTAAAAATTATGGGACTACCTGAAACTCATGATCAAAAAAAGAGCCTAGACATCATCTTCCATGAAATTATCAAGGAAAACTGCCCTGACATTCTAGAACCAGAGGGCAAAATAAATATTGAAAGAATCCATCGATCACCACCCGAAAGAGATCCAAAAAGAGAAACTCCTAGGAACATTGTGGCCAAATTCCAGAACTCCCAGCTCAAGGAAAAAATCTTGCAAGCAGCTAGAAAGATACAATTCCAGTACTGTGGAAATACAATCAGGATAACCCAAGATCTAGCAGCTTCTACATTAAGGGATCGAAGGGCGTGGAATAGGATATTCCAGAAGGCAAAGGAACTAGGACTCAAACCAAGAATCACCTACCCAGCTAAACTGAGTATAATACTTCAAGGGAAAATATGGTCTTTCAATGAAACAGAGGACTTTCAATCATTCTTAATGAAAAGACCAGAGCTGAAAAGAAAATTTGACTTTCAAACACAAGAATGAGAAGAAGCATGAAAAAGGAAACAGCAAAGAGAAGTCTTAAGGGACTTACCAGAAGTGAACTGTTTACATTCATACAGGGAAAGACAATATTTCTAACTCTTAAAACTTTTCAGTATCTGGGTAGTTGGTGGGACCACACATACACATGTACACGCATGCACACACATACACACATGCACACACATACAGAGATAGAGAGCACAGATTGAACTGAATAGGATGGGACCATACCTTAAAAGAAACTAAGGTAAATGGTGAGAGAGAAATGTAGGGGGAGGAAAGAGAGGGAAAGGGAAGGGGGTAACTATATGTCATTTAAGAGGCAGGTAGGAGTTTTTCTTAGTGGAGGGAAAAAGAGGAGAGCTGAGAAAAAAAAACAACAAGAAGTTTACCCTCATCACATTTGACTAAACGAAGGAGTGAAATGCACACTCATTTTTGTATGAAAACCTATCTTACAGTATAAGAAAGTTGGGGAGAAGGAGATATTGCAAGGGGGGGGATGATGGAGGGGAGGGCAAAGGGAGGAGGGAGCAATTTGAAGTCAACACTTGGGGAGGGACAGGATCAAGAGACAGAAGAGAAACAATGAGGGGCAGGTTAGGAGGGATGGTAATCCAGTTAGTCTTACACAACACGACTATCAGGGAGGTCATTTGCAAAACTACACAGATATGGCCTATATTGAATTGCCTGCCTTCCCAAAGGGAATGGGTGGGGAGGGAGGGATGGGGAGAATTTGGAACTCATAGTTTTAGAAACAACTGTTTAGTATTGTTGTTGCAACTAGGAAAGAAGACATACAGTTAATGAGGAATAGAAAGTCATCTGGCCCTACAGGAGAAAAGAGAAGATGGAGACAAGAGAAGGGAGGGATGACAGAAGAGAGGGCAGATTGGAGATAGGGAAAATTAGATTGCTTGGTGTATTGGGGTGGGGGGAGGGGATAAAAGAGGAGAAAATTTGGAACCCAAAAATTTGTGAAAATGAATGTAAAAAATTAAATAAATAAATAAAATTAAAAGAAAAAAAGAAAAAAAAAGATAGAGTTAGATTTGAAAGTCTTTAAAGGCTAAACAAAGGAGTTTGTAATTTATCCTGGAGTTGTTAGGGAACCAGTTGAAGCTTTTAAAACAGGGAGTAGTTTGGTCAATCTCTCTACATTTTTGCTCAGATCTCTACATCCCAGTTGCCTTTTTCCTGGTTTGGATCTTTTGGACTCACATTGCCAGATGTCTGTGCCTGGGATAACCAATGTCCCCTAACTTTATTTCTTCTGTCTTTGCCGAAGTGCTTTAGATAAGTTTGGATCCTGGAGGAAACAAGAAAACATAGGAGAGAAAGAAGTCAGGGTTTCTCTCTTAGCATTAAGTTGAACAGATGACCCAGGCTTAACAATCGAGGAAACATGTACAAAGAGACTGTTATCATCAAACAAATCTAATTACAAACTTAACCTGACAGGGCTCTTCCAGCTTCCAATTCTATGAACTATGAACACATTTGATGATAAAGGGTAATTATTACTGTACTGCATGGTACTTAGGCATAAGTAGCCTTAGGCATAAGTGGCTCCTACCCCAAAACCTTTTTTTGGCCTTCTGTCAAATTCCCCAGCTCTTAGGGGACAATGGGGCAAAGAGTGGCACATAAATGACTAAAGATGGTCACCAGACCTCTAAAGAAGGACCCTGTTGGCTCATGTCATGTGCAGCACCTTGGAGTCAGAACAAGCCAGAATCTATACCAACTCCAGAGGGCCAGGCAGAGGTTGGGAATGAAGTTCTGTAGCAAGCAGGTCCGAGTCAGTGAAGTCAGCAAACAATATGCCAGAGAGGACAGACCACAAAGGGACGCTCATCTCCCACCCCCAACCTTCCCACCCCCACCCCCACACCAGACATTCGGTCTATGCCAACTTGCTCTTCCTTCTGCTGCATGGGGGAATGAACACCTGTGGGACAAAATGCTCACAACCTCAACCTGGCATTTAAGGGTCACCCTCCATACTCTGGCTTATTTCTGGACTTATTTCATGTTATTTCCCTTCATATACTTTAACATTCCTGCCAAATTTGACAGTTCCTAGATCTCATCTCGCCCTGGTGGAGCCCTTCTGCCATGCTTAGAATGCACTTACTTCTCCACATCTTAGGTTGTTAAAATCCCAGATTTTCCTCTTCAAGGCCGTTTTCCTGGAAGGGTTCTCTGATTTCTCCATGTGAAAGTGATCTCTCACTCCTCAAATTTTCTTAGGGTGCTTTGTCTGGAATTTCTTCCTTTACTGTCCTTGTAGTCTACTCTTCTTGAGTGAATGAATGAAAAAGCGCTCATTAAACCCTTACTACGACCCTAGGTCCAGCACCCTGCTAAGCGCTATGGTTACAAATAGAAGCCAGTAAAACAATTCCTACCCTCAAGGAGGAGATATGCTAATGAGGGAGTAAAACCCATAAAGAAGAGCTAGAAAAGGGAGGAAAAGGCCCAGAAGTGGGTGGTGGCCCAGGTATTTGCAAGATAAAGTGAAAAAGCTCTCCTATCAGAGTCTTTGGTTATCTCAGGGATGTAGAGTCTGAGTTTCCACAGGAGCATGAGGAATACCGCCAGAGTGCAGGCTGCATTCTTGGAAATGGTGTGTAAGTGGTGATGTATGTATGCACACGTGTACATATGTACTGTGTATGTACTTCGACCTCAAGCAGGTTTCCCTCTATAGCAGGAGTGGGGAACCCCCATGTGACCTCAAGGCCACAGGTTCCCCATCTCTAACCTAAAGGGAGAAGATTAATAGTATATGTATAGACATACATACATATCTACATCCTCACATATATGTATTCTCTCTCTGTCTCTCTCTATTTCTAGTCCTTCATTCTCTAAGGGAACCATGACACTAGGGAGGTGATGCTATGACGTGAAAGTGAATTGGATTTAAGTGAGGGAGGTCTGTGGATAGTCATCAGCCTCACTTTCTCCTCCAGAGCCATCTGGGTCCTCTGGTGAGATATAGCTCAGGAGGACTGAAGATGGCCCTGGATATAGTGGGAGGCCTTGGCCTTTTAAAACCATCTCCTATCCCCTCCCCCTTTTAGGCTGGCTATAACTTTCTTAAGGACAGAGGCAGTGTTTTCTTTTCTTTTCTTTTCTTTTTTTTCTTTTCTTCTCATCTTTATATCTGCAACTCCTAGTGGTACCTTGCACCGTGTAGTAGGTGTTTAGTAAATGTCAGCTCACTCAGTGCCCTTCAGGGCATACTCCTTCCAAAACAGAAACCAGGAGGGGTCTTAGATACTTGTGATTCAAATGTTCTGTGCTAGTCAGAAGTGGATCTCACAGGATTTCGTCATCGTTCACTCTTTAACGGCAGATGCGTTGTGTGTAGGAGGGGAGGAGAGGAAAGGCATGAGGGGAGGAGGGAGTAGGAGACTGGAGAAGGAATAGTAACCAGGTCACAGCCCTACCCCAAGCAGTCTCTATTTTCATTCCACCCTTCCTCTCAGGCCACTCCCCACCGCAAAAAGAAAAAAAAAATGGCCCAGTTGCTCCAGCTCTTGGTCACCCAAACACGCAGGGTCAGACTACTCCCTCTTCCCTCAGGCCAAGTCCTGTGAGCAGTGTGGAGGTTCCTCAGTTGCATGCTCACTTTTCTGGCACTGAGTCTGACTATTCTCACAAGAACACAAGAACCCACTCTCCCCATAACCACGACCTAGTCTTTCACATTGCCAGGGTGACGATTCCCGGACCACTCTCCCAGAGACATAATCAGCAGCCCTGGCCTGCTTGTCCATGCTACTGAGCCCTTCTGAGGAATGGAAACACTTGCTTCACCCCACCATACCAAGAGACAGGGAGGACCTTTACTGCAAAAGGGCAGAGAATTTTCAGCCCCATTAAAACCAAAGTTCCTGGTACATCCCTTTTCTAAAACCTGACCTCCCCCCACTTCTAATGATCCTGGGAAAGATGCATGAGAGCTCATCTGCCATACCCCAGAGCCTGCCGGGCAGGTGGCTCTACCCAAAAGAACCCTAATGACTTCTCTGAGGTTTTTTTAATCCAAAATATCAACAAGCATTTATTGAGCTTCTACTATTTAGCTAGGTGGTCAGGAGATAAGAGTTCCTTCCTCCTGGAGTCAGGAATACCTGAGTTGAAATCTAGCATCAGACATATATTAGCTGTATGATCCTGAGCAAGTCACTCAGTCCTCATCTATAAAATGAGCTGGAGAAGGAAACGGCCAACCACTTTTTCCCAAGAAAACCCCAAATAGGGCCACGAAGAATCAGACATGACAACAACAACGATGTACCTCCCAGACGTTGTACTAGGCTTGGGGATGTGTATATCAGATATATGTATCTGAAACTGTATATATGAGTATATATATATATATATATATATATAAGTAGATGTATATATGTATTATATTGTATATATACATATAGATGTGTATGTGAATAGGTACCCTGGAACTGACCTTTCCCAATCTCCCTTATACCCAGTGCCTTCTCTCTGTTGATTACTTCTTATTTATTCTGCATATAGCTTATCTATAACTAGTTGTTGGTATATTTTCTCCCCAATAGATGGTAAGGTCCTTGCGGTCAAGGACTGATCTTTTCCTTTCTTTTGCCTCATCTATAAAAATGAGTATTATAACAGCATCTATTTCCCAGGGTTGTTGTGAGATTTTAATGATAATATTATTAAGTATTTAGCACAATGACTGGCACATGGTAGGCTATCTATTAATGCCAGCTATTATTATTATTCATTGTTATCCTTAACACTTAGAATAGCTCCTGGCATATAGTAGGTACTTAATTAATGGTCACTGATAGACTGACTGGAAAGGTAAGTGTGCCTATCTCTAATAATGCTTTAGCCCCCATTCTGGGGTATTACTCTCAGATACAGTTAGCACTAGTAATCTTAGCACCCCAATTCCATTTAACCAAATAAAACGAATCAGCTTTTACAAAGGGGTGTTTACTTCAAAGATATAGCAAGAATAGAAGCACAAACATTTCCCTTAACACCTCAAGACATACTCTTCCCTGTGCCACCTGAGTCCCTGGGAAGAGCAGACTGAAATTAAACTGAAGTCTTCACAATTACATTCAGCCCACCAGGTTCACTTCCAAATGCGAGCAAAGTCACTGCTGGAACCTTATCGGAGATAACCCACATCATTCTGTAGGGCCCCAGTGATGGTCTGACTGGCTGCAATACCCAACATGGACTCTGTTCCTGGACCTCCTAGTCCTATTCTCTTGACCCTTCAAAACTTACAAGGTCATGGCTATCAGCAATTTGAAGGCCAGATGATTTGTGAATGAACCCCAAAAGCAAACACCACAGTGTATCTTGTATTTCCAACTCTAAGAAGCCTATCTGTTCCACTAGCTCCCCGTTTAGGACACTACTGGCTGTGGTCAACTCCTCTCTACATCTTCCAGCAATGCTCTCATCCTTTAGACCAATGCTTTCTCCTTCTTATGATGGATAAACACTGCAATCACCTCTCTCAGATTAGATATTTTGAGAAAATCTTTGAGTTCTTTATTCACTCTTTCTTAAAGATGTCCATCAAAACTAACTCTGACCAACTCTATTTCACTCTTAATTAATGAATCCCCCCCCCATAATAAAGTAAGGATATCACATCCTACCTAATACATAGCACTAAAACTCACATCTTTTAAGTTGATTGAGCTATATCAGAAGGAAATGACTTTTGGGAAAACAACTAGTATTAGAGAAAAATTGATGTTCTCTGAGTTGATCTTGTCGAAGCAAGAGTTTAAATAAGAGTTCTATGAGTGGGTAGGAAGGGACTAAATGTGAAATATAGGTGATGGAAAAATAAAAATATCAATGAAAATGCATTTTTAACATCTCATAATAGCAATATTTGCAAAAAAAATCAATTTGTTAAATAACTAGAGAATAAACTGGATAAATTAAGGTGTGTTAATGTAATGTAATGCTATGGTGCTGTTAAAGGCAAGAAAGATGAAGCGAATGGGAACCCCATTCTCACAATATACTCTACCTGCAGGCAACCCACATGGGAGAGGCTTGGTGGGCCTTATCCTGGAATAGTGTAATGAAGGGAAGGGTCCTCCTCTGTGACTCAGACTATTCAGAATTATTCTATTTCCTTTCTAATTATCAAGGGGAGAAGAAAAGCCATTCGACTAGTTATGGAGCTGAAACCTAGCGTGTATACCAATATAGGGGAAGTGTGCCCCAGTTTGGGGGAATGTTTTGTCAGGTCATACCATGTCTTTTCAGTAAATATTCCTTTGTAAAAGTGAATTGATACTAATTGGGACATTAATCATTGGGTCAATCTATTATATGAGAGTTATTTGGCAACTGATATTGGTAGAAACACAAAGGAAAGAAGGTTCAAGCTGATAACATTGTTGCTCCTCAGGAATACACCAAGCCCTAGTGTCCTGCAAGGGAGACAGGACTAGCCAGCCCACTGATAGCATCCTTGGTCCTCAGGAATACCTTAGAGCCCTGAGGGAGAGAAATAGGCAGCCAACTTTGTGGGGATCTGACTGGTCCATGCAAGTGGAAGTTGAGATAAAGACCCTCAAAAACCTATACAGGTTACACAAGGAAATATGGAGAAATTTTTACAAAGTGAGATCAGCAGAACTGGAATCATATGAGCACTGATTACAATCTTTATAAAAAGAAGAAAAGAAAGGCAGAGGTAGAAAAACTTCAGACAGACCTAGAAAGGGATACAGAACAAAACTCATCTGTTTTTTGCTTATTGATTAGGTTCTATTTAGTACAGTTGCTGGCAAAGAGAAAGAGCATAATAAATGACTGTGGATTGATTAGGGGAAAAGAGGACTGGAGGCTATTAAAGTTCCCCAATTTCTGAACCATTCCCAACAATCCACGGAAGGTGATGAGGGAAAAGAATCCTATGCATGGTACTGCTGGAGATATCCAGTGTTCAGTACCCAAGGTGACCCTGCGACCTGCTGGGCACTCTTTCTGAAAAAGGTACTAGAATTGGGGTGCCAGATGCTTATGAATCAAAATACACTATACTGGCCAGAACAATCTTACAGATTTTCATCACTGTTCATGCCATCCTGGCAAGATACTGCATGGTGGTTAAGAGGAAGAGGCATCTGGCACTAGGAACCACGCCACAACCATCCCTCCAACGTCTCTATTCTGACTCCATTGTCCTTTTCTGGTTACTCCCATAATGTTCCATAATTGCTCAGACTCTCACGCTCAGACCACTTCCTCAGCTTTAACACAAAGTCCCCAAAACACTCTTGTTGACTTCACTGCCTTCTTTACTCTCTAATTTCACATGAACATACCCCAGGAGCATATTCTCACAAGAGCTATTGCTTTTTCTTCCATATTGCCATGATCACAGTTGTCATAGTCTAGGAATGCTGGCAAGATGAGGACCAACTGTGCCCCTGAAATTATGGGGACTTGCAGCTGCTCAAAGTCGCCAGTTATGCCTCAGACCCACTTAGGAAGCGTTGAGATATACCCTCAATGTTACTGTTAAAGTTGGGGTGGGGAAAACTACCCCCAGGATGTGGTAAAGGAAAGAACTGTGGACCAAGCCCTAGGTTTTTGTGGTCAGAATGATTGAGTTGGTAAATATAACAGTAGTGGGAATAAGAAGGAAAGAGAAAGAGAACAGTGGCATGCATAGAAGTTTGCTTGATGTGTGTGAAAGAATATTGAGACTTTAGAATACCTGGTAATTTGTGAGGGGATATGGAGTGAAAGGAGTAAATGTGTGTACAGGAGAAAGAGAGGGAGCAAGTTGAGATGGTGAGTTGGATAAGGGGGAGGAGCAGATGCCACATGAATATAGCCCATGACTCAGAAAAGCAGCTTTGGGATCACACCAACTGGGTTGAATACTGGGGACTTCTTTCATTAATCTCTTTTGCTCATGTCCCTACCCAGGACCTTCCTTGAGCAAATCAGAATTTGGCTCACATCTTTGCATCTCCCATGCAAACCTTCAGAGCTGACAAACTATTGAATACATAGCAGAAAATATTTTATTTAACCTGACAAAAATGCTAAGCATTGTTCCCTGATCCTACACAACTCCATTTTGTCTCAGGTGCACCTCCACTTTCCCCAGGAACCTGTATAGCCCTCCAGATGAGTAGAAAGAACTACCCTGTATGTCCACCTGCCAATAAAGGGAAAGAATGTGTCTAGAGTCGATTGACTTCTACTGCCCCCTCGACCATGATTAATCCTGCTTCCAAGGAATTTGTTGTGAGACTGTGGTAGGGAATTGGACTGCTCTCTGGCTTCTAGTGCCTTCTCTGACTTCATTATTGGGGAGTTGTGACAAGAAATGCCAGATTTTTTTTTCTTTTTTTTAGCATTCATCTGAGCAGCAATTATCTGAGCTTCTAGTGGTCATCAGAAGTTCACAAGAGAAGAAAATATACCAAGGTAGGTGGCACTCAAGAAGACCCAAAAGCATGGTTTGACAAATATGTGACTGTGTGTGAGTAGCCCCAACACCTGTACTCTAACTACAGTGACAGACCTCAAGATTGAGGTTCCTTCCTGACACTCCTATTGTACAACTAGGGTGGGGCAATCAACACTTTGTCTTATAATTTAGAAGTGTGCTAAATGCATTTGTAGTGCTACAATAGAGTAGAAACAATGGTTTAAAAATCATAAGTTTGTTTTTTTAAAAAGTAGCTAAAGCAAGAAGCTACCAGATGGGTCAATTCCTCTGTCTACATTTCCCTTTTATCCCCAACCACTACTTCAAATGAGGTATCTATTTTGTGCCCCTTTTCCCCAAACACAGCTTGTGATACCTGAACAAAGCAGAACTTTCTAGCTCTCCTCCTAAATATCTCTCAATTGTATGTGCTTATTTTTTCTTTTACCTCCAACCTCACAATGATGAGGCAGAGAGAAAATCTGTAATAGGACATGCCTGTGTCTTTCCTTCTCAGTCGTATCAAGTTCTAAACTCCTGACAGTCATTCTTTGTGGAACTGAGTCTAAATGCTTGAATCCACAGAAATGACTGTAATTAATTTTATGTAGTCAGTTAGTAATTAATTTTATATAATCAAACCAAATTCCTTAGTTTTTATCACTTTGTCAGTGTTCTAGTATCTATAATCAAAATCAAGGTTGTTGGGTTTTCCTGATGCCCTGCATCATTTGTGATCATCATTACAATTTACAATTGTCACAAGGACATTTGTTGAAAGATAAAGGTTTTATATAGTATCTACTAATTATTGACTTGTCCTGGAATTTGCCAATACACACACATTCTTCCAGTTCTTTTCTCTGACTCCTTTTGCTTCTTGTACAAGTCACTCTACCCTTATCTTCTCTTAGGCCTTGAAGCAACTAACTTTTGAGGCTATGGGTTAAGCTAGGGCTATGAGAAGAGTTGCATCATGTTTCCCATGATGCAGAAGGAGATTAAGTATGGTTGCATAATGTAATAGAATTGCCTCTAGATCTTCTGTACCTGGAAATCTTGAGGACTAAGGACAATTTTAGGGTAAGGAAGAGGGGGAAAGTAAAGGGAAATGGGTCCAATGGGTCTCCTGACTTACTTCTTCTTCCCCTTCTCTCCCTCTTCCTCTCTTCCCCAGGCTAGGACTAAAGAAGTGGATTTATCTTCAGGACAATCTTTTGTAAGATTTCAGGGACCAATAGAAAGCCTTATCCCTGAGTCCTCTTTCCCCCATGATATTTCTGCTTATTTGTTATCATATGAAATTCTGTTATCAGGAGATCACCTTTCATTACATCATCTAAATGAGTTCCTTGTCTTAATAGTAGTAATAGCTGACACCCTAAAGTTTACAAAACGATTCATGTACATTATCTCATTTGATCCTCCAGACACCCTTGTGAAGAAGGGATTTTACAGGTGCTACTAAGACTGAACCTCAGAGACATTAAATGGCTTGCCCATGGTAATGCAGGAATAAATGTCAGAGGTGAGATCTGAACCCAGAAGTTTCCCAATTCAAAGTTCATAGCTCTGTCCCTTATAAAATATGCTTCCAGTCCATCTTCTACCATTTATGTTAAATGTTGCCATAAGATTGAGTTTTCTAAAGTAGAGTTCTAGAATTTCCTTCTTTCCAATTCCCCCTGCCCATTCCTACCCATTCCAATGTCATTTCCTTCATTAATCATAAAATGTTGAATCTGTAAGTTTCTTGGAAGATCGTCTGGTCCAAATAGCTCATTTTACAGGAAGAGATCACATCATATGACATTATAGTCAAGTCAAAAAGCATTTATTAAGTCCCTTATATGTGCAAAGCACTGTAGTAAGTGCTAAGGATAAAAATAAAAGGCAAAAACAGTCTCTGTTCTCAAGGAGCTCACAGTCAAATGGAAGTGAGTGGTATATCTTGGATTCAAATCCAAGTCTCCTTGACTTCAAGTTTAGCTGTCTTTTATTTCCTTTCTTCTTCTCTTTTATATAACCCATATAAGCTCTAGGAATTCTTATCCCAACTCCTACTTTCTCTGGTGAGTTGGGTCCATTAGAGATAGGCTAGCTATTATAGCTCTCCGGCTATCAGCTTAAGCCTCTACTTCAGTGTATTCTCTCCAGTATCAATCACCAGAGATTAGTGCTCTAGTCTCATTGAACTGATTAACATCAATTAGTTTTTTCAAAGAGATATTTACTCGAAAGGTCTATCAAGAGTAGAAGTATGAACCATTTCCCTAAACAAGGAGCACATTTTCTCCAATGTCACCTTGGTTCCTTGGGAGAATGGGCTCAAACTTAAAGTGTTTGCTACAAAGCATTCATTCTACCAAGTTCATCAAAAAATATGGCATACAAGATGGATGAAATTAGTCTTAGCTGCTAGATCCAATTCACTGCTGAGCTGGAACCCATAGATTTCCCAGGGCTAAGTTGGGGCAAACTCTGGCATGGAGTCCTATCCCTAGTCTTCTAGCTACTCTCCTGACCTTTCAGAGCTCATAAGGTCAAAGCCTAGTCCATTCCGTCTCCAGCACTTCTTCACCTAAGCCAGGAAAGGACAGATTCAATAGAAGCAGAAACAAAGCAAGGTCATGTGCTTATGATTTCATGTCAAATAATGTAGGGAGAGTAAACCACTGATGATGCTAGCTTTCTCCCCCATGCAGAAGCTTACAACAATCCTTTCTTGCTCACTCAGACATAGCCAGGCAATAAAGACAGAGAAAGAGTTCACTTTGGCCTATGTTGAATGCACACCATTCCCATTCAGAAGTCTATCAAAGGCCTTTCTCTTCATGTGGTTAGTGGACCAGAAAAAATTATAGAATGAACTGCACCTGCGTAGGTCCCTCCATTACTCATCATACACTTCCAGAAGTAGTCTCACTAAGCTTTTTGACATGGTTTGACAGCAAGCAGAATGCACTGTTCAAAGGGTGAGTCTCATTGCTAGATTCCATGCTACATTTAAAATATTCTATTGATGCTTTAAAAAAAGTGTCATATCCCAATCTTCCTCCTTCCCCAACTCCCATTGCCTGGAACCCTCTCTCCTTTAAGAGGTATAGTTAGGTAATGGTTATATGTGACTGTATAAACCTCATTCTGCACCTGTAATCTCTGTTGCTTCTCATAAGAGGATGGAAGAACATTTCATGGTCAGGTCACTGTTACCTGAAAGCCATGATCAAAAAAAAAGAGCCTGGACAGCATGGCCATTTCTCTACTTGAAAAACTCCAATAACTTCTATTACCTCTAGGATCAAATAGGAATTCTTCTTGGCTCTATCCTACTTTTTTATTCTCATTATAATCACCATTCTCGCAGAACTCTCTAGTTTGGCCTAACTGGCCTTTTTGCTGTTCCATATAAGTAACACTCAAGCTTCCATCTCTCTACCTTTGTCCTTGTCACTCTGAGGCCATCTCCAGTTGTCCTGATGAATATCTGGCTACTGGACCCAGAGGGCTCTGGAGAAGAACATGAGGCTGGTGACTCTGCACAGGTCTCCCCCACTCAAATCAAAGCCAATTGCAAGTTATGTCATCATCTCCCTGATGTCATGGTCTTCTTTAAGAACAAAGGACAAGTCACAAACTGTGAGTAATACAAGCTGCCTGAATGGAGACTCAGCTGGGCAGTTCCTGTTAGGCAATTCAGCTTGTCCTCTCCCTTCCCCTCCCCTCCCCTCCTCTCCCCTCTTCTCCTCTTCTTTCTTCTTCTTCTATGAGGGTGTTATGCCCATGGGAAGATAAATTTTGATGACCAAGAACTACCTAGTTAACTTGGGGTTTACTGGCTAGATTTCTTTCTCAAAGACCAAGCCTTAAATCTAATCTACTCTGGATGTCATGGATTGGGCAACAATAGATCCCTGCCCAAGCACCACTCAGTGGTTATGTTTTAGCTCAGAGTGAAAGTAAATAGTAACTATTTCTCTTTTGGCCAGAAATCCTGAGGGTCTACCCCTCTAAGCTTGATTCCTTTTTTATTAAAGGGACTATTCCTTGACTCATTTCTTAAAGAGACCTATTCATTGAATGGGCCTTGCTTCATTCAAAGTGAGAACTTGAAAAGACCTTAGCTTAAAAGGGTCAAGGTCTCCCATTGCATGGTGGGCACTGATGCATATCTGATGAATATCTGGCCACTGGACTCAGATGGCTCTGGAGGAGAAAGTGAAGCTGGTTGACTTTACATAGGCCTCCCTCACTCAAATCAAATTCAGTTGCAAATTGTGTCATCTCCCTGATCAACATAGCACAACCCATGACTAGAATGGTCTTCTTCCTCATGAATGCCTCATAGAATCACTTACTTCTTTTAAGACTCAGTTCATGCACTAACTTCTACAAGAATCTTTTCCTAATCCCCTCAACTGCCAGTCTTCCTTCCCTAAACAACCTGGTATTTGTATATAGGTTTATGAGCAGGTCTGAAATACCTTTATTGTCCTCCTGACACCCAATTCTCACCTGTCACTCAAAGAAATTGGAACATGTGCAGTGGCTACCCTGCAGTAAAACTGTCTCAGCAGATGGGCTAAGGGTAATCAACAGGGTTCAAACTTTTCTGGGAGTTAGGGGGATGTCTACCTCAAGCATGTTAAGACTTCCCCCAACAGAATGGGCAGATGAGAACAGTTTGTTCTCTTGCTGAAGCAGAGCTGTGGGAATGCTTAGAGTCTGGTAAGATGTCAAAGATGCCAAGGGCATCCTCTGCATTCTGGGCTGTCACTAGTCATCTTCAATTTTGTCTTGCCACTGGACTTCAATGACTCTGGAAGAGAGTGAGGCTGACAACTTTATACAACCCTGACTCACTTAAATCCAATTCATGTGCAAATTCAGTTATTACCATGATCCACTGTTTTATCCCAACATTGTGATGTCACTGATCCTTTTTAAAAATGAAAGATCAACAACATTTATGTATAAGGTTGTTTGATCCTTTCCCCCAGAGAACTGGGGGAGTTGGACAGTTATTGGATCAGCATAGGCAAGAGTCTATTCTTTAGCCATTATGAGGTTTCTTTGGCTTGGGGAAGAAAATGGGTTCTCCACCATATGGAGGAAGGAGCACTGTAGGAGGAGAGGTTGCTCAAGAGACTATAGCAGCCAAGAAGAAAACTGAAGAAACTGAAGAAAATACCTCCTTAAAAAGTAGAACTGATCAAATGGGAAAGGAGATACAAAAACTAACTGAAGAAAATAGTTTCTTAAAAATTTTAATTGGGCAAGTAGAAGCCAATAACTCTATGAGACATCAAAAATCAGTCAAGCAAAATCAAAAGAATAAAAAATAGGAGAAAATTTCTCATTGGAAAAAACTAACCTAGAAAATAAGTCCAGGAGAGATCGATCATGCAAGATGTTGGACTACCTGAAAGCCACGATCAAAAAAAGAGCCTGGACAGCATCTTTCAAGAAATTATCAAGGAAAACTGCCCTGACATCCTAGAATCAATGGGTAAAATAGTCATTGAAAGAATCCACCTCCTAAAAGAGATCCCAAAATGAAAATTCCAAGGGATTCTGTAGACAAATTCCAGAATTATCAGGTTAAGAGATTATGGTAGCAGGGAATCCTTACTACTACACAGAATGAATGGGTCAAGTGCAAATCTTTTTGCCTTGTGGTCATAGGCAGTGGGGAGTAGAAGTCCATGAAGGTATTTAAGACATAGCTGAGTAGGACTGGGATAGGATGTGAAGTGGCCAGTAATCTGGAGCAGAGATGATGGGTATGAGTGGAGTCTACAGTTCAAAATTTCCACCACCTCCTCCCCCCCATTAAGGTCAAAGTTGGCCTCCATCACTATGTTATTAAAGATTGTGGCTAAATGTTAAGCTTTGTGGACAATCCATGTGGACAAACCTGCCTCAGAGAACACCTTACTTCCTTTAAGACTCAGCTCATGCACTAACTTCTACAAGAATCCTTTCCTAATCCCTTCAATTGCCCGTCTTCCTTCCCTAATCAACCTTTTATTTGTATATAGGAGGATGAGCAGGTCTGAAACACCTTTGTCGTCCACCTGCCACCCAACTCTCACCTGTTGTTCCAAGAAATTGGAACATGTGCTTCAGATAGTGTTGAGGGGGCTGATTGGGAAAGACTCACAAAGGAGAGATTCAGAATTTCCACATCTGCCAGAGCAAGATCTCTAGATAGGGATTTGTAATCAAACAGCAGAAAGAAGTCATTTATTTTAACCTCTTTCCTGGACAAAGAATACATTCACTAGGTTTTTCTAGGCATTGTCATGATACAGTAATACTGCTGGAGTAATTGAGTGAGATAGGTGTGGCTATGCTTTGCTGTTACTAATTTGAAAAGAAACCAGCTCAAAAAGGGAGGTGGGAAAAGGGTAGCCAAGGAGAAAGTCATGCCCCAAGGGAGGAGTGAGTTCTGGGGTATATCGGCCCCTACAAAGCAGGATGGATGGGTGTAGTAAAGTGACTCACACCTCTGCTAAACTTGCCTATCAGCCTAACAAGCACTGTTTGGTATTTTTGCTTTTAGGTCTAAATTTCTACCTGTGAGCCTCCCCTATCCCACAACAGAGAGAGCCATTCCTTATAAAAGTATTTTTTTAAAGAAAGAGGAAAAAAGGAAAAATGGCAAAACCAATTCACATTAACAAAAAAAAAAAAAAACCAACCCAAGAACTTGGCAATATGTTCACAGTTTCACACCTCTGGACCCTTCCAACTTTGCCAAGGAGAGGACATTTACATTGCTTTCAATTCTTTGTTACTAAAATAAGAGCTACTATAAATGCTGGAGCCTTTAAAAAAAAAAAGTTAAAGACCTCATTGGAAAATACATCTAACAATGGAATTTCTGAGTTAAAAGATATGGACATTTTAGCTGCTTTATTTGCATAATTACAAATTGCTTTCCAGAATTATACTAATTCATAATTCCACTAACAATGTACTTGTGTTCCCGTGTTTCCACAATCCCACCAACATTGACTATTCCCATCTTTTTGTCATCTTTGCCAATTTCAGTATTATTACATATATATGTATGTATTGTCTATTCCAGGAGAATGTAAACCCCTTGAAAGAAACTTTTTTCACTTTTGGCTATGTACCCTACTGTCTGGTACAGTGCTTGGCATGCATAATACACATAATTAATGCTTGTGAACTGACTAACTGATTGATCTGGAATCAAGGTTGGTTACTGATCAGAGAACTGAAACCTTTCTCTCTCTCTCTCTCTCTCTCTCTATATATATATATATATATATATATATATATATTTATATTATTATGGTTGTTATGGAGAAATAATTGGAAACCAATTGGAAGGTTTTTGCTATAGGTGAGAGATCATAAAGGCCCCAACCTGGATGATGGTTGTGTCAATGGAGAAAAAAGGATATATAGGAGAGATGTTGTGAAGGAAGAATGGACAAAATTTGACCAATTTTATCGATCCATTAATAATTCATTATTGTGCCTATCTTCCAACAACCCTTCCAACATTTACCATTTTCATCTTTGCTGATCTCGTATGCATAAGGTGAAATCTCAGAGTTGTTATCATTTGTATTTCTCTTATTACTTGAGATCTGAAGCATCTTTTAAATGGATGTTGATAGTCTGCATTTCTTCTCTTGAAAATAGGCTGTTCATATCCTTTGACCATTTGTCTATTGGGGAATGCTTCTTGGTCTTACATACTTGTATCAATTCTCTATATATCTTGGACATCACATCTCTATCAGAGATATACACAGTACTATTTTCCATTACTTTTTACTGTGTCCTTTCATGATACCCTCATCTGGAAGTGAATCATCCTTCTACCAACTAATAGCATTTTATGTCTGTCATTACACTTCTACATTATACTTTTTAGTATTGCTTTATACATATATCTCTTATATTCTTTTCTGTCTGTGTGTTCATCCTTCATTTTCACAGAAGATCATGATATCAGAGAAATGATGGCATGACTTATACTTGACTTTGTTTTGAGTGAGGGAGGACTGTGCAAGGTTACCAGCATCGCCTTCCCCTCCTGAGCCATCTGGATCAGGTCACCAGATATTCATCAGGATGACTGGAGAAGACCCAGGATGTCATGGGAGACTTTGGTTTATTCAGGTACTCACTTAGAGTGAGGTAAGGCCATTCAGTGATTAAACCTCTCTAAGAAGTATTCAGGGAATGACCCCTTTAATGAATAAAAGAAAAAATAAGTAAATCAAGCTGGGAGAGAAAGAGAAACAGATACTCTTGATAATCACTCTGAATCCAGGAGGGTCCAGAAAACAGCCATTAAGTGGAGTTTGGGCAAGGACCTATTGGTTTTCAATCTATGGATTTCAGAGTGCACTGGGTTTAAGATTTTGGGAAAGACAGAAAAGAAGACAGACAGACAGAAAGAAAGAAGGAACGGAAGACAGAAAGAAAAGGAAAGAAAGAAAGAGGAAGAAGGAAAGAAAGGAAGAAGGAAGGAAAAAAAAGAAAGGAAGGAAATGAAAATAAGAAAGAAATATGACCTATAAACCCCTGATTAACTGGGGGGTCCTCTGGCCACCAGCCTGGCAAGGGGTTTCATTTTACTTTTTACATCTTTTGAAACACCTCATCCAAAAGTAGTTCTCTAACCAAGTTTACTAACTCACAGAGGGGTTGCAATCTGTGTCAGGGGAGTGAGTACTTAGACCAAAAAAATTTCAATATTAAAGACAGTATGTCCACTCTTGAACATTAGAGTGGGACTGGGAGTTTGAGAAAATAAGACAGATCTTCTGATATAGCAGAAACCCCATAAAAATCTACTTTGTGTCAACATCTTTCCCAGTTTTTTAAAATTGCTAGTGGGGAAACCTCAAATGCAAATAGAATTAAGGGTTGTATTCAAACAAAACTTTCAAGAAATTTGGGAGAGTCAGAACCCATTTAAAGATATCATTGTCAGCTGAATGATAACTAGGCATAACAGCAAGTTCATCTAAAAGCTAAAATAGTCTTTTTTACAATCAAACAAGTATTTACTAAGAGTCTACTATGTGGCAGGCATTGTGCTAGGTGCTAGGGATACAAATACAGTAGATGAAACAATCTCTACTCCAAGAGAACTTTCATTCTCTCTGGGGGAAACTCCATGTAGCAAGGGACTTACAAATGCCCTGACCACAAATACATATGTAAGAATATAAACTTGCAGAATAAATATAAAGTATTAAAATCAAAGGTAGTTTGAGGGGAAGAATAACTAATAGTGAGGAGGTGATGCTTAGATTCTAATAGGCAGAAGGGAGGAGGAAGTATGTTCCAGAGTTGGGGGGTGAAGCGCTTGGTAGAAAGACTCAAGAAAGGAAATAGTATTTTGTGTAACAGAGAAAAGGCCAGTTGGGTTGGATTGCAGTGTGGAGCAGGGGTAATGCCCAATAGTTTGGGGTCAGAGGGTGAGGAAATTTAAAAGCTAAACAGTGTTTATGTCTGATGTTAGAAGAAATAAGAACCCATTGGAACTGGTTGAGCAAGAGAGAGTCATGATTGGACTCGCATTTAAGGAAAATCATCTTGGCAGCTTCATGGAAGACTGAGTGAAATGGGAAGAGATTTTAGACAGGGAATAGGCTTAAAAAACCCCTGCAATAATCTAGGGAGAAATGATAGAGACCTGAACTTAGCTGGTAGCTATACAAGTAGAGAGTAGTTGGATGTGAAAGAGATTGTGGAGGTAGAAACATTAAGATTTGGTAATTAGATAGATAGGATGAGGGAGAGCCAAATGGGCATTTCTGAAGAGACAGAAACGGAGGGAGGGCCATGAAGGTACACTGGTCACCTTTTGAGGATTTTTGAATTAATATCTCAAGGGAACCCAGCCCTTTCCACTGTTCTTTAAAGGGTTACCCCAAAATTGGCTGTTCTAGGAGCTAGGGATAACAACTTTCCTTAATCCTCTTATACCTGCGGGTTTGGTTTACATATGTAGGTCAGATAAACTAAGTAGTGTGATTTAAAGGCAAGCTTCTACTGCCCAATCAAAACTTCTATTTCCTTAGTTCAATCAGACTTTTTTCTAGTGACACTTTGTCTATTGTGTGAATGACTGATAACCACCTTCACACCTTCCCCATAGGTTTAACGCAAATCGAACTCTAATTGAAAACTTCATGGGAAACAAAGTATAGGTTTTAATATAATTATAGACTGTTAGAGCTAGAGGAGACTATAAAGATGATCCTGCCTCTGACACTTAATGATCTCTATGACCCTGGGTAAGTTAGTCTCCTTGTACCTCAGTTTCCTCATCTGTAAAATGAAGGGACTGGACTAGATCACCTCTGAGGTCCTTTCTAGCTCTAGCTCTATTGGACTAGATCTCCTCTGAGGTCCTTTCTAGCTCTAGCTCTATCCCTTATGATCTAGTTTAATCCCTTCATATAAAAAAGTCTTAACAATAGTTACCACACCCAATAACTTGTCCCTATAACAAAGACAAATTATGAAGTAAAATCAGTTGGACCCAGGGCTGGAGTCCAACAGTGGATGCAATATTTTATATCTATAGACTCCCATATAGACTCTTAAGCCCTTTCATTTTACAGATGACGAGAGAAGTGACTTACCCAAATCACAATCTAATAAGAGAACTAGGATGTAGAATCATAATATTTCAGAATTGGCAATGACATTAGAAGTCATATAGTTCAATCTCTCCTGTCTAGAGCATCCTGATAACTGATCATCTGATTTCCTTTAGAAGATTTCCAGTAACTAAGAGCTTATTACCACTGCGAAAGCCCATTCCATTTTTGGACAGCTGTTAGGAAACTTTCTTATTATATATAATGAGCCAGAACCTAATTCTGTAACTTCCAGGGTGTTCCAAGTTAACCCAAAATACTCTGACTACACATTTAGTGCTCTTTCCTCTAGATCTTCAGAAAACCCAGAGATATGATTGGAAGGGCGAGGCTGAAGCATGATTAAGAGTTATGATTGGCAAGACCAGGGGATAGAAGGGGTGTGGTTAGGGCCCTTGAACTAAGGCACAGTTAGAGAAAAGTGGCTCTATGTAGTCAACAAAAATGTTGGACTTGGAATCAGGAAGACCTGGGTACCAATTCTGCCACAGACAGTTACTAACTGTGTGAATCTAAGCGGGTCACTTCACCTTTCCAAGACTTAAGATTCTTTCTCTGTAAAATGGAGATAATGACACCTACCTCATAAGGATTATTGTGAGGATGAAATGAGGTCATGTATGTAAAGTGCTTTACAAACTTTAAAGAACTCTACAAATGTGAACTTATTATTAGACTGGTTTATATGTCACTTCTGACTCTTAGTTTTACCACCAGAGGATGAGCAGCTTGGAGTCAATACTTGGAGTATTTGTTTAAGGTATTAGTCTGGAAAGCAGTGGGTGTTAGACAAAAGAGTTCAGTGTTGTTTTCTGAAAAGAGTCAGTGTTATATATAGGAGGTATGTTCAGACTTGGAGATTGTGCATGGGATGTTCAATGAGAGTAGTTTTGTAGACAGCAGCTCCTTGAAAGGAGTAGAGTGTTAGAAAGGGAAGGTATAGGTACTTGACAAATGTTTTATTGATTCACATAAAATTTGTTAAGCATCTACTATGTGCTAGGCACTGTGCTAAGAGATGGGGATCCAAAGAAAAGTAAAAAACAGTCCCTGCTCTAAAAGAACTCCTAAGTCAAATGGAGGAGACAACATTCAAAGAACTATGTGCAAACTAGATCTATACAGGATAAATTGGTGATAATTTCTGGAAAGACACTAGTATTTTTTTTTTATTTTAAAAGAACATTTATTTATTTTTAGTTTGCAACATCCAGTTCCATAAGCTTTTGAGTTACAAATTTTCTCCATCCACCCTCTCCCCCTACCCAAGATACTCTGTAATCTGATATAGACTCTACATATACATTCACATTAAAAATATTTTCACATTAGTCATGTTGCAAAGAAGAATTTTAACCAATGCAATGAACCACAAGAAAGAAGAAATAAAACAAAAAAGAGAAAGAGCAAATAGTATGCTTCAATCTGCATTGACTCCTAATTCTCGGGATGTGGTTAGCATTTTCCATCATAAGCCTTTTGAAGTTGTCTTGGAACCTTGCAATTCCGAGAAAAGCAAAGTCTATCAGTCAATCACTGCACAATGTGGCTACAATTGTGTATACAGTTCTTCTGGTTCTGCTCCCCTCACTCAGCCTCAGTTCATATAAGTCTTCCCAGGTTTTTCTGAAGTCTACCTGCTCAACATTTTTTATAGTACGATACTATTCCACTACATTCATATACCACAACTTATTTAGTCATTCCCCAGTTGATGGGCATCTCCTCAATTTCCATTTCTTGGTCCCCATGAAAAGAGTTGCTAAAATAGTTTTATACATGTGTTTTTATACATTTATACATTCTTTCCCATTTGTATGATCTCTTTTGACACTACTATTAAGAAGGACTAGGAAAGGCTTCTTGTAGAACATAGGATTTTGGCTGGGACTGGTAAAAAGTCAGGGAAATCAGGAGGCAGAGATGAGGAGGGAGGATCTTGTTTCATGCTTAGAGGTAGCCAGTAAAAATACACAGAATGCAGAGATAGAGCAAGGGAACAGTGGCAAGGAGGCCAATGTTTTCTGAGAGGAGTTGGGCATTGGAGAGGGGAGATGTGCTCTGGAGTCTTCATTACCAGTACAATGATAGGGGAAGAGCATGGGTACTGCTCCCAGAGAAGGGTCAAGTGCGGAGCTGGGAAAGAGTCTGCAAGGATGTTTCCTGGGAGGAGTGGTCTGTTAGGTAGTTGAGCTATCTCTCTGAGCCTCATATTAAAGCAGCCATAATTATTGTTGCAACACTCCCTCACAGTTTTGTTGAGAGAAAAGTACTTTGTAAACTGCAAAATACTGCACAAATGGGAACTTGTTATGATCTACTTTAATCTTAAACAATGAGGACATTGTCTTTATTGGCAAAAGTTAGCAAAATAGGCAATGTTCATCTTTTTCAGCATATAGCAGTCCTGAAAGCTCGACTCTGGGAGACTGAGAGAATAAACCATACTAATAATGATAGCCAGCATTTATGTAGCACTTTAAAGTTAGCAATGGACTTCACAAATGTCTCATCTGATCCTGATAACAGCCCTGGAGGTTTTTGTTATTTAGCCATTTTCAGTCATGTTTGTGGCATGTCACATTTTGTGACCCTATTTGAGGTTTTCTTCGCAGATACTGGAACAATTTGCCATTTCCTTCTCTTGCTCATTTCACAGAGGACAAAACTAAGGCAAACAGGGTTAAGTCACTTGCTCACCATCACAGTGTCCGAGGTCAAACTTGATCTTAGGTCTTTCTGACTCCTGGCCCGAGGTTCTCTAGCCACTCTGTTACCTATCCGATTGATCTCATTTTATAGATGAGGAAACTGAAGCAAGTGAACTTTAAGTAACTTTCCTAGGGTCACATAGCTAGTAAGTGCCCAAAGTGGAATATAAATTAGGTCTTCCACATCCTAGATTCAGTGCTCCATTATCTGCTGTACCACCTATTACTAAAGGAATTCATAACGAGGCCTGATTGACACACATGCATTTGCATCTTAAAAGGAGATAGGATTTGTCAAAAAAAAATCATGCTTCTTCCCCATTCCTATTCCTCAGTGCCTCATGCTTTCAAGTAGCCTCTTTCACCTTCCTGCCATCTTGCTCCTTCCCCAACCACAACTCCTATTCTCTTAGTATAATTACTCCATCTCATATATAATTTTTAGGTCACTGTATAGTTAAATAGTGGAAGACGTATGGGAGATATTCTCTAAACCAAGCATAGGTAGCCAAACAAGCACTTACTTGAGAGACTGAACACTGTGGAACCATGGGCATTCAAACTGAAGCACACGCATTTCTAGAGCTGATTCCTGGACTGACTCCTCCATTTTTTGCAATTATTTCCTGTTCCCAACTTCAGATTCTCCTTTTCATGGACCTGACTTTGATCCCTGCCTCTTATTTGGGCAGATCTTTAAGTATGATGAAAGCAAAGAAAGCAAAGTCTTAGCTCCATTGGCTAATACATTCAAAGCATGAGATGGTCTGTTCAGATTGGGAACCACATATCTTTGGCCTTAGAATCTTCTAATAGATTCTACCCTCCTTTTTCTCCTTCCCCCACCCTTTTCTTAGTCTTCCAGGTAGTAAAAATATGGACTCAACTTTGCAGTATGCAATATTTTGCATCCATGAATTCACCTACCTCAAAACCTTTTTCTTATTTTTCAAGTAGAACCAAAGGTTCAGCAAAAAACATTCCAATAGTAGAGAAGATCTCTTACATTTAGTCATATTATCTTGGCGGGGAGATTGGGGAATAGGGGGGTGGAGAGAAAAGAAGCCAACCATGGTTATCTCTCTCCTATTCCCTTCATAACAAGCAAGATATATGGACAAGGGGATAAGAATATTCTGCTGTGTCTGGCACAGATGATAAGATTGGTGGTAGAATGGTCATTCACTTCTTGGCTTCACAAGCAGGACCTCATGCTCCCTTTCTACTATGGTCAACAACTGTTTATTAAGCGCACACTATGTTTGAGGTACTGTACTAATTACAAGCTAGCAAAGTAAGCGAAAAGGCAAAAAAATGGTTTCTGCTCTTAAACATTTCACAGTGTGATGGGAAGACAACATATACAGACAAGAAATATACAGGATAACCAGAGAGGTCATTGTAGAGGGAAAGTACTAGCTAGCATTGAGGTCAGTTGAGAAACGGTTCTTACAGAAGGCAAGATTTTAGATGGAATTTAAGGAAAGCTAGAAAAGCAGGAGGTGGAGAAGAAGAGAGTATTCTAAGCACAAAGGCCATGACTAGTATGTTGGAAGAGGTCAGTACCTCTAACTTCTGCATAATCTTAGAGGAATAAGAGGATTTGATCCTAGGAGGGTCCTCAGGTTATCTCAGTTTACAGATGAAAAAACTGACCTGTGGTTTGAATGCTTTAATCCTTGTAAGTAAAAGAAAGACAACTGCCCTTGGGAGTCTGGTGGAGAGTTGGGGTGAAATGGAGTCATATCCTTGCCTCCCTGTCTAAGCAATATCATCTAGGGCAAATCACTTAACCTCTTTCTTCTGGGTTTAAATGCCTGGAGATAGCTAGGAGGAGTCCAGAAAAGCTTCCCGAGCTTGAGTCTGGAAGACCTGAGGTCAAATCTAGCCTCAGCCCCCTAGGAGTGGTGTGACCTTGGGCAAATCACTTGAACTTCATGTCTGTCTCAATTTCCTCATTTATAAGATAGGGATAATAGCAAACCCCCTCCTTGGATTGTCATGGGGGCAAAATGAGATTTGTATAGCCCTTAGCGAAACTTAAAATACTATATAAATGTTAGCTATTATTATATATCTAAAACTAATTTTGGGGGGAGAAGCCCTGTATTTGTGGGGAGAAAATACAATAAAACAAACTACTGACTTTCAAGTCTCAGCTAAAATACCATTTTTTACAAGACTCAGTTCCTCCAAAAGTTAGTGCCTTCTCTCTATTATGCCCCATGTATCGTTCATAGATCTTGACTGTACACAGTTTGCACACTGTGTCTCCCATTAGGACTTTGAGTTCCTTATTTCCAGCGCCTGCTATAGAGCCCAGCATACAGTAGATGATTAATAAACGCTTATTGACTGACGGGCTGTTTGTACAATTGATCGTTTATTGACTCCCCCATTAGACGGTGAATTCCTTGAGGGTAGCGTCTGTCTTTTCCTTTGTGTCTCTGGCGCTTGGCATACAGTCAGCGCCAAATAAATGTTTCCAAACTGCCCAAATGTCTGGAGCTGGAGTAACGGGTTGGCTTGGGAAACACAACCACAAAAGGTCCCCCCCACAGCTCGGAAGTCGCTGAGACGAGGACGCGGGTTCATCCCATGCAGGGACTCCAGCTCCCCGCACTTCGCTAATTTCCCACTCTCTCCTGGGCTCTCCTCCCGCGGGTTGTACCGCTCCGTGGTTCTGATTGGCCGGCGATGATTTCATTGTCAAGGAACATCCGGGTCTCTTCTCCCTTCCCCCCGCATAGGTTATCCTGTCCTCCGAGCTACCGACCCGTCCCGCGACCGCCCCACCCCGTACGACTAAGCAAAACAACCGCCTCTCCCTTGATCTCTTCTCCGTCCCGTCCGCCGCCTCCCGACTCGCCTCCCACGCCCCAGAGAGGCGTCTTTGTCCTCCAATGAGGAACGAGGACGACTTTCTCCACCAATCAGAATTCAACGCTTGCAATCCAGGGCGGAGTAGGGCCTCTAAGCCCAAACCTGGGTGGTCTGTGGGTTCCTTCTTGGAGCTTGCTTGTAGGCAGGGTTTAGAGGTCGGGAACAGCAGGGAAAACTCTTCCTAGGGACGCGCCGGAGGTAGAGGGGGACTCCGCGTTTGATTGATAGGGGAGTCCTGCCAATCGCGTTTGCGAGATCTCCCCGCCTTTTGCGCTCCCATTTAAAAAAAGCCGGTGTGACGGACTTGGAAATTGGCTCATTGATGGACAACTGGAGAAAGCCAATGACGTGAAGGTTCGAACCCATTTAGACCAATAGAAAAAGGGAATAGTTGGGGTCAGGCTGAGCGAGAAGGCCAAGCGTATGGGCGGCGTTTGATTGACAGCTCCCTTGACTTATGATCTAGTAGGCCACCGACACCAATGAAGGGAAGGTATTGCTGAGTCTGGTTAAGCCAGGAAACAAATCGCTTTAAGAGGTTGGGTCTCACTTAGTGGGCGGTGTTTGATGGACATCGATACTGTCCAATTGAGATAGGCCGCTGGTGCCCAATGGGAGATTTGGAACAGAGGCGAGGCCGTGGAGGCGGGGAAAACGAAATGCGGAGTTGCAAGAGGGAACCCAAGTGGACAAGAGATCAGTGACCGACAGGCCATCCAGCGAACCGGCTTCCATGACGGAGCGCGTGGCTCCTTAATGGGCGGGGGCCAGGGGCGGGGTCCACGGAGGGGCGGAGAGGAACGCAGACTTGGGGAGGAGGGGGTACCCAGAGCAGAAGGAGCGGAGTTGCTGCTGCTACTGCTGCTGCTCAATGGCGGAGAAGCCGCCCGGGTTCTGACCGACTCGTCCCCCGTTGGCAGTTGCGGGGGAGTTTCCTGCCGGCGCGGCTGGAGTCTCTGTTTCTCAGGGGTCGGTGGCTGGAAGATGCCCCAGAGAGACGAGGCCGCGACGGAGGAGGCGGCGGCGGCGGCGGCAGCAGCAGCGACGGCGCTGAGGTGGAGGGAAGGAGGCAGCGGCGGCGGCGGCGTGAAGGGCCCGACGGTGTAAACAGCCCTTGAGGCGGCGGCGGCGGCCGAGGCCGAGGCCGGGGCAGAGGAGGCAGCGGCGGCGGCGAGGGGCCGCACCTCCGTTGGGATCCCGGGCTTAAGTGCGGCGGGGGTGGGGGGGAACTGCGCGGGGCCGGAGCGAGACCCGAGGGACCTCTCCGTCCTCCCGCCCCAGGTAAGCGCCGCCCGTTGCTGCGGGCCGCTGGGAAAAAGGCTCCGACGGTGACGGTCGAGGGGCTCCTCTTCGGAGGCCCTTTCCGGCTGCTTAGTCCTCTTCCCTTCCCCCACCCCTCCGGGAGCCCGGGACGCCAGGCCCGACTCCCGCCTAGGCCTCTGCCCTGGCCCTTTCCTCGGTCTTGGCCCGGGGTTGGAAGCGATGGATGCGTTTCAGAGGTCAGCTCCTAGCGGCGGAGCAACAAATGTGGTGAAATAATCCGCTTCTAGCTTCTTCTCGCTCGTCAGCCGGGAAGCGGCTTTCTCTTTGCTTCTGGGGGGAGTGGGGGGGGTGGAGGGGGTCCGCACCCCTGCCCTTACCCTGGGCCTTAAGTCCTCCCTTCGCCTAGTGCCTGTTGGCGCTCCCCGGACCCCTCGGCGCTCCCTTCCCACTTTTCGGCAGACCTTCCTCTTGTCATTGCTTCTAGCCATTACTTTAAGCCATATCCTTTATTTTCTTTCAATGGCTGCTTTTATGTTTTCGCCTTCATCCTGCTTTCCTCCTTATCTCTGGTTCTTTTAACTCTAGCTGTCTTTTGTGTCGCCATTCTTTGAAAAGCGTGAAGACTGGAAGTGGAATCTCGTGTCCCCAGGACTGGTTTTAGACCCAGTGTGGCTGTGGCTTCATCGCCCCACAAATACTGTCAGAGGCCCACTGAGTGTGGGCTCACCGCCTTATTTGTAGTTTTCTTTTATTAGTTTCATTCTTCCAGTACTTGCTAAGAGTTAAAGGAGAAGCTGTAGACACTTGCTATGTAAATGAAGGGTTGGATGAGGATTAAACATAGAGTTGATTCTTGAGTCATGAAGTCACTCCTTTACTTGTACTTTATAAGAAGTCTGATCTTTGCTCGGGTGTCAGTACCTACTTTTGAAGCATCACCAAATTCTCATATTTATTTAGAGCTTGACTGCCATAAAATCAGCAGCCTCAGGAAAACTTTTTTTAAAGGAAGAAAAATGTGCAAACAAGTTAAAAATTGTTTTAGAATAGACCTCTTTAAAATAGCCCCCCACATGCTTAATATATCAAAATAAAGTTGGCAGACCATCTTCCTTAAAGAGTTGTTTAGGAATTGGGATATGCATCTACTTTGTATCTTGTTAAAATATTAACATCTGTGGTAGGAGAATTATTGAGGTTTATTGCTGGGATTAACAAGACTCTTGAATTTGCTACATGGCTTGAGTGTCGATTTGTACAAGGATGAACAAATCACCATATATCCTAGAAGATAAAGAAACGTGACCAAAACTAAATTTTAATAGATGTTGGTATTTCATTTATTTTTATGTTATGCAATAGCCAAGTTCCTATAGTTGGCCCACTTTTAAATAGAGCATTCCTAAATAAACAAAGAGGCAAGTTATTCTAGTTTTTTATATTTGCCTCTTTGAGTAATACAGGCTTCCTTCTTTATTGTAACAAGGACAGTAAAGTATTCAAATACAATTCTTCTAAAAAGGTGTTCCACAGACCTAGTGAATTGACTTTAGCATTTGTCTTTTGAAATTTGTCTTAAAATGTTTGTATTTTTTATTGACTAAATGTGGGAAACTCCTATCAATTCTGGTTGGGATCTAGTCTGCAGTTTATAGTTTTGGAGAGTTGCCTAGGGCACTGAGAGATTGTGACTTGGCCAAGGTGGCAGCCAGTGTCACAGGCCAGACTTGAACTCAGATCTTCCTAACTCTGGTTAGTCCTTTATACTGTACCGCCCAAGTGTGGAAGTGTGTTTTTGTGTGTGCTTAGAGAGAGCTATCTATAGATATATCTATATTTATCTCTCCACATTATTTATTTAGGATCCAGACTAGATTTTCAGTTATTTATGGCTTTTTCTTGTAGGAATTTTTCAGTTTTTTGTTTTGTTTTTACCCCTTGGTCTAGTGACCCAGAGATGTTAAATGATTTGCTTGAGGTCACACCTCTAGTAGGTATAATATAGATGGAAATTTGAATCCAGGTCTTCTAACTCCAGATCCCTTGATCTTCCCCTTCTTCCCTTCTCTCAGTGTCTCTGCTGTCTTTTTCCCTTTTCTGTAGGCTTATTTTTCTATATCTTTATCCCTATCACCGTCACTGCAACAGCCATTAGTATTGCATTCTCAGTATGGTGTAATTTCATTTTTTTTCATGCACGTTAGTTAAAATTTCCTCAGTTCTTTGTGTGTGCTCCTAATTGTTTCTGTGGTGAATTCACTTATCCTTTGGTTAAAAATGATGACCAAATCATTCATTTTTTTTTCCTTTGTTGGATAATTATAATATTCATAAGTAAACCTTATACCATTTCGAGTTGTAATAGAATAAAACTCAGTAATTAACATATCATTTCCAATCCCTTGAGACTGATTTGAAGGGATGGTGCAAGTAGTCTATTTGAAATGATCAAGACTTCAGGAAGAGCAGGTTTTTAGCTTTAGTAGGTCAGAAACAACTATTCTTGTTTAAAGCTAACAGTTACAAGACATTTAACATCTTGAAAATGAGGTCTGTTGATTTTAATGCATGCAATACCTGGAAGCCTGAGACTTGCCATATTCCTCAGTGCTGCTAAGCTTTTAGTTAGAACATGGTTGGATAATTGAATGAGCATAGTTTATGAAAAATGATAGCATCCCTAACATGTTTTAAGTTAACATTTTGAATGGCATTGTTAAATATAAGCGTGTCTTTAGCAAAATACTTTTGTGAGTGATAACTACTTTTAGCCTTTTCTCATATGAAGGCATTTATCTGTACTTAATATATGGTTGCAGATATGGAATTACAAAAATTTTACTTGTCCATAAGATAGAAACCATGTTTTATTATCCTTTGTAACGGACAGTACTCAATGTTAAATTTGTTAGTTATCTGTCATAAATGTTGACCAAAGAATGAAGTTACTGGCTTTAATATATGTTGGTAAAAGCTTGAAATAAAGAATTGAAGGTTTGTGTTTTGTCTGTGAAAATAGCTTGAACAATTGGCAATACTAAATAAAACACACAGAGGAAACTTGATATTGTTGAACCCCAAATTTTCGTATCATGATAATGTTAAAGAAATTTGAGATGCTTATTACAAATTTGTATAGCCCACTTTTTCCCCCAACATTTAAAAATAATAGCATCACAAACTTGATGACTAAGGATCTCTTGAGAGTGTAGATTGTCACTTTTTTTCATTTATTTGCATACTTGATGTATTTGTTTTAGAAATTTGTTTTAGAATCTGAAATCATCCTGGCCACTGTTGTGGTCAGTACTTACAGTTTTATAGCAAAATGTACCTTTTTAACATCAAATGAGTTGGCAATTGAAAGAAGTGGTCAGATTTTATATAGAGATTAATGGCTGTATTGACTAGATTGAATAAGCCAACGTAGATAGATAGAATTAAAGACCCTGTAGAGCCAGATAGATAGCCCCTGGAGCTGTTTTTCCATTATCACCACCATTGTTCAGAGTATGAAGGCCGGGTAGGGTTTGGGGAAGTTTAGCAGCAGAATTTAATGTTTGCTTTCACGTGATACTCCTGGAACCTTATGAAACGTTGGCCAGTGCTTCTCATTGTCCTGTCAGCTGCTTCCTGGTCTGTTCTTGCTGGGAGTGACTTCATTTCTTTGTGCCTCACTTTCTTCATCTTGGAAACTCATGGCTGGCTTGGAGAATGTTGAAGGTCACTTCAGTTCTAATGTTTTTTGTCCTGAAGTAATCCAGAACATTTTGGGATAGTTAGGGGTGTCTGGAGGAAGAGAAAGGTGCAGTAATTTTACTGACCTTTTATAATGACTATTTAGTTTATCTTTCCTCAAGATGGTGCTTATGTCATTAAATTTTTTTAAAAAATGACGTTTTATGCTTGTAGGTATTCTTCTAAAAGGCACGTTAGGTTATCTGTGGCATCTGATCTGCAGTCTAAGGCCTTTTACTAAGTTTTCTAACTTCATTTTAAATTACAAATACTACTGTATTTAGTAGAGTAGGAAAAGCATCCTTCTCTTCTTTCCTCTCAAAACTTTTGGTAAGCATGTGAGAATGGTTCTGATTTGATCTTGTAGCTGATCCAGCGCTGTGATAAAAAAGCTTTTTGATAGTTTTAAGAACTTTTTTTAACCATTAAACCTAATTATATCAGTAATTCTGTTTAGCACCTCTATATGTTCAGACTATTGAAAAATAATGGTAGATTTTGGTATTACCATTACTGTGATAACTTTGGAGGAGTGTTTGGCTTTTTAAAAGTGATTTATTCATTTTCAAACTTTTTAAGAACATCTATTAAAATGTGTACTTTAGTGCATTTTAGCTTTTGTGTTCCATCTTGTTTGTGTTTTTCATAAATCCTCCGCAGAACAACCCTCATAAACACTGAAAACTTTTCCTGTGGACATCAGTGCACCTTTTTGCTATATGTGATGTATGATTAGTCCTGCTACTTTTCTCTTTATACTTGCTTGATGTTGGTGGTGATACCTTTTGTGCTGTTTCTTGAGTATAAGTTATCATTGGTCATATTCTGTAGAGATAAACTCACCATGTGAGCAGTGGAAAGATTCTGGAGTCAGAGGCCTTGGTTTCAAGTTTTACCTCTGCTAGTTATACCTATGTGACCGTAGCCATGTCATTTCACTTTCCTGGGCCTTAATTTCCTCATCTATAAAAAAGGGACTTGGCCTGGATGACCTCTTAGGTTTCTTCCATCTCTAAGTTTATGATCTCTCTATGACCGAGTATCACCCAAGTGCTCATTTATGTTGTCTCCAGTTTGGGTCTTTTGAGATCAAGGTGCTTGTTGATTCAAGGAAAATATTAGTGTTAAGAGACAGCCACTGTGCAACAAGCAGTAGTTTGAGATAAATGAAAACAGTGTTTGGGCTGTTATTAAATTTCTGAGACTAGTTCCCTTCAAGTCAACAGGCATTTATTAAGTCCCTACTATGCTAGACCCTATAAAATAAGTGGTGGAAATACAAAGAAAGGCAGAAACAAAACAATGCAAAAAACTCTCAGGGAACTCACTGTCTAATGGGGGTAGGGGGTGGGGGAGAGCAGATGGACAACATGCAAGCAACTCTGTACAATATACAGTATTTTAAATGGGAAATAATCAAGAGAGAAGGTACTGACTACCATTATTGTATTCCTTCTTGACCTAGATTATTTGTCCATCTTAAGCACATGAGATACTATTAATATTGATGGATAGCTCATGCTAAGAGAAAGCACAAAAATGTTCTCAGAAAAACTTTCTTTGACTTTTTAATGTATCCGCTACTAACTTGTACTGGTAATATCCAAAGTATCTTAACTCCTTGTCTTTGAACACTTTTTATAGTTTTTGTAGCAAAAATATTAATCAGTTTTTGAAGTAATAACCTCATAAATTAAAGAGTATAAATGAGAGTACTTTTGATAGATTTTACAAGTCATATGTTGAACTAATGTCTAATGTCTAAATGTACAAGTTATTAACTTAAAGCTTACATTAATATCAGATTAGGTTTTATTATTGAAATATTGAATAGATATTGAAAATTGGTTCAATTTTTTTTTTGTAGAGAAAGTTAAAATATTCACTTAAGATTAAGTAGTTTTTATGGAGTTTTTAGAAACTGACTTTAGAAATGATCTAGCAAAACCCTCTCTCATTTTGGCTCTTATGTGTTAGGTTAGAAATCTTTCATTTGCAATTGGGAAACTATTATTTACTTTATGGAGGGATGGGAGAAGATAATTTTTTTTAAATTTAGTATTTAACTTTTTAAACATGAAGCTTGTGCTTTGAGGGAAAAGTTTGATTAAAAAATGGTTGGTAGATGACTTTTGTGAAGGTTCCGAAGTGGAACTTAAGTGTCTTCTGCAAGGCTTTAAGTATTGATGGGTCATCTGTGTGTGCCTGGGTTATATGTGTGTTTTTACTTCAGAACCAATAGCCTTTATTCTTCATAAAATTATAGATTTTCAGAGTTGGAAGGAAGTTCAGTGGCCATCTAGTCCAACCTATACCAGAGAAACTATGCACTATAAGACATACCCCAAAGTGGTTACATATACCTTAGTATTTAGGAGTATGTAGGGGTCTGGACTGGGTTAGGAAATTAAATGCAAAAGGAAGTGTTGAGAAGTCCTAACTGTTAATTAATAACTACGTTGCCATCTATCCTCTTTTTCCTCATTTTAGATAATCTTTTTGACCTAGTTGTTGATTTGATTAAAACACAAGGCACTAAGGATTAAAAGAAGTGGAGGGAAAAGATTGCCTAAATTGGAATTAGCTAAGTAAAGCTTGTAAGCATTGAAAGAGGAAAGGGAAGGAACAGTACAAATGCAATATACCTGGAAGTAGGGGAGGGGGTGCGGGGGTAAGTAGAAGTATTGGAAAAAGAGGTCTTTGGTCAAGAGGCTTATTTAGTACCAACCGCTAGAAACCACTTGTTCTGTGAAGTTTGAGGACCTGGAAGGCCACATGTGACCACTGGGTGATACTTGGAGCCTAGTATGGCTTGATTGATTTATGTATGGCCCAGGTTCAGTGGGAATGTTTGTAGGAACATGTTTTATGATGATAATATTCCTTATGTTTTCTTATGTGAGTATGACTGAAAACATTCTGTAAGTAATATATATAAATAATGACCTTTGGTTTCTTGTGGTAGCTGCCACTCTTACACTGCATCAGATTCTTTTGTTGTTTGAAATACTTTCTCACAATGGCTGTGATAGAATCATCCTATCTCTGCTTTGTTACATTAAGATTACTTTGTGTCACATGTTTCTTTCTAATGTCTTCTTTTGACTTAAAATTTCTTCTTGAAGTAATACCAATACAGTAGTTAGTTAGGTATCTGGCTCTCTCTTACCTGTCTTCTTTAAACTTTCAGCTTGACAAATCAACTGATGAGTTTTGCCACAAATATTGCAATTAAGTTGTCCATGAGATCTTTAGTTGTGATGATTTAGAGTCAGCTAGGTGGTGCAGTGTCTAGCACAGTGAGACCTGAATTTAAATTTGGCCTTAGACATGACTCTAGAGAAGTCATTTGACTGTTGTCTGCTTCAGTTTTCTCATCTGTAAAATGGTGATAATAGTAGTGCCTATCTCCAAGGTTTTTTGTGAAGTTAAAATGAGATAATATTTGTAAAGCATTTTGCAGATCTTTAAAATGCTGTGTAAATTCCAGGCAGCTAATGTTATATATTTTATTGCTGAATGCCATTTGTGGTTGTACTAGGAGTAGCCAGGGCCATTTGCCATTTTGTCTTCACTTGGGAGTCACTGATCTAGAAGATGAGAGGATTATATATTTATATGGTAAATTTGATCAAATTGGTGATTAGGTCATGTTTCTTACATATCAAGGCAGCCTAGTTTGGACCATTAAAGTAATTTTATTAGAATAATGACACACAATAGCTATATTAGTGAAATAGGAGGCATGACTTATTAAAAATGAGCAATATTTTTTCCCTCAGAATATTTTGTTATTTTATTTGTGCTTCATGGAAAAGGGAAGAATCCTTAAGCTTATTGTATTGACTTTCATTGTGCATTTTAACATTATTTATCTAACATTTGTCTACATGTCTTAGAGCCTAAATTTTAGATACCTTTCCCCATTTCTATTTGATTTTTACAAATCTTATAATTTTAAACTGTATTAGTTTTGAGTCTTGATTTTTGTTTCTGTAAAACTGGAGAGTAAAACTATAAAAGTTATTAAAAGATTTAAGCCTTTTTAAATGTACAGTATGATAGTAGAATCATACTGTTATGATGTTTGGGTTAGTATATTAAGATTTATTTGCTGCCGTATGAAATTTTGTACTTTAGTCTAAAATATTGATGTGACTGAATGTAGTAATTTTTGCAAGTGGAATAATTGGTTCACATAAACTTCTGTGGGGCTTGAAAGATGTTTTTAGAGTTGGTTTAGGGAAATAATTAGGGAAAAAGTAGAATTATTAAGGTAGTCTTACAGCTAATTTTGATAGATATGTTATTTCTTTAATTTGTGAATTGAATCCTTTTCTCAGCTAGTAGACCTGAATCAGTTAAAGTTATGGGTCTCACGATCTTGGGCCTGCTGCTGCTGCTCTTCCTTATTTTTGTCTCCATATCTGTTTAACCAGTTTTAGTTAAGCTAAGGGGGACTATGTAGGTGGATGGCAGCTTTGTTTCTTTTGATTGTTGCTTTTATTTTCAAGGCTCTGTTAAAGAGGAAGGAATGAAAAACCACAGGTTTCAGCCACTACTAATGGAGAAAAGTGGAAGTAGGTAGTTTGGAGTTTTGAAAGGAAAGAAAAGAATATTAAAATTGCAAGACAATGTGAAATGGATTTTGTAAACAAATCCAGATGGGAAGATTGGGAGAGATGGTTAAAAAAAGTTTAGGGGCTATTCAGTGGTTTCCCACCATAATTGTGAACTTTTCCAACTTGGTAGGCTGTAGAAATGTTTTGGGTACCCAAACAGTGGTAAATGTAATGACATAGTAAAAGAGAATTTGTTTCTAGGCTTGGACACAAGAATTAAGCCTTTCACAGGTGTACGATGTGAAATGCTGCTTGGTTGCTACATATACCTTTATAGTTTTGTTAGAACAATTATAAAGTCCTACAGATGGATGAAAAGATTTTCTTCGGTACTTGTATATTTTACAAGTCATATGTTGAGCTAATGTGTTTGTTTGTTTTTTTTATTAAATTTTACAACAAAAAGAAACATAGAATCAACATTAATTGCATTCATCAAGGAACACATAACCTCTTTACACTATATGTTCAGATATATGTAAAACAGGCATTTGAAATTTGCTTTGACAAAAAATTTTTAATAGGAATAAGACATCTGCCCAACAGAATTGAATAGGTAGTCCTTGCACTTATGGTAATTTATGTTCTTACAAAAGACTTTTTATGTTTTGTAATTCAGTTCTACAAGTGCTTATTGAGTACCTACTATGTGCCAATGTGTAGTGCATATCAAAACAAAAATGAAAAAAATCCTTTGCTAAAGAAAATGTATGGGGAGCGGGGTTTGGGTATAGTGCATTATGCTGTGAGGCTGCGTGGATCAAAAAAGGCCTCTTGGTGAAGGAGGTGGCACCTAATGGTGCTTTGACAAAAACTAGGGATTCTACCAGGTGGAGGATAGAGAGGAGGGAGAGTATTTCAGACCTGAGAGATGGAATGCTCTGTACAAGGAATAGCAAGCAGGCTAATTTGATTGGAGAAGAATTAATGTGAAGGGTAATATTAAATAAGATCGAATACATTGGGGATAGATTGTAAAGGACTTTAAAAACCAGTCTCAGAATTTTGTATTTTTATCCTAGAGGCTAAAGAAGCAAACCCTAAAGGTTTGTTGTTTTTTTTAAAAGAAAGGATAGTGTTGGGTCCAAATGTATGTTTTCAGGATACGAATTTTGAGAGACTGGAGGCGGTAAGATTAATGATGGTGCTATTGCAGTGGTCCGGGTGAGGTGATGCAGACCTTTTGGAGAGGGGTGGAAGAGATGTTGATTCTCTTTCTACAATAGGACTTGGCAACTGATTGGAGCTAAAAGCCAAGGGAAAGGGAAGAGTTGAGAATGATTAAGAAATTGTATCTTTTAAGGACAGTTGCCCTCAGCAGAAAAAGGCTAGTTTGGGAGAGAATAATAGAGGAATATGAGTTGAGTTTGAGATGCCTTTAGGCTATCTGGATGCTGATGTGCCTTAGACCATTGGTAATTCAACACTGGGGTTAGGATTGATTATGTCGATTTGAGAGCAATTCAGTCTGTGGATCCATCCCTCTTGGGCCTACTTTACCAAGGGAGAATATAGAGAGACAAAAGGGACTAGAACCAAGGACTCGTTGATTTAGGGAGACCTCCTAATCATAATGAGCTGGAGGAGAATGTTGATCCATCAAAGAAGACTGAGAAAAAATGGTCAGACAGATACAGTGAGATGTAGGAGAAGACATTGTCATGGAAGCTAGGGGAGGAGAGAATGTCCAGGTGAAGGAAATGATTTACAGTATCAAAAGCTACTTAGGTCAGCTAGAATGAAATTGAGAGAAAAGTCCATTGGATTTGCATTTGAGTAATTATTGGTAACTGTGGAGAGAACAGTTTTTGTTGGAGTGATAGGTGCTAAAGTCAGATTGCAAGGGATTGAGAAATGATTAAGAGGTGAGAAAATGGAGACAATAAGCATAGACAGCCCTTTCTAGAAGCCAGACTGACAGAGAGAAAAGAGAGTTTGAGAATATGACCTGTCTTAGGCAGCAAGGTGGGCCCAGAGTTAGGAAGACTGGAGTTCAAATGTGGCCTCAGGCACTAATTAGCTGTGTGACCTTGAGCAAGTCCTATGCTTGCCTCAGTTTCCTCATCTGTAAAACAGAGATAATAATGGTACCTGTGTCTCAGGGTTTTACTTTCTTGTGCTGCTCTCATGAGCAGTAGCAACATTTCCCCTACATGAATTTCTGCTCACAAAATACCATCTCAGGCAGAGGATAGGACCAGGTTACTTGTGATGAATCTTCTGCCCTCTGCTATCATACTGTATTTAGAAAGCCAACAAAATAAAAACCCGTCAACTGCTTTAAATGCTAGTCAAACTCAGAGAATTAAATATTACTGTCTCAATCTCAAGTCTCCCATATTGCCTCATGAAAATGTTGTAATCACTACCAGCACACTATCTTGTGCTTTTATCAGTCACTTAAAATAATTGTTTTAGTTATCCTTTATATCTGTTTAATGATTCTTTTTATATGCATTTCAGAAGTTTATATATATATATATACTCACACATCCACAAATATATATGTATATATATGTGTATGTATACACAGACACACACTCCAAGCAGATGTTGCCATTGACAGTAATTGCCTTGTTCAGAACATTTTTTGGAGCCCTTTCAGAATCTACTTGAGATCAGGTTTGTTTTTTTTTAATTGGGCATAGAAGAAAAGCTTTGTTATTTATTCATATGACATTATCCTGTGGTTGGTTCCTTTTTTCTCTTACTCTTGAATTTATTCCTCTGTTTTCTGCACCTTCCCTCTACAAGGAATTCCCAGAGGGAGATTTTATTGGTGTTTGGTTCCAAGAGATCCTGGGAAGAGGAGCTGAGGGTACCATGTGACCAGATTGAGAGTCCAGGAAAGCTTTATGTAGAGAGCAAATCTGGAAGGAGAGGCCATAAATTCATTTGTTTTAAATATTTATTGTAATGTTTACTATCTATAGTAAATTTGTTTCTAATTAAAGAGTCAGGGTCCTCCACTGAAAGAGAAGAATTAGAGGAAGGTGTGGGAAGCTTGAAGAAGAAAGAAAAATTTTGAAATAGCTTCTGTGGAGTGAGATAGGGAGTCAGGAGGAAGAAAGGACTGCCTTGCTTGCAGTGAAAGTCCAGTCAAAAGGCCCAGCCAGTGTTGGATAATATGAATTCCAGTCAGTACAGTTAGGAGACTTCCTCCAGAGTTCAGTGGAGGGAGCTGATGTTGAGAATGATCCAGGCCAGAAGGTTGGCAAGAAATGAGCAATGATAAGGGATTGGAAAACACAGAACAGTGTAGTGTTTAAATGGCTGGTAACTGTTGGGTTAATGATCATGTGAGAGGAAAGTGAAGTACTAGCAGAGGTGATGGATTGGGAAAAACTCAGGGATGGGAGGAATTGAGTGTGGATGATGGGGAAGAACAGGTTTATAGCGAGAGATGAAGTAAAAGGAGACAGCGTATGACTGTCCTTGTGTGTGAACTGAGGGGGACTGAAGGATGAGTAAGGATGGGAATAGTGCTGTAGAATGTTTGAGGAAGAAGCTCAGTGGACCTTAAAGTCTCCCAATACAAGGACAGGCATTCAGAAGGAAAGGAATACGATGAACCAGCCATGTACTGACTCACTTCAGAGAGCAGAGAGAATGATTGGGGGAGGCAGGGGGAGTGGTTGTATACCATAGTGACTATAATTTTGATTGAGTGGCAAATTATGATTGAATGAACTTCAAAAGAGGAAAGATTTCTGAATAATAAAAGTAAGACCTAGAAATGACACTGATATTCAAGGAACGTTCTTGTTGCCTTAACTCTCTGTTCCCACCTCCACCCTCTCTTTTCTATCATATTCATTTTCTCTTACCTCACCTCTCAGGTTTAGCATTCCATTTTTTCTTCATATTCTTTTCCCTCCCTCTCCCTCCCTCTCTTTCACTTGGAACAACACCTTGTTATGTGAATGTGAAGGAATACTTCTCCTGAATCTCTTCTAGAGTCTTGACTGGAGGCTCATTATGTTCTTCTAGAAGACCAACCTAGGTAGTAGTTACTTGGTCATAACAGAAATAATAACTTTGCATATTAGGCAGGGAAATTTAGTGTACATTTGTTGCTTCTTCATAGTGTTATTCTTTGATAGAAATAGTAAAGTTAATATGTACAGCTGATATGAGTGGGCATTTAGAATTCTTAGGTGATAAAGTCCAAGCCAAATTTTTATGTCCAGTGGCCATTTTAGGGAGATTTGGGGAATCGTCAGCCAGAAGTAGTAAAAGCCCAAGGATTAGAGCTCTTTCCGAAGGAGAAAATCTACAGATACAAACTGACCTTGTGTGGAGGCCCTCAGAAGAAGAGAAAGAACCACAGTGAAAGAGGCTAAAATTTGATATAAGGTAGGACAAGAGTCCTAAAAACCAACACACAGTAAAAAAAAGAGGAGAGGAGTGTAGTCAGTGGTGGAAGAACGGTGTCATTGGTGGCAAAATGGTGCAGTGTACTATTTTGAGTAATCATTTTACTCTGATCATTATGTTATCTGATGTCTGTGTGGACTTTGAAATACGTATATGCTCACTCATTATCAGGAAGATCTAAGCTTTTCCTTTTCTGAGTAATGATAATGTTTTCACTTCCCTTGTAACCAGTTTTGTACATTTGAGACTGGTTACCATTGCAGATGCATTCTGTGACCAGGAACTATTTGGCTTCTGTGGGAATTGAAACTAGAACTTTACTGCATTGTGTTACAATTTTGCAGAGATAACACAGAAGAGAGATGTGATTGTTTTATGGAATTTTTGCTGTCTAGTTATTTTCTTAATTTGTTTTTTGGTGCTACCTGGCAGCATCTTAGGGTGTTTGGCTATAAAAAACAATAGAAAGCTACTGGAAGTCAGAACTCTTTAGTGCTGGCTCTTTCTTACACTCAGTGGTAAAATAATAGCTTTTGGGATTGAATGGAGTAGTTATTCTTGGTTTTTTTTTTTCCCTTGTCATGGTTAAATGGCAGTCTCTCTCAATCACTTCTATAAGATTTTGAGTTCCATATTTTCTCCCCCTTCCTTCCCTTCACTCACCCAAAAATGCATGTAATCTGATACAGGCTCTACAAGTACATTCATATTAAATATATTTTCAGATTAGTCATGTTGTAAAGAAGAATTAGAACCAATGGGAGAAACCATGAGAAAGAAGAAACAAAAAGAAGAGAGAGAGAGAGCAAATAGTATGTTTTGATCAGCATTTAGACTCCATAGTTCTTTTTCTGCTTGTGGATAGCATTTTCATTACTAAGCCAAGATAAGTCTGTCAGAGTTAGTTATCACACAATGTTCCTGTTACTCTGTAAAGTGTTCTTTTCTGTTCATTTCACTCAGCATCAGTTCATTAAGTCTTTTCAGATTTTTCTGAAGTCCACCTGCTCATCATTTCTTATAGAACAATAGTATTCCATTACACTGATATGCCATAATTTGTTCAACCATTTCCCACTTGATAGGCATGCTCCCTCAATGTACAATTCTTGGCTCCCACAAAAAGAGCTGTTATAAATATTTTTGTACATGTGTATTTTGTACCTTTTCCCATTTTTATGTTCTTTTTAGGACACATAGAAGTGGTATTGCTGGGTCAAAGGGTATATGCACAGTAAACATACATTTCTTAAACAATATGTGCAAAGCAGTAGAACAGGGGCACAGTAGTACCAGGCCTAGTCAGGGGGACCTGAATTCAAATCTTGTTTCAGAAATATACTAGTTATGTGACCCTAGACAAGTCACTTAACCCTGTTTGCCCATTTCCTCATCTGTAAAATGAACTGGAGAAGGAAATGGCAAACTGCTACAGTATCTTTGCCAAGAAAACCCCAAATGGGGTCATGAAGAGTTGGACATGACTGATTGACTTAACAAAAATAAAGATCACTGAGCTCATCTGTAGGCCTTGGTTTCTTGTTGTATGTTTGAATAGTTTGTGAAACATGGTCTGGGGGTGACTAGATATAGTGATGTAGGTGAGTTTTTTATTCGTCAGGATTTGCTTAGTCCCAGGGCAAAATGCCAGATACACTTCCTCAGAATGGTAGAGGTCTCTGTCTGGTGGATGTTTCTAAAGGGAGAAATGGAGGGTGCGGAGCTATAAAGGAATAACAGAGATGCTGCATAGGTCCTGGTTTCCTGAGAGATTACTGATTGTAAAGCCTGATCCTGGATCCAGTTGATGTGGTGTGGTGACTGGGTGAATTGAGTAAGTGATTTGAAAAGCTTCAAAAGATAACCTGTACTTTAGTTAGATCTTATAGGAAGGCATTTCAATAAGCAAATATTGGAGGAGGGGTTGAGGAATATATCCATTTCTATCTTAATATCTGGAGAGACTGACTTGAGTTTGGAGTATTCAATTTGTCTAAGAACACTGAGTAGATGAATGGTTAAGGATGGGATAGGTGTGGAAGTATGTTTGGAACCATATTGTAGAGGATCTTGAAGGCCAAGATTTTATTTTATTTACCCAGTTGGTAAAGAACAGAGGTTTAACTGTGTTTCTAAATGTATGTAGATTATCATACATACAATAAATTTGTAGTTAACTGGATTTTTAAGATAATAGGGTAATTTTCTTAACTAATTTTTTTCTAATTCTGTAAGGTTTACATATTTTGTTTCAATTTTTATTGAAAATTTAAATGTTAGTGCTGTTTATAGCCATATAATATAGTAAGTGATAATGTTGATCATGAAAGTTTTTTTTTAAATTCAGATCATTATTCAAAAGGTCATCAGTTCTGTACATTTGGATATGGGGTAAGGGAGCAAGCATGTCTTAAGTGCCTGCCTGCCACTCTACTCATTTAATCCTTGTAACAGCCTTATGAGGTAGGTGCTATTATGAACCACAGTTTTACACTGAGGCACAGACAGTGGTTAAGTGACTTGCCCAAAGTCACACAGCTAGTAGGTGTCTAAGGCTAGATTTGAACTGAGATCTTTCTATTTCTCTGCCATGTGTTTTGTTTACTGCGCCACCCATCTCTCAAGATACAGAAAGTTTAAGGTTGTGTTTAATGTGTATTTTATCCTAGAACATCTCCAGAATGTCATTTTCATTTAGGTTTAGTTCATAGTTAAAAAGTTCTTAAAGTTAGAGTGTCATAGGAAAAAAGAAAGGTGTCTTTAATTGGACTCTAGATAAATCAAGGTTTTAGTTTAGTGTTCTGACTGATTAGCATTGAATATCTAATAGTCTCAAGGACTCCTTCAGCCCTAAAAGAACTATTCGAAGTATTAGTGGACCTTTGATTTCCTGTATGTATGTTTAATGATGGACTTGTTAATTAAAATGTTCACACTTGTAAAGGAGGTGAGTAGGAACTGTTTTGCATTTTGGTTTATATTTAATATTAGCATTAGTTAGCTACATACCTCATTGTTTAGACTTTAACTTTTTGGTTAAATATACATAACATACATATATACACATATATGGATAGAATCTGACTTATTTGGGTTGCTTAGCCTGTCTCTAGTATATGGGTATCTCATTTGTTTCCAATTCTTTACTATCACAAAAAAATATGGTTATAAATATTTTTGATGTACATGAAGGTTTTTTGGGGTAATAAAATACTGTTATACATATTTTTGATGTGTATGAGGATCTTTTAATCAGTAGTCTTCTTGGAACAAAGGGGTAGGGAAAAGAGAATAGACATTTATAGAATACCTACTATGTACCAGGTGTTCTGCTAAGTGCTTTACAAATATCAAGTAATGTAATCTCTGAGTAAAAGGGCATTAGATAATTTAATAATTTTATTTGCATAATTCAAGTTGCTTTCTAAAAGGGTTGTACTGATTTACATTTACACTAAAAACTTACCTGTCTTCTCACAACCCCTTCAGCACTGACTGTTCCATCTTTTATCATCTTTGCTAATTTGCAGGATTTGAAGTGAAACTTCAGAGTTGTTTTAATTTGCATTTCTCTTATTATTAGTGATTTGGAGCATTTCTTTCATGTAGTTGCTAATAATGTGCAGTTCTTTTTGAGAACTGTTTATTCATGTCTTTTGGTCTCTTATCTTTTGGGAATGGCTTTTGGTCATGATAGATGAACAGATTCTTTGGTTATGTTTATATATAAGATTCTATCTATAGATAGATATAGATATCTGATTATATTTATATTGTGTCTATCTGTTAATTGTTTGTATAAGTTGGGTACCAAACCCTTATCAAAGAAATTTGATACAAACATTTTTTTCTCATCCAACCATTTCCATTCTTATCCTTGGTATATTAATTTTGTCTGTCAAGAAGCTTTTCAGATTAATGTAATTAAAATGATTTATCCTTTTTACTCTAACTTATTTATCTTTCTTGTTTAGTTAAGAATACATCTTCTAGCCATAGCTGTGAGAGGTATATGATCTGCTTCTTAAATTTCTAACCTACTTGAAAAGTGTATTCCTTATACTGTTTCTCAATTCTCATAATACTTCTGATTGATAAATTGGAAAGCATAAATTACTTAGGAAAGAACTTAATTTATCTAAAAAAACTGCTTGGAAAACTCAATAGTAGTCTGGTAGAAATTAGACGAACACCTTTCACAATATTTTATAATGTATTCTATTTTTAGAAAATATTTTCAGTTTTGAATTCTCTCTCCCCCAACTCCTCCCCCACCTATTAACAAGGCAAGAAATATGATACCCATTGTACATATGAAGCTATACAAAACACATTCCCACAAGTTTCAGGGTAAAAAAGGGAAAAAAAGATGCTTCTGTCTGTGCCCAGAGTTCATCAGTTTTCTGGAGGTTGAATCCGTTGGTGTTATTGTGACTCATTGTATTTGATCAGAGTAGCTAAGTCTTTCAGAGTTGTTTGTTGTTACATTGTTGCTGTTCCAGTGTACAATGTTTTATGACTTTGTATCAACTCATATAAGTTGTCCTGGGTTTTTCAGAAATCATCCCCTTCTGTCGTTTCTTACAGCACAATAATACTCCATCACACTGTCTACAGCTTGTTTAAACCATTCCCCATTGATGGGTATTCCCTAAGTTTAAAATACTTTGCCACTACAAGAAGAGTTGATATAAATATTTTTGTACACGAGTCCTTTTCCTTTGATGTCTTTGAAATAGAGACCTAGTAGTGGTATTGCTTGCTGGGTCAGAAGGGTATGAACAGTTTTATTGCTCTTTGGGCATAGTTCCAAATTGTTCTCCAGAATAGTTGGACCAGTTGCATTCCACAAACAGTGAGGTTAGTATCCCTGTTTTTCCACATCCCCTTCAGCATTTGTTATTTTCTTTTTCCATAATGTTGGCCAGTTCAGTAAAAGTGAGTTAGTATACATCAGAGTTGCTGTAATTTGTAGTCTTCTAATTACTAGTGATTGAGAGCCTTTTAAAAAATATAACTATTGATAGCTTTGATTTCTTCCTCTGAAAACTTCCTGTTCATTTTCTTTAGCCATTTAGCAATTGGGGAATGGCTCTTATTTTTATAAATTTGACTTACTTTCTGATATATTTGAGAAAGGAAACCCTAATCAGAGAAAATTGCTATAAAAATTCCCATTTTCTGCTTTTTTCTAATTTTGGCTACACAGTACATCTTTAAGAAGCTTGAGGCCACATGATGAAGAATGCTGGATTTGGAGTCAGACTTAAGTTTCCTATCCATAAAATGGGAGTAATAGTTGTAGTATCTATCTGATAGAATCATTGTAAGGAATACACTTTAGATTTTTCACCCTGGACTGCTGTTGGTCAATTCTTCAGTCATGTTTATATAAAAGGGCAGTATAGTTTAGGGGATAGAGACCTGGACTTGGGGGTTAAGATCTTCCTATGTTATTTTTTGGGTATGTGACCATGGCCAATCACCCAACATCTTTAACTCAATTGGAGTATCTATAAAATGGGGATAATACCTCATGAGTCTGTTATGAGGCTTAAATGAGATAATGTATATAAAGAACATTGTAAAATAAGTAACTTTCTGAAAGTGATAATTTTTCATTCTTTTAAAAATATGTTCAGAGAATATGGTCTATAATATGAGGAAACTCATTCTGGTATTTACAATTCAGTTGCTGATAAAGTTAATTTAAAATCAAATCAGAACATAGTTTCTAGATGGCTGTCACTTTAATTTTAGATATATCCACCATACATTTTGAAGTAGTTTGAATTGTGGGTTTTTTTCCTACATAGTCACTGATTTGACTTAAAAAAAAAAAACCCATAGCTAATTTAAGCAGATGGATATGTCATCTTTTGAACATAAATTATCTCCACATTCCGTTAGGTATGTCTTTTTCAGAGTGTGAGCAGAGACATTTTACTTGCTTTATAAATAAAGGAATATATCTATAATTGCAAATGATAAACATTCACATTTGTCCAACAAGCATCCTAAGTTATGTGTTCTAGATATTTTTCATTTTAATATGGTAATATGGTTGTTCTTTAAAAACCATCTTATAAATATTTAATATCGCTTAATATTGTTTCAGACAAGTCAGCATAGGGAAAGAAAATGTGATTATACTAACTTGATTTTTTTTCTTGGTTTCTTTTTTACACTAGGAAATTGCTTCTCGCTTGCCCCTATTTGTTCTTCCTTATTTCTCTGCTTTCCTCTGACTCTGCAGGTTGTACTGGTGACAGTTGTGGTAAGGTTAGAAGTCATTTGTGATTTCTATAGGATTTAAGTTATTCAGGCTCTCCCTGTTCCTTTCCTGATCCTACTACTATTTGTTGTGTCTGGAATTATTTGTCCTGGAACTTAACTCAGAAAAAAACACCTCCAGCTCTGATATGTATGTAGAGACCTACATAGGCAGTGGGGGAACAAATTAAAGTGAGAATGGTCTTATGTGATTGAAAAATCTTTAATTGTGACTTGCATCATGATTTTCTACATTCTTTAAGTTACAGATTCTGTTAGGAAAATTAATTGCTCAAATTTGGAAGGCTTATTAAATTCCCTTGTGCCTTAGTTGAAGTCTTGCAATTAAATTCTCGAACACAACTTTGTGTTGCCTGTTTTGTGCATTTTTAATTCTATATCATTTCTTTGACATTATCTTGCTAGTTGAAATATTCATTCTCTCAACTGCTTCTGCCTCTCCCCTTTCTTTCCATGTACTACAGACGTGTAAGAGAATGTTAAAATGTTAAGTAACTTAACATTTAGATACAAGATAAAACATAATTAGGAAGATAAATGTGCTACCAGAAAACTATGTGATATATTCTGAAAGCAATTAGGTTGTGTAGATAACTGACATAACAGTCTACTATTTCTAAGACTAGGGAGTTCATTGTTTATCCATTAATTAAGAGAAGAAATAATATAGGCACGGGTTGATTCTTTTATTGTGGCTAAAAGAGTTGCACCTAGGGTTACCAAAGTCCTTAAAGTTAATGTCTAGCGTAGTCTACAAATCAAGACACTGAGTCTCAGAAAGATGAAGTGAGTTGGCCAAGATTCTGCAGAATTAATTCATAAGATCATTAGTATTCAGCTAGAAGAAATGCTGGAGGCCATTCCAGCTAGCCTCTCCAGTCATCCTGATGTGTATCTTACTACTGGATCCAGATAGCTCCAGAGGAGAGAGTGAGGCTGGTAACTTCACATAGCCCTGCCTCACCTAAATCCAGTTAACTTGCAAGTCATGACATCACTTTCCTGATGTCATTGGTCCTCTGAGAATGAAGGACAAACAATAACTGAAATCAGTGTTCGTTGAAATTTTCATTGAATTGATGTGAGTGTATCATTTTATAAGGAGTTTGGACTAGAGTATTGTACAGTACATCATCTCCATTATATGAGGAATTGAAAGTTCACTTCAATTAGAAGGGCTTTGTAGTAATGCTGAAAGAAATTTAAATTATTGTGGAAATGCCATGTAAATAATAACCCCACCCCACCCCCCAAAAGGAAAAAGCCTCTTGGTGTTGAGAGGACCGGAGATAAATTTTGATTTTCTCATTGTATTGTACTTATGATGATAATAGGAATTTTTTAATAGCCTACCCCTCACAGAACCTTTTCCCCTCATAAAAAGGAAATACTTAAGCAAAATCAACAGATAAAGTACCATTTTTACTGCTTTTACTTTTTGTAAGTGTTGCATTTTTGTTCTATGTTCTTCAAATAATTTTTCCAGAAATTAAATTGGTTTTTCTGTTTGTAGATAAGTTTAAATGAAATGATCTGTCATCTATGTACAAGTGTTAGACCTGGCGTCTGTTAAAACAGAAGTGACATTGTTTTTGGCAAAACAGTTTCTTTTTTGCATATGTATTTACACAGTATTTTCGCACTCCATAAATTGAGCAGACTGGGTTACATACTACAAATTTGAGTAGATCCTACTAGAATATATAACCTACTACATACAATTATTATCAGGATAAAATTATAATTATATATTATATAATGCTATATAAGTGTTTCATATAGCATGTACATAGTATATAATAATGTATTGGACATAATGTGCATGCTATATACAGTATAGTATATGATCTGTATGTAATTAATTGAATATTTTATAAATTCTGATAGTAGGAAAGAGTAGAGAAGTTGATATATTGGATCAGTCTTGTATTTTGTAACAGTGGCAATTTTTGCTATTCAGTAATATAAGTTATGTTCCGTTTCCAAATGATGATCTGTAGTTGCACTCCATTGTCTGTTTTTGCAGTGCTTCATTTGATGCTTATTGATAACTGTTTTCTCCAGGATATTCTCTCAGGAGTTTCTATTACCCTGTTCTCCCCTGTTCTCCTCTCTTTCTGACTGCTCCTTCTTAGTCTTAATTTGCTGATTCATCATACATATCATGCTTCCCAACTGTGGGAATCCCTCAAAGCCCTATCTCTCTCCTCTCTCTTTCTCATTCTCTCTCAGCTACCATGTATCTAATTACCATCTCGGTGCCGGTCACTGTTCCTGTTCAGGTTGTTTTTGTTGTTGTTGTGTCTAGCTCCACATGATCCTATTTGGGGTTTTCTTGGCAGAGATAGCAGAGTGCTTTGCCATTTCCTTCTCCACTTCATTTTACAGGTTAGGAAGCTGAGGCAAACAGGGTTAAGTGACTTTCTTAGGGTCACACAGCTGGTAAGTGTGAGACCAAATTTGGAGTCAGATCTGAATCCACTGTGTCACCTAGCTGCCCACAGGCCCGTATCACCAATTACCTATTAACGTTATTTCAGATCTCATATCCTGGAGATATCTCAGACTCAGTATTTTTAAAAACAGAACTTACTATATTTCTACCCACCCTAACCCCTTCCTAGTTTAGCTGTTAGTTTTAAAAGTACCACTCTTATTCCATGATCCTAGATTCATAATCTCAGCTCCTCAATGTATAAATTAAAATTTTTTTTCTTGTTCTGAACTTAAACACTAAACAGAATGAGTATTTGCATATAAATTAGAATAGAAAGAGGTTTGTATGTAAAACTGCAAATCACAAAAAACTTTTCTTTTTAAGTATGCTAAAAAAAAATTCAATCTGTAACTTTCAAAATTGTCCCGTTGTTTATCTTTGTTTCCTTCTGTTCTCTTCTCTGGTTTTGTTTGTTTAATGTTTTAGTAATCCTATATTCTTTTTTGGCAGTCCAGTTTAGCCCCTTTTCTAACCTTTTGCCTACTTACCCCCCCCATTAAAAAAAAAGAAAAACTAAGCTTTTGTAGTAAACATTACATATGTGGTGTCAATTAAAATCACAATTATTGACCAGATAGAGAAATGTATGTTTCATTCTGAAATTTGAATCTGTTACATCTGTGTTTCAATCATTATCTCTCTGTGAGGGAATCAGCAATTGATTATTGTCTGTTGGAATATAGGTTCCAGGCATTATGCTAAGTGCTGACTATGTGAAGAAAAACAAAACAAAAATTAGTCCTTGCTTTCAAGAAGTTCACAGTCTAAGGAGAGACAGCATACAAAGAGCTATGTACAAACAAGATATGTCTATTAAATTGGAGATCATCAACACAGGGAATGTACTAGCATTGAGGTGGACCTGGAAGGGTTTCATATAGAAGATGATATTTTAGCCTGGGCTTTCAGGGAGCCAGGAAGAGCATGTGGTGGGGATGAAGAAGCATAGAATTTAGGCATGGGGGATAGCCAGTGAAGACGCCTTGAGTAGAGAGATGGAATGTGTTCTGTGAGGAACAGCAATGAAACTGGTATCTCTGAATCACAGAGTATGTGGAAAGAGGTAATGAGACTAGGAAGGTGAGAAGGGATCAGATATTGAAGGGTTTTTGAATGTCAAAGAGAGAATTTTAAAAATTTGATTCTGGGGATGATCATTTTTCCATCCTAAGTTGGTCCAAGGAGACCTAGGCTTTAGGAATATCCCTTGATAGTTGATGGGAGGAGTTGGATTACACTGGGAAGAGATCTGAGGTTGAGAGACCAACCAGTAAACTTACAGAAGTCCAGACATGAGGTGATGATGGACTCCACCAGAGTGGTGTGGCAGGTGCATATTACAGAGCTCTTAGGAGGGTAGAAATAGCAGACCTTGGTAACAAGGAATTTGAGGGAGAATAGTTTAAATAAAATAATTCTAAGGATGTACAAAAATAAGGCTTTTTCTTTTATTGGCAGAGATTGGCAATTTGCGGGGGTGTTGATACAAACATTACGTACAGACCTCTGTTCTGCTCCTGGCATTTCTCCTGGAGTTGTTGGGCAGCAAACACCATAATAACTGTTCCTCTGCCCTTTCTGAAGCCACACTGGCTGTCAGGTATATATATGCCCATCTTCCAGGTGAAGGATCAGCCTATTAAGGAGGTCTCTAGCAAGAATTTTGCCAGCAACAAGTAAGAGAGACCCCTCTGTGATTGTCATAAGACAATCTATTCCCTTTACCTTTATAGAGATGGACAATGGGGGCATCCTTGAACTCTTGAAGGATAACTTTCTCTTGCCATATAACCTGGAAAATTTCAGTCAACTTTTGTATGAGCAGTGGTTCCCCTACCTTGTAAATCTCAGCTGGAATAGAATCAGCACCAGGTGCTTTGTCACATGAGAGGAGCCTAATGGCCCTCAAAGCCTCTTCTTCAGTTGGAAGCTGAGCTAAGGACAGATTGACTTAAACCTGAGGTATACAGTCAGTGGCTTCAACACTGATTGATGATGGTCTGTTGAGAACACTATGAAAGTGTATAGCCCATCTCTCTAGGATCATGTCCTTATCACTAATCAATGTGGCTTCATGAGCACTGAGTAGTTGTAATGCACCACAATAGCTTTCAGGGAATCATAAAAGTGCTTTGGATTGTTACTATCAGCATAAAACTGAATTTCATATTCATCTCCTTACTGAAGCAGGAATCCTGCATCTCTCTCAGCGCTGAGGAGCCTTGGTGGGCCACGGATAGCTAGGCCTCCACGTTCCCCTCCCCTTGCTCTGGCGGGGTGTTTCCAGGGACTGGGGGCCGGTGTGGAATGCCGTTTTTGCCAGGGGCTGTAAAGTGGCTGTGAAGGGGGCTGCCTCTCACCCAGAGCACAGCGCATGTTTGTTGGGTACCTGGTGCTAAATTATTGGTAAATGACCTGCTTCTGGGTTGGGGTTTTGTGCGTAGCAGGGCAGCTTCCTCTCTGCGATCTATTGAAAGTTAACCCTTGACACAAGCTTTTTTTGGTTCTTAATAGTCACTTAATGAATGTTTATTTCCTCACCTCCCACCTCTTATGTCACCCTCCTAGTCAATCAACTTCAGAGGCTTACTTTTGCCTCTGGGGTATCAGGAGTGTAAACTCTTGGTCTCAGGGGTGGCAAATATGCACTTTTCTGTTTGGCTTTTAGAACCTAGCCCCAAACCTGTCTTTCCAAGTTCATTAGCTTTTACTACCTCCACCTTACCACTGCATATACACTCTTACATCAAACTGGACTTTCTCTCTGTTCATGACTCATGACATTCATTCCATCTTTTCATCTCTAATCTTTGCACTTATTGTCCTGCAAGCCTGGAATGTACTTACTCCTTCCCTGTCTCATAGAATTCTTTTTTTTCTTTTAAATCCAAGTTCAAATATCAACTTCTAATTGATGTCTTCTATCATTACTTCACATGTTAGTGTCCAACATTTGAGTTCATGTACAGCCTATGATATGTACTAGCTGTGTGACCCTAAAAATGCCGCTTAATCTTTTAATGTCACTAGGCAACTATCTTTAGCCCCTAAATGGCTGAGATGTTGACCTAACTTGGTAGAGGAAGTTTCTTCATCCAGGACCTTCCTGAGATTGTGGCATGGTTTCTGCATTTATACTTTTTATCACTTTTGTTTATCACAGTGCTTAGCAGAAGGTAAGGACTTAATGCTTTTTTATTTACTTTATTCTTTATATTTATTTTGTATGTGCGCATGCATATGTGTGTATAGATATCTAACCAACTATCTTCCTGTCTTTCTACCTGTCTATATTTGTGTCCCCAGTGCCTGGCACAGTGCCTAGTACTTAGTTGTTAATAAATACTTACTAATTGATGGATTAATGAGGCCATTGTTACAGAACACATACATAGTAAGTGAAGGTGAGTCTTCTGTGTGCCTTTTTAAAGTTGCATCCTTCCCCTAGATTTAGAACTGGAAGATAATTTAGGCCATCCAACTTGTTCATTTTGAAAAAGGAAATTGAGAAACAAGAGCTTAGTGACTTGCCTCAAGTTTGTATTTAAACATGGGCTCTCTGACATTACTCTTTCTAATAGTAACTGGTAGACTGATTTGAAAAAACAGAATCACCATGTTGATGATATGTGTTCATAATGTTTAGTCCAAGGTTGTGGTTCATTGGGGAATAATTGGTCATATGTTTTTCTGAATTTAATTTTCTTGAAGCTAATGTTGAGTTTTTTGAAGTTTTAACAATTAGTTTCAGTTGTTTAAAATAATTGTGCGCATTTAGACTTAGCAAATTGAATTTCCATAATAACTTTGGCTTGCGTAGTATCTTTTGCCTATGTACAGTTAATACTATGCCAGCATCCTTTTTTTCTTTCTGTTTTTAGCAAATTATTTCAGAATTAGCTTTGTTAAACGCCTTTTATGCCAGTGACTACAGAGCAGTTCAAAAACAATTTGAAAAAACCCTGTGGTTGGTTTGTTGATTCTGTTACCTAATTCTCAATGATTTGAATTTCTTTTAGTCTTACAGCTGATTGACTGATTCTAAAGAGTTCTATGTTATCTGAATTTTTAAAGTAGAAATGTTGCTTGAAATGTGTGGATGAATTTGTTGTAAGACTCATAGCTGAAGATAGTTTGCATACTATTACTTAGGAAACAATCCTGCTCTGTCAATAATTTGCTTAATTTCTCTGAGCCAGTAAACACTAATTTTTTAAAAGATAGCAATATTTGTTTTTATCTCTGCTGAGTTGTGAGGATTAAATGAGAATACAGTTTATTCATGTGTATAATGCTGTATAAATGCCAGGATGTACTGGTGTTCAGGGAAGACTAGTAGTATCTCTGCTGTGAGGGCTACTGAGCCATTTTCAGGGCTCATTTTCACGTTTTGTCATCCACTCTCACCTGTGGCTCCAGGAAGCTCTAGCTTGTGCAGTGACCACACCCTGGTAAACCATTTTTCGTTCTGGGCTAAATCAGGTTGAAGATAACCAACCTGGGAGTGTGAATTAGGGAGGGTGTGTACACCAAGTCTGTGAAGAATTCCTGGTGGAATGGGCAGATGAGAATAGTTCTTTCAAATGGCCATGAAAGGGGCTAAATCAAGCTCTGTGAAGTGCTTAGAGCTTGGTCAGACATCAGATACCACTGCATCCTGAACCATTGCCAGTTGTCCTGACTTTTGTCTTGACACTGGAAGGGAGAATGAGGCCAACAACTTGCAACTCTGCCACACTTAAATCCAGTAGGTGAATCAAAAGACATCACCCATACCATTTTACCATTTTTGCTTACCTCAAAGTCCTGTTGTGATAGGTGATGAAGGAGCAGGTGTGCAGATACACTGAGAGCTCTAGTTGAAATCCTTCACACAGATGGCCTAGGTTATAGGGTTGTCTTTTCACTGGTTTGAAGCAGCAGTGAAATTCCATAGCTTCTATGCTATGGAATAGCATTGATGTCTCAGCAGCTTTTTTTTTTAAAGACCACACTGTTTACCTCCTGGTGTGAGGAAAGCGCTAGAAAAGTTACCCTAAAAATCATGTTTCACCTCACCTAACCCTGGCCTGCTTTACTGTATTAGGTAGGGGAACCTACCCTGTGGTCGAAATGCCAAAAAATGTACAAAAGCTTGCAAAAGATGATTTCTCTCATTATTGGTAGATGAAATTGTGTGCACACTTATGTGTAACACAAAATGCAGTAGACCTGAAAGATGAAAATCTTTTGTAAGAGAACGCAGCTGGTATCACATCCAAATAGCAGCCCTGAGTAAAACAAGGCTGGAAAATGAAGGCCAGCTTGCTGAAGTCCAGAGTTGGATACACATTTTTCTGGAGTGGCCACATTGATGGGGAATACTGTGAAGCCTGGTATACTTTTAGCAATCAAAACTATCTAGTCAACAAGCTTGTATCAGCCTCCTAAAAGGAGTGAAAGACAGGCTCATGATGATGTTATTGCCACTTGCAAGAAAGTACCTGCCACCATCATCAGTGCATAGGCTACCACCATGATGAACTCTGATGAGATCAAAGAAAAATTTCATGAAGACCTGGAGACCCTCCTCATCCGTGTGTCAAAAAAAAGATGAGTTCGTAATTTGGGAAGACTTTAATGACAGAGTAGGCACAGACTGTCATACGACTATCAGACATGGTAGGGCAATCTTGGGAGGAATGGAATTGGAAAGACACACAGCAGCTGTTAGTTGCTACTGAAGATTGTGTGTTTCTCATGACCTTCTCATTACCAAGACTCTCTTCTATTTACCTAAATGCAATAAAACTTTGGATGCACCCTTGAAGCAAAAATTGGTGTTTGATAGACTTATCATTATAAGGAGAAGAGACAGGATATGACAGTGACGATGCAGTGTCTGATGCAGGGTGCTGGAGCAAACTTAAGACTTACCCTCTCCAAGCTAAACATTCTTATTCAACAAAAGTAGCGGCACCACGTCAAAATGACTACCAGAAAACTTAATGTCAACAGATTAGAGTGATTTTCTTTGGATGATCAGTTCCTTGCTAACTAGGAGGGAAAGCTGAGCCAACATGCAATTGACAGCAGTGGAGCAGAAAAGGAGTAGACAGCTTTCAGAGATTTGGTGTACAACACAATTACTCATCTGGGTCAGAACACTCACAAACATCAAGATTGGTTTGATGAAAATGATGGGGAAATTCAGAAGCTAAGTTAAAAATAAGAACTTGTTTACTAGCAGGCTAGTTTGTCCATCTCTAAGATGGCTGTATTTAACTCCATCAAAGGCAAGGTGCAAAGAAAGCTTCTTGGCTCAGTAAGAAGACGGATGAAATTTAGTTTTACACTGATAATCCAAATAATAATCTAAAGTGCTTTTATGATGCCCTGAAGACTGTTTATGGGCCAAAGACCTGTGGTGCATCTCAACTACTCAGGGTTAATGGGGTCACGTTGATTATTGATAAAGACACGATCTTGGAGAGATAGGCCAAACACTTCCATGGTGGTCTCAATTATCAACCCATACTGAAGCCATTGACCATATACCTCAGGGTTAAGTTAATCTCTCCCTAGTTGAACTTCCAATTGAAGAAGTTTTGAATGCCGTTGGGCTTCTCTCATGTGGCAAAGGGCCTAGTGTGGATTCTATTCCACTTGAGCTTTACAAGGCAGGGGGTCCGCTGATCATGCAAAAGCTAAAATCTCCCAGGTTATATGAGAAGAGGAGGTTTCCCCCAGGTGTTAATGATGCCTCCATTGTCCATCTCTCTTATAAAGGAAGGGGAAATAGGTTGTCTGATGACAATCATGATGTGTGGGTGGGTGTTCTCTCTTTTAGTTATTGCCAGCAAGATTCTAGGTAGAATTCTTCTTAATAGGCTGATCATTCACCTGGAAGACGGTTGTCTTTCTGAGTGTGGCTTCAGAAAGGACTGAGGAATTCTTGACATAGTATTTGTTGCCTGACGACTCCAGGAGAAATGCCAAGAGCAGAAGAGAGGTTTGTATATAACATTCATATAACATTGTATATAACATTCACCTCTCTATTGAAGGTCTCTGATAATGTCACTCATGAGGGCTTGTGGAAGAGCATGGCAAAATTTGGTTGCTTGGAGAAATTCATCAATATTATACTCCAGTTCCATCATGGCGTGGTTGTGAGGGTTCTGGATGTTAGACAGTGCTCTCAAGCTTTCTCAGTCACCAGTGAAGTGTGAAACGGTAGTGTGTTTGCTCCCATACTTTTTACCTATTTTCAGCAGGGTTGTCAGATGCCTTCAGTGAAGATGAAAATGTGTCAAGGTCAGCTGCTGCTACTGATGGTAAATTATTTTACTTGAAAAGATTACTAAATTGGAGGGATAGTTGGTTAGTGACTTTTTGTTTGCAGATGAAATGCAGCCTTTGAGGCTGAGATGCCCCAGAGTATGGACTGATTCCCTGCCACCTGTTCTAATTTTGGCTTGACAGCACCAAAAAAGAGGTTCTCCACTAACCAGCACCATACCATTCATATATGGAATCATTACAGGAAATGGAGAAGTTTTTGATATTCTGGAAAACCTTCTAGGTTTTCCTTCCTGGTATACTCTCCAGGGATGTCCTCATAGATGAATAAATTGATGTATGCATTGCCAGAGCTAGCTCAGTGTTTGGGAGACTCTGAAGGAAAGTATGAGAGAAAAGAGATATTAGGCTATCTACCAAACTGAAGGTCTACAGATTGTTGTTCTGAACTCATTGTATGCCAGTGAAACCTTGGCCCTATGCCAGTACCATGCCAGGAAACTGAATCACTTGCATTTGAAGTGTCTTAGGAAAATTCTGAAGATCACTTGGCAAGATGAGGTACTAGACACTGAGGGTCCTTTCTCCAGCTGAACTGCCAGGCATTCAAACTCTCCTACAGAGAGCACAACTCCAGTGTGATGGCCATGTTGTTCAAATGCCAAATACATTTCCCTAAAAAGACTTAATTTTATGGAAAACTCACACAAGGCAAGAACATGGAGGTGAGAAAAGGTGATACAAGGATGCTCTTAGTCTCTCTGAATGAACTCGTTTCCTCCCTCAAATCTTTCTCTTTAACTTTTCTGTTGCTCTTGAGGGTTCCTGTCATCCCAGATGCTACCACTTTCCTGGTGTAGGCTTCCATTACCTCATGCTTGGACTCTGGCAATAGCCTGCTTTTGTCTGTTTGCCCAGAAGTTTCTGCTCACTCTAGTCCATCCCCCCTCAGCTGTCAAAAAGATCTTTTCATAACCTTCCTTTTACTTACCTCTTCAGTCCAGTAGCATTGGCCTCCTTGCTGTTCCTAGAACAAGAAAATCTCATCTTCTGAGTCTGGGCATTGTCACTAGCTGTTTCCCATACCTGGAATGCTTTCCTCCCATCTCCATCTCTTGCCCTCCCCTCCTTCAAGTCCCAGCCAAAGTCCTGCCTCCTGTAGGAAACCTTCCTGATTCTTCTTAATCTAGTTATTTCCAGTTTTCCCTTTTGGAAGAATTTTTAGGGTCCTTGCTTGCTACTGTATGAACGAGACAGTGCAGGTTGTAGACAGACAGAGAGACAGATACAAACACCCTTTTGACTCAGTTTGGGTAAGATCGGGTGGAACTGGTAAACATGGAAAGAATAAGGATGCTTACAAGTATTATAAAGACCTTTTACATGCTCCATTTACATCAGACCAAAGACGACTTTGTCAGTCAATTAACATTTGTTAGACTCTATATGTTAGAAAACAGAAAAGTAGTTGAGTTTCTAGAACTATTCTAAGAATTTTCCTTTGTAACAGTATAGTGATTGGGGGAAGAGTGGTATTGAAAGAGATACTTATATTCATTTGCAACTATAGTACAAAATAGTCTTTTATGTTCTCCTAAAAATCTGCTTTCAGCCCTGTCTATTGTTTGTACAATGTATATATTGTATATGTTTATATAGATTGTATGTAGTTGTTTATTATCTCCCTCATTAGATTGTGATCCAGAGAGTGGAGACCTAGTTTTCCTTTCTTTATATCCCCAGTGTTTGGCACAATACCTGCCTGGCACATTAACATTGATTTACTAACTTCTCAGGTGCCCCTAGATAATTTTTAAAGACGACTTGCCAAAGAAAGTGGATTTTGAATTGGAAATGGAACAGGTTCCTACCAAGAGCTTCTTATACCTATGAAATCACCTATCTTGTGAAGGAAAAAAATAACTTTTTAAAATATATTAAAATTTAATAATATATTTTGAAATGCCAGTTTTATGGGAGTATAACTGTAAAGAGAACCAATTTGGACCTCCCCTTTCGTCTCATTTTATGTTATTTACTCTTAGAAGGAGTCAGGGGATAGCCCCTTTAATGAGGCAAAGAAAAATAACTACATCAGTCTGGGAGGGAGACAGGCCTATTCACTGAATAGGTATTACCTCACCCTAAGTGAGTACCTGAATAGACCTTGACCTAAAGGGGCCAAGGTCTCCCATTGCATCCTGGGCCATCTCCAGTTATCCTGATGAATATCTGGTTACTGGATTCAGATGGCTCAGAAGGAGAAAGTGAGGCTGCAGACCTTGCATGGCCCTCTCTCACTCAAAACAAAGTCAGGTGCAAGTCATGTCATCTTTCTCTGGTGTCATGGTCTTCTTCAGCAATGAACAGCAGCTCTTTTGGAAAATTACAAATTATGGCTCATTTACCTGTCAGTTGTCTTCACATAGAAATTTGGAGGTTCAATGAATAAATTTTTTGCATTTTTGGAAATAGGACTTTAAAAACATCTTTTTATCCAGACTACTTTGGTTTTCAGAGGTTTTTAAAAATAAAATTATTAATTTTTTAATACTGTAATCAATTTGAGTTTACTGATCATGTGCCCTCCCCACCCAAAATAACCCTTTCTTATAACAGAAAAAAAATTAAACTAAACTGCCACAGGGACTGTCTGACAACTTAAATAACATTCTGCAACTGTAATCTGCTGTCTCTCTGAGAGAAATATCTGTAAGCTTACTATAATCAAAGAGTCCATTTGGTTTTATCTTTTCTCTTTCCCTTATTGTTTTATGACCTTTATAATTAGAGTAGTATTTTTCACATTATACTTTGTTTTTAGTCTGAGCTTTTTTGCATTAGATACACCATAAAGAAAGTCTTTCATTTTCCCTTCAGTACATATGGTTCACTCTAACCCATGCCCACTGTGAAAAGAGCATGTTAGACTTAGGATTTTACTTTATTTTGTCAGTGCTGACTTCTGTTACTGTTACTAAATAAATATTGTTTCAGTATAAATTTTTTGTTAACATCTTTTCTCAGTTACATGTAGAAACAATTTTTACATTTATGTTTTTAAAATTTGAGTTCCAAATTCTCTCTTCCTTTCCCCTTTTCTTCCCCCTCATTGCAAAGGGAAACAATTTGATGTATATTGTACATGTGCAGTCATAGAAAACATTTCTGTATTAGTCATATTGTGAAAGAAAACAGACAAAAAACCCCTAGGAAAAATAGTTTAAAAAAGTATGTTTTGATTTGCATTCAAATTTCATCAGTAACTAAGATCATTGTATTGCTGAGTATAGCTGAATCATTCACAATTGATGATTGTATAGTATTAACTGTTACCGTGTGCTCTTGTTCTGCTCATTTCACTTTGCATCAGTTCATGTAATAAGTCTTTTAGATTTTTTTCTGAAACCATCCTACTTGTCATTTCTTATACTACAGTAATATTCTGTCACAAACATATACCACAACATGTTCAGCCATTCCCCTGTTAATGTGCATCCTCTATATTTTTGTCCATATTGATCCTTTTCAATTTTTTTTAATCTCTTTGAGTTGGAGACCTAATAGTGGTGATATTTCTGGATCCAAGGATATGCACAGTTTTGTAGTCCTTTGGGCATTATTCCAAATTGCTCTCCAGAACAGTTGGATCAGTTCACAACTCCACCAGCAGTGCATTAGTGTGCCAGTTTTCCCACATCTCCAACATTTAACATTTTCCTTTCTGTCATATTAGCCAGTCTTATAGATGTGAGGTGGTACCTCAAGAGTTGTTTTAATGTGCATTTCTCTAATCAGTAGTGATTTAAAGCATTTTTTCATGTGACTAGATAGCTTTCTTCATCAGAAAACTGCCTGCTCATATCCTTTGAACACTTATTAACTGAGGAATTACCTATGTTCTTATAAATTTGACTCAATTTTATATATTTTTGAGATGATGCCTTTATCAGAAATTCCTATAAAATTTTCCCCAGTTTTCTGCTTTCATTCTAATCAAAGCTGCATTGGGTTTTGTTTGTACAAAATCTAAAATTGAATGTAATCAAAATATTATGTTATTAATATTATTATTATTTTATATCCCAAAATGTATCTTTCATTTGATCATAAATTCTTCCTTCTTCCATGTAATTGACAAGTATACTCTTCCATTCTCCCCTAATTTCCATATGATATCACCCTCTAAGTCTAAATCATGTAATCCACTCTGCTATTCACTTCCATTTATGAGTAAATTTATCCCATTCATATTGAAAAGTATTTTGCTTCGATCACCTCTCCTAATCCATCCTCCCTTCTATTCCCTACCCCGCCTTCTCTTATCTCCCTCCCTCCTTCTTTTATCTCCTTCCCTCCTACTTTCCTGTAGAGTACGATAGATTTCTGTATCCACTGAATGTGTATGTTATTCCCTCTTTGGACTAGTTCTAATGAGAGTTAAGGTTCAAGTGTTACCTACCACCCTGCTACCTTCCCCTCCAATGTAAAAAGTCTTTCATGCCCCTTTTATTATGTGAGATAATTTACCTCATTCTTCCTTGCCCCCTCCCCTTTCCCCAGTGGATCTCTTAATTTTACTTTTTTAGGTATACCATCATAGTCAATTTATCCCCATGCCCTTCTTCTCTTGATCTTACCTTGACATATGGCATAAGAGATTAGCCTGTGTCTTGTTTCTGCCATACTACCTTTCAACTATCACCAAAGAGTGAGTTCTTGCCCCAGTAGCTGAGATCTTTGTATGGTGATAAAATTTCCAAAGAATCAGGTTTGTTTTACTTGGGAAATTCTGATATACCAAGAATAAAGGATAACTATCATTAAAGTCTGCTTGCTTCATTGACATCCTTATCATGTCAAGAGAAATCAAGGAAGACCGTGTCAAACTGGAGTGTGATGAGATGAATATGCATGAATGGAATTGCAGTTGATATGTCACTGAAATCATAGTTCCATTTGGTTATTGAGTGTGGCCATTGTATATAGGAATTTTGAGTACTTACTGTAAAAACGATAGTTTAAATTTTGTATCTCTCAATGAAGTCAGCTGGAGAAGGTGGCAAACCACTCCAGTATCTTTGCCAAGAAAACCCAAATGGGGTCACAAAGAATTGGACGTGACTGAAAAACAACTAAAGAACCACAACAAAGGTGATGCAGTGGGGAAAGCACTAGACTTGTAAATGATGGTAGCACTAGCACATACCTCCCAAGAGTGTTATGAGGATCAAATGAAATAATAGTTGTTAATATTAATAGCGTAGTGCACATAGTAGATGATAGAATGAATGCTCATCTCTTCAGACCCTACCTTCCCCCACGCTACAGGCAATTCAGATGATTGAAAGGTCATATCTGGGGGTCAGAAAGTCTGCCATGGAGGAGTTTGGTGTTGAACCTTGAAGGATAGGTATGGCAAGTGAGCAAAGAAGCAGAGTCTGTTAGGAAATAGTCAGTAGTTCATTTTCAAAGGCACATTGAAGATATGTTATAATCATCTATCTTGAATGCCAGGTTTAGGAATTTATGGTGTTGTTCCATTGTCTGATTGTATCAGATTCTTCATGACCCTATGGACCTGTTGTCATGGGATTTTCTTGGCAGAAATATGGGAGTGGCTTACCATTTCCTTTTCCAGTGGATTAAAGATAGACAAGGGTTAAATTAAGATTTTCCCAGGGTCATGGAGCTACTATTTGTCTGAGATTGGATTTGAACTCTGGTCTTCTTGACTCCAGGCCCAGCACTCTGTTCACTAAGCCAACTAGCTGGGTCTTATAAATTTATACAGTGGCATTATCATTTAAACAGTCACTTATTTACAAAACTTGGTTGTTTTCTTAGATGTTTTTCCCCCTAAGTATCCCTTAACAGCCCATTCAACAAGAGTTCCCCTGTTCTTTGTCATCATCTTTGATATAGCCAGATCTTTATTTACCTACCTTAGCCAAACTCATGACCCAAAGATGTGCCTCTCTAAAATCAAGTTGATGTTCAGAGGTGACAAATGCTGAGTAGAGACCAAAGGGAATGAGATCTGAGAAAAGACCACTAGATTTAACATTTCAGAAGTCCCTGACAATTAAAAGAGCTAACAAGGCATTCTTCTCTAGTTTGAGTTTTGAAAGCAAACTTCCATTTTTCTTACTTGTTTTGTCCCTACTTCCTATTTCTACTTGAGATTTCAGAGTAAGTGAAGTTTTGATTTGTATAGGATTTGTTCTATCATGTAAGCTATTATATTCTTAATAATAAGTAATATTTTGGGAGGATGTTAGTAGATTTATAATCTGTTCTCCTTTTTATTTCCACAAAACTTTTTATGCTTTTTGCTCTTTAGCAAATTTAACTCTTTTTCAGTTTCTGGAAGTTGCCATTTTGATCTGGAATAATGCCTTCTTTTGCATGTTGGATAGATTCAAAAGCAATTTGAAATGTACATTTCTATCATAAAATACAGTTGGAAGGAAGTTTAATGATCATCTCTAGTACAGTCTCCCATCTAATGCAGGAATTTCTTTTACAGCTTCTCTGACAGATGGTCAAGCCTCTGCTTAAACACTTCCAGTAATAGGTAGCTTAATATCTCATGAGCTGATCTGTTTGTTTTCACACAGCTGTAAATCCCTGAAGCTTCATGGGATTTCTTTTTCCCTTTCCCATGACAGCCATTCAAATATTTGAAAACAAATATCACATCTTCTCTTTTGCTGGCTAAACAGCTAGTACTTTCAGTTCTGCCTTTTAATGTTAAGATTTTTAGACATCACTCTGATTCCTTTATTGGTTGCACAATATCTTATTGCCTCTGTGAAGTGTGACATGCAGAACCTAACTCGTTAATTCACACATGGTCTGACCAGTGCTTGAGTATTTTCTCTCTTAATCTGGACACTAATGCATCCCAAGATTTTAATACTTGTTTTAATAGGTGGCTGTTACCGTTGGCTCATTCTTTTTCATGTCATTAGCAAGTAATTTCTAGTTGCTGTTTTATTTTTGTTTTTCCTTTCTTTTTGACAGGGAGAGTATGAACATTGTCCCTGTTACCACAGATTGTACAGTTGAGTTTCCCATATGGGGAAATCTCATTGGTCAGCTGCCTTATGTTTTCTATAATAGTATTTTGCTTTTGATATTTCTAATCAAACTTAGTCCACAAACTTTGATTTCTGTTCTGGAAAGATATTTTGTTTTCCTTTCTAGATTTTTTTTTTTATGAAATAGTATTAAGTTTACTATTTCAGACTTTTTCCAGAGTGTGATAATATTGCAGCTAATTAAATATGAATAGTAGACTGAGGATTTATATTGTGAGAAATATGTAAAATGTAATTTCTTTAGGCCTTTGGAGATAATGTGTAAAATAACTGACTTTTACCATAGCACCAAAAAAAAGGAATTTTTCTGCAGTAGTTAATTCTGGTGCACAAAAATATCAGACCATGGCGTCTTGCCCTTGTAACATTTAGTTATAATTTCAGTGCAGAATTTAAAAATTTTTTTTCTTGTGTGTAATGTGATAAGAGCATCAAGGTATTTCCTACTAACCTGCATTTTTCTGGAAAGGAAATTTGGGGCCATTACTCTTATTATACACTAACCAAGATTGTCTTTATAGCTTGAATGGTATAATGATGTTTCTTAATGATCATTAAGACTCAGTGTTGTTTCATTTAAATATCGTAGAGCTTTGACTATAGTACATAAGTCATACTTTTTTAATAGCAGGAACACATGTACATAAGTCATACTTTTTTACTATACTTATGTACTATAGTACATAAGTCATACTTTTTTAATAGCAGGAACACATGTACTTTGCAATTGGAAACCTTGGCACAGTAGTCTCTTTTCCCCAACACTGACTTGTAAAGAATGACTATCCCATGGCTTTATTTTTTCACAGAAAACCAAATTAGTCTTATAGTTTTATCTCTTGTATGTTGTTACATTAGTGATACTGAGACACATGATATTTCTGTTTGCAGCTATTGAAACCAAAGATTAAAAATATCAACCAAGACATTGATAAATTAAAGTTTCTTAAACTGATTTTTCTAAATACTTTTGCTGTCATTTTAAGGGATAATTATGTACTTATTTTGAACATATTTATTTTGAAAAACTGTATTATACTTGGGACAGTTTTTTGTTTTATTGTTGATACTAAATTATTTTTGATAAGCAAATATGTTTATAATCTTTCAATTTTTTTTTTTAAAATTATTGGTCAGAGGTAAGTATGGAATCAGGTTGGTAAAATTTTAAAAGTTTAGAGGGATTGGATCTATTCTCTAAGGGAAGCAAGTGTTTATAATAATTGAGTGCAAGATATTAAGACAACATGTTTAACAGGTAGGGTAATTTTTCAGACCTCTGAAAAGATGCAATATTAAATTCTCAAAATGAGCCTCAAAGGTTAAGTTAAATTTTCCTTGTGTAAATGAAAGCTTCAGAATACTGATGGTAATGCTTGAAAATTTGACTGTGAGATACAGTAGTTTCAGAGTTAGGTTATCAGTGCCTAAAACTATTTTGAAATGTCTCTTTTTTTTTTTTAAACACATTCTAATTTCTTTTAAACAAGTCATCTTCCAGACCCTTTTACCTTTCCACTTTACTATTCCATATACCTAATTGTTCCACATGTATGTATCCATAAATTAAAATGAGGAGGATGTTTTATATATATATCTGCAGATTAGATGGGAGTGGGATGTTATATATATCTATAAATTAGACTGAGTGGGATGTGTGAAACAGACCTGATCTCTGACCATGTGGCTAGATTTTGTGTAGTTTCTCATGGACTTGAAGTTTCATTATATAAATAAATTTTATTGTCTTTTACCTTGAGTTTCAGCTTTGCAACTCTCACATTGAGAGGATAAATCCTTAAAATAGCACAGAAGATTGTATTGATTTTAGTATTATTTTTTCCACTTGTAACACAATTTAGGTTTAAAGTAACAAAGTACTGCTTTCTCTTTTATATATACCTACCCTTTGTTCTTGGCAATTTAAGAGTTCTAGATTTATCAATCACCCCTACAGGTTAAAGAAAGATATCAATCTCCTAAAACCCTCCCTACCCATGTTAAATGCCAGAAATCTAATCTAGACGTTCATTAAAATATTACATGATGGCACTTGTAATTCTATTTTAAAATGAATGGTAGGAAATATGAAGAATATCCAGCTCTGTAGTTAAATAACACTGTAGAAGAACTTTATAACAATAGGTTAAAATAAAAGTTGTGATCGTACAGCTTTTCTGAAAAATGTTTGGAAAAGACTAAGCTTGGTAAAAGAATCGTTGATTTAAAGAATATGCTGTAATAATATTAAAACTGTTAGTATCAGATAAGCTGTAGGGACATCCTAGATGCTGAAAATTTGGAGTATTTTAGGTGATAGATTGCATTTGCTCTTCTAATGTTATCAATTGGTGAACATTTTAATTCCCTATGTGCTAGGTACTGTTCTAGGTGCTAGGAATTCAGAGAAAAAAATGAAAGTCTTTCTCCCCAAGGAGTTTACATTATCTTAGGGAAAACAAGATGCAAGTAAAACAAGATAAAAGTAAATATGGAAAATATAAAGCAAATAGAAGATAATTTGAAGAACAAAAATTTTATAGAGAACTTGATATGGCCCTCTAAATACAATCCACATACACCTTGATCCTCTGTGACTTCTGCACAGATAATGTGTAAATTGATAAGATTTTTAAAAAAAAGGAGTTGAAAAATATGAATTAGTAATAAGGAATGAGAGGGCAAAAATTTGTAGACTACAGAATGAATAAGAATTGGGAGGTTGGTGCTAAATGTGGCAACTGTTGACAACACAAAAGAAGATGACTTGTTACTAATAGGAATGTCATTCTTTAATCACTTATTTTTTTATATTTAGGGCTGCATTTCATTAGAGCAGAGATCAAAATTAGTACCCAGGTGAAGGAAAGAAAAATAAGAAAAATATGCCATACAATTAAACAGTTTCAGCCTGTTGACAAAAAAAAAATAGAAGAAAAGATATCCACGTTGATTGTAGTGATTTCACTTAGAATTTTAACCATTATAAGCCATTTGCTGTAAAGAGACCCCAACTGAGCCTAAAAATCATCTTAGCAGACATATAACTTACTCGGTAAGCAGGGAGGCATGGCAGCCAAAGCCATTACAGGTTGAGAATATAATTCATTTGTAATTATGAAGGAGGGTGGCAGAAGATTATGAATAATTTATTTTCGTAAAACAGAAGAGCAGTGGTAAGTAAAATTAGTTTAAAGAAAGCTTGATGAGAGATCCAACAAAGTAAAGTCAAAATCTACAATTTTTAAGAATAATTTTTTAACCATTAAGCAAAGAAACACAAGTGGGCTATAGAACACTAAAGACCCAGGTGTTTATAGAAGAGATAAGCATAGCATAAAGAAAGGAAAGTTGGGGAAGTCAGTTGAGTTAAACCAAATGAATATAGGAAAAGTTTTGCTAATGACAGCCAGTTGTGAGGGTGTTAAGAAGTTGATTGACAAGGATTGAAGGAGAAGATACCAAAGTAATTCAAAATCTTGGACTATATTAATAATTTTTTAAGTCAATTAAGAGAATATTAACAGCTGGCTTAAATAAATACTATACATGTTTATAATTTCTTATGAATATATATGCACCAGAGGCATACTTGATATTGATAGGGAATTTTTTTCAATCTGTGTACCATAGTAGTACATGTATTTACATTATAGTAGTACATATATTTACATCATACATTTGATTGAAAGATGTGGAAAACCCATCATGCTTTTATATAGTTAACATATGTATAATTAGCAAACTATAAAAAGTCATTTGATATAGTTAAGGAAAAATGCCACCTTAAAGGCTCTATTTATTAGTGTTTTCTATGCATATATTAGGTTTATATAAGACTCACTGAAAGATATAAAAATGGGGGGGGGGGAATAAACCAACAACCTTATTTCAGTATCTTCTCAGTCATTGAACAAGTATAAGGTGTCTCCTATGTGCCAGACACTTTGCTAAGGTGTGATGGATATTTGTACTAAAAATAAAACATTCTCTACACATTGTAAGCTTATGTTCTGATGGGGGAGGCAGATACTCTATATAAAGCCTATGTAGTATAAATGTAAAGTTTATAAATACAAATATTTGTATATATAATAATTAAATACAAGGTAGTTTAGTAGGGAGAACATTAGTGGGGCAAAGGGGAAATCGTGTAAAAGTTTCATGCTGAACATGATGCCTGACTCTTCAAGGTGGAGGCAAAGAAGTAAAGAACCTACCTACATTCCAGGGAGTGTGAACACATTGGAGATGGGAGTTAAAGTGTCATGTGAATGGGAAATAGTGTCATTGTGAAACAAAAAGAGTTGCAGAGTCCAGAGAATATTCAGTGAAGTTGGAAAGATGTTTCTACCGGATTGTGTAGGGTTTTAAAAGCTAAATAGGAATTTATAACTTATCCTAGAGGCAATGGGAAACTACTAGAGTTGTTTGAGTAGGGAAGTGACGTGGTCAGATATGCACATAATGAAAATTGTTAGCAGGGTGTACATTGGATTTGAGGTAGTGAGACCAAGTAGGAGGCTGTTTGAACAATTTAGGTGGAAGGTGATAAGAACCTGAACTGAAGTGAAGAAAAGAGTCAGTTGTGAGAATTGTTAAGTTGTTAAGAAGCAACATAAAGGGAGTAGAAAGATTTGGCAACTGATTAACTTTCTGGGATGAAGGAGAGAGGGATAGAGCTAAGAATAAGCTTGTGAACCTAAAACATTGGAAGGATGGTGATTGTTGGGAGGACCATGACATCAGGGTGATGACTTGACTTGCACTTGACTTTGATTTGGGTGAGGGAAGGCTGTGCAAGGTCACCAGCCTCACTTTCTTCTCCTGAGCCATCTTGGAAGGATGGTGACGCCTTGCATAGAAATACAGAAGTTTGAAAGAGGGGGAGACTTTAGGGGGAATGAGTTTGAAATGTCCTTCATACATCGAGTTTGAAGCGTGCAACAGGCTTGATGAAGTAAGAAAAGGTTTTGAATAGCTTTTTTAGAGAGTGAGCTAGGGAGTCAGGGAAGAATAGATGCTTTGGGCCAGTAGGGGCCCTGTTGAAGCTATGCAGCATGAATTTGTAATGTACTCAGTCAGCACAGTTATTAGACTTGCTTCAGCGGAGGCTGGTGTGGAGGAGTGGAAACGGATTGTGGAAGTAATCCACATTGATGTTTATCTAGAGAACAATGGGGATAGAACAAAAAGGCAAGAGTGGAGAGCAGAGTATTCTGAGACTCTTTTCTTCACTTCAGTTCAGGTTCTTATCACCTTCCACCTAAATTGTTCAAACAGCCTCCTACTTGGTCTCACTACCTCAAATCCAATGTACACCCTGCTAACAATTTTCATTATGTGCATATCTGACCACGTCACTTCCCTACTCAATCAACTCTAGTAGTTTCCCATTGCCTCTAGGATAAGTTATAAATTCCTATTTAGCTTTTAAAACCCTACACAATCCGGTAGAAACATCTTTCCAACTTCACTGAATATTCTCTGGACTCTGCAACTTTTTTTGTTTCACAATGACACTATTTCCCATTCACATGACACTTTAACTCCCATCTCCAATGTGTTCACACTCCTTGGAATGTAGGTAGGTTCTTTACTTCTTTGCCTCCACCTTGAAGAGTCAGGCATCATGTTCAGCATGAAACTTTTACACGATTTCCCCTTTGCCCCACTAATGTTCTCCCTACTAAACTACCTTGTATTTAATTATTATATATACAAATATTTGTATTTATAAACTTTACATTTATACTACATAGTTCTACACATGATGCTTCTACTAACACATCTTAAGATCCCATTACCTTTTTTGACTGCTCTATCTTAATAAATCCTCCAGATCTTTTTCATGTGAACTGGTTCTCTAGCTGCTTTGTATACTTTTTTTCCCCCAATTCAACTGTAGTACTTGAAATCCAATGGGAAAGAAATACTCTTGAGATTCAGCCCATTCTAATCTGTCAGTCTTTCTGTATCCCAATGCTATCATGTAAAATACTAACAATTCCTCCCAGCTTCGTATAGAATTTAATAAGTGTGTTCTCACTATTATTCTACTAGCAATCTCCCCCCTTCCCAAGTTGACATTAATTGACCAGTTCTGCTTAAGTTACTATCTGTGTCAAATCCCCCTATCTTGCCTATGATGTCCCAATAGAAAATCAAGCGTTATGATGATGATAACAATCATAGTGATGGTGATGTCTAAGTCATTCCCGTGATCTGCTTTTATTTTAATGTTACTGAGTCTGTGATCTTACTGAGGTAAGTCAGTGGTGTCAAGCTGAAATAGAAATAGGGGCCATTAGCCAGACATAATTATCTTTGTGGGCCACTTGTTGGCTTAATTTTTAAAGTAACATTTTATTGCATTTTTAATTATTTTCTTAAATATTTCCCATTTATATTTTAATCCGGTTTGGTGTGCACTCAGGAATGCTGTGGACCACATGTCTGATACTTCTGTGGTAGGTGGTCCAGAGAAACAGTACACATTTGAACCATGCCTATAGAATGTACCTCTGTTATAGCCCCATATGAAAAAGAAATTAGGTTCACCTTGCATAATTGATTTTTTTAATGAACACTTGCTGATTCAGTGATTATGCCCACAATCTGTCTTGTACAAGTAAAATAACTTCTGAGTTTTCTGTTAAATGGTGCTGTCTTGTTCTTAGAGTGTTGCTGTCAGTAGTGTTTTTATACTTGGAAAGAACTGAATTAATAGAGGAGAAGGATAGAATAAGAATTTTTAATTTTTCTTGTATATTTTGCTTTGAAATCTTTTAATTATTTATAAATGGTTAGGATGAATGTTTCCATTACACACTTAATGTTTTGTGTATTTGGTTCTTATTTCATTCAATTGCAGTGAAATAAAATTTCAGTTTAGCTTTTGGATATCCCTTAAAATTTTCTGTGGTAAAATTTCACCAGTTTAAAAGTTACTTTTAAAAAGCATTTCTTTACTGTGTGACACTGGGGAAGCCGCTTAAAACCATAGGATTTTGAGCAGTTGTTAACCTGCCTTTCTTCACTGGGAGTTCATTATGAGGTGAAATAATAGATCTGGACCAAAAATCACCCCCAAACTTACCTTTCTTTTTACAGAAACAAGATATTTGATTTGAAGTCTTTAATGAATTAATGCCTTTAGAATTATATTCATAATTATTTTTGTGACTTTGTATTGCAAGATTGCCCTTCTAAAGATTTTAACAGTGAAATTTTTCAGCCTATTTTTCTTCAACCTAACTTAACTGATTTAAGACTTTTTTTTTTGCCAATTTTGATGACTATGAAGTAGCACCTTTAAATTGTTTTAATATTCATTTCTCTGGTCATCAACAGATATGAATACTTAAAAGTGATTACTTAAAATAAGTGAGAAGCAACATGGTATATAGTGCATTGGCTTCAGAGCCAGGAAGATATAAATTTCACCTCATACTGGTTGTCTCGTCATGACAAGTCACTTCACTTCTCAGTGCTCTAGGCAATGTCCTAAGATTATAAATTTCAGAGATGGTACCAACTTGCATTGGTAGAGCAAATGTTTTCATCTAAGAAAGCACAGGTCCCAGACCTTATTTTTTTCCTTATAATTTATGCATCCATCTAAAAATTGTCTGTACCTATTCTTTGACTATTTTTCCAATGGTGATTTAATTCCATTAAATAGTTATATAAGATGAATAGTGTTTTTCAGTGTAGCAGCTCTTAAGATCTATTCTAAGAACTGTTGTAAGATTTTTGAATTTTCTTTCCATACCAGTGAAAAAGCCACAGGTATTCTAACCCTTTTAAAACCATTGTTAAGCCAGGAGAACATTATACACGATAACAGCCACAGTGTATGAGGGCTTTTTCTAATAGACTTAGCCCTTCACATCAATGCAAGGACCTAAAACATTCCCAAAGGACTTTTGAGGCAAAATGTCATCCAATCCAGAGAAAGAACTGTGGAATCAGAGCACAGAATGAAGCAGACTATTTTCTCATTTGTGTTTTATTTTGTTTTCTTTCTCATGGTTTCTCCCATTCGTTTTAATTCTTCTCGTATCATGACTAATGTGAAAATGTGTTTAATAAGAATATATGTATAGAATCCATATAAGATTGCATGCCTTCTTGGGGAGAGAGAAGACAGGAAGGGGGAGAAAATTTAAAACTTATTATGTAAGTGATTATTGAAAACTGAAAATAAATAAATAAATTTTAAAAAAAGAAAAAACATTCTTAGGTAGACATGACAATACTCTGAAAGTAGCTGAACAAGTAGATTATATAACCATTTTTGGGAATATGAATGCATATTTGAGAGAGAAATTTTGGATAATTTAAGCTTTCAGAACAAAGTTCAGTATTTGGATATAGTGTTTATTGGGATTTTGACTGATTTTTTTCTCCAACAATTCATTTTAGTGATTTTGGCTTGTGATTTTGAATGGATACTAATCATTGTATTATTAGGATATATAAAACACAGAGCACAAACTCTACATATTCTCACTTTCTGGGGTGGCATTCTTGCTGTAGGCTCTCCCTTATACTTACCTTCATCTTTGAAATTTACCCTGTCAGAAATAAAATCTTGATGCCATATTTTTTAGTTTATAGTATTAGACAAGCACATGTCTTTAGTAATTTTATAAGAGTAATTTGGCTTTTTTAAAAGTTTCTAATCAGAATTAGTGACAGAATAAATTTGGTCTTTACCCAAATTTGTAGTTGATACCCTTTATTTCCCCAACTCCATATCAGTGGTTTTGAAATACTACTTCTAGAGCTGAAATTTCAAGGATCTTTTCTGTGTGTGTGTGCGTGCATGCATATGCTCATCCAATTTGGTAAATGTTTATTTTATTAAAAATATTTTTTGAGTCATATCTATTATTGTAGAATAAACCTGGATAGTATTAGTGTCTTTAAACGAGGCAGAATGTTATGACTGAGCCTTTAACAGTTTGAATAATTTTATATTTATATATATAGTTACATATTTTTCTTTTTAAATTGAAACTCCTATCTTTTTTTTCCCTTCCAGATTCAGTTCTAAACATGGGTGCATTTTTGGACAAACCTAAAACGGAGAAACACAATGCTCACGGTGCTGGGAATGGTTTGCGTTATGGCCTAAGCAGCATGCAAGGATGGAGAGTAGAAATGGAAGATGCTCACACAGCAGTTGTAGGAATTCCTCATGGCCTGGAAAACTGGTCATTTTTTGCTGTTTATGATGGTCATGCTGGATCTCGAGTGGCAAATTATTGCTCAACACACTTATTAGAACATATTACTAATAATGAAGATTTTAGGGCAGCAGAAAAACCTGGATCTGCTCTTGAACCTTCAGTGGAAAATGTTAAGAGTGGAATCAGAACTGGCTTCTTGAAAATTGATGAATACATGCGTAACTTTTCAGATCTCAGAAATGGGATGGACAGGAGTGGCTCAACTGCAGTGGGAGTTATGATTTCACCAGAACATATTTACTTTATCAACTGTGGAGATTCACGTGCTGTCCTTTATAGGAGTGGACAAGTCTGCTTTTCAACCCAGGATCACAAACCTTGCAATCCAAGGGAGAAAGAGCGAATCCAAAATGCAGGAGGCAGTGTAATGATACAACGTGTAAATGGTTCATTAGCAGTTTCTCGAGCTCTGGGGGACTATGATTACAAATGTGTGGATGGCAAAGGCCCTACGGAACAGCTTGTTTCTCCAGAGCCTGAGGTTTATGAAATTTTAAGAGCAGAAGAGGATGAATTTATCATCTTGGCTTGTGATGGAATCTGGGATGTTATGAGCAATGAGGAGCTCTGTGAATTTGTTAAATCTAGGCTTGAGGTGTCTGATGACCTGGAAAACGTGTGCAATTGGGTTGTGGACACTTGTTTACATAAGGTATGTAAATATTGCTACTAATGAATTGTCATGTTGGGTTTGAAGTAGCATATTAAACAGCAGCTAGGGTTGTCTAATCAGTAAAATTTAGAGCAAAGGACAGAGATTAAAGATTGTATTAGAAGAGACTTTTATCTCAAAGTCTTTTGTTAACCACAGTTGTTTTCCTATAACTTTCTACATGGCAGTGGGTGGTGAGGAGTTCATAAAACTCCCTAAACTTAAAGTAATTGTTGGTGGAAATAGTTATAACTTGAACTTAAAGTTTGTGTATGGTGGGTTGTTTTAGGGTTTGTTTCTGTGGCCTAGCCAAGCCTTTATTATAGGTAGTGATTCTAAGACAATCAGTCAACTAGCATTTATTAAGCATCTTCTGTATGTTCCGGGCATTGTACTCCAAGTGTTGAGAATATAAAGAAAGGCAAGTAAAATAAAATTCCCTGTTCTCAAGGAGCACAAAGTTTATTTAATGAGGGAGACTGTGTGCAAACAGGCATATACAAACAGGATATGTAAAAGGTAATTTGGAGATAAGGGACACTTTTATTAAGGAGAATTGGGAAAAGCTTCTTGCAAAAGGGGGACATTAGCTGAAACTTAAAGGAAGCCAGGAGGGAGAGAGATGAGGAGGGAGAGAGATGAGGATGGGAGGTCTCCAGCCAAGGAGGACAAGCTACTGAAAACACTTGGCTTTGGGAAATGGAGTGTCTTATGGAAGGAATAATAAACAGGTCAGCTTCCCTGAATTGCAGAGTATGGGAGAGGAGTTAAATAAGAAGACTGGAAAGGTGAGAAGGGCTTGAAAAAACAAAGGATTTTATGGTTGATCCTGGGGGGTAATAAGGTTCTACTGGAATTTATTGAAAGAAGAGTGGGCAAGTGATATGATCAGACCTTCACTGTAGAAAATAGTATGAGCAATGAGGAGCTTTCTTCACTATAGAAAGTGTTCCAAAGGTGGCAGTTATCAATTAATTAATATTAGATGGTTTTCAGTTGCTTTGTTTTGACTTGATGCCTGTGCTCTTAACTTTTTTCTCTTAACTGTTCATTCTACAAGGGGTGGCTTTTTGAATTTTTAAGTTTATTCATGTATTTTTCAACCAAATTTTAGGTTTTAATTTCTTCATTTCTTGCAGATAAGTTATCTTGGTGATGTATTTTCTCTCTAGTTGTAGGTCACAACCTAGCTAAGCTTTTTTGAATAACTTCACTTTATTGAAGAATTATTTCTCTCACACTCTAAAGAATTTCTTTCCTTATAATATTCTATCTAGTGTCCTAATACAGGTGTTTTTAAAATGTTACTATGGCAAACTTTTTATATTTCTTCCTTAATAATTGGGTTCATTAATTCAATTTCATACCTTTTTCTTTGGTCTCTTTTTTGTTTGTCTTTGATTAACTCAGCTATATGGGATTCTCTATTCTTTTTCTGTGTGTGCATTTTTTTGTAATTAGTTGCTTCTTTTTCCCTCTTTTATACTCTATAAATTTTTGTAGTAAGATGAATAAAACTAATCTTCAACTTTCTTGGAAACCCAGATTGGTGGATTTTTATAGTTAAAATGTGATAATCTATGTTTTTTGCCCAGTATAAGGTTTTTGTTTTGGAGCTCTGCAACATTTTAACGAGTAGTGGATCCATATGAAAATAAGAATTGGAATGCCATGACTTTGGAACACAGTTTTGTAAACATGTTATTTTTGTGACAGGACAAAATTTACTTGAAAGTAACTGATCAGGAGCCCAGAACTTCTGAGTGAATAGCCCATGGTTTGTAATGTAAAGGATCTTTGAACCAGCCAGAGAGCTTCCTTTAACTCTCCTGTGTTCTAATTGATACCTGGGTATTTTGTTACAATCTTGCTTTATATTTGTCAGGAATTGACATGTGCTTTGTCTCCTTGAGACCTTGTTTCTCTTCACGGAAGAGTTAGCTTGAAGACCTGGTTATGCTTTTGCCCACTTTCTATGTTTTAAAATTTTTCAATCTTGATTTATGAATGAGCTTTATTTCTTCATGTTGTGTTTTCAATTGTTATAAACTACTGTATTTTTACATTTCAATATTTGTGATTCTTTTAGTAATTCTACTATTGTCTGTTTCCTAAATTCCTAGTAACTATTCTATTTTCTAATTAATTCTGTGGTGGTTTGGTCTCTTGTTTGAGTCTGTTCAAGATTCCTTATTATCTTGTGATTGGTCTGAGCAGGACATCTGTAGAGCATTGCTTGGTTGATTATTGTTAGATGTTGAAATTTAGATCTACTGTAAACTGAAATAATTATATAAAAGATTCAATGAAAATCTTAACTTGAGTTGCAAAAACATTCTGTTGTAAAGCTTCAGAGTTTCTCATAAATCTCTTTCAGAGAAAGAAATTGTGGGGTCTCTGATTCTATACATTCTCTAAAAGCCTATATCCAAGATATCTTTCCTAAAGGTGGGATAACATACTTCTTTTCTCTGCAGGTAAATATTCATGCACTGGACTATCTCCTTTGTGCCAGGAGCCTGTATACCTCACAATATTTATACATACATTATGTGGCTATATGTTAATCATTCCCCCTGCCCTCCCCCATATGAGAAATCAAGCATTACGGCCAAAGAAAATTTCAGTGAATATATCTTTCATTAACTTCTTTGGGAACTTGTGTTTGTGTATTATTAAGCTTCTGGCTTACGAGTAAAAAAAAAAAAAAAGATTTGTCTTAGACACAGGTGGATTTAAGAAACACCACTACATTGAACATTGGAGGAAGAAATGTTTTTGTTTTTTTTTTTAATGGCCTTATTTGCAGTGTAGTGTTAGGGTTAAATAGCACTTTCAAGAATTGTTGAGTACCTACTTATTATGTTAGGTACTATCAGGTAAGAGGGGGAGTTAAAAGAAATGTAAGTTGTGCCCTGAACCCCAGGGTCAAATGGAGGATTAAGTGCCTGAAGTAATAGTTATTGTAAGTCAGCTGACATTTATTAAGTACTTACTGTATGTCAGGCACTCGCATTTTTAATTTTAAAAGTTACTATGAGTGAATATTCCTTTTATTTATTAAATATTGTTAGGATAAGTAAACCCAGACAAATCCACATAGCACAAAAGATAGCCTAGGAAAGTAGTTAAATGAAACAGTAGAAGAAAGTGAATCTGACTATATGTGAATCCTTATGCTTTTGTAGCTCATTAAAAGAAAGATAGGATATATACTTTAATAAATTTAGTACCAATATTTATTTGTTGTATTACCCTTGAATTTTGTTGCCTTCAAATATTGTCTTCCTGTAGTTATAATTGTGCTGTGTTTTCTGTATCTTTGGTTCTGCTGAGAAATATATTTTGCCTGCAGTGTTTGGAGGAAGTCTCATAAGTAAATGGAATTTAAAGTGGATTGAAATTTGAGCTTTTAGGGAGTTAATAAATAAGCCCTTTTTAGGGAGCTGATATAAACAGTATTCAGAAAAAGTATGGAGCCAGGAGAATGGTTTACATCCTAGGGACAGTTACCGTTTGGCAGTAGTAGTGGTTAAAGGCTGGAAATTGAAAGTTTCTTGAGGCCTAAAATAATGATCTAGAATGTAAAAATGAAGTTTTAATTTTGTTGTATGCACAGTTGGGATCCATTGAATGTGGCTAAGAAGATTAGGTGTGCAATCAGTATAGTTTTGGGGGAAGATAGAGTATTGGAGCCCGAAATGGATTGGAAAGAATTGAAAGAGGAGACAAGGGGTGGGTTTAGAGACTATAGCATTAATCTGCATGAGAAATGAGGCATTTAGTTGTGACCTAAACTTTAGTGGTGCCAGTAGGAGTAGAAAGGGATGGTTGTAGTGATTTTTTTTTTTTTCCGAAGGAAGAGTTGGTCAAGTATGGGAGATCACTGAGAGGGGGAAGAAAGATAAGTGATTGGAATAATGGAACACCATTTAGAAGGTGAATACATTCACCCACTCCTGCCACGGAAAGAAGAAAGTATTTTGGGAATCTTTTTGCCCCATGCTCCTCTTCTCCTCCTTTCCCCAAATGTTAGTTGGGGAGGGGCAGATAGTAGGATTGGCAAGATAGATAATAAGCATTTCATTCCTAGAGAAGTCAGTAGAGAAATGATCGGTTACTTTGAACAGTAGTGGATGTTCTTAGTTTGCGAGACATTCATTAGTGGGAATCTTGAATTATATACTTAAAGATTTGATTTTTGGAATGAAAGTAAGCTACTTTATAGCATTCTGACATTTATTATAGAGAAATATAGATGTTATTACAATTCATAATTCTCATAATCCAAATTATTACAATTCATAATTCTCATAATCCAAAGGTAAAGCTTTACACTAAAACAACAAACATTCAGTAAGGTAGGGGACTACACTTGTGATTTCATTGACAAGAGGGAAAACCAGAGTGTCTTCTCATGCAGTCTTTGACACCTTTGAAATTTATAGTCTTGAGAGTTGCCTAGGGCCCCAGGAAGTTTAAATGACTCTGGTCATTTAGCCAGTATGTCTGGTATTTAACAGAGTTCTGTCGTGAATCATCTCTAAATTAACTGATTTGTAAAGCCAGATTTTCACATCACATTCTTACATTTTCACATATGTAATTCAGGCCCTTTATAGCATAATGCCTCAAATCTCTTAATATTTGTTGACTGATCTCTCGTTTAGGAACCTGTATGTACACATAAATGAATAATAAATACAAGGTAATCAGAGGAATAGTAGTACTAGATATAGGGATCAGGAAAAGGTTCATGCTTGAGTTAAATTTTGAAAGAAGTGTCTCTGTGAGTAGAGTCCATTCAGGTGATAGCCAGATCATAGGCACAGAGGTGAGAGATGGATGTACTAGCATGTTCCACAGTCACCTCTCTGACTATAAATCACAGAAGTTCAATTCATTTGCATCAGTGAGGGTAGTTCTTATGCTGGAAGTTCCTACAAGACTGAAATCACATGTTTTAAATGCAATTAAAAGTTGTCAGTACTTAAAGACCCTGACAAATAATGCTCCTTGAGATAGGGTACTGTTATAAGAACCTAGACTTTAAAATTGTAAGATATTTGTCTTGTGGAATTATGTCTTAATAAAACCAACCACTAGGTAACTGCTTAATTAATTAATTAAAGCAGCCATTCATGGTAACTGAGGAGAAGAGATAATTAAACTCATTGGTATTTCTAAAATATTATATTACTCAATTTCAATATATCCCTCTACTAATTTATTACCAAAATTTCTATTAACTCATAAAACTGGTTTGTTTCACTTAATTTTCCCACCCATCATCTGCTGTAGATACTAATGAACATTGAAATTGCCAAAAGGCAAATAGACAAAAGGAAAAGGACCAGAAATAAGACATCAATAATTGATACACACTAGATCTTCAGTACCTGAATCATTTTAGAAAATTCACAATCTTTAGAAATAATACCCTCTGTAGTTTTATTCTTCCTTGTATTGGTTTTTCTAGAGGCAAAGACTAAAAAAATTGCATTGCAATCCTACATGGTGGGGCAGAAGAATTTTTAGTTATTCTAGTCAGTCAGGTAGTCTTTCAACCAGTATTTATTATATTATGTACTGACAGTATGTCAGACATTGTGCTGTAGGCTTAGAATGCAAATATGAACAAAAAAGAAATGTCTATGCTCTCATTCTAATAGAGGAAGACAACACAAGAATGGAAGGTGAAATAAGTGAGGGAAAAGGAGCTACCTTGTGGGGAGAAGTCTGGATTGTAACCTGGTGAGAAATGAAGAGAAAACTGACCTGCGTACCCTCCTTAAAATGGAGGTTCTATGAGGAGCTAATCAATCAGAGGGAGGGCTGCACAGGGCTGAGAGGACCAATGAAATGATCCTCCAGGGATCAAAGAATAGTTCGAAACATAACTATTGTGAACATAATGAATTCAAAGCATTTGCTTCATTAAAGTAACTAATTTTGTGTTATATTTTTAAAGGTTGGTAAGTATTTTTTTCTCTACAGTCTTTTGTGTTAGGTAGTAAAAGCTTTGATGTCTCCATTTTTCAGATGAAGAAACTGAGGCACAAAGCTATGAAGTGACTTGCCAAGATTCACACAACTAATGAGTTAGAGACATGATGTTTGTACTTGGCTCTTTTAAGTTCTAGGGATGAGTACTTTTCTCAGTTGTAATAATTACATGTATGTATAAAGGTATAATGGGAGATTATTTACTACCTATATACTTCTTATGGAACATCAAGTTGAAATACATTTAGCTAATCCCTCCATCTTGAGAAATACTTAGATATTCCTTCATAAAGTTCTTATAACTTCATTCAGCATATTTCTTGTTCATTAACTGACTTAAGCTGTTCCTGACTTTAAAATTAACGCTCAGGAAATTATAAGCTATGAAGGCAATATGATTAACTTCTTTGAATTAAGTGAAGAGAGAGTACTTGGGTTGAGATCAGCAGGCTTTAATTTACTAATTCAAATAACTGATAATTTGGTAGGAACTTACAAAAAGAAAATAAGATATTCAGATGTTTATGATTGATTCAGTACTGTGACAAATATTTGGCCAAGTATAAAATACAAAATTTTAATTAATAGGAAATTAAAAGTACAGGTAAATGTAACAGTGGAGCATTTATTTCTGGCAGGCAATTGTCTTTTCTACCTACTGATTCTTTGTTTATATTTGAAAGAAATGCTTCATAATTGCTTTCTATTATACTGTCTAAGATCCAGGGGTACTTGTGGATTTTTGGCTGACTCATCAGGGAGCACTTTCAGCTTATGTTTAAATCTTCTCCATGGTTTGAGAACAACAGGGAAACTTTAAGTCTTTGGTTTTAGCATCATACTAACTTTTGGATTCTTGCATATTTAACCTATGTGGATGGGTGGATGGGACATACATCAAGAGGTAGAGGCTCTAGCTCCATATAGACTATTTGTCCCGTCTATTCTAGTCAGCCCTGTCACCTTAGGTTATGTTATTTTAATGTTGTTTATTTTTGGCAAATGAATAAACAGCTAGAAAGATAGGTATTTGAGTCAACCATTTTTTTATATTTCTATAGTAAGTAATCATTACTAATTGCCCTAAAGCTTGTTTCTCTTGTTCTTAGAATGGATTTAGGAGATATTTTCATAAATTTTGCTTTGAAATTTTTAATTTAAAAACCTTATAGATTTTATAGCTGTTCTTCATCACAAAAAGGAACTTGATAAACCAAGGTTAGAATATCACACTTGATTGATAATAAAAAATCCCAGTGATCTAGATTTGCTACTTAATATCTTTGTGATCGTGGACAAGTCAGTTTTCTTTGTTGGACCTCAGCTTCACGGGCAAATACTGTTCTCTAAGGTGCTGTCTAGGTACAAATCTGTTTATATTTCTAATCAGACAGCCTGAAATAGTAGGGATTGCAGAGATCATAGTATGCTAAAGCTGGAAGAAACTTCAGAGATCATCAAATCCAATTCCTTTTTTTTTTAAGATGACATTCAGGTCCAAAGACTAAAAAGTGATTTCCCAAGTCTACAGTAACAAATCCCAAGCTACGATATTAAGCTAGCTTCTCCGATTTCAAGAAGTCCTCATAATGTAATCCCTTCCATGAATCCTTTCTACCCTCCACCCCTCCACCCCCCACCCTCCAGTGCCAGACAAGAAACCATTGAGTTTCGTTGAAGGATAACCTGCCAAGACAGCTGATTGTACTTGGAGACAGCCTTTAACTATTAGAAAGTTGGCTTTTTTGTCTAACCAATTAAATTGCCTAGAAATTTGCCCCCTTTTAACTTCAGTTTTATGTTCCTCGTTCTGCCCTATGTGTGGGCCAAGCAAAATTTATTATTTTCAATAAGACAGCCTTTTGTATTATTCAAGATCCCTATCACCAGATTTTGCGTTTTAAATATTCTCTGGAATTAATCCATTCACAAGTCCAGTGCCCTTAACAGTTACTCATTCTCTCTTAATCTAGTGAAAGGGGATGGAAAACAAAAAAAAACAGCCTTTGGATTTAGTGGTAAAGAGGTTATTAGTGTTTTTAAATAAAAGATGGTTTGTTAAATGATATAATAAAAAAACTGATTGTGAAAGGTTGAGCAGTGTGAAGTGGATGCCTGCTTAAAGGACTGACTGAATTTGGGAAAGATTAAAGGATTCTTTATTAATGAGGGATCCCTGAAGTTAGTTCTATTTCTGAAACCAGCTTTTTTAAAAAATGAGAGTAAAAAAATTTCAGACATAAAAGCCTGTTTCATTGGAATTAAATTTGAGGAACTTTGTCAAATTAATTCGATTTTCCTCATAAAGAAATAGTCAAAGAAATTAAGATTAGGGAATCTTATTTCCCATCTCCCATCCACATACAAGGAGGTTGATCTCCCTTGCCCCCCTTTGAATTTGGTTGATTGAGAGATTTGTTCTGATTTTCCAGTCAGCAAATTGTGATTGTGCTAGGGTTAAAACTAACTTGGATTTGATAATCCTACCATTTGCATCCTCTCCTTCTTTAAACAAAGATCCCCACCACCACAATCCTCATCCTCACCTCCACTATAGCACCGGAAAGATGAAAAGGAGATATCACTTCGTTCTGCACCCCTTGCAATACTCTCTTTTTATTTATAGAAGCATTTGTATATGTATTAAACACTTCAGGAATATTAATTCATATAGTCTTAGTACTGTAAATCTTGCTTAAATCCAGCTGATAAGTAGATAAAATTAAAGTACGCTGCTGAAACCTCTAATTTGAATGTTACCACTTACCTCTTAGATCCCAAGAAAGCTCTTTCCACGATTACTCAGAACTCATCCATCACTGTTAGGACATTATAATCTTCTGAGACCTAAACATTTGAGTACCTAACGTAAATGTAGACTGGGTATTTAGTTTCTGTTCTGCAAATATCTTTTGTTTATTTTATCTGCCCCTTAATATTTAATCAAAAACTTTAAGCTTGCTATAATATTAGAAATAAGCTTGTATGGATATTTTGCCTTTTAAATTCTTGGTATGTGGTAAATATAAGTGGTAATAATAATATAATAATAAGTGAAAAAATTCTGAATATGGAAACTGAGCAGTTAAAAGAGTTTGGGTAACCCTTTGATACATGAATTATACAATAATGATCGAAGAATAAAATTCTTTTTTAGTTTGAATTCCAAAAGGTCTCTAAAATTACCAGATGGAATGTACTTTAGACATGGTTCCCTAGAGATATTATAGATTCTGTGGTATGATTGGAAAACTATTTGTTTTGTAAAAGTTCTTATTTATTTTATGAATAATGTAATTGGGAAAGGGTTTCAAGAATTATGGGTTCCATGTTGGCATGAAAAAGGTAGGGATCATTTGAAGCCACTAGGGATATGACTACACTTACCCCTCACATCCACTCCTTCCCCCGCCAAAAAAAAAAAATTGGTTAGACCATACATATCTCTTCTGCAACTTTTCAAGACCATTCTTTTCAAATCTCTTTACCCTTTGATTTATATTATGTGAGGGTCTCCTTGTTATTCTGACTCTTTGTTAGATGGGGAAAAACCAGATAGCCTTCTCAAACCACAGCAGTTTAAAATGGTGTTGGAGCTGGACAGTTCTTGGGAAGTAGTGGGTGCCCCTCATATCTTCCCTTCCTTTGCACAACTTGAACTATTGTAGTAGAATGAGTTTTGACTGTTGTACTGATTTTTAGTTAGGTGTGGATGACTCATCTGGCTCCTTTTTGTGCCCTTTGTGGCATTCTTCAATACATGAGATAGCTGACAACCTTGTCAGGCACAAAATATATTGGAAAGTACAGTTGGAAAAACAACCATATGACTTTTAAAAGATTCACTTTAAGTATTTTCCCTTAGAATTAGCAGACGGATGTTTTAAATATGTTACTTTCAGCCTTGTGAGTGAATGCTATATATTGGTAAGACTTACATAAAATTGGCTGTTCTTTCCACACTAAATTCATCAATTAGTATTTTAACCATCTGAAAAAACCACTTTGTGACAAAATACTCTCAACGATGAGCTTAAAGTCTGTCCTCAAAAAAAAAAAATTAACTCCATTTATATGCATGCTAGTTATTTGGCTATAATTTTGGTTGTCCACAGTTAGGTCACCTTGTCAGTGTCCTTCGGTGAATCCTTAAATTGTTCTGCGCTTTTTTTGCATACCTGCTTTATATACCTTCTTGATTGTCCTTTTTTTCTTTATTCCTTCTTCAGCACTGGTTAATTGTGATAAGCACTGTTTGATTCTGATCTGCCAGTTAAGCTAAAAACAAACAAACATGCAAACAAAAACCCTTTGTCCACCTCCACCCCCTTTGCCTATAGGAGCATACATAGCCTTACTATTGGGAACACAACCTCCGGAAAAGCGTAGGGGGCTGACAGGTAGAACAGGCGCAGCTAAGTGGAGTATCATTGACAGCCACTGTGAAGCTAGGGGTAAGGGAAGGATAGTCAGTAAACAGTTTGTGAAGTTTCTGTTCTATGCCAGGCACTCAGCTAAGCACTTGGAATACAAAGAAAGGCAAGAGGCAGCCTTGTTGACAAGCACATCGTAGTCTTAATAGGGGACACAACATGGAAACAACTGTTAGAATAAATTGGAAATACAAGAGAGAAGGTACTAGAATTAAGGGGCAATGGAAAAGGTTTTCTTGAGAATGTGAAATAAGCCAGGAGGCAGAGATGGGGAGGGGAGAGCATTCCATTTATTCTGAGCATTATATATATTATTTTATATATATTCAGGTCATTCTTCAGATTGTCACTAATCCAGTATAAAGCTGTATTTTCTTTCTGGATACTTAAGTAAATTGTATTTGTATAATTCCATTTAAGATATTTTAAAGCAAATGATTAGGAGCTGGTAAAAAAAAATCTTATCTAATTTTCCCCTTCTTTAATATACAGGGAAGTCGAGATAACATGAGTATTGTGCTAGTTTGTTTTTCAAATGCTCCTAAGGTCTCAGATGAAGCAGTGAAAAAAGATTCAGACTTGGATAAGCACTTGGAATCACGGGTTGAAGGTAAGAAAGCTACTCTGATTTATTTAAGAAGAAAAGAGGGGAGAAATTGCCTCTGCTTTTAAAACAAAGTGATTGGAGTAGGAGATTGGGTTGAGATTTATCCAGATAGAGAGTTTTACAGAAACCTTAGTGTCCCATAGAAAAAGAAAAATGTATGCTTCTTTTAAAATGACTGTTTTCTAAATGGCAAAGTGGTGAGTATGTTATTTCAAAATAATAGCAGTTCAAAGTCTACATTCCTGGTGATACTGAGTGATTACAGTGACACTTGCCGTAATTCATCATTAGTAACTATTATCTACTTTGTGTTTGTCACTGATATTCTACTAGCTTAAACATTTTTAAGAGTTTAGTTATTAGGCGTTATGTTTTTATTCAGGTTAGATTGTCAAACAGGATACAATGGAAACATTTAGTTTAGCATTTACCTTCCTACTGATGTAATTTTTATGCTGACCTTGTTATTAGTACATACCTTTTAATAGGTTAGTGACTAACTTTTGGAAACCTGAGTATTAAAATGTGCAAGGTAGATGTTAACTGTAGGAGTAAGAATAGGGCAGACAATTATGCTTATGAAGTCTTTTTTTTCTTCACTTCTTCAAAATCCATATTTTCTTCCCCTCTAAAAGCCATCAAAGCTTCTTTTCAATTTATGCTCCCCGTTGTGCTTGCCAAATAGTACCTACCCCTTCTGACGAATTTATTATTCAGCTTGAATTCTTACTTCTTCTGTGACATGTTCCTGTTTTGTTAGATACTCTACCAATCCCTTCTACCCCATTGCATCATTTAAACTATTTTAATTTCTACAACTTTTAATGCAGGAAATATGTAAGAATTAAATGGATAAGATAAATAAAATACTATCTGTAAAAGCACTTTGGGGAAAAAAGTTAAAAATATTACATAGATACACTATAAGTATCACTATAGCTAAGTTAAACTGTTTACAAAGATTTAGTTATGAAAAGTCTACATTTCTAGTGATAGTTCTTCAAAATATGCTTTTCTTCACCCATGCAAATGCCTTGTTAGTAGTTACTTTTAAGGTAAATGACTATTTTTAAATGTATCCAATTTATATTACAACTTCAAACAAACATTTATTAGAGTTTTATAACTAGATAATTTCCTTTTTGTAGTTCATAGTCATTTTATATATAATATATATGTATATATATATATAATGTAGCTCTGTTCTTTTTTCCATAATAGTATTTTAAAAGAAATTTTAATTTTAAAATTAAAATCTCAATTTTAATTTTAAGAGGGACTCAACAGTAGAGTTTGATATTAAGCTCTCTAGTTTTCCTAGGTGATGCCTTTTGTTAGAAGATACAGGCAATATTCAAATATCTCACCTAAGTAGACTACCCTTGGCTAATATACAATTCTTGAGGATCAGATACCAACTAGCTTTAATTATATAAATAGATTTTGAACCTTTTAAATTTTAACCATTTGTGTTTTTAACTTGAAACAAATTGCAATGTTTAAGGAAAATCATTTCTTATATACAAGCAGAACAGAAATTTTGAAGTATGCTAAACATTTATATCAAGCCTTTTTTTAATCTTTTTAAAATGAATGCCTTTTGATATAACAAAGAACCAATATATTTCTTTGTTTTTTACTTCCTCATGATCATCTTATTAATTCATGTGGTGTTTGTTTTCATGCAGAAATTATGGAGAAGTCTGGTGAGGAAGGAATGCCTGATCTTGCCCATGTCATGCGCATATTGTCTGCAGAAAATATCCCTAATTTACCTCCAGGGGGAGGTCTTGCTGGCAAGTAAGTAGAAGAAAGATAGGTAATTTTAAGTTCTCTATGCATGATAATTAAATCTCTCTGTGAATAAGAGTATTATTATGATACTGATAGCTGTCATTCGTTTAATACTTCATAGTATACAAAGCACTTTACATTTATCTCATTTGATTTTCACAATAACCTAGTGAGGTAAATGCTACAGTTACTTTTCATTTGACAGATGAGTTAACTGAACCTAAGAGAGGTGAAGTGACTTGGTCATGGTTGGAAAACCAGTGCTAGTGAGAAGGGGACTTTGTGCCTCAGCCTTTCCTCACTGGCCTCAGAGCTTAAACACATGGATTCTCTAAACCTAGTAGAACTTCATCCAGGGTTTCCATTGAATGAGATCAGTTTAAAGAGCTTTGCAAATCTTAAAGCACTGTACAGAAGCTCATTGTTTTTACTGTTTTACCTTCTTGCCTTAAAGAACACTTGGAAAAGGACTATTTTTCTGGAAACTACTTCATAATGATTAAATAGTCTTAGAGTTATTCCTAATGGATCTTTCTGCTCTAATTTTCAGGAACAGGCTTTAGGCCTCCTTCCTTGGTAAAGTAATGAAGGATATATTGTGTGGGACAAATCAAGGTTTCATCAGATTCTAGGAACTACAATTCTTTTGTGGGGGTGGAAACTGTCTTGATAGCATTAATTTAAAGCTGGCAGAACAATTTGGATATAGCACAAAATTAAACCTATATTAATTTAATGATTAACTTTCCTTAATATATTTTCACAAAACTATTTCTTCATGTTTTTAGGCGCAATATTATTGAGGCTGTTTATAATAGACTAAATCCACATAGGGAGAATGATGGGGTAAGTTTTTGTTTTATAAGCTTTAAAAGTAATTTTATTATATGGTAAATTAAATATAGCTAGAGTATACATAGTAAACTTTAGATATGATAAATGTTTCATTCATAAAATAGAAATCACTTGTCATAAGCTAGTTTTTAATTCTGTTTTTACAAAGGAATATGTAGTACCTGCCTTTGGAAAAATTCAGTTATAATATAGATTCTTTTCTATTAAAAGTTGTTATCAGTTAAAAAGAATCTTTTATGAATTGATTTAAACTTAAGCAACTAGAGTTAAAAGTACCTCTTTATGTAGATTTGATGTTGTCTGTCTTTAAAATAGTAGTTTTTATGTTTGTTGAAAATCTACTCAAATATTTCACCTCCTTTCATTTTCCTTTCCCATCTCCACCCCTTTCTTTATTTTACAAGGGTAAGTAGTCTCTTACACCCTTGACCCCTGTCAGTAGACTATCGTTAGCAATAAGCAATAGATTTAAAGTTATGAATTTTCTTTGTTTTTTTCCTGAGGCTAGGTAAGCAGAACAATTCAGTTTAATTTTCCCATATGCCTATTCGGATGAATACTTGAAAGTAATTGGATTTTTTCCTTTATTAAAGAAATACAAAAATCTTAGAGAAATCTTGTAGTAAGCTGTTACATGAATGTTTAAATCTGAATTGAATTATTGCACCGTGGGATGATCAGATCATGTCCTTTCCTCAACAATCTCCTGTTAATGCTCTTTTGAAATTCCGATGGACTTTTCAGCTGCTCATTAAAATAAACAACCATATCAGCTCCAGGGGATTTTTAACGCTCCACATTTTAAAGTTAGGTTTTTCACCCCAATGAGAGTTTATTTACCCAAAGCTTATATCAGGCTCATACAATTAATTACTTGGAAAACTTAGGAGGGAACCCTAAAGCTCAGTGGAAAAACTCTTTAGAAATAAATAGTTCTAGCACCATTCACATATCTTTAACTATTCTTATCAGACCATAAGAGTTTTGGTTGCATTATTGCCAGAAGTTGTTATTTTCAGAGTAGGATCATCATTCCTTCTCCCTATTTTAGCAGCAAAAAATACTTCCAGGAAAAGATGATAAATACATATGATACTTAATGAATTGTAAAGAAGTTGATCCTGAATAACACTGTCAATATATGGACAGAACTTTGAATAAATAGAAATAAGGCATTAAGACATCGTGTGTGCATGCGTGTGTGCGTGTGTGTTTAGCCACATTGTAAGCTCCTTGAGTTCAGGAATTGTGTCATAAAAATGTACTCATTAGAATTTTTAAGTCAACAAATAGGAGAGGACTGTACTGTTTGTTTGAGCAGAGGATCATCAAGCTGAAAGGGACTTTAGAGAAGATTTCATTATAGACTATTGCTATAAAGGTGGAAGAAACTTTAGAGGTCAGCTAGTCTAACCTCCTCATTTAAGGATGATACCCCCTCTAGAGAGGTGACTGTAACATGGTTACACCAGGTGGTAAGTGGCAAAGCTGAAATTGTTAGGCTTCTCAGCAAGCATTTACAGTTGTGGAAGACTTCAAATGCTACTACTTCAGCTATGATAAATGTTTTTATTTTAGTGAGTCAACATTGTGCTAGATATTTTGACATCTTCCAGAAGATAAGTTAATTGTTTGGCAAGCAGGAGTAGGGTCAAAATTACTATTAGTTTTATGCCTATGAACATTTAATTTTTAATATATTACTCTTAAGCATATTAAAAAAACTGGGCTACACATAGAACTTTCTAATATTTATGTAATCTGAAAGAAAAAGCATTTGGGTTGTTTTTCTTCAAGCATTGTTAAAGTATTATTATCTGGTGCATCCATTTAAAGATTTAACTTTTTAAAAATAAGCTCTCCCAATCATTGTATATCTTAATTTCTTGATCATGGTTCACCAAAGCTCATCTTCCAAACTTTAAAACAAAATCTTATTCTGCTAAAGGATTGAATGAGTAGATACTCAGTTCAGTTCAACATATGCTTATTAAGTACCTAATATATACAAGGCACACATAATTTATCAAATACTTCAGCAAGTCAAAATTTGCTTTTTTAAACTAGTGTGAACACAACCCTTCTGAGGAGCCTTTATTAAAACAGCTTTCATGTTGTAGCTATGACTAAAAGCTTAGTAGCCAACTTTCTGATGATAAAAACCAGCATCTCCTGGAAGCCTTTTCAGTTTGGTACAGACTCAGTCTGTGCCTTCAGGAATTCCCAGTTCCATCCATGCCATAATATGACATTAGAATAGGGCTTAGAGTATTAGAATAGAGGCGTTTATGAAATATTTGAAAATAAAGTAAAATATAAAAAGTAAATAGCCAAGAAGTAAGTAGTGTTATGCATTAATTGATTTTTAGTGAAGTGCAGGCTGTCAGTTGTGTAATCTGAGTGCAAATGCTGCACAGATCAGTGCAAAATGTTGAGTCAGAGAGACTTCCTCTGTTGGCTAGGCTCTTATATAGTACTTAGGAGCAGTCATGGGTAAGAATTGCAGAAAACGTTGTCTGTATTGTAACAGGAAGTTCCACTTCATAAAATCTTCTCTGATGGAGAGGTGGAATTGTAAGCATGTCAGTTAATTAATTCACTAATTCACTCATTTACCCAAGAAAGATTTTTGTGCTGCCTTGTGAGACACGGCCAGAAACTAAGGAACAATGATAAACAAAGGAAAAAGAATAAGACCTGGGTCTTGCTCCTAGGGAGTGATAGTCTGATGTACTTTAAGGTTGCTTTTACTTGACTGTATATAATTCTAAGTATATATTAATGTTTACATAGAATTCTCCCCTTAAGCTCCTGAAATCCTTGAAAATAATAGCCCTAATTTTTTTTCAATTTAGATTGATTGTTGTTTAAAGATTTGCAATGTTATTCTCAGAGAATAAGTTATACATAGGATTGACAAAAGTTGTGAAGACAAGAAAGTTAGGATCTCTGAAGGCTGGGTAGAATTTAATGTGCTTTAGAAACTAACATTATTATTAAAGAATAATTCTCCCTATTTTTACCTTTTATTACCTTTATTTCAGTAAGTGTGTGTGTTTGTGTGTGTATATACACACACAAACACACACACACACACAGACCTTTTAAGTGTGTGTAAGATAGAGATTTTGTGAGAGCCAACTTTGTGGAGCCTTTTTATTCCTCAGTTTTCTTAAGTGATATGTTGAACCCTATTTACATGCCATACTCTGTAACCATATGAAGTTATAGTGTTTCCTGGTACTACAGTATACCATAGGATATAATCTTGTCCTAAATATCCTAAGTGGATACATTCCTTTATTTAGTTGAATTTTTCATAATTTAAAGGAATCTCTTAAGAGGTTTTGAGGAAGTGCTTCTAGATGATAGTTAGTATATAGAAACATTAGCATAGAAACGTTTATTTTCCTTTGAAATAAATTTATTGTTGCCAATAGGTGTTGTGTGAAGTAATAAAGAGATAGCCTTCAAGGAGTTTTCAGTTTATTTACTCAGATGAGGTTCAGTTGATATTTAGTTGTTTTTCAGTTATTTCATGACCCCGTTTGGTGTTTTTTGGGGAAAAATATTAGAGTGGTTTGCTCTTTTTGTCTCTAGTTCATTTTATAAATGAAGAACCTGAGGCAAACAGGATTAAGTGACTTGTCCAAGGTCACACAGCTAGTAAATCTCTGAGGACAGGTTTGAACTCAGGAAGAGAAGTCTCTCTGACTTCAGGCCTGGTACTCTACCCACTGTGCCACTTAGCTGCCCCAGTTAAGATGATGCACTAAGATATAAAAGGCTAAATAACAGTTTAATGGACTAGAACATCTCTCAGAAGGCAGAATGTGATTAATTGTTAGGTGAATTGTACTAACAATAATTGCTATAGGAATTTAAGAGGCACAGTAGAGGTTATTTCACAGTTTGGATAACTATTAGTCATGGGTAAAGTGATAGGTTTTTAGCTGTCTTAAAGGAGAGATAATGTTTAGATTAGTGGAGAAAAGAAGAGGGGATAATTCCGAGTCAGTGGAGCAAGAAGTTACAAAAGAGCAAAGGCAGGAAAACTTAAGGCATGTTCTGGATCGAATTATAGTAAGCTCATGTTTCTGAAATGTTTAGAGGAGCAGTGGAGGGCCAGTGATGTTGGACCTGGTAGTGAGGAAGTTTTGAATACTAGAGTGAGCAGTTTGGGATTGTATTCTGGTGGTAGTGTGGAGCCAATAAGTTTTGTTTGTTTTTTTTGTTGTTTTTTTTTTTTGATACTTAGATTTAGGAAGACACTAAGGGCCAGGAAAGAGATTGCTAGAAAGAGTTCAGATGTGAGGCTAGTAAAATGATCTAGTCTAGTCACAATAAGAACTTGACAGTGGAAATGGAAATAGTAAAGGTAAGAAAAATTGCAAAGAAAGAGTCAGCATTATTTGGTGATCTGATATTTGGTGGGGAGAAATATAGAAAAAAGTTTGAAACATTAAGTATATTTTAATCTTTGACATTAACTTTTAGATTTACTTCTGTCTCATTCTGTCATTTATTCTGGGCTTTAAAAAATTATATTTACATATATATTTAAAAAATAGAGAAGCCAAAATTTTTTTAAAAATTCACTTGGTTTTTCTCTTTTCCCCCATTATTTAGAAATGTGGTCTTATGACCAAATCTTTTAAATTTGCATTTTTTTGATATAAAGAACATAAGTTTAGCTTAAAGGAGAATTTTCTAACCTCACTGTGATAAGTTCTGTGTACTTTATTTTACTGTTCTCTTTAGTAGGTCATTTTATGTGAGTGTGAGATTGGGAAATTTCATGCCATAAACAGAATCACAGAATGGTAAGAGCTTTCAGGTAGTTCATTCCCTTCACTTAGGGATTGAAAAGACTAAGATTTTCAAAGGTGAAGCACCTTGTCTAAGGTTGTAGCAAATAAGTAACAGTATGAGGTCTTCAGCTTGAATCTCCCAAGTTAAGTCCAGTCCCTTTCCACTATAGAGAAATATGATAATCTTTAAAATCTAGATTGTAAGCTTATTGTCATTTTACTTTTTCCCTAAATTTAAGATTGTCATTGGAGCATGAATGGACACTAATAAGTGGTATTAATGATATGGTGGTGTCATATCAACTGAAAAGATGTTTATTAGGTGCCTTAAAAGTTTACAAAGCACCATACATTAATGGATGATGGTATAATGAAAAGAGTACTGAATTTGGAATCAGAGGATGAGTCTAGGCTCATATATGGGTTCTGCTGCATTCTACCTGTATGACTTTGTCATTTCCCTTTTGAGTCTCAGCTTCCTCTTCCATAAAATGAGGTGGTTGGGGTAATTGATTTCCAACATTCCTTTGTGCGATCCTCACAACAGTCCTGTAGTTAGCATATTGCCTTATAGCACCACAGTCAACCTTAGATGATTCCTACTGTTTACTACTGTCAGTCCTATATAGGTGCTGCTGAATTTTCTCCAAAGATGGAGAAAATAACGCAACCACTCTGATTGGGTCCACTATTTTATTTATTATGCAGCCTCAGCTGGGCCCTTGCTACTGCCAGGCAATGCTTCTACACATCCCTTATCAAGTTACCATCCCACTCTTTATAATGGCTCTTTATCCCTCCTCAAATCTCTCATGGCTCCCGCTTTTCCCTACCCTCATCATTCCACTGAAACTGCTGCTCAGTGGTGTCAGTGATCTCTTAATTGTCAAATCCAAGGAGGACTTTTTCTTAATCCTCATTCTTCTTGACCGCTCTGCAGCCTGCTGATCACCTCTTCTCTAGATTTTTGGGACAGCACTCTCTCTTGGTTCTTTTCTACTATGTGACCACTTCTCAGTCTCCTCATCCATTCCCTCCATCTGTAGGTGTCCCTCAAAATAGTCGCTGGAGCCTCTTCCCTTCCTCTACATGGCTTCACTTAGTGATCTCATCAGCCCCCATGGATCTAATTGTCATCTCTGTGCTGCTGATTTGTGTCTCCTGCTCTGACCTCCCTGCTGACCTCCACTTAAATTTCCACTTGCCTTTCATTCATCTCAACTGCATGTCTACTAAACATTTTAAACTCAACATGTGCAAACTGAACTCGTTATCTTTCTTTAAACTCCCTTCCTTCTCCCCCACTCAATCCCCACTTAACTCCCCAGTACTGTTGAGGGCTCCACCATACTCCAGTCTCTCCTTCTCAGATCCTTGGAGTCATCCTGGACTCCTCACTATCTGCTGCCCCCTGCCCCCCCATCTTCACTGCCCTCATCTGTTGATTTCACGTTTGAAACACTTCTTTGAATATGCCTCTTTCTCGGTTGGATACTTTTCCCTCCTCAATACTGCTCTCCTCTAGTGCAGTTCATCTTCACCTCACACCTGTATAATCGAAGTAGCCTGCTGGTGGGTCCAATATCTCCCCCTCCAGTTTATCCTCTAGCCACCAAGGGTGGTTTTCCTAAAAACACAAATCCAACCAAATCAACACCCCTCCTCCCTCAATAAACTCCAGTGTCTCCATATCTCTTCAAGGGTAAATACAAAATGTTTTGTTTGGTGTCCAAAGTTTTTTGTAACCTAGCCCTCTTCTGACTTTTCAGTCTTCTTACACCTTACTCCCCAATTTATACTCTTCAGTCCAGTGACACCGGATTCCCTGCTTTTTCTCAAACAAGAAATTCTTCTCAGCTCCAAGCATTTTTTCATGTGCCCCATGCCTGGAATGCTCTCCCTTTTCATTCGAAGGTACTATGATTCAAATCTCACTTAAAATCTCATTTTCTACAGGCAGCCTTTCCTTCCCTTCCTCTTAATTCTAACCTCTCTCCTCTCAGTTATTTTCCATGTTTCCTGTATGTAGCTTGTTTGTTGTTTTCCTTGTGGCCATTGTTTTTGTTCAGTCGTTTCTATAATGTCCAATTATTCATGACCAAGTTTGGATTTTTCTTGGCAAAGATACTGGAGTATCTTCTCCAGTTCATTTTACAGATGAGAAGACTGAGGTGAACAAAATTAAGTGACTTGTCCAGGATCACACACCTAGCTGGTGTCTGAGATCAGATTTGAACTCAGGAAGATGACTCCAGGCCTAGCATTCTATCCACTGTGCCACCTAGCTGTCCTTCCTTGAGGGCAGGAACTGTCTTTTTGCCTCTTTGTATTTTGTATGCCTGGCAAAGGGTAGAACTTAATAAATGGTTATTTACTAAATTGGGCTAAGTGGTAAGGATATCATTTCTTCTTTCATAGTCTAGGAAAGAGAGTAAGTGACTTGGTTGGGGTCACATAGCTTAATTAGTGATTCCAGCTTAGATTTCTCCAGTGTTCTTATCACTGCACTATCACTATTGAAAAGAATCTTTGTATTACTACACAGGCTTCTTTTTAGTTTTTAGCTATTCTTATTTCTAAAGACATTTTAATACCCTTTTGAGACATTTGAAAGCATATACATTTGATTGTTATTTTAAAATTTCTGTCACTTTGATTTCTATTTAGGTGAAAGTGTGACTTTATTTCCAAGGAGGCAAGACCTATAAAAACCACTGAATCTCTTCATGCTATCCTTTCTACCCTCTATATCTGTTAATAGTGTTTGTTTACTGAGACCGACTTTAAACACATTTGAGAAATACTAAAGCCTTTAAATTAGCAAATTTTGGAAAAGAAGACAAGTTAGCCACTGTAGCCTTTTTCTTTAATGATAGATATAACCATAGATAATGGGAAAGAAATATTCCATTACACTGTTAAATTTATTGATTTCAGTTTATAAAACTTGTTTCCTTGACTCAGAAGACAATGTAGTATTGTAAAAAGAGCTCTAGCCTGTGAGTCTCAAGACCTGTGTTTCAGTAACTACTAGCCGTAGGATCTGAGGGAAGAACTCTGATTTCATTTGAATAGAAACCACAGTGAGGAAACTTCCCCTAGCTACCAGGGCAATTCAGCAGCTATTCTGCAGCAGTATGTCTGATAGAGTCTATATCAGAGATGGTTCTTGAACCCAGTATTTCAGGGCCACTTCCAGATTCCAAGGTCATTATTATATTCTCTCTAAGGAGGGAATATTTGAGATGATCTTGAGCTGCAGTTTGTGTAGTCCCAGGCACCTTATTTTAGTTTAAGAAATAGCCTATCTCACACTAGAAAGAGGGCTGGATTTGGAATCAGAACCCAGGCTCAAATCCTGGTTCTAATGTTACAGTCATCAGCTCATTTACTTTCTCTACACCTCCATATCCTTATATTGTAAGATGAGGGGATTGAATTAAAATTACTTCTCTGTTCCTTTCCAACATTAATTTGATTCTGTGATATCATTTATAGATTATATATAAAAGTATGGTCCAAAAAGTTTAAATGAACCTATGCTCATGCAGATAGTAACAGATCCAGGATGTAACCCCAGGTCCTTTGACTCCAAATATAACCATGGGCAAGTGATTTTCCAATTTTAATCCTCTATTTCCTCATCTACCAAATAAGGAAATTGCATCAGATAATTTCTAATATCCTTTCTGTGACTGCTGGGTGTAATTAGGCTAATTATTATTCAAATCATAGGCTACATTCTAAACTTTTGAGAGCAAATACCAGGATACATGCAGAAAATATACAAATTTGTAGAGAAACATAAACAGCTCACAAGGGAGGGGGTTAGTGGAAAGAGTTTGATCAAATTCAAATCAGCAATCATTAAATGCCCTTTTTAACACGGCAGTGTGTGACAGGTTTTAGAAATGTGACTCCCCCAACTAGTCTCAGTCCCTCAACAAGCTTGAATTCTACACTGGAACTGTGCATACTAGAAACAGAGGGATTTGAGGAAGAAGAGAGTGCATACACAGCTGCTCCCAGATTGGAATCTGGCAGAAAATCATCTAGTAGCTTTGTTCATTCATTCACATCTCCATCAGTCTAAAAGGGGTGCGGGTGGGGAGGAGGAGTTGTCAAGGCAGGCTGTAGAACTGGGAAAATCATAAACTTAGAGAGGTACTCAGTCCCCAGATAAATTGACAGAGCTTGAGAGCATAAGTGACATTCAGTTTTAGTGAGAGTCCAGAAAATGTTCCAAATAAAGACTTCCAGAATTGGGGAGTATCTTTTCTTAGGGAAAAAGTATATATTAATGTCTTTTTGTAGTGTATTTTTATGCCCTAAGGACATTATGAGAGGTTTTAGATAATATGTTAATGTAGAAATTTTACTACCCCCACCCCCACTTACTCCCTAGTTAAGATAAATTGTTTGACGTCAACAGAGAGGTTGTGACAGTTCATTTCAATAGGGTAACATGATTCTTTCAAAAATGTCATCTTGAGGTTATTCAAGGAAAGTTAACTTTTAGAAAAGAATAAATGGACTATTTTGCCAACCCATGCTTATAGCTATTTACTTATATTATGGTTACTTCTAGCCTAAGACTTTTTAGTGTCTTTGATGGATGGGAAGCCTTGAAGTGAGTGGTATGGTTCAGTAGTAATAGACATTCGGACCTGTTCCGGGAATTTGCCTTCTTGTTAAGGATGGGTTAGGATCACCTCCTAAAGTATTAGGCTATTACTACTACAAGCTACTAAGATTGAAATCCTCAAGATTACAAGAAAGTAACAAAAGCAATTGAAATAATTATGAGTTTAAAGATATTAAATTATTAGAGTTTAAAGGTCTAAAATTTGGAAATAGTTTTGCATGAAGAAAGCTAACCTGAAGCTCTAAAATGTGAATGCTTTGGTTTGTACTAGTTTTCTGATCTTTATAATAATGATCTACAATCAGATCAAATCAATAGAAATTAGGGGTGAGAATTTTGGAATGTTGAGCTTCCAGGGCCCTGCTTTCTGTCAGCCATACCTTTAGAAGATACTGGGAAAATTGTGAGCTTCTCTTAAAGGTCAGAAGTGTTGTCATAAATACAAAACTAGGCACTAGGTTAAATTTAACCAGATTCCTAATATTTGTATTTCATTCGGCACTGAGACTGATCCTCCATAAATAGCACAAGTTTTTGCCAATAAAAAAATAAGAATTCTTCAGATCATTATTTTGCCTACTACTTTTGATTTACTTTGCTTAAAATTTAAGATCATGGTTTCTTTGATTTGGATATTCCCTCTACTACCGTAGAGTACTGGCCTTAATAACCCATGCTCAAAAATTCATCATAAATGGTTCAGTTTCTTCATAATTAGCTAGGTTTATTCCTGGGAGAGAAACAAAAATGTAACCAGTTTTTTTACTCAGATATTTTTAAGCTTTTTTCTTTCTGGTGGGGGAGGGGAGAAGTGAATTTTATTTTAATTTTTAAAAAATTTAAGTTTTAATTTACTGACATTCCTGAAGAACTGATAAACCATTGAGATAAATTAATAAACATACAGAAAATCAAATAGGGAGGTGGGGGATAAAAAGTAAATTGTTTATAAAATAGCTTATTAGTACAGTAATGCATCATCTATATGGTAAGCAAATGATGACCCTCTTTTCAATGACTCTTGCAAGTGAAATATGAAGGTTAGTGACATTGTATTTGGTAAACTATACTGCCCTTATTATGAAAATGCAGATCATATTTCTCCAAAAGTGATAAAAGGTTTATATCAAGTTATGTTATATCAAATAACCCTTGGTTGATAATTTATACAGAACTTCAAGTAGACTTTTGAGTAGAAACTAATTAGAGACTACACAATAATAGCTAAAGTTTTAATAGTATGTAAAAGTCAAATTGTTAATAGTTTGGCTTAACAGCATTTAAAAATCACTTGTCTATATTTAATATCCCAAGCTTAGTTTAAGAAGAAAAATTAAACCTTTTTTTCCTTTTCCAAAATGTTGTTACTCAAACCAAGGCCAGTTTTGAGTAGTAGTAATTTATATAACATCTTCTAACTTACCTATTTTTATAGTGGATTCATTTGGTAGTTAACTAAAATTTTTATGTCTTTTTGCAAGTCTTTAAATCATTATTATATATTGAATATATCAATATTATATATTACTATATTTTTTTGTTTTTTTAAAAAATTATTTTGTTACTTTTTGGATGGGAGCTACTCTAAAATTCCCTTAACAGTAAAGGCATTTTTTTTAGTTATCATTGGGAGTACTTATTTTTCAGATAATTTGGAGTTATATGATTTATTATTACTAAACACCATAAGATCATTGTTAGAATGAACAGCAGGGTGTGCTGAAAATTATAACTAAGCTATATCAAATGAGATCATTGAATTATTACTGAACTGTGCTTTCAATTTCAGAAATTTTAAATAATTTCTAATAAAAGTATAGCATGAAAGACTAAAGATGTTATCTGTTCTCTAAAAATAGTATTTTGAGTACTGCATATTTAATAGATGATAAAGCATGGAATTTTTTCATATGTACATGGTCAGATTCCTTAGATTCTGCTTGCTTAATAAAATGGTCTTATGTTTAGATAGTACACCTAATGATAGAGAAATGAGTGTTTTTGCTTTAGTATGTTTTGTTATATGTTCAATTATCCTAGTTTGTCTACTGACACTGGGGTCTTGAATCTTAAAAAAAGGCCTCCGATGATGCAGAGGAAAGTGGATCACAGGGAAAATTGGTGGAAGCTCTCAGGCAAATGAGAATTAATCATAGGGGAAACTACCGACAACTTCTGGAAGAGATGCTGACTAGTTACAGGCTAGCTAAAGTACAGGGAGACGAAACCCCTGCTGAATCAGCTGCTGGAGCTACTTCTTCGAACAATGATGCTGGAGACCCAGTGACAATGCTGGAACCCCATACTGAAACAAAAAGTGATCTTGCTGAATTAGAACATTCTAATGAAGATGCAGGGACAAACATGAGCGATTCACGCATATGAATTCTCCTCTTTTGTTAATATGTTTATGGTCTTTGATTTGATGGTTTTGCCTAGCTAGTATAATGTATGCATTTGTGTATCAGTTTGTTATGTGAATCTTGGAAAAGTAGTTTTATTTGTACAGTCTTATTTTTTAAGAAGGCCTTTTTCCATTTACTTTTTATCAGATAATTCAAGTTTACTATAGTACTTTAAATTTAATAAAATTATATATCCTATTTCATTTTATAGGGTGTTCCTGAAATCAGGTCACCAATTAAAGTCAATAGTTTGGATTTTGGTTTTTTTTTTTTCTTCTGTTTCTTTCTTTCTTAAAATTGGACTACGCAGATGAGTTCTTACCGGTTTCATTAAACCAAGATTAATTTCTGTTGTGGACAGATTCTTTGCTAATACAAAATTTTATTGTTTTACATATTAGTGAACTCAAAACTTTCATAATTTTGCCATTTGTTTAGTACTAGTTATTTCAGAAAGGCTAATGATGGCCTTTCTTTCTTGGAATGCTTTCTGACGTTTGAAATTGTATTTATTTTGAAGCACTGTAGTTTTATTTTTAGAACTTGTGAGAGATTGATTGTTTCTTTTGACTTTGTGTATTCTCTATAAAACAAATTTAGTTTTAGAAAAAGTGTACTATACCTGAAACTGTGGTTTGTAGTTTCTGTATAGATGATATCTGTACGACAAAATGTATATGAAACTGTTTAGTATGAAAAAAAAGCTTGTGTTTAAGATTTCCCCCCAATAAAGCATGAAATGTGGAATAATTTATGCATGCTGTAATTTTTTAAAATGAATTTTAAAGATTACAGTTTTTATATCCAAGTGTATACTAGAAACCTAATCCAAATCAGGAATTTGTACTTAATATGCAAGCAAATATTTTATACAAAGCTTTGGTCATTTTTAACTGACAGAAAAATAAGTACATGTCTGAAAATACAAATTTTTATTTCATCCATATAATTTTTAAAAGTAACTACTTTGATAAAAGTATTCATTGCTTAGAAATAATAAAACAATTGCTTCCCATTTCTTATGCTAGGACTACTTTTAAAGCTGTATTTGTTTTGTTTTTGTTATACTTTATTTTCAAATAAAATAGTTATTGATCACTCAGCAGAAATGATTTTCGTTTTTCCCTCGATGAATATGAAATTCTGTCAAAAAAATAAATTTTCTGGCTCATTTAAGGTTTGCTTTTCTGAAAGAAATTTGTGGATAAACTGTCTTAAATTACTTTAAGTGGAATGGAAGTGGCAGTGATACTCATCAGTATATCTTTCTGCCATTTCCAAATGAATTTTTGAAGTGCAATACAGTTATGATTTGGAATTTTTAAAAAGCCTTAAGATAGTGGGAATGGAAATGACCTCTGTATAAAAGCAGCTTTTCAATAGAAGGTACTTTTGTTTGTGTGATTTTTGTTTTCCTTTTTAAACTTTTGAAATTCAGTCCATCGTGGGATTAGTATAGGTGAATAATAATTAATATTCTTCCTTTTCTCTTCCTGTAGGGTGCTGGAGATCTAGAAGACCCATGGTAGCCTTACAAATCTACTAAAATGCTTTTGATTCTGAAAATTGGGGGAAAAACTTTTAATCACAGTTTTCTTCAATACCAGGGAATAATTCTGGTGGATTTCCAACATTTTGTGAAATGAGCAGAAAATTATCAGAATTTTCCATCATATGTTCATTTTTGTGTTTTCTGATATTGCCACTCTTAGCATTGCCTATACTACAGTATTTTTGCCAACCTCAGGCATACTGATTACATCTGTATTGAACTTGATTACTAGAAACCAATGGAGTGATTCTACCATAAATCAATAAACTACCATAAATCAATAAATGTGCCTGAGGTGCATGGGATTATAGTTGTACTCCGAAGATACATTCTGATTTTTATTTTAACAAAACTCACAACATATAAGCATGTAAGAGTACAAATAATTGTCTGAGACGCTACTTATTTCACTTTACCAAGTTGGAAAGCTTTTGAGGCTCTGTGGCTTGGAATGTCAGTTGGGCAATATGCTATAGGATGTGAATTTATTAGTGTTGTTATTTTTATTTTTTTTATTTTTCAGTTTTACCTGTAATACCAGACTGAGTTCTCCAACAGTGTCCAAATTGTGATGTTGCCTTGCTTCAAGATAAGTGTATTTGGCAATAATAAGATGATTTTAGGCATCAGAATTCCTTCAGAATTTTACCCATGTGCACAACACATCTTACTTAACATCTAACTTTAGAAATCTCCTTAAACCAAACTGATTTAACTTATAATTAGTTGCAATTTGCTTTGACATCTCACTGCTTCAGTTTTTATTAAGAAAATTTGCCTTTATAATGTAAATTGTGATTTTTTTTTTGTTCTAAATGTGGTTTTTCTATAGTTTGAATTTCCAGCTTAAGATAAAAACAGAAGTTTTATGTAAAATTGGTATTTTTATTTTGCATTATTTTCAGAATTCAGAATATCACTTTGAGATTACTATAAATACAGTTAAAATTATCTATTTTAGATCTAAGAAAATATTACAGAGATATTTTCATGGGTTCCGTAACCTTTCATTTTATAAACAGTGGGCATGGTACAGAGTGGCTGTCATGTAAGGTACTTGAAGATTCTTAGTTTAATTCTATTTTTGCAATAACATAAATTTTTCTGAATTCTTTTGAGTTGTGCATGTATTAAGCCCAGTTAATGCTGAACATGAAGAGTATTTATCTAAAAGAAGCTATTGGGTAGGGGAAGCAATGAATGTATCCATCTGTATATGATTTACATGATGTGGATGCCTTGTAAACATTTTCCTATTTGTTTAAACTGTGTTTCAGCAAGGATGTTATTGCCCTGTGTGTAGTTTAAGCTAATGAGTCATCAATTGGTTTTGTGTGAAATGGAATTCATGGTATTTTCTGTAACTTTTTCCCTAAGCTGTGTCTGTAAAGTGACACATTTGCCTACAGCCAGCTTTTCTAATCATCCAATTTCATTGTGCATCTGATTTTTTTTTTGTCTATGGACAATTATTGCCACGGTATATTTTATTTATTCATTAGATTTTAGCCTTGTAAGTTAAAGTGTTTTAAATAATGTTAACCGGGTTTGGGGGTTGTTAAAAGATAGGGAATGAAGAATGCAAAATGGTTTATTGTTCAGACTGTTCGCTCTGGTCCAACCCTGTACTGATGATAGTACCTCCCAGTATGATATTGTGATGTTTCATACAATGCAGTGAACATAACCAACTTGTTATCTTCAATAAAGGATTGATAAAAACAGTGTGATATGTTGCTATTTTGTATAAGGCATTTTTATAATTAATATATTTCGAGTATATTATTTTAAACTATAAAACCTGGAGTATACCACTTACTATAAAACTTGATAGAGAATCATACATGTAAAATTATTTCAAGAAAGAAATTTTTAAAAAATGCATAGAGTAATACTAAATAAAATCCATATTACTCTTAAAATAGAATTGTATCAAAATATCTAACTTTAATTTTTATCCACCTTTTCAGGGGGATGGTCAGAGTGAAATCAATTCTTATAACTTCAGAGGTTTAAAAAAAAAAAGAAACGAGCAGGTCTCCATATTCAACAGTAAGTTGTTAACAGAAATACCTAGTTTCTTTTTCAGCACCTTAATGCTATTCTAATTTGTTGGCCATATTTAAAATTCCTATAAGACAATAACTTCATGTTTAACATAGACTTGATGTATCTTGGGCCATTATGATATTGAAAGTTTTTTAAATGTGCAAGGTAAATCTAATGTTTTACAAATTTCCCCCCAGATAACAGAAGTTAGAATGTAAATGAGAGGAGTTCATAAAAGCAACTTTTTAAACTTTAACACATTCTGTATCCAAATCACTTTCAATTTGTTATAATCTATTCAGTAAATCACTTTCTGTAGCTAGGTATATATTATTTTGTGATGAAGTCTTATTCTAAATTCCATCGGTTTCCTCCTTCAAATTCCAAATAAAACAACCGTTAAAGTCACGTATGACTAGTAAGGAGAAATAGAACTTACCTTTTTTTCCTCTATTGTTAACTTGGTACTAGAATTTTTGTCTGACTTTGCTGTCAGTGTTGCGTGTAGTTTTAATCAGAATTGGGAGGAAGGGGTTGCCATTTGGGAAAAAGAAAAGTAATTAGTGGTATTGTTTGAATTTTGGATCCTTTATTTCTGTCAACAAAAGTTCAGAGGCTTAAAAAAACCTACCAAGATATACAAAACTTGAAACTAAAGACTTTTTATCTGCAAGCCTTGAGTATCTGGTGTTTGTTTATAGTCAAGAATTATTCATAGTCTTTTCTTTTACATTTCCAAATATTTCTAGTTGCTTGTTCACCTATCTGATACTGAGTTTTAATGCCCTCATAGGGATTTAAGCCTGTGTCTTACTTAGACTCTTGAAATTTTTCTTTTCTTTGAGAATTTTTTTATTGAGAATCTCTAGCAAATTCTAAAAGCAGGAGAAAGACTTCTTATCGAAATGAAACAATAGCAGACCCGTCTAAAATATCCACTTTCTCAGGTCAAATTTATAATTTTAAAGTAATAGTAAATATATTATCTAACCAGGAGTTCCAGATACTTAAACCCATTACCATGCTAGCTTTAAAAATTTTATATGTAATAATTTGAATTTATTAATATTACGCAGAATTTTTCACATTAGGAACAATTTTTCCAACAACAGCAAAACTTATATGATCTTCTCCTTGATGTTCAAAAGTTGTGTACTGACCTTTCCTGTGTTTTTTTCTTCTATTTTTCTTAGGGATATGTGCCTTGACTTTTGTGCCAGTAATATGACTTTTACTATCTGGCTAAATCTTAACTTTTTTTAAAATTTCCAATCATATCAACTTGACTTGAGCTAGAAATTAGATTGAACTTATTTAATCAGGTTAATTTTCCTATCCTAGACCATCTTTATGTGCCTGCCCACATCTAAATCATTAGAACCCACTCTTATAGCAAAGTAGTGTTAGGGAAAATATATATATGTTCATCAAGTTGGATATTACTTATCTTATTCTGTACCTGTAGTCTGCTTCTCTAGTCTGAGTTCTGTTGGTTTATAGTTCCTTGTTTCATATTACCTGTTGTAGTCATATATATTGGTCACTGTGTGTATTTGAGGTAGAAGTCTCCTGAATTTCCTTTTTTAGAGGGTGCTAAAATTTTTCTAGCTGTGATACTGAGGGAAAAGCACTTGATAAATTTTTGTCCTTTAATAAAAATGTATTAGGAGCCTGCTCTGTACTAAGTAGTGCAAAGTACTAAGAGATACAAAGAAAGGCAATTCCTGCGTTCAAGGAGCTTATAGTCTACCTGAGGAGACAACATGCAGATAACTGTACAAAAAAGTTCTATACAGTGTGAGTTCAACATAATTAACAGAAGAAGACTTAGAATTAAAAGAGGTTATTAGGTAAGGCTTCTTATAGAAAGTAGGATTTTAACTGGGACTTAAAACCAGGAAATTCACAAGGCAAATAAGAGGGAAGACATTCTAGTTATGGAAGACAAGTCAGTGAAAATGCCCAGTCAGGAGGTTGAAGTGTCTGCTACTAGAGGTTATTGAGTTAGGCCAGGGCCTAAGACCAATACTTTCAAAGACCTCTTTTACAGCTGATAGCGCTAAAATTCAGAGAGAGACTTGTGGTAGGGAAACTAGAGCAGGTTATTGCACTAGTGCAGGCACAGTGATGAAAGTCTGCCTGAGAGCGGTGGCAGTGACATGTGAGATGTGAGGTACATCAACAGGCCTTGGCTCCAGATTGGATATACAGAGGGTAAGAGTGAGATGAAAAGTGAAGGACAGCACCTAGATTGTGAGCTTGGGTATATATTTGAAATAGGCACCTCCTAATCCTGAAAGATTAATCTGACTTTCAAAATGAGGAAATTGCATTTGTTTTGTTTTGTCTTTTTTTTGCTATCTAGTGTTTATTGAAAAAATGCTCACTGAATGCAGAAGGAACATTCAGATGTTGTTACTGTAGGTTTTAAGAAACTACACCAATTAAGTCATTACACATTTACATTAAGAAAACTTGAATAGTTTTCAAAATATCTTGATATTATGTGTGCCAAATTCTGTCATTCAATTAGAAAATTGGTAAGTTTTGAAATTTTTGGATACGTTTCTACCTATATTCATATTTTATTTGTAATTTGAGTTTATGGTGTCTGAATCAAAGCACAGTGCCTTGGACATAAACACTTAATATGTTTGTTCAGTTGAATTGGTGAAAAATCAGTGTATGCTTTAAATGGTTGTAGGAGCATACAGTTCACATTGTCTTAAATTCACTTTCCTATTCTGTTTCTTGCCCCCTCCCCCCTCCTTATCTTCTTGAGGTCATTTGAAACATGACAACCCTGATCGGACTGCTCTCTTTTTTTGGCATAGCTGCTTGTCATACTCGTTACTCCCTCTCTCCAGCTATCTTACCCATGTCACCTATCCTGTGAATCTATCCTCTGTTCCTTTTCCCAATTTACGTTAATGTTTCTCTGCTTACTACCTTTCTGGTACCTAGTGCATTTGTTAGTTTGCTGTGATATGTCTTCTCTTGAACTTTCATTGGCTGTGGACACTCATTCCATAATCCAGACAAACCAGGAACAAAAATTATGAGCTGATCGTCTTTAAAATAATCTGTTCTGACATTCTCAATGAGCAGACAGACTTAATGAGGTGAAATGACCTGCCTGTGGTCATTGATCTAGGAAGTACCAAAGCTAGGATTTGGACTTACCTCCTTTTAACTCTTAAGTCAGCAAATTTTTTTTACTAAGCACTTAGTACATGCTAATGATTGAGGATACAAAACAAGGGCAAAAACCTGATCCCTCTCCTCAGGGAGCACATACTCTAGCTGGAGAGACAAAGTGCAAATAATTATGAACACAGGAAAATAAAGTGTAGATAAAAGATCGTCTTAGAAGAGAGAGCAGAAGCGGGAGGTGGGGAGGAAACTGGTGAAGGTCTCCTGCAGAAGGTGAGATTGGAGCTGAAATGCTTTCTGTTTCAATAGGCTGCTTTACATGGATTGTATTTCCTGATTCTTTCCCAGCTATGTTAGTGTTTCTTAAAAGAATTTTGGTAATATTGGCATAAATTCATTCTGGTTAATCCTGCCACCTAGTGGCAGCATCAACACAGACACCTTTATGGAAATGTTTTCTCAGAGGAATATACCCACAAACTCCCAAACATTCAGACACAGATACCCTTTCGCAGAGATGGACTTAGAGACACCATCAAAAACACAAAAGACCCCATAGTTTTTCCCTAGAGATACATTTGTAAAGAAAGACTCTAGAGACATCCACATACCCACCGAGAGAGATAGGTCTAGAGAAAAGGTAAACAGACACACCCTTGGAAAGCAGAATAGATAGGAGAGTCAGATAATAGGGGTTTTAATCCTCTGTTTAATCCACATATTCCTTGTGTGAAATTGGGCAAATCATTTCATCTTTCAGTTTCCATGTTCTCTTCTGTGAACTGAGAAGGTTGAAGTACAGTATGAAACTTCTTATCTACCTCTCTTAAAATTAAGTTTCTGTTAGCTCTAAACCCATGATCCTATGATTCAGAGGCAACTTAGCTTTTATATGTGCGTAGATGATCCCATTATAGCAAATACATAATAGTTATATATAATAACTATGTTCATCTTCTAGTAGACAATGTGATAGAGTGCCAAGGTGTCAAACACACTGTAGCCTGCTGTACTCTCAGGTGTGGCCTGAATCAGAAAAAAAGAATATTACTGGGAAATATTTAACAGAATAAATGATAATATAATAAAACAAAGGTAATAGGACATTTTAAAACTAAGTCAGCATGTGGATTGTGGGATCCTTTTGTCTGAATTAGTAATCCTCATTTCTATTTTAGTTTGACACCACTGGTATATTGGATAGAGGGAGCTACAGCAAGTCAGGAAGACTTGGGTTTCAAGCCTGCTTTTGACATATATTAACTGGTGAATCTTGGTGATCACTTAAGCTTTCAGTGTCCTTAAATAACTATATAAAAAACCATGGGTTGAAAAGAAGTAGGTATGTGTTGCTAAAGGGAATTCTTCACTTGGAAGTACCCTGATGAAATAAGCACTGTTTTTCTCCAAAAGCAAGGGTACCTAATACAGTGTTTCATTAAGTTAATTGTAGTTCTCTGAGAAAACTATGCAAGTGCTTTGATTCCTATCCTATCCATGTCATGTAATACATCTTATAGCAGATATATTCTGAGTGCTGTGTGTATTATATGTAGTATAGGGAAGAATAGAACCTGAACTATGTTTTTTTAATCCTTCTATCTGATTATCGAGTAGCAACTACTTTTCAGTTCCCATTATGCCACCTTTAAGTATTCCCTCCTACCTTAAATATCTCCAGTTCGTAGAACTTACTTGGCTGGATTTGAAATAAAATAACAAACATACAGCAAAATATTCAGTAACTAAGAGGAGGAAAGTCTTGTGGTATACGTACCCTCCCTAAATCTTCCAGAGAGCGCTCACATGAAGCGCTTTCTCTGCGTCTTTTATTGTGTGTATATCAAGAAAACAGAGTTTTTTAATCTATTATCCTGCACTTTCATTACATACTGACCCATTTCCTCCTCTGATTATGTCTGGGATGGTATTCATTGTGGTCCTTTTCCTCCTATGCAATGTTGGTTATAAGCAGTACTGCAAACTACACAGATCTACCATGGATAATGTATCTTTCTTTCTTTCTTTCTTTTTTTTGAGAATGGTATTTGAAAGGTATGTGAAGTTCATTGTTCTAAAGTCCTTAACTTGGAGTCAGAAAGTTCTGGGTTTGTATCCATATAATTTTGGAAATTTATATTATTCTGTAATACTTCTCAGTATGTCAATATATTTATCAAAGTTCATTGTTCCCTCAGTGGGACAAGACTACTAGATATAAAAAAATCCCAAATATATTTTGGAGATCGATATTTTATATTTTAATGAGCATTCCCAGATCTTAACAGACTAACCTGGACTTCCACCAACTGTTTCAATCTAATTTTGATTGAAAAAGTGAGTTTAATTAGTAAAAATCATAATTTTCTAGTCTTTGATACTTTTTTTGATACCTTGATACTCTCTTTCCCATGACAAGCATTTTTTTTTTTTCATGGCAGGCAGTAGCAGCTGTTATTTTACTGGTCTTGTTGTATTTTCAGTTTCAAGAAGCCTTTGCTTCATTCTAGAAGAATAACAACCCTCCACCTGCCAGGTCCTTCTGAAGATATTTGCTCATTTTCTGAGGATTAATTAGGCTACTTAGTTGCAAGAGTTTGTAAGATCTTAGCATTTTTTTTTTCAGCTTTTGATGGTGTATTAATCATATTTTATACACTTGACCCTCCAAACCAGTAATACTATGCCTGGCACATAGTAAATACTTAACAAATGCTTCTTGATTTGGCCAATAACTACTGTAATATCTCTTAACAGTCACTGTTAGGTACTCTTTTAAGACTTGTAAGACTTAACACAACAAAAGGCAATAATTGAACATATTCATGGCTGGAAATCTAGCTTTCAACTGATTGATTACTAACTAAAGGTGAGGAAATATGTTCAATTTGGTTTAATCTGGTTATGGTCAGATATTCTGAGTCAGCTTAATGTGAGTAGGAACACTTGCATTCCCACTACCGACATAAAATAAAACCATTTCAAAATTACTGTTTGTCCCAAGTAATTCTTACACCCTTACATTTACATTATATTGAGGCTTGGATGAGCTAAGATCATGTATACTTTACAAACTTTAAAGCCCAGTGAGAATGTCAGTTATTATTTATACCATATCACCATAGGAATATTGATGTTAAAAAGATGAACCTTGGGGTTACAAAAAGAACTACAAAATTTCCTAGAGACACCCCTGTTCTTTTCCACTTAATCCATTTAATTGTGCATGTGCACTGTCCGCCCACCCAACTGTTTATCAAGGTCCAAATAATACATATTTTTTCCTCCACTTGATTTTTCTTGTGCGGATTGTTAGATCAAATTTATGAATCATTTTTGATCTTGTTTAGGAGGCTTTGCAGTGTTATCTGCAAACAAACCTTTGGAGAACCTCACTATTTATAGAAAAACCTTGTTAGGTTTTGTACTAGCTGTTATTCATGAGAGTGACAAATATCATTGAGGTATTGCAAATACCTTCTTCCTGTTTTATGTCTAAATACTTATAATCAGGTCTTTAAAGAAAGTGATTTTTTAAGTAGTTGTATGTATTTTTTATCAGAAAGATGCGTTAGCTTGCTAGTGGAGACCCTTTTGTTTTACTGAATTAAACGCATTGTATTTAAATAACAGGTACAAGGAGGGTTTTGTATTATCTGTGCTTTTCCATTGAAATTCGTGGTTGTAATGATGTGATAAGAGCATTATTTGTGAAAGCTCACCTACTTCTTTCTCATACCTTTATGAAAGACGTCTTCAGTACAAGTATAGATTGCCCTCAGAAACTTTGTAGAGATTTTCAAGTAGGGCCAGTTAATGCTGATAAACTCATGGTTGCATTTTTATGTATCAGTGGGGTCTGTGATTTTTTTCCCCCTAGCTATTTGGTGTCCTTTCAGATATCTTGAGAATCGGTTTTTAAAATATCCTCAAATTTTTCTGTGACCCAGCATGTGTGTTTGGAATAGCCTAACAATCTTTCCCATCTTTGTCATCTTCAGAGTCATTTCTACTCCCTGATGCACCATATTGGACACTGTTGTGTAGATCCGGGTCCACAGAGAGAAAACAGCCTGTTTTCAAACTCTTGACACATCTTTTTCCTTAATCAGTTTGTTTGTGATCTGTCCCACTTTCATCCTTATTCTGTTGTTTGATCTGTTTTACAGTTTTTGTCATCAGTAACTTCTTTAGTCCACTTGCCTCTTACATGGCATAAATGCTCATTTTTTTGTTCTTTTAGAAACATAGACCTAGAGGAGACCATAGAGGTCACCTGTCAACCCTCTTGTTCCACAGGCTTCTGGAAGGGAAGTGATTTCCCAGTGGCATGGATGTCAGACAATATTTGAAACCAGATCTGGGCCTATTAGTGAAGAAAGATTGGTCTTTGATCCAAGGAGAAGGGCTGGCCACAAGCAATTGCTTGCAGAAATGACTTGTATCATTTCTGAATTATTTCCTTTTTTAAAGAACATAATCATTATAATTACACAGTGTTTAGTACTTATCATTGTATCACCTTATGACTACCTTGTGAAGGAAACTTTACATATCATAAAAGCCTGAGGCTTGCGTATAACCTAATAAGTCTTTGCGCCTCTTGTCTCTTTATTCCTGAACCTCTTTTTTTTTTAACTTTTTTTCCCCTATCCTCCCCGTTGCTTCACATTCAAATAACTGAGTAATGAAGTATATTTTTATTTCATTTGAAGGATCTTAAGCAAGTTCTTATCATTTTTCTCTCCTGTCATCTATGCAACCTATGCTGGCATATGTGCTGTGATTATTTTCTTGGTGGCCTTTTTGTTTTTCCAAGCTTTATTGGGCTGGGGAGAAGCATTTGTTAAGTACCTGATATATGCCAGGCACTGTGTTACACTCTTTATAAACATTACCTCCTTTAACCCTCACAACAACCTTATGGGGTAGATATTACTGTTATCACCATTTTGCAGATGAAGCAGCTGAGACAGAGGTTGAAGTGAATTGTCCAAGGTCATATAACTAGTAAGTTTGTGAGACCAGATTTAGAACTTAGGTCTTCCTGACTGGAGGTCTGATGCTCTATCTACCACATTACCTAAGTATGTCCAGGTAAAAGAAGATAAACAAGTGTCATGTATCCTGGGGAGCTGATGTTTATTATTTCCCTTGGTTGCATGATAAAACCAATCTACTCCAAGAAGAACCTGTGAACTATCTTTTCCTTTACTTTACTTCTCCTTTTGTCTTCTGGTTTCATCATAATAAGAATTGACAATAATAATAGGATTTGGTTCCTCTGAAAATTATCTCACATGTAGCTTATTAGTAGTTATGTCATTGTTTATAGGGAATTTATAGGGAGTCTGAAGTTCATAATACTATTGGCTCCCTTTTTTACCTTTTTATCATCGTTCCTGGAGAAGCACAGTATTCAGGGCCATTTTGTATTTTCTTTGTTTCATAAGTTGCCAGCACAAAAGAATTTATTACTAAATGGTCAAACTACTAGTATTTGACTAAGTTGCTTCTTAGAGTGAGATTACTCAGCCTTTCTAGTCTGATAGAACTTAGTATATCTTTCTGGCATAACTTTTTAGATCCCAAAGTCACCTTCATGCCATGATGAGGCATCAAAGGAACACTTTGTGGGATGGACATGCATCCTGTATACCATGAACTTTTATATGTAAGCTATGTATCTAGACCTAATACATATGTAAAATTATAAATTTGTATGTGAGTTGGCAGCATGTAGTCTGAGAAATAGTGTCTTGGATATTTTTGGTCATACCATATTGCCTTGGAGATCTGGATCATGGATTTAGACCTAGAAGACCCTAGTTGGGTAACCCTGAGCAAGTAGCTGTCTTGTTTTATAAGTGGGGATACTATAATGCTAGCTATTATTAATAACAATGATGACACGCAGAATAGATACAAGGTGATTTAGGTCAGTGTGGCACTAGCAGAGAGGAAGATCAGGAGTCTTTCTCATGTGGAAGTAAACAAAGTATCTTTCCTCACCCCACTGGAAATTCAAAGTCAATTTGATGCGTATTTTTTTCATGAAGCATTTGTAGATTAGTCTTACTCCAGTGAAATACATTTTATTGCTCTTGTGTGTATGTAAAGATATAGATATGTAAGTATATATATTACTTTCTTTTCAACTGAAATGTATACTCCTGGAAGTCAGTGATGTTTTTGTGATATATATCCTACCAAGCACAAGTACTATATACATTTAGACATTTAATTATTGCATGCTGATTGAATGACAGGTATATTTTTGATTTCATAATGTTTGTTATAGAGCATTAGCACTGATAAGTGATTTTTTCCATTTGTCAAATAGACTTATTTGATACTTGTACTGTATAAAAAGAATGGCATATAAAGAATCACTGCAAAACCGGTAATTTTGTAACCTTTTAATAAAGAATATAAATTCTTTATAATGAAAAAAGTTCAGCAAGCATAAATAACATTAAAAAAAACTAACTTGCAGTATTTCATGCCCTTTTTTCTTCCATATAATTGCAAAAGAGTAATCTTATATATCTTCTTTGGGCCCACATGGTCATTAATAATTTCACAGCATTTAATTGTTATTCTTTCATTTTATATTGTATTTGTGTTCTTGATTCTACTTACCTCACTTTACATATTCATCATGTCTTTCAGCATGGTAATATTCAGTTAATTTGTTTACCACATTTTGTTTAACTTCCCCGATCAGTGGTTGTCTACTTTGTTTCCAGTTATTTGCTGCTATAAATTTTTACTTATATTTAGGACCTTCCTTCTAGTCATTAACTTCCTTGTGATAAGTACCTAGCAGTGAAAAATGTTGTAAGTGAAACAATATAGAAACTAGTCACTCTCTATATAATTCCAAATAAAATGATCTACAGCTTGAAAAAAAACTTTTCAATTTAAGTTGGTGGTTCAAAAAAAATTGTGGCTTAATAATTATACTGTTTTGGAACTTTTAAGGATTTCTAACTGATCTCCGTGCTTGCTTGCTTGCTGAAAATAAATTTGGAGATTCCTATAATGATAGTCTTTACTGTTTGTTGGAACCTTCATGTGCTTCATCTTGATGTTTGCCTGTGACAATTTTTGGCTTTATATTTAAAGATTTGAGGTATACTAATCAGTGATTCAATTTTTTAAAATTATTAATGCTGACTTTTCTTAGCAAATCAGTTTCTGTTTACAAATGACTTCTAAACTTGTGCCTCCAGTTTCGGTATCTTTTAAACTCCAGCTCTCTGTCTTGAACTGCTGGGCATCTTAGCATATCTAAAAACATAGTTCTGTTTTCTAAAACCAATTTTCCCTTCCCTGTTTCTTATTTGGCATCATCATTTTTCTAGGCTTCCAAGATCAAAATACTGAGTCCCTTAACTTTTCCTTCTCTGTTACTCTTTTTACACAGTCAGTAACCAAATTCTTCCAAATTGTTTATATTTACAAATATCATATATTCTTTTTTTTCACCCTTAATTTAGATCATTAATGCTTAGTATCTTGCTTATCTAATTTCTATTTACTCCACAAAGCCTGGGTTACATCTTGCCTTATTTTCTCCATGAAACTTTCCTAGATCACCATAGCATGTGGTAATTTTCCCTTCCTCTGAACTCTGAACGCTTTGTGCAGCGCTGTATAGGACTCATTTGGAAGCCAGATTCTGCCTTGTATTGTTTATTTACATAGGTATTACTATCTGTTGTTACCATGGTCCTGAGAAGCAGGACCATGCTTTTAGATTTTTTTTTTTATAGCATTTAAGGATTTCCTAGGAGCATAGGATTTAGAGATAGAGAGGACCTTAGGGCTAATGTCTTCTACAACCCTCTCATTTTGCTGATAAACAGGATCAGACATGTGAAGTGATTTGCCCGAAGTCTGATAGATGGTGAATAGTAGAGCTGAGGTTTAATCCAAGACCCTCTGACTCCAGATCCAGTAACCATTTCAAAGGATAGTCCTAACGTTTCAGACAGGGCAACTCTGCTGGCCGGTGGGCATTATTTCAGCTACACCTGGGTCAGGTAAGCATTTCATTTAAGTGGCGGAAGCTCTTTGTAGTCTTTGAATAATATTAATATGGGAAAGGTGATAAGATCTTTTTCTGTTTTATTCCAAACTTAGGGCCATTTTAATAAACTAGTATTAATTTTCTCCTGCTTAATGAAGGAGAATGAATGATTTTAGCAATTTTATCTAAAGGCTGTATGTATACTGGAGGCCATTTAAAATTCAGAGGAGCAAAGCAGAGTATAGTGATGCAAGAATAGCACCTGGAAGTCCAGAATTCTAAAAGTTGTGAGCCTAAACACAATAAATAGGCATTATTGTTTACTTTAAGCTCTATATTGAAAGTGAGAAGGAGGGCAAGACTGGTGACTGCTCCGGGTTGGTAGACTGACACCTGACAACAGAAGCTGGAACTGCTCACTGGTTTGCTTCTGTTTTCTCTGGACTGGAAAGAGGAATAGCAATGCTGGAAACTAATAGGAATTTGACACCCAAGTTAAGTCAGGAGGTGATAAGAAAACCTATGGATGTATTTCCTGAACTACTGCAGACTCAGTTTGAAAGAGTAGACTGTTACGGGCTACTACAGGACTGAACAACAGCTGTCTAACTTTTAAAAAGGGAAAGGAATATAGTCCTACAAGCAAAGATCGGTGAAGTGAATTTGGATTTCTCATAAATTATAGGATTTATTATTTGTTTTGGAGGAAGCATAGACAAGGCAGTTGGGGTTAAGTGACTTGCCGAAGGTCACGCAGCTAGTGTCAAGTGTCTCCAGGGCCAGTGCTCTATTCGCTGCCACCTAGCTTTCCCTATAGAATTTATTATGAAAAGATCATTAGTGAACACTCAGAAAAAGAAACATAGCTTCACTAAGAACAAGTCATTTTTGATGTTATTTCTTATTTTGGAAGAGTTAGTAGACTGGCATATCAGAGAATTATTGAAGACAGTTTAACTTGAACTTAGCCAAATATTTGATTAAAAGTTTTATGAAAAAAATACAAATGGGCTCTTTAGTAGTGCAGTTAAATAGATTTGCAGCTGGTTGAATAACCGGAACTAAAGAGTAGATTTTAAGGGTTTTATGTCATCTTTGAAAAAATCCCCAGTGGAGTCCTTTGCCATCGTTAACATTAAACCACTTTATCTATAACTTGAATGAAGGCATAGATGGCTTATAAAATTAGGAGATGGTACAAAGCTGAGATGATAGGATTTCCCTCTAAAAATCTTGATGGACTAGACTATTGAGCTAAAGATAATAAGAAAATTTAATAAATGTAAAGTCTTATACTTAAGGGCTTTTTTTTTTTTTGTAATCATCTTAAAAGATTAGGGAGGCATGATTACATGACAGTTTGTCTGAAAAAGATAAAAAGGCTTTGGTAAACTATGAATTGAAAAGAGAGGTGGGGAGAAGGTTTATGCTTCCAATCACAGATGAGTTGTGCCCATCCCAGTAGGTCAGCTTCTGGAAACTTCAGTATCTCAGTCTCTCTCTGAATCGATGCTTGCTTCATGAAGCCAACTGGGATAGACTCTTTTATTTAGGCCATCTGTGACTATCTGAGGGAGTCACAAAGGTAGTTGTTAAAAAGAAACTAGTTTCCTTACCTGAGCATTGGTATAACATATACTACCTAGCAACTCATCATCTGTTGCCTATACTTCCACTGGCCAGGTTCAGACAGAGTTCAGCATTACAGCTGGAACTGAGAAGACCGTATGATCAGTTCGTCTTGACATGTAGAGTGTTATGTATAAATTCCCTATTCCCATCAGTGGGAAACATGATAGCTGTTTCCAAATGCTTGGAAAGCCATCGCAAAGAGCAAGCGTAAGAATCGCGCAGTTTGTTTCAGCGCAGAGCTGAGAAGAGTCAGTGAATAGAAGTTGCAGCAAAGAGGTAAATTTAAATTTCAGATAAGGAAAAAGAACAATTAGATTTACACAAAAATGGAAGAGGCTGCTTCATGAGCTGTGTCCTTTCAGTGGAATTCTTTGAGTAAAGACTGGGGGATTATTCGCAGGTTGTTAAAACGAGGACTCTTATCCAGCCTTAGACTCATTGTTCTCTGGGGTTCTTTGAAACCTCAGTTCGAAATTCTGTGATTCTGTGGAAGGGCTCTTAGATATCCTAAGATCCTAGATTTACAGCTAGGAGTGACCTTAGTTGTACCATATACCATCCTTCTGCAAAAGAGGGCAGGCAGTTTGGTGATGGGCATTAAACAAGGACTAATGGCAGAGCTGGGAGCCATTCCCATAACTCATTGTTCTTTACATGGTACCACTTGGCATCTCACATTCTGGTCCACTACCCTAATTTTAAAGATAGAATTCAATAAAGTAAACAAACATTAATACTCCTAATACCTTTGTGACACTTTCCCCAGCCTCTTTATTCCTTCAAGGGAGCTATTTGAAGGAGGGAGAGTACTAACAGAGATAAAGAAAAGCTTTCCTGTGGGAGGTAGCATATGAACTTAGCCATGAAGAAAGTTATGGCTTCCAAGCAGTGGTATTCTACTCCAGACATGAGGGACATCCTCAGAAAACGTGTGGAGATGGGAAGTAGAAGGCTGAGTTCAGGAAGTAATAAATAGACTGGAATACAGGGTGTACAAAGGGGAATAACAGGCAGTAAGGCAGGAGAGGTAGGCTCTGGTCAGTTTGTGAAAGCTGAGAAAATTCTGTTTTGTCTTGGAGATTTTTGTCATTGAAGGTTTTTGAACAGGGGAGGAATGGTGATACTTGTACCTTACAAAGATTATTTTGGCAGATAAATTGGAGAGATTGGAAGAGACCAATTAGAAGACTGTTTTAATTGGCAGGAGGTGATAACCTAAAGTAGTGTCATTAACTATGAGTGAAGAGAAGGGAGTGGGTGTGAGGTGTATATATAGACTATACAGGCCTTGCCATCTGTTTGGATATGGAGGGAGAGACAAACAGGTCACTCATGTGTTGTGAAACTGGGTGACTGACAGGGCATTGGTTCCTTCAACAAAAATAAGGAAGTTTAGAGGAGGGATTTGTTTGGCAGGAAACATGAAGAGCTCCATTTTAGACATAATGCGTTGCTGAGGGGACATGAAAATGATTGTCCAGTGAGACAATTGGTGATACAGGACTGGAACACAGGAGAGAGATGAGGGCTAGCCAGCCATGTACACTAGCACAGATAAGGCAGTTTAACCTATGAGAGCTGATGAGATCACCAAGACAAAGGGTGTCAGAGCAGAAAAAGAAAAACAGATTCAAGACAGCCTTAGGAGGCACTCAGAATTACTAGGCACGACAAAGGTGGTGATTCAGTAAAGGAGACCTATGGATAGGTAGGGAGTGACACAGGAGAGAGGAGCGTCACTCAAGCAGAAATGAAAATGTCTGTGGAAGAAGAGAGGATGATGGAGCTGAGCTGTCCCGGAAGGATAATCAGGATTGATAAGGAAAGGAAGCAGCCTGAGTAAAGAAGTTTACGCACCTGTTAACTTGGTTCAAGCTTTCTGACGTTTTGATCATTCTTTTCCTTTTGACATTCTTTTAACCATAACTTTAGGAGTAATATTTTTGTAGACTTAAAATTTTATGTAAGATCTTCTTTGTCGATAGTAGGCTTAAAAACTTTTTGTAAGGGGAAGGAAATGATTGTGAAGTCTCATCTACAGTGTATATAAAGGAAAGATTGCAGTACTTTAGTTTGCGCTGTGTCCTTCATATGATAATGATGTAACATTTATATAGTATTTAAAGGTTATGTATGGGATACTTTCCTCACAACAACTACATAATGTTAGCATAAGTGTGTTAGTATAAGTATTATCTTATTTTTACAGATCAGGAGACTTGTTATGGTCACACAGCTTGTAAGAGTGGTAGCATGGTACTGTGGGAAGAGTTGATGAATTTGATGTCAGATGACTTAGATTTGAATCCTGGCCTTGCCATTTTCTACATTAGGCAGTGAACTTGAGACATATATATATATATATATAAGAATAAGAGCCAACCTTTAATAGACAATAGCCAAAGAAATTGGATAGGTATTTCTGATGGGGAAAAAGGGGGAGCCTATCAGTAACTCTGAAAAATGTTCCAGAACAGCAATAAAATGGAAATGTAAATCAGAGCAGTTTGCTTCTACTTCACATGTATCAAATTGGTGGGAATGGCAATTGGAGTGGCCGCAGGAGGACAGTAGGTCTATGAGCTGGTCCAGCCGTTCTCGCAAGTGTTTTGGAGCTATGTCCCCAAAAGTCACTAAACTGCTGGTGCAGCAATGTCACCAATGGGGGAAGGACTCACATACCACAAGGGGATCAAAGAGGGAAAAGACTCATTAAAAAAATTCATAACCCCACTTTTTTTTATTTTAACAAAGAGTTGGAAACTGAGTGCCCACAAATTGTGGAATGACTAAACAAATTGTGTATAAATGGACTATTGCTGTGTTGTACAAAATGACAAAAAATAACAGATTCAGGGAGGATTGGAAGGACTTAATAATGAATGGATTCAGCATGAAACGAGGATGATATATACAGTGGTTGCAACGCTACAAGAAAACACCTGGAAAAACTTAAAGACTTCTGATAAACATCTTGACCTCATCTACAGAAGAGAAGTAGAAGTGAAAAGATATTCAGAAAGGGACACAGACAAGCAGGACAGTGTTGGAACTATCATGTTGAATTTGAGGTATGCAAAAACAGATTGTATATAGTAAAGATGCAATATATCATATATGGCCCATCCTGTTCTTTATAGAGGGAAACATGTTTCCTGGCATTTGTCCAGTGTTCATAATAAAAAAAATTAAATACCTCCATGCTTCAGTCTTCACATCTGTAAAACAAGGTTGTACTAGATGACCTCTAAGGTCCTTTCTTGCTCTTAATCAGTGTTCTAACTGATGCAGGATTTGAATTCATATATCCTCATTTCAGTTACACTTTAAATTTATTTTTAAATTTGATTTTCAATAGCTTTTGTCTTAATATAACCTACATTTCTCCCACTATCCCTTCCCCTTGTTTCTTTCCTGGGAGGTATTCTTTTACAACAAAGAACTTTTTAAATGAGGAAAAGAATTCATAATAATACAGTTTTTAAAGTAATAATAATTTTAAAGTAATAATTTATTACTCAAACAGCATGCTCCAATGAAATTTTTTTTTGTTGCTTTTGCCGTAAAATATACCAGCCCTTTTGCTCCATGTTTTACTCATTGCGTTTGCTTTTCCTCTGTGACCTGAGGACTATGATCTCTAGGTCCCTGTTGCTTGCTGCTGTTTTTTAATATCTTGGCAACCTTTTCTGAGACATAGAGGAGAGGAACAGTTAGGCGTTAACATGAAGATTACAGACTGGTGCCCCAAAGAAAGGCTACAAACCCCTGTGGTTCTCCAGTAAGTTGGACCACTGAGTTCAGAAGCAAAAAATGAGTTAGGAAATACCGAGATTCCTCTGGTGGCCTCGGTTCAGACCTAAAATTGTTAGGAAGCCCAATATGTATTTGACTTCCGATGTAAAATCAGATTAGAATAAACGTAAATCCTGCTGCATGTGTTTTTATTGTTTTGTTATGGGAAGGTCTGTGGAGTCCGTTATTTTAGGTTGGAGCCAAATTGACAGAGGAGCAGGCAGCAAAAAGTAGAGCAAGCTCCTCTGCCTCTACCCTAACTTCCAAACAGATCTAGAAAAAACACCCAGATTGAATACTGATCAAGAACTCCCTTAAAAAGTCAGTCATTTGTCCAGCCTGGTTTGGCTTAGGAAAAACAGAAATCTATGAAAGTTGGAAGACAGGGTCTGGCCAGGAACTTGGGCCATGCAGTATTTCAGTGCTTAGGATCTAAAAGAACGGAGTCTTTAGTGGGGTCCAGGTTGAGGTTCCAGGACCTTTTTCAGGGTACAGGAACAGGTCTCAACTGTCAATTTTGTGGCAACTCAGTTCTAGATTATAGCTCCCCAGCAGATTAAGGAGGGGAAACCTGCACGTAAGATAGACATTCCTGAGTGAATGCAATTGCTGGTCCCACACTGTACTGAGCAAGGAGCAGGTCCAGAAGTGAGCAGCTGCTCTGTGGTTCTGACACCAAGAGCGCAGAGAATCTCAGTTCCAACTTCTACTCCATTATGAAGCCTGCAGAGATATAACTAGGGCAGGAATTTCAGATCAAAGGGAAACCTATAGTTCTGTAACTCTAAATCAGCAGAGCTTTCCACCTGGCTGTTAGTAGCTGAAACTTAAATTTCAAAGGAGGCAAGTTCATAGGTCACTTGCTCAAATCTAAATCCAGGATAGGAACTTGCAGAGATTAGACTTGACCTGCATCAGACCACTGAAGAAGTAGCACTGAAAGCTTGCAGATCCCTAGTCTGAGCTATCCCTGAGATCCTGGAGTAATGAGACAACCCTCCAAACACCAATAAAGCAATAGCAGGACCAGCCCAGACATCCCCTTCAGAAGTGCAGAGGCTAGTCCTAATTCAAACCCGGAAGTTGGGAAGTAGGCTAGAAGAACGAGCAAACAAAAAGATTCTTGCTTTACAAAGCTAGTTTGTTGATAGGGATGTTCAAGCTACAATTTCAGAAAAAGGGAATGATTCTAAAAGATCTTTATCTAAAGCCTCAAAGAAAAATGCAGCATGGGCACAAACTCAACTAGAATTCCTGAAAGAGGTGCTGCAAGACTAAATTTTGTTTTACTGTTTTATCAAGTGAGAGAACTAGAGGGAAAAAAAATAAGACCTATGGAAGAAAGAATTGAAACAAATTTAGAGTTTAGCAGAAGAGTTACAAAACCTTTCCTAAGCAAAAGACTCTATGAAAGTTAGGATGGGCCAAATAGAGAAGCTTATGACTTATGAAACAAGGAAGACTGAGGGGGTTGGGGGAAGAACAGGTAAGGTATTTTATAGCAAAAATAACTGACCTGGAAAGCAAATTGAGAAGAGATCATTTAAGAATTATTGAAAGTCATGACCAAAGAAAGGGCCTAGACATCTTTTTTCAAGAAATCATAAAACTGCCCATATCTCTTAGATTTAAAGGGCAAAGTCGAAATGGAAAGAATCTGTCATTCACCTTCTGAAAAAAAGCCCCAAAATGACAATTCCAGGAACCTTGTAGCCAAGATGCAAAGCTCCTGGGTTAAAGGAGGAAAAACAAAAATGAAACAAAAAACAAACCAAACTTTAGGCAAGCAGCCAGAGAGAAAGAGTTTAAGTGCCAGGGAAGCACCGTTAGGATCACATACACCATAAAGAACCAGAGGGTTTGGGATGCGTTACTTCAGAAGGCAAAAAATGAGTTTATAATCAAGAATATTGTAACCAGAAAAAATGAGCAATGCCATGGGGAGGGGGAGGGAGAATAACTGAATAAAATGGAGAATTTCTAGCATTCCTGTGGGAAAAAAAAAAACAGCCACATAGAAATTGAAGTTAAGGAGTTAAGAGAAACAAAAAGGTGATCACAAATAAATAATCATAGGGGTCTAAATAAGGATGAATAGTTTACGTTCTAACATGGGAAAATAATGCGTATGTCCCTTCTGGACCCTGTTAGCATCAGAGGTCATAGAGGGTGTCTTAATTAATTGGATAACCTGGAAGTGGTTCATGATATTTAGCAGTAATCTGCAAACTGGCTGGCAGGCTAAATGCGGCCACCTATTTTTGTGTGGAGATGAGATTTTTTTTTTTTACATTTTAAAACACAGTAAAACTATTTAAAAATATAAAAGTCATTCTTAGCTTGCAGATCATACAAAAACAAAGAGCTGGCTGGATTTGGCAGATCAGCCATGGTCTTGCTGACCTCTGATGTCAAGAGAGTGATGGAAAAGGGGGAAGAAAAATGGAGGGAAGAAGGACCATAGTTAATGAAAATTGTCTCCCGGGTTGAGGTGCCCAAATAGAAGTTCATCCAAACAAGAAATAATGGGCAGGGGGGTGACTGATAAGGAAGGGGTAAGAGGAAATGACTGATACTTGAACCTCATTCCCATCTGAAGTCAAAGGAGGGAAAAGTGCACACAGAAGAGAGGACAGACTAAAGAAAAAAATATTTTACTCAACATGGAGACAGAAAGGGGAGGAGAAATTAAACTGGGGGTAGAGTATTTCTTGTTCAGTTGTGCCTGATTCTTTTTGACCCCTATTGGAAGTTTTCTTGGCAAAAATTATGGAGTAGTTAGCCATTTCCTTCTCCAGCTTATTTATAGATGAGGAAACTGAGGCAAACAGGGTGAAGTGACTTGCCCAGAGAGTCACACAGCTAGTAAATGTCTGGGACTGTATTTGAATTCATGTCTTCCTGACAACTGGCCCAGAACTCTTATCCACTGCCCAACTGGAGGATAGATTAAAAGAGATTAATCCTAAGTAAAACATTCTAACAACCTATAAAAATATTCATAGCTCTTTTTCCATAATAAAGAATTGGAAACTGAGGGGATACACATCAGTTGGGGCATGGCTGAACAATTTATTGTATATAAATGTGGTGAAATTCTGTTGTGTTGCAAGAAATAACCCAAGTGATGATTTCAGAAGGCTGGGAAAATTTGTATGAACTGTTGTACGGTGAGGTGTGCAGAATCTCCAGAAAAATTTATACGGTGACAAAAATATTGTAAAGTCAAATAATTTTGAAAGACTCAGGAACTCATCAGCGTTGTGACGAAGCAGGATTCCTGAGGACTGATGCTAAAAAATGCTACTCATCTCTTGATGGAAAGGTGAAATATTCGAGTGCAAAATGGCACATTGTTAAAGGATATAACCAATATGGATATTTGTTTTACTTTAATATGTATGTTCATTAAAAAAATTTTGTTTTTCTTCCATGGTGGCAGAGAGAAAGGAAGGCAGATTTTTTTGTTCATTATTTAAAAATAAAATTTAATTTTTAAAATAAGCATTTGATGTTATTTTGGAAGTACTGTGTATTTGATGTCTTCTGCCTCTAACTTGATTGCCATATTTCATTTAGTTGTGGCATAGGGCATTTGCTTAAACATACCAAAAATCAGATCTGTGCCAGTTAAATCTACATTTCATGTTTCCCTTACTTATTTTTGCAATCTAGAATGTTTTTAATGCCAAATGTAAAATTTTGCCTGATTAACCCTTTATTTTTAAACAAATACTCTAATATTCTAGTTGGTAGTCCCTATTCCATTATTTGCCAGGTAGCATGTATCTTGGTTTTAAAATTTGTAATAATTTTTCTTTCAGGACTTTATTAAATTTTATTTTTCCCTTTGATCTTTCCAGTTACCTTTTTGGCAACACAAAGCAACATTAACAAAACTCTGTCATTCAGAAGTTACTTCTATGTATCATGTATTGTTCAATATGGTCTTAAGTCCCTTACCTGTTTGGTTTTTTTTGCCAAATGATAAGCTAGATTCTTAATTAAATTCTTATGCAGCACTCTCTGAAAGTTACAAAATTTCATGATGTTATATATCATCTCTTTATATTTTAAGTTATTTCCATTAAAAATAAGCCTCAAACTTAATTTTGTATCTCTGACTTCAACTCTACACCTCTGACCAACCATCACATACCGTAACATTTCTTTTTTAAAAATTATCTTTCCTTTCAACTTTGCTATCCTTAGATGATGGACAGACAGCTTGCTTTCTGAGTGTCAGTCAAAGATCTCAGCCCTAGGGTCAGAAAAAGGCAGCAATAGCATCATAAGATGATATTATAGTACTTTATGCTTTGACAATTATTTTGATGTTATGTTACCTATAGAATCATCCTTTGTCCCTTGCTAATAAGTTATATTTTCCTATATTTCTATTTATCTCTTTCAAATTGTAATCTTTCATGGGTAGTGACTGTCTTATACAATAAACTATAATTCCACAAGTATGCATTATTTTTCTGTATACATTGAGCATATAATATATAATATAATATATAATAATAATAAAAGTTCTATCTTTTTTCCTCTCCCTTTGCCAAGTCACACCCCATCTGCCATCAAGTATTGATGATTCACCCTTGGCTGTATTTTTCACAGTTGATCCCAGTTGATTATTAATTTAAATGTTTATCCCTAACACCTAGATGTATTCTTTGCATATGATAGGAACATAATCAGTCTTTGAAGAATGAATGACTCCAGGTCCTAATTGACCTTTATTAATATCCTAATGCCTAGATTGATGGATCAAGCCTCTTGGCACATGTTACTTCTTGCAATTGATACAATCATTCCATGTACAATAAGAAGAGATATCCTTATATATACATATATATATATATATATGCATAGTATATAATATACTTTCTTCAGTTGCTTTATGACTCAGTGCTCTTTATCTTTCATCATGCTGATAGGTAATTGAGTGATAAATTTATGGTATTTGGAGAGTTGCTTGGAATATTAAGTGACTTGTCCAAGGTCCTGCCTGGGATAGAGGCAGGATTAATAGGGAAGAATGAGAAGGATGAGAAGGAAATGTGATAGGAACTGTGGTAAGCACTTTATAAATATCTCATTTGATACATCTTCCTGACTCCAAGGCCTGCCTTTTCCACTATAGCAAGCTGCCTCTGATACTTAAAGAGAATAAAATTTTTTTCTTGCTATTACGTGTTTAACAAGACTTTTATCATTTGGAGGAGTTATTAAGTTTTATATGAGAATTTTCTCTACTTACACATGTGGAGGGAAAAAATGGAGAAGCATTGTCTTCATGAAAAACGCCTTCTAGCTTTTGTGTACAACATTGGAGGTTTCTCAACACTTTACTTTCCAGTGATTGGCACCAGTGCTTTGTTCTTTATCACCCATGCCTTTTTTTCTCCATTTTTATTCATGCAACTAAGATAAAACTTTTCCCCCTCTGCTTTTAAATTCCTCAGCCAAGGTTTGTATAACACCAACTTACAACTTACTTAAACGGGATCTCTATCACTGGTTCAAACATAGTAAAGATAGTTGCAGATCTGAATATCTGTTTGCACAAGGAGATGTTCAGTTGGAATATCAACAGGTCCAAAAGGGAACTTATCTTACCTGAGATAGTGTCTACCTTTTGAATTTCCTATTGTTGTCAGTGGTGCTACTATTAAGTCACCTTTGCTCACCTGTAGCAAGATTTCAAAATCATTCCTCTGCTACAGTCAGCTAGAGACTGATGCATTTAATATGTTCAGCTTTACTTATCTCCAAATAAATACCACTGCACTATTCAGAGTATAATTTTCTGACATGAACAGACAGCCACACTATTATAAAGTAATAGTAGAAAACTGTCATTTATAAAATATGATGCCTTGGATGACTTCTTCCCTTAAGTCCAAAGAAGTTAAGTGACCTAACCTGATCAGAATCACACAACTAGTGAATGGAAGAGCCAGAATTCAAACCCATTCCTTAAATCCAAATCAGTTTCCATTCCATTGTACCATGCTGCCTTCTGTCTAGATGGATGTCATTCTAATTGGGATGGAGAGGGAAAAAGGGAAATTTCTGAGGAGGCATAACTATTCAGGTCAAGTCATTTAACTAGGTAATGAGGACACAAAAGAGAAAAATGAAATTCTTGCCCTTAAAATCTAATATAGGTCTAGGGGAGGTGAAGCCAAGATGATGGAGTAGCAGAAAGCAATGTTGCTCTTCTCTTATCTACAAAACTCCTTTAAATCTAGAAAGTGCACCAGAGCAATCCATGTTTTGTCCCGCATAGGTTGGCAGAGGGAGACATCTACTGACACTGGAGAGTTGGTTGAGGTAGGAACATGGTGTGAAGAGCCCTCCATTGCCCAGGGAGAGGCTGTGCTCTATCTTGAAATGAAATCTCAGAGCCATAAAGGGCACCCCTGGGCCCATGCCAGGACACTGCAATGGGAACACATTCCATATGGCAGCTTTGTTGCCCACTACCCACATGTAGTTCACTGATTTAGGGCAGACTGAAAGACCTGTGCTGGAAATGGTGCTCTCAGGTAGGGAGGCCCTTGCTGATAAAGCAAAAAAAAAAGGACATTCAAACACAAGATTTGAGAGAGGCATAAAAATGGTAAACATGAGTGTGAAATCCTGAGGAACTTAGTAAGGTTAAACTGTTTACATTCCCAAATGGGAAGATGACAAATGGAATTCCTAAGAACTCAATAAAGTTCAGAAGCAGACATTGGTACTCTGATTCAGACTCCAGGAGCCAAGTGGAATCTCAACCCCTGCATCTGGTCCATCCTGCAGAGGAATCCCAGACTAAAGAGGAGCCTGCAGTTCTGTCACTGAACCAGCAGAACTTCCTAACTGGTTAGTAGGGGCTGAATCCAGCAGCGTTCTATTGTTACTCTAAAACCCAGGACAGGAACTTGCAGAGCTTCGACCAAGAGGACAGCAATAAAGCTTTACCCTGGATCAGACCACTTTGGGAGCACTGAAAACTTGCAGGACCCCATGCTGTCCTTGAAATCTTGGTATAATAAAATCAGTAACCCAAGTAAGTAGCAACAGAAATTGCCCAGAACTTCCGTCCAGAAGTGTAGAAGACCCCAGTCCTACCATCAAGCTTAAAGTCAGGAAATAGGCTACAACAGTGGGCAAACAACAAACACCTCATCATAATGAACTATTATCATGACCAGGACATACAGAAATAGAGAATGACTAAAACATCTGCCAGCAATGCCTCAGAGAAAAAATCAACCAGAATTCCTGTAAGAGGTGAAGCAAGAGGTTTTTTAAAAAAAGTTGAAAGGGATCTCGGAGGTTATATAATCCAACCCCTTGATTTTACAGATGAGAATTCATCACATCAAGTTATCGTTAACAATATGTGGTAGTTTTCTTATAACCATGATGTCTATTTCCTTTTAGTTTATTTGTAGTTCTAATTCTATGAGATTTGGGGCTCCATGTTTATGACCATGTAGCATCACCAGAAGAATATCGATATTAGGGAGATGGACTTTTAGAACAGTAAATAGGAAAGTAGGAAGGGAAGGATCTAAGAGAATGGAAGGTGTGACAAGGAGGGTGAGTTAAGGTCAGACATGGAGCCAAGATGGTGGAGTAGGAGCATTATAGCTAATCTCTCCCAGTAATCCTCTCTAAACAACTTTAAAATAATGAATCAAATCAAATTCTGGAAGGGCATAAGCGCATAAGGTTGGAGTGAGACATTTTTCCTGTCCAAGACAACTTGGGAGGTTATAAAGAGAGGTCTTTGGCACCTGTTATGGACCTTAGAGGTGGTGGCAGCAATAGCAGCAGGAGTAGCCGGAAACTCTCACCACCTAGAGATGGGTATTATACACCTGGTAAGGATTACAGGAGATCCCTGTACGGTTACTGGTCACAGGACCAGGCACCATTTGGACGTTCCATTGTGTATCACACAGTTCTGGGTTGCAGTTCCAGGATGGAGAGGAGCACTAATCCTTGCAGTCACAAGTGAGCAGGGGCTTCTTTTGGGGTAGAGAATAGAATGTAGACCAGGAGAGCAGTGACCATACCTCTCCCTGGATTCACATCACCTTAGAAGTGTTACAAACCCTTGGAACTGATTCTGTGGCATTCAACTTTACCTGTGACTCCAAGAAACTATAGCGTTTCAGTGACCACACCCCAGTAAACCATCTTGGTAGATAGGCTAAACCAGCTTGAGTATAACCAGCAGGCCTGAAACCCATTGGTGAATTAGGGGAGTGTCTGCACCAAGCGTGTGAAGACTTCCCCTGGTAGCATGGGTGAATGAGAACAGTTTCTTCCAATAGCCATAAAGGCGGCTGAAGCAGACGCTGTGAAGCATTTTGGTGAGACATCAAAGACACTAAGGTGTCTTTCGAGGCCATCGCCAATTGTCTTGCATGGGACTTTGATGACTATGGAAGAGAAAGTGAGGTTGATGACTTTGTGCAACTCTACCTCACATGAACCCAATTCATCCATGAGTCTTAACCCCATGATTTCAATGGTCCTCTTCAAAAATGAAGGACAAACAACTATTTCACAGCTCCAACATTGCACAAGCCCTCCAACATTTATTATTACCATTTTTCATCATTTTTGCCAATTTTCAGGAAGTGAGGTAAAACCTTGGTCATTTTGATTTGCATTTCTCTTACTAGTTATTTGGGGCATTCAAGCAGTTGTGATTATTTTGCAGTTCTTTTGAAAACAATTCATTTCCTTTTCACCACTTATCTATTACTGGTATATCCTATATCTACCTATCTTTGTCTCCCTATATGTAGTTTATAAATCTTGGTTACCAAGCTCTTATCAGAGAAATTAGATAGAAAGATATTTTTTTCCCTTTTGACCACTTCCTTTCTTATCCTAGAATGTTAAAGTTTATTTAATAGAAGTTGTCCATTTTATCTTTTGTAATTATGTCTACCTCTTGTTTAGTTAACAATACATCTCCTATCCACAGATGTGAAATGTATATGACTTTTTCTCTTTAATCTACAAAAATGATCTTTACCATTAAGGTCAAAACTTGTGAAATATCATGTAAGGTGTTGATCTTATCCTGTTTTCTGCTATACTGCTTTCTCATTTTCTCAGCAGTTTTTATCAGGTAAAGACATTTTCCTTAGGTAATTTCTGTTGTCCAATTTATCCAACACTGAGTTATTGAGTTCTGTTGTTTCTGACATTCCCTTGTGTAGTCTGCTTCATTGATCTATCTCTCTCTATTTTTTAACCAGTATCAGATGGTTTTGATGACTACTACTTTATAATATAATTTAAGGTCTGAAAGTAATATTCCTCTTTTACTTCATAACTTCCCCTGACTTTTTAGATATTTTTTTTTAAATGGATATTATTTTATCAAGTCCTATAAGTATCCCTTTGGTAATTTGATTGGCATAATATTAAAAATGTGCATTAATTTTGACAGTATTGTTATTTTATAATTTGTCATGTCCTGATCATGAATATCCTTCCAGCTATTTAAGTTGTTCTTTATTTCTTTACTTTGTAATCAAATCTATGCAAGTCTTTTGTTTGCTTTAAGTGGTTAATCCTCTGATATTATATTGATTTTTTAGTTAGTTGGAATAGAATTTCAATTTCTATGATTGCTTTTGTGTCTTGTTAGTAATATGTAGAAATTGTATTTGTTTTTGAAGATTTATTGTGTAGCCTTCAACTTTGAAGTTGTTTCAATTAGGATCTTTGCTAATTCACCAGGATTTTCAGATATACCATCATATTATCAGCAAATAGGGATAGTTTTATCTGCTCTTTACCTATCTTTATGCTTTTAATTTGTTTCTCCTATCTTATTGATGTTGCTAGAATTTCCAGATCTGTATCATCTAATAGAGGGGAGAGTGAGTATCCTTGCTTCACTTACATGTTTATTGGGAAAGGTTCTAGTGTATCCTCATTGCATATAAGGCTTGCTTTTGGTTTTAGCAACATACTTTTTATGATATTATAAAAAAGGTTTCTCTTTGCCTATACAGTAATGTTTTTAACTTAAAGGGTGTTGAACTTTGTCAGAGCTTTTTCTCCATCTATTGTGATAATCATGTCATTTGGGTTTTAATATGATTAGTTACGTTCACTGTTTTTCTCATGTGAAACCATCCTTTCATCCATCGTGTAATCTCACTTGGTCATAATGAATGATTTCTTGAATAAACTTCTAGTCAGTTTGAAATGATTTTGTTTAAAATTTTTGAGTCGGTATTTAATGATATTAGCCTATAGTTTTCTTTCTGTGTTGTATTTTCCCCTTCTTTGGGAATTAGGTCTGTATATGTCATTTGAATCCCTCATTCTTTAGGATTAGATTATTTCATTTGCAATTAATTTTTTGTTTTTGGCAAGGCAGTCGAGGTTAAGTGACTTGCCCAGTGTCACGCAGATTGTAAGTGTCATATCTGAGGTCAAATTTGAACTCTAGTCCTCCTGACTCCAGGGCTGGTGCTTTATCTACTACACTATCTAGTTGCCCTCCAATTAATTTTTAATCTCTCTTTCCATTATTATATGTAATTTTTATTTCCTCATGATCTGATAAGGAAATGTTTAATATTTCTGCCTTTCTGCATTTGAATGTGAGGTTTTTATGCCCTAGTATATTGTCAGTTTTTGTATAGGTGTCATGTACCACAGAGAAAAAGATATATTCCTTTCTATTCCCATTCAGTTTTCTCCAGAGTTCTACCATATCTAACTTTTCTGAAATTCTACTCATCTCCTTAACTTCTTTCTTGTTAATTTGTAGTTTGATTTATCTAATTCTGAGAATGGGAGGTTGAGGTCCCCTACTAGTATAGTATTACTGTCTATTTCTTCCTGCAACTCATTTAACTTCTCCTCTGAGAATCTGGATGCTATATCACTTGGTGCATCTGTGCTTAATACTGATATTACTTCGTTGTCTATCGTACCTTTTAGCAAGATGTAGTTTCCTTCCTTGTGTCTTTTAATTAGATCTATTTTTGATTTTCCTTTATCTGAGATCACGATTACTACCCTTGCTTTTTTTTACTTCAGCTAAAGCATAATATATTCTGCTGCAGCCTTTTACCTTTACTCTGTGTCTCTCTCTCTGCTTTCTTGTAAGCAATGAATTGTAGGATTCTGGTTTTTTAATCCACCCTGCTATCCACTTCTTTTTTGTGGGAGAATTCATCCCATTCACATTCACAGTTATGATTACTAACTGTATATTTCCCTCTATTCTATTTTTCCCCTGTTTCTACTTTTCTTTCTCTCTTCTTTCACCCTGTCCCTCCTCACCAGTGTTTTGCTCCTGACAACCACTTCCCTGAATCTGCCCTCCCCTCCTCCTTTCCCCCTTCACCTCCTACTTCCCCATAGGGTAAGATAGATTTCTTTACCTGAGCATGTGTTATTCCCTCTTTGAGCCAAGTCCGATGAGATTAAAGTTCAAACAATGCTTACCCCCTTCCTTCTTTCCCTCTACTGTAATAGATCTTTCATGCCTCTATATGTGATATAATGTATTCTGTTCTACCTCCCCCTTTCCTTTTCTCCCAATCAGTCCTTTTTTTCCGCTCCTTAATAATTTTGTAAATCATCACATTAAAGTCAATTTAGATTCACACCCTCTAAGTATACTCCTTCTAAGTGCCCTAATAGATTTACAATTCTTAAATTATCTTTTTCCCATCTAGGGTTGTAAAATTTTCTGTTTAATTCTAGCCTTTTCACCAGGAAAGTTTGAAAGTTGCTTATTTCACTGAATATCCATCTTTTACCCTGGAAGATTATGCTTAATTTTTCTGGGTAGTTGATTTTTGGTTGTAATCCAAGCTCCTTTGCCTTCCTGAATATCATATTCCAAGCCCTCTGGTCCTTTAATGTAGAATTTGCTAAATCCAGTGTAATCCTGACTGTGGCTCCTTGATATTTCAATTGTTTCTTTCGGTTTGCTTGCAGTATTTTCTCCTTGAATTTATAATTCTGGAATTTAGCTGCAATATTTCTTGGAGTTTTCATTTTATGATCTCTTTTAGGAGGTGGGTGGTGTATTTTTTCAATAACTATTTTTACTGTTTGGTTCCAGGATATCAAGGCAGTTTTACTAGTAAATTTCTTGAAAGATGCTGTCCTGTCTCTTTTTTTTTGATCATGGCTTTCAGACAATTCTTAAATTGGCTTTTCAGGATCTGTTTTCCAGGTCAGTTTATTCAATGTGGCATTTTGTATTTTCTTCTAGTTTTTCATTTTTCAAATCTCATAGAGTCATTAGCTTCTATTTGCCCAATTCTAATTTTTAAGGAATTATTTTTTTCAGTTAGCTTTTGTACCTCCTTCCATTTGTCTAATTCTACTTTTAAAGGAGCTATTTTATTCAATGGATTATTTTTCCATTTGGCCAATTCTCTTTTTAAGGAATTGTTTTCTTCAGTTACTTTTTGTGCTTTCTTTTCCAAACTGTTGACTCTTTTTTTCATTCATAACTCTCATTTTTCCCCCAGTTTTTCTTCTACCTCTCTTACTTGATTTTTTAAAATCCTTTTTGAGTTCTTCCAAGAGGACTTGTTGGCCTTTGAGGCTTCACATTTGTGCATTTTGACATTGTTGTCTAAGTTTGTGTTTGGCTGTCACCATGGTAACTTTTTACAGTCAAGGCTCTTTTTTTCTCGTTTTTAAGAGTTGAACTCTGCTCCTGGAGTACAGGGGGGTACTGTCCCAAGCTTCTTACACTGGGAACCAGGGGTTTGGCCACTGCTTTTCTGCACTGGGGCCTTTGGGGCTGGTGACTTACCAACTGCTCAAGGATGGCCAAGCCTAGTCGCACCGGTTGTACCGAGTTCTGGGGCTGTCAGTTTGCCTGCTGTACTGGAGTAGGAGGCCTCACAATTGGTCTGCTGTATCACTGACCTACTAAGCCAGGACTGTGAGGCCTTGGGTGCTGATCCGTGCTGTAGCTAAGAGCCTCCCAACTGGCTTGCCTGGACACTGTCTGTATTAGGTCCTACTCCCCTTTTACCCACGTGAGACAGATCTTTCCTGAAGTCCTTCTAAGTTATGTTGGGCTGGAAAATTGTTTCACTCTTTGTGGATTCTCTCACTCCAGATTTCTTTTAGAGGCTTGATTTAACATTGTTTCTGAGGGAAACTGAGGAGAGCTTAGGCAGCTTCCTGGTTTCTCTATGCCATCTCGGCCTTTATTTGTCTTATAAAAGGATTCTGGCATGGTGCTTCACTTCTCAGTTTTTGAGAATGATTTGTGAAGTGTAGGTACTAATTGTTCTTTAAGAGTATGATAGAATTCTTCTGTGAATCCATCAGGGCCAAGAGTTTTTTCCTTTGTTAGTTACTTTATAGCTACTTTTTATTTTCTTTTATGAGACTAGATTATTTAAGATTTTGCCTTACTCATTTGCTATTTTATTGATTGGATTTTCTGTACTTTTATTTTTATTCAGATTAGTAAAGAGTTTATCAATGGTATTGGTCTCTTCAAAGAACCAGCTATTGATTTCATTTATTATTTTTATGTTTTTCCAGTTTACCCATTTCACTCTCTTAATTTTTAAAACATTTTTCTTTCGTGTTTATTTTAGGTTTGTCTATGGACTTTCTAATTTAAAAAAAAAAAAAAACTGCACACCAAGTGCATTGATCCTCTGTTTTTCTATTTTGGTAATGTATGTTTGTATGAATATGGTTTTCCCCCTGTGGATTGCTTTAGCTACATCCTAAAATTTTTATATGTTGTATTATCATGTTTTTAAAAAATAGTTATTAACTCTTTCTATCATTTGTTATTTGGTCCACCCATTTATTTAAGCTTTCATTGTTAAGTTTCCATTTGGGTCTGTATGTTTTGTTTGTGCTACCTGAACCCATTACCATGTTTATGGCATTATGGTCTACAAAAACATATTAACTATTTCTGCCTTTTAACATTTATTTTCAGTACCTTGTGCCTTAGTGCATAGTCAGTTATTGTAAATACTCCATGGGATGCTCAGCAATAGGTATATTCTTTTGCTGTCCCATTTAGAAGATGTCATAAGTCTTTCAATTCCATTTTTCTCCAACAGTTTGCTCTGTTTGTTCCATTTCTCCCCATTTATTTTTCTGTTAGACTTATACAAAACTGAGTAAGGGATATTAGAGTATGTTGTCAGTATGTTATTGTCTATGTCTTCCTATAACTCAGATATTTCCTGTATGTATATGAATGCTAAGGCATTTGGAGTGTAAACATTTATTTCTGTTATTGGTTTGTTGTCTATGGTTTCTTTCAGCATAATATGGTTTCTTTGTTTATAACTTTTTGGTTTTTTGCATGTTTGTTTTTACTTTGTCAGATAACATGATTGCAACTCCTGCTTTTTTTGGACCACTTGATACAGAGTAAGTTTCTTTCCCCCATCCCACCAGTTTTATTTTGAATTATCTTTGTTTTTAAAATGTGTTTCAATAAGCAACAGATTGTAAGATTGTTTTCTTTTTCAGTCTGTTGGCCTTTTTATTAGATCGTTTAATCCATTCACATTTAAAGTTATTATTAATTAGCTTTATATTTTCCTTCATTTGTCTTGAATTTTTTTTAAGTTAAGATTTCCCCCCTTTTATGCTTTAAACTCAGTACTGGGTTCCTTCATTTACTTTTTAAAAATCTTTTAAAAGGCTGCCCTGTTCCTTCTGATTCTCTTCTCTTCGCCGCTGATCCCCCTTCTTATTTGTTAGCCCTTTTCCTTCGGAGTTTTGTGTATTCGGTCCTTTTTCTCTCCTGCTTCAGGTTATATAATCTTATCCTCTTCCCTCTCCCTTCCACTCCTTAGTCAAACATATTCCTCCTTTGTCTCGTCTCCATCAACTAGTTTTATTAATTAGTCTTATTTTTTTAATGCCCCTTTCCAAAAAGGATTTGTCTTACTGTCTTCATTATCCATCCTCTTTATCTACTCTAGACCCTTGTTCTCTGATTCATAAACACTATGAATATCTATAATATGTGAACACTACAATCACCTAGTCTCTATTTTCTGTATTCCTTATGGAATCAAAATTTCCAAGGCACATTCATTCTAGGCTCTCCCTTCTAGGTAGACTTTGCTTCTGCCTTATAGAGCCTAACCTGTGGATTGCCCTTTTCCACTGTGCCTCACTCCAGAACAGTCAGTTAATTTAGGTGTCAGAGAGGATATTATTGTAGGGCCCTCCCCAGTCACATCCTTGATTATGTGGCCTACCTTCATCCTCATTTGCCTTAAAATCTCCCTGTATCCATACCCTCTTGCACTTTCAAATGCCAGTTACCCCTAGGAATTCCAACTGTCCTTCTCTCAAGAGAGAATAAGTGGACTTTTCAAGTACCAAATGCCCCAGACCACAACCACCGTAAGATCCCGAAGTCCCTTCACAGACTACCTCTCTTCACCCGCAGGATCTTTTAACAACAGAATCCTGTCTAACCACCAGAGCAAAACCTCTTTCCTTCCTCCCGCTCCTTTTGCTATCCACCCCTTTTCCTCATCCGATCCCCTACAGATTCTTCTCTTACTGAGACCACAGAGGAACACCTTTCCCTCATTGCTAGCCTTCAGTTTAATCTGGGTACATGATAATTTCTTTCTCTTCCCCTGCTCTTCTCCCTACTTTCTTCCCATGTTTTAATATAATCCCACAATAAACTAATTCATCTGTACGCAGGGTGTAGCAAGGTTTTGTCCATAACACTCTAGCCTCACCCCTTCACTGTTACCTTCACTGGACTTATGCTTTCACTTCTGTCTCCCTGTATACAGTTAGAAAGAAACTTCTTAATGATCTCTCTGCTATCGCTCTGTTACTATCCTTAGCTACTGTATTTATTCATTTCTTCCATACTTCAGTTGTTTAAATTGTTCAAGAAATAAAATAATCTCTTCAGTCTTGGTTTTCTTCCTAAAAATGTTTCAACTTTTTTGTTACTTTGTCCATATTTTTTCATTTTTGATTTTCATAATTGCAGGGTAGATCACATTGGGCTATATCCTGAGCTCCACTGTTCTTTGGAACACAGTATTCCAATCCCTCCTACATTTTCTGATAGGTGTTATTAATCTTGTGTTAATCAAATTTTCTTTCCTTTGTATTTGGAGGTCTTTTTCCTAATCGGTTACAGAACTTGTTTCTGAATGGAGTTGCTAATTTTAACCATAATGTATCTTGGAGTTTGCAGCCTTAGGTTTTTTCCTAGACGTGATCTATGAATTCTTTCCATTAGTATTTCATTTTCTGTGTCCAGGAATTCTGGGCAGTTCTTTTCTGTTATTTCTTACATTAAGGTGTTAAGGGTTTTTTTGTCCTATTGTGTTCTTCTGGAAGATCTACGATCCATTGTCTCTAAACCTCTTGTCTTCTAGATCAGTATGTTTTGAGTGAGCATATTTTATTTTAATGTTATTGCTTTTTCCTTGTCCTAGATTGTCCTTCACTTTTATAGATTTGCATTCCCAATCCATTGTTTTCTGTTTTGTCTTTTGATGTCTTTGGCAAGACATCATTACCAATTCTAGTTTTTCTATCCTGCACATTATTTTTGCTGGCCTGGCCATAAATTAGGCTCTCATAATTCTCATTTCTCAGGAATCATATATTGTGGTTCCCTGTTCCTCTCCCATTCCACAGAGTTCTCTGTGGCATTGAGTGTTGGGTTGTTTTGTTTTACAGTATTTATTTACAAATTTCTGAACTTACTAAATCTGGAGGCCATATTTTCTTCAGTTGTTAACGTTTTCCCTTTAATTTATCTGCTTACATTCAAGGTCTTTGACTTTTTTCATCCTATACTTTAAGGTTTTCTTCCCCCATTTTTCCCTATTGCTCACTTTCTGACACTGTTCTGGGGCTCATTCTCAAAGCACCTCAGCCTCCTTTCACACTGGACATTTCCTGGTTCACCAGCTCAGGTTTCTGCCCCAAATGACTTTGAGTAGACAGAATTGGCTTTAGCTGGATGCTGAGCTCTTTCCCTCAGACTTAGAACACTGCTGTACAGACATCGCTCTCAATTCCACAGTGTTCTATTCTGATTTTCTGTCCTGCCTAGTCTGCTCCTCATTTCTCTGGCCAAGCATTGACACTTCAGAAAGCCGCCATGCTAGTACTATGCAGTTGTCCCCTCTGGCACCAACAGGTTCAGAACTTTGTAGCACTGATACTACAGGGTTGGCTACTAGGGCGTTGTCTCCTCAGGCATAGCACCAGCAAACTTCCATAACCTAGAGCTGAGCTCTCTAGGAACTAGAAAGAGGGAGAGGGAAGACTCAAGTATGGAGTTCTTTTTTGTTGCAAGCCCATATGTTGAGTCCTTGGGTTTGTAAGGGCAGCCTTGTTGCTAGTAGCTAGGGGGATAAGGGAAGGATCCTGAGTGAACTCAGGATAGGCATAAGTTCATTAGTTTGTCTTTTAACCTTATTTTAGATTCTGAGAGTCTGAAGCCATGGAGACCTCTTGAATTGATTTATCTTTGGCATATAATTTCTATTTTGGAGAGTCTTCAATAGTCCTGGAGATTAGAGAAAATCTCTATCTTGTTGCCCACATCACCCAGAAGTCTCTGCTGTTGTTGTCTTAATTTGCTTGAATGTGTAACTTAAATTGTGGCATTTTGAAAAAATATACTTGTATATCTTGCGTTTCTTAATTTAGAAATGCAGAATAGTGAATATTTTATATTTCTTTAGTTAAAAACAATTATCCCATATTACACTACTTAGTGCTTGTGGTCTCAGATTCTTTGGAATAGTGGCTTTTTCTTTTCTGTTATACATAATAATTATGTCCACCATAATTTTCATTTTTTACATTTCCACCAGGTGTCAGTCTTGTGTATGATCATTTGTAACAGCAGCATACTGGTTATGGGCAAACCTGTACAGCTGAGAGACCTCTCAAACCCAGGAAAATACAATAGCAAAAAAAGAGCAAAATTTGAAAGAAAATAAACCCAACATTTTGTAATTATAGTGTTTATATTATGATCAGTCTTAATCATACAGCCCATTAGTGAAGGCAGAAGAGAACTGTCACAGTTTCCTTAACAATCAGGTTTGGGATTTTTTTGGTCTTGTGATAAACACTAGTGACTTCTTGGTACTGCATTTGGTTATAATCTATGGACTCTCATGAATAAAGGAAGCCTTAGTTTTTCCAAGTCATCTCTTAAGTGTCCTATTCAATTAAATAGTTACTGTATGTTTTTGTGTATAGGGTAATCATTGTATCTTTTATTAAGACTGTGTTATGGTAAAACATTTACCCCCAAAGGATGGGTTCTATTACAATACATAATGACTGTTTGTTTGATTTGCTCTTCTTGCTGTCTAATAATTCTTTGCTTTAAAAAGTTGGTGATATGACTGTTTATAGAGAGCTGATGATATAATTACCAATAACAAAATATATTTCATTTTTTGCTCATTTTATTTGGTTATTACCATACTCAGTCCTTGCCAATACTTTTTCTGAACAAAGTTTTTCACATAAAGGAGTGAAGATTCTGTGCAGTCAATAGACCTCTCACATTTCTTTTTCCTGAGCTATGTTTTTCAATATATTTTATATTGTCTTCTCCTTTACCCACCTTTGCATTAAAGTCAGCAAGTATCAGCATCCAGCATTGATTTAATTTGGAAAGTCTTACCAAATTCTTCACAGAATTTCTCTTCTTCACTATGAGGTAGAGGCAAACCTGGATTTTCCCAAATATCCAAGTTCTGGCATTTTCTACTCCACTAGCAAAATTGCATGTCCCTTGCAGTAGATAGACTGTCTTCTTTCCTGGGATCAACCCAGCTAATTACAGGGAGATGGCTCACCAGTAGACTGACCACTTGATGTTTTTTGCCTATGGCAACCAATAGAAGGAAGAAAGACAAAATGACCCTCTAAATTGCCCTGGCTACCCTTCTTTTTTCTTTATCTCAACCTTTGGGTGAAATAATTCAACTCTTTTCTGTTCTCCCCACTCCAATTCTTTGTCTTCTTTTCCTATTTCCAGTTATACCTGACCTTGGATTACTCCCACAACCCATTGCCTTCAGTTTTCATGTGATGCTGAACAGAGCTGGACAATATCACAAAACAGTACTGACTTAACTATACCACATCATCTTAACTAGGTCCTCCCTTTAGCAAGACCTCCCTAATCTGCCCCAGACTGCCCCACTCATCACAACAGATTTCCCAAATCTTTTCATTCCTCTTTAAGTGTCTCATAGTTCTCTCTTTACCCCTAGCTAAGAATAATAGCCTCAAAAAGTTCAATCCATTTTCCAAGAGATTCCTCTTCTCTCCCTTCATCTCCCATCATTCAGATTCACTCTGCCACTATCTCCCCTTTTACCTCCATCTCCAATGAAGAGCTGGCTCTTCTCCTTGCCAAGGTAAATCCCTCTATATTTACAGATCATCCAATTCCATCTCATGTTTCCCCCCACATTGCTTCCTCTATCATTTCCAGTCTCTCACTTATCTTCAATCCCTTATTGTCTACTGTCTGCTAACTTGCTACCTGCATTCATATGTCTTCTCTGTCCACAAAAAACACTCACATGATCCATCCATCCCTGCGAAATATCATCATACCTCTCTTTCCCATGTGAGTAAACTCCATAAAAATGCTATCTATGGCTGGATACTCCAATTTCATCTCTTCTCTCTTTCTTCTCACCTGTCTGCATCTGGCTTCTGACCTCTTCATTCAAATGAAAACATGCTTTTCAAAACATCCTTCTTCTCTTCTTCAGAACTTTTCTTCAGTGCCAAAAGTTCAATCTTCATCCTTCTTGACACTGTTGATAACCTTTTCCTAAATACTCTTTTTCATTTCTATTTTTTGGGTTTTGGTTTGTTTTTTTTTTTGAATTTTTACAAAACTGCTGTCTCCTGGTTTTGTTCCCAATCTGTCTGACCATTCCTTCTCAGTTTCCTTTGCTGGTATTCATTCAGGTCACACCCACTAACCATAGATGTCTGCCTAGACTTTGGACTCTCTTCTTTTCCACTTGTATGCCGTCTCATTGGCTCCTATGAATTCAATTATTAGCTCCCTACAAATGATTCTCAGATCTATTTATTTAGCCCTGACCTCCCTCCTAACCTCCATTTTTGCACCATTACTTAGTTATTGAACATCTAAAATTGAGTGTTCGTAGATATCTCATACTCAACATTACCAAAAACAGAACTCTTAACTTCCCTTTACTGGTGAGGACATCACCATCTTCCCAGTCACCCAAGCAGTTACCTTTGGTGATGCTTCATTCTCTGTTATTCCTCATATCCAACATGTTGCTAAGCTTTATTATTTCTACCTTCATAATGTCTTTCATATTCTTCTACTTCTCAACCACTGTGGTATAGACCTCATCACCTTATGTCTGGACTATTGCAAGATACTCTTGGTTGGTCTCCCCACCTCAGCTTTCTCCACTCTGTTACTTCCTTTACTTTGCTGCAAAAGTGATCTTCCTAAAGCAGCTAAAGCTAAAGCTTTCTAGCACACTGAACACAGACACCAGGGAAAAGTGAAAGTCAGTAGCAGCAACCTATGAAATCCAGGTCAGGACAAAAGAAGTCCTGATCACTCTGTTCAAGAGTTTGGAAAAAGATGAGGCCTTTCTTTGTCATTGACCCACCTGGAAATTTAGGCTAGAAATACAAGTAAACCAAAGAACTTAACATTATAAAAAAATATAACTTAAGGCTTTATCCAGAAGAAGAAAGTCACTCTACAACAAGTATATGCAGAGCCTCAGAGGGAGAAAAAATTATCTGGGCTTTAAGCACTACAAGAGTGCCTGGAAGAAATGAGTAAGAAAATGTTTTTTAATTGAAAAAATAGAATACAGAAGATATCTACTATCAAAACAGCTGACCTGGAAAACAAATATAGGAGATATAACTTAAGAATTCTGAGTAGCATATTTGAGAAATCATAAATGAAGATTGCCCAAACATTAAACCAGAAGACAAAGTGAAAATAAACTACCAAATGGAAACTCCCAGGAAATGTCAGTGCCAAAATCCAGAGTTTCTAGGTCAAAAGAAAAGTGCTACAAGCATTCAAAAAAATTCTAGTACCCAGATATCAGAATCATGCTTGCATATGACCTGACAGCAACTAGTAAAAGGAGGACAAATCTTGGACTGCAATATTCTCAAAATCAAAAGATTAAAGGCTTACATCCAAAACTAGACTTGCTTTATATTTAATAATTCAACTGAATAAAATAATAAAACAATTCAATTTAAAAAATACAATTTATTAAGCACCTACTGCATACCAGGTACTGTGCTTAGTGCTGGGGACACAGATAAACAAAAGAAAGACAGTTCTTGTCCTCACGGAGCTTACAATCTAATGGGGAAAGACAACACACAAAAAGAATCTATAAAGCAGAGGGATAGGAAGACAGTAGAGAGTAATAAGTATGGGGGTACCTGGTTCTGTGAATTTCAAACCAAGCAGAATTGTAGATGAAAAGTAGAGAGTGAACTTCATCTTCCAGCCCTACAATCAAAGTGGAGAGAAGGATGGGGGAGTTAGCAAAGTGTTGAGTATTCAAGATTGTGTTAAACAAAATTGTAATGAAATTCAGGTGAGCAGTCCTCAGAATAATCATTGAGGGACAGAGCCCAAACCCAAGCAAAGCTCCAGATGCTAAGTGGAGTGTGAGTTATATACCTTCAAGACTATACAATAGGAGGAAAAATGGAAGTTTAAGACTTTCAAATATTCCTCTTTTTTTCTAATTTTGGAGGCAATGAGAGTTAAGTGGCTTGCTCAGGGACACATAACTAGTAGGTGTCTGAGACTGGATTTGAACTCAGGTCCTCCTGGCTCCAGGGCCAGTGCTTTATCCACTGCACCACTTAGTTGCCCCAAATATTCCTAATTTTTTAAAAAAATCAGATCTTAATAGAAACTTTGAAATTAAAACACAGGCTTCAAGGGAAACTTAGAAAGGTTTGAGCTCTGTATTGAGGGGGAACCAATCAAGGAAGCACTTAAATTTTAATAGGGCAGAAAGCAAGAATACATGATGTTTTCAGGTGTCATAGAAATAATTAAATAAGGCATACAGAGAAACCAAAGGTTATTTTGTTAAATGTTGATTGTCTTTAGAAAGGAAAGAAAAGAAAAGGGGAAGAAATGAGGAAGGAGGGGAGTTTAGGTAGTAGAGTTGATAAGCTCTGGTTTGGAGTCAGAAAGACTTGAATTAAAATTCTGCTTCAGACACTAGCTGGGTAAGTGCCCTAGGATCTTCACCTATAAAATGAGGGCATTGGACTTGGTGACTTTCTAGTTCTAAATCTATGATCTTATGATAAGACTTGTTGTTCAGTCGTTTCAGTTGTGTTTGACTTTTCATGACCTCATTTGGGGTTTTCTTGACAAAGATACTGGAGTAGTTTGCTATTTTCTTCTTTCTTTGTTGTTGACCCAACTGGAACTTTAGGCTAGTAAACCAAAGAACTTAACATTACAAAAAAATATGACATAAGCCTTTATCCAGAAGAAGAAAGTCACTCCACAACAAGTATAAGCAGAGCCTCAGAGGGAGAAAAAATTATCTGGGCTTTAAGCACTACAAGTGTAGTAGCTCATTTTACAGGTAAGGAAACTGAGGTGAACAGAGTTAAGTGACTTGCCCAGGGTCATGTAGCTAGTAAGTGTTTGAGGCAGATTTGAACTGAGGTCCTCCTGACTACAGACCCAACACTCTGCACTATGGCACCACGTAGCAGTCCATGATAAGGGGATAGAGTTGACTATTCCCCATAACTTGGATTATAAGAACACTCTACAAATGTAAAGGAGGGTTTGAGGAGTAACCTCACATGATCCTCACTCTTTTTTAAAAAAATTTATTTATTTTAAGTTTTCTGTATTCATTTCAGCAAAATTTTGAGTTCCAAATTTTCTCCTCATCTCTCCCCCTCCAAATGCCATGTATTCCGATTACCCCTGCCATCAATGTGCTCTCCCTTCTAACACCCCTCCCTTCCCTTATCCCCATCTTCTGTCTTATCCTATAGGGCAAGATAAATTTCTATACCCTATTACCTGTATTTCTCATTTCTCAGTTGTACACAAACACAAATCTCAACACTTGTTCCTAAAACTTTGAGTTGTAACTTCTCTTCCTTCTTCCCTCCTTACCCATCCTCACTGAGAAGGCAAGCAATTCAGTATAGGCTATATATGTGTAGTTTTGCAAATGACTTCCATAATAGTCATGTTGTAAAAGACTAACTATATTTCCCTTCATCCTATCCTGCCCCCCATTTCTTCTACTCTCTCTTTTGACTTTGTCTTTCCCCAAGATTACTTACTTCTAATTGCTCCCTCCTCCCATTTGCCCTCCCTTTCATCATCCCCCCAGCCTGCTTATCCCCTTCTCCCCTACTTTCTTGTAGTGTAAGATAGATTTTCATACCAAATTCAATGTGCATGTTATTCCTTCCTTGAGCCAAATGTGATGGAGAGTAAGCTTCACTTTTTCCCTTTTACCTCACCTCTTTTACTTTCCATTGGAAAAGCTTTTTCTTGCCTCTTCTATGAGATATAATTTGCCCCATTCCATTTCTCCTCCAAATATATTCCTCTCTCAGCCCTTAATTTTATTTTTTTAGATATGATCTCTTCCTATTCAACTCACCCTGTGCTCTCTGTCTCTGTCTCTCTGTCTCTCTCTGTCTCTGTCTCTCCCTCTCTCTCTCTCTCTCTCTCTCTCTCTATATATATATATATATATATATATATATATATATATATATATATATATATATATATATTCACGTGTGTGTGTATGTGTATAATTCCTCCAACTTCTCAGATACTGAGAAAAGTTTTAAGAGTTGCAAATATTATCTTTCCATGTAGGAATGTAAACAGTTTAACTTTAGTAGGCCTTTTGTGATTTCTCTTTGCTGTTTACCTTTTCATGTTTCTCTTGATTCTTGTGTTTGAAAGTCAAATTTTCTTTTCAGCTCTGGTCTTTTCATCAAGAATACTTGAAAGTCCTTTATTTCATTGAATTACCATTTTTTCCCCCTGAAGGATTACATTCAGTTTTGCTAGGTAGGTGATTCTTGGTTTTCATCCTAGTTCCTTTGACTTCTGGAATATTGTATTCCAAACCCTTTGATCCCTTAATGTAGAAGCTGCTAGATCTTGTGTTATCCTGATTGTATTTCTACAATACTCAAATTGTTTCTTTCTAGCTGCTTGCAATATTTTCTCCTTGACCTGGTAACTCTAGAATTTGGCTACAATATTCCTAGGAGTTTCTTTTTTTTGTATCTCTTTCAGGAGGTGATTGGTGGATTCCTTCAATATTTATTTTGCCCTCTGGTTCTAGAATATCAGGGCAATTTTCCTTGATAATTTCATGAAAGATGTTGTTTAGGCTCTTTTATTGATCATGGCTTTCAGGTAGTCCCATAATTTTAAATTGTCTCTCCTGGATCTATTTTCCAGGTCAATTCTTTTTCCAATGAGGTATTTCATATTATCTTCCATTTTTTCATTCTTTTGTAATTTCTTGGTTTCCCATAAAGTCATTAGCTTCCATCTGTTCCATTCTAATTTTTAAAGAACTATTTTCTTCAGTGAGCTTTTGAACCTCTTTTTCCATTTGACTAATTCTGCTTTTTAAAGCATTCTTCTCCTCATTGACTTTTTGGACCTCTTTTGCCAATTGAGTTAGCCTATTTTTCAAGGTGTTATTTTCTTCAGCATTTTTTTGGGTCTCCTTTAGCAAGCTGTTGACTCGCTTTTCATGATTTTCTTGCATTGCTTTCATTTCTCTTCCCAGTTTTTCCTTCACCTCTCTTACTTGATTTTCAAATTCCTTTTTGAGCTCTTCTGTGGCCCAGGACCATTGCATATTTATTTTGAAGGTTTTGGATGCAAAAGCCTTGACTTTTATGTCTTTCCCTGATGGTAAAGATTGTTCTTCCTCATCTGAATGGACGGGAGAGAATAACTGTTCACCAAGAAAGTAATCTTCTATAGTCTTATTTTTTCCCCCTTTTTTGGGCATTTTCCCAACCAGTTACTTGACTTTTGGATCCTTTTTCAAGATTAGGGTATACTCTGGGGACCTGTAAGATCTCATTTCCTCCAAAGTGGCAAAATCAAGGGAGAGGAGTTTAATCCCTGGACAAGGCTCATGGCTGAGATTCAGATCAGCTGCTCAATTCCCCCAGGGGCTTTAAACTGAGGCTTCAAGAATGGAAACTGACTGCTGCCTTCCATGGACACCTCCACAGCAGCCGCTCCCTTGTGACAGAGGTGAAAAAGCTCTCTCACTGACCTTTGTCACCTGTGGATTTTATGGGCTGTGGGGGCAGAGCTAGAGTATGTGTGTCTTTCTACTCCACCATCTCAGCTCCACCCCTAATTCTCGCTCTTAATTGAACCATATAGAGGAGATGTGAATCTACATATACAATTTGGTCTGATAATACATTAAATTCAATAGGAAGCCAAATGGGGACAAAGAAAGGAGTTATAAGGGCTTAAAGGAGAAGGAAAAGTTGGAGTGAAAAAATGAGAAGCTGTGGTAGGAACATATCTTTAGACCCCTCTCAAGCAGATTAGGTTGATTTTTCCTTAAATGTCTTTCAAACTTCCCTTAAGGTATAATTGATTCATTGGGCCATTACTGTAGTTTCCATATTACCAGAAGTTGAAGAAAAAAAAGTAAGGACATTAGAAACTGGAGCTCTTCCCTTAGTTTTGAACCAAAAACCAAGACTGTGATAAACAGAAGCACAGGAAAGATGAAGTCAAAAGAATCAAATTTGTCATCAGTGAACATCTCCCTTCCATGTCTTCAAGGTCTTGCTTCTGATAAAAGTAAGTAAATTTCCTTTTGTTAATTGTTAGGCAGATTAACATTCTGCTTTAAAACCTGAGGTACCCAATCAAATGAGTCAACACTGATTCACAACAATAACAAAACAAATTTCAACTTCAGAGTATGGTCATGAAGGGAAAATTAAAAGGAAAGAAATACAGTATATTAGGTCTGGACAAGAAAATGAGAAAGGAGGGGGCAGAGGCAATTTAAAGAGTCAACTTGATGGCTCAGTAGTGACCCCACCACTGGGCTTGGAGTCAGGAAGACCTGAGTTCAAATCTGGCCTCAGATATTTACTAGCTGTTTGACCCTGGGCAAGCCACTTAACCTTGTTTGCCTCAGTTTCCTCATCTGTAAAATGAGCTAGAGAAGGAAATGGCAAACTACTCCAGTATCTTTGCCAAGTATGGTCCACAGGGTCACAAAGGGTTGGTTATGACTGACAGAACTCAACACATAGACAGTGAAACAAAAAAATTCACAGAGTTGAGGTAATAGACTAAAGCAAAGTATATTATACTGAAACATAAAAAAAACAGGAGTGGCAGTCATTATTTTGGACCACTGACAGTAAAAAAATATACAGTATAAAGAGATTAACAAAGAAAAGTACATTATACTTAAAGGCATCATACATAATAATTCAATATCAGTTCTTAATACATATGCACCAAATGGCATAGAATCTAAATATTTAAAGGAAAAGTTAATAAAATTTTAGTTAGAATAGATAAAACTATATCCCAATATCAGGGGAAGAAAATTGAACAAATCATAATCAACTTCCAAAGAAAAAACCCAAAGATCAGATGAATATAGAGGTGAATTCTATCAAATATTGAAGGGATATTCAATTGTTATATTATATAGACTCTTTGCAAAAACAGGAAAAGGAGAAGCTTTTTTAGTTTCTATAAACTAAAAAACTCACTGTGCTAAACCAGGGAGAGACAAAACAGAGAAAGAAAGTTACAAATCCCTAATGAGCATTGTGCAAAAATATTAAATTATTAGCAAAGAGGCTTCAACATATTTAAAAAGGTTATATGCTATGAGTAGGTTTGATTTATACCAAGATGTCACTGTTGTTTCACATTAACCCACACAATTATATTAGTTATTGAAAAAATTTTTGACAAAATTCAAAACCCATTTCCCTTAAATTCTCTAGAAATCACTAGAATAAGTGAACTTTTCCTTAATCTGGTAAGTTAAATCCAAGAGCCAACAAAGGAGAAAAGGTAGAGTCAGGCAGTCAGCAATCATTTTTAAGCATTTACTGTGGGCCAGATCTTTACAATAAGATCAGGGATAAAGTAAGAATATCCATTATCATCACTATTATTTGATATAGTACTAGAAATACTATCAGTAGCAATACAACAAGGAAAAAGTCAAAGAAATAAGCATGGAAAAAGAGGAAACTTAACATGGTTTATTTAGAGAACCCAAAAGAATCAACTAAAAACTAATTGAAAAAATTATTAACTTTAGTAAAATTGCAGGGTATAACATTTATCCACATAAATCACTAGAATTTTTGCATATTACCAACAAAACTCAAGTAGAAATTATATAGAAATTCCATTTAAAATGACAGAATATCCAAAATACCTAGATATATATCAAGATTCACAATGAACTATATAAATATAACTACCAGACTTACTTTACAGAAATAAAGATAAACATAAATAATTTTTAAAAAATATTAATTACTCATGAGTTGGTCATACCAATATATATAAATGACTACTCTATAAAAATAACTCTTGTTGTTCAATGCTATGCCAATCAACCTAACCAAATTATTACTTTACAGACTAAGAAAAAAATCATAACAGAAGTTATTTGGAGGAACAAAAAGACCAAGAATCTCAAGAGAATCAATGTTTAAAAGTGGGAATCATAAAAACAATTTGGTACTGATTTTTAAAAGCAGAGAGGTCAATCAGGGGAGCACGTTAGGTATACAATGTGCAAGGAAGGTGGGAAAGAACAAGCATTTATTAAATGCTTATTATGTGACAGGTATTTGCTATATATGTACTTCACAAATATCTCCTATGATCACTTAGAGATAAAATACTAGTAGCGTATGGTTCAGTAAATCCAAGGAGTCCAGTTAGTGAGGGAAGGACTAACTATCTAGCAAAAATTGCTAAGAAAACTGGAAAGCAATTTGGGATAAATTAGGCCTAGGGCAACACTTACCCACTACCTATATCAAGATAAACTCTAATGGGTTACATAACTTTGATGTAAAAGACCCTATCCCAAACTATTTAGAGGAACAAGGAAGGAAATGCCTTTCACAATTATTGGTAGAAGACACATTTGAAAACAAAAAGGGATATGAAGGATTATAGAAGGTAAAGTAGACAATTTTGATTATATAATATTAAAAAAATCTGCCCAAATAAAATCAGTGTTGTTCAAATTAGGAGGCAATTATTAACTGGGGGAAATTTTTACTGAATGTTTTTCTGATAAATTTCTTATGCCCAAGATATATAAAAATGATTCAAATTTATAAAAACAAGAATCATTCTCTAATAAATAAATGGTCAAAGGATATGAATAGGCTGTGGCACAAGCAATGTGGTGGGGTGGGAATTCAGGCTATCAAAGTCATATTTTTTAAATGCCCCAAATCACTAATTATTAGAGAAGTGTAAGTTAAGGCAATTCAGAGGTTCCATCCTTGGCCCATCAAATGGATAAAGTTGACAGTAAACAAATATGATAAATGTTATAGGGGCTAATAATGCACTGTAGTTGAAACTGCAAATTTGTACAACCATTTAGAAAAATTATTAAAGGTACATACCATTTGACTCAATGATACAACTAATATGCCTATACTCTGAAGAGATGAAAGAAAGAAGAAAAGGATTTGTATGTATAGCTCTCTTTGTTATAGGAAAGAATTGAGTGATGACATTACTTGGGAAATAGCTGATCAAATTATGGCATATGAATGTAACTGAGTATTATTCCTCTGTAATAATTGATGAAAGGAATGATAATAATAACATGTAAAGACAACCAACTTTGAAAGACTTAAGAACTCTGATCAATGCAATGACTAAAATTCCAAAAGACTGATACTGCCGCATACTGTCCTGCTTTAAGTTGCAGAAGGAGGTATAATATATTTTCTGACATAATCGCGGCATGATTTTTTTTCTTGATATTGCATATTTGTTGCAAAGGTTTTACTTTTCTGTTTTCTTAATCTGGGATGTAGGAACTGTGTAGAAAGAGGAGCTACAGGTAAGATTAAACCCTTCCTCCCCAAAAAAAGAAAAACTAGAAGAGGAAGGTTTTGAAAATAAGAGGAAGTTAAGATAGAGAAAGAAAATAGAATTGACAAAGTAGTTCTTTGAAAAGACTAACAGATTTGATAAACTTTTACTTAACCTTATATAAGATAAACAAAATAATAACACAATATATTTGGAAGAACAAATAGTTTGGAATGACAAAAAGTAGGAATTAAAGGGGAACAGTACTTCCACATCTCAAATTACACTATAAAGCAGAAACCATCAATACTTTTTGCTACTCTTTTTTTTTTTTAAAGTTGATCAGGACTGTATAAAAGAAGAAGCAGAAAGAATTGAACTCAGTAACCCAGTGTTCCATAAATGTGATAGGTTATTTAAAGGAGAAATATTCCCTATTCAGTGAGATCTGCTGGGAAAACTGGAAAGCAATTTGACAGACTGCAGGATTATTACACTATGTGCCACAATAATTTCAAAATATACATACAACTTAAGTATACAAGTTCCTGCTATAAAAAGCAAACTAGAAGAGAACCAGAGGATGCACATTTCATAGCTATGACTAGAGGGAAAATACATAACCAAAGAAGGGATGAAAGTAATTACAAGATAAAGTAGATAATTCAGTTCCATGAAACTGAAGCAATAAAATCAATACTATTAGTATAAAAACAAATGGTGGTTAGTTGGGAAAAAATGACTTCTATGTAAAATATAGAGAGAATGAATACAATTAGAAAATTAACAGCTAGGTAAGAGTAAGAGCCATTCCCCCAGTGGATAATTAATCGAAAGATAGGAAAAAAACAGTCTTCAAAACGAGAGTTGCAGGCTATTAATAGTCGTATGAAAGGATGTTAATGACACAGATGAATTAATAATAATAAGGGTGATGTACATCAAAACAGCTTTCAGGGGTCACCTCCTATCCATCAACTGTCAAAGATGACAAAGCATGAGACCGGTCAGTTTGGGAGGGTTCTTTGCATCTGAAAGTAATGTAGAATTATGCAAAATTATTAAAATGATTTTTAAAAATCAAAGATTCTACTACTGGGTACATACCCCAAGGAAGTAAAAAATAGAAAGGTTGCTTAAATATCTAAGTATTTATCACAGCACATTGTGTGGTAGCAAAGAACTAGAAACACAGTATGTATCTATCAGTTGGGTAATAAGTAAACAAATTGCGGTTCATCAATGTAATGGAATGTTGTATTGCCATAAAAAATTATATAGTTGTTTCTTTTTGAAGGGGACAATGATATCATGCGGTGATATCTTAACTCATGGGTAAATTGGATTAAGTGAGGCAGAGTTGTACAAAGTCATCAGCCTCCCTCTTCCAGAGTCATTGAAAGACATTAGCAAGACAGAAGTCAGGATGACTAACAACGGCTTAGAAGGCAGTGGATGACCTTGGTGCCATTGATGTCCAACCAAGCTTTAAGTGTTCCACAGTGCCTGCTGTGGCTATTAGAACAAACTGTTCGTATCCGCTCGTTCTACCAGGGAAAGACTTCAAACTGGGGTAGACATTCCCCTAACTCATCAACAGGTTCAATCTCTTGCTTACTCTCAAGCTGGTTTAGCCCACCTGCCAAGATGGTTTACTTGGTCCCTGCACATCCTACAGCTTCTTGGAGCCACAGGTGAGAGTTGAGTGCCAGTTGGACACCAGAGGTAGATGAGCAGCCCTGAAAAGGGTTCAGCAAGCCCTCACACCAGAAGTTCTAGTCTTCCTTGAACACTCCATACACCCCAAAATTAGAACCAGGGAAACTATATGTAATTCCCACAATGTGAATGGATAAAATAACAAAAGTAACAAATGTTGTATAGTCTTTTCCTTGACTCCAAGGAAGAAATTTGAGAGCAGACTTAACTTCTTTGCATAGGTTGGGGGGAAAGCATGTGGAATCCCACATATTGGATTCCACTGATATTTAGTTTTGCTGAACATATTTATTGTTTGGCTTTCTTTTTCTTTGTTATAGAGGGTGGCATTTTGGGTCAGGGAGTGGAGAGGAAAACTGGCAAATAAGTGTGATATAAAAACAAAAAGTCAAAAAAATGAAAAGGGTATTAAAGATACATTTTGCCCCTCTGTGTTTTGGTTAAGAAAAATGAATGAGTCTCTGCCCCTCAAACATACCCTGTCTTCTCCAGGTTCTACTTCTTTGCTCATGTGGTTTCCTATACCTGGAATATCCTTCTTTTTCCTCCTCTCCAGTTTAATTCCTGTCCATCCTATAAAGCACCAGTCAAATGCTGCCTCCATGAAGCTACCCTAATCTTTATCAGTTTTTCTCCTCAGATCTATAGTATTGGTTTTGCAAATCGCATATACACATCTCATAATATGCACTATAGTTATTTGTGTTTTTTTTAACCAATCCTGTTAAACTGTAGATTCCTATAGGAATTAGTACCTATTAGTACCTCCCGCAGTGCCTAATCCTTTATAATTCTTTATACAAAGTATATTTTTACAACTTTGGTTGCATGAATGAATCAGCATTTTCCAGCATCAATGGGAGAAGGTTGTGGGAGAAAGAATGTGAGAAAGGAGAAGGACTTGAGCTGAGTAAGAAGAAAGAGACTTAGATTTGGAATAGTCAGGCAGGTTAGAAGTTAAATTTCAGGAGGAGAAATTAGGCAAAATCTGAGCATAATTGAGAAAAAATTTGAGGGAGAAGAATTTTCAGCCTCGGAGAGTGGTTCGCTTTCAGTTCAAAAGAGAAGCAGGATTAAAGAGAAGAAATAAAGCAATAAAAGAAGGATCAAAAAAAATCAGGGAGTAAGTAGGTCCTGAAGAGGAAGACTCAAGGGCAAGAAGAAGGTCGTTGGCAAGAGAAGGCAAAGTAAGTTAGGAAAGATAAGTGGAAATTAAGTACATTGATTTGTGAAGTGGAGATGGCTCGGGCTGTGGAACAGTTGATCCAAATAAAGGGAATTTGAGTGGGATTATCCAAGTATTAGGTGATAATTGATATAAGCAACAAGATGGAGGACTAGATATTTTCTTTGATCCCCACAATCTCTCAATCCCCCCAAAACAGAAACTATGCAGCAAATATAAACCAATTTTGTCTGTTTTTATGGTCTAGGACACACAAAATCCAAAAGAAAGTTTTAAAAAGATCCCATGAACTGAAGCCTACCCAGAATTTTCTTCACATCCTTCCCCCACCTCCCGTGCTACCAGCAGTGAGGCTACATTAGTAGATTCAATTATTTATAAGCTTTATGCTGAAAGGAGTTAAAAATAACAAACTGATATTAGTCATAAGTGTACATGCTCCAAATGTCCCGGCATCAAAATTGTAACACTTGAACTACAAAAAGACATATACTGTAACCAAATAGTGACCAGAGGCTTCAATATCCCTCTTTCAGTTCTGGATAAATCTAACAAAAGGGAAAACATGGCATTCAACAAATTGCTGGAGAAATTAGAATTTAAAATGTATAGTCCCTTATAAATGGGACTGCAAATGAATATACATATTCCTCTGGATCACCCGGAACTTTTTACAAAAATTGACCATGTTCTTGAGCAAAGAGTCATTGAAAACAAATTTTAAAAAGCAAAAATAGTTGACAAATTTTTCACAGATCATATTATAAAACAATAATTGATTCTGGGACCACAAACAAAAGATAAAGACCCAAATGGAGACGTAATATAATACCAAATGAGTGGGTAAAAGAACAAATCATGAAAGTACTAACTATGTAAAAGGAAATGGTAATGATGAAACAACAAACCAGTATTCTGGGATGCAGCTAAAACAATCTTCAGGGGGAAAATAATATCTTTATAACATAAATTAACAAAATAGAAAAAGATAGGATTAATGAACTGAATAGGAATTTAAGATATTAGAAAGCCAACAAATAAAGAGCTGACAATTGGGTGTAAATGTTTTAACCAGATACTTAAGTCTCCATTAGTTCAAAGAAACAAGACTAAAAATAATGACAAAAACATTTACCTATCATTTTAATGTTTGCGAAGTGCTTTTCAAATGTTATCTAATTTTATCCTCACGACAATCCTGGGAAATCAGTACTATTGTTAGACCCATTTAAAGATGAGGAAACTGAAGCTGAGAGGTCAGGCTTGCCACTTAACCATTAAGTGAGGCCAGATTTGAGCTTAGATCTTCCTGACTTAGTCTAGCACTTTATCCACTGTGTCATCTACCTGCCTCACTTTTCAACAATTATTGAGACTAGAAAAAAATTTTGATGACTTTGCATCAAGGCTATGACATTTGTATTGCTGCCACAGCCAAGTAAATATTCTTTTTCTTCTAAGTATAAGAACACAGCAGAGGAGATTGTGAAGGGATTCAGAGAATGCCTTTTCACAACTCTACATTATAAAAGAGAATGAAAATGTTCTTGAGAGAAACAGAATTGGAGTTTTATTTGGAATCTGACAGGAGACAACTTATTAGAATGTTGAAGAAGGGAAGAATATTATCCAAAGAAGAAAGAGAAGGAAAAGGACAAATGTATAATTAAAGCTTAAAAAAAAAAAGATTTGAGGTTCTTCCTAAAAAAACCCAAAACCAAACAACTATTATGAGGCCTTAGGAAGGAACTGAAGACCCCAGGGGCATTTTTTTCATTTGTTGCCCATTGAAGGAAATGTATGAAGGGAAAAAATGATTTCAGAAGTGAACTTCTGGCTAAGAAGGTTGTGTTTGAGAATGGAATCTGGTTTTCAAGAGCATGGTTTATATTTGAGGGAGGACAGATTCCTGGCCAGAGATGGAACACACCTAACAAAGGCTGCTAAGACTGAATTTACTAAGTGTCTTATAAATTTAATCAAACTAAGTGGGAAATGGATAGAGTGCTGAACCTGGAGTTAGGAGGATCTGAATTCAAATATGGACTTGGATCCTTAGTAACTGTGTGACCCCTGCGCAAGTAATTTAATCTACCTCAATTTCCCCAACTGTAAATGAAACTAATAATAGCACCTCTCCCAATGTTGTTGCAAGGATTAAATGAGATAATAAATGTAAGCACTTGTGTTTGGCACATGATAGCCACTGAATAAAATGCTTGCCCTTTTCCTCCAAAAGAAGGTGAAGGAGGGATAAGATTGCCTATGTATATCCCCTATTATATACTATGAAGAATAATCATAAAAGGAAGAATAAAAGCAGGGGAGACACCCAGAAATTCTTGAGTGACAAAAATCTAAGAAAAGGGTCAGCAATAAAACCCATGCTTTCAAACATCTGTATACAGATGGCCAAAATATAGGAAACAAATATGAGGAATTAAAAGTTCTAATGCAGAGAAGTAAATTTGCCCTTTTAGTTATCACTGAGACATGGTGGAATGAAACCCATGAGCAGACCGTGACTTTGAGTGGGCATACCTTATTCAACAGAATCAGGGTAGATTGTAAGGGAGTGGAGGTAATACATATTTAGATGGTATACCCCTGAGGTAACCCAGGGACTAGACAGGGAAGTCTAACAGAATATTTGAGTGACTCTAAATTGGTTCAGTCAGTAAATATTAGCTAAACACATACTATGAGCTAGGCACTGTGCTAAGCCCTGGGAGTAAAAGAAAAAAAGAAAAGAAAAAAGATAGTCCCTGCCCTTGAGGAGCCCACAGTCTAATGACTGCGACATAGCTGTACAAACAACTGTGCACAAACTAAACATGTACAGGATAAATTGAAGATAATAAAGAGAAGGTACAAGAATTAAAGGCTTTCCATAGAAGGTAGGATTTTAACTGGGACATGAAGGACTCCAGGGAAGCCAGGAGGCTGAGATGAGGAGAAAGAGAATTCCAGGCATGGGAGACAGCCGGCAAAAATGCAAGAGGTTGGTAGATGGAGTATCCCTTTTTGGCAACCACCAAGAGGCTAGTATCACAATATCACAGAACGCAGAGGGAGGTGTAAGGTATAATAAGACTGGACAGTTAGAGGAGGACAGGTTATAAAAGGTTTTGAATACCAGAGGGGTTTTTACCTCATCCTATTGGTGATAAGGAGCCACTGGAATTTATTATGTGTGTTGGGGGCATGATATGGTTAGACTTGTTCTTCAAAAAAGACCACTTTGACAGCTAAAAGCTAAAATGTAGTGGGGAGAAACTTGCGTCAGAGACACTAACCCAGAGACTATCACAAAAGTTCAGGTACGAGGTGATAAATGCCTATACCAGGGTGATGGCAATATCAGAGGAAAGAAGAGGGACATAAACAAGGACTGACAGACATTGGCAACATATTGATATGGGAGGTGAGAGAGTGAGGAGTTGAGGAGGACACCTAGGTTGGACGAATGGGAGGGGGGGCGTGGTAGAGGACTGGGGGGTAGATGAATCTGTCATTCCTCTACTATAAACCATGTTCCTGACAGTCGAATTTCATTCTTAAACGTAACCAATAATAGGAAAATTAGGAAAAGGAAAGAGTTTTGGGAATGAGAGGAAGATGAGTTCAGTTTGGGACTTCAGTTTGACTTCAGTTTGAGTTTGATGTCCATCTAGTTCAAATTGGAGACATTTGCATAGGCTTCCAAGGGATTATAGTGAAGATATTAAGGTCAAGAGAAAGAAGTCTGGAGAGTAAGAAGTGGAATAAAAGGAGTTTTTTTTTACTTTTAAGGAATAACTAGACTAATCTACATGGGGAAACAATTAGGATGTTGCTCCTACAACACTCCATCCCTTGATGATAAGGTCCTTAAGGTCTTCTTGAAGTCATTCTACTACTAAAATTACTTTAGGGATGTTACTGATCAACCTTACTTCCAGTATTCACGAAGCTTGATATTTTATTGTTTAACCATTTTTCAGTAGTGTTTCAGTTCAGTTTGTGATCCCATTTGAGGTTTTCTTGGCAAAGATATGGGAGTGGTTTTCATTTCCTTCTCCTGCTCATTTTGTATAAGGAATTGAGACAAACAGGGTTAAGTGACTTGGCTAGAGTCACACAGCTGGTAAGTTTCTGAGGCCAGATTTAAATTCAGGAAGATGCGTGGTTCTGATTCCAGTCCAGATGCTCTACTCACTGTGTCATTCAGTCACCCAGAAGCTTCATATAGGTAACACTAAAGATGGAAAAGAAAAGCAAACCCAGAAACATATCAGAAAGCAAAGAAACAAAAGCCCAAAGCTCAAAATGTAACAGTTCCTTCAAGGAATCACTAAATATGGGAGATCAAAGACCTGAAATTCCTGGCTTCACTCCCTGCCTCCTTGGAAACCAAGTCCTAGATCTAAATGATCAGGTCCACATTGTGGACAAAGCCATAATTTTGTAGTTCCTAGTGGGTCTCTCAATGTAGAGCAATGACCATAAGTAGGAGCTTCAGGCAAAGATGATACCACTTCTTGCCTAGTCACCAGGGTTCCTCATAGATAGAAAATTACCCATCTACTTGGTGTTCCCTGGTCCACTATCCAGAGCCTCCCCATCCCTGAAGCCCTATGATGGGGAGTAGAATTCAAAATCTTCTCCAGATAAAACACTCCTCATGAACTTCCCCTTTATTCTTTGGGGGCTGGATAAATAGCCCTTTTCACCACTACTGTCCTCATTGCCAGAAAGCAAACTACCTCCCAACAATGCCACTTCTGGGGCCTCGTCCTACCAGGGGATGATTGTACCATGATCATTGGATGGTGTATGGTCAGCGTTGTGGAGGGGCCAATCAATTCCAGATTACAGTACGCCATGAGCTACAGTGGATCTGTCTTTGCTCATGTTCGTTCCCAGTGCCCATTTTGTCTTGTGGCTATCACTGCTGCTGGGAGCTATTTCGCTGCCCCCTACCCTAACCCCAGACAACCACCCCTGCAATCTATATCTTTGCCTGCTGTCTCTTGGCCATCATCCCTGGAGCACACATCTTTGCTCACTACCCTACTCTGCCAGGATCCACTTCGCCTCTGTCCTGGGACAGGACAACTGACGCTACCAGGCCCTGAGCCCTGTTGCCTTATGCTCAGGGTATTGAGTCCTATTCTCTTACTATCACTGGGGAATAACTCCACTCCATCATGGCAGGCATCACTCTGCTTTGCTGAGGGCCTAGGCTGCCACTGCCCTCCTGTGGTTGGTAGGAACACCTTAGGCCTGACTCCGTTCTTCTACACAGAGGCTACATGCTACAGGCCTAGAGTCCCTGCCCTTGGCTAGTCTACCCAAAGTAATGAAGTCAGTAACTGCCACATGGAATGGATCAGGCAACTCCAAAAGATTCTGACCTATCATGTCAGGGCTTTATCAGACCTTAGAGGAAGCTGAAATTGCCAGGCTGGAAGGCCCAGGGACAACACAGATGATGGGTCTAAAAGACAGCATACTACAATTGTCTTTAATGAGGAAGAGTTCTTAAGGACATAGAGAATATTCACATCTGTCATGTACTCTTCTATCCAGTGACATTGAGTAGCCTCCTGGCTGTTTCACCAACTATACAATTGAGCTCTTGGCTCTGGGCATTTTCTCTGACTGTCCCCCATGCCTGGACTTCTCCCTCCTCAACTCCATTTCCTAGCTTCCTTTAAGTCTCAACTAAAAGTGTGTGTGCATGTGTGTGTGCGTGCGCGTGTGTGTGGTATTTGCATGTCATTTGCATGCCATTACATTGTGAGTTCTATAGGACCAAAGATTGTCTTTTGCCTCTTTTTATATCCCCAGGGCTTAGCACAATGTCTGGTACATAGTAGGTGCTTAATAAATGTTTGGGGGCAGTTATGTGGGTGTAGAGGATAGAGTGCTGGGATTGGAGTCAGGGAGACTCATTTTCCTGAGTTCAGATCTGACCTCAGACACTAGCTGTGTGACCCTGGCCAAGTCACTCAAACCTATTTCCTCATCAGTAAAATGAGCCGGAGAGAAAAAATGGCAAATCACTCCACTATCTTTGTCAAGAAAACTCCAAATGGAGCCACAAAGAATCGGACAAGACTGACCAACCAGATCAAGGCTTCCCATAAAGGTGACTTTGCACTTGAGATAAGAGAGTAAACTGCCTTCCTATCAGACCTGTACAGTGCAAATGACTCATAGGCAGCTGGGGGCACAGTGGATAGAGCACTGGGCTTAGAATCAGGAAGATTCATCTTTACGAATTCAAATCTGATCTCAGATACTTCCTAGCTATGTGACCCTGGGTAAGTTACTTAACCCTATATGCCTCAGTTTCCTCATCGGTAAAATGAGCTGGAGAAAGTAAATGGCAAACCACTCTAGTATCTTTGCCAAGAAAACCTCAAAATGGAATCATGGAGAGTAGGACAGGACTGAACTTCACCATCATCAACAACAACCATTGGAAACCTCATCAGCCTTCATCCACTCAGTATTCTCTAGCCCCTTAACTAGAACCTGCCCCTTTCTGAGAGCCTCATGGTGGGGCAATGGGATATAAAATCTTCTCCATGTGAGAGGGCTCTAAAGGACTGCCCCCTTCTTCTGTGTGGGTTGGGTAGATACTTTCGGTACCCCTTTGCTGCCAGAACCATTCTGGGGAAGGACTCCTGTTTAGAGATCACTGGGTGTTATTGTACTGGCAGTAATGTTGAGTTTGTGTGTGTGTGTGTGTGTGTGTGTGTGTGTGTGTGTGTGTGTAGTCAGGTGCTGGATTTACTTTCCCAACTCATTTTTAATACACATGTTGATATCTCTAACATAAAATGGTGGACTTGAGTGTGATATGGATAGATGTTATATCAGGGATCTGGAAGTCCCCTCCATATCTCTTTGTGGAGAGTAGGAGGGCCTATGCTTGTCCTTTAAAAGTAGCCTGGAGGGTAGGAGCAGCACATGGGACCACTGAGCAATCTTTTCTTCCTGTTCCTATTTCTAAGGGGGTGGGGGTGGGGTATTGGGCTAGAATTATACTTATCTGTGTTTAATTTAGGGATAAGTTTGAGGCTTTTTGGTTACCCTCCACCTGGTTTAGCCCATTTGTTGAGACAGTTTTAGTAGGGTATGGCCACTGCACATGCTACAGCTTCTTGGAGCCACAGGTGAGAGTTGGGTGAAGATGGACACCAAAGGTTGATGAGCAGCCCTGAGAAAGGCTGGGCAGCAGGCCCTCCCTCTAATCCTCCCTGATCACCCCTACACAAACAGGTAGATCATACCCTACACAAACAGCAAAGCTTATCTGGCACACATCAGCTATGTCTAGGGGTGTGTCCTCTTTGAGGGACTTTCTGTGTTCTTAAGAAGAGGGTAACCCTTATGTTCCTCTCATTAGCATATGTCCCTGTCACCAACTGGTGGTTACACAAAAGACAACAGAATAGCTTTTTAGCAAAGTAAATTATGAACAGAAATAGGGGAGTTTATAGACATTAGGTTACACCAGAGTAAACTAGCTCTTTGATTTGGAATTAAGATAGAATCTCAACTCATCCAAGGCAAAAACAACCTCACCCAGGAAGTCCACTCTTTGTAATCTCTAGTGTTGTACAAGTTACAGATGGAGGGACTTGGTCGGGGCTGGCTTCCCCGCCCACCCGCCTGCATGTCTGTGGCTAAAGGGAGATTTCCTGTCTGCTAGTCAAGTTTACCTTCTCTTCTGCTACTCTCTCTAGAACTCTCCACTTCTCCCAGTAATCCCTCCAAAGATTAAGAAGTTTTTCTGTCACTTATACATCTAAATAGTATGAAGGGCTTTGCAATCTGTCAGCCACTTAGGATTCACATCTTCTCTCTCTGTTCTCCTTTTCCCCCACATCCCCAGGCAAGGAGAGCCACTCACTGTCCCTGTGGAATCTGCCAAAGCAGCCTCTCGTGGGGTTGGTACTACAATTTTCTCCAATCAATGTATGGTCATAGCTACAGATAATAGCAGAGAAGGAAGGAAGGAAGGACGGAAGGAAGGAAGGAAGGAAGGAAGGAAGGAAGGAAAGAAGAAAGGAAGGAAGGAAGGAAGGAGAAAGGAGAAAAGAAGGAAGGAGAAAGGAGAAAGGAAGGAAGGAAGGAAGAAAAAAGAAAGGAAGCAAGGAATAAGGAAGGAACAAAGAAAAAAATTTTGCACATGATCTCACACAGAATAATAGTAATAAATTGACTATATAATTACATGATAATAACTCATTTCAGGAAATAAACTCAATTTGAAAATAATTATGTATTTAAAGCCAGGGGACAAAGGAGATAAAAATCAGTTAACTGCTTATTGTTTCTACTCCAAATTTTATTCTTTCCTTTTAAAAAAAATAAGCTTAATGTTATCTAGGTAAATAAGTCATGTCTTTGTTAGTGCTTTTAAATGAATGATATGTACAATAAATCATCATTTACAAGTAAAGCATACCATTTTAGATATTTAATTTAGATATAAAATACATACTTTTTAGTTTACAAAAGGGCAGAAACACCAGCATTTTCTACCTAGCAATGTTGAAACAACTCTTTAGTGTAAACATTAAAAGCTGTTTACAAAATGCTGCTCTCATGGAAAGTAGGAAGCAATTCATATTACACAGACATAGGAGGGAGTGGTTGTATATATGCAAATATACATATACACACAACATAAATACACAATATGTAACAAAATGGGCTAAATAATACATATTTGGTGCATTTATCTCTCTTCTTTTCCTTAAAGCTTAATGCTTTAGTTCCCTCCCCCACCTTAGACTTACTCGGAAAGTAGAGTCTTTTCTTTCTTTTTTTTAAATCCCTTTTACCTTTACCCTTTCTTTTTCTCTTGTTGAATTTTAACCGGCCGGGTTTATTTATAAACCATACCAAGCTAAATACACCACCAAGCATTTCAGTTAAGCAAGACATTTTTTTGCCTTTGTTTACTGCAAGAAAGGTCCCTCAAAGGAGAAGCAGGAAAAAAATGGCCAAGGATGAAAGTAAGAAAGATTCCATGAGAATGAGTATGAAGGGTCACACCAACAATGGATTTGTGCAAAATGAGGCAGTCACCGAAAGAGAAATTGATGGCAGCAACCAGGTAGATCCACTGAAGACAAGTAGTAGTGACATCCATCCCCAAGAGCTCGACCCTATCAAGCCCTATGCAGGGATGCCCAAAGAAGTCCTGCTTCTGTACTCAAGCCAAGCACGGTACAAAATCACCCGAGAGATCCTCTTCTGGCTCATCGTTGTAGCTGTGCTTGTGCTCATCAGTTCAACTATTGCAATTATTACCCTGTCTCCAAAGTGTCTTGAGTGGTGGCAAGTCAGTCCTATATACCAGATCTACCCACGTTCTTTTAAGGACAGCAACCAAGATGGCAATGGTGATCTGAAAGGTTAGTGCTCATAAAGGTTTGTTAGAGCTAATGAAAAAAGAAAAGGGATAATTTGGTTATTTGTTCTCTCTAGATCTCTGGAAATTTATTATGCCTATGACTGCAGGGGATGGTCAAGATTCTTATTCCTTATAATGGGAAAACTCTCACTAAGCAAGCTTGTCTATTTAACAATACAGTAGTTTATCTGGTTATTGAAAAAGATTGCTTGATGGAGACCCTATGAAAGCTTTTGAGTCAAGAGCAAATAAAAGAATGCTTAGAAGTGTATCATGAGTACTGGTAGATATTACTATTCATTTTTGTTGGTTTAATTTGGCATCTCATAACTTCTTATATCTCTTCAGTTTATAGCTAAATGTCATACAATAATCTTTTACAAGGTTATTGAAATATATGATATGACTGTTACTGGCTTACTAACCCTGTCTATCTGCCCCTTCCCGCAAACACAGACTTCCTTCAGTATAACACCCATCAGTAAGAGTAAGTTGAAACTTCCCAGCTTCTGCTATGATCTGAAAAAGGCTGATATAATCAGAAAGTGATTTATTACATGTTAATGTTTAGCTTGTTATCTTGATATCATTGATATTATGGGAAGTAGAATATAAAGGGTCTAATTGCAGCCTGGTTAGTACAAAGCCCTGGATTTGTATTCTAGAGATCCTGGCTCCTCTTGTTACAGTCTGTGACCTTGGGCAAATTGACTTATACCTCTGTGCCTCAGTTTCCTCATCTATATAGTAAGAAAAGGGATAGATTGGATGGCTTCAAAGGTCCTTTTCAACCTTAGATCTCTAATATCCTAAGTCCTCAAGGCACCTTACCTTGCTTGAAGTCCCACCCTAGGTCAAAGACTACTGAAACAATTGCCAGTGGAGTTACCTGGAGGATCCTCCCTTAACCACACCTTTAGGAATTCATTACCAAAACAGTGAATTATCTTATATCTAAGGAACAAGAAAGAAATAGGGAGGGGGAAATTTCCTTTCTAGGCTGGAAAATAAAAAAGCACTAGTTTTATCTAGAAAAACTGGTAAAACTATGATTTTTAAATATTAAAAACAAAACTTTTACATTATTCTTACATAATTACATGTTCTGGGGCAGAATGAATGTCAGGCCTTTTTCTGGTTCGTCCAAAGGCCATACAAAGAAGAGCTCCAAAGCCAAGAACCAACAGAGACAATGACATCTTAAGAAAAGCCTGTGGGTGGAACACATGAAGAAGGGATTTCTGAACATCAACATATCAAGCATATCAGTTAATTTCATAAAAGTAATAAATCAATAGATTGATTCAATGGTAGCCCCTAAAATAAAGTGCTGCTGCTTTTTGTGGAAGCCAGGCATAGAAACTCTCCATGGTAGGTCTGTTGGACACCCCAAGTAGCATATTTTGGAATCAGAGTACCGAAGAGGAGAATGAAACTTCTTGTCCCAAGGAATTTATTGAATGGCTGCAGATACAGCAATGGGAAAAATAAACACTTATGTGAAAGATTCTTTGGTTTAGGGGAGAGCAAATGAACCAATAGAAATATTGTATGATTTCTTTTAAAAAGAGAAGAATGATTGGGCAGAGGGAGTGGGGAGAAGGTAGTACTTGTTTGGCTCCAGAAATATGAGTTCATTAGTGTTTAGAACTCCAAGTGTAAAAACTTCTTCAATAGACACATATATAACACATCTGTAATGTACATAGTCTGAGGAAGTTGGTGGCATAGAGGACAGAGCAGTAGGCACAGAGTCAAGAATATTTGAGTTCAAATTAGATTTCATACACTTACTAGCTCAGTTACCCTCCACAAGTCACTTTACCTTGATTGACCTCAGTTTTCTCAATTGTAAAATAGGGATAATAATAGCATCTACCTCACAAGGTTGTTGCGAGAATCAAACCTGGCATACAATAGGCACTTAATAAATACTTATTCCCTCTTCTTCCCCTTAGAGAGTTCCCTGGGGCACTGAGAAGTTAAGTCCTTTGTCCAGGGTCATACAGCCTAAGATAAAAAGATCCCGGGTCTTCCTTACTTCCTTACTTCTTTTTCCTTCCCTAGTTACTGCTTGATATCCAGTAAATAGTGGTTATGATGTATCAAATATATTAACAGCTTTTTAATTAAATTTTGTTGACTATGATGGGTTTCTCACCCATTTGCCTCTTATTTCTGACATTTCTGTAAGTATGGAAGGTTCAAAGATTATTATCCATATTTAACACTAAAGAATTAATGAATCAATTCATTCTAGTAAAATTTTCAAAGCTCTTAGTACTATGAGTCCAGCGTAAAGACAATGTATTATATGTATTAGAGGTTCACAGAGGAGAGAAGGAATCTAATTAACGCCAGTTCAGAGCTTTCAGGAACCAGATCTGTAGTTAAGAGCCAGCATTTATATAGCACTTCACAAATATTACCTCATTTTATCCTCACAACAATCCTGGGAGATAGCCACTATTATTACCCCCATTTTACAGATGGGGCAACTGAGGCAGACAGAAATTTAAGCGACCCGTCCAAGGTCATACATTTAGTTAGTGTCTGAGGCTGGCCTTCAAAGTGGGTTTTCCTCACTCTAGGTCCAGAGCTCTATCTGCTCCTCCTCTAACTCTCCTCAGGAGAATTAGGAAGAAGGAGAGTACTAAGCCCTAGAGGGATCAGGAGAAGCTTCTATTCTAGAACAATGGGGTCTCTGAACTGAGGCTTGGAGGAAGCCAAACATTCAAAGGGTCAGAGGGGAGGAGGGAGTCCATTCCAAGTATGGAGAACAGCCCATTCCACAGGGGAGATGGTACGCGAACCATGAAATGCTGAAGTCAGGGACCTACAAGTTGGCCAACCAGCTTGTAACATGGAGTACTTTCAGTCAAGGAGCATTTATTGAAGTGCCTGCTTTGCACTAGGCACAGGGGATACAGAGGCAAAAAGGAACCAAACAGTTCCTGGTCACGTGGGAGTTTACATTCTACAGGTAAAGCCGGCACATGTATCTATAAACAGATATCAGTTACATACAAAATAAATAGAAGGGGCTTCAGGGGACAGGATGGGGATGAGGGGAGGGATGAATTGCTGGGGAGATCAGGAGAGGTCTCCTGTAGGTGGCAGAACTTGAGATGAGAATTGAAGGTAACCAGGGACCCAAGGGGAGCAAGGAGTGCATTCTGGTCTATACAAAAGCACAGAGACAAGAGAAGGAGTGTCATGTGGGGGGAACAGTCAATGGGCCCATGTGGCCCATGTGTGAAGGGGAGGAACGTGTAGTATTTCTAGAAAGGCAGAGAGTTCATGTTTTATTCTAGAGGCAACGGGGAGTCACTGAAACTTCTTGAGCAGGACAATGGCATGGTCAGACCTTGAGGAACTTCACTTTGGGAACTATGTGGGGGAGGATTTGGAGGTACAAAGAAGACACGAATGAGTTAGAGACTCAACTAGGGGCTTCTTCTGGTTGTCCAGGCAAGAGCTCATGAGGTTTTGACCTTAGAGTGATGTCCTTGTGATTAAAGAGAAGGGGTCAGAGGTGGAGGGAGAATGGACAAAACTTGGCAAGCAATTGGATGGGAACATCTTGCATTTCTATGATATCTTGACCTTTACAAACACTTTCCTTTTACAACAAGGTTGTAAGGTCATCAGTGAGAGTCCCAGAAGAAAGGATCAACCATTGAGTTAAGGATGATTTGGAATCTCTTCAGATAATAATAAAAATATGCTGTTCCAGAAAGGGTTTGCCTGGAAAACGTAAAGGGCTAAATATATATATGTACATATACATACACTATTATCATTATTATCAGCAGCATTTCTAGCCCTTTCTTCGTTGCTGAAGAAGACCATATGTCAACAGACAAATGATGACATGCCTTGCACTTGACTATGTTTTGAGTGAAGGAGGGCTGTGCAAGGTCACTTCTCCTCCAGCAACTGCTCACTTGATATTCCAGAACATATGTCATATCACTTCCATTGCTCCCTATCAGCTCTAGGATAAAATTCTAGCCCCTCTCTTTCCAGTCATGTTGTTCCTTATTTTTCATGATTGATTCCAGATCTTTTCCCTTTGTCCCAGTCAAACTGTCTCCTTGATGTTCCTTCTGGACCTTCTCAACATCTCTTACCTCTTGGAACCATGACCTTACTTCAAGGCTAAGGGCAAACTAATTTATTCAATCAATTCTGCTCTAATGCTCTTTTTGAAGACTCAATTTGTTCCAACACCATGGATAACATCAGGGAACAATTTGCACATAATGTGAATTAGGCTTCATTCACAGTAATGCACGTTGTAACTCCATCCCACAAGCAAACTTCAGGGTTTTGTCAAGTTCACGTACCATATCTTTTCCTTCTATATCTTCTGGTAGCTATGGTCCTAGGAAGGCTGGCCTGTGGAGGTGTACTGGTCAAGCCATAGTCTGAGGCAGGATGCTGGCCACTATTTCTTGTAGTGTATGTGTTATTCTTGGCCATTTAACATGTATAAAAATTGTGCTACTATTTTAATTAGGATACAAATGGAAAAGGGAGACAGTCCTTGCTGTCACAGAACTGTCATTCCAATGGGGGAGGTGATGGGGAAGTGCTTGAGGCAGGCTTTGCATCCAGGTCTTCTGAGGCCAAATAGAGGTCACCTATCCTTGTGCTATTACGACTTGAGTATGACTTACATCCCTTACTAGAGAAGTGTTTTGAAGGTTGGCGCTGTATTTTATGTGACATCATATTCTCCAGAGCATCTAGCCTAGGACATAAAGAGGAGGCACACCAATAGATATATTTGTTGAGTTATTAAGTAGGCAAAAAAAAGTGAGAAACACAGAATTCAAATGAACAAAAAGTCCCTTTGAAACCAAAGAAGCTATATTCTTTACAATGGATCTTATATTCAGTCTTGGAAAAAATGGCATGGTCACTTGTGTTATTCCTAACAGCATATAGTATTAAGAAAGACCAATGAATGAGTCAGAATATCTTTGTTTTTGACCTGGCTTTGTCATTAACCAGGTATGTGATCATGGGCAAGCTTTGTTTCATTGTCGCCACTTTTGGGATGCTCCCTCCTTCACAGGCTGATTGAGACCTTCACTGATTACCTTCTAGTCATTGGGGAATCAATTTAGGAGCACCCATTAATTCCTTGGCTTTCCAACATATTGTCCTCATCTTTGGCCAGTATTCTTAAAGCATCTTCTGTAGTTATGATCTCCGATTAAAACTTTTTTTCATTTTCTTTCTTTTTTAAAAAAAGATTATTTTATGCTGTTGGGTTATCCTGTCTCTCCATGCACTCTTGCATTCATCCAATGACCATATGTAGTTCCATAGTCCTCAGATTGGCTACAGCATGGGACACAGAATGGCCAAGTGGCTTGGAGAAGGTAACAGAGAAAGTCATGAGAGATTTAGATAAAGAGATCAAGTTTCTGAGTCTAGATTTAGGTTACTGGACTAAAGGTAAAACACAGGGTTTAAACTGTTTGTGTTCCTTCATCTCTAAAATGAGGGGGCTGGACCAGATAGAATAAAGTTCCCTTCTAGCTCCAGATCTACAATCCTGTGGTAAAACTAATAATCTCACAGTCCTCTGAGTACAACACTCACTTCATTTCAACCTTTTGTGTTGGTGGTAATTTTGCCAAGTCTAGCTTTCTAGGACTTTCTAGAATACGTCACATAAAATACAGTCCCAATGTGAGACTACATTGCACTTTATATTGATTAGTATAAAAGAGTCATGTGACAAGCCAGCTGTAATGCAGACTTGCAGATAGATACATAAATTGTTTAATTCACATTTGATGATTGTCCTGATGGATGATACATAGTCAGTAGAAGGAATCAAAAGAACAATCCTTTATTCTTCTCCTGCAATACGTTATAATTTAACTGAAAAAATGACAGTGGCCATTCCAAGAAATTTGATAAAATTCCATCAACTCAACCACCAAATCATTCCTTGAGCATTAACAAGTCACTTGACTTTCTTGAACGTTAACCTTCCCATTGAAGAGTGCTTTGATATTTGGGAATATCTATTTCTGTTTTAAAGGTCAACTTATTAGTAAAACAAAACAATGAAGCCTGATATTTAAAATGCAGTGAAGTGAATGAAACTGCAAATGTTTCAGTCAACAACAAATATGTCATTTCCAATAAGTGCTTTAAACTTATTTTTGTATTCCCTTTTTAAAATGTTATGAGCTATGCTTTTGTTTAAAAACAATCAACCTAATGTTTCTTGTCCTTAACATTTTTTCTTCCACTTAGGTATACAAGAGAAACTTGACCACATTATAAATTTAAACATAAAAAATGTGTGGATTACTTCTTTTTATAAATCATCCATTAAAGATTTCCGATATGGTGTTGAAGATTTCCGAGAAATTGATCCCATTTTTGGAACAATGAGAGAATTTGAGAATCTAGTTGCTGCTATACATGATAAAGGTAACAGAGAAGACAGGGAGAGAGTAATTTTAAGTGCTTTAAATCTTTCAATTCTATACTTTTCTTGAATTGTATATATTAATTTTCATAATATGCATCTTCCAACACATATTTTCACTCATTATTTGCAAGGTTTGAAGCTCATAATGGATTTTATACCAAATCACACAAGTGATAAACATATTTGGTTTCAATTGAGTCGGAATCGGACAGGAAAATATACAGATTATTACATCTGGCATAACTGTACACATGTCGATGGCATGACCACACCACCCAATAACTGGGTAAGTGTTTTGCTTTCTTCCCTTTTTGTGAATGAAGTAAATAGGCCTTTTGTTTTGTTTAACTCATTAAGTTGTTTATTACAAACCTGATAGCTTATAGACTTTTTGAGCAAATGCACAAAATCTAATGCACCTATATTTTTCAAAGCAGGAGAAAACCTTCATAAAACAGTAAAAGCAAAAAGCATAAGCCAAGTTAATGCCACATAGCATTCTAGTTTCTTAGGTCCTGATGTGTGCTATTTAGACTTCAGCAAAATTGGATGTCATAATGGCGCAACAACAAAATGTAAGGGTGACCTTTACTTGTCAAGGTAAATGAAGCATTCTACACCTTGGAATACATCCCACTTGGAACTGCATATAAAGAAGTCAGCAGAAATAGCAAACTTTCCTGGCATACAGACTGCCTCTTTACCTTTGTACCTGGTTACTCATTCAGCGTGAAATCCAACAGGAATCTGTGATTGGATGTAGCCATAAGTTAGAATGGAGTCCCTCACAGAAACAACCCAGATCAGAACAGAGGAAAGAATTATCATACCGGAGTGGCTAGATCTCCCCCACTCCCTGCCTGAGAGGTAACAATCTCAGAGCTCTTTGACCCCTTCAGGTGGTCAAAGAGGAGATAATGGCTTTCACATAACAGCTGCCTCATAATTATTTATTGAACTTAATTGCCATCATTCTGGGAGGCAATCTCCAGGGAATCACTTCACATGTCCTTGTCTTGTCCAGTTTTTACTGCTTAGCGTGGATATTGATACGAAATAAGTTTCAGGAAAAAAATTTCTTGTCCGAGATGCTGCTTTTGTTGGAATTACTCCCTCTCCCCCCCAACTATTATGCCATTTTAGTGTGATTCTTATGAAGAGTAAATGCTGTGAAACATTCTTTTTACTGACCTTCCCAAACACATAGTCCCAAAGCCTGTTTGATGCAACCATCAAGGAAACTGGGGACATTTTTTGTGGAGTTAATTTACCAAAGTACTCTCCATAAAAGAAAAATACTTAGAAATTTGTGAAAGATTGGGGTTGGAGAACAGTTTCCTTTTCTTTATTAGCTCTGATGTCATCTGAATTATATTAAGCAGCCAAAATGGCTTCTTCTTTATTTGATAGTTGAGTGTCTATGGAAACTCTAGTTGGCAATATGATGAAGTGCGAAATCAATGTTATTTTCATCAGTTTCTGAAAGAGCAACCCGATTTAAATTTCCGTAATACTGATGTCCAGGAGGAAATGAAGGTGAGTAGCTGCACCTGTTCTAACTTCTGTTGCCCAAACCCACTTAAGCCATTTGTATAAAATCAAGTTACTGGAAGAATGTGTTTGTGTTTGGGACAAATACCTGTGGCTTCTTCCTACCTTCCTGGCATAATGGAAAGCTGAAATTCGAAGACCTTAGTGAATCCTCCCACACCCCAAATTGACTCACCTTCCCAGAGCTGCTGGCAAGACTTGGTGAAGAACGAGGTAAGGTTAAGTGTTGTGCAGCTAGAATTCTGGCACTGAATTTCCAAAGGATGCAGTCATCAATTTACTTCTGAAAATCTACCCCTGGAGGCAGGGAGGTGTGACCCTGGGCAAATCACTTAAGCTCAGCCTCAATGATGTCATCCATCTCTAATGGGAGGATAGTAATAGTGTCTACCTCACTGCCTTATTTTGAAGATGAAATGAGATAACATGCAAAATACTTTGCAAATCTTAAAGTGCTGTCCGTCAGTCAGTCACTAAGTACTTACTAAGAATCTATTACGTGGCAGGTAAGTGCTGGGAAGACCAAGAGAGGCCGAAAACAATCTTATGGGGAAAATGATAAGCAAACACTATGTACCCACAAGCTATATACTGGATCAATGGGAAATAGTTAACAGAGGGAGGGCGCCAGAATTAAGAGGGAGGGAGGGGAAAGGTGTTAGCAGAGTGTCTTAAAGGGAGTCAGGGCAGCCAGGAAGCAATGAGAGATGAAGAGGGAGTGTTCTCCAGGCTTGGGGAAGTAGCCAGAGACAATGCCTACAGACAAGAGATAGTGTCTCCTTTGGGGAAGTACAAGGAGATCATTTTCACTGGACTGAAGACTGAATTTTTTAGGGGGTGAGGGGAGAAGTATAAGGTGCAAAATAAATAATTATAGCTAACATTTTATAGTGCTTATAGCTTTATAATTATTTGCTTTAGAATATAAATATAATATAAAGCTTGTTGCTTTATAATTATTTTCTCATTTAATTCTCACAACCCCCCTGGGAGGTAGGTTCTATTTTTATCTCCATTTCATGGATAAGGAAACTGAGACCAATGGAAGTGAAGTGACTTACTTGGGGTCACACAGCTACGAAGAAGTATCAGAGGCTAGGCTTGACTGTCAGAAGACGCTAGCACCACTGCACCTAGATTCCCTCAAAAACTAGCTGAAGGGAGAAGACCAGAAAGGGGGTGTTGGGGATGGGGAGACGTTATGAAGGGCTGTGAATGCCCAAATGCCCAAAATGGCCAGATGAGACACCTTGTAAAAGGGTGGGAGCTTGTACATTGAGAGAAGGAGAGTTGCTCTTAACATATTTTGACGTGACCTGAAATTCACCACCTGTCTTCCCTTTTCTGCTGGCTTTTTCCTGTGCTTGGTCCTTGTTGGTTTGGTTTTTTTTTTTTTACTCTCTATATTACCAAATTGAGAGTTTCCAACACAGTGGGAACTAGAGAAGTTTAGACGAGTTGGATCAATATTTACTACAATGTACTGCAGTTTTTTTTCTTGTAAAGAAGTCCAGAATTTCTGAGAATAATAAGATTAATGAACACGAATCTTCTTTACTATTCACTTGGGATGATTATTAGTTGTCAGCTGAACAGTCTTAGGCAGGTCAAATAGTAAGACCTGCCCTGAAAAAGTGACCTTGTCCATAAAAGGTTTAGTGAGCGGAGTCAACCCATCCCCACCCCCACCCCTGATGCTCTTATCTTTGAAGTAGAAATAGACAGATTAATAATTTGCCAACCAGAGTTTCTGCGGGTCATTCTAAATTGTACTTATTACATAGATGACCTGAGTGGTAACACACAGATATTTCAATCTTCCGTTTTCCCTTTCCGTCCTCCCCTCCAAACTCAATTCTACGTTGGGTCTCCTGAGATGCCCTGATGCTTGGTAATTATTCAGTAATGAGTAATGCTACAGAAAGGAGCTACTTGTTTCTTCCTGTTCCCATATTTTCCCTCTGCTCATCTTCCACCCGCAGTTAGTGGTCGGACACGATTCTTGTTCAACAGGGCTTGAGGCTAATGTTTTACAGGGGTGAAGTGGTAAACCCAGCCAGGGAAGCCAGCATCATGCATCGAGAACTTCTCTTGGAACAAGTCTCTGATGACAACTGGCTGTGTAAACATCCTGAGCAAGTCACTTGAACTGTGTAAAGTGCCAAGAAGGTGCTGACCTGCACTGGTAGAGGGAATTTCCTCACCTAAAATTCTGTATGTGAAATCATCAGTCTAACATCTCTCCCAGTCCTATGTTAAACCTAAAGGCATTGTGGGGAATGGGTAGATAACAGTATTATAGATTCAGGGCAAGGAGAGACCACAGATAACACTGAGTCCAAATTATCTGGTCTTAAAGATGAGGAAACTGAGGCATAGGGAGGTTAAGTTACTTGAGGAGAGGGTCAGAACTGGTGTCTGAGGGAGGATTCAAACCCAGATCTTGAGTCCAAGTCCAGCTCTTGACCACATACTTCGCTGTCTCTCATAAGACTTATGTTCCCAAGTAAGAAAAATATCTGGGTTCAGGTATTGCTGGATATTTTGTGTGACTAGGGGCAAGTTAGGGATATCCCTGAGCCTCAAGCAATTCTCTAAGTGGTGGATGGATCTTAGAAAGAGGCAGGTTTGGTGGGAGAGGGTGTTTCTGCATGGAGGAAATCCCAAGTCCTTCATGTGTTCAGCATAAGTCTTCTCTTAACTCTGGGCAAGTCTTTTAACATGTTGGGCCAAAATTTTTCTAAAGTATACAATCAAGGTTGAAAAAGTTGGGAAGATTTTAGGAGGTACTGGTACGGTACACCTTGAACAAAACTTGCATTTGTAGAATTCCTTTTGCTTTGCAAAGACAGTTCACATGTTCTGTCATTTATTCCTCATAACTTCATGAAGTAGTAGGGGTTATCCCTAAATCACATATGGGGAAACTGAGTCTGCGTGGTGCAGAGTGACTTCCCAAAGGTCATGCAGTTTAGGCTTACACCTAAATCTTCTGACTCTTGGGTCAGTTTGTGTTCTATTATTTCAAAGTCCGTTCTAAGCACTGCCCTTCTGTTTTCTAGAGGAGACAGAGGATTGACTGATGCCTCACTAGTAGTCAGGAATACCTGAGCCCTACTTTTACCACTGACTTGTGTAGCTGTGTGACCATGGGCAAGTGACTTGACCTCTTAGTGCCCTAGGCAATTTTCTAGGATTAAAAGTTACAAACTGCTGATCTGCCTTTGGTAAAGGGAGTTTTCCCATCAGGAGTTAGCCATACCAGTGACATCACCGGTTGGGACAAAAACCAGGAATGACAACAACCAAAACCCATTTCCTATATTCACCAGAAGTGGCCACCATAGCTTTGCCAAATTGAACAGGTTTCCATGAGAAAAGCCACAGTTTCCTCCTAGCTCAGAGTCCAAGTCTAGCAGTAGGAACATTCCTATTCAGCACTCAGTAGTGTGAAAATCCTCCCGGTTGATCATTTCTTTGTATTCCTTGTAGGTTTCTGTTCAACTCCTTCCAATCCAAATTGTTAGGAAACCCATGATATTCATTGGACAATGTGATGAAAGGAATGAGAGTTAAGGGCAGGGGCGTTCTGGTAAATGTTTAACAACAGGCTCGCAAAAATGTGTGCTCCACACACTTTTAAGGTTAATCTACATTATATTCTCTGTCTCTTAAGTCTTGACAATCAATGGAACAGTAAATCAAGCCCTGATTTGTAGCACTTCCTGATTTCTGGGGTGTAAATGCTCATCCTGAAAATTTAACAGTCAGTTCCCTCTAGCCATCAGATAGGAGCAGGTTCCAGCACATCCTTGGAAAAGACCCCTCCCTTGGTCTGGGTCTTTTAACTTTCCTAGCCATTAGGTCTTGGGTTATTTTTTCTGTCATCATCCCAAGTATCCACCAGGGGAGGTCATTTCTCTGTCTTTAGCATACCTCTTGAGTGCCTGTCACTGGGTATCCTCTTCCTCCACCCTCAGCCCATTTTGTTATAGTAAGCTGAGTCAGTTTCTGTAATCACATTTGTTTTTATCAGTGTGAAGCTACTAGATGGAGTATTTACAAGTTGTAATATTCATCTCGTCCCTTAATTTTAGTCTTAAGTTACTAGGTAGTTTTCTGGCCAAATCACTTAGAATAAGCCCTTTTATCAAACTTTCTTCCCTGTAACTTGTCTCTTTCTACCTAGAATCTGTAGGTGCGCCTTCCCTTCAAAAGTCCTTACTTAGTCCTTTGCACTATACATGAAAGTGCCCACTCTTTCACAGAAGCACAGAGGGAGAGCCAGAAGGGATCTGAGAGGTCATAGAGTCCAAACCCCTCATTTTGCTTATGAGGAAACTGAGGCCCAGAGATGATAATGTGTTTGCCCAGGGTCCCCCAGCTACTACGTGTGTGAGAGAGGATTTGAACTCAGAACTTGCTGACTCTGTCCAACACTGTTATCTAGGTTATCTGTTCTAGCTTTCCTTTAGCTGAACTTTGCATCTCTCACATTCACTATAATGACCTACCTCCTCTATTTTTGCTTATTAAAACTTTCCAGCTCTGTTGAATTCACCTTTGCAATTCCTTAAAATGGGAGGGGGAAGTCTTATTTTTCCAGTTCTTTGCAAATTTTCATGGAGAGCTACCTCTGCCTAAGGAGTCTGCTGATCTTTACCTCTCCAGGATCCTACCTTCTAGTTCTTACCTCTTTCCTTAGGACATCGGCTCTCCTAAAAAATGCCGCTGTGTGTATAATGTAGGTTAGATGTTTCTAATGAAACACTAGTAGTTGTCCCTTCCACATCATGGAGTTAGGAGTATGGCACACCCACAGTCTGGAAAATCCAAGTAAAATTTTTTTGGTTCTCCCTTCATACCAGAGAAGTCTGAATTTTGTTTTTTTTATGGGGTGTTTACAGTACCTTATTATGAAGTTTGGGTTAAGTATTTGGTCATAGGCTGTATGTATTTGATTTGTACAATATCTTTACATTTCTAGCCTTTGTGTGTTTGTCTGACTTGTATATTCTTTTTGCAAACTTTAACTTTTTACTTATTTTAACTTTAAAAAACAAATTGTCTATATGCTATTAAAAGATTTGATATTATAAACACTATACATATATTTTATGCATTTCTGAGTTTCTAAACTTTCTGTATTTCATCTGCAGACCTTTATGTCATCTGCAGCTTCTGCAAAACCTTCCAAATTCCCATTTAGTTTTCTATGCCAACTTATGACATACTGAAACCATGATGGGGAAAGTCTCAATATAGAAGGGGTAACTATCTCACTGTCACCTAGTGTGTGTAACTGCTTGCTCTTCCTGGAGAGGTGACGATCCCAAATTCAAGTCTCTTGTCTGTTCATCTCTTCGGGCCACTGGGTAGCAATTGGGCAATGAAGCTTCCTCCTCCCAAATACTGTTCAGTAGGCTATAGGATACAGACATAGGGTGCGTAGTAGAGAGAACACTGGCTCCGAGTTCACTGAACCTGGATTCACATCATGCCTCAAATGTTTATTACATGTTTGACCTAGACAAGTCATTTATGTAACCTGATGGCCTCCAGGCTCTGGATCCATGAATGAACCGATGTAAAGCCTCATTTCAACACAGTTCAAAAAGTATGTATGTGTGTGTGTGTGTGTGTGTGTGTGTGTGTTAAGCACTTGGCAATTGTATTACGCACTGTGGAAGGTACAAAAGAATTAAAATCAAGAGGTACAATCAGCAGTGGGTGCAGGTCCCCAGTAAGAGCACACTCTCTTGGGTAAAAATGGAGAAGCTCTTTCTTATTTCTGCATATGTGAATTGTACTTTTTTCTTAGTTTTTTTTTCCATTGTGAAGTTGAGAGTTATGTAATCATCAAGCCCATTTTTTTAAGCATTTAACACATTTAATGCTGAGCAGGCCTTTATTACGAGTTGTCTATTCAAGTGTCTGGGAGATGGCCCAAGGAAGTAGTTTCAGTTTGTCATCAAGATGAGGGGGATAAACTAGGTGATCTCTAATATTTTGTGAAATATATCAATTCTTGCCTGGTTAGGGCTTATAACAGAATAGTGGAATACCCTCAGCTGATGAGCCTGAGATTCTTTCCCTCATGGTTGAAACTGGCCTATTATCAACAGAAATGCCACTTTAGAGACAGCTATCTGATACAGTGGACATAGTGCAAGTCCTTGGAATCAAGAAGACCTGAGCTAAATTTGGTCTCAGATACATATTAATTGTATGACCCTGGGCCAATCATTAACCTCTGTTTGCCTCTGTTCATAAATCTCAGTTTGCCCCATCTGTAAAACAGGGATAAGAATAGCACCTCCCTCCCAGGGTTGCTGAGGGGATCAAATGAGATATTTGTAAAGTGCTTAGCATAATGCCTGACAAATAGTATGTACTATATAAATGTTAGCTATTGGGTTTACTCAAAGAAAACAGTGTAAGGAGAAAAGAGGCATTTTCTTTTCTTTTTTTTTTGCTTTATTTAAATATTTTCTTTTTTCCCAATGACAAAGAAAAACAATTTTACACATTTTTTACAAATTTGAGTTTCAAATTTTCTTTTTCCCTCTCTCCCTCCCCTCATCAAGAAGTCAAGTAATTTGATAGAGGTTGTGCATGTCTAGTCATGCAAAACATATTTTCATATTAGTCATGTTGTTAAAAAAAACAAAATAAAAACCACACACACACAGACTCCCCACCCCCTCAAAAAAAAAAAACCTCCAAGAAAAATAAAGTAAAACAAGTATGCTTTTGATCTGAATTCAGACTACTGTTTCTTTCTCTGGAGGTGGATAGCATTTTTCATCATGAATCCACTGAGATTGTCTTGGATCTTTATATTGCTGAGAATAGCTAAGCCATTAACAGCTGATCATCATACAGCTGTGCTGTTACTGCCTAGTACTTTCTCCTGGGTCTTCTCACTTCACTTTGCATCAGCTCATATAAGTCTTCTCAGGTTTTCCTAAAACCACCTTGCTCATCATTTCTTATAGCACAATAGTTTTCCATCAAAGTCATATACCACAACTTGTTCAATCATTTCCCAGTTGATGGACATCCCCTCAATTTTCAATTCTTTGTCACCACAAAAAGAGCTACTATAAATATTTTTGTACAGATAAGTGCTTTTCCTTCCTTTTCTTCTCTCTCTCTCTCTTTTTTTTTTTTTTTAACTCTTTGGGATGCAGATGTAGTATTGCCGAGTCTAAGGGTATACATGGTTTTATAGCTCTTTGGGCATAGTTCCTAGTTGCTCTCCAGAGTGGTTGAGTCAGTTCACAACTCTGTCAACAATGCATTAGTGTCCCAATTTTCCTAGATCTCCTTCAAAATTTGTTATTTTCCCTTTTTTGTTATATTAACCAATTTGATATGTATGAATTGGTTTTAATTTGTATTTCTGTAATCAATATTGATTAATCAAGAGTGATTTAGAATATTTTTTTCTTATGACTATAGATAGCTTTGATTTCTTTGTCTGAAAACTGCCTGTTCATATCCTTTGACTATTTATCAATTGGGAAATGATTCATATTCTTATAAATTTAACTTTGTTTTCTATATATTTAAGAAATTAGATCTTTATTAGAGAAACTTGCTGTAAACTTTTTTCACAGTTATGATTACTGTGTATTTTTCTCCATCCTATTTTCCCTCTGTTAATCTTTTTCTCTTTCTTCTCACCCTATCCTTCTTCTCTCAATCCATCCTCTCTTCTACTAGCCTCCCCCTTCTCCTTTCTTTTATCCCCTTCCTTTTCGACTTTCTGGAAGATTTGTATATCTGACAGAGTGTGTATGGCATTCCCTCTGAGACAATTCTGACAAGAGTAAAATTCAAGCACTGTCTACCACTCCCTTCCCATGTTCCCCTCTACTGTAAAAGTTCTTTTGTGCCTCTTTTATGTGAGATAATTTACTCCATTCTACCTCTCCTTCCCCCATCTTCTAGTACATCCCTTTTTTTCATCCCTTAATTTTTTTAGATATGCCATCATAATCACTTCCCTTTTTCTCATTCCTTAATTCTATTTTTTTAGATATCATCTCATCATGGTCAATTCACACCCATGCCCTCTGTCTACGTATACTCCTTCCAACTCCTCTAATGAGAAAGTTGAATTCCTTATGATTTTACTTTTCTGGTTTTTTTTTTTTTATGCTTCTTTTGGGCCTTGTATTTGAAAGTCAGATTTTCTGTTCAGGTCTGGTCTCTGCATCAGGAAAGTTTGAAAGTTATCTATTTCATTAAATATCCATTTTGTGACTCCAGGATATTTGGTTTCTTTCTTTCTGGCTGCTTGAAATATTGTCTCATTGACCTAGGAGCTCTGAAATTTGGCTTTACTATTCCTGGAAGTTTTCATTTTGGAATCTTTTTCAGGAGACAGTACGTAGATTCTTTCAATTTCTATTTTACCCTCCAGTTTTAGAATGTCAAGGAAATTTTCCTTGATAATTTCTTAAAATGTGATGTCAAGGCTCTTTTTCTGATCATCGCTTTAAGGTAGCCCAATAATTCTCAATTATCTCTCCTTAGTCCATTTTCTAGGTAACTTGTTTTTCCAATGACATATTTCATAGTTTTCTATTTTTTCATTCTTTTGATTTTGTTATATTGTTTCTTGATGCCTAATGGAGTTATTAACTTCCACTTGCCCAATTCTAATTTTTAAGGGATTATTTTCTTCAGTGAACTTTTGTACCTCATTTTCCAATTCAACTTTTTAAGCAGTTCTTCCCTTCAGTGGATTTCTGCCTCTTTTATCATTTAGCCTTTTTCTTTTTTTTTAAGGTATTTTTTCTTCAGTATTTTTTTGTGTGCCTCTTTTAACAAGCTGTTGACTTTTTTCATGATTTTCTGGCAACACTCTCATTTCTTTCTCCAATTTTTCCTCTATCTCTTTTATTTGATTTTTAATATCATTTTTGAGCTCTACCAAGAATTTGTTTTGGGGCTTGAGACCAATTTGCCTTTTTCTTTGAGACTTTGGATGTAGGTGTTTTGACTTTGTTGCTTTCTTCTGAGTTTGTGTTTTGATCTTCCCTGTTACCATATTTCCTTTTATGGTCAAGTTCTTTTATTATTGTTGTTTGTTCACTTTCTAGCTTATTTCTTTATGTTATTAACTCTATGTTAAATTTAGTTTCTGCTCCTGGGATGGAGAGGGGACTGTCCCAAGGTTCAGGCTTTCCATGCTGCTTTTTTTCAGAGCTAGTTCTGGGGAGGTGGGGGAAGGCTCTGTAAGTTTCATTCTTCCATGGTGATGTGATCTATGGAGAGGTGTGGTTACTGCTTTCCTGGCCCATGCTCTGGTCTGTGAGTGACCACAAGAACTCTTTTACATCCTGGAACTGTGAGAAGTATTTCTACTTCCCTGGAGTCACAGGATCTAGTGAGCTAGTATTCCTCCTTGCCCTGGCATTGTGACCCAGAGTTATAAATAGGCAATGTAACAGAGTCCTGAACCCAAGCAAAGGGTTCCTTGTAATCTTCTGACAAGTTGTTCCCCTTATTATCTATGGGCTGCAGATGCTGATTCACTAGCCCCCAAGGCCTGCTGCTGGCTTGTGGGGCACAGCCTGTTCTGGACTGTGCTCCACTGTTACCCCAGGGTTGACACAACTTTCCTGCTAACCTTCAAAGTTGTCTTGGGCTAGGAAATTGTTTCATCCATCTTTTTGCTGGTTCTGCTTCTCCAGAATTCATTTTGAGGTGTTATTTTATTTCTCCATAATAATTCAAAAGATGCATTTCCAACAAATGTTACCAAACCAGTTTGGTTAGGTCTGGAAACATCAAGAATGTTTGTAGGCAGGGAACTGAATTGGAATAGGCAGGGTGCTACAAAATGAGATAACACATTTAAAGCACTTTGCAAACCTTAAAGCACTATATAAATACTAATTCTTGTTCTTGTTGCCAGTGTTGTTATCCCCCTCCAATAATAGCATCCAAGAATCCACGTTGCCTTCCCCTCCAAGCTTAACACAGGACCCAGAGCCATCTACAGTGGGAAACACTCTGGGAAAGCTTGATTGAAGTAAAGTTAGTAACAGTTGCCAATAAATTCTCCTTTTCCCTACAATAAGGGGAATTGTGTCTAGTATATGACACAGAGACAGTGAAGTATAATAGGGAGAGAGCTGACCTTGAGTCAGGTTTCAACTCTGCTCTGACCCATATTATCTCTGTGACTCTGGCAGATCACTTAACATCTGGATGTCCTGGGTGACTCTTTAAGATGAAAAGTTTCAAAGATCCGTAAGGGAAGAGCGTAATTTCTCATCTGGGAGTTCCCTATATCCCCCCCCCCCCAAAAAAAAAAAAAAATCACAGGTCCAGTCCCTATCCTTATGTAAACAACACATACATAGCAAAGATGTTTCAGGATTGAACTGTGGACTGTTCAACTCTTTGGATATTTAAAAATAGGTTTTCTGAAATAAACTCTTTTTGTTTGTTGTGTTGCTAAAAATGGTTAATCTCAAAGCTTGATTAAAAAACAAACAAGCTCTATTAAAACACTCTCCAATACCACAAACCTTGATTTGAACAATTATTTTTATTTTTCAATGTCTGATAACCAATACTAATACCCAAGAGGGATTAGAATATTTAAACAGTTGCTGGCTCCAGGACTGTTATATTTACTGTTCAGTGGAACGTAGAGAGAGACAGAAGCTGAGAGAGGAAGAGACAGAGAGACTGAGACAGAGACAGTAGATGGAGTGAAACAGAGATGGAGGGACAAAGACAGAGACAGAGTGAGGACAGAAAGAAGGAAAAAAAAGCAGAGATGGAGACAGTGAGACTGAGAGAGAGAAAGACACATAATGAGAGATAGAGGAAGAGAACAGAGAGAAGGAAAGAAAAACAGAAATAGAGCAATAACTATTGTTACGGTTCAGACACTTGGTGATATAAACAAAAATTTCATCAAATCTTATCAGCTAGTAGTGGTTTGAAGATTACCAGTCATTTATTTATCTGTGGCAAATCATGTCTTTAGTTTTGATAGCATCTACCCCAATTTAATTACTTGTTTTAATATTCCAGACTGTTTATTGGTAGTACTTAGTACAATTTGCTTGGCTGCTGTCTTATTCTATTTACATAGCCTGTGGCTTATGGAGAACACTTCTGAAGTCCTAAATCTAAAGCAACCCATCTGCTCTTGGGAAGATTTGGCAGAGCACAGGTGTGTGCCTAGGCTTCGCATCAGTAGGAAGGATCATGTACTCTATTCAGTCAACATGGAAATTGGAGAAATAAAGTTAAGTAAAGGAGTAGAATAGTTCTGTTAGTTTCCTTTTGTTGGCCCTCAGTCTCCCCCAATTTTCATTAATTTGTCTGAAGTGACCCACTCTTAGTCATATGTAGTACAAAAATACATTTCCAAGTTAAATTTGAACATAATTTATTCACTCCCACCTTGGACTATTCAAAGTTCTTCCTCCCAACTTGAAGGGATGAGCATATAATCTAAAATTGTGTCAAAAGAAGTTTGGAGGGGTGGATTGTAGGTGGAACAAACAGCAGATACTCAAGGGCAGGAGTCCTAACTCTGGGGTTAATTTAAAAAATGTTTTGATAACTGTATTTCAATAGAATCAGTTTTCTTTGTAATCCAGTCTATTTCATTTAAAAGCATTATAAAGAGAAGGGACAAAAAAAACTCAAAAAAAAATGGTCAAGAATCCCTGTTCTGGGGTGAACTTGAAAGTTCCCCGTATCTGTACCAATGGATGAACCTTGTTTCAGTCTCTTCCCCATCTCTTGCATATGTCATGCATCTTTTTGGCTTCAGACTTTGACTGCATGTTATCTTTCATAGGAATTTCCAACATTTCTCCCCCCTTATCCAACTGATCGTTCTAGGTCTACCTACTCATAAAGATTTCTTTGAGTCCTCTAGAGTTTTCTTATTTCAAATCTAAAATTCTAAATTCTGTTAGAATCTCTATTGATCGCTCACTTGGACACATTTAAATTTAATCTGAATTATTAACTTTTTCTCCATCACTTTAAGTCTAGATAATCAGTAAAATAATAAATCAAATCATCTCCAGTCATCCTGATGAATATCTGGTCACTGGATTCAGATGGCTCTGGAGGAGAAGCAAGGCTGGTGACCTGCACAGCCCTCCCTCACTCAAAACAAAGTCTAGTACAAGTCATGTCATTATTTCTCGGATGGCATGGTCTTTTTTGGCAATGAAGGACGAACACACACAAATCAAGTCCTGAGTTCTGGGATTGTTCAATTTCTGAGTTATGTTCATATTGAAAACTCAGCTGTCAGTTCTGCCAAGCTGGTTTGAGTAGATTCTAATAACTTTCCTTTATATTCCTTTAATTAAAAAATGAGAGTTTATTAAGTACCTGTTCCATGCCAGGCACAACCTAGGCAACAATCCTAGGAGGCAGGTGCTATTATTAATTTTCTTAATTTTCTTTTTATGGGAAAGGAAATTGAAGGAAACATATTGTGACTTGCCCAGGGTTTATCCATCCATCCATCCATCCATCCATCCATCCATCCATCCATCCATCCATCCATCCATCCGTCCATTCATCTCTGTATGTCAGAATTATAAAACTCTTATCTTCTTGACTCCAGATCCAGATCTCTATCCACTGTGCCACTTAGCTGCCCTTAAGCAATAAGGCAAACATTCCTTCAAAATTTTTTTTAGTCTACCTGTAGAAAAAAGTTTACCATCAGTAAAAGACGATAAAATGTAAGAAAAGCCTGGACTTTCTGTTTTGTTTTCCTTTGGCATAATACCTATCCAAACAAGCTAAATTAAAAGGATAGCTCTCTAGAGATGAAAATACATTAACTTTACACCACCTATAGGTGCATTATAGTTGATAAACCTGTCCAAATTTCAAGATCATCGACAGCATCTGTCATATTGTCTGCCAAACAAATCACTTGCTAGGTGATTTGCTCTTGCTACTTACTTTTATTCAGCTTCAAAATGTGAGACATTATCTTTGAATGGATAGAGAAATGACTAATAAAAATGTAGAAGAGGAAGAGATGACCTCAAAGAGCCAGCACATTTCATCCAGAACAAGCCATGCCAGTCTGAATTTCTTTCCTTTTTGGGCAAGGTTACTGATCTGATAGATCAAGATAATGCAGTAGACATAGTTTACTTAGATGTCAGCAAAGCATCTGATAACATATCTCATGTAATTGTCATGGAAAGATGGAAAGATGAAGACTAAATGATGATAATTTCAAATCACTGAAATAAACTGGTTGAATGGCTTGTCTTAATGGTAAAGGGCTGTGAGTCCTTGGCCATGGGGATTTGGAGAAAAGAATATTCAAGAGGCACATAACTGTCATTAAGCATGTGAAAGGTTGTCATATGGAAAAGAAATTAGAGTTATCTCTGGTTGGCTCAGTAGAGAAGAAGCAGGAGCAATGGGTTGAATTGGAAAGAAAAGTTGGCTTCATTGTTTGGTTTGGAGTGAATTCTCCAAAGATCAGAAACATATATGCATTCTTAGATATACTCAAATGTAATTACAAAAATTTTGATGCAAAGTATCAAAAGTACAAAAGAACATTCCAAATCCAAATAGGAATGACTTTTTGGTTATCCAAACTTCTCTGTTCACCTTCATGTATAGTTATTTGAAAGTTCATTATTTTAAGCAAATGTTATCCTTATTAGGTAATAATAACACTGCCTTTCAGCTATTGTTCTTGTCTTGGCTGTGTGACTGGAGAATTTTCGTTTACAGCTCATGTAATGGAAGTCTCCTGAAGTTGCAAGTCATTATGATAATGTCATCTATAGACATTGTTTCTGATGAACTTGGTTTGACAGAGGGACAGGAAAGATTAAGCCTCATTTTAAAAATCATTAAGAGTGGAGAGATTTCTTTATGTTCTCTCTGCTATGCATTCCAATTTTAAAAAATGCACTCTGGTGTGTGTGTGTGTGTGTGTGTGTGTGTGTGTGTGTGTGTGTGAGAGAGAGAGAGAGAGAAAGAGAGAGCGAGAGCGAGCGCTGGGAGGATCATTTTATGACAAATTAACTAGCAAATGCAATCTTGAATCAAAATTAGAGAATATATGTTGATAAAACTGGCTAGCATTATAATTATAACAAATTAACATTCTCTGATAATTGTTCACCATCCATTTGTGTTTCCTATCTTTAGGAAATTATGCAGTTTTGGCTTGGAAAGGGTGTTGATGGATTTAGTTTTGATGCCGTTAAATTTCTTCTAGAAGCAACGCATCTGAGAGATGAACCTCAAGTGGATAAGACTCAAAATCCGGTAAATTATCTCAAACTTTTATTTTCCGTCTCTTTTACAATGTCCTTGCCATAGAAGTGATTTTTCTTTGGTTTGGGGGCATCCATTGCACCTAGTTCTTCCTTGTTGTATCATGTTCCTTTTATGACTTTCTTATTATAAAGTCCACAAGAGATTCACATGTATATGACAGAAAACATGCTAGGTGTGGTTGAAGCACTGCATGAGTAAGTAGAAGACTTGGTAGCAAGGTCTAGTCTCATCACTAATAGTGTCTGATTTTGGGCAATCCATATTATTTCTCTGAGTCTCAGATTACCCACCTTAAAAAAATGTAAGGCTCAAATAAGCTAAGGTATCTAAAGCATTTATTGAGTCTTAAAATTGTATAAATGTGAAATGTTAATTTTTAATATGTCTCCATTAAAGTTCTATTCTGATGGCTCCTTGTTTGGAAGTGACCCAGGGTCTTTAAATAGAATGCCAGCAAAGAGCAAACATTTATAGTTCCTATCAAACTGGAATTGTTTAGGGGCCAAGTCCAACAACAGGCTCTATATCTTTTTTCTAAGGAGTACACTAAATCCAGACATTGCAGCACCAAAAGGCTGGCTATCGATTGTTTTGTTCTTTTGATTTTTGCTACAGCTCACACAGACAGTCTGTTAAGGTTTGTGATTTGGTAATGTCATAGCTTTTTCAAATGTGGAAATATCACTGACCTACTACTTCTTCCAAAATCATTCCACCACAGTGGTGGTGGTTATCTCAATGAATGACTGAAAATGAGAGAACGTAGGATTACAGGGTCCAATCTCTTTTTTTTTTCTCTAGATGAGGATACTGAGGTCTAGAGAGGTCATGTAGGTAGTTGTCAGTGGTACAGACAAAGTCAAATTTAGGATCTCTGACTTCACACCAAGCATTCTTTCTATTGAACTGTTACTGTTTATGGTAACTGTATACTTTGTAGCATCCTAGAAACCCCATAAGGTTGCCACCACACCCTTAGGTGGTTCTGGTCTTCCATGCCATTTCAAGACAGTGGAGAGCCTCACTCCTGCCTATCTGTTTGAATAGCTGTCACTAGTGATCCTGCAGGCCACATGAACATGGGTCAAGTTCTTATGGATTATTTCAGATGTTTATCAGGCCATCCTGGCATTGGCTGCTCGGTGAATACTGCAGTTTGGGCTAATAACACAGTTCCTATTCTGTAGTGATCGGTTGTTACCAAAAGAGTGGGTTTACTGAGTTTTCTGCATGGCTCTGTTTGAGGTCCTCCTCACTTGACCTCATAGAAATACCAGTAGGGAGGGAAAATACGGTTTTCTTGTTTCTCACGGCAAGTTCTCCAGAAAGAAGACTGAAGGCTTAGCTAATTGGCTGTTACTAATTTAATAATGATACAGTTAAATGTCTTTCACTATTAGGGCACTTTTCTAGACATCTGTGTATAATTAAAACTCTTTTTGGGACAATGCTTAGGAACAGTCTGTGTACTTGTGCAGTAAGTGGTGGGCACTTGGCATGTGAGATGATAACGATCATGCTGTTTTCAAAGGTCTTGGTTACCAACTATTCCGAGCTGTATCATGATCATACCACCGCTCAAGTTGGGATGCATGACATCCTCCGCAGTTTTAGGCAGACCATGAACCAGTACAGCAGGGAGCCTGGGAGATACAGGTAAAAGGATACACCTTTGTCACCACTTCTGTTGTTCTTTTTTGGTCATTTATCCCTAACATCAAATAGCATTTGGAAGCAAAAGTTATATTCCACTAAACAAACATTTATTAAGTACCTACTGTATGTGAGGCTGGGGACACGAAGGTAAAAATGAAATAGTCACCGCCTTCAAGGTGCTTACATTCAACTCAGAAGACACGATGTATACCTGGGTAAGTAAATTCAAAGTATATAGAAGGTTAGAGTAATTTTAAGAGGTAGAAAAGGTAAAGGCCTTCTGTCAGAGGTATCCACTGCACTGTGCTTTGAAGGAAGACAGGGCTTCCAAGAAACAGAGGGGATGGAAGGTATGCATTCTGGAATATAAAGGCACATAGTTGGAAGATGGAGTGTCATGTACAGGAAAGAGTTGAGAGGCCAATTTGATTGGAATGGACATTATTATGAATTAGAGTAATATGAAACAAGACTAGAAAGAACCAGAATATGGAGGACTTTGAAAGCTACTCTGAGGAATTTTTGCTTCATCTTAAAAGCAACAGGGGACCACTGAAGATTTTTGAGTAGGGGGTTGAAGTGGGCAGATCTGTTATAGAAAGCAAAGTTCTAAAATTACCATCTAATGTCAATTTGGTATGTTGCAGACAAATTTATCTTCTTATATTACCAATTGTGTTATATGGTCTTTTTGAATAAGAATGCTTTATCTATACAAAGTAAAAAATATTTATTAAATATACACTTTCTGTAAAGTCCCCACTTAGTTTCTATTGGACTACAAATGAAACAAGACACAAGCTTACAGTCTCATTACTGAAGGGATGGATATTTATGGAGGATACTGGAACACATACAGAGTATTGAAAAACAGATCAGCAGGACATATTAAGGAGCAAAGCGCTTATGCAATGAATGTACTCTGGAGAGACTGAAGTGCTGAAGGCTGGTAGGATATATATGGAAAGACCTCATCATCATCAGTGTAGCAGACCCATAGCAACCTCTTTAAAGTTTGTAAAGCATCTGTGATTTCATTTGAACCTCATGACAACCCTGTGAGGCTGGTACTAGTGGTGAGTCAGTGGGGAGGGCTGACCATCTCAAATAACATTCATCCCCTCCCTTCCCGTTTTCAGGCTCTTTAATCTAGCACTGGAGCTTGTTGTTTTCAAAAGTCTGTTCGACATGATTTCTAAGTTGTTGGAGAATGTGGCATACTGGTTATTTTGTTTTTTCCCCACTCACTGGCTTTCATGAAGCTTCTAGCTAATCTTTGTATGAAATCCATATGACCTTGAGCTCTACATATAAATATAGCTTGAGTTGATTCAAGGCTTTCTATCCAATTAAAATGAACACTATGCCAATATTGGGGAAAATCAAAACCTTTTTAAAAAATCGTTTTGCAGATTTATGGGAGCTGAAGCAAGTAATCAGGAAGACATTGAAGAAACCATGATGTACTATGGAAAACCTTTTGTCCAAGAAGCAGATTTTCCCTTCAATTCTTACCTCAAAGAAATGACTACTCTCTCTGGAACTGAAGTCTTTGAAGTAGTAGCATCCTGGATGAAGAACATGCCAGAAGGAAAATGGGCCAATTGGATGGTAAGCATTCAATTTGATCCTAGGAAATACCCATGTTTATATGTTCTGTATGCGGCCCTGATAGAGATTTGTTCCTAATACCAGATGTGGATTTGTACATAATATATTCTCCTGAGACCCAAAAAGACTTCATTTTGTAAAGAAGCATTTGTTAAGAGCTGACTATGGGCCAGGCACTGTGATAAGCACTGGGGACACAAAGAAAGAAGAAAGTCCATACTGTCAAGGAGCTCACAGTCTAATTGGTGCACAGGAAATATTTTAAGAATTAATATTTTAAAAATAATAAACACAAATATTTATTAACTATCTAACCTACAAATATAGCTACAAAAATAGCACAGAACCTGAAATTCCTCTCTACTTGCCCCAGAGTTTATGACTACAAAGGAGAAAATACATCTAGAAAAAACTTATAGACTGAATATTAAAAAGAACATAAAAGAGAGCAGTACAAGTTATAGTGACTGGAGAAAGCACCTCCCTTCTCTACTTATCCTTTGTCTCCTTTTTAATTTTTTTTATGATTTGTGATTTTTTTAAGGACCAATTCTACTTCCCCTGCAAAGGCCTTCCCTGCCTAAAGCAAATCTCTCCTTCCTCTGGACTTTGACAGTTATTTCTATTAACTCACTTGGTGATGTTTTGTATTTTGCTCTCTTCTTGTCCTTTCAATATTTGGTTTTAGTCAAAAACCTCAGACTTGGAAGCACAAAACATATTTTGTTTTCAATTTGTTTGGCTCCTCTAGGGTTTTCTATATGATTTACTTAATTCAGATTTAAATGTTTATTTGTTTATAAAGTTAATAAAAAAAAGTATTTTACTACTTAACTTGACAACTTCATTTTGTCTCCTCAACCATGGTATAATTTTGTTGATGGCAGAGTTACCTGAAGATCTGACTTTCACATGTGATCATCTCAAGCTTCTGTACCTTATTTAGATTTTTAGTGTTAACTCTAGTTTCCTAATGTACTTTTAAAATGCTGGATAGATTAGAGTTGAAATATTTGGAAGCTCAAAAAGTAAGAGAGTGATTCAGATTTCCTGGGGAGTCAGTTGAAGGATGGTTAACAACAGGTAGGAGTATAAAGAAACATTCTAGGGATTCAGTTGAAGAAACAACCTGGCCTCTGAGGAGTCTATATTATTTTTGTCCTGATTCCTCTGGGTTTTATAGTAGCTGTGTTTGTAGCAGGACCACGTCACTGAAAAGAGAACACCTGACTCTTAGTCAGCCAGGTTCATCTTTCACCAGGCTCTTTGCCTACTTTTGAATTCTCTAAGCATTTCACACTGTTCCTGGCCGCAGGACTTAACTCCCTTTGTCCTGTAATGACTTACTACTCCTTAGCTAACAGGGGAGCTGTTAATTTTAAACACGTATTAATGACAATTGCCACACACAATGAGTTGTTTCATAATACAGCCTAGCATACCAAACACTGGCAAAAACACTCCCCCACCAAAAAAAAAATCCCTACAAAACCCAGACTGTGATTATACCCATTTATCATTTGAATGAAATCTATAATAGGCAGAAACACTTGTCAGTTACTGTTGCTTGGTGAGGTGACTGAAGTTGAATATATGTCTGAGTTCAGAAAAAGATTTCTCCAGAGGGCTTGGACAGGCCTGCAATAACTTGCATAATCTTAAGATAACAAAAAGGATGTAGAAAGAAATCTATTTCTTTTTTGAGAAATTATGAATTTAAGTCTATTAAAATGTAATTATAAAGGTAATCTTGTTCAGTGTTAATGGTAGCAGAAATAGGGAGCTTCATATCTGAAATATATATTTTCTTTTTTCTACCTTCCAATCTGTCATTCAGAGTACATTAGAGTTATATTACATTCTTCCAATATTACCTAAACATGTTATTATATAGACCTGTATCTACAAACATGTATAAAAATGTATATATTGTATATGCAATCCTTCTAGAATGCTGAAATTCTCTTCTAAAACTAGCTTTTGTTATTACATTTGATTGAGAATAGGGACAGGGACAAGATTCTAGAATGTACTTCGGACTGTATTTTTATAAATATATAATTTTTAGATCGGAGGACCTGACACTACTCGGTTAACTTCTCGTTTCGGAAAAGACTATGTCAACATCATGAATATGCTGATCTTAACACTTCCTGGGACACCTATAACTTACTATGGTGAAGAAATAGGAATGCAAGATATTTTAGCAGCAAATATAAATGAAAACTATGATACTGTAAGTATAATACAGCTTAAATATTTCGGTAGTAAGCCTATGTGTACTAAACCAGAGAAACATTATGTTCTATTAGTTTAGTGAATACCAACTCAGTGTCATAACTTTTGGGGGTCAGCAAGGTTTACTGGAATGTAAGCTGGATTAGGCTTTCAGACTTCATTGGACTCCAGCCCTGGCCCTACCTCTTGACAGGCCTGTGTACTTGGGTGATTCATTAGCTTCTAGGGACCCTTTTTTCCCCTCTATCTAAAATAGGGGTGATTTCTGCCCTGTTTGACTCATAGAGTTTTTGTGAGGAGCAAAGTGCTCTGTAAAGTGCTATATAAATTTAAGGTGACAGTATCAGAATTCCTAAGGGCTTACTCTCCCTTTTGAAAAGGAGCCAACTGAAAACATTTTTTTCCAATCTCTGCTTGGCCACATTTCATTTCCAAAGCAGATGGCATAAATCATTTTTTTATTCTTCTGCATGACCAAATGTGGTACTTGGTACAAAATGAGGTCACCTCCTTGCAGTTATATGGATGGAGACATATTGAACCTAGACCCTCAAGTCGAAAGTAGATGAAATAGATGACTCCAGAGACTGTTCAGCTGTTTGCTGAACGAATACTTGTTTTGACTGCATAAGGCCCGGTTTCCTAATATTGGGTTAAGGTGGATTTTCTGTTATTTAGAGTCTATAATATTACATCCAACAAAGCTGAGAAATAAAATTTATGCAATAAACTGGTTGGATCAATGCTGCTACAAGAGATTATGGGTTACAACATATCTTGAAATGTTACATATTTCAAGTAATTTCTTGAAAGTAAATTTAATTCACTTGCAGCTACATATCTCTGAACTACTATACTGGTAATGACGAATGGACTGAGTATGAATACTGAGCTCCCAGTAGTGCTAGTTACTGTAAATTATCATTACGAAATGTTTATGAGAATTTTTAGGATTTGACTTCATATTGACTTTTGTTTGTTTTCTAGACCCTGCTTTCGAAGTCACCAATGCAGTGGGACAACAGCTCCAATGCTGGTTTTAGTGATGGGAACCAAACCTGGCTACCCACTAATCCAGATTACCAAGTTCTGAATGTTGATGTAAGTGCTAAATCTACAAAATAATTGGATGGATTCTGAAAATGAAAGATGCTTCTTTAGTTGTGAACATAAATGTGATTTTTCTTGGTCACTTCTGGTTCAACTTAGGCTTTTTTATTAATAGGGTGGTAACTTTCCACTCACTCCACTACTGAGTATAAACACAATGTAATTATAGATTCTTTAAAGTCATTTGTTGTGGTAAACTTTCTCCTGTAGTAAACATTTATGAATGTGTTCCACCTACATGGGGGATACAAAGACAAAAAATAAAAACAGTTCCTCACCTCAAGAACCTTATGTTCTGAGGTCACCATTTTTCTTCCTTGGGAGTTAACATCTTGAAATGTAAGTTTCGCTAGTCACTGGATTGCCACATACTGATAATTCCTTTGAGCTGAGATATGAAAGTAGAAGATCTATTTTACACTAATCATATACCAAGCCAGTAGAAAAAAGAACTGTAAAACTACTTGGATTTCATAGCAAGGTTATTTGTGTGAAAAAATGGGGGCTAAATTATTTAGTATGACCACAGCAGTGGAGAGTCAAAGCTTTTTAAATAGTTCATTAGGGATGATGTTAATATCTTCTAATGTCATAGTGATAAAAAGTTTGGTTAATTTACATATGAAGACATAAAATTTCTTAAACAGGAAATTTCCCAGTTGTAGGTAACAACTGATATTTGTATAGCATTTTAAGGTTTACAAATCACTTTGCTCACATCGGTGCTATACAACATGTAGTGCAGGTACTACTCCCATTTTACAGATGAGAAAAGTGATTCATAGATAGAAGCAGCCTTGGAGGCCACTGAGTCTAAAGAGAAGGCCCCAAAGCCCAAGAGAGTTTATGAGGCTTGCTCAAGGCTCTATGGTTAGTGATCCTGACGCTATATCCCAGGGCCATGTCCGGTAGACCACGTTGCCTCTCCAAAAGCACAACTTTCAAAATCCTTAGTAAAATTATTATTCACACCTCCCAGCTGCATAAGTCCGATTTTAGAGAGGTTAAAGGGCTTGCCCTTGATCCCACAGCTGGTAAGTGATACAGCCATACTCTGAAACCTGGGTCTTTACTGACTTAAGGGTCAATGCTCATAAATCATAATTACTACTCCATCAGGAATTTTCACTACATCTACTGATGATGATTTCCTCGGGGAGCCAGCAGGACCCATTAGCTACACGAGTTCTCTAACAAGTCCTCAGGGCACAGCAGGTCTCTCTTTAACAGGTTGATGTAGTTGATGAACTCACTGTCATCAATTTCACTGCCTAGTTTAGAAATTCTCAGGGTTTTCTAACGTTTATTTTGGGTCTTATTCAAGCTAAGATCTGGCCATTCTGGCAACAAACGTGATATTTGTTGGAGGGCTAAGGCTCTAAACAAATGAAGCCTTGTGTGAGATGATACATCTCAGGAAGCCTTGTTGGAATCTCACCTCCCACATTTATTAGCCGTGTGACCATGAGCAAGCCACATAAAATCTTTGAACCTTCAGAGCTCTCAGAGGGGATCTGTGGTAGGACTCAAGGGAGATATTAGGTAAAGTGAGTCACAGATCACTGAGTGTCAGCACATGTAGAAGAAGGACGATGGTCTTCAGAGTCAGGACCTTGTGATTCTCACAATGGGAACACTTCTAAACTTCTCTTCATCTCAGTTTCTGCATCTGTAAAACAGGGATGACTCCTGCCACAGAAACCTTCTATAGGGATGTTGTAAGGATCAAATGAAATGATGTTCAGAAGTGCTTGCAAACGTGAAAGCTCTTCTAAATATCATTGTCAGTCCTCTTCTTAGAGCAGTTTGCAACTGTGAAGAAGGAGCAGCTGAGAGAAAGCAAGGTGGATCCATATTTCTATTCCTAAGACACTTTTTTATCATGTTACAACCATAATACTTTATTTCAAAATGTAACTACAAGATGCATTTGGGAAATAAATTCCTTGTGTATCCTGTTAGATGTAGAAATATTCAAAAATTTTATAATTACATTTACCTGACCAAACTTTTTTTTTTAAAAAAAAAAAAAACAAAACAGGTTCAGCAGACTCAAGTGACGTCCCCCCTGAAGCTATATCAAGAATTAAGTTCCTTGCGTCTCAATGAGATGCTTCTTAGCCGGGGTTGGCTCTGCTATATTTGGCATGATGCTAATGTTCTGGTGTACACAAGAGAACTCGACGGTCTAGACAAAGTCTTTACCATAGTGCTGAATTTTGGAGAAAGAAGAGAGCTGAATTTGCAAGATCTTTCTATAGGACTGCCAGCAAAAGCAAGCATAAAGTTGAGTACTACGTTCACTAACAGAGGTGAGACTGTGGCCACAGCTGCAGTGAGAACCGAGAAGGGGGAAGGACTCATTCTGGAGCACAGAATGCCCAAACTCCTACACCATCAAGAAGCCTTCAGAGACAAGTGTCTTGTTTCAAACAAAGCATGCTATTCCAGCTTCTTAAATATCTTGCATAGTTCCTGCTGAGATGATGTCATTGGTCATTTTTATCTCACATTTAAGCAGTCACTTCACCTTCAGCTTGATGGACTTTAGTAAACCTAATGAACACTGATCAATTATAATTTTTAAGAATTTCTACAGCTTGAATTTAGGTGTTTTAGAAAAGTTGTCCAATACTCTTAAAATACAATAAAAATAGAAAAGAAAATCATACCTGAAAAGTCCTTTATTGAAGCAGTATTCAATAAGAAGGGAGGCAGCATGGCCCACTGGATAGGGTTGGTTTTAGAGTTAAGAAGAGCCTGGCCTAGTCACTGGATGACCAGCAGCAAGGCCCAACCCCTCAGGTCCTCAGCTACTACAATCTGCAGTCATTTCCTCCTCAGGGGTTCTTATACCAATGAAATTAAAAGGCTTGTGAACAGTGTTTGTTTAGCACTTCAAAGTTAGCAAAGAGCTTTACAGATACTATCTCATTTGATCCTGTGAGGTAAGTGTTATTATTACCTCCATTTTACAGATGAGGTTAAGTGACTTGCCTGGAGTTACACAGCTTAGTATTAAAGTGACTGAGGCAGGCTCTGAGCATTTACCTTCTTGACCCCAGGTCCCATGCTCTCTCCCCTGCACCACCCAGATGCACCTCAAAAATCAATGAGGCATGATCAGGGAGTCTTCTTTTATTAATTTCAATGTGAAGGATTTTATCTTGTTTCAATCAGTTTAGGCACAGGAAAAACCCAAACAAACTTAAAACCTTTCCTCTGTTCTGAGTTAGATTGCCTTTTGTTAGCTTCCCAAGCTCTAAGAAAGAAGGCTGGAGCCAAGAACAGAGAGATCTGAGGGAAGGAGCTTCCGGCCACCAGTGGATGAGAGGGTGAAGTACCAGCCTAAGCAAAGACAAGGCTTTTGATGGGCAAGATAATTCTAAAGAATGTCACATTCTGATAATACTGAACTCTGCCCACACCAACATTGCATGAGACTGTGACTTAGTGCATTTCTGGAGCACTCAATGCCATTGCATGAGTCGTATTTCAGCATCCATCTTGTCTTAAAATGGGTATTAATTGAGCGGACCAGTGTCGTCAAGTCCAAGTTCTTTGTACAGAAAAGCAAGATGTTTGGCAACCTAAAAGAAGCAAAATTGAAGCACATGAGACATTCTACAGGCTGTCTTACACTACTACTATCTCTAAACAAGGCAGATGACTTATGTTACAGGCAGTCACAGACAGAAGTCCTCTCCCTGAGATAAGTGCCTTCCATCACTGTGTATGTAAGGCCCTCTTTCTCACTGTTCTTGCTCATCCCTTCTGCCTTTCTTATTCTATTTCTTCTTCTCATTTTACCTTCTCCCCTGAGTATGCCTACTGGTAGCCCTCAGGTTAAGAGACTGAAAAGGCCATCTCTGAAATAATTCATATTGGCGGGATAGGCCCTTATTTGCTGTGAATAATAACTGTGAGTTTATTTGATGGGGGTTTTGCTACATACCTCAGTTGTGGAGTCCTCCCAAAATGCTGTGGCGTGGCTTCCTCCAGTCTTAACATCTAAAATAATTGTAGGAATCTTTCTTCCTGAAAGCACAAAAATCAGTAGATGAGAAAAATCACAACCAGAGGGGCTTACTAGCTTTTTAGTAGTAAGATGATAGTCTAATTTCTCATTCAGCTCTTAATATTATTCCCCTAAGAGTAGAGAAGGATGTGCAAACTCTCTACACACTTGAAGGTGTGTGTGCATATACTAACTAGAATGAAGTCTTGCCACTGAGCTGAAGAAGATCCTCTGTCCTTTCAAGCTCTGTGATGCTAGCGTGTCACACGTCCTAACAGAAACAGCTATGGAAAAGTGAATCTAGGACCACATTCAATTAGAAGTTCCTGACAGAGGAAGTACTGTGAGTCCATGGATTCTAGGGAGCTGCTGTTCTCAGCCTTGTAATATTCCTTGAAGGAAGGGCAGGAAATGGAATCAAGAAATCTGGATTCTAATTTCTATTTGCTTCTGGGGCCTGGTTTGCTACTTGTACTTTTCCAAAAAGTTTTATTTGATTTCTTTAGTTTTTTAATGTCATTTCTCAATCTAATCACATTCTTTATCTGTTTCCCCATAGAATCTTCCCTTGTAACAAAAGAAAAACAGGCAAGCAAATGACCAATGCAACAACCATGTCTAACAATGTATGTAAACACCCCACAGATGCACTTCTCTAACAAGAGGTGCTATTTTTCCTCAAATGCCTTCCAAGGTCAAGAATGGAAAATGTATTTAATCTGGAGACTCTGTTGAGAGGTAGCACGGCAAAAGGACACAATGCTGGGCCTGGAATCAGGAAGACCTGTATTCAAATCCGACAGGTTAGCAAGTCATGTAACCTGTGTTCCTCAGGCATCTCCCTAGGACTTAATCTATTTAGGCTTATGACTTAAGTTACAGATGTGCATTGGTATAAGGAGTGCCCATTACAGGAATTTCCCATAATGATGAAAGTACAGATCCTTTCATTCTTTGCTGTTATTAAAAAAAAAATACTGTGGTTTAAGCAAATATATCACTTAGGGAATTACTTTCTAATATTGCCACTGCTCATTTGAGAAGGTGATTTAGCGGGTTTTGAAATTATGAAAGAGGCCAGATAACTGAATTTGGACAAAGGAAATATGAGGAGACTTGAGAATTAGGAAGGAGCTGAAGAGGGCAGAAGGCTATAAAGTGGGTGTTCCTGTCAACTGTTAATGAGGTGAGAAGAATTTGATGAGTCCTCACCCAACTAGCTGCAATAGCAGCGCTGCGGAGGCATGATCATGAAAGACAAGGATTGAATCTCTCACTTCCAGTAAATAAAGAGGTTAGGAAGAATTCCTGAAAGTGATGTGCCTTGAATGTGATATCTGCATTCTGCCTTACACATAATACATCTATGTTCACAGTGAAGGCTACTCTCCTACAAAAGGAGGTAAACAGCCACATTTGAACATAAAGAATGAAGTGTTCATTAAAAGACAAACAAACAAATAAAAAGACATCTGAAGAAGCAGAGGAGAATCCTGACCCATCTCTGGGGGCTACAAGTTGAAAGAAGCAACACTGAACACTTGGAGCTAAGGACCAAATATAAGAGTTCCTCCTGAAGAGGTGGAAGCTGTTTTTTTCTCCAAAGAAAGATGTTTTTCCATAGATGTTATCAGGTAAGGGCCCAAGCAGGGAGGAATGTAGGCAAAAGAGATGAGCAGTGGTGGTTGGTGACACCCTGCCCTGGACTAGGGGAGCCACCTGTTGACCTTAGATCAACAAAAGGACCTGCTTTCTGTAAGGGGTGGGTATGTAACCAAGACATGAAAGTACTTCCCAAGATTTCAAATTGGAAGACTACTATCCACTTCTGGGGATTCATGTAGATCCAGTTGATGCTGCCAGAAGAAATCTAGAAAGCGTCCCTAAAGATGATGAAGTCTTGGTCAAGGAATAGAAGACTTTAGAGGCAGAAGGATAATAATTTAATCATTGCTACTATCTAAAGTAAGGGATTCAGAAAAGACAGATAGATTTGGGATGTGAATAGGTGGTCAAGAAGCTGATGTATGAATGTGAAATTATGATTCTTCAACTATGGGTTCAATGATCTAGGAGTATTTATCTGGCCTAACCTTGTGCTCAAAGATGGAATGTACCTAACGAGGGCTGGTGAGAATGTTATTTGCCTGAATTGTTTTAAATCTAACCCAAAGGACCTGAAGCTGAAAATGAAGGACAGACTGTCCATGTATATCCCACTAAACTTAAAGAACAGCAGTTACTACTACTGATATCCATTAGTTTATAGGAGACAATTCCAGGAGAGGGCAGAGGGCGGAAGCTTCATTGCAAGGGGATGAGGAAGTAGAGGCAACAGATGTAGATAATTTTAAAAGAAGTTTACCACCCAAATCTCCTTGATCCGTGTTGAACTGAATGTGGAGAATACCATTCTACTTTTCTATAGGAGGCAGCATGGTTTAGTGGGAAGGACGCTCAGACTGGGAGCTGGAGAGGACTTTGGTAGTCATCTGATTTAATCCCTGAATTTACAGGGGAGTAAAGAGGCCTTAGAGGGTGTAAGTGATGTGCCTGCAGTCATGCAATAGAGAAACAAGGGTTAGACTCATGCCCTCTGACTCCGCATACAGTACTGCTGCCTTCCACAGAAGTGTTTATGAAATAAATTAGGAGTCAGGCATGTACTGAGTGCCTGGTATACAAATGTAAGGAGAAAGAAATAAAAATGGGCCCTGCCTTCAGGGAGCTTACCTATGTCTAGTGGAGGAAGATGACATGTAAAAGGAAATGGAAAAATCTAGGTAGGAGATGGAGGCTCCTGAGGTACAGCAGAATCTGAAGAGTGTGTGTCTGCCTGCCATGTTTGTCTCCTCCCACCAATCATCTTTCACTCATGGCCACCAGAGCGAGTCATTCCTCTATTCAGTACCTCCATGGCTCCTTATCACTTTCGGGATTAAATACAAAACTGTCCGCTTAGTATCCCAGGCCCTTCATAACTGACCACTCTTGGCATGCTCTCCCACCTTCTGAATCCTCAAACCTTACTCTCCACTGTGTGGGGACACTGGCTTCCTTAGATGTTCCACAAACAAGACACTCTACAGCTCTGCTCCCAGTATTTTCTCTGGAATGGAATGCCCCTTCTTCCTCTTTGCCATCTGGTTTCCTTTAGGTCCCAACTAAAATCTCACCTGCTATGGGAAGCCTTTCCCAACTCATCTCAATTTTAGAGCCTCCCCAGTTAATGATTTCCTATGAATCCTCCAGGGCAGGAGCTGGTTTTTTTTTTTGCCTCTATTTGTCCTTAGCAAAGTGCCTGCCTGGCACACAGCAGTCACCTAATAAATGCTTACTGACTGACTGAGGTGAGAGGTAGATGGGACAGAGTCGCTTGTAAGGAAAAGGCTGAAGATCTCTGAGACTGATGACTGCTAGAGCAAAACCTGAAAGAATTTATTTAGCCTAGTGAGTAGGGGAGGGATACTGTTCTATATGGCCAGAGGGAAGGAAAAGAGACAGGGTTATTGCCAAGAAGGTTTAAGATCGCAAGGTGGATGGCCATGCTAATGGCAGAGGTCCTAGGCCAGCAGCTTCCTTTCTGATCTGAAGCCATACAAGTGTCACACTAGGGGAGTTCAGCATACATCCTCATCGCAGTGGTGCTCACTCAAATACACTAACTTCCTAGTTCTCTCCCCAGTACCCATGACCTGCTCTTTCACTCTGTCTCACACTCACCTCTCCCAGGGCTGCGTGAGGATCAAGCAAGATTACATTTGTAAAGTACTTAGCAAAGTACCAGGCATATGGGAGGGGCTTAATCAATGCTTTTTCCCTTTCCTTCTACCCACCCCCTCCCTTCTATCTGATTTGTTCCCAACCTCATCTTTCCTCAAACCTGTCACAAAACCTCCTCATTCCCTCCCACCCCTGTGAACTGTCAACTCATACTTGACTGAAAAATCTGAGGCTGAGTTTGCCATGACTTCCCCCTTTGGTACTTCACTTCACATCATTCAGATATACCACCCGACAATCTTTTCCACTCTTGTCTCACTTGGAGTGGCCCCCACTTTCTCTCTTATCTTTGATCTCTCCCTATTTACTAACTCCTTACCTGATGGATACAAATATGCCCATCCTTTAAAAAAAAAAAATCCCAACAATGACCACCCAGCTCAACCCTACCCTTCTCACAACCATCGTATAGCTCTCCTCTTTGTGGCTCAATTCCTTGAGAATGCTGCTAATGACCTGCTTCCACTCGTCCTCTCACTCTCTTCTAACCTCTCTGGAATCTGGTTCCTGACCCTGACATTTGTCTTAAATGCTCTTTGCCTGTTACCAATGACCTCTAAATCTAATGGAATGTTAAAATCAAATGGCCTTTCCTAATCCTCATCCTTTTTGACCCTGATGCAGCAGCAGACACTGCTGATTGCCTTCTCCTCCCGCACACTCTCTCTTCTGGGTTTTGGGACACTAGCCTCTCCCAATGCTCCTCCTTAGTCTCCTTCTGTGTTGGTTCTCCATGTCCTGCCCTCTAGCAGCGCCTATCTTCCAAGGCTCTGTCCAGAACCCTCTTTCTTTTTGCTCTATGCTGTTTCACTTGATGATCTCATTAGCTCTCATCTATGCAGACGGTTCCGAGACCTATATTCTATCCTAGTTTCTCTTCTGCGCTTCAGCCCTACATCACCATCTGTTGCCTATTAGATATGGTGAAACGGATGTCAGCTTATATGCTTCTCATATTCAACATATATAAAAAAAACTCATTCTTCTTCCCAAAACTCATCCCAATTTTCCTTTGACCTTTCCAGTCTTTTAAAATTTTACTCCCCTCCACACACTGTATAAACATCTATCTATATAAATGTGTATATGAATTGTATAGATAGCCCTATTGGCCTCAATGCTGTTCCTTGAGCACAACACTGTCTTAGGGGTCTCCAAGCCTTTTTTCTGGCTACCCCTGATGCTTCCAATGCTCTGCCCAGTATCTGACATATTTCAGTTTTCCTTTGCTCAAGACCCAGCTCAAACCATGTCTTCTGAAGGAGGCCTTTTCCAGTCTCCCTTCTGAGATCACATTCCATCTGCTTTGCAGGCAGCTAGTTATTGCCATGTGGCCTCCCTGACTGGAATGTGAGCTCCCAGAGAGCAAGGGCACAGTGTTTGGTACATACTTAGTGATTAGTCAATGCTTGCTGACCTCATCCACTCCTTTGGAAGACTACAGTAATGTAGTTACTTATGAAAAGATCAAGAAGTTACAGATATCTGGTTTAACTCCATCGAGTAACTGTCCTTTGCCCAGGACATCAAATAAGCATTTGATAGATAGTTGCTGGCCCCCCAGTTGACTGGGGAGGTCCACTTGAGCCCTTGCCTAATCTGCTCCTGATTTCTTTCTTTCCCCACCAGGCTCACTGGGCTTCCTCGAGCTCTTCTGCCAATGGGGCTAAATGTTACTTTCAGTTATTTTTCTCTGTTACTAATAAGTTTATAGTTTTGTTGCTGTTCTTTTAGTGGCTACTAGATAGTTTCTCTATGGCTAAAAGGGCCAGATGGGGAGGCCTGTTTTGTGGTATGAGATTTGGGGGAAAACAAACAAACATCAGCACCTTATCCCTGGACAGCAGACACCTATGGACACCTCTCAGGATTCTCCTCCCTTCTTCTTTCAGATCAAGAAGAAGAAGGAAGGCACAAAGCTGAGGGAAAACTAGGAGTAGGGAATAAAAACTCTGCCGTAGACTGTTGTTTGCCAGTTAAGAGGACTGGACACGATGTTCCTGTTTCAGCGATTCCTGATGCCTCAGAGCTGCCCACCCACAGTTCAAAACACATTGTTTAGTGAAAAAAAACTGGCCCTGTTTTCTCACAGCAATCAGGTAACTCAACACCTAGGGCTCCTGCTAGTCAGGCCAACCTGCCCCAAATGGCAGCGTCTTTGATTTTGAGGGGTTTTAGTAAGTAAGAAACCTACAGATGAGTGTTCCTATGTACTGACACGCTTCTTTAAGGAAGGAGGCTGGTTAAATTTTTGCCACAGATATCACACACTAGCTATAATTAAACCCTGGAGAAAGATAGAGAAGGTGTTGGATTTTTATAGCAGTGCCAGGGCCTAGAAAAAGAGGGAGTGTATTTTCTCTTACCATAAGACATAGTCAAAAATGTCACAGATAATTAATTATTGGCAGTATTTTTAGAAAACTGGCAATGCTTATTTCTCAAATTGTTTAAAAATTATTTTAATGGAGCTAATTTTTACTTACAGTTAACTATTTATGTTGTTCATCAGTCATAGTGATTTGAGGGTGCTATTTTGAAGACATTAGGCACAGAATACATTAGAAAGACCACAAAATTAAGACTAGTTAAAAGTATCATTTTTGCGTGGTAATATTGGTTAGATATTCTGAAACTTTTGCTCCTAAGCAAAGCTTTCTTCCCTTTTCACACACCACTCAGGAAATATCTAATAGCTCATACATGTATGAGATGGTACCGAGGGTAACGGTAACAGTCTTCAACTCCATATACTGAAATGCTTATATGTAGTTTAACTGAATACTAAGTACAAGAAAAATTATTTTTCCTAAATCATAAGGATACAAATACCAAATACCATGATGTAATTAAAAGTACTACTATATGCAGCACGATTTGGGTTGGGTCACAGGCATACTTAACCAATCAAGTTGTTAGGCATTTCTGTACCATGATCTCTGTTGTGTCTTTGATCCATGATAACTCTTCTGAGTCTCTGAGTATATTTTAATATTCCTTGTAGGGGTATACGTTGATCATTTTCATACGCTGTGATTATAATCGAAGGATAAGTCTAAAAGAAGAGAGAATGACAAAGTAAATTAGTTTTTTGTTTTCTGTATCTTTTTATAAATCATTATTAAATTACTAAAAATAACTAATGAGCACTTTTATCATAACGAAGAAAAAGTGCTTCCCATTCATTAATTACTGCTATTCAATATTTGTATGAGATTTACAGAGAACTGTGACAGTCTCCTTGGCTTAATCAAGCTGTGATGTCCATAAATATTAAAATGTAGCCAAGCAGAAATGTCAGAAGGGAAAGGGGAGGGGAAGGGACTAAGCATGTATTCCAAGCTATCTCCATCTCTCCACCTACTGGGGGCCAGCCACTGTGCGAAATGCTTTCTTTACAAATATTATCTCATTTAGTCCCCACACCCATCCTGCAAGGTAGGTGGATCTTATTTTCCCCATTTTATAGTAGAAGAAACTGAGCTTTTGGACAAAGGTTAAATGACTTGCCCAAGGTCACACAGCTAGTAAGTGTCTGAGCCTACATTTCAACTCAGGTCTTCCTGACTCCAGGGCCAGCACTCTGTCTACTCTGACACCTGTATAAACATACTTGTTGACTGGTTTCAGTGTTATTTAAACGTGACATACTTGCTGACTAGCTTCTTAAATTACTTACAAGAGGCAGAGTAACACGACTGGCTTTTATTACCTGAGGCCGGATGTTCTGGTAGGGGCAGTAACTTTTTATATAGTCCATGTACTTGTCATCAGATAAAGGGTCTCCCCACTCTTCTAGTTCTTCAATGGTCAGAGGTAGCTGCAAATCCAGCATGGTATTCAGGATGTCCAGAAAAGGCGCCTAAACACAAGAAGCACATTGTGGGTTTGCATGAGGAGGTGGCAGGATGAGCTCAGCACAATCACAGTGCGTCCCACAAGAGAAGGGCAGTGCCTGGAAGCCAGGAGCCCCAGGGTGTGGAGTGTGCCAGCCAACAAGCCTGGAGGTGGCAGGAGTAGCACACTTCCACCTTTGCAGTGGTTTCTAATAAACACCAAGTTTATTGATCACTGAAGAATAGTGAGGAAGCTGCCTCCTTTTCTCTGGCGCCTGGGCACTTCTGTGGTCCCCCCCGCTGCTGCTGGGTCTCACATGCCCCCTTGTCTATGAGAAATCAGGCTTGGATGGCTTTCATTTGGAACAATCGGGGTACGCTGTGAGGCTTTCTTTCCCTATGGAAATTTTCTGGATGATTGAAAAGAGAAGCTCTAATTGATCAAAATTCTGAGATGAGGAACCCAGAGAGTGATGCCAAGGCCATGCTCGAGGGGGGCACCACCTGTGATTCAGAATAAAACTGGACCTGTGAAGAATGGCATCTGGTCTTAGCTTGGGTGAGGGGAGCAAGGATGGGACACAACCTGCCCTGGCTCAAGGAGTCATGGATAGACAGGATCAAGATTGCAGGATGACAGTGACGGAGTACAGCCAGTTAGGGGTCAGAGGTTCTCTACAAACTCATTTTAATTTTATTCAGTGGCAAATGAAGTTATCTGAAAAAAGCAATATGCATTTAGGGCCAATGGAATGATTATATTCTTAAAAGACCACCTGTATAGTGTCTCATCTATGTCCTCACCTACCATAAAGTCTATATGCTTACACTGTCAGTAAGTTAATCAACTGTAAAAGAGTCTAAGTTCAATCAGGCTTAAAGTGTTTGGTTTAAATAGGAACCTTTTTTAGTTAAAGCGTGTCTTGATAAAACAAAAGACAGACAAGTTTTTATGGAAAAATGTTATGAAGTTTTAGAAAAAAGTTATTAGTAAATGGTTAAGAGCTTTTAAATTATTTTAGAAATTCTCCATTAGTATTTATTTAGTTTTAGAGCAAGTGTGCAGTGAGCAGGTCAACATTTATGAGCAAATTTATTTGAGGGTTATGCTGAATATAAGAAAATGTGAATTACAAATGCAGAATTTGGGAATATTATAATAAGAAATATGTAAATAAACTGAGAACCTTATAAAATAAAATGGAAGGTGATGTTGTATGGCATATGCTATGAGGTAAAATGCCCAAAGGCCAATCCTGAAAAGATTTCACACACTTTTTCATGCAAAAGTTATTATTTGCCATTGCTATGTCCCTAAAAGCAGTCATTCAGAAGGCTGGAGAATAAATGAGGTGATACCAGTTGCTATTTCTATCAGCAAGCATGGATGGACAATAGTATCAATTTCATTCAGACACTGATTTAAGGTTCTCTGTCTGCTACAGAGATACAAAGATGCCTAAACCCAAAGAATTTATAACTTATAACAAGGACAGTAAGAAAAAACAGTCAAGGACAGAACAGCTTCATGAAGAGAAAGAGGACCTACCTATCTCTTTGAGAAGGGAAAAAGTACATACCAATCTCTTTGGTTAAAGGCATTGTAACTGCTTCCACAGAGGACCTAAGTTCAAGGTAACAGGACAGAAGGATAGCTGACTCGAACTGAAGTGCTGACTGCAGCTCTGTTCACAGCATACTGACTTAATGCCTTTTTACTCTCCAGTACTACCTCTATCCCAGGAAAAGCTCGATGAAAATGGTGACACATGTTCTGCATTAGAGGCCATCATAAAGGGGGCAGAGTGCTGGCCTAAGTGATTATTTGTAGATAATTTTCTAATTCATAATTGTTAGCATCAAACCTTTTAAAAGGAAAAAAATATTTAGAAACCATTGCATCCTATTACTACTCTTAGGTTTTCAACTATTTTGATTCTCTATTTTGATTTCTTAGAGTAAGTAACCAATCTCTCTTTTCTTCTAGTTCAAATATTCTATCATTCCAGGACTCAGAGCTGACTTACCTGTAAAGCCACAGCCCTGATGAGACTGGGGTTGGTATTACACAGTGCTCCCGCTAGGATACCTCCAGCACTAAAAGCTGTAAGGGATGTAGATGCGGGTTCAGAAAATCCCAGTTTGTGAAGGAACTTTATACAGGCCTCTAAGTCAGCAACGCCATTGAGTTTATTGTTCAGACAGCCATCATGATGCCAACCGAGGCCTAATTCACCTCCACCTCTGAAACGAGGGAAAAAATACATGAGAAATAAGCTGTAAATGACAGTACTCTAAAAATATGCATTCTTGCAGATATTTGGCAAATTCCGGTAAGATTAACACATATATAACAAATCTATGTATTCAGAAGTGCGAACTGTATAAGGTAGAAAGGGCAAAAATGTGAATCAAATGCCAGTTCACTTTCTAAAACAGGGTTGTCTGAGAAAATGGAGAGTACTTTATGAAAACCAAAGCCTGAAGAGAACTGAATGGAATCAATCATTCAGTAGGCAACCAAACACAGAAACTTGAGCGTTTCAGATCAACCTGTTACTCAACTGAGTCAAAAGACAGCACAGATTTAGTAAAGCATGTGACTAGAGAAGAATTCATAAATTCAGCAATATAAATGGAAAAATTGAAACTTTAAAGTGATATCTAAATTGTAGTTATTAGTTTCAATACGATTCTGAACTCTGCCCCTGTGCTTTATACTTCAACTGAAATAAAATTATGTGCTGACTTACCTAACATGGCAATATGCTAATATCCATCCATCTTCAATTAACATTAGATTCTCAGCTTTGAAATTCATGTTTAAATCTATCCCATAAGCCCCATATACATGAATAAGAAGAGGTCTTTTTTGTAAGTCCTCAGAATTTCTTTTATAAAATATTGTCACTGGTACTAACGTTCCATCCTGGAAACGAAAGAATGTTTTCAATATAAAGAGCTACTCTTGTACAACAACAAAAACCATAAGGATTTAACCTCACATTTTGTGTCCTGACTTCATTTAGGATAGGTGGGTTTCCAAAAGCATATCAGAATCCCGGTTGTCTCAGATTTTTTTCTAGTAGTATCACTAAATATGTATTAAAGAGAAACTGAAATATTATTTAATGGCTTAAATATACTTTATTGTTTAATAATACTATAATTCATCAGAAAATTTTCTTTTAAATTCCTATCCAGTTATGCCAGTATTATTCATAGAGTGACAAACTGCCAGCATTTTACTCATAATGCCAATGGTGGATACTATTGCTTCTCATTTTTTATATCAGACTAGTACCAATGTATACAAAAACACCAGCAAGCAGAAAAAACCAGACAGCTAATTTTATGTCGCTGTGATGGTGATCACTAATCATTTTGGAATGGGGGCATATTACTGATGTAATGTTATCTACTTTTACATTCTTAAAAGAAGTATGGCTTTAATTTAAACGATTTTTTCCCTTGATCCTCTCACTTACTGCGAATATCTAAGCCCAGTGACATTACCATTGGAGTATTGTAAAACCAAGGCTCTAAATCATTATTTTACATTTTGCTTGGGGCATTTTAGCTCTTCCTGAAAGTCCAACAGATAAAATCCTTACTTTAATGGAATACAGTATATATTCCAGCAAAAACAAGGTTTTTGTTAAGTGAATTTCAATAAAAATATATCTGGCAGCTCTCTCTGCCCATCCCCTTTTCTATTCAAAGAAGCATTCCTGTGAGAAATTCCTTACGGAAAGGAAGGAGGTGTATGTAGAGCCTATGCAGGCTGGCCATTGTGGTGCACCAAAAATATATATGCTGGAAATTAGAGCAGTGCCCAGCAAACAGATCACTTATTCCTTCCCTTCATGCAAGGAGAAACCTTTTGACCTAACACCTATACTTTCCAGAACATAACTTCCTTTTTTCTTCTTTTCACTATAAACAAATATGCTGAGTTTAGTAAATCTGGACCATGAATGTAATACACAAGATATTACAGCTTGATATTACAAGATACACAAGATATTACACCTTCAATTCAAGGTGTCAGGTTATACATGATATATTAGATACTTTACTTTTATCATTTTGATAAACCAACTGAAATTGTGAATACTGCGTTTGCTTGGAACAGTTGATATCATTATTTTTTCATTTCCTGTTACACCCTTTTAAAAGAGAAGTTATAAAAACTTACCTTGCTTTTTGCTTCTAAACGTGCCATGTGACAATCTGTCATGACTGGTTCCTCTTGCTCAGCCTGCTCATAGAGACTGCTTTTTCCTAACATATATATAAAATGCCTTGGAGGATGCACAGGGGAGGAGAGCTGAAAAGGGCAAACATCACTGCCGCTGTCTTGTGGCTGGGGGTCCAGATGGCATGCACAGGCCCATGCAGGGAGCTGAAGAGATCAGATGTGTGTTTTATTCCTTCTTTTGGCTTCTCAGCATTCTTAATTTCACTTCAGAGTTTAGTTTCAGGTACAAAATCAAGTTTCATTCAATTCAGATTCTTCTGAACTTCCCATAAAAGTCGTATTTTAAAGTAGCAAAGTGATTTCAAATAACTGAAATGACTATGACTAGATGACACCAAATAAATGAAATAAACTATGCAACCATTATAAATGGGAAAGAAAAGTGATCTCTGAGGCTCTTACACATTCTGAGGAGGAAAAGAGTAGCTGTGTAAAAGAAAGAGCAGTGGATTATGTTCCAAGGACTCCGGTTCCAATGCTGGTGCTGCTCCTTCATACCTGCCTGATCTTGGGCAAGTTACTGAAACTCCTTGGACCTGCTTCCTCACTTGAAAAATGGTTAGTTTTGTTCACATGATCACCAAGGTCCCTAATATCCCTAAGGTGGCATTCAAAGCTCTATGAAAATACTAGCCTAACACCAGGGTTTATCATGATCTGGGTATAATCTCCTGTACTGAAATGCTTAACTGGGGACATGAATAGGGGTTATAATTTTTTTTTTTAAATGGTTAAAATGCTCATAGGCCTAAAGGTCCATCTATGCCCTCCTAACTCTTCTTATATGTCGTGAAACCCAGATGTGTGTTTTTGATCTGATCCCATGCCTGTGTCCTGTTTCCTGAACAGCCTGGACTGAAGCCACAGCAATGGCCATTATTACTCTAGGGCTAAGTTGGCCCAGCAGTGCTCAGTCATTTAAAATCCCTGCTTCTAACTTTGGCCCCCAGGCTAACCATTGTAGAGAACAAAACCCTTTCTTGGCACATCCTTCCTCAAACTCATGGCTATTATGCTTAAAATTCTTAACTCAATGAAAAGTGAAAGGAATCAACATTCATTCTCTGAGAGCAGCAGGGTCCAGCTTCGAGCCTTCTCTCAGCACCCCCTTCACATCCTTTAAGCAGCTCTGGTTAGCAGGTGGACACAAGCTTCAGAAATGCATTGAAAGTCAAAGTGTTAAAAGAAAATTGAAATCCCTTTCCTATATAATTGTAAAAAGTGCAAATTCCTTAGAAAATCAGCAGTCTGGCATAGCACCATCCCTGATGGTGGGCTCTCCTTACAGAGGACAACTGGGGATGTGTGTGACAAGTGCACCATTAGTCACCTGTAGGAATAGGCAAACAGACTCGCCTGATTGACTACGAGGGAAGGAGTGATGGAAAAACGTTTTCTACCACTATTCCAAATACAGGCTCCTCTGTCCACAACATACTCTTTTGTACTAATGATAAGATGGTAAAAAACACATTAAAGTGCTTATGTGGTGGTAGTCTTCCTTCCTGGGGCTTTTTGGTTGTACCCTAGGGGTTCTAACAGGTATGAGTTTGTAATGTTACTGAGGCTAAGTCTGAAAGTTTATTTTCCACAGGAGACAGGGATGCTGTATAAGAAAACAAAATCATTCCATGGTCTGGGACTACGCTTCTCAAGTCCAGTCAGCTCTCTCAGGTGTAAGTCATCAGTTTGAAAGGACGGAGCTAGAAGTGTGTATAAATGGGGACAATTTACCCCTCTAACGAAAACATGACTTAGAACACACCATACTGGGACAAACTGATATCATCCTCAATATGAAGTTTCTAAGAGTCATAAATAACAGTCATAGATCTGAAGCAACCATGGCCCAACTAAAGCCTGAGGATGGGATATTCATGTGTTAGCATATTCCCTATTCTTGTTACTTGATTTTAAAATAATGATTTGATTTTGCAAAAATCTCCAAATAAAACTAATGTGAGCACTAATATAAAATTACTGCAACATGACATTTAATGTTCAACATTCACAAGAGACAATCATTAAAAATAAAACTAAATTCTATTGATATTTTCCCTTTAACAAATGTATCAAAAAAGAAACTGAACACATTATCTTGTTTTTGTTTTGTGTGAGAAAAATTCTAGGAAATCATGAAAGAGTAGGGATCGAGAACAGGAATTTTTTAAGAGGAACACGGGACTTTGCTAAATGGTATCTTGTGCCATTACAGCAGTTTCTTTACTGAGGTTAGATTTGAAATAATCTCTGTCCTCGGTCCTCACTAAGTAGGAATGCCATGCTTGATACAAAGGTTACATCATTGGCATAATGATCTGTTCAGACCTGCTTTCTGCTGTAGACATGGATCAGTGTGTCCGCAAGCTCCCAGAGGCCAGGGATAAGGGCTTTAAAATATTCTTTTATGGTTCCAAATGCAGCCACATGTGCCACTAAATATGTAAACACGTCATAATTATGACTCAGGGTATTCTAAAGGCACTGGAGGATGCAGGTGTCATAAAAGAAACTGAAGACATGTTCCCAGCTTTCATGGAGCTTCAAAGTTGGAGAGATGGTCCATGTAAACAGGGGAAAAAAATCAGGAATCCTTTCAAATAAAAATATAAGGGCAAATTAGTATAGAGGTCAAATACCATGGAAGTACCACAAACTCCAGTTACCTGAATCTGGTGCAAATTATTGTTAAAAAAAAAAAAAGAAAAGCAACAGAGAAGACAACTTTGAAGGTAGTAGTAGAAAACAAGACACACCCAATGCAAATTGCTACGAACATGTCAAGGATTCACGTAAACATTTAGAACCATATTTTTCCTCCTGTAAAAGTATCTCAGAGATCATCTAATCCAACCTCCATCCTCCCCCCCCATTTTACAGATGAATAAACTGGTGCCCAGATATAGTAACTTGTTCAAGGTCACAGAGTTGCCAACTGTAAAAGAAATAGAATTATACTGGTTTTACAACAACATTATATTATAGTGAAGCCTTGATGCTTCCACGAATAAGCACCATTATAGATCTATATTGCACTAAGTTCTTTTAAGAGAAAAAAAGTTATTACATGAATCCAATATATCTTAATATAAAACAATGCCAATACAGTAATTTTATGTTTTCAATATCTTATATTTCATATTCTGTTCCGATAAAACAACTGTGTATTTTGATTAGCAGTTAACTATTAAAAATGAAACATACCTTGAAAGACTGAACTGAATGATCATTTAAGGAAACTGTCCTGAGATAAAGCTGATTGCACCACTTCAGAAACATAACACAGTGATCCTTGAGGATCACCATGTCAATAAGCTTGGTTCTTCTCTTCAGTGCATAAACAAGTTGCCAATTCTTTGTACTACAGGAACCAACTGATGTCTTCATTAACTATGGAGAAGCAAATTGACAGAAGAGATCTAGAAAAATATCAAGACATAGCGAAGTACTGAGGTAAAGGGGGTGTACGTGACCACATGTAGACACCGTTTGCTACTTCGTAAGTAGCATCATACGAAAGGAAGAACAAGACATTTATTGAAGTTTCAGTGTCTCCATCTCATCTTTTATAAGAAAATGTGATAGCAGATCACGGATTTAGAGCTGGAAGGGATTGTGAAGGACAATCAGTACAGAACTTTCATTTTTACAAATGAGCAAACTGAGGCCCAGAAAGGTTAAATGACTTAAGGTTAAAGTCACATGACAAGCAAATGTCTGAGGCAGGATGCAGTACATGGTCCCTCAAAACACAGGAGAGGGCAAGATTATGAAGAGCTTTGAATGTCAAATAGAGAATTTTGTACTTGTCCAGGAGGCCATAGGAAGCCAGTGGGATTTACTAAGTAGGAGGATGACATGGTCATTCATACCTGCCCGTTAGGAAAATCACTGTTGGCTGATGGAGGATGGGATAGAATGAGGAGAGACTTGAGGCAGGGAGATCAACTAGCAGGCTAATGCAATGATCCAGCAGTGCTGTGATGATGACCTGCACTGGAAAGGTGGCAGGGTCAGAGGAGAGGAGGTTTTGGCAACAGATTAGATATGGGGGTGACATATAGTTAGCAGTAAAGGATGATTCCTAAGTTGTGAACCTGAGGACTGGGAGGATGGTGTTGCCTCTATAGTAATAGGGAAGTTAGGAGGTAGGGGAGGTGTGAGCAGAAAAGATAATGAGTTTAGTTTTGGGCATGATGAGTTTAAGATGTCTTCGGGACATCCAGTTTAAGATGCATGAAAGGCAGTTGAGGATATGAGACTGGACATTAGCAGAGAGACAGGCAGGAAAGGTAGATTTGAGAATCATCACCATAAAGAGGGTAATTAAATCCAGGGAGCTGATGAGAACACCAAGTGAAATAGTACAGAGGGAAAATAGAAGGCGATCCAGGACAGAACCCCATGGACAGCTATGGTTAGAAGATGTACTCTGGATGAAAATGCAGCAAAAGAGACTGAGGAATAACGATCAGATAGGTAGAAAGAGACCCTGGAAAGAGTGTTGTTCCAAAAACACAGAGAGAAGAAAGTATGAAGAAGAAAAGGGTGATCAACGGTGTCAGAGGCTAAAGTGTGGTAAGGAATAATGAGGACTGAAAATAGGTTACTGGATTTGGCAATTAAGAGATCCTTGGTAACTTTGGAGAGAGCAGTTTTAATGGGATGATGAGGTTAGATGCTGGATTGTAAAGGGTTTAGAAGAGGAGAGAACACAGAGGTACTACTGCAGATGGCCTTTTCAAGGCATTTACCTACAAAGGGCAGGAGAGACACGGCATCACAGTTAGCAGGGATGGAAGAATCAACTGGGTTTTCTGAGAATTGGTGAGAAATGAGTATAACTGTAGCTGGTAGGGAAGGGGCCCACAGACAGGGAGAGACTGAAGACAGGTGATGTCACTCTGACACCCCCAAGAGTGGGGGTGAAGGAGAAGAGACTGGCAGAAGGCATCTGAGTGAGAGGAGATGAGGGAGAGAGGAGAAGAGTGATTTTTTTCTACCTTCTTTCAGTAGTGCATGGGATGGCAGGAACAATGTAAGGCTGAGGCTTGGCAGGGCACAATCAACGCACATACAAGAGTTACAAAAATAACTAGGACTCAAAGGTCATGTTTACATTAGAGTCAGTCAATGAGTTATTTACTAAGCACTCACCACGTGTCAGACACTGTGCTAAATGCGGGGTACACGAAGAAAGGTAAAAGCCAATCCCTGCCCACAAGGAGCTCACAGGCTGATGGGGGGAAACAATATGCAAACACAGGTACAAGCAAGCTATATACAGGGTAAATTGGAATGAATCTTAGAGGGAAGAAATTAAGATGAATGGGGACCAGAAAAGGCTTCGGGAAGAAGGTGGGATTTTAGCTGAGACACAAAGGAAGCCAGGGAGCCAAGGGGCAGATAAGAAGGGAGAGAATTCCAGGCATGGCAGAGAGCCAGTGAAAAATGCTTGGAGGCCGGAGATAAGGTGTCGTGTGTCAGAAAGGGCAGGGAGGTCAATTTCACCGCATGGCAGAGTACACAGAAGGGAGCAGGCAGGAGGGGCAGGTTCTGAAAGGTTTTAAACGCCAAATGTAGGATTTTATATTTGATTCTTGGAGGCAATAGGGAGTTATTGGAGCTAACTGAATGGGGGGTGGATAGGAGACACAGTCAAACCTATATTTTGGGAAAATCATTTTCCCCAAAATATAGGTTTGACTGTAGGGGCAGCTAGGTAGTGCAGTGGATAGAATACTGGCCCTGGAGTCAGGAGGACCTGAGTTCAAATCCAGCCTCAGACCCTTATGAACTGTGTGAATCTGGGCAAGTCACTTAACCCCAATTGCCTCAAAAAAAAAAAAAAAAAAAAAGATTCTAATAGGGAGAGATTTGAGACAGAGAGACCAAAGCAACAAGCTATTGCAATAGTCTAGGCATGAGGTGATTAAGGGCCTAAATGGGGTGGTTGTAGTGCCAGAGGAGAGACAGGTCACATGACAGAGGTATTAAAAAGGTAGAAACAACAGGATTTGGCAACTTATTGGATATGGGGCGAGAGAGAGAGAGAGAAAGAGGGAGAGAGAAGATAGAGAACATAAGAGAGAGAGAAAATGAGAAAACATGACAGAGAGAGAGAGAGAGAGAGAGAAAGCAGTTGAAGATTCTAAGCCTTCATGAGTAGACAGATGGTGGTACTCTCAACAATAATAGGAAAATTAGGAAGAAGGGAGGAGAAAACACAGTAGCAGTTGACAATGTATTTTTGTGAAATTTTCAAAAAAGAACATTAGATGCTAAAGCTGAAGATCTACTGTAAAGCTTTCCAGAAATATTACTTTGTATTCTGCAGGTTCTCCGTAATTTGTGAGAACATATAGCTCACTGTTTCTGTGTTCAATGTGGTACACAACCCCTGGATTTCTCTTCTGGACTAGCACTGGCGGGCTCCAAGGCCGATGACAATCCACCAGCCACACTTCAGAAGTAGTCTTACTGTTACTGTTGATGGTGAGGAAGCGCCTATCTCTTGTACAGTGCAATTCCACAAAAAACCTGAAAAGGTAAAGTACAATATGAAAACTGAAAGAATTTAGGATATAGACTATTTTGTTTGTGGGATATATTTAATAAGTTTTCAACATTAAATATTCATTTATAATGAAAATGAAAAATAAAATATTCCATTGATGAATACTAAGAAGTCAAGAGTCAGCCACAGTTAACCATTTTTTAAAATATTATTTTACATTCTACTAAACCACAGGACTACTTGCTGGGAAAAGAAAAATGCTTCTCAGTGAAGGCAGAAAGATTTTATTAAATGAGGAAAGGGCTCAGGAGTTACTCTTATTCAATCTCTCAGTATCAGTCAATCCTAGAAGTGAAACAAATTGACATGAATTGTCTTAAAAACAATAGGAAAGTAGTTTTTAATTCCCTGAGGAAATTGTCCTTAAAAGCCAAAAGTATGAATTTCAATGAGAAAACTAGACACCTGCTTCATTAGTGTCTGAGCCCAGATTTTTGTGTATTTTCATTTACTTCAAATAAATTTCAAGCGGTATTCAGAAAAGGCCAGTATGTTATACCACGTATACTCATTTTTAAAGCACGGTCTAGTTCTGCAGTGTGACCAGCATTCCATTTTCTAAGGTCCATTTACATAACAACAATGTGAGATATCACTCTGTGGTGAAATTCAATAAAAACATACTTCACATGAAAAAATAAAGCAAAATCCCCTGGAAAGAGGGAGAAAAAGGAGAGAGAGAACGAGAAGGAGTGAAAGGAAGATGGAGGGAGATGGGAGAGAAAAAAGGAAGGAAGAGAGTAGAGAAAGGGAAAAATGATGTAGGGAGAAAAAGAGACGTAAGGATAAGGAGGGAAATGATATATATATATGTATATAATACACATGTTATATGTATGTATTTTGTTTACACATATGTATTATATTATACATATGTGATATATACACATATATATGTAAAAACATACACACACAGAGGAAGATAGCAAAGGGAGAGGGATAGAAAGAGGAAGAAGGGAAGAAATGAGAGAAGAAAGATGAGCACACCAAAATATGAGGCAAAAGTGCAGAATTTAACACTACAACTAGGCTACTATCAGTATTTGCTTATTAACTAATCTATATCAAGTACATATTGGTATCACATGTATGTATATATACATGGGGCAGCTAGGTGGTGCAGTGGATAGAGCACCAGTGCAGGAGTCAGGAGGACCTGAGATCAAATCTCACCTCAGACACTTGACACTCACTAGCTGTGTGACCTTGGGCAAGTCACTTAACCCCAACTGCCTCATCCTAGGTCATCTCCAGTCATCCTGATGAATATCTGGTCACTGGATTCAGAGGGCTCTGGAGGAGAAGTGAGGCTGGTGACCTTGCATAGCCCTCCCTCACTCAAAACCAAGTCAAGTGCAAGTCATGTCATCATTTCTCTGATGGTATGGTCTTCTTCAGCAATGAAGGATGAATACACACATGTATACATATACAATTTATATGTACATATGATACACACACATACATATATACATTATATTTTTATACACATAATACAGCGGCTGTGTTTGGCTTTGTTTATAGAAATAACATTTGGCATAGGCAAGTTCTAAACATTAAGAAACATATTTACTCTAAAAAACTCATGTTCCTGTCCTATGTCTCTTCCCTTTCTCAATCGAGCTCCTATTAAAGAGTTGTCTCCACTTCCTCTTTTCTCTCTTTTCAGTTCTTTACAATGTGGCTTCCCAAAATGCTGTTACTTTACTGAAACTGCTCCCTCCAAAGTTACTAGTGATATAGTAGTCTAATCCTGGGTTGAGCCACTTTCTCTCAGTGTCCTTTGCTGCACTGTCTTCCACTCACCTCCCATCACAAGGCTCAGGCTGTCTTCTATTCTCACCTCTCACTTTCTCGCTTAAGTCCTGCATCAGTAACTGCCTATCGACCATTACAAGTTGGAAGTCTTGGAGGTATCTTAAAATCAACATGGCCAAAACCAAAAATCATTATTTCCCCTCTAGTCTATAATTGAACCCAAACCTCCCAATTTCCACTGAAGGGACTACTATTCTCCCAGTGTTGCAAGTTCATAACCTCAGCATTTTAACCTTGACTATTCACTCTCCTTTAGCCCACATCCAATCAATTGCCAAATCTTGCTGGTTCTTCTTTCACAACAAATCTTGCATCCAACCCCTTCTACTTGTGTAGCCCACAACTTGGTTCAGACCATCAGTATCTCTTGCCTTGTTTATTCTCCTGTCACAAGTCTGTCACTATTCTAGTCCTTTGTGTACAATGCTGCCAAAGTGGTTTTTCTTACACAGAGATGTGACTAGATCACCCTGTTCAACGAATTCCAGTGGCTCTAGGATCAGCAATGAAGTCTTTTCTTTACCCCTTTTAAAGACCTTCATAATTTTGTTCTAACATTTCTTCTTGAAATGTTAATCTTGAAATTTCATCCTCTTTGGACAGTATCCCTCCTCTGGTACCCTGCAATCCAGCCAGACTTCTCACACACATCGCAGTAACCATTGCCTTTGCATTACAGAATTTCTCTCTTCAAGGCACATTTTAAGAACTATCTTCTACAAGAAAGTCTCTCTTTGTCCCTCTCCCCCGTTGAAGTCCTCTCTTCTAGATTGCCTTTTATTTAACTACTTTCTATGTATTTGCACTTATTAACTTTAAATATGTCTATGCTGTACGCATGTACTTGTCGCCCCCATTAGAATGTCAGCTCTTTCAGAGTAAGGATTGTTTCATTCTTTGTATCTTCAAGGCTTAGTAGGTACTTAAGATTTGCTTGGTATCTGGTTTAGACATCAAGCAGATATGTCCCAAAGCTTTTCACCACATGCTCTCTTGGAGGTTTATTCTTTTATGGATGCCACCACCATCTTCCCAGTCTCCCAGGCTAGATGCCTAGGGGTAGTTTCCTACTCCATCACCTCCCTCCTCCTCCCAAACATCCAATCAGTTGCCAAGTCTTGTAACTTCTACCTCTGTCATGTCTCTCATATACGCTTTTCTCCTCTAACATTGCCACTACCCCGATGCAGGCCCGGGTCATCTCCTACCTGGACCATTTTAAGGTTACTTCTCTATTCAGTTAACTCCATTTGCTCCACATTGCTCTAGGATCAAACGTAAATTTCTCCATTTGGCTTTTAAAATCTGGCCTCCCCCTCATCTGAAAAGTCTTACACCTTAATCTTCTCTAAATACTCACTCTACCAGCCTCTTTGTGGTTAGCACATGACACCTACTTCTCCAGGCTCAGTTTTTTAAACTGGCTGTCTGCAAAGGTTGGAATCCTCTCACTCTTCATCTCCACCTCTACTTTCCTACTTTCCTTTTTCCTACTTTCTCTACTTTCCTTTATGTCTCAGCTCAAGTCCCACCTTCTCCAAGAAGCCTTTCCTGGTTCCCCTTAGTGCCTTTTCTGTGAAATAAATCCAATTTACCCTGTATGTATCTTGTGAACTTTCGCTACTATAATTAGTATTAAATGACTGAAGAGGAGATGTAGTACCCCTCTATGGTTACTTCCTCCAACTCACCTAATTCACATTTGTAGGTTGGGTCTCAAAGGGTAAAAAGGAAAGAGAGGGCTCTGGACACAGATGACCTGGGCAAGTCACTTAACATCTGTGAGCAGGGCTTTCCTCATCTGTAAAATCACAGGGTTGGACTACATGACCTTTGAGATCCCTTTAGTGCTAAATCTATGTTCTTATGCCTGTACCAGGTTCCAGGTAGACAAGGGTCTGCCCTGCTAAAACTATACAGCACAAAAGCCCCTGTCAAAAAGCCTACTTTCAAGAGTTAGTCAGCTGACACGCTTAATTCAAAGTGAAGACATTTACTAAAATGGCACAGAATGTAAAGCAGTAACAAAACATTTCCATCATGAAGCTGCAGTGTGTTCTTTTGCAAATACTCATGTAGAGTTCACCAGGCACAAACTAGGGATCACGTGGTCAAGGCGAATCACGCTTAGAGTGCCAAAGCAATGTTTTTCCTTGTGATGTCTTCATGCTGCTTCCCTCTGGGCACCATGTCATAGTTCAATTCCTGATTGCCAGTGAGTGATAACTTCATCTTTACTGCATGAAAGGACTTTTGGGGCCTGCTCTTTGTTGGGCACAGTGCCTCCAGCTGGGGGAGGTACTACAACCAGTGTGGGACTAGGGGAGAGAGAAACCCTCTGCTCCTACTACTCACTAGACTCTAAGAACTGCAATGGAAAAGGCTGCCTAAGAGCTATGGTCTTCCTTCATAGCTGGCTTTCTTCTCAACTATCTCAACTCCCCTACCAGACTCCTGCAGAAATGGTTTTTAAAGACCACTAGGAGTGTGATTTTTAATTCCATCACTTATGGGGTAAGGAGCAAGAATTATAAAAACTTCTTTAGCTTCTTTTACCACCTGGGAATAGGTCATTCAGGGTGTGACCCAATGAAGGTCCTACTTGCTAAAGTATATAAGGATTTACTAAAAATCTGAAAAGGGACACATTTTACAAAGTATTATCATAAAAACTAACTTCTCCCTTACAGTGTGTAATTCTGAGCGGGCTGGGAGAAACTCAGCTGATCAGAAATCTCCTGCATCAACTCTCCCTTTCTAGCTCCTACAGTGACAAAGTACTTATGCTTAGGAAGGAAGGAAAGAAATGAGCTGTGCTAAGTGCTTTCCAATTATTATCTCATATGATTCCAACAACTCTGAAAGGGAGGTATTGTTATCCCTATTTTATAGATGAGGAAACTGAGGCAATCAGTGATAAAGTGACTAGCCCAGGGTTACACAGCTAGTTACTGTCTGAAGCTGACTTATAGCAAGATCTTTGTCTGTGATCTCATTAAGAAAAATGTACTTTGCGAAAAAGTCAAGAACTTTAATAAGATAGTCATAGCTTGATCCTAAATGGAAGGAAATGATGGAAACAAGTAGGCAGGGATTATGCAACTGTATAGAATTACAAGGAATTGACTAAAAGAAAACTTAGTAAAGTACTGGGGAAATCAAATTCTCTAGGAAAATGAGTCAAGGTAGAAAACAAAGGAAAATTAAAACCACTAACAGAAATTCCAAAATGATCTGAAAGTAATAAGTAATGAATTTTGTGGAAGTCATGCCTTGCTTTTCTGGTTATAACTGACAAAAGATTCATGACTATTATATCTTATTTTGGGCTGCTCTCTAATTGGTAAATACTTAACTACCAATTCTCTTGGCATACATAAGGGGAAGAAATGTTATTTACTGACTCAGCAATTACAGTTTAACAATGTGTTCACTTGTAAGTCTGAATTCAAGAGAACAGCAGTCTTCATATACAAATAACTAACAAGTGAGGGTTACTGACATCTTGAACTTATCTCACCAGTTTGGCTGTGCCCGAGATTAATATTGTAAAACAGTTAGGTTTTGAGAAAAGAGACACTGCATAATTAAAATAAACTGATGTTATTGTCACCCTTGCCTGAAGATAACGTCACTTTATATACTCTCCTAGGCTTTGGTCCAGATGGGTTAGACAGTTACTACAAAGAAGAATTCCTTACTTTTTATTCTCATACAGAAGATTAGTCTTAGCTAGGTAATCATGTTTAGTGAGGCAAATTTGTTTTCTTTAACTCACTGTTTGCTTTATTTTTCTAAAACACATCTAAATGTATAATACATACTTTGAAAATGAATCTCTTAGTTATTTTAACAGAAGTTGATTATCAAGTCTCCATTAAAATCAATGGTATTCCTTGCCGACAATCGAATTCAGTCAAACCATACTCTTAGAATTTATAAAGTTGGGACCTTCAAAGAGATGATAGTGTGTTAGATGGCTATAAAACTAGCTCTGTAATCAATTTAGCAAAAAACCAGCTTTTCTTCCTGAACAATTACGTTGTAAAAGGACACTGAGTGAGTATTCAGCAGATTAGAGTTTGATCACTGGGAACAACATAATGGTTGTATTTGGTCACCACCCACAGCAGGGATTATCCCCAACATAAAAGAGAAAATATGAGTAGGTACAACAGGAGTTTTCTGGAGAAAAAGAGAAACTGATCTGTCTGTATGGCATGAAAATTGTCATTCCCTCTCTAAGGGGCACTTTGCCCTGGGAAAGACCTTGACATTTGCAAATCTAACAGAATACTTAAGTAACAGAGAACAGTGAAAGCTGAGAGGGATTACAAATCAAGCACAGCAGGAGGAAAAAAGAAAGAGAGAGACAGACAGAGAGAAAGAAAGAGAGAGACAGACAGAAAGACAGACTACTTAAGCAGTTCCTTCTCTGGCTGTCTTAATCATACTGTAATGGTGAACTGTTAGGCAAACAGAACTGCAGAAACACAACTCAAGAAAGTATGGTGTAGATTAACACAGGGCTGGGAATCAAGAGATCAGCATCTTAGCACTGGCTCTGCCACTATTTGGTCGTGTAAATATGGGTAAGTCACTTAAGCTCTTTCATCCAGTTTCCTAATCTGTAAAATGGAGGACAACTGAATCAGATAATCTATGAGAAAATCAAGTCTCCAATGAGATATTTTTTTTCCCAGACCAAAAGCTTGGCAGTAAGCGTATGCATGGTATGTTAGATACCATGAAGATTGCTGTGTGGTTTCCTCAGTATGGATACTTTGGCTAATGATGAAATCACACTCTTTATACTTTTACTAGCTGGTCTTATGAGATGCTATTGCCAAAATAATTTGGTCAAAGAAAAAAGACGTCTTCAAAGAAAATAAATAATCAGAGTACAAAGATACTTTACAATGTTTAAATTTAAGAAGTTACTTTAGGGGATGTTAAATTCACATTTGGTCAAAAATTTAAAAAAGGCTTCTCTTCACTTGCGTTATTTAAGTACCTTGGATCTTTTTCTGTGTAGATGCGTTCAGTATGTTTTTTATTCCCAAAGCTAGTTCTAAATACATCACGACACCGAAGGTTCTTTTGACAAGTGTATAATAAAATGCCATCCTGTGCCCATTCTGAAAGGAAAACAAATTAAGTGATGAAATACTACTACATTATAATAGAAAAGCACAATAGTCATGGTTCAGCTTAGGAGTCTATCCTTGGAAACTAAAAGCTAAAGTGAACTTGATTACACTGAACCAAGATAACAATAATAACGGCTACCATTTATATAGCACATTTAAGTTTGCAAAGGGCTTTTCCACATGTTTTCTCATCTGATTCTCACAACAACCTGTAAGGTAATTTTATCCCCATTTTACATTTGAGAGAACTGAGGCTGAGAAAATTCATGAGACTCATCTAGGGCAACAAAGTCAATAAACCAGAGAGCCTTCTACAGAATGAACTACCAGTGCCTCTGCATATATTCTCAAGTATTTACTGTTATTTTTACTATGAGTTTCTTAAAAAGGACTTTTCAAGAAAGCACAAAGGATTGAATGCTTTAGAATTCTGATCAAAGCACATTTGATTTAAGAGGAGGGCTAGATTTACAGAACAGAATGAAACTGGAACTAGGTTTAAACCTATAACTTCTGACTTGAAGACTGAGGAAAAACTGTATCTTTTATTCTCATTTCTAATTCGTAGGATGGGAAAACTGTTTGGGATACAGATAGCAGGAACCATAGCTGAGGAAAAAGGGGGTTAAAAAAAGTACATTGGGGCAAAATACTTATGATGGTAGAAGAAGAAATGGGAGGACAATGAGGCTATATTCAGCATTCAATGTTAAGTTATATAAATGAAAGTTTGCCACATCCTTCATAATATTACAGCAACTGTTAATGAATGTTAGAATAGTATTTTCTTCAATGTCTGACAATGATTATGGACTGTATAACCATTTATTCTAAAGATAATTTTACAGTTAAAAGACAGTAAGTTTAACATTTAAATCTTATCAGATGCATCTCATTATATTCATCTTACCAGAGAAGTTACCCTTTATAACAAATGAAGTTACCAGTTATTGAATCGTATCATAATGTAGCATCTTATGTGCTGTATTTTTCTAACTTTTAAAATTTATTTTTAGTTTTCAACGTTCACTTCCATAAATTTTTCTTCACCTTCCTCCCTAAGATGGCATACAATCTGATATGGCGCTACATATACATTCCTATTAAACACATTTTTCACATTCCAACTATGTATTTTTTAATAATAGTGAGGTAATCTGAAATATCAGTTCACTTGAAATCAGAGGGTAAGGACAGATGAACCCAAGTTTATGTCCACAGGAGGGCACAGAGCAGAGGTGGGGAATCTGCAGCCTCAAAGCCACACAAGGCCCTCTAGGTCCTCGGGTGCAACCTTTTGACTGAGTCCAGTTTTTACAGAACAAATTCTTTTATTAAGGGGATTTGTTCTGGGAAGCTTGGATTCAGTCAAAGGGCCACACCTGAGACCTAGAGGACCATGTGTGGCTTTGAGGCCACTAGTTTCTCACCTTTGGCTTAGGGCCTTCAAAAGACTATAGAACTGAGCAATACCTCTCTCTAAGTGGGAAGAATAACATGGGCAGTTTCTCTATTAGCTTTATTTATGACTTCCATATGGATGCCTCTCACCTTACCTCCTGTTCCAACTTGTTTTCTAGACTAGATATTAACATTTCCAACTATTTCCTGATTATTTCAAATTGGATGTCCCAATGTAACTCTAATTCAACAATTTAAAGCCAAATTAATTACAACATTCTAAAACTCTTTTCTCTTTCTTATTTTGTTAATGGCATCATCATATTTCTAGTTACTCAATTTCAAACCAAGCTTTAAAAGTCATATTTGAATCTTAGCTTATCTTTGTTCCCTATTTAGGTTAAACATCCCCAATTCCTTTAACTGCATGAACTTGAGGCCCTTCACCATTCTTGTAACCCTCCTGCAGATGCTCTCCCACTTACCTTCTTAAATATGGTACCTAGATCTGAACAGATTCCACAGCGCAAAAAGACTATCTTGTGATGATTGGATACTATGTCTCTGAAAGTATCTTGATATCATGTAAAATTGTTGACACATGTTGAACTTGGTAGTCTACAAAAATTCCCCGTTAGATTTTTAAAAATAATTTTTAAAGTTCTGAATTTAACTATAACAAAAAATTTCTACATACAAAATAGAAGTGAAAATTAGGATTACATGTAAAAACATGAATCTCTATTACATAAAGCTTGTTTTAAAAAAAGATATAATAAATTCAACATTATTTTCTTTTTTTCCTATAAATTTATTTTCAGTTTTCAACATTCACTTCCACAACATTTTGAATTTCAGATTTTCTTCCCATCTCTCCCCACCCCAGGACAGCTTATATTTTGATGGCCCTTTCCTCCAATCTGTCCTCCCTTCTATCACCCCCAGCCCCATCCCCTTTCCTTCTGTTCTCCTGTAGGGTAAGATAGATTTCTGTATCCCATTTCTTATATCCTAGTTGCACATCAAAACAACCTCTAACATGCATTTTTAAAGCTTTTCTCTCCTTTCCCCGCTCTCCACCCACCCTCACTGAGAAGGCAAGTAATTTAATAAAGATTATATGTATGTGGTCGTGCAAAGTATCTCTGTTAACAGTGATGCTGTGAAAGACTAACTGTATTTCCCTCTATCCTGTCCCACCCTCTCCTTTGACCTGTCTCTCTACCAAAACATTTGCTTCTGATCACCCCTTCCCCCAATCTGCCATCCCTTCTATTATCCCCCCTTTTATTCCCTTACTCCCTGCTTTCCTGCAGAATGAGGTAAACTTCCCTACCCAACTGAGGATGCGTGTTATTCCCTCCTGAAGCCAAATCTGGAGAAAGGAGGCTCACTTACTGGCCTCTCCCCTTCCCCTTCTTCCCCTCCACTGTAAAAGTGTTTTCTTGCCTCTTTTATGTGAGATGATTTACTATATTCTACCTCTTCCTTTCTTAGTACTTTCCTCTCAACCCCTCTCTTCTTTACACACTATCCCTTCACATTCAGCTCACCCTGTGCCTTCTCTCCACACACACACACACACACACACACACACACTCCCTCCAACTATTCTTATAGCAGAAAGGTCTCAGGAATTACAAATATCACCTTTCCATGTAGGAATGTAGACAGTTCAACTTTAATAAGTCTCTTATGGTTTCTCTTTCCTGTTTACCTTTTCATGCTTCTCTTGATTCTTGTATCTGGAAGTCAAATTTTCCATTCTGCTCTGGTCTTTACAACAAGAATGCTTGGAAGTCTTCTATTTCACTGAAGTTCCATTTTTTCCCTGAAATGTTATACTCAGTTTTGCTAGGTAGGTGATTCCTGGTTTTAATCCTATTTCCTTCAACCTCTGGAATATCATATTCTGATCCCTCAGTGTAGAAGCTGCTGAGTCCTGTGTTATCCTGATTTTATTTCCACAATACTTGAATTGTTTCTTTCTAGCTGCTTGTAATATTTTATCCCTGACCTGGGAACTCTAGAATTGGCTACAATATTCCTAGGAGTTTTCCTTTTGGGATCTCTTTCAGGAGGTGATTGGTGAATTCTTTCCATTTCTGTTTTACTCTCTGGTTCTGGAATATCAAGGCACTTTTCCTTGCTAATTTCTTGAAAGATGGCTCTTTTTTTGATCATGGCTTTCAGGTTGTCCAATAATTTTAAATTATCTCTCCTGGATCCATTTCCAAGGCAGTTGTTTTTCCAATGAGATACTTCATATTGTCTTCTATTTTTTCATTCTTTTGGTTTTGTTTTATAATTTCTTGATGTCTCATAAAGTCATTAGCTTCCATTTACTCCATTCTAATTTTTAAAGAATTATTTTCTTCAGTGAGCTTTCGGACTTTTTCCATTTGGCTCATTCTGCTTGTTAAGGCATTCTCATCACTGCTTTTTTGGACCTCTTTTGTCATTTTGGTTAGTCTAATTTTAATATAAATTTATTTAACTTTTTACATTCATTTTCACAAAATTTTGGGTTCCAAATTTTCTCCCCATTTATCCCCTCCCCCCATCCTAATAAACAGAGCATTCTAATTTCCCGTATCACCAATCTGCCCTCTCTTCTATCCTTCCTCTCTTCTCTTGTCCCCATCTTCTCTTTTGTCCTGTAGGACAATGTCTTAGACAGATGTCTTTCTATTCCCCATTAACTGTATTTCTTCTTTCCTAGTAGCAACAACAATACTAAACAGTTGTTCCTAAAACTTTGAGTTCCAAATTCTCCCCATCCCTCCCTCCCCACCCATTCCCTTTGGGAAGGCAGGCAATTCAATATAGGCCATATCTGTGTAGTTTTGCAAATGACTTCCATAATAGTCATGTCGTATAAGGGTTAGTCTAATTTTAAAGGTGTTATTTTCTTCAGCATTTTTGTGGGGTTTCCTTTAGCAAGCTGTTGGCTTGTTTTTCATGATTTTCCTGCATCATTCTCATTTCTCTTTCCAATTTTTCCTCTACTTCTCTTACTTGATTTTTAAAATCCTTTTTGAGCTCTTCCATGGCCTGAGACCAATTCATATTTTTCTTACAGGAATTTGGATTTGTCTTTGTTGTCTTGATCTTCCTCATCACTAATGACATAAGAAAATACCTCTTCACCAAGAAAGAATCTAGTTTGTTTCTTTTTCCTAGTCAATTACTTGACTTTTGAGCTTTGTTAAGTAGAGGGCTCCAGAAGTGCTTTAGCAGTGGCTGCAGCCACTCTGCGGTTGGGGCGGGAGCTGAGGTTAAGGTGGACCATGCTCCCCTCCCAGCCATATGAGAGACCCTTCCCCCTGACCTTTGAAGCTGTCTTTAGCACTTGTGGGTTGAAAAGTCTGGAAACTGCAAACAGTCGCCAGTGATTCAGTCCCCCAAGCCCTGCTCCCATTCAGTATGCACACAGCCTACAGCAAACTGTGCTTCTGCTCCCATCCTGGTGCAGCAGACCATTCCCATCAACTTTCCAGATTGTCTTGGGCTGGAAATTTGCTTCAGTCTATCATTCTGTGGCTTCTGTTGCTCTAGAATTTTTCTGGAGTCATTTTTTTATAGATTTTTTGAGGCATTTGGGAAGAGAGATGTAGCAGGTCCCTACTTTTCCTCCACCATCTTGGCTCTGCCCCATCAACATATTACCTTCAAAGCTATACTACCTGTGTTTCCTTCTGAATTTCTTTCTATTCTCTTTTGTGCATTTTAAAAAATTATTCAGTGACTGTGTTTTCTTTATTATCTTCTTTTTTGGGGGCAATCTTATTGGTAATTCCCTTTACCCCTGAAATTCTGGCTGCCTCTTCCAAAAAAAAAATACACTCCTTACAACCAATAAGCATGATCAAGCAAAACAAGTCTACAAATTTGCCATGAACCAAAATTCATGTTTAAATCTCCACTTTGAGTCCATTAAGCCTCTTTCAGGACTAAGAGTACGCTTTCTCATCAGTCTTCTGGAATCATGGCTGGCCATTGCAATGATAAGACTGATTAAGTCTTTCAAAGTCATTTTTCTTTACAACGCTGTTCTTAACCACACAAATTGTTTCCCTGGTTACATTCACTTCACTTTGCACAAGTTCTTCTAAGTCTTCCCACATTTCTCTGAAACTATTCTGTCATTACCTAAGGCATAATATTCCATTATATACAGATATATGGCACACAATAAGTTCTTAATAAATGTTTTTTCATTAATTTATTTGATAAAAATGTTAAATAGTACAAAGAAAAGTACAGACCTTTGGCATAGTCACAGGATTAGAGATTTATAGTTGGAAGGAAATTCAGAAGTCATCTAGTCGAAGCCCTTCATTTTTACAGATGAAGAAACTGAGGCCCAAAAGCTTTAAGGGACTTGTCCAAAATGTAATACATGTGGTAGTCTTAGAGCCTGGTTTCAAATTCAGACACTGAGAAAGCCAGCATTCTTTCCAATGTACTACACTGCCTCTATTCCAGGCTGACGTTATGTCATTAAAGACTACTCTGAAATCAAGCCACTCAAACCAGTTTCAAAATCTGTCATATTACAGATAAATTACTTACTGTCTAATCCATAATTCCCCACTTTTTTCTCAAGAATAGCATGAAGATTTTGTCACATGCATTACTAACATCTAGGGAAATGATGTCTACAGCATTTCCCTGATCTCCCAATTTAATAACCCTGTCAAAGAAATAAGGTTAATGTGGAATGATCGGTTCTTGATGAAGCCATACTAGTACTTTCATCCCTCTGCTTCCTTTTCTAGATGTTAATAACTGTCTCTTTAATAATACATCCTAGAATTTTGTATATTCCATTCTTTATTTTTTTTAAAAGGTGGTTTGCCCTTTACATTCCCTGTGGTAACACTGTAGTTTTCCATGATCCTTCCTTTTTAAAAAACTGGTATCTTTTCCCATGAACTTCACATCAGTCCCTCTCCCTCATCCCTTTTAACACTAAAAGGGGGAAAAATAATTCAGTAAAACTAACCAAAACATCAGCCAAATCTGGCAGTATAAGACTTGTGTTATACCCATAGTCAGAAGTGAAGGAGATTCATATTTCTCATCTTTCTTCAGGGATTATTCTTCTTTTTTTTTTTTTTGGTCATTATAAATACATTCTTCTTTCTATTATATTGTTTTAGTCATTATGTATATAATTTTCCTGGTTTTGCTTAATTCAGTTCACATAAATCTTCTTGTACTTCTCTAAATTCTTCATATTAGTAATTTCTTATAATGTAATAATATTCCAATACCCCACACAGCACAATTTCTTTAGTCACTGACTGATCAATGGTTATCTACTTTGTTTAGAATTTTTGCTACTACAAAAAGCACTGCTCTCAAAATTTTGGTGTAGATGGGCCTTTTTTTCTATCTTTGACCTCCTTAGTGTATATGACCAGAAGTAATACCACTGGTTCAAAGGATATGATTGTTTCAGTAACTTTCTTTGCAAAATTTTAAACTGCTTTCCAGAAGTGCTGAACCACTTCACAGCTCCAGCAAAATGGGCTATCTTTCCTCAGTCTTTCTCTGTAATCTTTCAAAGATGACAGACAGTAGCTCAGCAATCATATTTGTCATTTCTTTCAGTTATCTGGGCTGGGTAACTTGAACTCATCAAAGGCAACCAGAGGCTCTCTTGCTGTCTCTTTAGTTATCTCGAGTATCTATTCTCTATAAGCCATTTTTGTTCTTTTTTTCAGTCCAAAGGTCATTTTTCTTGGCAGAGAAACAGAAACAAAGCCCGGAGCAGCTCTGTTTTCTCTCCACTGTCATTGTCGGTTATTGTCCAAATCCATTCCTAAATAAAGTCTTATCCTGTCTTTGATTCTACTCTTTTCTCCAATGTTAACAAAACAGAAAGCCTCTTCCTTTTTGTGTTATTTTTAGCTTTCCTCACCAATCTCAGCACATAGTGATGTTAACACTACTAACAAGAGTCCTCACAGGACTATATCTTGCTTTTGTGTTCATCTTAATACGACCTAGCTCACCGACTTTATTCTTTTGAAAAGCTAAATTGTTTGACGAGTTCCCTGTGCATCCAAATTGTCTCTTCAGGCAGCTCCCCTTTTATTCCCTCATCAGAATTTCACTATGAGATTTCAAGCTTTCATTCTTGAGTAGTTTCCAACCTTTCTGGGCTAACCTTCCCTTTAGAACTATAGTTCATGGATGATATCTTCTGACCCTTATAAGATCCATTCTCTTCAAATCTAGGGTATAATATGCCAATCTTCTTCTGTTTCACAACTCTAAGAGGAAATGGTTGCTTTTCCCTGGGGTTCTGCTTCTTTCTATCAGATGCAGAACAGACTATCCCTCTGTTCGGGGTTGGGGAACCTGCAGCCTCGAGGTCACATGTACCCTTCCAGGTCCTCGAGTGTTGCCTTTTAACTGAGTCTAAGTTTAACAGAACAAATCATTTTATTACAATGATTTGTTCTGTGAAGTCTGGATTCAGTGAAAGGGCCATACTTGAGGACCTAGAGGGCTATATGTGCCCTTGAGGCTGTAGGATCCCTCCCCCACCCCCGCCCTTGTTGGTTCTTCTACTTTTTGAAGGAGAAAAGCAGCTGTTAGGTCTCTGAATATAAAAATTCAGACAGGGTGAGGTCACTCATCTTATCACTGAGCAATTCCCCTGAGGTCTGCATGGCCTGAATCCCCATTCTGTTTGCCTCAAAGATCTCAGTGAGAAAAATGGTTTATCTGCAAACATGAAGCAGGGAGCACCCATACATGCATATACACTAATGAGGTAAGGGAGACAAATATAGGAAGAAGGGAATCCAAGCTTCTTGACCACCCTCATAAATGCTATTGGCTTATTGCACTGAAATTGGCTAATCTAGGGAACACCCATAGAAAACAACAAAACAAACCCTTAATTAATCCCTGGTCTTGCCACGTGCTGCTTCCTGAAGCCCTACCTCTCTATGTGCAATGGTCCTCTTCTTGGCTGCGCTTAATCTGATGCTACCATCTCTGAGAAGCCTTCCTTCATCTCTCCAGTTGTTAGAGGTCTTTCCTTTCCCAATTACCATATTTATCTGCATACATGTTATAAGTTTCAGCAAAAAAACGAGCTCTTTGAAGACAATAATTGTTATTTTGTTTTCGGTTTTGTAGCCCCAGTGTGTGGTAGAGAGCTTCTGCCCATGGTGGATACTTCATGTCCATATACTGAACTGAACTGCCGGTTACTGATCCTTGCATAAGCCTTGCTAACCAGTCTTCCTGCCTCCAGTATTTCACTCTCTTCACTTCAACCCATTCTACACCGCCATCTGATCAATCTTCTTAAAGGACAGCTTTAATCATGTAATCCTTTGGCTTTAAAACATTCAAGCACTTCCCAAATCAAAACTCCTTAGTCTGGCAATTAAGATTCTTTCCACAATCTGATCCCAAACTACCTTTTCAGCCTTCTATCTCACTACTCCTATTTATGTATTCTAAGCTCCACCTAAAAGAGACTCCACATAATCCACCAAATTCTATTCCCCATTTTTCCTGCTTAGGTCAAAGGTGCTAGGTCCTTCCCTCCTAGCTCTGCCTTATCAATTCTCATCCATCCTCTAAGGCCTAGCTCAAATGCCATTGCTTCCCTAAAGCCTCCTGAGGTTCTCTGGCCGAGGAAGTCCACCCCTAGTCAACAGTAAACCTTCTCTTCTCTGAACTGGGTGCCTCTTTTATAATACTTTTACTTCCTACCCTGTATTATAATTATTTGTGTGGTTATTTTGTTTATCTGTCTTATTTTCCCATATTAACCTGTAAGTTTCATGACAGTATAGTCCATCTTATTATATTTTTATTCTACAGAATGTACCACTATACATGGTAAGCATGCAGTGAATATTTGTTCAGTGAATAAATTCTGCCTTTACCCTTTTGGATGCTGCCTTTAAGGAAAGAACGTCTGCTAGTGGCTTACCAAAACTGAACACATTGGGAATGACGTCCTCCACTTCTGGATTCTTGCCAAGCTTAACAATTATACATGTAGACTCTTCAGAATCTGAGGTTTTTATGCTAGCTGCCATGTACTCCTCCCCTGGAGAAATCCTGATACGTTCAACAAAGGCATTATATAATGAAAGGTCTTCCAAACGGAGTAAAACTTCACAATTATTACCTAGTACAGAAAGAAAAATACAAATCATAGAGCAGACACTAACCTATACATTTTACTTCACAGAGAAATTTCATGTATTTGGATCTCAAGATAAGTATCTCCTTCTAAAAGCAAATATATTGGTTTCTTTCTCAGAACTGATGGCATGAGATTTATATTTAATCTAGAACGAGAATATATAGCATTTAGAGATAAGTTCATAAATGTGTATTTGTATAATCACAAACATAATAAACATAAAGTAATTTAAGAAAAGGTTCTGTTTACATCTGCACTGTGGCTAGAATATATCCTTGTTAATAAGTACTGCTATAGTAAAAAGACTGTAAAATACACATGCTTAAATTATTTTAAAAACACAATAATGTAGAGTCCATTTTGCCTATGTAACTACTCTATTTCTACCATTGTATACATTTCATCAATGAATATTTATATTTTCTAAGAAAGACCTGAAAAATTAAAGCATGTAAAAAAAGAAAAAAATAAGTTTACCATCTCCAAGTTTTAAACGACATATGCAACCATCTTCTTCATAGTAAATAAAATCACCAAATCTCATCTGAGAAATGGAAAAAAAAAATGTTGCTATAAAAAGTGCAAAACTGATTCAGTCTATAAATATGTCCCTGTATAGATCTCTGATAAAATGAGCTATTCAATAAGTAGGAAGATACTGAAAATATTTACATTTTATTAAAAAAAAACCCCAGATCCACCAATGTAGAAGTATTATGAACATATACGAAATAAAGAACGAAACCCAATGTTATATGTTTCTTCCTTTTTATGTTACCTGTATATATTTATGGAATCGGTGAGCTTCATATACCAGCTTGTATTTATTTTATAATTACAAAGGACTTTTCTCACTATAATCCTGTGAGACTTAGAGACCTGCACAAGATCTAGGATAGCACAGCACAGAGCTGAGACTTAAAGCTTCTTTTGACTCCAGGATTCCTTCTACTACATTACAGTGAAAGTTAATATTAGAGACTCAAAGAAATTCATCAAATTCAAATTTCATTTTATGTGAAACCCCAAATCTAGCAATACTGCATTATTGTATAATACAAAGAAGACATCTGGTTACAAAGAACTTAGATTAAAGAAGAAATTAATCTTCTAAATTCTCACAAGCAATTCTGTAATTCCTGCAGTGCGCTGTGGCTCTTTAAATTTTATACTGGTTTACTCTGAATCTCCTAGAGATCTCCTCCTCTCACTACTGACTACCAAGGGAAGTCTGGGAAGGAGATTTCGATTGCTACAGGTCACCAGATTGTATAGCACTGCTTGAGGGTATATGCCTTAAACATGGTTATTTGAGATATACAGTTAATATCTTATTGAAAAATATTCAGGGTGGGCATCTGTGCTCCATGCAAGTGATCGCTATTAACTGTAGCAATTTCAAGATGACAATGAAATAATTTAGCTTTAAGCTGGATAGCCAGAATGTATTTTAAATGTGTTTCCTTTAGTACAATGCTTTTAAACAAAACTACCAAAAATGCTTTTGAGAAAGGAATATCAGAAAGCAGTCTAAATAATGTTAATTTTATTTTAATGGTGCTCTTGCCATGAATTAACATGGCTACCATGGTCTACTAGCACTACTTTAAAAATCAGAGCTCAAGTTCAGACATTATAATCAAACATGATAATTATTTCTTTTATAAAACTAACTCTAAAAAGCAACCTATTTTTACACTCAGAAACTTTCTGAGCTTTGTTCTGGTTTAATTGTTAACATTAAAAAAAAATATATCATACTCATTTTAAGTGTTGCAATGACTATCCTTTGGCTCAGAACAACAAAAAACTGACCTGAAATGTAGCTTCTTGGCCTACAGCACCAGAGATTATTTTTTACGGAGGGAATAAATTATTTTCTACTGACCTCTAAGCTGTCCAAAGGGAGTAAGTATTTGTCATAGAACGCTTCTATTTTCTTCTTGAATCTTTCCATTGAATCCATGTAATTTATTAAAATGGATTTTGTGTTCTCTTGTTCAGTATTCAGAAGATCCTGTAATAAATATTTTACTAGAACAAATTATTTTAAATTAGTAAAACTGTCTACTTTCTAAAGAAAAATCCTTTGTTTCCTTTTCATGCAAGTTTTACAATGCCAGGAACACCTAATGAAGTAATAAGTAGTTTGAGAGTTCTTGAAAGGCTTTCCTAATTCCTCCCTCCCCAGAAAATCCTCCTTCCAGAGTTCTGTGTTGATGCAGAAATCTCATTTTAAAATCCAAACAAAAAAAGGATGCACAGGACACTCAGCAACTCGAATACTGCTGCGCTCTTTTACATCAATAATTCCAAAGGACGAGGAGCCCAGAAGTGTAGCTAAGACCCCCACTCCGCTTGAGAGAGTGTGCAGAAACACCATGGGCAACGTTTACAGGAGATTAAGCAGAAAAAGAAATCCCATGTATTTTACATATTTAACACTCAGTCAGGGGTGGGATAGTAGAGAGAAAGAGAGCTAGAGGCATCTATTGAGTTTTTACAAATACTGAAGTATGAAAGGGGAAGCACTGCAGGGAGGGAGAGGAGGACACTTTATCTTTACTAATAAAAGCTCACCATCACTTTCCTCACAATAAAACAGTTATAACATAAGAAGTCTGCCCTACCCCACCTCCTCATCAGCAATAATTTGCTTCCCTTGTTGGGATAAGCAGCAGCCAAAGGCAGAGCAGTTTATCTGTTCAAAAGGTGAATTACTGCCTTGCAAAATGGAGCATCCCTTTTATTTTCATTTTTGAGAAAAATGCATTCACCATATGTAAGGAAAAATCAATGAAATAATGGAAGAATTAAAGAAAATTAGCAGAGACACAAATGAAAGCTTAATAAGTGCCTACTGACTAAGAATCTGCCTGTGAATGTTCTTAGAGGAAATAGGAATAGTTAATAAATAAAAAACTTGAATTAACCCCTAGAGCCACATAAATGGACATATATGTCACCTAGATTGGGGGAAAAATCTCAACTGCCTAGTGAATAATGTGCTTGACAGTTTTATATTCTATTCAACCTGTCTAGGAATGAGTGCCCCTCAGTAGAAGAAACCAGTCTAGCCAAGCATTCTAACCACGGGTCTTTGCCAAAGACGACAATTACAATGATGACAAGTGCCAAAGCAGCCATTCATCCTTCAATAATTAACTCAACAACCAACAAATCTTCACTGAATGACTGGCATGCACACGATATTTTACTAGGTGTGGTACAAGAATGTAAGCAAAAAATACAGTTTTTGCCCATGATGAGTTTACAATCTAAAAACTACAAAGATGCAATATGACAAGACAAATACAAAAAACCCAAATGTCTCTGACCCCCAATATCCTCTTTTTATTTTACATTTCTGGTAGATAGTTTAGATTTTGGTTGAACTCAATCTGATTCACATTTGGATCAACAGCTGAGGTAGAAAGTTATAGAGCTAGATCCAGTGTCTATACTTTTAGCAGAATTTATACCTTTCTGATTCTGGCTTAAAGGAAAAGATAAAGGGAAGAAATAGAGACAATATTATTTCCTAACCAAAATCAAACCAGATTTAAAGTTCTCTACAGTATTCTAAATTGCTGATTTATTTTAAATACACAATTAAATGATTTTATTATGTTAGTATTAATTATTAATTTTATTATTACATTTTATTATTTTTATTAACTTACAAGGTCTGCCCAAAATACTGAAAACCTCAGCACAGAGCCATTTTCTAATCAGTGAAACTGCCACGAGAATTTCTATACAAGCTAGAGTTTATTTTGGAAGAAAAGTGAAACCACATATATTTTCACTAAGATACTTAAATAACTATCTATATTCACTAAGTTACTTAAATAATAGCCTTTGACATAAATAAAATATCAAAAATACAAATGGAGGCTGACTAGAAGCTTATGTTTCAAATGTAACATTAGGCAGTGACATAAGTTGAAAAACAGACCTGCAGGCCATAAGAGGAAGCCGCTAAAGGAACTGGACCTTGTTACCCATGAATCCAAATCTGATCATGATTAGAAGCCGTCATTGATTGTGAAGGGTGTGTAATTGGGACTTAGTGTGATTTAATTTATATGTGCCTGCCTAATTTTTTTCCTGTGGCATAAATAACTGAACAAAGCTGAATTCTCTTGCATCTCCTCCAATCTCTGCCTGTTCTTTATTCTTCCCTTGCCCCTTAAAGCTCAGTATCTCCTTAAGATTCTGGTCTACTTCAACTCTCTTATTACACTATTTTCATTGGAACTCTCTTCCATACTTATATACTTTCACACTCACATATCCTTCACTGGCTTCAATCATCATCTCTATAGGCATCCCTCAATCTCCTTCCAGGATTCCAGTCCTGTATTTTCAAATGTCTACTAGATTTCTTAGATATTCTACAGACACTGAATTTTTAAAATCCTCTCCTCAAAACCTTTTCCCTGACTTCTCTATTTCTGTTGATAGCACTATTACCCTCCCAGTCATTCACCCACATCACACATATAACACAAGTTATCTCTTCCAAATAGGGCTTTTCCCCATTGAGGTTTTGATATATAATGGGTCAACCTAAGAAATTAAATGGAAATTTTGGAGAAGTTTTGTGGAAGCCACAGACATGATGCAGAAAAAGTTTAGAAACTCAGTAACGCATAAAATATATGTATAGTATTGTATAATATAGCCTATGACCAAATAAATACTTTACCCAAATGTTATAATGAGTTACTGTACACATCCCATAAAAGAAAAAGAAAAAAAATTCTCTGGTACGAAGAGAGGGTCAAAACTTTTTATGCTGATTTTCCAGATCACTGGGGCACCACAACCCTAACCCCCATCATGTAGAAGGGATAATTGTATCTTTGATCCATTTTCTATGACCACTCTCAGTCTCCTTGTCATGCTCATTTAATGTGGTTGCCCATCTCCTTTTCCCACTCCCCCCCACCCCACTCAGATTGTCTTGGACCTTCTCTTTCTTCTCTCTACTCTCTCAAGTGGTGATCTCATCAACTCCTTTGAATTAAACTATCTTCTCTATGTAGATAATTCCCAGATGTATATATCTAGTCTTGGTATCTCTACTGAATTTTACTTCCCTATGACTAACTGCTCATTGAATATCTTGAGCTGGATATCCTATAAGCATCTAAAACTCAGCTTTTCCAAAACAGACCTCATTATCTTCCCCCCAACTCTCCTCCCACCCTTCCAATTTTCCTGCTGCTGTCTGAGGTGCCACATTTCCAGTCACCCAGGATAACAACTATGGTGACATTCCCAACTCACTACTCTCACTGCAAAAAATCTAATCCACAGCCAAATCTAGCCATTTATATTTTCAAAACATCTCTCCTGTATATGCCCTTTTCTCCACTTACCATCACCAACCTAATTCAGGCCCTTAACACTTCTAACTTGGCCTGCAGGAACTTGGTCTTTCTGTCCCATCCTCCACTCAGCTGCCTGTAATTTTCCTCAAGCCTAGATTTGCTTATATCCTCTGTCTCCTGTTCTCATTCAATAGATTTCAGGGACTTCCTGTTACCTCCAGGAACAAATATAACACACTGTTTGGCACTGAAAGTTTTCCCTAACCTAGCTCTTCTTATTCCTTTTATACACTACAGCCCAGATAATGGGCCTATTTGCTGTCCCTTGCATAGGACGCTATGTCTCCTCTCCGGCTGCTCCTCCTGCCTGGGATGCTCTTTCCTCATCTATTTCTCATTTTCCTTGGCTTGCTTTAAGATTTGGCTCAAATCTTACCTTCTGTAAGAGGCCCTCTCCTCTGAGACTACCACCTGCTGCCTGCTCTGTGCATATCCTATATGGACCTTCTCTACCATTAAATATAAGCTCCTTGAGAGCAGGGACTGCTTTTCTGTCTTCCTTTTTTATCCCCAGCACTCAGCACTGTTTGACCAATCGATCGTTGACTCCTCTCTCTCTCTTCAAGTACAACTCAGATGCTACCTTTTCCTTCACCGACTCTTGCCCTCCCCAGGTATAAGTAAACTCTCCCTTGTAGCACAATTGAGTCTGTCTTCCTTGCACTGGGTATGTCGGTATTGGAAAACAATCTCCAATTCTATCTGCATGACGCTTCTTAGGTCAGCCATTTCCTCTCTGCCCTCCAATCCAGCTCAGTCTCTTATCTCTTCTTGCCTAGACCATTAGAATGGTTTTCTAAGTGCCTCCATTCTATCCCCTGTCTGATTCATCCTTGAAATTACTGCCCTGAGTAATCTTTAGGCAATCTAAAACTTTAGTAAGCTCCTCAATGTCTACCAAATGATAAGCGGCTGATCCTGCCATTCAAGGTGCTCTATCCTATTGATAGGAGGTATGGTACGGACCAGGGGTGGGGAACTTTTGGCTTTGAGGCCACATGTGGCCTTCTAGGTCCTTGGTTGTGGCCTTTGGATTGAATCCAAATGTTACAGAACATTACCAAATGCTCTGTAACGTCTAGATCTAGAAGGACACATGCAGCCTCAAGGTCACAGGTTCTGCACCCCTGGCTGAGACAAACTGGGCTTTTCAACTCCATTCTTGACTCTTTCCTGTGTCTGTGTTTGCTTACACTACCCCTTATACTTAGAACAAGGCCTGCAGAGCAAGTCTCCTTCCCATACACTCTCGGATAAAAGAGATTACTCCTATGTGATTATTATTTGTATGTGTCTTCCCTATGATATTGTAATATCCTAAGAAAAGAGTCTTTTGTCCTGTCTTTCTTTGCAGCTATGGCATCTAGCACTGTACCTTGCACAAAAAGGACACAAATTTATTGAGGTGAATTGCGTTCTTTCACCTGACACCTGTTGTGTGCTTTTAAATCTGAACGATGCAATACTTTTATCATCATTACTACTTAAGATAAGTTGATGACACTACCTCTCTAGTCTAAATAGACAAAAATCCAGTAATACTTTAATGGTCCACTCAATATGATTAATATCTTGATAAGTCACTTTGTTTTGCTGCCTTATACAACCTTTCCTATCTCTTATAGCTGGAGTGAGGATGAGTGAAGCTGTGCTTTGGATAAGAGAAAATGTGTTCCATATTGCTAAAACTAATGGAATGATTAGGACATTTTTACTTAGCAATCTTAACATGGAAAGCTGGTATAAAATACAAGATAAAGAACCAAATATGATAAAAATGTGTTTTCATATTCCTTGTACCCAGCACAAAGCAGGTGCATAAAAATGCTTGTTGACTGATTAAAATTCATTAAAGCTAGCATGGTAGAAAGAATATGGACCAGAGTCAGGAGACCTGGCTTCTAGTCTTTGCTCTGCTATTAACTGTGTGACTGGGCAATTTACTTAACTTCTCTGGGTCTCATATTCCTCAATTACCTTTTAAAAGCAAATGGGACTAGCCTATTGCATTTAAACTCCTCAACATTATTAAGTATTTATTGAGTACTTACATATGTGCCCATGCTCAAGCCACGGGGGGGGGAATGCAAAAGATGCATAACAAATAGTCTTTACTATCAAGAAACTTACAGTTTAGGTGAGGAGATTAGACTTGCACACATAAAACAAAACAAAATGAAATGAGTGCCAAATGTGTGGCACTGACTATAAATCTTCTAAAGGGTCAATATATTTAAACCATAACTACCAAATACAAGTAAATGCTTAAAATATCTCTGTGATGTTATGTAAAATATACTTTTAGTTAATTCTCCATCTCTACATTCCTCTAAAAAATTTTTCCTAATAAAACCAATTGAAAGATCATGATGCCTATGGGACAGAGGTATAATAATCACTGGGTTGTAACCTTCAGGAGAGATTGGAATCTAGTGGAAAGACATCTTGTACCTGTCAGAAGGTTTATATGTACATCTAGCAAAGGGTCTTCGTAGTAAGGGGTGACTGCCTATGAAACAAACATAAGGATCTTGAGGATAACATTAGAGTGAGATTGCAGTTTATGTTTTTTTTTCTTGTTTCTCTCTCCTTTATAAACACCAAATAAAAACATAGCTAGAGGTTCTAGTCATACCTCTGGTCTTTAAATCTTTGATTTTGTATGCATTAAATTTTCTCTGGCAATTAACTTCTTAGTAGTCTCCCATTCTAGTACTACACTACATAATTATGTATAATAATAAAATATAATATCTATAATAACTCAATAAATATTTACCAAATAACAATAGTAGTTCACATTTAAGGTTTGCTACATTCTTTGCCACAATCAAATAGTCCATATTTAAATTTTACCAAGTTCTTTGCTCTAACACTTGTGTGAGGCAGGTAATGCAAGGGTTACTAACTCCATTCCACAGGTTTTCTGATTCCATAGGACTCTATCTTACTGATTATACAAAAGTGGAAGACAGTTTCTGTCTTCTACATAAACAGTCTTCTACATCAAAGCGTGTAACTAACAAGACCAGAGACAATAAAAAGCAGTGTGTAGCAGTCTTAATTACTAAAAAATACCTTACAGCCTGGCCAATAAATCCTCATCATTTTTTTTTTCTGTTGAGCTTTTGGGCAATAGTTGGATTAACACTTATTGGGGATTCCTGGTCTGGTACCTTTGAGATTCTGTGATTGAAAGATAGTGCTAGAGCTCAGCCTTGTCAATTCTTTATCTCTTAATTAGAATTGATCTACAAATAGATAAGTATAAATAGTTCATACCGCATAGGAGAACGTCCAGCTTGTGATGTTTCTTCCTGATATCAATTTCTTGCATTTATTTTGCAAACACTTAAAGCTGTGACATTTTCTCACTTGCATCCAAGGACAACAATCAACGAGGTGATGGTGATCATGAGGCTGCTTCGGTGTGTATTTTCCAAAGTCAGCAATCCTAAACTTCAGGGTTTGGAGAAAGAATTTGGCTTTCTGACGCATGGTGACAAAGTTCTTCTTTTTATTCTGACTTCTGAATTCCTCAGACACGAATGTTGTCACACGGTAATTCTAATGAATTTTAAAAACATTTAAGATTGGCAGTTTTTAACCCACTTTCTAGAGTGCCATGCCTGCAATGGGTAAAGATAAAATAGTGTGTCATGAACAACTTTTGCTAACAGGATGAGGGAGATCTAAAAACGTGCACATCAGTTTTGGAAGGTCAACAGCTCTCAGGATACACACTTCTTTCTTGGTGGATGTGTCTCTTTTGCGAAGTCAGTTCTCTCAGGCTGAGACTACATGGGAACTATACTGGAACAGTTATATCCTACAAAAAAAATGAGAAGTTACAAATGATTATAGCTCTAAGATCTTATAATATTTGAGTCTTCCACTGGATAAACTGTTTTGAATTCATATGATTTTACATATATTTGGTATACACAGAGAAGATAGCCAGAGAGCAGGTCAAAGGGCCATCTTCCCCTCAATTTATCTCAGTTTTCTCACAGTTGCCAAAACAATTCTACTTAAAGCACAGGTGTTATCCAATAACCTTCAGTGGCTCTTCATTGCATCTCTGATAAATACAAGCTCCTCAGCTGGGCGTTTATGAGCTCTACATTCTGGCTCCAGCCTATTTCACATTATTTCCCTTTATGTACCTACATTCTAATTAAACTGTATTTAACTAGGTATTTCCCAAACTTCATATTCTTTTCCCCACCTCCATGCATTTGCACAAGTGACTTCTTAATTTGGAATAATTTCTTCCTCATCTAACTCAGAATCTTTATCTTCCTCCAGGACTTAGCTCAGATACTACTTATTATGTCAAGTTTCCTGATTTCTACTGCTCTTCACTGCTCCACCCCACCTTGTGAAAGCACTTTAGGTCTGTGAATTACCTTTTATTTCTTTATCTGTGGGTAAGTTGTAACCCACTCCCCCAATAAAATATAAACTCCTTGTGGGCAGGGTCATCTTTTTAAAATTTCAATTCAATATTTATTAAGCTCCTATTATGTAGATAAAAACTCCTTCCCATTCTATGGCGACTTTTAGCGAATAGAGCACTGAACTGGGAATCAGAAGATATCAGCATGAATCGTGACTTGGGTATTGATCCGTGTGAGACCTTGGACAGGTCACAAGTCCACTGAACCTTTCTCTTTATCTCTAAAATGTTAAGATTCAGTGAAAATTATCTCTAAGATCCCTTTCTGGTTTAAATCTTCCGATGGCTTATTAGCATTTGTTGAAACGAAAAAGACAACAATTAGTGATGGAAATGCTGTTAAAACTCAGGCTACAACAAATCCACATCTTTTAGTGCAAGAGGGAAATTTATTTAAAATACAAAACTCTCTATTCCTTTTATCCCCTTCCCTCTCCTCCCTTTCCCCAAAAGGCTGGGAAGGCTTTATAGGGCCCTCTCAAAAAAACCTGGATAGATTATTGAAAAGAAGTTAGGGACGTCTAGGTTCACCCACACTCCCCATCAGGAAAGGCAAGCACTACCCTCCTACACACCAGCCCTTAGCGCAGCTGTCAGATAAAATGCTGAATAAATACAGTCTTGAACACAGCCAGTTTCCCAGTAAATGATCTCTCAACTTAAAAACGATCTATGATTTATTGAGGGCATTTACACTACTGTTGCAGGTAACCTCGGAAGACGTTTCTGTGGCTAAAAATATTCATCATCTCGAGGGCAGTCACCCAGTCAGCCCTATTTGTGGAGGAACCTCCTGCATCTGGGCTCCTCGGGTCTCCAGGAAGGCAGGCTGGCCAGGGCTCTTCGCCTTTCCAGAAGCCAGCGGCACAACAAGCCCTCAGGGGGCACCAGGGGCTCTCCAGGGCATGGGGCTGGGGTGGAACTATGCCAGGATTTCAGGGGGATGATTCAGAGTCAGGGGTAAAAATCTGTTCTCCTAGGAAAGTGGGGGTGCGGGCGTAAAAGGCTTAAACTCTCCGCTTGGCCCTCAACGGCACAACTCCGTCCCCGCGTCGTCTCTGGGGGAAGACAGAGGGCAGGGATGCCTCTGACCTTCTGGGGCAATGAGGCGGGGCAGGAGACACAATGCTACGCCTACGAGACTTAGAGCTGTACTCCTGCCAAGTCCCTTGACCGCTGCCTGCCTCAGTTTCCTCATCTGCAAAATGGGGTAAATAACAGCACCTACTTCCCGAGGCTGAGGTGAGGTCCAAACGCTTGGCGAACCTTAAGGCGGCACATAAATGCCGGCGAAGATCATTATACCCTGGCCTTCGGCACCCAGTAAATGCTTAATAAATGCCTGCTGAATGACCGTGGCCAAGCACGGGGGCTTCCGGAGGGGTCAGGACGGAGGAAGGCGGCTCCTACGGCAGCTGACGATCCCAGCGGCCCTTCTGGACCCCACGAGGGGCAGGGCCCAGGGGGGGTCCCTCAGGAGGGGTCTGAGGCAAAGTCCCGGCCGCGGATCCGGGGTTCGAGCCCTTCCTAGCACGCGGCGGCCAACAGCCCCACACCAGGATGGGAACTGAGCTAGCGGAAGGCGGGGAATCCAGAGAGATCCGGCCACGCGGACCCAGCTGCTCAGGTGCAGCCGTCAGTGCGAGCCGGCTCCGAGGCGCCGCCGTGACGACCGTCCCGACGCAGGCCCGCTCAATCCAACATCGAGTCGAGCGCCCGCAACCGACGCTCCTTTTCTTGGGGGACGCAGACGCCGTCGTCGCCATCTTTAGCGTGGGCCGGCTTTTCGAGCGTTTTTGGGCACTTGCTTTACTTTCTGGCCTTTGCCCGGACTTCCTTTGAGCCAGAATTACTACAGGAGAGAACTATAGGCAACATAAGGCGAACGTTTCCAATTCTTTGGCAGAAACCCCTTGCCATGCTTCGACCTGCCCTCATCCAAGATGGACCCCCGGAATGGGGCGGGGTTAAGAGGCAGGGATGATAAATCGATCGCCACGCTCCTCGTTCGCGGTTGCCGAGGTGACGCGTTTACCCGGAAGGGCCGCGTGCCAGAGCCGGCTTCAGCTGCGCGGGCCACGCGGGTTCCGAGAGTCCCGGGAGCCGCAGGTCCTGTCTGCTGAGAGGCAGGCGGGCAGGTCCTGGTAGGAGAGACACGGAGGCAGCTCGAGATGGAGCCGCCCGCGGCGGGGCCCGGCCCTGGAGCGTCTGGACAGCTCGTAGCCGGGGAGCCGAGGCCAGCGTCTCGGGGGCCCCTGGGCGCCGCCAGGTGGAAGCTGCTGCGGCAGGTAAGCCCCAGGGTCCCCCCACCCCCTGCAGCCCCCTTCCTTCCCTCTGCGAAGCACCCGCCTTGGCCGGTCACTTCTGCGCTTCCCCCCGGAAACAAACGGCCCTGAGAAGGATTCCGGGGCGCGGCCGGCCCCCACCTCCCCAGCCGGATCGTAGGTCCCCCCTTAACACCCGGCTCCGCCCTCACCTTTCTGGCCCTTGGGGTCTCTGTCGACCCCGGGCTCCTCTTCTGCAGCCGACCCCCGCCGCCTCCAGTCTCCATCTGACCACCTCGTGGCTAACTTTACAGGGTCCCCAGAAAGTCTCATCAGTGATACGAATTGGGGGACAGCCAGAGCCCAGGAAGACTTGCATTCGAATTCTGCCCCGGACAGTCCCGGCTGCCGCATCCTCAGGGCCCTCCTCCGTAAACGGGCACAGCCCCAGGGATCGCCCCGACCCTCCCGTGGGGGCCGGCCGATTGCTCCCCAATGTCTGTGTCCTTTGCCTGTCTGCTGGTAGCCTTCTTGGGCCAGGTGGACCTGCCGTTCCCTTTTAAGTGTGGCTTGTAAATGACATTATATCACTCATAAAATGTGCCTCTGACGTAGCAAAACAGCAAAATACATTTGTTAGGATACGCTTTTCCAAGTAAGCCACATCAGCATCGGTGCAGTCTAAGCTGATTATCAAAATGACAAGTTGTTGTAGTCATAAATAAGGAAGTTTTTCTTTTCTTTCCTTTTTCTCCCCTACTAATAATAAACCCTCAGACTATAAGTCACAGAGCAGATATAGACTGACTTTGTAGTATAGGAAGTTTCCTCACTAGGTAGTTCTCCATGCCAATGATATCATAGGTCTCTCTCCCAGACCCCCCACCCTCCAAAGTTTTGTTACAGAGATTTTATTGGAATTAACTGCTTTTCTTTTGCTGTAACAAGAACAGTAAGTCTCCAGTAAAAGCAAGTTTAGTTGTCATTCTTTCAGCTGTATATGTTTTCTCATCGGCATTTCTCTCTGTATATAGTACAGTGATTTTTATAATGATGGTTGTCCAGGAACTCAAAGTCACTCAGTCACTCACTCATTCATCAGATGAGGTATATGGCCTGTTCATTTCACTTATAGAGAGAACCACAAGATGAGGTAATTCCTTCTACCAGTGGAGTTCAACATCTTGCCTACAATTTAGTATTGAGAGTTGCCTAGAGTCATCCTTAAAGTAATTTATTTGCTCAGCCAGTATGCGTTATAGGTCTTATTCAAACCCAGGTCTTTCTGGTTCCAGAACTAGTTGTCTGTCAACAATATCTCGGATAAAGACGTTCTATTATGCTTTTGCTTTGTACCGAGGATTGTTGCAGTGGATAGACAGCAGGCCTTCAAGCCAGGATGATTGGCCTTAGGTTCTGACTCTGACACATTGTGTAATTTTGGTCATGATTAATTTTCTTAGAGCCTCTAGGGAAGTAAATCTCTAAGACTATAAGTAGCAGAAAAAGTGCTAACCTGCATTAATTGAGGGAGATTTCTTCCCCAGGAATTCCTGTATCAGTGAAGTCACACATCCAGTCCATTGCTATGTGCCAAGTACTGTACTAGGCATCAAGGGAAGTATAAGTATGACTTGGTCCCCTTCTTCTTCTTCTTCTTTTTTTAAAATTTTCCAAGTACTTTATTATTTCCACAATTTTTGAAAATTTCATTGATGAGCTGTGGAAAAATGTTACTTTCAAACAGCTTCCCTCATAATCCTGCTTAGTTTCTGGATCTTGGTTCTTGCAGACATTTCAACATATTTCTCTCCTATACAAACAATCATTCCTCCCATGATTGAAGGTTCAGTCTTAACATCCATTTTCAGGACTTGACCTTTCTTTAGGAAGCTGTTCAGGACTGTTTTTAATTCTGAAAGAGTTGCATCATCTAAAGCAGATGCAGTAGTAACTGAGCACTGTACTTCTCCACAATGCACACTTATCATGGTAGAACATGCTGAAATGACTCCTGGGGTATTGTTTAAATGACCATTTTCAGCAAGCAATTTCATGAGGTTGGTTGTGATAGGGGAAAATTTCTCTTTTACTATTACATCACTAAGGGCTTTTATCTTAATTGAACGTTTTATATGGGGATTCATAATAGAGTCAGTCATTTTGGGATCCTTCATAAGTTTTGTGCCTCTGAGTAACTCCTTTTCTACCACTTCCAGCTTATTCTGCTTGGATGCAGCAGAATAAAGAGCAGTGGCGTATCGACCTTCTAGACCATATACTTAAATTGGAGGCCTGATGAGTTTAGCAAATGGTCTGCTCACTGAAGTGGTGAAGTGCCATATCTGCTGGAACATCCCGGGCACACCGGGCACCACCATCTTCTCCTGTGGTGCTGTAGGTCAAACCAGAGCTTGGAATGAAGAGAAGCGACTTGATCCCCTTCCTAAGGAACTTGTAAACTAGTAGAGGGAAGGGGCTGCTGGGTGGCACTGTGGATGGAGAGCCAGACCTGCACTCAGAAAGACCCCAGATACCTAGCAGAATGACCCTGGACAAGTCACTCAACTCAGTTTGCCTCAGTTTTCTCACCTGTAAAGTGAGCTGGAGAAGGAACTAGGAAACCACTCCAGTGTCTTTGCCGGGAAAGCCCCAAGTAGGGTCACAAAGAGTCAACTGCACAGCAACCAGCAATTAGAGGAAAAAAGATACATATTAAAATACAAAGTGTAGCACAAGGACATATGAGAGGTCCAGAATGCATCTTAGAGCACCAGGGAGGGAGAGGTCACTGCTGACCTGAGGCGTTAGTGAAGACTTCTTATTAAAAACCCCGATTCAAAGGTAGGTTAGGAAATAGTGGCATACTTATGTTAATGTTAAACCTAACTCTATTTCCTTATTTTTCTATTTTCTATTTTCTTAAGGTTTTTATTTTCACTGTTCAAAACAGTTTGCAAGAAAAATATTTTTAAGGAGAGTGATTGCTTTTGATGCTAGTGAACAAATTTGTCTAAAGAGCAGGATGCTAGGTAAAACTGGGCAACATAATTCTATAGCAGAAAAAGCAGGTATCTACTCAAATCAAATCATCTTCAGTCAAAGCATTCACAACTGCAGCTGAAGTATCTGGTATCTCGAAAAAATCTTCCAGTTCCTCTTTCCTGGTCCTTAGGTAGTCACTTATGGTGTTCAATTCCTCCTGATACAAATATTTTCCCTCACTTAGCAGGAAGAGGAGATGTTTGGTGCCCGGAGGCACTGAGTAACTTTCACAGAGCTCTCGTTCTACGTAGTCATCCACCAGATCTGCTTTTTGTGAAATCCCTGCACCTTCTTGTTCTCCGCACCCAGCCAAAACAGTCCCAAATTCCTCAGCTACTAGAGCCGGTGCATCCTCCAAGGGCATATGGCGATATATTGTGATAGACTTGTGAAGTGGAATTATGGTGCAAGAAGATGGCACTGCATCGGACTGCTCCACAAGAATCCAATTTTCACTTCCCAGAGTGTGCAAATGAGACTCCTCTCTGATGTCAGCACAAGACCATGGTCTTACAAACAATGACCTATGCTCACCTATGCTTGCCTCATAGTCCCTTTGGTCTTTGTTGATAGAAACAAATGGTGCAGTCTGAGGGCCTTTCTTTATCATATTCATTCTGTATCTGTTGGTAAAACTACTGGTAGAGCTTCTCCTTTCAATGGTCCTTACTGTGACCATCATCTTTATGGGAATACTGATATCTTGCATAGTTATCTTCACTTCCTTTAGAATAATCATACTCTTTCCCCAATAATTCTTCAAAGTTACTTTTAGTATCTTCACTTTCCTTTATGGGACCATCTCCAGGAGAAATGAGATTTATATGCGGTTTATAAGGATTTATGCTTTTATCTGTAGCACATCTTTGAGTTTGTCTTCTGTTAACCTTCACCCATGAATACATTTTTAAATCCTTTTATTCCTGGAGATGCTGCTGCCAGATTTTTCTCCTCCCCTTTTGCTAGAGAATAGGCAGAAGTCTCCCTGCGACACTTGTCTTTCAAGCAAACCTGGAGCTGGGAGGTGGCGCTACTAGGCATCTGACTCCAACCCTTCCACTGCGCGAACCTCCACACTCACTCAGGGACCACTGTGGCAGTCCAGACCTCAATGCTGCTCCCGCACCCCGTCCCTGCCAAGGTGGTAATAATTTCAAACATACTTTTCTTAGGCTGTGGTACAACTTTTGGCAAAGACAGAGGACTGCCTTCCTCTAAAGTTTAGAAAGTCCAGAGCAGGATGATTACAATGGGTAGGGGTTTGAAAACAATATCAATAGAGGGAACTGATAACACTTAGCTTGGAGAAGAGAATGTATTTAAGAGGGGACATGATAGCTGACTTCAAATATTTGAGTGTAAGTAATATAGGCAAGAAAATAGGCACAGTCTGTGCTGCTCTGTAGCTGCAGAGACCAGTCTAAGTCCCCAGGAAGAAAACTTTCCTTACAATTAGAATTACCCAGAAGCAGCAGTTCTCTTAGGAGGTCATTGAGTTCCCTTCCTGGAGTTCTTCCAGCGGAGCCTTGTTGACCATTTGTCAGGGATTTTGCAGATGGGATTTCCTGTTTATGTTTAGGCATAGGTTGGTTTATATTGTCTGTGAGCAGTTAGTCCTCTGCCCTTCCCCTTGCGCTTTCTGCTGTCCCATTACTAATCTACCTGAGCTTTTTCCTTTATCTCACAGTACCATCTTGACTTTGATATAAGGCACTTTATTTTGTACTGCTGTCACCTGACGGGTGTGATGAAATGCTCCTTCCCTTACAGCCAATGGCTAGCGTCTTTATTATTATTTAAAGAATTAGGATATTAATTGAATATGACACCCAGCTTCTTTAAAGTTAAGCTCCAGCACTTTCTTCTCCATGAGGCCTTTCCTGTTATGTCTAGATGCTCATTTTTCCCCTATCTCTGAAATTACCTTCTGTTTTCTTTTTATATACATACGTATGTACATGTCATGCTGCCTAACTGGGTGTTTTCCAAGGCCTTCTGGAGTCCTTTTTTCTCTTGTCATACTCTCTCTCTTGGTGAATTCATCAGCTTTTGTGGGTTACTGTCATCTCTGCAGATGATTCTTATATCTCTAGATTTCTCTATCTAGCCCTAATCTCTCTTCTGATCTCTAGTCCCATACCACCACCTGTCCGTTGGACATCTTAAACTGGACATCCCGTAGGCTTCTTAACCTCGGTATGTCTAAAGATAAACTTATTCTCCGCCACCCCCCCTCACCGCCCCCCCCATCCTCTCTTTATCCTGGCTTTCCTGTTACATTGATGGCACCACCAGCCTCCCAGTCACCCAGGCTCACTTTCTCTCACCCGACATCTAATCTGTACATAATCTTGTCATTTCTACCTTTACCACATTTCTCTTATATACCTCCTTTTCTTCACTCACTCACATACTACTCCAGTTCAGGCCTTTATAACTTCTTTCTTCGACTTTTGCAATAAACTTCCAGTTGATCTCCCTGTTTCAAGTCTTTCCCTGCTCCATTCCATCTTCCATATAGCTGCAAAAGTGATGATCCTAAAGTGTAGGTCTGCCTGTTACCTTCATGATCAAATATAAAGTCCTTTAACTTTTTCCAATATTCTTACAGTTTACTTCCCTCCGGACATTCTGATATCCAACTAGACTGATGGACGCTCCCATCTCCTGGTTCTGTGTCTTTTTCACCTCCACCTCTTCGTTTTTCTAACTTCCTTTAAGGTTTAACTCAAATTCCAGCTTTGGAGGATGCCTTTCTTGTTCTCACAGGTGATGGTGCCTTTCCCTCTGAGATTATCTTCTCTCTGCTCAGTGTACATAGTTTGTACCTAGTTATTTTTGGTTGTATCCCCGTTGCGCCGCTAGGTGGCCCAGTGGATAATGCTGAGCCTGAAGTTAGGAAAACTCATCTTCCTAAGTTCAAATCCCACTTCAGAGATTGACTAGCTATGGGACCTTGGTCACACAGTCACTTAACCCTATTTGTCTCAGTTTCCTCATCTGAGCTGGTGAAGGAAATGGGAATCTACTCCAGTAGCTTTGCCAAGAAAACACCAAATGGAGTCCTGAAGAATTGGACACACCTGAGAAATGACTGAACAAATCTCCCTTTAAAATGTGAGCTTCTTGAGGACAGGGGCTGGTTCACACAATTTTGTTTCCCCAGTGCTTAAGTATACTGGCTAGCATGCAGTAATCCCTTACCAAATGTGTTGATTGATTGATTTAGGTTGGATATAAGAAACAATTGTTAATAACGACAAAGTGGTCTACAGGTGTCCTGAGAAGTTAGTGAGTTGTACCATAGCAGGGGTCTTCAGGTAAAGATCTGAGGACCACTTGTGGGTGATGTGGAGGGCACTCTCAGTAAGGCACACATTGGAGTAAGTGGCCGGCAAAGAAAGTCCTTTCTAACTCTGTGAATACAGTGAACATCACTTTAGATTATTCTCTCACAAGCACACCATGAGGGACTTGGCCTGGAAAGAGGGGCAGGATGTGGCAGATGCATTGTAAATTTTCTCACTGCATTTCAGATGCACATAACTTTCAATATCTCAAGTATCATTTGTATGCTTTTCAATCATGAAAAATAGAGATGTGTGCTGGCAGGGTATGGTACTATAATAAATACAATAGTAAGCACTAGCTGCCTCCTTAGGCCTCAGTTTCTTTATTTGGTACTTTAAAAAGTGAATTCATTTTTGCAGATTTATACCCATTCATTTTGTCTTACCCAGCCCAACTCTTTTTGCCATTTATCCCCCATCTTCCATCCATCAATCTATTCATCCATCAATCAGCTTACCTTTTATTTCTGCAGCTGTCACAGCTGGTGGCTAGACTAGGGTGTCCAACTCAGTGGGGAGGAGACCTAAAAGATCGCTGGAGCAGGCAAGATTGAAAGGTGGATTTGGATTTAGTTCAATTAAATAAATGTGTTAAACGCCTAAGAGGTATTACGCTAGGTGCTGGGGATACAAAGGCAGAAATGAGCCAGTCTTTGTCCTAGAGGAGTTTCCTGTATCCTAGATTGATTTCCATTTCTTCATGGAGTTTTTCTTTTCCACTGCTAAGATTTTATACAATAATAATTTGTACAGTGTCAGACTTATAGGCCACACATTTTAGTACTTGGTCACCTAAGGTCTATTTTGTTCTCCTCTTGTTTTGTGTATATAAATAAAATGTAGTTTAAGAGAGAAATGAAGGTCCATTAAAATCAGCCACTTTGCCTGCAGGGGGCGTCTTCTCAACATGCTGGAGGCTTTCATGGATACTAGTGTGATACTGAGGCAGAGTATTTGTTATACTCACTTTTATGACACTAGCAGCCCACCCCCAGCTCAGTCATGTTGTTGTTCAGTCACGTCTGAGTCTTGTGACCCCTTTTAGGGTTTTCTTGGCAAAGATACTGGGGTGGTTTATCATTTCCTTCTCTAGTCAGACAAGCAGGGTTAAGTGACTTGTCCAGGGCTGCATAACTAGTAACTGTCTTAGGTCAGATTTGAGCTCAGGAGAATGAGTCTTCCTGACTCCAGGCCTAGCACTCTATCCACTGAGCCACCTAACTGCCCCTTGTGTCTGTTCTAGATATAGGTAAGGATATACTTGCTCATTGGATTGATTACCTGACTCTCTTTGCCATAGTCTTGACAATAGGGATTTTTCTTTTTAAAAATATTTTGTGTATGGATTGTTAGGACAATTCATTTCGAGTAATCTAAGTGTATAGGGCTTGTGTTTTGCTTGGGCTTGTTGCAGTTAGGTTGCTGTCACCCACAAACAGAAACTTGTGCATGATCACATAATCTAAACATAATGCTTCTGTTTGACTCTTTCCATTTGCATCCTCCATGGCCATGGTGAATGCCTTTGGATAGCTGAAGTGTCCATGACATAGACCTCACTTGAAGTTACTAATCAGTGGTTTGTTTAATAGAGTTATCTCTGTTCATGTATTTATCAAGGCATCCGAATAGTTCCTATGTGGATAAAAGCCTTGAAGGTTATATTTTTCTCTGACAAGTTAAATACTTTTTTTTCCATCAACAAACATCTTGTATGAGCAGCACTCTTCAGACAATTGTGTGACTGTCAAGATGTCATCTGTTACAGAAAATCTTTTGTGAAACATTTCTCATATTTTCGTTAAGGAATCCTTTTTATATGCATACATACATATATAATATGTATATATGTATTTGTGTATATCATTCTTATAAGGATTTTATAAAGGTAAAGTAGGCATGTGGTAGTTACAATACCCTTTTGATCGTTTTTGAGTAATGATGTCATCTGATTTTTTTTTCTATTCTTTTGTCTTCCCTTGCTTTCAAGATTGGCCTGCTCAAATATGCACTTTCTTGGTATATAATAGTTTAATAATTTCTCTTAACTTCAACTTAAATACCATTTAGCCTATTGGAGACTTAGGGCCTAAATATGTTGGCTTCCTTGTCATTGATGATGAGAATTATACATTGTGTTTACTGACTAGGGTGGTTTCCTGAGTGGGACTTTTTATACATTGTTTAAACTTTTGTAGGAAATGGTAGTAATCCTCATCAGTATCTTTGTCTTTCCCCACTTTCCCTTTATTTGGAATTAATGATGTTAGAACAAGTCTGATTGAAGTCGTGATTGCTGGCAGGTTTCTTCTTATCTTTACCATTTTCTTCTCATTTAATGTTGATTTTCGCTTTTACTTTAACCAAGTGATAGTCTCATCACATAGACAATTTATTCTGATTTAACTCCTACATCAGTAAACTGCTAAGATACAGTCAATTTCATTTTTTTTTTAATGCTGTGATTCACTGCTTATCATATCCAGTGCCTTCCTTTTTTGGAAGAAAATGTTCTTAGGTAGTTGAATGCTAAGTGGTTAGATCACTGAACCTGGAATCAGGAAGATTTGAGTTCAAATCCAGCCTCAGACGCTTACTAGCTGTGTCACTCTGAAAAAGTCACTTAACCTTTGTCTGCCTTAGTTCTTCAACTGTAAAACGAGGATAGTAGTAGCACCTGCCTCTTAGGGTTATTGTGGTCATAATATCTGTATAGCATTCAGCACAGTACCTGACACATTGTTTGAATACAAAATGTATGCTTGCCAAAAAGACTGTTTTATGGAGAATTCACATAGGGCAAGCATTCACAGGATGGTCAGAAGAAGCCATAGAAGGACACTCTCAAAGTGTCTCTTAAGAACTTTGGAATTGACTGTGTGACATGGGAGATGCTGGCACAAGATTCCTCAGCATGAAGTGCCCATATCAGAGAAGGTGCTGTGGAGAGCAGAGTTGAAGCAGCTCAAAGGAAATGCAGGATGCACAAATTTATAGTATCCTTCTCAAATGTTCACATGGGCTATTTGTGCCCAACTGTGTTAGAGCATTCTGAGCTTGTATTGATCTGATCAGTCATAGTTGAACACATTGAAACTTGACCCTATCATAGTGATGTCATTTTGGTTCTCTTTGAGAACCAAGGATAACAACCAACCAACCTGGCACATCATAAATGCTTATTTCCTGATTCTTATTATGCCGATGTGAGGCTTCTGGATGTTATGTAAATCTTTGATGTCTTTTCTTTCTCAGAACTGAGCCACATTTTCCAAAATATTTTTCTACCCATCAGCCCTAGTCTGGAAATTGCCTTTCTGGTTTTCTGGGACTTTTTTGTGGGGGACAAGCTGTTGGCACTTTCCTTCCTTTTTCTAGAATAGTCTGTGCCTTGAATCTTCTATGCTAGAAAATTTCTCCATAAAACAATAATCCTCTTAAGCTTCTCCAGGTTGCTCTGAAGCATGGAGTGATAGCACATGTAGGAGTTCCCACTCATTGAATCAGGTATTGGTTAGAACTTGGTCTAATTATTTATCTACAAAGTTCAGGAAACAACCTCTTAAAGGACCATTGTAGATATTTCCCCCCCACCTCCCAATTTTTTTCTGTAAACCTTTTATTTCATTTGCAAAAAATTTTTAAATTATTTTTTTCAAACTCTTGCTTCATATGAATTTGTACCCAAGCTGCATTTTTCCTTGAAGCTTTACTTGTAGATACTTTGGGATCACTCTCTTTTTCTTGGTATATGTCTTGAGTGTCTCTGTCACCATGATTTTTTATGTTTAGAGGTAATGGTCTGGAAGAGGATCCAGCAAAGGAGAGAGAGGAGCAGACCATTGGGTTTGGCAGTGAAGAGATCACTAGTAACTTTGGAGATAGCAGTTTTGTTGGAATGATAAAGTCAGAAGCCAGATTGTAAGGGGTTAAGAAGAGAGTGAGAAGAGAGAAAGTAGAGGCACCTATTCTAAATGGTCTTTTTGAGGAGTTTATCTACAAAGAGCAGAAGATATATAGGTGTTAATGGGGATAGTTAATGGGGATAGAAAGAAGTGAGAATTTTTTCAGGATAGGGGAGACAAGGTCATGTTTGTAGGCAGTAGGGAAGGTGCCAACAAACAGAGAGGTTGAAAATAAGTGAAAGAGTGGGGATGACAGAGGGAGCAATTTTTTGGAGGAGATGGGATGGAATGGGATCATTTGAACAAGTAGAGAGATTAGTCTTGGTATGGAGTAAGGCCATTTCACCATGTGAGATAGTACCAGTAAAGGAGGAGAAAGTGGCATATCCTTAATAGTGGTATCCTAAATTAAACTAGAAGACAAATGGAAATTGCAGCTACAAATAAATAGAAGTCTAACTCACTAGTCTTCTTTGGGAAGGCAAAAAAAAGGAATTGATGGATTTGAATTCATCATTTTCCTAAAAGCTGCAGGAAACATACGTTTCATAGGACTCTTGGTCATTTCATTTGGTCATCATTTACTCATGATGAACATAAACAAAAGACTGCTATCATGAAAACTGAAGTTTCTTTGCCACCATCTGCTACAGATGTGAAGAAATAGAGACAGTGTCTGAAAAACTTGGCAAGACCTTCAAAACCAATGTAACATATTTTTATACTCAATGACTTCATTGAGGAGATGATATAGGCCAATGGCGCCAAGCTTGAAAGGCAGAGAAGGATCATATTGGCCAAAGAGGAAAAGCAATAGTCCTTTCCTTATACTTTTGACGTGCAAAGGGGAAAATTATGTGACTTGACTTGAGAAATCATATGGTAGAAGTAGATAGGGGGAGATGGGACAAAAAAGGAAAGATATGTGGGCAGCATCTACATGTAAACTAGGGCAGCAGCTTAATGCTTCCAAAAAGAGAAAAGGGTGGACAAGGAAGGCATACAACCATGGATGTTGTCAAAGACATAATGGTTTTCAGAGGACAGCAGGAGGAAAATTCCACAATGGGGGAGCCAAGAAGGCAGAGTAGCAGAAAGAAATGCAGCAAGCTACCTTGCCACAACAAAACAAAACAATTTCTCCTAACTTTAGAAATCACACCAGATCAAATATTTACTGAGAAATCCAAGGGGAAAAAAACCATGAGTGATTTCACCAGCCTAGGTCAGCACAGGAAGGCAGAAGATAGGAAAGATAGAATCTGGTCAGGAGCATTCTAGCACAAGGATAGGTTATATTACAAGGCAAGAAGTACTAACTCACACTTACGACATATGAGAGAAATGTTGGAAAAATAGAAATGGCCAGGTTTGGCAGCTGTTTGGAAGAGTGGAATGTAGGATAATTAATGCTGAAGTTACAAATCTGAGAGTGCCCACTACAGAGATAAGGAAGTCCAGAAGGGGGATCAATTTTGGGGGAAAGATTACTAAGTTCTGTTTTGGGTATGTGAAATTTGAGATATCATTTCATCTAATATTGAAATTGCATTAAAATAATTAGTTACAGTCAAAGATATAACCATACCAATTAGTAAGCATTTGTTAAGCACCTAGTATGTGCCAGGCAGTGTGTTAGATTCTGGGGCTACAAGGAAAAAAATCCCTTCTCTTAAGGAGCTTTACGTTCTATATAGACTATGTTGAATACTACCAGTGGTAGGGACCTAACTACTTTGCAAGGCAGCCTACTTGCTGGATGATTCATTGGAATTGTCTATATAAATGGTTGTAGAATGTTTACATAAATGGTTATAAATTCTTCCTTTTGTTGAATTGAAATTTATAACTTCCTTTCACTACACTCTGTGTAGGTACTTCGAAGTTCTTTGGTGTTGATTATGGTAATACAATTGTGGTAGGTATATATCACTTAGTTATATAGTTTTGAATTTAAAAGAGAGAAATTATGTTTAAATTGCATATTGTAAAAATAAATGGTAATTGTGAAAGTATTAAATGTAGCCAGTCTACTTAAAGACTTCTCAATTGTTAGTAATTGAAACTAAAATAACAATTAATAAAATAAATAAAATAAAAAATAATTAAAGAGGGTAGTTTTCATGAAGTTGAATTAAAAAGATTTGTTAAAAATTAATGTAATCTTTATGGAGCTTGGGATGGTAAGTTAAGAGAATGAGGTTGTAGTATTACGGAAACCATTCTTAAATCCAAGAGTGCCCATGCCTGTTCATTGTCCGTGAAGGAGAAATTAAATTGTTTAGGCTGTAGCTTTGAATCACTATTTATTTTTCATTCCGTACTTTTTCTGTTTTACTAAGTAATGGTTTCCTGTTAGCTTTCTTGAGTCTTGGCATCCTTATGGGTTCCCAGGATTCATGTATTTAGAAAACAATGCATGGGGACCTTCCAGTTGGAGAACATTGTAGTGCAGCCTTTCTGAGCTCTTATCTTCATTACCATTAAATAGATTTGTCAGATTTTTTTTTCCTAAGGCTAGAAAAGAAATAGCAACATGGCTCATCTGCATAGCTCAATGAATATTGGATGATTTGAAGGAACAAATGTGAAAAACAACTTTTGTACTCCTTTGAAAAACTTGCATTTAAGGATATGAACTTTTCAGTTCAACCAGTATTTGTGAGATGTCTTGTAAGACAGCAGTTGTTGTTGTTCCTCCTTGGTTCTTGTAAAGGACAAATGACATCAAGAGGGTGAATTGGATTTAAGTGAGGCAGAGCTGAAGTCCAGTGGCAGGAGAAAAGTCAAGACTACTGGCAATGGCCCAGGATGCGGTGGGTGATCTTGGCCTTTCTAAATGAAGATCTGTCCCAGATCTCAGTTTTCTGAGACCACGCCCGTTCAGTGACTAAGAGCTAGGAAGGAATTGAGACAAAAGATATCTCAATTTGCTATCACAAAGATAATCAGTCTGGGAGGGGAAAGACCCTCAGTGTTTCTGACCAGAACAGAAAACAGTTGCTATTTACACTCATTCTAAGCCATCAGAAGCCAAACAATGAGCCTCTGAGGCTTGGGTTGGGATTATTAATGTAGTAACTTGTCAAAGATGTTTTCTTCCAAAAGCAGATATTGTGAAACCTCAGGATACAAGTAGTAGAACCTTATAAATATTTGTACTTTTATACTTCAGTGGGTCTGGGATGTCACCGATGTGGTTATTCCCTTCATAGTCCAACCATGACTTCTCATCCTCCATACTTCTTGTCTTTTTTGTACTTCAACAAATTCTTCTCTGGAGGTTGGCCCAGGTGCTGGATGCCTTCCTCTAGTTGTAGATGCTGTTAGAAGATACAGGAATCCCTGTCGGTTATCCTTTATTCTCAAAATATTTCTGGGCCATCTCCTTTTCTGGTTGTATATTGTATATTTCTTCCGTGAGAACAGGAGAACATCTTCTGGTCTGCTTCTTTTGTTTAGTCTCGCCTTGATAACATGTTGCAATCTACCATGAACTGCTTTATAGCCCTTTGCAACTTAAATTCTTTGGAGACTACGGGATTCCATAACTTGAATTCATATAGTATCACTGTGAAGCATGGGCCTCTGTTTCATTGTATAAATTTTATTTATTGAGATATAGGGTGATCTTTTTATGTTTGATTTTAGGTGATGTATGTTTTTCACTTCCACATAACAGTGTTCTCATTCCTTCAGACCAGAGTCTCTCTTTTTTGGCTGCTTCCATATGTTTGGCATGAATGAAAACTTTTGCATTCTAGGTGAAAAACTTGTTACTTTCTGCCAAAAAGGAAGAGAATCAAGGTGCCTAAGAGTATAGGTTAGAGAGGGTTCTTAGTTAAGTACTTAAAATTTGCCTCTGTGTGGCAGATTAGTTTGGAGGTTCTTGATTTTTCACTCAAAAAAAAATTCAGTCAAGAAGTATGTATGGAACATCTCTTCACTCTGTGTGTGCGCATAGGTGCACTTCAGATATAAAAAGTATCAGACAAGTTTCAGCACTCAAAGAATTTATAGTATAATTGCTTCTTTCTTTCCCAAAGTGACACACCCTATTTTATATGTATCTTACTGTGTCATCTTGTTTCTGCATGTTTTGTACATTAGAACTTCCCCCAGGGAATGATTTTCTTTAGAGGAGAATTTGGTATAAAATAGATTTTTTTTGGACCCAATTTAGGATGATTTAATTACTGAAATTAATTAAATTAATTTCAATATATTATACAGGTTGAAGCTCATAATATAAACTCTATAAAATCTGTAGCATAAATGGAAGTATATAGTTATTCTCTGAAGTATTTATTTTGAATGTGACTGGATCTTTGCATGTCTTTATTTGATTGTTAATGTTGATTAAACTTCTAGAAGTTATCTTGAATAGAAAAAAACATTTAATTTGCTTTGGATAACATCTGCCATATTACCTTATTTATGAAAATATTTTTTAGTTCACTTAAACATTTATTAGATGCTTACTGTGTACAAGGTCCTGTATCAGACTCTGGAGATACAAAAAGAAATGAATGAAACAAGTGTTACCTCAAAGAACTTTCCTTTTTCTATTAACACCCGTTTAGTTTTACATCACTTTTCTGTGAGGGGTCTATTTGATTTTTGCTTTGTCTATTTGATTTTTGCTTTGTCTATTTGATTTTTGCTTTGTAATGAATGCTTACGAATGACTTGTAAAATATTGTTTTTCCTTAGGTGAAAATTATTTTGCAAAACTTTAGAATGGCTCATTTGTAAAAGGGAAATTCTCCAAATGTTTTTCTCCAAAGAACTATAAGTAACTTTTTTCTTTACACTGGTCTGAGGTGACCTTCAGCATTTTTCTGTGTGGAGTGGAGGATGATCCTAAATACCTTCTAGCTCTTTCTTTCTGTATTTGTTTATGCTAAAGTGCTTCACAAAGATGAAGATCTTGATCATTTTAATACTTGATCATTTACTTAGTATCTTGATCATTTACATTTCTGTAAATAATGTTTTGACCTGTTATTTTTTTATGTTGCCTTATTCAGATTTTTGCTTGGTAAATTCTGCTGAAATTCTATGAATACTCCCAACCATTTAGCTGTCTTGATTGATTCTTGACTTAGGTTTTCTTGATTGTACTTACTCTTTGAACACTTGACTGGAGGATCTGTTTATTTACTTTGAACTCCCTGTTTATTTTTGTCTCAAAGGTTCTGAAGCAGAAACACTTGGATGATCACCTACGACAAGTATCTGTAAGAAGATTTGAATCCTTTAAGTTGTTTTCAGTAACAGAAATAAAAAAGGGAGAAAAAGAAGATGAAGCTGGTGTCTGGGTTCAGTATACAAGTGTGTTTTATCCTGAATACAGTATTTCTTTAAGGTAATTATCATTCTGGTCAAGATTTCTTTTAACAAATCACTTTTATCTCTTGTGCAAGAACAATTTTATCAGAATCTCATCAATTCTGGTAATGTCCATGCATAGTTAGAGCTAACAAGCAACCTGAATCAATGCTTGTTATATGTTTTATAGGAATTTGTCCTGCTGATTTCATTGCATCTTGCTGTGTTGCTAGAATGAATTAAAAAAAAATAACTGAAGTAACTCAGGGATATATGAGGATTCCATGGGTTGCAATCAAAAGGTTTATTTAATCTTTTAGCTTTTGATTGTGACCCAAAGTAAAGTTCTCCTTGATGCAAAGAAGGCTAAAAGTGAAAACAAGATTTTTCAAAATTCCACTATTTTCCAGGTACCTGAAAATCAGGATTTTCTTCCTTCCCTTTGACATTTCTTCATCTCCAGAATAGAACCTCAAGAATAGAGAAAGAAAGTTCAGCTGAAAACACTGATATTGTATGAAGCAGTAGAAACAGTAGTGCCTTTTAAAAGGATTATGAAAACAGAGAAGGGAACAGTTAACTGCAGTAACAAGATGTCTATTTTACTCGGTTAATTTTCTGACACAGCTGTACCCTATAATGCAACTGGAGGTGTTTAATTTTGTGTTCTGACAAGAGCATACATTTTGAAAAGGAAGGAGGAGCAGTTTTACAGGTGCTTTGTGAAGGAGAAAGATCACGTTTTATGTGGAAAATATGACTGAATGAGGATAAAATAAGGTGATGATGAGTTTTTAAGAAGAAAAAAATCACCTTCACAAAGGATATCTATTCATAGTATGTGTTTTGTGATATATTTTAATTCAAAAGAAAAGCTAAGCTTTATAAGGTGGTTGCACTAAATACAATTTTAGGGTTTGGAGTGCTTGGGCAAGTAGAGAAGAATATTTGGGATCTATTTTTATGATTTCCTTGTGTTATTGAAGACCCCAAATAGAAAATCAAAATTTAGGGACTTCTAATCCTTCTGTAACACTTAGCACTGATCAGGACTTTATGCGATCAGCTTGGAGTGAGCCCTGAAAATAGGAAAGAAAATGACTATGTTGAAAAATAGTGTCTCCGAGGAAAGATTTAAAAAAAAGGAAAGGATAAGGGGCAATCTAATAATAGTTTTCAAGAAAAAGACAGATTATTACAGCCGAGGTTGCTGATAAGTTATTTTCTGTATCAATGGAGGAAAGAATGAGAGAAAAAGAGTATAAACTGTAGCGAGAAGAATTTTAAGCTCTCAGAAAGGTTACTGAGGGAGGACAGTAATACTAATGATAACTCTCAGCAATGTAGCGCTTTAAAGGTTATAGAGCCCTCTTCTCATAACAGCCCTATGAAAGGGCACAAGTATTATCCTTCTTTTAAGGATGAAGAAACTGAAGCCCAGAGGGGTTAGGAGCCTGAGGCATAATCTGTGCATGATTTGGGAAGCCCAGGCTGGAACTTAGGTCTCCTGATTTCAAGGATGACACTCCTTTCACTCATCTAGGCTGTTTCCCTAATGGATGTTTATTCTCCATCCCAGAATTCATTTTAAAATTGTCATTGATCTTTTGGAGAAAATTTAAGTACAGTGATTCTGGGAAGCAGAGGTATAGGTTTAGATAGTCTCACTTATTCCAATAAAATAATTCTTCATAATGGTGTAGTCTTTAGTACCGCCCCAAACTAGTTACTCAGTGAACATTTTTTTGAATGAATAAAATTCTGTACTGTATGATAGAAGCATAGTACTTTACAGAAGTTTTTGCTTTGAAATTATGCCAAGATAACCGTTGCTTTTTATGTGTTGTAGTGGAATTCCAGAAAACTGGACTGAGAATCAAAAAATAATTGCTAATTATGTGAAAAAGACTAAGTTACTTAATTTTGCTGAGCCTCAGTTTTTTGATCCAGTAAAAAGGGGATATGATGGTAATAACTCATATTTATACAACAGGGTGAAATTTGCAAAAATGCTTTTCCCCCAACATTTGTATATGATGGTTACTAAATAGTTTATTAACCCAATTTTTATAGATGTGAAAACAGAAACTCACAGTTTAAATGATTTTCTCAAAGTAACAGAACTCCCAAGTTTTACAGCCAGGCTTTAAACCCAGGCTTACTAACCCAAAGCCCATCTCTCTTTTCACTATAGTTTGCAAGCCCTCAGTATTAGCCCTCAGTATTAATGAGCAATTATTATTGCTCATAATTTTATCCTCAAGGGTTACTATTGAATATCAAATGAGATAATGCATGTTAAAACACTTTGTAAACTGTGGCACTCCATATAAATGCCTTAGTATTACTATTGCTTGTTCTTTTGCTCTGAGATGTCCTCCATTGTACTCTGTATTCATTTTGTGTATTCATATTTACTTGCATACTGTCAGCTCCATTAGAATGTGAGCTCCTTAGGGCAGGGATTGAGTTTTTACCTTTCTTTTTTTTTTCAGCACTTTGCACAGTCTCTCACACAAAGTAGTTTTAATAAGTACTTGCTGTTTGAGTGCTATCACTACTAGTTAATTTTATAATCAGAGGCACAATTCTTCAGAGTCTAATGGAGGTTAGCTGCTTATGATTAAAAAATCCTCCCCAAAAAACTTGTTCATTTTGTCAATCAGGATGAAGATAGATATGTGAGAGTGGGGTGCCCTTCTCCGGGTAGCAGGTGTTGTGAAACTGAGAGGGATGACTGATGTTCTGGATCACAGTCAGGATCTAGAGAGATCTCTACAGGCCAGAATTTTAGATCAAATCTAATGAGCTGGAGTGTATTAGGAATAAATATAAAGTCCTACACTTAGGTTAGTTCAATTCAGTCAGCAATCATTTGTTGACTTCCTACTTGGTGTTAAGACAGTGGTACAGGAAGACAAGACACAGTATAGTCCTTGCCATTCTCCTAGAAGGAAAATTAGAAATAGAAATAAAAGGAAATTACATTCTTCTAGAAGGAAACAAATATTCATGGATAAATACAAAATATGAAGAAGGTAAATGCAAAATATTTTTGGTTAAAATATTTTGGTTAAAAAGATAACCTGCACACATTGCAGTCCCAGTGAGTATGGCTAGACAGCAAACTGCAAACACAGTAGGAATCGACATTATGACATGGCAGCCCCCCAAAAGCTGGAGTGATTTTGGACTGGATTAACAGAGACATTGTATAAAGAACAAGGGAAGTTATAGGGCTGCTGTACTCTACTCAGCCTTAATCTACAATGAGAGTATTTGTGTTTAGTTCTGGGCACCACGTTTTGAGTAAAGCATTGACAGTCTGCTTCATGACCACAATAGGACAACCAAGATGGTCAGGAGAAAAGAGATGATTCCACATTAGGATTGGTTTAGGGGACTGGGAATGTTTAGACTGCGAGGGAGAAGAGGGGTGTGAGTGTGTGTGTGTGTGTGTGTGTGTGTGTGTATGTATGTGCGTGTGTGTGTGAAAATATATATATACACATGTATATATATATATGCATACATATACTGCTTTGTAGACTTTAAAGCACTATATAAACGTTAGCCATTATACAAAAATAAAAAACCATAAAGCCTCTGAGTACAAGGAATTTACCTTTTTTATTAGATAATTTATTTTGTTTTCAACATTTACCTCCATAAGTTTTAGATTTTTCTCCCCCTCCCTCTCCTCCCTCTCACCAAGATGGCATGCAATGTGATATAGGCTCTACACATACATTCCTATTAAACACATTTTCACATTAGTCATGTTGCATAAAAGAATTATAACGAGTGGGAGAAACCATTAGAAAGAAAAAAACCCCAACAAAACAGAGCTTTACTCTACATTCAGACTTCACAATTCTTTCTCTGGATATGGATTGCATTTTCCATCATGAGTCCTTTGGAATTGTTTTAGGTCCTTACATTGCTGAGAACGGCTAAGTCTATCAAAATCAGTCATCGTACACTGTGGCTGTTCCTGTGTAGTGTTCCCAGTTCTGCTCAGTTCACTCAGCATCAGTTCATATATATGTCTTTCCAGGTTTTTCTGAAGTCCACCTTTTCATCATTTCTTGTATTCCATTACATTCATATGTCACAACTTGTTCCGTTATTCCCCAATTGATGGGCATGTCCTCAATTTCCAGTTCTTGGCCACCACAAAGAGAGCTGCTATAAATATTTTTGTGCACATGGATCCTTTTCCCATTTTTATCATCTCTTTGAGATACAACCCTAGAAGAGGTATTGCTGGGTCAAAGGGTAAGCACATGTTTATAGCCCTTTGGGCATAGTTCCAAATTGCTCTTCAGAATGGTTGGATCAGCTCACAACTCCACCAACAATGAATTAGTGTTCCAACTTTCCCATTTCTTCTCCAACATTTATCATCTTCTTGTTTTGTCATGTTAGCCAGTTTGTTAGGTGTGATGTGATACCTCAGACTTGTTTTTGATTTGCATCTCTCTAATCAGTGGTGATTTAGAGCATTTTTCATATGACTATAGATAGTTTTAATTTCTTCCTCTGAAAATTGCTTGTTCATACCCTTTGACTGTTTATCAGTTGGGGAATGACTTGTATTCTTGACTCAGTTCTCTATATATTTTAGAAGTGAGGGCTTTATCAGAGACACTAATTGTAAAAATTCTTTCCTAGTTTTCTGCTTCTCTCCTAATCTTGGTTGCATTGGCTTTGTTTGTGCAAAAACTTTTCAATTTAATGTAATAAAAATTATCCATTTTGCATTTCATAATGTTCTCTATCTCTTATTTGGTCATAAATTCCTCCATTCTCCATAAATCTGACAGATAAACTATTCCTTGCTCCCCTAATTTGTTTATACTATCAGCCTTTGAATCTAAATCGTGTACCCATTTGCACTTTATTTTGCCCAGTTTCTGCCATACTGTTTTCCAGTTTTCCCAGCAGTTTTTGTCGAATAGTGAGTTCTTATCCCAGAAGGTGGGGTGTCTTTCGGTTTATCAAACAGTAGATTGCTATAATCACAGACTACTGTGTCTTGTGTATCTAACCTATTCCACTGATCTACCCCTCTATTTGTTAGCCAGTGCCAAGTAGTTTTAGTGTTTGTTGCTTTATAATAAAATTTAAGATCTGGTGTGGCTAGGCCACCTTCCCTAGGTTCTCTTTTAATTAATTGCCTCAATATTCTGGACCTTTTGTTCTCCTAGATGAATTTTGATGTTTTTTTCTAGCTCTGCAAAATAAGTTTTTGGTAGTTTGATTGTTATATCACTGAATAGGTAAACAAAGAATTTACATTCTACTTGTGGGAGAATACAACATGTATATAAATAAGTAAAATTTGAGGAGGGAGACAATACTTTTAGCTTAGTTTACCAGCCGTGGCTTCATAGAAGAGTTGGTAACTAAACTCAGTGTGAAAAGAAGAAAATGATTCAGAAAATATTGATAGGACCGCTTGTAATTCCACTTGGCTAGAATGTAGAGTGTATAAAAAGAAGGAATAAAAGGTTGGCAAAATTATAAGAAAAGCAGAAAACTGGGAAAAAATTTTGCAACAGTATCTCCAACAAAGGCCTCATTTTTCAAATGTAGAGTCAAATTTACAAATAAAATTCATATGTTATAAAATTTATAAATTTATAAAAATACAAGTCATTCCCCAGTTGATAAATGGTCAAAGGATATAAAAAGGCAGTTTCCATAGAAAGAAATCAAAGCTATCTATAGTCATATGAAAAAATGCTCTAAATCACTATTGATGCAAATTTAAACCACACTGAGGTGCTACCTCACACCTGTCAGAGTGACTAATATGACAGGAAGGGAAAATGTTGGATGTTGGAGGGGATGTGGGAAAACTGGGGCACTAAAGCACCATTGGTGGAATTGTGAACTGATTCAGCCATTCTGGAGAGCAATTTGAAACTATGTCCAAAGAGCTATAAAACTGTACATACACTTTGATCCAGCAGTACTACTGTTAGGTCTTTATCTCAAAGACATGCAAAAAAAGGGAAAAAAATCTGTTTGTACAAAAATATTTATTGCAGCTGTTTTTGTGGTGGCTAAGAATTAGAAATTGAAGGGATGCCCATCAGTTGGGGAATGGCTAAACAATCTGTGGTAAATGATTGTAATGGAATATTATTGTACTATGAGAGATGAAAAGCAGGATAATTTCAGAGAAACCTGGAAAGAATTACATGAACCTATGTAAAAATAAGAATAGAACTAGGAGAATGTTATACACAGTAACAGCGATATTGTTTCATGCAAAACTTTGAATGACTTACTATTCTCAGCAATACAATGATCTGAGACAATCCCAAAGGACTAATGATGAAACATATTATCCCTCCCCAGAGAAAGAACTAACATTGATTGAATACAGATTGAAGCATGCTGTTTTTCACTTTTTTTCATTTTTTTCTTTTCTGTGAGTCTTCTTGTACAAATGATTAATATGGAAATGTTTTACATAATTGCACAAGTATTGTATATCTGATTGCTTACTGTCTCAGGCAGGGAAAAGTGTAGGAAGGAAGGGAGAGATAGAATTTGGAACTGAAAACTTTAAGTAAAATAGTAACAATAGCAAATGTGGTTTTAAATCTAATTTCAAATTATACATATATATGTATAATATAATCTCAAATTTTTGAAGTATTTATTTTTTCCATTATGTCAATCAATAAAGTCATGTACTTCATGAGAAAACAAAAGAAAATAAGGTTGGAAAGGTAGATTGGAGACCTTAAATACCAGAAATTTGTATATTTTATTCAGTGGGCAATGGGATGTTATTACATGTTTTTGAGGCTTGTGGTCCTTGTGTGACACTGTCAGTGCCTTAGTAAGATAGTTTTGGTAATCAGAAAAGATGAACTTATTTGTAAATGGAATTGATGTTCTTTCATCCAGTTCAATCCAATAAACATTTATCAAGCATCTACTGTTTGCCAGGAACTGTGCTTTGCAAAGGGTATACAGTTAATAAAAAGGAAGATAGTCCCTGCCCTTAAGGAACTTGCAGTCTGATGGGAGGGTGTGGGGGAGACAGCACACAAAAGGAGGTGAGAGAGCAGGAGTGGAAATGGGAGGGATGAGAAGAGGTATTCAATGGTGGGGCATCTTGTTCCATGGACTTGAAACCAGGCAAAGTAGCAGGTGCAGAATGGAGTGAGACCGAAAACTCAGTTTCTAACCTTTATAAAGAAGGCATTGGGAGGAGTTTATTTATATCCTGTTTTTGACATCAATAACTTAATTTAAATAGGTCCATTTATCCTTTAGTATATTTAAACAAGTTTTAATTGCACACCATATTTTCTATCTCATTTTTATTCCTCTAGCTTTATATTAATTTTTCTCTTTCCTCCAAAAAGTTAGCGACATGACTTACACAGACAACTGATTCAGGAATTGTTGTTATATCAGTTAATAATTTTTGGCTGATAAGAACAGAGCAAATATCATTTTTTGTAATTTAGTGCTTATCATGTCCAGTACCTTTAGATATATTTCTCAAAAAAAGTATTCAGGATGTGTAGGCATGATGAGGTTTCTGGGTGGCCCACATTTATTTGGTCTTTCTCATTCCTTGATTTACTTTCTCTTAAATTTTTCATCATTCTTTCCTATAGTATCAAGTATATATTGATTTACTTTGGAGGGTCCCACAGAATTCTTGAGAGGCTGCATATGTAGTGAATAGCGAATTGGCCTCCGAGCCAGAATGACCTGCAATCACATTCAACTTTCATACACACTGACTGTAGAATTCTAGGCAAGTTACTTTTTCTCTCAATGCTCCTATCAAATCTCTATTGCAGAACAGTTGATGATTTAATCACTATGGAGCCCTCTAAACCAATGAAATCACAAGTTTGTTTCCCCTCCCCCCCCCCATAAAGTTCTTTAGCACAGTGGCCCTGAGGGAGAGGTCAAGGGTAGTGTGTGCCAGATGGTTTCACTAACACAGTCTGCACCACTCTCTCCCCTCAGACCTTGGCAGAGGTAGCTCAAGACGCTGTACCCACAAACCTGTGCCCCTCAGACCACCAGCCTTGCTTCCAACCTAGACCTTGGAGCCATCACTCAGAGGAGCACTCTATGTGGCATTTGCCCCTTCAGATACTGGAGTCTCCAACCTCCTTAGTAGCCACAGCTACTTGAAGATCCTGAAAAGACAATTCTTACCATCAAGTCCTTGGTACCAGGGGAAATAAGATACATTGCCATCTATTTTGCCCTGGCATGTGAAGACCACTGGGTCTTTGCATCCATCTTGCATTGAAACTCCCTCTATATGTTGTTTCCCTCTGTTACAGTATGAGTTCCTTGAGAGCAGAGACTGTAATATTTCTCAGTTTTTCTCTGTAGTGCTTAGTGCTGGCATAATAAATTATTTTTCATTCATTCATTTAATGATATAATTTCTTAGCCTCTTCATTTCTTGTAACTGATGTTGATACATAAGCTGTAATTATTTTCATGATAGTCTTTTTTGTATATTCTTACTATGAGTACTGCAATATATGAAATGATCAAATGACCTCTTTCTTTCCCTTTGATGCACAATTAAATCAGCTCTGCGAGCTCCCTTATTTGTCTCTCCAAGGAGAAGATGTGTAACTTTTGTTTTCCCATTTTGTTTATGGTCAAAATGTCAAGATGTAGCTATGATTCAGTTCTTTTTGTGTTATGTTAATTTGTTGGTCATTGGACAAAGATCTTACATTTACCATACTAATATTTAAGTTAATGTTCACAGATAACTTAAAAATTGTGTAATTCTTATCCCCTTTTCTGTTACTTTGTTGCCTTCACTTTAGAAGTGGAAAGGGGATACACGAGACTGAGAGTCTTTTTTTTTTTTAAGTTGTGTTGCCATAGCCTTGACAAGTGACCAATCTACTGGTAAAGATCTTTTATGTTTTCAGCTGGGCTGGTCCTTGGAAAGAAGACATAGTCTGTTGTATGTGCCATACTCTGACCATGCTCAAAAGCCTTTTAACATGTTACAACCTGCTGGAGCTTGCTCTCTGCCTTTTGGAACCTTGTGTTGCCAGGAGGATTTTGAGGCGTGAGAACCAATTAAGCAGTTATCCAATGAAATATTTAAAGGTAAAGCTGGAAGGACAAAATAATTGAAGAAAGATGGAGTGCTGCAAAGGTCTTTATGTCAGCCTCTTTTCACCATCAAGGACAGGGGAGCCACCACCCTTACACTTACAGGGAAGGTAGAAATTGTATTGAAAAGAAGAGAGATAGGAAAATCCTCTGGATGAGGCCAATCCTCCTATAAAGAAGAGGTCGAAATGGGAGGGACATAATTGTGAAGTCATTTAGAGATCATTTAGAAAAGGGGCATCACGGGGGGGTAGGGAACATCAATAACAACTTACATGTCTGCTTTCCCATCCACATAATTTTACATAATATTAATTAGATCCTTGATGAATTAGAAGGTAGATATTTGCAAGGAATATTTTATAGAAGAGTAGTTTTACCATTACATAGTAGTAGGCTGTTGTGCAGATTAGAGATGATAGTTGTAAAGTACTCAGTGCAGTACCTAGTACCAAGGAGGTGCTTAATAAATGCTTATTTCTTCCCTTCTTCAACAATTGGATGAAAGATATGAAACAAAAGATTTCACCATGTTTAATGGTTAGTTGACTCCACAAAGCGTTTGATTCCTTAAAACGGTGCCATCAAAGATTTCCTGCAACAAGGTATTTTTCTTCATGTTTCAAAACCACACAAGATTCCTGGAAAGATAAAACAATAGATAAAACTTTGGTCTGGGATACATGTTAGCTAGAGGTGTTGGTGATGACTGTGGAAGAGATCCAGCACAGAAGCCAAGTCAAGGAGGGATTCCCTGTAGGTGGGGATGGGGGTGGTCTGACCAGATGATTTTGTGTGTGGATGACATTCTGCTGAATGTATCAAACTCTAGAATACTGCAGAGCCTCTTGGATGAGATCCATGATCATTTTGCACTGCAAAATATCAGAAGAAAAATAGCTAACAGGGAATTGATCCCCAAATAAGTAAAGAAATAGTGAGAGGTCACGTAGTAACCCTTGATGATTCCATGTCACCTGACCCATATGGGCTTATATCCTCAAGTACTTAAAGAACTGAGCAGTGTCACAGCTAAGCCATAACTGTCAGTTATACTTGAAATATCATGGAAAACGAGAAGTGCTACAGGACTAGAGAAGAGTAATTTTCAAAAAAAAGAATAAATGCAAATAAAGGCCAGGGAACTTGACTTCACTTCCTTACAAAATTCTACATTGTTTGGGGTTTTTTTCCATGTAGAAGGCATTTTATTCTTAATCATTTATTTTTACTTCAAAAATGATAGTGCTCAAATAAAAAGCAGGTATTTAGCAATATATGCTCATTACAGATTTTTTTAAAAGTTCACACGCTGATAGTTTGATTTTTAATTTTGATGTTTGCACTTTTGGTAAGCATTATAAAGATTTAGGCAGTGAATATAAAATGCTCTCAGAAAAGACTTTTACTCTTGTTCCTATTTGTGTGGCTTATAAGGCCATCCATCCTCCCCAAGGAAGTCAAGGCAGTTTCCACACTTCATTCTTAAAAAACAAACAATGCCCCACCCTCCAAAAAAGAACCCAAAGAAACAAACTCTTGGGAAATAAGTAACAAATTTTATCTATATTTTACAGATACAGAGTTTTGATGATAGGAAAATTATGTTAACTCAAGTCACACAGCTCTTTGAAAGGTCATCTGCTAACAGAATAGACTTTTTGATTGCTTGGTATTATAATTACTTAATCACAGCAAAGAAAAAAACAGCAAAAAAAACCCCAACATTCAAAAGGAAAATAAGTTAAATTACACAAAAGCAAGATACCTTGGACTTAGAGAGGCATAAAGATATTCATCCAATTATTTTTCAACTCTACTTGTTACCTTCAGGAGGATAAGAAAGTATATGAATAGGGCTCCAGATCAAATGATTGAGAGTATAGAGGGTCAAATATTGAATTAGCCCAAAGTCTATGTAAAGATTGATCCAAACACTCAGGAATTTAAACAGGATGGGTGTATCATTTATATAATTCTAAATATTGTTAGATATTTCCTTTTTTTTGAGAATCCATATAATAATTTACAAGTCATAATATACAGACATCTACATTGGATTATTAAAGAAATTAAAGACCAAAGACAGGTCGTATCTGATTTAACATTATATCTTGTTTTGAAAAGATTATAATAGATGAGGGGAATGCTAGAAATATGTTTTAGATTTTAGCAAAGCATTTGATAAAGCATCTCATTACTTTTCATGTATAAAAGATGAATAGATGTGGACCAAAATGGTAGTGCATTTATATGACTTTGGAACTATGTCTTTCGCTGTTATCAAAGATAATAAAATAATAAAATAATGGTTCAGTGTCAACTTGATTTGAAATCTCTAGTGGAGAGCCTCAGGGATTTGTGCTTGGCAGATCTCTGGGGAGCACTCCAGATTCACTGTTTACCAGTGACTTGGACAAGACATTCTCATCAGATTTGTAGTTGACACAAAGCTAGGAGAGATCAGTAACATTCTAGATGTCAGAGTTAGACTCCAAAAAACAATCTTGATGGACAAGAGCAAACTCCAAAAGTTTTTTAGCCATACCAGTAAAAAAAAATATTTTTTTGAGGACATATTCTTGAAATATGAATATTTATTTATAAATGATATACATGTATAACTATGCTAATATATAAGTAGTAGAAATTAGAGCATGAGATAAAGATGAAGTAGACAATATTTTAAAATATTTTTATTTTTGAATAGTATAAAATCTTTTTTTGTCCTCACCAAATTATTTTAATAATATTGTTTAAAGTATCTAAAAATATATTGTGTAGATGATTGTCAGAATAAGGATATTGGGGTTGGGACTTTGGTCTGCACTTGGAGGCAAGGCAAGTTTGTCTTTGTAGGTGTGAGGGCCTCAGTACCTCCACTGTGACTGAGGCATCAGGGAAGAAGTGTGGTTGAAGCTGGAGCCGGGGCAGAGGTACTGCTGACTTCATGGCAGCATATTCCCTCCTGTGCCATGTTTTTGCTGGCAGCCTAGGTTGAAGGTTATAGCTATGACCTGAGCACTGAGAAAATTTTCCCACCAAACCCACCATGTACTCCTTTCTTCCCAAATCACTTTACAAGGTTGGGGTCCTTCTTAAAGAGGATGATGGGATCATATTTAATACCTGCTCCTAGGATTGACTCTTATGTCAAGGGAGGCATGGAGAACATCCTCTGATTGATTGGTTCCACAAGCTGTACCTTCATGGATTGTCTCATGCACCTCACTTTGGAAGTCACTGGGCTAGCGTATTGAGTTTAATACTATAAGAAGAAATTCAGTAGGTTATATATATAGTTCCAAAGTCTTATACTTAGTTTCAAAAAAATTGACATAAGTACATAATAGGGGAGGCATGGTCAGGCAACAGTTTGCATGAAAAAAAGGTCTGTGTGCGTTAGTGGGCTGCATATAAAGTGCATTATAAGTCATTATAAGTCTACAATGTGACATGGCTTTCACAAAATGTAAACTTGGATTATCTCAAGAGAGGCAGAATTTTGAGGAATATGGTAGGGATAATTCCTCTGTACTCTGCCTTTGTCAGAACAAATAAGGAATATTGTGTTCAGTTTTGGGCACCACAGTTTAAGAAAAACATAGAAAGACATAAAATGGGGAACATTCAGAGGAAGACAACCAGGGTAGTGAAGAACCTTGAATCCACGTCATATCAATCAGTTGGTCATCAGTCAACAGGCATTTATTAAGTGCCCGTTCTGTGCCAGGCAGTGTGTCAGGTGCTGGGGATCCGTAAGACACAAGTCAAACAGTGTCAGTTGGAGGAGCTTAAAATCTGGATAAGGGGGATAACATGTACATGTATTTCTCTTTTTGTGTGTATCTCTTCTTCTCCTCCTCCCTCCTGCCTCTTTCCCCATCCTTTTTCTCTTTCTCTTTCTTTATATCCCCTCTCCTCCCTTCTCTTCCCCTTCTCCCTCCCCTCCTTCCCTTTCCCCTTTTCCCCTCCCCCCTTCCTTTCCCTTCCCTTTTCCTCTCACCTCTCCCCTCCCCTCCCCTCCCCTTCCCTCCCTCCCTGTCCTCCATTAGATCTTGGACAGACACTTCCAATGGATAAGAATTGAATGGGAGTAGGAAAATGTCTTTGGGAGATTGCCATATTCCCTTAATGACTCCAGACTTTTACTTGAAACAGAAGTTGATCTTTTAAAAATATAAATGTTCTTTTGTTGTGCAGCTGTGAGTCACAGAATACTAAAATTCTTCTAGGTTCCATCAAGTTAGAAAGACCTGATCAAGGTTGGTGTGGTATGAGTGAAAACAAAAGGATGGTAGGAAAGAGATTTTTTGGAACATTGGATAGGGTAGAAGAAAAATTAATGCTCATTTAAGGTTTCAGACCAAGTTATGAGCCTAGGAGTAAAGTTGGTGCCTTCAACAGAATAAGAAAAATTGGAAGGAAGAGCATGTTTAGGTAGCAATATGTTGAATTCCGTTTTGGACCTTTGAGATGCTAGTGGAATATCCAGGTGGAAATATTCAGTAGATGGTTGGAGATTAGTAAGAATTCGTGGGGGAGAATTAGTACTGTGCATAGATTTAGGAGTTAACTGTGTGATAATTGAATATAGGAAATGGATGAGATCAGCAAAATCACGATTATAGAGGAAAAAAAATAAAGCAGAGCCTTTGACAAAGTCAAAGGGAACTTAAAAACTAGGTTTGCAAGTATCTCAGGATATATCCTGTCTCTCCTGTGTACAGAAACATAGTAAACTCCAAAGCAAGTAGCAAGAATTTAAAAATTTAAACTGAGAAGATTGATTTACAAGTGACCACTACTTTCCTGACCCTTTGGCACTTTACCATTGTCTTCATTTAAGAGGCACCTTTGTCAAGAGGATACGTGTAAAAAAACTGCCTTTAGCTGATTTATCATTAGGTACACAAAAATTGAACTCTTTGTTCTGCTCCCTCCAGACCACTTCTTGGTCTTATATAGAGGCTACTTAGAGCTAAATCCTAGGATTATTTTTTTTTCCCTAAACCCTACATTTTATTTTGGTGCAATAGGAATTTGCATGTTATGGCTGCTTTAAAGTACCTCTATTGTATTGGGTACTGTAGAAATGCTTGTGTTATTCATTCATAAATGTATACATGTCTTAGGTACATAAAAAGCTGAGAGGCCTGAACTGTCCTCCATTCTTTGTGTAGGACTTCTGTTGCTATGACGACTGCTGAATTAGAAGGCTGGTACTCTTGACTTTCTGCTTGTCCTGGGAGTGTGGAATGGGCAAGAAGTCAAGAATGACATTGTCTTTGACTATGGTGAATCTTTCTAATACAAAAAGCCCATTGAAGCAAAATTACAATGAGCTTCTCTAGGGAAAAAAATAACCTCCCCAAAGGCCACATTCTTTAGCTGTAGGGTACACATAAATCATGGCATATGCCATGTGAATTCTCAAGTAATACAGGCTAGTGATAAGGAGGAATTGTGTATAAAGTCAGTTTGATGACATGAAGATTACATAACTGTAAGTTATCATAGGTACAGTTCTTACATCAGAAAGTGAGAATTTTGTCCACAGAGATATAAAGATATACTAGTAGTAACTGTAGTAGTAGTAGTTGTCGTCATCGTCACTTAGTAATTGTTGCTGTTGTAGAAGAAGGAATGTTAGTAAACGTTTTTGTTCTCCCTGCAGTCTCCTCATTCTAAGACCTGTAGATATGAGTCTGGTGCCATTAAATATGTGCTAATTCTATGTAAAAAATGGAAAGGATTGACTATCTAGATTTTCATGCAATTGTATTTTTGTGCATGTGAAATTATACTCTAGATCTGGGCAAGCACTGTTTGGTTGACTTTGCTTAAAAGCCTTAGACTGTCGTGGTGGTTGGTTTAAAAGTTTCCGTATCATTTTTTCTACACTGAAACCTTCTTGTTGACAAGAGGTGATCCTGGGCTCTTGAAGGCTATGACAAGCTCTAGTGGATTCTATCAAGCTAGAAGGGCTTTGAGTATGGCCCTAGTGATGAACAGCCTAGGTAAATTCAGTCCAATTACCCAGTTGACTGCTAGATAATGAATTTTTTTAGGCCATGGCAACTCTTGAAGGTCAAGATGCAGAAGAACTGCAATCTCTGTTGGGAGAAGGGATAGCTATATGAGTTATAAGTCCTTGGAATGTGTTGTTCTTCCATACTCATATGTGGTAACCACTTACTATGGAATTGTGGATGTGGAAGAAGTGGGAAGTGTCCTTGGAGACTCCTTAATCTAAGTCCCTCAGCTGTAGATACTCAGAGGCATGAAATGATTCTCCCATGGCTGTTGTGTAGCAGAACTGGGATTTGAATTCATCATTTCATTCCAAATTTAGTGCAGTTTCTACTAGATCATCCTGCCTTCTGCTCCAAGTGACTGATAAAGATGGCCTTCTAAGACTGATAAAAATCTCTCTTTCAAACATTTTTTAAAAGTGCTTTCAAAAGGGCTCTGGAAAAATCTTTATCTATGAGAGTGACTTTAGAATAGAGATTTTCACAGTTTTTTCTTCTATAAACATTCTGCAACCCTGCATGTCATACATTCCCCCCCTTGCCCCCATCTTTTATTTTTAGCCCCTAGCTTTACAGTCACGATATCTTTAGGCACTTCCTATTTCCTTTTTCTTTTTCTTAGTTCATGCCTTTGACTTCACCATTGAGGAAAGTTCCTCTATCAATGAGAGCCGCCACTTCCCTGCTACCCTTACTCTTCTAGAGTTGTCTGGGCAGCTGAGATTTGCCCAGGGTTCCCAGTCAATGAACTTGAACTCAGGTCTTTCTTATCTACAAGGCCATCTCTCACCATCCTTTTCCTTCTAACCCTGCTTTTTATTTTACAATATTTTGAGGCTCCAGGGTTTTTTTTCCTCCTCTTTTGTGCTTCTTTTCACCTTAGACTTTTCTCAAATAATTTTCAGTCCCTGATGTTTAACCATTATTAAGCATAAACTTTATACTTTAGGTTGCCTTTGAGGAACTGTATAGAACCTTAGATTGGTGTTTTGTTTTTCCGTGTGTGTGTGTGTGTGTGTGTGTGTGTGTGTGTTTGGTTGACAGAGGAGAAAGGAATCAGGTTAATGTCAATTAAAGGCCTTTGAAACACTGATCTGTAGCTAATAGCTACCATTTATGTAGTGCTTTAAACACATTAAAGTTTGTAAAACAGTTGTCCCCATTTTACAGTGGAGTAAAGTGAGTCAGATAAAGGTTAAATGACTTGCCTAAGGTCTCATATAGTTAGTAAATACTGAGGTGGGATTTGAACTCAGATCTTCTTGACTCCCAGACCAATGTTCTATACACTGTGTCACCTAGAGAGAAAGTCTTATGTAATAATAATAGTAATAACTAATATTTACATAGCACTTAATATGTACCAAGCATGGTAATAAGAACTATGAAGTAAGATTTGAAATTCTTGAATAGCTGGTAAAAATTTAACTTCATTTGATATTAAATACCACCACTGTAAATACAACACTACTGAAGCTTGTAGAGATAATGTCAAAAAAGTCTTTCCCTTACATTCATTGCCACCTTAATTTCATAGATTAGGCATGACATAGTTGAAAGATTGAAGGCAGAGTGGCTTAGAGTGAAGAAGGTGACTCAGAGCAATGAACAGTTGTTGACTTTGTGACTAATGGTGTAGCTGGAAGAAGCTTCCTTAGAAATAAAACTGGTGCTGTTCACTTCACTGGGCTGTATTATCCTTCCATCTATCCCTCCATCACTCCAGGCATCCATCCAGCAATTCCTTTTCTCTAACCATCCCTCCCTTCCATTCATGCACCTCTCCATCTATATAGTTATAGCTGTGTACCTCCATGTTTATGTAACAGTTAATGAACAGATATTTACTAAGCTCTTACTATGTGCAATGCACTGTGCAAGGTATTGGAGAAACAAATACAAGGATGAGACAATCCTGGCTTTCAAAGAACTTGCTTTCTGTTGGGAGGGATATATAATGTTACACAACATAAATATAAAGTCAGTAACACCAATGCATTTTTGGTGGAATTGTGAACTCATCCAATCATCCTAGAGAGCAATTTGGAACTATGCCCAAAGGGTTATAAAACTGTGTATACCTTTTGACCCAGCAATAACACTACTAGATCTCTGTCCCAAAGAGAGCAGAGGAAAAGGAAAAGGAAAAGGATCTATGTGTACACAAATATTTACAGCAGCTCATTTTGTAGTGCCAAAGAATTGGAAATTGAGAGGAATGCTCATCAATTGGGGAGTGGCTATAGTTGTGGTATATGATAGTGATGAAATACTGTTGTGCTATAAGAAATGATGACCAGGATGCTTTCGGAAAACCTGGACATATATGAACTCATGCAAAGTGAAGTGAGCAGAGCCAGGAGAACATTGTACACAGTTACAGCAATATTGTACAATGATCAACTGTGAATGACTTAGGTAGTCTGAGCAATACAGTGATCCAAGACAGTTCTGAAGGACTTACGATGAAAAATGCTACCCACCCCAGAGAAAGAATTGATAGAGTCTGAATGGAGATTGAAGCTTACTTTTTAAACATTCTTTTTTTCCTATATTTTTTGGGGAAATCTGTGTTTTCTTTTGTAATATGGTTAATATGGAAATAGGTTTTGCATGACTATACATGTATAACCTTTATCAAATGACTTACCTTTCCAGTTGGTGGGGGAGAGACAGGAAGGAGAGAGAGAAATTGGAACTCAAAATTTAAAACAGAAAATTAAAAAATTTTTTTTTCATGTGAGAAAATTTTAAAAAAGGAAATAAATACAAATATATATGTGTGTGTATTTTATATATATATATATATATATTGCAAGTACAGAAAAAGAAGATAGCTTGAGAGGGAGGGTACTAGCAGTTGAGGTGTTATATGTGGCAGGGATCAGAAAACGCTTCTTGCAGAATATGGTACTTGAATGCACCATAAAGGAAGAGAGACTCTGAATTAGAGTAAGGAGAGAATGCACTGCAGGCCTATGGGACAGACATTACAAAGACCCAGAGGTGACAGATATATTGTCTTGTATGAGAAACTTAGAGAAATCCAGTTTTGCTGGATTGCAGAGTACAGGAAAGAGAGTGATATCCAGTGAGACTGGAAAGATAGTTTGGTGCCAGATTGTGTAAGGATTAAAGGCTTAACAGTGGAGTTTATATTTGATCCAGGAAGTAAAAGGAAGCCACTGGAGCTGATTCAGTTGTCAAGTCACATGGTCAGATCTGGGCTTAAGGAAAACCACTTTGGCAGTAGTATGTAGGCTGAACTGGTGTGGTAAGAGTCTTGAGGCAGTTCGGTTAGATGGCTTTTGCAATAATCTAGTCAAGACCTGTTGAGGACCTGAATGAGAGAAGGGGTCAGAAGTGGGAGATGTTGTGAAGGTAGAAATGACAAGGTCTGGTGATTGGATGGGGAGTGATGGAGAATGAGGAGTCTAGAAAGGTGTTGCTTTCAAGAGAAATAGGAAAGGTGGAAAAATGGGAGGGTTTTAAAGGAAAGACAGTGAATTGGTTTGAAAGGTTTCTGAGACATCTGATTTGAACTAAATATCTAATAGATGATCGGTGCTTCAGGATAAAAATCTGGGAAATAGACTGAGGCTGGCTATGTAAAGCTGTCTGTTTACAGATGATTGTTAAAGCCATGATATTGATGAGATTACGAAGAGAGAACATAGAGTGAGAAGAGGACCTAGAGCAGAGATTTGGGGAAGACCCTGAGTTAGGGGCATGACATGCATGATGATCCAGCAAAGGAGATGAGAAAACTGTCATAGAGGCAAGCCAGGAGAGAGTAGTGCCTGGCAAATCCAAAGAGGAGAGTGGATACAGAAGGAGAGAGTGATTAACTGGGTCATATGCATCTACAGTGAGTCTAGACTGAGTCTAGACTCAGATTCGACAGTTAAGAGAGCATTGGTAGTTCTTCATTGAATAGTTCTTCAGAGAATGATGAAGTTTAGGAAAGGAAGTCAAAGCAGCAAGTGTAGAGTTTCAGATCAAGAAAAGGAGGAGAGATATTGAAAGATAATTTGAGGAACTTGTTGGGATCAGTGAAAGTTTTTTAAGGAGGGGAGAAACTTGGGTATGTTTGAAGGCAGTAGGGGAGAAACCATTCATTAGGGAACTATGTCAATGAGGTGATAGTGCATTGAGCCTCGTTCCTCAGTTTCCTCATCCATAAACTATGGGGGGGGGCAGATTAAGTAACCTCTGAGATCCCTTTCAGCTAGAATATTCTTCGATTTATTTTTTTGGTGAATCACTACACTAGCACTCTCCCCTACCTCTGTGCCTTTGCCCTGTCTCTCTCTCATGTCTGGACTGCTCGCTATCCTTCCTCTATTTCTTAGTTTCTTGACTTTCTTCATGAGTCAGCTCATATTCCACTTTCTGTAGCCTGCTGCTAGTACCTTGCTTTCTAAGATGGCCTTTCACCTATTCCACACACGTCTGGTATATACCTAGTTTTTTAAATATTTTTTTCCTCATTAAAAAATGAGTTCCTTGATAGCAGAGTGCTTTTTACCTTTCTTTGTGTCTCTAGTACTTAACTTCTTGGCGTATAGTAAGTGCTTAATAAACAACTGACTACAGACTTATTAGTCATTCACTGAGCTAATTTGCTATGAGAGGCAGCATGGAGGAATACATAGTTAGCCTTGAAGTAAGGATTCTTGGGGTTCAAAGTTCTTCCTTTGACATATGATAGCTGTGAGATCATGGGCAAATCATGATCTCTCAGTGTTCAAGGTAGCTCTCTAAGACTGGAAGTTATGGAGAACTCTGTCTGCTTTGGTAGAAGTACTTCCCTCACTTGGGAGTTCCCTGTACCAATGAAATAGCAAGTCCAGTTCTTGTCCCTTTGCTAATTTCCATGTATGTGTGTGTGCATACACGTGTGTGCATGCACACACACGTACACACACACATTCTTCTAGCTTCAGTGACTCATTTATTTCAGGTCCTCACATAGGAGCTACCCTTTGGACCTACAGCCCCCTAGCACTGCTTTTGAAAAGAAGTTAAATGAATTTTTCAGTTAGCAAGCATTAATTTTTTTTCTCGTCTTACCTGCCCCAATCTGAATTAAACATAAACAAAAGAATAAGAAAAATATTGTACCAAATCTGTATAGCAAACAAAACAAATTCTTACATTGACTATATTCAGAAATGTATGTTTCCTACAGCTTGAAGCCCTCGCTTTCCCCTGTGGCTAGCTTTCTGCTTCTGTTCTCTTCAAAAATGTTTTTTTTCTTTATTTTGTTTATTGCATAAGTTTCCTTTCCCCTACTGTTCTTCTTCCTGCATCAGTTTCTAAAAATCTTCCCAGTTTTCTCTGAAAGAAACCCTTTTATCATTTCTCACACTGTAATAATACTTTATTATATTCATATATTATAATTTATTTAACCATTCTCCAGAACATGGGGCTGTATGGGGATTCCCCAGTAGATCGGGAATCTTAGTTATTAGGTTTTTGCTGTTACAGAAATATAATATTTTTGCATATGTAGATACCTTCCATCTTTCTTTGATTTTTTTGAGGGATAGTCTCATAGTAGTATCTCTGAGTCATAGGTTATGTACAGTTTAATGAATTTTTGGACATAGTTCCAAATTGTTTTTCAAAATGGTCAAAATTCACAGCTCCACCAAAAGAACATTAGTGTATGTTTGTTTTCCGTCATCTCCAGTATTTGCCATTATCCTTGGTTTGCCCATTTGGTGGTTATAAGCTGGAACCATAGAATTTCCTTAATTTGTATTTCTGCAATTATTAGTGATTTGGAGACTTTTTTCCATATGGTTGTTAATAGCATAGATTTCTTCCTTTGAAAACTGTTCGTATTCTTTGACCTTGCCTGTCTTAGTGCCTTTTGCATGTGCCCACTGCACTCTTCATTTGCCTATACTACTTAATTAAGAAAGGATCTCTTTTGAATGGCACTTGTGAATTTTCATAATGCCTTCACATCTGTTCTTTCCATATGCTATATGTGTGCCTCTTCATTTTAGTGCTATATCATTTCTCCATCATCTATGAAGACTGCAGAACATCTTTATCTTTTTTGCCTTGAAAAAAATCTATTACGTTTGCTCTCTGACACCACATGCCTCCTCCATATACCTGTTGATTTTTCATGTTTACATATTTTGCTTGGTTTTTGATTTTTAAAAAAATTGCATTTATCGTGATTGTTTTATTTTGAGTTTATTTAGATACAGCTAAATATTAATCTCTACCCCCCTCGACTTTTAAATGTGTGAATTCCTGTTAAGAAGTTCTGGACTATAAGAAATTAGTGTATGTTTGTATATGCATTTACTTTTGTACTAATGAAGAAAGCATGTGTGCTAATAAAACAGGATTTGAGGCACAGGCAAATGATTAGCTATAGTATTATTTTAGATATTTTTATCCTAAAAATTTCACAGATGATTCACATTTACTGTACTTTTCTATTGATAATCATGTATTATGTACTTATGCCTTGAAAATGGTATGCACAAAGAGCAGGATAACATATCTAACAAGGATGAAGAATCACTACTTCCTCTGGGCTGGTTAGCTCGTTGGGTTAATATATGATGTCATTAAGACCAGGAATTACTTTTTGAACCATGTTAGCCAGTTAGCTTTGTTTAGTTATACAATCACAAACTATCCTCCAAATCTGACCATCCATTACAAATGCGTGTCACATGACAGAGCAGGCAGACATGTGGGTCTGGTTCAATAGGAAACCATTGCTTCGGTGGTGTAGTGGATGGAGCACTGCATCTGGAATGAGGAAGACTGAGTTCAAATCCTTCCTCAGACACTTATTAGCTGTTTGAGCTTTAATAAGTTACTTAATTAGCACAGTGCATGGCACACACTGGGTACTTAATAAATGTTTATTAACCTTTCGTGGTCTTAGTTCCCTTATTAGTAAAATAGGATTAATAATAGCATATATCGCCTAGGGTTGTTCTGAGGATCAAATGAAATAACTTGAAAATTTCTTTGCAAGCCTTAAAAGTGCTGCTAGTTTTTTTAAAAAACGTTTTTGTGTCGTTGATCCCTTTGGTGACTGCATGGTGAAGCCTATGGGCCTCTTATCAGAATAAAGTTTTCAAATGTATAAAGTAAAATACATAGAATTACAAAAGGAAAATAATTATATTGAAGTGTCAAAATATAAAAAAAAAAAAGTTGATGGACTTAAAGCATCCCTGTGCCATCTAAATTCTGATTAGCTAGCTCCATTACTGGGGGGGAAAGCTGTAACCATATGACACATTGACATCTATATGAATGAGGATGCATTATTTTTGTGAGAAGTATCATAGATATAACAAGCCAAATTTAAAAAAAAAAAAACCTACCCCATCCTTATTTTTTTAGTGACTTATAATTCAGATTTTGTCTCTCATATTTCTTGTTCTCAACTAGCACACCATAATGGGAGATTGATCCTTGAGGGTTCTATAAAGTATGAGAACTTCTGCAAAACTTTATTCCACAGTGATGCTAGCTGACCCCAAACTTTAGGTAAATGAAACATTTTAAGCAAGAACATACACGCTCTCCATTCTCTGATCTGCCTACTCACCATGGTTTGTGCATTTATCATGCTTCCCTCACCAGACTCTGCCATTGTCTTGTCTTTGGTGCCTATAAAGTCTGCAAAGAGTGCTGCCATGTTGATTATTTCAGACTAGATGTTTAAGATTAGATGTTCACTCTTTTAAATTTTTTCTTCTGTTTTTAGTGAGCATGAAATATTTCTGAAAGTGAAATTGGAGGGCTGGCAACATGGTGTCATGGAATGTGTATTCTCTGAGTCAGGAAGATCTGGGTTGAATCCTGCATCACACAGTTCCTTAACTGTGTGACCTTGGCAAATCAGTTAACTTCTTTGTACCTCAGTTTCCTCATCTGTAAAATGAAGGGATTGGATATGATTAATTCTAAGGTCTCTTCCAGCTCTAAATCTGAGAGCCTATGGAAGAGTGTTTAGCTGCAAATATATGACAACTATACAAAGAATGATCAATAACTATTTCAGCATTTTTGATTGAGAGATGTTGATGTTTCACAAAGTTAAAGAAAATCTTTGATTACTTTCCAGGAATAACCAAGGACCTATAAATGTTGAAGATATTTTTACCAGCTTTGACAACACAGGGAATATCTGTAAGTTGCAAATTTTTCTCTCTGTATTTACTTTTTATAAGTTTTACAATAGTGAATGTATAGTGTGCTTTTTTCTGATGAACATAAAAATTGTATATAGCTGCAGAAGTTATTAAAGGAGAAACTTCTTTTATTAGCAAGATCAGCCTGCTTTTTCTCCTTTACTTTCTTCCTTCTTTTATTGGAATACATTTAAAAACTATGGGTAAAGAAATGGATCTATTAGAGAAGTGACCAAAGTATCAGCTTTCCATCTGAGTCCCTGATAATAGAGGATATACTGAAAGAGTAAATATTTTATCTGACCACCTAATTAATTAGGAAGGCATCTTTTTTAGTAGAAGAATAATGTTACAGAATTTTCTGTACTTGAGTCACATGTCAGCAGAAAATGGCAATTATAAAGCACAAAATATGTTATTGACTAAATTTGATTCAGTTCATTTTCATTCAGGCAGATATTTATTAAACAGTTTATTAAATCTCTGCTGTGTGCAAGGCACTGTGTTAGTTCCTGCACATACAAGATGGGAGCAGAAACAGTCTTTGCCCTTGAGTAGCTTGTGGGGTAGTGGGGGTGGCAGTGGGGAAGAGGAGCAGATGACGTGACTGTAAATAACCATGTCATAGGGCAAGAGGTGCTAAGTTTAGAGACAATGTGCTGCAGTGAGTCTTTACTAAGGCATTCTTATAGCAATTTCAGGTTTACAAAGTGCTTTTTGAGCGCAGTGCCTGATACAGGGTAGATGTTTAGTAAATGCTTGTGGAATAGTTGATCGCTTTACTCACAACCCTGTGAGACAGTTATTATAGGAATTATATAGATAGACACTTTATAGTACTTTACACTTTATATATGAGGAAACTGAGTCATGGAATTGAAGGGATTTGACCAAGGTTACAAACTAGCAAATAAAAGAGCCAGGATCTGAACCCAGGGCTAATGATTCCAAATCCATTGCTCTTTCTATGATATTACAACTGCCTTATGAGGAGTTGAGAGAGAGAGAGAGAGAGAGAGAGAGAGACAGACAGACAGAGAGACAGAAAGAGAGAGAGAGAGAGAGAGAGAGAGAGAGAGAGGGAGAGATCCCTTTCAAGTGGCATAAAAAATAATAATACATTTATACAAAGCAATGACAATCTGTAATTTTTTTTTCAAAATTTTTGCCCGTAGGCTGCATCTCATTACTTCAAATACCATTTAGATAACATATATCTTCTTTAATAGTGCATATACTTTATGGAGGGGTCTTGTTCTTGTGAAGAAAAGTGCTTGTGACTTTTTCTCTGTAAAGTTCTCTGCAAATGGTCAAAAATATTTAATTTGAAGTGCTTTGCTTTTCTCAAGATGAATGAAGGCTATTTGGTAAGATTGTCTAAGATGTTCAATTTATGATGTAATCTGAGAGCATAATCTTGTTTTTTGGTAGGGTCACAATTGTTTTCTGGTCTGATAGATGCTCCTTTGGGGGTGAGGTAGGAACAACAAGGTTTCCTCTTGCTCTTTGGTAAATAAGATTTATCAAATTAGCTCACCTTTCTACAGGTCAGGAATGATCATGAGACATAGATAGATAGAGCAGTAGTTGAAATAACTATGAAATGCTACTGCCAGTATTTCAATATAAAATAGGACCACTAGCTGGCAGCATTATATAAAATATAAATAAAGAGTTTGGGGCATTATTTGTGGCAATGACCACAGAATAATAATTTTCCAGAGGTTATATCTTCTGGAGCATCTTCTTCTGAAGAACTTACCCAGGCAGTAAGAGGGTAAGATTTTCTTTGTGTTCTGAAAGGCTACACGCAAGGTTGCTTATAGCCTTTCTCATCCTGGCAACATCTATGGGCTAGTCTGCTTTCCTTAGTTCTCTGGGGCTGGTTACAATAGATAATCTCTTCTTTCCTTATTTACCCAACACAAAGATTTTTTATTTTCAAATAGGAGCTTTACTGGATAATTTAAAATGGGAGGAGAGTCTGGGAGGAGTGAGGACGTGTAAAAATAGATAAATTTACAGAGGGCAGAATTCTTAAGTTACCTATTATACAGTCAGACATTTGCTGCTACATCTTCTAAGGGGACGCTTGTCTCCATTTCCCATCTTGGCTTAGATAATTTTTCTTCCATTTTTTTAGGTTCCTTTACCCCTTTTGTATCTAAATGCTAGCCTAAGGATACTGCTCTCTAGAAGTTGCTGAAGTCTGCTCATCATTTATTTAAAGCTTGGCTTCTTTTCCTCTTATCCTGATTAGCTCCAATGACTATCCTCATATCCTCCTCATATTCCTTAATGGCTTCACCCCCACCCCCGAGGATACAGACCTCCAATGAATGATCACATTTTTAATGATAGCTTGCCAGCTCCATTCATTTTCCTATATTTTGTGGTTGATCAATAATTGCTCAGGCTAGAAAGAGAATTTAACTATACACAAATACTTTATTTACAGTGATTGATAACATATAATTTTACACTAATAGTAAAAGAATACTAATATCATAACATCCCAAGTTCTCCCCTTCTCCTCTCCCCACAGTGTTTTTAAAGTTAAGTTTAGAGCAGTCCTTAGTATCTAAAGGCATTGGGATCAATCAATTGGAAAGAATACGGGCTCTGCAGCAGGGACACGTCTTAACCATGCATCTGTAGACTTGATTTTTAACAATTTTTTTTTTGCAAATTATATTTCAATATAATTGGTTTAAGAATACTGGTTCTCGAATAAGGACCATGGGCCTACAGACTTGATTTTTTCAAAAATATTTTGAAAATTATATTTTAATATACTTGGTTTCCTTTGTAATCATTTGGGATTTATTTTATCCATTTGAAAACACAGTTCTAAGAACAGGCTTCACCAGGCTATTGCCGAAGGGACCCATGACACAAGAAAGGTGAAGAGCCCTTGCTCCAGAGCCAGAGGAACATGGGTTCCAATCCTGCCTCTGGTGTTTGTTACTTTTGTGACCTTGTACAAATCCACTTCCCTGGGCCTTCTCCCTTGGGGATACAAGGAGTGAGTTGGATTAGATGACCTCTGAGGAGCCTAGATCTGTGGTTCTGTTACCCTGTGAATATTTTATCACTGCTGTCGCAAGGCTGATTATAGTCATTACTCTCCTTACTCTCAACATTTCCTTTAAATAGTCTAACCAAAGGACTTGGGCATCAGATCCATCTTTTTCACCTTATAAGACTAAGAGGGCTTGTGTTTTAATGATAGAGTCATAAAACCTCATATGCCACGAATAAATTGTAATAATTAGATTTTATATACACCAAGCGTAGAATAATATTATTTTCAATATAGTAAGAAAACATCTTTAGGCCATAGAAAATTTCAAGTTGTACAGGGGTAGCAATGTGTTGGAGGAGGCCAGGATTACACAGGATGATGAAACAATTCTTTGAATTACTACATAAGGAGAGAGCCTAAATTGTTCTTTTTTTTTAAACCTAACAAACATCAGATAAAACAACAAAAAGGACTGGATGTGAAACTTGTCAGCAGAAGGAAGACGCTAACATAAAGGTGGATCAAGAAAGGCTTCTTGTAGATGGATCTTACTGAGACTATGGTCCTGACCCATTCCATTTCTACCCCTTCCTAGGCACTGTGGTGGTCCCTCTACTGTTGGGGCCCGCCACAGTGATGCCAGCCTTAGTCCTGGCACCTTAGGGATTACAAACGTGCCCAGCTTCATCCAGCCCTTAATCTCCATTTTGCACCCTGAGGAAAGTGAGGCTCCGAAATGAAACAACTTGTCCATAGTCACAAAGGATTAAGCACCGAATGTTTTGAAACATGCTATTTCATGTAATTATGACAAAACACTTTGTGTTTTTACTTTTTAGGAAGAAAGCCTGGAGATTTTTGTGGTAGTCAGTGGGAGGCTTTTGGTTATATATCTCGGCTAAACAGCAGAGGGTGCTACAATTTCAGTTGTTTCACTGACCAACTATTAACTCAGAACCCATAACTTTAAACTTTCACAGTGTAAAATGTTTATAACTGAGGGGTGACCAAGTCAGCTGAATGATGCCATTTTAATGCATAGTGATGTCTTTTTTTAAAACTTGAATTATTTTATTTGTTTTCAGCGTTTGATAATCACATCCACATATCTTAGATTTACTCCCCTCCCCATTCATTTCTCCCTCCCTACACTCTCCCTGAGATGGCGTACACTCTTATATAGGTTCTACATGTACATTCCTATTAAATGCATGTTGCATAGAAGAATTAAAATGGATGGGAGAAACCATAAAGCAGAACAAAACATAACACAAAAGATAATGGTCTGCTTCTATCTGTGATGCACTTCCATAGTTCTTTCTCTGGATGTGGAAGGCATTTTGCCTTGAGTCCATTGGAAATTTTTAAAGTCTATGCATAGTGATGTCTTTCGTAGTGAAATCTTTCATGGAGATATCTGTTAATTAACATCCAGAAAATATGTCTATTAACTGAAGCTCCCATTAATTATGACATTCTTACTGGAGTTTTTTAGTTTGATTGGTTTAGGTTTTTTTGGGAGTGGGGTGAGAGTGGGGACAAAAGGATCATAGAACAAGAGGTAGAAGGGATGCCAGAGGCCTCCCAGCAAGCTGTCTGATTTAGCAACAGAGTTAAACTGAGGACCAGAGATATTTGGCCACAGAGATGGAGGTAAAGTGTCAGAAACTGGATTGGCATGTAGGTCCTCTGACTCCAGGGTCCATGTTCTTTCTGTTGTACCATAAGCTTGTGTTGTTTTTTTTGCGGGGGGGAGGCGGTAATTTTGTCTTCAAGTAATTAAAAAAAGCACTTCATTGTTAAATATGTATTTCCTGTCTGGAAAAAGGATGTATATTTAGTGAATTATTTGGTTCAGCCCCAATAAAGTTCTTATATTTAGTAAATTACCTGGTTTAGCCCCAATATAGAAATGCTTTTGGTTTTGTTGTTTTCATAAAATCTAAGAAATGCTTGTAAGTTCTGTATTAGAATATCTGCTTCCAAATGGTAATTCAAATGGGACATTGGAGGTCAGGCTGCTGCTCAGAGTAACAAAAATCAGATATTAAATTTTTCCTTTATTTTAGGAATTACTTTTTATATTAGTGTACAACTCAGTTTCCTCAGTTACGAGAGAGATGAAGTAAATGACCTCTAAGGCTCCTTTCAGCTCCAGAGCTATAACCTGGTCGTCATATTGTAATTCTTAATAAGTAAAAAAATGAAATATGAAAACAATATTTTGCAATTGCTAGAAAAATAAATATAAAAAAGAAAGGAAAAAAAATCCAGCAGTGACTCATTAGTGTTACAGAGCTCAGTATACATTTTAACATTAAATTTCTTTTATTACATGCCTACTATGTGCTTGCCACAGGATTAGATGCAGGGGTTATAAAGACAAAAATGGAAGAGTAAGGAGCTTGCATTCTCCTGCGGGATGAAACAAAAACCATTAAAATAGAATTAGTCACAAATTAAAGACCTTTATGAAATGTTTATTTCATTTTAACTTAAGAAACTAGAAATTCATAAACACAAACATTTTTGGGGGGAACCTATCCATATATGTTCATATGCAAATACATGCATATATGTGTGTATTTTTAGTTTCAGTTTTGGAAAATAAATGAAACTTCTTGAAATTTCCCCATTTCCTGTTTGTGTTTTAAAAAGAGTCAAGTCAAAGACATCAGAATTTTGATCAACGCAGTGACTAAACATTACTCCAAAGAAGTTTGTTTTCTGCTGTTCAGGGAGGAAACTACACAGGTGTGGAATGAGGCCTCCATGGCTAATATGTAGATTTGTTTTTCTTAACTGCATTTTGTTATAAGAGAAGGTTCTTTTGGGGGTAGGGTAGGGGTTCGAGTTTGAGATGTAAAGAGAGTTGTTTGAAAGTTAGTAATATTTTAAAAGACAACATCAATAAAACATTTGATTTTTATAAAAAAATCTAATTTTATCATATTAAAATATTGCCAATATCAAATGAATTATTCAAATTTGTTTATTTTTCTAAGATATAATCCATTGATTGTTCAATGTATAATCAATAGAAATGTCACTTAGAATGATTATCTTTTCTTTTTTTCTTTTTGCACATGTCCCCGAGCCCTATGTTTGTTTAAATGAACAGTTGTAGAAAATAAAACTTATTTTGAAAACCTTTTTTCTTTTCTTGTTCACCTTCAGCTTAGTGGAAATGGTATGAGTATTTTCTCCTTTGGCTCTGGGCCAAGAGAAATTGCTTGGGAATCCAGTGCTTTCTTTGTAAGTCTCTGTGGGTAGCTCAGAGATATCGGAATTGTTATATGGTTGCTACTGATTCATCATGCTTGGAAGGAGATGCCATCAGGCTACCTAGGGAAAGTATGGGATGACCTCTTTTATTGTCAAGAGAGGTGCTTGCTGCCCCTGGGCTTGTGGAATGTATCACAGTCATGCACACTGGTAGCAAAGGAGATGCCCACATTGTGTGGGCACTGCTGCAGATCTTACCGTGGCTCCCTTCTCTTTGTGATTCTGTTGTCCCTGTTCCCTTCTACTTCACCTCTCTGCTCAACCTACTGTGTATATTCTTACTAGAAAACATTCAATTACTTCCTATGACTTTTCCTAGCTTATTCTGAATGCCCTTTGAAATATGATTCTCATCTGGGCTTAACCGATCTCAGTTTGGATTTTTTGTTATGTTCCATGTAGTTACCTGGTCTTTATAAATTTAGAAAAATATTTCTTCACAATTTGGTAAAATTATTCCTTCATTTGTACTTTTCTGTTGTTAGTATGACTTGTGTGATAATGTTCCTTGTATTTGGTATTTCTGTTATTTCAAGATGACTCACATATACAGCATAATGTGCCTGAGCCTTTCAGTGAGAGAGAGTTTAAATTGTCTCCAGAAATATTTTGGAGTAATCTAACTGCGAATCAGAATTCAGAACTGATGTTGCATCTCAAATTTTGTGGATTTGTTGATAATCTGTTCTTTTTTTGCTTCCTCTCATTGACCTTGGCAGATCACCCCCTTTTTTATCTGTATTGTAGATGACAGTGGTTCATTTTCCAAGTGGCCTATGGGGATAACTGGTCATTATTTTCTTTTTCCCAGTGCTAAGAAATGGGATGAAGGTGGAGGAGTATTGAGGAAATAGCAATAGTTATTTTCTACTCCTAGAATTGTGTTTTTCAGACTAGATGAGGACGTTTTACTTAAGAAACAAATCATGTAGGTTTTATCATCTGAAGTTGGAATGTTAAAAGCAGCATCTTTGAGTAACTTTTTTGATCTTTTTGTATTCAACATAGTTTTGTGTTCTTTAAGCTTATAATATGATTGCTTTAGGACAGTTCTGGGAATTTGGGCTTTGTGTTTCTTAACTTGTCTACCAGTTTTTTTTTGCCTGGGTAATGAAAGGGAAATCTGAAAAAAAAAAATCTGTATTTGTCTCATGTCCAAATAAATGTGTTTTTATGCAAACTGTTAGTCAACTATCAAGTTAGCTGAATTGAGAATTTTAAGTGGTCAGTCTCCCTGCCAATATCAAGAATAATTCTATTTGTGTTTAACAGCCTTGAAATCACATACTTGTGGAAATATGTGCATTTCTGGGTTTTAGTTTTTAAAATTTTAAGATGCCTTATTAATTTTATGATCTAACTGAAGTTTTAACACTGAAATCCTTGAAAACCCTTAAGTTACTTTCGCCATCACTGTGAAGCAGAGCACCTAGACATTTTACTGGTCGACAAGTCTTAGGACCCCTCATTTTGACATGACATTTTTCTCTGAAGAGCTCACAATATATTATACATGTTACCACATTGGGCTCCCAGCCTCTCTAAGCTGAAAGGGTCAGGGAGCAAGTAATTCTAGTCCTATATCAAGAAGATGAGTGAGCACCTAAGCCAGGATATTGAGACCAGGTGATTTAAAAAGCTTGTCAGAAAAGAAAAAGTCTATAAAGTTAATTCTAATTAGCTGTATTTCCAAAACCATTGAGAGGGGTTCTTAACCCTTTCATGTGTCATGAACCCCTCTAGCAGTCTGGTGAAGTCTGTGGACACCTCCGAATCATGTTTTTAAAATCCACAAAATAAAATACATAAGATTGCAAAGGAAACTAATGTTGAAATCCAGTTGTCAAGGAAAAATATGTAAATACATATGTATATATTATATATATGGACACATACATATAAGCTAATAATAATAACTAACATTTATGTGGTGCTTACTACGTGCTAGGCGTGTACAAATACTACCTCATGTAACCCTCACAACAACCCTGGGAGGTAGGTGCTATTATTAGCCCCATTTTACAGATGAGGTAACTGAGGCTGACAGAGAACATAGCAAGTATCTGAGGTTGGATTTGAACTCAGTCCCCCAGAAATCTCTCTGTAGATTCCTTGGAAGTCTGTGGACCCCAGGATAAGCATTCCTGCCATAGAGCTTTCCACTCCAAAGGCTGGGTCATGATGCTCTGACTCTGGCTCCTAGTCTTTACTGAACATCACATTCTCCAAGAGGTCCTTATTTCCAATATCAGATTACAGAAGACTTCTGAGAATTTGGTCTGATTATATGCAGCTTCTTGATGTATTTTATCCTTGCTTTCTTTCTTCTCCTCCCCTCAGGCTTTAGGGGGTTTTCATTTTAGTCCCATATCAGGCAAGGTAGACCCTATGTCCCCAAATTGAGAATCAGAGTCACATTTCATGATGTGAGCACAGCTTACTCACTTAATGACACTGTTCCTGTGAAAGGAGCAATGGCTTTTGAAGACAGCTGGAATTCATTTTTAAAATAAAGCTCTATTTGAAATAAGGCATCACGGGGAGCGGGAGATGACTGTGTGGGTGTGGGTGTTAGATATCATCAGTTGTTCTTGATATTTGACAGTGCTGCTGTTGCTGACAGTATTAGTCATGTGCCAAAGAACACTGATATAAAATCTGTAATCTTTTCCACCTCCACTAAAACTCCATCTACTCTTATGCCTCATTATGGTGTGGAGGCGAACCTTCATCACGGATATTAGTAGGGAGTAGGCACAGTATTTCTCAAGTGATATTCCATATCTTTTTCCATCATACCATTGGCTAAAAGATGTAGAAAATACAAGATTGCACTGTATTAATTTTTGTAGACTATTAAAAATTGGTTCAGTAGAGCAAAATACTAGCTTAAAAATGCTCCTCCAAGAAAGTGTCGCCATGCATTTTCACCTAAAATGGCACATCTTTTTAATATGAAAACTCTTGTGGTGATGGTGTGTGGTTCAGTCAGGGAACAGTGCAACTTGCAAAGAATTGAATTTGAGTATCCCAAGGGGCAGTGGTAAAATGTGCCTGGTGGGTGTAAGCATGCGGTAACACATTACACACAAGGAATTATAGAGGAGAAGTGGTATAAAGGTGTCATGAAGGAAAGGCATGAATAGAGGATCTGATATTCAAGATTTATAGAGAAAGAAGACATACAGAGAGGCAGCATGGCTAATAGATACCTGCCTTTGTACTCAGGAAAAATTGAGTTCAGGTCTTGACTTGGGCCTGTGCTGACTGTGAGAACCCTGGGTAAATTGCTTAACCTCTTGGTGTTCCAGACAACTTTCTGAGGTTATAAACTGCAGAGCAGGTGCAAATTGGTATAGTGTAGTGGAGTTGACTCTCTAACCTGCTTACTTGTCTGGCCCTAATTGCTCTCCTGACCTCTGGTCTTGCATCTTTTAACCACCCTATTAGCCATCTTGAAGCAGATGACTCAAATTCAACGTGGCTACAGCTGACCTCGTTATCATTTTCTCTAAACCTTTCCCTCTTCTTACCCTCCTTATGCTCTTGAGAGTACCCTCCATCTTCCCAGGCACCTAGACTCATAACCTAGATGTCACCCAATGCCCAGACTATGGCAAAAACCTGCTTGTTTAAATCCTGCTTTAAATCTCTCCCTGATTCCAATCCCTCTTTTGCTTAGGTGTCAAACCCATCTTCCTGCAGTGGAGGTCTGACTATATCGTTTTCCTATTCAGTAAACTCCATTGTCCTTCCCTTCCCCCCAGGATCAAATATAAAATCCTCTGTTTGGTTTTTAACCTGTTCCCCATCCCAAGAACTTTTCAGTCTTCTTACACCTTAGTCCCCACCATGTACTCTGTAATGCAGGGATCCTGGCCTCTGTGATGTTCCTTATACATCCTTTCCACTCCCATCTCCTGGCCCTGAGCATTTTCCCTGGTTGTCTCCCATGCCTGGAATTCTCTCTCTCTTGAAGTTGGCCTCCTGGCTTCCCTAGTTTCCTTCAAGTTCCTTCTGAAGTCCTACTGCCTGCAACAAGCCTTTTCTGGCCTTCTCTAATCTTAGTGTTTGACTACTAAAATTTCTTCCAAATTTATCCTGTATATATCTTGTTTGTACAGTCAGGTGGTGCAGTAGATAGAGTTCTGGACATGATACTAAATTCTGCCACAGCTATGTGTGATTTTGGACAATCCCTATTTGCCTCAGCGTCCTCATCTGTAAAGTGTGGATAATAATAGCAGCTACCTCTCATGGTTGCTACAGTGATAAAATCAATTAATACTTGCAAAGTGCTTTGCAGATTTTAAGATGCTGTCTTTAGTTATTTAGTTATAAAATGCTATATTTAGTTATCATTACTATTATTATTAAGTATTTAGTTGTTTTCATGTTGTTTTCTCCCCTGCCCCCACTCCCCTTTGCCTGTGTGTTTCTTGAGGTTAGGGCCTATTTTTGATATTGTTTTGTTTTAAATATCCTCAATGCCTAGCATAGTGCCTGGTCACAGAATAGCAACTTAATAAATACTAGTTGACTGATTAACATTATAGGAGTCTTAATAACCGGTGTTATTATAGATCCTCCATTCCCCCCCACCCCCACACCTCCTGGCATTTCTAGAGAAAATATTAGCTATGCAACTATATTAGACCAAGAGCCATTTCCCAATAGACAAATGCTTAAAGGTTAAAGACAAAGCAAAACTAGGAAAATAATATACACGTCTTCTGTAAATGGAAAGAACAAAGCCAAAATTTAATGCTGGGTCATTATAATGAGTCAGCTTGACCTTAGAGAAGAGATGTAAAATGCATTTCTTTCCCTTCTTTGCAGAGAGGTTAGGCACCGTGGGTGTGGAGCATTGCATGGGTTGTCAGATTTAGTTGATGTGATGGTTAGTTTTGCCAAACCATTTTTTTATCTCTTTGTTATTCTTTTTTACAAGATGCAGCTTTTTAAGTAGAGGATGGGGGAGGAATATAATTGGAATTGAAGGTGTTTTAAACATGAAAGATGAAAATAATTCCTAAATGGTTAAGAAATGGAAGATGTATGAGTGAAAAATAAGATGATGACATGGAGAAAATGTGCGATAACCAAAGGATAGCTTGCTTGCTCCCTTGGTATCTTTGTAGTTAAAAGAAAGCAAGGAGGGCTCCAGCGTGTTGAGCATGTCTCCCTTTAGTGAACTCATGGGAGGACATAGGCAAGAGTGGCAGAGGGTGAACAGGTATGAGCAAATTATGGGTCTGTGCTGCTGGAGGGAATCCCCACGTTGATGAGAGCACATTTATTCAAGTATTTGAATGTCAGTCCTTCACTAGTAAAAGGTAGATTGTATCTTTGCCTTAATACAGATAATTCCTCTCTTCTTTAAACATATGATAGAATTTTTCTTTATTAAGTTCCTCCAATTTTTAGCACAAGATGTCCCCCTTAGTGCTAGTAATATTAAACAACCTTTTGAATGATTAAAGATGATTTATCTAAAATGGAGAGAAAATGGAATTTAAAGTTCATATAGTGGATCTTAGTAAAAATTGAAAGTGGAAGAAAGAACTTGAAGTAGTAATAGATAATAATAGATAATGACCTTAGTATACAGAAATGAATTTTGTCCAGCAAAGTGTAGTCAGAGTAGGATATAACTAAAGGTTATCAATTAATCAGTAACAAGCATTTATTAATCACTTGTAATGCACCAGCACTGAGCATACAAGGAAAGACAAATACTGAACAGGCCCTAATTAGGGAAACAATTGGATCAACTCTTAAGTTCCTGTAGGAGGTAACTCAAATAGGAATTAAGAAAGTTGGAGAAAATGGCTGGGCATGGCTACAAAATGTTCAGAAGAAATCTGTGTCAGAGGTAGCAAAATTTTCAAGTTTATTCTTCGGGATACCTCAAAGAAGAGAAAATTCCAAAAGAAGGATCATAAATGATGTTGAGGAAAAAATACTTTTTTCTGTTTTTGTTTTTTTTTTTTAGCACAAATCTGCCAAAAACAGTTTTAAAAATTTTATCATTAATCTAATGTCCAAACTGACATAGGACCAACATTCCCTCTGACATGTCACCCTGCCAAGATAATTTTAGGTAACATTTATAGGAATCTTGAACAAGGAAAAGATCATAATATGTTAAAATGCAGTTTGGAGGTTAACATCCCAAAGAATTGAGTAATAAAGTCAGCATTCAGTTCTTTCCTGGACTCCAGTCAGAGTTCAGTATCTAGAAATTCTCTGTAGAAGACTAGGAATCTATTCTAAATAATAGAGAAGGATGCTTTAAAAAAAAACAAAACACAATATAGGGAAAGCATCCTTTGGCTCAGGGTCTTAGGCTGATTGCCTTAGGGGATATGGAAAAGGAGATTGTCTTAGATGGGTCAGTAGGATGAGTCTAAGTTTTGGTTACTATGCTTAAACCATTTCCCCCAAAAAAGACCCTTTCATGGACTTACCAGTATTCCTAAAGAGAAAAGTCTAGAAAGGGTTTTAGTCTGGAGAAAATACCTTTTCTTAATATTTTCAGTCAGTAGAAACTGACTGAAATTAACACAAGAGTGTTAATTAAAACAGGCTAATGAGGAGATAGCAGCATCTAGTCTACTTTCCCATCTCTTTAAAATAACTTTGAGTATCCTCTTTTCACCTTTTGAGGGTATCATTGATGGCATGTGAAAATATGTGAAGGGAAAAGGTAGGTTTTCACAGTTTTGTATACTTCGCACACATCTTTACATGCTTTGAGTACATCTTTACAGTTGCACATTTCACTGAGAGAGATAGGTGCTACTTGCTTTGTGTTGCATTGATTTCAAAAAATAAGTAATAATCTTTTGATTTTACCTTAAAATCTCTTTTCCACAAGATGTCTCCAATGCATGTTAAACTTAAGTGAAATTTCTTTATATATGCAACCACAGAGATAGCTTGATTCAGTAGTACTCTAATTAACAATATCAGATGTAACACAAAACACAGGATAGTCTAATCTAAAGTGTTCACTAGTGTTATAGACAATATCCATATAAAGCCAGTGGGAAGAGAAATTCTTCATGGGTGGTAGAAAATCTCAAAAGTTTTGGAGTGACACAGTGCTGGTTATATTGAGTTCCATGACATTCTAGGGCCTTCTTCTTAATAAAAACCATAGCCACTCAAAAGTGATCAGTCTGGCAATCCACAAGGCAAAATGTGAATGAATGAAGACTACATGTTGCCTAGACTGACATTTAGTTAGATGAACAGCTGTATTGAGTTAGCCCATCAGCACACATTTCTTTGGCAATTACTTTAAGTTAACAATGAGTTGGGCCCCAGAATTGATTAAGAAGGATAAAATCATCTGGAAAATTATGCCCTGTTTTCATTGATTCTAAGCTGTTCTCTGCCACAATGTCCTCCTTTTTTCTTTTCTAACATTTATTTTTAAGTCGCTTCTTTACTCCCCTCCCCACCTAAAAGAAACAAAAACAGTGATAGTCATAGTTTAAAAAAAAACCATACAGTTATATTGTTGAACTTTTATGTCTTCTTCTGTAACATGAGTCTATCATCCTTCTATCAGAAGGTGAGTAGAATGCTTCATCGTTAGTCTTCTGGAAATTTGTGTGGTCATTGAACTGAATCAGAGTTTTTTTTTCTTGATAATGTTGTCATTGTGCAAATTGTCATCAGGATTCTGCATACTTCATTTTGTTTCAGTTCACACAAATCTTTCCATGTTTCTCTGGAATTATCTTTTTCATATCTTTTTATGGAACAAAAATATTCTATTATATTCATATATCCTGCTTTGTTTAATTATTCCATTATGGATGGTCATCTCCTAATTTTCCATCCTTTGCCACTTCTAAAAGAACTCTGCTGTACATTTGGAATCCTTTTTCATTTTCTCTTGTTCTTTTAGGGGTACAGGCTTCGTAGGGATATTACTGATTCAAAGAGTATGCAGTTGAATGAATTTGGAGGAATAATTCCAAATTGCTTTCCAGAATCACTGGACCAATTCAGAATTCTACCAATGGGACATTAATGTTTTCTTGCAAAAACTCCGATAATGATAATTTTCTGTTTTTGTCATCTTTTTCAAACTGATGAATATGAAGTAGAATCTCAGAGTTATTTTAATGGGCATTTCTTTAATTATTAGTGCTGTGAAGCATTTTTCATATGACTAACACATATTTAGCTTTGTAATTTATTCTGCTAACATTTTCTGTTTTATGAGTGAGTTTATCCCATTCTTATTTGTGGTAAATATTTGTTAGTTCTGTATTCCCTTTCATCCTGTACTTATATACCTTTTTTCTCTGTTTAGCTCCACACCTCCCTATTTATATTTTTCTTTTTTCTTACCTAGATTCCAATCACAGGTTTTTATTCTTTCTTTGAATGTAATCCTTTTTTCATCCTCCCAAGTTGTAATTTGTTTTCCTTGTGACTAATCTTTCCTTTATCCCATTCTCTCGGTTAAGTCCCAACTCCTCTTTCCCTGTTCTCATCTGTTCTTCTGTTGTGTTGGATAATTTTTTATACCAAATGCTGTATGTATGGGTGTGTGTATGTACACATGCATGTGTATGTATGTGTGTATTCAACGCTGCTTTGGTTTAAATTAAAGTGAGATGTGATGCCTATTCCCCCAACCCTTTCCTCTATCTTTGTATTACACTTTTCTTGAACGTACCCTTTCTTTTCTAGTGCACTCTTTTTCCCTGCCCTTTTCTTTCTTCACTTATGATAATCAAAGCAAAACAAAACAAAAAATGCCCGGACATCTTCTTATTTAATTCCCTTTATGTTCCTTGAACTCTTTGGGATTCTGAGAGAACACTTATTTATTCTCCATCAGTTGGTGAATAAATATTAAGAGCCTACTATGTACCAGTCTAAGCACTGTTTCTCCTATTAGACTATAAACACTTTCTCATCACATGGTACCTTCTAATTTCTCCAAATTTTTTTCTAGGCTTTTCTTGGCTTCTTTTTTTTTATGTTTCAAAGATTCTATTCAACTTTTGTATTTTAATCAGGAATGCTTGGAATTCCTCTATTTCATTGAAGTGTTCTTTCCTTCCCCCCCCCCCCCCACTTTTTTTTTTTCCATTTCAGGATTGTACTTAGTTTTTCTGGGTAAATTATTCTTGGTTATGTGCCTTTATCTTTGGCCTCTTGGAATATTGTATTCCAGACTCTCCTGTTCCTTGTAGTTGTAGCTTCCAAGTATTGTGTGATATTGATTCCGGTTTCTTGGCACTTGAACTCTATCTTTCTGGTTGCTCACAGCATTTTTTCTTTTACTTGGAAGCTCTGGGTTTTGTCTATTGCACTCTTGGGCGTTTTCATTTGAGCATTTCTTTCAGGTTGTGAGCAGTGAATTTTATTTTTATTTTATTATTATACTTATTTATTATATTTTTATTTTGCCCACTGGTTCTGATAGCTTCTGTAAATGTTTTTTTTTTTTTTATGATTTCTTCTCAAAATTTGGCCTGAGATTTTTTTTGTCTTGGTTTTCTGATAGTCCAATGACTCTTATATGTTCTTTCTTTGACCTTTTCTTTTTTTAGCTTTTCAGTTGTTGGTAATAGAAGGTACCATACATTTCCTTCTATTTTTCTAGCCTTTTGATTTTGTTTTAATATTCTACATTGCTTCATATAGTTATTGTTTGATCCATTCTAATTTTTCTAAAATAATTTTTTATTGATCAGTGAAGATCTATTATAGTTTTCAGGGAATTGATTACTTGTGTAAGACTTCAAACCTCTTGTAGCTTATGAGCTATTTGTTCTTTCCTTTCTAGATTTCATCTCATTTATAAAGGGGTAGTGATTGACCAGTGAGGGCCAGTTGTGGCAGTGTCCTTCCTGGTTCCAGTCCTTGTGAAGGCTTGGTGAGCTTGCTTTTCTGTCTATGTAACGGAGGGACCCCTTTCCCCATCATAGAATGCAAAGGCATCCTTTTACTGTTTCCTCTTAGCTTTCTGAGTGGTGATAAAAAGCTTTTTAATTGGCTGCTGACCCATAACTGAATGTTCAACATAAAAGGAAGAATGGTCTGAATGATCCCTTGTTCTGTTCCCTTGCAAGTTTTGAGTAAGAAGGACAAAACATGTTGGCATTCAGTCAGGGGATGGAGAGGGTGGAGAAGGGTGAGGGAAGGAGAGGGGGTGGGAAGTGCTAGGGGCATGGGGGTTGGATAGGAGGCGTGATGCAGCCTCCGTATCTCCTCATCTAGCCGCTGTGTTTCTTTTGTCTCTTGCTTTATTCTTTCCTTATCTTAGGTGAAAGAATATCTGGAGATGGAACAGACCAGGGCATGATCTTGTGGGCTTTGAACAGCTGGAGAGTCATCAAGGGTCCAGCAATTTGAATTAGTAGCCAGGTCTGGTGAGGAGTCAGTCTGAGGAGCGATATGCCTGACCCAGCCAACAAGGAACCGTCCAGCTGAGCACGGAAGGTCGTGACTCATCATCCATCATCTGTCCTCCACTTAGAAGTGAACTTTGTGGGGACTACTCATTGGGAGAAAAGGACTCCCAAGGCTAACAGATGCTCCCCTAAAAAGTTCTGTGTCAGCCAGTTGAGTGCACTCTCCATTCAGGTACTGAGTGGGTATGTAGAGGACAAAGGGTGCCCCTGATTGGGGGGACTGTTGTACTTTGTTCCTTGCTGTACTTTCTCAATAAATATTCCTTTGTAAAAGCTGATGCTAATTACTTAATTGATATTGGGGAAATGTCAACTCTTTAAATGATGTTGGGGAATATAATGGATCGTTTCCCTAGTACTAGAGAAAAATCCCTTAGCCCTTCAGGATTACCCATAGAGCCCTGAGGAGAGATGTAATAAATTTCTAGGAATTCAACCTACCAGTATGAGTAAAGTTGGGATGGTGAACCCAGAGCCTGTTTCCTATTTATAATATTCATTTTTATATCTTTTTACCACTTACAGGAATTCCAATAAACCTTTTGGACATGCCATATATTTATATGAATCTCTCCTCATCATCTCCGTTGAGTAACTCTCTTCCCTAGACTTGTGTCCTGGACATCCTTGGATATCCAAAATTCCTTTAGTTCTTTTAAATATTCATATTTCAATTTCATATTTTTTCTTAATTAAAATTATTTTATGCTTTGGTGGGATGGTCGGCCCCTGTTTGGTCTTGTTTTGTACTGTCTAAGGGCTCTCACTGACCTTCTCCTCTGTTGAAGTCTGCTCTGTAAAAAAATGTTGGCAGGTTCCAGGCTTACCTGTATCCAGTGGGGACCTGTCCAGCTCTTCATGACTGCCTTCCTCCTAAGAACGTCATGAGAGAGTTGTCAAATACTTTTCTGACATCTAGGTAAACTATAGCCGTTCCAGTGATCTCTTAGGCTAGTAAACTGGTGAGAAAAGGGAAATAAAGATAGTCTGGCATCTTTTCTTGAGGAAGTCATGCTGGTTCTTTGGGGTTACACATGTCTAAAAGTATGCTGGATAGTCATAAGAAAGAATTTTCCTTACCAGTGATGGGGAATTCAGTTCATTTATAGCTTAAAAATTAGCCTGTGCCTAATTGCTGATTTTTCCATGTAATAATTGATTCACACCATTTCCACTGAACAGAGCTGAGATACCTAGGAGCAGTGTAATCCTGTGGTTGATTGACTTTTTTCCCCCACTGACCTGTGATTTCATCAGTGTAGGGAGCTTCTAGTGAGGAAACTCTCTCTATGAGTACTAGGGATATAAATACAAGTAGAAAGACAGACAGACAAACCCAGTCCCCTAGGAACTTGCATTCTAATTGGAGAAGGCAGCATATTAAAGGAAGTTGGAAAGGGGTGGTGGTGGCACTCCTTAAATAAATGGAGATTCTGAGAAGAGTTGTCCAGTCAGAGCAAGAGGCTGCAGGGATGGAGGTTGCTGTAGGAATTGCTGTCATGGTGATGCTTCTAGATAATGAACTGATGCATGATAGCAGAAGTCTGGGCATTTACAACTGTTCTTCCATTTAGAATCTTAGAGAGTTGTCTGGGGGCACTGTACCAACCTCAGGTCACGTAGTTAGAGATGGGACTTGGGTCGTCCTAGTGCTTCCTGACTTTCTGGACTTCAGAACCATGCCTCCCCTACTGCTGTCCCATCCTGGAACTTTGCTCCGTGACAAAGTACACCACACCCTGGAATAACCTACCACCCTTTTAGCCTGTTCACCTAGTACATCCCTCCACAAAGACTCTTATTTCATTGGTGAGTTCCTTCTGGAGTCTCCATTTTTTTAGAGAGACCCAGGCTGTCCACCCTTTAGTCACCTCCTAGTCCTGTTCCTAACTTTCTGAACTTCAAGACCAGGCCCATGCATGGCTGCCCTCATGCTCTTTCCTTCTCCCTACCTTCAAGTCGCATTTTTGTCTGTTGTTTTCCCCCATCTGAATGTAAGCTCCCTGAGAGCAGGGATTGTCTTTTTTTTCTGCTCCCAACACTTAACACGGTGCCTAGGAGATAGAAAGAGCTTGAAAAATGGTTGTTTTTTTCTTCTTTCCTTCCCTGGTTGTCCTGATTCTGAAACCTGCTTCAGATTACTGCAATCTAAGAAAAAAATTGTGCAGAATTTTTTCCATTATGATTCCATTATTGTCTGTGGACTTCCATACATGTGTCTTTTTGTTCTCATTTTAAAACTCTTATTTTTTATTGACCTTTCATTTTTAAATCACCCTTATTGTATATTCCTCCAGACCACATCCAGAAAACTATCCCTTGAAACAAAAATTTTTTTTAAAAATAAAAAAGGAAAAAATTTTCTCAAAACCAACTAGCATGTTACATCTTACATCATAATATTGCACACAACTAATTCCTTACCTCTGAGAAGAGTAGAAGAAAGTGCATTGGCTCTGTTCTTTCCCAGGACCAAGTTTGATCATTATGATTACAGGGTTCACTTTCATTTTTATCTTAATGTTTTGTGTATCATTTTTCTGAGTCTGCCTAATTAACTCTGCATCATTTCTTAATCTGTAATCTTAATCTTCCTATACTTCTTTGAATTTATTATGCTTTTTTCTTAGATTGTAGTAATGTTTCATTACATTTATATAACATAATATATTTGACCATTCATCCTTTGATATGGGCGTCTAATTTATTTCAAGGTTTTTGCTATTACAAAAAGATACTTCTATATCTTCTTGAGAGCTGGTCTTGTTTTTATCTGTGCCCTTCCTGTTTTATCTGTTTCTTTTGGATTCTGTTATTGCTATATTCCTGTCTTTATCCTTTCAAACGAATCAGATTTTATTTTCTTTCTTAAATTAAAATTTCAAATTCACTTTAAAAATTACTATGTTGATATATGGACATCTCAGGGTGTATGAAGTGCTTTTGAATCCTTTATTTATGCTCTGGATAACTGACTTCTTCCTCTATAGGAAGCCATCATTTTATTCTATTTTTACTCTATATTACCTGATTGAACAGTTTTATCCACGCGTTTTTTCAGTTCCGTTTCTTAATCAGGCCTCCTACCAAATTGGTTCTTTCCAGTCCTCCTGAGATGTACTTTACCCCATGCCAGGAATCCATCTTAAAGCTTGTTTGAGAAGACAACCCAGTGTAGCATAGTGGCTTGAGTTCTTGATTTGGAGTTGGGAAGGCCCGAGTTCAAATCCCATGAATGATACTAGCTGAGAGGTGATGGGGACGGCACTTAACTTCTCCTGGCCTCTTCTGTAAAATGGGAACAATAGCTGCCTCTTTAAGTGATTTAGGATTCAAACAAGACATTGTGCATAAAGCACTCTGTAGACTTTGAAATGCATTGTAAATGCCAGCTGTTATTATGTGTTGACTCTGGCTCTCTTTGTTACTTGACTGTTTGCTTTCTACATCCTCTTTTCGCTTCCAAAATCTGAACCTTTGTCTAGAAGAGATAAAAATAACCCCGGTACCATCAAGTCCAGGACTTCAAAGTCATTAGATCCACATTTCAGGTTTCTTTTCTTGGGCTCATTAATTCCTGTGGGAATCAGCAGAATATGGTCATAGTAGATTGGATGAATCTTTAGTGGATTTAATTAGTTTGAGAAAGCTAGGTATAAGGGGACAGAGCAGAGTATATGCAGGTGATAGAGCACTGGATCTGCGTAGAAAGACCATAGTTCAGATCCTGACTTAGACATTTACTGGCTCTGTGACCTCAAATAAGGCACTTAACCTTTGTTTGCCACAATTTCCTCATGTGTAAAATGAGGATAATAACATCTACCTCCCTGTGAGAATTAAATGAGTTCATATTTATAGGGTACTTTGCAAGCCTCCAAGTACTATAAAAATGCTAGCTAGCTATAAGTTTCAAAGGATTAGCACATTAAAGCTTGTTTGAGAAGACATGCAACTTGAGTAGCACATGCAACTTCCTTTGTTGAAATGTGCTATATTATGTAGTGAACTTGGAGGCATCTGCCTCCTAGGCTTGTATCTTTCGATGTTCCCTTATTTTATTTTTAGATAATAATGTTCCCTGTATGGTTATATTTTGGATGCTTTAAAGCATAAAATTAAAATTGTTTATCCATGGAACCCTTTTTAGTTGGGGTCTGATTGATTTTCATTCTTTAATTCTTCATCTATAGACTTAAAAAGCCAAAGAACTGGTCATTCAAATTGTGGTTCTAGTTTTGTTTAGAATCCACTTGTATTTTTGCCATATCCTTAGATTTATTTCTCTTCAGTATACCATTGTTACAATAATAACCTGGAAGGGTCAATTTGCAATTCACTTCTTACTCTCTGAGCCTAAAACTTTCCCTAAAGTACTAGTTGTAAAACTTGTGAATCTGGCCTCCCCTGTTTGATGTCTGTTTCAAGAATGTCACCTGTAGTTGTCACTTAACTCAGTGGAGCCAGCCAGGCTAGAGGGCAAATGCCCAAGTTTGTTGAGTTTAAGGATTGCACAGGTCCATCAAAGGAGACAGCAAACAAGCAGCAATATTGGTATACCCATGTTAAATTTAAGGTACATTTGAATAGCTAGAGGTAACAGAGATTCATGGTCTCACATATAATCCATTTTATCTTCTGTATATGGAAATAATCATGTTTGTCAAGTTCATAGTAACAAAAGAACATTTTAAAAAGAGAGAGAAAGAGACAGAAGATTGCATAATAGAATCCAAAATAGCTTATGGGAATTAGATGAACTTGGTAATTTGGACTGAATATCATCTCGAGGGCATTTTTTTGCTCAATCTTGAATTAAGACATGGGGTTATTTTGGGACATAGCAGCAATTCATTTTGTGTGCCAGCTATTCTCTTTGAGACCATAAAGAATCTTAAAAGCTTTGTATAAAAGCACAACTTAGCTGTTCACCTCACAATGAAAAGATAGTAGGTTCTAGCTCTGATCATAGGCTGTAATGCTTTATATTTTTTAAAGAATACAGTAAATAAGTCTGAATCAAATATAGTTGAAATTAAACTTATTAAATGAGTCTTCCTTGAGGGGAGAGATCCCTCTGCCATTTTTCACTAAAGAGGAAAAATGTGGTAAAATACTTATAAATTTACTGCTATACACACCTATCAAATTGGCTAACATGACAAAACAGGAAGATGATACATGTTGGAGAAGATGTGGGAGAATTGGGACACTTAATTCATGGCTAGTGGAGCTATGAGCTCATCCAACCATTCTGGAGAGCAATTTGGAACTATGCCCAAAGGGCCATAAAAATGTGTATACCCTTTGACACAGCAACACTGCTTCTAAGGGCTGTATCTCAAAGACATCATAAAAATGGGAAAAGGACCCACATGTACAAAAATATTTGTAGCAGCTCTTTTTGTGGTGGCCAAGAACTGGAAATTGAGGAAATGTCCATCAATTGGAGAATGACTGAACAAGTTGTGGTATATGAATGTAATGGAATACTATTATGCTATAAGAAATGATGAACAGGCAGACCTCAGAAAACCATGGAAAGACTTACATGAAATGATGCTAAGTGAAGTGAGCAGAATCAGGAGAACATTATACACAGATTAGATTTTTGATAGATTTAACCCTTCACAGCAATGCAAGAACCTAAACTATTTCCAAAGGACTCATGATGCAAAATGCCAGCCACATCCAGAGAAAGAGCTGTAGAGTTGGAATGGAGAATGAAGCAGACTGTTTTCTCTTTTGTTATGTCTTGTTTTTCTTATGGTTTCTTCCATTCGTTTTAATTCTCCTATGCAACATGACTAATATGAAAATGTGTTTACTAGGAATGTATGTATAGAACCTATATAAGATTGCATACCATCTTGGGGAAGGAGAGGATAGGGAGGGGAAGAGAATTTGGAAGTGACCGTTGAAAGCTAGAAACAAATAAATTGATAAATTTGGGGAAAAGAAAATCTAAACTGAGAAACATATTAAGAAAAAAAAATTTTCTGCCATACTATTTGATAAACAGCAAACCACTTAACAGCCTTTCAGACATAAAGTTGAATTGCGTTGCTTTAGAGTCAAATAATGAGACAAGGGCAAAGAAGGACCAAGTAAATCTGGTATAATTGAAAGCAAAGAAATAATTCCCCACAACTTGATAATTTCAAATACGTAGTTTAAAAAGCTTAATGACTCTTCCATATATTATGCTGACATAGGTAATATCTATGTTTACAATTTTGCTTAAGAAACTACTATTTTACAATGATCCAAAGCAACTCTGAAGGATTTAGGATTAAAAATCCCCAGAGAAAGCATTTATGGTATCTGAATACAGATTGAAGCATAGTTTTTCAGACTTTGTTTTTCTTGAAGGTTTTTTATCTGTATGTTCTTTCAAAACATAACTATTATGAATATGTTTTGCATGACTACACATGTATAACCTATATCAGACTGCTTGCCTTCTCAATGTGGTGGGGGGATAGGTAGGGAGCAACGGAGAGAATTTTGAACTCAATGTTTTAAAAAGTGAATGTTGAAATTTTTATCATGTAACTGGGGAAAATTTTAAACAAAATAAAAATGTTACAAAAAATTAAAGAAAAAGAAACCACTATTTTGTTATCAAGAATGCTAAAAGACTAAGGAATGGCTAAAACCATATGAACTCAACTAAGTTTCCATTTGTGTTTGTTAAAGATATTTTGAAATACTGTTTTGTGGCAAGGTTCCTAAAAATGGAGATGTTAGGAATAGTTAAGTATCTGACATATTAATGATTTAATTTTAGAAAAGATAGTGACAGAGAAAAACAATTTTCTCTAGCTACTAAAAAAGTTGCCTTCATGAAATCACTGAGATGAAAAGCATTTTTATTTATTTTCTATCTCTCATCCTTTTAACCAGCTCATGTTTAACAGAGCTATTTACTATCCATACTATGTATATAGTAAGTGCTCCCTAAATATCTTCTAAAGAAATGAAGTGTTTGTTAGGGGCTCAGTGCATGCACTGGGGTGTATAAAAGAAATTTAAAATATGGTGCCTAAACTCAGGGAGTTTGTAATCTTGTTGGAGAGGCAAAATTAAGAGTATGATAATGACCATGAGTTAGTAGAGAATGGAGATTCTTGTGGGAAGCAATTGAAAGAGATGGGGCACTGGATGGGAAGTTTAGTTGAGAGGCAGGGGAATAAGGGAGTGGGTTGGAGGAATGACATAAAGGTTCAGAATCCCAGGGACAGTTGGGGCATGACCAAATGAGAGGTTGTTAGTCACTGAGGAATGAGTTCAAGTGTTTTCTTAACATCACTAACATCATTATTCATATGGATCTTAGGGTAGAGGCCTTTCAGGGCAGAGGACTAGTCAGAGGAGCTGATGGAATGGAATTTCTCTCTTGTCTTTGCACTCAGGCCAGACTAGACCAGGAGACAGGTGGAGGGAACAGGAAGGAATGATGTCTTCCTGTCCCCAGCAGGCAGGAAAGGTCCCCTGCAAGCAGGAAGAGCCGGGCCAGAAGCTTAGCGTATGTTGGTTTAGCATCTCTTTGATCCCCTGTAGATAACTGGTTGAATCTTTTTCCTCATCTGTAAAATATAGATGATTTTCATTAATTCTATGCAGAGATTTTGTAAGGATTAAGTGAGAACATGTAAAGTGCTTGGTAACTGAAAATACTAACAGTGTAAGTTATGGTTATTATTGTCATCATTATTAGAATAACTTGAATGGTCAAAAGAGTAGAATCTGGGAAACCATACAGACTCCAGCAAACTGATCTCTTTAGCATTGCTTGTGAAATGCAAGCATAAATTATAGGTGACCCAAAGGGCAGTGGATTACATAGTGGGTATGAGGATACTGCAGCAAAATGTCAGCAGTGATTTGCAGTCTAGAAGTGACACAGAAGCTGTCCTCAGAACATAAGATGGGTCAGTTATGTGGTGAACCTGAGATGGTCAGTCAGAGGACTATATCAGTTCCCTTAAGATAGTGAAAGAATCTTAGCAGGGCCATTACATGAATAAGAACTACACAAGTTGAGATGGTATAGAGAGGCGGTGATCTTCGGCGATGAGGGAGATTTCTCAAAAAGAAACAGAATGCTTTTATGTACCTCAGGTGATAACTTTTTTAAAATCCCGAAGAGGATTCCAGATCTAAAGATAGACTTTAAAGACTGCTATTTCACCTGCATTATTCTCATTTATTATAATGATGTTTGGGTGATTAAAGAACTCTGATACAATAGCTTAATCTTAAACATACAAAATGACCAGTGTATACTGTGATTTGTAGAAATAACCACCTGGAGTGGAAGGCAACCAAGGTAAGGGGTAATTTTCTGATTCTAATGAGGTAGCAGTATCCTCAGATATTAAAAAGAGTTCTGGGAGACTGGAAATAAGAACTATACTCAAGGATTAGTGAATTTTAGTTTCCCCTAAGAAAATGAGGCAATTATTTTTTTAATGAAATATATCATCATGTATCTTTATTTTTAAAAAGAAATTGATCACCCTAAAGTATTTTAAGATTATAGAACTCCTTGACAAAACGCCCTTGCTGAGGTTATACATCTCAACAGAAAGAATTTAATCTTTTGAATTAGATGCTTGAATAATGAGTTCTCAAGAATACTCTTTCCAACCCTTTCTGGTTGATCCCTCCTATTATAAGTAATAGAAATGTGAAATTGGAATTTTTTTTTAAAATAAATTTCCTTTGTTGGCTAATGAATCTATTAGAAAATATCCTAATAAAATTTATAGTTTTAAACTCCATTGATCTCCTACCAATTAAGTCAAAGAGTCAACTGTGTTTTTTGAACATAAACTTTTTGTTTTGTTTCTTAGTGCTGGTACTTAGAAAACTGAAATTACTGAGTTCTTTTTGACCAATTCAATTTGATGTTCTTTGTGATAAAATAGGGTTTAGGTTGATGGTTTATAGAGAATAAACTCTTCATTCAAAGCATTTAGAGAAGAGCATATTCTGCTTAATTTAATATCTTGCTTAACTGCTAATTATATAAAACTATAATTTTCAATGAATTAGATGATAAAATGTGTATTTTACTAAATATGGAACATAATTTTTTTCTTTATGATTTATGCGGCACCTTAAGATCTTGTAATATCTGGGATCACTGCTGGGGCATTAAGCATTACAAAATATCATAGACACACAATATACAATATAATAAAAATATATCATTTTGTACAATACCATAGATACACAATAGTTGCTGTTAGGTTTATTTGTATTGATTTTTTTGATATGGCCAGAAGGTTACATTTTTAGAATTAATCTCCCAAATATTGGCTTTTCTTGAATTTGTTTTTCAGTTGTGTGACATTTTAAAAAGTTTGAAAGACATTTTCTGGGTCATTTAGTTATTTTATTAATAAGGATACCATGTCATTAATAAAAGAAGTCAGTGGCGCTCTTGAATGCCCAGAACAATCATGGTGGTGGACTCACTGCTTTTATGCAGTAAACTGATTGGTTAATGATTGGTTGATTGTTGTCCTTTGCTCTCAATGAGGACCAAGGGCAGCTAGGTGGTACAGTGGATAGAGCACCAGTGCAGAACTCAGGGGGACCTGAGTTCAAATCTCACCTCAGACACTTGACACTCACTAGCTGTATGACCTTGGGCAAGTCACTTAACCCCAATTGCCTCATCCTGGGTCATCTCCAGTCATCCTGATGAATATCTGGTTACTGAATTCAGATGTTTCTGGAGGAGAAGTGAAGCTGGTGACCTGCACAGCCCTCCTTCACTGAAAACAAAGTCATGTGCAAGTCATGTCATCATTTCTGTGATGGCATGGTCTTCTTGGGCAACAAAGGACAAACACACACACACACACACACACACACACACACACACTGAGGATCAAAATGACATTACTATGCTAAAATCAAGTTTCAGTGTGTCCAACTTGTGACCAATCAGACCAGTACAAACTCAGAATGCTCTACCCCAGGTCAGGCACAAATAGTCCCTGTGAATATTTGGGGTGGATACTTTAAATTTGCCCATCTTACATTTCCTTTGAGCTGTTTCAATTCTGCTTTGCTCACAGAGTGCAGCACTTTCTCTGATGTGGGCATGCCATGCTGAACAGTCCTGTGCTGGTGTCTCCCACGTCACACAATCAATTCCAAAGTTCTTGAGAGAGACTTTGAGAGAGTCCTTGTGTTGCTTTTTCTGACCACTATGTGATCACTTGCCCTGTGTGAGTTCTCCGGAAAATAGTCTTTCTGGCAATCATACATTTTGCATTCGACCGAGGTGGCCAGCCCATTGGAGTTGCACTCTCTGAAGCAGAGTTTGAAAACTTGGCAGTTTAGTTGAGTAAGAACCTCAGTGTCTGGTACCTTATCCTGCCAGGTGATCTTCAGAATCTTCCTAAGACAATTCAAATGGAAGTGATTGTTGTATCTCTTGTTGTATGCCTGTGAAACCTGAAAAGTCTGTCAGCACCTTGCCAGAAAACTGAATTCCTTCCATTTGAATTGGTTAACAGTTAATGAGAGATGAATATTATAATGAGGGTCTAGACCTATTCTAATGAATTCTCATTATGCCATTGACTTCTAAACTGCCCAACCTTGATCAATATATTAAAAGAATTTATCCCCACCCAAACCTGAGCTAAGTACAACGTACTTCCCCACCTGGGTGGGGTCTGAATAAGATTGTTAAGAAGATTAATCCAGTCTCATTATCAGCAGAGTTCTTCAGAGACTGAACAATCTACAGGTTTTTGAAAAAATCATGGTCCTCATTTAATAATTGGTTTTTAATATGAGAAAGAAATAATCGTTTCTCTTAACTGAAATGCAAACTGTCTAAATGCATAAAATTCTATGGGCCTTCTTCTACAATTGCATCAAATGCTGAAGCAGCCTTTTCCAAAGTTTCCTTATTGCATTCATTGTAATGCTCACTCTCTTTATCCATGCCTTCTCTCTTTTTTACCCCAGCATTGATTATATTTTTAATTGGCTCGCTATCAAAACCACTATGTACTACTTCAGGGCTTTTATCCAGTTCGGTCCACTCTTTTATCTTACTCTTGTTGTTTGTTAACTAAGTAGGAAGAAGCATCCTTGAAAGATTAGCAGACTTGGATGCCCAGTTGCACTTGTAACCTCCTATATACTTTACCCCCTTGAAAACTGCATTAAAAAATACCATTTAAAAATATGAATTCTTCTATGCATTTAGTTTACATTGGTATCGCCTGTATCGGACCCCCTAAACAATTTCTACTTTTGTATTATTTGTTTTTCTAGTCTTTGAGGAACATGTAGTAACTGGAACTTTAGAATCCTAATTTTTTAGAGGTGTTGGAAACTTCAGGTGGTCCTGCAAATGCTACTTTAGATATAATTTCACTAGACGTATTAGGTCAAATCCTGACATTTAATGGATGTACCAGAGGCTCTCGAACTATTGGTTCCTAGATTCACATGAAAAATAGACTATGTTATTGGGCTTTCCCAAGATCTTTACTGATTTTGAGTGATATTATCTTTAGCACAGTATTGAACACATAATAGGTGCTTAATAAAGACGCTATTTGACTGGCTTTAACTAGAGCCTATAAGGAGGTACACAGTATATTTTGTATTTTTTTATCAGATTCTGTGAGGTTATTAATTAGAGAAAGAGTATTTTATTCAATAGATTCTAAATATTTCAAACTTTTTTTCTCTCTACCACCACAAAGAAAGCAGCTTCTGCAATCCAATTTGAAGAGTAGTTTTTTAAAAAAAAATAAACAAATATACAGATGCAAAGCACCAAAAATACCACCCCTTTCACACATTCTTTTTTCCCTGACAACTCTCCGGAGATCTTGGTCTGATGATAATCACACCTCTGCTTTCACTTGTGTTGCTGAACTGCCCCTTTCATGGTGAACTGGGGAATGCTGATTGGCTGAGCTCTGTTTTCTTCTTTCCTTTCTGTACCGAAGCATTTTTAGTCCAGTCCAAGGTAGCTCTTTTACAATCTATGATAAGTAATGATAATATGTAGTTATAAACAGTAGAAAGAACATTTTAACCAAAATATAACCCCAATCGACATGTAGAATATAAAATCAGGGTTTTTTTTTGTTTTTGGTAGGGAGTAGCTGTCACACCCACTCTTGTTTAGCCCTTTATGTAGTTTTGTTTGTCCTGAAACAGGGGTGGGGTATCTGCTGCCTCAAGGCTGCATGTGGCCTTCTAGATCCTTGGGTACATTTTGACTGAGTCCAAGTTTTACAGAACGAATCCTTTTATTAAGGGGATTTGTTCTGTGAAATATGGATTCAAAGGGCCACACTTGAGGACCTAGAGGGCCACATGTGACCTCAGGTCCCAGCTTCCCTACCCCTGTCCTAAAGTAACCCTGAGGACTTGAATCTGCTATTCAGCTAAGTTGTATGGTTAATTAAGGACCTCATTTAAATATAATTCTGGGTTTCTGTGTTAGGTCCTAGTAATTCTTGTTAATATTTTGGGGGCCAGACACAGATGACTAATGATTTCTGCAGAATCAAGGGAGACATTATTGGTAATGTTTGGTTCATCATATTCTAACAGGACAGATTTTTGTTAGAGGTGGCATCTCCCCATGCCCCAGTTGTGCTAGAGCAGAGTAGTCAAGCGACAGTGGCTGTTCATGGAAGAACAGAGCCTTCTGGGGGCTCTCCTCTCCTAGTGGCAGTAAGAGAGCTACTTTCTCCACTGACTGAGACACCATGACAGGTGATTCATCCCATGGCTGTTGGAATTTTAGTCCTGTAAAATAAAATCCTGAAACTTCAACGCAATTGGACTAAATAAGATGGTTAGGGAATGTATGACTAGAAAAAAGGTGGCTCTTAAATACGGGGGAACTGGGGCGGAGCCAAGATGGCGGAGTAGAAGGACGCACGTTTACAAGCTCCGAAACCAAAGCCCATAGAATTAATGTAAAAAGAATCCCCCATAGCTTCTGGGTGAATACGAGGTGTGCAGAAGCAGAGTGGAAGAGATTTCCGTTCCAGGGAGCCCTGAAGACCCGTCCCCAGGGTCCGGCGCGCCCCGGAAAGTAAACCCGACCCCCAGCGCTGCCCTGGCCGAGGCCTCAGAGAAGCGGATCCGAGCAGGCTTCAGAGACGGATGCTCCAGCAGCCGGGAAAGCCCCTCCGCCCACAGAAGCAGGTCAGTGAGAGAGGCCGGGCTGAAGGAGAGGGGAAGCGGGGCGTCTCCGTGACTCGGGCCCCCTCGGGAGGAAGCGGAGGCGGCGGGGACGGGGGCAGGAAGCGGCGGAGGCAGAGGCGTGGGCTGGGGCTGAGGCGGCAGCGGCCCAGGACTCAGGAATCCCCCAACGGCAGGCAGGATCTTCATTACGGAAGATTCCCGCATAAAACCTGACGGAGCTGAGCCTGGGAGACGGCCCTGCCCCCACCCCGCTCTGTTGCTGAAGGCTTCTGCTTGGGACCCCCAGGGGAGCTGAGATTGGGAGGCGGGCCCCCCCCCCCCCCCCCCACCCGCTCCATTCCTGAGAGTCTCTGCATAAAGCCCCCCACCCCCCCGAGGGATCAGAGTCTCGGAGGCAGCCCTGGCCCCACCCCAGCACCTGAACTAAAGCTCACTGATTGACAGCCAGCAGGAGGAAAGCCCATTTAAATCTCAGAGGCCAAGCACTAGCTGGGCGGATCCAGGCGGGGGTGGAAAGGAATCTCAGAAGTCAAGTAACTGGCAGGGAAAATGCCTAGAAAAGGGAAGAAAAATAAGACTTTAGAGAGTTTTTTCCAACAAATGCAAATGATCCCGACCTTCGGATCTGACGAAGATGAGGACGTATTCCTGCCATCAGGGAAAGACGTGGAGGGCGGGGCCTCAGTACCCCAGACACCCCAGGGGGGTGGTGGGTGGGCTCAGGCCCTGGAAGAGCTCAAAAAGGATTTTGAAAAGCAAGTTGGACAGGTGGAGGAAAAACTGGGAAGAGAAATGTCAGAGATGCAACAAAAGTATGAAAAACAGGTCAATACCTTGGTAAAGGAGACCCAAAAAAATGCTGAGGAAATTAACACCTTGAAAAATAGGCTCACCCAATTGGCAAAGGAGGTTCAAAAAGCCAATGAGGAGAAGAATGCTTGCAAAAGCAGAATTAGCCAAATGGAAAAAGAGGCTCAAAAGCTCACTGAATTTAATAGTTCTCTCAAAATTAGAATGGAACAGATGGAGTCTAATGACTTTATGAGAAACCAAGAAATCACCAAACAAAATCAAAAGAACGAAAAAATGGAAGAGAATGTGAAATATCTCATGGGAAAAACAACTGACCTGGAAAATAGATCAAGGAGAGACAACTTAAAAATTATGGGACTACCTGAAACTCATGATCAAAAAAAGAGCCTAGACATCATCTTCCATGAAATTATCAAGGAAAACTGCCCTGACATTCTAGAACCAGAGGACAAAATAAGTATTGAAAGAATCCATCGATCACCACCTGAAAGAGATCCAAAAAGAGAAACTCCTAGGAACATTGTGGCCAAATTCCAGAACTCCCAGCTCAAGGAAAAAATCTTGCAAGCAGCTAGAAAGAAACAATTCCAGTACTGTGGAAATACAATCAGGATAACCCAAGATCTAGCAGCTTCTACATTAAGGGATCGAAGGGCGTGGAATAGGATATTCCAGAAGGCAAAGGAACTAGGACTCAAACCAAGAATCACCTACCCAGCTAAACTGAGTATAATACTTCAAGGGAAAATATGGTCTTTCAATGAAACAGAGGACTTTCAATCATTCTTGATGAAAAAACCAGAGCTGAAAAGAAAATTTGACTTTCAAACACAAGAATGAGAAGAAGCTTGAAAAAGTAAACAGCAAAGAGAAGTCTTAAGGGACTTACCATGAGTGAACTGTTTACATTCCTACATGGAAAGACAATATTTGTAACTCTTAAAACTTTTCAGTATCTGGGTAGTTGGTGGGACCACACATACACATGTACACGCATACACACACATACACACATGCACACACATACAGAGATAGAGAGCACAGATTGAACTGAATAGGAGGGGACCATACCTTAAAAGAAACTAGGGTAAATGGTGAGAGAGAATTGTAGGGGGAGGGAAAGGGAAGGGGGTAACTATATGTCATTTAAGAGGCAGGTAGGAGTTTTTATTAGTGGAGGGAAAAAGAGGAGAGCTGAGAAAAAAAAACAAAAAACAAGAAGTTTACCCTCATCACATTTGACTAAACGAAGGAGTGAAATGCACACTCATTTTGGTATGAAAACCTATCTTACAGTATAAGAAAGTGGGGGAGAAAGAGATATTGCAAGGGGGGGGATGATGGAAGGGAGGGCAAAGGGAGGAGGGAGCAATTTGAAGTCAACACTTAGGGAGGGACAGGATCAAAAGACAGAAGAGAAACAATGAGGGGCAGGTTAGGAGGGATGGTAATCCAGTTAGTCTTACACAACACGACTATCAGGGAGGTCATTGGCAAAACTACACAGATATGGCCTATATTGAATTGCCTGCTGTCCCAAGGGGAATGGGTGGGGAGGGAGGGATGAGGAGAATTTGCAACTCAAAGTTTTAGGAACAACTGTTTAGTATTGTTGTTGCAACTGGGAAAGAAGACATACAGTTAAGGAGGAATAGAAAGTCATCTGGCCCTACAGGAGAAAAGAGAAGATGGAGACAAGAGAAGGGAGAGATGACAGAAGAGAGGGCAGATTGGAGATAGGGAAAATTGGATTGCGTGGGGTATTGGGGTGGGGGGAGGGGATAAAAGGGGAGAAAATTTGGAACCCAAAAATTTGTGAAAATGAATGTAAAAAATTTAAATAAATAAATAAATAAATAAAAATTAAAAAAAAAAATAAAAATTAAAATTAAAAAAAAAAAAAAAATACGGGGGAACTTCAGTTGCAGTCTGTGTTGTTACATTTCTAGACCAGCTACTATGTTTCCAGAGAGTCTGGTCCCTTTAAAAGAAGTGGGGTTGCCAACTAGTGAGAATCTATGTATTTGACAAATAATAAACTCTTTCAGCATTTGAACTTGGGTTAGTAGTACCAGATAAGGATAGTAAAGCTAAGAAAGTCATGTAACCTTTGGGTAATCCTTGCCCAATCTAATAATACTGATTCAATTTTGAATTAAATTCTATAAATATTTACATGGGAAATTGCCAGTTCATGAAGGGAAATGCTGTATTTATTCTGCTTTAGGTTTGAAGGAAATCAAGTAAGAGAAGAGTTTATTATCCCCAGTTGAAATGTGAAAAGAGTGATTCATGTAAGAAGAGGACTATTCAATAGGAACTACTTAGTTTTAGAGAAAGTGATTTGGCTGATGAATACTAACTGCTATTAGAACTTAAGTGTAATTTATTTTATACTGACCAATAGTTAATAATAATCTGTTTGTTTTACCAGGTAATTACTTTTTCTAATATTATGAGATACTCATTCTAAGTCATTCTTACCAGTCCTTTCATTTAAGCTAATAGGAGTGTTTCTAGGTCTTGGTGACCTCAGTGCTACAAACTAGGGGAACAAACAGAGAGCTCAGTTGAATTTGCTAACTTGAATGTTTAGTCTTTGGCATTTAAATTGGTAACTTTGCATTATTTATATGCATTTCTAATGTAAACATATAGAGACAAAAATGTGTGTGTATACACATGAATATATGTGAGATCTGTAATGAAATCACAGAGTTTAGAGAAGGAATTATACGTTTGAAGTCTTCAATTTTATGAAAACAATGATTCCACATTTTTTCAAGTGGCTGCCATAGAATAGAAATTTAAATCCCTTGGTGGGAAGTGTGCTAGAAATCATAGTATTCCTTTTCAAAGTATTTTGCATCCCCTTATACATATATTCAGTACTTCATTTCTAACCCCTACACACTGAATCATGCTGTGATTCATAATACTGTGTTATGTTTTAAAATTCAAATATTGTTTTTAAAGGAAATTGCTACTAATGTTGGCTAAGCTGCACATAATAGTTTAGCAAATGGTTGTAGGTTTGATTCTCCTCATGTCATTCCAAATGGGGACTAAAAAAATTTAGAATACTTTAATGACATTGAATAATTGTTTCAGCTAACTGATAATTATGCCAAATAATAATAATTTTGAAGTATAGTTTAGTTTGGGTATATATATTATTGAAGAGGAAAAAAATAGTGCAAGTCTGTATTTCAATGTGCCAAGTAGCTTCTTTATGTAGTGAGTAAAAAGTTAATGGTAAAAGTTTTCATCTTAATGTTTCTTTGTCTGTAGAAGAAGTTTAGTTTTTGAGACAGGTACAATAGTGCAGTTGTGGATTAGTGATGTGATAAAGGAACTGTTATAATTATGACATTTCTTCCTTTTCACTTTGTCTGTAGATATAAAATGAAATATATTTGAAAAATAAATGAGATTACTAACTAGGAAAAAAGAAACCACCTCACTTGATTAAAGGTAGGCTAGTGGGAGTATCTGAAATGTCTGGACAACTAAAGCAAATCTTACAAAATCTCTTTCTATTGATAAATCCAAATATGATAGTGAAAACTTTAAAGTGTGAGTTTATAATTTCCTACTTGTTAATAGCCTTCTTAAGTGACTAAAGCTCTGCTGTTTTGAAGATGAACATGGATTCTTAAAGTCTTTGTCAGTAGACTATATGTTTTGGTAGATCCTGCCAAGGTGGGAAGGATTTCAGATAGCCTGACTGTGGCCTGAGCAGATTTGATGTGACAGCCAACTGACTTTACCAGGAGGAGTAACAACTTGAATGTGCAAATGTGTACAGAGAAGGACTTCCATCCTTGTCAAGAGGTTTCTGACCATTTTTGCAGTATTTGGAAATTTTATGTCAAATAATCTACTTTTAAATTAATACAGGTTAGGGCATTGTATGGACAAAGCTAAATGCTCTTCAGATCAAGTGTCATTCAATTAAGAATAATGTTTTAATATATCTTGGCATTGGAATTATGTCCCAGTTCTGAAACTCTGATAAAATTGTTTCCAAATATTTGTAATAAATAGTAACACAACAAACTGCTATTTCACCTTATCATTTCCTGAATATTGGGCATTAACCCATAGTTAGATTCTGGCTACTGGGATTATATATTTTCATTAGCAACAGCTTTATTTTTTTTTTTTAAGGGAGCAACACAAGACTACAGTTTTCCAAAGATCAGGGAACGGATGCAGTTTTTTGTTTATGGTGCTTGTAGTCTGTTAACTTTTTGAGTAAAGTTGGCTCAGTCAGCCTCTGTCTCACTGTACTTACTTGTTGACAGTAGAATAATTCCACAGCAGGGGTGTTATGAGGGCTAATTAGTATTTGGACAGCACTCTGGGAATTACTGACAAAAAGAAGTGTATAAATATAAAGTAATGTACTGTTGCACTGTGAGAATTCAGGTATGCCAGTCTCAACTAATTAGCCGTTTAATGAGAAGTATGGAGAAATTATGTAATGGGTACCTGATAGTTATCCACAAAAGCACACAGACACATATTTGAATAGGAAAAAGTGAATCACCGCTAAAATGAGAATTTTTGGTTTTATATACAATGTGCAGATGTAATTTGGAATAAACTTAGCACTTTCTTAGGTATGTTTTATATTCAGAGAGACAATAAAAACAGAATTTCTCAGTAGCCCCAGAGAAGACATGAAGTATAGGAAATTTGCCCTTGGTGCCTTCTCCGTAGGGTTTTGTCACCTCCTTTCTGCACTCTCACAGGCACTTTGGGGGCCTGATCACCCTGGCTTCTTCCTCTTCTCCAGCTTCTTGTTGCAGTGTCTTGCTTCACACCCTAGTCTTATAAATGGTTACCAGCTGAATATTTCATAGTGCTCACAGAACCATTAGACTCAAGAGAGTGTTAGAGATCTTCAAGCATTTGGCCCTAGGCTCTCCTAGTGTGAGTGCTGCAGCACTGTGATGACTGGAAGTCTCTATTTGCTGCTACAGCTCTCAGACACTTCCAAGTTACCTACCGTGGGGTTTTCTGAGGGATCCCTCTCCTCTTGCTGCCTTAGCACCTAGAACATTACAGTCTATGCTGAGCTGATGGCAGTTTTTCTGATAGGTCTTCCTTTCCTATTGCTCTCAGGTTGTTGGCTGAACTCTTGTGTAGGGTCAGGGTGGAAGAAGTTACTGACTGTAATTTCCCATTGAATTTCTTGATTTAGTCTGATGTAATCTTTAGGATTTTGTAAAGTAGATTGGAATCTGAGTAGTCTGTTTTCCCTTTCAGGCAGACATCTTGGTAGGATGGTCTGACCATTTTATAAAGATAATTGAAGTATACATGTCATTCTCTGTTGCATACAGAAATGCTATGAAGAACTCAACTGAGGCCCATTGTGTGCTTTGTTTCATGCTTTGCTGTAGCCAAATAATTTATCATTCAGAACTGGTTTTAACCTTCTCTGTACTTAGCTAAACTATTCTTTGGACAACAAGTACAGTGTAATGCCAAGTCTGTATACCTTTTTCTGTGCGTATTCATCTTAACAAACATTGTGTGAAGCATCTACAAGGCTGTGGGTAGATATGGCATGGAGGAGATTCTAGGCTCTTGAAGTCATCCAAGCTGACTCTGAAGTCAGAGGACCACTACTGAAGTTATGTAACCTCCTCCTGACCTTGAGCAAGTCATCTAACTGCTATGCATCTGAAGTTCCTCTTTAAATGAGGGCATTGAATTAGATTGCTTTTGGGGTCTTGTAGTGCTAGTGTGATACCCACAGTAGCTGCTATGTTTAAGCATGTGTGTTTCCAGGGTAACTGTGTGAAATATAAACTCTCTTCCTCAAAGATGAAAACAAGACATTTATTCAAATGCTAGAGAGCCAATCCGTCATAGTAACAAAGAAATCTGTACACATTATCAATGTAGAGAGCACAGCCAATCCCCAACCTTTCTCTCTATCAGGCTTCCCCACAAACAAGCTCCCTTAGGCAAAAATACTCCCTCTCTCACTCATGCTAGCTGCTCTGCCTGCTCTTTCCCTCAGCTCTGCCTCATTTTCTCAGCTGTACCCTTCAGCAAACTCCTCCCACCATCAGCTCCATGTAATTCAGGCTGTGGGCAGGGCCAGAGCTTAGAGGAGGTCACATGGGCCTGGTAAGGGGCAGTGAAGATCTTCAAATTCCCTTACCATTACCTGTCTCTTCTATGTTAGATCTATGATATTGCAGTTATCTCGAAAGTATTTTTAGGGGGAAACTGGAATGAGGATAACAAACAGATAAAAAGAAGAACCAGTTCTGCCATTTTTCCTATATCAATATGCTATTGTCCTCTCTTTTAGTGGAATTACCATCTTTGGACTCAAGTCTCTGATGTGCTATATGAGAAAGGGAAAATTACAGTTGGGAAATGAAGTCATATACACAGAGAAGAAATCCATGTTGGAGGCAACAGTTTTGGAAGCACTGAAGGTTCAGTGTTTTCAATATATCAGATGATAACAAGTAGTTACTAAGGAAAGGCAGCGTGCCAGATGCCATTATAGGTGTTCTGATTCCACCATTAATATGATGTGGTTGGGATGGACTGTATACTTGACTGGTGAACTCTTCTGTCCTTTACCTTCTTCCTACCTCAGTCTCATTCATTCATTTACTTTCCCTCCTCTTCTCCTTCTCCCTCCTCTATCCTTAACTTTCACAAATACTTCTTTAGGAGTGTGTTTGCTTCGATGATTTAGCACTAAACATAGTCTGGCACCTAGCAGATGCTTAACAAATGTTTGTTAACCGACTGATTTGTCATTTGTTTGGAAAGAAACAAGTTCCCTTAAGATACCATGTTATTCGTTAATGTGTGCTCTAGGGGAGGCAAATGGGTGGAAAGGTACCTGAGGGGGAGGGAGAGAAAAAGAAAGAGGTAACAGAAAAAGAGAGGGGGGGGAGAGAGAGAGAAAGGGGGGAAGAGGGAGGAGGGAGAGAGAGAGGAAGAGAGAGGGAGAGAGAGAAGGAGAGAGAGGGAGAGAGGGAGAGAGAGAGGGAGAGAGGGAAAGGGGGGGAGAGGGGGGGGAGAGAGGGGGAGAGAGAGAGAGGAAGAGAGGGGGGGAGAGAGAGAGGGAGGGGGAGAGAGAGAGAAAGGGGGGGAGAGGGAGGAGGGAGAGAGAGGAAGAGAGAGGGAGAGAGAGAGGGAGAGAGAGAGGGAGAGAGGGAAAGAGAGAGAGGGAAAGAGAGGAGGGGGAGGGGGGAGAAAGAGAGAGAGGGAGAGAGAGAGGGAGAGAGAGGGGGAGAGGGGGGGAGAGAGGAGGAGAGGGGGGGAGAAAGAGACAGAGAGGAAGAGAGAGAGTGGGGGAGAGAAAGAGAGAGAGAGAGGAACATTCTCAGCATAGGGTTGGAGCTAGACATAAAAGAGATTTTAATTTATGTTTTATAACTTCCTCAAAGCAGAGTTCAAACTAAGTAAATACAAATCTAAACTTCACCACAGCTGTGCCTATAGCAGTTTGTATCGGGGGAACGCGAAATGATCTGGAGATGGGCTTTCTGAAGCCATCATGTTAACCACTTCTGCTTTCCCTTTGGTCCTTCCACAAGGCAGATTTGAAAAAAAACTCATCGCCCTGAGGAATGGAGCTGAGTGCATTGACTAAAGAAAAAGCCACACCCTATGGAGTAGTCAGGGGTTGCCAGGAGAAGGGTGGGAGGTCCACCAAGAGTAAGTAACTTCTCACTAACTTTTCACTTCCCACCTCTCATGCTTCTAGAAGCAGAAAGACCCCACTATTGGAATGATTTCTATAAGCACCAACACACACTAAAGTTGGGAAGCAGTCTGGGTAGTGGATAGAGAACTGGAGAGCAAAGAGTATCTGGGTTCAAGTTTTGCTTTTCACATATAATTTTATGTGACTTAGCCAATCACTTAAACTTTCATCACTCTGTGGTATCTAACTCAAAAAGAAATGGGTCCCTATAGGTGGCATTTTGACTTAGAAAACCAAAATTAACATCATTTATATTCTATATTTATTTAGTTAAACATTACCAATTACATGTTAAGCAGATTCCTGGTAGCACTAGGGAATTTTGTGGTCTCTCCTGCCCTCCTCCCAACCCCTCCCCAGACTCCCCAGGAGTTTGACATCTCTGCTCTAGGCAGCTCTATTAAGACTATAGTCTTATACTGGTGAATTCCTTATACCAGTGAATTCACAGGTGCAGATCCATTTTAGGAAGATATGAGGAATGAATAGTAAGACTTTTCAAAGTGTTTTCTACAGCGTACCTTATCTTCATGGTTAACTCAAAAGGTGGGATTCAAGAACCCACCTTACTGTTTTTTCATTTATAAAAAAAACTCAACCAACAAGACATTTGACCTGATAGAATGAAACGCAGCCTTAACATCTCTTTTCTAATAAGATATGTCTCATTTATATCTTATACAGGATTCTTTGATATAAGCAATCACAGAATTAGCATTGTTTAATTATCCATACAGGATTCAGTCAGGTACCTTAGTGGATAGAGCACTGGGCCTGAAGTCATAAAGAGCTGAATTCAAATCCAACATCAGACTCTTACTAGCTGTGTGACCTGTACAAGTCACTTACTTTCTGTTTGCCTTAATCCCCTGGAGAAAGAAATGGGAAAGTACTCTAGTATCTTTGCTAAGAAAACCCCATGGACAGTATGGTCCACAGGGTCACAAAGAGTTGGACATGACTGAACATCTGAACAACAGCCATCTGCATAGCACTGAGTTATGATTTCACTGGTATGGGAACACTGATTTCTTCTACCAGTGTCCTCTGTGTCTTTTCCACAAAACCCATATGAACTTTGAGGAAAAGTATGTCACAGAGCTGAAAGAGCACCGAATTTCATGTTGGAGGATGTGGACTCAAATACAGACTCTTCTATTTACAAGCTGTGTGACCTTGGGGCAAGTCAGTTAACCTTTGTGGGCCTAGTCCCCCAACTGTAAAATAAGTAGAGTAGATCAGATGATCAGAAGGTCCCTTCTGTCTTTAAATCTACCATCCTATGATCTATGGTCATTGAGTTATGAATAGATCAGGGTGGGATGAAGAGAGGTACACTGAAAAAACAAAGGTTTTGATGGGATAATATGGTGAAGGAATGGCTTTTTTGAGAAAAAGGACACCTGGACATGTTCACAGATAGAGAGAAAGGAGCCAGTAAATAAAAATTGACCAAAAATAATGTGAGAAAGAGCAAAGAATGACTGATAGAACAAGGTTCTGGAGGAGGTAGAACAGTACGGAACCAATGGAATGAAGAGACAAATCGACCTTGGCTAGTAGTAGATGCGCTCATCCTTAGGAGGGGAAAATGGATTGAGAAGGTTTGAAGTGTGAGGGACAGAAGCTGATGCAGCTAATGAGCAATGACCTCAGTCTGCCCAGTCAAATAGAAACTCAGGTAATTAAATGGCTATGAGGGACGGGGAAGGGAATAAGTTCCTGTTATGTAGGTATTGTGCCAAATGCTTTAAAAATGTCTCCTTTAGTCCTCACAGCAACTCTGGGCAGGGGGTAAATGCTATTATTTTCCCCATTTTACAGTTGTGGAAACTGAGGCAGAAGTTAATTCACTTCCCCAGGCTCAAATAGCTTGGAAATATCTGAGGCTGGATTTGAACTCAATGTGTTCCTAACTCCCAGCCTTGTACCCTCTCTGTCACCCAGCTGTCTCAGAGAGAGGGAATTGAAGGCCTAGGAAAAAAAAAAGAAGAAAAATAATGTTTGGAAATTGTTGCTATAGTGAATGAAAGTGGGAATCAATGGGAACTGAATAGGAGGACTGTGAGAACCCTGCTAGGATTGTATGACATAAATCTGTTGTCAGTAAAATTAGTCTGACATTTTTTTTCCAATAGAACTTAACCACCTGGGAACAGGAGCAGAGAAATTGGATGATGGGTTAAAGGTTAGTAGATCAGAAATGACAAAAGGTCAGGTGACCTATAGATTGAAGTGTGGTAGCCAGGTGAATCACTGAAACAGCTGACCTTAGGGTCAAAGTTAGATACTGAGGCAAGTGAAGCAGAAGTACAAGAGATAGACAGGGAGGACAGGTTGGGGTAAAGTGCCCAGAGGTCACAATTAGGGCAAAAACCAGGCCTATTGAGTGGAAGGCAGAAGGGATGAAGGAAGGATATGAATCTGTGGTCAGCAATAAAAATTTCAGAATTCAAAATTGTTAAAGTGGTTTAAATCCCATGATGATGCGGTCTAAGGTTTGACCACTGGGTTAGAATGTTATAAAGATCATATAAGTATGAAAATTCCTTAGGGATAATGGCAGGAAGCTGGACTAGTGAGTCAGATATTAAAGCAATTGAAGAAATTGGGCAAGTAACCTGGAGGTCAGTAGATGATAGCAGAGGAAGAAAATAGGACTGTACTTTGAGTAGCAAGTAGGAAAAATGGTTTCTTATCACTCCAAATTTACCACCAAGAGCAATGAAAGAGTAATTAACTTACGGAGGTGAGATCATAGAGAACATTTTGGTCAAATCTTTCAGGCTGCAAATGGGGAAACTGAGATCCAGGGAGGTTAAATAGATTGGCCAAGATCCCAGAGGTGGTTAAGTGGCAGAACCAGGATTTTCATCCCAGTTCTCTGACTCCTCCTCTAGTTCCCTTTCCGCTCTGATGCCACAAAATCCATTTTGGCCTGGACTGGAATCTAGAGGTGCTATTTTATTCAGGCCTTTGTCCACTGGGTTTTTAGCTATGAAGGGAAATGAGGTGCAAGGAATGGTGAATTTTTTTTTCCCTGATGATACTTACTTTTTGCTGGAATATTAAACAGTAATTAACTACTACCAATAAAGATTGTTCGGCTTGAACATGACTGTTAAAATGATTCATAATTTCTTCATTTGTAGTGCTTCATATGGGTGCTCCTTCCCCTGGAGTTCATGCCTTCTCATCCTATTCCACTTTTGTCAGTGTTCTATACATTCTGAGGCTCAATCCTAGAGTACTACTTATAAACTTTTTTTTAAGCATTCCATGGGTATTGGCCCAACATTAGGACTGAACATCTGTTATCTCTTGTTCTCACTCTATGACCACATGCTTCCTTTTTTAAAATCATCCATTTCTTGAATGATATCTTTTGTCACTTCTTGTCTGCAAGTAATTTGTTGGAGCCTCCTTATATCCTCCATTGCCCTTTGGGTCACCCATAGTTTTGATTCTTCAGAGAATGTGGTTGTCTCTGATTTGAAGATATATAGCACCATGGGGAAAACACTAGTGCAGAGAAGATGAGTTTTTGTGTCTGGGAACAGCTTGATACCCTTGAAAGCACCGTACAATTTCCTAAATACAATCTAGCCTCTCTCTTACTCTTATTCAATTTAGGGTCTGGCTTTTTGTCCATCTATAATGCCTGATCTAGACACATGGACAAACGCAGTTGCTTACCCAACTGCATTTTATAATCTAGAAAATATGCATTCTTCATCCACTTGTTTTTTCTTTGTAGAATATTGTCAATGTTTAGTCACAAGTCTAATGAACATTTCCTGTAGCATTCTGTGCAAGCAGCACCATATAATCGGCAAACAGCAGATTTGGAAGGCCATCATTATCTATAGGAAATTCATCTTTAATCTGGGAGCTGTGCTAGACATCTTTCATGTTGGACCTGAAGTCCTCTTTAGAGCATGCCTGTCTTTTATTAATAACTTGATATTGATAGAGGTGACAACAGAGAAGATCAGCTAGTAGACAGTCAGAAAGACTTGAGTTCATATCTATCCTTTAATATTTACTAGCTGTGTGACTATAAGCAATTCATTTAACCTCTCTGGATCTCAGACAGTTCTGTATGGATTGCAAGTAATAGAAAAGATATGATTTGCATTAAAAGCTAGCTCAGCATTTGGTAGTCTCTGAAAGAAAGTGTGGGAGGGAAGAGCTACAGAGCTGTTGTGCTGACTGTGTTGAATGCCTATGAAACCTGGACAGTCCGCCAGCCGCATGCCAGGAAACTGAATTGCTTCCATTTGAATCGTCTCAGGAAGACACTGAGGATCACTTGGCAAAGGTAAGGTACTGAACACTGAGGTCCTTTCTCATGCTGAACTACCAAGCATTCAGATTCTACTGCAGAGAGTGCAGCTCTGATGGGCTGTTCGCATAGTCTGAATGCCAAACTTATATTTACCTAAAAGACTGTTTTACAGAGAGCTCTCACAAGCCATGCTGGGCAGTCCTGTACCAGTTTTTCCCATGTCTCAAAATCAGTACTAAAGTTCTCTATGAGCAAAGCAGAATCACAGTAACTCAAAAAAAATGTGAATGCACAAATCTATCCATTGTCATCTTCATTCCAAATGTTCATACAGATCATTTTGCCCAGTCTGTGGTAGAGCCTTCCCAGCTTGTATTGGACTGATAAGCCACAGTCAAACACACCATACTTTGACCCCCCCAAATTGAGAAGTCATTGGTCCTCTTCAAGTACAAAAGATAAACAACTGTAGAGGAACTATGATATATATTAAGCTATCAGTATTTATTAAGTACGGATTATATACCAGGTATTATGCTAGGTCCTCCAAATACAAAGACAAAAACAAACAGTCCTTGACTTCAAGGAGTTTACATTCTGTCTGGGATAGCTGAAAATATGTACAAAATATATTCAGAATAAAATATAATTCAGAAATTAGGGGGAGGCACTAGGAAGTAAGGAATTAAATGAATTCAGTACAAATTATTAAGTATTTACTGTGCTCCAGGCACTGTGCTAAGCTTTGGTGATACAAAAAGAGACAAAAGAGTTCTTACAAATCTGATGGAAGAGACAAGCAAACAAATATGAACAATCTGTGTACAGAATAAACAGAAAATAATTACAGAAGGTGTTAGAATTAAAAGTAATTGGGAAAGGCTTTCTGTAGAAGATGGAATTTTAGTTGGAACTTGAAGGAAGTCAACAGGTGGAGAGGAGTGGAGAGAGCATTCCAGGCATGAAAGACAACTAGAGAAAATGCCCAGAATTGAGAGATGGAATGTCTTGTTTGTGAAACAGCACTGGATTGGAGAGTATGTGGTAAAGAGTAAGAGTAAAGTATAATAAGGCTGGAAAGGTAGAAGGGGGTCAGACTATGAGAGGCTTTGAATGCTAACCAGAAGATTATGTAATTGATCCTGGGGGCAGTAGGGAGCCTCTAGAATTTATTCAGTAGGGGGTAGCATGGCCAGACCTGCACTTTAGGAAAATCACTTTGGTGGCTGAATGGAGAATGAATTGGAGTGGGGAGAGAGTTGAGGCAGGCAGACCCACCAGCCGGCTATTGCAGTAATTCAGGCTTGATGTGATGAGGGTCTGCGTCAAAGTGATGGCAGTGTTAGAGGAGAGGTGGGGGTGTATCTGAGAAATGTTAAAATGGTAAAATCTGCAGACCTTGGCAAAAGGTTGTATTTGGTAACAGGTATATTTGAGAGATGTTGTAAAGCTAAAATCAGCAGGCCTTGGCAAGATATTGGATATGGGGGATGAGATAGGGGAGACTAGAGGATGACACGTAGGTTGTGAGAATTGAGATACTGGGAGATTGGTGTTGTCCTCTATGGTAACAGGAAAGGTCAGGGAGGTGAAAGGGTTCAAAGGGAAAGAGTTGCATTTTAGACATGTTAAGACATCTGAAAAGCAGTTGGAACTCTGTGGGACACCTATGGTTATAGGGCATGATCTAGATGAGGATCCAGAAAAGGAGACTGAGAAGGAGAGGTCTGATAGGAGAACTGCTGTGGAGAGAGTGGTGTCTCAAAACATTAGAAATGATAGTTTATCAAAGGGGTAAGAGTGATCACCCTTGTCAAAGACTGAGTTTGAGGAGGAAAATGGAGAAAAGGCTATTGGATCTGACAACTAACATCCATGGTAGCTCTGCAAAGAGCAGTGTCAGTAGAATGATAAAGCGAAACTAGATTGTAAAGGGTTAAGATGAGAGTGAGAGGAAGAGAAAGTGGGGTTATTTGTTGTAGACAACCTTTTAAAGGAGTTTAGCCACAAAAGACTGAAAAGATATAGGTCAATAATTAGTGACAACAGAAGAATCAAGATGATGATGAGGGAGACTTGGACATGGCTTTAGGCAATAGGGAAGGAGCCAATAGACAAGGAGTGATTGAAAATAAGGGATCTAGTTGGGGTGACAGAGGACTCAGTCTGTCTGAGGAGATGGGAAGGAAGGAGATTGCTTGTGCAGATAAAAGAGTTCACCTTGGTAAGCTCACCATGTAAGACATGGGTAAAAGAGGAGATGATGGCAGCTAGTTGGTGCAGTCAATAGAGCCTGGATCTGGGGTCAGGAGGACCTGAGTTCAAATGTGAACTTAGACACTTACTAGCTGACTGACCCTGGGCAAGTCAGTTAACCCTGTTTGCCTCAGTTTCCTCATCTGTAAAGTGGGCTGGAGAAGGAAATGACAAACCCCTCCACTATCTTTGCCAAGAAAATCCCAAATGAGGTCATGAAGACATAGATAATGATTGAAAGAACTGAAAAAACAAAAAAAGCAACTATGTGCCAGACAGTATGCTAAGTGCTGAGGTTACAAAAAGATGCAGAAGACATGAGACACAAGGGTATGTTTATAAATAGCAAGGAAGGAGCTAGTACATGAGGAGATATTGAAGATTAGAGAGAGTGAATGGGGATGGCATAACGGACTTAGAAATGAGATGAGATCAAAGTTTGTTAGAGATGTAAACCCTTTATAAATAGAAGAGCCACCTATTCATGTGAATTGGGTTGAAGGAGGAGATAATGGGGCAAGATGACTGAGTGTTGTGAGATGAGGATGATGAGGGGAGAAGTGGGACCTTCTGGCCTTTGGTCTCATCATATTTTGGTAAAAGTATGACGAATTCCTAAGCTGAGAGGGAGAGAGAAGAGAGAGAGATGAGAACATTTCCAAGAGTTATTATAGTGAGAGGGACTGGGAATTGATTAGAAAAGTATGAAAAATGACGCCCCGTTCATGGTTATATGACATAAATTAGTAGTAAATCCAGTCAATGTGGTTTTGTGATTTTCTCCAATTCAGTTCAGCAGCATATGAATAGGAGTGAAATAGATGGATGGTGGAAGTACATGTAATCCAGAGTTAGGAGGAAGAAACTGAATGTTTAGGAGATTTTTAAAAATAGCCCAAGTTAGAGGAAATAAGGGCTTAAAGTCAGTGTTTTGCCAAGAAAGTTGTAAGGAGAGGTAGTAGATTTTACATGTATTATAGCAATGAAAAGGAGAATTGTTGACTGATCCTGTTGAGTGTCTACTATACCTCATTGTACATAGTGAGTGCTTAAAAATATTTTGTAGGGGTGACAAAGAAGGTGACTAAAAAGTGATTCTGAGCCTTTTGTGACATTGACACATTGACAGAAGGAGGAAGATAATGGGGTTCTGGGGGAAAGAATAAATAAAAAGCCTATCCATATTTGTATATAGTTTGCAAATACCTACATAACTAATGTTGGTCTTCCTCAGTGGTTACTTGTACTTGTACTTGAGCTTTGTGGCCCCTGAGGGTTGGTTACTGCTTTGGGTTCTAGTATGGCAACTGCTGCTACTGTATAGCTTGTGAGCCTCTATTTATGTGCTTTCCATCTACTAGTAGATGTAGCTTTAATCAAAGTCATTTATTAAAATGGAGTAGTAAGAGCAATTGATAAAACATTCATCTCCTAAGCCTGGGGTGGCCTATCCCACAATTAACTGTAGGTTCCTGAAAAGAATGGGCTTAGATGTAGAGCACAGTGTCGGTAGCATACATGGAGAGGTCACCTAGGATTTCTGGTACTCTTCATAAAGCTCCGCCATAAGGTAGATCCTCTTGGGGCAGTTCTCTGCAAGATGCAAGATCCAAGGTCCCTCTCTTCTCTCTCCCTCTCAGCTCAGGAATTCATCATACTTTTACCAAAATATGATGAGACCAAAGGCCAAAAGGTCCCCCTTCTCCCCTCATCATCCTCATCTCACACCACTCAGTCATCTTGCCCCACTATCTCCTCCTTCAACCTAATTCACATAAATAGGTGGCTCTTCTGTTTATAAAGGGTTTGTATTTCCCAGGGGGGGTCTGCTTTCTTGAGTCTGTAGGTAGAACTCTCCTATTCAAGGGCTTATGCTTTCCAAGGCCATTTCTCCACAATGATGTCTCTGCTTCTGAATGGGTGTGTTGTCTCCTGTTGATCCATTCCCTGTGATGACATGTGGTCAGTAGAGTTAAGAAAGGAGAAAATGTCCCCTCTCTCCAAGACTGCTTCCTTCTCAGGGTCTTGGTTTGATCTCTCCTTTTGACTCTAACTCTTGTATCTGGAATCCTCTAATAGATTGTAGAACTGAACTAACTTGCTATTTTTATATATAGGCCCAAATGGCATAACTGATAATCTCAGCCAATCATAAGATGTCTCCTGTGTGGTGTCATTTGCCTTTATCCAGTGGCCAGAACCTTATAATCTTCTCAAACTGATTAAGAATTTTTTCCATATATCAATGTGTGGTTGTCAGAAAATTTCTTAACATTTTTTTTATACTTTGTAATTATATTCTAAGCCTTCTATGATGATATTCATTGAGGTGGACTGGATTTCCCTCCCTTATACTGGACATTATTATTTTTCAGGCAATTGTGTAATTAAATTTTATTATTTCTCTTCTAAAGTGGATTTCTATTTTTTCCCTTTTTTGAGAGAGGAAGTAGTAGGGAGTAGGAGACATAAACCAAGGGTAGGGTGAAGAGAGAGGATCCCTAGGAGTTCTTACTTAGTTTTGGTTGGCCTCTTAGAAGAATATTAACTAAAAAAATTATTTGTAAAATTGAATTTTTTTTTATAGTTGAGTGAGGTCTATCCAAGCCTATAATTCAGGACAAAATATGTCTCACAGTATGGATTCTACCTTATTTGCTTTTCTTTTTTCCTTTGCTTCCCACTTGGGTAAATATTTTTAGAAAATTGTCCAAAGACTCCAACTTCTTATCACTTTCTTTTCTTAATTTTTAAAGTTTTTATTGCTCTCTTTTTTTATATCACCATAATTTCTTCTATCCTCCCCCCACAACTCCTCCTAGAGAGTCATCCCATATAAGAAATTATATTTTTAAGGCTAAAAGAGAAAAAGAAGAAGAAAAATCAGCATAACTATTAAAACACTGAACTCTTTATTACCTGCTTAATCACATCTAGAATTCTTCTCTATTATCCATCACTCTAGTCAAGAGGATCATAAAGAGAGTGAATCTATTCACATGGAAAGCTGACAATTAACTGTTGTCTTTATCTACTATTAAGTTTCACTTGCATTATTTAGGAAAGGAAAGCAGTTGTTAGAGTAAAATCAAAGTTGAATCACTAAGTATTTTTTTGTACTGCCAGTATATGATAGAATATTTTGTGTTATGGCAAAATATCCCAAATAAATGAAAACATAGAAAATATAATCACCTAAATCAGATAGTAGGAAAATGAATAAAACTGAAATTTGCTTTATAGAGAAACAAGAATAACCTCTATTCATAAAAATCTTCATAAAAGGGTTCTAGGAAATTTTGTAGTGAATAGCAAATCTATCATATTATAAAAACTTCATAGCTTTTTTTGTGATATGAAAAAATTGTGTTTGTATACCCAGTGACTAACATTTCTCTTTCACATAAAAACAACAAGCTGTAACAATGAAAAGCTCCCAAATGCTGTCTCAGTTAAGAATGTCTTTTGAGAAATGTATAAATGTAATTATCTTTTAATAAATAAAATATCTGGAAATTTTCTCAGTAAAATGTGGTACTGGAGAAATTAAAAGATGACATTCTTACTGACAATAACATAATACAGGATGAAGAAGACAATTAAAACAGATCAAGGACATTAGGGATGGATGTAAAACCATTTTGGTGTTTATAATTAAAGTAGCCTAGTTAATATTCACATTGGATATATGTATATTCTTTTTAATTGTCTTGGAAATAATTTCTTTCTTTAACTTGAAGGAAAATGATTTTTTAAAAAAAATCACAAACTAGAGAAAACTTCAAGCACAATGGCTTATTGTATCTTAAAAAACAACAATGTATTAGAATCTTTTTAAGATTTTGCAATTCTTCAATCACTGCCTTCTTCCCACATCCATTTTTTGTCAACGTTTCCTTCATTCTTATCATTATATAATTTCTGCAGCTTCTATGGTAATAAAAAGGATTGTTAGTATTTCATAGCATTCCAGAAGAAAGAAGTGTATAATTTTTCAGTTAACAGTTCAAGGTATGAAGACATAGATTTCAGGTACTGAAACTAAGACCATCTATCAAGTTACTTAATCTGTTAAAAATATTTACTTATCCTGAATTCTTAGAATTTTGATACATATCATGCATACTTTCTTATCAATGAAATCTCCCAATTACAAACAGATTGTTTCAAAAAAGTAATTGTAAAATTGGTGGCTTGGAACTTGAAAAATATCATCACTCCATAAAAATAATTCCATACATAGTGGTATGTCTTATGACATATATATGGTAACCCAAGGTTGTTAACCTGGGTGACTGGAAAGAACCATCTCTTGCTAGAAATAGGGAAATTCAGAAGAGTTATGGGAGAAAGAAAAATGTGTTCTGTTTTGTTCATGTAGAGTTTCAGATGTCTATGGGTCAATGTTTTGAAATGACTAGTGGAAGAGATTGAGAAAGAGCAGTGGGACTGGTAGGTAAAAGAACTAAGAAAGAAGTATCAAGAAAAGTCAGAGAGTGGTCAGTGTTGCAAAAAAGTACCAGAAGAATAAGTATTGGAAAGGATTGAATAGTACCTATAGACAATTGTCTGTAGATATTATTTTCACAAAGTAGCCACAAATGTAGCCACATTTTGAAAATGAAGAAATTGAATCTCAGAGAAGTTAAGTGAGTTGTCCATACTCCCACAATTCTGATCCAGTATTTGAACTTGTTTCAAGTTTGATTCAAACCCAAGGCTTTCGTGGCCAGAACATTTTCATAAAAGAAAAACAGTCAAATTTAATTAACATGAATATGTGAGTGACTGTTAGCCCTAAAACCTTATTAGAAGTCATTGCATTTTTAGAAGATGATGCAACTACTCTTGAATCAGTGGGATTTGAAGCAGAATACTAAAGTGAAATAAAAAAATAATTCAGGCTAGACAGAAGTTATTTTGGAGTGAGAAGAGTACTATTATAGACAAGCTCATCCTAGCAGTAGTTTGCCTCTGGGGATTGATCAACTCTCCTAAAGCTGTTCCTTTTCATAGTGTCTCCCCTTTCTTCATAATCTTTACAGATTTTCTAAATGTACAGGGTGTTTTCATGACAGTTCCCATAGCTACTGGAAAGAGAAAGGAATGAAAAAGTGCAAAAAAGGTAAAGGGATTAGTGATTCCTTGTATGAATGAGATGTTTCTACTTTTGAGACTTCTTGTATAAAAAGCATGAAATATAAAGTCCCTGCTTGGAAGAAGCATGTAATTTTGCCAAGAGAGACAAGACATAAAAAATTAAGAAAAAGAGGAGGTACATAAAAAGTAACAATGAGGGTTACTTACAGTGAACTATTGGGGCTCTTTTGGAAGAGGGCAAGATAACAGTGGAAGGTGAAAAGAGAATATCTTGTGGAAGCACTAGGGAAGGTGAGCTGGACACTGAAGGATGGATAATATGTAGATAATTAGAAACAAGATAATATTCTGGGTAGGAGGCAAAGGCATGAGCAAGTGTGAAGAGATAGAAATAAATAAGCTTCTATTCAGGCACAGCAAGGAGACCAGTTGGGCTAGGGTGGGGAGATTTTTTTAGTCACTTTGACTTAATTCTTTTTTCATGGAGAGGCACCGTTAGTATGGCTGCGACATGATAAAAAGCAGGGCTTTAGGATTACCATGACAGTCATATACAGAATGTACTGGAAGGATGACAGACTGAAGGCAAAGGAATCCATTTAGGTGACTGGGTAATCTAAGTGTCATGTCATCAGGAGTTGAACTGAGGTGGTTGCAGTGGAAATTGAAAAGGGAATAGTTAGGAGAGACCTTAAGGAGGCATCAGTGTGACATGGAGGTTAGGGTGAAGAGTGGAGGGGGGAAGGGGAAGCTAGGTGAAGGCAGAATCAAAGATGACTCCAGTTACAGACCTGATTCTTAAGTTCATTGTGTAGTTAGAATACCCCTCTGCCCTGTAATAAAAACATTAATAACTTTAATGCTCCTTCTTTAAAATTGTAGGATCATTGATTAGAGCTGGGAGGGACTTCAGAGACCATTAAGACCTACATTATGTTTAGAATCATTTTTTACAGGTATTTGGAAGGGTTTGGGGGAGAACTCAAATAAGTCCCTGCTTTTATTCTACCATCTTGGCTCTGCCCCCTCCCCCAAGTCCTTCAGTATGTAGGCAAAGAAGTGGAGACCCAGAGAAGTAAAGATTTGTTCTTGTTTAAGGTCACACAATTAGTAAGTATCAAGGCCAGGATTCCAACTCAGGGACTTTGATTCCAAATTGAGTGCTCCTTGTCTAAGGTGGGGAGAAACCATTTAAAATAAAATTAAATAACACATCTAGGGCAGCTACATGGTGCAGTGAAGTGAATGCAGTCCCTGAAGTTGGAAGACTTATCTTCCCTGAATTCAGATCTGGCCTCAGTTACGTATTGTCTGTGTGACCCTGGGCAAGTCGTTTAATCCTGTTTGCCTCAGTTTCCTCATCTGTAAAATGAGCTGAAGAAGGTACATGGTGCAGTGAAGTGAGTGCAGTCCCTGAAGTTGGAAGACTTATCTTCCCTGAATTCAGATCTGGCCTCAGTTACGTATTGTCTGTGTGACCCTGGGCAAGTCGTTTAATCCTGTTTGCCTCAGTTTCCTCATCTGTAAAATGAGCTGAAGAAGGAAGTTACAAACCATTCCAATATCTTTGCCAAGAAAACCCCAGATGGGATCAGGGAGAGTCAGCCACAACTGGAATAACTGAATATACAACTAACCCAGCACATTTATGGAAGCTGGCAGGTATATTAAATGTTCTACATTCATAAATCCAAAAGTAAGGAACCTTTCCAGAGAAGGGAAAGAGGTGCATTTTTTCATCTCTTCTTTAGGGACAGACTTGGTCAATATAATTCACAGTATTTAATTTCATTTTCATTGTTACAGTCATTGTGTACGTTGCTCTTTTCGGTTCTGTTTTCTTCCTACTATATCACTTCATTAGTGTGCTTGTCTTTCCAGCATCGACCATTCTTATATTAATCACCTTTGCCAGTTTCCTGGAAGCAAGATGAAACCTCAGTTTTGTGTTGCTTTGCATTTCTCTTAGCGTTAATGATTCGGAGTAATCTTTTATATGGTTGTTAATATTTGCAATTCTTCTTTTGAAAATTGTTTTTTCATACCCTCTAACCACTTATCCTTTGGAGAATGACTCTTGGTCTTATATATTTGTGTTAGTTCCATACACACACACACACACACAGATAGATGCATGCACATACACACACAGAAGCATGTATAAACATGCATATATGTAAATATATAGACATACATGTCATGTATATCCTAAATATTATATCCATATCAGAGATATTTGATTCTAAGCATCTTTTCCCCAATTGATTGCTGCCCTTCTTAGTTACATTAATTTTGTTCATACAAAAGCCTTTTAAATTTCACATAATTGAAATTAACTGTTTTATCTTTTTTCATCGCCTGACCCTTGTTTGGCTAACTTCCTAACCACAATTATGAGAGATAACTAATCTAATTTTCTTCTAATTTTTAATAGTATGACCTTTAATATTCAGGTCATTATCTATTTCAAATTTTTTGGTAAATAGTATAAATGTCAGTCTAAACCTAATTTCTGTTGGACTGCTTTCTTATTTTAGAAGTATTATTATTCCTTCATCCCTGTTTTTTTCATTATTTCCCTTGAGACACTGGAGTGAATTTTATTATTTTGTCTGACTCTCAAAGGTATCCCCTGGTAGTTTGGTATAGTACTAAATCTAGATACTAATTTAGTATCATAATTTTTTTATCATAATGATATAGCCCAGCTGATTATTAAAGTTTTTTAAAAATTTCTATTGAGTGTTTTGTTTCAGATATGTCTTGTTAAATTGACTTCTAGATATTTTAGGTATTTTGTAGTTGTTTTAAATTCGACTTCTCATTATTTCCTTTTGGGTTTGTTATTGTTATTTCGAAATGCTTTTGATTTTTCTGTATTTATTTGGTGTCATGGTGTTTTATTGAACCTGTTGTCTTGATTTCTTTGTGTATCATTTGAAATTTTCTAAGTATATCATTACATAATCAACAAATAGGGACTGTTTTATCTCCTCCTTGCTTACGTTTATGACTTTAATTTCTTTCTCTTGCCTTGTTACTATTGCAGGCAGTTATAGAACATATAAAAAACTAGGGAAAGGATATATCCTGGTTTTACATATATTAAGAATGTTTGTAGTATTTTGTAATTGCAAAAAACATGGTAACTTTGTTTTAGAGAGATACTTTAAATCATATCAAAAATGGCCATTTGATGTATATGCTTTGTAGAGTTGGGTTTTTTTAGCATGTGTTATGCTTCTTCAAAAGCATTTTGTATACCTATTGTTATGTTCATATGATTTGGAGTGCTTTTCTTTTTAATATGATTACTATATAAATTGTTTTCCAAATATCAAACTATCCTTACATCCCCTGTATAAATCACTTGCTCCTAGTGAATAATTTTTTGGATATATTGCTGTAGTCATTTTTGCCAAGACTTTATTTATTTACATTTTTTGAATCAGTATTTATGAGTGGCAGCTTATATTGTTTTAGTGAACTAACATTATATCCATGAGTTATAAAAATTAAAGAATAATGAAAGCTATCTCATTAGAATGCTACACTCCACAGGTAATGTCTAGTTCTCCTTTCACTAGATATAGTTTCTTTAGACAAAAGTCAACAGTATTTCAAATCTGTCCTAGGGTAGACCAAGAGTATGTTTTCTTACCACCTGCAAATGTCTGTTATGCATTTTGGCAGAGATTCACTTACGTTGTGAGAAGAAGAAGCTTCTGACCAAAAAATAGAAAGGAGGTTGTAAATTATCATAGAGTTGCAGAGATTAGGTTATTATAGACTCTTTGATAGTTAATAGCAATCAAAAAAACAATGAAATTTTAAGTAGGTACTGTTTTGATGACAAAAAAAAGCTTATGCCTCAATCCCACATGCATATTTACTGGAAGTTTTAAAGGTTTATAAGATTGACCTTTCAGTTGTTCATTTATTTTTTTGCCGCATACAATGAGTAAATGAAATATTATGTTACATTTTTCAAAGAGTAAAAAGACTGTTAAATCAAAACTGATCTGTACAAAATGGGCAACATGTCATAGGCTAATTTAATTCTCTCAGGTTCTATTGGGGACTGAGTCTGTTAATTTCTTTAGTAATTTCCTCAACGTGAATAACTTGAACCTATATTCTAACTCAAATGAAGTTTCATAAACTTTAAAAAATGACCAATGATGTTTAATATTAATATAAATCTTGGAATTCAGTATGCATAAATTCAAATCAATGCATTTAATAAAAGGTAGTGCCACTGTGATAGTTCACAGTTAATAAAAACAATATTTTCAGTTTAATATAAGCCTAATAATATAAACCTAAATATGTAGGTTTCCTACCATTGAGAAGAAAATGGCTGCAGAACATTGAAGAAAAAGAGTTAGAAAATATTCGGTTTGTATATGGAAAAAATATTGAAAATTTATCGTAATGTAGATTGTTACAGATTGCATTTATAGGTTATATTTTCTGATGAGGCCAAGGCCTATGTTGATATAATTTAGGAGAGATTGATTGCTACTAAAAGTTATCACAAATATATAATTAAACATAATTTAGCTAATGGTAGGCACCAATAATATTTGACAAACAGAGAAGCAATTGAAAGTATACTTGATGGACACAGTGGCCTAAATGCATTTGCTAAGAAGATAATAACAGTAAACCCTCCAATGTAAATGAATAAGTAGATTAATACAATATCAGAAACCTCAGACCTTTTGAAGGAAGACCAATTCTAAAACCTGTTGGGATAATGACATAACACTAGAACAATAATCAGAGCAAGTATTCTATTTAATTAAAAATGCAATAGAGTTTGTGACTTCACAGAGATGAAAAAGAATTCTGCAAGAATCTTTGCTTATACAAATTATTGGCATCCCCTCTATTAGCATAGCCCTAACTGAAGCCATATTGAATAAATTATAACCATATTGTCAATAAAGTCTCATAACTTCTTGTAAGGTTTTTTAATTGATTGCCCATTAAAGTTTATGAGGGAGAGATGAGGACTGGTAGTATGGTATGATGGAGTGAAAGACATTCTTGACAAGATAGACTCTCGGTCCAGTGCTGGGTTCTAATTTGGCTTTGGAGATAATAATCTCTCTGACCTTAGGCAATACTTTTCACTTCCCTGGGCTTCTGTTTCTCCCTCTGTAAAATGAGGGGTTTATACTAGATAAACTGTGAGGTTACTTCCAGGTCTAAAACTTATGCTTTGGAGATGATTGCTCCCTGTTTTTGCTGTTCAGTCATGTCTGACTCTTTGTGACCTGATTTGGGATTTTCTTGGCAAAAATACTAGAGAGGTTTGCCATTTCCTTTTCCAGCTTATTTTACAGATGAGGAAATTGAGGCAAACAGAACTAGGTGACTTGCCCAGGGTCACACAACTTTTAAGTGTCTGAGGCCAGATGAGGCCACAATTCATCTTCCTGACTCTAGGTATGGCGTTTCTATCCACAGAGCCACCTAGCTGCCCCTTAACTTCAGAGAAACAATTAATGATAGACCTTGTCTCTGCATAGCTTCCTCTTTAGAATTCTAGAGAATGAGAATCATTAATATTGACACTTCCCTACAAATGTGGCATGAATGCCATGCCTCTTTGTCTCAGCTGCCACTGAGGTGCATCCTGAAGGTCACTTCCGAAGTGCTAACTTGGGCCTTGATGTTATACTGACTGTAAAATTGGGATACGGGGATATTGGGATGCCAGAATTCTTGAGAGCCTGGAAGACCCAAATACTTGCTTTACTGACCTTGAATAGAAAAGAAGAGATACAGAGGCCAAGGATCATGATGCCACATGGCCTCAGAGGGAAGAGGGTCCAAGGCCTCCCTCTCATTGCATCGTCTCACCAGATGCTGTCAGCAAAGGAATCAAACTATCTAAGTAGGGTTAACAGAATCAAGTATCTGAGGCCAGCTAAGTTCTCTTTAAAGGCATCTCCAGTTCTGGCTCTATCATTGCAGCCAAATTGGAGGGGCTTCTTTTAATTAAGTAGTTAGCAGACCAGTGAACCAGTTCCAAAATATTTATGCAGCTCAAGTCTCTTCAAGGCAATTCAGTTATCCATTTTCATGACACTCTGAGAGGTGAACTCCTTAGCCTGTTCCACAGAGCGATTGACCTCAAAGACATTCTATGCATGGGCCAGAACCTTGTTACACAAGCATTACTCTTCCTATTTTATAAATGGTGGAACTGAGACTTAAAGGAGTTAAATGACTTGTCCATGGTCTTGGTTGATGATTTTTGAACCACATCGTCTTATTCCAAGATCAATGACCAAACCAATTTGTTATTTGACAATATAGTAGACAAACAAAAGACTTCTAGGAGCTCCAATCCAAGGAATTTGCAATTTAAAAGGAAATCAAAGGGAGAGGAGGCAATTGATAAAGCATTTCTCCACTAAAAGAAAACAAAACATACCTTATTAGCTATAGAGGGCAGCTAGGTGGCACAATGGATAGAGCAATGGCCCTGGAGACAGGAGGACTTGAGTTCAAATTTGACCTCAGAAACTTACTAGCTACATAACCCGGGGCAAGTCAGTTAACCCTGTTTACCTCAGTTCCTCATTTGTAAAATGAGTTGGAGAAGGAAATGGCAAACCACTCCAGTATCTTTGCCAAGAAAACTCTAAATGAGGTCATGGAGAATTGAACATGACTCAGATAACCCAACAACATAAGTAGCTATAGAACTGTTTTTTTTTTTCCCATGGCTTAAACTGGGCTTAATGGCCATTAGGTTTTATTATATTACCTCGTGTGTTAAGATCAGTCTAAAGACATAGGTACATAAATAATGAGCATTACAACGGAAATTGTGGCTTCTTCACCAGTAGAGAGGCTCTTGATGAATATTTTTGCTCTGTAGTCTTCTAGTGCAGCCTTAGTGCAGCCTAGGAACATCATACCATATATAGTTGCTGAAGGTGCAAATTATGATTCATCAAATGGTTATTGATGTTTTAAAACATTACAAACTTCCCTAAAATATATTATAAAACATATTATGATTTTTAAAATCCATGACTGCCATCCAAGGTAGCATTTATATCCCAGAATTATACCCTTTTATCTTTCTTCTTTGCCCCCATACCAGCCCTTCCGAATTTTCACCGAATTGCAAACTGGGAGTCAGGTAATAATGTTTGCTTCTTAGCTTTCAGAGGAAGCTGTTTATTTTCGTAGGCAATTTTCATGTGTGATGAAGTGAAATGCGGAGAAGGCAGCCTCTCATCAGTGGACAAACAATGCCTAAGAATTTAGCTAATGGCCCCCCTTCAGTGGCGACAATTGTGCTTCCAGACTAAACCCAGAGCTCCTTGTTTGGCTGCTAGGTGTTAATGCAGATTTGTTCTTCAGCTCATTCAGCCCTGGGGCTCCCATCCTTTGATTTAATTAAATGTAATTGGTTACATTGCTCCTCCCAGGCCCCTGAGGTGTTTTTGTTTATTCCTTACTCTGTGCAATAATGCTTCAATTCAAGGCAGAAAATGCTGGATAAATAAGAGCCTTTTTCCCAATGCTGGTTTGGCTGGGAGATTATTCCCCTCAAATAGTTTGGTTTTAGTGTTGAAAGTAAATGACCAGTGAAATAAACTCATTGGGTGGCAAATGTAGCATATCCAGAAGCAGGGAAGTAAGTAGGGTAAATTACATGAGACTGGGAAAATATAAAAAGTTGTAACATTAAATTAATAAGTGCATGCGATAGTACTGTAAATGCATTTGACACTTTAAAATAAACAATGTTTCAATTAGTAGGATGATGATTGTTCCAATATGTTATTATTATCAAAAGGTTAATCTAAAAGTGCTATGAAATAACTTGCTTTTCATAATTTAAAAATTGAAGCTACATCTTTTAAGTTGAACATATATGCAAGTGACATTGTTAAGAAATGCTTGAGTGATACTGATGTAGGAATTAAGTCCATACAAATATCTTATTCCATTGTTGGATGATGGTTTTAAAAAAACTTAATTGCATTATTTTCTACCTCAGATTTTAGTAACAGTTTTTGGTAAGTGATACTTTTTTCCGCTCAAGGTTTTATTTTCTTCCCGGGGATGGGGAGAGAAGAGGAATTGTCTTACTATTTTGACAACCTCTGAAATAAAGCCAAGAAACTTAGAAGAAGCTTAGGAACTACCTACTACCAGGAGTTTCTAGTTCAGCTTTGAGTACCACTCTATATAAATATCTTCCCCTTTTTCTGCCCGTCAGTTAGAGAGAATGACCCGCCAGAAGCTGATACTTTATTCTAGTGTTGCCTGCTTGGGTCCTTTATTTGCTTTCATCTTTGTCTAGTCTTTATTTCTCCCTTTTCTGTGTCAATATAGAAGATTGCATCAGTGACATTTTAATTAAAGTAACAGGCTTTCTAAGTAAGACCTTGCTGTGTCACAAGCACTAGTCATATCTTTTATGAGGGAAAAAAATGAAAAATGCATGATTAGGACCCAGGTATTCTTCTGCCCTTCACAATGGGATTGTTTTACAGTATTTTCTGATAAAGCTTCTCTCCCATTCTGCTGAAGATGTACAGGAGTTTTAGGCTTATCGTATTGTGCTATCAGAAGGTCAGGTCTTTCTTCTAGTGGGTATCCTTAATGAAAACTGCTTGAGTAATTATTAGAGCAAATATTCCCTTTGAAACGTGGGGAACTGATCTCAGACTGAAGTCAGCCCAATGGCAGTTCAGTCATTCAGGGAAGAAGTCAAGTTACATATCCACATCTTGGAAATGAGTTCTTAAAAGATGGTGCATCACCTTGATTCATCTTTAGCACAAACCAGTTCTGGTATGTATAGATAATTTAACTGTGGTCCTGTCTCCTAACACCTGCCTGGGAGGCAGATATTCCTCCATTCCATTGGCTTGGTGTTCAGAAGGGTTTATCATTCTTTGTCCAGCTTTTCTTTAGGGGTAAGGAATCCCAATACAGATGAATAACCTTTCTATAAGCAAATAAGAACATTTTGACAGAGCACTTATAAAGTCTTGTTAAATGGGGTACTGAATACATGCCTTTGCAAAAATCAAAAGAGAAAGGCAGGTAGTTGGAAGGAAAGGAACTCTGGTTGCCATCCATTCGGCTGTAGCTAGGTTATTCCTGCTTGACTAATTGGCTTCACTTTGCACGGGTAATAATCAGCCCATTGCTCTTCCCCTGACTGTGACTCTTCTGAATCTGCAGCTTTGATTGGAGACTCTCAAGCCCTGCCTGGGCTCAGGAGCACTGATTGCAGAGGCACTCCACACACTTCCCTCGGAAGGATTTGGCAGGCTGGGGTAGCGTTGAACAGCGATGCCCCTGGCTCTCACCAGAGGGTACTGGTGGGAGGAGAAACAGAACATGTTCCTTCCTTGCAGCTGTCAGACAGTGATTATGGCAAATGGGTTTTCAAGGATCCACAAAGTAATTGCAGGGTAACTTTTGGATGTTATTTTCCAATGTTTGCCTCAGCAGATGATGATGATTAATTGATGTATATTATTTTATGCAAATTTGAAACTTCATTTGATTCTAAAGGTCGAGGTTAGGGTGTTGGACTAGAGCCTAAGTCTCCTTTGGATAAATCTGTTCTAATTCTGGACCAGAATATCCCCCTTAAATTTCCAAAAGACAGTTTTCCCCTCTCTCTATAGTAAACCTAGATGATCTCTTGGTTATTTTTGTATCTTCTGGAGGCTAAAAGAAAATATTGTTAGATTTGAAAGAAGTTCATTTTTCATTAGTAAGAACTTTTCATTAAATTTGGGAGAAATGGCATGGTCTGGAGGGATACCAATACCTGGAGGGAATAAAGCTGTCTTCATACTTATTTATTTCTTCTGCAGTTCATTCTAAGGCAAGACCAGTTTTGTTTCTGATATAACGTAATAAAAATAACTGATTACAAAGGAAATTAAGTTCCATCTCTTTAATTAAGGCATATTAATTTGTCTTAGCATAGAAAACTTCGTAATCTCCCAGTAGATATTCGGTAAATAAATGCATATATAATATCAATTAATTCCATGAAATTAATTCATTTACCTTAATCTAGAAATTCATTACTAGTGGAAAAAAGTCTAAGGAATGTTAATTTGAGAATATACCAGTGATAGTGGTGTTTTTGTAGATTTAAGAATTTTACTGAGGTTTATAAATTCTTAAAGAGAAATTTTTCTCCTAGTATAAATTAGAAGTGATTTTCAGAAATATTAAATGACCTTATAGTTTCCATATGCTTGTTAGCTAAAAAATTTGGATATCCAGAAGTCTTCTTATTAGAGTAATAAGAGTTTATTGTTGTTCACCTTAGGTCAGTTCTTGATTGGGATATCCATGCTAAAAGAGGAAAAGGATCATAGATATGGAGCTCGAGGGGAATTCAGAGGCAATCTAGTCTAACACCGTTATTTTACAATGAAGAATCTGAGACCCAGAGTGATCAAGTGTCTTGCCCAGAGTCATAAGTAGTATATAACAGTCAGGATTTGAATCCATATTTTCTGACTCTAAAACTGGTGCTTTTCTCACTTTATAGTAGACATCCTTGCACAAGTAGATTTTCCAGAAGTCATAGTTTTGGAATATATTTCTGTACTTATACTTGAATTTGAATATGGGCATGTCTGACATTCCAAGAATTTATATTTTTAAAAAATCTCGATTTTTCTAGTTGCTATTGTTCAGTTGTATCGGACTGAATTTTGTGACCCCATCTGGGATTTTCTTGGCCATAATACCAGAGTGGTTTGTCATTGAACAAATGAGGAACTGAGGTAAACAGGGTTAAGTGACTTGTCCAGGGTTACGCAGCTAGTAAGTATTTGAACTCAGGATAAGTCTTCCTGAGTTCAGGCCTGACGCTCAATTTACCACACCACCTGATTGTCCAGAGATTTTCTAGACAATTCTCTTAAGAGTTACCAAAGTAATTATTACTTTGTATAAGGACCTAAGGTGAAAATACTATTTTAACTATTTGAAATTCAGTTTGTTTTCATTTTGGTTCTGTTCCAAATGAAATCATACGTCAACTTACTGATTCCAAAATGTTTGTACCAAAATAAATTGTAGTGCACAAATAAATTTAGTAAGTGTAGGAAGGAAATAAACTGTAAAAACAGGGGAATCTGAAAAGAAAAATGCTATTTTTGTGTGAATGCTAAATCACTAAAAAAGTGGAAGGTTAAACATCTTAACCCTACCATTTGAGCATATTGGCTTATAAAAAATTTTTTTTTTTTTATGATCTGGAGGAGGTGAGATTCATTCTGAAATACCGTTTTTCTTGGTTATGGGGAAACGTGAATCCAAATTTCTTTCAACAGTAAAGAAATGCTAACTTGATATTTTTTCATTCTTTCCTTAAAAGTAGTTCATTTTCATTCATTGCCATTTCCTTTCATTTACATACAGAATGAGCACATTTGTATGGTTTTGAGTAGGTTTTTCTTTTCAAATGAGATTGGTCAGTTATTTAGTAAGCCTATGGCTTCTCTCTGCCAAATAGACAAAAACTTGGCAATCCAGGGCCAAAAGATGTTTAACCACCTTATCTAGATAGATCCCTTTTTGTCCACATATATTCAATGAAAAAAAGATATTGTTATCATGGTAGCCAAAAAATGGTACTCACGATTTTTGTTGTGGCATCTTTATTAAGACAATGCTGAATGAAAAGAAACCAAGTGTTCAATGAAAGTATGATGTATATGGTAATTTTGTTTTTGTTTCTGATGTTGAGTGAAGTTTCCATTGATGGAATATCTTAGACTTTATGAAACCATCTGTTTGTGAGAAGATGGGGAGAGGAGAATGCCAATCTATTGAAGTTATATGTTATGCAAATAACAGATGGCTGAGAATAGGTTTACCCTTCTGTGGAAATTTGTTGCTTCTGATACATCAAATAAATCTTTGTCTTTGGGTTCTAACAGATTTTAGAAAGTCTTAACTGATTATATTGACTTTTAGAAAATCAGTATTGATAATCTACTTTATTAATGTCTTCCTCATTCTCTTAGGCTTGAGAGGATGTTTTGTATGTTCAACTTCTAATATCTATGCCAGCCTTTCCTTTTTATCTTTCTAATTTTAGTGTCTTCAGAAAATATTTAGGTTCTCATAGTCTAATGGTACTCTATTTAGCACTAAGATTATATTAAAGATCTACCTCTGTGATTATAATTCTCAGCAGATATTGGTAAGGATCATAAGTAAAAAGGCAAAAAGATATGTTGTCATTTCTGTGCTATCCCAGGTTATATTTAACCCACACTGATTTTTCCTTGTAGTCTGGTTTTCTTACTACTTGTCTTATATTCGATTATTTTTTGGTTGTTTCTGGTTTTATTTAATTAATATTTATTGAGTGCTTATAATGTGCAAGGCACTGTAAGAAGCATACAATGCTGTATTCAGAATGTATATTCCTTGAAGGCAGGGACTGGTTTTTGTCTTTTGTTGTGGTTGTAGTCCTCCAGAAAGAACCAAATGACATCACTATGTTGGGGTCAGGGTACAGTGTGTCTGACTGTGGCTTATCAGACTAATCTAGTGCGGAAGAGTCTCCCACAGGTTGGGCACAAATTGTCCATATGAACATTTAGAATGGAGGTGCCTCTAAATTTGCACATCTCATGTTTACTTTGAGCTACTGCAATTCTGCTTTGCTCATAGAGCACAGCACCTTTGTTGATGTGGGCATGACATATTGGGCAGTCCTGTGTAAGTTTCTCTCATATCTCACAGTTGATTCCAAAATTCTTCAGAGAGATTTTGAGAATGTCCTTGTATCACTTCTTCTGACCTCCATGTGAGCATTTGCCTTTTGTGAGTTCTCTGTAAGATAGTTTTTTAGAGAAACAAACTTTTGGCATTTGAACAAAGTGGCTGGCCCAATGGAGTTGCATTCTCTGAAGTAGAGTTTGAATGCTTGGCAGTTTAGCTTGAGAAAGGACCTCAGTATCTGGTACCTTGTCCTACCAAGTGATCTTCAGGGTCTTCCTAAGACAATTCAAATGAAAGCAATTCAGTTTCCTGGCATGGCACTGATAGACTATTCAGGTTTCACAGGCATACATCGAGTTTAGTACAATGGCTCTGTAGACCTTCAGTTAGATCTTCAACTTAATATCTCTTCCGTCCCATACTTTTCTTTGGAGCTTTCCAAAACACTAAACTATTTCTGGCAACCTGTGCATCAACCTCATTATCTCTGTGTAATCCTTGGGAAATATATTGCTAAGGTAAGTGAACATATTTACAGCAATCAGAATTCCTCCATTTTATGTAACCAATGATTGCATGTATGAATGGTGTAGTGTTGGCTGGTGAAGAACCTCTGTTTTCTTCATATTAATTGTCAGGCCAAAATAAACACAGATGGCAGAGACTCAATTCACACTCTGTTGCATCGCAGCCTCAGAGACTGCACTGAGTGCACGATCATCTCAGAACAAAAACTCACACACTGATTTTCTCTCCGCTTTCATCTTGGTTTGTAGCCTTTTCACGTTAAATAATTTACCATCAGCATGGTAGCTGACCTTGATGCTGAAATGCATGGGAACACACAGACAGCCCTATTTCACTCCACTGGTGACAGGGAAAGTGCAAGAGCATCATCAGTGATTGTATATAGACTTCTGCTCCTGGCATTTCTCCTGGAGTTGTTGGGCAGCAAACACTATGTCAACCATTCTTCAGGCCCTTCCTGAAGCCACACTGTCTTTCAGGTAGATGACTGTCTTCCATGTGAAGGATCAGCCTATTAAGAAGGACTGGCAAGAACCTTGCCAGCAATGACCATGAGAGAGACCCCTCTGTGATTGTCACAGGACAATCTATTTCCTTTACCTTTATAGAGATGGATAATGGAGGCGTCCTTGAACTCCTGGGGGATAACCTCTACTTGTCATATAACCTAGAAGATTTCAGTCAGCTTTTATATAAGCAGTGGACCCCCTGCCTTGTAAATCTCAGCTGGAATGGAATTAGTACCAGGCTCTTTGCCACACAAGAGGAACCTAATAGCATTCAAAACCTCTTCTTCAATTGGAAGTTCAGCTTGAGAGGGATTGACTTTAACCTGAGGTATACACTCATTGACTTCAACATTTGTTGGTGATGGTCTGTTGAGAATTCTATGGAAGTGTTCAGCCCATCTCCCCAGGATCATATCCTTATCACTAATCACATGACTCCATCAGCACTGAGTAGTTGAGATGCATCCTAGGTTTTTGGCCCATAAATAGCTTACAGGGCATCATAAAACTGTTTGGATTTTTACTATCCGTGCAAAACTGAATTTCATCTGCCTTGTCACAACCAAGAATTCTGCATCTCTCTGAGTTTTGCTTTCACTTTCCTTCTCTGATGGAGTTAAAGGCTGCCTTCATAGAAATGGACTAACTGTCCTGCTGGTAAATCCTATGGAGTTCTTATTTTTCGCTTAGCAGCTTCTGAATTTCCCCATCATTTTCATCAAACCAATCTTGATATTTGTGAGTATTCTGGCCCAAATGAGTAAGTGTGATGCTGTGAAAGCTGCCCACTCCTTTTCTGCTCTGTTGATACCAACTGTGAGTCAGCTCAGCTTTCCCTTTTAGTCAGCCACCAGGGAAGTTCAGGCCCCGGGGAAGTGCGCTAATCTAATCTGTTGACACTGCATTTTCTGGTAGTTGTCTTGCCTTGGGGCCACTGCTTTTGTTAAATGGGAATATTTAGCTTGAAGAGAATAAGTATGATTGGTTCAGGATTCTGCCTCACACATGGCCTTCATCAATCTCACATGTCTGTCTCTTCTCCTTACAGTGACATAGTCTATTACTAAATGTCAGTGTTTGCTGCAAGGGTGTATCCATGAATTTTTATTTCATTTTAGGTAAACAGAACACAGTGTTGATGATGAAAAGGTCACGAGATGCGCAAATTTTCAGTGGTAAATGACCATTACTGTTGCTGTTTTCAAATCCATACCTCTCAAGGACTCTGTTCCATATCTGATCATCTATGCCTACTGCTTTCCTCTTTTGATACATTGATGGTGAGCTCCATGTCATGGTGGGATCATACACATTGATGATGGTGGCATGGAACTTTCCTGCAAGTGGCAATCACATTGTCATGAGCTTGTCATTCACTTCTTTTGGGAATTATATAAGCTTGTTGAGTAGATTAGTTTTAATTGTCAAACCTGTGGCAACTTGAGGGTGCTCTCTATCACTGTGGCAACTTCAGAAAAATGTGTATCTAGCTCCAATTTAGGTAAGCTGGGCTTCATTTACTAGCCTTGTTTCACCCAGGGCTGCTATTTGGATGTGATGCTACCTTTTCTAAGCCCCCTCCTCATGCCAGGAGGTGAGTAGTATGGTCCTGAAAAAAGACTTCTCAGATATCCAGTGGACTGCCCGAATCCAACTGCTGTTTCAGCCCAGTGAGATGGCAACCCTATGGCCTGGGCCTCCTGTGTGCAGGGTTGTAGCACCCAGTGTATCTGTACCTGCTGCATCACTTGCCTGTCACTATAGGATGCCGTGGTAGTAAAAATGATAAAATGGTATATGTGGCAAGTCTTTTGACTCACGCATAAATTGGATTTAAGTGAGGCAGAGTTGCATGAAGTTGTAGACCTCACGCTCTCCTCTGGAGTCAGTAGAATCTAGGGCAAGACAAAAGTTAAAATGACTGTCAGTGGCTCAGGATTCAGCAGATGATGATGGCATCTTTGATGTCTCACAAAGTTCTAAGTGCTCCACAGCACTTGTTTCAGCCACCTTCATGTCCATTGGAACAAATTGTTCTCATCAGCCCATTCCACCATGGAGAAAGTCTTACCATGCTTGAGGTAGACACCTTCCTAATTCATCCACAAGTGTGAGGCCTATCATTTGACCTCAATTTGGTTTACTTTGTCTGCTGAAACAGTTTATGTGGTGTGGCCACTGCACATATGACAGCCTTTTGGACCCACAAGTGAGAGTTGGGTGACCATTTGGACATCAAAAATGGAAACCAGCCTTGAAAAGGGCTTGGCAGTCCTGCCAGAGGTATTAGTCTTCCCTGAACACCTGTACAGGTTGTCTTTCTTTGTATTTTCTTGGCAGTACCTGGCATGTAGTAACCATTTAATCAAAGCTTGACTGACTGACAGAAGTAAATGATATATGTTCTTTAGCCTCCTGGAGCCTGCAAACTCATAGGGGAAATATACTATATACACATAGAAGTATAATCAAATAGAATATAATTGTATAAGAGAGGTAGAAATATTGTTAGAGAGAGATGAGGAGAGAATTATCAAGCAAAGTATTTATTTCTTTCCTGCCCTGCTGTTTTGCTAGCTCTTTTAGGACAAGCCCAGATTTCTTTTATGTGATTCCTATCTATGGTAGGCACATAGTAGGTAGTTAATAAATGTCCTACTGTATAAATAGGTGCTTCCAATCAGTGAAATGGGGCATTAGAGTGAATCATTGCCCTAGTCCCTACTTGAGGTGGGAGAGAAGGAAAGAAAGAAGTAGAGAAAAAGAATATAACCTGACTATTTGGATTCTGAAAACCAGCCTAGCCTAGAGCTTAATCTATGGGTTCTTAACTTGATGTTTTTGAGCATTTTTTTTTGTTTTTTTACATTTTGACAACTGTATTTCAATATAATTGATTTCTTTTGTAATCCTATGTCTTCTTTTTTATGAATTTAAAAACATTATGTTGGAGAGGGGTCCATAGATAGTTCACCTAGATTGCCAAAATCTGGTGCAATGATGCCAAAAGGTTAAGAACCCCTGCCCTAAACCTAACTGGAGAGAAGGAAAGGACAGCATGAAGAACAGCCTTGTTCCTTGAGACCATATAGCAATTGAGGATCGAGAAATCCATGTATAGGTTAGTTAACTGGACAGATAATTACAGACCTTGATTAAATATGAGAATATGTTCCTAGAAAACAGATACTTTGTATAGTGCTCCCAAAGAGGTCTACACAGAAAAGAGTATCTGGTTAATACATTCTAGCTACCTATTTTTTTTTTTTTTTGGTGATGATAAATGATGTAGAAGATAAGGAAAAGATGAAGAAGGTAGATGAACTTATTAAATAAGTTACATCAAAACATGCTAAAAGTGATCAGTGCCTTCTTCCCTCCCTCCAAGCATACAGTTAAAAGTTTATTGTTGGGGGCGGAGCCAAGATGGCGGAGTAGAAGGATGCACGTTTACAAGCTCCGAAACCAAAGCCCATAGAATTAATGTAAAAAGAGACCCCCATAACTTCTGGGTCAATACAAGGTGTGCAGAAACGGAGTGGAAGAGATTTCCGTTCCAGGGAGCCCTGGAGACCCGTCCCCAGGGTCCGTTGCACCCCGGAAAGTGGACCCCAACCCCAGCACTGCCCTGGCTGCGGCCCCAGAGAAGCTGACCCGAGCAGGCTTCAGAGACAGAAGCTCCGGCAGCCGGGAAAGTCCCTCCGCCCACAGAAGCTACAGGTCAGTGAGAGAGAAGGCCGGGCTGGAGGAGGGGAGCGGAGCGTCTCCGTGTCTCGGGCCCCCTGGGGAGGAAGCGCGGGCAGCAGAGGTGTGGGCGGTGGCTGAGGCGGCAGCGGCCCGGGACTCAGGAATCCCCCAGCAGCAGGCAGGATCTTCATTACGGAAGGTTCCTGCATAAAACCTGAGGGAGGTGAGCCTGGGAGACGGCCCTGCCCCCACCCCGCTCTATTACTGAAGGCTTCTGCATAAAGCCCCTGAGGGAACTGAGCCTGGGAGGCGGGGCCCCCCACCACGCCCCCACCCGCTCCATTCCTGAAAGTTTCTACATAAAGCCCCTGAGGGAACTGAGCCTGGGAGGTAGCCCTGCCCCCACCCCAGCACCTGAACTAAAGCTCACTGATTGACAGCCGGCAGGAGGAAAGCCCATTTAAATCTCAGAGGCCAAGCACTAGCTGGGCGGATCCAGGCGGGGGTGGAAAGGAATCTCAGAAGTCAAGTAACTGGCTGGGAAAATGCCTAGAAAAGGGAAGAAAAATAAGACTATAGAGAGTTTTTTCCAACAAATGCAAATGATCCCAATCTTCGGATCTGATGATGAGGACGTATCCTTGCCATCAGGGAAAGACGTGGAGAGCGGGGCCTCAGTACCCCAGACACCCCAGGGGGGTGGTGGGTGGGCTCAGGCCCTGGAAGAGCTCAAAAAGGATTTTGAAAAGCAAGTTAGACAGGTGGAAGAAAAACTGGGAAGAGAAATGACAGAGATGCAAGAAAAGTATGAAAAACGGGTCAATACCTTGGTAAAGGAGACCCAAAAAAATGCTGAGGAAATTAACACCTTGAAAAATAGGCTCACTCAATTGGCAAAGGAGGTTCAAAAAGCCAATGAGGAGAAGAATGCTTTCAAAAGCAGAATGAGCCAAATGGAAAAAGAGGCTCAAAAGCTCACTGAATTTAATAGTTCTCTCAAAATTAGAATGGAACAGATGGAGTCTAATGACTTTATGAGAAACTAAGAAATCACTAAACAAAACCAAAAGAACGAAAAAATGGAAGAGAATGTGAAATATCTCATGGGAAAAACAACTGACCTGGAAAATAGATCCAGGAGAGACAATTTAAAAATTATGGGACTACCTGAAAGTCATGATCAAAAAAAGAGCCTAGACATCATCTTCCATGAAATTATCAAGGAAAACTGCCCTGACATTCTAGAACCAGAGGGCAAAATAAGTATTGAAAGAATCCATCGATCACCACCCGAAAGAGATCCAAAAAGAGAAACTCCTAGGAACATTGTGGCCAAATTCCAGAACTCCCAGGTCAAGGAGAAAATCTTGCAAGCAGCTAGAAAGAAACAATTCCAGTACTGTGGAAATACAATCAGGATAACCCAAGATCTAGCAGCTTCTACATTGAGGGATCGAAGGGTGTGGAATAGGATATTCCAGAAGGCAAAAGAACTAGGACTCAAACCAAGAATCACCTACCCAGCTAAACTGAGTATAATACTTCAAGGGAAAATATGGTCTTTCAATGAAACAGAGGACTTTCAATCATTCTTAATGAAAAGACCAGAGCTGAAAAGAAAATTTGACTTTCAAACACAAGAATGAGAAGAAGCATGAAAAAGGAAACAGCAAAGAGAAGTCTTAAGGGACTTACCAGAAGTGAACTGTTTACATTCATACAGGGAAAGACAATATTTGTAACTCTTAAAACTTTTCAGTGTCTGGGTAGTTGGTGGGACCACACATACACATGTACACACATGCACACACATACACACATGCACACACATACAGAGATAGAGAGCACAGATTGAACTGAATAGGATGGGACCATACCTTAAAAGAAATTAAGGTAAATGGTGAGAGAGAAATGTAGGGGGAGGAAAGAGAGGGAAAGGGAAGGGGGTAACTATATGTCATTTAAGAGGCAGGTAGGAGTTTTTCTTAGTGGAGGGAAAAAGAGGAGAGCTGAGAAAAAAAAAAACCAAGAAGTTTACCCTCATCACATTTGACTAAACGAAGGAGTGAAATGCACACTCACTTTGGTATGAAAACCTATCTTACAGTATAAGAAAGTGGGGGAGAAGGAGATATTGCAAGGGGGGGGGGGATGATGGAAGGGAGGGCAAAGGGAGGAGGGAGCAATTTGAAGTCAACACTTGGGGAGGGACAGGATCAAAAGACAGAAGGGAAACAATGAGGGGCAGGTTAGGAGGGATGGTAATCCAGTTAGTCTTACACAACACGACTATCAGGGAGGTCATTTGCAAAACTACACAGATATGACCTATATTGAATTGCCTGCCGTCCCAAAAGGAATGGGTGGGGAGGGAGGGATGGGGAGAATTTGGAACTCAAAGTTTTAGGAACAACTGTTTAGTATTGTTGTTGCAACTAGGAAAGAAGACATACAGTTAATGAGGAATAGAAAGTCATCTGGCCCTACAGGAGAAAAGAGAAGATGGAGACAAGAGAAGGGAGGGATGACAGAAGAGAGGACAGATTGGAGATAGGGAAAATTAGATTGCTTGGGGTATTGGGGTGGGGGGAGGGGATAAAAGGGGAGAAAATTTGGAACACAAAAATTCGTGAAAATGAATGTAAAAAATTAAATAAATCAATAAAATTAAAAAAAAAAAAGTTTATTGTTGTTGTGTTCGTCCTCTGTTGCTGAAGAAGACCGCGCCATCAGAGAAATGATGACATGATTTGCACTTGATCTTTTATTGAGTGAGTGAGGGCTATGCAGGTCACCAGCCTCACTTCTCCTCCAGAGCCATCTCCTGGTGCATCCTGGCTCATCTCCAGTCATCCTGTTAAAAGTTGAGAAGAAGAGCTGAAGCCACTTGGCCTTATAAGGCAGGAATTTCCCCTGTATTGGTGAAGATTTACTCTTTTCCATACCTTCTTGGGGAAGATTGGGAGTGGTCACAGTGGGGTAGAAAAACAACAGCTGCTCTTCTGAGCCTTTTTTGTTACTGGGGGTAAAGGGAGACTTGGAAAGGTTTAAGATCCCCATAACTATGAAAGCTTAAAGTTTTGGGCTAGGTTAAGTCAGAGTGGCAAGAAAGGAGGACGAAGAGGTAGTAAAGGCAGTAAAGGTAGTAAAGCCTTACCTAGTGTCTCTTACTGATAGCTCTTTCCAGTGGTAGAAGTACCTGAAGTCAATGAGATGCTTGGAATTCCCATTAAGAATCTAAATAGATGAGATTTAATACTTATTCAGGTATTCTAGCTTCCCAGCATCTTGGTTTCCTCATCTAAGTTAGCTGGGTTAGATGGCTTTTGATGGCCCTTCTAGCCCTAAATCTATGATTCTATGAACCTATCAGATAATGATGTTCAAAAATAATACATAGTTTGACAAAATTTCTAAGTGTCCCAGTGGCCCAGGTAGGGTTTGGAATATCATGCCCTGATTTATACCGTATGAGATAAACTTCAAATCTTGTTTCTACATATATGTATATATGCATCCCCTGTATAACTGTTTGATTTATATGCTAATCTCTATAAATCATTGCTTCTTTCATTATTCCTAATCCCAGTATTCCCTAGATATTTAAACACAAACTATCTACATTTGCTCCTAGTCTCTAAGAATTTATTGAGTTTGCAGGAGAGGCTGTTCTTCTACAGCAAGTGGTATTATGCTAAGCCTTTCTAGGGTGATTTGCATGAACAGTTCCTTTTCACCTCATATGAGGTAAGAGATTACTTCTTCTATGGAAGTTCCTTTTTCTGTGGAATGATGGTACACAATCTTGGTTGGATTTAATGCAAACTCACATCAAAATATATGCCTCCATAGTTGGCCAATCCTTAATTGCTATTCCTTACTCTCTTGAATATATGCTTTTAAATTTTCAACAGAGATGTGGGATACTACTTCTTTGGGCCCATGTTTTCCCACAAGGTGTCTCTGGAAAAAATAATTCATGATGTTACATTCTTTGTGTTTAAATACTCTTAAGGGATCATTTCTCAAATATTTTTGCTCCTTATTTTAAGATCCATGTCTTGGGGTCTCTGCTCTTGAAGTTACGTTATATACATAGCATGTGCTCTAGAAAACTCACCCAACTTGTACTTGCAGGTTGGAAGGTTAGGTTCCCAGAAAGTGACTGTTATGTTGGGTTCTAGTGATAAATCTATGCTTCTTACACTCACTGAAACTCAATAACCCACTCTGATCTGCCTCCCATTAACAATCACACAATAAACTCATGTTGTGAAAGGTTAACTATTTCCCTCCATCCTATCCTGCCCCCCCCATTTATTCTGTTCTCTCTTTTGACCCTATCCCTCCTCATAAGTATTTACTTCTAATTATGCCCTCCTCCCATTAGCCCTCACTTCTATCATCTCCCCACCCCCTGCTTATCTCCTTCTCTCCTACTTTCCTGTAGTGTAAGATATTCATAGAAAATTGAATATGCGTCCTTCCTTATGCCAAATGTGATGAGAGTAAGGTTAACTTTTTCCCTCTTTCCTCCCCTCTCTTCCCTTCCATTGAAAAATCTTTTTCATGCCTCTTTTATATGAAAGATATTTTGCCCCATTCTATTTTCCCTTTCTCCCCCCAGTATATTCCTCTCTTACCCCTTAATTTTATTTTTTTAGATATTATCCCTTCCTATTCAACTCACCCTGTGCCCTCTGTTTATATGTATATAATCGCTTCAACTACCCTAATACTGAGAAAAGTCTCAAGAGTTATAAATATTACTTTCCATGTAGGAATGTAAACAGTTCAACTTTAGTAAGTCCTTTATGATTTCTCCTTTCTGTTTACCGTTTCATTCTTCTCTTGATTCTTGTGTTTGAAAATCAAATTTTCTATTCAGCTCTGATCTTTTCGTGAAGAATGCTTGAAAGTCCTAGAGGACTTTCACTGAAGATTTCATTGAATGACCATTGTTTCCCCTGAAGTATTATACTCAGTTTTGCTGGGTAGGTGATTCTTGGTTTTAATCCTAGTTCCTTTGACTTCTGGAATATCATATTCCAAGTCTGTAATGTAGAAGCTGGTAGATCTTGTGTTATCCTGATTGTATTTCCACAATACTCAAATTGTTTCTTTCTGGCTGCTTGCAATATTTTCTGCTTGACCAGGGAGCTATGGAATTTGGCGATAATAGTCCTTTGAGTTTTCCTTTTGAGATCTCTTTCAGGAGTTTGATTGGTGAATTCTTTCAATATTTATTTTACCTTCTAGTTCCAGAATATCAGGGCAATTTTTCTTGATAATTTCATGAAAGATGATGTGTAGACTCATTTTTTATCATGGCTTTCAGGTAGTCCCATAATTTTTTAAATTGTCTCTCCTGGATCTATTTTCCAGGTCAGTTGTTTTTCCAATGAGATATTTCACGTTGTATGCTATTTTTTCATTCCTTTGGTTTTGTTTGATAATTCCTTGATTTTTTGTAAAGTCATTGGTTTCTATCTGCTCCATTCTAATCTTTAAGGAATTATTTTCTTCAGTGAGCTTTTAGATATCCTTTTCCATCTAGCCAATTCTGCTTTTTAGGACATTCTTCTCCTCATTGGCTTTTTGGATCTCTTTTGTCATTTGAGTTAGTCTATTTTTTATAGTGCTATTTTCTTCACCTTTTTTTGTCTCCTTTAGCAAGTAATTGATTCATTTTTCATAATTTTCTTATATCACTCTCATTTCTCTTCCCAATTTTTGTTCTAATTCTCTTACTTGATTTTCAAAATCCTTTTTGATCTCTTCCATGCCATGTGATAAATGAAATTTTTCTTGGAGGCTTTGGATGCAGGAGCTTTGGCTTTATTGTCTTTTGTTTGCCTGTTTTGGTCTTCCTTGTTATCATAGTAAGATTCTATAGGCTGATTCTTTTTCTGGTTTTTGCTCATTTCCCCAGCCATTTACTTGACTTTTGAGCTCTTTGTTAAGGTAGATCTCTGCTTCCAGTGAGGGTTGGGGTATACTTCCAGCCGCTTGATTCCCCCACAATCTGTGGGTCTAGAGCTCCAGAAACAGTTGCTGTCTCTGCTCTTGCTGCTACTGTGGCTGCTGGGGATTCCTTCTCCCTGTTCCCCCTCTGCTGCTCTCGACTGGGGTCAGACCACTCCATTCTCCCACACTGGCCCCACAGGTTGTTTTTTCACTGACCTTCCAATTTGTCCTAGGTATTTTGGGGTCCTGAAGTCTAGAAACTGCTGCAGATGTGAGAGATTCAGTCTCCCCAAGGCCTTCACACGTCCTGTCTATGATGGCGCAGCTCACTCTGGATTGTGCCCTCCCTGCCCCATACATGGAGAGATAGACACATGGGAGAAACCATGAGAAAAACCCAAACAAAACAATACATAACACAAGGGAAAATATTCTGCTTCATTCTGTCATCCAATTCCATAGTTCTTTCTCTGGATGTGGATGGCATTTTGCCTCCAGAGTCCTCTGGAAATGTTTTAGTTCCTTGCATTGCTGTGAAGGGCTAAGTCTATCAGAAACAGTCCTCACACATTATGGCTGATACTGTGTATAATGTTCTCCTGGTTCTGCTCACTTTGCTCAGTATCAGTTCATATAAATCCTTCCAGGCCTCTCTGAAGTCTTCCTGTTCATCATTTCTTATAGCACAATAGTATTCCATTACATTCATATATCACAATTTATTCAACCATTCCCCAATTAATAGGCATTCCCTTGATTTCCAGTTCTTGACCATCACAAATACAGCTGCTATAAATATTTTTGTACATGAGGGACCCTTTCCCATTTTTATAATCTCTTTGGGACACAGTCCTGGAGGCAATATTGCCGATTCAGAGGGTATGTACATTTTTGTAGCCCTTTGGGCATAGTTCCAAATTGCTTTTCAGAATGGTCAGATTAGCTTACAGCTCCACCAACAATGAATTAGTGTTTCACCTCTCTCACATCTTCTCCAACATTTATCGTCTCATATTAGCCAATCTGATAGGTGTGATGTGATACCTCAGAGTTGTTTTGATTTAGAGCATTTTTTCATATGATTATGGGTAGCTTTAATTTCTTCCTCTGAAAACTACCTGTTCATATCCTTTGACCATTTATCAATTGGGGAATGACTTGTATTTTTGTAAATTTGACACAGTTCTCTATATATTTTAGAAATGAGACCTTTGCCACAGACACTAGTTGCAAAAATTCTTTTACGGTTTTCTTGTTCCCTCCTAATCTTTTTTGCATTGGGTTTCTTTGTGCAAAAAATTTTCAATTTAATGCAATCAAAATTATCCATTTTGTACTTCACAATGTTCTCTGTCTCTTTTTTGGTCACAAATTTCTCTATTTTCCATAAATCTGACAAATACACTATTCCTTGTTCCTCTAATTTGTTTATAGTATCAGTCTTTATACCTAGGTCATGTATCTGTGCTTTATTCTTGTGTACAGTGTCAAGCATTAGTCTATGGCCAGTTTTTGCCACACTGTTATCCAGTTTTCCCGGCAGGTTTTTTTTTTCCAACAGTGAATTCTTATCCCAAAAGCTGGAGTCCTTGGGTTAATCAAACAGTAGATTGCTATATTCATTGACTACTGTCTTGAGTACCTAACCTATTCCACTGGTCTACCCCTCTATTTCTTAGCCAGTACCAAATGGTTTTAATGATTACTGCATTATGCCAAAATTTGAGATCTGGTAAGGCTAGGCCATCTTCCCTAGCATTTTTTTTTCATTTATTCCCTTGATATTATGGACCTTTTGTTCTTCCAGATGAATTTCAATATTATTTTTTCTAGCTCTAGCAAATAATTTTCTGGTAGTTTGATTGGTATAGCATTTCCTTGACTTTCAAAGGAGAATTTCTTTGACTATTCTTGTGTCTTTTATTGGCTCTTCGCCTTCTTCACACATCATGTTTGTGGATAAACATGGGTCTTTTTTTTAATTTTTTCTCTTCATTTGTCTCCCTTAGAAATTTCATTCACTCCCTTGACTTCAATCATCCATCACCTCTTTGAAGATGACTCTCAGGTTTGTGTCTTTATCCCTAATCTCTTTAGTTTTCCAGTTTCATATTTCTACAACATTTCAAGAACAATAACATTTCTAACAGGCTTTTATCTTTTCTTTCCTGTATTAACATACTGAACTTCTTATTGATTTTGTTACCATTAGTTTATGACTTCTTTATTCTCTCCATCACACTATTGCCAAAGAAATCTTCTGAATGTAGTACTCTGATATCACTCATTGATTCAAAAACCTTTAGTGAATCTCTTTTGCCTACTTAGTATTGTATAAACTGATGATCTTGGCATTCAAGGCCCTCCAGAATTTGGCTTTTACTTTATCCAGTGTTATCTCATAGTATTCTCTTTCACATATTCTACTTTCTACAAATTGGGCTATTATCTGCCCTCCATACTTGTCCTGCCATCTCTTATCACATGTTGTTGCTTGTGCCCTCCATGATATCTGGCTTGGACTACCTCCTTTACTCCTTCCCCCTTGTTACACAAAGGCATGGTAGAAAGAAAAATGGGTTTTTATTCAGAGGATTGAGAACCTGAGTTTGAATTCTAACTGGGCTACTTGTTACCTAAGTAAGTCATTTCATTGTTTGAGCTTCCTTTTCCTCATCTGTAAAGTGGAAGTAATGATACCTGGCCTGATTACCTTATGTAATTATTGTGGGAATCAAATGAGACTATGTAGGCAAAAACATTTTTCTAAATTATTATACAGGCATATGTGGTCTAATGACTGTAATTTGTTCCATGAAAGCCCATTTTTAGGAGTTTAAGAGAGATATTTCATACACCTGGCCTAATTAATGTAATTATAGGAAGCCTAGACATTTCTACTGAATCAGATAGGCAAAACTGTACACCAGCTATGAATCAGTTCTTGAAGAGTTTAGCAGAAGTGAAATGCTTTGATCATTGGGTGAAATCAGATGATGTCAGATAGGCAATGTATTGGCATTGGTTGAGTCAGGCATTCCTCTGGGCATGTATATGTCATAGCAATGCAGTTAGGAATTGAGTACTCCAGTAGGAGATTCTAGTAGCTAGTTAATCTAGTCATGGTTGAGGGAATTGCCCTTGGTGAGAGAGGATTGAATTCTCTCTCCTTCTTCCCTTTCATTGACTAGAGAATGACCTTTTGAATTTCAGAAGGTCAAAAGTTTTGAATTTCCCATTGGTAGTAGGGTCTCCCTGGAGCAACATTGGCTAATGGCAATGTCTGAATTGGGAGCTGAGAGAAACCACAACCAAATTAGACACATGGAGACTGGGCAGAGGGCCACACCCAAGAGGAATTTCATGAGGCTTCCAAAAATGAAGAAAATAACTTCTAATAACCAAAATTATGAATTGTCCCTTTGTTGCAGATTTATTTGACATGTGTGCCTCACTGCCATTGTACACTAAATTTGAACATACTCTTATATTACCTATATGCTTATGGGAGAGTGTATCTCAGACCTTTTGGGAGAAAGTTTTGATCCATTTGTTCTGACTGTAGTACCTAAGTAAATCAACTTTTCTAAATGCTAATTAAGTCTGTTTGATAATCAGTGGAGGGAAAGCACATTGGATTGGTGTTCATGATCAACAGTACTAGAAAACCCAACCTTTCAGGGTTACTGCCTTTATTACACTCTGTGGACCCAGCCTACTAATGGGTGTGGGAGCTCCATGAAACAAAAATATGGGAAAAGATAGTTCCACAGCAGCAGAAATGAGAAGAATTAAAGTTGCCTGACTGGGTAGCAGACTCCTCAGCTACCTTGTTGTGAAGTGGGAAGCCCTGAGTGGGAGCCTTAATGGAGAGATTAAAGGTGCTGCAGAGGGACTTAGGTCCTTCCCATAATGATGAAATGTGAATATAATAGCTTAATGAAATTATTCTGGAATGATGTTGGTTGGAGGAATACTATTCATGGCATGCCTGTATCAGTGTAAGTCATTATTATGTTTGTATGTATCTAAGTTGAGCTAAAAATGAAAAAAAGTTAAATGTCAACTGTATAATTTGAGATCGATTTAATTAGAAGACAATAATTTAAAAATTTTCTTAGCTTTGTCTTTACATAATAGAATCAGTGTTGACCTAGCATGTGTGTTTTGGAGTAAGTTCCTTTGAATTAAAGATCATCTAATGAATTTACATAAATAATTACTACTAACGAACATTTGTTTATTATTTTGCATTTCAGTGCTATTTATTAGCAGATTTCCAAGACAATAGCTAATTTTGTAATCTCTGTTTTATAAAACCAGTAGTATTTTTTGGGTCCCTAGCAACCATTTAGTATGTAAATTAGGTATTCTCAGGCTTAATGTGCTTCATTTTTATAAAACAAATACATCATTAATCTGATTAAGTTCTTGGATGAGAGTGCTGTCCTCAGATCATTGTAGATCATTTGTTGTTGGGCATGCATCCAAAAAAACTTCAAGCATGGCATTTACAGTCTAGATTTAGTAGAATTGTTGAGACCTTTGAAGTGACATTTTCTGGAAGAATAGAAAAGCACTGCTTGGTTGCAGTTGCAAGCATTACCTGAAACTTAATATATTTATGCTGAATTGTAATTCAGTTTAATGATAATTCCTGAATTTATGAGATATCTTTTTTGATGTTGTAGAAGTATATCATGGAATAGTTGTTATCCTTTATTCTTGAAGGGGACCAAAATGATATCACTATAATAAAATCAAGGTGTCCAACTATGGCTGATTAGATGAATACAAGCTCAGAATACTCTATCACAGATTGGGCACAGATAGTCTGCATGAACATTTGGGGTGGATACTCTAAATCTGCTCATCCTACATTTCCTTTGTGCTGTTTCAATTCTGCTTTGTTCATAGAATGCAACACCTTCTCTGAGGTGGGCATGCCATGCTGAGCTGTAAGGCGCCAGTATCTCCCATGTTGCACAATCAAATCGGGAGTTCTTGAGAGAGACCTTGAGAGTGTCCTTGTGTAGCTTCTTCTGACCACCATGTGATCACCTGGCCCATGCGAGTTCTCCCAAAATAGTCTTTTTGGCAAGCATACATTTTGCATTCAACCAGCTTGGCCAGCCTATTGGATCTGTGCTCTCTGAAGCATTGTTTGAATGCTTGACAGTTGAGTTCAAGTAAGGATCTCAGTGTCTGGTACCTTGTCTTGCCAGATGATCTTCAGAATCTTCCTAAGACAGTTCAAATGGAAGCGATTCAGTTTCCTGGCATGGCACTGGTAGACTGTCCATATTTCACAGGCATACAACAATGAGGTCAGCATAATGGCTGTGTAGACCTTCCATTTGCTAGTCAGGCTAATACCTCTTCTCTCCCAAACTTTTCTTCAGAGCCTCCCAAACACTGAGCTAGCTCTGGCAATGCGTATATCAGCCTTGTTATCAGTGTGCACATTCCTGAAAAGTACACTACCAAGGTAAATGAACTTATCCACAACATTCAGAATTTCTCCATTTGTTATAATTGATGGTTCCATGTATGAATGGTGTGATGGTGGGATGGAGCACCTGTGTTTTCGTGGTGTTAATTATTAGGTCACATAGGCATAAGCAGCAGAGAATTGATGCATGGTTTTTTGCATCTCAGTTTCAGTGGCTACATTGAGTACCTCATCTGTGAACAGAAAAGTAAGCACCACACTCCTTCCACTTTGGTCTTGGCTTGTAACGTTTTCAAATTGAAGAGTTTACTATCAGTACAGTAGTTGACCTTGATGCCATGTTCATCCTCATTGAAAGCATTTGTCAACATGGCTGAAAACATCATGCTAAAAAGCATGAGAGCAAGCACACAGCCCTGTTCATTCCATTGGTGACTGGGAAGGCATGAGAGCATCATCTACTGTCCATTACGTTGGTGGCCCTGTACTAAAGACAGCCTTCTACTATAGCCCTGAAGTATGGGAGAAGAGGAGGACCAGACTCTTTTGTGGATGGGCTGACTCTTCTTAGTTTATACTGCCCTTTATGCATGTACTATTCTCCCCCAAACAGACTCTGTACCATTATTACCTTTTCCCTTTACCACCATTATTTTTTTTTCCTTCACTTTAAAAAAATGCCTAATTATATCTATGCTCAGGAGACCGAGACTCAAGAGACAGTTGTGCCTTGGGAGACACTTGTGCGGTGATGTGTAAGTTTCATATTAATCCATCAAAAAGCAGGAGTGGTCAAACAGGCAGAAAGAGAATCAGGAGAAAGCAACGTCATAAAACTTCATAGAAAGTATCCAGGAGGAGGTGACCAACAGTATCAACAGCTAGAGAGAGATCAAGAAGGAAGATGACTGCAAAAAAAAAAAACAAAAAAAAACGCTAAGATTTTGCAGCGAAAGGATTATTGGTAACTTTTGAGAGAAGAGTTTCCAGTCAACTGGTGAAGCTCAGTCTGGTAGGGAAAATTGCTAAACATAATTTATAATGTAGATGATGAATGTGATAGGTTATTTTGAATTTGTACTTGTGTGGTTAGTTTTTCTTAAAATCTTACCTATCTTTTGCCAGTGCGCTTCTTAGCCAGTCTTAATTTATTTTCGACAAAGGGACCAATGCTTTCTCTCCTGATTATCATGCCACAGCCCTAATCTTGCCTGATTTGTTCTTCATTTATTACTAAGAAAATTCACCGTATGATCATCTGACTTTGAAGCCTCCCCTTCCTCCCTCCGTCTGTCTGTCTCTCTCCTCTGTCTTTTTCTACTTGAACCTGGGAAATCCACTTTATGGCCTCATGTCCAGGAAGGCTTGGTGACTTGCCAAATGTCACACAGGTGGTAGATATCAGAGGATTTGAATTCAAATTCAGTTACCCTTGAACTCTTCTTGTTGCGCCCTCTTTTATTTTCTTCTTCCAAAACTTTTTTTACTTACAAAAGTCAACCCACATGCCAAAAGAATATGGTGATGATTAAAAAATAGTTCTTATAGTTTGGCAGAAACTAGGTATAGACCAACACCTCACACCATATGCCAAGATAAGGTCAAAATGGGTACCTGATTCGGAAATAAAAGGTGACACCATCTGTAAATTAGGGAAAGATGGAATAGTTTCCTTGTTGGATCTATGGTTAAGGGAAGAATTTACTACCAAACGAGACACAGAGCATTTAGGGATGTAAAATGGATTTTGCTTACATTAAATTAAATTTTTTTTTTTTTTTGCACAAAGAAAACCAATACCACTAAGACTGGAAGAAAAGTAGAAAACTGGGAAAAAAAATTTTTACAGCAAGTTTCTCTGATAAAGGCTTCATCTCTCAAATATATAGAGACTAGAGTCAAATTTATAAGAATCTGAGTCATTCCCCAGTTGATGAATAGTCAATGGATATGAATAAAGCTATTTTCAGATGAGGAAATCAAAGCTATCTAGAGTCATATGAAAAATTGCTCTGAGTAACTATTGTTTAGAGAAATGCAAATTAAAACAACACACCTATCAGACTGGCTAACATGACAGAAAAGGAAAATGACAAATATTGAAGGGGATATTGGGAAAATTTGGACACTAATACATTGTTTGCTGGTAGAGTTGTAAACTGATCCAACTATTCTGGAGAGCAATTTGGAACTATGGCCAAAGAGCTATAAAACTGTGCATGCCCTTTGACTCAGCAATACTAGTATTTGATCTGTATCCTGAAGAGATTTTTTAAAAAAGGAAAAGGATCTCTATATGCAAAAATATTTATAGCAGCTCTTTTTGTGGTGGCAAATAATTGGAAATTGAGGCTGTGCCCATCATTTGGGAAATGGCTGAAGAAATTGTGGCATATGACTGTGGTATAATACTGTTGTGCTATAAGAAATGATGAGAGGATGTTTTCAGAAAAATCTGGAAAGACTTACATGAACTGATGCAAAGTGAAGTGAACAGAACCAGGAGAACATTGTAGATAGTAACAGTAATGTTATACAATGTTCAACTGAGTGACTTAGCTATTCTTAGTAATACAAAGATCCTAGACAATTCAGAAGGACCTATTGATGAAAAAGACTATCCACCTCCAGAGAAAAAGCTGATGAAATCTGAATGCAGATTGAAGCATACTGTTTTTTACATTTTCTTTTTCTTTTTTGTCAGTTTTTTCTTCCTCAATATTGGTAATATAGAAATATAATTTGTATGGTTACATGTGTATACCCTTTATCAACTTGCTTGTCTTCTCAACAAGGGGAAATGAGGGAAAGAATTTGGAACTCAAAATTGTAAAAAACGAAGGTTAAAATTGTTTTTATATGTAACTGGGAAAAATAAAATATTAAAATTTAAAAATAGGTTCCTTGAGGGCAGAAACTGTTTTTGCTTTTCCTTTGGATCCTCAGCAAAGCCCTTAATAATAAACACTCATTGGCTGATGGAAAAAAAAAATTACTATAATTAAAACAAACCTTCAGAACTTTCAAAATATACCTATCATTCTTTGTTTTGTTTGTGAATAAAGCAACAGTAGATTATAAAATCTTTGAGTGTAGGGGCTTCTTATAGTTTTGTCTTTGTATCCTCAGTGCCTAGCACAGTGTGCATTATACGTACTTAATAAATCTTGTGTTGGATTTGTGTTCAGGAGAGTACAACTTGAGGCTACATGTGGCTATGTACCCTAATGTCATGGTAAAAGTAAAAGACTAATTAATTTTTATACAGTATCTAATTTTATATTACTTCCCAGAAGCCCAGTTAGGAGACAGAATAGAAGAGAAAATTATTTTCTACAAAGAAACTTCCATTTTGTCCTTGGACTTCTGGGTTCTGAGTTCTGCAACCAAACAGAAATCCACCAGGAAGTAGTATCCCTCAGTTTAAAACTTGTTTCATAACTTCTACTCAGTCCCTGTTTTCATCTTTTTTTGGCCCAGACCAGTTAATATACCATGAGGTCATCATAAGGTATCATAGATTTGGAACTAGAAGGGACCTTTGAAATTTTCTAGTACAACCTTGTCATTTTCCATATGAAGAAATTAAAAGTGAAGGGCAGAGTAGTGTAATGAGTAGAAACTGCCCCATGATAGCATCCATGAGAACTGGAAATCACCAATTCTGTATGACTTTGGGCAAATCACTGCCATGATGGGCCCAGATTTTCTTGTCTCTGGGTGATCTTCAGGGTTCCTCTGCAATACTATCCATTTTGTGATTTTAATCTACTTCCATACTTTAAAAACCTATGTTATTATCAGGATGGCTTTTCCTTCCTCTGGATGTAGGCCATCCCATACCTCCATGACTGTAAATGGTCTGTAAGAATCTATATGACTGAAAAACTAATCCTCCTCCAACCCACCTAGTGATGGAGCTCAGAGAAGTTAGTCCTTAGAAATTAGCCATCAGAGCCTGACCTTAGCGAAGATTCAAAACCTTTTTTAATTTGGCAGGACATTCAAGAGTTTGTCCTTTCCCTGAGATCATCTCCATTCAATGATGAGAAATAAGGTTCATTGTTTAGAGGAAACTCCTGATATGCACAAACACATATCTAGCCCACAGAAGGTGTACTTCAAAGGAGAATAGAGGAAGGACAGCTTTTCCTTATGAAAGGGCAATTCATTCTATTAAGTGTGAACATGTTATTCTTTGTGAAGAAATGACTTGCAAGTTATATATTATAAGGCATGTTGTTTGAGTTATTTTTGCAATAGTGAGATGGCTTTTCACTGAGTTGTCTACATATGCCTAGTACTGCTTGTAATCAGATTTCTTTCCAAGGTAGGTGTGTTGATGAGTAACAAGAGAACTTGGGAGTAAAGAAGAAAGAGTTAGTTTAGATAGAGTAAATATCTCTGGAGTGAATGATTAGTTAACTTGAAAAACATCGTTTCCACTAAAATATTCCAAACTTAGAAAATGATATATTTTTATTTAATATAAATTTATTTATTTAACTTTTTACATTCATTTTCACAAGATTTTGGGTTCCAAATTTTCTCCCCATTTGTCCTCTCCCCCCACCCCAATACACCGAGCATTCTAATTTTCCCTATCACCAATCTGCCCTCTCTTCTATCCTCCCTTCCTTCTCTTGTCCCCATCTTCTCTTTTGTCCTGTAGGGCCAGATGACTTTCTATTCCCCATTAACTGTATTTCTTATTTCCTAGTAGCAACAACAATACTCAACAGTTGTTCCTAAAACTTTGAGTTCCAAATTCTCCCCATCCCTCCCTCCCCACCCATTCCCTTTGGGAAGGCAGGCAATTCAATATAGGCCCTATCTGTGTAGTTTTGCAAATGACTTCGATAACAGTCGTGTTGTGTAAGACTAACTGTATTTTCCTCCATCCTATCCTGCTCCCCAATGTTTCTATTCTGTCTTTTGATCCTGTCCCTCTCCAAGTGTTGACTTCAAATTGCTCCCTCCTCCCATTGCCCTCCCTTCCATCATCCCCCCGACCCTGCTTATCTCCTTCTCCCCCACTTTCCTGTATTGTGAGATAGGTTTTCATACCAAAATGAGTGTGCATTTTATTCCTTCCTTTAGTCGAATGTGATGAGGGTAAATTTCATGTTTTTTTCTCAGCTCTCCTCTTTTTCCCTCCACTAAAAAGTCTCCTGCTTGCCTCTTGAATGAGATATAATTTACCCCATTCCATTTCATCCTCTCTCCTCCCACTACATTTCTCTCTCACCATTTACCTTAATTTCTTTTAAGATATGGTCCCATCCTATTCAATTCATTCTGTGCTCTCTGTCTCTGTATGTGCGTGCATGTGTGTGTGTGTGTGTGTGTGTGTGTGTGTGTGTGTGTGTGTGTGTGTGGTCCCACCAACTACCCAGATACTGAAAAGTTTTAAGAGTTACAAATATTGTTTTTCCATGTAGGAATGTAAACAGTTCACCTTTGCTAAGTCCCTTATGACTCTCTTTGCTGTTTACCTTTTCATGCTTCTTTTCATTCTTGTGTTTGAAAGTCAAATTTTCCTTTCAGCTCTGGTCTTTTCATCAAGAATGCTTGAAAGTCCTCTGTTTCATTGAAAGACCATATTTTCCCCTGAAGTATTATACTCAGTTTTGCTGGGTAGGTGATTCTTGGTTTCAGTCCTAGTTCCTTTGATTTCCAGAATATCCTATTCCACGCCCTTCGATCCCTTAATGTAGAAGCTGCTAGATCTTGTGTTATCCTGATTGTATTTCCACAATACTGGAATTGTTTCTTTCTAGCTGCTTGCAAGATTTTCTCCTTGACCTGGGAACTCTGGAATTTGGCCACAATGTTCCTAGGAGTTTCTCTCTTTGGATCTCTTTCAGGCGGTGATCAATGGATTCCTTCAATACTTATTTTGCCCTCTGGTTCTAGAATATCAGGGCAGTTTTCCTCGATAATTTCATGGAAGATGATGTCTAGGCTCTTTTTTTGATCATGACTTTCAGATAGTCCCATAATTTTTAAATTGTTTCTCCTGGAGCTTTTTTCCAGGTCAGTTGTTTTTCCCATGAGATATTTCACATTCTCTTCCATTTTTTCATTCTTTTGGTTTTGTTTGGTGATTTCTTGGTTTCTCGGGAAGTCATTAGCCTCCATCTCTTCCATTCTAATTTTGAGAGAACTATTCTCTTCAGTGAGCTTTTGAACCTCTTTTTCCATTTGGCCAATTCTGCTTTTGAAAGCATTCTTCTCCTCATTGGCTTTTTGAACCTCTTTTGCCAATTGAGTGAGCCTATTTTTCAAGGTGTTATTTTCTTCAGCATTTTTTGGGGTCTCCATTACCAAGGTATTGACCCATTTTTCTTGCTTTTCTTGCATCTCTCTCATTTCTCTTCCCAGTTTTTCCTCCACCTGTCTCACTTGATTTTCAAAATCCTTTTTGAGCTCTTCCATGGCCTGAGCCCACCAGACATCCACCTTGGATGGTCATCAGAAATGAAAGGCAGGTACATCTGTCCCCCAAGAAAGTAGCTTTCTATGGTCTTATTTTTCTTCCCTTTTCTGGGCATTTTCCCAGCCAGTTACTTGACTTCTGAGATTCCTCTCCACCTCCACCTAGATCCGCCCAGCTAGTGCTTGGGGGTCTGAGATTCAAATGCTGCTCCCCAGCTTCAGGGCTTTCCACGGTGGGTGTGGCTGCTATTCAATGTCAGCTTAAGTTCTGGTGCTCAGGTTGGGGCAGGGCCGCCTCCCAGGCTCAGTTCCCTCAGGGGGTTTATGCAGAGACCTTTGGTAATGGCCCTGAGCTCCTGTCTGCTCCTAGAGTCCCAGGCTGCTGCTGCCTCTGCTGCTGCCTCCCAAGGGGGCCCGAGTAACGGAGACACCCCGCTCCCCTCTCGGCCAGCCCAGACATCTCTCTCACTGACCTGTAGTGCCTGTGGGCCGAGGGACCTTCGTGGCTGCGGGAGATTCCATCCCTGAAGCCTGCTCGGATCTGCTCCTCTGGTGCCACGTGGCCAGGGCAGCGCAAGGGTGGGCTCCGCTGTCCGGTGCGGGGTGGACCTTTGGGGTCAGTTTTTCAGGGCTCTCTGGAACGGAAATCTCTTCCACTGTGTTACTGCATGGCTTGCATTGCTCCAGAATTTGTGGGGAGTTCTTTTTACAGGAAATTTATAGGCTATGGATTCGGAGCTAGCATACGTGAGTCTTTCTACTCCGCCATCTTGGCTCCTCCCCCGAAAATGATATATTATTAAAACTGGAATGACTCTTATTTCTTCACTTACCTAATCTCATTCTAGATACCCTGGTTTCATTCCTCTTAGCATTTCCTTTGTACTTGTGGAAAAAGGCCTAGATCTCTCCTTGTTTTATTGATCCCATCTACTCTTTATTTTCAAACGGTTGTGTTACTTTTCAGCACCAGGACCATACCAGTCAATAGTTTGATTCCTTCCTATACTGTGGAAACCTGGCATTGTATATGATTCCCCCTGGAGTTCCTACCAACACTTATTTATCAGGTTATATTCTAGCCTTTGTGTATATTTGGTGCAGTTTCCTTAACTTTACCTTTAAACCTTTGGTAGATTGTTTATAGGCTGAGAATGAAGAAAACATCTAGTCCATTGCCCATATTTCAGAGATGAAATAGCTATCATAATGTTAAACTTTTCATGATGATACTCATTGGGTGGGAGGAGAGGGGATATCCTTTTGTAGACCAGTACTTCTACTTTTTAATTGGTCGCCATCTAAAATTTTTTTATAGTTTAGAAATATTTATTTGTCCTTGTCCATAACTACCTTCTATGACCCTTATCTAAAAGTAATTCCATCCTTTTCCTCCTACTCATTTTTTCCTCCACATGGTTATTTATAGGGTTTAAGAAATGTCATGTATTTGAAGAACCTATTTAGAATGATCTGTACTCATTAGAGAGACGGTGCTATATAGGTATGTGAATAAATAGATTCCTTTAGCATCCATCAGCTGTTAGTGCCTTGTTCACTTGTATCACAATCTAATGGCATATCCATTGTTACCCTTGAACTATTCTGAAATATTTTACCTATTCTAATCTATGTGACAAAATGAAAAGAAAAAACATAGTTCCTTTTCCTAGTATGCTAAGGGGCAATTTATTAATATTTTTGCAATGTATGGGTTAATATTACCCTGCCTATTGAATACTTGAAGATATTACTATTAAAATCACAACAGCAAGTATGTATATAAGTGCTGTCATCTTTGGGGTATGTAAATCAGGAATGTTGCTGAAGAACTACTTAGCATTTTCTTGGGGGTGAAGTGCTTAGTTTTGGAATTTAATTGTAGGTTTTACATTTAAGCTGTTCAGTATTACTCTTCTAAAGGTTCTATAAATTTCTTGCTTTGTAGTTGAACAGGTTTAGTCACCACAGTTGAAAGGCATCATCCTCATAATGAAGCCATAAAAGAATAAAGGTTGATCATGCAGGGCTGGCTGGCTGTGACATTGAACAATGGGGCTTGACTTCTTCATGTCTGTTAAATTAGACTATGGGGTGTGCTTATCTCGCTGCAAAGATATTGAATTGTAACAAGAAAATGTTACGTTGTGCTGCCCTGAAAGGGATCTATGTATCTGTTCTTCCTTCATATGTGTTACAAAAGCTTTAAAACAACATTAAAGCTGCCCAGTGGGCTTGGGGTCTAATTACATAGTCAGGTAAGATGTCATAAATGATGGGCAGAACACTGAAGCAAAGATAAACAGTGAACCAGCAAAAAGGCCTCTAAGTATCCAGCAATATCTTGGCTATTGCTGATGTTTTGTTTTTGTGTTTTGAAGCCTAAGTCCTCCCAGGAAGGGTCTATTGGAAACTGAAAAGGACTTTGAAAAAGATACAGTCTAAGGAATGAAAGGGGACTCCAATAAATATATAGGCAGTGGCTACTACACATATAGGTGCCTGATATATGACACTGTGTGAGTTATTAGAGAAATATGTGTCCTCGAGGATAAAAAGAATTACATATATACAACAGTTTTACAGAATTATAAAGTTTAGAGTTGGAAGGGACCTTACTGATCCTCTAGCTAGCCCAACTTCCCTCTCCAAAGTGCACGTTCCTTCTATAACATTCCTAAGGGAGAGCCATCCCACCTCTGATTAAATATCCTTTCTTAATATGGAATTATAGACTAACAAGTCATTCCATTCTGTTGTTGGAATTCTCTTGTTGTTAGAAAGTCTTTCTACCTTGAATCAAGTTCTCCCTCCTTGTAGCTTCTACCCACTGGTTCTAGTTGTTCCCTGCCCCTCTTAAAAATCAGCACAAAATAATTTGCTCTCACTTCCACTTGATAGATTCTTTTTTGTTAGCACACAATTCATATTATTAAGTGATTCTTCCTAACCTATGGTTCCCAGAACTTTCAACTCCCTTGGTTGGTTTCTTGTCAATGTTTTTTTGTTTTGTTTTGTTTTATCGACCTTCCTCTCAACATGTGTAGTAAATGTGGAGTAAAGCTTAAATTAGGATTTGTAGAAACTTTATCATATTTGGATTCATGTTAAGGTTATAATATTGTTCAGTTAGACTTTTTTTCTGATGAATTTCTGCCAAGTCACATCAATAACAATCTTATGTGTATATAAGACACTATGCTAGGGAAATGAGATAATAAATAGGATTGGCTCTTGAACCCATTTTCTGGCTGGGGCTTCTCTGTATGATAATAATAGCAGCTAGCATTTAAAGAGGGCTTTAAGTTTTGTAACAAATTTAACAGACACAGGGTGTCCCAGAAGTCTTTGGGATTTTTTTTGCTGCTTAAAGCAGTTTTAGGACTTTTAGAACACCTTATAGGAAATCATCTGAAAAGGTTAGGATCACATGGTATCCCTAAAGACTGAGACCATTAATGTGCATTTCAATTTTTTGCTCACGTCAGTCCAGAAAAATGGAAAGATGTAGATTTTGTTAATGCTATGGTGGGTTTTCTCCCCAGGCAGAGGACTGACAAGACCATTTATGCACTCTTCTCTTTTTCCCATTATGATATGTTTCTTTCAGGTTCTTCTCAACTTTTTTTTTCATCTACTCAATCACATATGTACCTATATGTATTTATGTAAACAAAACACATGTATGTATGTATTTATTCAATTTTTGTCCCTCTTCTTATACATATGAACTGACCCATAATTTCTTCAGGGAAGAAAATTTCCTGGAAGAAAGCTGTAGTGAGTTTGCTAGCTAGACTGGCCATGAGATCTTTGTAGAGACGTTAGATGGTTTGTAATTGAGGAGTCCCCTTTGTCAGGCTTAGTGATCAGATTGCTGTGGAGGAAGGCTATACCCTAATTTTCTGGTTGAGTAAGGACATTTGTAGAAGAGCAAATTCATCTTCTTGGTTTAAAAAATCATTTCAGTTCTTTCCAATTTATTCATATACACATATATATGTACTATGCACATGCATGTGCATATCCATATATATGTGGACTATATACATATACACTCAGACATACAAGTATATGCATATAATAAATATAATACATATACATGTTATATGTAAGAATATATATGTGTGTATACAGACATGTATATATTATGTAAAATATTATATATGTGTGTGCATACATACAGAAATGTATATATGTATAAGATATGTATATGGTTGGTTGGTTAGTAGTTGTCCTGTGTTTTTGAAGAGAAACAAAATGACATCCCCATGATAAAGTGTGTGTCTGACTGTGGCTGATCAGACCAATACGACATCAGAATGCTCAGCCACAGGTTGGGCACAGATAGTCCATGTGAATATTTAGGGTGGATACTCCAAATTTGTGCATCCTATGTTTACTTTGTGCTGTCCCAATTCTGCTTTGCTACTAGAACAGAGCACCCTTTCTGATGTAGGCATGCCATGCTGAACAGTCTGTGTCAGTGTCTCCCATGTTGCACAGTCAAATCCAAAGTTCTTGAGAGAGACCTTGAGAGTGTCCTTGTATCTCTTCTGAACACCATGTGATCGCCTGCCCCACAAGAGTTCTCCATAAAATAGTCTTTTTGGCAAGCGTACATTTTGCATTTGGATAACAGGACCAGCCCATCGGAGTTGTGCTCCCTGAAACATAGTTTGAATGCTTGGCAGTTCAGATTGAGCAAGGACTTCAGTGTCTGGTACCTTATCCTGCCAGGTGATCCTGAAAATCTTCCTAAGATAGTTCGAATGGAAGTGATTCAGCTTCCTGGCATGGTGCTGGTAGACTGTCCATGTTTCACAGGCATACAACAATGAGGTCAGCACAAGGGCTCTGCAGACCTTCAGTTTAGTAGTCAGTCTAATACCTCTTCTCCCCCAAACTTTTCTTTGGAGCCTCTCAAACACTGAGCTAGCTCTGACAATGCGTGCATCAACCTAATTGTCAATGTGTATATCCTTGGATATACCAAGGTAAGTGAACTTATCCACAGCATTCATAGCTTCTCTATTTGTTGTAATTGATGGTTCCACATATGGATGATGTGGTGGTAGCTGATGGAGCATCTGTGTTTTCTTGGTGTTAATTATTAGGCCAAAGTTAGCACAGGCAGCAGAGAATTGATCCTTACTTTGTTGCATCTCAGCTTTAGAGGCTGCACTGAGTGCACAATCATCTGCAAACAGAAAATCATGCACCATCACTCCCTCCACTTTGGTTTTGGCTCGTAGCCTTTTGAAATGGAAGAACTTACCATCACTACGGTGGTTGACCTTGATGCCGTTTTCATTCTTATTGCAAACATTTGACAACATGACTGAAAACGTCATGCTGAAAAGCATGGGAGCAAGCACACAGCCCTGTTTCACTCCATTGGTGACTGGGAAGGCACGAGAGCATTGTTCACTATCCAGAACCCCGGCAAACATGTCATCATGAAATTGATGTACAATATTGATAAACTTCTCCGGGCAACCAAATTTTGATATAATTTTCTATAAGCCCTCACGACCAACAGCGTCCAAGTCCTTGGTCAGATCTACAAACATGTACAGACCTCTGTTCTGCTGCTGGCATTTCTCTTGGAATTGTTGGGCAGCACATACCATATTGACGGTTCCTCTGCCCTTTCTTAAGCCACACTGGCTCTCAGGTATATGCCCATCTTCCAGGTGAAGGATCAGTGTATTAAAGAGGACTCTAGCAAGAATTTTTCCAGCAATAACTAAGAGAGAGACCCCGCTGTGATTGTCACAGGACAATCTATTCCCTTTACCTTTATAGAGATGGACAGTGGAGGCATCCTTGAACTCCTGGGGGATAACCTCCTCTTGCCATATAACCTGGAAAATTTCAGTCAGCTTTTGTATGAGCAATGGTCCCCCTACCTTGTACATCTCAGCTGGAACAGAGTCAGCACCAGGTTCTTTCCCACATGAAAGGAGCCTACTGACACTCAGATTGTCTCCTTCAGTTGGAAGTTGAGCTAAGGAGGGATTGACTTCAACCTGAGGTATACGGTCAGTGGCTTCAGCATTGATTGATGATGGTCTGTTGAAAACACTATAGAATTGTGCAGCCCAACTCTCTAGGATCATGTCTTTATCACTAATCAGCACTGAGTAGTTCTGATGCACCATTAGTGTATGTCTATATATACACACTGACACATAAATATATGTAAATACATATTCATTTAAGTATGTAAATGTGTATGTACACATATATAATTTTTTATCTTTAAAAATAGTTTTAATTTCTAAGAACCGGTGTGACTTGTCAAGTAGCTGAAAAGTAGTAAAAGGTAAAGATAAAGCAAATAAGAGAAACAAGAAATAAAACTAAGCAAAATAATTCCAAAAAGCATTTATAATTGTATATTTGCTAATTATTAAAAGAAGCATAACCCTCTATATCAATTTTATTTAAAAATTTCATTATTAGTCTATGACTGATAGATCGAATTGAGGCATGTTCTTACAGGGCTAAGGCTTATCTGTTTTTAATCGATGCCTTTTGTTTTTATAAGGTATCACTCCTGAATATCCTCCTCTCTAACCCACACCATCAAGTCATTCCTTGTAGCATAAATTTAAAAAGAAAGAAAAATTGCTCAGAAAAAAAGTACAAATATAAAAAAACCTAACCCATACATCTGCTGTGTTTGACAGTCCATACAAAATCCCATCATTGTAATTCCCCATCTCTGCAAGCAAGGGAAGAAAGTACTTTTCCTCACCTCTTCTCCAAGGCCAAACTTGATCATTCTACTTCATTATTTTTGTTCTGTGCATTTACAATGTTCCACTGTATACTGTTTCCCTGGTTCTGCTTACTTCATTCTGATTTAATGAAAGGGAGTGATAAAGAATGCGCTAAGATCTTACTATGTGCAAGCACTGAGGTTACATAGAAAACCATGATAATCCTTCCTCTCAGCAGGTTTAGGTGGTTAATTCCTTTCATTGCTCTTCACTTATTCTCCAGTCTCTTGGGTTCTGAAGAAGTTCTCTGATTTTGGCTCCCTGGATGTTCTGAAATTTCCTTAGTAAGTCCAAGTGCTCTTTCTATGCAACATTATGCTAATCAAGGACCTTTATTCTAAAGCCTATTACTGATTGATTTAGGCATGTTCTTACAAGGTTAAGGTAATCAAGAAATACAATTTTATCATATAATATTTTAAAAATTCATTAGTTTTTATTTTAAAAGTTCAATTTTATTTTATTTCTAGGTTCAAATTATCTCCCTGACATCTCTCTCTACAACTACCCCATTTGAGAAAAAAAATCTAACCTGAATCAAGTACGTAACATGAAGCAAAACAAATTCCTGCATTAGCCATGTCTGAAAAGAAAAACGGACGTACACATAAACATCAAATTGTGCTCCTGAGTCCATGACTTTTCTATCTGGAAGTGGATAACGTGTTTCATCATGAATGCTTGGTTATTGTGTTGATCCGAGTTTCTAAGTCTGTCAAAGTTGATGGTGTTTTCAATATTGTTACTGTATTAATCATTTTCCTGGTTCTGAATATCACTTTCATCAATTCATAGGAATCTTCTCAGGTTTCTCTTACAACAACTCTTTCATCAATTATTAAAAAGTACAGTAGTATCCTGTTACATTCGTTGACTATAACTGGTTCAGACATTCCTCACTTGTTGGGCACCACAAAGAGAACTGCTATAAATGGGTCCTTTTCCTCTTTCTTTGATCTCTTTGGGTATATTCCTAGTAGTGGTATCACTGGGTCAAAGGTTATGTACAGTTTAAAAGGACATTGGGCAGAGTTCCAAATGGTTTCCCAGAATGGTTGGAGCAGTTCATAGTTCTATCTGTTTATATCCTTGGAACATTTATCTATTAGGGAATGGTTTTTATTCTAATAAATTTGATTAAGCTCCCTATATATCTTAGAAATTATATCCTTAATCAGAGAATTGTAAATATCCCCTCCTCTTCCCTGTTTCTCTTCTAATTTTAGCTGAATTGGTTTTACTTGTGCACAGACTTCAATTTTATGTAATCATAATTGTCCATTTTTTCTCCCATGAGTCTCTTTATTATTTGTTTGCTCAAGAACTCTACTGCTATGTACCAGAGCAGATTCAAGTTCTTCTATTCTTCCAATTACTTCTGTAAAAGTCATTAGTTTCCTTTCAAATTCTCTTAAGATTCTTATTTTTCTCCTGCATCACATTGGAACATCCTGCCATATTTCAGTGTTCTCTTGGGAATACATAGAGTCCTAAATGAGTGTTGGCACAGTTTCCTTTGTCTTGCAATATTTAGAATTGTTTGCACTTGTTTAGATATCTCTGTGAATGTCTTCCCTTCCATTTTAAATATTATTCTTTTTGATTTACTTGCTTGTGTTTTGAGTGTTGAGTTTAGTTTTCTTCCCCTTAAGAGCTTTGGTAATTTCAGATTTTTCTTTACTTTATATTTTTTTATTGCTCCTTTTCCAACTTCCATTTTATCATCATTGCGACAGGGTTTAAATCTCTAGACTACCTCCTACATGTGAAATTCACTTAATACCATCCTCAGTCCTTGTCCCAAGTAACTTTACAGAAACTGTTCTGGCCTAATTGGATGCCAGTTCCTTTTAATTCTGGGTTGAATTCCCACACACTGGCACCCTGCCCCTCTATTCTTTGGTTCTCTGACTAAGTGTTGCTACCTTGTAGTACTCTGCCTTATTATACCTTTCCCTCTTCTAGAAGTGGGTGGGCACAGTTGGCTTCTGGCCCTTGTTGCCACAGAATGCTAGGATGAGGATAGGGGCAGGATGGAGTGAAAGAGTTGGCAGCAGGAACATGGATATTGTTGAGTAGGTCCCAAAGCACAAACTAATGGATCATGTTGTGTGCTATGCCATAATGGGGGGGCTAGTGGGGAAAAGGATGCTGAGTGAGTGTGTTAGTGATTAGCCTTCTCCCCTGTTAATTCATGAGGTTGTTATCTGGGTAAGCTTCTTGGAGTCAGGACCAAAGTGTGCCCCTTGGACTCTTCTCCAGGGGGCTCAGAGGCTGAGGCTGCAGTGGCCTGAGCCTGTGAAAGGATCATGTTCCAACTCCGAGGCTGTGACTGTGTTTGCCCTGCGGCCTCCTGTCTCTAAATTCTTAACCTTCACAAACCTGTTGCCTGTCCTTGAGTGGTTTTCAGTCCAGTAGAGGTAATTCTAGGTCAAGGTGATATATGCAAAGGAAAGGTTCAGATGAAGTGCTATGACAAATTTGAGGATGAAGAACTCATTTTTGGCCATAGGGATGAACTAAGACTTCATGGAAGCAAGTGGTAGCCAAGTTGACAGATTTGGCTTATGACAGGTATACACAGGGGACAGTGAGAGTCTATTCTAGGCAACAGAGAAAGTGTGGGGAAGTGTGGAGATGGATCATAGGATCATGGATTTGGAGGTGCAGGGGGACTTAGAAGGCCAACCTCAGCATCTCACAGATGAGGGAATGAAAGCCTAAAGGAATTAAAGAGGCAAAGCTAGGATTTGAACCCAGATCCCTGGAATCCAAATCGTGCCTAATTTTCTGTCCTAGTTTTCCTAGTACAGCAAGTCAAGAATAGGAATGTGGAGTTGTGAAGAGCTTAATCTGATTCAAGAGTGGAGGGTATAAAGGAGAATAGTATGAGATAAGGTTGAAAAGGCAGGATGGAACCAGATGGGGGATGTCCTTAAATGTTAGGCTGAGAAAGGAATGTGTCCTGGTGAAGCCACCACAGATTCTTCAGCAGGAGTGATGTGATCAGGACTGTGTGTTAGGGAGGATAGATCAGAGAGGAGAGAGACTAGGGAGGCAAGGTAACTAGTTGGGACATTTGGAAAGACAGGCACCAAGCGCAGAGCCCTACGGTCTGTCACCAGAAAACTGCTTTCAACTTAACGTTGTCATGAATACTACTGGAGTGTACTTGTTCAGTCTACTGTTACCGAGACCATATTTGTACAGTTTCACCTGGACTGGGAGATTTTGGCAGATGCCTTGCTGAAATTCAGGTAAATCCTATCTATGACATTCCCTTTATCTACTCATGTGGTCCATCCATTTTTTACTTAAAGAAAAGGAAGTTAGTTTGGCCCGACTTGCTCTTAATGACCTGAGGTTCCATGCTTCCGTCTCTTTTTTCTCTTCTCTTTTTTGATGGCAGAAATAGATGATAAATTGATTCATTCTTTAGGAGCAATGTCAAGTCTCATCTTTTCAATGAGGCCTTTTTCAGCTAGACCACATATCTCTGTCCTGGAACTAGGTGGTGCAGTGGATAGAGCATCAGGCCTAGGGTTCAAATCCAGACTCAGATGGCCAATCATTTAACCTCTGAGGATAATAATCTAACACCTGCCTCCCAGGATTGTTGTCAGGATCAAATCAAATAATAACTATTAAGTACTTAGCATAGTGCCTTGCATATAGTAAGTACCACATAAATGTTGACTGTAATAACTGTCATATTTTATAGACTAAAACTTTATTTATCTAGTATTTTTGAACATTTAGGGCTTTTAACAATTGAATTTCAATGTAATATAATGTAACAAATACTTATTAAACCTCTTCCGTGTAAAATACATTGAGAAGACAGAGATGAAGAAACAGCAGTCGCTGTGCTCAAATGGCCTTATCATTAAAGGGGGAAGGAGAGTGAGACATGTCATTGAGACATGTGTTACAAGTTAGAATATGACAGGCACATAGGAGAGGTTAAAACAAAGTCACTTGGGGGAGCTGAAGGAGAGATTCGATTCAGCCAGCATTTGTCGTGTGCCTACCATATGCCAAGCATTATACCGGTACTGGAGATGCACAGACAAAAAGGAAATGATCCTTGCCTTCTAGAAACTTACATTCTTCTTGGGGTGAGGTGGAGGAACAACTTTGGGAATGCAGAAGAGGGAAGGAGAATACTGACAATCCAGGGAATGAGGAAAGACCTTCTTTGGAATGTGGCAGCTGGCCTGTGCTCTGAAGGAAGCTAGGGATTCAATGAGAGTGAGGGGAGGAAAGAGAGCATTCCAGGCACAACCCTGTGTAAAAGCCAGGACGTATTGTACATGGGCAACAGTAAAATAAATAGGTTGGTTTGATTGGGACTGAGAGTGTGCAAAGGAGAGTAATATTCGATCTGCCTGGAAAGAAAGGTTGGAGTGAGATTATAAAGACCTTTAGATGTCAAACAAAAGAATTTGCATTGCATCCTAAAGGCAGTAGGGGGTCATGCAAACTTCTTGAGCAGGGCACCGACATGGGCAGATCTGTGCCTTAGGAATATCACTTGGACTGCTACATGGAATATGGCTTGAAGAGAGGAAACATTAGAGGCAGGGAAACCATCTTGGCTATTGCAATAGTACAAGTTCTTGAGGGCTTGGAAATGTGGGGAATGAGAGAGAGAAAAAGTCTAAATGAGTCAGCTTTATTCTTTTTTTTCCATAAAAATACTAGTAATGTATTCAGATTTTTTGCTATCATGTTTAACAATGTACGTGTTGTACATTTTACAATGTACAATGGAGGCAAAACAGATGCATAATGTTTTCCTTTTAAATGTAGGAGTTCTGAGAGGGAGATATATCACTATGTGGTGATATAGCTAGGGAGCCTTCATGGAAAAGATGGTACTTGAACCTGACCCTGAAAAATGTGCAAGATTTAAATCATCATCTATTATTATTGTCAACAGAAAAGGAAAGAAGGAAGGGAAGCAACTTGTCATGGGTCAGATTAGCCTATGATCTGTTTACCTATGCGTGACATTCCATCTTCTGCCATGAATGGAATGCTTCTTTATCTCCATCTCTTAGAATGCCTAGCTTCCATCAAAGCATGGCAGAAATTCTGCCTCCTACAGGCAGTTTCCTGTGTAGTTACTGTTACATCACTTTTCAAATTATGTTGTCTTTGTATATGCTTATTGAGGTACTTGCTATTTCCCCACAGTAAAATGTAAGCTCAAAGGTAGAAATTGTCTTTTTTTTTGCCTTAATATTTCCAGGGTTTAGTACAGTACCCTTATACACAGTAGGCATTTAATAAATGTTGAATTGGCTTTCATTTAATACTTATGTTTACTTTGGAGTCTTCTCTATTTTGAAATATGTTAACTTTGATTGTTAATATGGTTTATGGGCTTGCATTGGATGAAGAAATTCTAAATATTCTTATTCCCACATGACCTATTCTAAGATGTTCCAAATAAAGGAAAATGAGTCTTTTATTTGTAAAATTTTGAAAACAAATAAGGGCTATTAGATTTTTGTGTTAAGTACAATTTGTTTGAAGAGGTTAACAAACAAAAAATTTCATTTAAAAAATAAGAGCCATTCCCAAATTGATAAATGGTCAAAGGATATGAATAGGCAATTTTTCAGAGGGAGAAATCTAAGTTATCAATAGCCATATGACAAAAAATGCTCTAAATCACTAATAATTAGAGGAATGAAAATGAAAATAACTCTGAGGTTCCACCTTGTACCCATCAGACTTACAAGGCTGAAAAAAATGGGAGCACAGGTATATTAATGCACTATTGGTGAGAATGTGAACTTGTCCAGTCATTCTGGAAAACAATTTGGAACTGTGCTTAAAAAGCTATTAAACTGTGCCTATCAGCAGAGATGTCACTACTAGGTCTTTACTCCCAAAGAAATCTAGGACAGAGGGGAAAAAACCCACATGTATAAAAGTCTTAGTCATTTTCTCTATTTAAAGACAAAATCATATGTACTGTTCTGCTTTCTATTAAAGGTTGATATTTTATAATTATTCTTTTACTTTTTTCCCCTAAAGTAAATTAAAACTATGTTCCCCCAAGAAACTTCTGGCCATTTAAGTTAAAAAAGAGTCTATACTATGGTAGTTTTAAGTGAAGTATCAAAATCTGTGATAAGTAAGAAGGTGCTTCAGTGCTGTGAATGCTTCAGGTCCAGATGGGTCAGCTTCAGGGGTCAAGTTGTGAAGAGAAAGCCATCACACACACTTCATCAACACTGTGGAATGAGAGACCAGTGCATTTACTGAGCAGTGGATTTCCAGCAAGCATATAAACTAATTGGTGGATGAACATGCCCCAGGAGCAATGATTTTAAGGTCATAGCAGGCTCAGTGAATAGCGCTGACTTACACTGTGTCTCACTGATAGCTGATCTTACCAATGAGCGGTTTAGAGGCATTCAAGCCTGAACTCTCTTCCATGTGCCTTGAATGGCATGTCAGCGGTCACTGTTTTTGACATCCTTTATATTTGTCCAGTCAGCTCTAAATCTTTAGGTTGGGCTTCAGAGTACTCAGGAAAGAAAAGAGAGAAGCAATTATTTTCAGTCATTGAGTTTTGAAGATCTTAGTGTTAATTACGCCAAACACTATTGGTTCATCAACAAATCAGAAATGTTAAAAAGGGTACAACCCTCCCCCCCAAAACTCACCCCAAACTTACTTAAACTTAGATTTTGGTATTTGAGAATGCCTTGTATATCATCTTGCTTTTTCTAATAAGCTTCCTGACCTGTATTTTCATATTTATTTTCAAAATTTTGTGGCAGGATGCTACATTTTCATATTTCTGTATTGTAGTTATTTTTAATTTTGGAAAATAAATGATAAAAAAGTTACTAGGGTGTTGGCAGGTGATTAGAAAAAAGGGAGCCTATGCAGGAGATAATTTGATGGTAGAATTGCTAACAATAGACCTTTTGGCATAAACTTCCTTATTATCTTGAAAAGTGGATTTTACAGGGTTCTTCTTACTACTCTTTGGAAAATCGTCAACTTTGCCTGAGTATAGAATATATTTCTGGTAAAACGGAATACAATAGCTATAGTTACCCTTTTTGATGGTAGTATGTATTGTATTTTCTTGGATTTAAGATTTAGGGATTATTCCCCATTTAAGTCTTTCATTTAAAAAAGATTCTTGAAGTGTTAAAAAAATGTGTTTTGCTCATTGTTTTTCAACCACTGGTGGCCTCTGACCTGTTAAGATTTTGTAGGAAGTGCCTAATCAAAGGGTTGTAGGAAGCAGTCGTGAACATTCCTTGCCTGTTTTCAGTAGAGAAAATGAAAATTAGAGGCTAGTTGGAGATCTTGTTTAGGATTCAATTTTAAGAACATTTTTCATGAAGAGGAAAAAAATGAAATAAAAGAAAAAGATGTGACATCTCTAACACTGGCGCCTTATCTTTCTTTGTGAAAAGAAAATTGTAATCTAGTAAAGAAAATGTTTAGTTGCTGGACTATGTAACATGGGTGGTATTCTTTTGTTCAAGAAGAGATTTGAAGTGGGGCAGTTTAGTAACCTACATGCTCCCCTGTTATGGTGAATGCAGAGTGGGGTATAGTTTTACCTTCTTCCATGTAGATGGGGAGGAAAAACACTAATTAGCCTAATTCTATATCGGTGATTCAAAAAAAGAAACAAATTTTTTTTTAAAGGTCCACATTCTTTCAAAGTGGTTGCATATTTTATAGCCATGTACCATTTATATGGTTACAATTTGCTTTTTCAGATTAACATGTGATAGCCAATATCAAATATAGAATTAAGTTAGATCTTCAATGCATGAAAAAGAAACAATATTTGAACCTACAGGGGAGGTGAATATTCATTGAAGCCTATCATAATGCAGATTAAAAGCAATGACTATTGTTATTTTTTAGTAAACTAAGATCCCTTTTTAGCTTTGACTGAATTGAATTTATTCCTGACAAATATGCTCATATTTAATTTTTAAATGAAAGTGGTGAAAGAATTTTTTGCTGTTATTTTTAGGTTAGATAGTTGAAATTTATTTAGAATGTCAGTAAAAAAATAAACCAGGAATTAACAATATCATTGATGTAATTAAAAATGCCACTACAAAATATTGTATGGCTTAGTCATACATGTCATTGGTTGTCCTTAGTTGCAAATGCATAACCCTTACATTATTGCTACTAATGAGCTGCTGGTTTACCACTGATAATATATTTGGACAGCTCATGGAAATTAAATTTAAAAAGTGAGTTCTTATTTGATTTGACTAGGAAATGGCCCCCCCTTTCCCATTTTAATATCTTTTGCTTTGGACAACATTGGAAAAGAGCATTTGGGAATCTTAAGTTGAAGATGTAGATGAACTGGAAGATGTATAATATGAAGTTTTTCTATAACATATTGAACTAGGATAGTTATATTTTTCCAATTCCATTGTTTCAAGCATTTTTTAGAGACCAGAAGAATATTACTGATATTCACTATCCCACTAATTATGTATAGTATTTATATATAAAGGCAGTAAATTAATGCCTAATAATGTGTTTTTCACCTCAAAAATGAAGTGATAGTATTGATAGAAGGTCATATTCTGAAGTTGTTTTTAACCATTCAAGCTTTTCTCTTGGGTCATTTTTTCTTTTCTTCTTTTTTTTTTTTTTGATTAATTTATTTATGTTAGTCTTCAACATTCACTTCCACAAGATTTTGAGTTCCAGGTTTTTTCCCCATCTCTCCCATCTCCCCACCCCAAAATGACATGCATTCTGATTACCCCTTCCCCCAGTCTGCCCACTCCTCTATTGCCCCATTCCCTCCTATCCCCTCACCCTCACTTTCCTGTAGGACAACAATAGATTTCTATACCCCATTGCCAGTACATCTGATTTTGAGGCCATTTTTTCAAATTGCTCTCCTCATGTGCATTAATGACACAGCAGAAGCCATATTTAAAGGTTAACTTTGTTTTTGTCAAATTTACTTTTATTAGTATGCCTTGAGTGAACGTCTATTGCCTTTTACTCTTGCCAAATACACGTGTTTAACTGCAATTGGCATCTCAAATTCATTGCCATGTGTCAGTGAAGTTGTTATACCTTCATCAGTCCAGCATAGGTGGATACTCACATGTACATCTATGTATGTATGACATATATATATATATATATATATATATATATATATATATATATATATATATATATGAAATGTTTTTTAGAATGAAAGCATAGCTTATTTTTGGTCAGATGAACACGACAACCTATTCTCTTTTGTGATTCCGTTAGTGGTCCCAGTTTATTAATGAAAATAAGATAAGGGCAAACAACAAAGTCAATGATGTGGCCCTTGCATTCATTAGGTCTATTTGCAAGTCTTCTGTGATCATTTTGGTTATTATCTCTTTGATATCCTTAAGCCATTCTGGCATGCCTTTGGGGTTATGATATCATGCTGAGTAAGAATGGTTCAGCTGGGGGTTTTATGTGCCTTTTGGTAGTTGTTCACAATATCCCAGAGTAAATTATATGGTAAATTATTAAGACAGATTGTACATTTGCTAGTTAAAAAGATGTCTAATTGATTCGCCATGTTAAAATATCAGAGGATGTATGCTGCAGGCCTGATATTTCCTCTTAACAACCTATCATGTATTCATGGGGACAGTGATGCTTGCTCACATATTGGCAATATTATCCAGTTTGGTGTGTCCTGTATGGTAATTCAATCTTATTAAAAATAGATCTGATTGGAAGGAGCAAAACCAAACACAAACCCATAAACATTCACATATTTCAACAAATCTTTTGTCTTACCTTCCATTAAGGCTCGGAAGAGTCGGACTTAGTACTAGATTTAAAGTAAAATAAAATTGGTTTTGATTTAGTTCAAGTGAACCATCTCATTTAAAATTAGCCCAGAGGTCTTGTAAAGAATGCTAGTAATCCAAACATAATAATGCACATTGCCCAATTGCCTCTGTGTATGATATAGGTTCAGTGCTGTACTGCTTTGACAGCCCATTACTGAATGTAATGAACAGCTATTTTTAAACAGAAGAAATTCAAGTTGACAGCTTGGCAATGAAATTCAGCTAGTGGGATAATTTTTGTCATCTTTAGTATAGAGAATAGATTTCAGTTTGGTTTAGAGAAATTTGTATCATGTACTTTATAGATCAAAAAAATTTTTTTTAAAGATCATTTTGTTCCCTTTTTTTCAAGAGGGGGAATTGTCAGAGCTATGGAACCAGCACTCTATTTCTAAGTAATGCATATTTTTATGAATTACTAAAACAAATCTTTTATTTCAGAAACCGAGTTTTTAAATCAAATTCTTCCTTTCTTCTTGTGCCATAGCTGAAATATTCAGCCTTGGGAAGAGGAAGTAACTATGCAAGGTGTTTTTCCATGTTGTTCAGAAGTCAAGAGTTTAAAGGAAGTAGCTTTTTAGAAATAAGGAAGCCTTTGGAAATAGGCATAAAGCTTGAGGCTGAGTTGCTTTAATGGAAGTGAATAGGACAGAATATAGTAGAAGGAGGAGGGGAAATATCCACCTGCCTTTTTATAATGGGGAAATTCTTTTACCTGGGATGAGGAGATAACAATATCTTGTTTGTGAGAGCTTCTAGGAAAACTGAAATTATAAGAGCCTGTTCGACGATTCTAAATAAAACAGATTTTTAAAAATTTCTACCAGAACAAAAAGAGAAAGGAATATAATATCAACAAAAAACATTTAATTCATCTTATATTTAATAGATAGACTGAGAAATTGAGTAGCCATTTTTTTTTTAGTTCAGTGTTAGATAAATCCCATTACTTTATAGACTGAGACCTTTAGAGACCCAGAATTTCTTATAAAAGAATCGCACCATGCTCTGTAAATAGAGGAGACGGTTATGACTGCCATACTCTGAAGAAGATGGAAATATTTTATATTTTTCATCCAAAAGACAGTTAAATTTATGTGAGGAAGATGACAAAATTATGGATTTGAAAAACTAATTTTTTGGCTTAATAACCCAATTTCCTAGTTTTTTTTTCCTTTTTTCACAGTCGATTGTCATAAACACTTTGAGGTATGTTAAAAATATCTGTACATAAAAGTATTCATAATTTGTCATACTAAGGGTTGGAAGGAATTTAGTTTTATATTTTCTACTTGACTGTAAGTTGTACTAGGAATGAGACAGTGTTGTTTTCTCTCAGCCCTCCCCCAATACAGTATTACCTAGGACATAGTAGGTGATCAGTGAATATTTGCTAAATGTAGGGATAAATGATCTCATAGATCTCTATTCGTAACATAAGTTTATTCCCTAGGTCTTGTGTCACAATTATGCAGGAATATACCTTTCAGTTCTACCATCATCAGAAAGATTTCTTTTTGTCTTCTGGTAACTTTCATCCAATTCTACCTCCTTTCTTGGGACCCCAAGGATTTGCTTGGTGGGTATCTATTTTTAAAATCTCTGCCTTAATTCAAGGGGTGGTGGGATGGAATTATTCCCTGTAGTTCATCTTACTCCTGAACCATTTTTCTATAAAAACTGGAGAACATAATGTATCAGAAGAAATTATTCTCTGTGTTAGACGTTTTTAGAATTGTTTTCCATTTCAGATTGCAATTGAATGAATAAAGGAGCATTTATTAAGTGCTTCCTGTGTGCTAAACACTGGAGATACCAATACAAATGTGAGACAGTCTTTGTTTTCAAGAATCTTATAAGCTAATGGAGGAGACAATGCCTCCAGGGAAGGTGGGAGGCCAGGGAAATATATTTTGTGAAAATTTAAAAGAAAAAAATTTAAAAGGAAAGAGCCGAAGGGCTGTATCTTGATGCTTCCCAATAGGAATAACAGTATTGATTTGTTTCAGAATTGGAAAAGGGAGGAGGAAAGACATCATGGAGGGCATGTGCAGTGGCAAAGCACCTCAGGAGGAGATGGCAGGAGTTAGACTGTCCTGAATTTGCTGTGCCACATGAGGTGGTCATCACTCCTGGCTGTGGGGTCCCAGGGAAACAGTTTCAGAGAGTCTCCTGGGCATTAGTGTCTGGTCCTAGTAATAGGGCAGCTGGTGAGGAGATGGCTGGGCATCAAATGAATATATTTAGTGTAGTGATCCCAGAACAAAGCCAGTTCTGCCTTCTCTTTAGGCTTCTAGGCGTACTCCTGAGAGGATGGTGTGATCTTTTCTCTAATGGTGTCCCTTGAGCCTCCATTGCTGTGAGTCCCCTGCTCCATCAGCCACCAATAATTAGTGCTCCACTTCCATTTAACCAGTTAATTTTGCAAGGAGATATTTAAAGTGATGATACATCAAGAACTGAAGGTACAAATACCAATTCCTTCCCAAATCTGATGGGGCATAACCTCCTCTGTACTGCCTTGGTCCCGAGCAGAGTGGGGTCAAACCTAAGGCCATTTCCATACATCAGTCATCCTACAAAATTTACTTCTAAATGTGGCATTGCCAAAAGATGTATGAGTGCTTTTCTGCTTTTATTGGTTTGGGGCTGGCATTACTACTGTACTGTACTATACCATACTACTATATGTGTCATTCCTTACTATCTGGCTGCAACAGCTTCTAAAATGGACTCATGGGTGGTTCATCTTCGAGCAGAAGATGAAGTCTCTCATTTCACATCTATTTTTCTCACCTCAACAGCAGCTCATCAAGTAAGACATGCCAACCACAGCAAGAGTGAGGCCCAGTTCCTTTTGAGTGGACCTCACTTCTGGCTACACCCAAAGGCTTCCACTTTATTGTTGATAGAGCTGGATCTACCAGGTCATTCCCTAGCAGAAGTGGAATAAGAAGTGTTATTTTGCTGTCTGAAATTTCAAACTCTTGATTTTATCTTAAAAATGCTCCTCTTGAATGTGGGTGATTCTTTGATGAGAGCCCATTGTCCCATTTGCCGTGATCCTTCGTGGCATCTTGATAAGGTGTTTCAGGCTCATTGTTTCATCGCCTTGTCAATTCCTTGGGAATGCTTTTGTATCACTGACCCTCTTTTTGTATGGTGCCAGGCACAGGTTATGCTGTTGTTTTGTAGTTACTGTTTGTAATTACTTTATTTGTAGGTACTATTTCCCTTTCAGCTTTCTGGAGTCACATCATCTTTAATTCTGTAGCATGGCATTACTTCTTTTGTCTTTTCTGGCATTAATTGCTATTTTGTATGGTTTGAGAATTTCAGTTCAACAAACACATTTATTTTGAATTTATTTATTTTTTAGTTTTCAACATTCTCTGTTTTAAAATTTTGAGTTCTAAAATTTCTCCATTCCCTCCTTCCACTCTCCCTCACAAGATGGCATGCAATCTGATATAGGCTATATATATGTACAATCATATTAACTCTATTTCCATATTGGTCATTCAGCAGACATTTATTAATCACCCAGTATTGTGTGCAAGGCCAAATACTGGGGTACAAAGGCAAAAATGAAACAGCTCCAAGAAGCTTAGGTGATGCAGAGCGAAGTAAATAAATGTATATACAAAACAGATTTAAGAAAGAGAAAGCAGTAATATGTGTGTGTGTGTGTGTGTGTGTGTGTGTGTGTGTGTGTGTGTGTGTGTGTATAATACTGTTAGTATAAGTGGAAAAGCCTGCAGGAGGTGGCACCTAAGGTGAGTTTTTCATGGACCTGTGGATAATACAAAGCAGAGGTCAGGAGGGAGCATATTCCAGACCTGGGGGACCACCCATACAAATGGACATGGCATGGCATGGCTTAGACAGAGAAGAGGCTGGAATGGAGATGTAGGAAAGCCAATGGAAAGGTGATGGCAGCCACATTGTGTATGGTTCTGTTTTGTTATAGAGGCCTGAAGGTGGAGAAGGGGAGTGATCTAGTCAGCTTTGTGTTTTAGGAATGTCAGATTGGTAGGTGTGGCATTGCAGCAAGGACTCAAATGACAAAGCACTTCAGTAACCCATGGACTCTGAAATAGAATTTGCTTTCTTGGGTGCTATTATTGACCATTGAAGCAGTTCTAATTCTCCTTATAGGTTTTCATTGGGGTATATCCTTAACCAGTGACTCTGTCGCGAAGGTCATGAATTGTTGGTTGGGTGATGTCAAATATGGCCTATTGGCAATGAAATTCAACTGACATTAAATGCTTGTCTGTGCACAAAACTATATGAAAAGTTGTGCCTCTTTGCCTGTTGCTCATATTTCTGCCCCCAGGCCAAGCAGAACAAGGCTAATCCCTCTTCTGCATGAGAGCCTTTCAGATAATTGAAGACAGCTATCATGTCCCCTCTAAGTCACCCCAGTTCCTTCAGCTCATCCTCAAATGGCATGATCTTTAATCCTTTCATCGTCTTGGTCACTCTGCTCTGGGTATATTGTAATTCATGATTGTCCTTAATTAAAATATGGCTCTAAGAACTGAACACCATATTCTAGATGTGATCTAACTGGGGCAGCATATATAATAATAAGACCTAGCTGGTCCTGCATTCTTAATGCATCCTAAAACCATATTAGAATTTTTGACTACCATATCACATTGTTAACTTATATTGAGCTTATAAACAACTACTAAAACCTCCCCTATTTTTTCAATCAAAAAGCTTCTGGTCATGGAGAACTTGTACTTGATTTAAAAAAAAGTATGATTATACATATTCATTCCTATTAGTATCTCTTTATTTATTTTAATTATTTATTTACTTATTGTAGCTTTTTTTTTTTTAAATTTCAAGTTCCAAATTCCCTCCCACCTCTCTTCCACCTTCTGAGAGGGCAGGCAATATGGTATCAATTAAGGATGTGAAATTTCCTTGAAAGCCTCTTTCCTTTAATATAGGAGAAAAACCTTATTTTTCATCCTTTGCTTTCCTCACCAGCCTTGGTTCTTTCTGAGATTTTATAATATGAACACTATGCTTACCGGAACATGAAGTATGTTTGTATTCAATACCAGTTACCTTCCTGTGCTTCCATCTTCGGTTTATTTCTTTCAGAAATAGAATTTGGTTCATGAGTTGCTTGTGCATGAGTTCCTTGGCTTCCCTAGACAACACTCCCTCCCTCTTTCCTTCTCAATGGAATTATTTCTCTGTGTTTTCAGAATTTCATTTTTAAGAGGTTCCCATCCTCCTTCAGCTGAATTCCATTACAGAATTTTATTCCAAGGGATCTTATCTCTCCTTTTTCTGTCCCCCTTAAAAATCTGCTCTCCTAAAATCCATGGTATATGTCACACCAAGCCAACTTTTTTCTTTTGTACACTATCAAAAATTCTGAGCTAGAACAGTCACTTTGAAGGTTATCATCATTTTGACCCTGGTATCCAGTTCTTCATTGATGAAAATCAAGTTCAGAAGGAAGCTTCTCTTTTTTAGTTACTGTGCTTTTTATCATTAAATGAAGTCAAGGAATAATTTAGCTTCTGTGCTTTTTGGGAGGGAGGGAAAGAGGGAGTGGGGAGGAGAAAGGGATGAGAAAGAAAAAAAAGAGAAAATTTCAGTCATACCTTGTTTTCATGCCAGATTGGGTATCTCTTTCTAGAAATCCTCATTCTCACTCCTACCAGATGCTGCAGTATGTGCATCAATGATATTATCACCACTGTTTCTGCTTCCATACCCCTAAATTGAGTCATACATAAAGAAACCAAATACCAATACTTATGTATCTTCCTATTTAAAACAACATGAATTCTAATGTATCATATTGATAACGTGACTTCCAATCCCTTTAGCTCCTGATTTTTTTTTTCACAAGTATAGTTTTGCAATACGTAGTACTGCACTTTCTAGGTCCCCTTAACTCTCCCCCTAACCCCTCACTTCCCCTTTATGCTTCTTATTCCTTGGGAATAAGTTATGGGCTTCCTGAAACACATTTGAGTAATAGGTGCTTTCTCACCAAGTCTCAGTGATAGTGATGTCACATTTGCTTCCTTATGTTAGAATTTTTACTTTGACCTGCATTTAACTCCTGTTTTGTGCATTTGTCTGTAGACATCTGAGGCCAGGTGTTTTGTTTCTGGCTCATAGCTTAGATTTTGCTTCTGGTAAATTTCTGGGCATTTTTACTACTCTTCTTCCTATATTGCAGCTAATAATAGCAATTATTATAATAGTTAGCATTTATGTAGTGCTTTAAGATTTGTAAAGCCCTTTACAAATATTGTCTCATTTTATCTTCACAACAACCCTGAGAGTAGGGGCTGTTATCATCCTCATTTTGCAGATGAGTAAACTGAGGCAGATAAAAGTTAAATGACTTGTCTAGGGCCACATGGCTAGTAAACTGGTGCCAAGGTCAGACTTGGACTCAGGTCTTCCTGACTGCAGTACCAGAATTCTGTCAGCTACATTACTTACCTTGCTCTGCTCTATGATATCTCAGTAGCTATATTTGTTCTCTCCCCCATGTCAAAGGATCTTTCTAAGTAGAATCACAGAATTTCAGAGATGGAAGGGCTTTTAGTAGCTCTCCAGCTCTCCTGCCCCCATCTGAGTTCCCTTATGTTGGCTGGAAGCCCTTCAGTGGGGGAAATCTACAACTTCCTGAGACAGACCATTTCATTTTTGGATGACTGCAAGTATCAGAAAGTTTTTTTTTTTTTATTGCAAAAAGCCTAAGTCTGCCCCTTTGCACCTTTTACCCATTGCTCCTAGTTTCCATTAGTTTGAGAAACATTTTAAGCATGTTAAATGTGTCCATACCATTAGTCATCCATCAACATTCTCCTGGTACTTGACTATTGCCACAATTAGATAATTAGTTCTCATCAGTGAGAATTTGTCTGTGAGAGAGGAAATGGAAGATAAAGTGTTGTGAAAGGGTCAGGCTGCCATAACTTTGTTCAGAAGGACATTTATTCTAAGGGTTGACTGAGGTCAGGACCAAATCTAAGAATTCCAGTTAGAGCTGGAAGGGAGTTCTGAGGTCATCCAGTTGTCCAGCATCTTTGCCTTATAGATGCCAAAACTGGAGAGAAGTGACTTGCCCAGGGTCATGTGGGCAGCATGGCAGAAATTAAAGATGATGAAGATAAATGACTTGGTTGTTCTACTGGGGCTTTCTTTGCCATTTGTGTTTCCCTTCTCTTATCCCATCAGTTGTCAAATTTTGCCATTTCTTTCCTTGAAACAAATGTTTTCTTATTATAATTATTATATCTTATTATAGTTATAAAACATTTCTTTCTCTTGTATCTAACTCCTCTCCAATGATGCAACTACCACCTTTGTTCAGGCCTTCATCAGCCCTTGGCTAGATTATTATAACAGCTTTCTCATTGTATTTATTTTGTGTATACTTTTATATGTACTTGTTGTAATGCTCATTGCAAGTAGGCAGGATTTAATTCTTTGTCTGTGTATCTCCAGAGCCTAGCAGAGTGCTTGGCACATAGCAGACACTTATTAAATACCTAGTATTTAAGAACTTCCATTTTAAAGAAGAGTCCAAGACTGTCAGCATGGCCCTAGGAGAGGAGGAGAGCATCACCCTCCACCCCCTTCTAAGCCCTTTGAGGGCAGAAGCTGGTGCTCTTTTTGCTGGTATTTTTATCCCTATCACTTAGCACCAAGCTTGGTGCAGAGTAATAGCTTAGTAAATGCTTGTTGACTGAACTGAATCTACAAGTTTGTGTGTAATAGAGGATGATGACAGTTATGCCACCAACAAGTTGGGGGATAGGGAAACTTTCTTTTGGCATTGTGGTTTTTGTGGTATGTAGGAAGTTTTCAGTGCCACTTTGACCACTTTAAATTCACACTTGGAGAATAGTAATGGTTTCTAAATCACTGTGATGCAACCACTGAAAATCCCCTTTTCTTGTTTTTACTTGTACTTCTCTATTTTGTGAGATAATTTCTTATTCATTTCAGCATCCATTTAAAGAGCAGGTATTCATAGATTTACAGATTATTAGACCAAATAGTTCATGTCCCTAATTTTTTAAAAGAGGAAACTGAAGGTCAAAGGAATCAAGCGGCTTATGCAAGGTCACAAAACAGGTGTTAGGCAGAGCTAGAACGTAAAACTTATGTCTCCTGACTGCTAGCTCAGTCTTTTTTCTATAAATGCTTTCTGTCTACCCAATTTTAAAGTTCTAGCCTGACATTCAAAGGTTAGTGTAACATGAATCATAATTGCAAAAGAAGAAAAATACATAATTACATTCAATAAGATTAATATGAAATGGATATCTGCTATATTAAGCACTATGAGACTGAATTTATAAAACAGAGCAAAACCACTGCTTTAAAGGAACTTATAATCTAGTAAACAACTTGTACTTCTGTGCAACTCAGTAAGCCCCTTTATGGCAGGGACCCTCTCTCTTTCTCTTATCTCTCTCTTTTCCTCTCTCTTACTTTCTTTACACACACACACACACACACACACACACACACACACACACACACACACGTCCTGTGCCATCACATCTGGCCTGGGACTTATGAGAGCAAGGAAGGGTTTTTTGGTTTTCTTTTTTTTGGAGTTCAGTTTCCTAGATTCATGTTAAATTATAAACATCTGAAGGATCAATCTCCTTTGAACCTTGGTAATTCACACCTGTGACACATCAGGTTGGTACCTTCTGGCTCTGAGTCTATTAGTGGAAAGTGTATGTATTTTCTGAGGTGAGATATTGCCTCATGACTCACTCATGCGAAGAGTGTTTAACCTGAGGTCTTTTTGATTTCTCAGGTGAGACTCTGGATAGCCATTGTTAAGGGGCTCCCTGGCTTTGTGAACCCAGATGTCAGTTCTTTCTTGGTCTCGTGATATATGTAAATTGTTCTGTTTTTCTGTTTAGACAGTTGGATCTATTGGATCACTATGTTAGTCACTTATCCCAGTTATTGTATCATTTTGCTGTGCCCAGAGTCCAAATTGCAATGGCCCCTCCCAGTATAATGCTGGGGAAAATGAGCTACCCTGGAGTTGGGGTAATGTGGGCCAGAGACAGAGGCTGGGGGTAGGAGTCCCTGGAGCCTGCTGTGCCTGAATCTGGGCAGGAGCAGGGAGAGCTTGGAATGGAGCAGTCCCTTCCCCTGTGAGGTGAGACATGGAGCAGGAGCAGAGAGCTGCCTGGGGGTGATCCCAGGCAGGAGTCGGAGTGGTTGGCCCCTGGACCTGTAGGAGAAGGAACCCCAGAGCTCCGCCCCAGTCAAGATGGTGTCTTTGCAGCAAGGCAGGAGCAGCGAGCATGCTTTTCTGTTGTGTCTCCCTGGGATGAGCTGGGACCTAAAAAGTGGAGTTGTTTATGATGGGATGGGGCAAGTGCTGTGGCCCCTGGGGATCCACCCTATTGGCTTTGTCACCCAATGACCTCTCAGGACTTGAAAGTGGGGGCTGGAGCATTGTTAGAACTTGGGCACTTTGGCTCATTCAAACATGCATGCACCAGAGAGTGCTGGGTGGGAGCCTGCAATGGCAGCATGGGGAGAAAGACACACACCCCTAAGAAGACTTAACTTGGACTCTCTGTTTGGATTGAGGGGATTGTAAACTACTGTGAGTTGGGGTGAAGGGTGTTGTGTTCTCTGCTAGGCTTGGAGATGTGCTTTCTTAAGGGAAGACCCTGACCTGGGATCCCCTGATTGTATAAACAAGTATTTTTAAACAGTACCTGAGTGAGGAGGAGTTGGTTGCTCACTCCCCAAAGATTTTGGTCCCCCAAAGAATGCATAAGGTTGGGGGTTGTGCTGTGTTATATTATATACTCTCATGTCTGTTTAAGGTCATGTGGCCACTCTGGTAATTAGTTGTTATGTTGTGATGAATTGTGAATGGTTTAGTTTCTTGAATAAGGTTTAGTTTTGAGTAAATAGAGGACTTCTGATACTGTGTGATTTGACCCTAAATAAACATACATATTCATAGCAGCTGCTCATATTGCATTGGTGTTATGGGACTGCATCTTGTGTGTTTTTGTTGACCCCACATTGTGTGTTGTCACTTCTTGATTATTTTTTGTTGATTGAATGAACCAAATGTACGTAATGTACAAATATGCAAAAACATCTTCTCTACCTTGGATCATAGCCCATTGTTTATTTGTGAATAAGTCATAGGATCATAGGTTTAGAACCTGAAGCAACTCCAATGGTCAACTTGTTGAGCTTTCTCACTTTATAGGTGAGACATTGAGGTCTAGGGAGGTTAAGTAACTTGAGCAGGGTCACATAGCCAGCCTATGTCAATCACGAGACATGAAGCCAGATATTTCTGACTGTGAAGCTGGCTCTTCATCTCCTCTGCCACAGTGCCTTTCAGTTTACCTGTTGAATAAATATGTAACCAGAAAAAGGAATATCTTATAGATGATAGATTGTATTCACCATATGTCTGCCAATGCTAAGCAGCAGGGCCTGGGCTTTTATTTTGGCAGAAAGTATTCAGAATAAGCAACAGAAGGAACTTTACTGATTTGAGGGTTTTAAGAGGGTCATTAGTAAGGGAGATATTACAATTGAAACAATCTGGTGATGCAATGAATGGAGCATTGGTCCTAGAGTCGGAAACATCTGAGTTCAGATTGACTTTAGATATTTACTAAGCTGCATCACCTTGGGAAAGTTACTTAACTTTTATTTTCTTCACTTTCTTCAACTGTATAATGAATGGGGTTAGTAAGAGTGCCTACCTTGCAGGGTTGTTGTGAGAATCATGTAAGATAATGTTTGTAAAAAGAGCTCAACCCAATGCCTTGTGTGTAGTAGCCACTGCTCCTTCCTCTTCCTTCTAGATTGTTTTAAAGATGAAGATGTATAACCAACCCCCTATCTCTGATTAAATTATGATTCAGTTCAGAGGAAGAGAGGTGTCTGAATTCAGGGATTATCAACCCACAGCTTGAATTTTAGCAGAGCAAGGATAGAGATTTCACTTTTGCAGCCCCAGGCAGTTTGCAACTTCCCTTCTTTACTGTGCTTCTGCAGCCTTGCTGCGAAGGAGGTGATGCTAGCTTCCATTTTGTTAGTGCTTTGTGTTTTACAAAGTACTTTATATTCATTTGATCTCCGTAACAATCCCATGGTGTAGACAGTATACTGTTATCCTCCATTTTATTGATGAATAAACTGAAAAATGAAGTGATTGGTCCAGAATTATACATCTCTTTCTAGGATCAAATTCAGGCTTCATCTTAAGCAAATACTGAGTAGCAGCATCTGTCCTTGGACCCTGGTTTTCTCAATCTACATCTTATGCTTTTCTCATTATTCTCTACTGTCTCACTGTGAGATGAGATGCTTTCTGCTTCAATCCCTTAAGTAGTGAAACCTACCAAACCTAGGGTCAGAGCTAGGGCAAAAAAAATTATAGCAAATATTTGTTAGCCTCCTGTGTGAAGTGCTTGGGGAGATACAGGGTTTAGATAAGGCACTGTTTCTGGCCTTATAGAGATTAAATCTAGTTAAAAAGATCACTTGGGAGTAGGCAGTTGGCTAGATAACAAAATACAGGGAGAGTGGGCACTAGGAAGAACAGGGCATGTGGGTATTGCTTTTGTGATGAATTCTGTGTATGAGAAAGCTCAACGTTCTTTGGAGGACATTAAATTAATACAGAGAGAGGGTGTGGTAGCTTTGCAATTTTTAGTCCTTGCCTGGGGTACATTTCTAGATTACTTATGTTATTGATTTTCAATCATGTGTAACTCTGGGTGACCGTGTGGACCATACTATCCATGGGGTTTTCTTGGCAAAGACACTGGAGGAGTTTGTCATTTCCTTCTTCAGTGAGTTAAGGTCAACAGAGGTTAAGGGACTTGCCCAGGCTCACAAAATTAGTAAGTGTCTGGGGCAAGATTTGAACTTAGGTCTTCCTGACTCCAGGCCTGGCATTCTGTACACACACACACACACACACACACACTCTACTGTACTAATAATTACATACATTTTTAAAACTTACCTCAAAATAGACACTAACAAAGGATGAGATAAAGATGAATAGGATTTTAGAATCAATAGGGAGTCACTGTATTTTACTGAGTAGAGTAGTGACATGGTCAGATGTGCACTTTAGGAATATGAATTTGGTTACTGTGTAAATGGATGGATTGGCACGTGGAGGCCATTACCGTTGGCTCAATGGGGGGTGATGAAGGCTTGCACTACCAGAGGAATGGCTGTGTGAGGCATAGAGAAGGAAGCAGATGTGAAAGACATTGGACAGGTAGAAAAAGTGAGGTTTGGCAACTGATTGGACATGGAGGAATGAAGAAAAGGAAGGTCTGGAAGGCTCATCAAGGGATTGAAAGCCTGGAGGATTGGGAGGATGGTGGTGCCCTTGACAAGAGGGGTAGGTTTGCAAAGCATGTCACAACCCATAACTGATCTTCCTGTGTGATCTTCCTTTCTGCTCCTGGCATTTTCAGTCCTCTTCAACTCTTCATGACCTTGTTTGGGGTTTTCTTCATAGAGATACTGGAGTGCTTTGCCATTTCCTTCTCTAGCTCATTTTACAGATGAGGAAATTGAGGCAAATAGGGTTAAGGGACTTGCCCAGGGTCACATAACCACTTAAGTGTCGGAGGTCATATGTAAACTTAGGAAGATGTCTTCCTGGCTCCAGGCCCAGTGCTCTATGCACCATGGCACCACCGAGCTGCCCCAATCTGCCCTACTCCAAATGGAAGCTGGAGAAAGATCTCTTGCTCAGTGCCCCCAGAGCAGAGCCTGCCTTTCAGGATGACTCTGATGCAACTGGGGAGATGAGATGCTTTAAGGTACAGGGACTGGGGGTGGGATTTTCTCAATGTAGAATTGCCCCTGTGGTTACTCAGTAGGTTTTCACTACTCTGAAGGCCTACACAAACCTCAGAAAAGGACTGGGAGACTGAAATTGAGGGGATGCCCATCAGTTGGGGAATGGTTGAACAAGCTGTGGTATATAAATGTGATGGAATACTATTGTGCTACAAGAAATGATGAACAGGAAGAGAGGCCCGGAAGGACTTATGTGAACTGATGCTGAGTGAAAGGAGCAGAACTAGAACATTATACATAGTAACAGCCACAGTGTGCAAGGACTGTTTCTGATAGACTCAGCCCTTTACAGCAATACAAGGACCTAAAGCATTCCCAAAGGACTCTTGAGACAAGATGTTATCCACATCCAGGGAAAGAACTATGGAATCAGAATACAGAATGAAAGCAGAATATTTTCTCTTGTGTTATATTTTGTTTTGGTTTGTTTTTTTCTCATGGTTTCTCCCATTCATTTTAATTCTTCTGTGCAACATGACTAATGTGAAAATGTGGTTAATAAGAATGTATATGTAGAAACCATATAAGATTGCATGCTGTCTCAGGGAGGAAGGGGGAGAAAATCTAAGACATGGAAATGATTGTAGAAAACTGAAAACAAATAAGTTAATTTAAAAAATTGTTGAGTTAGTGATCCACATCACTGGAGGGAGTTTCCACACTGGAAGTTTTCTACACAGATGTAATGGGCTGGATTAATGAAACTTCACTTTTCCAAGCCTGTGTAGTGGAGGGAAGGATAAGAAGCTATAGGGTAAGAAGGCAGAGAAAACAGTTAAATGCTTCCTCAGTGAGACCTGCTAAAAATAACAGACACCTTTCCTTATGAAATGAAGGACCACATCAATTCATTTCTTGGGACTTTAGTCTCCTCATCTGTAAAATGAGAGGGTTGGATTCTTTCCACGTCTCAAATTCATTGCCCAGCCGTGCCTGATGCAGGATAGGTGCTTAAGAAATGCTTGGAGATTCTTGTTGATTGATTCTCTCAGTCTAGTCAATCATTCAAATGATAGGCAAGAAGAGCTGAGAATATTTTTAAAAAACAAACTACTGATTAATTACTCCTTAAATGGAAAAAAGCCAATACCTGTCATAGCAGTGGGTAAAAATGAGTCCAAATCTGGCAATGCTCAGCAGACACAATGGACTAGTTGCCTTCCTCAGGGATCTTTGCCATGCAGTGGTGACTGTGGGACTCCAATACCTGGAAATTCAGACATTCAGCTTTATTTCCATGCGCTTGCTGGTTTACTCTGGCCTAGTCCCTTCAAGTTCCTGGTCTCTGGCAAAATGAGCCTGGAGAAGGGTGCCCTAGATAGATTCTCAGAGGATTTCAGCAACAAGCCCTGAGTAAATAAATACACAGTAGAGAGGTCTGAGGATAAACTTTGGAATTTATATTCAAAAGAAAGGAGAAAGCCCTTTATTTTTGTGTTGAAGGCTTACAATGAAAGTGACTATATGTATGTTTCAGATGCCTGATTATGTAGAGACCTATTATGGGGTTTCTGCACTCATTCAATCCCTTCTTATTATGGGGTTTTGTGCAAATTAAATGTATTAAAATACATTAAATTGAATGCTATAGATTGTTGCTTTTCTGCTTATCATTAAATATAAGATTTCTCCAGGTCTTGAAATGTTATATTGGGAGCATTTATTTTGATGTGTGTCCTGTGTTTTAAAAGAGAAATGTTATTTAAGCAATAAGCTGTTATGAAATTTATTTTTGTCAGTACCTTTCAGCAGAAATCCGAATGGTGCTTTAAAAATCACTTACTCATCACACTCCTAGTTGGCTAATAGAATACTGAGTGATTTTCTTTCCTGCTAAAGGCCGTTCTTGATCTGCTTGCTAAGTGGACCTATGAGTACTGGTATATTTTATGTTAGCAAGCCTTGCTAGCAAAGTGCTAAAAGTTCAGGGGGCATTTGTCTCCTTTCTCACAAATTCATTTAAGTACCAGTCCTGCCATAGCTTTAACTGGGGCAGACAGCCGTACAAATGACTTGAGATAAAATGAAAATAATGGACTGAGCTGGGTGCCCGGGGTGGTAGTTACACTGGACACACATCAATAAGCATCCAGTGTGATTCTATGCTAATGTAAGCCTGATGGATCAGCTTTCTCTTTTAGCCTGGAGGACCATTAAGCACTAGAAGCTAGGTCAAACTGATACAGGAAGGCAGACATAGCCCAATAGTGAGCAACTGTATTTAACGGGCAGCCAGTCATTGGCAATATACAAGGCTAGAATTGCTTGAAAAACTTCCCTGGTTAGGACGGAGATCATGAAAAAAGATAATAGATCTTTCTTTAATTTGCATAATCAAATGCTTCTCATTTTCCTCACATATAGATAACATAAGAGAAAAATAAAACACTCTGAATATTTCCATTATGTTGGTAATCTTGAATCACTGCAAATAATTTCCATAAAAATGTAAATAACTTCTTTCAAAAGAATGGAACATAATTGAGAGATTTAGTATGTTATTTCTTTGGAATTAAGCAGTATGCACAGTTACTAAGGTTAGGTAATGAGGGCCTTGGGGATAGAAAAATATAATAAATTTTTTTTAAAGAATCACAGAAGTGATTTGAGCTTTGATGACCAAGTTTGGCAGAAACTCTGAATTATTATCACCCCAAACTTGGAAATTCAGTCTTTCCTTTTAGTACAGACTTATCAGTTCAATATAGAAAAATTTATACTTTTAGTCAAATGATAAGAAAGTTCTATCATTTTTCTATTTTTTTCTCTCAAGGTAAAATAAATGACTAAAACCAAAATTTTGTCATAAAGTTTAAAATTCAAAGACATCAAAACACACACATTTTGCCTTTGTTTGCTACCTCCCCATATTGTATTTGTAAGATATTTATGGTATAGAAAAAAATTCTTACAAACCAACTTTCTCCTGAGTCATTGATTTAAAATATTTGGCACTTTGCTTTGTATTTTTATCTTTGATAAAATTACAAAGAACTTTAAATAAAACTGATGACTAATTTTTCATCTACTCCAAAATGTAATCAATCCCCCCCCCTCAGCATTTTCCTAGTGATTCTTCAAACTTTTCAGAAGTGTTTCTTTCAAATTTTAGTGGATTTATACTTTGCATGTAATGGCACTTCTACCCTCTTCTTTTCTCCTATGAGTTACATTGGGATGGGGGGAGCTCTCTGTGTATAAGCATCCCCTCACTACATTTCAGATGTACACAGAAACATATGAATAGGTTACTGATTTTTCAGCTGCCAGTTTTCCTCATTAAAAAAAATATTCTGAATGTTTAAACTATTATAAAGAAACTTCCATTAAAAAGACCATAATGCTCTTGTTAAAGACTGTTATTTTCTAGGCTTCTTCTTCAGTAAATGTCTAATAAACTTCTATTTGTAAAAGTGTGTATGTAAAAAATATTATGCTGGGAAATAGGCCTGTATATAAAGGAGCATGATAAGTGTGACATCCTGAGCACGTGCACTTTCTTTGAAATAACAAGTTCAGTATAAAGCATTCATGTATTAACAGCATAAATATATTTTATTTCCTTTTCTTTTCATCCCTCTCTGTCTCTTTTTGTTTGTGTGTCAATACAGATATTTTCAGTATATTCATGCACTTGAATGGGTATTGTCTGAGGGTGATTTTACCCTTAGCATTTTCTATCATTTCGTTTGCTCTTATGTTTTTGCAAAATTTCTTGTAGCTGATTTCTATCACTGTGATTATGGATTAATTAATCAGTGTCCTAAGACAAACATGAAATTATATGCATTCAGAAATGTTCTGTATGGGTACACTGCTGTCATTCAACCAATAATAAATAATAATAGCCAACAGAGGATAAAAACAATTAGCTGTTATGGTTTCAAAGTTTACATATCTGAAATAATTATACTTGTTTTTCAGTTTTATGCATGTAGAAAAATAGTTCAGCAAAAGGCTTTAGAAGGTATGAAATGAAGAGAGAAGAAGCAAGTTGCAAAGGACAGAGAAAGGACCCTGGAAGGAGGATCCGGGGCAAGTCTCTTAACCTCTCAGTGCTCTTGATCGCTTAAGCCTGTAGGTGGAGAGAATGTGCCAATATGCACTGACAAACCCTGTTCCTGTGGGTGTCCGCTGAAATGTGCTCATGGCTACCCATTGACTTTAGGAGAAACCACAAACTTCTGAATGCTCTCTCCACTCTGGTTCAAGCCTATCTCCCTGTTATTATCTTTTACTCATCATATGTTCTAGACAAACTGGCCAATTAGCTGTCCTCCATTTGATATTTTATTTCCCTCTCTCTTTACCTTTTCATAAATTATCATCTTTGCTTAGAACTCTCCTTTCTTATCCCTCTTCTGGAATCCTTATCAGGAAAAAATCCAGATGACGAAAGGATCTGAGAGGCCATTTGGCCCAATTTTTAATTTAACAGATGAAGAAACTGAATCCCAGGGAAGTTAAGTCAGCTATTCATTCAGTCAATAAATATATACCAAGCACATACTATGTGCCAGGTGTGGTGCCAGGCCCTGAGGATACAGAGAAAGGCAAAAGGGAAGAAAATATAATAACTATGTACAAACAAGCTGTATAGAGAATAAATTGGAAGTTATCAACAGAGGGAAGGAACTAGAAAAAGAGTCTTTCTATACAAAGTGAAATTTTAGCAGGAAGTTGGGGAAGTTTGGAACCTGAGGTGAGGAGGGAGAAGATTCCATGCCTGAGTGGCATGAGTGCATGAATGAAAATGTCCAGAAGTGAGAAATGGAGTGTCCTGTTCAAAGAACAGCAAGGAGGCTAGGGCCCTTGGATTTAAGAGTATATGGAGGTGGAGAGTATAAAAAGTTGGGAAAGATAGGGGTAATGAAGGGCTTTGAAAGCCAAATAGAGGATTTTTTTGTTTTGTTTTGTTACTGGAAATGATAGGGACCCATGAGAGTTTATTGAATAGAGGATGTGATATAATTAGACCTGCACTTTAGGAAGATCTCTTTGATTGGTGGATGGGTTGGAGTGAGGAAAGACTTGAGGTAGGGAAACCAACCAGTTCACTATTGCAGTAGTCTGGATGTGAGGTGATGAAAGTTTGCATCAGATTGGTGGCAGTGTCAGAGTGGAGAGTGGAGCATATACAAGAGATGTTGTGAATGTAAAATCAACAGGCTTGGCAACAGATTGACTGGGGGTGGGGTAGGGTGAGTGAGAATGAGAAGTCAAGGATAACACCTAAGCTATGAACCTTAATGACTGGGAAGATGGTGGTAACTTTGAAAGTAATAGAGAAATGAATGAGTGAAGGTTTTGGAGAAAAGATAATGAGTTCAGTTTTGGACAGATTGAGTTTAAGATGTCTGTGGGGCTTCCAGTTCAAGATTGCTCAATAGGTTTTGGAGGTCTAAGATTGGAGGTAAGATTGGATAAGTAAATTTGATAATCATTGGTATAGAACTGATAATTGAATCCATGCGAGAGGACGTTCACCAAGGAAGTAATATAAAGGGAGAAGAGAAGAGAGCTGTGGTTGGCAGACATGATCTAAATGAAAATCCTGCAAAGGAGACTGAAAAGATGCTGTCAGATAGGTAAAAGAACCAGAGAGTCATGTCACAAAAAACAAGACAGAATTATCAAGGAAAGGAGGATAGTTAACAGTGCCAGAGACTGTAGAGAGATCACAAAGGAGGAGGACTGAGAAAATACCATTAGATTTTCAAATTAAGAGATTGTTAATAAATTTAGAGAAAGTAGTTTTGGTTGAACAATGAAGTCAGAAGCCTGTCTCTAAAGAATTAAGAAGAGAATGAGAGGAAAGGAAGTATAGGCATCTATTGTAGACAGACTTCTCAAGGAGTTTGGCCACAAACAAGAGGAAAGACATGGACCTGTAGCTAGTGGAGATAGCTGGATAAAGTGAGGGTTTTTTGAGGATGAGGGAGATATATTCATATTTGTAGATGGTACAGACACAGTCCATAGATGGGAGAAATTGACAATAAATGAGAGAGTGGGAATGATGCCATAGTCTGCTGGAGAAGACAGAATGGGATGGGATTATTTGTGGGTATAGACGGGTTAGCCTTGGCAAGAAGAAGGGGTATCTCATTATGTGAGGCTGTTGAAGGACTTACCAATGATTGGGAAAGGTGGGATTTGAACCCATGTCACAGGATCAGAGCTTGTAGAGAACTATCAGGGGCCTCAAAGATCATCAAGCTTAGTCTCATTTTTGTTGTGCAGTCAGGTCTAACTCTTCTTGATGCCATGGGCTATGCCCATGGAGTTTTCTTGGAAAAGGTACTAGAGTGTTTTGCCATTTCCTTCTCCATTGTGTTCCCATTTTACAGATGAAGAATTGAGGCAAACAGGGATTAAGTGACTTTCCCAGGGTCACACAGTTACTAAGTGTCTGATCCTGGGTTTAAACACATATCTTCCTGACTGCAGACCCAGCACTCCACCCAGTGCATCACCTAACTGCCTCTCACTGTACACAAGAGGAAACTGAGACTCAGTGAGTTTGTTGTATGTGACCAAAGTTATGCAGATAGTGTCAGAGGAATGATTTGAACCAATTCCTTTGACTACAGAGCCAGTTCTCTTTCTGTACAATGCTGCTTCTCCCCCTAATTGTTAGTGTCTCGTCTCTCTTCAAGTATTTTGTGCTCCATTATTTGTCTGCGTGTTTTATTTCTGTAGTGTCTTCCTTCATTGCTCACCTCAAGTGCGACCTTTGATGATCTTTATCCAACCCCACAGGTTAGTGCTCTAAACCCACTTAAATTCACTCATTTAATTTTATCTGCATTCATGTTATACCTCTCCAGTAGAGTGTAAATTCGTTGAAGGCAGGGACACTCTCTCTCTCTCTCTCTTTTTCTCTCTCCCTCTATTTCTCTCTCTCTCTCTTTTTCTCTCTGTCCCTCTATTTCTCTCTCCATCTCTGTCTCTCTCTGTCTCTCCGTCTCCTCTGTCTCTCCCTCCATTTCTCTCTCTCCCTCCATCTCTCTCGCTCTCTGTTCTTACTAAATGTTTGTTGAATGACCACACGCAAATAAAATTAGATTTGCTTGTTCCCTTGAGAAAAACATATCTTCTGAAATGTTCTATATAGTTTGTCTTGCATTTAGTTGGCTATTCTGTGTGTGGGTTTGTTAGAGGTGAGGCTCTTGAAATTAATGAATCTCTGCTGGTTAGTGATGATAAAGTATTGAGGAGGAGACAGAAGGAGAGGGTCAAAATTTGGCACTCTGCCTCTGTTTCTGTCTTTGCCTTTGTCTGTCTCTTTACATTGACAACAAGCTGGATTTGTCCATTAACCTCAGGTCTCACAAAAATATTCTTTTATACTTAAATAGGCAACTTATTTCTATGCCTATGTGCTAGCCTGCCACTTGTGTACCTTTTTGCCCTAAAGGTGCTAATTCATTATTAGGAGTGGACATTTTACTTCATATGGTCATTTTGTTTTTTGGTAGGATGAGGACCAGTAATAGCCTTGAGTATGCTAGAATGGTAGTAACAGTTATAGCTCTATTTCCCTTGAAAGATTTTACCCTCTTCCCAAATTGTATTCATATATTTCATTTATTTAACTGTTGAATGAATCTAGAATAATAGAATAGTATAAAATTTTAATATCATACATATTGTTAAATATTTTAAGAGAAGACTTAAACTTTGTTTAATAAGAGATGACAAAATCTAAAAGTTAAGTGAAATATATATTAACCAAAAGAGAGTAACTATATTCTAGGACTTGTAATGTTCTGGTAAGAATTATCTTTTGTGAGGATAAATTAAAAAAAGATCATTGAAATGGAATACGGATTGAAAATATCCAGTAGCAGTTAAAGGTCTTAGCTCAGGACAATAGCTATGATGTAACTGGACAAGCCAAGATGTATATGGATGTGAAACAGAAAACATGGGCTAGACTTAAAGGGCATGGGTTTTTTTTTTTTCAGGAAAGATTACAAGGGCACAGAAGAGGTAGATAAAAGACATAAACATGTTGTATAGTCTATAATAATTATTGGGTGCAAGAAATAATCTTGGTAAGAAGGTTATTCTCTCTAGGATAAAAACAACTGTGTAGGGTTTTGTTAAGACTATTTCGGTTTGGTGGAAAAATATTAACCCTTGACCTTAGTCATTCTTAGAGAGGTGTGCCTTCAGTCTGGAATATTGACATGCACCTACCATATGGGAAGATACTCCTAATGGCTTATTTTCATATAGCTCTTTAAAGATAGTAATGTTCTGTTCTCCTAACAACCTGTGACTTTCAACAAGTCTGTGGGATCTTCAGTGAGTCATTTTGGAGCTTAGTTTTTTCATTTGTTAAATGTAGGTGACTATTTAGGTTTTATCTAGTTCTAAATCTTTTGATCTTATAAAAGGAGAAATAAGGTGATTGAATTTTAATATTGGCCTCTAACATAAGAAGTGATTGTAGATGATGTCTTTTGTTTGGGTTTGGATCAAAGGTGATGGCAGTCTTGGTGATAGAAAGTGTTGGAGGATATTACTAAGGAATGTTTTGAAAAAAAATCTCCAATTTTTTGATGGACATATAAATTTGGGGGGGGGATATATTTGGGCCAATTTCCTAGTTTAGAAAACTTAACTAAGCTGGTTCTCCTTCTTGATTTAGTGATTAATTAACCCTCTAAGTGCCACTTTTAATGGGCATATAGAAGGCAAGCCCAGGGAGAGAAAGAAAATATTGAAGAAAAATTGTCTTTGTTGAATTATATTGCATTAAATGTAAGAGTTCCTAAACCTGTAATTAAAAAAGAATCTTTTCCTGATGACATATATCTTAGGATTCTTATAAAAAGTGCAGACATTTTAGTAGAGTTGCTAGTGATTATTTTGAGAGCTCATAAAGACAAGATGAAATCTATGGACTTGAAAAGAATTTTAGTACTCATCTTTAAAAAGATAAAGAAGTATAATCCTAGTAATAAAGTGGTATTATTTTATAATACAGTATCCTAGGTACTCTCTCTTGGATAAAACTAATTGTTATAATATATAGGCAAGTTGTTGTATTTTGGATGAATGTAGCCTAATGGAATATCTCAAAGTGGAATGTGGTACATACTTGAAGCTCCAGAGAGCTCCTGCCCTTAGCCATTCCTAGAGTAGTGTCAATTTAGTCAAGAATATTCCCATGCACCTATCATATAGGAAGATATTTCTGATGATAATGATAGTTCATTTTCATATAGCTCTTTAAGGACCACAACAACCCTGGGATGGAGGTAGTAGAAGTGTTATTCTCATTTTGTAGGTGAGGAAATTGTCAAATGACTCATCCATGGTCATACAACTAGTAAGACAAGATTTAAAACAGTGTCATGATTATCAATCTGGTGTTCTTACCCAGTAAATTACATTACCTCAAGAGAAGGACTGTTTCATTAGTATCTATGTATCCCCAGTGTAGGTGCTTAATATACGTATTTGGATTGATTGACTGATGATTTGATGACATGTTGGCTTTGGAAGAGGGGTTGAAAAGGTGTTTCTTAGGTTCCTTTGGCATATTAAAACATTCTAAGGGATCTCTCAGTGTTATTTGAGCATCCTTAGCCATCTTAATGTTCTAGTTATCCTTTGAACTAGGCATCAAAGACCTATAGGGATTATGCTTTTCCTTGGAGCCCAAATCTGTATTCCCAGGGCTTTCTAGAGCCATCCTGAGGTTTGCAGATCTAAGCAAAAGGTATTCATTTAGATATTCACATAGTATTGCCACAGATATTCATACTGTATTATCTAACTCCTGAATTAGCACAGTAAAGCAGTGAGTGACAGAATGCCTCACACTTTTGATTATGGATGGAGCAATTTAACTTTGATATCCTGGAAGATACTAGAGCAGATTTGGTTCAAGTTAGTTTGGACCAACTAGAAGATCAGAAGTCAATGTGAAGCAATTAGCTTGACTTTGTGAAGAGTAAATTGTTTTGGACTAATTGAATTTTCTTCTGTGACAGTGATAAGCTATGTAGACAAGGGGTACTGCAATAAATGTCATCTTCATGAATGTGAGTAACACCTTTGGTTTTTTCCATGTGTTGTCATCTGGCTAGGAAGATGTCATTTGTTTTAAACTAGGTACTAAGCTGACCACTTACACAGATATACATATATACATATATATATCTATATATATCTATTACACACATATACATATATACACACATACATATCTATATAAATATCAATATAGATGCATGTCAATACCAATATAGATATGTATCTATATCTATATCCATATAAAAGATGATAGTAGGGTATGCATGGATAGATAGGGAATATATATTAAGCCTCCCTTAGGACATGAATCTGGGAGTAATACTTAATATCTTTATCAATAACATGCCTAAAGGTTCTCACATTCTAATTAATCTCTAGAACAACAATAAATTGGGTATTTACTGACACACTAATAGACAGAAATAAAATTCAAAACCACTGCTTGTTAGAAAAATAGTCCACTGAACAGAATGTCATTTTGCAGGGACAAGTACATGTTAAACACACTTACGTTATACTTGAATATCCTTCAATACTCTGGTGGAACTGTGCCCTTATCAAAGAAGTCACTCCTTTCAACAATGAACATTTATAGCCCATCCATAACTATTCCTGCATAGATGTGAACATCAGCTGAATATTCCTCAGTAGTGTGGTGTTACTTGAGGAGAAAACATGATATTAGGATTTATTAAGATGGGATATAATTTAAAAGAGCCAAGAGGTACTCTTTCTGTGGCATTTGGCATTGGTGTGGTTCTGTTTTTTCCTTCTGTGTCCTCAGAGCCTAGCACACTACCTAGCAAACAGCAGGCACCTAATAAATGTTTGTTTAATTTAATATCCTTCCTCTTTTGCATTCCTTGATATTTTCCTCATTGTCCCCATATATACATAGTAGGTACTCCATAAATATTTGAATAAATAAATTTTAAAATTTATGTAGAAAAAGACTGGACTTGATAGAAAAGGTTACACAATAGATATTCCATGAGGTAATGTGACAGGCAAGACAAAGCATCACCATCACCTTGACTGTCATCTTCCCTTAGATCCTAATGGAGACAGTGAAGTCTGTAAACCTAAGAGCTTGGTAATAGCTATACTTCCAGCCCGATGTTCTCATCTATCATCCTGGGAAGCCACTCCAGGGTAGATGCAGCCTGGGAGATCCTTCTGTAGGTACTATAGCCATACTTTCAAAAGACCCCCAGAAGAAAGTACTTGCTACCAAAGCCTTTGGTACTACCAAGTGCTTTAACATGATTTTATCAGTGGAAATGGCATTAAGGAATAGGTACCCCCATCTACTTTGCTGCCACACCCTAAGGACTATGAGACCTTTTTATCTGATTGGCATCTAAAATATTCCATATATGTTGTCTCTTCCTTTAGAATGTGAACTCCTTGAGAGCAGGGGCTGTCTTTCTTGCTTTTCTGTTTGTATCCCTCACTCAAAACAAAGTCAAGTGCAAGTCATGTCATCATTTCTCTGATGGCATGGTCTTCTTTGGCAACGAAGGACAAACACACATCACCAGTGATTAGCACAATGCTCTGTAATAGTAATTGCTTAATAGATGCTTCATTCATTCACTCAAATATTGATTGTGCATTAGGCACTATGAAAGGTTATTGTTGTTTATGATTAGAATACCAGTGACATCATGAGAGTGATGTCATGACTTGTGAGTTGAATTAAAGTGAGGCAGGGTTGTGCAAAGCCATTAGTCTCACTCTGTCTTCCAGAGTCATAGAAGTCTAGTGGCAAGACAAAAGTCAGGATGTCTGGCAATGACCTGGGATGAAGTGAATGACCTTGGCATCTTTGATGTCTTGCTAAGTTCTAAGTGCTCCACAGTGCACTACCTTCAACTGCCTTAATGGCTGTTGGAACAAATTATTCTTGTCTTCCCATCCTGCTGAGAGAAGCTTTCACATGCTTGGAGTAAGAATCCTCCAACTTCACTAATAGGTTTGACCAATAAGTCTATCAGTTACCCTCTAGCTAAAGTGCTTACATTGCCAAGAGGTCTTAGCAGTGTATGGTTACTGTGTATGCTATAGCTTCTCGGAGCCACAGGTGAGAATTGGGTGACAGGTGAACACCAAAGGTGGGTTAGCAGCTTTTAAGAGGACTCTGTAAGGCTGCTAATCACTCCTTACACCACTATGAAAGACGCAAAAACCCCCAATAATGTTCCTTATTTCAAGGAGTTTACATTCTGTCAGGGGAGTCATGAGCATAAAAAAGAATATACAGACTATTACAGCTTTAGACCCTAATCTGTGTGACACATGGGTGCTAGCTAGCACCATGGATAGAGCCTTGGGTTCATAGTTGGGAAGACCAAAGCTCAAATGTAGCCTTACTAGCTATGTAGCACTGGGTAAGTCACTTAACTTCTGTTTTCCTCAGTTTCCTCAACTTTAAAATGAGGATACTAATAGTACCTATGTACCTCCCATGGTTATTGTAAAGGTCAAGTCAGACCATACTTGTACAGCACAGTGCCTGGCCCATAGTAGGCACTTGGGGCAGAGCCAAGATGGTGGAGTAGAAAGACACATACTCTAGTGCTTTCCCAACAGTCCACAAAATACCTGTAAAAATGACTCAACAAAATCTAGAGCAGCAGAAGCCACAGAACTACAGAACAAAAGAGGTTTCCAGCTAAAGGTAACCCAGAAGGCCTACAGGAAAGGTCTATCTCATGGGACGCTGAGTGGAGCAGAGCACAGCCCTAGCCATGCAGCACTGGGAGGAACAGGACCTGAACAGACCTCTGGGCAGAGTTCCTAGCAGGGAAGGTCCCAGATGCGTCAACTCAAAAGCAACAGAGAAATCTCCAAAGGTCAGTGGGGGAGGGCTTTCCCAGTTGGGTGAGAAGGAACAGGGTTTCTCCAGCAATAGCCCCAGGTGACAGTAGAGGCTGAGGAAGCAGAATGTAGGCAGCTACAGAGGCCAGGAAGCAACCTGGATCCATTGTTCAGGCAGCTCAACTTAAAGCCTGTGGCTGTAGAGGCCAGCCCTGAGTGATGGCCCCACCCCCACCCAAAACCTGGAACCGAGCAGCTGAGTGTAATCTCTTGACAAAGGATTCAGAAGTCAAGTAATTGCCTGGGAAAGTGCCCCCAAAAGGGAAAAAAATAAGACCATAGAAGGTTACTTTCTTGCTGAACAGATGTCTCCTCCCATCCTTTCAGAACAAGGCTTACTGTCACAGGAAGGTAAGACCTTTGCCTCCAGGTCCTCCAAAGTGAATTTAAATTGGACTCAGGCAATGGAAGAGCTTGAAAAGTGAGTTAGCAGCTTGCTAAAGGAAAACCAAAAAAAATGCTGAGGAAAATAACACCTTTAAAAAGAGGCTAACTCAATTGAAAAAAGAGGTCCAAAAAGCCAGTGAGGAGAAGGAGGCATTAAAAAACAGAATTAGCCAAATGGAGAAGTTTCAAAAGCTCACTGAACGAAATAGTTCTCTGAAAGAGAGAATTGAGTTCAGGGAAATGAATGACTGAGATAAACCAAGCAGTTAGAAAACAAAACCAAACATTTGAAAAACTAGAAGACAATGTGAAGATCTCATTGGTAAAACAACTGACCTGGAAAATAGATCCAGGAGAGACAATTTAAAAATTATGGGACTATCTGAAAGCCATGATCAAAAAAAGAGCCTAGAGATTATCTTCCATGAAATTATTGAGGAAAACTGTCCTGATATTCTAGAACCAGAGGGCAAAATAAATATTGAAAGAATCCACCAATCACCTCCTGAAAGAGACTTAAAAACAGAAAATCCTAGGAATATTGTGGCCAAATTTCAGAGTTCCAAAGTCAGGGAGAAAATACTGCAAGCAGCTAGAAAGAAACAATTTGAGTAGTGTTGAATCAGAAGAGATGATATCCACAAAAAATATATAAAATAAAAATTAAGGGGTGAGGGAGGAAAATAATGGGAGGATAAAGGGAGAAATATAATGGGGCAGGTATAACTCATAAAAGAGATAAAGAAAAATCTTGTTCAGTGGAGGAGAAAAGGGAGAAGGGGAGAGGGGAAAAGTGAAGTTCCTCTCTTCATATATGGCTTAAGGAGGGAATAACATGCTCACTAAATTTGGTATGAAAATCTATCTTATACTACAGGAAAGTAGAGGAGGAGGGGACAAGTGGGGTGAGGGGAATGATAGAAGGGAGGGCAAATGGGAGAAGGGAGTAACTAGAAATAAACGCTTTTGGGAAGGGACAAGGTCAAATGAAGGAATAAAAAATAAGGGGGAATAGAGTAGGATAGAGGGCAATATAGTTAGTATTACACAACATGATTATTATGGAAGCCTTTTGCAAAACAACACATATATACCCTGCTTGCCTTCTCAGTGTAAAGGGGGAGGGAGGGAAAGAAGGTAGAATTCAAAGTATTAGAAACGAATGTTGAGAATTATTATTGCATATAACTGAGAAATAAGAAACACAGGTAATGGGGTATAGAAATTTATCTTGCCCTACAAGAAAAGAGAGAAGATGGAGATAAGGGAAGGGTGGGGTATGATAGAAGGGAGGGCACATTGAGGGAAGGGGTAATCAGAATACAAGGTGTTATGGGGTGAGGGGAGGGGAGAGATGGGGAGGAAAATTGGACATGTTACAAAGTGATATAAAAGCAATTAGTATTGCAACAATTGATTGCATTAATTACTGAGACTAAATCAGGGATATCTTTAGTTTGGGGAAATGAATTTTAGTCTATCCTAGAAGCAGGTAACCTCAGGTAAAATTTGGTATTGATGGAAAAGTTAAGGTTTTAATGGTAAATTTGGTTTTATGATTGTTATTTAAGCAGGAACTAGAATAGGTGTAGAAAGGCATGTAAGCCACTTAAGACTTACCTCAAAAGATGTTCCTTAGCCAATGTGAAATTATAGTCATATCTGAAACCTGGTTATTGGAACTTGCTATTTTAAGATGCTATGGGACTATTAAGTGACTGTTCTAAGGTGGTCTGAGCCTCCAATCCATGATGCCAGTAAGCCTGTGAGATGCTGGTATGAACTGAATAAGATGATCTCATGGGAAGGGTGGGAGAGCGGCTGTTTAGCCTGGGCTGAGGTAGGATTCTCCTGACCCAATTTCTCCACTGACACCTGGCAGACTCTAAACCTCACTGAATGCAAGTTGGCAATCTACTCCTGTCTGGAACTGACATAAAGTTGGGGAGATATTGTTTTCCTGCAATGTCCCTACTCTTAGTGGAAATTTCTTGTAGTCAAAAGGTTTGTAAGCTTAATACCAGATCCATTAAATTATAGATTATTGGTAGGGGAACATCCGAGGTCAAGTCTAAAATTAAGCTATTAGGTTTAGGACTTTAGACCAGCAACAATAAGTTAGGGTCCTTTAATTCTTAGTAATAGTGTGGAAACAAATGGATCAAGGGCTTATGAAGTTAGCATGCATAGTCATTATTTCTGTCTCAGTTGCTTAATGTTAAAAAAAAATCCATTTGTGGTCTATATTGTAAATGCTTTAAAAGAAATATCACCTGACCAAAAGTTGGAATTGTGTTATGTGATATGAACTGCGTTAAAATGAAAAATTAAAAAAAAAATAAAATAAATACTTGTTTCTCACTCTTGCCTTCTCTCCCTGCACCTTTCTGTGTGAGTTTTTTGCTTTATTTAGCTAGGAACCAGGCCACTACAGCATTTCTTACTGTCTCCCCACTGTGAGCCTGCCCACTTCTTCCCTTCTTCACTGGGATGGTTCCTTTTACTTTTTTTTCTTTCTTACCTTAAAACCATCAGGACAGACCTTGTTCTCTCCCAGGTTCTTGGTCTTATTCAACTCTCTCCATGCCCTTTGAAGACATGAGATCTTGTAGGGACACTTGTTTCTTCAGCGCCATTAGAAAGTTAGCGTTTCATCCATAGTAATGCCTCTTCTAATTACTCAAGCAAATTTACTTATCTAGGTTTATTTTTGTTCTTATGTTTGCATTTCAGAGTTTCTAAGCACCTTTGTTCTTTTTATCAGGAGTGTTTGAATGTCTTCTATTGCATTAAAGGTTCATTACCCCCATCATCATATTTACATTTGGTTTTGCAGGAGTAAGTTATTCTTGTTATTAAGTCTATTATTTTACTTTTTGGAATATTTCAGGATCTTTGCTTGTTTATAGTAGAAATTGCCAGGTCTTGTAGTGGTTTCTTTCAGAAGTAATTGGTGAATTCTTTCTATTTTCATTTTGCCTTCTGGTTCTAATAAATCTGAGCAGTTTTTCTCTATGATTTCTTGAAATATAATGTCCATGCTTTTTTCTTATAGTGATTTTCAAGGAGTCTGACTTTTCTTAAACTATTTGTCTTTGACCTATTTTCCAGGTCATTTATTTTTAATATAAAATATCTTACATTTTCTTCCCTCCTTTTAATCTTTTGATTTTGTTCTAATATTTCTTGTCTTATGCTGTCATTAATTTGTTTAATCTATTTTCCCCTAGGAGTACATTTCTTGGGTAAAGTTTAGCATTTTAAACCTATTTGTTTTTCTTCTAATTCTTTCTTCCAGATCTTTTGTTTCATTTTAAATCTCTTGTTTAATTTATTTCAGGTATTCATATAGTGTTTGTGAAAAATTCATTTTTTTCCCTTTGTATATTTGATTACAGTTTTTGTGGAATTACTCTCTTAGATTTTGGATTTGGGAGCTTTCTGGATATAATTCTTTATAGTAGTCAGTGTTTTCTTGTGTTGATTCTTATCACCATTCAAATTCTCAAAATGGTGTTTTGAAGCAGAGTTGGGCTTTCACCCTCTGCTTTGCTTTTGGCTAAAGTAGTTGGCCTTGCTTGGTCTCAGCCTTGGTGACCTGGGTCCCTGTTGTATGTCCAACCTCTACTTCCAGAGGTATGTCTATGTTAAGAATACTAGTTGTTTTAAGCACTTCTGGATCTTTGATGTTTAACATTAGATATTTTGGGTCTTCTGTATCTCAGGATAAAGTATTGTGGATCTCATGTCCCTGGTTCTGGGCTGCCCTGGTGTGAGCACTGCCATGTCTACAGCTACCATGCATTTCTAGATGCACACTGTGGGGTTCAGATTACCCTGGAGCTTTCTGCTGAGAGCTCTCCCCATTTACAGGGCTAAATAATCTTGCAGGCTATAGATGTCTGACTTGTCTCTGGTAATGCTGGGAAGCTTTAGTCTTGTTTGCCTATGGTGGTACTTCTTACTGAGTTTCTTGATCATTATTTGGTCTGGTAATATTTTTAGTTTTTTTCCCCTGGGTTAGGTATACCAGAGCTGGACTGCCTGCCTCCATTCAAGCAGCCACATTAGATAGAAATTCTGTTGTTTGGTTTTAAAAAACTCTTTGACTAGCCCTTTCCTTTGGACCTGTGACTTCATCTGTGTAGGGAACTCCTGGTATGGGAACTTTCCTAATGAATATTGTAACTTATCTTGAATTTGTAGTTTTGAGAGGCAGCATGGCACAGTGGATAGAGAATTGAACTTGGCAAACATGGGTTCAAATCCTGCTTCACATAGTTATTAGCCATGTGACTCTGGGTCTACATTTAACCTTATTTGTGAAATGATGATCTTGTAGGGCCCTTCTAGTTCTTACTCTATGATCTTATGATTTACCTGCATCTTCCAATTCTGGAGAGTTGCCTGCGTGCACTTAGAGGTTAAACAACTGGTCAGTGATCAGTTACCATGTACTCAAGCCAGGTCTTTCTGTCTTCCATGCAAGCTCCTCTATGCCTTGACACACTACTACTAATGAATAGACATATTTTCAATATTTTAATTTAATAGAAACATTTGCTTTAGGACTTCTCAATATAGTATGCACTGTTACTTTTGTTTATTGTGCATAATAAATGCATAATGAATATTTGTCATTGAATTGATTGAATAATGTAGTATCCAACAAGTCCATCTTGTAAGCTTTCATTCCAAGTTTAAATGTTAGAACTAAAGTTTTGAACTAGAAGGGGGCTTGGAAAAGCAGCATCATATACAGCTCTTGTCTTGGAATCCCCAGACCTGGGTATGAATTCCAACTTTTGAAATATAATAGATATATTTTGTTCAGTCATTTTTCAGTAATGTCCAACTCTTTGTGATCCCATTTGAGGTTTTCTTGGCAAAGGCATTGGAGTGGATCACAATTTCTTTCTCCAGCTCATTTTACAGATGAGGAAACTGAGGCAAATAGGGATGAGTGATTGCCCAGGGTCACACAGCTAGTAAGTATCTGAGGCTGTATTTGAACTCCAGAAGATGAGTTTTCCTGACTCTAGGACTGGCACTCTATTTACTGCACCACTTAGCTTCCTCCTTAATAGATATATGACTTTGGGCAGATCATGTCAGTGCCTATGTCTCAGTTTTCCCCCCTATAAAATGGAGATAATAATGCTTGTATTACCTACTGCACAGGATTGTGAGAAAAGTGCTTGATAAACTTAACGTTCTACATAAATACTTACTTATTATTATCTAATCCAAACAATGCTTTTTATAGATGATAAAACTGAAGTCTGGAGAAGAAAGGTAACTTGTTCAAGGTCTTTCAGTTCTTTCTAAATTTTTTGTATCTTTTTTGGACTGTGTAGTTACCAAGGAAAAGGATATCCTAAATGTTGTTGTTTAAATCATTTAATGAAAAACTAAGCTTACAGTATTTGATGATGTAAAGAATAACTTCTCGATGATATATTTAAGACATTTTAAATGCATTCTGCCCTCAGTGTAGCTCTAGAATTCCTTGGTGCCTGAGTTGATATTATAATTTAACACTGCTCCTACAAAGAAAATTATAGTTTTTAGACTGTTTATACCAAGTGCTTTCAAAATGAAGACACTACAAAAATGGTAGAAGTATGTTGTTGAAAAAAAAAAACTCAAGTAGGAGATTCTTAATTCCTTTAAGGTCAAGAATCTTGCAAGTTCAGATGATCCCTATTATTATCAATATGTGGTCTTTTTACAGGTCTGCATATTTATAACATGACTTAAATGAGGATAGACAATGATGCCAAGTCTCCTATTATGTAACTACTGAATCCATCCTTGGCTATCAAATGCTTGCCATTCATTCAACTTGTGGAATTGTGTATATTACTGTTCATAAAGGAAGTAATTGGAATTTTTTTTGTATTTTACATATTCAGGATTTGTGATATTAAAAAATTTTTAAAGTATTTCAGATAGATATCTTGCAAGTTCAAATGATCCCTATAATTATCAATATGTGATCCTTTTACAGGTCTGCATATTTATAACATGACTTAAATAGGGATAGACAATGATGCTGAGTCTCCTATTATCTAACTACTGATCCATCCTTGGCTATCAAATGCTTGCCATTTATTCTACTTGTGGAATTGTGTACATTACTATTCTTAATGGAATTAATTGGAATTTTTTTTTGTATTTTACATATTCAGAATTTGTGATATTATAAGCATTTTAAAGTATTTCAGGTGATTAACCGATTAACTTTTGTAAAACAAGTTATAGTCACAATATACTACAACCTCATTATAGTACTACTCTCCAAAGAATGGGATTAATTATGAAGTGACTGTTTCTTAGATCCCATTCAAAGTCTTTGTTACTGTAATGTCAAAAGAATCTTGTTATTAGGTAATTTTACTTCAGTCAATTATATATATATGTGTGTATATAATATATATTATATACAGTATATATGTGTGTGTATAAAATATGTTTCAGTTTAATTTAAAATAAGGTAAATAAAATTTTAAAAATTGTGGGTGATGGGGGGGAAAGAGTATGCATTTGTTTTTACCCACATAAAATCTGAATTTGGCAAAGTCATCTATTAATATCTAACTGCTATATAAAAAGTTGTAAAACTGTCACAGGTTTTGACTTCTCTTTGTGAAAAAAGGTAATATTCTATTCATGCATATATAGGCTTCAACTTAAAAAACAATTCTTGAGCTAGGAGAATTTCATTGATACTGGTTTGCTCTTTGTACAGTGTTAACTGATGTTATAAATTACTACACAATAGTGTTAGTATGTATAAGTACATATCAGATAAACTTACTTAAAGTTAGTGCCCTTTATGGGAGAGTTTTTTAAGTTAACACAGAGAACTAGTTATAGAACATAATAGCATTGCTACTGATTGAGATGTGCATTAGGCCAGCCAGTGGTTTAAATTAATTGTTATACTGTCATTGGCTGGCTGCCTGAGACTGATAGAAAACTCTGCCTTACCAATGACAGGTGCCTCTTATTCTCTTTCTTTTTTCTGATTCAATATAAGAAAAAAAGTCCTGTGCAATAGTCTCAGGATACACAGTATCTGCTGCTGCCCTTAAAACACTGGAGCAGCATCACTTATAAGTGAATCCTGTTTGAATGCTTGCCTTTCCTTCTTGCAAGTACCTGGCAACAGGCATGGGAAATAGTGACCCTGAGCAAGGTCACTAAATGGTGATACTTAGTCATGGTTCTAAAACACACCGTCTGCTTCAAGCCATTACTCACAAATGTTTATTTAAAAAGTGATACAGAACTGATTTTACTCTTTTCGGGACCTGAGCTTCAAAGCATGCTCTTGTAAGGTAATTCACTAGTAGTTTTTAAATGGGAGTGGGTAAGGGGAGCTAGTGGTACAAATAACTTATGTGGGATATGAAAAAAACAACTTGGAAGAAACTTCAAAGTATAGACTTAAGAAAAAGCCTAGATCTGTAGTTTAGTAATCCAGCAGTGTCAATTAGGTGCTGATGAAATTATGACTGATCACATTCAAATTATCCTATCCCACCACTCTACCTAGCTTTCCTAAATAAACAGGGCATTGAAATACCATCAAAGCTTTTGTCACAAGTACAGAACAGTCAGCTGGAGAAGAAGTTGGAAGTCCATATCATAAATGAAAAATAAAAGCATAGGTCTAAATTCAGAACTACAGGCTCTCACAGATTAGTTGAGGTACAAATACTTCAACTACCTTTGTCAATAATTTGATACTAGTGATACGATACTAGTTATAATGTCAACGACAAATGATCTAATGAGATAGTAATTGTAAAAAGCACTTAGCACAGTGACTAGCATATAGTAGGTGCTATATAAATGCTTATTACCTGCCCTCACAGAATTTATAAGCTACTTTGTAAAAAGAAAATTTAGCTCAACATGTATCTAAGTTCTTAAATACATGGGCAGCAGTGGTCAATTTTGTATTTTAAAATCCAGATAGTGGATATAACACATTAAAATAAAAACATTTATATAGTAAACATTTTCTGGTAATTTATGGTTGCCTGACAAAATAGAGATGCAAAAGGAAAAATCCAACCATCTATACCTTTTGTTTATATGATGGCAAACATTTGGAAACATCTAAGTACTTGACTGAATTCTTCACTGTTGGAAACATCTAAGTACTTGACTAAATTCTTCACTGTTGCTTTACAGGCAACGAATGGTAGCTTCACCTTTTTTTTTTTTGCATCCATTGGAGTGAGTATTTTTGGTCCCTAATTTGTCATTGTAATTGCTTGCTGTTTGCTGTAGTTATAGATGTAGATTTGGGTTATAGCATTTAAAATATCCTGTTGTTGAATTCAGATATTTCAGTTGATAGCAGTTTTGCAGCAAGGCATTGTGTGGTTTATTTATTTTTATAGTAGGAATACTACTTGTCTTTTACAGATAGTTTTCTGTTACCAGGTTCTCTTTACCTACTCTCCTGTGGCTTCTGACTGTACTGGCACCCTTAATTCTGCCTCAGTTAGAATATGTATTATTTTTAATGTTTGAAATTATCTCATTTTGGGCAATAAAAAGTCAATAGCTATTTTAATTAGCAAGTATGGGTAGAAGTAAAAAGGAAGGAAAAATTAAGTATTTTGTGAATCTCTACTTACCAAGAAATGAATATGAAAATTGACTTTGTTTCCTTTATACTTTTCAAAGAAAATTATACTGACATTCTCTCACTATATGTCACCATCACAGAGTCAGTCAGTAAACATTTATTAAGTGCCCAAGGTGTGCCAGGGACTGTGCTAACCATGATGGCACCTTGGGGTAGTAGAAAAAGCCAGGTAGAGTTGGGTTCAAGTCCTCTCTGACACATCCTTACTGTGTGGCCCCGGGCAAGTTGTGTAACCTGTCTTAGAGAATTAAATAATTTTCTAAGACTTTAAGTTGCAGAGAAAATCTGACCTGCCCTGGTAGAGAGTTCTCAGTATCAGTGAAATCATAGGTATTATCCCTATCCAAAAAGAAGTTTGTATATGAAGTAAATATTTTTAAAAACTTTTTCCCATTTACTTTTATGTTGTCTAACATATTTATTAATGATGAGGGAAAAAATGGCCACTCACTTGCTGTGAATCATGGGGACTATGACTTGTGATAAAGTTCTGTCCCTTAAATGATTTTTTTATCTTTTCCCTGCCCCACCCATTGAATTTATTCTGAATAGAATATCTTTTGCAGTCTTTGGTCTTGTTATTATAACATAGCACTAAAGGACATTAAATTAGTACCTGGGGACTCTTTTAGGAAATTGCATTTATTGAGCTGAATTAGCATAGTTCAGGGGTTGCTGTTCTCCTATCCCATATGACCTTCCTACTTTAGATTCAGTCAGAAGTTGGAGTTTGTTTTACAAAACATGAAAAAGCTTTTAAACTAATGTCTTTGAGGAAAAATCTGAAGCAAAAGTGAGGACACCTGCTGTTAAGAAAAATGCTTACAAGTTCAGCACTGCCTCTGTCCCCAATTGTGGGCACTGCTGAGTAAAACGTGGGCCGCAGCTGCTCAGATCCGCTAGGTGGCAGCAGTTCCTACAATTTCAGACCACAACAATGGCATGGTTTGTGGGTAGGAGAATAAAGCTGTCATGAACTGATGGGATCTTTATACAGTAAGGGCTCTTCTTTGAAATGTGATACATGAGAAAATTACCATTAGTTTTTAGTTTCCCTTTTAAGATTTAAGTAGCTTATCTTTCTTTTAAGTTCCATTTTATATTTTAAGTCGTGTCCCCAAACAAGAATTAAAAGGGCCATAATTTTATGGTGTCACATTATGAAGTATAAATCTTTAGGTAATCTGAAGGAAAGACATGATTGAAACTTTCCTCCCCCCTTCCAATTACAACACTAATCCATTGTTAATTTTGACTGCTGGTGCAATCTTGGGAAGGAAATCCTGGTTGCTATACAAGCATAATTTTCTTCCCGTTCAGGAGGCTGAGTGGTTAATGGTTTGAACATTACCGTTCAATTTCTAGGAGGCTTTGAACCAAAATTGTAGCACATAATAAAAGAACGATTCGGTACCTGTGTTTAATAAAAAGACATTTTGAATAAAGCTACGGTTTTCTGCTGGTAGTGTAAGGACTGAGGAAACCTTCTCTGACTCCCTCAATCACCTCTTGTCTCCAGGGAAAAGGGGAGCAGTTGTCAGTGTTAATGCTGCTGGTCACTTGTCCTTTCCAAACCAAAGGGGGAGGAAGTTAAATTCCTCTGAGATAAATCATTTATGGCATATGTGGATTTAGGGTTGAGAAAGTATTTTATTTTAAACACTGGTTTTGTTTTTTTTTAAAACCAGTAGATGCTGAAAAGTTCACTGGGCTGGACGCTTCTCAGTCAGCTCCTTTATATTGTCTTAGTTCTAAATAGTTCTTATTTTACCTTTAGAAATTTTCTTTTTTCCAGGAAATGTGATGGTCCTTTCCTTACTGTTGAAATTAATCATCCCAAACACTTGGAAACCATGATTTACTAAAAACTGATATGAAGACCGACTCACATTTAAAAAACCCAGCACAATCCCTTTGTCTAGAGTATCACTTGTAATAATGGCATCAAGCAAACTAAGCATCCTAATGTAATATTAAGAGAACAAATAAAATGTATTCTGACTAGTTTTCTTAGGCAAATACATTGTCTTTTATAGTGATAAAAACATGAGTGTGTTATGCACACACTGAGGTTTTGACATCTTTTCTTTTGACATTCAATTTATGGATATACCCAATGCATATGCATACCTTTTTATCATGAGTACTGTAAAATTGTTAATTCACTTATTTTTAAAAATATACTTATAAAAGATAATAGAATTTACTCATACTGCCATAGCCTAATACTCATGAAAAGGAATGAAAGTTAAAAGGCATATACCAAGTATTCTCTGTCATCCTCATAGTTATATTGTATAATATCTGCTATTGAACAGCTCTGTTATTAAAGCAGTGAAATAGCAGCTAAAGTGCAAATTAATTCAATTTTAACAATTTTAATTTTAATACTTTAATGATGAAAATCAACTTTTGATAGTGTAATAAAAATAGGCTTTGTCAATTATATGTTCTTAAGTCTACACTATTTTTCCCTAGAAAATTCAGAATGGCTGAAAGCGATAATTAGTCATTTAAGACAGGGCTTTCTGAATCAGGAGGTCTGAAGCATTGTATATTCTCTTTAAAAACATTTTAGTTAGCTGAATGCCAAGATGCCAGGAAACAAAATGCTCTGGGGTTTTCAATTTTCTTTCCATTTCTTACATTAAAACACAACGAATCATACAAGTTTAATTTTAGCCAAATTATAATAACATAGTTGATCATTTTAATGTTAATTCATAATTGTTGATAGTATAACATATGGCAGCTTAGAGAATTGATATTATTATTCATAATAATCATCTGGAGTGTTAAAAATGGTCAACTAAATTTTAATTTTGAAAAGTTTTTAAGAAATGTCAACAAAAAGCAAAGAAAAGGCCCCTTGCTGTGCTTTGTCATGTAGTATTTATTGTGATGATGATATTATCTAGGAGGGCATATATTTTGAGCTGTTTCCTTAGTAATTGAAATGCATATAAGTTTTTATGATCAAAGAAAAAAAATTTAACCTTAATTAAAATGCAAAAAAAAATGAGATTTCTAGCCAGGACTAAAATATTTAACTTTTGCCTTCCACAAGCCAAATTTTTATCTTTTCCTTTATGTAACTACTTATAGTTAATTGCAAAAATTCCTGCTACCCTGTTGTAAAATTACCATCCTTTCAATAAGTTGATTTTTTTCATGCTCAATGTGATATACTGAAACTTTGCTAAAATATGTTCTTTATGAAAACTATATTTACAGGTGTTTATATGGTTGAGAGACAAACCAATAATACAACTTCTAAGGAGCCTTAGGGCTTGAGAAATGGAGGGATAAACTGAGGGGGGGTGAAACACAGGGCTTTATGCTTCTGACCTTGAGAAGATTTCTTCAAGTTGATTCAAGAATGAATGAATAAATGAATGAAAAGGCATTTATTAAGTGCACACTATGTACAAAGCAGTAGGGTAAGGTTGGGAAAAAATGTGACAGTCCCTGCTTTCAAGAAGTTACTACTTTAATTGGGAGAGATAATACAGATAAGAATTCCATCTCAGGGCAAAGGACAAGACTCAGAATTTCTAATGCCTAATGCAGATTGATGATTAGTCATTAGAATGACCAGATATTTGATAATTACCATATATGTCATATATGGACATTCAGTGACTTAGAATACATTTAAACACACTCAACAATGAAGTGGTGGAATTAAAAAAAATTAAGATAATCTTTCCATTATGACTTAGAAGGTTCTGTAGGATCCTTCACTGTCTCAGGCTTATTATGAAGTAATTATCAAGATCTTGTTAGCAGAAAAAAATTCTTATTTGAACTTTCTGATTGTTTGGGTTGTCATATAAGTGGGAGTTTATTGTAATTACTCCTCAGATGTTTTTGTTAGGTAACACCAAACATCTGGATATTTGGAAATATTCATTAATTCCTCTTTGAGGTTCATAGTGCTTTGACAATCCAGCACTGTTTTCCTTACTTTCTCCATGATACCCCAATTCCCTTTAATGACTAAGTTTAAAACAGAGAAACCAGGCATGTTTTTTTTTCAAAGGGGTCTTTCTCCAACCCTGGATGCTGAAAAGAACTGCACAGTGCACCTTTTTCCTTTCATAAGTCCCAAATACTTTAGGAGTGATTTGGGGAATATTTAGAATGATTCTTTGGAAAGGTGATCATACTCATCACAGTCACTATTGCCTATTGATATATTGATTCGGTAGAACAATTCTGAGCTACATGTTCCCAGGACACACATTTATATACCATGAGCTTCTGTTATCAGGAAAATCTCTCCAAATTTCCAGGGAAACTCTCCTACTCTGAGCAGATCTCTGGGTCATAGTTGCCCAAAAGTAGGTTTGTATTGGCCATCTTTTGAATGGCTCCACTTTTCACCTGTGAGAGGGCTAAAGATACTTTAAATCAAATCAACACATGTATCTACTATGTGTCAAGGCACTGTGTACAAAGCCATAGTGCAGGTTCCTATTGCTAATATTTTCCCCTTTAGACATAGTAAATAATCTTATTTATCCTCCCAGCTACAAAGATATACGTATAACTTCGACACCTTCTTATAACTGAAAATGAGAGGCTTAAATGTAATCATCTTACTCTTATCAAACAATCACAGAATTTGAAAGTTGGAAGGGACCTTAGTAAGGAGGGCAGCATTTATTGAGCACCTACTGCGTGCCAGGCACTGTATTGCTATTTGTTCCTTTTATAAATATTACCTCATTTGGTTTTCAGAACAACATTGGGAGGTATGTTGTTATTACTGTCTCCATTTTATAGCTGAGTAAATCTAGACAGAGAGAGGTCAAGTGACTCGACCGGGTTTAGTGCTAGTTAGTGTCTGAGACCACATTTGAACTTGTGGCCTCTTGACTCCAGGGCCTGTGCTCTATCCATTGGGCCGCCTAGCTGCCCTTCTATCCTTTCTCCAGCATTTTTCTTGTTTGCTTCCAAATGTATACAATAATCATTAATTATTCTCTAAAGGAGAACACACATCTCTATCATTTTCTCAAATGATGAATTCTTGGCTTGCTTTTGAAAAGCCAGAAGCTCTACAAGAAGTACACATGCCAACAGTTTTCTCTCGTGCCAACAAGATGGCAGTGGGCAAATGAAAGTAGGGGCAAAGTAGATAAAGCAATGAGCAATGGCATGGGTTCTGAGCTTATGGGGAGTTGACGGAAGGAAAGAAAGCATTAAGAGTAATTGGTAACCCAGGGATTCTACAGTGGTAGCAGGAGTCAGACAGAGAAGAAACAGCCTAAAGTGGATACAAAGAGATTTGGAGGTCAATAATTTGATTATCTAGTTATTAATAAAACATTCTGAGACTTTGTAGGGGTCAGATTTTTATATAACTATTTTCTGCAAAAATGGCAGATGCTAAAAGTTAGTTTGCAGAACCTTTGGATCCTGGTACTTAAGGAAACAGAGGTTTCGGTGGCTCGTTGGTAAATTGTGCCTTTGGTTGCGAAGTTCTTCAGTTGCTCGTGATGTTGTTATACTAAATATTACAAGCACTGTTTTGAGTTGGAACTTTAAGTCATTCTTTAAAGATTTAAATATTTTTAAAAAGTAAAATGGAAGATTGGCTCCAATACAGGTGATCTCAAGATTATTCTTTTTGTATATTCTTCAGAAGTGATAAATTAATCTTTGAAAGTTTGAAATCCAATTATTTCCTGATTTATAAAGTTGAAAACTATTTTGAAATTATTGCTATAATCTGATCTAATTTCATTCAACTCAATTCAAAAAATATTTCTTAAACACTTTCAATATAAGGTACTATTCTAAGTATTAGGCATACAAAACCAAAATTAAAATACTTATTTTCCTGAAGGAATTCATACAGGGAGTATACAGATTACTATAATACGAGGGAGGGGAAAAATGGATCAGGAGAGATCAAAGTGCTTTAGGAAAATTTGAGAAGACAATACAGGGTAGTGGACCTACTGGGTGGTGGAAATCAGAAAAATCCTCATGAAAGAGACAACACCTGAGCTAATAACCTGAGGTAGCGTCCTAGTTTATTCACCTCTACTCACCTCTTATACTACTTCAGTAAGTTTCTAATAATTGGTTTCCCCTCTTGTTCCATCCATCCATCCATCCATCCATCCATCCATCCATCCATCCATCCATCCAACTGGCAAAATGATTTTCTTGAGCATAGATCTGACCATATCATTCTCTACTCAATGACCTCCCACGGCTCCCTAGTGCCTTGAGGATCAAACATAAGTTTCCTGGATGAACATTTAAAATCCATCCAATGGGGCTTCAGCCTACCTGTTTCAGCTTTACTATACATTATTCCTCTTTGCGCATTCAAACTTTGCTTCAGAGAGCGCAACTCTGATGGGACGGCCACGTTGTTTGAATGTAAAACATAAGCTTGCCAAAAAGACTGTGTTATGGAGAACTCACACAGGGCAAACAGTCACATGGTGGTCAGAAGAAGTGATACAAGGACACACTCAAGAACTTTGGAATTGATTGTGTGATATGGGAGACACTGGCACAGGACCATTCAGCATGGCATACCCCCATAAGAGAAGGTGCTGTGCTCTGTGAGCAAAGTAGAATGGAAACAGTTCAAAGGAAATACAGGGTGCACATATTTAGAGTATTTAGCCCAAATGTTGACACAGACTATTTGTGCCCCAGTGTGGTAGAGCATTCTGTGCTCATGTTGGTCTGATCAGCCACCGTTGGACACATTGAAACTTGACTTTATCATAGTGATGTCCTTTTGGTCCTCTTTGAGAATGAAGGATCACAACCAACGTTAATCCTCTTCGTGCACTCTTCATTTCCATCAGTTGCACTCCTTAGATTCCCTTTCTCCACCAACATGCCCATGTGCATTTTCCTTCCCCTACCACTTTTTTTTTTCGCTTAGTTGTAGTCTTCCTCCATTAAATTATAAGCTCCTTGAGGGCAGGGGGCTTCTTTCCTTTTCTTATTTGTATCTTCAGTGCTCTGCACAATGGGATATAGTGGAAGCTTAGTAAGTATATATTCTGTTGTGCTGTATGGTGTCCCATGGTGTTGTACTGTGTAATATTGTGTTATACTCCTGACTCAGTCTCTCTATCCACTACACCAACTACTTGTTTAAAAAGAACAGTTATGACGGGTAAGAAGCAGGGCTACAGAAACCAAGAGAGGAGAGAATGTCCTGAAAAGCGGGGGAAGGCAGTGATATTTTCAAAACCTACGTAAAGACTGGGTCAAGTAAGTCATTAAGAGTTTAAAGGTAATCTTTGAACACAGTTTCAGTGGAATGATGGGGTTGGAAAGGAAACTGCAAAAGATTAAAGAATGAGTGCCTGGTGAGGAAGTGGAACCAGTGAGAATAAATGATTTTTTCTAAAATTTTGATAGTGAAAAGGAAGAAAGATATAGGATGAAGAACTGAGAGAATGGTGAAGGTTTTTAAAAGATGAATTTAAACCTCAGTATATTTATAGGTAATGAGGAAAGGATTAGATAAAAGAAAATAGGAAGAGTTAAGTCATGCTACTATCATCATCATCATCTTTCCAGTTTTACGGATGTACACATGACATTCTGAGATGTAAGCTGTTCATGATCACGTAGCTTGGTATAGCTCAGGTAAGACTGGGCAAGCTAAGTTAACTCTTGAAGTGAGTGGAAGGCAGATAGGGTAGTAGCGGGTAAGGAGAAAGATAACTACATTCTCAGAGATGGAACAGGAACAGGCAAACACACAAAGAGGTTTTAAAATGTAATCACTTTATCCAACATTGATTAAGTACCTGTTGAGTGTGAGGTATTGTGTAAAGACTTGAGGAAGGCGGACCCACCAGCAGCTATTGAAATAATCCAAGCCTGAGTTGATGAGGGCTTGCCTCATGTTGTTAGCAATGTCAGGTGAGAGAATGGAGTGTTTTTGAGAGATACCACAAAGGTGAAATCCATAGACCCTGGCAACAGATTGGATGTGGGAGTGGAGGTAAAAGGTAGTGAGGAACTGAGGAACACCCAGCCTAAGGGAGTGGGTGGTTGGTGTTGCTTTTGACAGCAATATAATATGGAAGTTAACAAGGGGGAGATTTTAGGGGGAAAAAAGAGTTCAATTTTGGATGTGTTGAGTTTAAGATGTCTCCTGGACATTCAGTTTGAGATATCTGAAAGCCAGTTGGAGATTGGAGATCAGCAGAGAGGTTAGGGCAAGATAGATAGATTTTTAGAATAATCAGCATAGAGATGGCAATTAAACCAGTGGGATTTAATTTAAATAGATAAACCATGGCCTCAATTTTCTCAAGTAGGATACCAGAGTATCTATGGAGAGAGTGGGAGGTGGGGTGGCATCAAGTAAAGAAGATTTAAATGGTCCTGGGGTGGGGGGTAAAAGTGTAATCAGAGAAGAAAAAAAGGACTGTCATGTAGGAGTGAGGGTCCAGGTAAGATCAGGTAACATAGTGAACTAACTGCAAATGTGTGACTGTCTTTAGCATTTTTTTTTCACTTCCTTGAAAATAGCATGAAGAAGTCAGATGGTGAGGAGGACCCAGGGTTGAGGAGTGCCAGAGTATGGAGGATGAGGGATTGAGCTAGTCAAAGGTAAAGGATGGTGCCGTGGTTCAAAAGGTTAGCTATAGATTCTAGAAGGTGAAGAGGAGACAGGCCAAAACCGGGGACGGGTGGAAGCACTGGTGATTGCGGTCAGAGATGGGGGAATTTAGGATAGCGGAGTATAGGAGTTCATAGAGGAATTGACATTAATGAATTCCAAAGCAGGAATGGGCATATTGAAATCCCCAAAGATGAAAACGGAGCTTGGATGTAGAACAGGACTATGAACAGCAACAAATTAGAAAGAGCAATATCAGGTACTTCAAGTAATGCGGTGGCATAATGTCATATCAAGCCATGTCATGTCCAGTCATTCAGTAAGCACTGACTGTGTGCTAGGCACTGTGCTAAGTGCTGAGAATATAGTGACAGATGAAAAACAACTGATTTTAGTATTTGTTTTATCTTTGAATTCTCCTTTTTGTATACTGACATGTTGTATAGAGTAGGGTTTCTCCAGAATAGTTTTTGTCCCAATTAAAAAGAAAAAATCCTCAGTGATCTGGTGTATGATCAAGAAATGTGATATACACATATAACCTATATCAAATTGCTTACTGTTTGGGGGAGGGGAAAAGGGAGAGATTGGAACTTACAGTTTTTAAGAAATGAATGTTAAGATTGTTTTTGCATGTAGTTGGGAAAAATATTATTAATAAAAGAAACAAAGGAGAGTACCCCAAGAAGTGTTGGAAGGTGGGGTGGGGACCTAGAAGTAGCCGTGTGTAGCAATAAATAGATCTGTTCCTCTTCCTAGCCATGTGTATTAGAGGCCTGAAATAAGAAGCAACCAGCATTGATAACTAACAGTAAGTTATCTTCCATACATAGCCAGGTTTTTGTGAGTGAGAGAAGATGGAAAAAGCAAGGGATCTTGGATGAAGGAGAATTTGCTAAGCACTGAGCAGGCATTCCAGAGTGCCTTTTTAAAAGAATGGGCAAAGGCAGATGGGGAATGGGAAAGAATGAAGTTAGACTGTCTGGGAGTGAAAATGTGGGGAATGAAGCAGGGCAGATGAAGGAGTCCCAGAGATGAGGCACACAGGAGCCCAGAGTTTACTAGCTGTAAGAAAGGAAAAGTGGTTGGAGTCCGCATCTTATTAGAGCACAGGATAAGAGGACAATAACTATGGCAGACTGGAAAGTTATATAGCATTAGTTTGGGGGTAGCCTGTAGCAGCAACAGTCATTTTACTCTTCTGTGTTCCATCACAGTTTTTGGGAGGGACCACTGCCAGGTTGGGGTGGTGGTGGTGAAAGATGATGAGCTATGGATGGGCATGTGTGGTAAGGAAGCCTCCAATCTCAATTTCTTTGATGGGCTGGGGCAGCATAAGAGCAGTAACAATGGCGACTCTCTCTGATAGTCAGTGATGCCCTCCCTCCCTCCTGGGTCATGGGTTGATGGAGCCCTGAATAGATACTGATTTCTCTGATGGGATGGAAGGCAGCAGGGGGTAATGGTGTGTGTCCAGGCATGTGTGGTGGTAGGAGGTTGAGGAGGTGCTGATTTTACAGATGAAATAGCTATAAGACCAGTGAAACATCTACCATGAATAATTTAGTAAATATTTCATTATAAATAGCATTTTAATGAATTATCCAAGTTAATATTTGATTTGGCACCCAAGGGTAAAGTATGAACAAAATTAGTTTTTATAGTCAAAGAAAAAGTAATCCCCCGGGCTAAAATTTTATATTTTTATTACTTGTACTTTTTTCTGTCAGTTTTTGTCCTTTTAAAATGGATTTTTAAAAAAATGGGACTCAGTGCTTATGTCCCCATTGTGTACCAGGAAAATAAAGAATTGAGTTAAATGGTAACCAGTAAATTAAGGGTGACAAATTGATATTTAATATTTTACCATTGCCTGCTTTTGTGACCTTGGGAGTCATTTACCTCTGTGCCTTAATTTCCTCATTTATTAAAAGAGGGTATCAGACTGGGTGATCCCTAACATCCCTTCCATCTCTAAAATCCTGATGTTGTGATTCTAAAAATTATTCTATGAATGTCATATAGACAGTTAATAAATGTAAACCCTATGTTTTGCTCAACACAATTAAAAAGAGTATGTACTTAGGGAAGCAGGGTGTGCCCTGTGGAGATTGAATTACATAATGAAAGCAAGTCAGTCACTGGGTAAGCATTTATTAATCACCTACAATATACTAGACACTTTGTACTAAGTGTCTGGAGATACAAGAAAAGGCAAAACACAGTCCTTATTGCCAAGGACTGTTGTCAGAGTCTACTGGGAGAGACAACTTGCAAACAGCTATGCACAAACAAGATATGGCAAGATAAATCGAAGTAATCAAGAGAGGAAAGGCATTAGCATTAAGGCAGGGGTTGAGAAAAGCTTCTCATGGAAGGTAGAATTTTAGCTGATACTTGAATGAAACCATGTAGGCCAAGAGGTAGAGAAGAGGAGGGAGAATGTTTCAGGCATAAGGGACAGTCATTAAAAATTCCTGAAAGAGAGAGAGAAGGAGAGACAGAGAAAGTGTGTGAGGAGCAGTGAGGTGAGCAGTGTTACTAGATTCGACATTACATAGAGTTCGGGGTGGGGTAAGATACAAGAAGTCCGAAAAGGTAAGGGGTCAGGCTGTGAAAGCTTGGAGTGCTAAATAATGATATATATTTGATTCTGGAGGTTACAGGGAACCTCTAGCTGTTGAAAAGGGAGGTGCAATGATTAGATCTTTACTTTAGGAAGATTAATTTGACAGTTGAGTGTAGGGTGGATTGAAATGGGGAAGATGAAGGAGGAAAGCCAGTCATCAGACTGTTGCAGTTCTTCAGGAGTGAGGTATGAGGAATTTCATCATTTTATGGAGTCACATCATATTACCATAGATCATAGTTAGACCATGCATAAAGGCCTTTTAACTTAAATCCTAGCTTCTGTAATTGCCCATTTCACAGCCTCTCCAATGATTTTACATATCACTCATTCCAAAGGCTTTGGATTTACTTTTTTCTTGCTGAAAGAGTACAGTGCTAATTAACCAAGTAAATTTGGTAGTGTGTACATGGAGTACAGTTAGATTCCACTTGCTTACAATTTAATATGACCTTATACCATAGCAATCCATGACAATTATAGTTTTTCTGATTCTAATGGGCCATAACTCTGAGATTTCTGTGACCCATATTAGCATCCTAAAACTGAATCTGAGTCTGTGTTAAAAGAGATCTCAGAAAGTCTAGTTCAACCCATACATGATAAGAATCTTCTCTATAACTGACCCTAAAAGCATATAGTCTATAAGTAGCCCATTCCATTTTGCACATTTCTAATTGTGAGAAAGTTTCCCCTTACATCCATCCTAAATTCCCTCTGCTATCTCCCTTTTTCATCCATTCTTCCATGGTAGGCCTTGGCCAAGGCATCCATCTTTGTCAAAACCCAATAGCCTACCTCCTGGCTTTTCTTCCCTCCCAGGCCTCCCCAGTGTTCGTCTCTCCAAGGATAATGTTCCCTTCACATCACATACCTTCTTTTCACCATCTTTTCTATCACTGTCTTCCCCAAATAAGCTTCTGTATAGTCTTTTCCTTCAGCCTTTTGTGAGGTGGGCCTCATAGGACACATCACTGCCATCTGCCGTGATCACATTCCTCCCTCAATATTTCTCACTCAAAACATTGATAATCACAGTGGTAACCTCAGTGGTTAGCATACTCCTATCGCCTTATAAACTCCCAATTCTAGTGATTCAGAACCCCTCATAATTGGTCCTTCCCTTACTCCTATGTATCTAAACCCCCTTTTCCCACCTCACATACAATTGTCCACTCCAGATCTGCCTGGCTCTCCCATTCTGCCCTTTGGGATGCCTTATCCATACTGAACAACCTTTCTTTAACCTTAAACTTCCTTTCTTACTCCTCCCATCTTCCGGCACTTTCTGATACTGGCATCCATCCTAGTGACCTTATTAATTTTTCTTTTTGTTGATTTGATTTTCTATACTCTTTTTTAATTAGCTTGGCTAAAGTTGTTTCAATTTTATCATTCTTTTCAACCCTTCTTGATGACATTGCTTCATCTGATACCTTGTCTAATATGTTACTCTTTCACTCAACCTCCAACTCACTAGTTGCTCTGTCCAAGTCCTGATAACTCCTTGCTCATTTCCAGATTCTATCTCTACTACAATCACTTATCAACCTCTCTTTCTTTGAGATTTATGCTATCAACATTTATTGTCCAGTTTCAAATGGAGCTGTTACCTATTAAATTGCTGAAACATTTTTTTTTCCCTTATGAGTTCAGTACCTGGCTAACTGTCTTCAATTCCTACCCTTGGGTTAAGGAACTTCAACTTTACATATCTTTACCCCATCAAGTAGTCTGCCTTTCCAGTTCCTTCTTCTATTCATTTACATAACTTACTTTACTTTACCCTAGCTAAAAATACATGCTCTTGATTTTTCCATCACCTAAAAGTGTTCCTTCATCTGATCATAACCTTTTATCATTTCAGCTTTCTCTATGCCTTACCCTTCTTAAACCTATTCTTTGTCCAAACCATGACATCCATCATTCATTTTACCCTTTGATTCTTTCCCAGGTTTTACCCAGAACTGGTTACACTCTCTTTATAGTGCTATCAGAACTTCTTGGTGTGTGTGTGTGTTCACCCTTCGTTGCCGAAGAAGACCATGCCATCAGAGAAATGATGACATGACTTGCACTTGACTTTGTTTTGAGTGAGGGAGGGCTGTGCAGGTCACCAGCCTCACTTCTCCTCCAGAGTCATCTGAATCCAGTGACCAGATATTCATCAGGATGACTGTAGGTGACCCAGGATGAGGCAGTTGGGGTTAAGTGACTTGCCCAAGGTCACACAGCTAGTGAGTGTCAAGTGTCTGAGGTGAGATTTGAACTCATGTCTTACTGACTGCTTTATCCACCGCACCATCTAGCTGCCCCTAGAACTTCTTGGTGAATCCATTTAGATCCACACAATGTTTTCTACTTTTAAATGTTTTGCCTCTTTTCCCTTTCACTGATCGTGCCTTACCAAATGTCAAACCTGGGGTACTTTTACCATTTTTCTATTTTGTTTCCATTGATATTCACTGAACTGAGGTGGGGGCGGAAATCATGCAATTAGGCTGGTTGAATACACTACTCATGTATGTTATCTAATCTCAGCTAGACCCTCATTACAACAAGGTATCATTCTACTCCTGAGCTCATCATTCTACTCCTGAGCTGTTTTGTTATCCCACCTCAAGTCTCCTTTGGTGGTTCCTTATCCATGTTATGTTGACTGTATCACACCAAGGTCTTTCCTGAACCCACTTCCCAATCATCGTTTTGATCTATATTATCACACTTATAGATCTCTTGAAATCCCATGGGTTCATTTGTCATCTCTATACAGATGATTGATTACCAGATCTCTATTTATAGACCTAGTCACACTCTGCAATCCCACAACACTAATTGTCTTGTGAAAATTTTGAACTGATTAATGCAGAGTATCTTAACCTCAGCATATCCACATTGGAATACCTTATCTTGACCCCAATACCTCCTTTTTCTGAGCTTCTCTATTACTTTTGAAAGCACTACTCTCCTTCCACTTACTCAGGCTTGCATCGTCTTTAATATCTAACTCTTCCCCCACACCTCCAATCTGTTCCCAACCCTTATTGTTTCTCCCTTCATGTTTATGTGTCCTTTTCTCTCTGGGCATTCATTCATATTTTAAGTCCTCATTGCCTTTTGACTGAACTATTGCTGTAGTCTTCTAAATTGTTTCTTTGTTTCAAGACTCTTACTATTCCAATCCATCCTCCCCTGAGCCACCAAAATGATTCTTCCTAAAGAGAAAGTCTGCCCATGTCACTCTCCTACTCAGTAAACTCCAGTGCTTCTTTGTATCCTTGCCTGTATCTCTAATAGGAAGTCCTCTTTGGGGCATTTGAAACTCTATCTAACCTGGCCCCTTTTTGCCTTTCTTATTTTCTTCAGATATTCTACAATTCTAGTATTTACTGATACCTGCCTCCATCCTGAAGGCTAGTTCTAACCCCACTGGCTTCCATGCCTTTCTACTTGCTATGTCCTATGCATGGAACATTGTTCTCCTTCTCTACTACCTCTTTGAATCCTTGGCTTACTTTAATACTCAGCTCTTATCCTACCTTCAGTGGGAGGGCTCTCTTGGTCCCCCAAGTTCTTAGCACCTTCCCTATATAGATTATCTCCTGTTTTCTCTGAATATATCATCTATATATCTAGTTATTTAACATTGTCTCCTCTGCTGGAGTATAATTTGATACCCCAGCACTTTCCACTCTGTCTAGTACATAGTAAGCATATAATAAATATTTTTTAATTGATTGATTACAATTTCATCTTACTAGATTTGGCCCAACATTCTAGTCTAGAAACCTTTTTTGGGTCCTGGCTGTGATAAAGTATATAAGCTACTCTTTCTTGCTCTGTATATTTGCTAATTTGAGAAACCTGCCATTTATACTGATACAAATACAAAGCAGCGTATGGCCAAGGACATATGTTAAATGCAAACAGAATATGATTTCCCTTCTCCATATGCTCTTGTAATTTTGTGGCCTCAAGCACTCCCTTGCTCATACTAGGTGTTCAGTGAACGTCTGTTGAATTAATGGACTTTGCATGAAATCCTAGGTACACAGAAAGTGATATTATTAATTACAAGGTAGTCCATTCAATTTTAATACGGTCCCATTTGATTTAGACATAAAATATTAGCACTTAAATTGTTTCTTCGGGAGCTTATATGTGACATACTTTTCTAATAGATTATTTGAAAGTTTGAAAATATTCCCTTTTTAAAATTAAGATGACCTGTCATAAGCATCTCTAGCCTTTATCATTATATCAGATGTTATAAGCTATTATTCTTTGAAATCATATTTTCTTGGCAATGCTTTTCTCTGTCTGGCTTACTCAGATGATGGACATCTCGAGGCTGTTCCTCATTTTTGGAATGAACTTCCTATTGGGCTCCATCTTAAATTCCTTGTTTTCTTCAAAATTCAGCTTAAGTACCATTTGCTACGTGAAAACTTTTATGATTCCCTCCATCTTCTATTAGCATCCCCTTGGAAATAGTTTTTTCTCCATATATCTTATGTATGCTTTTTATGTACTTGTAATCTCCCCTGTAGAATGGAAGCTCCTTGAGGGAAGCCACTGTTTTCATTTTTGTCTTTCCCTTTATCAGTGCTCTTTCAGGGTTTGACTGATAGTTGGCCCTTAATAAATGCTTATAGATAGATAGATTGAATAGTTAGATGTTCACTATTACATTCTATCTGGGCAATATTTAAACTTAGAAAGCCCTCACATAAACTTGTATCACTCTTTTATTTTGAGACTGAAAATACTTTTAAGCTCTAAAAATATAAACATTAATTATCCATTTATAAAAATGTAACTTCTAATAAGCAGATTTGAGCAAAAGCAGCAATCCCTAATTATAAAATGTGTTAAATGCTCATTTTAAGTGTTGGGATAGCTGTACCTTAGTTACTAATGATCTCCTTTCTTGACCACCTGGATAATTTCTTCTTTACTATTTTAAACCTAGGATTTTCTAATATTTCCACTAAAAGCATTTTGCATTTATATCTGCAGTATTTAGCACAGTACCTGGCACATAATAACCACTTAATAAATGCTTTTTCATTCTTTCATTTATCATTCTTTTTTTTTTTCCGTTCAGCTCATATTGATCCTTTCTTACCTAGATGAGCTGGTGAATTCTTCACTTATCTTCCAAGTATGTTTTCCTCTGGCTTTTTCTCTCCATTCTTGCTCCTTAAGAGGTTTGCTCTGAATTAGTAGGACTAATCCAAGTCTTCAGAATCATGTTCAAGCCTCCTGGATAATCAACACCTTATTTTCAGGGTCACAAAATCATTATGTTGACCTCATGTTTAAAATGAAATTTTACATCCCACCTTTCTCTAGTTACTAATTAATTCCAGCAATTTCTTAAAAAAAAAGATTTCTAATTTATTTAATCTCCATGTTCTATGAAATATTGGAGAGAGCATATAAAAGTGTAGTTGTTACCTCATCCAAACCAGGAACTTGAGAATTTATTATAAAAGAGCACTCTTTTTTTTTTTTTTGGTTTCAGCTTTCAGTATAAAAGTAGTTTATCTTATTAAGGTATACACATTATCTTCAAGCATGTAACATAGAAAGATACCTTTTATATTGAGTACCAAGGGAAATCTGAATTCTGGCTTTTTTATCACTCTCTTTCAGAGGTCTTTCACTGAAGCAACAGAAATAAATGCTTTTTAGATATCAGATGTGAAAATTCTTTATTAATCTTAAAAACAAAAGTAAAAGAACAGAAGTAAAAGCAAAACACAAAGCTCCTTGCTCAACTTCATTTTCACCTCCTGGTCTCCCTCCTTAGCAGGTTCTGCCTCAGGTTTATAAATGAAATACATTGTGATGATTCTGTGATTTCATTGATATGAGCATACCCTCCAGTAATGTAGATCATACTTGGCCATCCTACAGATTAGAATAATTTGGCATAAAATTATTAAATAATAATTATTTTTTCTGCACTTTAAGAAAGATTTTGGCCACATCATAATTTTAGCTGCTTGTTATAGGCTTTTGCTTTCTGACATGTGACTTAAGTTTTTGGTGGCCTTCTCTTTCATAATTCATATAACAAAGGACTTCAGGAGAAATGCATTCAGCTTTAAAATGAGGCTAAATTTCTTTGTAGTTTGTTTTTTGGGTTCTGCTAAAGAAAATTGTGAAATTGTAATGACTAAGTGCATTTTAAAGGTTTTTAACCTTGTTTATTTCTTCCATCAAGAAATAAGCAAATCAGTAACTGTTAACCCTAATTTATTTTTACACTTCATGTGACATTACTTTTAACTGGCTACATTTGAGTAATAAAAGCCATAGATTTTAAGCCACTTAGTTATTTGGTTTCATTTTTAACACAAATAATACCTTTTCATCCATTTTATATAAACTTCAAAAAACATATGTTTTAACTTACTGCCAAATAAGAAGAAATGTGTTACATTAAAGTACATGTTGTTTGCTTGCGCATTTGGAAATACCATTCATTTTATAGCAATTTTGAGTTATTTTTCTGTCACTTTGTATTCCTATTCAAAGAGACATACAGAAACCCTCACTCAAAACAACTCCCTTAGGGTTTGCCCATGGATGTCAGCAGTCATGAGCAGGAGGTGCAGTACACAAGCTTGGGTCATAGAAGTGGATTATTGTCCTTTGAATTGTGTTACCTAGAAATCTGGAGTTGTATTCAGGTACTTTTTAGTGTTTAGATGGGCAAGAGAGAAGCTTTATGTATTTCTCCACCCCTAACCCCTTTGTCTTTCTTTGGAAAACTACACTGATACCACTCCCCACATTTTTGTACAAATCTCTAAAACATGTGCAACCTAATCCAGGGGAAATGGTTCCATAGAGGCTAAATGTTAGATGTGCCAAAGGGTAATGATTAAAAAAATATTATAAACATGACCACAATAGCAAGCAGAAATGTTTTCTCAGATCTGGTTGAAGAATTTGATTTCATTTCAGCTGATATAAATGAACCTGGATACCAGTGCAAGATAGGCCAGTTAAAGTCTCTGTTAACACCTGGTGACAACTAAGGCGAGAGCTCTTCTTTGTGGTGGTTGTTTAAAATCATGCAGTTGAAAAGAACACTGAAGTAGAAGTCCTTACTCTATCATTAATTATATGTATTATCTAATACAAATATGTATTTTATAAAACAAATTATTTTATCTCAGACCTTATTTTTCTTAATTATAAAATGAATGTTCTGAATTGAATAATTCCTAATGTTCTTCCAATTGTAAAATTCTCAGATTTCATGATAAAAATGTCTTTATTACTGGAAATAATTGATGGCTAAATTTTAAGGTATTCTGGAGCACATGAAAAGTCTATTTCTGCTGTCCTTTTTTTGCATACACGTTGAAAGTTGTTAATTGTAGTCATTGATCATGATATCCAATATCAGTCGACCCTAACACCTATAAAATATCAAATGAGACAATATTTGAAGTACTTTTCAAGCATTGAAGCACTGTATAAATGCTAGTTATTATTAATAATAAAATACTTCATTCAAGTTCATTGTAACTCAAGTATTTTTAGGATTTGAAGATACTGTGCTATGCCTCTATCAAGAATCTTATTATCTCCATTTTCACCTTCCATGCTTCCCTTCTTTTACTATGACTAAAAACCAGGAAAAAGCATAATCATTCAGGTTTTTTGTTTTTTTAACCAGTGTTGAGGATGGTGTTCTATTCAACCAAAAGTTGGGAGGTATTCTAAATACTCTTATGAGGGATGATATTATACTGATTACACCTAATCTCAAGAAACAACAACATCTCCTCAGTTATATTTACAGTTATTTAAAAGGAATTACTCTAACCATTCATATTAGAAAAAGTGGATGAAAAACACATTTTGCTCAGACTATAACATGCAATTAGATGGAGCTGAGTTGGTCCATCTATTTTCAATAGGCATTGCAGATTAATAATGAGTTGGGCTCATGCTAAACAAGAAAAAGAAATTGGACCGACTTGAATTTAGGAAATGTTACATTACTTTCATGAACCCAAACTGCTTGTCGCTGTGCAAGACCATTTCTTTAATATCTCTATTCTTATGATAATGCAATATGAGTGCGAATCACAAGGTATCATTATCTCTTAATAATTAAATTTACAAGTAACCCAAAAGACAACAAAGAGATTCATGACAGATATAAGCAGGCTGGCATTATAATATTAAGTTTGATGACCTCAAGAAGTTGAATGGAAGGCATCATCAAGGACACATCCCATTTGAAAAAGAGGTAGCTGGTCTGATAACAAGAATGAGAGGTAGCAGGAGGTAGTTGGAGTCTTACATTTGACTTCCTAGAAATTATTGGAGGAACTAGAACTGGAAGAGTTCCAGCACTTTGGAGAGGATGTGGGAAAATTGGGACACCAATTTACTATTGGTGGAGTTGTGAACTGATCCAAACATTCTAGAGAGCAATTTGTAACTTTGACAAAAGGGCAATCAAATTGTGCATACCCTTTGATCCCACAATACCACTAGTAGGTCTGTATCCCAAAGAGATCATAAAAAAGCAAAAAGGATCTACATGTACAAAATATTTGTAACAGCTCTTTTTCTGGTGGCAAAGAATTGGAAATTGAGGGGATACTCATCAATTGGGGAATGGCTGAACAAACTGTGGTATATGAACATAATGGAATATTATCACTCTGTGAGCAATGACAAGCAGGCAGATTTTGGAAAAAAAAACCTGTAAAGATGTACATCAATTGATACAGAGTGACATGAACAGAACCAGGAGAACATTGTACACAGTAACAGTAACATTGTGTGATGATCAACTATGATTTAAATCTTCTTACCAATACAGTGATCCAAGACAATGCCAGAAAACGGAAAATGCTGTCCATGTCCAGAGAAAGCACTGATAGAGTCTGAATACAGGATTGATGCATATAATTTTAATTTATTTTTAATAATTATTTCCTTGTGCAAACTGAAATTGTTTTGCAAACTGTTTCTCCTTTTACAGCATGACTAATATGGAAATAGATTTTACATGATATGTAACCTGTATCAAATTGCTTACTGTCTTAGGGAGGGGGGAGAGTTGAAAAAGATGGAAAAAATTTAGAACTCACAAATTTATAAAAAATGAATGCCAAAAATTGACTTTACATGTAATTGGGAAAATACTATTTCAAAAAAGTATATCCAATTGAGAAAAGTTATAAAAAGACGGGGGCAAAAATCCACACCATCACTTAACAGATTAGGCATCTATTCTTTTATATCAGTCATTGTAAAGAATCACCAAAAGAGAGAAGAATGAAATGAAGCAGCCCCTGCCCTCAAGGATCTTACATTCCATCAGGGGGACTATATGTGTATATATAGTAATACATAAAAATTAAATACAAGGTAAGTCCTGGACCAAGACTCTAAGAGGCAATGATGATGAAGGAGTGCATTTCCAGCCCTGGAGAAAATCTGTGCATAGGCATGGAGATAGGAGATAGAATGTTGTGAGAGGACCAGTAAAAAAGATAGTTTGTCTGCATTATAAAGTGTTTAAAGGAGAGTAATGTAGAGTAAACCCAGAAAGATAGGCCAGGGCCAAATTTGTGAAGGGTTTTAAGAGCAAGTAGTTTGTATGTGATCTTGGAGGCAATAGGCAGTCAGTGTATTTTTTTGACGAGAGGAGTGACATTGTCAGACTTGTTCCTTTTTCCCCCTTTTTTTTCAGACTTTTTCTTTAAGAATATCACTTCAGCAGCTATTTGTGGGCTAAGACTCAAGCAGGATCCAACTTTAAAATTCAGTGAGCATTCATCTAGCAGGAAAGATAATTAAAACCAGTTTTTCAAAATAAGAATGAAAAAAATCAGTTTAAAAATAATTTTAAAAATCAGTTAAAAGGACACTATTTAGCTCCTTCTGGAGAATCCACACAGCTATTGGCCCTGCTTAGCAAGAAGGACAAGGTGAAATTTATAGACTGTGATTCATCTTCAGTTGCCTTTGCTCCTTTGGGAGTTCCTTACCCTCTGAAAGGACCTTTACAATTTCTAAAATAGATGTGACTCCTATCACAGGCATCCTCTGCAATATGGAATGGAGAGGGGAGAGACTGGAGACAGCCAGACCAGTTATCAGGCTAGTATAATAGACCATCTAGAAGTGATAGGGTCTAAGTTACCATAGAGGAGATCGGAAGATATTAAGAAGGAATACACAGCCACATGATGAGATGAGTGATCCATCCATGTGTCTCTGTATATGTCTCATGCTAAAAGTTCTCTGTTGGCGTAACATCTTTAACTTTTGCAAAGAAAGACTCTATGTCAAAATACTAAATATATAACTTTATTTTATAGTTCAGCCACTACTTATTGAATGGTTGCTGTGTACTCAGTGTTACAGCACGTTCTGGGAGAAATTTAAATTATGGTTCCTGCCTTTGAGAAAGTTTTATTATGGGAGAGACTCTATATGGAAACACATGTATATTTGAAATGGCTAGACATGGGAGGGAAAGAGCATGTGATTAAATTCCCAAATAAGTGGAGTACACAGTAAGTACTCTAGGAGTTCAGAAGACAGAGAGGAGTATGATAAGAGCTGCCGCAGGCAAAATCATTATGTTGACACTCTTGCATTTCAATTAAAATGGTACATTTTTTTGCTTTTGCTTGCTCTAATTAGCAATTGATTTGATCAAATAAACACTAAAAAGTGTGTTAGAAAGGATAGCTGATTATGTGGCAGTTATGATAGACCTGGAATCAGGACTTGGGGGTCAAATACTGGTTTAGATACCAGCTGTGTGACCTTGGATGAGTCCTTTTACCTCTCCATGCCTCAGTTTCCCTACCTGTAAAAAGTGGAGTGGAGTTGGATTCAGTGGCTTCTGAAATCTCTTTGATTCAATGAATTCTCCCATAATCCTCCTAACTTCTGGCAATTAATGTTATGTTAGTGAACATCAACAGAAACTTTGTTGGAGTTGCATAGTTCCAACAACAAGGTTAGTTGTGCTAGGGGGGTATTCTACTAGAATCTTGTGTGTTTCTTTGTGATGCTTTGTCTGAGATTATTTTTAAGAAATTGAAACCTGACTTGTCCTTCAGTATTCTGCACCACACATTTCTGAGATGATTATTCAGCCAGATGCTGGTTGTCTGAAAAGGGTAACCTGAGTGGCTAGTTGGTCACAATCTCTACAATCTCTGTTTGTCTCTCTTCTTCTATACTTGAAATGATTGAAGAGAATCATATAATAAGATACCCAGGAATAACACAAAGCCATCTCCCCTAGTGCAGTCTTTCATGAAGGTTTGAAAACAATCACATACAGGAGAAAAGTAAAGAGGTTTGTTTTGTGCAAAAGATACAAAACAAAAGATCTTTTTCTTGTGAACCTTATATTATTTTACATTTGTTTTCTTTTTTTTTTTTTGGCCAACAGAATATGGTTTTCTTTAAAGGGATGCGGATGAAAGTTGCCTAAAATAATGATGCTTTGAGTGTAGGCCATAGGTACCATAAAGGTTACTAGCTCTTTCCCCAAAGTTTAGGGGAAGCCCTCACTTTAAATTTAGTCAGATCCATGCTGCAGAGATTTAATCTTAAATGATGATGAATTAGGGTTACACACAATTTTAATGAACAGTCTTTAGGATTGGAATTTGTCTTGCTACTTTTACTAAGAAAATAAACGCCTCTAATTTCCTCACATAAAGATTGGGATTGTCTGTGAAAATGAGGCAGAAGGTACCTGATGATTACAATATTATTTTTAAAATTTGAGTTTGATAATTAAAATTTTTTGTAATTTATGAATTCATTTTTAAAAGATAGATATTTTGTAGCCAAGAGTAGTTAGCTCATTGCCCCTATAGCTCTTGTCATTTGAGTTTTGCAAATAGATTTTGCAATGATTTAAAAATAGGCTATCATGTTAATAACATTGGTGATAAATGGCCACAATTGAATACAGGTCCAGTATGATAATAATCTATGGTTGAGATCTATATGAACTAAAGATAAAATGTAGTTGTCCTGTATTCTTTAGTTAGTTGAATTCTTCAACAATTTTCTCAATGCATCATGAATAGTGGCATGGGTGATTCTGAGTCCTTTCACACATGATTTGCCCCACTGGAAGACCTGTGGTGAAATAGCCTGCTCAAATATTTATTTATCTTATTGCTCTGAACTTGTGTAGATGTAGCTTCATTCTACTCATTGGAACTGATTCCCTTCATCTATATTCACATATCTTCAACAGATTGTCTTTTTTCCATTATGTTAGTTACTCTATGATACCATAAACCACAGAATAATTCAGTTACTTTTTTTCTTTTGATTCTGTTATCTTTTTCCCCCTCTATTTAAGAATCCAGGCTTCCCTTGGGCCATGACCAATTTAATAACATTTTCAGCACTAAAATGTTTCCAGGTACCTTTTTAAAGTCCTCAATATACTTTTACACCATCTTTTCTAATGACTGATCGAGACTTTTGACTGTTATTTTAACCAGAATTATTGTTCTTTTCTTGCTGAATAGAACAAGGCTCTCTAAGTGAATTGATCCCTTACTATCTTATAACAATAAATTGTTTCCAGCAGTTGTGTTTTTCCAGTTTTGCACAGTGTAGTCAATACTTGAAGAGAAGAAGAGCTGCTGTCTCGTGAGTGAGGGTAAAGGTAAACATTCCCTACTGAGTCAAAGAAACACTCACTCTACTTTATTATGTAACCACTCAAAGAACTAGTTCTGTGGAGAAAATGTAGTCAAATTTCATTTATATTTAACATCCAGACAGTGCTTTTCACTTACAGCTAATACATGCTTCAGATCCTACCTGTGTAGATATCTGGTACATTACCATGCACCCTACGGGCACTCAGTAAATATTAACTAGTGATAAAAGATGTACATCATTTCTTTATAGTTCAAAGTATGAGATAACCAAAGCTAAGGGAGAGGTAATTAATATTTGGTGGTCTTCTGCATTCCTTATAAAATTAGTCATAAAGATCATCTAGTCCTTTGCTTTTGCTGTAATTAACCAATTAGGAAGTGTTTTTAAAGTCCCTATTTTGTTCCAAGAGCTGGGGATACAGAGACAAAAATGGAACATTGTTCTCAAGGAGCTTATATTCTAAAAGCTTCATGTAGAAGATATTGCTTGAGCTGAGTCTTGAAGGAAACAAGGAATTCAAAGAAGTAAAGGAGATGAGCTTGTATATTTTAGGCATGGAGGACATTGCAAGGGTGGGAGATCACATTTCATATGGTAGAAATGGTAACAAGGTCAGCTGAACTATAGCATGTGGAAAGGAAGTTCAGTGATATGTCTAGAGTCACACAATAAGTAGGAAAGAAGAAACTCAGACTTTGATCTTCTTACTCTATTTATCCCTCCACTATACCATGTACCTCTTGAAATTGATTTCTCTTTATGCCATAGATGAATTTGTATAATTTTTAAAAAAGAATGCTAAACTTAGGACATGATATTCAGAGGAATTTTGATAAACCTCCAGTAATTGGGAAATTAATTCAACCAGTCTTTCTCTCCTTAACCTCCATTAGCATTACTTTGTTTAGCATTCTGCTTAAGACAAAGCTTTCCTTCAGAAGGCTTGAGCAGCACACCTATGTCTGCCCCCTTCTCTCTATCCAACATGCTTCTATTCCTTGGATCTTATGAGAGACAAAAGGAGGTTAGCATTTTCAGAATGACATGCTATTAACAAAACTATTCATTACCTGTCCCCCTCCTCCCTTCCCAATTTTCTTATACCTTACTCTCTGAGGTACTCTTTGATCCAGCAACACTGATCCCCTGGTGTTTCATGAACTGGACACTTCATCTCTTGGCTTGGGGCATTTTCTCTGGCTGTCCCTCATGCCCGGAAAGCCCTCCTTGCTTTACTCCAGTTACTGACCTCTCTGGCTTCCTTTAAGTCCAAATTAAAATTCCACCTTCTACAGGAAGCCTTTCCTAACCCCTCTTAATTTCAGTGCTTTCTTTCTTTTAGTTATTTCCTATTTTTTCTGTTTAAAACTTGCTTTGTATACATTACTTTGCATATTGTTTCCTCCGTTAGATTGCAAAGTTCCTTGAGGGGAGGGACTGCCTTTTGCCTATTATTTTACCCTCAGTACTAACATAGATGCTTAATAAAATTTTATTTTATTGTACTGTAAGCCAGAAATTGTTTCATGGTGGTTACAAAAAAAGAATAGTTATGATTTATTCCCAGAACTCTTCTTCTGAGTTCACCAAAGTTATTGAACTCCTGGGAATCTTGGATTCTTAAGTGAGCTTGCCTCCTTAATAACTATCAACATACCCATAATGTCTTTTTTGGCACAGTTATTTCAGAGGTAGCATGAATATATGTGAGGATCTCTGGGAGTGGAGCTCCCGTGTTCTTTGCAATCTCATCTCACAGCCCACCTTCAGAGAAATATCCTTCTTGAAAGACACAGCTTTGTGGTGACCTCATACACTCCCTTAATCTAGTCCTTGACTTGAAATCCAAGACAGTGATAGTGGATGGTCTCAACATAGAGTTGTCCCTTGAGTTGTAGGGTACTATATCCTGGGACATCCAAATCCTTGGGAACTTCTAAAATGAATTTAGCATTGTTTCACAGAACATCAGCCAAACTGCATCAGAATACTCTGGGATATATAGAATTAGTTAATGAATACATTAAAGATTTAATGACTACATTAAACACTTGAAGATAATCTAATGTCATTGCTGACCATGGCACCATGAATATGATTGTTGTCCTTCGTCTTTGAAGAGGACCAAAATGACATCACCATTGTAAAGTGAAATTTCAGTGCATCCGGCTATGGCTGATCAAACCAATACAAGCTCGGAATGCCCTACCACAGGTTGGGCAGAGATAGTCCATGTGAATATTTGGGGTGGATATCCAAAATTTGTGCATCCTGTGTTTACTTTGTGCTGTCTCAATTCTGCTTTGCTCAAAGAACACAGCACCTTTTCTTATGTGGGCATGCCATGCTGAGCAATCATGTGCCAGTGTTTCTCGTATTGCACAATCAAATCCAAAGTTCTTGACAGAGACCTTGAGATGTTCTTGTATCATTTCTTGTGGCCACCTTGTGATCACCTGCCCCATGTGAGTTCTCCATAAAATAGTCTTTGGCAAACATGCATTTTGCATTCGAACAATGTGACCAGCCCATTGGAGTTGTGCTCTGTGAAGCATAGTTTGAACACTTGGCAGTACAGCTCGAGCAAGGACTTTGGCATCTGGTACCTTGTCATGCCAGGTGATCCTCAGAATCTTCCTAAGACAGTTCAAGTGGAAGCAATTCAGTTTCCTGGCTTGGCACTGGTACACCGTCCATGTTTCGTAAGCATGTAACAATGAGGTCAGCACAATGGCTCTGTAGACCTTTAGTTTGGTAGTCAGTCTAATACCTCTTCTCTGCCAAACTTTTCTTTGGAGTCTGCCAAACACTGAGCTAGCTGTGTGCATCAACCTCATTGTCAATGTGTACATCCTTGGAAAGTACACTACCAGGGTGAGTGAACTTATCCACAGCATTCAAAACTTCTCCATTTGTTGTAATTGATGGTTCCATGTAAGGATGGTGTGGTGGTGGCTGAGGAAGCACCTGTGTTTTTGGGGGGTTAATTATTAGGCCAAAATTAGCACAAGCAGCAGAGAATTGATCCTTACTTTGTTGCATCTCAGATTCAGAGGCTGTATCATCTGCAAACAGAAAATCATGCACCAACACTCCCTCCACTTTGGTCTTGGCTTCTAACCTTTTCCTATTGAAGAATTTACCATAAGTGTGGTAGTTGACCTTGATCCCATGTTCATTCTCATTGAAAGCATTTGTCAGCATGGCTGAAAACATCATACTAAAAAGCATGGAAGCAAGCACACAGCCTTCTTTCACTCCATTGGTGATTGGGAAGGCACGAGAGCTTTGTCCATTATCCAGAACCCAGGCAAACATGCCATCATGAAATTGACATACAATATTGATGAATTTCTCTGGGCAACCAAATCTTGACATAATTTTCCATAAACCCTCATGACTAACAGTGTCAGAGGCCTTGAGCAGATCCACAAATGTTGTGTACAGACCTCTGTTCTGCTCCTGACATTTCTCTTGGAATTGTTGGGCAGCAAGTACCATATTGACTGTTCCTCTGCCCTTTCTGAAGCACACTGGCTCTCAGGTATATGCCCATCTTCCAAGTGAAGGATTAGCCTATTAAAGAGGACTCTAGCAAGAATCTTGCCAGCAGTGACTAAGAGAGAGATCCTCCTGTGATGGTCAGAGGACAATCTATTCCCTTAACCCTTATAGAGATGGACAATGGAGGCATCCTTGAACTCCTGGGGGATAACCTCCTCTTGCCATATAACCTGGAAAATTTCAGTCAGTTTTTGTATGAACAGTGGTCCCTCTACCTTGTACATCTCAGCAGGAATAGGAGACTAATGGCCTTCAAAACCTCTTTTGGAAGTTGAGCTATGGAGGGATTGACTTCAACCTGAGGTAAATGGTCAGTGGTCTCAGCATTGATTGATGGTGGTCTGTTGAGAACACTGGAAATGTTCAGCCCATCTCTCTAGGGTCATGTCCTTATCACTAATCAATGTGGCTCCATCAGCACTGAGTAGTTGTGATACACCATATGTTTTTGGTCCATAAATAGCTTTCAGGGTATCATAAAAGTGCTTTGGATTGTTACTATCAGCATAAAACTGAATTTCATCTGCCTTCTTACTGAGCCAGGAATTCTGTATCTCTCTAAGCTTTGCTTGTACTTTACTTTTGATAGAATTAAATGCTGCCTTCTTAGAGGTGGATGAACCATCCTTCTGGTAAATCCTGTGGATCTCATTTTTCATTTAGCAGCTTCTGAATATCCCCATCATTTTTCATCAAACCAGTCTTGGTGTTTGCAAGTGTTCTGACCCAGATGAGCAAATGCAGTGCTGTACACCAAATCTCTGAGAGCTGCCCACTCCTTTTCTGCTCCACTTTTGCCAACTCTATGTTGGCTCAACTTTCCCTCCAAGTCAGCAGCAAACTGTTCACACTCAGAGAAGAGCTCTAATTTGTTGACATTAATTCTTCTGGTAGTCATTTTGTCTTGAGGTCAGTGCTTTTGATGAAGGCAAATATTTAGCTTGGTAAGGATAAGTCTGTGATCAGTCCAGCACTCTGCACCACACATTGCCTTTGTCACTGTCACATCTTGTCTATCTCTTCTTCTTACAATCACATAATCTATTAGATGCCAGTGTTTGCTGCAAGGGTGCATCCATGAAGTTTTATTGCATTTAATTAAGTGGAAGACAGTGTTGGTGATGAGAAGGTTACGTGATGCACAAGTCTTCAGCAGTAAATGACCATTGCTGTTGCTGTTTCCAACTCCATTCCTCCTGAAGACTCCCTGCCAATTCTAGTAGTTTTAGCCTACTGTAGCATTAAAGTCACCCAGTATTATAAAGTTGTCCACTTTTGACACATTGATGATAAAGGTCTCTAGGTCTTCATAAAATTTTTCTTTGACTTCATCAGGGTTTGTCATGGTGGGAGCACAGGCAGTGATGCCCGTGGAGTGGCATTTTCCTGTGAGTGGCAATCGCACTGTCATGAACCTGTCATTCACTCCTTTTGGCAGGCATACCAGCTTGCTGATTAGATTAGTTTTGATTGCAAAACCCACTCCAACTTCACAGTGCTCCCCTTCACTGCGGCCACTCCAGAAAAGGTGTACCCAGTTCCAACTTCAGTAAGCTGAACTTTATTTGCCAACCTTGTTTCACTCAGGGCTGCTATTTGGATGCGATACCTGTTGAGTTCTCTTACAGTAAGAGCAGTTCTTTCAGGTCTACTGGATTTTGTGTTGTCTATTAGTGTGCACACATTCCATGTGCCAGTGGTGAGTGGAATCATCTTTGCAGATGTTTTTGTACATTGTTTTGTGTTTCAACCACATAGTGGGATTCCCTGCCTGCCATGGTAATTAGGCCAGGGTTGGATAAGCAGACAATGTTCAGGGCACCTTTTCTAGCCCCCTTCCTCACATCAGGAGGTGAGCAGTATGATCCTTAAAAGGCTACTCAGACACCCAGGGGCTCCCGAGTCCCACTGTTGCTTCCAGTGAGAAACAACTCTATGGCCTGGGCTGCCTGTGTGCAGGGTCATGATTATAGCTCCCATTGTATCTGCACCTCCTGCTTCATCATTTGCCTGTCGCCACAGGACTTTGAGGCATAATAGTGAAATGATATGGGTAATGTCTTTTGATTTGTGCATAAATTGGATTTAAGTCAGGCAGAGTTGCATGAAGTTATCAGCCTCACTCTCTTCTCCTGAGTCATCATAGTCCAGTGGCAGGATAGAGTCAAGATGACTGGCGATGGCAGGATGCAGTGGATGACCTTGGCGTCTTCGATGTGTAACCAAGCTCTAAGCATTCCACATTGCCTGCTTCACCTGCCTTCATGGCTGTTAGAACAAATTGTTCTCATCCGTCCATTCCACCAGATGAAGTCTTCACATGCTTGGGGTAGATACCCCCCTAACTCACCAATGGGTCTGAGAACCCTTGGTTACCTTCGACCTGGTTTGGTCCATCTGCCGAAATGGTTTACTGGGGTGTGGCCTCTGTGCATGCTGCAGCTTCTTGGAACCACAGGTGAGAATTAGGTGGAACAGGTGGACGCCAAAGGTGGAAAGAGCCCTGAAAAGAGCTCAGCAGCCATCACATCAAAGGTACTGGTCCTCCCTGAACACACCCTGCACCCCATGTATATAGACAGTGTTGGAATGGTCAAGTCAAGAAGTACCAAAGTTCAGGCTCCTCAGTCCTGCTTTTCATTCCATACTGACTGAGCTTAAGTCAGTCTAAGCCAATAGGTTCTTGGGAGTTTTAAAGGCACAGAATGTTCTAACTACCTGCAGGTCACAAAGAAAGCCTACTTGCAGCTCGAGCTAAATTGATTTATCCAATCTCATTCACACTCAGCATTTTGTATCAGGATGAAGGAAAAACAAAGGCAAATTAGAGATTGCATTTTCATCACAGATCTACTGCAAGAAAATCATTGATACTGCTTGAAGGGCCAGTGCATTCCACATTGACTGACAGTCTCTGTGACTTCCCCAGAGACTTTCTTCCCTGGCCACTCTGCCTTTGTATGTGTTGTCTGCCCTATTAGAGTACAAGGTCTCTGAGGACAGAGTATGTTTTATTTCTGTGCTTGTATCCTCAGTACTCCTAACCGTACTTGTCACATAATATACATTTAATAAATTCTTTTCATCAGTCCATTTATTGAGGCCCAATTTGTATAAAATTAGTTTGCAACTTAATAAAAGGGGAATTGGGTCAAGAGAAAATAACTTGGAAAATTCAAGCATTTATACATCTCTACTGCTACCTCATGTTTTTGACATTTGGAGATCCACATACTGGTTTCCCTGTCATAGAAATGTTTGTCTTCTTGGCAGCATTATTGGCACCATTTTCCCATTCAGTGCAACAGGGAATTTTAAGTTGTTTCAGTGTTTGGGTGAAATAACTTTGCTTAAATAATATCATTAACCAATTTCAGGCTTAGAATCTGAAATCCTAAAATAGATAAAAAAATCCATGACATGTCTACTTTTATTTTTTATAGCTACAGAGAGAATTTCATTGGATCAAATACAATGTTAGGACTATGTCAATTTTTTTAAAAATTAAAGATGAGGTTAAATATATATTATTGAAGCAAAATGTAACTCTAAAGTAAGCCAGAAGAGTGAGTACATGTATATTTTATCATTATATAAATCTGAGTTATAGTAGTTTTTCATTTTGTTATCTGATTGCTAATTTAATTTGAGTGAATCTTTAAAAAAGATGACTAGGTAACTTTGTCTTAATGTTAACACTTTCTCCCATTTTTTTGTATAATCAGGAAGAGAAATGGGTACAACCTTAGGTAAGGAAGGATGGATAAAAGCAAACAAGGGAGAACGGCCATAAAGAGAATCAGCGAAGTGGAGAAGAGTATTCCTTATTTCTTTTTTTCCTTCAAATGATGTTTTCCATTGCCATTTTCCTAAATTCAAATCTGTCCTCATTTGTCCCTTCTGTGAAGATCCTTTGCATTCTAACTGAATTTGAGTTTTATTGTGGTTTTACTGAATTCATTTCCTCTTTGAGATGACTGACGTTTCTGGATGCAATCATTAAGGCTGTGATCCGCTACGTCTTAAAAAGTATGTATGCTTCAGCCTAAAAATAGAAAATACAAGTGTGCAAAATGCATGCTTATTTATAGATGTCTAAGAACCTTGTACAAATGCAAAGTAATTTGTTTTGTTGCCCTAGTATTTTTCACTGGGTCATTGTTAATCTGGAATTACTTATTCACCTTTGGAAAATTTTGGGAAAGATTTGCAGACTTTTATTTAGCAATGGTTCAGTATTTTGGCCTTTTTTCTCTTTGCTACCTCCTTATGACCCTGGGTTCTCAGAGACCAGTCTGCAAAGACTTGGATTACAGGTCTGCATCTTTCTTAAGTGACAATGGTCTAGCTAAGGTTGTATAAACTCATATGTGTAACTTAATTACAGGCTGATGAATTTTTTTTAATCTGTATCAGCTGTGAGATCTACCAGTTTGTAGAGGGTTTGTTATTTGTGTTAGTGAGTGGAGCAAGGACAAATTACAAGTCCTTGAAATAACAAGGAAGTCTTTATTTTATTGGGATATGGTTGAAGAAACTTGGAACAAAAGAAAGCATGCCTAAATTTTAATACAGTCTTGGGAAAGAATATTTATTTTGTTAAACTGATCTGGATATTTGTTTCTTTTTGGTGGCTGAAGTGAAGGGAAGGATGGACATATGAAAGGAAATAGTGTTAGTGAGTGTTACTAAGGATAGGAAAGCTCAGCTAGCAGCTCCTTTGTCTGTCATACCTCTTTTCTTAAAAACTTAAGGCTGATAATTGTAATCTTGGTTTAAGAAAGATTTTTTAAATTTCATTTCTTCTTTTGGTCTTCCAATAATTTAATGATTTTAATTTTTAATTTTTTTAACCTCCCTTTACCAATGCAGATCAATAAATATTGTTCAACTTAGAGTCTTAGAAACCTGCCTATGCCACTGAGAAGTTAAGTGTCTTGTCCATATATGACCAGTATATATGAGCAATGGGACTTGAACCCAGGTCTTTCAGGAAGAGAAACTAGCTAATAAAAACAACATGTATGATACATAGAAAAAGTTAAAATATATTGATTAAGAAAAATAAAAAAGAGCTCACAGCCTTCTGAGTAACGCAAGGAGGAAAATTTGGTAATTGACACTACCCACAGTTTGGGTTGGAGCTGAGGCAGGAGACAGGAGACTGGCAAAAAATGGGAAGTCTTGGCATAGGATTTTGGGGGAGATGGTATTTCTTGATACATGAACTGTGAGGGTTCAGCAAGCACAGAAAGTACTGTGAAATGCAAAGAACCAGAAAGCTCAGATAGGAGCTTAATAAACGGCTGCTGAATGAGTAGATGAATGAACATACAGTCACCTCCCAATTAATGTGAACAATCCCCCAAAGGGGTTGCATTGCTTGAATTCATACTACATACTTCTTTTCAACTGGAATCAGTTACCGCATTTTACAAAATTATACTTTCAAATAGCTCATATCTGATTATATGCATTTGAAGTAATGCAATGGATAGAGTGCTGAGCCTGTAGTCAGAGAGACTCAAGTTCAAATCTGACCTCAGACACTAGCTGTGTGACCTTGGGCAAGTCACCAACTTCTGTTTGCCTCAGTTTCTTCAACTATAAAATGGGGATGATAGTAGCACCTACCTCAGGATTGTTTTGAGGATTGAATGAGATAATTATTCCCTACATGTGATCCCATAAGGTGGTGTATTATTTGTATTACCTGGGTACCTAGCATAGCTTACTTGTAAATGAACTCTCAACCATACCACATTCTGGATAAATGGGAGTTTATGATATTTAAGTAGCAGCAGAACTCAGTCTCTCCATACTTGGACCCTTGAGGAAAGGGCTTCAGAGACATTATTTCAGTGCTAGCATCTCAGGGTGTTGTTGTTTTGGTTTTTTTTTTAAATAAAATCATATTCTATAATTAGAAAATTTGAGGTATAAGTTTTTCAAAATAGCTTTAAAATCTCCAGAACTCAGAGACCAAAGGAATGCTAACTTAGCCGGTGAGCATCTTATGATAATAGCCACTGTGTTCAAACCTACCTAGACTTTTCTTTAGAAAGTATTAACAGGGAATCTTTTTTGGGGGAAGGGGCACATGAGAATATTTAACATGCATAACGCATCATGATTTCAGTGGATTGCATCATAATTTTGAAATATTAATTGCCTTAGTTCCTGTTGTGAGCCATACACATTGCTTTACTTGATATTAGGATCTGTATAAGCATAACCAAAGCCTTTAATTTCTCCAGGCCCCAGCTGTCTCCTCTGTAAAGTAAAGGAGTGGGAGTAGCTGCTCTTTTCAGGTCTTTTTCATCTCTGAATCTTACAATCCTGTGATCGTCTGTCTCTTAACATCTCGAAAATGATTTTTAAGCAGTTATTTATTTTATGAAGATTTGAAAATTAGGTATTCGGAACCACATTCAATTGCAATCTGATTTATGCATATAACAAATATAAACTTAGCCCATTTGCTATATAAATCAATAACTTGATATTAATGGTATATCTGAGCTGTATAATATCCCATATAGTGAGATACTTAATATATACCCTTGTTTTATCTTTTGTTATTTTTCTCTAGGCAAAAGATAATAATTCAGCTGGTACTGGATTTGAAGATAAATCCTATAATTCAAGAGGTTGGCTTATTCACCTAAACAACTGCTAGCTTGGGCAATGCTGGACCAACTGCGAGGGGTCTGTTTTCTTGAGACCTGGAAAGCTGTTCTGTTTGCTAAACAAAGGAATTGTTGATTTCAGTGATTTAATTCCCCTTTTGGCTAAAGGCTGCTGTCATGAAAACAGCGCTTATTTGGGAAGGAATCTGTTGCTAAGGCAACTGATATCTCCTTAATTATTGGCCAATATTCCCATATGAGATTGGTCTCTTTTGTGTGTTTGGAAATAACCAAATTCTCTTGAGCACTTTCAGTTCTTGAACTGGGGGGATGGGAAACCTCTCTCAAATACATGTTCAGAAGTCGGTCAATCAAAAAATATTCATTAAGTACTTCCTATGTTGCGGGCACTGTTCTAGGCACCGAGAATGCAGATACAAAATTATCCCAATTATTTTGGCAAAATTAGGTGTTCCAATGATATAGTCAAAATATTGTCTTCCAGCATGAGACTCACAAGTGTTGTCACACTGTTGGGAGTCCTTGTGACTTAAAGTCAGCTACGTATAAAATGGTTCTCTGAGAATATTCTTTTAAGAGAAGGGAGTATGTCTCAGTGGTCACATTGCTAAGAATTGACAGATGTGACAAGTAAGCTGTACCTGCTGTCTAGTGTTATGTCAGCAGTGACTTTCTTCTGAATGGATTGCGACCAATCAAGGTTTCTCTTGCCATCTATTTTATTTTTTAAAAAAGAGTGTCTCACCTTAGCGATTGACCTAATCACAATATTACAAAGAGGATCTTGTAAAAGACATGGGGAACCCTGTAGGTTCTTGCTTCTTTGTAGCTAGTTTGTTTGCTTATTTAACATCAGTTAAAGCTTCAGTGTAGCTTGACTTAAGGTTTAATTTATTCACACGATACTTATTTTTTAAAATATTGTCCTACTCTGAGTAATATTCAGATGATATACTAAGAAGTAGTAATTTTTTTGTTCAGTCATTTCAATTGTGTCTTATTCTTCATGACTCCCAGTTATGGTTTTCTTGTCATTTCCTTCTCTAGCTCATTTTACAGACGAACTCACTGAGGCAATCAGACATTAAGTGACTTGCCCAGGTTACACAACTAGTAAGTGTCTGAGGTCAGATTCAAATTCGGGTAATGAGTCTTCCTGACTCCAGGCCTGGCACTCTATTCACTATACCACCTTGCCGTCCCTAAGAAATTAGTCTACGTCTGACAAAAATGAAAAGATCTATGCCATTCTGTTTTACTCCTACTAAACACTTGGTGTTGACTATGAGGTCATACTTTGGTCCTAATGGTTTTCATTGTCGTTTAAATAAAATATGAATTATTGACTCTGTCAGTAATCCTGTTATATGTTCCTGGAAGTTAATGGAAAGACAGTCAGTCAGCAAGCATTTACTTGTTTATGTATTGCTGTTTTGTATTTTTAATAATGACATGGATCAAGTTCTATATGGCATGCTCATTCACATTTGTAGATCACACAAAACTGGAAGCAGCTAGCAAACTGGATGACAGAATCCAAAAAGAACTTCCTAGGTTGGAGCATTAGATTGAGTATAATGAAATGAAACTCAGTGAGGTGTGTAAGTCTTGTGCTTGGATACTCCAAACCAATTTCACCGGTACAAGATGGCACCTGAGGCATGGTTAGATAGTAGTTCTACTGACAGAGATCTGGGGTTTTTAGTAGACTAACAGTGAGTTAGCGAAAAAAGACAATTTTAGTCTGTATTAAGAGGGCAGAGCTTCTAGAGATGAGGAAATGATGGCCCTCCTGTCTTCAAGCATCATCTCAAGTACTGTGTTCATATCTTGGCATCACATGAGCTGGAGGATATCCAGAAGAAGTTGTGTCCAGGATAGTGAAGTTGAGTCTGTGTTATGAGAACAGGCCAAAGGAACTTGTATATTTAGTGGTATTATCCTAGGGGAGGACAGGACTTGGACTGGGAAGCATGAGTGAAGAAGGAGCCCAAAGTGGAGGGACTGGACATGTGATTTCATTGAGGGGAGGGTACTGCTGGCTAATGATACTCCATCTTCCAATGCAGAGCTTGGTACATTTGAATTGTCCAGAGCATAAGAGGTTATGTAACTTAGGACCCAGAGTCGAATAGCCTTGGTACTTTTTGGCTTTGAGGCTGACTATCTCTTTCAACTTCGCCCTGCTACCTCTCAATCCCAAGATATACACAAAAGGAATTCTCACCACCTGTATAACATGAAGGAAAAGAGGTCATCCATTCCCTACTGAAGATCTCCAAAGAGAGGGAATCAGTCACTTTTCTAAGACAGCTCATTCTACTTTTGGCTAGTTCTAATTGTTAGGGGATTTTCCTGACATTGAGCCTTAGTCTTTCTTGTAGCACTTTGTACCCATTTCTCCTGGACCAAGCAAAAGAAGTCTAATTTTTCTTCCACGTGATGACCTCCAAATATTTGAAAACAGCTATCATGTTTCCTTTTAATCTTCTCATATCAAAACTAAAAAATATCTAGTTCTTTCAGCTAGACATCATATGGGATAGGGATCCAAAGCTGAACTTCTACCATGTTTTTTGTTCTTTCCTGGATGCTCTCCAGCTTATCACAGTGTATTTCTTAAATGATCTCTCCAAAATTGAATCGAGTTCTCCAGATGAGTTCTGACTAGGACAGAGTGTAGCAAGACTAAGACCTTTCTCTTCCTAGAAGCCATGGCTGTCTTAATTCAGCCCAATACATCATATTAGTTTTTTTTTCCACTGCCACATTCCAGCGATAACTCATATTGTACTTACGAAGTTCATTATTTGTTGGCCCTGAGTGTCAGACTTTCCGTTTATCCTCACTGAATTTCATCTTGAGTCAGCCCAGTTCTCTGAGAGCCTGTCAAGATTGCCTTCACATCTTGCCTTTACTACGTAGTGTGTGTTAGGTACCTTTCTAGCTCTGTCATTTCTCCATCTCTCAGTGATATCTCAGGTCATCAGCTCTGCTCTGACTTTGCTTTCCTCTCTTTCCAGTCTTAACCCATAGTTAGCCATTTTGAGTCTATATTACCCTTTGTCCTTTTTATTCTAATTAGGAAATATCTTATTTAATATCTGTCCCTCCAACTACATCCTTCTGCCTTCCTCCTCTAGTTCAACAAAAGCAGTGACAACTACAAAAATAAAATCTGCAAAAAGAAAACCATCATTCTATTCATACGTAAGTCCAGCAAAGCAAATTCCACCCATTGATCACAACTGAAAATGTGTGTCTCTTTGTATTGTAAGTTCACCCCTGTCTGGCAGGAGGAAAGTGGTGTGTTTGTTTCCTCTTCATTATTATGGACTCATGGTTTATCCTTGCATTGATCAGAGTTCTAAGTTTTTCAAAGTTGTTTTTGACAAAATTTTTTTCCTAGTTCTCATTTCACTGCATCAATTCATAGAGGTGCTTTCAATTTCCTGTGAAGTTGTCCATTTTCTTATTTCTTAATGTACCATCATACTCCATTATATTCATATACCTTATTAAAGGATGCTCTCCTTCCTACTTTCCCTGCAAAGAGCTGCTATAAATTTTTCTGCTGATAGGTTCTTTCTCTTTTTCTTTGGTCTCTACAGAATGGACCTAGTAGTGGCAAAGCTGAGTCAAAGGGTATTAAGTAATAGTTTTTCTCTCAGTTCTTGAGTCACTGAACTCCTTGTCCAGTCACCACTAATCTCTTACCAAACCTCCAACCTGTATTATTCCCACCATTTTCTATTTCTACTCATGGTTTCCTAAATGTAGCTAGAGAAAACAACCCAATCATGCTGATTGAGTACATTATAACTTTCATTCCTCCCTAATTAATCCCTATCTCACTTAATAAAGGGGCTATCTATTCCAAAACTCTTCTTCAAACCTCAATGGAGGATCTTGCTTCTATACTGAGAAATTTGAGGTCTTATGACATGGGCTTCCTCTTTTTTTCATTCTCCTCATCTCAGAACCTCGTGATATTATCTTAGAGTTTCATCTTGCAGAATGATGAGTTTCTGAAGATCATGAAGTCCAGAAGAATAGCAGGGTGGGAAATGTTGAGGTGAATGTCTAGCTGCCCTCTTTAAATAGTGGAGTATCTGGGAGGAGTTCTTTAGTGTCTATTCTCGACCCTCTGGAATCAGAGGGGAAAGGGCACAGGGTGTTAAAGAATCCTGAATTACAGAATTGATGTTATCTTATAGGATGCCACTTGAGGAAGGACAGACTAGCCTTAATAGGATTATAGCAAATTTTGAAATACTTCCCCCTAATTTGGCAACAAGTTATTCATAAGAATTATTTTTAATGAGTACTGTTATAGAGAAAAAATAGTGAAGAACAGAAGTCACTCATCTTGGAGTTTGGAAAGAATTGGGTTTTCCTACCATTTACTAATTAATTCTACCATGAACTAAAAAGTAATTTAACCTCTTTGGGCCAGTTTGTAAAGAGTTGGTACCTAACTCATGAGTTCTTTTTAAGCATCAAATGAGATAATGAGTGCTTTGCAAACGTTAGAACATTGTTACATATTAATTGCCTTTATTATTATAGTTCTTAAGTTATTAGAACAAAATTTTTATTATGGCAGGCTCTCTTAAACTTCTATTTTTTGTTTGAATTTTTTCCTATTATATATCTATTATAACTTCCCCAGAAGTATCTTAGGCACCTGTCTTTTATGGTTGATTTTTCTGGGATGACTATGGGAAAGAAAATGCTTTTTCTGAATTTACAAAAACAGATTTCTTTATGTCAAGAAAATTACAAATACTTGACTATAATTACCCTATTTATTCCTAAATATTTATCTAAGGTCCATACGTATACGTACATATATATATATATCAGTCTATTAGTTTGTTTTGTCACACATTATATGCTAAATTTTCAATGATTTCTCAGAAAATCTCAATATTCCCATGTAGTTTCCATAGTTTTTTGCAATTCAGAAAAATGTTTTGTAAATAACAAAGTAATTTATAAGTGGATTATGTAAAGTTGTTGCCAACTTTTTTTCTCTGCTGAATTTTACTTATTACTGTTTTATTCTATTTATTATATATATTACTATTTGTAGCTATAAAATTGTAATCTTGGGGAGAAAATAGTTTTCAGAGTAGGCCCAGTTCTTTTACAGAGTGTTTAATTCATCTTTGATGGTAATATTGTACAGCACATTTGATACTTGTTTTGTGCCTTTTTGAGAGGGTAATGTCCCTCCATATTTGTGTGGCAGTGATAGATTCTGTAGTTGAGGAATGAGGAAGAAAACCTATAGGTTCCTGATTATTCATCTATCCATCAGTCTGGTATACTTTTAAAAATATTTATTTTATACTTTAGAAAATGCTACTTTTACTCCAACTCCATTCGTCATGACCTCTTCTTCTATTGATGTTTAAACCCTAACGTGTCCTGGTTCCATCCAGAACCATTTTGATATTATATTTGAACAGTTTTAGAGATTGTCAAGTTGGTAAATATTATTTCTGGTTTCCTTTAGCTTTTCATACTACTTCTCTTTTCAGTTGATACTTCCCCTCCACTCTTCAGCTGTCAGAGTCCAGGATTTTTATGTTTCTTCTTGGCTTTTTAGGAACCTAGATTCTGTTGATCCTCTAGACTTACCCACCTTCACCTCATGTTCTTGGCCCTTTCTTACTCCCCCATCAACATCATTAGTCTTCTCTCTCCTTTCCTGTTTTATTCTCTGTTAATCTGATAAGTGAAACTCTGCTGCTGCAATAATAGATGAAGACATATTAACCCTCCCCAATAACATGTTTTCAGTTGAGTAGGAACTTTCTAAAGAAGATTCCTTAATCTAAATATAACCCATGGTAGAGATCATGCAGTCATAGAGTTATAACTGGAAAGGAACTTTGGAGTTCAGCTAGTTGAATCCTTTCATTTAACACATGAAAGAATTAAAACTTAGGTTAAGTGACTTACTCTAGGTTATACAGGGACCAAGTAGCAGAGTCAGATTTTAAATCTTGGTCTTCTGTGGGTCTTTGGCTTCTTTCCAAATGGTAATACTTTGGTGGCTAGTCTTGGGTTTATTTACCAAATCAAACTAGTTTCCTAGGTATTTATTTAAGGAAAAACAAAACAAGATAGCGATAGTTTAACACTCATTTTGTGACATATAATAATATGTATTGCATTTCATATGTCTCTTAAAGAGAAGTTAACTCATGCAAGAGAGCATAGAAATTCTATGCAATAATTATAATAAAATGTTCTTTAGTTCTATATTCAAGCCAATTAATTGAATATATATTATTACAAGTACAAATTTTTAAGAGAGAAAAGCTTTTGTTTTTTCACTTAATTGATTTGATTCTTTGGGATGATAAATGTTGATTCTTTGGGATGATAAAGGCATGTTGACGTGCCTTGTTCTATAATTCTCTGTCACTATTATTTAACATACATTACGGGTAGACGTCATTTTCTGAGTTATGTGAATTATGAAGTGAGTTTTTCTCCAATCCTTGTTAGTTCCTAAAAGCAAAAGCAGAAAAATACACTCAGAAAGGGAGAGTAAGTTTATATATGTGTGCGTGTGTGTGTGTGTATTTTTATATATTTGAGACATTCCATAAAAAATTCCATTTACTCAGCTAGGATTTGTTATGTAAAAATAAAATTACCTTTAGACATTTACGTGGGCATGGGAAAATGCCACATATTCCTTTTTTATGGTCTAGTCTTAAAAAAAAGCAGAAACGCTTTCATTTAACATTGCTTTAAATTTTATGAACTCCAACAACAATATTCATTGACCTTTATGATCAGTCCTTTTTCTTTAGCTACTGACTTCTCTGCTACCTACAAATATGGATAGATAGATCATTTTTTCTTGTTATTTCTTCAATCTTTGTTCTCTGGCTCTCATGTTTTCCCAGTAAAATTCCTAGGAAAAATTATCTATACTTGTTATTCCTAGTATCTCACCTCCACTCTTGAATCCCAGCTTCTGACCTCACCATTCCACTAAAACTGTTCTCTTAAAAGTGACCTTTTGATGACTACATTCCATGATCACCTCTCAATTCTCATCCTTTTTCAATTCTATTATTTGTATTGTGACCTAACCCTTTTTCCTGAGTATTTTCTCCTCCTTAGTTTTTGGGACTGCTATCTCCTCAGCCACCACTTGACAGTTCTAGCCCACAGTGATCTCCCCTTTATCTGATCTCCATTCCCTTACTGATTTTTACCACACTACTAAGTATTTCCTGATATACCCATTTGTCGATTCATCATTTCCTGCATTCAACTCTTGTCTTTCAACAAAGCTTGGTACACTTCTTAAGGACAGGAATCATATTATACTTCATATCCCTCAGAGTGCTTGGCAGATGGAATGTGGTAAGTAAATACTTTTTGATGGATATGCACATTTCAAGGCACTGGTATGCTGAAATACTTCTATTGCTTTTCAGTATAATGCTATTCCAGGACAACAGAATATGTAGTGTTCCTCTTTGCCTAGGTGAATGCCTAAAAGTAATTTTTGTTTTCACACAAATAACATTTTCCTTACCCAGATAAATCATATCTTGAGGAAATTACTTTATTCCTCTTCAAAATGTACCCATTTCCAGACTTAACCATAGTTGTACTGGTGCAGGTAATATTTGTAATTTATTAAATTATGGTTTTAAAGTTTCTTAATTATTTAAAAAAATGTTAGCTCAGTTCGTAGCTTATTAAAGTGAATGTTTGGATTTAAATTGTTTTACTTCATTCTGATTTTTTGGATCAGGGAACTGGTTTATGTCCTTTTCCCTTTTCCTCCCTCCTTGCCAGTTCCTTCATAAGAGAAGAAAAAGGCACTTTCTGAACAATAGTTGCAGCAATATAAACGAGAACAAGATTTGTTTCTAAGTACACTAAAAGAATTTCAAAATCCCCAAAGAAAATCGTTGTAAGGGAGGACATGGACATTCCACGTGAGAAAATATCACACCTAGTGTGGTATTTCTAATGCAGTGCTGAGGCATTATACATAGTAATTTCATTCAGTTTGCTTCTAAATGTATTATTGGAGTTTTTAAAAATATTCTTAATCTGATTTTCTAGTAAGTCAGTTCCTCCTCCCTCCCCATCCTTCAAGTGAAGCTTCTTGTTATGTCAAAAGAAATTTGTGAATACAGATTGAGAAAAGCAGGCAGATGGTTATTATCCATTTAGGTAGAAAATGATGGCTCGTGGATTGAGGTTATATTTTTAGATTTCTTTTAGTTTTACAACATTGTCATTTCTGGATATTTCCTTCCCCTTGGGGGCCTCCCTTCTCTCTCCCCCACCATTGAACCCTCCCTTGTAATAAATGAAACCAGTTAAGCAAAAGTAATCTGTATGGCAGCCCTGTGTGAAAGTATGTACAGTGTTTAAAACCCACAGTTTACCTCTCTACAGAGACCAGGAAAGGATATTGTATACCTGTTCTCCCTAATCAAGGTTGGTCTCATGCTGCATTTTCAGGGGTTAAAGTTCTGGGGTGGTGACATACATCATTCCTTCCTTAATCAGTTACATAAATGGGTAGCTCTCTCTTAGGAAGGTCTCAACAAGTGATTTTGGTTTTTCACAGATCTTTAGGTCATGAAGTAAGTGATCATGATGTGTTTAATTTTGCTGTTACCATTATCTTAGTACCTTTGGTCTAAGTAATATGCTATGGTCTGGGGAAAGTCTTCTAGAGAGACTTGATTGAAATACTAGCCATATGGGAAGGCTTAGTCAGAACTGTACTCCTCTAGGCAACTTAGAACTATAACAGAAATGGTTGCCTGTATGACCTTGGGAGTACCACTTGACCTCTGGGCTTCAGTTTCCTCATCTGTAAAATGAGATTCACTCTAACTCTGAATCTGTGATCCCATGATCTTAAACCTCAAAGATGACCCCAGAATCCTAGAATTTTCCAGCCTTAAAATAAACCCATCTGTTTCCCTAAAGTGACTTTAGACTTGTCTAGACTTCACTGTTAGCTGAAAGTCTGCACTAATATTTCTACAGAATCAATGCCTTCTCAGGGGGTTATGTATTCTCTCATTGGCTTTCATCCAGCTATCTTTTTGCTCCATCTGAAGAATGAAGATAAAAATATTTTGGGTTTTTGTTTCTGCCTGAAATAGAGGCTGAACCAGGGGATCTCTTGAGATAATTTCTATCTCCAAGATGTGCTTCTGAGTTAGCTTTTATCTTGTTTTCTTAAACTAAAGCAACTTTTATTTTAAGACATTTTATCTGCACGTCTATTTTTCTGTGTTTGGAAAGCACACAGGCCTAAGAGTCAAGAGATATGGGTTCTAATTCCCATTGTCCTCCTAAGTTTCTGGGTTACATTGTCAGTTCTCTTCTCTGGGTCTCATCTTCCTCATCTGTAAAATGGTAGGAATTGGACTTCATGTCCTCTAAGGTTTTTTCAAAGTCTCACATTCTCTGAGTTTATTCTGTGAATCTGTGCTGCCCCCAATAGAATGCATGCTCCAAAAGGGAACATACTTCTCCTATGTTTTTTTCACATTTAAAAAAATCAATGTAGTATACTGTATATGCTAGGAACCCAGCATCTGGTTTAATTTTATTTAAGCTTTCGCTGTATATTGACATACTGGAAGCTCTTCAGAGTAAAAACAGGATTTTTATTTTATTTTTTATTTATTTTTTCCACTTAATAGTATTTGGTTTTTTCCAGTTACATGTAAAGATAGTTTTCAGCATTCACTTCTGTAAGATTTTGAGTTCTAAATTTCCCACCCCCCCTGTCTTTCCCAAGACAGTGTGAATTCTGATATAGGCTATACATATATAATTATATTAAACACATCTCCACATTAGTCATGTTGTAGTGAAGAATTAGAACAAAAGGGAAAAACCACAAGAAAGAATAAAAACAAGAGAAATAGTATGCTTCGACCTCCATTCAGACTCTGTAATTCTTTCTCTGGCTGTGGATAGCATTTCCCATCATGAGTTTTTGGGAATTATCTTAGATCCTTGTATTGCTAAGAAGAGTTAAGTCTGGTCATCTCGCAATGTTGCTGTTACTATGTACAGTGTCTTGGTTCTGCTCACTTCACTCAACATCAGGTCATGTAAGTCTTTCCAGGATTTTCTGAAGTCCACTTGCTCATCATTTCTTATGGAACAGTAGTCTTCCATTGCATTCATGTACCACCACTTGTTCAGCCATTCCCCAATTGATGGGCATCCCCTCAATTTCCAGTTCTTGGTTACCACAAAAAGAGCTGCTATAAATATTTTTGTGCATGTGTATCCTTTCCCCATTTTGCATGATCTCTTTGGGATACAGACCTAAAAGTGGTATTGCTGGTCAAAGTGTATGTTCAGTTTTATAGCCCTTTGAGCACAGCTTCAAGTTGCTCTCCAGAATGGTTGAATCAGTTCACAACTCCACCAGCAATGCAACAGTGTTCCAATTTTCCCGCATCTTCTCTAACATTTATCATTTTTCTGTTTTGTTATATTAGCCAATCTGCTAGGTGTCATGTGGTGCCTCAGAGTTGTTTTGATTTGCCTTTCTCTAATCAATAGTGATTTAAAGCATTTTTTCATATGACTTTAATTTCTTCATTTGAAAACTGCCTGTTTATATCTTTGACCATTTATCAATTGGGGAATGATTTGTATTCTTATAAATTTGACTCAGTTGTCCATATTTTTTAGAAATGAGGCCTTTATCAGAGACACTGGCTATAAAAATTGTTTCCCAGCTTTCTGCTTTCCTTTTGATCTTGATTGTGTTGACTTTGTGCAAGACCTTTAAATTTAATGTACTAAAAATTATCCATTTTGCATTTTATAATGTTTTCTCTCTTTTGTTTGATAATTTCTTCCCTTCTCCATAGATCTGACAGGTAAACTATTCCTTATTCTCCTAATTTGCTTATGGTATTACCCTTTACGTCTAAATCACAGATCCATTTTGTTGGTCTATGACTAGTTTCTGTCAAACTATTTTCCAGTTTTCCCAGCAGTTTTTGTCAAATAGTGAGTTCTTATCCGACAAACTAGAGTGCTCGGGTTTATCAAACAGAAGATTACTATAGTCATTGACTACTTTGTCTTACATACCTAAACTTTTCCACTGATTCTCCACTCTATTTCTTAGCCAGTATCAAATAGTTTTGATAATTGCTACTTTATAGTACAGTTTTAGATCTGCTATGGCTAGACCACCTTCTGCATTTCTTTTCATTAATTCCCTTTATATTCTTCCGCATGAATTTTGTTATTTTATTTTCTGGTTCTATAAAACAATTTTTTGGTAGTTTGATTGGTATGCACTGAATAAGTAAGTTAATTTAGGTAGAATTGTCATTTTTATTATATTGGCTCAACCTACCCATGAGTAACTGATATTTTCACAGTTATTTAGATCGGATTTTATTAGTGTGAAAAGTATTTTGTAATTGTGTTTATATAGTTCCTGAGTTTGTCTTGGTAGATAGACCTCCAAATAGTTTATGTTGTCTATAGTTATTTTAAATGGACTTTCTATCTATTGCTGCTGGACTTTGTTAGTAACACATGGAAATGTAGATGATTTTTCTGGGCTTATTTTATATCCTGCAACTTTGTTACAGTTGGTAGTTATTTCAAGTAGTTTTTTAATTGATTCCCTAGGATTTTCCAAGTATGCCATCATACCTGCAAAGAGTGATAGTTTTGTTTCCTCATCACCTATTCTAATTTCTTCAACTTTTCTTCTCTTATTGCTAAAGCTAACATTTCTAGAACAATATTGAATAACAGTGGTTACAAAGGACATTCTACTTTCATCCCTGATCTCATTAAGAATGCTTGTCCCCTTTACATATAACACTTCTGATGGTTTTAGGTAGATGCTGCGTATCATTTTAAGGCAAACTCCATTTATTTCTATGCTCCCTAGTGTTTTCAGTAGGAATGGGTGCTAAATGCAGGATGGTTGTGTTGTTTCAAGCTATGTTTGTGTTATAAAGTCTTAACTTGCTTTTGGACACTTGAGGATGATACCAGTTAGTTCTAGCTAGCTGCTTTGGAATATATTAGCTTGGCGGTCAATTACAGTTCTAACTTCTTCATCTAAAAATTTTACGTGATCAGGGAAAGAATAAATTCCTTATTTCAATGCAAAGAACTTATACTAATATTAATATCCTATAAAATATAACATTTTTGTACCAATAGTGAATGAGATATTTGTTTTCGTATAAAGATAGCTAGGGAGACTTATCTGTTTTAATCAAATTGTATTTCTACATGATCAGCAATACTATTTTCCTCCCAAATCATTCAAGCTATTTATAATTTTGTCATTAAGATATTTTATACAAATTGCCTTAAATAATGAAGAAAAATATATTATAAGATTCTACCACATTTTATCTTGAAAATTTATACTGATGAACAAAATCTTTACATTTGAACGTGTATAAAAGTAATTACAAGAATGACAAATACATCTCAAAATGTTTTGATGAAAATAAAATAAAGTACTAAAAAATAATAAATGAAATTTGAATAAATAATGCCTACATGTAAAAGTATTATCTTTAATATCATTTACATATCATCATTTCATTTTTACCTTTCTGAAAATGTGCTGCACTTCTCATTTCCCTTCTCTGCAACCATACTCCAACACTGAAAGAGAAAACATGTAGAAATGAGTCCTTTTTTAGTGGAAAAATAAAATAGAAAAAAATGAAGGTAGTTCAGAGTAGAACAAAAATAATACAAAACTACCAGCCTCTAAAGAATGAAAATGAAATATGGAAAGGTACATGGAAGGGCAAGAACTAACTATAACGCATAACAAATGAAGGACTATGTAAGAAGATCCAGGGTAAAGGATACTGCTGAAGAAATTTATGATTGAAAAAGAAAATGAACTAGCCATGTGGTAAAAGTGAGAGTTGAACTTTTGAAAGACCTGTGTACTCCATTGTTACCTTCACATTAAAAAAAAAAAGGGCAAGGAGGGTTCCCAGGACACAGAGTGGATCCTCTAGAACAAACTTAGGTCATGGATGTGGTCCATGGATTGGTTATGATAGTATTGTTGGAAGGAACATCAATGAGATCCATTGGGCCATTTGAATATTGATTATTAGATTTTAAGGAGATTTCATTTGCAGTTGCTTATGCAAGACTTTTAAAAGCTTCTAATGTTTTGCTGCAGGAAATTCCCTTCTCCTTGGTAATGAACATCTAAAGTTCAAATCAGGTTTCATTTCATTTATAAAACTTAGAAATCCAAGAACAGACTATTCTGGGTACATGGTGCCTCCTTTTGAATTAAAACTTTGGAGTAGAGGAACATGAATGATAAAAATCTTTAAAGCTGCTTCTGCTTGTCAAGAGTCATTAAGAGTAGATGTCATCCATCGTGAAATCACAGACAGAGCTTTCTGTGGCTGCTGTTACATAAGATTGGGGAAAGTAAGGGTTCCTCGCCAGGTAAGGTCCTTGCTATGGCTATTGTATCAGAGTTTTTTATGTAATATGAAGGTTTGCCCTACCCCAGTTAAACAAAAAAAAAGCCTAACTTCTAGATTGAAGTAGTCACTTTATCAAAGATATAAACTAGGTTGGAACAAATTCTTAATCAATTCTGGAGGAACGCAGTGCTGTGATAATTGGATTATCAAGTTGAATGCCATAAAAGAAATGTCTTGTAACTGAAGGTGAGAATTAAACATACCCCTGTACCTCTGTGTATATATGTGTTTGGGTATGTGATATATGCGTACATAGGGCAGCTGACTAGTCCATTGATCTAGAGAATTGTCATGGGAAGACTGGATAGAAGTTCTCTTCCCTTTCCTCCCCTTGGTGAGAGGATGATCTTTTGAACTCCAAAATGTCAGAGATTTAAAATTCCATCAGCTTAAGTAACAGTGTCCCAAGAACTGATGACAGGATCTCCATCAAGACCTGAGTGATTCACCGATGACAACGTGGATATAGCAAAAAGAAAGTCAACTCTAATAAAAGAGAGAGCACCAACCTCCCAAGCCCAGGAAAGGTTGATACATAAGGGAAACTTGATGAGGTTTGCAGAAAGGGAGAAAAAGACTTCTTGGAATCAGGAGCTTTTAGCTACTCCTTTGCTACACATGATTTCCAAGGTTAAGCCTAGAACTTTTCCCCAGACTGTGGGTGTACATGGAGGATAGCATACTCCATTCTTTTGGGGAGGATATCTTGTACCAACTCTTCCTACTATACCACCTTAGTAAATACCCTTTGCTAAAAAAATTAAATCTGCCTTACTAAATGTCAATGTTGAGCATCCAGATGAAAATGCATAAGGAATTGAGGAAATTGAGGGGATTAGGACAGCAATTGATTAATTGGGAGCATTGAGTGAACCACACTGACTCCAACTTGTGACTCAATTCTGGACCTAGCTTAGTTTCCACTCAATTATGGGTCTAGTTCCACTTACTGTCCTGTGAAAAAAATTTCATTCAGTTGTGGAATTTGGGAGAAAACCTTATGGTATTGTTTGACTCTATCCCTGTATGACTGAGGAATAGAATCACCTTTTCCTGATGCTTAGAGACCCTTAACTAAGAACCTAAATTAGGCTGAACAGAAACCCAATCCAACCCAAAGACTGATGCAAGGAGTTTTCTTACAATTGTACATCTCAAACAACCCATATTTCTTATATGAAAACTGGCTCCTTAGTGAACAATAAATTATTGTTTCCCTGTTCCTTTGATTGTTTTATGGACACTTGGAGTGGGGAGTGGAACACCTATTTTTCTGATTTCAGGGAATTGTATGTGTTAACTCTCTCCCTCCCAACTTGGAAAGTCCCTAATATTTCACCCAATGAGAAATCAGATTATCGAATGTTTTATTATTTCATTTTAATTAATTGGCCTTACTTAATTGTTTTTAATGTATAAAAGTTTGTCTCCCCCCGTATTTGGCGTCCAGGCACAAGCTGAAGGAGTCTGGTCCTGGTTTGTTGGACAGTTGCCATGCATTGCTTAATAAATTGATATGCTTGGAAGATTGAACCTTTGTTCCCTCCATCATCTCATCTTTCACCTACCACATTCACGAGCAAAAGTTCTAAAAACTACAGCCTTTTAGCGTTATTCCTAAAACCCTAGAGGGAGAAGTAGTCAACTACTCTCTAGGGTGCTGGTCTGCCAATTGGAGTAGGAATTGGGGAAGTAGACCCGGAGAGAGTGTTATGTAAGAGGGACTTCATCTAGGATAAATCTTGGTCCTTTTGCATTTGGGAGGATTGACTGAAGAGGTTTTCCACTTTAGACTCCTGTTATGGGACACTAGTTTTTGAGATCCACTAGAGAAAAATTAAATTTTATCTCTCTTAGATTATAATTGTATTATAGTCAGTTTTCTGATGTGTTTCCTTATGAGTCAGAAAGGTTCCTCTTGAGATAAACTTTGCCGTTTGAATTCTTAAGTACTAATATCAAAACAAGTATGTTTTGATGATCCAGAAAATGCTCCAGGGTTATCATGAACATTGATTATTACTTCACTGTAGTTACTCAAATGTACTAGTTGAAAGTGTTCTGGTTTATGGAATTCTCATACAAAAGCCTTTATTGTTTTAAAAAGGTTGCAGTCTTATGTTGTTGGTCCTTCATTCTCAAAGAAGACAATGACATTGGGAAGGTGATGTCATGACTTGTAAGTGAATTGGATTTAAGTGAGGGAGGGCTGTGCAAAGTCACCAGCCTCACTCCCTTCTGTATCTCCAGTAGCAAGATATAGATCAGGACTATTGGAGATGGCCCCAGATGTAGTGAAAAACCTTAGTCCTTTTAAGGTTTTTCCCAGGCTTCAACTTGTCTGAGGCAATACCCATTAAAGGATTAAAGGTAGGTAAGAAATGGACTAGGCCAAAAATGGCCTCTTTTACCTACTCAAAAGTAGAAAATCTGTCAGGGAGGGGAACCTCAGGGTTTCTGGTCAAAAGGGAAACAATTGCTATTTACATTCACTCAGAGATATTGGAATCCAAACAGTGACCAAGGTACTGGTCTAATATACTGGTTATATATAATTCCAATATGCTGGAGCATTTTCTGGATCACCAAAACATACTTGTGAAGGATTCACTGTACAGTAGATATTAGTACTTAAGAATTCAAATGGCAAAGTTTATCTCAAGAGGAACTTTTCTGACTTGTAAGGTAGGCTTGAGCTGGGACCTATTGTTGACCAATCAGTGAAAGTTTGAGTGATTTAGGTTTAAGGTATGGTCTTTGAAAAAAGAAATCTATCCTGTAAATCCCAAGCTATCTTGTGAGGTTTCAGTGACCAAATTTCTATTCCTTTAGGTAGAGCACCCTCAGATAGTGGTTCCCTATGTGGACAGAAAGAGAAGAGGAAGGAAGGGAGAGGAGGGAGGAAGAGAGGAAGGAAAGAAGGAAGGAAGGTAGGATGGTGAAGTCAGAAAATTAACTTAGGTCCAATATTTAGTACAATCTACACAAATTCTTAAGAAATAATTAATTTTTTTTTTTTTTGCTAAATAGACAGTAATTCATGGAAACTCTTTTTTCATTAATTTCTGATGATTATTACCCAGGACTACTCAATTGCATTGTTACATTTCTCTGTGGTAGAAAAACCCTGTGAATTAATATTATTCCTGAGTATCTTTTTAAGAGTTGTAAACTTGAGTGATGCTATATCAATCATTTTCTACTGTTGAATTGTCTAATAGTACGTTGCAATTTTCTAATGGTATACTTTTGGGGTGCAGCATTGTGGAAAAAGATGGTCCTCTTTTCTTTGTACAAAACTAGATAATATGTATGACCATTGACACAATAGGGAGCTCTGCTCCTCATTTTAACATGGCACCTATCATGAGAGTTGTTCGATATTTTTGCATTCTCCAGGTAATCAAAAGTATTGAAAGGTATAATGGGGAACTACATGAAAAATGGCAGTATCCTGAGGTACAGGCCAAATGGGTAACCCTAACAAAATGATTTTCAATAACCATAAAAATTTCATCTCAAAAGGTTCAGTGCTGCTGGGTGAGAACATTTTAACTAAAAGGATCATCAGCAATTAAGTGACTTCTCCATCACACTATTACTGGATTGATATTTTAATAATATGATTAGTAAAAGGTCTAACTTGATACTTAACAGTTTGATTTGTTTTTGAAAATGATTACTATTTTTCTCTGAATTCTTTCAAGGTTGATATGGCTGAATTCTTCTGCATTTTAGGAATCCATTTAGTTTTTCATTTTACTCATCAAATTGTATAGCCATGTTACTCTAGAGCCTCTTACAGCATTTGTACAGGGTGGGGAAGGCAGTGTTTATTTACTCTCATTATCAAATCTAAAAGAAAGATAATAAAGAACTCTGGGAAAGGAGAAGAAAGACAAATTGAGGAAAAGAAGTGCCTTTTCTTTTTCCATCCCTTCATATGTCTCCTTTCCTACTCTCCTCCTCCCATTCTTAAATGTCATTGTTTCTTCCAACCCAGTAGTTCTCAAAGGGTATATACCCTGAGGTTTTCTAGGTGTTTCAGGAAATTCCTCCCTGTACCCTAAGACTGCCTGCTCTTCCTGGCTGTCTGTCTGCAAAATTACAATTGTAGCTCTATCTGGGAAAACACAAAGCTGCCCACTCCACTTCAAGTCTTAAAGAAGTAAAGAAAGAAGAGGGAGAGGCGTGGGAGGAGGAGGATCCCAGTAATGGGTCTGGAAGCCTCACTGCCTCGAAATCCTTCATCGTTGCCAATTTAAACATTCTTTGCTGAGCGTAAAAGTTCAAGAACCATTGTTTGAGCCACATGAAGCATTGAGTACGGCAATCCTTGTAATGTGGCATAACTCTTGGCACTCTTTTCTACATGTTTCTTATTTCTATTAGTTTTACATACTTTTAAGAAATATTGTATGTTAAAGAGATCTCTGTAGTGCTATTTTTGAAAATAAAATACATAATACTTGGTAAAAGTTATTTCTAAAACAACTGCTGTGAATGTAGGAGTTATAACTAAGCCTTACTATTGAAAAGATGCTTTCAATGTGTATTTTTGAAGACAGAAATATATTTTTTGTAAAGTTAGGCAACATAATTAAAAGACTTATTCTAATTATCCCCCTAAAAGCCCAAGGAAGCTTTTATTAAAACTCAGAACTTTCTGAATTAACCCTCTTTGCTTCAAAGAAGCTTTCAATTCTCCCCAAACTCAAAAGTAACAAAGAACTTTTCAAAATCCAAATATGTTATAGGAAGGCAGACTTACAAACCATGTGGTAACTTGGAAGACACATTCCTGTATGTACACGTGTGTGTATTTCTGGAGTACAAATGTCCTTAACTGTCTGATTAGGATGTATATTTCTGATGGAAGGAGATTAGCTAGGTATGATGTGCCCAAATGAAATGTATCAAGTAAATGCGTGCATGTTACTGACAAATGTGAGTGGGAAGAATGTCTTAGAATGTGTCATGGTTGAAGAGACAACCTTACAGTGTTGTGTGTTGAATACTGAAAGGAAAAGAGAGAGCCAGGGTTAGGAGGAAAAAAATTCACACAGCAGAAAGCCTCCTGTTTGACATTTTAAAATTCCTTTCCCCTTTTCTTATTTTTTTTCTAAAATATAAAATAGGCATTACAGCATTTCTGAAGCAGATTTCTGTTGATATGGGGCTAAATATGATGCAGGTGATGTGACATTGATTATTAACTATTAAACCTATGGGATGGATTAAGTTTTAATGTTATCACAAAGCATGTTGAGATGCTTCAGCATGATAGAGTCCTAGGAGTTGAAATTGCTTCTAGAGAGTATATCTCATACTTGTTAAAACTACTGCAAACCTATGGTGAAATAGATTGGTTCCTTCTATTGATAGGAATTGAACTCTTTATATATACTTTTATAAATAACATTGGATATACACCAACTCTAGTATATATTTTAAAATGAGAAGTTGCATTTTCTAAAGGGTATTATGTCTATCATTTCAGTTTTTTTTTTTAAAAAACTTTATAACAGTTGATTCTTGGTTCTTAATTTTAAGTCTATATTGATTTTTTTTATCATGGATTTTCTCCTTCTAGATTTATAGGTGCCATTGTCAATTAGTGCACTCAATTTTCACATTTATTGAGACTTTTCTGCTTTCAATCTCCATTGAAGTAAATGGGAAATAATGTTTAGTGAGATGCATACTAAGCTATATGCTATAAAAGATTTCAAGGGTGAATGGGTTGAACTGCCTTGGTATAATGCAAAAACCCCTGAACTGGAGTCAGATATGTTCTTTTCTAGTCTGGACACTGTCACTAACTTATTCTATGACCTTCAACAGAGCTGTAACTAGGACAGGCCGATCAGACTTTGCTGATGATGCTGACGTGTTTTAATGGTGTCAAACAACATAACTTGATACCTTAGTAGCAAAAATAATTAATTCTAATAGGAACCTGCCAGACAGGAGTAAGCTTTTCCTGCAGTTGAGGCTTTGCTTCATGCTGCCTGCTCCAGACATTGTTTCTGATGATGGTATGAACATTTTCTATTTTTATCTCTAATCTTGGGCAACTTAAACTCTCCAGTTTACAATTTCTTCAGCTCTGAAATATAGATAGTGATATCCACTTTACCTTCATCACATGATAAGTATGTTGATCAAATGAGAGAGTGGAAGTAAAAATACTTGAAAAGTATAAAGTTTACAAAGAAAAGAACTTATGATTGCTATCCTCTTCCTCCACTCAAATCTCCTACTCCACTAAGACCTCATTATTGTATGGCAGTGATCCTGGATTCAGAAGGCTAAGCCATTGGAACAGGCTCTCCTAAGCTGGAAAGGCTTTAACGCATAGACATATCATGTGCATCCGAGGGCCAGTTGGGTTAAGTTTAGAGGTTCATCACCCAGTTGTCCATGAGGTGTTAAAGTTTTTGGCTCCAGGTACTCTTGAAAACCACCCAAATTTTTGATGATGTCAATAAAAGTGGTACTAACATAGTTGAAATCCCCATTTCTTGAAGTATTGAAGCAAGTCTCATTAGTATTGTTTCTGTTTTTGCTCATGACATCTTCAAAAACATCATTACATTTGATTCAATAAATATTAAGTACCTATTCCAGGCAGATTGCTGTGTTAAAACACTAACAATAAAAAGAATGTGGTACAATACAAAGAGGAGTCAGAAGACCTTGGTTTGAAGCCTTGGCTCTGCTGCTTGACCCTGTGAAATGACCATGTCAGTTACCTTCCCTAGGTCTGTTTCCTTGTTGGTAAAATGAAGGGATTGGATTAGAATACTTTTCAGGATCTTCTCAACTATAAATCTTTGATCCTATGGATTAAACGCAATCTCTGTCCTCAAAGAATTTACTATTAGGAGATGTAAGACATGCACATGAATAAATGTAGCACACATTAGAAAATAAGTGCAAATGAGAGATCCATATAAAAGGTTATGTGGAATTTGAGAAGGGAGAGATCTCTTCCAGCTGGGAGGATCAGGTAAGGCTTTATGGAGGAGGGAGGATTAGAGCTGGACCTTGATGGAATGAAAGAATTTCATTAGGCAAAATGGGGGTTGGGGGATAGAGTCCAGGCTTTGGCAGTGGGGAAATCATTGTGAGCAAAAAATGACAGAGTGAAAATGAAGAATTCAGAGAAGTCCAGTTTGGTAGGAAAGTAAGTTTCCTGAAGGTGAATAATGTGACATAAAATAAGTTGAAGCCAGATTGTGGCAGTCCTTGAAAGCCAGACTAAGGAATATATATTTTATTTCTTAGTTAATAGAGTACTGTGGTTCTGAAGGCATTTGAGCGGGATAGTGATATGATCAGAGTAGTGCATTAGATTAATTTGGCAGGTGTGTGAAGGATGGATTAGAGTGGGATGAGCCTAGAGTCAGAAGACTAATTAGGGTACTATTATAGTGGTCTGAGAACCAGGTGATGAGTGCTTGAAATGAGCTTAGTAGTAATGGGAATAGAAAAGAGGGATTATTTTATTGCATTGTATTTTAAAACACTTTTAATTTTCCCCAAAATCTCCAGTAAAGAAAAAGTTTGATTTTAAAACAATTTTCTGTTAGAGATACCATATTTGTCTGAATGTAGGCTTCAGTTTGCCCCCAAATCTGATTTGTATAAAGCCTGAATTTGCTTCTTACTACCACTGGTAGTGAACTACTAATTTTAAGGTAAGACTTTAGAGATCATGTGAAACTTTGGTATACTTTAGTAAGTATTTTTAACTATAAGAAGATTTCTTTTAATTTCTTATTAATGACTTTGAAAAAAAATCACAACCAAGCCCTGCCTTTTCCATTCATTGGTTGCTTCAGTTGACCAGGAGTTATTTCAAGGTGAATTGTGGGAAGATGATGGTATGTTAGGATCTAGAGAAATCCATATTTCTTCCTGCCCCTCCCCCCTAGCCTTGTCTCCCAGTGAATATCTAAAAATGCATCAGAAGGAATGAGCGTAAAGAAAACCAAACAGAAATAGATGTAAGCTCGTCTATCCAGTCCAGAACTGCACAAGAAGACTGCCAGAATCTTTGAAAGTTCCGAGTGGAGACAAGTCAGATTAAACAATGAACAAAGCTTGCACAGGCATACTGAACTCATAGCAAGAGACCAGACCTTGCACTTTGCTAGCCCAAGTCCAAACCATAATGAAAGATAGAGTTAGACCAAAACCGAATTAACCTATGCCCAAACTTCAGTAGGAGACAGGACCAATCCACTTTCTAGGCACCCCTGCTAATGCCACAGAAGGCAAAAGGGTCCAGGAATCTCAAGCCCTGAGCCATAACAGAATACAGACTAATGCCCAGGCATCTGTATTCAGTCAGCTCATGCCAGAATAACAGTAAGAAATAGAACTGGATCAGCACCAAGGCAGACCACTGACCCATATAGCAGGAGCCCCAGGATGGTACTGGGACCAGAATCTAGTGCAGTACCTGGAAAGAAAAGCACCTGGGGTCTTTCAGGAACTTTGTACCAGTATAGTCAATAATATCTGGTTGACCCTTGTTGGGGTTACTGTGAAATATGAGGATAACTCTTGGTTTGGGACTGTGCAAATATGAATCTGTTGTAGGGCCAAGGCAAAAATGAAAACTAAAAATTTTAGTAAATTCACTAATGGATTGAGCCAAATCCCAGGAATTCCTGAAGAATATGGGGCATATTCTTAGTCACTGCATCCAGGACCAAACAAAGCCTGCCCACAATAATCAAGAGTATGGAAGAGAGCAAAGTTTGACCTGAACATATAGTCCCAAGCCAGAAAGTGACTGGATATATAAGGAAAAAGGAAAAAAGTGCTGAACACATGAAGCAATAGGATGGCTTGAGAAAAGGTAAATCCAGGAAGAGTAACTATAACGAATCCAAGTAAAGCTCCGGAGAAAAGAATGTCTTAGCCACAGGAACTACAAGATTACATGAGAGAGGTGAAATGAGACAAAATATAATATTAAGTGAAATGACAGCTAGGGAGAAAAGAAGGTCAGGGAGAATTAATTGCTTAGAAAAGACATGGTAAACCTTATCCAAGAATTGGACTCTCTCAAAATTAGAATGGGTCAAACAGAAAGTAATTACTTTGTGAGATAAGTAGTAATATTTAAATGAAATGGAAATTTTTGGGAAAAGAGGAAAATCTAATATATTTGTGTGTATTATATACATATATAAGCATAAATATAAACACACATTTGTAAACATGTGCATATACATATATACATACAGATATGTATATATTATTTTTAGAAATCCAATAACCTGGAAAACAGGTCAAGGAGAAATAATCTAAGAATCATTGGATTATTTTAAAATCATGACAACAGGGGGGTGGAGCCAAGATGGCAGAGTAGAAGGATGCACGTTTACGAGCTCCGAAACCAAAGCCCATAGAATTAATGTAAAAAGAGACCCCCATAACTTCTGGGTCAATACAAGGTGTGCAGAAACGGAGTGGAAGAGATTTCTGTGCCAGAGAGCCCTGAAGAGCCGTCCCCGGGGTCCATCGCGCCCCGGAAAGCGGACCCACCCCCAGCGCTGCTCTGGCCTTGGCCACAGTGAAGCTGACCCAAGCAGGCTTCAGACACAGAAGCTCCGGCAGCCAGGAAAGTCCCTCCACCCACAGAAGCTACAGGTCAGTGAGAAAGAAGGCTGGGCTAGAGGAGGGGAGCGGAGCATCTCCGTGACTCGGGCCCCCTCGGGAGGAAGCGGCGGTGGCAGAGACGGGGGCAGGAAGCGGCGGAGGCAGAGGCGTGGGCGGCGGCTGAGGCGGCAGCAGCCCGGGACTCAGGAATCCCCCAGCAGCAGGCAGGATCTTCATTACGGAAGGTCTCTGCATGAACGGCCTGAGGGGGCTGAGCCTGGGAAACGGCCCTGCCCCCACCCCGATCTATTAGTGAAAGTCTCTGCATAAAGCCCCTGAGGGAACTGAGCCTGGGAGGGGGCCCTGCATCCACCCCAGCACCAGAACTAAAGCTTGCCGCGGAAAGCCCATTTGAATCTCAGAGGCCAAGCACTAGCTGGGCGGATCCAGGCAGAGGTGGAAAGGAATCTCAGAAGTCACGTAACTGGCTGGGAAAAGGGCCTATAAAAGGGAAGAAAAATAAGACTATAGAGAGTTTTTTCCAACAAATGCAAATGATCCCGACCTTCGGATCTGATGATGAGGATGTATTCTTGCCATCAGGGAAAGACGTGGAGGGTGCGGCCTCAGTACCCCAGTCACCACAGAGGGGTGGCGGGTGGGCTCAGGCCTTGGAAGAGCTCAAAAAGGATTTTGAAAAGCAAGTTAGACAGGTGGAGGAAAAACTGGGAAGAGAAATGACAGAGATGCAAGAAAAGTATGAAAAACGGGTCAATACCTTGGTAAAGGAGACCCAAAAAAATGCTGAGGAAATTAACACCTTGAAAAATAGGCTCACTCAATTGGCAAAAGAGGTTCAAAAAGCCAATGAGGAGAAGAATGCTTTCAAAAGCAGAATGAGCCAAATGGAAAAAGAGGCTCAAAAGCTCACTGAATTTAATAGTTCTCTCAAAATTAGAATGGAACAGATGGAGTCTAATGACTTTATGAGAAACCAAGAAATCACCAAACAAAACCAAAAGAACGAAAAAATGGAAGAGAATGTGAAATATCTCATGGGAAAAACAACTGACCTGGAAAATAGATTCAAGAGAGACAATTTAAAAATTATGGAACTACCTGAAAGTCATGATCAAAAAAAGAGCCTAGACATCATCTTCCATGAAATTATCAAGGAAAACTGCCCTGACATTCTAGAACCAGAGGGCAAAATAAGTATTGAAAGAATCCATCGATCACCACCTGAAAGAGATCCAAAAAGAGAAACTCCTAGGAACATTGTGGCCAAATTCCAGAACTCCCAGCTCAAGGAAAAAATCTTGCAAGCAGCTAGAAAGAAACAATTCCAGTACTGTGGAAATACAATCAGGATAACTCAAGATCTAGCAGCTTCTACATTAAGGGATCGAAGGGCGTGGAATAGGATATTCCAGAAGTGAAAGGAACTAGGACTCAAACCAAGAATCACCTACCCAGCTAAACTGAGTATAATACTTCAAGGGAAAATATGGTCTTTCAATGAAACAGAGGACTTTCAATCATTCTTGATGAAAAGACCAGAGCTGAAAAGAAAATTTGACTTTCAAACACAAGAATGAGAAGAAGCATGAAAAAGTAAACAGCAAAGAGAAGTCTTAAGGGACTTACCAGAAGTGAACTGTTTACATTCCTACATGGAAAGACAATATTTCTAACTCTTAAAACTTTTCAGTATCTGGGTAGTTGGTGGGACCACACACACACATGTACACGCATGCACACACGTACACACATGCACACACATACAGAGATAGAGAGCACAGATTGAACTGAATAGGATGGGACCATACCTTAAAAGAAACTAAGGTAAATGGTGAGAGAGAAATGTAGTGGGAGGAAAGAGGGGGAAATGGAAGGGGGTAACTATATGTCATTTAAGAGGCAGGTAGGAGTTTTTTTTAGTGGACGGAAAAAGAGGAGAGCTGAGAAAAAAAAAAACAAGAAGTTTACCCTCATCACATTTGACTAAATGAAGGAGTGAAATGCACACTCATTTTGGTATGAAAACCTATCTTACAGTATAAGAAAGTGGGGGAGAAGGAGATATTGCAAGGGGGGGATGATGGAAGGGAGGGCAAAGGGAGGAGGGAGCAATTTGAATTCAACACTTGGGGAGGGACAGGATCAAAAGACAGAAGAGAAACAATGAGGGGCAGGTTAGGAGGGATGGTAATCCAGTTAGTCTTACACAACACGACTATCAGGGAGGTCATTTGCAAAACTACACAGATATGGCCTATATTGAATTGCCTGCCGTCCCAAAGGGAATGGGTGGGGAGGGAGGGATGGGGAGAATTTGGAACTCAAACGTTTTAGGAACAACTGTTTAGTATTGCTGTTGCAACTAGGAAAGAAGACATACAGTTAATGAGGAATAGAAAGTCATCTGGCCCTACAGGAGAAAAGAGAAGATGGAGACAAGAGAAGGGAGGGATGACAGAAGAGAGGGCAGATTGGAGATAGGGAAAATTAGATTGCTTGGTGTATTGGGGTGGGGGGAGGGGATAAAAGGGGAGAAAATTTGGAACCCAAAAATTTGTGAAAATGAATGTAAAAAGTTAAATAAATAAATAATTTAAAAAAAAAATCATGAGAACAATGCTTATGTGCTGTATTTCAAGAAATTACAAGTAAAAATGGCCCTGATCTATTAGAATCAGAGGACAAAGTAAAGTTTGTATTCACTGGTCACCTTTATAAAAGAAACATTAAAAGGAAAACTACAAGGAATGTCATATTTAAAATCAGGAGCTTCTAGGTCAAACAAGAAGTATATCAAGCAGACAGAAAGAAAGACTTTCAGCTACCAAGAGCCATAGCTAAGATCTTACAAGACTTGGCAGCTACCACTACAAAGTAGAAGAAAGCTTGGAATGAGATATTCTCAAAGGCAAAAGATAAGGCTAACAATCACATAGAACATATACAGGAAAAGTGAGTATAATACTACAGGGGAAATGGATTTTCAATGAGAGAGAAGAATTCTTAGAGTTCCTGAAGAAAAGACCAGAACTTAGTAAGAAATACAGATGTATAAGTTAGAACCACATACAAAAGTAAATGCAATTAAGTAACTGGAATGCTGACTACTTTGCATTCTAATAGGGGAAGAAGTCATGAGTGTCCCCTCAGAATCCTAATATCTTCAAGGATCATAGAAGGACTTAAATAAGACAAGAAGAGGGCATGGGAGTAGTTTTGTTCTTGATTTCTGAGGAGAAGGAAATGAAAAAGAAAGGAAGACATATTGGAGATTAAAGGAGGAAGAAGAGGATATACCATATCACATAATAAGAATGCATGAGATGAAGAATGTACAAGCATAGATAGAGGGGTGGTAAAAATGGATATCTCATGGATCTCAATTCTATATGAACTGAACAAAGAAATGTTGAACACATTCACATGCATACTTACGCACACACACACATACATAGAGTTCAGTGTTGAAATACATAAAACTCAACAGGGAAATAGATTGGGATAAGAAGATGAAGAGGGAGAGCAGATGGGTAAGGAAGTGGTCATAATCAAGACACTCTCTGATTTTGGAGAATGGAACATAAAGGAGAGATTATTACGAAAGAAAGACTAAAAATCTGTGATTAGAGTGAGGGGAAGAAAAGAGGGGCAATGAACAGAAAGATTGTTTTAATTATGGATCACTAGTATTAAGTGTAATCTTCTTTCACTTCTGTTTTATAAAGGATGGGAGTCAAAAAAGGGAAAAGTACAAGAATGCAGGGTGGAGGGAAAGACATAATTAATAGCCAAAGCCATGAATATGAAATGGATGAACTCACACATAAAGTGGAAGAGGATACAACAGATAGAAAGCAGATTGTAACAATCTGTTTTTTACAGGAAACATATTTGAAATATACAGATTCACATAATTAAAATAAAAACTTGGAGCAAAATCTGGAGCATGATTTCAGAAAAAGTGAAAACAAAGACACGCAAAAAAAGAGAGCAGGGAAACCATAGGAAGTTTTAAATTGCCACAGATAACAAATGAATATACATGGTCAATAAATACACACTGAATAATATATCATCTAAATACTTAAAGAAAAATAAAATTGTAGGGAAGAAAAGATAGTAAAAATATAATTGGGAACTCAATGTTTACTTTCATACCTAGACAAATATAACAAAAAAGATAACTAAGAAGTTAAGAATTAGAATAGAATTTTTAAAAAGTTAGATATGATGATTTCTGCATATATTGTCTTTAATAAATGTTTGTTGAACTGAAAGCAGTGTAAAATAAAAGGCCTTTGAAATATTGAAGTAGTATTGGAAGGAACTTTTAAGATCACCTGGTTCAATCCCTTCCTTTTACAGATGAGACAGCTGGAGCCTAGCAAAGTGAAGATTTCAAGGACGTATTTAAAGTCAAAAGATGGAGCAGAGACTAGACCTTAGGTCTCCTGACTCCCAGTCCTCTGTTCTTTCCAGTACACCAAAATGCCTTTCTTAGGTTGTTTATGTAGAGAATAGACAGACAGCTTCCTAAGATCTTTTCTCTTTCTTTTTAAGGAGTTTTAGATTCTCAGAATAATAGTGCCATTGAGGTGCATTTATCATAATGAAATAACCAATTTAGTTTAATTAAACAACCTTTTTATATTAATCTCTTTAACTATTCATGAGAAACTTCTCATTTAGATGAGAAGCAATGAGGTTCAAATAGTCAAAATATAGGAATAGTAATACTGTTACTGTGGTGAAAGTATATTTAGAAAAGAAAAAAGTAACTCAAGTGTGAGAATATAGGTACAAAACTCTACTAAGTCAGTACCACATAATATCCTCACTTAGAACTCTTCTGTCCTGTGTTTTTCTGTAATCCTGTTGGTGCTTTGAATGAGTAATACGAAAATGGCCATCATAAAAATATACAGCTAAGCAATGAAATGATCTATTTTCAATCTATTTTTTGAAAACATTATAGTAGAGTTCACTGAAGAGAAAGGCAATATTCTCTTCCCCCAAATTTCAAAATAAAGCATAACAATAAATTGAATATTAATATAATATAGAATTAATCACTGTGTTGTAGAAAATTATAATACTTACTTTTTCTTATCAATTCCTTTATGTCTTCTTCCATTAATTGATCTAAAAGTCATTTGCTCCCCCTCCAACAGTCATTTATTTTCAAGTTATCTGTCTTCTCTGTTTTTATGAAAAAGAGAACAGCAGTAGTATATGAAGAACAGTGACCTGGGAGTCAGGGTACCAGAATTCAAATTCTGCCTCTGCAAAAAATTAGGAGAGTGAACTTTGCAAATCGCTTGTCTGAAGAGGATCTTAAGATTCCTTCCAATTTTTTATTCTGTCCTTGAGATGAAGCAATACTTTTATTCATTACAAACATATTCTTTAGTATATAGTCCCCTCCAGTTAGGAAAGATTAAGTGAACAGGATTCCTCAATTCCAAAAGGGAATATTTTTCTAATTACATGCCAAAACAACATAATGTAGACTGATTCCCCTCAATCCTCAGTCTTTTAAATATATCACATATGGGTTTGTTACCTTTTGTGTATATGCATATACATGCCTGTGTTTCCATATCTATACATCATCTATATCTCTATTTTGATATCACCTGTTTTAGAATTTAAACTGATAGAGCAAAAAAAAAAGATCCATTTAATTTTACATACCTCAGAAATATATAAAAATAAATCTTGGAAACATAGAATGTTAGAATTGGAAGGAAACTTTGGAATCATTTTGCTGATTAAGTAAATTGAAGCCTTGACCAAAATCATCTAGCTGGTTGATGACAGTACCAGTATTTTGGTACTTCATTCTTCTAATGTATCTTTCCCTTCATGCATACTGCTCACCTTCATCCTGCGTGTGCCATGAAGACTCTATCATTATGTTTCACAAAAATCTACAGATTCTCAGCAACCCCAGCCATATTCCTTTGTTTGATTGGGTTAGTAGTCCCTTCAGAACATTTTAGTTTAAATGAAAAATGATCAAAACCAGCTTAACTATATAGTTAAAATATAAATCAGAAAATAAGGTTTGGGGATTTTAAATTACTTATTTTAAGAATAATTACCTATTTCACAAAAATAATCCATCATCAAATCATAGACTATTATTTTAAAAAATGTAATTTACACAAACTTTTGCAGGAATATATCTATTCAGATGTATTATATATGAAGCACTTTGTAGCTTTATATAATATTATATATGTTATAATACAGTGATATATGTGAGCTGTTAGTATAATTAAGTAAAGTGTACCTATTTATAATAACCAGATATGTATGTTTATGTGCCCAATATGATTATGTATATAAACACATTATGTATGTAAATATAGGTGTGTATATATGTATGTGGTGTGTGTGTATACACACAGATATGTTTGTATATATTATATGTATATAATATATGAACTGATTTGAATATAATATACCAAGTAAAGGGAACACAAATGTCCTCAACCTTTGTAGAACTGAGAGATGAAAGATGAAAACAATTTAGAGTAGTATTGTTTCAATAGTAGCAGCCATTGTAAAAGAGCAATGTTGTGATGGGCCCTATTCTTTAGGTAAGTACTTTGGACTTCTGACTATAGAGAGAGAATTCTTGCAGTCCTGAGCGGTTTGTCAAGCTTGCTTGCATTTTCACAGTATTCCTATCTGAGAAATTTGTCCTAAGTGTCAAATTGCTGATTTTTCCAGTGACTGAAAGGTTTCATGGGGACCGCTGTTGTTATTTATATGTATATGGAGAAAATTGCAATCTGTGAGTAATTTGAGAAATTTCAACAGTTTCAGCAGTAGTGATCTAGAAATTGAATGGGCTTGAAACACAGTATTCCAGTGCACTGCTGCATATATAATGTATGTGCAGCATATGCTGAGGTCTTTTTCAAAACATTTACATTAAACCTGTCAGGTATTTATGAATAGCAAAAATTAATTTCCTCCAGTTCTGTCATCAGTTAGAGAAATGGATTTCAGCAGTGAAGACTGTCAGTGTTTCCTGCATACCAGAACAGCTCACTTCAATGTCATAGTATTACACCAGGTGGCCTTCTCAGAGTCAGCTTAATGTGATTTCAAATGATAGGGTAGAGAATGTGAGGGAAATTAAAATAGTATCATACTTATGATTTAAAAGCAAGTTAATTACAAGGGCTTGTTAATAAACAAAGAACAATTCGAAATGTATTATCTGTTATATAGCATATCAATAACACATGAACAATATGAACACAAAAAAACTATAACTATATGACTTTGAGATGACTTAAAGTATTTAATTAAAATGTTGCCACATGCATTAGGTTTACTAATGGCCTTTTGGTATTGGGAAAGAATTTTTAAATGTTCATTTGAGCTCTTATAGTACTTCCATAAAGTAATGTTTAACTGAAAAGATTAACTAAATTGTAGATATTTTATCTAGAAAATAGCTGATGATGTGCTTGATGTGAATGATTTTTAACACTACTATATTTAGTCAACTTTCAGTCAAGCCTTTTCTTTCTCAAGGAGAATTTAAAAGTTTTTAAAATACCAAAGCATTTGCAGGCATCAGTGTGACCAAAACAAGACAATATATTTAAGGAAACACTTTTTGTTTTTCAGGGATATGAAAAAACAGAGATTAAAAAAAATTTATTTTAGACTCAAACACCAGAACATAATTACAAAATAGAGAAAAGAAACAAAAACATATCATAAACTTAAATATTGGAACTTAAAGACAAAGAAAGGATAAAAAGCATGTTGTGTGCATAGCTGAACATAAAAGAAGATTCAAAATATGTAAAAATAAATTTTCATTTCAAGAAGCCTGTATGATAAATAATACACATTATATTGAGAATTATCCATCTTTTCTTTGTTTTCTTGTGAGTTTTCTTTTGTTCTCTTTTATGTACTTTTTTACTTTGTTCTTTATTCCCTCCCCCAAAGGAATAAAGTTTAGATATGTTTCTCTATAGTTATAGATATATACATACACCTATACATACATATGTAGACATATACGTTCCCAGACAAATTCTACTCCTGATCTTTGTTTTTGTTTGCCCATGTCTTGTTTCCTATCCCTCCTACCTCCTCTACTTTACTTCTACCCACTACCTTGCCCTCCTATTACTTGCCTACCCCTTCCAAGGCTCCCTCCCCTGCCTCCCATTCCCATAAATCTAAACACGTTTTTATACCTTTTCCCTCATACTCCCCTCTAAAGATCCCTCCTTTGTCCTCTCTTCCCTCCCTGCGCCCTTACCATTTTATTTATTCTGAATTTAGAAGACTTTTATACTCTTCTAAATATGTATGTATTAAATATACAATATGTGAAAATACCTATATAAATATATGTATTAAATGTATATATGTATATTTTAAAAATCCTGGTTGAGTTTTTGTAGTCATGGATCTCAGAGGAATAGAGAACATGGAGGATCTTTAATAGTGTGTATCATTTGATATTTAAAAGCAAGTTAATTACAATTTACTATAGCGAGTCAGATTTTTTTTTTTGGTTTCATTTTTGTGATTTTATTTGCCACTGGATTAGTGAGTTTGGTGGGGATGAGAAATAGTTTAACCATCATTTTTTATCATCTTAGAGAACTCCACATTAAAGTTGCAATGAAATACCGAGACTATATTTTCATTTTCATGTTGGCTTATGGAAACCAGGCTCGTTATGTTGAGACCTAAGAAATATTCTACAAGTTCACTCATTTCCTGGATGATCCTTTTCAGTAATTAACTAATGTATTGCTCTTAATTGTTATAGAGAAGTATAATAATTTTTGTTTTACTTATGTAAAGCAAAGGGTACAGGATTAAGAATCAGATGATATAGGTTCAAATTCTGATATTTATTATCTGTATGACTTTGGGAAGGTCTTTTATCCTAGCACATCAGCGGATCAAAGAGAATTTCATCAAAGAAAATCACAATGAGACAACACAATAATAAACACTTAGGCAGCTAGGTGGCACAGAAGCTAGAATGCTGGACCTGGAATTAGGAAGACCCACCAAGTTCAACCTCAAGTACTTTCTAGGTATATGATCATAGGCAAGTCACAAATATTATATAAATGTTAGCTATTATTGACTTAATAGCTAAAAAAACAAGAAGAAGAACATAAACCACCATTTCCCTCAGTTTTTTCATCAGTTTCTTCAGAGGATAATAGTACCTATCTCCCTGGGTTGTTGTGAAAATCAAATGAGATAATATTTATAAAGCATTTTTTCAAAACTTAAAGCACTGTATTTATACAGCTATAAAATTATTGTTATTATTGCCATAAAACTTATGAGATACAGTTAGAACAGTCTTTAGGAGGAAATTTATATCCCTAAATCTTTTCCATAAGCAAAAGAAGGAAATGACAGATTAAATTGAATAACTTCTAAAAGCAAAGAACTCCTAGAAAAATAAATCAGAATATTCCAATTAAATATTAAAGTAGAAATTAAATCAAAAGTAAGGAATCCATTGAATTAATAAGTAAAATGAGGTGGTATTTTTCAGGATGAGTGAGAACCCTAATAAACATAAATTTCTCAAGACTGATTAAAAAGGAGCTAAGTAAAACAAATTGTCAGTATCAAAAATGAAAAAGGAACTTTCAAAATAAAGAAATAATAAAAAGCAATTTTGTCCATTTGTGTGCCAGAATACCAATAATTTAGATGAAATGGATGAATATTTTAAAAATTACAAAAAATCCAGACTAACAGAAAAGAACTACTTTGTTTAAAAGACCCAATCTTAGGTAAAGGAAATGAACAGACCATCAATGAACAAACTGCAAAGCAAAAATTTCATGATTATATGGATTTTTAAGTGAATTCTATCAAACTTTAGCAATTAATTCCTGTGTTACAGAAATTATTTACAAAAATAAGGAAAGAAAGAATTGTTCCAAACTTCATGTATGATGCACACATAGTTTCCTTACCTAAACCAGCGAGAAACAAAACAAAGAAGGAAAAATATAGGTCAGCATTCACACAAAAATAGTAAATAAAATATTAGCTGAGGCTATGACAACATATTAAAAAGGTTATGCACTATAGCTTAGTTGTTTGTGTATTAGGCATACAAAATTGGTTCAATATAAGGAGAGCTATATAATTAAAGAAGATGATACTGATAATTAAAATAAAACCAATATGATTAGATCAATATATGCTAAGAAAAGCTTTTGACAAAATTTAATAAAAATGTGTTTCTGTTAAAGACACTAGAAAATATAGTAGCTTTCCCTTAATATGGTAAACAGTATTTTCTGAAAGCAAGAGCCAGTATTATATGTAATGGAGAAAGAGAAAGACTTTCCCATTAAGATAAAGGGTAAAGTTAGGATGGTCATTATCATGACTATTACTTGATATCACCTCTGTTACATGCTAGAAATACTAAAGGCAATATGATAAGAAAAAAATTTTTTGAAATAAGCAGAAAAAGGAAACAAAACTATCAGTTTTTTGCAGATAATGTGATGATCTAACTAAAGAGACTCAGAGTTAACGAAAAGTTAATTGAAATAATTAACAACTTCAGAAAAATTGCAGAAAATAAAACAAATTCATATAAATCATCAGTATGAGAGAATAAGCATAGAAAAAGTGGAAAGAAAACTATCTGCTTTTTGCAGATGATATTATGATGTCACTGAAGAGCGCCAGAGTCAACTAAAAATTTATTGAATATTAGTAACCAGCAAAGTTGCAGAAGATAGAGCAAATCTACGTAAGTCATCAGCATTTCTCTATATTACCATCACAACCTTATAGGAAGAGATAGAAAGGAAAATTAAGTTCAGAATAACTAAAAAGCACATAAAATATTTGGGAGTCTGTCTTACAAGATAAACAAAAGAAACATATGAAAACAACTACAACATACTTTTTGCAAAATAGAGAACTAAATAATTAGAGAGCCATGAGTTGATTACAAAGTAGACTACTCAAATATAATAAAAATAACAATATTAGCTACAGTAATTTACTTTCTCAGTGCAATCACAGACTAGTAACAAATTATAATTTAAAAAAACAATGGAATTCATCTAGAGAAGATCACGGAAGGTAAAATAGACAATTTTTATTACGTAACATTGAAAAGCTTTTGTGTAAATGAAACCAATGCACATAAAAATTAGAAAGGAAGTGGCTAATTATGAATAACCTTTGTAGGAAGTGTTTCTGATAAAGATTTCATATCCAAGACACATAAGAAACTAATCCCAATTTATAAGAACTAAAGCTGTTCCCTAATATATAAATAGTCTCCTAAGGTCAGCACCCTGTGCATATCTTTGACCCAATGATGCCTGTGAGATCTATTTCCCAAAGAGATTAAAGAAGGAGTAAAAGCACTCATATGTACAAAAAATATTCATAGCTGCTCTTTTTGTAGTCACAAAGAACTGGAAACAAAGGAACTACTATTAGCTGAGGAATAGCTAAATAAATTATGGCATAGGGATGTAATGGAATTTTATTAAACTCCAAGAAATAATGAAAGGGACATTTTCAGACAAGGAAAGACTTGTAAGAAGTGATAAGCATGAAATAAACAGAACCAATCCTATAAAATTACAAAAAAATGGAATATAATTTATATTATTTCCCAAAGATAGACCTATTTAATATACTATGTTATAAATCAAGGAAGTTTCAAAAAGCTCCATGGCATAGAAATAGATCCCCATTTTAGGAAATAGTATTACAATATTCCTATATTTCAAAGATCTTTCAATATTCTGATAAAAAGCTCATACCAATACTCTTATGTTGATGTGGCTACAAGAAATTATTTTTGGATAAGTAACCTCTGATATTACTTTCAAATACAGTCATATCAGAGCCCATATGAGTATTCATCTTAGGAGTCACTGCTTTGGAATCAGCAAACCATCACTTTTTCATGATCTTCCATGCTAAAGTTAGTTCGACAAGAATCTGTTAAAAACCTACAATGTGTCAGGCACTAGGGATCCAGAAAGGAAAAAAAAAAAGAGTCCCTCTTCTTAAGGATCACAGAGCCTAATCGGGGAGACCATATGCAAACAGCTATGGACAAACCAAATATATTTACAAGATAAATTGGAAATAATCTCAGAGTTCAAGGCATGAATGACCACCACTGATAATTCAGTCAGGCAATAGAATGTCTTGTTTCAGGAATAGTCAGGGTCACTAGATCAAAGAGTACACAGGAAATGAATATGGTGGAAGAAAACTGCAAAGGTAGGAGGGTCCATGTAATGAAGAACTTTAAAAGCCAAACAAAAGGTTTTGTATTTCATCCTGGAGTCACTAAAGATGAGCGATTGATATGGTCAGACTTGTGCTTTAGAAAGATCACTTTGATATCTAGGAGAGGATTGACTAGTGTGGGACAAGAAGGCAGGGAGACCAACCAGCAGACTATTGCAACAGTTTAGGCATGAGGTGATAAAGACCTGCATTGGAGCCGTGGCATTGGCAAAGATGGTAGGACTCATTAACTGATTGTATAATACCTGGGTTGCAAGCCAGGGTGACTGGCTTAGATGGTTGTATCCTTGATATCAGAATTTCTCTGTTTTTGTTACTGTTTATGAACATGTTTGGCATTTACTTTGTTTAAATTAAACAACAAAAGTATAGTGTCCCTGTGCTTATTTTCCTTACAGAATTCATGTACAGCATAGCAATTTTGTACCTTTGTGCTCTGTGGGATCATATTTGTATTTCCTAAGTTATTGTTGAGCAATCTTTTAGAAAATTAACCCAAATATATGAGGGAAAGCAGAAGAGTAACAGAGTACATACATTTTCACAATATACAATGTAATATTACTAGTAGATGTGAGTTTAGGAAATATAATAATAATATGCATTATTATTAATAATATTAATCATTATTATAACTAACATTTCTGTAGAACCTTGGTTGTTGTTCTTTGTTCTCAAAGAGGACCCAAATGACATCACCATGATAAAGTGAAATTTCAGTGTGTCTGACTGTAGCTGATCAAACCAATACAAGCTTGGAGTGCTCTACCACAGGTTGGGCACAGATAGTCTGTGTGAATATTTGGAGTGGATATCCCAAATTTGCCCATCCTGTGTTTACTTTGTGCTGTCTCAATTTTGCTTTGCTCATAGAGCACAGCACCCTTTCTGATGTGGGCACGCCATGCTGAGCAATCCTGTTTCAATATCTCCCACGTTGCACAGTCAAATCCAGAGTTCTTGAGAGAGACCTTGAGACTGTCCTTGTATTGCTTCATCTGAACACCATGTGATCACCTGCCCCATGTGAGTTCTCCATAAAATAGTCTTTTTGGCAAACGTACATTCTGCATTTGAACAATGTAGCCAGCCTATTGGAGTTGTGCTCTCTGAAGCATAGTTTGAATACTTGGCAGTTCAGCTTGTCCAGTTACTTCAGTGTCTGGTATCTTATCCTATCAGGTGATCCTCAGGATGTTCCTAAGACAGTTCAAATGGAAGTGATTCAGTTTCCTGGCATGGTGCTGGTGGACTATCCATGTTTCACAGGCATACAACAATGAAATCATCACAATGGCTTTGTAGATCTTCAGTTTAGTAGTCAGGCTAATACATTTTCTTCCCCATACTTTTCTTCAGAGCCTCCCAATCACTGAGCTAGCTTTGGCAATGCATGTATCAACCTCATTGTCAATGTGTACATCCTTGGAAAGTACACTACCAAGGTAAGTGAACTTATCAACAGCATTCAAAACTTCTTCATTTGTTGTAACTGATGGTTTCACATGTGGATGGTGTGGTGGTGGCTGATGGAGCGCCTGTGTTTTCTTACTGTTAATTATTAGGACAAAATTAGCACAGGGAGCAGAGAACTGATACATCCTTTGTTGCCTTGAGTGCACAATCATCTGCATACAGAAAATCATGCACCAACACTCCCTCCACTTGGCTTATAACCTTTTCAAATTGAAGAACTTACCATCGGTATGGTAGTTGACCTTGATGCTGTGTTCATCCAGATTGGAAGCATTTGACAACATGACTGAAAACATCATGCTAAAAAGTATGGGAGCAAGCACACAGCCCTGTTTCATTCCATTGGTGACTGGGAAGGAACGAGAGCTTTATACACTATCCAGAACCTGGGCAAACATGCCATCATGAAATTGGCATACAATATTGATGAACTTCTCTGGGCAACCAAATCTTGACATATTTTTCCATAAGCCCTCATGACTAATGGTGTCAAAGGTCTTGATCAGATCCACAAATGTTATGTACAAACCTCTGTTCTGCTACTGGCATTTCTCCTGGAGATGTTGGGCAGCAAACACCATATCGACTGTTTCTCTGCCCTTTCTGAAGTCACAGTGTCCATCTTTCAGGTGAAGGATCAGCCTATTAAGGAGGACTCTAACAAGAATCTTGCCAGCAGTGACTAAGAGAGAGACCCCCCTGTGATTGTCACAGGAAAATATATTATTCCCTTTACCCTTATAGAGATGGACAATGTATCCTTGATCAAGTATCCTTGAACTCCTGGGAGATAACCTCCTCTTGCCATATAACCCGGAAAATATCAGTCAGCTTTTGTATGAGCAATGGTCCCCCTACCTTGTAAATCTCAGCGGGAATAGAATCAGCACCAGGTGCTTTGCCACATGGAGCCTAATGGCCCTCAAAACCTCTCTTTCAGTTGGAAGTTGAGCTTAGGAGGGATTGACTTCAACCTGAGGTAAATGGTCAGTGGTCTCAGCATTGATTGATGATGGTCTGTTGAGAACACTCTGGAAGTGTTTAGCCCATCTCTTAAGGGTCATGTCCTTATCACTAATCAATGTGGCTCCATCAGCACTGAGTAGTTGTGATGCACTGTTTTCAGGGAATCATAAAAGTACTTTGGATTGTTACTATCAGCATAAAACTGAATTTCATCTGCCTTCTTACTGAGCCAGGAATTCTGCATCTCTCTAAGCTTTGATTGTGCTTTGCTTTTGATGGAATTAAATGCTGCCTTCTTGGAAGTGGATGAACTATGCTTCTGGTATATCCTGGGAGTTCTCATTTTTCATTTAGCAGCTTCTGAATTTCCCCATCATTTTCACCAAAACAGTCTTGGTGTTTGTGAGTGTTCTGATCCAGATGAGCAAATGCAGTACTGTACACCAAATTTCTGAAAGCTGCCCCCTCCTTTTCTGCTCCACTCTTGCAACTGTGTTGGCTGAGCTTTCCCTCCAAGTCAGCAGCAAACTATTCACATTCAGAGAAGAGCTCTAATTTGTTGACATTAATTCTTCTGGTAGTCATTGTGCCTTGAGGTCAGTGCTTTTGATGAATACAAATATTTAGCTTGCAAAGGGTAAGTCTATGATCAGTCCAGCACTCTGCACCACATGTTGCTTTTGTCACTTTCACATCCTTTCTCTTCTCCTTACCATCACATAATCTATTAGACCAATGTTTGCTGCAAGAGTGCATCCATGAAGTTTTATTGCATTTAGGTAAATAGAAGACAGCATTGGTGATTAGAAGGTCATGTGATGCACAAGTCTTCAGCAGTAAATGACCATTGCTGTTGCTGTTTCCAACTCCATTCCTCCCTATGATTCCCTGCCAAGTCTGGTAGTCTTAGCCTACTGTAGCATTGAAGTCACCCAGAATTATAAGCTTGACCTCTTTTGGCACATTGATGATAAGGGTCTCTAGGTGTTCATAAATTTTTTCTTTGACTTCATCAGGGTTTATCATGGTGGGAGCATAGGCACTGATAATGGTGGCATGGCGTTTTCCTGAGAGTGGCAAACGTATTGTCATGAACCTGTCATTCACTCCTTTTTGGCATAACAGCTTGCTGACTAGATTAGTTATGATTGCAGATAATATTTAGGGCACCTTTTCTAGCCCCCTTCCTCACACCAGGAGGTGAGCAGTGCAATCCTTAAAAGGCTGCTCAGACACCCAGGAGGCTGTCGAATCCCACTGCTGCTTCTGGTGAGAAACAACCCTATGGCCTGGGCCGCCTGAGTTTCAGAGTTGTGACTACAACTCCTAGTGTATATGCACCTGCTACTTCATTGCTTGCCTGTTGCCGTAGGACTTTCTGACATAATAGTAAAACGGTATGGGTGATGTCTTTTGATTCATGCATAAATTGGATTTAAGTGAGGCAGAGTTGTACAGAGCTGTCAGCCTCACTCTCTTCTCTGGAGTCATCATAGTCCAGTGGTGGGATAGATAACCTACTGTAAGTGAGACACTGCTAAGTGCTTTACAAATATTATCTCACTTTATCATTACCATAACCCTGGGAGATAGGTGTTATTATTATCCCCATTTTACAGATGAGGAAGCTCAGTCAAAAGGAGATTAAGTGATTTGAGTAGGGGTCACACAGCTAGAATTATCTGAGGCTGGATTTGAACTCAGGTCTTTTTGTCTCAAGGCCCAGATTGCCACTGTACTACCTGTTAGATATTCAGAAATTTTTCAAAGTAGGAAAGACTTTTTAATGACTATTGAATTATATTATCATTTATACAAAAAATGTTATTATATACAATTTAGCATGTTGTATCAATTGTATCAATTGTAATCGAGGGTCAGGATTATTGTTTTGATTCCCATTTTTTTTAGAATTTTTAGAATTTTTCTAGAATTCTATGCTATAGCTCTACATATGATTGGTACTTTAAGTATTATTGGTTAACGAAACAAAGCAGTATTATCAAGATCTTCTCAATTTTAAGAGACATCTTCCATATCTTAATGGTTGCTTTTATGTCCAAGAAAATTCATTATCTGGTGGCCAGATTGGTGATGAGCATCTTGTAAGTTGCCTACATGAAAAAATTGTTATGAACAAAGTGTTTTGTATACTTTAATGTGCATATTAAGCTAAATGTGCATGTTCAACTAAAAGACTGTTGGACAACAGTTTATCAGATAGTCTATTTCTGGACATTTGTACATTTTCATGAAACTTTTTTTCTGACCAGTATGATCTGTTACATCTTCTACTTTGCAGACATAGCTTTTGAGAACCCAGTATCACCTCCATGCCACCAGATCAAGACTTTGGTGGAGAATTACTCTGATATTCTGTGACCCCGTAGATGTCACAGAATTATAAAAAATTATTTAATAATAAATATTATTTATTAAATAATTGCCTAATACTCAAATAGATCCATGACCTCCTCATTTCCTTCTGGTGATGTGGATCACAATTCCTCCATGCCAGCCCATTCTGTTTAATTCTTGTCCTTGTCCCTTCCTAAGTTCACCATAGGGGTCTGGGGCCTTCTTCACTTTCTCTGACATCATGAGTGTACCAGTATAACACATAGCTTATTCCCTATTCTCATTTTTACCCTCATTCTCAACTCATGACTGGCCCTTCTTTGTCATCATACATTTCTTTGTGAACATTGTTTGCAATGCTTCTCAGTAATTCCTTGGCTATAATCTGTTGTAGCCTTTTCACAGCCATGATGAGCCTCTCTTGTGCCTTAGGGGTGAGGCTAACTTTGGAGACCATGGTAATCATAGACCATGACACAAAACCACAAAATAATATTAGATATGATCCCACGCTATTCAATTCACTCTGTGCTCTCTGTCTCTGTGTGTGTGTGCATGTATGTGTTTGTGCGCATGCACGCGTGTACGTGTATGTGTGTGTATGTGTGTGTGTAGTCCCACCAACTACCCAGATACTGAAAAGTTTTAAGAGTTACAAATATTTTCTTTCCATGTAGGAATGTAAACAGTTCACCTTTGGTAAGTCCCTTATGACTTCTCTTTACTGTTTACTTTTTCATGCTTCTTCTCATTCTTGTGTTTGAAAGTCAAATTTTCTTTTCAGCTCTGGTCTTTTCATCAAGAATGCTTGAAAGTGGGGGGGAGGAGCCAAGATGGCGGAGTAGAAAGACTCACATATACTAGCTCCAAACCCACAGCCCATAAATTTTCTGTAAAAAAACTCCCCACAAATTCTGGAGCAGTGCAAGCTGTGCAGAAAGACAGGAAAAGAGATTTCCGTTCCAGAGAGCCCTGAAAAACCAACCCCAAAGGTCCATCACATATCAGACAGCAGAGCCCACCCCTGTGCTGCCCTGGCCATGTGGCCCCAGAGGAGCAGATCCCAGCAGGCTTCAGGGACAGAATCTCCGGTGGCCAGGAAGGTCCCTCCACCCACAGGCGCTACAGGTCAGTGAGAAAGACTTCTGGGCTGGCCGAGAAGGAAGTGGGATGTCTCCGTGACTCGGGCCCCCTTGGGAGGCAGCAGCAGAGGGAGCGGCAGAGGCAGCGGCGGCGGTGGCCAGGTGCTCCCAGAGCAGACAGGAACTCCGCTGCATTACTGAAGGTCTCTACATAAACCCCCTGAGGGAACTTAGCCTGGGAGGCAGCCCTGCCCCCACCTGAGCACCAGAACTTAAGCTCACATTGAATAGCAGCCATGCCCGCAGTCTTTAAAAGACTGTTATTTACAAAGCAACTAAAACATAAATAATACAAAATACTAGAATAAAAAAGAAAGAATGCTTGAAAGTCCTCTATTTCATTGAAAGACCATATTTTCCCCTGAAGTATTATACTCAGTTTTGCTGGGTAGGTGATTCTTGGTTTGAGTCCTAGTTCCTTTGACTTCTGGAATATCCTATTCCACCCTCTTCAATCCCTTAATGTAGAAGCTGCTAGATCTTGTGTTATCCTGATTGTATTTCCACAATGCTGGAATTGTTTCTTTCTAGCTGCTTGCAAGATTTTCTCCTTGAACTGGGAATTCTGGAATTTGGCCACAATGTTCCTAGGAGTTTCTCTTTTTGGATCTCTTTCAGGCGGTGATCGATGGATTCTTTCAATATTTATTTTGCCCTCTGGTTGTAGAATGTCAGGGCAGTTTTCCTTGATAATTTCATGAAAGATGATGTCTAGGCTCTTTTTTTGATCATGGCTTTCAGGTAGTCCCATAATTTTTAAATTGTCTCTCCTGGATCTATTTTCCAGGTCAGTTGTTTTTCCCATGAGATATTTCACATTCTCTTCCATTTTTTCATTCTTTTGGTTTTGTTTTGTGATTTCTTGGTTTCTCATAAAGTCATTAGCCTCCATCTGTTCCATTCTAATTTTGAGAGAACTATTTTCTTCAGTGAGCTTTTGAACCTCTTTTTCCATTTGGCTAATTCTGTTTTTGAAAGCATTCTTCTCCTCATTGGCTTTTTGAACCTCTTTTGCCAATTGAGTGAGCCTATTTTTTCAAGGTGTTATTTTCTTCAGCATTTTTTGGGGGTCTCCTTTAGCAAGGTATTGACCCGTTTTTCATGCTTTTCTTGCATCTCTCTCATTTCTCTTCCCAGTTTTTCCTCCACCTGTCTCCCTTGATTTTCAAAATCCTTTTTGAGCTCTTCCATGGCCTCAGCCCATCAGACATCCACCTCGGATGTCTGGGATACAGAGGCCCCAACCTCCAAGTCTTTCCCTGATGGCAAGCATTGTTCCTCCTCATCGGAAATGAAAGGAGGAAACATCATCTGTTCCCCAAGAAAGTAGCTTTCTATGGTCTTATTTTTCTTCCCTTTTCTGGCATTTTCCCAGCCAGTTACTTGACTTCTGAGATTCCTGTCCACCCCCGCCTAGATCTGCCCAGCTAGTGGTTGGGGTCTGAGATTCAAATACTGCTCCCCAGCCTCAGGACTTTCAGCTGCGGGCATGGCTGCTATTCAATGTCAGCTTAAGTTCTGGTGCTCGGGTGGGGGCAGGGCTGCCTCCCAGGCTCAGTTCCCTCAGGGGGTTTATGTAGAGACCTTCAGTAATGGAGTGGAGCTCCTGCCTGCTCCGGGAGCTCCTGGCCACCACTGCCTCTGCCGCTGCCTCCCGAGGGGGCCTGAGTTATGGAGACACCCTGCTCCCCTCTCGGTCAGCCCAGAAGTCTCTCTCCCTGACCTGTAGTGCCTGTGGGTGGAAGGACCTTCCTGGCCACCGGAGATTCTGTCCCTGAAACGTGCTCGGATCTGCTCCCCTCTGAGTCACTCTGCCAGGGCAGGGGTGGGCTCTGCTGTCCGGTGCACGATGGACCTTTGGTGCCAGTTTTTCAGGGCTCTCTGGAACGGAAATCTCCTCCTCTCCGTTGCTGTGCAGCTTCCACTGCTCCAGAATTTGTGGGAAGTTCTTTTTATAGGTAATTTATGGGCTGTGTGTTTGGAGCTAGCGTATGTGAATCTTTCTACTCCGCCATCTTGGCTCCTCCCACAAAATAATATTAGAACAGCATTGTTTAACAAATGATGGATTTCTGTTTGAGCAAGGAACTTGGGGTCATTGAAAAGACATTAACAATTTCCCCAAGGCAATTTGCTATGCTCTTCATCTCCTCTCTAATTTTATCCTAACACATTGTTGATATATAGTGAATGTCCAAGATATGTGTGCATGTATGTATATTATATACACACTTATATATGTGCGTACACATAGAAGCATATTATATATGTATATATGTACCATACACATGTGTATATATACATTTTGTGTGTGTTATTTCAGTCATGTCCTACTCTTTGTGTCTTATTTGGGGTTTTCTTGGCAAAGATACTGGAGGGGTTTGCCCTTTCTTTTTTCAGCTCATTTTACAGATGAGGAAACTGAGGCAAATAGGGATTAAGTGGCTTACCCAGGGTCACACAGCTAATAAATATCAAGGCCAGATTTGAACTCAGGTCTTACTGACTGTAGGCCTGGAGCTCTATCCATTGCGGCATCTAACTGCCTCTCTTTCTTTCTTTCTTTCTTTCTTTCTTTCTTTCTTTCTTTCTTTCTTTCTTTCTTTCTTTCTTTCTTTCTTTCTTTCTTTCTTTCTTTCTTTCTTTCTTTCTTTCTTTCTTTCTTTCTTCTCTCTCTCTTTCTCTCCCTCTCCCTCTCCCTCTCTCTCTCCCTCTCCTTCTCTCTGTCTCTCTTTCCCTCTCCTGTGTGTATGTATGTGTATGTACCTTAAGTAATTATACCAACTGTCTCGGGGAGGGGAGAGGAGGAAAGGGGAAAGAAGGGGAGAGGAGGGGAGAGGTCTCTGGTCTTGTGAATATCCTATTTATATGTAACTTTGGTTGCGTGCACATTTACATGCTAATTCTCTCTCCTCTACCCTCCCGTCATTAAATAATAACAAACCTGTCTTAAACTAATGTGTGCCTTGGGCCACTTTTTGACCACTGTAGGAAATAGTCTTCCTCAACAGAATTCCAGGCAGCTTCCCCTAAGGTGGATCATGCTCCCTGTTTTTTCCTCTTCCTTTCAGCAAACTCCTTAGGTAAACACATAACTGTAGAATTTTAGAACAAAAAATAATGTCTTGTACCACCCCTCATTTTAAAGAAGACACTGAAGCCTGAAGAAGTTATGTTATCTTTACTCCTTTTGTGAGGTGAAAAAACATGTGACATTAATCATTGCTGATGTGCAACAGTAATGCTGGGGATGCACTCTTGTCATTGACTCAGACTGCTAGAGCTTGAAGAGTTCCAGAGAGGTAAAATATTTTACCAAGGTCGCCCTTTGCCCTAAATCCTGTTGTGGTCAAGTATTGACTAGTACTCAAAGTTAATAAACTTTGTTCCAGTGGTCTTTCTAATAAACCACACTTTCTAAAATTCTAAAGCATTTCCACAGGGGTCTGTGTCTATTCCTTGTTTCTCTCTCATCAATGTTCCTTTTTTTTACATGTGATCATGAAGATATTATTCAAATTTCTTATTCATTTTCTCCTATTTTGCAGTTTAATTACATGCATTGCAATATTATTTTTTTCTGTTTAAAAAATGTACATGTAACATATTGCGTACTTTATGGGTTAAACAAATTATTGTGTCCTAGTCAAGGAATTGACTATAGTTTCTTTGAGATGTTTTCAGTTTCTAATCAACTGATTTGCCAAAGAACCTTGGGAACAGCCCATTTGTAAGCAAGTAGGGGGCTATTGCAATTAGACATCTATTTGTATAGTTCTTCTACCCTATCCTATGGGAGCAGCTAGATGACAGAGTGGATAGAGTGCTAGGCCTATAGTCAGGAAGACCTTAGTTCAAATTCAGCCTCAGATATTTACTACCTCTTTGACCCTGGGCAAGTCATTTAATCCCATTTGCCTCAGTTTCCTAATCTGTTAAATGAACTGGAGAAGGAAATGGCAAACCACTGTAGTATATCAAGAAAACTTCAAATGGGGTCATGAAAAATCAGACATGAGCAAACAATGCACAACAATCCTATGGTTTTTTTTTTGTTGTTGTCTTATGTCCTTTATTAAGTTATAAACTCCTAGAAAGTAGGGATCAGATATACTATTTCAGTTCAAAATTTATTTAACAAGTGCCTACTATGTGCATATCACTCTAGGTTTTCAGAGCTCATGATATATTCTACTCTGAGTTTTCAATAAATGTCAACTGACTGATAAATTGTGGAAAAGTTTGACTGGATAGCTACATCTACAATCCTATAACTTCCAATCCTTAGGGTCCTTGAGATACACATAGACAGCATGAGAAAAACAGAATACTCAAAGGATAATATGAGTCAATCTCAGAAAATCCTTTTGCAGAAAATGAAAGTGAAAGAAAAAAGAAAAAATTTATAGTTCATAGTTTACCCCCTAAGAGAAGAAAAAAAAATTGTACTTCATAGTCTTCCCCCTAAGAGTATCTTTGGAACATTTTCTTCTTGAGACCTATGTTCATTTTATAAAGGAGTTCACATCTGATTGATCCTCTATCTCCAAACCATCATTTTGCCTCTCAGGTTGGTATTACTGGTTCTTTCTTTCTTTCTTTCTTTTTTTTAAATATTTATTTATTTAACTTTTTACATTCATTTTCACAAAATTTTGGGTTCCAAATTTTCTCCCCTTTTATCCCCTCCCCCACCCCAATACCCTAAGCAATCTAATTTTCCCTATCTCCAATCTGCCCTCTCTTCTGTCATCCCTCCCTTCTCTTGTCCCCATCTTCTCTTTTCTCTTGTAGGGCCAGATGACTTTCTATTCCTTATTAACTGTATGTCTTCTTTCCTAGTAGCAACAACAATACTAAACAGTTGTTCCTAAAACTTTGAGTTCCAAATTCTCCCCATCCCTTCCTCCCCACTCATTCCCTTTGGGAAGGCAGGCAATTCAATATAGGCCCTATCTGTGTAGTTTTGCAAATGACTTCCATGATAGTCGTGTTGTGTAAGACTAATTGTATTTTCCTCCGTCCTATCCTGCCCCCCATTGTCTCTCTTCTGTCTTTTGATCCTGTCCCTCCCCAAGAATGTTGACTTCAAATTGCTCCCTCCTCCCATTGACCTCCCTTCCATCATTCCCCCCCCCTTGCTTATCTTCTTCTCCCCCACTTTCCTATACTGTAAGATAGGTTTTCATACCAAAATGAGTATGCATTTTATTCCCTCCTTTAGTCAAATGTGATGAGGGTAAACTTCTTGTTTTTTTTTCTCAGCTCTCCTCTTTTTCCCTCCACTAAAAAAGTCTCCTACTTGCCTCTTAAATGACATATAATTACCCCATTCCATTTCACCCTCTTTCCTCCCCCTACCTTTCTCTCTCACCATTTACCTTAATTTCTTTTAAGATATGGTCCCATCCTATTCAATTCACTCTGTGCTCTCTGTCTCTGTATGTGTGTGCATGTGTGTATGTGCGTGCATGCGTGTACATGTGTGTGTGTGGTTCCACCAACTACCCAGATACTGAAAAGTTTTAAGAGTTACAAATATTGTCTTTCCATGTAGGAATGTAAACAGTTCACTTATGGTAAGTCCCTTCTGACTTCTCTTTGCTGTTTACTTTTTCATGCTTCTTCTCATTCTTGTGTTTGAAAGTCAAATTTTCTTTTCAGCTCTGGTCTTTTCATCAAGAATGTTTGAAAGTCCTCTGTTTCATTGAAAGACCGTATTTTCCCCTGAAGTATTATCCTCAGTTTTGCTGGGTAGGTGATTCTTGGTTTGAGTCCTAGTTCCTTTAACTTCTGGAATATCCTATTCCATGCCCTTGGATCCCTTAATGTAGAAGCTGCTAGATCTTGAGTTATCCTGATTTTATTTCCACAATACTGGAATTGTTTCTTTCTAGCTGCTTGCAAGATTTTCTCCTTGACCTGGGAGTTCTGGAACTTGGCCACAATGTTCCTAGGAGTTTCTCTTTTTGGATCTCTTTCAGGTGGTGATCGATGGATTCTTTCAATACTTATTTTGCCCTCTGGTTGTTGAATGTCAGGGCAGTTTTCCTCAATAATTTCATGGAAGATGATATGTAGGCTCTTTTTTTGATCATGACTTTCAGGTAGTCCCATAATTTTTAAATAGTCTCTCCTGGATCTTCCAGGTCCATTGTTTTTTTCCATTTTTTCATTCTTTTGGTTTTGTTTGGTGATTTCTTGGTTTCTCATAAAGTCATTAGCCTCCATCTGTTCAATAGTTTTGAGAGAACTATTTTCTTCAGTGAGCTTTTGAACCTCTTTTTCCATTTGGCTAATTCTGCTTTTGAAAGCATTCTTCTCCTCATTGGCTTTTTGAACCTCTTTTGCCAATTGAGTTAGCCTATTTTTCAAGGTGTTATTTTCTTCAGCATTTTTTTGGGTCTCCTTTACCAAGGTATTGACCCGTTTTTCATACTTTTCTTGCATCTCTCTCATTTCTCTTCCCAGTTTTTCCTCCACCTGTCTAACTTGCTTTTCAAAATCCTTTTTGAGCTCTTCCAAACCCCTGGGATGTCTGGGATACAGAGGCCCCGCCCTCCATGTCTTTCCCTGATCACAAGAATATCTCCTCTTCATCAGATCCGAAAGGCGGGATCATTTGCATCTGCTGAAAAAAGCTCTCTGTAGTCTTATTTTTCTTCCCTTTTCTGGGCATTTTCCCAGCCAGTTACTTGACTTCTGAGATTCCTGTCCAACCCCGCCTAGATCCGCCCAGCTAGTGCTTGAGGTCTGAGATTCAAATGGGCTTTCCGGGGCAGGTGCGGCTGCTATTCAATGTGAGCTTAAGTTCTGGTGCTGGGGTGGGGGCAGGGCTGCCTCCCAGGCTCAGTTCCCTCAGGGGCTTTATGCAGAGACCTTCAGTAATGGAGCGGGTGGGGCAGGGCCGTCTCCCAGGCTCAGCTCCTTCAGGTGGTTTATGCAGAGACTTTCAGTAAAGTTTATGCTGAGACTTCAGTAGATCCTTCCTGCTCGGGTAGTCCCGGGGGCCACCATTGCTGCCTCTGCCTCTGCCGCTTCCCGCCCCTACCTCTGCCTCCGCCACTTCCTTCTGAGGGGGCCCGAGCCACGGAGACACCCCGCTGCTCCCCTCTCGGCCAGCCCAGATGTGTCTCTCACTGACCTGTAGAATCTGTGGGCGGAGGGACCTTCCAGGCCGCCGGAGGTTCCGTCCCTGAAGCCTGCTCCAATCTGCTCCTCTTGGCCGCATGGCCAGGGCAGCGCTGGGGTGGACTCCGCTTTCCGGGGTGCGACGGACCCTGGGGGCGGCTCTCCAGGGTTTTGTGGAACGGAAATCTCTTCCACTATGTTTCTGCACACCCTGCAGTGATCCAGAACTTGTGGGGAGCTCTTCTTACATTAAATCTATGGGCTGTGGGTTTGGAGCTCGCATACGTGAGTCTTTCTACTCCGCCATCTTGACCCCACCCCCGGTTCTTTCTGATCCTTGACTGGCCCATGCATTCAGTTTTTGTCTTTCCTTCACAGGAGGTAGATTGGTCTGGCCTCCAGAGTTGCCATCTAGTTGACCCTCTGTCTTCTTCTTGGGAAATGATCAGTGTTAATAGCTGATATTTTTCCCCAGGGAAAGTATTTTGTGGACTGTGTTGCTTGTATAAGAGAGTTATCTATCTTCTGGATGGCAATTCACAGTGAGAAGTATTCCTTCAGAGCATTTCTTAAAAGTAGTTAGTAGTCATATCACACACCTACTAATGTCTCTGAAAATGTAATCAACATAAATTGTATTCTTTCTAGCACCTGAATCAGTCTGTTGCTTTAAGGCATCATCTGTTAAAGAAACACATAAGTTAACTTGTGAATTTAGTGTAGGAAGATCATTGTTGGGACTTACAATACCTGGATATTTAGATGTTTTACATCTTATATCAATTAGCCTTTTCTTTTTTGTTTTTGGTGGGGGGGTGAGAAGTATTTACTGTGAGGAACACAATAGGAGTATAGTACAATAGAAAGAACACTAGATTGAAAGTCAGAAGGTGTTTTTTCTAGTTTTGACTCTACCCCTAATTAGCTGTCTAATCAGGGGCCTAATGAAAGAGTTGGATTGGATGATATCTCTTGTCCATTCCAGCTCAAACTATGACAACAGTCCCTTTTCTTAAGGCTCTTACAGTCTAGTTGTGGGGTAGATAAAACCTAACAGTGGAAAAGGTAACTGAGAGTGGAGGGTATTAAGTGATAAATGTCAGTGGAGTAGAAGAGACAATTAACATTCTAGGAGTTCAGAGAAGGAAGGAGATTAGAGTGGCCTGGAAGCCTTCCCAGAAAAGATAGCACTGAAGCAAAGACTTAAAGGATGGGTAAAAATTCTGTGAATAAAATACATTGCAATTGGTGGAAACAGCATGAACAAAGTAGTTGAGTTGGTAATGTGTTTGACTTAGGAGGAAGGAAGGAAGCAAAGAGGGAAGGAAGGAAGGAATTAAGTATTTAATTAGTAAAGTATTTACTAAGCACCTACACCTTCTATATGCCAGGCAATGTCAATTCTGGGAGGTAGGTGCTATTGGAAATCTCCACCAACTGAAACAGACAAATTAAGTGACTTGTACAGAGTCACAGGACTAACAAAATGGTTGTGGCTGGATGTGAACTCAGGTCTTCCTGAAACAAGGCTCAACTCTCTCTCCACTGTACCATCTCGCTGCAGTAAATTAAAAAAAAAATGAATAGAACAGAAGATTCATATAAGGGCAAAGTAAGAGTTTCAAAAAGATCATAGCTCCCATTTCTATGGCACACTAGTTTACAAAGTGGTAGGGAGTGCAAGTTTCTTTTCCCCCATTTTATAGATGAGGAGCCTGAAGTTCAGGTTAGTCTGAATCCCTTATCTACTGATAAGCATGAGAGCCAAGACCTGGGTCTTTAGATGTCCATGTTCAATGCTCTTTTTACTGTGGTCAACTGGGAGGAGAACTCTGATCGCCAGACTGAGGAATTTCAGGATTGTAGGGGAAGCTAATTTAAAGGCAACTAGTGGCACAGAGGAATTGGAAACTGATGCTGGAGTAAGAAAGATCTGAGTTCAAATTCAGCTGCAGACACTTAGTGTCTGTGCCACTCTAGACAAGCCACTGAACCTCTGTTTCAGTTTTTTCATTTGTAAAATGAGGAAAATAATAATTGCCAACCTCACAGAGTTGTTAAGAGGATAAAATGATATATAATAAGGATAAAATAATATCTAATGAGAATAAAATGATTTGCAAAGCATTTTGTAACCAAAGTGTTGGATAATAATTTATAATAAATAACAATAATAACAAGGTAATGCTTTTGGTAAAGTAGAAGATAGGATTCATAGACACATATTTATGTTCAAGGTCCCATTCTAGACCTTGGAGATAAGAAGACAAAAATGAAAGTCTGTCATCTAGGAACTTACTTTCTACTTGTGAGATCATATAAGGTGAATTTTGAAGGCAGAAAGTGCCAACCACCAGTGAGGTGAGATGATCACAGAGGGGCTGGTACCTGAACTGATCCTTGAAGGAAGAAAAGAATTTCAAAGGGGTAAGAGGCAGATGAGTGCACTGCAGCCGTGGCAGATGGTTGTGTGAATGCTTAGAGCAGGTTCACCTTGACTAGAATGTTGATGCTATGAAGGGGAATAAGAAGCAAGGTTGTAGAGAAAACCTGCAGGGGCCACATTGTGACAGTCCACAAAGACCATGCAGTAAGAGTAAAGAGTGCTGGTTTTGGAGTCAGAGGACCCTGGCTCAAATCCCAGCTCAGATTTGCTTAGCTGTGTGACTGATCTTGGGCAAATCATATAAATTATTTGGGCTTCAGTTTTCTCCTCTGTGAAGTGAAGGTGTATTTCTCCTTAAAGTACTATCATATCTAGTCTTCTTAGTAGGAAATTTTAGTTGCATGTGACAGTCTAGAAATTAGGGAAGTTAATTCTCATTTTTTTCTAATCTCTGCAAAATTTAGCTTCCCCAAGGCTAGACTCTTCAGTCTTTTTTTTCTGTGCTAGAGATTTCTAACCTTCCTATGGGAATTGTTAGTGTTGTTGGGTTTTTTCCCATTTGTTTTATAGTATACAAGTTGCTTACTTAATTCCCCATTATTTTTTACCAGACGTCTTAAAATGAAAATGAATCCAGATTAATAGTCTGACTAGAGTTAGCATTAGCATCTGTTTCTACTGCAGTATAGTGTAGTGGTCAAACCTTAGGAGTCAGGAACCAGTCTGTGCTGGTTCAGGCTTTTGATGAGCAAAATGACCTCACACAAAGTTATCTTTATGCAACTACGTTTACCTAGCTTGGATAAGGCAGTACTGGAAAAGCAATTTGAAAGAGGTGTTTGTGCAGTCAGAAGCAAAGTTATATTTTTTTCCATTAAATTACCAAAAAAAGAGCAAAACAAAGAAATCAACTTCCAGTTTTGCATTTTGCCTGTTAATTCATTTCATGTTTATTCCTGAAATAGCCAATGAAAGACTTTCCCTATGACCTGATCATTTTTAAAATCCTTGTCCTTTATGCTGAATGAGAAAGGTATTCTATTTTCTGTCCCTGGGTTGGAAATACATGTTCATACAATTGAATAGGATTTCAAACAGCTTAATCCAAATTTTTTTCTTTTTGGCTGGAGGAGTCAGTGTTTTAAGGATAAAATGCTAAATTGATTGAGTTACAAATGAATGCAGTGCTAATTAATCCAGACCATTGTTTATAAAGTGGAATAAGCACATTCGAAGTCAGATTCCTCTTGTCGTTTAGTCAGACTGCCCAAGGCTGCAACTGCTTCCTTATTAGGTTACTGGCTATGTGGGGATGTCATTGTTTGTTCCTGTAGCTAGGCTTTCTGTTAAAAATCACAGCATGAGGCTTAAACTGCTGCAACCATTATCCAGTGCTAACGTGTCACTAAAGGTCTGCTAATAGAACAAGAGAAAAAATATCAATCTTTAATTTTAGAACAGCTGAGTAACCTATAGCACCTGTTCATTTTCTCTCATCAACTCATTTAATACATTCTCCAGTGATCCTTGGGTGAATACACTATAAGAGTCCAATCCCATTATTTATTTTTCTTTTCTTAAGGAAAATTTTGGGCAACCTTAAAACAAATTTTAAGATTTAGCTTCCTGTTAAAGAAACTAAATATGGATATCTCCTGAAAATGTTCTAAATTGACATGATGATCTGAATGCAGTGATTTCTAGGCAGTTACTTCTTATTACATTTTAAGCACTATTTTTCAGAAATGTTTTTTTAATAAATGATAGTTCATAAAGGAGGGCATACTTTAATAATGAATGCATTTGCCACAGACAGGTATAACTCAAGCTTCAAATAGCAGATAAATTCCATTTGATCATTCAAAACTAATAAACAGAATTATACCTTAGCAGCCACCTGCTTTCCCTTATATAGAGCTCAAACCTCTATCAGTGTGGGACAGAATTAAGGAGAGTATTGTAGCCTGTTCTAATAAGAGGTTAAAAAATGTATAATCTCCTAAGCCTTCCCTAACAACACAAGTACTGACACATTCAAAGTTAGACTACTATATACTATAATCAAATGATCTGATAGATGGAGTCAGCCTCAACATAATAGGTCATGTCAATTATGAAAGAAAAGAGAACATGGAAATATTTGGCAAGTAAATTCACCCGAAATGAGAGAAATTTAGAAAGTACACTTAATTTAAATGATTTAATTTGGAGATAACAATTATATACAGTGTTAGTGTTGGCTATATGAGTTAATTGACATATGGTCAGATTGGAGTGATATTTTTAAATGATCCAAGCCAATTCTTCTGGGATTAGATACATGATTGAATATGCTTAGGTCTATAAATTTGACCATCTCTATATTTTCTTTTGACATTCCCCTGCCCCAAAGGTTCATATCTTAGCCCAAAGCTACTGTTGTCCTTGTGTTGCATTTCACCTTTGCCATGTTACCTCTACCCCCACACCCCTACCCTGCCTGTGGTCACCACTTGTGTGATGTATCCCTCAAGAGGTGTATGTTGGTCTAGGCTCAGCCTCATTCTGCCATGGCTGTTTTCATCATCACAAGTACTTGATCTGTTTCACGTTTTATGGAATCGATAACTCTCATCCCTAAAGAGTCCAGCAGGCCTTTGATTCCTGACCTGACATTTGCTAATGCTCTTGCTGATGACCTGCCACTACGGATCTCCAGAACTGCGCTCCGTGTTTGACAACACTCATAATATGAATCAATATTCAGCGTTCAGTAAGTGAGCTGGGGAGTCATTTTATTGCTGCAAAAGGCTGCATTGCCCCGGGCAGCTGTCAGAAATGGGTAGTTATTAATAGCCCTCTCTCTCCACTTAGCATAGTCGGTAGGGGTCCAGCATGAAATGATTTAATCAGTTTATGATATCTGTGACAGAGAGCACTTAAAATGTAATCACAAAATTTAGGTAGAAGTGTCCCTTGGCCGTTATAATGTTTTCTTCGCTTAATTTTCCCTGATCTCTAATATAGTGCGGTGCACCCTGAGAAGCTGACCATACAACAAAAGTAGGCCTCGATCTGCCTGAGTCTAACTGTATCTCTCTGTAGCCCAGCATTTTCAGTGGCATATTTATAGATTATTGATGTTCGTGCCTTGGGGGGAACTGGTTTAGTGTAACAAGACTTTCCAGGGAGATAGGTCTGGTGGTTGTAGAGAGAGGAGATGGTTGAGTGGCCAGAAGCACCTCACCTCATAAGTTCACTTTCAAGCTAAGTTTCATTATCTTGATGGTATCAGAGCACAGAAATCTGTACTGGAGTACTGGGTCCTATCACTGGAGACTCAGTCAAAAAGAAATTAGAGATCTGAGTTCTCTCCTTTTCACTCTATACTCTCTCCCTTGAAGATTTCACCAGATTACGTGACTTCAGTTGTCATCTCTTTGCAGGATTATTCTCAGATCTATATATCCTGACCTAGTTTCTCCTCTGAGCTACAGTCTTCCATTGCTGATCACTTTCTATATATTTTGAACTGGATATCTCACCTGTATCTCAAATTCAACATATCCAAAAACAGAACTCAGCTCTGCCTCACAGACTTTCCTCCCTTCTGAATTTCTCTCTCACCATTGAGGGAACCATATTTTCCTAGTCACTCAGGCTCTCAACTTTGGTGTAATCCTTGACTCTTTACCCTCACTCAACTAACATATTGGACCCATTGCCAAATCTTATGATTTCTATCTTCATAACATCTCCCTTTCTCTCCACTCACATAGCCATTAACCCAGTTCAGATACCTAGATATTCATTGTTCTCTCTTACTAGATTGTGTACTCCCTGAGAGGAGGAGCTATGGAGTTTAAAATTTGTTATTAGTATAATTATTCTATTTCATTTTATCCTCAAGACTTGTACAGTTCCTGGCACATAGTAAGCATTTAATAAATTCTTTTTGACTGACTGAACTGCTTCTGGATCTTTTGAGTTCTTTTCCTTTTTCAAAGTTTGTCTTTTTTTTTTTTAATTTGCTGCTCACAAAATTCCTATTTCCTGTCTGAGAAAGCAGTTCTTGACTCATTTATTATAAAGCAGAGATGACTGATGTAGCCTAAGCCCAATGTCTGATCAAACTGTATACTTGATTAGGTGCTCTCTGATGATGCATCACTCAGGTAACTTCCCTTTACTTCGCACAACCATTAAGTGAATTCATTTCTAGAATTTTAACCTAGTATTTTTACAGGAATCAAAATACTTTAAACATATACTGAATGCAGGATATAATTTCTCTCACAGGAAGGATAGAGTTGTCCTGAAATATGGGAGCAGAAAACAAAGATGTCTCACTTTCAGTAGCCCATATACTTTTAATTCCTTTTCAATTAATTATTCTCCTATTGTTTGGTGCATATATTATTTGACCTTAGAGAATTACTCCAGGAAATCTATTCTGATGTGTTGTCCTTCATTCCCTCCCAAATCTGACTTTTTAAAAATCTTGGTTTGACTCTTGAAATGTCCCTGCATTCAGCCTCAGGTTTGACTGACATCCCAGTCTAGGATATTGGAAAGAATACCCCTACATTGACACCAGCATATAGCTCAGCCCTGAGGCATGCCATCTCCCTAGCCAGATCCCAATTTCAGAAACCAGACTATGACTCTTACTCAATCAACTCACCTCTTTTTCTGATCATTGTTGACTTGTAATTTTGCTGGGAGAAATCATAGTCAATGGGTTAAGGAGGTGAGGAGAAATCATCTCCTTCTTTTGCTGTTCTTTCCAAGAAGTACAAGGGAAAAAGTGAAGGTGTAAACTCTTCGTACACAGTTGACTACCTTCTTGAGAGCTGTCATTTTTTAAAGGTCACCAGGGGCTTTTATTTAGCCTTCCATTATTAGAAATTTTCCCTGGGTCCATTAGATAACCTCCCTAGTGACCTTCCTTTTTAGTTCTATCAAGATGATTGAAGAATGTCTTCACACTTTGTTGTTAAGTTGTAGAAAAAGCTTAATTTTCTTAGAGGCTGATACACCTCCTTTATATTATGAAGACTGACAACAATGTAGGACTTGCATTTTTATATAATGAGCTAATCTTGATCAATTTCAACTGACAGATATTTATTAAGGGTCTAATACATGAATAGATTGTGCTTATACTAGTACTGTTACTCTAATAGGCACTAATACTAGTACTGATTTTCATATAGTAGCAAATTACAAAGTATTGCACAGAATGTTTGCAATAGAAAGGAACTTAGAAATCATCTGGCCTAAACTTTATATGTTTTAGATGATAGGTGAAGTTATTTGTACATGATTGCATAGCTAAGATTTGAATATTGTTTTTAGTCATTTTTTAGTTGTGGTTGACTCTTCCTGGCCCCATTTGGGTTTTTCTTGGGAGAGATACTGGAATAGTTTGTCATTTGCTTCTTCAGCTCATTTTACGGATAAGGTAACTGTGGTAGACGGGGTTATGTGACTTGCCCAGGGTCTCATAGCTAGTAAGTGTCTGAGGCCAGATTCGAATTCAGAAAGATGTAGACTCCAGGGAGCTCAGTTCAAGCACTGTGTTTACATAAAGCCTTTCCTGATCCATTTATCCTCTCCCAGTCCCCAGCTGCTAGTGCCCCATCACTATAATTATGTTATTTATTTTTGAATGTATTTATTTATTTATTTATTGTTCAGTCGTTTCAGCTGTGACTTATTTGTGACCCCATTTGGTGTTTCCCTGGAATGGTTTGGTGTTTCTTTCTCCAGCTCATTTTACAGATGAGGAAACAGGCAAATAAGCTTAAGTGACTTGCCCAGGAACACCCAACAAATAAATGTCTGAGATCATTTTTGAATTCAAATCTGCCTGACTCCAGGCCAGTGCTCAAGCCACCTCATCATCTTCCTGCCCTTATCTTGTATATAGTTATATATTTAAATACATCTCCTGATAAAGTGTATAATTTTTTTTTTGCTAGGGACTCTTTTATTTCTCTTTTTGTATGCCCAGTGTCTAACAGTGACTGGCACATGGTAGGGAATGCAATAAATACTTGCTGATTGACTGAACTTATAACTATACAATGTGTTAAGATTTGTCAAGTACTTTCCTCTTAACCATATGAAGTAGGAAGCATAAACAATGAACACTGAAGAAAAATTCTGAATTTTTGGTGAGTATCCAAAATAAACTATATAACCAAAATGAAAGGATTATTTTGCGTATTGAGTTAAATCTGTATATGTCCAGAGACAAATATAGTATCTTCAAAAGTGACTTTCCAAATTTTTTAAAGTATAATTTTTAAAAAAATCTGTTTTATTATGAATTTAATGAGAACCAACGAACACAATCATTTCAATATGCAAAGAACAAAAAGACAATTCCTTATGAACCCCTGAACTTCAATTTTTCACAGTTTGTTTTTTTAAATGTATATATTAAATTTTACATTGCAGTAACAGATTTATCTTGGAAACTGAATTGGATTTTGGAGGAAGAGAAGAACTTCAAAAGTTTGATAAATGCAGCTGAATCTAACCCAAGTCTAGGAAATAGCATGGCCAGAGGAGTGCAAATAGGAGAAGGCAGGATGAAAATGAGAATTGGAGAATAATCCAGATTGGCTGGAACATAAACTACATGAAGGGGGAGTTGTGATAAGGCTGACAAGGTATGTTGGAGTCAAAATGTCACAGGCCTTAAATGCCAGAATCAGGAATTAAGATTTTATCCATCAGACATAGGAAAGCCATGGAAGATTTTTTATTAGAATGACATCATCATAATAAAGCAATCGATCAGTCAACAAATATTTATTAAATATCTGCTATGTGCCAGGCGCTGTGCTTGGTGCTAGGGATATAAATGTAGAGAGTGAAACCATCCCTACTTACAAGAGACTTACATTCTAATGGAGGAGACAAGTTCATGTATAGATATGAATAAATGTAAACATACACAAAGTAGTAAGATTGATGTTTTTGAGAGGGCACTTACAGTGATGGGACTCAAGAAAGGCTTCATATTAAGTTGTTCCTTAAAGAAAGAGAGAGATTCTGTGAAGCAGAGGGAAGGGGGAAGTGCATCCTGGCATGTGGGACAGCTGATGCAAAGACAGAGATGGGAAGTAGAATGGGCTATGTTAGGAGCAAAAGACCAGTTTGGCTGGAAGAATATCTAACGAGGTTGGGCCACTTTGGGGAGAGTTTTAAAAGCTAACCTAGAGGAGTTTATATTTTATCACAGAGGCAATTGGAAGCCTCTAGAATTGATTGAATAGGAGAGTCATCTGTCAGATCCACACATAAATAAAATCACTTTGGCAGCGCTTTTAAAAAAATTTTTGAAAGCTACCTTTGAAGGTACTATATTTGTCTCTGGACATATGCAGATTGATTAGAGGGTGAGAAACATAAGTCAGGGATATCATTTAGGAGACTGTTTCAATAATCTAGGTGAGAAGGGGAGGACAGCCTGAACTAAGGTAGTAGCTTTGTGAGGAAAGAAGGGATGAGATATGAGAGATGTTAATGACATGGTTTGGGAACTGGTTGGATATATGGGCTGAGAGAAAGAGTGAGGAGTTCAGGACTATGCTGTTCTTATGAATCTGAGAGACTGGAAGCATGGTGAGAGTGGGAAAGTTTGGAAGGTGGGAAGATTTTGAGGGAAAGAAAACAAGTTTCGTTTTGGACATGTTGAATTGGAGATATTTCTGGAATACCCAGTTTGAAATGCCCAATAAACAACTGGTGGGCTAGTAAAGCTGATGAAAGAGACTGAGGCTGGATATATACAACACTAAGTCTTCCGCACAGAGGTGATTCTCAAAGCTGTGAAGTATGAGTAGTTTATGGAGGGATTGTAGAGGGAGAAGAGAACACTGCCTAGGACAGCAACTTGGAAAATAGCCAGAATTAGAAGTCCATGTTAAAAAGATTAACTAGGTACCAATGTGCCAGGATGGATTAGAGAAAGGATAGATTAGAGTCAGGAGGACTAGTTAGAAAGATTTATTCTACATGGGATGGGATTGAGAAACCATGCCGAGGTGGTATCAATAGAAGTGGGGGGAAAGGATTAAGTGCTGGACTTGTTGCTGAGGTAGAAGCAACAGAACTCAATTGATTGGATATGGGGGAAGTCAAACATAGCTCTAAGGCAATGGTCCTAGGATACTTAAACAGATGTCATTGACTAAAAGAGATAAGTTATAGGGAGGGACAGAGTCAATATGGAAGAGAAAGAGTTCATATTGAGATATGTGGACTTTAAGGTGGTGAAGCACATAAATAAATGAAGGTTAGTCTGGCATGATCTGTTCTTCATGAAAGCATGCTGTCTTTTTGTGATCACTGCTTTCTTATCTAGATGTTCACTTACCATCTCTTTAATAATCTATTGTAGTATTTTCCAAGGAATCCATGTCAAGATCACCAGCCTATAGTTTTTCCTCATTTCATCTTTTAATTCCATCACACTTCTGAATATCAGGACATTATGTGCCTTTCTGCAGTCCTGTGATATCTCTTCTCTTCCCTATTATCATTGAAGTAGCAGGAATAGGGGTTCACCAAACCTGTTTACATTTCTTGCATGCCCCAGGATGTAATTCATCGGGACCAGGTAACTTGAATTCATCAAGGACAGCTAAGTGTTCTCCTATCTCCGTATTTATCTTGGTCATCAACATCTTGTTAGTCATTCTTGTTGTTCTTTCTTGTTTCCAGGCCATTTTCCATGGAAGAAGTAAAATAAGAAGCTCTGTCTTCTGTCTCTTGTCAGTTAGCCCCTTTGGCCTACTTTTTTGTTGTTAGCTCTCCTTGCTAGTCTCAGGTCATTCTGAATTTAGGCTTTTCTTACATAAGGCTTATGGAGACATGGGCATGCATGCCTATTCATCTTCTGTTACTTGCCCTTGCTTCCTTTATATGTATTCAATTTTTTTTAAATCTGCAAATTGTTTGGTGAGTCTCTATGCGTCTACACCAGTCCCTTCAAACAACTCCTATTTTTCCCTCTTGTTGGAGTTCTGAGGTCTGCCCATCTCTCCTCAACTGACTTTGCCTATAGAATTTCAGTCCACAGGATCCTCCCTAGTGTTCCTTTGAACCCTTTGAATTCTGTTCTCATGTATGTCAGACTATGTCCAAACTTCCTTTTTGACAGTTTTTATGAGGGAGTGGTTGCTTCCCCAAAGGGTTTCCATCAATTCCACCCCAGCAACAAGATCTTTCTGTTAGTGAGGATAAAATCCAGTATAGAATTCTTCTTAATTGTTTTTTTCTACTTTTTAAAGGTTGAAATTTTTACTAAGAAAAGTTGGAAAGATGGGAAATTCATAGTCAAGATTTACTTTCTCTATGTAGCTATTCCCCTGAACAAGTAAAGTGCTACTTCGTGTTCTACTTCCATTTCTAAGAACAAATATAGATCTTAGGAATATGTAAAACTTTCTGTGTGAATACTGCTATGCTCTAGTTGCCATATAAAATAGGAATTTTCAGCTATTCTGCCAAAACTCGAAGGCTTCATGTTTGTTGAATGAAATGAATGATTCATCAAAATGAAAATATAACTTGAACTCAGTTTGTTTTTCTTAAATTTTTCATGTTTTACAGTCTCATTTTTTTTGATAAAATATACAAGTTGAATAAAAGTATATGTAGTGAAATGTGGTGTATGTTTTTAAGACTATTCAGTTGGATTGTTTACTTTTAAAGCAGTTTTAGCAGTTCATCTTTTGTGTGAACAAATATATCCAGAAATGAAATTCTAGACAAATACTATGATTTAGACTTGCATGGCATGCTGAAGTCATCTTTTGTTAAGAAATCTGTCACATCTTCAGCAAATGGCAGACACCGTTCAAGTGCCTGTAATTGACCAGTACAATACCACACTTCTGACACTCTGCTGACTAAGTGACCCAGAAGGCTCCATGTATAGATAGCACACAACCTCCCCATTTTATACTTCTTTTCTCTAATAGGAATGGGTGTGACATGGGGCCAACTACCTATAACTGACTCCTAAAAAATACAGGTTGAGCTTTAACCCTAGGAAAGTTCTTCATTGTATACAGTTTTCTCCATTAAAAAGGGCATAGCTTTCTTTTGTTCAGACTGTTATATGATTAGATTTTTTTTTGAAAGTTAGAAATGCACTCCAGGAATTGTGTTTCCCTTTTGTGGCTCACCACAGAAAGATGGATAGCGAGATGCTGAGCAGTTTTATCCTTTCTTTTTCTAGTGCCATGCATGTTATTATTCCCACAGCTTCCATAGAGCTGTCTTAAGAATAATTTTTTATGTTAACTCAATTAATTGTAATTATAATAGCAATGGAATATCAAAATACAATTTTAAAAACTGAAATGTGATAAAACCAGACTTAATAGTTGTCATCAGATACTTTTTCATGTCAAATGTGAACTGAATATGTGACTGAAATGAATACAGTTGGAAAAAATATAGTTGCTTTGTACCTACAATTTATGTAATGATATCTTGTTAACCACAGCACCAAAAAGCTTTTTATGGAATATTTTGTAGTTTTTACATGGTATTTACAACTAAATTAGAATATACATATATTAAACATTGATTAGGGGGGAGATTAGTTTTAATTTATTTTAAAATTGCCAAGAAATATTTTCACAGTTTTCTTTAGGGTTTTTAGACAAATTCATACAAATTATTTAGCATCCTGGTTACACACCAAAGCCAGGTCCTTTGGGTAGCTCAGTCAAAGATGTAAGACCACCAAGTCCACTGCTTGGTCTAGGTTTTGGAACATTGCCAACTTTCAGCTCATCAAGTATCTCTTCAATATTCTTAGGTGTCAGATCTTTAAAGAAATTATCATTTATTTGAACCATCAATGCATTTACAAGGTACATGAACATTCTACTTCTGTTAATCTGAAAAGCTTGTCAGATGTGGTTTCTCCAACCTTAATACCAAGCTTTTTCTGCATGGCCTCTAGTAGTATGCTGTTAGAATCTCAAAGCACACAAAGTAAGTATAGTGGTTCACTTAAATATGATACTTTCTAACTGTTTTTTTGTCATTCATTGTAGAAAAAGTTGCTACTTCATATACTCTCATTGGAGAACTTCAGCATTGGAAAACTTCAGCAACTTTGTTCATAGCAGAAATAGGCAACCATTCATTCTTTTTTTTTCTTTAATTTTAATTAATTAATTGATTTTTAGTTTTCAACATTCATTTCCACAAGACTTTGAGTTTCAAGTTTTCTCCCCATCTCTCTCCTTCCTCCACCCCAAAACACCGTGCATTCTGATTATCCTTTCCCTCAATCTGCCCTCCCCACTATCACATCCCTCCTTTGCCTTGTCCCTGTCTCCTCTGTTTTCTTGTAGGGCAAGATAGATTTATAGAAATATGCCCCATTACCTTATTTCCCAGTTGCATGTAAAAACAATTTTTAACATTTGTTTTAAAAACTTTGAGTTCCAACTTCTCTCCCTTCCTCCCTCCCCACAAATCCCCACTGAGAAGATAAGCAGTTCAATATAGGTTATACATGTGTAGTTTTGCAAAAGACTTCCATAAATGTCATGTTGTGAAAGACTAACTATATTTGCTTCCATCCTATCCTGTCCCCCATTTATTCTATACTCTTTTTTGACCTTGTCCCTTCCCAAAAGTGTTTACTTCTAATTACTCCCTCCTCTCATTTGCCCTCCCTTCTGTCATCCCCTCACAGCCCACTTCTCCCCTTCTCCCCTACTTTCCCGTAGTGTAAGATAGATTTTTATACCAAATTGAGTGTGCATGTTATGCCCTCCTTAAGCCAAATGTGATGAAGTAAGCTTCACTTTTTCCCTCTCACCTCTCCCCTTTTCTCTTCCATTGAAAAAGCTTTTTCTTGCATCTTTTATGAGAGGTAATTTGCCCCATTGCATTTCTCCCTTTCTCCTCCCAATATATTCCATTCTCACCCCTTGATTTTATTTTTTTAGATATCATCCCTTCCTATTCAACTCACCCTGTGCCCTCTGTCTCTGTGTATATAATCCTTTCAGCTACCCAAATACTGAAAAGAGTCTCAAGAGTTACAAATATTATCTTTCCATGTAGGAATGTAAACAGTTCAACTTTACTAAGTTCCTTATGATTTCTTTTTCCCGTATACCTTTTCATGCTTCTCTTGATTTTTGTGTTTGAAAGTCAAATTTTCTATTCAGCTCTGGTTTTTTCATCAAGAATGCTTGAAAGTCCTCTATTTCATTGAATGATTGTTTTTTTTCCCCTGAAGTATTATACTCAGTTTTGCTGAGTAGGTGATTCTTGGTTTTAATCTTATCTCCTTTGACCTCTGACATATCATATTCCAAGCCCTGTGACCCCTTAATGTAGAAGCTGCTAGATGTTGTGTCATCCTGATTGTATGTCCACAATATTCAAATTGTTTCTTTCTGGCTGCTTGCAGCAGCCTTGACCTGGCAACTCTGGAATTTGGCTACAATATTCCTAGGAGTTTTTCCCTTTCAGATCTCTTTCAGGATGTGATTGGTGGATTCTTGCAATATTTATTTTACCCTCTAGTTCCAGAATATCAGGGAAGTTTTCCTTGAAAATTTCATGAAAGATGATGTCTAGGCTCTTTTTTTTGATCATGGTTTTCAGGTTGTCTCATAATTTTAAAATTGTCCCTCCTGGCTCTGTTTTCCAGGTAAGTGATTTTTCCAATGAGATATTTCACATTGTCTACTATTTTTTCATTCCTTTGGTTTTGTTTTATAATTTCTTGATTTTTCATAAAGTCATTAGCTTCCATCTGCTCCATTCTAATCTTTAAGGATTATTTTCTTCAGTGAGCTTTTGGATCTCCTTTTCCATCTGGCCAATTCTGCTTTTTAGGGCATTCTCCTCTTCATTGGCTTTTTAGATCTCTTTTGTCATTTGAGTTAGTCTATTTTTTCAAGTGTTATTTTCATCAGCATTTTTTTGGGGTCTCCTTTAGCAAGTATTTGACTTGTTTTTCATGATTTTCTTGCATCACTCTCATTTCTCTTTCCAATTTTTTCTCTACTTCTCTTACTTGATTTTCAAAGCTTTTTGAGCTCTTAAATGGCCTAAGACCAATTCATATTTTTCTTGGAGGCTTTGGATGCAGGAGCTTTGACTTTGTTTTCTTCTGTTTGCATGCTTTCATCTTCCTTACTATCATAGTAAGATTCTATCGTCTGATTCTTTTTCCAGTTTTTGCTCATTTCCCCAGCCATTTACTTGACTTTTGAGCTCTTTGTCAAGGTAGTTCTCTGCTTCCAGTCTGGGTGGGAGGTGTACTGTCAGCTGCTCGATTCCCCCCCAATCTGTGGGCCTAGAGCTCCAGAAACAGTGGCTGCAGCTGCCCTTGCTACTTCTGTGACTGCCATGGGTTCTTCCACCCTCTCCCCCATCTGCTGCCCTGGGGCTAGGGCTAGACCACTCCACTGTCTTGCACTTGTCCCACAGGCTTTTCCCACTGATCTTCCAATGTGTCCTCAGCATTTTGGGGTCATGAAGTCTGGAAACTACCACAGGTGTGAGAGATTCATTCTCCCCAAGGCCTGTTCAGGTCCCCTCTGTGCACTTGCAGCCCACACTAGACTGTATTCTGCTCCCGGTGAGGTGTAATAGACACTTCCCAGTGATCTTCCAAGCTGTCTTTGGCTGGAGAATTGCTTCACTCTGTCTTTCTGTGGGTTCTGAAGCTCCAGAATTTGTTTAGAGCCATTTTTACAGGTATTTGACTGACCTTCTGTTACTCTGCCATCTTGGCTCTGCCCCCGCAACCATCCCTTCTGCCTTTGGGCTAACTGGAAATACAGCTGCTGCTTTGTCCCTCTGGATAATTCTTTCCAGTTGCCTCTTTCCTCTTGTAGTTTTCTGGTGTGAAATTGAATGGAGTATCTGGGTTATTTTCAGGAGTATCTGCACAAATAAGACTCCTCCAGTTCCACTTTGCACAGCTGTTTGGTGTAAGTAATTCATCTCTCTCCCCCAGTGGGCAATGAGATTGGCGGCCCTGCCTGGAACATGGTGGCTCAGATTCTTTCTTCAAGAATAATTTTTGCAACCAAACAAAATTATAATTTTAGGTGAAAAATTTTAAAGATTCTTAAGTATAAATCATACAAAGTACAAAGAAGGCTATTCATTTTAATGCAGATGAGTGATTTCTAAAAGGTTTTTAAATATAAATCATACCAATTAAAAAGAAGAGCTTTCATTTTAAAGCAGATTGATGATTTTTGTGATGAGGTTTGCATATTGTTTTGCTTCTTGAATTGTTGGTAGATGCCATAATGGTTGTGATTTGTAAGAAATAGCATAAGAACAGGAATCTTATGAGAGAGATTCTAAAAGAAGGTTTTAGGAATTTTATTGTATGACCATTCATTCATTGAGCAAATATCATTAAATGGCTACTGTTGTGAGAGTTCTGTGCTAGGAACTAGAGATGTAAGGGGAAATCAGATGTGATCCCTGACATCTTGAACCTTATAATCCAGTGGGGAAGATAAGGAAGACATGCAGACAAATCACTATGGAACATTTTAAGTACATAAGAAAGCTACAAATAAAGTACAGTAAGTGTTCCCAGTAAAGAGAGTTTGGGAGATCAAGGAAGGTGCTTTTGAAGAAGTAGTAGATGAGCTGGATTTTTATGATTTCAACCTGAAGCAGTGGGGAAGGGGAGAACATTTCAGGTGCAGTATACATAGCTTGAGCAAAGTCCAAGAGGTGGCAATGCATAGAACTTTTTGTGAAATATTGACAGTTTAGTTTGGCTGTAGCCTAGAATATGACAGGATATAATATTAATCTGTAAAGAAAGGTTGGAGGTAATTTTGGAAGGCTTTTATTGATCGAATAAGGAATTTTGAGTTTATTTAGTAGGGAACATTTGAATAGTTGAAGAACAATGAGAAGTCTTTTAGGAAGATTACTTTGCCAGTCATGTGAAGAATGGATTTTCTTCCTAAAATCAGTTTTCTAGGAAGCTGGCTCAGATAACCTGTGCCACCTTTCAGCTCACTAAGTATTATGCTTCCTGAAGTTGTTGGGGCATGTAATATGGAAAAGGTATTGTATCTTGAGGAATACCTTTCCACTCTCAAGGTCATTCTGGAGAATCAGATATTCTTTTAAAAATCAGAAGAAAAGCATCAGTGTAAAAACAAAGAGGAAAATTATTTTGAAGGAGTAGAGAAGAATCCTAACTTATTCCAGGAGTCCAAAGTGGAAGAATGTCATACAGAGGAGATAGTGAAACAGGCCACCAGCAAACAGGAGTGTCTTCCTAACATGAAAGCAAGTATAGTTCTTTTGCTTAAAAGGTATTAAAGCTATCTTCCAGACTTAACTGGCCCAGAAGACTTAAGTCTGTGGCCATTGATGTTGCTTGCTGTTCACCTAAATTGAAGTAGCCCAGGGCATGAGGAATTCTGGTTCCTCCCTGAAGCTTCTGACTCACATGACCAACACCAGGACAAGGAAGCAGCTCTGGGCTAAACCAACAGCAGCAGTAGAAGCTACCACAACAACCATGATAATAGCTACCATTTATCATACTATAGTATAATTATTATCTTAGGATTATTGTTGTAACGATAATTATTTTATAATACATAACAGAAATATATAATTTATAATAATAGCTAGCATGTAATGCTTGAAGTATTGTAAAGCACTTTTATATATATTAATTCATTTGATATTCACAACCCTGTAAGGTAGATGCTATTATTTTCATTTTGCAGAGAAGAAACTGAGCCATATTGTATCCTCATTGGATATGGCTGCTATGGCTAAGTCAGCCTCTTTTTTATTCATTGTTAAATGGACTACAGATGCTTCATTTCATTTCAGTCTCAAGTGTTAGACTGGCTGCCGTCAGTCTCCATCAATTGCAGCAAGGAAGCTAAGTTGCTCAGTGGATAGTGTAAGACTTGGAGTCAGGAAATCTTGAATTCAGATGCTGCATCAGACACTGAGCTGGGCAAGTCATTCCTTTTCTCTCTGCCTCAGTTTCCTCATATATAAAATGGGAATAGTAAATACCTACCTCCCAGGGTTGTGGTAAGGATCAAATGAGATCACTGTAAATTGGTAAACCATAAACCGTTATGTAAATGCTATCATCATTATTATTAACATCACTACTATTGTTATACAGTATGTCTTGTATATAAAAGCACAAAGTATGGATAACAAGTATGACCATCCTCATGCAAGGAGGTAAATATGTATCATTGAGACTGGGTGGAGGTGAGATTATACACACACATACATAAGTGTGTATGCATGTGGATATATGTCTGCAAAAGTATATACGGATATATGTATATATATATAATATAATTTTGGATAAATAGAACTTATTTACAAGAAATAGGACTGGTAAAGGGTGAGGAAGAATAAATTATTGTCTACTAAGAAATACAGGAACCAGTGTGGGGATGAAATGTTTGAGTCAAAATCTATAGAAGCAGAAACAGAAGCAATTCAATTCAATTTATTATTAAGGACTCACTACGCACCAGGCTGTGTACTAGATTCTGAGAATACAGATCATGTCTTGAATTGAAATAATAGAAATGGTCCAGGTGCCTATGTCTACATTATATTGGTGACCAAATGTAAAGAGCACTGTACTTAGAAGTCAAAATACCTGGGTTTTCTTTCAGTTTACTGTGGGCAAGAGGGTTTCCTCAGCTGTAAAAAGAGTTAGACTCAGTGATTTCTATGGTCACTTAATTCCCTAAAATTCCAAGATTCTAATTATTTATCCTATCACGCACCTCAGTGCCTTTGGTGAGCCCACAGAGTCGCAAAACCTTCCCTCAAAGAGTTGAAAGTCTAATCGAGAAGCACTCCCCACATGTGCAAAACAGTCAAAGAGTATAAGAAAATATGTAACTGGGTGTCAAATGGAATGGAACTAACTATAAGTATGGTATGAGGCTGGTGAAGGAAGAGAGATGGATAGTACAAATATGGTGTTTTTCTTGAGTTTTCACTTGCCTACTTTGGACGAGTCATTTTTATTCTGCCTTAGTTTTTGTGTGTGAATAGTAACACTTTTCTCCAGGAAATGCTTATGAAGTACTTCTAGATAGAAGGTTCTGAACAGTTAAAAGGAAAGAATGTTTGTTGTATTGAATTGAATTGATTGTTTTTATTTTTCTCCATTGTGTATTTCTGAGCCTATGGCCATTTGCTCATTGTCAGTGGGGTGTCCCTTTATCTGATGGGAATAAGAGGAAGTCACTTTGCATTGTTTTCTAGAGATTTCCATTCAACTTTACTTTTTTTTTTGGAAGATGGGCAAAGGTTGCAAGTTCTGAAAATAGATTAGCTATTGCTCTTTCCTCTGTATTGATTTAGAGTGCATGCTTCCATGTCAATCATCTTGAGATATCTATTTAAGACTTCTGTTAGCAGGGCCCTGATGGGCATTAAAGGAAGACTTGTGTAGTGTGTTTCCCCTTGGGGTGATCATCTGCAGTTGTACTGTCAGTCAGTTTCTTTAGGAACTCTTTGGAACTGTCACAGAAGAATCTGTGCATGCTAAGTTTAGTCCTTAGGATAAGCCAAGCAACATACATCAGGATGAAGGTTAGCCTTTATTCCCTATAGTTCTCTGAGAAGATGTGTCCTAAAGGCGGAAGGGAGATCTCAAGTATGAAGTTCAGAGAGACTCCTGATTAACACTCAGGCTTTTCAAAAACATAGAACTGCTAAAGTTAACCAACTTTATGATTAAAAGCATAATGAAATGATGATATCATTCTAATTGTATCACTCTATCTCACTACAAATAGAATCTTTAAATTCTGATCTCCATAGAGATCATCAAAGCCTACCTCTTCCCAGTGTGAAGAGTCCTTTGACATCATTACTGGTAGAAAAACACAATGGAGAAAAATAAAAATAATCAATTCAGTTTAATATAACATTCTTTCCTTTTAACTGTTCAGAACCTTTTATCTAGATATACTCCTCTAGCAGTTCCTGGAGAAAAGTATTATTATTCACACACAGATGATAGACGGTTCATTGTCATTCTTTTGCCTGGAAATTCCAATTTAATGGAAGTTCATGGTCTTTCTATTTTAAATAAATTTTTTTTCATTAAGTAAAACTCTACTTAATCTCCCTCCTACAGATATTTACCACATAAGAAAGAAAGAAAAACAAAATCTCTGTTGCAGACTTATAGTCAAGTAAACTAAATCTCTTCATTGGTTCAGTTCCCCCTCTCCTTCCCCCACACCCCAGTAGTTTCATTGTGTACTCTGATTCCTTCATCTCTCTGTCAAGAAGAGGGAGGTAAATGACTTTATTATGAGTCCTCTGGTTGGTCATTACATTGACCAGTTTTCCTAAGTCTTTCATATTTTTTTTGTTTTTACACTATTGTTGCATTGTATAAATTGATCTCTTGGTTCTGCTCATTAAATTCTGTATCATTTTTTAAATTCATCGTTTTTTACAGCACAATAATATTCCATCACTTTATATATCACAACTAGTTTATCCATTCCTTAACTGATGGGTGTCTCCTCTGTTTTCAGTTCTGTACCATTGCAAAAAGAGCTGCTATAAATATTTTTGTTCATTTTTAGAGTTTGTTTTGCTTAAGATTAATCCTTCCCATAACTAAATTCCCTCATATTACTCCTCTCATGTCGCCTTACTTTCCTGTTACTCTGTTTAGTTAAATGTATTTCTTTAAAAAAAAATTTTTAATTTTAATTTTTTCTAAATAAATATACACTTCTAAGATTTTTTTTTTGATTCTAGAATATCAGGGCTGGTTTTTTTTTTTGATGTTTTCTTGAAATATGATATCTAGGCTCTTCTTTTGGTCATGGATTTTCAATTAGTCTAATACTTCTTAAATGATCTCTTCTTAGTCTATTTTCCAGGTCAGTTGTTTTTCCAATGAGATATTTCACATTTTCCTTTTTTTTCATTCTTTTGACTCTGCTTTATTGTTTCTTGATATCTCTAGCTTGCTAATCCCTCAGTGTTCCTGAACCAGTCTCTGTGAAGAACTTGTGAACCATCCTTTCATTTACCTACAAGTTCATTTTGCCTTATGTTTTCTGTTATAGAAAGAACATAAGATTTATATTCATTTCTTCCATTACAGACCATGTCCAGTTATTGGACAGTCTCTCAATGTGATTTTCCTAAAGCAAAGGAAGGTCTTGACTGTGTCACCTCTGTACTCAATAAAGCTATAATATTTCTCTTTTGCCTCCAGGATCAAAGATAAAAATTCTCTTTTTGGCATTCAAAACTCTTTAAAACCTGGCTCTTTCCTCCCTTTCCAGTCTTCCTTTCTCACATACTCTATGATCCTCCTGGGCTGTCTCCAGCTGTCCTGATGAGTATCAGGCCACTGGACCCATATGACTCAGGAGGAGAAAGAGAGCTTGGTGACTTTGCACAGCCCTCCCTCACTCAAAGTCAACTGTAAGTTAGGTCATCATCTTGATGTCATGGTCCTCCTAGAGAACATAGGACAAACACAGCAGCTTCTACTTTCCCAAATCTAATTTTTAAGAAATTATTCTCTTCAATGAGCTTTTGGTCCTCCTTTTTTTTTTTTTTTTTTTAATTTGGGTAGTTAGGTGGCACAGTGGGTGGAGTGCTTGGCCTGGAGGCAGGAAGACTCATCTTCCTGTGTTCAAATCTGGACTCAGATACTTACCAGCTGTTTGATTCTGGGCAAGTCACTTAACCCTATTTGTTTCAGTTCCTCATCTGTAAAATGAGCTGGAAAAGGAAATTGCAAACCACACCAGCATCTCTGCCAAGGAAGCTCCATATAGGGTGACAAAGAGTTGGAGATGACTGAACAAAATCAACTTTTTAAGGAGGTCTCTTCAGTGAATTTTTGTATATATTTTTTTCCATTTAGTACTTTTTAAGGAGTTCTCTTAAATGGATTTTTATGCCTCTTTTACCTTGTCGCCTATTCTGGTTTTTTTTTAACGTGTTATTTTCTTCAGTATTTTTTTGTGCTTCCTTTATAAACTGTTGACTCTTTCCCCTCCTTGATTTTCTTGCATTATTATCATTTCCTTTACCTCTCTTATTTGATTTTTAAAATCCTTTTTGAGCTTTTCCAGGACCTGAGGCCAATTCACATTTTTTCTTTGAGATTTTAAATATAGCTGGTTTGATTTCTTTGTCTTCTTCTGAGCTTGTGTTTTGATCTTTCCTGTTACCACAGTAACTATCTGTGGTCAGGTTCTTTTTTCCCCCTCATTTTCCAGCTTATTTATTGACGTTTAACTTTATGTTACAGTGGGACTCTGCTCCCGTGGTGGAGGGGGCACTCTCTGAAGCTTCAGGTTTTTCATGTGGCTGTTTTCAGAGCAAACTTTTGGAGGAAGGGAGGTTCTGCAAGTTCTCAGTTCTTCTAATGGGTTATGATCTCAGGCGTGGTTTAGTCACTGCTTTCCTGGGCTGTGTCCTGGTCTGTGAGTGATCACCAACACTCTTTTCTGCCCTAGAACTTCAACTCAGGTCTCTTCTCCTACTAGTACTCCTCCTTGCCCTAGGATTGCAAACCAGAAGAGTCTACGGGCAGTACAACAAAATTCTGTTCCCAGTACCAGCAAAGCATCCCTTGTAATCTCCTTTTGACCAATTGTCCATTCCACTTAACATTTGTGAGCTGAAAACTCTAGAAAATTGTGCCCAATTCAGTTGCGCACAAGGCCTGCTACTAGCTTGCTGAACGTAGCTTGTGCTGGCATGGCTTGTGCTATGCTGGAGTGCACATCCTTCTCATTCCAGTGAGACTGACTTTTCCCACTGACCTTATCTTGGTCTATGATGTGACATATTGATCTATGCCTAATTTATGGCAAACTGTTTTCCATTTTTCCCAGAAATATTTGTCAAATGGTAAATTCTTGCCCCTGAAGCTTGGATCTCTGGGTTATTTCAACTACTAGAATACTATGATCTTTTACTATTGTGTATTGTGTACCTAATCTATTCTAATGGTCCATCATTCTGTTTCTTTGCCAGTACCAGACTGTTTGATGATTTACTGATTTATAGTGTAGTTAAAAATCTGGTACTTTTAGGCTGCCTTTTTTTTTCACATTTTTTCTTCATTGATTTCCTTCATATTCTTGACCTTTTGTATTTACAAATGAACTTTTTTTGAATTATTTTTACTAGCTCTATAAAATATATTTTTGGATAATTTGATATAACATTTACTAAGTAAATTAATTTGGGTAGAATTATCATTTTTATTATATTGACTCAGCCTACACATGAGCAATTAATATTTTTCTTATTGATTAGCTCTGACTTTATTTTTGTGAAAAGTGTTTTGATCATCTCTCCTTTTTATCACCTCCTTTCCCTTGTCCCTTTCCCTTTGTACTTCTTAGGGAAGAGATTTCTATATTCAGATGAGAGAGAGAGAGAGAGAGAGAACGTGTGTGTGTGTACGTACATATGTGTACTACCCAAATCATTCTGACTGTCATTGAATAACCAATAAAATCCTCCAGCCCAAGCTTCTGTGCTTCATTGTTTAGATTGGAGTGGCTTAGAATGAGTGTAAATAGCAACCGTTTTCTCTTCCGGTTAGAAACTTTAAGGTTTTCCACTTCCAGACTGAAATTTTTGTGATTATAAATTAGGTCATCTTTTGTCTCAATTCTTAGTCATTGAATAGGCATTGCCTCTCAGACAAACTGAGAGCTGGGAAAGACCTTCATTTAGAAAGGCCAAAGTTACCCCCTGCATCCCAAGCCATCTTCAGTCATCTTGACTCTTATCTTGCCATTGAACTTCAATAACTGGAGGAGAGAGTGAGGCTGATGACTTTGTGCAGCTTCCACCTCCCTTGAATCCAACTCACATGCAAGTCAAGACATCACCTCCATGTCATTAGTCCTCTTCAAGAATGAAGGACAAGCCACAAAAACTGCAGCATCATCAGCAACAATAGGAATGTCATAGCTTAGATCATCCAGGCTGATTTTCTTCAAATATATTTTTATTAATAAAGAAGATGAAGAAATCCAGATGTGAGACTAAAGCTCCTCTTTTAAGAAAAGAAATAACCACATGTCTTGCTGCCTAAAGTTGTATTTGCACACTGTCAATTGACCCTGTAAGGACTAGAATCACGAAGATGCTAAAACCTTTCATCATAGTCTCATTTTTTGCTGGAAATGGTGGCTTGCCAGAGGTACTGATATTTTAACACTTTTAAAGGAAAAACTAAAGACATAACAAACCCAAAAGACTTGGATATATTGCTATTCTGGCACTGATTGTGTTTCTACACACAGGTGTATGTGTGTGTGTTTTAAAAATCATTTATCCTTTGTCATGCAGCATTGTTTCATTATATGAAAAGATTTTTTTATGTGTTTGCATGTTTCTATAGTAAATTAGAAGGGTCTGAAAGGAGATTTATAGGCATGAATTATCTCTACCAGCTGTAGAAGATTTCATGTCAATTAAATATTTGCGAAAAGCAAGTATAGTATAATGATCCACTCATAACTATTACAAGTCTGGCACATCTCCATACAGTGGTAGCCATCGCCTAGGCTACTATACTACACGGGCATGAAACATAATAAATTGGGATCCCCTTGGACATAATGAACAGTAATATAATTTTGTAGTTATTCTCCTAGCATGATGAAGCAGTAAGCCAAATTGAGTTTCTAGATAAATTTTGACATATGGGTCTTATTCCTAAAGAAAAGGAGCTATTGTTGCCCTGGCCTTGTTCCAGAATTCTGCAGAAATCCACACGGTAGCTTATTGTTCATTATAAAAAGGTACCACAAGTATTTTTTTTTATGAAAAAGAACAAATTGCTAAGTTCAATTAGTCCTTTGGGGAAGAATTTGGAATTTCTTTTCAATCTGGCTGCTGGATCCTGCTTGCGCTATTGTCTGATTCACACTGGGGCAGCCTTAAGGGTTTGTGAACCACAAGGCCACTGTGGGGGCTCCTAGTTGATGGTGGAAGGATCAAGCAACCCTCCTTACCCTAGCAGCGAAATATGATGTTAACATCATTTTAAAAAAAATAGTAGCCACAGCGAATCATGTGCAGAAGTTGTAGAAGAATGGAAGAAAGTCTAGGGTTTTCTACTATAAGCATTAGAACCTGCTCACTATTTCCAAGTCTCTTCTACTTTTCAGATAATGTAAGAATTCACAGGATGACAGGAGGGTTTTAATAAAAGATCAGGTGAAATAGAGTACATTTTAAAAACTCCATTGTTCACTACCTCTCATGCTTTAAGGAAAAATAACAGGATTAACGGAGGTGTGCGTCTAAGTGTTTGGTTTTGGTATTCTAATCTTTCTTGGGGAGGCAATATGCCAGAGTCAGACTAGTGGATGTAGCAGCAAGCAGAACTGAGAGTACCCTTCTGTGGCCAGGCTGAAAAAGGAAGAAAGCATCGTCAGGAATCAGTGTTCCAGGGGCTGAGCTGCTGAGGGGTGCCAGTTGTACGAGAAGAGTTACATAAAGATTACCAAGTCCTTGAGACTTCACAATGCTTGGACAAATAGTGGTTCAGACCTGAGTCCATAGGGGAAAGAGACCCTAAAGATAATCTAGTTCTATTTCCTCATTTGATCGATAAAAAAACTTAGGTTAAGAGAAGGACATACCAGAAGTAGGTGGCGAGTGAGGACTGTCCAGTGTTCATTTGTCTATGGAATTCTTCAATGAAATTGACTCTGTCCACTGTCTTAGGCTTATAGGACTAATACAGCATCATCTATACAGACTTCTGACAGTGGTAGAAATATGGATGCTAGACCAGAGCTGGTAGTCAAAGCAAATAGTAATAGTAGCAGCAGTCATAATAGTGACAGTTTGGGTTACCCTTGCTCCACAAGATCTAGATAACATTGAATTTCTGGAAAGAAAGCACTGGTGATTGAGATATGGGTCAACATCCTATTCCCAGAGTTCAGATTTTATCTCTGCACATCTTACAGGGAGTAGTTCTCATTTTGCATGATAAGTGAGCCCCATGCTAAATGATGGCTCTAGAAGACTTTATGTTATGAATAAAAATTATGTATCTATATGACTTTTTAAATGCATGGGACAGTTACATCTAGAGATGTGATATTTTACCTACTTCGAGTCACATGGTTTTGATTTTCAGAAGTTGTTAGTATAGTTTCTAGAAATATTATACATTAATTATTGTAGCAAAATATTCTCAGAATTCCCATCCTTAGTTCCAATTGCCTTCATGAGAACTTTGTTGTCTACTTCTGGCCATGTGTGATTTAAGGTTAAAGGATATGGACTTTGAAATGATGAACAGTCCTCATATTAGCTATGAAGCCAGAAGAGTTGGTGAGTCAGTGGATATGCAAAGGGTTCTCTCCACTTCTCTTTTTCTCTGGTTGCAGGTTAAATAGGGTATGTTTTATGTTGAGTAATGAGAAGGGGTACGAAGAGTAATGGCAGTTTGCCATTATCGGCTCATTTCACTCTGTGCAGCCATAAGCACATAGCATCAAAAGCAGCTGCCCTGCCTGAGCAAGCCGGAGCCTGGGTTTGGGTTGCCCCTTTTCCGTTTATTCTTTCCCAATTTTAGGTACAGCATTCTGAGATGGAATATCCAGGGTCAGAGGCAATCTCATCAGTTTTAAGAAATATAGAGGCCTGGGACTCATTGAGTATGACAGGGTCTTCATCACCATAGCAGCAAAATATAATGTTAATATCATTAAAAAAAACAGTAACCACAGCAAATCATGTGCAGAAGTTGTAGAAAGATGGGATAAAGTCTAGAGTTTTCTGCTATAAGCATTAGAACTCTTCTTCTTCTATCAGTATTGATGCCTTTCCATATATTCTCCATACAGGATGAACCTGATGTGTTAGAGACCTTCCCCTTAGTGTGTGTGTGTGTGTGTGTGAATGGTCTGTACTCCTGTGTTGTCTTTGAAAACACGATAAGGGAACAGGCAGCTTTTAACCACATTTGATCACATTCTTGGTAGCAGATCATATATTTATAGTGGGACAAAAAACTGAGAGGAATAGAGAATGAGAGTTCCTGATGTGTTTTTTGTTTTACGGTAATTATTTTTTTAAAAGCTCTTGACTTAGTAGAATAAAGTAGCTGCTTTAATAGCTCCGAAAAGGTTTCTCCCATGTAAATGTTAAAATTCTATCAGATTCTTTGATGTTTATAAATGCAATTTAGTTAAATGCATACTCTACAAATATTAAAAAGAGGCATAAAATCAGGAGTTCTATATACACTACAGGTGTTTACTACCGACTTGGGAAAGTTCAGTATATGGTAGATACTAGACAGATGATGAGGTCCTCCACTTGTTCTTATTTGCAGATGATATAATATTATGTCTCTCTTTGAGACTATAAATCTGTCACACTGTATGTCTCTTCCTGAAAGCATCCAAAGATGATATTTCTATTTTTTCCAATTCATTCTCTCTTAAATCCGTGACGGCTTTCTAAGTTTCCTTTTCATTATACCTCTCTAAGATTTAATTTTTCTGTGACTCTCCCTGCCTGCTCTCTCTTTCTTTCTTTCCTTCACTATTTTCTCCTGAACCCCTTTCACTTTTTTCTCTTCTTGTTGGTGATGATGCCAGTTGGGATTACTTTATTAGTGTAGTTAAAGGGTTGAAGGGGTTTATGGTCCCAATATCTTTTTTTTCTTATTTAACTTTACTCTGTTATCTTCAAGTTCAGATAGAGCTTCCATGGTACCCAAAGAAGATCCCTTTTGTTGCAATCACATCTTCTGTCTTTTGCAAAGGGATACAAGAATGTGGGATATATGTACCTGGGTACAGTTTGGGTATCCTCATTGCTCAGCACTCTTTCGAGTAAATGATTATATGGATTTGGTGACTGAAACAATTGCCAGGTTTTATCTGTACTCATTTCTTTTGTCATTTGCTGGCTACCATTTTTTTTTATAAGCTGCCATTTGGTACAAAGGGCTTTTATTCCTTAACTAGGATTATTCTTTTTTATCAGATATTAATTTAGATGGATTTTTACTACAAATGCCAAATTCATGGAGATTCTACAAAGGTAATTTTTCTTTTTTAACTGGATTACCCCCATGTCAGATATTTAGTAAAATCATCATGCATGTATTTAGGGGAAAATATCCATCTTATAAGTAATATTCTTTTCCCCAGAATACAATCCATTTAAATGAATATCTGATAGAAAAAATAATCCTGATGACAGATCTAATGCACTCTGCACCAAATTCATTGAGTTCTTTTAAACCCTGTTTAATAAATGCCTGATTAATGAATAATATTGTTAAATGAATAAAATTCCAGTGTGCCAAATGGAGAAATACATAGCAATCATGATCAAACTTGTTATGGGAGAATGATAGATGAATAAATGTACTGTGCAATTAATTTGTGACTGAATTATGATAAAATCCTTGTGACAATACTAACTCTGTTAGAGGGATAAATTTATCATCTTCTTTCAAATAATTACATTCGTGAAACTTCCAAAATGTTATTATCTGTGTCTCATCATAATAGAAATATCTATTAATTTGCATACAGGAAAGAAGGGAACTTGTACTTCTTTTGCTGCCAGAACTCAATAAATGTTTGTTTTTACTGACGATAACAATAACAGTGGTAACATTTGATAGAAACTATTTGCCTTTTTCTTTTCCTATCACCTACAACCTTTTCAGTCTTGTTCAGAGTTATTTTTAAGTTTGCAAGCACAGTTGTGCTTTTTAAAGAGATAAAAAATAGACCGTAAAGTGGCTTTGAAAATCATCTCCATGACACTGTGGTATGGATCTTTTTGTATTCTAAATCGCAATTTTGTGGGCAATGCGTTAAGAAGGCCATCAGTAGATTGATGCGATATCAAAATATTATATGAATGTTAAATAAATCTTCAATAAAGGTATTTTTCATTATATTGACTTTAATGTGCTTTTTAAGCATACCTTTATTACATTGAATTAGAAATTACTTAGTGGTAATAATCAGTTTTTCTTTTGCTTTTCAACATGCCAACAAGACCTTAGTCACAATAGAACAGAAGAAATTGTGTTTTAGGAGAGCTCTCTTTTGTTACTTAACTACCCTAGAGTGACCAGATCATCTTGTCCTGAAGGCTAAGGCAGAGATTTGATATCTTGTCAATTTTTTTTTCCTTGTGTAAGGAGATTTAAGAAATAAGTTTTAATGATGAAAAAAATTCAGTTTTCCAAGTGACATAGAACTACAAAAAATATTCTTTTTAAAAGGCATGTGGTTTTACTTTAGCTTGTGGTTTGTCCTTCATTCTCTGAGAGGATCAAGGGATGCCCCCAATCTAAACTGGAAGGGGAAGATCCTCAGAGTTGCTGGCCAAAAGAGAAACAGTTACATTTACTCTGAGCCAGGAGAGCCAAAAAAATAACCATTAAGTGGTGCTTGGACAGGGATCTATTGTTGTTCCTCATGAGATCCAGGGTGAATTGGGTTTAAGGCTTGGTCTTTGAGAAAGAGATCTAGCCAGTAAATCCCAAGTGTATTTAGGTAGAACGCCCTCAAGTAAGGCATGATACCCCATGAGAGGAGGAGTGGAGAGGAGTAGACAACTTGAGTTACCCAACTGGAACTGGCCAGCTGGGTCCGCATTTGGGCCATCCCTTAACTCTCTTAAAGAGGCCTATTCACTGAACAGGGCACTGCCTCACTCAAAGTGAGAACTTGGAAAGACCTTGGTTTAAAAAGGCTCTGCATCCTGGGCCATCTCCATTCATCCTGATAAATATCTCTCCACTAGACCCAGATGACTCTGGAGGAGGAAGTGAGGCTGGTGACCTTGCACAGCCCTCCCTCATTCAAATCCAATTGAATTGTAAGTTACATCATCATCTCCCTGATGTCACGGCCCTCTTTGAGAACAAAGTACAAGCCACAGCTTTAGGTATAAGAATAAATGAAGTCCCCAAGTTAACTTCAAGTATAGCAAAAGACTTGGGATGACATTCAGATAATCAAGTTCCAAACAGATTGTCTGTAAGAAAACATGTTTGTACTATAGGATATGTAGTATAAAACATGTTATTTTCACATTAGTAATGAACTTGAATAAAATTGAATTTCATTGGTATGACATAAAATATGCCATAAGTTATATCCCTCTCAGAAAACTGATTGCACTAAAATTCTCTTCTCCAAACCAAACTGCTCATTTCTGATTTAGTTTCAATAATCAATTGAATAACAACTAGGTCTCACAAACAGTTGTATCAATACCCAATTATTCTTATATAATTTTGAAGCATTTAAGGGCCTTATTTCATATTGACATATATATCTAGTAACAGGCAGATGATGAGGTCAAATACTCATTTACTAAGTTGTTTAGGATATACAAAGGACTATAATTCTAGACTGAATAGCTCAGATCTCATACACTTGCATCTTACTATAGTAGCTCAGATGTATCCCAGCCTTAGTCCCTGGGATAATGATTTAACACTGTATTTGCATCTTTGTTTCACCAACTGTTTTTCTTTTTGTCTTTGCCGAATTATTCCCATATTATTCAGAAAGGATGAGTTATTTCAGGGATTTAATCTTATGCATATATGTAAATATTAGCAGGCAGACAACAAATCTGAGTATTAATTTACCTAATCGTTTGGGATATGGAATGACTACATATTCATACTGACAACAGCAAGATCTCACATACTTGCATTGTGCCCATGTCTTCTACTGACTACTTACTCAGATTACAGAAATTTACTATAAAAGAAAAAAGCAGGGAAATGATTATAACAGTGTCACACTGGTCCCAGATGACTCAACACATGTACAGCAGGATAAAGCATCCTTAGCTCTGTTTGACTTCAGGTAAGAATCACAGTAGACAACCAACCATGCAGTAATATTTCACTTCATAGCCAGACTCAGGAATAGCTAGGTGGGAAACATTCTTGTTCAAAAGGAACATGATGAGGAAACTGAGCCAGAAGGATCCTATCTTAGGCTAGGCCAAGGTCATCTTCTTGGCTTTCTTTGAGATACAGACCTCCACCTGTAACAATTCAAGATCACATTCCCTTTGGGTAACTTGTGGCATTTCTCTTGAATGGTGGATTACTGACTTTATGACCCACTAGACAATTAAACCTGAATTCCAATCTCAAAACAAAATTAGTTACAGTCCCAAGAGTCTTGACTTCAAATGACAGGTTTCACCAATCACAATTTAGGGTTGGAAGTAGTTATTTTTCCTCTCATGAAGTTGCAAATGAACAATATAAGTCTACCAGGACTCAAACATATATGAGATTTCACTTAATGTTCTTCATTTGTTTTTCTTTTCATCTCAATTTAAATTTGTCCTGGTATAAAGAATAAGTAGAAATCATTTCTATATTAAACATACACATGTAAATCCTCAGCAACCCAAGTCCATTGTTTAGGAACTCCATAATCCAAACTCGCTCATTTTCTCAGGACTGATGACCTTGCCCACACCGATGGTTTCCCGGAACCTACCAAATTTACAAATAAAGGGAATTGACAGGGACCGAAGAGAAGGTGTGTATCCTGCTGGTCCTGCCTGCTCACCCCATCTACCCTTGGAATTTCTGTGACTGAGCTCTTTGACATCCTCGGCCCATCTGTGCAAGGCAGAACAGACTAAACCTCTGCACACCCTCATTCCCCAAGGTAGACTGCTCTGAATAAGAACCAAACCAGATAAGGCTTTCACGCCATCCCCTCTTTTTTTTTTTTTTCAGAAATGATAGTCCTTTTATTTCAGGAAGAAAGGAAACAGAGACAGATAAACACCTTTTCCCCCTCCCCCTAAATTAGAGCATTTGGGGTTCCATTGAATTCCCAACAGGCCCAAGCCTTCCTTTATCCCTTCCCTCAATTTCATAAGATTTTAAAAATTACCTATTTTTACCTATGATTCAAACCCAGCCTGAGAGGGGGACAGGAATGAGAGATGTAAGGAAAGATAAACCTTGCCTTAATACACAAACAAAATGCCCATGCTTGAGATATAATCTCTTTTAATCATCAGGGACCATTTTGACACTGTTATAATGTACTAGACATCCCTTTCCCTGGCAAAGAAGCTACCAGCCATGTCCACCAAAGCATGACAACCCTGCAGTGTATCTTCCATTGGGATGGGAAGCTGTGCCAAACCTAGCTCCTTCAGAACACTTCAAGGTAACTCATCTTTCTCCTGTAGCAGATTTGCTTGTTCTTTGGCCTTAACACACTTTTTTCAGACATCACCACCCATCAAAAATTCATCCAAGATGAAGCAGGCCTTCTCAGAGTTGAAGATGATGTCGAGTTCACATACACTGGCAAAATATTTGTCCAGGAGCTCCACATATCGGTGGATCAGTTCCAGTGTTATGAGTTCATTATCTGGGCCCTCAATGACACAGCAGAAGTAGGGCTGGCATATCTCTTATAGACAACTTTGAGGTCTCTCCACTCCAGGAAGCTGCACATCTTGGGCTTTCTGGCCAGGATGACTTGCATAAGCTCTGGAACCATCTTTTTCCTCTCTTTGTCTGACATAGCCATGTACCATTCCTGCAGTAGTCAATTACCAATTACCAATTTAGGGTTTCAGCATTTTGATAATAAGCCCAAATAACTTAGTTAACAGTCTTACACTTTCTTACTTAATAGTCAAATAGTTGTAGATGTAGCTTCCTCTTGGTGTTTGTCCTTCCTGCTCAAAGAGGACTGTGATATCAGGAAGGTGATGCCATGATTTGCACGTAAATTGGATTCAAATGAGGGAGGGCTGTGCAGAGTTACCCACCTCACGTTCTTATCCAGAGTGATCTGGGTCCAGTGACGAGATATAGATCAGGACTATATCAGGCCTAACTTCCTCTTAAGTACAGGCAAAGGTGCAAATATACAGTTCCCTAACTGGGAGTTACAAAACACCATCAAACAGGGTTAGCAGGGCTGAAAAATAACATAACTAGTTTTAAACAATTACTCCATCATCTTTTAGTTTCTTTCATTCATACTCTAATAACATCCAAATTATAAAAAGTTGCTTTACATAACTGATAGAAAAGTTTACCAATTTGCACAATATAAAAATTTAGAAACATAAACCATAAATAATATTAGATATTTGAAATGCAAAACAAGTCCATTACTGATCAAGTGACTTTAATCCTGTTGAATTTATTTCCAAGTTACCTTACACAGAAAATCAGGCATCTCATCACCATTGGCAAACTGAGGCAAATAGATGCGAGGTAACTTACTTAAGGTCATCCTGTTAACAAATTTCAAATCTATGCATTTTCCCCAATTTGTTTTAATGCCAAATAATATAATAAATTCTGACTTATCTTAAACAGCAATTTAGGAGAGACACATTTCACTTAAAATGTGACCAGAATGAATTAAATTACACCTGGTTCTATGTTCTTAATGGTATTACACAGAATCTTGGGTTGTGGTTTTAATACTGTAGTATTATATTTTACACAAATGCTATTTATTCCAAACATTTCATATTACAGGGTTCTCCATTTCAAGCCAATGCGCTGCCAAAGAATACACAGCCCTTAATATCAGTCTGCCCTCGGACAAGTCACTTAGCCACGGTTGTCCGCAGTTACTTACTTCAGCTGTAGAAAAGAGATTTGGACTAGATGATCCCCAAAGTTACTTTCAGCTTGAAATCTGTCATCCTGATGATTCCTTGATCATATGAAAGGTTCCATGCTTTTGCTACTGCATCCAATTTAATCACATCATTCCCTGTTTAAGAATTTTCAGTGTTCCCTAGTGTCTATAAAATTAAATGCGAACTCCTTTGCTTAGCATTTAAAACCTTCCCTAGTGCGCTTCATCATACCCTCCTATTATATACCTAATGTTCTGATGAGACTGGGCACTCAAACAAGCAAAATGCCCATGCTAGAAATAGAATCTCTTTTGTTGAAATACTTTTTATCTCTTTCAAATACTAACTCAGGTATCATCTCTTTCATGAATATTATAATCATACCTCCTCCCTCTAGGTAAAAAATTATTTCTTTTTTCTTTAAATTTTCTTAGATCCTGTGGGATCTCTCCTTTGATGTAATGTATTAATACATTTCCCCAAGCAAAAAGGAATGTTTATTAGGTGCCTCCTGTATGCCAACCAGTGGTAGACACTGGAAATATAGAAACAAAAAATAAAATGATTTCTTCTGTCAAGGAAATCACATTCCGTTGAAGGTACGGGAGGTTGAGGGAATGTCACATGCACAGCTAGGTCAATGTGAAATTTATACAAAGTAAGTACAATACAATTTAATAAGAAAGAGTCCTAACAAAAGAGGGATTTTTTTTAAAAAAGGCTTTTTTGTAAGGAGTGGCACTTGCACTGAGCTTTGCAGGAAACACGGGATTATAAGAGGCAGAAGTGAGGAAGGAGTACTTTTAGGGAATTGGGGGACAGATTATACCAAGGCATGGAGATAAGGGGGATTGAGTATCATACATAAAAAACATTAAGAAATCTCATTCAGCTGAGGTCCAATGAGGTAAGAAGACATAGGTTGGGGCCAGGTTATAAACAACTTTAAAAACTGAACCAAGTAGTATACATTTTATCCTAGAGGCATATTAGGACAAATCTGCATTTAAGGAAAATCACTTTGGCAGCAGTGTACATTATAGATTGGAATGCAGAGAGACTTGAGACAAATTAGAGGATTTTACAGTAACTAGGTGAGAGGTAATAAAGACAACAACCAAGATGTTAGCCAAAACTTGTCAACTTGTTGCTTATATGGAATAAGGGAAAGTGAGGAGTCATAGATGATGCCAAAGCATCAAACCTAAGAGACTAGAAGAATGGTGAGATGTTTTACAGAAAGTGGGAAATTTGGAAGAGGGGTGAGTTTTGAGGAAAATATAGGGTTCTGCTTTGGACTCATCAAGTTTGAGATGTTTCTGGGAAACCCAGTTTGTCTCTCTATGTCCAATAGCATGTTGATGATGTACTGAAGCTCAGGGGAGAGAATGGCTGACTATGTAGATTTGCCAGTTATTTGAATGGAGATAATTAAACGTATAGGAACTGATGAATGGGTTAAGAGGAAAATGGAAAGAGAAGAAGTAGAGGGAACTTAATGTCTCACTTTTTTGGCTGCTACATCATGCTGCTAGCTCATGTTGAGTTTATCATCCACCAAAGCCTTCGGGTCTTTATCAGAACAGTTGTCTCTACGTGTCTCCTTTATTTTATACTTGTGAAATTGAATTTTTATATGCAAAAGTAAAATTTTACATATATCTCTGTTGAATATACTTTCATTAGATCAGCCTTCAAGGATCTCTTCAAGGTCTTTTTGGATCTTAACTTATGCAGTGTTAGTTATTTCTCCTAGCTTGGTCATCTATATGATGAGCATATTAACCATGCTTTTTCAACTAATTGATAAAAGTGTTTAACTATATGCTGCTAAGCACATAACCCTGGGGTTGCCCTCTAGGGAGCTCCTACCTCATTGAAAATAAGTATTAGGAAGAATACTTTGGCAGTGAGTCGAATATGGGCTGGAATGGGAAGAGAGTTGAGGCAAGGATCAAGGCTATGGCAATAGTGCAAGTAGGAAGTGATGATGGCCTGCACTAGGGTGGAAACCATGTGAATGAAGGGAAGAGGCCCTATGGAAGAGATGTTGTGAAGGTAGAAATGAAAATACCTGGCCATGAATTGGATATATGGCATGCCCTCAACACTCATAAGTAACTTTGGAATAGCTGAAGTTTTGGGTGTGGAGGGAGAAGATAATGAATTCTGTTTTGGACTTGTTGAACTGGAGAGTTCATGGGGCATCCAGTTCAAGGTGTTCAATAAGTAATTGCTGATACAAGATGAGGTGAGAAGAGACGTTGTTGTTGAGTTGTGTCTTACTCTTCATGATCATGTTTGGGGTTTTCTTGGCATTGTGAATGAGGAACTGGGGCAAACTTTAAGGGTTAAGTGACTTGCCCAGGGTCACACTGCTAGTAAGTATCTGAGGCCAGATTTGAACCCAGGAAGATGAGTCTTCCTGACTTCAGGCCCAATATTCTGTACTCACCCCCTAGCTACCCAGAAGTGAGATTAATGCTGGATAAATAAATCTGAGAATCATCTGCACAGAGATTATTGAACTCATAGGAGCTAATAAGATCACCAAGTGGGATAGTATGGAGGGAGAAGAGAATCAAGAATTGGGAGAAACCCACAATTATTGGGCATGACATGAATGAAGCCTGAGCAAAGGAGATGGAAAAGGAGCATTCGTATAGGTAGGAGGAGAACTAGGAGAGAAGATTGTCATGAAAACTTAGAAGGCATTTACAATAGAATATAATTGACTACACCGGAGCCTTCAGAGATGTCAACAAAAATGATAGGTGGATTACAAAGGGGGTAGATAGAATACAAGAAGAGCAGTTGGGCAGTTTTTAATAGTCCAGATGAGAAAAGAGAAGATATATCTGTATCCATATATCTGTATCCATGTATGAATGTTTGTTGCCCTTTGTTCTTGAAGAAGACCAAAATGACATCACTCTATTGGGGTCAAGGTACAACATGTTCAACTGTGACTGATCAGACCAGTGCCAGCTCAAAAGGCTCTACCACAGGTTGAACACAAATAGCCCACATGAACATTTGGAGTGGAGATATCTCAAATCTGCTCATCTCACATTTCCTTTGAGCTACTACAATTCTGCTTTGCTCATAGAGCACATTACCTTCTTTGATGCGAGCATGTCACACTGAGCTGTCCTTTGCCATTGTGTCTCATGTCAAGCAATTGATTCCAAAGTTCTTCAGAGAGAAAGACTTTGAAAGTCCAATAGAAGACTTTGCATTTTATCCTACAGGCAAGATGGAGTCACTGGAACTTCTTCAACAGGAAACTGACATTGTTAGAAGAACATCAGTTTGACAGATATGTAGAGAAGGAACTAGAAAGGGGAGAGACTAGAGGCAGGTATGCCAATTAGGAAGCTGTTGTAATGGTCCATGAAAGAGGTAAGGAGGGTCTGAACTGGGATAGTAGGCATGTGAGTAGAAAGAGGGTGACAGATACAAGAGATATTGTATGATATATCATATGCATCTATGACATATATACCTCCATATGCATCCATATATGGAAGATCATAGTTAACTCATGAGAGCTGATAAGGCTGCTAAAAGAGAGAGTACACAGCAGGGACTCTTTATATTTTTGTGCTTAGATCCTTTTGGCTTGCTGGTGAAACATGAGAGACTTCACAGAATATTTTTAAAGTAGTCAATTATGGTGAAATAGAATGATCACAGTGTTCTTTTATTAAGTCTGTAGACCATAGGTTAAGAACCCCTGGTATAGAATGTAAACCTCAATTATGGTTTTCGGCTTTCTAGATGAAAATATCCTCTGTGTTGTGCCCAGCTTGCTGCCTCCAGCCATAGATTCCCTGTCATAGATCTCCATTATCAACTATTAGAGAACTCACTGCCCTTTCTAGGCTAGCCCTTTCTTGGTTACTAACCAAAGCCTGAGGGGATCCCCTTTCTCTCTGGTTAGGTTCTTGGCACTAGAATCTTCCTTCCAGCTTTGCCACTGAAACTAATCTGCATACATGAATATTTCCATCATACGAAGTGTACCATTTGAGGGGTGCAGAGGGGAAAGACAGCTAATAAAGAAAAGACTAGTTGTGATAATTTATTTCAGTGCTTAGCACAGTGCCTAACACATACTAGGCACTTAATAAATGTTCATTGACTGCTTGGCATTTACTCAATGGTAGTACTGCTTTTCCCATTTATTTTTTAAAGGCAACTTTAAAAAAAGTATCAAATGCTACTATTCCCCAAAGATAATGCTTTTCTAGATGCAGTTTCTAAAACTAAACTTTTTCTATTTGAGAATAATGGAAAGATGCCCAAGTGGAAGGTCATCAGAGACATGGCATTTAAAAAAAAAATCATTCTTATCATGACATTTTAGCAAGAGGCCTTTTTGACTCAAACCTGCAATATCTATATTTATTTAGTGAGTCCAACAAAGTGATTTCCTAAGGCAATGGGAACTACTTTTATGCTGATCATACTGGGAAGGGATGCAATGTTTCTTGCTGTCTTTTTGTGCATAAAAGGTGATTGTGAATTGGTGAGACTGAGTTTTATGCATGGCTCATGAAGTTAGTCTTATTTCATAAATAGTCACCCCTCTACATAAATTCTGTGTTTGGGTGAGTTACTACTACCAAGATATACATACGTACATGTACATACATATATACACACTATGTACATATGTGTATATGTGTATATATATATATATATATATATATATATATATATATATATATATATATATATATATACTATACTTGGACCCACACCTGAGGTATAGTTGCCAAAACAAAGTATTTTAAAGGTTTGAGAAGTTACAATATAAATTGCTTAAAGGATTATGTTTTTTTGAAATGAATTGTTACATAGAAATAAGTTAAATAATTTCAAAGAAAAAATATTATTCATTTGATATTGTTATTAACAGTGAAAATGAGGTGTTTTTAAATTTGCTGTCACACTTTTTTGCTGCCACTTTTTAAGAGGCCATACTGTCAACTAAAAAAACTCTTGCTTGCATATAATCACTGATCTCCATTTGATGGAAGTTTGTAAGGTGTTACTGAGGAGTTTTTAAGTGAGGAGGTGGGAATAACTGCTGGCTGAATCATGAAACTGAGGAATTCTTTCTTTCCTAAGCTACTGTAGCCAGAGATAGAGTCCCGTCATAACATTGGCTTTTAGGAGAAGATAAAAACACTTTCATAAGATCTTAGGGTAAATTGGATAATTGCGTGAGGAGCCAGGTGTAGATGTCTTGCGATCCTTTTTTAAAAATGGATTTTGTTAATCCAAGGAAAGAAGGAAAAGAAAAAAACCAGAATTTAAACAAAAATATCAGTTACATGTATGTATATATGTATATGTGTGTGTATATACATATACATATATATACATATATATGTATATGTATATACACACACACATACACCACACACAGAGTGTTAACCCAAGTTAACCCAATTTGGCACAATTCCTATTTAATGCCTTACTCTTAACTCCTTATAGTTTGGGGCACAGTGTGAGGTGTGGGTTCATCAGGATCCCTTGAATGCTGATGTTAGAGCAGTTAATCAAAATGGTTATAGTTGGCCCAGAAACACAAGGAAAAGTCTATAGCAGTACAATAAATCCAAGTTTACTGAACAGAAAGAAAACCCTAGTACAGCTATGACCAACAGTCCTCAGATGGTTCTAGAATTAGTAAAAAGTGATAGTGGGACCTGATTGTGAAAAATTAGGTTCCTTGCCATGGTATTTTTATGGCTGTCACTGCTATGTTTTTTGAAGGAAGAAAATATATCAGCTACTATTTATACACTTACAATTTCTGGTCAGATTAAGGTGGAAGGTTGTGGTACCCACGTGTATCAAATAATATAATGATGTTCTATTCTTTTTGGAACAAATTTGTTACATGAAATGTCAGATGAGTCATTTTGCTCATGTCAGATATTTGAAAGTAATGGAAAGATGCCCAAGTGGAAGCCCAGTAATTCATGCACTGGTGTAATGGAGCAAATGAAATTCAAAGCTCTTGTACAGGTCCAATTTCAGCACCAAACGCTTACCTGTCAGTCAGCAAAATTGTCCCTGAATAAAAATGAGCCCCATCTGAGAGGCAAAGTATTTGAATATACATCGTATTCTTTGAATCTATTGCAGGATAGAAGCAGCCCTAAAGAAAGAGCACTGGGGAAAAGGAAGGGGAGCAGCAGCTTCCTCCGAGCCTCTAGAAAAATCTCACTTTCGCTACTACTTCCTGTGGACAAAAGACTTTGCCTTGTCCTTTCTCTCTCCAGCTATTGACTAACTAACTCTACAGCACAGTTTTTCCCCTTTGCCCGCCCCCCCCCCCCAACTTGGTAACTCTTATCATCAATGAAAAGCAGGTGATTTGCTCTGGGGCAATGATAGATTTGGTTCCTCAATAAGCAGAGTTTTAGACCTTGAACTTTTTAGCTGTCTCAGTGCATCTCTGACCTGATAGTTAAAGAGGTATGTCGCAGAAACCTAAAGTCAGAAATACTTTTGTCAATACCATTACAGTGGCTAAAAGTGACTATCATTCCTTTGAACAACTGCTCATTTTGTATTGGTTCTTGCCTCTTCCATGACAAAGCTGAAGGAATGAAAGGGGAAGGGAGAGGAAGAAGCATTTATATATGCCAGATACTGTGCTAAGTGCTTTAAAAAAAAATATTACCTCATTTGATCACTGAACGAGCATCGTCTAGAAATGAGACAGGTGTAAGTTCTCTTGCTGGTTTTCAAACAGCTAATTGCAAAGTTAAGCATGGAGTCTCCCCCGCCCCATTCTAGCATCTGATCCCTCTGGGCCCATGCATGTGTTAGGGCTTCTTGTTCCCCTCCTCTAGGAGACAGGAATTGTTCTACTTTAAGAAATGTCTGTTTTCCATTTCTGTTGTAAAGCTGAGAGTGCTTGGAGCCCAAGCAGCTATTGAAAACCAGTAATGACTAGTTCTTCTAAATGTTAATGATTGAGAATGAACTAGCAATCAGGCTTCCAAAAATTAAAGTGTGCTGTGGGAGAAACAGGAATAATTAAATCAAGCCGAGGTGCCATATACTTAGGGCTGCACGAATGCTTGAAGAAGTATTAATATGGAGAGAATTTGCATAAATCCTCTTTAAGTGATAGATGTGAAAAAAAGGCAAATCTTGGTCACAATGCTGAATTTATTTTAATCCCTCAGTTTGAGTGGTCCTAGAAATAATCATACTTGTATCAATCCATATTGCATGACTTTTGTAAGATGTGAAAATAGTGTTTTTCACTAAATTGTCACTTATTATTGTTCATTTAGGGCCACTAACATAGAAAAATGTCTTGGCTACAGTGTCAAAAGAATAGGGACAATCTGATGTTTTCTTTTGATGCTGTTTGTTGATATCTAGACCACTGTAGCCTGATTGCCTAACATTAAACCTCTAATAACAGTGCAATCATAGCAGTATCATCATGAATGTCGTTACAATAGAAACAACATTTACACGGCTTCAGAATGGTAATTATCAAACTTTTTGTCATGAAGCGCTTATTTGCTAGCATTGATCTGCCCCGGTCAGTTGTTAGCTCTTCTCATCTGAGGTGTATTGATTGTATAATCAGTAGATAGAGGCTGTGGGCAGATGAAATTCAGTGTTGTTGGGCAAATTATCGGCTGCTTGCCTGTTGACCTGGACCCTGCTGGTTGTACCTTAGACTCTGGTGGGATTATTACTCATTTCAGTGACCCTGCTTTATGACAGAGAGCTCTGTATCATTATAAAAGATAAATGCCATCCTGCTTGACTGTGGTTGTGGTTGAACACACAAATGTCGGCATAGAGTGAGACAGAAAATAGCGTGGCGATGAATTTATTTAAAAGGAGTTCAAAAAGCAAATTTGACATGTCTTCCTTTTTTTTTTTTCTGGATTCATAACCATAGTAAGTAGATGGAGGGATAAAAGCAGACATATGTTGCTTGACTGTGCAAAATGTAAACCAGGCTTAATACACAGTATGCCCTGATCTGTTGGTATCTATTAAAGAACCCCAACAACAATCGTTGCACTAGATAACTTTTGGAATCACAGAGATTATTTGAAATTTATAAAATTCTAGAGTCCATGGCCTGTGAAATTGGTGAGAAAACAGCTTTTTAAAGAGGTTATCCAAATATGAGAGTGAAGTTTGTAAATGAGATGTTCCACTGGATGGGGATATAGGAAGAATCAATCAAATAATTGGGTTTTGTAGGCAAATTCTCAGTTTAACTTTCTCCCATTGTGAATTTGGATCTCCTGACTTCTTTTAATTAGGATTTTTAAAACAAATTATCTTAGGTTACTATATAATATCAGCAGATTCTGCTATTTATTTTTTTTATAAATACAAATTTATTTATTTAACTTTTTACATTCATTTTCACATAATTTTGGGTTCCAAATTTTCTCCCCATTTGTCCCCTCCCCCCACCCCAATACACTGAGCAATCTAATTTTCCCTGTCACCAATCTGCCCTCTCTTCTAACATCTCTTCCTTCTCTTGTCCCCATCTTCTCTTTTGTCCCGTAGGGCCAGATGACTTTCTATTCTCCATTAACTGTATTTCTTATTTCCTAGTAGGAACAACAATACTCAACAGTTGTTCCTAAAACTTTGAGTTCCAAATTCTCCCCATCCCTCCCTCCCTACCCATTCCCTTTGGGAAGGCAGGCAATTCAATATAGACCATATCTATGTAGTTTTGCAAATGACTTCGATAATAGTCGTGTTATGTGAGACTAATTAATTGTATTTCCCTCCATCCTATCCTGCCCCCCATTGTTTCTATTCTGTCTTTTGATCCTGTCCCTCCCCAAGAGTGTTGACTTCAAATTGCTCCCTCTTCCCATTGCCCTCCCTTCCATCATCCCCCCCACCCTGCTTATCTCCTTCTCCCCCACTTTCCTGTATTGTGAGATAGGTTTTCATACCAAAATGAATGTGCATTTTATTCCTTCCTTTAGTCGAATGTGATGAGGGTAAACTTCTTGTTTTTTTCTCAGCTCTCCTCTTTTTCCCTCCACTAAAAAGTCTTCTGCTTGCCTCTTGAATGAGAGATAATTCACCCCATTCCATTTCACCCTTTCTCCTCCCACTACATTTCTCTCTCACCATCTACCTTAATTTCTTTTAAGATATGGTCCCATCCTATTCAATTCACTCTGTGCTCTCTGTCTCTGTATGTGTGTGCATGTGTGCATGCGTGTATGTGTGTGTATGTGTGTGGGGGGTCCCACCAACTACCCCGATACTGAAAAGTTTTAAGAGTTACAAATATTGTCTTTCCATGTAGGAATGTAAACAGTTCACCTTTGGTAAGTCCCTTATGACTTCTCTTTGCTGTTGACTTTTTCATGCTTCTTCTCATTCTTGTGTTTGAAAGTCAAATTTTCTTTTCAGCTCTGGTCTTTTCATCAAGAATGCTTGAAAGTCCTCTGTTTCATTGAAAGACCATATTTTTCCCTGAAGTATTATACTCAGTTTTGCTGGGTAGGTGATTCTTGGTTTTAGTCCTAGTTCCTTTGACTTCTGGAATGTCCTACTGCACGCCCTTTGATCCCTTAATGTAGAAGCTGCTAGATCTTGTATTATCCTGATTGTATTTCCCCAATACTGGAATTGTTTCTTTCTAGCTGCTTGCAAGATTTTCTCCTTGACCTGGGAATTCTGGAATTTGGCCACAATGTTCCTAGGAGTTTCTCTTTTTGGATCTCTTTCAGGTGGTGATCGATGGATTCCTTCAATACTTATTTTGCCCTCTGGTTCTAGAATCTCAGGGCAGTTTTCCTTGATAATTTCATGAAAAATGATGTCTAGGCTCTTTTTTTGATCATGGCTTTCAGGCAGTCCCATAATTTTTAAATTGTTTCTCCTGGATCTATTTTCCAGGTCTGTTGTTTTTCCCATGAGATATTTCACATTCTCTTCCATTTTTTCATTCTTTTGGTTTTGTTTGGTGATTTCTTGGTTTCTCAGAAAGTCATTAGCCTCCATCTGTTCCATTCTAATTTTGAGAGAAGTATTTTCTTCAGTGAGCTTTTGAACCTCTTTTTCCATTTGGCTCATTCTGCTTTTGAAAGCATTCTTCTCCTCATTGGCTTTTTGAACCTCTTTTGCCAATTGAGTGAGCCTATTTTTCAAGGTGTTATTTTCTTCAGCATTTTTTGAGGTCTCCTTTACCAAAGTATTGACCCATTTTTCATGCTTTTCTTGCATCTCTCTCATTTCTCTTCCCAGTTTTTCCTCCACCTGTCTAACTTGATTTTCAAAATCCTTTTTGAGCTCTTCCGTGGCCTGAGCCCACCGGACATCCACCTGGGATGCCTGGAATACAGAGGCCCCGCCCTCCACGTCTTTCCCTGATGGTAAGAATTGTTCCTCCTCATCAGAAATGAAAGGCGGAACATCTGTCCCCCAAGAAAATAGCTTTCTGTGGTCTTATTTTTCTTCCCTTTTTTGCGCATTTTCCCAGCCAGTTACTTGACTTCTGAGATTCCTCTGCACCCTGCCTAGATCCACCCAGCTAGTGCTTGGAGTCTGAGATTCAAATGCTGCTCCTCAGCCTAGGGGGTTTCCATGACGGTGTGGCTGCCATTCAATGTGAGCTTAAGTGCTGGTGCTTAGGTGAGGGTAGGGCTGCCTCCCAGGCTCAGTTCCCTCAGGGGGTTTATGCAGAGACCTTCAGTAGTGACCCTGAGCTCCTGTCTGCTCTGGGAGCTCCTGGCTGCTGCTGCCTCTGCCGCTGCCTCTGCCGCTGCCTCCCGAGGGGGACTGGGCCACGGAGATACCCCGCTTCCCTCTCGGCCAGCCCAGACGTCTCTTTCACTGACCTGTAGTGCCTGTGGGTGGAGGGACCCTCGCTGCCACCGGAGGTTCCGTCCCTGAAGCCTGCTTGGATCTGCTCCTCTGGGGCCTCGTGGCCAGGGCAGTGCAGGAGTGGGCTCCGCCTCCACAGCGCGACAGACCCCTGAGGACAGCCTTCCAGGGCTCTCTGGAACGGAAATCTCTTCCACTGTGTTTCTGCGTGGCTTGCTGTGCTCCAGAATTTGTGGGGAGTTCTTTTTACAGAAAATTTCTGGGCTGTGGATTCGGAGCTAGCATACTGTGAGTCTTTCTACTCCATCATCTTGGCTCCTCCCCTAGATTCTGCTATTTATAAGGCATTTTTTACTTATGAAAATTTCCCTTGGAAGACAGTAAAAATGACAGTTGTATTTTCTTTTTAAAGTCACTACATGAATGTAATCATTAAAATTCTGAAAAAGTTAAAAGTATTTACAATGGGATGTTCACTACTAAACAGCAGACCTCTTAAACGCTTTTATTTTTAATGTAGCCAGCTATTTGACTGATGCTCCAGCAGCGGTTTGCCATAAAAACATTAAGTGTATTGGAATTGATAGCCCTCATCCCCAAGAAGCCAATCAGGGAAAGGGAAACTTATGAACTGTTCTACATCCCTGAATACGCACCATTGTTCTTGTAAGCAGTCTCTCTTTTTTTTCTCCTGCCAACTACTGGCCCATTGTATTATAAAGGTCAGCCATTACCTGCCCATTGTATTCTAACAGCACACTCTCAGCAAGCAATCCCATCAGGATGGCCAGCAGCACCACATTCCACTTTGGCCTTAAATCTTGCAGATGTTGAGTCATGATTTGACAGTGATTTTTTTTCCAATCTTGGGTAATACTTGACAGTCTTATCTTAAGCATATTGAATGCTCAACCTTCCACACCCAAATTATGCAAAAGAATGAGGAAAGAAAGTGAATGGAAAATATAGTGTATGCAGAAGTGGTGACATGTTGGTAACATTTCAGTTTAGAGGTTTTATTAGCTTAATAAAAAAAAAGTAAAAAAAAAGTCATTGATACAGATTCCTATTATCAGGTCACCTGCTTACATTATGGAAGTAGCTAGAAAAATGGCTGGTACCTGAATAAAAAAGAAATCATGTTTTCAAGGGTTGAAATACATTTTTCTACTCTTTATAATTTTTATCCTGTGTCACCAAGATGATGAAGCCCATAATGAATACAGGCATAAAAATTTAAGAGCAATAAAGATTGATTCTCGAACAAGGATTGGCAAGACTGGAACAGTGGATGACATTTCACAAATGCTTATTATGTTAACAAATATCAAATGCATGTTCATATGGAGTTTTGAAGTTAGGCTTGAGAGGAAAAAAACATAGTTAAGTTTTTGTAACAAAGTGTGAGACAGACTTTTACAAAATAGAGGAAATCAAGCCTGTTTTCAGTCTGAGAAAAATTTACATAATAATATTTTGTTGTATACATTATTTTATATTTAATATTTCTAAGAGAATTAGCATCATCATTGAAGTTCTCATGGAACTCTTCTTTACACCTGAGCACCAGGGCTCCTTGGAATACCTTTGGGAAAAACTGAGGTAGGTGATCTCTAGCATCCTTCAGAACCATCATGTTTTCTGGTCAAAGTCTTTATTAAACCTTTTTTTATGTCTAGACTCAAATGACTCTTTATGAGGGACAATACAAGGGAATTGTTCCCTAGAATCTGTTTTCAAATTTTGTGTTTGACAAAACTTAAATGAATTTTGACAAATCATATATCCTTTAATTTTATACAACCACAGACTATCAGAGTACTCTCACAGATATTCTTATTTTCATTAACTGATATGGAATTTATTTGAGAACTTCTCTGAATCTCTTTTGGAAATTTTTTTCCTCCCCTAGAGATAAATCACATTTAGGAATAAAGTCTCCCATTTTCATCAATGTAATAAAGCAACAGAAACTGAAAGAGTCTCATTCTTCTTAGAATCTAAGAGGAAGGTGGACTGTATTCAGACCATGAGTGAAACAGTTGGCTTACTGCTAGAATAATGATGCAAGCAGTGTCTCAGCCCTTTGGATGAATGAATACACCTCCCTCATTACTTAGCCTGCTACCAGGATATGTCTTAGATACCAAGGAAAATTGTATCTGCCCTGAGTAACAAATCACATGAGATAATGTGTATGAAAGTGCTTTAAAAAGTATAATGTACGATACTCAAATTTATCTCTTATCTCATTCATTTGCATATTCTCTAGTGAAGAAGATTGCAACCCATTCAAGTCTTCCCATCTGTTGTGACTCTTGTCTAGATCCTTCTATTAAGCTTGTTATCGAAGGTTTTCTTCGTATAGACTTGGTGGAAACTTATACTATCATGGTCTCAGTATAAGGCAAGGTGGCTATTTCCCACAAAGTTATTTTTTTTTGCAAGGAGGAAAAACCTGGGGAGCCAGAGTGCTGTTAGGGCCAGGGCCCAGTCACAGCCATGGTGTTGGGCATAATGAGTAAGGGGGTCCTGCCATTAAGGGCATACCATTCTGCTTTAGCACTTGTTTTCTTCATTCCTTGAGTACGGTCCATCAAACATGCTTGAAACCTTCCTCACTTTCTTTTGACATCAAAAGGAGGCCAGTGGAGTATCTGGTTATCCCTCATCCTTCACTTAACTAGTGCATCATTTTTTTTTTTGTTTATTCAATGAATCAAAAGATCATAGACTTAGAGTTGGAAGGGACCTCAGAAATCATCAAGTTCAACCTCTTCATTTTGCAGATGAAGATACTGAGGTTCAGAGAGTCACAGGTAGTAAATAACAGTCAATATTTGAACCAATATCCTCTAGTTTCAAATCTATTATTCTTTCTACTCTCCATATGACTTTGCTTTCTTTGATGACATCTTTTACTCTTGTTTTCTTTCATAGTTCTTTGTAAACATATTTTAAAACATGCCCACCATGCACCTATCTATATTGCCCTTTAAAAAATGCTCATTTTTAATTCTTCAGAGAATGTGTTATTCCATCATTCATAGCTTCACAGCCTCAATATTGGTAGTAAAAAGATGGATGTTTATTTCAAGGACAAGGTTAGGATCATTAAAAGGGGTAAGAAATTTTTCTAAAATGACCCATTTTGCTTTTCTCTTCTTTAATTCTGGGTCCAACACAATATCAAATTAGCAGTGTCATTCCAAGATCTATCTATCTATCTCTCTATCTCTCTATCTATCTATCTATCTGTCTATCTATTTATCTATCTATCTATTGGTCAATCTATCTGTCAGGATATAGTGCTAGATAAGCCCTATAGAGTATGCACATAACTCCATGTCACAGTCTAAACTGCAGAAAAGTGTATTTTTATATTCTTGGTTTTTCCTCTGTAGATGGGTGGATCAAAATTTTTTGAGTGGTCATGTCCTTATTGTTTGGTTATAGGAAAACATTTGACTTTAATAGAGCAAGAAAACACCTTCCAGGTACCTCCAATATGTTGTATGTCATGGCTATGCCAAATTTATGCAAGATTGATTTTTGAGAATGATATTGCAACATTCCATCTTATTCAATGATTCTTGGTAATTATATCAGGTAAGCCATAAAACAGGGAAACTATTGTATTTGCCCTTCTTAAAATGTAGTGCTAGGAACTGACTACATACAATACTCCAGGTGTAGTTTGACCCTAATACAACCTCATCAATAAACATGATAACTGGCATTTAAACAGTGCTTTAAGTCTATCAAAGCACTTTGCCCACACTATCTTTTTTGATCCTCACAGCATCCTGTTGTTTGGGAGTCATGGAGATGATCCAAGGAAGAAACCAAGTTGAAGAGAGATTCCCTATGGATTCCATTATTAACAAAATAACTGTCATTATACTATGTAATGAAAAAATGCTTTAGACTTAGAGTCAGGGGACTTGGGTTTTTAGCTTTTCACTATACTGCCAGCTAGCTGCATGATGCTAGGCAAGTCGCTTAATTGTACTGTACCCAAGTTTTCCCATCTGTGAAATGAACACATAGACAGTTAAGTGGCATACTGAATAGAGCACTGGGCCTAACATCAGGAAGAGTCATCTTTCCATGTTCAAATCTGGCCTCAGACAGTTTCTAGCCATGTGACCCTGGGCAAGTCACTGAACCCTGTTTGCCTCAGTTTCTTCATCTATAAAACAGGCTTAGAGAAAGAAATGGCTAACCACTTTCAAATGTTTGCCAAGAAAATTCCAAATGTGGTCACTAAAAGTTAGACACCACTAAAAAATGACTCAAAACAAAAAAAAATGAAGAAATAGTATTGATATCCTTTCTTACAAAAAATATTAAGTTACTCAGGTGCTCCCTGCTAATAGATCATAGCCACATACACATATGCACACACATATGCAGGTTATCAAGTCTTGTCAGTTCATTCTTCAAAAAATGTCCTGCATTTGTCTCTTCCTTTTCATTTCTTCTTCCACCACCTTACATCAGACTCCTCTGTCCCAGCGTTTATCATGATACTTGGCATGTATTTGGTATATTGGGTGCTTAGTAAGTGTTTGTAGACTTGTTGACTTGACTCGGTTGTTGTCCTTCATTTTCGAAGAGGATCAAAATGACATCACCATGATAAAGTGAAATTTCAGTGTGTCCGACTGTGGCTGATCAGACCAACCTGTGAATATTTGGGGTGGATATCCTAAATTTGCGCATCCTGTGTTTACTTTGTGCTGTCTCAATTCTGCTTTGCTCATAGAGCACAGCACCCTTTCTGATGTGCGGACGCCATGCTGAATGATCTGTGCCAGTGTCTCCCATGTTGCACAGTCAAATCCAAAGTTCTCGAGAGAGACCTTGAGTGTCCTTGTATCCTTTCTTCTGGCCATCTTGTGATCACCTGCCCCGTGCAAGTTCTCCATAAAATAGTCATTTTGGCAAGTGTACATTTTGCATTTAAACAACGTGGTCAGCCCATCGGAGTTGTGCTCTCTGAAGCATAATTTGAATAATTGGCAGTTCAACTCGAACAAGGACTTCAGTGTCTGGTACCTTCTCCTGCCAGGTGATCCTCAGAATCTTCCTAAGATAGGTCAAATGGAAGTGATTCAGTTTCCTGGCATGGCACTCGTAGACTGTGCATGTTTCACAAGCGTATAACAATGAAGTTAGCACAATGGCTCTGTAGACCTTCAGTTTGGTAGTCAGTCTAAATACCTCTTCTCTCCCAAACTTTTCTTTGGAGCCTCCCAAGCACTGAGCTAGTTCCAGCAATATGTGCTTCAACCTCATTGTCAATGTGTACATCCCTGGAAAGTACACAACCAAGGTAAGTGAATTTTTCCACAGCATTCAGAACTTCTCCATTTGTTGTAACTAGTGGTTCCATGTATGGATGGTATGGTATATACCTAAAACTATGGAGTGTTTTTTATATTTTCTTTCTTTCCCTCTTGCAGTTTGTCTGAAGAAAATCCCTTAAAGATTAGTCTGTCAAAAGTAACTGCTTTATCATGTCATTCTTCTTTTCAGAAATGTCCAATGGTTCGCCATTGTCTGGTGGATAAAATCTAAACTCCATATCCTAATGTTCCAATACAGCTTACTTTTTCCCTATCTTGCACTGTTCCACAAGAATCTCCTTTTCCAACTACAACAGTCTAATTAAATTTTTCTACCTCTGCTCATACAGCTTCATCTTTGAGGTTGCCCTCCTTTATCCCATATACCTAACAAAATCCTACCATACTATAACAATTAAGCAAAATTCCACTTTCTCTGTAACATATCTTCTGACCTCCCCATTCCCAAATATTCCTCTTTCCTAAATTACTGGCCCCTTACTGCTTCTACATGCATTTAACAGTTATCGCAGTTATAGAATGCTAAAAACTTAAAGTAGTGTCACCTGGATACAAGTGCAATTTGAATCATCCCTGACAATTACTTAGCCTTTGCTTAGAAGACTTCCAGTAATGGGAAATTCACTGCTTACTGGGAATAGTCAAATCTGCTCTAGCAGATTTAATTTTAGGAATTTTTTTCTTTGTATTGAACCTAAATCTGCCTCTGCAACTCCCATTGGTCACTCTGAATTCTATCCTCTGGCACTAAGCAAAATAATGTACAATCCTTCTTCTGTATAACAGCTCTTTAAATACCCCAAGACAACTGTTCCTACAAATCTTCTTCTCTTGGGACTAATTTTCATAGGGTAACCCATTCTCATATGCCATAGTTTCTACTTGAGTCCTTTCACTTTCCTAGTAACCCACCTCTGGATATGTTCTAACTTGTCATTCATTAGTTCAACAGATATTTATTAAATGCTTCCTTGGGTGCTTGGAAAGATACAAAGTTTGGAAAGGACATTTGCTTTGCCCACACAAAGCTTAAAATATGTTAGGGAGGTAAGATGTGAATATAAATTACTGCACAATGTTGCATGGAAAAGTACATAACAGATTTGAAAAACAGCAGTACTTGAGATTTGAGGGAGAAGATCATTATCAATTCAAGGTATTAAGGAAAGCTTCATGGAGTATAAGGTTGGGTAGGAATTGAACGGGCAAAGAATCAAAGTGATGATATTGTATCAGTACCACTGAGAACATAGATCTGGGGCAAGAAATTACTGGGTATAGGGTAGTGTATGGGACAGGCAGAGAATTTGACTGAAACAAAAAATAGAAAATAATAATATGATTAAAGATGGGAACAATAGTGTGATCAGATCATCAAGGGCACTCAATACCAGCTAAAAAAGTGTGAACCTTACTCAGTAAGAAAAGAGAAAGGCTCCTTAAAAAAAAATTTTTTAAATGTGGGAAACTATAACCCTTTCTAAAATATGATGTTAAAAATTGAGAACAGTATTCCATGTGTGTTTAGATCAGAGTATAGCCTTAATGGTAATAATGATTTCCTATATTTAAATAATGCTTAAAAGTTTACAAAGCACTTTACCCACAGTATCTTATTTGATGTTCTGACTGTCTCTGAATATAATTTTCAAAGAGGATTTCGAAGAATTTTTTCCAGCAATTAAAGCATATTGGAATAAGTGTGAATATAAGGTGGCATATTGTAGGACGTTCATTTATACGCTTAAATTTTGATATGTTTCATATGTCTAGTTCTGTACCACCTTTCTTACTCATTAGCTTTTTTTCCACCCAAAGATCACTTAATCAATCAGCAGAAGCTTCTCCAAGTTCTTTTCAATACCTTGGGATATAGTTCATCCAGTGCTGGTGACTTGTACTCATTAAGAACAGCTCAGTACTATCTTATCTCTCACTTATCTTGGATTTCAATTCCTTGTTAACCATTTTGTGCTGTACTTTCCAGGCTGAAGAACCTTGGTAGAGAAAATAAAAGCAAAAAGGGAATTTAATAATTCTGCTTTCTCGCTGTTGCCCATTTATATTATTTTAACATTTAGCCCTTTTGAACAGATTACCAATTCTTTAAGCAAATGTATTTTTACCAGCACTCCTTAGATGTATCTCATCTGTGATAAAGAACCTTTCTTTTCCCTTAAACATGGGCAAGAAATATAAGCCATCCTGTTAACCAGAAATTCACTCATCAAATATGCCTTTCTCTTTTGGAGCCCCTACTGTAAATGGGTATCAATGTATATCTTTATAGCTTTTTTGTTTCTTCCTCAGGATATTATGCCTTCTATTAGTATAACTATCTTTTCATATGCACATGTTTTACCTTCCCAATATGATTGTAAACTCCTTGAGGGCAGGAAATATCTTCTTCTCTAACCCCATAATGCCTTGTTCATTTCAATAAATATTTCTCATTTGATTAATATAGTGTCAATTAAGACATAGTAACCTCCAAAAAAAAAAAGGTAGATAATGAACATGAAAATAAATCAGTTGTAATACCTAGTAAGAGACTGGTGTTCTAACCAACACTTTCATTGAATTAATTGTAAGATAACCATTGGAACAAGAAAAAAACTAGAGGAATATGAACCATGGGGAACCATTATTACCTACTGAAGGGGAACATGCACCAAAGTAGTCTTTGCTTAGGAGGTTCTTGTAAGGCTGCAATCAACATCCTACCAATTGATGGCAAGGGGACAGAAAATATGGCATCACAAGGTTTTTTGCCCAGTCTTGTGATTCTATTAAAATAATTTTGTTTGCTTTCAGATAGCACCAAAAAGTTTGTCCTGAAACAACTCCATAATTCTGTATAGTAAGATGTCCGAGGCATACGTAAACCAAAGAATGTATATGACATGTAGTGTTAATGAAGACCTATGTTGTTGGCTTGGGGGAAAAAAAAATTGAACCTAGAAGGAAATTACTCTCCATCTGCAATAATAAAAAAAAGTTTTTAAAAAAACTCCCAAGAATTTCTTCCCTGAGAAAATTAGAAACAATTGATGTGAAAGGGTCTGCAACTTGAGTAAGGCCTGTTTTTCATCTGTCCATCTATCCATCCATCCACCCATCCATCAGTAAATCAGCAGGCATCATTTAAGCACCTATGTATCAGACATTTTGCTGGTGCTGGAGATATAAACACAAGGAATAAAGCAATTCCTACCCTCGAGAAGTTTGCATTCATGGGAGTAGACAACATGTATATAGACAAAATTAATGCAAAGCATCTTGGCTCACTAGCTGTTACTGTGTGGAGATCAGGAAAGATGTCATGGAGGAGATGATGTAAGTAAGCTTCATCTTAAAGGAAGACCTAGGAAGCAGACGTGAAGAGAGTACATTCCATGTACGGGAAAGCCCAAGTGCAAAATCATAGAGATCGGAAATGGCATTGCATGTGTGAGAAACACAGAGACCAATTTGACAAGACTATAAAATAGTGTAAGAAGAATAATGTAAAATGAAATTGGAAAGATAAGGTTTTAAAGGGCTTTAAAAGACAAGCAGAAGGGTTTGTATTTGAGTCATTGGAGTTTACTGAGTAGGAAAGTGACATAGCCATATCCCTTTGTCAGCTACATTGTGGATGAATTAGAATGGAAACTATCCATATAAAGCTATCCTTGTTTCATTTCCTCTTGCTTTAAATGTAACTGGTGAGTGAGCAGCCCCTACATACCATTTGTTGCCATTTTCTCTCATAGATAAAGGATTTCAGTAGAAGTGAATGCTTGAATTTAAAAGTCCATTGCATAGGTTCCCAATCATCTTTGTTTAGTTTTTGAGATTCTCTGAGATTCCCATATTGGGAGCAGATTTTGGGGATGACTTTTCACATGAATTAAAGTATGGTTTAATTTAGCTTTCATTGACTAAAAAAGGAGAAGGGGAAAAAAGGCCATAGGCTTGCTGATAACTATCAGTATTAATACTGAATCATAAAACAACTAAGAATCAATGATTTTCAGCTTTTTTAATGTGCTTCGCTTTATAATCTAAGTGCTCATTGTTGAGCTACATGTTGGGGATATAAACATAAAAAACCTGAAATGACATAATCTCCACCCTCAAGGAGTTTGCAATTCATCAGAGGAATCTATAATTTAATAGTATGTGGAACCTTAGAATGGGGTGATATTTAGTGTAAGAGTAGATGTGTTGGATATGTTGGTCTTTCCTTGTTGTTATCATTCCTTGCCCAAACCATGTGACCAGTTCATCTTCTCATATACTAAATACTATTCTATTAAAAGATTCTACATACTCTCCATTATTTTTTTTCCTATCAAATTGCATGCTTCTCTGATGCTTACAAACTAAATTACTTAAGAGTTCAAATTCCATGATGCGTAGTTGTTTTAGGATTCAATATTAATACTGATAGTTATCAGTAAGCCTACTGGCTTTTTTTCCCCTTCCCCTGGGAGAGCCAACAAAAGCTCCATTAAACTCCATTTCCCAATCCTGAATCTTAGAGAATTGAAAGCCCCCAGTGATCCTCTCCTCTTTGCCTATGAAATTCCTAACAATCCTTTATTGCCTAATTTGAATATTACCTAAACCAGAAAGTCTTTTCTGATTGTTCCAGTTAATAGCAACCTTCTACCTTAGACCTCACATACATAACATTTTGTTTGGAAATTAGTTTATGCACTTATCCGTAATATGAATTGAATTTATCTACGTTTTTATTTTATTCCCCTACTGAACTGTAATCTCCACGTAGAATTGGTTGAATGGCCACCTTCAAAGAGCAGACATGAAAAGCCCAATGTCACCTTGGCAGGAGGTCTCTAGTATAGTGCTCTAGGGATTGGTACTTGGGTCTCCACTGTTTAACATTTTTGTCAGTGACTTGGATACAGGCAGATGGGATACTTCTCATATTTGTGGTTCATACAGAAGCTAGGAGGGATAGCTAGGATGCTGCAGATGACAGAAGCAAGCTTCAAAAATACACTGACAGACAAATACACCAGAATTAGTCTAGTAAGATGAAATTCAGCAGGAATAAAAATCAGATCTTACACTTGAATTTAGAAAATCAGCTTCACAAGTACAGGATGGAGGAGAGCAGTTTTTCCAAAAGAGATTGTGGGTTTTTTTTTTGTTGTTGTTGTTTTTAGCAAACTTCTTAAAAGTTGGCATGGCATGGTAGCCAGAAAACCTTGTGAGATATTGGATCACATTAAGAGAGGCAAGGTTACCAGGAAGAAGGGGGTGAAAGTCCTTTTGTACTCTACCCTAATCTTTTGACATCTGGAGTATTATATTCAATTATGAGCACCACCATTTAAGAAAGATATTTATAAGCTGGAGAGTATCCAGAATGGAGCTATCAGGAGAGTAAAAGGTCTTGAGTTCCCATCATATTCATTGAAGGAACTGGGGATGGTTACCCTGGATAACAGAAGATCCACTGGGGATGTGATCACTGTGTTCAGTTATTTCAAGGGTTATCATACAGAAAATATAGACAAAATGCTACTATACTGTGTGACACTTTAGTGCATTTAGACAGTTCTGGGGTTGGAATGTTTCTAGGCCATATAAGAATGTCCTCCCTTTCCCTCCAGTCCTGGACCTGGTCTTTTACAGAAAGTTTTAACTCAACCTGCTCAAGATACAGTTCTTGTTTTTTACTTTTTGCCAAATTAGGGCACAACGGTCTGATGCATCCCTTTTTAAACTCCCCAACAATGTGCCTCCTGCTAGTTCACCACTGGGTCTGTTGGGATGTGGAATACTGGTGTCTGTTCTTTCTCTTTACTATCTTCCACTGTGGCAGCAGAGACTAGATTGTGACAATTCCTTTAAGGCTTTTCCAAGATTCAAGGAATCACTGGAAACACTGGTAAAAGGGGGCAACGCTGGCTTATTTCCTTAATAGGTACTTATGATACATACCTGGTGGTGGTGGGGAAGGGGAGCAACCCCACTGCATTGTGTCCATTATATATAAAACAGAATATTTAAATTCACATTTGCTAGCTTAAAAACCTTTGTGCTTCCTATAATTTTTATATAGCCTAGAAATACTTGTTCTTGTAATACAGCTTTGACTAATAAGAATGTGTTTCAAAATTGTATTAGTATTCTTAAATGTAAGAAATATGACAACTTAATTCTTCCAGTGCTTGCATCTGTATATCCAGGTTAAATCTTAGGGTGTTTCTATGTATCATCATGTATATTCTCATGAAGAGTGAATCTACTTCCAGGATGTATTTTGGTCTCTAATAAAGAGGAAGATATTGAGAAGCATTTTCCTAGTAAAGGAAAACAAATAGTTGGACCTCAGTGGAGGAGTCAGAGAATTAGGAAGAAGCATTTTCTTCATAGTTGGGCAAGTCTTCTAGGCAGCCTTGCAGTAAAACAGTCCTGTCATTGTTGGGGGAAACCTAGCTGCTAATGTATAAGGTATTGGAATTCTGTAAGACTGGAAGATGGGATCCCAGGAGGGGGGCTACTCTTCTGGGGGCAGGGCTTAGGTACAATACAATACAATATAATGCCAAAGGTGGGATCATTAACTGGACCCAGGGGGTGCCAGCTACTTTCGTTTAAATGGATTGAGAGCTAATTTGTGCCTAGAAGCCAGAATTCTAGGTAAAAAAGACAACAAGGGTCTCAAGCTTTGAAGCCAGAAAAGAAAGATAGGCAATCCTGAATAAAGGAGAGAGGACCAAGTGAAAGGGCTTAAAGGAGCAGCCATTAAGAACCATGTGGGTGCGGCTTAGATTAGGTAATGTTAGTTAGGCCAAGAGGGGAGAAGTTAAATTTCTTGTAAGGGAAGGACCCAGATATCTACAGATGGCCAGTCAATGTGCTTAGCTATTAACAGACGTAAAGATGGGCAAGGCATCAGTAATGTCCAAAATGTGATCAGAGCAAGAACATCTCTGTGCCTTTCCAAATGATCATCTTGTGCTTCTGTACATTTATCTTTGCTTTATTTTTCATTTTCCTATTATTTTCTCAGTAGAACTAGCTAACTCCCACTATCTTTTGAGTGAATTAAGGGAAGAATGATTTTTCTCCATGCCTGATCCAGGAGCTTTTCATGGTGTCCATTTATCCAAGAGGCCAGGTGATTTGTAGGGGCAGTAGGAGAGTGAGGATAATCAATAAATCTCAGAGGTGAAAGAGAACTTAGGTAAATTTTATTCATTCCACACATGAACAGGCATCTCCTCTAAAATAATACCCAACAAGTGAATGTTTGGACTATGCCTGAAGACCTTCAGGGAAGGCAGAGAAGTTGATGTAGAAGGCAGCCTATCCCACTTTTGGATAGCCCTAATTATTAGGATTCTCCGTACATCAAACCTATGCAGTATTCGCCCATTGCCCCTCATTCTTGACCTCTGACACTGCGCGGAACAAGTCTAATCTCTTTTTTGTTACGATAATCCTTCAAAATTGTTGTTCAGTCTTTCGGTCGTGTCCAACTCTTTGTGACTCCATGGACCATAGCATGCCAGGCCCTTTTATCCTCCACTATCTCTCAAAGTCTGTCCAAGTTCATGTTTGTTGTTTCCATGACACTACCCATCTCATCTTCTGCCATCCCATTTTCCTTTTGCCTTCAATAATCCTTCAAGTATTTGAAGAGAATTTTAAAGTTAAGTCAACAGGCATTAATTGAGGATTCACTATGTGCCGGGTACTATGCTAAGCACTAGTGATACAAAGAAAGGCAAAAATCAAAAATCAGCCTCTCCTCAGAATATGCTCAATCTGTTGGAGGGAGAAAACATATAAACACGCTATATACAGGATAAACTGGAGATCATCTCAAAGGAAAAAAACCACTAAGCTTGAGGAGGACCAGGAAAGGCTCCTTGCACAAGGTTGGGACCTCAACTGAGTCTTGAGGGAAGACAAGAGGCAGAGGTGAGCAGTGGACAAAGATCTAAGAATGGGGAATATCAGGTCCCATATTTATATTTATAACAGCCTTTTTTGTGGTGGCAAAAAACTGGAAATAAAGGGGATGCCCATCAGTTGGGAAAGGCTGAGTAAATTATGGTATATGAATGGAATGGAATGCTATTGCGCTATAAGAAATGATGAACAGGAAGACTTCAGAGAGGCCTGGAAAGACATATATGATCTGATGCTGAGCAGAGGAGCAGAACCAGGAGAACTTTGTACACAGCAACAATCACAGTGTGCGAGGACTTTTTCTGGTAGACTTAGAACTTCATTGCAATGCAAGGACTTAAAAAATTCCCAGTAGTCTTTTAAGGCAAAATGCCTTCCCTATCCAGAGAAAGAACTATGAAATTCAGTCACAGATTGTAGCAGATCATTTTCTTTTGTATTACATTTGGTTTGTTATATGATTTCTCCCATTCATTTTAATTCTTCTATGCAACATGACTATGGTGAAAATGTGTTTAATAGGAATGTATGTGTAGAACCTATATAAAATTGTATGCTGTCTCAGGGAGGAAGGGAGGAGGTGGGGGCAGGGAGAAGGAGGGAGGGAAAGAAGAAAAATCTAGGTTGTATGGTAGAGATTGTGGAACACTGAAAATAAATAAATTTAAAAAGTAAAAATTAAAAAAGAATGGGGAACATCTGGTGAAAATTCTGAGTCAGGAGATGGAGTGTCTTGTGTGAGGAACAGCAAGGAGGTCAGCAAATTACATGGAGGAGAGAAATGCATTAAGATGACTCGAAAGGTAGGAAGGGGCTGGATTTTAAAGGAACTTAAAAGCTAAAGAGAGGTTTTTATATTTGATTCTGGAGGTAATAGGGAGCACTTGAAGTTAATTGTACAGGGACAGTGATGTGGTCAGTCTTATGCTTTAGGAAAATCATTTTGACAGTTGAGTGAAGATTGGACCACAGTGGGAAGAGACTTCAGAAGCAAGGAAACCAACCAAAAGTCTGTTGCAATACTTCAGGCATGAAGTGATACAGCCTTGCACCAGGATGGTGGCATATCAGAGGACAGAAGGTGAGAACTGCCTAGGCAGAAATGACAGAAATTTGCAACTGTTTGGCGTTGGTGAGGAGTCAAGAATGATACCTATATTTCAAACCTTGGTGATTAAGAGGATGGGGGTACCCTGGAAAATGAAAGGGAAGTTAGGAGAAGGAAAGGTTTTTTTTTTGGAGGGGGAAGATAATAGGTTGTTTTATATTTATTGAGTTTAAGATATCTATGAGACATCCAATTCTACATATCCAATAGGTAGTTCCAGATGTCCAGGAGGCCTTGGGAGATGCTAGATTGGAGGTCAGGAGAGATGTTAGGACTGGAGAAATAGATCTGAGACTCGTCTGCATACAGAGGCAGATGACTCTTGAATCCATAAGAATGTATGAGAGCCATAAAGTGAAACAGAGTTGAGGGAGAAGAGAGGACAGAAACTTGAGGGACACCCAGGGTTAGCAAATGGGAGCTGAGTGAACCAAGGAGACAGAAAAGTGGTCAGACAGGTAGGTGGAGAATCTCAAGTCTTATACAAGCTAAATATCTCTTAATTCATTCAACCACTTCTCACACAGCTTGATTTCAAGGTTTTTTGCTGTCCTAGTCACCCTTTTTTTCTGCTCTCCAACTTCTCAAGGTCTTTCCTAGGATGTGGTACCCAGAAAGGAACACAAAACTCTAAGTTCAATCTATCTAAGCCAGGAGACAGCAGTATTATTACCTCCCTACTCCTGGTACTATGGCTCTTAATACAGTCCAAGATTGCATTCGATTTGGGGGGGCGGAGAGCATTATATTTTTAACACATATTAAACCTGTATCGCAGGTATAGCAGATCTTTTTTTCGCAAACAAATTGTTGTGCAACCACTGCTAATGTGTATTGTATTTTTGCAGTTAATATTTTGAAATCAGTTGTAAGACTGCATTTATCTTTTCCAAATTTTATTTACTAAATTTGGCCTAATATTCTAGCCTGGGGTGAGGAACTTGTGGCCTGGAGGCCACATGTGGCCCTCCAGGTCCTCAAGCGCAATCCTTTGACTACATCTAATTCACAAAGTTTGGATTCAGTCAAATGACTGTGCTTGAGGAGCTAGAGGGCCACATGTGGCCTCGAGGCTGCAGCTTCCCCCATTCTAGCCGATCAAGCAATATCTTTTTGAATCCTAAATCTATCATTCATTGTGTTAGCTGTCACTAATGCTGTTCCCCAGTCATACATTAGAAAAAAAAAATCAATGATAGCCATCTTAGTACTTTAACTTTTTGAAGTTAACAAAGTTAAATTGTCTTACTTAACTTTGATACCTCTAAAGATTCCATGTGAAATGAAATCTCTGAATAATTAATTAGAAACAATAAAGCCACTGAGTATAATTACCATCATGCTTTATGAAGAGCAAATTATACCAGACCAAGTTAATTGGTCTGTAGATTGACAGTTGATTTAGACATTTTAGGAAGCAGTATAAGTAATATGTATATGGGAGGCAGTGTACCATAATGGAGTCAGGGTAAGGCCTTAGAGTCAAAGAACTCTGGTTTCAAGTACTGCTTCAGAAACATCCTAGTTATTTATTTGTGATCCTAGGCAAAACACTTGATCTCTTAGTGCCTCCAGGCAAATCACTTACCTTTCAGTGCCCTAGGCAATGCTCTAATATTGTAAGTTGCTTATGAGTTGTTCATCTATGTCATTAGACTGAAGGTTGGGGGAGTCCAAGATGGGAATTCTCAAAACTGGAGAAATCATTTCCTGCCCAAAGAAGTCTAGATTTCATTCCCCTCACCCCAAAGTCATCTACCTGGGTTTTTGGAAGGATATTAATTCAATCCAGTTGAACAGTTTTAGCAAACCTAAAAGATTTGATTGAACTTAAACTATAAATATGTTAGAAAGTGTCCAGTAGCAGTAGGTTATAGTGGGAAAAGTGGGGTGATTTGAAGTCAGAGGACTGAGTAGAAAACCTACCTGTACCACATACAACCCTACCAGATTTGTGAAATGCCATTTCATCTGTAAAATGAGAGGTTTAGACAAGATGACTTCTAAGATTCAGGAAGTTTACAACAAAGGGTGACCTATCGATGATGTGGCATCAATGTGGGGATATGCACTAAGAGATATTCTACAAAGATCAGTTCTGGTGCAGGGACTATTTACCATTTCTTTCTGCATCAAATAATTGAAAATATGCTATTAAGTTCATAGATTGCATGAAGGTAAAAGCAACCTGCTCATGGAGAAGTAGAGTAGAGATGAAAGAGCATAGGAGTTGAAAAAAGTGAAGGAATTAAGAGAGGCAGAATTACAAACATCAGCAATTGAATATGGAGGCTATTCCCAAGAATGATTACAAAGAACATGGAGGAAAAAAGATCATAGGCCATGTGCTAAAGTTGTTATTAAGAAAGGTGGGAGCCTATCTTGAAGGTCAGTATGTGACAGCAGCAAATGTTAGGAATGAGTGCATGAAAAAGAATTTATCACTATATGGAAAACACTGTGCTCAGAAGTAGGAATACAAATGGAAAAGTAGACACAATTCTTGTTCTGAAGAAGCTAACATTCTAATGTGGGAAACAATATGGAAGCTTTCAACTGAATCAGATGGAAAAGTACTATGGAAAAGTCTTAAGGTGTACCAACAAAGCAGATGGTAATGAATGCTTGGGTTTTTTTTTAAGGATCACATGATATAACAGAGATAATGAATGAGATAGCACTTCACAAACCTATATAAAAACTAGTTAGGAATAAATAATAATAATAATGATGTCATTTTCGCTAATGAAGACTATCAGTTTGATGGTGAAAACTTTCTTTTCTGAGTCTTCAGTAGCTGAGGAGGCAAGGGCTTTCGCCCCAGCAGAATCAGTTGCCAGATCTCCACTTTGCATGAGTGGTTTCTTGGGATGATGGCTATGGAGGCTGAATTTGAAATTGAACCAGTGGTCTGGGTGGGCACCGCCATTCTCAGAACTCTTGGGCTTGCCTTGGCAGTTGGTCCGTGATTGGTTTGGTAATATCAAGAATAGTAGACTGCTTCTCAGCAGAAAATGCACACCTAAATAATGGCAGTGGGGCCCTGGATGAAAGTAGATGGTTCCTAGTCTGGGGAACACTGCTCTTTCTAGGGAAAGATTCTTTGGAAGGGGGGATGGAAGGAGCTAGGAGTATGCCAAAATTTTCTGGGTCCAATGAGTCAGGGTCATTAGAGAAAAAGTTGGCCCACTGAATATAGACATTACATTAATTAATGGCTTTTAGCATCCCCAGCATTTCTTGAAAAGCAGCAGTGATAGATGGCTTCTGAATTCCTTCTCTATACTATCATATAGAAAGTCACCTGTCTCAGGCATGCCCATATGCCATGAGTCTTTTTTGCCAAAACATAGACTGGAATGTAATTACATCCAGTGGATGTAATTAGAGATTGTATAGATATAATCACAAAGAATATAATTGGCAGAAGTAGCTCAGTCTTGTAAGTTTAAGATTCAGCTGATCTGTCCAGTATTGCCCAGAGATTCTATTCTGTTTTTACATGAAACAGTAATAGCATAATGAATAGAGGGCTGGCCTTGGAGTCAAGAGACCTGAGTGCAGGTCCCATCTACTATCTATGTAACCCTGAGCAAGTCACCTCTTAAAAGCCTCCTTGGTCACTTTCTTGCCTATGTGCATCAGTAGAAGTCATTTCATCATAGGAAGCTCCCTATACCAAATCTAGATTAAAAAAAGGTAAAATATGAAGCACTTAAATCCTATCATAAAATAAAGTTTTATGGAAGAAAACTGTATATTTTCATAAGGAAAATAAAGTCTTTTTGTTGCTGATTTAATCCTAACTCCTTTAATTTATTGTAACTAAAAACTATTTCAGTATTTCTGAAATTCATTCTCAGAGTGATGATTTCCCTTTATTGAGAACAGCTTTGTTATATGCCATTATTAAGTATTCCATACACAACTGTCAATTGACTGATTGATCTCTAACACATTTGAGAGCTTTAATTGTGAAGGCTCCTACTGAGGCATCTTCATAGTGGACAGGGTTCAGCTCTCCAAATACTAGTTAATTATCTATGTAAATAAGCAGTGTTAGTTATAAGTTTTAGATTCTTTGCCCATAGCTGTCTAAATCTGTGTATTTTGGTAGACTGAATTTGTGGCTACTTTTGACCAATCCAATCCCTATAATTCTTTGTAATGAATCTGAAATCAATTATATTATTAGCTAGTATTTATCGATCACCCACAGGAAGCTTGGCAGTGTGCTAGGCTCTCTTATTGTAATCTGTATTGTATTTTGGGGGTGGAAGTTAGAGTTAAAAATAGAATAACATGTAATATAGAAGCGCAGTCTGTTTTTGGAGGGGAATGTAAAGCATATTATGCTTTCTCTAGCTCTTGATGGTCTTTTATCAGCAGAATCTCCAAAAATAAACTAAGCAGAAGTAGAGTTGGGGGCGGGGTTGTGGGGAGGGAAAATGAAGGTAAAGTTTATTTGTAGACTTGGCCTCAAGGGTTTATCTACCACTGTGATTTGCATTCTTCTATATTCCATTACTCCTGCTGCAATCAGCATTGTCCTCCTCAATGAACACTAATGAACACCCTGACAAGCAGGACTTAATCACAAAGCACTTTTAATCCAGGAAACCTCTTTAGAATATAAACAAAGTAGATGTTTAATGATATAAGGGGAGAATTATATACCATAACTGAAATCTCTGCTCAAAAGAGCATAATTGGCAGTAAGCTGAGGACCCATAAAATTTTAAATCTTTTGGGTCTTGTTTTAGAAACATGCTTCTTAGAAGAAGACTTCTCTGTTCACTAATAATTTTTTAGAAAGTAAAAAAGACATAAAGATACGTTTCCCAGATGCTAGGTGCTGATGAATTATTCCAGACAGGTATTCAGTTCATATAGTACATCTCAGATTTCCAGATTCTAGGTTGGCTTTGAATGAGTAGACCTAGTTAATTGCAAGTGTAGATAGCCCAAATTAAGCAGGGAAAAAGTCTTTGTTTTGCCTTTGTAGTGTCAACTTAGCATATGTTCTTAAAACATTTGACTTAGAAGAGCATGACATGGTAAAAAAGAATGCTAGTTGCAGTGGTAGAGAACCTCCATTTTAATTCCATCCCAAATATGTCACCTATGTGGCATTTGGAGAGTCACTTAATAATAGCTCATGATACTAACTAGCATTACTATAGCATTTTACAAGTATTATTTGATCCTCATAACAACCCTGGAAGTTAGGTGTTATTATTGTCCCTATTTTACAGATGAGGAAACTGAGGCAAAGAGTGACTTGCCCAAGATCACACAGCTATTAAGTGTCTGAAGCTAGATTTGAATTTAAGTCTTCCTGACTCCCCGAGGGCAGATAGGTGGTAGAGTGCATGCAGATGGTGCAGGTAGGTGGTGCTGGGCTGGAATCAGGAAGATTCATCTTCCTGAGCTCAAATTTGGCCTCAGACACTTCCTAATTGTGTCTCCCTGGGTAAGTCACTTAACCCTGTTTGCCTCAGTTCCTCTTCTAAAATGAGGTGGAGAAGGAAATGGCAAATCACTCTAGGATTTTTGCCAAGAAAACCCCCAGTAGGGTTCCAGAGAGTTGGATATGACTGAATAGCTTCCTGACTGCCTTTCTTCTTAACTCTTTGTACATCAGTCACCTCACCTTTTGGGGGTTTCAGTTTCCTTATCTGTAGACAGGTAGAACAAATGAATTTCTAAAATCCTTTCAACATATAATAATGATGATGATATTAATAGGAACAACAGCAATGATAAAAAATAGCACATTTATATGGGGCTTTAGAGTTTGCAAAGCACTTTCTGTCTCATGGGCTTCCAAGTGTTATTAGCCCCTCTTTTTACAGATGAGAAAACCAAGGTTCACAGAGGTTAAAGGACTTGCCCAAGGTCATATGTCTAGTGCTGGGATCTGGATGACAGCCCACATGTCTCCTGACTTCAAGTCCCAGGCTTTTTCTATGTTATGCTTCTAAATGCTATGGAAGCTGTAAGTCTTTCTGCAAGGTAAAGGTCATCAAATCTTAGATTCTGTATAGCCCCTGACACATTTGAAATACTTGTTAATAATTTATTAACCCACTAATGTAACATTTGAAATGAAAGGAGAGAAAGGCTCTATATGAAAAACTACATTACACGTTTGAGGAGGCAGGGACTCCAGCACCAGCAGAATCAGTCACCAGATCTCATCTCTACATGAGTGGTTTCCCAGGATGATAGCTATGGAGGTCATGCTGGAAACAAAACCAGTGGTCTGAGGGGCACTACCATTTCCAGGGCTCTTGGATTTGCTTGCCTGTCAGTGGTCATTGGTCAGTGATTGGAGTTGCTCTTCATTTCTCAGACATGCTGACAATACCTTACTTTTTCTACAAATGGGAAGTAACACTTCAGAATACCCTGCAGCTTTGAGAGCTAGATTGTCTCTGCCTTTTTCTGAAGGACTCCAATAACACCATTGAAGGAAATTTTCTTCTGATCATCTGACTATTCGAAGGAACGAATCTGGGTTAGGAACCCAATATTTTATAGCTACTCCATTGGTTATAGCTAATCCTTTCAATGAATGTGCTGGAAAACATAGATACGTCAATATTGTATTCTGTTAGAGACCATTTAATCCTTGCTCTGCCATTGTTTTGTTTAATAGGCTCGTTATCCTCTGTAGAAATGAAAAGGAATTTGTTAAAATTATTTCTAAAATTAAAAAAAAAATCAATCTTTATAATATTTTTTGTCTTTTTAAGCTATGGTATTTATTTTTTAATTGAATTATTTTATTTGTTTTCAGTGTTTGACTATCACTTCCATATATCTTAGACTTTTTTCCACTCCCTCCCTGTCATTCCCTCCTTTCTCCCCACTCCCTCCCTGAGGCAGCGTACAATCTTATATTGGTTCTACATGTACATTGCTATTAAATGCATGTTGCATAGAAGAATTAAAATGAATGGGAGAAACCATAAAACAAAACAAAACATAATACAAAGGAAAATGGTCTGTTTCTATCTGCGAACCAATTCCATAGTTCTTTTTCTGAGTGTGGAAGGTTATTTTGCCTCGAGTCCATTGGAAATTTTATTTTGCCTCAAGTCCATTGGAAATTTTTTAAGTTCATGTATTTCAATGAAGTACTGTCTACCAGAAAAATTCCTTGCACACTGTGGTTGTTACTGTGTACAGAGTTCTCCTGGTTGTGCTCCTTTAACTCAGCATCAGTTCATATAAGTCTTTACAGGCCTCTCTGAAGTCTTCCTGTTCATCGTTTCTCATAGCACAATAGTATTCCATTACATTCACATACCACAACTTGTTTATCCATTCCCCAATTGATGGACATCCCCTTGATCCCCAGTTTTTAGTTACCACAAAGAGAGCTGCTATAAACATTTTTGTATATGTGGGACCCTTTCCCATTTCTATGATCTCTTTGGGATAGAGTCCCAGAAGTGATATTGCTGGGTCAAAGTATATGCAGATTTTTGTAGCCCTTTGGGCATAGTTCCAAAGTGCTCTACAGAATGGTTGGATCAGCTCACAGTTCACTAGCAATGAATTAGTTTTCCAACTTTCTCACATCTTCTCCAACATTTATCATCTTCCTGTTTTGTCATGTTAGTCAATCTGATAGGTGTGATGTGGTACCTCAGAGTTGTTTTGGTTTGCATCTCTCTAATCAATAGTGATTTAGAGCATTTTTTCATATATTATAGACAGCTTTAATTTCTTCCTCTTAAAATGCCCTGTTCATATCCTTTGACCATTTATCAATTGGAGAATGACTGGTATTCTTGTACATTTGACTCAGTTCTCTATATATTTTAGAAATAAGGCCTTTATCATAGATACTAGTTGCAAAAATTCTTTCCCTGCTTCCCTCCTAATCTTGGTTGCATTGGATTTGTTTTGAAATAATCCATTTTGCACTTCATAATGTTCTCTATCTTGTTGGGTCATAAATTTCTCCATTCTCCATAAATCTGACGAATACACTATTCCTTGTTCCCCTAATTTTGTTTATAGTATCAATCTTTATACCTAGATCATGTATCCATTTGGACTTTATTTTTGTGTATGGTGTCAGGCACTGGTCTATGCCCAGTTTCTGCTATGCTCTTATTCAGTTTTCCCAGCAATTTTTGTCAAACAGTGAGTTCTTATCTCAGAAGCTGGGGTCCTTGAGTTTATCAAATAGTAGATTACTATATTCATTGACTACTGTGTCTTGAGTACCTAACCTATTCCACTGGACTACCCTTCTGTTTCTTAGCCAGTACCAAGTGGTTTTGATGATTGCTGCTTTATGATGCGATTTGAGATCTGGTAGAGTTAGGCCACCTTCCCTAGCATTCCTTTTCATTACTTTCCTTGATATGGCACTGAATAAGTAAATTAATTTAGATAGAATTGTAATTTTTATTATGTTAGCTCAGCCAGCCCACAAGCAACTGATGTTTTCCCACTTACTTAGATCTGAATTTATTTGTGTGAAAAATGTTTTGTAATTGTGTTCATATGGTCCCTGGGTTTGTTTTGGCAGGTAGAGTCCCAGATATTTTATAGTACCTACCATAGCTTTAAATGGGATTTCTCTTTCTGTGTCTTGCTGTTGGGCTTTGTTAGTAATATATAGAAATGAAGATGATTTATGTGGGTTTATTTTGTAGCCTGAAACTTTGCCAAAGTTGTTTATTATTTCAAGTAGTTTTTTTACTTGATTCTCTGGGATTCTCTAAGTATATCTTATTCTAAGTATTCTAATATCTAAGTATCTAATATCTAAGTATCTTATATCTAAGTATTCTAATTCCTTCAATTTCTTTTTCTTCTCTTATTGCTATAGCTAACATTTTTAATGCCATCTTGAATAACAGTGGTGATAATGGACATCCTTGTTTCACCCCTGATCTCATTGAAAATGCATCTAGCTTGTTCCTATTGCATAGAATGCTTGCTGATGGTTTTAGGTAGATATTGCTTATTATTTTATGGAAAGTTCCATTTATTCCTATGCTTTCCCATGTTTTCAGTAGGAATGGGTGTTGTATGTTGTCAAAAGCTTTTTCTGCATCTATTGAGATAATCATGTGGTTTCTTTAGTTGTTGATATGATCAATAATGCTAATAATTTTTCTAATATTGAACCAGCCCTGCATTCCTGGTATAAATCCCACCTGATCATAATGTATTATTCTCATGATAAGTTACTGTATTCTTTTTGCTAATATCTTATTTAAAATTTTTGCATCTATATTATTAGAGAAATTGGTCTATAATTTTCTTTCTCTGTTTTGGCTCTTCCTGGTTTAGGTATCAGGACCAAATTTGTATCATAAAAAGAATTTAGTAGGACTCCTTCAGCAATTTTCCCAAATAGTTTATATAGTATTGGAATTAACTGTTCTTTAAATGTGTTATAGGATTCACTTGTAAATCCATCTAGCCCTGGAGATTGTTTCCTAGGGAGTTCATTGATGGCTTATTCAATTTCCTTTTCTGAGATGGGGTTATTTAAGTACTTAACTACGTAAAATTTTTTAAATAAAGGAAATTCAAGATTTTTTTCTTCTCTAAAGATAATCAATCACATGTTTTAGGAGTCTCAGAAATGGGATTCTTACACCCTAATTCCAACTTTATTTGAAGTTAGTTATCCTTGGTTCTGAAATTCCTCTTTTAAGAAGAAGTGGTCCTGGGGAGTAGTGCCAAGGAGGTGGAGTTAAGGCAGGCACTTGCCTGAGGTCTCCTCCAGAGCCTTCCAAATACCTTTAAAAATGACTCTAAACAAATTCAAGAACAGTAGAACCCATAAAAAGATGGAGTGAAACAAATTTCCAGCTCAACACGACTTACAAGGTCAGAAGGAAAGGTCTGCTGCAACAGGATAAGAGAGAAGAGTAGTCTAGCACAGCCTGTGCCAGCATAGACCAGGGCCCGTGAGCCATGGGCAGACTTGTGGCAACTGAATTGCTAGCAGCTGTGGCTATTTCTGGACCACTCAAACCACAGACGCCAGGGAAAACTTAGAAGATCAGCAGAAAGGGTCTGTCACGTGAGAATAGGAGTGGAGTGTGGTCCAATGCAGACTCTGCCAGCACAGCACAACACAACTAGTCCAGGAGCTATGCTTGAGGGTAACTGAATCAGCAACGGAAGTATCAGTGACTGCTTCTGGGGCCCCCAGCCCAAAGGACAGCTGGTCAGAAGGAGATTATAGAGGTTTCTTTGCTTGTACTGAGGCAGGATTCTATTGTTTTGCCTACACTCGAATCTGAGCCCCAATCCTGCGTGGCAGTTCCAGGATGAGGAGGAGAACTAGCATAACAGAGCTGTGCAACAGCTCTTCACATTTCCAGGGCAGAAAAGTGTGCTTGTGTTGCTCACAGATCAGAGCATAGTCCAGGAGAGTAGTAAACTCCTCTCCTTAGATCATACCACCTTGGAAGAACTGCAAACTTACAAGTTTCTAGAAGTATCTGTTTTTGTAGCTACACAAAACTTCTGAAGCTTGGGGCAGTGCATCCTCCATCCTTGAAGCAGAGCCACACTTTAACTAATAGTTAAAAGTCAAGTAATAGGTGGGGAAAATAAGCAAAACAATGGGAAAAAACTCTGACTATAGAAAGTTATGATGATGACAAGGAAGATGAAAACATGCATTCAGAAAAAGATAGTAAAATCAAAGCTCCTACATCCAAAACCTCTAAGAGAAATATGAATTTGTCTTGGGGCATAAAAGAGCTCAGAAAAGATTTTGAAATTCAAGTAAGAGGTAGAGGAAAAATGGAAAGAGAAATGAGAGTTATACAAGAAAATCATGAGAAAAGAGTCAACAGTTTGGTGAAGAAGACACAAAAAAAAATACTGAAGAAAATAACAACATAAAAAACAGACTAGGCAAATGGCCAAAAGATGTCCAAAAAGCCAATGAGGAGAATGCCTTAAAAAGCAGAATTGGCCAAATAGAAAATTAGGTCCAAAAGCTCACCAAAGAAAATGATTCCTTAAAAATTAGAATGGAGCAAATTTATGAGAAACCAAGAATCAATACAACAAAGCCAAAAGAATGAATAAATAGAAGACACAATGTGAAATATCTACATTAGAAATACAATTGATCTAAAAAATAGATCCAGGAGAGATAATTTAAAAATTATTGGACTACCTGAAAGCCATGATCAAAAAAAGGGCTTATACCTCATCTTTCAAGGAAACCTGCTCTGATATTCTAGAACCAGAGAGTGAAATAGAAATCGAAAGAATTCACCAATCAACTCCTGAGTGAGATCCCAAAATGAAAACTCCCCCCAAGAATATTATAGCCAAATTCCACAGTTCCCAGGACAAAGAGAAAATATCGCAAGCCGCCAGAAAGAAATAATTCAAGTATCCTGGAGTCACAGTCAGGATAACATAAGATTTAGCAGCTTCTACATTAAAGGATAAGAGGGTGTGGAATATGATATTTTGGAGAGCAAAAAAGTTAGGATTACAACCAACAATCACCTACTCAGAAAAAGTGAGTATAATCCTTCAGGGAAAAAAACGGATATTTAATGAGATAGAGCACTTTCAAGCATTCTCAATGAAAAGACTAGAACTGAATAGAAAATTTGACTTTCAAATGCAAAACTCAAGAGAAGCAGGAAAAGGCAACCAGGAAAGGCAAATCATCAATGACTTCATAAGGTTAAACTGTTTACATTCCTACATGGCAAGATGATATTTGTAACTAATAAGACCTTACTCATTATTAGGGTAGTTAGAAGGAGTGTATATAGACAGAGGTCACAGGTATGAGTTGAATATGAAGTTCTGATATCTAAAAATTAAAATTAAAGTTTGAGAGAGGAATGTACTGAGAGAAAGAGAAAGGAAAATGTAGAATGGGGTAAATTATCTCACATACAAGAAAAAGCTTTTACAATGGAGGGAAAGAATGGGGAGGTGAGGGGAAGTAAGTGAACCTTACTCTCATCAGAATTTGTTTAAAGAGATTTTAAGATTCACAGGCAATGGAGTATAAAAATCTATGTCACCCTACAGGAAAGTAGAAGGGGAAGGGAATAAGAGAAGGGGGAGTTGATAGAAGGAAGAGCAGATTGGGGGAAGGAGTAATCAGAAGCAAAATACTTTTGAGGAGGAACAGAGTGAAAGGAGGGAGAATAGAATAAGCGGGGTAGGGGGAATAGGATGGAGGGAAAATACAGGTAGCAATATTAAATGTGCAAAAAAATTGAAATAGAGTTGTCTGATAGAGGCCTCATTTCTCTAACATATAGAGAAATCTGTTAAATTTATAAAAATAAGATCCATTCCCATATTGATAAATAATCAAAAGATATAAATTTTCAAATGAAGTAATTAAAGCTATCTATAACCATATAAAAATATTCTCACTACTAATTGGAGAAATGCAAATTAAAACAATCTGAAACTGCTTCCATTTCTTCTCCCTCTGGTTGTCAAGATTTTTTTTTTTTTATGTTAAGCTTCAAGCCAACTTTTACATTCTTAGTTCTTTACTCGTTTGCCATTAGAGTGGCATCATCTGTATATCTGAGATTGTTGACATTTCTCCTGGCAACCTTAATTCTGACTTTTGATTCTTCCTGTCTGGCATTTTGCAAGATGCACTTTATATATGAATTTAATTATAATTTATTATAAATAAGGTGATAATATACAACCTTGTCTTATTTCTTTTCCAATCTTAAACTAGTCATTAGTTCCATGTTGGTTTCTAACTGATGCTTCTCAGTCTACACCCCAGTTCCTTAGGAGACAAGTAAGATGATCTGGTGTTTCCACTTCTTTGAGGACTTGCCACATTTTGTTGTGAACCACATAGTCAAAGGTCTGAAGTAGAAGTGAAGTAGAAGCAGATTCCGCACCCCCCCCAGAAATGCCTTCTTTCTCCATAGTCCAGATGTTGGCAATTTGATCTGACACTATAACAGCATCATCTTTTAGTAACTAACATAAAGAGATAGTCACTATGGGTATGAGAAGTTTATGAATTTCTCTTCAGATTGATTTTGATACTCTTTGGGAATTTGATTAGTTAATACTTGTCAAATGCTCTATTTATGATTCATGAGTCATGGAAAGCACCAGGTGTTCTCACTTTTACCTCTTTTTTACTTTGTGAAAATCCATGTTGGTTGAGAGATTTCTTTAAAAATGGTGATTTCTTTATTCTGAAATTCACATTAATCACAACCATTGGAAAAAGGAAAATTTTCTAAAATTAACACTCAAAACTTTTCTCATAAAGGTGCCATTGTGAGATTGAATTTTTGATTAAACACTTCTTATGTGGTTTATATTTGTATGTACTTCAGCTTTTGGTTATAACTGATTTAAATATTTTGTGTGTGTTCTGTTAAACATATATATATATATACATATATATATACACATATATGTGTGTCTGTGTGTGTATATATATATATGCATATATATATATGTATGTATATATGTATGTATTTCCTGTGTTTTATTTTCCAGTTGGGGAGGGCCTTGACAAAATATTGATATGTATTGACAAACATGAAAGTGTGCACATCTGCATGTTTAGATATAGGTTTTGACCTTGAAGCTTCTTATATCATTAAGGAAATATTTCACCAGATGGAGGAGCTATTTAATGTGTTTTTTGGTGAAGCCATATGCCTTGATGACATCTATAAGCAAAATTTATTAAGAAGATATTTTAGTTTGACTTCCTCTTTAATTTGAAAGTTGTACTTAGTTCTCTTTATTATAGGAGATTCAAGGCTAGGCAGAACTATAATGGCCTTAAACTATTTCCTTGAAAAATGACATGTTTTATAGCAAGTTTTTTGACATTATTGTGTTGGTGGTATGTTTAAAGACTAGTTTTCTCTGTGGACAGCAAATATTCTAGCATTCTTACTGTACTTGGGTTTATTTTATACATTTTCAGTATGTGAAAACTGATAATAGCTATCATTATTATTATGACTGTTATTATTATATTGCCAGGGTTTCCTATAAAGGAAGGCTTTTAATAGTGAATCTAATGCTGTTTTTAAGAGCTGGTAATTTTATAGTGCTTTACTCGCAACAACCCTACAAAGTAGGTAATGTAAATATTTTCATCCCCATTTTTCAGTTGAAATAACTGAGGCTTATGGAAATTAAATGGCTTTCCTGACATATAGCTACCACTATGATTCTAAAAAGAAAACTAACATTTTCTTTCCTATAGGTTGTATAAATCCTACCCCATATTCTCTGGTCATTTTATCAGTGAATCAGACATTTTTTTTGAAGCGTCAGCTAAGTCAAATTCAAAGGTACATCTTAACTAAACCATCATATAATTTGTTTAGAAAAAAATTCTTACAGTGGTGTTTTGGGTCATAAAAAACACTGCCTCTTCTTCATTAGATTGAGATAAAAACTGTTCAACAACACAACACTCAATATATCCACAAACATATTCATTGGGAAGCCAAGAGTAATGCACAGTTAATCTTAAAAGTTGAGTAACAGTAGAAGGCAGCATATGGTTAAGTGACAGATGAACACAGAAGTTTAGAAAATGATAAAAATTAAAAGTGGGCCGTAATGATAGAGGAAGGTCTTGTTATTATTAAAATGGCCATAATTCACCTTTACATAGTACATTTATGGTTTATAAAACATTCTTTTTAGATTATTTTGTTTCATTGTGATAACAGCCCTGTAAGGAAAGCTATGTAAAAATTACACCTTCTTCGTTATTGTTCAGTCATTTCAATCATATCTGATTCTTTGTGATCCCATTTCGGAATTTTCTTGGCAAAGATATTGGAGTGGTTTGCCATTTTCTTCTCCAGCTCATTTTACAAATGAGGAGACTGAGTCAAACAGGGTTAACTGACTTGCCATTTCTTGCCTGGGATCATGAAGCTGGTAAGCTTCTGAGGCAGGATTTGAACTCATGAGGATGAGTCTTCCAATCCCTTCCCTTCCATTCTCTTCCATTCCCTTCCCTTCCCAAGTTAAAAAAATTAATAACTTTTGCTTTTATAGCATCTTCATTTTTCTATCCTTCCCCCTTTCAGAGAACCATCTCATAATAAAGATTTCAAAAAAGGCAAAAAAAAAGTCAGCAAAACTATTATGTCAACAAAGTTTGCTGTCAGCTGCACACTCGCACAACCACCCTATGTCTGCAAAGAAGGGAGGAAGGGAAGTGTGTTCTAATATTTCTCCCTTGAGGCCAAACTTGGTCATTATAATTTCACAACACTCAGTTTTCATTTTGTTGTTGTCGTTTATTTTTCCATTTAAATTGCCATAGTCACTCTGTACCTTTTTCCTATTTATTTTACTCTGGTGAAAAGAAGACTTTTTTCATAAAAGGTCTTTCTATGTTTCTTTGTATTCTTCATAGTCATTATTTTCCAGGTCACAGTAATATTCCATTAGTTTAATCCTTCCCCAATTGCTAGACATCTATTTTATTTCCAATCTACCATAGACATGTTAGTACTTTTTGAGCCCTCAGTTCTCATACATTTTCCACAGAAAAGTGACATTTATTCCACTGTCTGTTACATTCTCCGATTCCCCTCTTCATGGCATGAAATTATCAACTTGAAATCTAACCTTTGGTTGCATCATAAAATATGACTAATGTACATAACTCGATCAATAGGATTGAGTTTAGCACACTTTGTTGAAAGAATTATCTCTTAAAAACTGAGATTTGTTTAAATAATCCAGTGAACAACCTTCCTTAAATTTTGAATCACTCTTCAATCCAGCAAACATTTATTAGGCACTTATTATATGCAAAGAGCCTATATTCTCTTGGGAGATACATACAAATTAGCAGTTATGAGGGTTACACAAAAAGGTAAGCACTTGTAGAAGATTCTAAATATTAGCCAAAGCTTGTCAGCAGGTAATAAACTTCAGGTTTCATTGTGAAGATCCAGTTCATCTAACACACTTTAAAGTGACATTTTCTAAGATCACTTTCGTGCTTTTGGGAATGTCAGGAAGGTTTCATTGAAGTTCAGACTGCTAATATGTGACTTGAATTGTTTGTCAGTGTCAGGAGCTAATAATCAAAATTGTGATTTGTCAGTCAGTACCTCTCAGGATTGCTCTAATAGTTTTGTGGTGTCTGAAAGTGATTGTTTAGCAGTGATTTCTTTATGAAGAAGAATACTTTACATCAATAGGAAATTCATCTTGCACACACTGTAGACTCCCATAATATGACAAGCTCTCCAGTCAAAGAAATTTTTCCCCCTCAAAATTTTGCATATTTGAATACATTTAGGGTACCCTGAGAGTGTTACTGATACAGATATTCTAACCTTTCAGGCATTCCCTTCATTTATCTGCTGCAATAGAAGAGACTCAACTCACAGTGGAAATAGTGGGGAAATCCCAGTCTTCTTTTTAGAAGTTAATTTTGTTTTGGGGAGAACTTGGGGTTGGAATATTTTTCTTCTCAGAGAGAGGTACTTATATACTTCAAAATGCACCTATGAAGTTTCATTGTACAATCAATTGCCTGATCCAATATTGCATTTGCATATGTACAGATATTAAGTTACACTTAGATACATCAAAGTATGAGAGATTTTTCACTGGAAAAATGATGTTTCTCTGAATGGCAGAGTTTCTACTCATCATTTACTGAAAGAACAAAGAAAGGTTAAGAATTATTGTGATATGTTTTTAATGTAACCTTCCTTCCATTTTATATGGCATGTTAAACACCAAAATGGGTGATACTTGGTTAAGGTTACTTAAATTCAGGTTTGGAGTTGGTATAATTAGATTAATTGGCAACTTAAAGCTGTGGTGGTTTTTTTTTTTAACATCTAGGTGTTTTATAAGGGTGTATGCCTTTAACTACAGAAAATAAGATATGAGTAAGGCCAATTTAGGTGAAAATAAAAAATTCTAGACCAGTGGTGAGGAACCTGGGGCCTTGAGGCCATATGTGGCTCTCCAGGTCCTTGGGTGTGGCCTTCTGAGTCCAAGTTTTACAGAACAAATCCTTTTAGTAAGGGGATTTGTTCTGTGAAGTTTGGATTCAGTCAAAGGGCCTCACCTGAGGATTAGAGAGCCTTGTAGGGGATCTAGATCTTAGAGAGGATCTCCGACTTGGAATAGATCAATTGCATATGATTCTACGTAAGGCCAATAGGACACAGATTGCCACAGTAGCTTTGACTCTATGAACGTCTCCTTTTTAGTATGCTGTCTGCATTTGCCATAGTTTTCCTTTCAAGGAGCAAGTGTCTTTTCATTATGTGGCTGCAGTTGCCATCTGCAGTGATCCTTGACATTACTGACAGTACTGCTCTCCCTCTGTTTGCCAGAAGTGATGGGGCCATTGACATGATCTAGTTTTGTTTTTTTTTTTAATGTTAAGCTTCAAGCCAGCTTTTACTCTCTTCTTTCACTCTTATCAAGAGGCTTCTTAATTCTTCTTCACTTTTCTGCCATCAGAGTGGTATCATCTGCATATTTGAATTACTGATATCTATCCTGGAAGTCTTAATTCCAGTTTTTGATTCATTCAGCCTGGCATTTCATATCATGTACTCTGCATATAAGTTAAATGAATAAAGTGATAATATACAGCTTTGTCATACGCATTTTCCAATCTTAAACCAATCAATTCTAACGTTTAGTTCTCACTGTTGTTTCTTGACCCACATACAGGTGGCTTAGGAGACAAGTAAGATGATCTGATACTCCCTCCCATCTTTTTGAAAACCTACCATATTTTATTCTGATACACATAGTCAAAAGCTTTAGTGAAACCAAGAAGCAGAGGTAGAGTCATCCCCCCTGGAACTCTATTGCTTTCTCCATAGTTCAGTGAATGTTGGCAATTTGGTCCCTGGTTCCTCTGCCTCTTCAAAAAACCAGACTGCACTTCTGGTAATTATCACTTCCCATATTACTGAAGCCAAGCTTGCAGAACTTGAAGCAGAGACTTGATGGCATGTAAAATGAATGCAATTGTTTGGTAATTCGAACATTCTTTGGCATTGCCCTTTTTTTGGGATCGGGACATAAACTAATCTTTTCTAATCCAGTGGCTACTGTTGAGTTTTCCAAATTTGCTGTGATATTGAGTACAACACTTTAACAGCAATATCTTTGACAATTTTAAATAGCTCACTTTATAGTGGAGGATGCTAAATTATGTGTGATCTGGAATGGGGCTCCTTGGTTCTTGAATTCTTTCTTACTGGCTGCTCACAGTATTTTTTTTTTTTTTTTTGATCTGCAAGTTCTAGATTTTAGCTATTGTATTTGTTGGAATTTTCATTTGGGGTTTCTTTCAGGAGGTGATCATATTATATTTTCACTTTGCCCTCTGGTTCTAAGAGATCTGGACAGTTTTCTTTCAAGATTTCTTGAAATATAGCATTAGGCTTTTTTTGGTTATGGCTTTCAAGTGTAATAATTCTTAATGCTTTCTCCTCAGTCTGTTTTTCAGGTCAGTTATTTTTACTATGAGATACCTTATCTTTTCTGTCTTTTTAGGCTTTTGACTGTTTAGTATATTTCTTATTTTCCCATGAAGTCATTTGCTTCTACTTGTTCCATTCTAATTTTCAGTACTTTGAAAAGATTTTGTACGTTATAGTTCATGCTATTAATTTCCTTTCAAGTTCTTTCTTCTGTAACTCTGATTTTAAAAATATTTTCCCCTCTATTGCTCTCATTTCATTCATAAAAATATTTTAAACTCTTAAAAAAATTCTTTATTCATATTTTACAGGAATTCCAGTTGAGTTTGTGCTAAATATGTGTTTTTCTTTAAGGCTTTGCTTGTGGATGTTTTTGAGATTTTCTCTTTTTTCTTTTATTCTATCTATCTATCTATCTATCTATCTATCTATCTATCTATCTATCTATCTATCTATCTATCCATCCATCCATCCATCCATCCATCCATCCATCCATCCATCCATCCATCTATCTATCTATCTATCTAATGTCTTGAGCATCCCTTTCACCATAATAGTTTTTATGTGGGATTCTTTTTTGGTTTGTTCTTTCATCCTTCCAACCTACTTCTTGACGTTGGCCTTCATGTTCAGACTGGGCTCTGCGCATTTCTGAGAGGACTGGTCTGAGCCAATCCTGTTGTTGCTTACTTACTTACTTCTTATTATTCTGTCATCTAGGCTCCATTTTCCACAAATGCCTTTTCTAAGAGTTAATTGAGTCTAGTGGCTAATTGTTAATGGAAAGCACAGCAGAGGGGGCTTATAAACTACAGTATTATGACTAGATAACCAAAGGATTATCTGTACAACCAGATGTAGCAGCCACTTCTCTGGGGACTCAACCTGCCAGTGAATATACATGTTCTGAGAGAGAACCCAGACTAATGCTCCATGTGATTTTAAATTATTTTGTTTTATTAACTTCCATTTTCTTTAGCAAAATCATTAAAGCATGTTTTTATTATTTGTTTTAAAGATTATATTTTCATTTTAACAGGTCTTAGTTTGTGATGCTTTCACAGATGTATCTTGCTTTGTATAAATCATACCCATTGCTTTAAGTCAAGCCTAAACATATCAAAACTGAAAAATTCTCTGTAAACTACATGAACCTAAAAAGAATCTCATTCATTTTCTTGGGCAAAATCTAATACAAATGGATAACTTTTTCTATAGGGAAATACCACAATCAGATTTAGAGAATAAATTATCACCTGAAAATCTCTCCATTTGCTCCCAGAATGAAATGTAGGGGTTATTTAATAAAAAAACATTTCTTTTTATATTTGTGTGGTACAATATAGAGTATTTCACAGACCCACTCACACTGGCTGTAGTTCTACTTTCACTGATAGATGAGCTTTTTCAAACTGTTTGGAAACTGCTAAGGTAGGGCTGTAGCCTTGAGGCCACATGTAGCCTTCTAGGTCCTTGGGTACAGCCTTTTGGGTCCAAGTTTTATATAACAAATCCTTTTATTAAAATTACTTCTTCACTACCTTCCCTCTCATTCTTCCCCAACTTCTGCAAATAAGTCTCACTCTAGTGTCCCTGCAGGAATCCATATTTGGATAGATCATCCCAAACTGTAAGGGATCCACATTTGATACCCTTGACATTGAACTCTTGAATATGACCTTCTTTTCTTTGACATTGCCACTACTCTGGTGCACGCCCTTATCATCTCACATATGGACAACTGTAATAGTCTGCTGGTGGGTCTGCCTCCCTCCACTCTCTCTTCACTCCAATCCATCCTCCATTTAGCCATCAAAATGATTTTCCTAAAGTACTTATGCTATGATATCATCTCTATACTCAATAATTTACAGTTGCTTTTTACTTTGCTTTTTTATCCCCCCCTCAGATTAAATACAAAATTTTCTGTTTGGAGTCCAAAACTCTTCATAACCAAAGTTCTCCCTTGCCCTTGCAGTACTCTTGCACCTTATTCCCTACCACTGACCTTCTTGCTGCTCCACAAGAAGTACACTCCATCTCTTAGCTCTGGACATTTTCTCTGTCTGTCTCCCATGCCTGGAATGCCCTTCATCCTCATCACAGCCTTCTGGTTTCTCTGGCTTCCTTCAAGTCCCAACTAAAACCCCATCTTTTATAGGAAGCCTTTCCCAATCCCTCTTAATTCCTGTGCCTTCCTTCCGTTAATGATTTCCTGTTTTTCCTTTATATAGCTTGTTTGTACATACTTGTTTCCTTTTTGTCTCCCCCATTAGATTATGAAGGCAGGGGCCATCTTTTGTTTCTTTTTTTATCTCCAGTGCTTAACATAGTGTCTGGCACACTGTAGGTGCTTAATAAATGCTTTTTGACATCCATTAAACTACTTATATTAATATTCTTTTAGCTTCTACACAGCCAAGTCCCTTTCCATACTCTAATTTCACCATCTAGTAATTCCAAGAACAAGACTAAAATTCTGTCCATACTGAATTTTCCAAATATTTAGTACATGATAGCAACTTTAAACACCTCTTCCATATACCCACAGTTATATTACTAACTATATCTACTCTACAAATTATTAGCCTTATGAGACTATCCTGCTAGATGTCCCAATGGATAGAATGCTGAGCCTGGAGTCAGGAAGACTTGAGTTCAAAACTAGCCTCAAACACTTACTAGCTAGCTATATGAACCTGGACAGGTCACTTAACCTCTGTCTACCTCAGTTTCCTCAACAGTAAAATGGGATTTAATATGAGACTCTCATGAGATAACATTTGTAAAGTGCTTAGCATAGTATCTGGCACATAATTGACACTTAAAAATGCTTATTCCCTCCCTTTCCTATTCCCATATAGTCTGGGTGGTGGTGGAGGTAGAGTAGTTACCTGTGTTCTCTCTTTGTCTTCTGTACATCTAAGTCTTCTTTTAAAATCAGGCATTTGCAGTCGCTTAGTTAGTAGGAACCACCATTTTAATTCAGTTTAGCAAACCTTTAAAAAAAACACCTATTATCTTTACTGTGGTAGTCATTTGGGAATAAAATAGTCTATATCCTTACATAGCTTGTGGTCTAGAAATAAGGTGAGACATAAACTCCGATAACTATAAAGTAATTTATGATAAATGCATGTGAGATAGAAAACAAAATGCTATGTGGACTCTGAAGGGGAAGGTCATTGCTGATGACAGAACCAGGAAAAATTTCACAGAAGAGGGGACATTTAAGTTGGACTTGAAAAGATGTATAAGAACTTATACTAGGCAGCTAGGTGGAGAGAACTATATACCTGGAATCAGGAAAACCTCAGTTCAAATACAGGCTCAAACATTTGCTGTGCGTCACTAGGCAAGTCATTTAATCTCAATTTGCCTTAGTTTATTCATTTGTAAAAAGGAGGATAATAATAACACCTACTTTGCAGGTGGTTGTGACCATCAAATGAGGTATTTACAAACTTCTCTGCACATCTTAAAGTACTATCTAAATACTAGGTATCATTATTATTATTGATATTAGAAAAAAGCAATAATAATAGACAAAGAGGGAAAGAGACAATAAAAATCAGGGACAATGTAGTTAAAGATATAGGGGGAAGGGAGTACAGGGCAAGTTCTAAGGAAGGAGGATAGTTAGTTTGGACTTGAATGTAGCATAGCCTGTGTGACAACAGGAGATAAAGCTGGAGAGGTAGGTGACTCAGGATAGTTTTGAATGTCAGGCCAGAGAATATGAATTTTTCTTCTTGGTCAACTGGAATTTTTGAGCACAAGAGTGATGTAATTAGATCTATTTATAAGAAAGATTAGTCTAACAATGATATGAAGGATAAATGAGGGTATTAGGGAAGGAGGGGAAGATGGAGAGAGAAGATCCTTTTTGAGGCTGTTATAATAGTGTAGGGTAGGAGTATTTAACCTTTTCTTTCCCATGGATCTCTTTTTCAGTCTCTGGAAGCCTATGGAGGACTTCTCAGAAAGTTTTTAGTTATGTAAAGCAATATATGATTACAAAAGAAGTAAATTGTACTAAAATATTAAAGAATCAAAACAAATTCACAGAACCCAGGTTAAGAACCCATGCTCTAGACCAGGGGTGGGGAACCTGCAGCTTCAAGACCACATGTGGCCTCCAGCCTGCAGATTCCCCACCCCTGTTCTAGACTCTAGGGGATGAAAATGAGGGCCTATACTAGGGCGATAGCAGTGGAAATAAGAGGAAACACATCTAGATATAATCTAGGTCCCTCTAATGTCCTCTGAGGTCTCTTTCAGCTCAAATCCTATGACTTTATCCCATATTATATAAGTGGAATCTTTGATAATTGGGAATCTAATTGGTAATTGATTGGATATGAAAGATGAAGGAGAAGAGTCAAAGGTCTCATCAAAATTTCAAACTTGGGATACTGAGTGAAATATGGTACCACTGGCAGACTTAGTGAAGTGCAAATACTCTGGTAATTTACATACTTTCTTTCCACTACATTATAAATATCTGATAACAGAGACTATATTTCATAATTCCTTTGTATTTTGCCATATTTGTCCAATTCTTGCCATAGTGAAAAAGAGCTGGAATTATATTCTATTACTCAAGTGGGAGACCATAAAAAAAGAAGGAAACATCAAGCAGTGGGAATTCCTCAGCCCTGAATTGAATATTTCTGCTATTTTTGCATGCAGGAATTGATGTAGTGGAAAGAAGCTTTGGAGTCCAAGCATCTGGGTTTGAATTCCAGCTTACTACTGAATTCCTTCTTATGCTATGCAAACTTTGACTTGATTTCCCTGGGCCTCAGCCTCTTTATCTATAAAATAATGTCAAAGGCCTCCTTTCCCCTCTAAAATCTCGCGATCCTGACTTTTGTCTTAGCTGAAACCAACAAGAAGGGGTGAGGGGGAAAAGGGGAGAGCTACAGAATTGATTGACACTTCTCCAGGAACTGCATTTGAAAAAAAATACATCTGTTAAGATGAGAAATGGAGTTTAGAAAACATCTACTTCAAGTTCAAGTGATATTTTGCATTTTTAAAATGTTAATACAAAACATTCTGAACAATGAGTAAAACATTTTAAAATCTTTTTTTTTAGAATGTTATCCATCTTTAGCATTGAGATTGAAAACCCTTAGGGAGGCTATTGTCTTGAGTATGATTAGAAACTGATAACAGACAAAATAGTTATTTCATTGGAATACTCATTCAGAAAAATGGAATAACTTGCAAATATCACCACTTTTAGATAATGTAACTGTCAACATGTTTATCAATAGTTTGTTTCCAGAAATTTCTAATACCCCTCCTGCCAGTCAATATGGATAACATCACATTCATCACCATGGCTTGAGTTGTCAGAAATGATGTATTTATTGACTAAATGTAGAAGTAGTTGGGAAAAAAAAGCAAAGAGATTTCAACTTTGGAAAAGAGGTAACTACTGTTTACTGAAGGATTTTTCCCAGTAGTGCTTTCTACTTATTGAGGAGAGTATTGGAATGCAACACATTCATAGTCTTAAAAGCCAAATTCTGCTTTCATTTATTTTTATACAGCTTCAGAAGATAGAATACTCTGTTCCAGTGATACTAAAATCCACATGAAGACGAAGTATTCTGCCAAAGTGCAAAGAAAAACATAATTCAGTGAAGTCACGCAAATAGTTTAGAAACAAAATTAATTAGACTTTTTCTTCACTGAGTTCAAAAGTAAAGAAACTGTTTTCATCTGTTTTTGAATTCATTCTTTTGAACTTAAGGCATTTTTTTTTTATTTAAAAGGTACTTCCTTGAACCAATCTTTTCTCTACATTTAGAGCTTCCTCTCCCCTCTTCCTTCCAGCTGGTAAATAGGCTGTTTTCTGCAAACTCACCTTGATATCTTAGCAGATTACTCTTCATCAGTGATGAATTGATATAGGATATTTCCTACATCTATTTCCTCTATGTGTTAATAAGAAGTTCCAGTAAAGTTAGACTCATTTTGAGGGAGGAAGTGGGGAAATCTGTACTTAGTTGGCAAGTAAAACCTACTCTCTGATAACTCATTATAGTGTGAAGGTCACCGTGAGTTTTCAAAAACTGACCCAGAGCTGTTACAAGCACTGGCAGGTTCTACCAAGCTGAAAAGATTGTGAGCATGGACTCAGTGACAGATTGTGTTTTCTCTTTGAGGAGTGACCTAGCTGAGTACAGAGAAACTCTCCTCCAGAAGATTAGCCCCTCAGTGATGAAATGTTTGGCAACAGAAACCCAGTATTTATAGTCCCTGTTGACGGTTACCCACATACAAAATTCTAACTCGGGCATATCTTTTCATTCATTCATTCAACAATTATTGAGAATTTACTAAGTGCTCTTTGCAAGCACTATGCTATGTGATGGCTCCTGACAAGAATACAAAATAGTTCTTGCCCTCAGGGAGCTTGTCCACAGGGACTAGTAAATGAAAAAAGTATAGTACAAGAAATGATCGTAATACAGGGCAGAAATATGTACAAAAGAGAAAAGCATTCAGTAAAGTAAAGTAGTGGTTGGGGTAAGGGGAAGAAGAGAGACAGAGAGACAGAGAGATTGTAGAATACTCCATGTAGGGAGCTGAGATTTTAACATGGACATTAGCATTGCCATCTGGCAAGAAGATATTCCAGCCAGAGAAAACAGCACTTTCTCTCTCTCTCTCTCTCTCTCTCTCTCTCTCTCTCTCTCTCTCTCTCTCTCTCTCTCTCTCTCTCTCTCTCTCTCTCTCTCTCTTTCTCTCTCTCTCCCACACTCACACCCACACACACTCTCACTCTCACATACACAAGCAAATACACACAGACATGTATATGTAGAGGAAATAAATTTGGTTGGAGAAGACTGATTTTGTGAGGAATAATGGAAGATAATTCTGGAAAGTTAGGTTTTACCTAACTTATGAAGAACCTTGAATGAAAGGCAAAGGAATTTGGACTTGGTCTGTAAGTAATGGGGAATCATTGAAAATTTTGGAGATCAGATATGTGCATAAGGAAGATTAATCCTAAAGTTTTGTATCAGACAAATTAATGATGGAAAAGTCTGGATCCCAAGTGTCCAATAGCCCAAGGCAAGTGATGAGTCCCAATGATGTCCCAAACTGGTTTGGTGACAATGAGAATGGAAAGGAAGGGATAATGGTAATTAAGCAAGAGAAATTGTGTGGGTGCAATTAAGTGGAGTGTTGGAGATAGGATGGGTAAGGGAGAGAGAAATATTAAGGAGACCAAGGTGACTGAGGTTTCAAGATCAAGTTGTTTGAATAACTCTGTTTATTAACCTTTAGAAAGTACCCTCCTTGATTTGTTTAATGAAGACCTTACTTGAATAGTTAGATATGCAATTTAGTATGTACCATAATTTTCTGCATATTTCCTAGTTGCTTCTATCTAGTTTATCTAGCTAGAATATGATCTGTAGAAATGGATATTTTTATAAGTTTATTGATGCTACTGACACTTTGTACAGAATACTACAATGGAATGGCAGGTTTCTTTTTTCTTCATTAAAGGCTATAAAACCTTGTTCACAAGTTAATGAAGGATATACTTTCAGAAAAAACTTTTTTAGATTTTTTTGCTGATTCACTAGAGAAGTTGATATATTTGGCAAAACCACTTGGCATAAATTTCTCAAAGATATATTGTATATTTCTCCTTCAGTGCCTATGACCATACAATTAAGCAAACTGAGTTATCCTTCAGAAATCTGACACTTTAAGCTGGTGTTCAACTAACAAAAAAAATTGCCCACCTTTTATTTTTACCCAGGAAACCTTAAGTAGTTTAGGTTGACCTTTCTGCACTTTACATGTTACTATACCCAGTAGTGTTTTAACCTTGAACTATACATGTCACGCAAATCAGGGGAAAATAAATTTGTAATAGCTTTTTTAAAAAAAAAAAAAGCAGTGTGAGGAATTCATACTTGCATATGAAACTGCTTGATGAAGATATTTTATAAAGAACACAAAAAGTAAAGAGTTTAAAATTAAAGAGAGCAAATGAAGGAGAGAAATGATTAGCATAGATCAGGAAAGACTGCACAGTTCAAAGAAGCAATGATGAAATTATTAGGGGCTTTTGAGGATGTAATCCATATCTTCTTGTCGCATATGTCCTATGTGATTGTACAGGGAACATTCATAGCATGAAATCAGAAAAATAATTAATACCTAATGAAATTTAAAATGATTAAAGCGTGAAAAATACTGCATGCAATAGAAAGGAGTAAGTAGATTCTGAAATGGATACATTCAATTCTACAGTGAAATTGATCTACTACAAGGGGAAAATAGTTGACTGTCAGGAAACTGAATGTTTGACCTGTAATTGTAGCTTTTTAGATGCTGATATCCTTCTCCATTGATATAATACCCATTTTAATGATATGCTACATTTCAGCTATTATTGTTGGATTTAAAATAAATGAGCCCCCTCAATCTATACCCATTTAGTAGAAAACCCCCAAAGAATTTTGTCTTGTTCTGTAGAAAGTCCAAAGCATTTCGTCAAAATTTATTCCCCCATCCCATCCTAAAAATATCTTGACAGGAGTATGTTTTCAATGAATTGAAGATTTTTGCCTTTGAGTGAATATTCCTTTTCTATAAGACTTTTCATTTTCATCATAGCAAATTCGTGTTGAACACAAAGATAGATTTTCCTACAGCTTTGCCCAGTAATTATCCTGTTCCCTTGCTTAACTGAGATCCAAGTTTTCTGGAGTGCCACTTGGTCACCAGAGCAGATGAAGCAAAAAAAGGGGTAAAGAAAACAACTCAAGTGTAAGAACACATATATTTTCTTAAAAATAAACTTTTTAGGCTTTTCTAGAGCACTTTATTTTTTCCTCTATAAAAATGTTCATTATTTTCCACACAGAAGTAGAGAGCGTAGGACATGGATGATTTCGTTTTGATTGAATATTGAATTTAATATTGCAATACCAGAGTTTTGTGTGTAGTTATAAATGAAAGAAATTGGATTGCAGAAATATAAAAAATGCAATAAAGTTGGCTTATGTAAGAATATATGTTTAAGATTAAACTTTTTCTTTATTTAGGCACATAGAATCATATCTGAAATGTTCCTTTTAATCATGTTTCTTGTTTCTAATGTATCTAGTACATCTATTTATACATATATGTAATAAACTTGCTTTTAATGGATGAATTTTTATGTAAAAGTGATTTTAAAAAAAAGATGTTCTCTTACTTTAAGCAGCAGGTGTGTTTTTAATCTTTAATAGGTCACCTTCCCAAGTGCAAGCAGGCAAGCTGTTATTGATCAAAGAGGTTTTGTTGGGTAGCTCTCAGATTATTGAGTGACAAACTTTATTGAATTTGACTTAACAGAAGTCAGAAGACAGCTGAAGCATAAGAACTTGCACTACCATCAGAGTCATTTTACGACAGCCAGGGAGCAAAGCTCAGAGATGGATACTGAGCTCTTTGCTGGCCCTTGGAGATTAACTGTACAGCCTTCCTACCAATTCCCAAGCCTGTCAGCAGAACCAATTAGATTTTCAACCAGTAGACAAGAAGGGTGGCACTTGGGGACCTTTTTGCTTTAGGTCGAAGGCTTTTCAGACTGCGATGAGATGACATTGATGATGACACATTGAGCATTGGTTGGTTTTAAGACAAGTTAAATTAGCAGTCTTGAAATGATTCCAACTGTCTCCTGACTTCTCACTGTTGCCATATTCAGTGGATCCTGTCAGGAGCAAGTTGATGACTTAATAGTCTTTCTTGAGTGGATTTGAGCACTTTGGCTGTGTGTTTATGTGTAGTTGTCATGCTTAAAATATTCATATGAAGGTTTGAAATATTTATTTGAAGGCGCCTTTGGAAGAGTTCAGCAGTAAGGCTCTTTCTCAGTGCTTCTACCTTTTTTGGGGGCTTCTCTAAGCAGTTATTTTATGCATCGACCTTGTGCTACATTTGATTTATATTTGATGACATTGTTTTTTGTAGTTATTGATAACTCCATGTATTTAAGGTGAAGTTAAAGAGCCTATTTGGCACAGGGCTTTCCTCTCACATATTCTCAAATTAAAATCGGATTCTCTAAACCATTTGGGAGCCATTTTCTCCCAGTACCTGCAATGCACTCTCTCTTCATCTCTCCTCTTCAGGATCACTGTCTTCCTTCAAAACTCAATTCAGAGGCCACCTTTTCTATGAAGTTTGATCTCTTTTTCCACCTATAATTGTTAAGATTCTTTACTTCCCCAAACTGACTTGTATTTCTTTTAAAATGTGTGTAACACTCCCCCACAACACACTACCCACATTCCTCTCAGTAGAATATAAGTTCTCTGAGGGCAGGGATTGGATTTTTAAAAATATTGTATCCCTAGCATTTAGCATGGTGATTGCTACATAGGGAGCAGTGTTTGTTGAATTAAATTTAATGTTTAAGTAGGAAAGTTTAGTCATTAAATTTTGTTGTATAATAAGCATCTTCACTCCCCAAAATAAAATGTAAGTACTTTGACAGTGCTTTTTCAGAAGTTTTTTTTTTTTTTTTGGAGAGGATTGTTTTTTCATTTTGTTTGTGTACTATCAGCACCCAACACAGTGCATTGCATATAGACAGGTGCATAATAAGTACTAGTTTAAGTGAATCAAATTGTTTATCAGCTAGACCCTTCCCTCTAAATTTACCTTCAACTTTCACTGTCTATATATAATTTATGTACATATTTATTTTCATCCCCATTAGACTATAAGCTCCTTGAGAGGATGAACTATGTTTTTACTTCCATTGAATTACTATATTACTACAGTGCTTAACAATGTTGTCATTTAATAAATGAATGCTTGTTATCTGTCCAAAAAAAGCAAGAGATTAACAAGGTCATGGAAGTGTGGATAAAACCCAGAAGAAATTAAGATTATCATTTGAAACTAGGACATTATGTCATTGAAAAATTTCCTTTTTTAAAATACTGTTATACATATTTTGTTATTTATTCTGAACTTAAACACCAAAAAAAGCTTTTCCATACACACAATAGAACACAGAAAGAAGACTATGTAAAACCATGAATCTCTGTTTTATAATCTTTCCTGTTTTTTTTTTGTATATTATAAATTCTACATGCTACTTTCACAGTTGTCCTATTTGCCTTGGCTGTTTCCATACTTCTTTTTGTTTTCTTCTATGCCCTTTAAAAAGTATTCTAGTATCTGTGACTCTCTCCCCTTCTCCCATTAACCATGTGAAAGAATAAGAAAAAAGAAAATGTTACAAATAAGCATAGTCAGGTCAAATGAATCCTTACAATGGTTGTGTCCAAAAATGTATCTCTGTATCATTACTTCTTTATCAGGAAGTGGGTTATCACCGGTCCTTTGGAGATTTAGTTGTTGCTTTGATTAAACTTCTTAAATTTTTCAAAGATATATTTCTTCACAATGTTGTTGTTCTTGTATAAATTGGTCTCCTGGTTCCATTTCTTATACTGAGTCAGTTCATACTCAGCATCCTCAGAAATTGTCTCTGTCTTTTTTTTATGACATAATATTCCATTTTATTCATATACTACAATTTGTTCAGCCTATCTCCAATTGTCTAAGAGGCAATCTAAGGCACCCTCTTAGATACTAGTTCTTGCTTTTTTCTCTTCCTTGCCTTTTTAAAAATTGCTTTGCAGGATAAGAAAGTTTTATTTTCCTTGTCATTATTGCACCCCTGCTTTAACCTGCATCTTAATTACCCCTTTCACTAATTCTGCTTTGTTAATGTGTGAAATTTGGTGGATCTAAACACCAAACACACATACTCTGTCTCTGTCTGTCTCTCTGTCTCTGTCTATTTGTTTGTATTCAGCCTTTCCTCAATTTCAGTTAAGAGTAAGATTCATTTCATGCTCATTCCCTATACTTCTTCCTCCAGGTTCATATATTCTTTTTTGAGAAATAACAAATTCCATTCTCTTCTTCCTTCTTTCTACACTAGCATATTCTTACTTTTATCGTGCCTTCTCTTTTCCCTCTTAAAACTCACAAAAGAAAATCAATCTACCCCTAGCATTTTGAGTTTTTTTCCTCCGTAATTCTATTAATGCTCTTTGAAAATCTTCTTCTCCCATTAGAAGGTTAGCCCTATCTCATCATATATAGTTTCTTCTAATTGCTTAAATAAATAAGTTTTCTCTGCATTCATATTTTTATTTCACAGTTCCTACTCAGTTCTGGTCTTTTTTTTTTTATCAGAAATTCTTGAAAGTCTTGTCTTCCACTAAAGTTCTATTTTTTCCTTATAGGATTATGATCAGTTTTCAGATTAGGTTCTTCTTGGTAAGCCTTTATCTTTTGTCTTTTAGAATATTGTATTCCAAGATCTCCTCTCATTTTGAGTAGTTGCTGCCAGGTCTTGTATTATCCTTAATTTAAATTTAGTCTGATCATAATTGAACTCTTTCTCTCTGGGTATTTTTTTTTTTTTTTTACATAGGAGCACTGAATTTGGACTGTGCCATTCCTTGGAATTTCCTTATGAGGTTCATTTCAGGAAGTGCTTAGTAAAGTCTTTCTTTCCTTCCTTTATTCTGTGGCTCTAATAGAGCTGGATAGTTTTCACTTATAATTTCTTGAAGTACAGGTTTTTTATTTTAATCATTTTCAGGAAGTTCAAAGTTTCCTAAGGTCAGGAATTTTCAGGAAGTTCAAAGTCTCCTTGACCTTTTCTAGGTCAGTTTTAAAAATTTAGATACTTATATTTTCTTCTATTTCTTCAGTTTTTTGATATTGTCCTTATATGTTTTGTTTATCTTGTAGTTATTAATTTCGGTTAGGTTGCCTCTGGTTTTTAAGATTTCATTTTGTGGTAAAATTTACTACTTTAATCTTCTAACTATTCTACTAGTTCTTTTCTCAGAAGATTTTATTTCATTTTTTATTTCTTGCTTCATTTCTTTTACATACTCATGTAGTCCTTGTCGAAAAAAATATGCACATTTTTTCCCCTTAAAGTCTCTAGTTGCTGTTGTTGTAGAGTGAAATCTGTAGTAATTTTTCAGTATTGATCAGGGTTATCTGCACTGTCAATTACTTAATTTGGGCTTTTTTTCCCCAGGGCTAGACTCTATTCCCTGTTTTGCTTTTGTTTGGGGTAGTTAGCCTTGTCAGACCAGTCAGTCTCACCTCATTTCTTGAGTTTTTGCAGTGATCTTTACCTCCTGAGGTTAGACCCCATAGGTCTTTGAGATTTAGAGCACTCAATATCCAAGCTCTCTCTGGCATTTGAGGTCATAATGTTATGGAGTTTAGATGGTTTGGGCTTGTACAGTCCTGGTCTTAGTGCTATGGCACTGTAGCTCTCAGCTGCTTGGTACAAATTCCTCCATTATTGCTTTCTTTTAGTCACAAAACCTTGCATGGGTCTGGTCTTGATGCACTCACTTTGCTTGAATGGTCTCTTTTCCTGTTGCCCCTGAGCTTCTGGTTGACTATGCAGTTCTGGGGTCTAAGATATCACTTACTAAAGGTTTTCATTGGACTTTTTGATCATTATTCTGTCTGACATGAATCTCAGGGCTTTGCTTGGGTAAGTGTATAGGAACTTGTTCTGACTTCCATTCAGGAAACCATTTTGTCCAGAAGTCCCTTTTTTGTACTTTCAAATAAGTTATGAGGCAGTAGGAAGAACACTGGATTTGAGAAAATAAGAAGATCTGGGTTTTAATTCTGGCCCTGCTGCTGACTACTTTTGTGATCATGATCAAGTCCTTTACCTCATGGTTTCAATTTCCTCATCTGGGAAATGAGTGAGTTGAATTAGATATTCATGTGCATCCCCTTCAACTTCATGAATAATACTTATTCACAGATATTGAAGAGATTCATGTCCAATCTGGTATCTTCACAGAGATGTGACCACTTTTACAAAAAAGTATAAATGAAAGTACAGTTAAAGATTGAGTACTACATTAGTTTGTGTTCTAGTGAACAGAACCCTATGGGATGCCCATGCTATACAATATCATTTTTTAAAGATCTGATTATATATATGTATATGTGTGCATATGCATATATAGCTCTATTTCATATTCTGTATCTTTACTTTCACCATTTGTTGCCTGGTGCTATTAGAAGATTATTGCCCAGTACTTTTATATAATAGTAAAAGCTAAAACAACTCCATTTTGCTTGCAATTCTTCTGTCTTTCCCTTGAGTGTTTGAATTCTAGCTTTCACCTGTTTTTGACCTTCCTTACTGCTGAAACCACAAGGACAGTCTTATCTTTTAGCATGGGCTTAAAAGAGAAAGCTAACCTGACAAGACTTTTCTATGACTAGCCCAGCAACAAGCCTTGTCTGATTCTCATACCCAATTTACCTCCAGCCTACATTGAAACCTATGTAAGCTTTATCCTTTAGTTCCTTCAAGGAGTCTCAGCCTTTATGGTTACTGATCCCTTGCTGATAGTCATTTAACACTCAGTTCCTAAATTTTTGCTTTAGGGGTTAGGTTTGGTTTTAGTATTGGTTCTGATTCTAATTTGTTCTTTTTTAAAACTATTATTTTATTTGTTTTCAGTGTTCTACAATCACTTCCATTTAACTTAGGTTTCTTTCCCTCCCTCCCCCTCCTTCTCCCCTACCTCCCTATTCTCTCCCTGATACAGCATACATTTTTATATAGATTCTACATATACATTCCTATTAAATACATTTTCACCTTAGTCATGTTGCATAGAAGAATTAAAATGAAATCATAAAACAAACCAAAACATGATACAAAAGAAAATGATCTGCTTCATTCTGCAGTCAAATTCCATAGTTCTTTCTCTGGATATGGAAGGCATTTTGCCTTAAGAGACTACTGGGAATTATTTAAGTCCTTGTATTGCAATGAAGTACTAAGTGAAAAATTCCTCACACACTGTGGTTGCTGCTGTGTACAAAGTTCTCCTGGTTCTGCTCCTTTCACTCAGCATTAGTTTATATAAGTCTTTCCAGGCCTCTCTGAAGTCTTCCTGTTCATCATTTCATATAGCACAATAGTATTCCATTACATTCATATACCACAATTTATTCAGCCATTCCCCAATTGATGGACATCCTTTTGATTTCCAGTTTTTGGTCACTACAAAGAGAGGTGCTATAAATATTTTTGTACATATGGGACCCTTTCCCATTTTTATGTTCTTTTGGGGATATATAGTTTGTTCTTGCACCAACAATTTTAACCACATATTTGTTTTTCAATCATTTTTTAGTCCTGTCCAACTTTTTGTCACCCCATTTGTCATTTTCTCCATTTTACTGAAGAGAAAACTGAAGTCCATAGCAGTTTTGTGAGGGGCTCCTCATCACATAGCTAATAAGTGTCAAACTCAAATGTTCCTCATTCTAATTTAGTCTTTACCTGAATAGATAAAGAAGATCTGGTGACTACTTCTAAGTGACTCTAAGTAGCCTATTGTACTAAAAATTATTGCACAAATAAGCAGTTTCTGGCATTTAAGTTCAACATTTGAGAGAATTTATCAGTCTTTTCAGGCCAGTAGAATATTACTTAATAAAATGGAGTTAAAGTTTCCTAACTGATAATATTAGTGGTCTACAAGAGCCAAGTTTCTCTCTGATTTCTTAAGTTTCTTTATGATATCCAAATAGAGAGAAACATCTTGGGTATATACACTTAATGTTTCATTTAGACACTTGATACCATTTTCTATACATCTTGTTCTTGAATCCTTAGTCATCCAGATAACCACTGTAATTTAAAGTAAACAAATCCCTCAAAAGCAGATCAGATTTCCTGGATACACTTTTATTGTATCCTGGTCTGGTTATGAACCAACCACATGGGAATAAGGATATACGAGAATTATTCATGGAGGTTTCTTTTAATCTATCCTTAATTTACTGAGTAACCTTGAATAAATCTGATAGTCAGACTTGACTTAAGTTTCTTCATCTTTGTTGTATCTCTTAAGCTCAGTGAAGACTGAAGCTTTAATTTTTTTATGAGTAATGACAGGTTGTCTTTTAACTAATTCTAGTAACTTTTTAAACTACAGCAATAGATTTTATTTCTTAATCAACAAGCATTTTTAGGGCCTACTATGTGCTAGGTACTATGTGCTAGGCTCTAGTGATACAGATACAAAGAGTGAAATAATCCCTATATCTATATAAGGGTATAATGAAATCATTAGAAAAAGAATAAATGTAAGTAGTTAAATACAAAATCATTTGGGGAAAAATGGCACTAGCATTTTAAGGGATTAAGAAAGGTTTCATTTAGAATGAGAGACTTGAGTGTTTTTCTTGAAGAAAGAGAGGAAATCTGTGGGGCAGAGGTGAGGGCTGAGTTCATTCCAGGCATGTGGGATGGCCAATGCAGACGCTTAGAAAAGGGACGTGGAATGTCATGTCTAAGAAACAGAAACAAGCCCAGTTTGGCTGGATCACAGACTGTGGAAGGGGAAGTAATGTCTAATGAAGATGGAAAGATAGGTTAGGTCAAGGTTGTTAAGGGCTTTAAAGGCTAAACAGGAAAGTTCATATCTCATCCTAAAGGAGTAGGTAGCCATAGAAGTTGATTCAATAAAGGAATCACAGGATCAGATTTGTGCTTAAAGTAAATCACTGTAGTGTGTAGCAGGAAGAAACGTGAGGCTGGGAGACCAGTTACAAGGCATGGAAAAAGCTAAGAAAGAGATGATGAGGGTCTGAACTAAGGTGGTAGCTTTGTGAGTAGACATGAGGGTTATGTTATAGAGGTAGAAGTGGCAAGATTTGGCTGCTCATTGAATATGTCGAGTGAAAGAGAGTGAGGAATCAAAAATCCAGCTAAAGTCATGCACCTGATAGATAAGGATGGTAGTGGACAGATCCCACATACTACTGCCACCTCCTGGATGGGAACCACCTTTGTCAAGTTAGTGCAAGAGAAGGAAGCAGGAGTCCAATGTCTAGGCCAGTAATCAGGAACTGGATTTGCCAGAATTGGAGGATATAACCATGTGGGTGGCTAAGCATCCAGGAAAAGCGTAGTCAGGAAATATCCAGGATCTGAAGAAGGGCAAAAGATGCACGAACATAGATTCAAAGTACACTGTGAATCCATGAGAATTGGGCTCACATATAGAATGTGGTGGTGATAGGGCACATGATTTACATGTGACATGGTGATATAGAAACACTGTGGTGACTGAAGTAAAGGATTCTTTATTTCTGCAGAGCCTGGGTTAGGTAAGAAATGAGGCAAAAAAAAAAGAACTCCTTAATCTAGTAAAAAAAAAAAATCAATCTGAAAGGGGAACATCCTCAGGGTTTCTGGCCAAAACAGAAACAATTGCTATTTGCTAAATTTACTTTGAGCCATCAGAAACAAGACAAGGAGGTTTAAGGCATGGCCCTTAAAAAGATAAGGTTAGCCCATGAACCCCAAGATATCTTGTGAGGTTTTACCAATCAAAATTTATATTCCTTTGAGCTATAATTTCTGCCCATAAGGAACTTATGTTCTGTTCAAGGAGATAGTAAATAAATGTGCAAATACAAGATATATACACACATATGTACATGTACATATACATATATGCACACATAGACATATGTATATACATACACACATACAACTGTTTCTCTGTGAAATAAGTCTCAAAGAAATTGACTGAGTTTGTACAAGGTCACACAAGTGGTGCCAAGATTTGAATGAAAGTCTCCTAACTCCATGTCCAGTAGTCTTTCTACCACATTCTGCTGCCCCAAAACTTGGGAAGATGACACATGATTCTGATCTTTGCTTATATGAAAGACCAAGTCAACATGGAAGAGATATTTAGATTTCTTTTCCTTGGCTCCAGAAGGTACAAACAGAATCAGTGGGTATAAGTTTTGGAGAGGAAGATTTCAGCTTAATATAGCTATCTAATAAAGTGGGATGGATTCTTCAAGAGTTACTGAATTCTCCCATCACTGCATATAATGAAGTGGAGAAAGTAAATGTTTGACAGGGGTGTGGTAGCTTCCTGCTTCTAGTATGGGTTGGACTAGATGAAATTCCTGCCACTGCCTCACCTGGAGATTTGGCTCTTTCTATCTGAGAAAATGCGGAGTAATGCAAAATCCAGAATTGCCTCATTTCTTACCTGGATACACTACTTTGGGACATTTCTGACTTCTCCATCATGCCCCCGAAGGCTCATTGATGGGATAATCAAACTTTTACAGCTAGGTGGTGCAGTGGGTAGAGCACCAGTGTAGGAATCAGGAGGACCTGAGTTCAAATCTCACCTCAGACTCTTGACACTCGCTAGCTATGTGACCTTGGGCAAGTCACTTAACCCCAATTGTCTCATCCTGGGTCATCTCCAGTCATCCTGATGAATATCTGGTCACTGGATTCAGATGGCTCTGGAGGAGAAGTGAGGCTGGTGATCTGCACAGCTCTCACTCAAAACAAAGTCAAGTGGAAGTCATGTCATCATTTCTCTGATGGCATGGTCTTCTTGGGCAATGAAGGATGAATGCATATGCACACACATACATACATATTGTTAACCTTCAGAGTTTGGTCTAAGAAAGACAAACAGGATTAGGTTGCTTGCCTGCTTATTTCTATCAAAACAGAGGGAGCATGCATCCAGAGCACCAGTCAAAACGGAGTTCCCTTTGGGGTGAGGTTATACAGTTTATTGTGTTTTTGTCCTACATTCTCAAAGAGGACCATGACATCAAGATGATGGCATGACTTGCAGTTGACTTTGATTTGAGTGAGGGAGGGCTGTGCAAGGTCACCAGCCTCACTTCTCGTGAGCCATCTGGGTCCAGTGACCTGATATTCATCAGGATGACTGGAGATGGCCCAGGATGCAAAGCGAGACCCTGGCCTTTTCAGGCTAAGGTCTTAGAGCATTCTCACTTTGAGTAAGATACACCCAATTCAATGAATAGGCTTTTTTAAGTAGTTGTGCAAGGGATGACCTCTTTAATAAAAAAAAAAAAATCAAACTGGGAGGAGAAGACCCTCAGAGTTCCTGAATAAAAGGAGAAACAATTATTATTTAATATTTAGGTAGTGTCCCAACAGGGGTTGATTGTCACTCCATTATCATTTCACCCCTGTACAGACAAAATAACTCTCTACCTGACCCCAGCTTTACTAGACCACTCCCAGCCTTGGGTTATCTAGACAAAATAATCTCTCTATGCCCAAGCTTGAGCAGAACACTTCCCTACCTTAGATTAAATTCATTGAAAGTCTGGGTGAGGTAGACCAGGGTAAGGAGGGTCAATGCTGTCTCATTATAATGCTCCTTATGTTATGTAATGTTCTTTAAAATTTTACTTGATGTTCTTTAAAAAAAAATGAACTTAAAGTCAAGACTTTGGAAGAAGGGATGGAGATCAAAGCTCTAAACTTCCCCAACATCTTATTAATAATCACTTTGTTATAGTAACTTAGAGGGGATTCTGGGTTCAGCAAGTGGACACTGTAAGGATTTCAGTTATGTCAAGTTTGAAGGCTGCTCAGTTTGCCTCCTGGTTGGCTGCTTCTGAATTCCAGCTCAGTTTGGCCTCCTCTGGATAATAAAGAAGCTCAAGCAGATTAAGGTGTTAGCAAGGTGGCTAACCATTCTATTTTCATTCATATATATATAAATAATCTCATGCGTATATATTACATATGCATATGTACACATACATTCACACACATATAAATTTGTTGTTTTTCATTTGTTTCAGTCATGTCTGATTTTTTGTAACCCATTTGGGGTTTTCTTGGCAAAGATACTTAAGTGATTTGCCATTTCACAGAGGAGGAAACTGAGGTAAATAGGGTTAAGTTTTTTGCCCAGGGTCAGACAGCCAGGAAATGTCTAAGTCCTAGCACTATATCTGCTGTACCACCTAGCTACTCCACACACATTCCAGGTCCTTTTGGAAGCATGGAAGGCACTCACAAGTAGGGGAATCAGTAAGGACCTCATGTAAAAGGTGGCTCTTGAGCTGAGCTTTGAAGGAAATGGGGGCTCCTCAGAAGCAGGGTTGAGAAGGATATTTATTCCAGGCATAGAGGACAGATAAACTGTGGGAAAGGACAGAGACAGGAGACTGATTGTTACATGTGGAGAACTACAACATGGCCAATTTGGCTAAAGCAGAGGGTGTGAAAGGGAGGAACGTATAAAAAAAAGTCAAAAAATGAGTTGGAGACAGACTTAAAATGGCGACAGTGTTTCTGTTTGATCCAAGAAGTATTTGGGAGCCATGAGAGTTTATTGAGAGGGGAGTGCTAAGGTTACATCTACCTTTCAAGAATGTTACTTTGTCATCTTTATTTGTAGGATGAATTGGAGAGGGGAGGCACCAATCAGGCAGCTATTCTAATAGTACAAGTGAGAAATAATGAGTGTGACACTAAGGTGGTGATGAGTCCAAGATAGATGTGAGAGAAATAGAGAGTAAAAAACACTTAGTCTAGGATTAAGAGTCTCACATCCTGGTCCTGGCCCTGAATCTTCCTCATCACTTAAACTCTGATTCAGAGAGCACAGCTCTGATGGACTGGTCACATTGTTTGAATGCAAACATACACTTGCCACAAAGACTATTTTGTGAAGAACTCACACAGGGTAAGCACTCACGTGCTGATCACAAGTGATACAAAGACACTTTCAAGGTCTCTCTTAAGAACTTAAGAAGCTGATTGAGTGACATGGGAGACACTGGCACAGGACCATTCAGCATGATGTGCCCACATCAGAGAAGGTGCTGAACTCTGAGCAAAGCAGAATTGAAGTAGCTCAAAAGAAACGCAAGATGCACACATTTAGAGAATCCACCCCCAGTGTTCACAGGTACTATTTGTACCCAACCTGTTGTAGAACCTTCTGAGTTAGCACTGGTCTGATCAGTCACAGTGTGACTCATGGTGACTTGACTCTAGCATGCTGAAGACATTTCGGTCCTTTTTGAGAATGAAGGACACCAACCAAACAGCCCTTGGGTACTCCAGCTAACCTTTTCAAGCGCTGTTTTCCATGTTTGTAAATAACAACTGCAACCCAAAGACCTGGCCTGCCTAGCCTTATCTTTTGAAGGATCAAATGAGGAATTGTATCTTAAAAGAGCTTTAAGAAATGTAATGCATTGTTCAAATAGAAGAGAGTCTTAATATGCAGATCCTATATGTGTGTATATATTCCCAAGTATGTTTTTCAGCTGCTTCAAGAGAAGGTATTTTGTAGATAGTTCTTTAAAATCTTCCTGTCTCCTCCCCCTTCTTCCTCCAGTCCCCAGGATGGAGTTCTAGGGACTTGGCAAATATTATCCGTCTCTCTGCAATGAAGTATCTGTCTCTTCAAGAATTTTACAAACTTCCAGGCAGTATTCCACCCCCAAAAGAAATATAAAAGGCCATCTGTGCTATGATTGTAGTCATTATGGGAGGTTAAAAGCATGATGAAAGAAACTGAAACTGTTTCATTGCAGCACATAGAATTACTTAGCAATCCCAAAGGCTACCTATCTGCTTTATCTGAAAAGAGAAAGACCAGGTGAAAGGTGAGCTGCTGCCCCTAGTGTTGTGTTTCTTCTGATTTTCCACCTATGTGTTATCATTCAGAGGGAGCCAGAATCTCTTAAAGGAAAGGAAATCCTTCCCCAAAATAAAAGTTTACAGCAAGGTGTCCTTAACCTTTGTGTATAAGCCTGTCGTTTGCTTTTAAGAATAATGCTTTTAAATGCATTAAATAAAATAAGGAAACCAAAGGTTAATGAAAATCAAGGTGTGATTCCCCCCACCCCCCCATCCATGAAATATACCTACAGATACTTTAAAGGTCCATGGACCTCAGATTAAGGACCCCTGGTTTACAGAACAGGAGTTCAAAGTAATGAATAGGTTTTCTTTGGGGAGGAATTTTGTAGTATCTTTAGAGGGCTTTTCAGTTAGCTCTTTTACAGTAGAGGGCCTTCCTGAAAGGAACGCAGTTTAATCTTCATAAACCAGTAGTGAGTACATCACTCCTTTCAAGATAAAAATCTGATTAATTGCACATGACACTCAATGACCTTTGCCTGATTTAACACTTTTGATCAGCAACTGAAGCTTGTAACAGCCAACTGTGCCTCGTGGTTAGGAATGACTTAAAATACCTGGCAGACAGGCAGAAGAGACACATCTCTAGCCAGTGGCAAAAGCCAAGCCTTTAAATGGAAGATTGCCTTATTTCCAGATTAAGTTGAACCTCATATATTAGTTCTTTTATGGTTCACTTTAAGACAGGTACATTTTTTTTTCTTCAATTGTGCATAAACTTTATTTTTAAGGGTTTTTTGATATATAGTAGATGACATGAGAGAAAAGTCAGCAAGATACCTTCCTTATTGTTTAGGAAATATTCTGTGATTCTTCTGAGATAAGTAGATTTATAGACCAGAATTTTGGAATTTTAATATGACTAGACTATTCACTTGAGGTGATTGCGTTGTAGAAGAGATAATTCAGTTAATTTTGATTATTTAATCAATCATTGTATGATTTATCAGACATGTCAATTGATGCCAATTATCAAGAGAGAAAAAATATTTGGTCCTCTTTTTCTTGGACTGATTTGCCTGTTGGATATGAATCACATTTATCTTTCAGACTTCCAACCTTCTGGTGGATTGTGGCATAAAATCATTAGCATAATGTTCTGAACACTGAGATTAGGCCTATTTGGGCTAGACATTAATGGCCTCTTACAGGTATTTATCCAGTTTGGTATGTGTGCCAGATCAGTTAGAAAAATGTAAACACAGATCTCACATTTGTCAACTCTTAATCATCTGCATGGGAATTACTCACTTTGTAAAATATCCACAGTTAGCATCTCAAACCCAGGCTGGCTTATCCCTCTCTCTAACCCTCTGAGCTGCCTTGAGCAACATCAGGTAGTGGGCATTCTAAAAGTTCAAATTCTATTAATTGTTTAAGAAAAATAAATGCTAAAGGTAAACCAGCTTGGGAAAAATAACACATAATGCATTTTCAAGTCCATCAGTTTTTGATTATCAGATGTTTTAAATTAATTAGACCATTCCTCTAATCCCTTCAAACAGCATGAGTGACCAAATGTTGCTTCCAGTATGGATTTTTTTCTCTTCAGTGAAAAATTATTTGGTTCTCTGTGTGTACCCATTCCATTCATGTTTGAAAATTGGGTCTCCTTGTGGAATATGCTATCCCACAATATAATACTTGGTTTCTGAACATTCACATTAAGAAACAGACAATTTAAAAGTCATTTTACTATTGATGTGTCATCAAACTGGAATATGACTATCAATAATATGACTTTTGGTAAAATGAAACGTAAACAGTGCTTTAAATAGAATCATCCTAAATGGAGTTAACAGTGGTTCTTAATATTGTAAAAATACTATTTGTAGCAATGAAATACAAAGAAACAGCTCCTATGATTTTTTTCCTTTTTATTTGATTCTTATTTTGAAAGGTGCCATTTTGACTACCTGAAACTCTGAGTTTCTCTTCCTATTCAGCTTTTGGGTACAAAAAAATAGGAGCATGAGAAAGACCACAGAATCAGTCCCACACCTTCCCAATTGTGGTATCAACAGATTTTGTGTGGGAGAGAATGATCCCTTATGTCAGACTGAAAAGGTCAAAGATATTACCTGGCTTCCTTTAGGAACTCAATTTATCATCCATGAAATTCCAACCCACTTTGAATTTTAATCCTGTTGCAATGTGTGCTGTTGGAAGGAGTACACACATTGATGAGATCACAGATTCATTGAAGCATCAAAGTTCTCCAATGTTTAGTGTCAGAAGTTCCATTTGTTTATGGCCCACAGTACACAATAAAACTGTCTTCTACTTGTCTGAACTCTGCCTTGGCCAAGATTCAGGCGGTGGCCCCTATTTCTGGTATTTTGAGATTGGACAAACAAGTCTGTTTCGACATTATCCATATTCTTCATGGTTTCTTAAATTTCATTTATATCCCCTCATCTTTCTAACCTGAAGTGCTTAATTTTTTAAAAATATGTTTTCAGGCAGTGATATTGAAAATGTATGTGTGCCTTTGCCACTGGATTTCTTTTTAGAAAGAAAGTGTAGAAAACATTTAAGACTAAAAATGTTGCTTATTTGTCTATTATATCATTCTCTTTTATTCTCTGTTCTTTCTCTGTTGTTTCTACACACACACACATACACACACATATAGCGTGTGTGTTCATCCTTCATTGCCAAAGAAGACCATGCCATCAGAGAAATAATGACAGGGCTTGCCCAAAGTCACACAGCTAGTGAGTGTCAAGTGTCTGAGGTGAGATTTAAACTCAGCTCCTCTTGACCCCTGCACTGGTGCTCTATCCACTGCACCACCTAGCTGCCCTATATATATATATAGTATGCATATATGTATGTGTGTGTGTATGTATGTGTGTGTATATATGTATGCACACATACACATACATATATTTTGGTAAGACATTCAGGGTTAAGTGACTTGCCCAGGGTCATACAGCTAGTAAAGTTTCAAATGTCTGAGGCTAAATTTGAACTCAAGTTCCCCTGACTCCAGAGCCAGTGCTCTATCTACTGTGTCACTTAGCTGCCCCAGTTTCTCCTTATATTAACAATGATAGCCTAGTTTTCTTTTTTTCTCATCCAGTTCTGCCTAACCCATACTGCTGCCACAGAATTATAAAGCAAGAAGTCTATACCAGCCATCATGTATTCTAGTTAGTTTTCCCTTTGGGAACACCTGAAATACAGTCTCACCCATAACCACTGCCTCTCCTTCTATGGTATGGAACTCATAGTATCTTGTTTAGCCACCAGTCTCTCAAAATCACATGCATGAGCACCCTATCTACTTCTATCTCTAGATATCTCTATTAGAATTGAAATTATTTGCTTACCCTTGCAACCACTCCCACAGTGGTGGGAGATGAAGAGTTCTTCCTCTGTGTATGCATGGGGGTGGTGGTACTGGAGAGATGGAAGGGTGAGAAAGGTGTTGAGGGATGACTGGAAATAACATCTTCATCTGTTTTTCCTGCTTATCCCTTCAATGTCCCAAACTTCTGACAATTATAAAAGTAGGGTGACACCAGATGGTAAAGAGTCTTGAATGTCAGATTAAAGAATCTGTACTATGATATTCATTGGATAGTGGGGAAGAATTGATGAATTTTTAGTAATATTAAATTTGTGCATAAGAAATATCTCTCAGGTAGTGATGTGCACAGTTCATTAGAGGGAGTAAGACTGGAAGGAGACAAGGAGATGGTTTATGAGGGCCTGAACTAGGATAGTGGTGATGATAATGAAAGGAAGGGACATATATATAATGTGAAAGCAAAACTGATGGGACTTGACCTACTGATTGGACTGAGAGAGAAGGAGAAATCAAAACTAACTTCTAAGAATTTCAGTCTAGGTATGATGCCACAGAATACCAGGGCTCTTAAACTGGGGTCTGTGAAAACTTTTTTTAATATGTTGATAACTTTTTCAAAATAATTGGTTGCCTTTTTAATTCTGTGTATTTTTTATTTAAATACATTATTTTTCTTTTCTTGTTTGTTTTTCTTGTTTTTTTCTATGTTTTCTTTCACAATATGGCTGACATGGAGATATGTTTTGTATGACTGTAACATGTATAACCTATGTCAATCTATACTTGCCTTTTCAGTGGGGAGGAAAGGGAGGGAAGAAGGGGGAGAAATTGGAACTCATAAAAATTTAGAAACAAATGTTAAATTGTTTTTCCTTACAATCAGGGAAAAATGAAAAAAAAATAAACATATTATTTGGAGGGATCCGTAGACTTCACCATGCTTCCAAAGGATTCATAGCACAACAAAAGGTTAAAAACCCTTGTCATCAACAGAAAAGAGAAGCCCAAAATAGAAATACATTTTGGGGGGAAATATAAGAAGTAAATTTAAGTTTGAGTATGTTGCATTTTAATTTCTAGTAGGGCATCCAAGTAGGGATATTCAGTGGGTCAAAAGGACAAGAGGGGAGAGTAATAAGATTTGTTAAATGAAGGGATTCTATTAAATGATTTCTAAGGGTTTTCTATCTTGAAAGTTGTATGAGAACCTATGCTGGAAAGAAATAATGGAGACAGAAACAAGCAGAGGGAAATAGGCCCATGGGGGCAGGGGTGGACACAGTGCCGTTTGAATGATCTCAGGTGGCAGTTCTGAGTTGTGTGTCTGCCTGACCTTCCATTCTCCCTGAAGCTGAAAAGTGAACAGACTTCCTAAGCACTCATTAGAATATAGAGAAGGACTGTGAGATCTAGGTGTTTGAAAAAGGGTTGGTCGTCAAGAAACATTCTTTCTGCTTCCCTGAATTTTGCCTCAGTGATTATGTCCATGACTTTGTGAAAGTTTATTTTGACCTTTCCACACGAAGTTATTGTTTGTGTAATGATGCTTGCCATCACTGGGTGTCTGTAAATGGAGTTGCTAGATGTAAATTACTCTGAAGATAAGCTTTTGCCCTCCCTACAGCCATTGCTCTTCTAGCCTGTCCAAACTACTGCCCCCATGAACATGCTCTCCTGCTCAGACTACTTGTTCTTTACACATGGAATGGCCGTCCTCCCCTCTTATATCTGCCTGTCAACCTGTGATATCCTGCTGGACCTTCAAGGCCCAAATGAAAAATCACTTCCATAAAGTCGTTCTTGAATCTTCTAGGTGGAAACGGTCTCATTCAAGCTCATTCAAAATGAGCTGAGGGCAAACTGAAGTACAATTTAAAAATTTTATTTTTCTTGCCTTTTTTGCAGCATGACTAATGCTTTGCATGATTTTACATGTATAATTGATATCAGGTTGCTTATTTTCTCAATTGATGGGAGAGATGCAGGAGAGAGAGAGAAAATCTGGAACTCAAAGTTTTTTAAAAGAATGTTAAAAATAAATAATAAATGGAAAAAAAATCTTAGATACCACAAAAAAAGAGGAAATGTTCTGTGTGTCTCTCATGTGACTTGTATTTAGATAGTTAACACTTTCTATTTTTCTAAAATATTGATCTGTAGATAGATCTATTTACCCCTACTAGATGATAAGTTTTTTGAGGACAGAGACTGTCTCTCATTCTTCTTTGTTTCTACCTCAGCATTTACCACAGTGCATTGTAAACAGCAAGTGCTTATTAATAAGTCTTGGTTCAGTGTATGAATGAAAGAGTAAATGACAATGGAGAGGAAGAGTTTTTAGGCCTATGAGTGAATTATTTTCATTCTGGAATGATATCTCAGAAACACCAGGACATCATGAAATAATAGACTCCATTTAGTATACTTAACAGATGGTTTTCATTGCCTGGATAAATGGATTATTGCTTACTTTTAACTGTTATCTTAAGCAGGGAAGCATATATTAATTATCTACTTTATTGATGATACTGATAGCTCTACAAAGTTATAAAGTGAGAAGACAATGGTATATTTCAAGGACTATCCAATGGACAGAGTACTGGCAGACCAATTCCCAGGATTCTATGCTTGCATAGTATTATATTCCTGCATCTTTTTTCTTTGTATTTGTTTAGGCTATTTGGGCTTTTCAAAATTACTTTTACATGAGCTATTTTATAAAAGGATGGTGAAGGTGCCCAGTCCTGGAATGTACCCTGTTTTTCTGTTACTTTCCACTCATATCTGACTCTTCATGACCCCATTTAGGGTTTTCTTGGCAGACATACTGAAGTGTTTTGCCATCTTCTCCAGCTCATTTTACAGATGAGGAAACTGAGGCAAACAAGGTTAAGTAACTCACAGGGTCACACAGCTAGGAAATTTCTAGGCCCCATCTGAACTCAGGAACATGAGTCTTCCTGACTCCAGACCCGGGGCTTTACCCACCAACCCATCTCACTGCCCATTTAGCCTGTTTAGTATTTTTCTAGAAAGTTGTAATGGAAATCACTTCTTCCAATTAATCAATAAGAACTTATTGACCACTTTCCTCAGCACTTCTCTAGACTCTGGGGAAGGGAGGAAAAAATAAAAACCAACTCAGAACTCCTTCCCTCAAGGGGCCTGTAATCAAATTCAAAATGGTTAAAAAACAGTGTGAGAAAGAAGATATATGGTGTTAAATCATATGTTACAGATATCAAATGCTGTACTGCTGATGCTGTACCTCCCAGAAAAAAGGTAAACCAACGAAGGCTGATGGGGTAGAGGTTGGGCTTAATACTAAGAGGAGGTTTCATGAAAGAAGGGCTTAATCTTGCCCTTGAGAAGAGGTCAAAGCATTCCAGGAAGGCAAGGAGAATAAAGGCACAAAACTGGGACGATCGTGGGTATGGTTGGTGAACAATTTTAAAGTAAGGTTAGAGTTTCTAGTGAAGCTGCTAACTGCTTATTTTATAGATACCTGCATGTTGTCATTTGATGGGGGCAAAGTAACTCTCAAAGGCATTCAGAGATCTTACAAGTTAGAAAGACTGTAAGTGGGGAGGGATGTTGAGTGTTTTTCCCAAGGAGGAAAAGAAGATTTGCTATTCCTCTATTTCAAGGCAACCTTTAACTAGCCTGATCCATTTTAGAAATGTTGGCACATTTAAACATCTTGGTGACATTGTAGTAACACTTTTTTTACATAAACCTGAAAAGATAAGATGCTCGTATCGTACCTGTAATGGGTTAACATTTCTGTGTTGTGTAGATATGATAGATATTAGTACAATATGATGAGATAGACTCACTGCAAATGATGATAAAGTGTTCACATGTTGGCATTGATGAAATATCATCCCTGCCCACTGCAGGACCGTTGAACCAATTGTTAGCAGCTGAGTACATCTTTTCTCTGTGGCTAAAGATTCTTCCTTTGTGTTGCTTCATCTTTACTCAGTCAAAGCATAAATGTAGCCAGAGTTTTTTTTTTAAACCAATATGAATATGGTGCTTTGTACGCCATTATTTAATTGTTCGTGAAGATCAGACTGTACTCAGCAGAGGCATCTGAATCCAATCTTACGCTGTCAGTTGAGAACATGTCAGTCATTTTCTGCAAATCGCCCCCTTAGAGTCACGATGTGTAATACTTTAATTTTAGGCCTTAAAAACTGAAAGAAAATTGTGCAGCATGTACTATCAGAAGCTATCCCTCTCACCACACTTTAAAGGGTTTTCTGAGCTAAAAAGGGACCAGAGCACTCAGGCCTTCACTTGGGTTTCTCACGGGCACTCTAATGCAGTGGTGAATGCAAACTAGGTTTCCATATTTCTTTTAAAAAATTGTCAAATGCTTCAAAATTGCCTAGTTAATATTTAAGCTAACAGAACACATGGAAGTTGCAATCCTGTTTTCTTTCTCAATCAGCCCAAAATTGTCAGAAGTGATTATCAAAGCTGAAAAGGCTTTTTTTGGGGGTGTTTTGTTCAAATGCTAAAGCTGTGTGTGAACAGCAAGGCCTATGGATTGGCTGTTTTATTTAGTTGACATTTTAATTGAAAATGTAAACTGAAGTTTCTTTTCATTTCTTTGCATTGTTAGTGTTATTCTGTTTTGTTTTGTTTTTTTTTCCTTTCTTTTTGGTTAGCTTGGGTAGACGTATTTGCTGGCATCATTTTGGATAAACGGCCTTTTATATCTTATTTTTCTTGGTAAGCAAATAAATATCTTAAATGTAATTGGTGCAATTATTGTGTGTGCATTGAGCAACTTTATGTTGAGCTTCATGTCATGTCACCTTTTTATGCTGGCATTTTTATGAATTTTTTTTAATTGTGGTGTTCTGAAATATATAATTATTGGCTCAGCTCTGAGTAGTAGAGGCAGAGTTCTGTCGTGCTCTTAAACAAATTTATATTCAGTAATACAGACCTACTCTGTTTGTTCTAAGATCCATCCACCTCATCTGTGAAAGCAGTTCATTCCTGGATGTTTGTGGAACAAAAGCCAGACAATTTGGTTGTCTTGTATATTCCTGAAAGTACAGTGGCCTACTAGGAATTTAGGCAAATGACCAGGGACTCCTTCTTAGATTGGGTTTAGTTTTTTAAGAAATAGAATGTGAGAGATCAAAGACTGACAGGAACAGTCAGTCGAAAGCAATAAATTCCCTCTTTTCTCGTACCCCTCAATGAAAATTTCTACCTTATAATGCCATATAACATGTTCAGGCCCTATGTAAAATAAGGTGGTGGGGTATGGGTACCCCCATGCACAAACACAAGGCTGGGCTAGAAAAATCAAGTAAGAGGAGGAAGGAATGTGTCAGAGCATGGGAAAGAGAGGGCATGATGATTCCTGGATGACTTGGATAGATTTGTACAGTGCTTTACTTGCAATAAACACTTAGATATTTGTTGAATTGCATTTGGGGGATGGCTCTCTAGGAAGAAGGAAATCTTAAACCAAAACTAGAAAACCAGAAGGGGAAAATATCAACAAAGAAATCTATTGAAAACAAAAGCAGAAATTCAACACACAAGCTGAGACTTTAGAGAAGTGGCATACACTTGTACAGTGTCAAAGGCAGTTAATGAGATGGACTGAATGTAGGAGGAAAAGACAATGTCCTTTTAAGGAACTTAAAAAAAACTCTCCTTACTCAGTACACTGCTCTGGTGTTTTTATAACACTTTAACTTCATGGCAATGCTTAGGACTATATTGATGGTCTATATTTCCCATTGTATATGAAAGAGCATCCAAACCAAACTGAAGGAGAGACTGATTGAAGAACAGTCAGAGGGGTTTCATGCTGATGAACATCAATTGTGATATTGTAGTCAGCCTAAATTATGATGAAATCATTGGAGGCATCAGAGCAAAAAGCAAATGCTAGGGAAGCTATTAACAGTTTCGCATTTCCAGTTCATGTGAGAATGTGGCATTCACATATCAAAGGCAATATTATAGCTACATTTAGTAGAAAGTGAATATATCATACATCTTAGCCAGGCTTTCCTTGTGCCTTTTATGTCACAAAGTTAAATACAGAGATGAATTTTTCCAAAAAACTTTATCGTGCTATTCTTAAGTACCTTTTTAGATCACTGCATTTAGAGAAGTGTCTATTTGTATATAGTATATATTTCTGGTTAGAGTGAGAATATTGGAATGAACTAGTGAAGAGTTAAGATGTTATAAGTTAAGCTGAAGTCAAGGACTGTTGGATTTTTGTATTTATATCCCCAGCACTCAACACAGTGCCAGGCACTTTGTAAGTGCTTAATGAATGCCTGCTGATTGATTGTTGAGATTGAAGGAAATGGTACCCTTTCCAAACTCTTAGCCAATCTCCTAGAAAAATAGTAGTAGACTCCTGTATCTGTAATTTTCTCCAATGTGATTTTAGTTTTCTTGGACATAGTGTATGTAACTCCCAAACTCCACTCCCTGGTTGCCATCCCAAAGGGAGATTATCATGGATGCTTTCCTGATGGAAACATACACACACAAACATACGCGCACACACATACATACACACACACTCATGCACATTTTCCTTTTACCAAATTTCAGTTCAGATTTATTTTTCTTTGGTAATATTTTATTATTTCCTCAAATTTGATATGACATAAAATATAGAGGAAGAATCTATCATTTCTTCAAAGGAAATTCTCAGTGTGGGAACTTAGCCTAGCAAGCCATCACAAACCCTAGGACTAGGAAGTTGCTTGAGACGTATGGAGGATATCAGAATTTGTTAGGATCATAGATAGCACTTATAACCTTGTCTTATTAATTTCAAGCCCAGGATTTATCTATTATGCCACACTGCCTGTTTTTAAATATGTGTAATTTGAAGAGAATATATGTATATTATGTATATGTATATACAGAATACTGTAGAAAAGTGAAATCAGTATCAAATGCAAGTTTCTCATGATAGGGAAACCACTGGAAAAGGCTACGGGGATATAGAAAATCCTCACAGAAGATGGAATTTTGATTTGTAATAAGGATGGGGAACACTTGGTGTCTCTAGCTGGCAGAGCTAATTCTTGTTGAAGAATTAATATTTTACATAAAAGAAGTTGTTCTCTGTGGGTGGGCTAATGGATCTCAAATAGTACCTTCTAACCGCCAGCTGGGAGATGAGAGTCATGAGAAGAGAGCATGATAGGAAATACATCACTCCTGGATATTTTTATTTCAAATATGATACTTTGAAATAATTTCTCACGATCTGTTATCCTCCCCTACCTTGAAAAGTTTCTGTGCTTACCTTTTCATGCTTTGGAGCTATGAAAAGTAATGGCATTTGTCAGAGTTTTAATACAATAGGAACTTCATAGCCTTTCTTCTCATTGGCTTTTTATCAGATAATTTAGCATCATCGATCTAATTATAATAGGGCAATGCTACAAACTGTATTTCTGTACATGTTTGCAGATGGAGGTCTTCAGGGGGCCTCATCCCCTAGGTTTGTTACTATTTCATAGGATCAGGGACCTTTTTCAATCCCTGTTTTACAAACAAGGAAACTGAGGCCTCCCAGATCACACAGGTAGTAATAAGTGGCAAATCCAAGATCTGAACACAAGTCCTCTGTATCAAAAATGAAGTATTCATTCCATTTCACCACACACTGTCTTTTCACCTGTTCTCTTGCCCTACTCAAACAAAGCCTCCTCATTCCTGACTGCTGTATTCTGGTATGATGTGTCCCAGCACAGCAGTTTACATCCAGACTGCATCAGTGGGGGTATTTTGGTATTTTAAGAACACTGAATTGGAACACAGCATAAGACCTATTTTAAGTCTCACTATCTTCATTGTGTTTCCAGGTTAATTTGATTTGTATCTACAAAATGTTAAAAGGCACATTACAAAGCCTTTAGACACTCCAGAGGGTAGTTCTTCTGTGGAAATCTTGTGGAAAAGTCATGATAAGAATTAGATGAGAAGAAAACACATATCAGATTTGTGAACCACAGTAGCAGAGGGAGTAGCCATGCTGAAGTATCTCAATGTCAGCGCTGATCTTGATTTTCCTCTGATAACTAGGTTGTTGAAAAGAAGCTACAGTATGTTGTTTTTCCATATCATTGTGAAATCTTTCTCATCACAAGATTATTAATTGATTTGGAGATAGGGCTGGCTATTTCTTCCCCAAGAAGCTAACTTTATGTCACTTATAATCTTGATTCTTTACTTTGGGGGATTTTGTTTTGGTTTTTGGTTGTTAACAGATGTTTTGTTTTCAGTAATGGATTTAATTTTAGACTTTCCTCTTCCTGACTGGTAAGCATCCATGGATTTCAGTTTCCTTATCTGTAAAATAACATCCACAACAATAACAACAATGTACTTTAAGTTTGTAAAGCACTTTACATGTATTGCTTCATTTGATCCTTACAACAACCCTGTGAGGTAGGTGTTATTATTTCCCCCATTTTAAAGATGAGAAAACTCAGGCAGACAGTGGTTAAGTGACTTACCCAGGATCAGACAGCTAATAAGTGTCTGAGGTTGGATTTGAACAAAGGTCTTCATGACTCAATGTCCAGCACTATCTACTGCACTGCCTTCCAGTTGTAATATTCTATCTGGTTCTTATAGAGAATGAATTAACTTAAAAAAAAGGACTGGGTTATTTAAAACTTAGTCTCTATCAAATTACAATTACATTTCCAGTATGTTAAAATGTTAAAATCCAACTTACAATTTGATTTAAAATCCTCCTATCCGGTATGTGTACTAATGAAAGCATTAGAAGAAAAGAAGAGAATTTAATAAGACTCCTAGAAAAATTGTGCGTGTCATATTGTAATTCATGCCAGATGTTTTTCTTTCATAAGTATGTCTTGTACTAAGTGGTGGGATTATCGTGATATGGAAAAGTGACATTTTTAAGCTCTTAAATGTATTATATGTACATTGCATGAATGGTGGTGATATTTTTGACTACTGGAGTAATTATTTTAATCCAGGCTCTTTGTTAACTTTTGTCTTGGTTTTGTGTTGGAGATTTTAAAGCCACATTTCCAAAAAAATAGTTTAGCCCTGAGCTAGATAAACATAACATACTTTCCATGTGTCAGGTAGTCTGCTATTGTATGGAATTTACTATTGCATCTGTTGGGGAATTAATTCCTAGTGCTCTATGAAGATGATCCAATTTCAGTGTAATTTGTTGGAATACTTACTGTGGTTGCACCTCACATCTCAAAAGGTAAAAGCATTTGGTTTGGTTTGGGCTGTAAGAAGAGTTAGAATGTGAAATACTAACCTCACTACTAAGAAAAACCTGTTCCCAGTGTTGTGGGAGTCTGTTCTGATTGAACTGGGATGCTTGACATTCTTGAGGGAATAGATGTTGATTCTCTACATGCCTATAAAAAAGAACATGTGATGACAACTCACTCGACTTTCCAGTGCCAAGCCTTGATTCAACCATGACTTTGTGGTTGGCTAGATCTTGAGTAAGTATAACCTGAATATCTCTTTCTGATTTCACAGCAGTGTCCTGCCATCTTCAGTTCAGATGGTTACTGTATAAAATGACCATCCACAAAATTAAAGGAACAAGATTGGTTTTGGATTGGGGACGAGAGGATAGTTTGCAACAAAGAAAAAGTTAATCTCTTTTTTAAAATTTATTTTTAAATTAATTTATTTGTTTTCAGTTTTCAACAATCACTTCCATAAGTCTTAAATTTTCCCCCTTCCCTCACCTCTCCCTCCCTGGCATGCAGTCTTATGTGGGTTCTACACATATATTAATATTAAACACATTTTCACATTCATCATGTTGCATAGAAGAATTAAAACAAATGGGAAAAACCATGAGAAAAAAACAAACCAAAACAAAATATAACACAAGAGAAAATAGTCTGCTTTATTCTGCATAACAATTTCATAGTTCTTTGTCTAGATGTAGATGGCATTTTGCTTCAAGAGTCCTTTGGGAATGTGTTAGGTCCTTGCATTGCTGTGAAGGGCTAAGTCTATCAGAAACAGTCTTCGCACACCGTGGCTGTTACTGTATATAATATTCTCCTGTTTCTGCTCATTTCACTCAGCATAAGTTCATATAAGTCTTTCCAGGCTTTTCTAAAATCCTCCTGTTTGTCATTTCTTATAGCACAATAGTAGTCTGTTATATTCATATACCACAACTTGTTCAGCCATTCCCCAATTGATGGGCATTCCCTTGATTTCCAGTTCTTGGCCACCACAAAGAGAGCTGCTATAAATATTTTTGTACATGTGGGACCTTTTCCCTTTTTTATGATCTCTTTGGGATACAGTCCTAGAAGCAATATTGCTGGGTCAAAAGGTAGGCAGATTTTTGTAGCCCTTTGGGCATAGCTCCAAATTGCTCTCCAGAATGGTCAGATCAGCTCACAAGTCTATCAACAATGAATTAGTGTTCCAACTCTCCCACATCTTCCCCAACATTTATCATCTTCCTGTTTTGTCATGTTAAGAGTTAATCTCTTTTCTAAGAAAAGACCTTTAAGATTTCTATAATCAGCAACAGACAGTGGAAACCTACTGGCTATCCAAAAGAGCTCGGGGCCTAAAGTCAGGAAGATCTGAGTTCAAATACATCTTCAGACATTTACTAACTGTGTGACCTTGGGCAAGACACTTCACCCTGTTTGACTCATTTTCTTCATCTGCAAAGTGAGCTGGAGAGGGAAATGGCAAACCACTCCAGTAGCTTTGTCAAAAGAAAAAAAAAACCAAACCCATATGGGGTCATGAAGAGTCAGGACTGAAATAACTGAACACCAAAAACATTTATTATTTTGGATCCAATATCCAGTTCAATTTAACATTCATTTATTGAGTATTGACTTTTGTAAAGTCCTCTATTAGTCACTGATGAACAAACTAAAATTAAATGGTTTCTTCCCATTATGAATTTATGAATGCACAGGTGACATCTATAAATAAGTATAATACAACATAGATAACAATGGTGGCAAAAAAGAAATTAAGACAAAGTATTCAAGGAATAAATGAGAAGGGATAGAACACTTTAATCTGGGTGGATCAGAGAAAACTATAAAGAAAGGATGAAAAAGTATATTCCAGGCTTGGGGGACAGCTTATGTGGATGCCCAGAGACAAGAGATGAAATTGTGAGTTCATGAAATGACTAGTAGTAATCCAATTTCTCTGGAGGGTAGAGTGTGTAAAGAGGAATAATGTAAAATGGACTACGAGTAAGGTGAAATAGGTTAAAGGCAGATTGAAGAAGCCCTTAAATTCCAAGCTTAGTAATTTTTATGTTATCTGAAGGGTAATAGGGAACACTTGAAATTTTTTGACCAAGGCAGTGGCATCATCAGACTTGGTTTTAGGAAAGTTATTGTGTATAAAGGATTGATTGGAGAGAGGGGAGATTGGAAACAAGATGACCTATTAAGAGGCTATTAGGATATTGGTACAGTTGACTCTTGATGACAACCTGAACTAGGATGATGGTAACATAAGTGCGTTCATCCTTCATTGCTGAAAAAGACCATGCCATCAGAGAAATAATGACATGACTTGCACTTGACTTTGTTTTGAGTGAGGAAAGGCTATGCAGGTCACCAGCCTTACTTCTCCTCCACAGCCATCTGAATCCAGTGATGACTGGATGACAGGAGATGGCCCAGGATGAGGCAGTTGGGGTTAAGTGACTTGCCCAAGGTCACACAGCTAGTGAGTGTCAAGTGTCTGAGGTGAGATTTGAACTCAGGTCCTCCTGACTCCTGACTGGTGCTGTATGCACTGCACCACCTATCTGCCCATTACATGAGTAGATGGAAGAGAAAAGAGGACTGAATTAACAGGATATCAGTAATTGATTGGAATGTGAGATAAGATATCAAGGGATATGTTAAGATGATTCTGGGGTTCTTGAATGTGGATGCAACAGAAACCAGGAAATTTGGTGGAACATGAGTTCACAGGGGAAAGAAGAGGGAATGAGATTGAACACATTGAATCTGAGATACTAGTGAGACATACAAATGAAGATGTCTAGTGTGCAGTTAAAGGTGCAAGACTACAGTCAAAAGAGTAACTGGGATCTGATATATAGCTGAAGTAGACATCTGCATAGAGGTGACAGTTGAATTCATAAGCACACTTGAGAGTACCCAGGAGGAAGTGTAGAGAAAAGAGGCCTTAGAACAAAGCCTTGAAGTTCACTTTTATTTAAAGAATAGGAGATGGATGGTAGTTCAGCAAAGGAGAAAGAAGTGAAATATCAAACAGGTAGAAGTGAAATCAGGGTAAAGTAAGGATATGAAAGCAAAGTGGGGAGAAAGTTTCCAAGGGTTCAACAGTGTTGACAGAGGCAAAAAAAAAGAATAATGGAAAAGAAAATGTCAGTGGACTCAGCAATTAAAACCTAAATTCTTAGTAATCTAGAAAAAAAAGAGATCTGAGCCTTGAAGTTGGGCTCAGCAATTAAGAAAATATTGGTAACCTCTGAGAGGGCAATTTCAGTAGAATGGTGGAGTCAGAAGCCACATAACAAAGGCTTAAGTAGAAAGAACATTGGATTTGGAGTCAGATGACCCGGGTTTGAATTCCTATCTGCTACCTTTATGATTATGGAAAATTACATAACTGCTGGATTTCAGTTTTCTCATTGATAAAACTAGTAGGGGTAGATTAAATAACTTCAGAGTTTCCTTCTAACTCTAAATCTATGGTCCTGTAAACAGATAATTGAGAAAGTAGAAGCAATGTAGATTACTCTTTCTAGGAGTTTAGCAGTGAATGGCATGAAAGATGTAGAATGATAGCTCTAGGGAAAACCAGGTTCAAGTGAAAATTTTTCAAGCGGAAGTAAGCATTTTTAGTAGGCATCAAAGAAGAAGACAGGAGATGCGGAGTCATTGCTATCCAAGTCATCTGCTTCTTCTCCTTGTCTATATGACTATTTGCTTTTCCTGTTTCATAGCAGGAATAAAACTGTAAGTGAAAGGAGATTAAAACTCCAGCTGGCTAATTTCATTACACAAAAGACCTGTTTGTATGGTGTTGGAAAGACCTGGATGTGAAAATGAAAATACTGCTGTCTCTGCTCCCAGTACGTATGGGTTATCATAGGAATTATGAGATTTCTCCACAAATAAATATGATAAAAAATAGAATATGATAGAGACAAAAGAAATATCTAGATGAAGCACTGGAAGAAATTTGGGAAGTGTGAAATCAATTCCCTAATCCTTCCCCAACACTTAGAGATGAAATTGGGAGAACAAGTGGAGGAAAAATAGAATTTATTAGTATTTTTTATAAAATTCTGTTTTGATAATAGAAGTAATCTGTAACTCAGTGCTTCAAGTTCTGAACTCACTTATGTGGACAAGGTCCATTATTTTTTTTAAAGTTAATTTATTTATTTTTAGTTTTCAACATTCATTTCCACAAGTTTTTGAGTTCCAAATTTCTCCCTATCTCTCCCCTCCCCCCACCCCGAGACACTGTGCATTCTGATTATCCCTTCCCCCAATCTGCCCTCCCTTCTATTTCCCCCCTCCCTTCCCTTATCTCCATCTTCTCTCTTTTCTTGTGGGGCAAGATAGATTTCTATTCTTCATTATCTGTATTTATTATTTCCCAGTTGCATGCAAAAACAATTCTCAACATTTGTTCCAAAAACTTTGAGTTCCAACTTCTTCCCTTCCTCCCTCCCCACCCATCCCCACTGAGAAGGCAAGCAATTCAATAGAGGACATACATGTGTAGTTATGCAAAAGGCTTCCACAATAGTCATGTTGTGAAAGACTAACTATTTCCCTCCATCCTATTCTGTCCCCCATTTATTCTATTCTCTCTTTGACCTTGTCCCTCCCCAAAAGTGTCTACTTCTAATTATTCCTTCCTCCCATTTGCTTTCCCTTCTATCATCTCCCCACACCCCACTTATCACCTTCTCACCCACTTTCTTGTAGTGTAAGATATATTTTCATACCAAATTGAATGTGCATGTTATCCCTCCTTAAGTCAAACGTGATGAGAGTAAGCTTCACTTTTTCTCTCTCACTTCCTCCTTTACCCCTCCATTGAAAAAGCTTTTTCTTGCCTCTTTTATGAGATAATTTGCCCCATTCTATTCCTTCTTTCTCTTCCCAATATATTTCTCTCACCTCTTAATTTTATTTTTTTGGATATCATCCCTTCCTATTCAACTCACCTTGTGCCCTCTGTCTATATATATGTAATCCCTCCAACTACCCAAATAATGAGAAAAGTTTCAAGAATTGCAAATATTATCTTTGCAGGAATGTTAACAGTTGTTTTAGTAAGTCCCTTATGATTTCTCTTTCCTATTTACCTTTTCATGCTTCTCTTGATTCTTGTGTTTGAAAGTCATATTTTCTGTTCACCTCTGATCTTTTCATCAAGAATGCCTGGAAGTCTTCTAATTCATTGAATGACCATTTTTCCCCTGAAGTATTATACTCAGTTTTGCTGGGTAGGTGATTCTTGGTTTTAATCCTAGTTCCTTTGACTTCTGAAATATTATATTCCAAGCCCTTTGATCTCTTAATGTAGAAACTGTTAGATCTTGTGTTATCCTGATTGTATTTCCACAATACTTGAATTGTTTCTTTCTGGCTGCTTGCAATATTTTCTCCTTAACCTGGGAACTCTGGAATTTGGCTACAATATTTCCAGGAATTTCTCTTTTAGGATCTCTTTCAGGAGGTGATGGGTGGATATCAGGACAGTTTTCCTTGATGACTTCATGAAAAATGATGTCTAGGCTCTTTTTTTGATCATGGCTTTCAGGTAGTCCCATCATTTTTAAATTGTCTCTCCTGGATCTATTTTCCAGGTCAGTTGTTTTTCCATTGAAATATTTCGCATTGTCTTCTATTTTTTCATTCTTTTGGTTTTGTTTTGTGATTTTTTTTTTGGTTTCTCATAAAGTCATTAGCTTCCACCTGCTCCATTCTAATTTTTAAAGAACTGTTTTCTTCAGTGAGTTTTTGAACCTCCTCTTTCATCTGGCTAATTATACTTTTTAAACCATTCTTCTCCTGACTTTTTGGACTCTTTTGGCATTTGGGTTTTAAAGGTGTTCTTTTTTTTTCTTTTTTCTAACAAATTTTAAAATGTATTTATTTGTTTTCAACATTCATTTCCACAAAATTTTGAGTTCCAAATTTTCTCCCCATTTCTCCCCTCCCCACACCCCAAAACGCCGAGCATTCTAATTACCCCTATCACCAATCTTCCCTCCCTTCTAAGATCCCTTTCTTCCCTTATCCCCATCTCCTCTTTTGTCCATAGGGCAAGATAAATTTCTATACCCCATTACCTGTATTTCTTATTTCCTAGTTCTATCAAGAATAATACTCAACAGTTTTTCCTGAAACTTTGAGTTCCAACTTCTCTTCCTCCCTCCCTCCCAACCCATCCCCATTGGGAAGGCAAGCAATTCAATATAGGCCATATCTGTGTAGTTTTGCAAATGACTTCCATAATAGTCATGTTGTGTAAGATTAACTATATTTCCCTCTATCCTATCCTGCCCCCCATTGCTTCTATTCTCTCTTTTGACCCTGTCCCTCCCCAAGAGTGTTGACTTCTAATTGCTCCCTCCTCCCACTGCCCTCCCTTCCATCATCCCCCCCACCCTGCTTATCCCCTTCTCCCCCACTTTCCAGTATTGTAAGATAGGTTTTCATACCAAAATGAGTGTGCATTTTATTCCTTCCTTTAGTCAAATGTGATGAGAGTAAGCTTCATGTTTTTTCTCTCCCCTCCCTCCTTTTTCCCTCCACTGAAAAGTCTTTTACTTGCCTCTTTTATGAGAGATAATTTGCCCCATTCCCTTTCTCCCTTTCTCCCCCAATATATTTCTCTCTCACCTCTTAATTTCCTTTTTTTAAAGATATGATCACATCCTATTCAACTCACCCTGTGCTCTCTGTCTCTGTCTGTGTGTGTTTGTAATCCCAAAAACTACCCAGATACTGAAAAAGGTTTCAAGAGTTACAAATATTGTCTTTTCATGTAGAAATGTAAACAGTTCAACTTTAGTAAATCCCTTTTGATATCTCTTTGCTGTTTACCTTTTCATGCTTTTCTTAATTCTTGTGTTTGAAAGTCAAATTTTCTTTTCAGCTCTGATCTTTTCATCAAGAATGCTTGAAAGTCCTCTATTTCATTCAAAGACCATTTTTTTCCCCTGAAGTATTATACTCAGTTTTTCTGGGTAGGTGATTCTTGGTTTTAGTCCTGGTTCCTTTGACTTCTGGAATATTATATTCCAAGCCCTTTGATCCCTTAATGTAGAAGCTGCTAGATCTTGTGTTATCCTGATTGTGTTTCCACAATACTGGAATGGTTTCTTTCTAGCTGCTTGCAGTATTCTCTCCTTGACCTGGGAACTCTGGAATTTGACCACAATGTTCCTAGGAGTTTCTTTTTTTGGATCTCTTTCAGGAGGTGATTGGTGGATTCTTTCAATATTTATTTTGCCCCCTGGTTCTAAAATATCAGGGCAGATTTCCTTGATAATTCCATGAAAGATGATGTCTAGGCTCTTTTTTTGATCATGACTTTCAGGTAGTCCCATAATTTTTAAATTGTCTCTCCTGGATCTATTTTCCAGGTCAGTTGTTTTTCCCATGAGATATTTCACATTATCTTCCATTTTTTTCATTCTTTTGGTTTTGTTTTGTGATTTCTTGGTTTCTCATAAAGTCATTAGCCTCCATCTGTTCCATTCTAATTTTGAAAGAACTATTTTCTTCAGTGAGCTTTTGAACCTCCTTTTCCATTTGACTAATTCTGCTTTTGAAAGCATTCTTCTCCTCATTGGCTTTTTGAACCTCTTTTGCCATTTGACTTAGCCCATTTTTAAAGGTGTTATTTTCTTCAGCATTTTTTTGTGTCTTCTTTAGTAAGTTGTTGACCTACTTTTCATGCTTTTCTTGCATCTCTCTCATTTCTCTTCCCAGTTTTTCCTCCACCTCTCTTACTTGATTTTCAAAATCTTTTTTGAGCTCTTCCACAGCCTCTGTGGCCACTGAAGCAAAATATTTATTTTGGATGTTTGGGATACAAAAGCCTTGACTTTTATGTCTTTCCCTGATGGTAAGCATTGTTCTTCCTCATCTGAAAGGATGGGAGAAGATATCTGTTCAACAAGAATGTAACCTTCTATAGTCTTATTTTTTTCCCTTTTTTGGGCATTTTCCCAACCAGTTTCTTGACTTTTGGGTCTTTTGTCAAGAGTAGGGTATACTCTGGGATTCTGTAAGATCTCAGTTCCTCCAAGGTGGCACAATCAAGCATATACACTTGTCTGGGAGCAGGTAGAGATTTTTGTGCCCAGAATCTTAGCAATTTCTTCTCCACAGCCACCTAGCCTCCATTTCTGCCAAGCCAGCACTGGGAGCTGAGATTCACAGAAGCTACATGGGCAGGACCACCTTTCAGTGTGAGATAAAGATCAGCTGCTCAGATCCCTCAAGAATTAGGTGGAGGCAGGACCTCTATACAGGGCTGAGGTAAGAATCAGCAATTCAGTGCCCCCAGGGGTTTTACAATCCAACAATGCATGCGGGCTGCTGTAGGGGCTGCTGTGAGAACTTCCACCTGCCTGATGTGGCCTCTGCAGTGGCTGCCTAAGGCCAGAGCTATGGGAAAGCCCTTCTCCCTTCCCAGCCAGCTGAAAAAACCCTGTCACTGACCTTTGGTACCTGTGGGTTGAGGGATCTGAGAACTGCTGCTGCTGTGACTGGAGATTCCGTCCCTAAGACATCCTTCTCTCAGAGCCAAGCTCCGCTGCATGGCCAAGGCTGGGTTGGGCTTCACTTTACACCTGGTGCAACAGATGTTTCTGTGGGCCTTTCAGGTCACCCTGGACTGGAAATCTCCTCCACTTTGTTGTTCTCCACTTCTGCTGCTCCAGAATTTGTTGAGAGTCCCTCTCTACAGATATTTTATGAGCTATGTGGGGAGAGCCAGTATATGTGTGTCTTTCTACTCCACCATCTTGGCACCGCCCCTAAAGGTGTTATTTTCTTCAGCATTTTTTGGGGTCTCCTTTAGCAAGTTGACTTGCTTTTCATGATTTTCTTGCATCACTCTCATTTCTCTTCCCAATTTTTTTCCCACCTCTCTTGATTTTCAAAATATTTTTTTGAGCTCTTCCATGGCCTGAAAGCATTGCATATATTTTCTGGAGGTTTTGAATTCAGAAACCTTGACTTTCGTTTCTTTCTTTGATGATATGCTTTGTTCTTCCTCATCTGAAAGGATGGAAGAAAATACCTGTTCACCAAGAAAGTAACCTATTGTCTTATTTTTTCCCCTTTCTTGGGCATTTTCCCAACCTGTTACTTGACTTTTGAGTCCTTTGTCAAGTGAAGGCTATACTCTAGGGAACTATAAGTTCTCAGTTCCTCCAAGGTGGCACAATCAAGGGAGAGTAGTTTACTCCTCTCCTGGTCTTCGCTCTGGTCTGGAAGCAATCACAAGCTTTTCTGCCCAGGATCTGCAAGTAGGATTCCCTCTCCAGTGCCTACACCAGCTCCACCATGCCAGCACTCCTCCTCACCCCAGGGCTCCTGCTCAGGGCTGAGATCTAGATCAGCTGTGCCATCTAGACTAAGAGCTCCAAAATTGGATGCTGCTGTGGCAGTGGCTGAGGCTGCCCTGGGCCTGGGGCTAGGGCTGGCCCCTCCTCTCCTCTCATCTAGGTAAAAGTGCTTTCTCACTGGCCTTTGAAGCTATACCATTGAGTCCGTGTCCTGAAGCCTGCTCCAGTCCTATCCCTGCTGTGCTGCATGGCCAAGGCTGGACTGCACTCCGCTTTGAGCCCAGTGTGATAGACCTATCCTGTTGGCCTTACAGGCTGCCTTAAACTGGAAATCTCTTTCAGTCTGTCGTTTTGTGGCTTCTGCTGCTCTAGAATTTGTCTAGAGTAATTTTTACTGATATTTTTATGGGCTATGGGGAGGGAGCTATAGCATTTCTGTCCTTCTTCTCCACCATCTTGGCTCCACCCTCGACAAGGTCCATTCTTGATGAATATCCCCAAGAAATCAACAATTATTTGGCTCATTATTTCCCTACTCAGAGTTTACTCTGGGAAAATTTCTGGAGTATAGCTTGTCTAGGTCTTCACAGTTGTGGGAAAGTAGGAACTACTACTCTTGTCCTGACACTGAAAGTAACAAGACATATATTGGTTATAGGAAAGCCTTTATTCCAGCCCTTAGAAAATGCAGAAACACATGCAAAAAGGACTCCCAGGAGTCCTTAAATAATTGACATAATTTTCCTCCTTCTATAGCAGGTCCTGTCCTTCCAATGATCCTGAAGTCTTCTGGGATCATTGAGCCACACCCTCTTTTATAGAATTCCCTCAAAGGGGAGAGTCATTTGGGGTAGTGAGACAGTAAGTCCCTCATATTCCAGTGTCATTTCATCTCTTCATCTTTTGAAGGCTTGGACTTTCTGAATGAGAAAAACACATAGGTTTACTAGAGAAGCAACCTTCCACATTTCATTAAGTCCCATTTCTATCCTCTGAAGGTATAAATCCTGCTGGAAGGCAGATATAATTGGGAATGGTAGACAAGCAACACTCCTTTTCATCAGATTCACATCTTCCAAATGTTAATAGCAGAGTACTAAGGCCTGGTTCCATGCTCCTTTGTGTCATGGCTTTAATTCCTTAGTATAGTTCTTACCAGCATCAAGTGCCATATGCACAATCCTCTTTTCTTGTCAAGGGAAGTTTTGCTCAGGAAATTACTCTTCACTCAACACAAGGCTAGATCCCTGAACTCTTGAACTTGGGATTAACTGCCTATGAATAACACTTCATAGCACTGCCTCCTAGTAGGAAGCTAGACTTTGTCTAGGAAGTACTTTTCCATTGTCAGGGAAGCTGACAATACTCCAAACATACTGATTGTGTTTATTCTCCTTATATTTATTCTGAATTTAGTGTCCTCTTTGGGCTACTTCCCAAATTGGAGCTCACACTACCAGGTCAGGAACCCTAAAGGATAGCTCCTACCTCAAGGTATCATGGCTACCCACTTCTAATATTTTAGCTTATGAGCCCCAGTTCATGTATTTTCTATGAACAGTGAGCTCAAAGATACAATTAGCTCCCAGCAAAGGCATTTACTAAAATGATGTTTTACTGTTGTTCACTCATTTTTAGTTGTGTCTGACTTTCTGGGATCCCATTTGGGGTTTTCTTGGCAAAGACAGTGGAACGGTTTGCTATTTCCTTCTCCAGTTCATTTACAGATGAAGAAACAGAGGTAAACAAGACCAAGAGACTTGTCCAGGTTCACACAGCTATTAAGTGTCTAGGCCAGATTTGAATTCAGGTCTTCCTGACTGCAGACCTGACACTCTATCCACTGAGCCACCTAGCTGCCCATGGCTTTGTAAGCTAGAAAATATTTCTCTCCTCTTATAGCTGTCCTCCTAGAAATAGATAGAGTGTCTGTAGGCAGAGTGGGAACAACCCTGGAGTATAATGGTACTAAGGCACATGTGTTTTGACCCTATGTCTCCAAGGCAACTAATGACTCCAAAACTTGAGGGTCAAAATGCCCTTTATCTCTTAGTGAAATCTTCACAAAGCACCCTGATTGTAATATTTCTGCTCAGTTATTTCCCAGGTTCTGTTCCCTTCCATAACTAGAGTGTCAATTGCAAATGCTTGTTCTCTCTTGAGTCCTTAGGCAACTGTCTTCCTTTCAACCAGAGGTCACATTCCTTGAAGTGAATTTTAGTCTCAAGAGACCTCCTTTCTCTATCTGTTTCTATCTGGAGGATGTGCCTCTGCTCTGTCAGTTGTATTTCACAAATTCTCCCAATGCTGACTTACTTCTAGAAGGCATCTTTGCTTCTGGGCAGTAGCTATCGTTTAACAAAATAGTCTAGAGTGTGGGAGGAAGGTTATCTTCTGTCAGCTAGAAAGGTTGATCCCTCTGATTCACTCAGAGAAAAGTGTTCTTATTTCATTAATAGATTACTGTGTATTAACACCACATTAATATATTAGATTTCCATCATTTATGATTACTTCATAAGGGAGGGAGAAAATAAAATTACTCCTCTCTCTATATGTGTGTATGTATGTATATATATATATATATATATATAATATATATGTAAAATATGTATGTGCACATATATATGTGTGTGTGTGTGTATACACATATGATTTTGTTTAGAGCACCTACTATGTACCAGGCAAAGTGCAAGGTTTCCCCTGCCTTTTTTTTTTTTTTAACAAATATTATCTCATTTGATATAGGAGTCACTTAACAAATGTTTATTGGCGATGTTCACTGGTAGAGAAAAGATTGTTGTGTTTGTCCTTTGTTTTCAAAGAGAACCATGACATCAGAGAAATGATGACATGACTTGCACTTGACCTTGTTCTGAGTGAGGGAGGGCTGTGCAAGGTCACCAGCCTCAGTTTCTCCTCCTGAGCCATCTGGATCCAGTGACCAGATATTCAGTCAGGATGACTGGAGATGGCCCAGGATGCAGTTGGAGACCTTGGCCTTTTAGGCTAAGGCCTTTTCAGGTACTCACTTAATGTGAGGTAATGCCCATTCAGTGAATAGGTCTCTTTAAAAAGTCGTCAGGGGGTGGTTCCTTTAAATAGAAAACAAAAAAATAAATAATATCAAGCTGGGAAAGATAGGAGCCTCAGAGTTGTTATTTCAAGCAGAAGCAGTTAATATTGACATTCACTGCAAGCCATTTTAGGGAACATGGAAGGAAGGAAGGAAGGAAGGAAGGAAGGAAGGAAGGAAGCAAGGAAGGAAGGAAGGAAAAAAGAAAGAAAGAAATTAGTCAGTAAACTCCAAGTTAACTGGTCAGTTTCTGTCCATCAAAATTTACCTTCTTTTGGAGAGGAGAAGGAACAGGAGAGGGAGAAGTTGAGAGAGAAGATGAGCTAAGTTACTCAGCTAGCTGTGTCCCCATTCAGGCAGCTTGGTCTACTCACAGGTTGTGCTCATCCTTTGTTTTCAAAGAGGTCCATGACATCAGGGAAATGATGACATGACTTGCCCTTCACTTTGTTTTGAGTGAGAAAAGAAGACAAATGGGGAAATATTATGGAGATGAAAATGGCAAGATTTGCCAAGAGTGTTGGGTAGAGAGATAGATGATGAGATCTAGTTGGGAGAGGAGTTTGAGTTGTTAGAAGGATCACAATATGGAGGCACTCAACAGGCTTTTCAGAGTTAGGGTAAAAAATCCAAGTAACAGTGATAGATTCAGAAGTAATCTACGTAGATATAATATTTGAAGTCATTTGGGAGGAGTTGAGGCAAAATGAAATTAGAATATTATTGGTAGATTAAAATTCCCATGACCAAGTATAATGGAAAAGTTTTATAGTTCTCTTTACCTCTCTGTTGCTTTTAATCAAGGTTTTCTTGTTTACATACTTAGGTTATTACAACTTACTAGCTAGCTAGGCTCCTTATTTTTTTTCACTATTATTCCCAACTTGCCCCAACACAACAGATAGAATAATCTTCTTTAAGTTTCATTTTCATAATGTTCATTGTCCTATTTTGGTCATACATTGTCTCCTAATTTTCTGTCTTATAAAACTCAAATACCCCCACGTAGCCTTTGAAGTTTTCAGTCCATAGTTGAGCAAAAATGCATTCAGTGCAGCACCTCCTTTGCTTTGTTTCCTTTATCTTATCAACTTGACTTCTTTTAATTCAGACTTTTCTTTCTTGCTAAACTGATCATTTTATGTGGACAAATGCTTGAAATTCTCTGTGGGCAACTTCATTGTTTCAGCCTTCATACCTTCGCACATTTCATTCTCTCTATAAAATGTGTCTCTGTCAAATCTTATCCATTTTGTTTCTTTTCAAAGCTTATTCAAAACTACTTTCATGAAGCCTGTCCTAATTAACTCCATCAAACTCTGGTCAGTGCTTTCCTTCTGCCCCTCCACAACACTCATGCACACAGATTTTACTATTCAACTCAACAAACACTGATCTAATAGGGAAACTGGCTAGCGAGAGCCCAGCTGTTAGAATGTACCCAACATGATCCACATAGCACTAACCCTTGTGGAGGTTTGTGTGATACATGGTCTTTTTTTTTTCTGCTCCACTTCAGAGCAGGCAGAATTATCCTCTGACTGGTTCCTGTTGGTATACCTAGTACTAAGAAAAAGTCTTTTATTTGACCATTAGGCCATAACTGAGAGTGCATAGGAAAGGATTAAGTGTGTTATCTCTCATTTACTTCTCTGGTGGTATTTGAGTGAAGTGGAAGAAATGTTGCAGTCCTCTGGGTGTTGGTAAATATTGGGCACTTCAAATTTGGGGGAACTCAGTAGAAAGACCCCCCGCCCCCACTGGGACCTACATAATTTGCTCTTTCTCTCATAAAGTGCCAGGGAAGTGAGCAAGAGATAGGCATACTCTAAATTTGGTATTTATATTCAGAGTTCTGCCATGGGAGCCAATTAAAAGACTTCTCATCGCTAATAGGAAAGAGAACACCTGTGCTTGCTCTGAATTAAGATCAAAAGGTACCTCCTTAATATATTTCTAGAAGCAATTCATTCATTCATTCTAGAAGTAATTTAAGACAATTCATGCATGAAGTCATAGACAGAGCATATTTTGCACACTGTAAAACTTCATTAGCTGATTTCCCCGCCCTTAATCCATTACATGTGTTAGATGACTACTGTATACAAGGTATTGTTAGATACTGGAGATATAAAGCCCAAAATGAAACAGTTCCAACCCTAAAGGAACTTCTATAAGGAGGAATAATTGAGGAAGGAGAGAGGAGGAAGCATCTTTGCTGAGACCTGAAAGAAGGTGGAAAGAAAGGAGTGCATTCCAAGCATGGCAGATGTCTCTTGAGAATTCATAGAGGTGAAAAATGGAGTGTCAGATTTAGGGAAATAGCTTGCTGTCTATTATTCCAGAAGGAGTCTAGTAAAAAATAAGGCTGGAAAGGTATGTGGAGGCCAGACTTTGAAATATCTTAGATACTAAGCTGTTTAGATTTTTTCCTAGAGGCAATAGGAAGTAAATGAAGTTTCATTTACTTATTTTGTTTGTCTATCTTTCTGTCTGTCTGTCTACCTATCTATCTATTGAGTTGGGGAGTAGCATGGTCAGAACTGTACCTTAGAAAGATTATTTTTGGACATATAGAGATAATGGAAGGGAAAGGAATCTTGGGTAATCAATTAAGAGGATGTTATAGTAGTTTAGGTAAAAAGGCAATAGGGCATGAGCTAGGTTGTCCTTGGGTCTGAATTAGAGTGATGTACTCTCTGCACCTCAAGTTTGTGAAAGGAGAAAAATGGACTAGATGATTTCTCTTTCAATTAAAAATCTGTGATCTTTACAAATGATGAAAATGGAGTGAAAGATAACTGATATGAGAGATGTTGTGGGGATAAAAACAATAAGACTTATTGAAAAGAGGAGGTCATGGACTCGGAGAATTTGGGCTTCCACGCCTGAGTTAAAGAGGGAGTGGTGGTACTCTGAGCAGAAATAGAGAAGTTTTAAAAAGAGTCAGTTTTAGGAAGAATGTGAGTTCAATTTTAAGCAATTTTAGACATATAGACCTTGTTATGTCTCTAGTATATTGAAGCATTGCTTACTTATAATGTGCTTCTTGATTTATTGCTTTGTAACTATGATTAAATCCTGAAGTCATAAAATCTAAGAGATAAGGGGTACCTACAAAGTCATCTGGACTAACCTCCCAGCACAAGAAGAAATCCTCCCTACAGCATGCTGAACAAATAAACGACCATTTCCCCTACACTTTCTATTGATAAAAGAACTGATTAGTAGCATTTTATTTTTGGACAGTTTTTATTATTAGAAAGTGCTTCCTAAAAGCTCAGTATGCCTCTAGGTATCCCTTCTTAGGTGAGCTCTGGGCCTAGAGTTGGCAAAATTTCAACTCAAATTTGACCGCAGCTACTAGCTGTATGGCTTTGGCAAAGTCACTTAATTTCTACTTGCCACAGTATATTCACCAGTTGTTGTTGTGTTGTGTTTGTCCTTCATTTTTGAAGAGCACCATGACATCAGGGATGTGATGACATGACTTGCAGTTGACTTTGATTTGAGTGAGGGAGGGCTGTGCCAGGGAACCAACTTCACTTTCTCCTCCAGGCCCATCTGGATCCAATGACCAGATACTCATCAAGATGCCTGGAGATGGCCCAGGATGTAATGGGAAACCCTGGCCCTTTTAGGCTAAGGCCTTTTCAGGTTCTCATTCGGAGTGAGTTAACACCCATTCAGTGAATCGGTTTCTTTAAGAAGGCCCTTTAATTAAAAAAAAGAAATAAAATCAAACTGAGAGGGGAAGACCTTCAGGGTTGCTGTTCCAAAGAGAAACAGTTACCATTGACATTCGCTCTAAGGCAGGAGGGCCCAAAATACAGCCTTTAAGTGAAGTTTGGGCAGGGACCTATTATGGTCCAATCCATGAGTTTCAGTGTAATACTCACAAGTAAAATGGGGATGATAGCATCTACCTCACAGGGTTGTTGTGAGGATCAAATGATACTCACAGGAACTAAGTGGTATTGTGGATAGAATGTTAGGCTTGAGGAGGACTCATCTTTCTGAATTCGGTCTGGCCTCAGACACTTAATAGCTGTGTGACCCTGGGCAAGTCTGTTTGCCTCAGTTCCTTTTCTATAAAACGAGATGGGAAAGGAAATGGCAAACCACCCCAGTATCTTTGCCGAGAAAACTCCCAAACGGCGTCATGAAAAGTCAAACATGACTGAAACACAAATTTACAACCAAACAGTTCCTTTTTTTTGTTCTCTCTCTTTTCGTTGTCATTGTGTATATTGTTTTGCTATTTATGCTCCTTCCGCTCTGCATCAGTTAATGTGTCAGTCTTTACATGCTTCTCTGAATTCTTCACATTCATTGATTCACTGAAAGGGGCTCTGGGAGGACTTTGGGCTTCCAAGTCTGAGTTAAAGAGACAGTGGTGGTACTCTGAGCAGAAAGAGAGAAGTTTAAAAAATCAGGATTAGGAAGAATATTAGTTTAATTTTAGACAACTGCACACTAATATCCCATTACATTTTAGTACCACAATTTGTTTAGTCATTAACCAATTAATAATAATAATAACTATTGCAAAATGTTTTACACATATTATTTCATTTAATCTTCACAACAACTCTTTGAAGTAGGTGCTATTATTATCACCATTTTACAGTTTCTGAAACTGAGGCTGAGTTAGATTAAGTGTTTCAACCAGGAAAGACATCTAATAAGCATTTGAAGTAGGATTAAAATTCAGGTCTTTAATTCCATGTCTACTACTGTAGTCCTCATGCTGCATGCATGCCTCCTCAGTTGATGGACATCTACTTCTTTTCAGTTTTTTGCTACCACAAAGAGTACTGTCATGAATATCTCAGACGTATAAGAGGAACTTTGTTTCTTTGTGTGACCTCCTTGGGGAATATGTCCAGCAATTGGAATCTCTTAATCAAAGATTATGAATTTTTAGTTACTTTTAAATTTACTCTCAGGATAGTTGGACTAATCCACAACCCCACAAATATTGCCTCTTTCTATTTTCATCATCTTTGCCTATTTGCTGCATGAAATATGAAATCAGAGATGCTTTGGTTTGGTTTTGGTTTCTCCTTTAATTATTTGATATAGCTTTTTATATTGTCATTGAATTTGCAATCTTTTTGAAAATAGTTTATATTGTTTGACCACTTAGCCACTGGAGATTGACTCTTGATCTTATATAGTTGTGTTAATTCCCTACACATCTTGGATATCATGTATTTGTGAGAGACATTTATTGCAATTTTTTTCTAGTTTACCAGTTCTTTCTTTTCTTGGTAGCATTGATTTTATTCACGAAAAAGCTTTTCAATTCCAAGTAATCAATATTATCTATTTTAGCTCTGTATTTTGTTTAAGAATTTATCATGAAAGATTTCCAATCTCATTCTCTTCTGTTTTTTTAATGGTGTGACTTTTAATATTCTGGTCACATATCCACTTTTAGCTTTCTGTAACATGTGGTATAAAATGTTTTCTAAGACTAATTTTTGCCAAGCTGCCATCTAATTTTTCAAGCATTTTTTTTTTTTTGGTTTCAAATAGGGAGATAATAAAAAAAAAAAATCTGTGTTCCTAGATTTATTGAGTACTGAATTATTGAGTTCAGTTGTTTCTGATTTTTCCTTATTTACTATTTCACTGATCTGCTTTGCAAATTTTAACCAGTACCAAATAATTTTGATATTTTTTCTAATATAATTTGGGACCTGTGTTATTCCTTCTAAATTTAAGTATTTTCTTTGAGATTCTAGACTATTTTTGTTCAAAATGAATTTCTTTAGTATTTATCAAGTATATTATCACTTTATGAAGTGTCTCATTCATATTTGATTGGTACATTGTTAAATTTGTAAATGAATTTAGGTAATGTCATTGTTATATTGATGCAGCTCAGTCATAAGCAACAAATATCTCCCCCTCCCATTATTAAAGTCACTCCCTTTTTTCTTTCAAATATGCTTAAAATTTGAAATATTTATATTGTCTTGAATATTTCTTGGTATAGTAACTCAGATCTATTATTCTTTATGTAATTATTTTGAAAGATTTCTCTTTCTCTTTTTACTCCTGGAATTTGTTATTGCTATACAGAAAAATTGTTAACTCCCTCAATTTCTTTGCTGATTCTCTGGAGTTTTCTAACTAAACCAGTGTGTTATCAGAAAATAGTGATAATCTTATCTCTTTCATATATTTTGTTGCATTTCTAGAGCTAGGAAGTGTTTTAGCTTTCCCCATTGCAAATAATATTTTTGGTTTTAGGATTGTACATTTATAACATTAAAATGGACTTTCTGTACCTTTGTTTTGTATAACTTTTAGCGTAAATGAATGTTGTGTTTTGTCAAAGTCCTTTTCTGCACCTATGGATATAGTCATATGATTTAGAGGGTATGCTGTTTTTAATATTGTTCATTGTTCTTGATAGAGAGCCATAATAACAAGTTAGCCTTCATGTAATGATTTAAGACTTTTAAAACATTTTATGTATGCGTGCCATTTCAACCACCTTCATATCCATGGTACAAATCCATCTTGTTGGTAGTGAATCATAGTTTGGCTATCTTATTGTTGTCTTTATGTTTTGCTAGGAGTATGTTTAAATTTTTATCAATGTTCATTAGTGATTTTGATCAATAGGTCTCTTTATTTTCTTTATTCTTTACTAATTTGGTATTAGAACTGTACTTGTCTGGTAAAATGAATTTGGCAGTGTTCTTCCTTATTTTTTGAGGTTACTTCATGTGACTTAGGTATTTAATTGCTGCTTAAACATTTGATAAAATTCATCCAGGGAGATTATCCAACTAAATGAAGATAGATAGATAAACTGGTGCACTAAAAATTTTAGCTCCCCTTTCCTGTTTCTAATTTATCCCTGATTCTTTTAGGTCTGAATCCTTAACTCCAACTTTCCATGTTTTCACTTCCTGGATATCCCCATAAAAAACTCCCCTGTTAATCGCTATTTCTCCTCTACCTCTCCTAACAAGTTATGACTTAATCCAGTTATCTATTATCTTGTTCAAAGGTTTGTCATGAGAGACCTTGCAAAATTTCTTCAATTTGGCCTAATCATCTTTATTCTATCTTTTTCAGTTTGAAGATCATCCTTCTTAATAATTAAATTTAATTAATTTGAATTATTTATACATATTAAGTACTTTCTGTGTTCAGAGCATCTAGAGATATCAAGAAAAATGAGTATTAATTAGTTGTGCATTTTCTCTGTAATTGATTAGTATGATATCTGTCTTTAGCAATGAGACCATACCTTCCTTTTTGTCCATGCTCAGAATGTAAAACAATAAAGAAAAAGGAACAAGACTGGGGAATTTTGACAATCGTTAACTCATCTTGAGCTTTGCCTTTCCCAATGTTATTCTCACAGGGTTGTACTACTTCCTTAATTATGTATGTGCCACAGCTACCTTTTTTTCATTTCCTTTTAAAATTTAAATTGGTCAGAGAACTTCCTGTGTGGCTGCATTAGTCTTTCTAGGTGTTTCCTTTATTTTTTCTTCTTCACTGTTATCATTTATATTTATATATTTTTTTGAGTTTCACATACCTATTAAGGGATTATCCCCTTTATATTCTCTGGTCACAGGTTCATACTTCTTTTTGTGTTTGTGTTTTGTCTCTTTAATTAGACTGTCAATTTCCTAAAAGATTGGAAATATATCTGAATTTAGTGTCTCCCTCCTCTGGTTTCTGATGCCCAAGAGTACCATATTAGTAATCTTTCCATTGTCAATACTGAACAATAAACAGAAATGTTTCAAAAAATAATGCAAGATAAAATAAAACAGAAATAATATTTTACAGGTGATGGATCTGAGGTCTACAAATACATATAACATTGTCTGGGGTCATTCAGTGATAGAGCTGTTACCGAAGTGCAGGTGTCCTTGCTTTCTTTCCAGTCTCTTTTTCCCTTATTTGTTTTGTGAAGGAAGGAAGAAAGGAAGGGAGAGAGGATGAAGGAAGGGAGGGAAGGACAAATCACTAATCAAGCCCCTCCTATGGCACTGTGTTGTGCTTTACAAATAGGTCATTTCATTCTCACAGCAGTCCTGAGAGGTAGATACTGTTATTATCTCCATTTTACAGTTGAAGAAACTGAGACAGATAAATTATCTTGCTCAGTCACACAGCTGGGAAGTGTTTTGAAGCTGAATTTGAACTAAGGTCTTTCTGACTTCAGGACCAGCACTCTATCAACTGCATCACTAGTCAAGTTTTTACATAACTCTCATTTAGAGAATTAAAGGAAAGAAAATGTCAAAATTAGTAAAAGCTTCTAATCTGTCTTCCCTTTAAGTGTAATTCATCAATCACTCAATAAGCATTTATTATGCACCTACTGTATGCCAGCTATTGTGGTAAGCACTGGCAGTAATAAAGAAGAAAGTAATCCCTACTCTCAGGGGGTTTACATTCTAATGGAGGATACAACATATACATAAATAGGCATCTGTAGAATACATAAAGAAGAGATACAAGTTAACCTTAGAAAGGAAGACACTAGAAACTAGGAAAGACTTGTGGAAAGAGTCATTTGACCAAGAGAAGTCCTGTTGCAGAAGGTAAGGTTTGAGTTGAGTCTTGAAACAAGCCAGAGACCTGAAGGTGAGGCAGAAAATCTTTCCAGCTATGGGAGACAGCCAGTGAAAAGACATGGAGATAGCATACGGATGGTCGTGCGTGGCTGAATTATAGAGGGCATGGAAGGGAATAATATGTAATATCTTTCCAATGGAAAGATAGGGAGGGGGCCAGAAGGTGAAAAATATTAAATGCCAGGGTACCTTCTATTTGGTCCTATGAGTAAAAGGAAATCACTGGAGTTTGTGGAGGACTGGGGTGACATGGTCCAACTCATGCATTACAAAAATGTTGCAAGGTATGACTTACAAAGAAAATAACATCATTTAATATCTTTCAAGGTTAGAAAATGTCTTAGTTTATGAATTGGAACTAGTCCTGGAATTTCACTGACACAGTGAATCCCCAATGAGAAAACTGATTCTGTCAAGGCAAAGATGGTACCTTCTTTGCAAACTGTCGTCTGAAAAAGTTGCCTAGAGAATTGACAGGTAGGGGACTTGTCCAAGGTCATGCCTCCGGTCAGGGAAGCTAACTCGGTGGCACTGTGTACAGAGTTACTGGGCCTGGCATTGGGAATGCTTGATTTCAAATACAGCCTTAATCCCTAGCTGTGCACTCCTGGACAAGTCAACCTCTGCCTCAGTTTCCTCAGATGTAAAATGAGAATAAAAATCATCCCTAACTTGGAGAGTCATTGTATCAATTAAAAATATAATAATAAATTGAATAAATCATAATAAAAGTCTTTAGCATGGTTCCTGGCATGGGTAGGTGCTATATGAATGCTTATACTCTTCCTTTCCCTGGGTCTTCTTAGCTTCAAGGCCTATTCTTTGTACTGTGCTGTATACATTCATTTGTGCTGAATGTAAATTGTAGGGATAAATCTCAAAATTCAAAAGCTCTTCCCTAATTCTTTAAAAAAAAACTTGGAACAAGGAGTTCATGTTTTGTGTTAGTCAAATAGCAATAATTATTGAATTGGGTTGAATTAAACTGTATGTATGGATGGAAATTTGATTTTTAATGAGTCATCTAATCCCATAAATTAGGAAAGGAAGTTACCTTAATTTAGTCTTTGAAACCTTAATTTTTAAAGATTAAGAAGACATTTTCTGAAATGGGACCTTGATTTCCTCTTTGCTATTTGGGAAATGATAAGCATATTTTTTTAAATATAGGATGAGAGCTATTGCATTTGGTAAATTATAAAATCCCCAAACACATTCTTTTGGAAATTAACATATCTGTGTATGTATGTATGTATGTATGTATGTATGTATTTAAAAGCTGAAATAATGCTTGTCACTCTCCTCGTTATTTCCAAAGCCTATAAGCTTTGTTTTGCTTGGTGACATCAAGAGACCTCTTGCTGGAGGTAGCAGTATCCCTGGAACATACCTTGATCTCATTTTCATTCATTTGCAGGCTGTTCATCAGAATAGCAATAAGATGGATTTTTTAAAGATTAGATGGGAGTACAGTATCATAGATGATTTTAAAAATTTGAAACCATCCCCTTCTCAAAAGACTTTTATATGCTATGTAGTTGTTTTTTAAGGTAGTATAACTGTTCATACAAAGCCTTGGGGAGGATGCACTGTAGAGTAGAACGTATAAGAAAATAGTCAGGTTTTACATGCAGAGCAATGGATGGCCATTCACTATCCTATTAATAAGGAAAAGAAGACACAAGAGGAAGCAATAGTGCAACCCAGCTTCCAGGGCTTGTTCTACTTGATGACATTATGGTTTTCATGATAAAGTCAGCAGTAACCTTTATCATTTTATATTTAATTTAATGCCTTAGAAGGCAAAGAAGCCAGCAGGGCCTCATTTATCATTGGAAAACATCATTCCCTTTTGATAATGTTTTATTGTGCTAACTAAAAGAGACATGAAATTAAAAATAAGTCAGAAAGGTTTGGCATTCCAGTTTTGTTGATTTAAGGAGAGGGAAAGGAGGCAACTCCACTCACCTATCCCCACATCCCCCTTAGAACATTAACTACCTTTGAATGATACTATGACAAAAACAATCTTCAAATGAGAGCTCAAAAAAAAAATAGAATACATCAATAAAGCTAAAGATGATGCTTTTAGGAAGTAGTTCCTCCTTGAAGCATCAATGAAAAACATACAATTACAAAAACTATCTCAACTTCATTTTCAATTTTATTTTTATTATTAGGAAATGTGTTGTATTTATTTGGAGTGTTTCACTTTGCTAAAAAAGAAAAGATAGAGAATTGATAAAGGGGTTGAATTTGGGTTGTGCTTGAGTTATTTTGTACCCACAATCACTCTTCTGTCCAAGTAATCCTACTATATATCATTACCTATTGAGCTACTAAGACAATTTCATGGACCAAGCTCCAGTTCTCTTTAATTAGCTCACCTCACTAAATTAATATCCCCTTCATGATTCCAGGGACAAATAAAAATGTTTTTAAGTATGAGAATGGGGGCTTGCACTCAGCTTGTACTCATATATACTTATGTCATAAGAGAAGTATACTGAGAATTAGGCATGTTATATGAAGATGGGGATAGAGACAAGAGACTAGACTTTTGATCTCATCCATATAAGTAATTGATAAGGAACTTGGTCTGCCAGTCCAGGTGGAAACCTTCTTTGCTACAACAGAACTGGAATCCAGATCTTCCTGGCTCTGAGGTTAATGCCCTATCTACAATATCAAATTATCTCTCTTTATAAAGAGAGTAGTTTTAATTTAGCAAGTCTCTCTAAAGTAAGTATTATGGACAAGAGATAAAGCAATTACCTCATCTTCATGAACTGAGACACCAAGAGCTCTCATGAGGCAACAGCCCAAGGAATTAACTGTAGAGAAGGTGAATGCCTAATCCCTAATGCACTAACTCAGCATCATGGCCCCTCAGCCCCAACACCCTCACCCCAGTCTGGGTGGACTACACAGTGGGTCCCACAGGCTTGTCATCTGGGTTTTACTCAGCTGTTCCCTTCTGCTATAGTCACTGCCAACAGAACTCCCTTGTCCCTGCACTCACCCTGCCATTTTGTTGCAACAAGCATTATAATTCAAATCTTTCTCCTTTCTTCCTGTAACCTGGAAGGAGACAGAGTGAATTCTACATTAACCAACAGCATATGATCTGCTCCGTACAGGGAATTAAGGAACAGAGACAACTGAGGTCAGTATGTTTGGAGTAGAGAGGGCTCTGTAAAGAGGGGTTCCATAAAGCTTGAAAAAAGGGGACTGTCCCCCAGCTGAGGCCAGTTTATTTAGAAATCACCTGAAACAAAGACTGAAATGTACAGCATGGGAGGAGGCTCAGACAACTTTATGATCTAGACATCAGACTGACCACCATCAAAGGAAGAGTCAGAAAATAAGTAGTAAAGGAATAGGGGAGGGTACTGAAATTAGCAAGGATTTTAGGAGGAAGAAAACTAGGTTAAAAACCTTGAGCACAATCAGATAAACCAAACAGGATGATATTAATAACAAAGGAAGATGGCTTCCAGAATGCCTAAATCTGTCTAAACAATAATTATTGCAATACCAAGGAAAATTAATCTACACCAGATGAAACAGAGGACCCTGTGGATTCCTAAGAGAGCATGGAGCTGGATGTTGCTGAATGGTTCAAGAGAGAAATAAGAATTCAGGAAGAATTTGTAGCCTTCACAACACAGTTGCTTCCTCTGTCCTCCCTCAGCTCTGTAACCTCAGACATCATTGATTTTCTTTCAAGCCATATTCAAGTCACTACCTTCTCATACCAATGCCAGGAGGTCACTCACAACTTTCTACCTGCCATTCCTACTGACACATTTGACCAGAATGATCTGGATCTAAGTTTTTCTACTTGTTCTGGGAGATTAAAAATATGAATGAATGATTCTCTCTTTTCTACTCAGAGCTACCATGCCAGGAAATGCTTTCCCCACAAACCCAGCAATTAAAAGAAGAATCTCAGTCTGGTGCATCTATAGAGCAGTTTAAAGAAAAACAACAACTTTTACTCTCTCACAGGTGTTCCCACTCTTATTGTATTTCTCTTTTGAATTTAAATAATGAAACATAGAGATCAGTAATGTAATGGCTAATCATATTTTATTTAAAGAAACCAGAAGTAAAACAGCAGTGAAACAAAGAAAACTCAAATTTAAGACAAAATTCTTGCAATGAGAAACAGAGAGAGACAGAGAGACAGAGACAGAGAGAGGAAGAAAGGGGAGAGAGATGGTGAGGAAAGTGAGAGGGAAGAGAGAGAAATCATCATTTTTCTTCTCAATAGTATGAATGGTTCCAGCTATTCTGAATTTATTCCTCCTGGTTTCCACATAATCTAGTTGTCCCAGCATTCACTTCTCTTAGGTCCTGGGCAGAAACCTCTCCTCACTCTGTATCAGTCATGGTACTGAAGACTATGCCTGCAGTTTCTCTTGTCAGCCCCTCTGTGCTAGTCCTTGCTTACTCCAGGTGAGCAGAGCTCACTTCTGATGCTACTTCCAATTCAGGAAGTTGGGTAGTACGGTGGATAGAGCTGGACCTGAAGTCAAGAAGTTCAAATTTGAGCTATATGACCCTAGTAAAGTAATCTCTGTTTGACACAGTTTCTTGGACTGTAAAATGAGGATGACAGCACTTAACTCACAGATTTGTTGTGAGGTTCAAATAAGATAGTATCTGTAAGACACAGTGCCTGGCACCATGTAAATGTTTATTCCCCTTTCTTTTACCCCTTTCCTGCCCTCCCTTCCCCCAAGGTAAGACAGACATCTGAAGCATCATGGAGAGAAGCACTTTGGGGAAGGGAGGGGAAGAGTTCTGTTCTGATGGGCAGACACGTCTTTCTGGCAAACCTAAAGGGTACTATATTCTGATTGAGCGGGTGAGGGTGGGGGTGGGAGGAGTAATGAAGTTGGTAAGTGATAACATTAAGAAAGTTCTGGTACTTGTATTAACATTGTATGTTATGCTAGAAGGTCATACAGTCAATATTGCTATTATAACGTTAGCGTAAAATTTAAAGTTTCAAAACTTTATTTTGAGTCATATAGTTTTAGAAGTTGAGAGAGATTTACTTAGTAATAACAAACAATAGATCTTTCACAAGAAATACACATTCATGAACACAAACACAAATGACCCAATTTTAGACAGGTACATGTCAGAAAGTTTCTTGTTCTCTTGATGTTTATTAGTTTCTGACAATGTTAATGATCAGATTAGATCATTTGGAGATATTCCATTTCCATCTCATTATTTATTAGCTATTAATACTTGTGCAACATAATGTAAAGAAATATCACAATGCAAGAAACTGAAATAATGGTAAAGATTTAATTTTCCATGGACTTTAGTAAGTTACTAAATTATTTCAGAGGAGGTGTTATCATTTTCCTCTATTTACCCCTAAAGTTTATAGAAACACAAAGGATGAATCAAAATTATTGAGTGGAAGATTTAGATATTTCTTTTAGTGTCTCAGTTAATGTGTTTTGAAAGCTTTTGGTGATGTATAGAATCAGTGCAGGGATTTTGGTAATAGATTTTGTGTGTGTGTATGTTGAACAGAGAATATTGATTGCCAAAATTAAGGCCACTTTTTAGTTGTGGGTTATTTGGAGACTTTCAGCTTTTTTACCCTTCAGATCTATAACAGCAAAGCTACTTCTATTAAACCATTATTTTTTATTTGTATGTGTTGCTTGTTATATCATCTTTATTTCATTCAATAACTGGAGTAAAGCAAATTGATTTCTCTCATTCCTGCCGTGAGGTGGCTCCTAATGAAAGGTAGGTGACTCAGCTAATTTGCACAGTAGCATTGGCTTTAGAATGAGTTGGTACAGTATAACAACATATTTGATTTCAGGGATTTCTTTTTCATTAACACAGAAGAACTGCTATTTAGGTAATGGCAATAATAGTTGTAAGTAGCCTGGAAGTCTCAATGTTGCTATGAAGATATTCTGAGGACAGCAGCCTTTCTTTGGAGCTCTTACAAATTCTCACTGACATGGCATTCTTTGGTAATTCAGGCAAGTTTTTTTTTCCTTTTCTGTCTTCTCTGTTTCTGAGTCATATACTTCTAGAACTCTCAAGTATTTCAACAAGAGAGAAGGTATACTGATAAAGTAAAACTCACCTCATTAAACTAAACTGCTCTCACCCTTTCCTGGGGCATAGTTTGCCCTGAAAAATGAAATTCATTTATTAGAACATCCTGACTTTGAATATTCTGTTTCTTCCCATCCATCTTACCCATTAGAAAGCTGGTGATAAAAATAAAATAGAGAAGATCAGGACTTTATAGGAATGAGTAGGACCTCCCTGACAAAGCTTGTTTAATGCTTTTGTGATACGTCATCTAGTTTCATACTTATACTTTTCCAAGTGTTTTCCAATATGTTAGTTTCCATGATCTCACAACAACCCAGTGAAGCAAATAGAGGAAGGTATTTTTCTCTTAAAATAATAATAATTATTATTAATAACAGCAAATTTTGTTTTATTACTGAAAATATCATTGAAGAAGATCCATTACCATCTACTTTCCTGCTGCATCCTAAGAACCATGGGACCTTTGCATCAAACTTGACACTGTGTTTTTTCTCCAATTATAATGTGATCTCCTTGACAGCAGGGACTGCCTCCCCTCTCCCATTTGTATGTCTAGTTCTTAGCATAGTGCTTTGAAAATAGCAAGGGTTAAAAGAAAAGAAAAAGGAAATAGCAGGGTTTCATTATCCTTTCATTCATGTGTCTTATGTTTCAAAAGCACCTTCTGAACTCATTCCCCAACAGTTGTAGAAATACAGTTTCAAAGTTGGAAGAAAGCTCAGAAGCCAACTAATCAATGCCATACCTGGAAAAGAATCCATCCTACAAAACACCTGACAAATGCCCATCCAGTCTTTGCTCAAACACTTTTTCACAGGGAACTCATTACCTTCCAAGGCAGTCAATCCATTTCACTTTTTGATAGTTCCAATTGTTAGGAAAGTTTTTCCTACATTCAAGTTGAATCTGCCTTTTAAAAACTTTTACCCATTGCTCCTAATTCTTCTCTCCAAGACAAAGCAGAATAAATCTCATTTTCATGTTCTAGTCCTCCAAATCCTTGAAGACAACAATCATGTGCCTCCTAAATCTTCTATCATTTATGCTAAACATCCTTACTTCCATTGACCAATCTTTATTCACATGATCTTGAGGCTATTCATCTTCCTCACCGCTAGCCTTTGGATAATGCTCTAGTTTGCCATCTGATTAGGACAAGGAATTTCTCCTACCTTCTTAGACACTATGCATTGCAGTACAGCCCAAGATCACATTAATTTTCTTGCTTTTGCCAAATCACAATATTTACTCCTCTTGCACTTACAATTTGCTAAATTTGATGTAGTTGAGCTATAGAAGATGAAGAAACTCCGAAGAGTCATTTGGAGGGTTTGGAAGTCTGAAGAGGTTCATGGATTGAAAATGAGGAAGGGAAATTGGAAAGGGCATCATGAGATGGAGGACTTGAGTCTTGGAAAGACTCAGGGATGCAAGGAGGACAGGAGAGGAAAGGAGGAAAAGATGGTCTATTAAAAAAAGGTAAGAGAGACAGTCTGGTGAGACAATATAAGAAGTTTATAAGAGAAAGAAAGTTGAACATTAGATGTGGTTAACAATATGTTGGCAAGATATAAAAGAATGACAACTTTGGAGCTGGAGACTGTACTCTCTCTCTCTCTCTCTGTGTCTGTCTGTCTGTCTCTCTCTCTCTCTCTCACACACACACACGCACACACACACACACACACCACAGTCCATAACATTTATCTAGAGGATCTTACAAAAATAGCAAAGGCTGAAACTCTTACTTCCAGGTAAACATGGAGAGCATGCAGAATATCAAGTAAACCGTATAGAATATGTCTTGTTTGTAGGTTGGTCTTCCTCCTTAAGGATAAGATAGAAGGGCTTGAGAAATATTTCTTGACTCTCTAGATGCAATGAATTCTCTAAAAATGGAAACAGGCCTTCAATGATGGTGAGGAGGGGGGAGGAGAAGAGAGGATAAAGGGAAGAGCAATTTAATCCCTTAAGGTCAGACAAGTTCTGATGTTCTACCGAAAAAGTTGGAAGCTGAATTTTCCAAAGAAGCAGTTACTTGTGCTTCAGAGAAAGATGATACATATCCGTAGGTATTGTCAAATGAGAGAACGTTCAGTAATGATCAAAGAAAGAAGAGAAGAGGAATTGTTGACATCCTGCTGAGGGCACTGAGGTTGCTGTTTGTCATCTTGAGTAACAATAGAAGTTTGCTGTCTACTTAGGGCATGTACCCAAGGTAGAGGAGAGAACCTCCTGACATTTATAAGCCTGATTGCCTACTCCTCACTTATGGTGATTCACATGGGCACAAATAATACTTCCACAAAAAAATCCAGAATGCAGTCCTCAAGATTATAGTCTTAGGAAAGAAACCACAAGCCTTAGTGGCGTAGGTAGTGTTTTCATATCTGCTGCCTAGGGAAAATAAGGGAAGCAGCAAAGAGACAGATTCAAGGAGTGATTATCTGTTTAAGAAAATGGAGACTGAGAAAGGAAAGGGAAGGCAGCAAGTATTTAGTAGGTACTTACTTTGTGCCAGACATTGTGCTAAGTGCTGGACCATTATTGCATTTGACCCTTACAACAACTGGGCAAACTAGGTGCCTGTAACATCTCCATTTTGCAGTTGAAGAAACTGAAACCTACAGAAGTTTGGTGACTTTCTCAGGGTCACACAGCTTAAAAGTAAATTTTTGAGGCTGGATTTGAACCTTGGTCTTTCTGACTCCAAGTCCAGGACTCTATTCACTGTAATAGCTAGCTATCTCTAAGAGGATTTGGATTTCTGACCCATGGCCCATGTATAGGAATTACAGGTCTCTGGAAGGGGATGGAGTTCACCTAACAAGAACTGGTTGGAGTGGATTTGCCTGAAGTCCTGAAAACTAAAAACAGAGGAGGGAAACAGTTGCTTAGCTAGAAGGTATAGAGAAGACAGTGAGGACAACATAGGAAAAGACACCCAGAAGTTCCCAGAATTCAAGAAGGAAAATAGTAGAACCTATGTCTTTGCATGTATATAAAGAAATATAAAAAGTAATTCAAGTCAACAAGTATTATCAAGAGCCTAGTATGTATCAAGGACTATGATAAGCACTGGGGATATAAAGCAATGTAAAAAACAGTTCCTGCTATTAAGTTCACAGTCTACTGAATAAGGGTTAAAATAAGATGAACTAAAGATCTTAATAGGAGTAAAATCAGATTTCATAGGTATGAATGAAAATCATTGGAGTGGGGCCTCTAACTATAATATGGTTCTGGAAAGATATACTTTATTCAGAAGGAAGAAGCTGGGCAAAATGGAAAGTTCTATCTAGTCATTTGGATCTTTGATTTCATTAATATGGGTGTTCTCACTGTGTCTTCCTGTCCTATGTTACCCTCATCCAAGTCCTCCTACAAATCTGCCAAAGGGATTTCACCCTGTGGGATTCATATCCTGTGGACATTCCTCACTTTCTCTTGGCATCATAAGGATATTCATGGAGTATCCAGCCTGTTCATAAGTTACCCTTCATCCTTACCATTCTTACCATCCTTTTGCTCATATGTTTCTTTAAGACACTTCTTTCTTTGCTTCTCTTTGCATAATTTCTTATTTGCATTATCCACTGACATTGGAGAACTATTGGTATAAGGAAGAGGAAGCATTAAAGGTGGTTATGATGATTGTGGTGATGATGATAATGATATAATAGTGATGATCCTAGGCTTTTCCTTCTTCCTTTGGAAAGACCAAATGCCAGTAGTCTGGTCAATGTCACGGGTAATGCCAAATCTTTGCAGTTCACCATGGGTCTCAGTGCAACATAGTGATAACAAACCAGAGCAGGAGCAGGAAAATCAGATCTACAGCATGGATTATAACACTACCAATACAGTCACTAACTTCTTCTCCTGATGTGAAGTACTGACAGTGAGCAGGAGCAGCTCCCAGAACTTCTGGGCCATAACATAGGTGCTTCTGGCGCAGTCAACAGTTGATCACATATCAGAATCATCTTTAGTAAAGTGACTAAAAGATCACAAATTTTATACAATTGGTCACAATAACTAAGATGATACCAAAGCTCTCCCAGGACTCCTCCACCCACTCAGTATTCCCTGTCCCACCTGCCAAAACTTACTTTTGAGAGCCACATGGGGAATAATACAAAATATTTGCCCTTTTAAAGGCCCCCATGGACAGATTATCTTCTTTCACAGGAGCTAAATAAGGGCTCTCCCTCTCTCCTATCCAGGTACTCAGAATTATCATGAAGCTGTCTAAAGAATCCCCTTTCTTTAAAGTACATATCCACCATCATTATATAGCAACACTTTTACCCCTTCATGTCATTAAAAAGCAAAGTGTCTCCCAACAATGCCATTTCTTGGTCCCCTAAGCTTTTTCTGGGAAGGAGTTTCTTGAAATATCTCAGAGAAAAGGAAGACTGTCAAAGAGAGAGACGAGTACTATTTTGCCATGGTATGCAAGCTCTTGGTGAGGGGAGGGCAGGGAGAGAGAGAGAGAGGGAGAGAGAGAGACAGAGAGAGAGAGAGAGACAGAGAAAGAGAAAGAGAGAGAATGAATTTGGAATTTGAGGTTGAGGAAATTTTGTGGTGAAGAAAAAAATGTCAAAAGGGACCAGTCTATGCCCAAATATAAACCATTCTTATCAGGCGAGTCTTTCTAGATAATAGATCCCAGAAACTACTAGACATGAGAGCACTTCTCCCTTCCTAAAGTGGCATTGATTTGTCACAGATATGGCTTTTGACAGTTGGCATGGATAGTCATACCAAACAATTTTGTTTATTGTCATGGAGAAGGAAATGGTAAACCACTCCAGTATCCTTGCCAAGAAATCCCCAAGGATAGCCTTGGGATCGCAAAGAGTTGGACATGACTAAAATGACTAAACAAGAACAGCAACTAGTTAGTAGGGGTGACCCTCTTGCCTTGAAATAAAAGGGTACCATATTTTCAGGTGAGGACAGGTTGAGAACTACTTGTTTTAGGTGGTTACTCTGACAGAAGGAAACCAGTTGGGCACAACTAACTTGTCCTTGGTTAAAGGGATCACATCACCCTTTGCCCAAAACAGCATGGCATTGTCACCCCAAAATACATAAAGGCAGTGTCTTCACTGCCCAACCTCAGCTGTTCTTGTGATGGCTCCAACCTGGTTGTTTACCATATATTTCTGATGAGTGCCAACTACCCCTCACAAACAAGACATATTGGCATCAAAATACCTCTATTGATCTTGACCCCAGTTGAAAGAATCTTTGGCTGTCTAGTCCTGTGCTTTCCAGGCCCTAGACCACTTGACCAGGAGCTAGTACAAAGGAAGATCACTGTCTATCCCTTGGGGATTTCTCACATGTCAGTCATGCAGCTTAGCGCTCAACCCACTGGAAGGACTTGCTAAGACCTTCATTCCATAGGCTATCCTGTTAATGGATTAATGATTGCTGAAGTCTAGTTGTGTGTGTCCTCCCTTATAATGGAGCAATCGGTAAATCAAACACAATACCATTCCTCAAGAGCTAGATCCTTACAGGAGGGGAGTTATTGAGCCCACAGAGGAGACAGGGTCCCAGGGTCTGACCGCCACCTTTTTGTGGAGAGCACTAGACACTAAGGGGATTCAGTCAAGCATCATTTCCAATGTATCATTTCCATTTATTAGTATACGCCTTGTGCATTCTACCCATCTTGTTAAAGGGACCATCTTTTATAACAGCCCATAACAGGCAACTCTGGACAAAGAGTATGTCATCTATTTGGTAAAAAAAGCTAGGGCCCAGTAAGAGACAAGCAACTACTCTTCAAAAGTGTCATACTGAGTCACTACTCTGGGCAGCTTGAAGATTGAGAAGCCAAGCAGGTCACATCCTGGCACAGTGGATAGAGCCCTGGGCCTCGAGGTAGGACGATCTGAATTAAATCCTCCTTCAGATACGTATTAGCTGTATGACCCTGCACTTAACTTTTGTCTTCCTGGGATTCCTCCGCTGTAAAATGGGAATAACAACACCTGTGTTAATGTGAAGATCAAAGGAGGTAGTATTGCAAAGCACTTAGCCCAGTGCCTGACACAGAGCAGGTGGTTATACATGCTTGTTTCCTTCTTTCCTCATGCCAACCACCTCTTAACACCAGCCACATGCTCCACTTGGTCTGGTCTTCATGGAGAGACCTTCAGAAACATGGCCATAAGGGCCAAGAGGAGAGACTGCTGGACAGCCTACTTTCTATCTTCCAGGGCTACAAGAGGTTCTGGACCTGACTTGAAAGAGACAGACTTGCAAATGACTCCATACATGGGAGCCATTGGGATTTCCAGGTGGAGCATATTAGATATGGTCATTGCACTAGTTGTTTTCTTTGTTGTAATTTTAATCAAATGCAAGGTAGAGTTCTAATATAGTGGGTGGAGAGCTTAAAAACATCAGGAAATGACTACGGTTTAAAGAACAAAAAAGAGTAATAAGACTTGTTTTTAAACTCAGCATATCATGCCAGAATTATCTTATTTCCATTTTTTGCAAGGGTAACTAGGCTGGTAGTTCAGGAAATAATATGTGATGCAGTTTACCTAGCTTTTAGCATTTGACAAAGCTTCTCATGCTATTCATGTGGAAAAGATGGAGAGATGGAGAGCAGATGATAGTACAATTAGGTGGATTTGGAACTGGTTGAATGGTCAGACCAAGGTGTAGTAATTAGTGGTTTGATGTCAACCTGGATAGAGGTTTCCAGTGGAGTGTCCTAGAGATCTGTCATTGGCCCTGAGCTCTATAATATTCTCATCCATGACTCGGATAATGGCATACATCGTATACTTATCAAATCTGCAGGTGAAGTCAAACTGGGAGGGGATAGCTAACCCAATGGATGATGAAGATGAGATTCCAAAAGCTCTTTATAGTCTAGCAGTATATTTGGTTTGATCTAATAAGATGAAGGGCAACTAGGTGATACAATAGAGTAGTAGATGAAGTTAGTAAGATTAATCTTCCTGAGTTCAAATCCAGCTGTGTGACCTTGGACAAGTCATTTAATGCTGTTTGCCTCAGTTTCCTCATCTGTAAAATGAGCTGGAGAAGAAAATGGCAAATCCATCCAATATCTGCTAAGAAAACCTCAAATGGAATCGATTGCAAAGATTCAGACACAACTGAAGTGACTGAACAGAACAGTAAGATAAAATTTAATAGAAATGAATACAAAGTCTTATATTTGTACTAAAAAATAAATTTCACAAGTGCAAGATTGGAGGGTTGGGGCACGGCTAGACAGTATTTTGTCAGAAAAAAATATCTGGAGGGTAATGAAATGTGCCTCTCTTCTCTGTACCAGAAAGATAGGAACTTTGGAAGTAGAATGTTACATATATTTTTCAGATACACACATTGTATTTGTTCTACTGTATTTCTTTGTTATAAAGGAAAATTCAAGTTCAGGAGATGTCACAATATCCATCACTGTGACGTAAAAATAAAAGACACCAACAAAATTATTTTTGAGGGGACAAACGTCTTGCAGCTCAGTTTTTGACTCTCAATGAGTCGACAATGTTATATGACAGCCAAGAAAGCTAATGAGGCCATTCAAATGGTCAGAGTGCCAAGGATAATAGTAATAATAGCTAAAAATTTATATAGCACCTACTATCTGCTGGACATTTTGCCAAGTGCTTTACACATTCTTGTAGGATCCTCACAACAACCCTGGGGAGTATGTACCATACTCATTTCAAAAACTTCATTTAAAAATGAGGAAACAGAAGCAAACAGAGTCATACAGCCAGTAAGTGTATGGAGCTGGATTTGAACTCAGGTCTTCTTGACCGCAGCATACACCTCATATATTCTGTTTAGTTCTTGGAGCTATATTTTGGGAAGAATATTGATAAGCTGGAGAATATGCAGGGTGGATGTTCAGGTTGAAATTGTGACTTCCAAAAATGAGTTCAGGGCTTCTAAAGGCTACATGCTGACCCTCATGGATATTGTAGACTGTTAGTGCTCTCCCTCTCCTGCCCCTGGAGGCTTACAGTACACCTTTATTTGATCAAAGAGAGAGATGCAATTAGTTGATCGGTGCCTTTTGTAGACATGCTCGATTCTGGTTCAGCAGTCCATTGAAAGGCTTTTCTTCACCACCAAGTAAGTGGACTTGAACTATTCACAGATAACCAATTACTTTGTCATCGTGTATTTCCAGAAGCAGCATCACCAAACCACCACTATCACCCCACGGGGGGCTAGCAGGCATAACCTATCACTCCTACTTCTAGGACTGGGCCTCTCATTGGCCCACTACCCATTATATGAGATAAAACTTACAAACAAAGATATATGAAAATGGAATGAACTGCCTGAAAAAGTAATGAGGAATTGGGGGGTAAGGAAACCAGCATTTATTTACTTAAATGTTGTCTCATTTGGTCTTCACGATGTAGGTGCAATAATTATCCCTACTGTACAGTTGAGGACACTGAGGCAAATGGGTTTAAGTGACTTGCCCAAGGTCATGCAGCTGGTAAGTGTCTGAGTTAGGGTTTGAACTGAGATCTTCCTGACTCCAGGCCCAGTACTCTATTTATTATGCCACCTGTCTCAGTTAAAGAACTTTATATGACCACTTGTCAAATATATTGTAATGGGGATTCTGAATCAGCAAATCAGAATCCCCTGTTTTAGATCTTACTCCTCTCATCTGTAAAATAATGAAATTGGATTAGACAACCTCTTCCAATTCTTAAGTCTGTGAACTTTTTCAGATCCACTAGTATTTAGACTCCCTTAATAGCTGTAAAATTGATTGTTCTAGTCTTTTCTGTCCTCTTTCTGATCTTACTTCTTTGCCTTTTGCCTTTCAAATTTCTTGATAATCTTCTTATTTATTATTTTAATGGCATTATAGAATTCCATTATATTTACATAGCATAGTTTATTGAGTCACTATCTGTTGGGTAACCTTGTCTTTGTACTTAAGGTATGTGTGATATATACACATTTTTGTTATATACTTATAGATAGGAAGATATATGTGTCTATTTTTACGTATGCATATTTACCTTAAATTACTAGAATAAATTTCTTACAATGCCATATTATTGAGTCAAAGGATATTTTTAAACTATCTGTCCCCACTTTTCCCCCACCAAGATTCTAATAATTTTCAATTTCACCAGCAATTCACCAGATGTCGTTTTATACTTCTATTAGCATTTTTCACCCTCCATCTTTGTACAGAGAATAGGTTTAAAATATTTTCCTTTTTACAACTTTCTTGGTTTCCATTCCCCTCCTTTTTCCACCAGACCATCCAGAGTAAAGCAGTAATAAGCCATGGTTCCCTTTCTAGCAGTTTGTTGACCCCATTGATAACGGCAATTTTGCTACCAGTTTTAGGGGACCAGCTTAGATGAAGAGCAATCAAAAGTACATTAACAGTGAAGCCTTGCTCAGATAGATGGCTAGAATTAAATAAGTATGATAAATGAAATGAAGATTTTTTAAAAATATTGATTTTTTCCTTATTTTTTAAAGAGAATCATCCCATTCATAAATAGGCTTTATATACAAAATTCCTAAGATATTACCAAATACCCTCCCTATCTTGTCGTGTGTATATGTAAATTTTTTAAAATCTTCAGGAGAAAGTAAAATTGTCATTTTGTACTATTTCTCTGCCCTTCTTAAGGCATATTTCATGGGAAAACAGTGGTTCCCAACCAAACACACAGACAAAGCCCCAGAGAATTCAGATTCCTTTTCTGCCCCTCCTGCACATATTAATCTCACCATAGGATGGTGACAGTTGGTTCCATTAATATATTTCTTAACTGTGATGTGATTATGGAAAATCATGCCAAAATTGCTAGAGCTAAGCCTTGACCTGCCCTGAGGGAATGATGAAAACTCCATACCATTCTCCCTGACCTACCCCACCCCCACACTCTCCAAATAGTCTTGGCTCTTAATGAGTAAGAGTAGTTTAAGCTGCAATTATTTCCTCTTATACTGACTGTCCTTTTCACCCTGATTACTCTTTGGATGTATAATGGAGAGATAGCTGCTTACAGGCTACAGAGGAGGTCCAGTGAATGGCAGCAATACATACTTACATGGAAAGAGTGCATTCCACTCTCCGAACAACCTGCCTAAAATGAATGCTGCCTTCCCAAGTGAAGTGGGGAGGGTTTTCTCCTATTTTTATCTGAAATACCACTTTCCTAGTCTCTGGCTTAAAACAGTAAATAATTTTGGGAGGCGGGGGAGAGGAGGTTGAGACATTCATAGCTTGCCCTTCATTTCTGCAGAACAGAATGACCATTTGTGCCATGGGGGCCAGTGTTCCCTTTCAGCTGACCTCCTTCAGTTCATTGAGCCTTCAGCATGAGTAGATCTCCTATTCATCTGAAGGTAGCATCGTATCTGTGATGGGAAGGTCAGCCGAGGGAAATGAGGGGAAAATGTTAATATGCCAATATTGAAAAAGTTACCAAATGAGAAATTTTAAGCTGTTTTATACGGAGTTCTAAATAACCAATTCAGTTTAACAAATATTAAGCCCAACTTTCTATTTTAATTGATTTTCACCATCTATCCTAAGGGCGGCTTACTTTTGTAGAACATTTTCTAGTTTATAAGCACTTTATATGCATCATTTTCTTTGGTCTTCAAACAGCCATGTGAAGTAGGTCATACAAATTTTTTTCTTCCTATTTTACAGATGGGAGATACTGACATTAAAAGAGGCTAAGTGATTTGCCTATGTTCATATTGCTAGAAAATGGTAGGTCTAAGACTCAAACTCAGGGCCCTTAGGCCCCATGCTCTTTTCTATTTCCTGTCCTCTAAAACAATAATGGAGGTTGAGAAGGCAGTGTAGTGTATAGTAGAAGTACACAAAATAACATGTTCAAATTCTGACTTTGGTGCTTACTACCCCTATGACCTCCTTGGGCATCATTTTCTCCATTTGTAAAATGAAGGAGTTAGATGATAGGGCCTCTGAGGTTCTTCTGGTGTATATCTATGAAACATATCAGCAAACAGTAAATACAGTGCTAGATTTGGAATTCAGATGCCCTGAGTTCAAATTCTTCCTCTTCTTCTAACCCTAGCTATATGAACCTGGAAACGTCACGTTCCTTTTTGGTAGGACTTACCTGTTAAGCCGCAGATGGTTTGCAGTCTGCATTAGTGTACAAGCATTCCTCACATTGACAAAATCATAAATCCTTTACGATTTCCCATCAGTTATAAAAGCGCGTGGCATAGCAAGATTCTGAGATACCTTCTGAATCAGCCTAGCACAGCTAAAATATATGATTTTTGTATTAAGATGATTTTAATTCTTTTGTCATATATTTATAATTATACTGGTAATTCATGTATGGTATCTATAGTTGGTCTTGCTGAGTCCAGGCTCAGCACTTTATTCATTATGCCATCTAACTATGTCTATTCAAGAGGTTTGTATGATCAGTTGTCAAGTATGTTGATCACTATGTCAAGTATGATTCTGATTTGCTGCTCTGGATCTTACTCTTCTCACCTGTAAAATGCTGAAGTTGGTTTAGACAACCTCTTCCAACTCTGTGAACTTTTTCAGATCTGCTGTTATTTAGACAACCTTATCTTAGTAGTTGCTAAACTGATTATTCTAGATCCTGTGTGCTCTTTTTGACCTTTTCTAAATCTACTTCCTTTGCCTTGAATTAATTTGACTTTCAAATTTCTTGATAATCTTTTTATTAATCATTCTAATGGCACAAAATTCCCTTATATTTATATACCATAGCTTACTGATTCACTATGTGTTGGATATTTAGATTCCTTCCATATCTTTGCACTTAAAGAATGTTTGATATACACAAATTTATGTGTCTGATTATAGATAGGCAGATAGATATGCATATTCATATGACTATATATAGATTTGATTTTTTTCATCTGAAAACTTCATATTTCTGTCCTTTAACCATTGATCAATGGGAGAATGACTTGCATTCTTATAGTTTGAATTAGTTCTCTACATATTTGAGAAATAAGTCTCTATCAGAGAAACTTGCTGTAAAATTTTTTCAGTTATGAGTATTAACCATGTATTTCCCTCTATCCTATTTTACTGTCTCTCTCTCTCTCTGTTTCTCTCTCTGTCTCTGTCTCTTTCTCTCCCCCTCTCCCCCTCTCTACCTCTCTCTCTTCCTCCTTTCACCCTGTCCCTTCTCAAAAGTATTTTGCTTCTGACCATTGTCTCCTATCAGCCCCCATGTTCTGCTATCCCCTTTCCTTCCTACTTCCATGTAGATTAATATAGATTTCTATACCCAATTGAGTGTGTATAATATTCCCTCTTTGAGCCAATTCAAATGGGAGTTCAAGCATTGTCTGCTACCCCAGCCCCATGTTTCCTGCCATTGTAAAAGTTCTTTTCTATCTCTTTTATGTGAGGTATTTGACCCAAATCTACTCTTCCCTTCCCCTTCTCCCAGTGTATCCTTTTTTCTTACCTCTTAATGTTATTATTTTTTTAGATATCATCCTATCATAGTCAACTGACACCCATGCCTTCTGCCCTAATACTAATTCTTAGAATTTCCATGTAGGAATGTAAACAATTTAACTTTATTGAATACCTTATGATTTCTCTTTTCTATTTACCTTATATGCTTCTCTTGAGTCTTATATTTGAAAGTCAGATTTTCTATTCAGCTTTGGTCTTTTTATACTCAGTTTTGCTAGGTAGATGATTCTTGGTTGTAATCCTAGCTCTTTTGCCCTCTGGAAAAATCATAATATAAGCCATCTGATCTTTTAATGTGGAAACTGCGAAATCTTGTGTTATGATTGTAGCTTCATAGTATTTGAATTATTTCTTTCTGACTACTTGAAATATTTTCTACTTGACCAGGGAGCTCTGAAATTTATCTATAATATTCCTGAGAATTTTCATTTTGGATTCCATTTTAGGAGATGGTCAGTGAACTCTTTTTTTAAAAAAATTAATTAATTTTATTTATTTTCAGTGTTCTACAATCACTACCTTATAACTTATATTATTATTTTTCCCTTCTTTCCCCTTCCCTCCCCCCTCCCTCCTGGAGACGGCATACAATTTTATATAGGTTCTACTCAAACATTCTTATTAAATACATTTTCACTATAGTCATGCTGCTTAGAAGAATTAGATTGAATGGGAGAAATCATTTAACAAACCAAAATGTAATACACACACACACACACACACACACACACACACACACACACACAATGATCTGCTACATTCTGTGATTGAATTCCATAGTTCTTTCTCTGGATGTGGAAGGCATTTTGCCTTAGAAGACCATTGGGAATTCTTTTTAAGTCCTTGCATTGCTACAAAGTTCCAAGTCTACCAGAAAAACTCTCACACACTGCAGTCGTTACTGTGCATAAAGTTCTCCTGGTTCTGCTCCTTTAACTCAACCACCACATAAGTCTTTCCAGGCCTCCCTGAAGTCTTCTTGCTTACCATTTCTTATAGTGCAATAGTATTCCATTACATTCATATACCATAATTTGTTCAGTCTTTCTCCAATTGATGGATATCCTCTTGATTTCTAGTTTTTGACCACCACAAAGAATGCTGCTATAAATATTTTTGTACATGTGGGACCCTTTCCCATTTTTATGATCTCTTTGGGATACAGTCCTAGAAGTGATATTGCTGGGTCAAAGTGTATGCATACTTTTGTAGCCCTATGGGCATATTTCCAAATTGCCCTCCAGAATGGCCGAATCAGCTCACAGCTCCACCAACAATATATTAGTGTTCCAACTCTCCCACATCTTCTCCAACATTTGTTATCTTCCTGTTCTGTCATGTTTGCCAATCTGATAGGTGTGATGTGGTACCTCAGAGTTGTTTTGATTTGCATCTCTCTAATCAAAAGTGATTTAGAGTATTTTTTCATATGATTATAGATATCTTTAATTTCTTCCTCTGAAAATTGCCTGTTCATATCCTTTGACCATTTATCATTTGGGGAATGACTTGTATTTTTGTACATTTAACTCGTTCTCTGTATATTCTAGAAAGTGGACTCTTTTAATTTTTATTTTACCCTTTGGTTCCAGAATACCTTGATAGTTTTTTTGAAATACAACATCTAGGTTCATTTTTTAAATCATGATTTTCAGATAGTCCAATAATTCTTAAATTCTCTCTTCTTGATCTGTTTTCCTAGTTAGTTATTTTTCTACTGAGATATTCCACACTTTCTTTTATTTTTTCATTCTGTTGATTTTGTTTTATTATTTCTTGATGTCTCATGGCTTCATTAGCTTCAATGTGCACAATCCTAATTTTTTAAGGAATTATTTTCTTCAGTGAACTTTTTTGTACCTCCTTTCCATTTGGTCAATTCTACTTTTTTTTTTAATTATTTTCTTCAGTGGATTTTTGTATATCTTTTTCTGTTTAACCAGTTCTGCCTTTTAAGGAGTTCTAGTCTTCAATGGATTTTTTGCCTGTTTTACCATTTGGTCTCTTTTGTTTTTTAAGGTGTTATTCTCTTCAGAATTTTTTTGTGCCTCCTCTACCAAGCTTTTGGCTCTTTTTCATGATTTGTATCACTCTCTTTTCCCCCTCAATTTTCCTTTACCTCTTTTATTTGATTTTTAAAATCTTTTTTGAGCTCTTCCAAGAATTTGTTTTGGGCCTGAGATCAATTCACATTTTTCTTTGAGGCATTTAACATTGCTGTTTTGACTTTGTTTCTCCTCCTGAGTTTGTGTTTTGATCTTCTCTGTTACCATAGTAACTCTTTATGGTCATGTTCTCTTTTTTTGTTATTATTTGCTCATTTTTTCAGCCTACTTCTTCACTTTTACCTTGATGCTAAAGTTGGACTCTGCTCTTGAGGTGGGGTGGGCATTGTACCAAGCTTCAAGTTCTTTGTGTGACTATTTTTAGAACTAGTTCTGGTGGTCTGTAAATTTTCAGTTCTTCCAAGTTTATATGATCTAAGGAGAGGTATGGTCACTACTGTCTTGACCTATGCTCTGGTCTGTGAGCAGACATAAGCTCCCCTGCCCTGGAACTGTAGTCAGCATCCCCATTCATGCTAGTGCTCCTACTTGACTTGGGATTGTGATTGTGAACCATGAATGGACAATGCAATAGAGTCTTGCTCCCAGTGCAAGTAAAGGCAACCCTGTTATCACCTTCTGACTAGTGGTCCAACTGCTTTACTGTCTATGATCTGAAAGCTCTGGAAGTGGCTGCTGCAGATTAAGTCATCCCAAAGGCCTGCTGTTTGCTTGCCAGGGCACAACCTGTGCTGGACCACATTCTATTCTCACTCCAGTGAGATAGACCTTTCCTGCTGAATTTTTAAGTTATCTTGGACTTTCACCTTGTCCTTTTGCTGGTTCTGCCACTCCAGAATTCATATTGAAGAGTTATTTTAGCATTGTTTGGAGGGGACTTTAGGAGAACTTAGAAGAGTTTCTGTCTTTACTCTACAACCTTGGCTCTAACTCTCTGTACAGTTTCTTTTGACTTCAATTTGCTTAACTATAAAATTAATCAGTTGGGCTAATGATTCCCAAGTTCTCTTTTAGCTGTAATATTTTGTGATTCTGTGTTTGTGGAAGGTATACTTTTAGAGACATATACTTATAGAGTCATATAGATCATAGCATCATAGATATTGCGATAGAAGAGTCATTAGCAGCCATCTATCTAGTCTCCCTCCTCATTTTATAGATGGGGAAACTTAAGCCTAGTCATGCTTACTCAAGGTCATAATGATAGCAACTACCAGATCAGAGTTCTCAACTCAGCTTTTCTGACATCAAATCCAGTGCTCTTTCCATTATTCCTCTTATGTAATATTTGTTAAGTACCTACTTTGTGAAAGACATTATGCTCATAAAGAAGCATTATACTCACTTCTCTACACTCAGATGTAGATGAAGAAGTAAGATCTACATAAAGATGACATCTGGGCAAGTAGATGCCCCATATTTAGTTGTCACTTATTGCAGATAACCTTTCTTCCTCCTTTACTAATAAAAGTGAGGCCATCTTATGTGAAATTTCTGTGTCTTCTCTCCTTTTCCCCTAATCGCAAAGAAAGAAGGTTCTCCCCCTATTTCTTTCCAAATCTAAACATTTCACCTATGATCAGTATCTAATGCCTTTCTGCCTCTCCCTAGACCTTGCTTCAGAAATCACCCCCTTCTTATGTGTCTTTAGTCCTTTCCTTGCCATTGGCTTCCTTCCCTTTACCTACAAATGTGCTATATTCTAAAAACAATTTCCCCTGACTCTGTTACTCACTTAAATGACTGTACTCTCTACTTTCCACTACTAAACTTCTCAAAAGTTATGCTAATTTACAGGTTTTGCTTTTTTAACACACATTCTTCAACTCACTGTAATCTGACTTTTACTTCTGCCGCACTACTTAAACTATCTAGTCTAAAGTCACAAATGACTTTCTGAATCCCTAATCCAATTATATATTTTCAGTTTTCATCATCTGTATCCTCCATTTTGCATGTTACACTGTTTAAATTTCACCATTTTCTTATCACTTTTTCCTCCTTTGGCCTCTATAACACTGGACTAACCAAACTTCCCTACAGCTATGACTAGTACTTCTCATCTCCCTTCTTGGTTCCTCACCATCACACAAATGTCAGCATTTTAAAAGGTTCAGTCTTTAGTCCTATTCTCTTTTTTAAATTTTAGCTTCAACTATTTTCTCTATGTAGATGAATCTCAAGTTTATATCCTTAGACTTGAACTTTCTTTCAGATCGCAGATCTATGTTTATAATTGCTTTCCAGACATTCCTACCTGTATATCTCACAAGCACTGAAACTCAACACATCTAAAAGGAAAAATGATCTCCCCCAAACCAACTCTTTGATATTTCCCTACCTATGTTAATTGTATCATCATTTTTCCAGCCACTTGGGATCAAAAATCTTGCACTTAGCTTTGTCTATTTCCTCTTCCTTATTTTCTGTATCTAATCAATTACCAAGGCTTGTGGATTCTGCTACCTTCATAGTAGTATACATGATTCACCCTTTCTCCTTCCCACTGTTAGCCACTAATTCCAGCCTTTATTGCCCCTTTCTTGGTCTGTTACTATAACTTTACAATCTTTTACATATCCTGTCCAATCCACAGTAATCTTCTTAAGACACATGCAATTCTGATCATGTTTCACCCACTTACCCCCTCATTGATTTCTCATTAGATACACAATGTCCAAACTTCTTAGCCTGACATTCTACGTCTTTCACAGTCTGACCCTGCACTCTACCATGCTGGACATACTACATCAAGCTTCTACACATGTTCTAGCCAAACTAAACTTTATAATTCTCTAAATATACCTTCGTTCATGCTTTTCCTTTCCTTAGCATTCCTTTCAACACACACACACACTTCTTCCTTTCTGCTGATCAAAATCTTAATTTATACATAATGGCTATAGTAAAATGTAACCTACCTCATAAAGTCTTCCTTGATCCCTTCCTTCTCCCATCTATGATAAAAATGATCCCTTTACTCCTTAATCACATACATAGATCACTTCAAAATCATCGGCAAATACTTCATAGAATTTTAGAACTAGAAGGCGTCTTAGACATCATCCAGACCGACTACCTTAGTTTAAACTGGCACAGAGTGATTAAAGATCGCATGGCCAGAGAGTAGCATCTCTGGATCTTCTGAATCCGGGTCTATTGGACTTTGTTACACCACCAGAGCTTCCAGTTGTTATGGCACTTACCCTATTCTTCTCTCCTGCAGTATAGTGGAAAGAAGGCAGAACTTGCAGCAGTCAGTGAACATTTCTTAAGCACATGCTATGTTCTGTGCTAAGCCATGGGAGTACAAATAAGAAAGAAAATATGGTTCCTGCCCTCAAATAGCTTACAGTAAAACAGGGGGACAGTAAAGCAAAGTGGCACAGCTAGGTAGGAAATAAGATATTTATTCCTTAAATGGAGGTTTGGCAATTTGTGGTTCCACTTTGATCAAAGAGGCAGGGAGTAGTGATGAGGTATGAGTACCAAGGCTGATTTAATCTTACAGGATAATGAGGCTTTCTTTTTTTTTTTTGGAATTGACTTGTAATTTTATTTAATACTATTCATGTTACATTCAACCTCTTTGGAATGCTTTTGAGAACACAGGATCCCATATGTCCCATGAGATGTCTATCTCTTAAGAAGGTACCTATTTCTTTTAAGGCCAGCAATTAGGAACACAAGCATAACTCTTAAAACACCTTTTCAATTGTTTGACATCTAAAAATACCACCTTACTACGGTTGCTTTTGAAAGTATACACCATGTATAACATATTTTGAAAATATTCACTTGTCAATTCATCCTAATTATAATGAGGCTTTCTTAATGCTAAGCTTCCCATGCACAGTGGATACTAAGATCTAGATTTCAGTCACAGCTCTTGACACTTACTAGCTTTATGATGATAGGAAAATCAATTTGCCTCTCTGATCCTCAGTTTCCTTATTTATAAAATAGAGAAAATAATACTAACATTATCTTCTTCATGGAATTGTTGTGAGGCAATCACATTGTAAACTACAAATCTGCAACATAAATGTAAACTTTTATCATTATAATGTTCATAGTTCTTGGAGTACATATTTGAATGTCCCTCACTAAACATCAAGCTGTTTGAGGGCATGGATCACATCTTTTACTTCTTTCTATCTCCTATATTTTCCCATATGAAAGTTATACATAACAGTTACTGAATGTTTGTTAAATGAATGCTTGATAGATTTTAATGGGAAAGTGTTCAAGATATCTTGCAGATTTACTACCAATTCAATTAATATTATTGACTTACTATGGAGTATATCCTCCACAAATCTCCACTCTGTTATCTCATGACATAGAAATGACCCTGGGTTTTCAAAGGCATAACCTTTGTCAGGTTTTACCATTCTGGAAAGGTTTTGTAGTTCATGCCTATTTTCTGAGGACCAGTATCGACAACAGTGGAGCAGCACATCAAAAATAGTCTGGGCACCTGATCGTGGCTTTCTTTGGTCATGGTGACTCATGAAACAAAGCAAAAAATGCCTCTTAGTCACTTCCACTCCTTCAGTGATGTGGCAGAGTTGTGAGAAATGAAGCACAGGATGTTAAGAACCACATAGCTTTTAGACTATTGATGAACTTTAATTTGATTATCAGTACTCTAATTGTGAGATATTTGTGAGATATCAACAAACGAACTTATTTCTTAAAAGAGCTAACCAATAGGCAGTGTGAGCAATAGAAATTATCTCAATATCAACTATAATCATTTTATCCAACACCTTAATGAGTATTAATTAATTGCTAGAACAAAGAGACCAGAAGAGTCCAAAGAAAGTCTTAGTCAGCAAACATCCAACTTATTTGCCAAATAGAAAGAGATGGCTGTCAAAAACAACACGAGATTACAATGTAATTTCATCTGTAAAATTTTATGAAGGATGGTGGATGATTTTGAGCAGTATTGTTTCATAAAGCAAAAAGAAACAGTGTAGGATAAAACCAATTTAAAGAAAGCATGGTAGGACATATAATTAAGCAAAGTTATCCCTAGGGCATTCAAGATGAAAATGGAAGGAAGATTTCCAACAGAAAAAAAATTTGGAAAAGATTTGCAAAAATTTAATAATTTTCTCCATCAAGTACAGTAGAACCATCACACTTGGTCCCAGAAATACATACAGAAATATAAATAACATTAAAAGAAACAAAGAGGAAGAAAACAGCCAGGCTGGACCAAGTGTATATATTCTTGTCCTCCCTCTGTTCTAGAAGCAGCACATTTGTGAGGATATTGAGAAAATGGTATGCAAGGTATTTGAAGGAGAGAAAAATAGCAAAGACATGGAAAAATTTCAAACTTTATTAATATAATTATAATGCTATGTTAATACTTTAAAATATGACTGACAAATATGAATTACTACCAACCTATATACCCACATTCCCATCTGTACAAAATTTTTATGAATTATCTGTGCTATCACCTTCAAAACTCTTCATTAATCCCCTGATTTCTAGACCTGTGCCAGCAAGTGGGTTGGGATTTATTTGTTTGGAGTTGTTTCCAGGCTCAGGCTAGATTGTGAGTATCTGAGGGTTCAGTTTTCTTTAAGCCCTGAAGGTTTACAACTGTGCTGAGTCATGTGGGTTTCATGCCTGCTGACTCTGAGCCAATCAGAAGCCAAGTCTTCTTTATATATACTGGGAAGTTAGTATTTTCCTTTGGGGGTTCACTTATGAAAAGGATCTTGTGATTACCTGGTCGAGACTCTTGAGTGGCTGTATGGTCAGTTGCCCCCTCCCCGACTACTCAGATGTAAAGGCTTTTTTGATTCAGGGATGCATGTAAATTGTATGGCAATGTTGCTCTGACTCAGGCAGTAGAGCCCTGTCTGTTGGTTTTGGTAAAGGTTGTTTGTTGAACAGATGGAAACCTTGGTAACTTTGAGAATGTAAAAGATAAACAGGTATGTCTGGAAACATTTGTTTGAACTGATTAAAGTGATTGTTGGCCCCTCAAAAGTTGCATTTCCTTTTATATATGCAGATTTAAGGACCTGTGATAGAAGGGTCCCTCTATGTGTTGGGGTGCTTAGTGATACAAGGTGCTTACTGATACAATTACTTTCATAAAGTAATTTAAACAAACATGTTCTTACTTTCAAATATGGCACCTTTGAATGAAAATCTTGATTATATACTGGGACATTTTCCAAAGAGGTTGCCCCCTCTTTTGAACTTAAAAGAATCTTCCATCACTTAGGCATATGAAAAATGCCTTTTCCATCTTTAATTGCTTTAGAGTACTTGAAGTAATGTATTTGTGTACTATTTCACCTTCAAAGTGAAAATTCTTGAAAGTTAGGTATTATATACTTTTCTCTTCTCCTGTTCCCCTTCCTTGCTTCAGCCCTCTCCACGATTCCTACAACATTGTTGGGCACGTATTTTAATGCTTTGGTGAATCTGCGATTTCATCAATGCAGGTTTTGTATTGTACGTATTGGAACTCAAATACTTCTTCTGGTCTTATTCATCCATTGTCCATGCCATCCCACAATTTCTCCCTATTCCTTTAGGTATCTTGACACTAAATACTGGTGGAGTATTCCTTGACCCTTCATATGTATCTGGTCAACTTCTTTTTCCAGTCACAAATCCTTCTATTGTTATCCTTCACACAATTTTTTCACAGTTCTTCATTTGTAATTTGAAATAGCCCTTTCATGCCCACCATGTACTATCCCTTGCCCTCTGATTGATCTGCAACTTTAATTTCTTTACAGAATGTGGCATTTTTGACTTCGGGTGTATGATAAATTTCTTAATATTACATGAATTAAAAGAAGAGTATGTTCCTGTTTTCTTTTTTAAGGTAACTTTACATTTAATTCAACAAATTATTTTTATTAGGTGTTGAGGAGTCAAAAAAAATGAGACAACCCTCACCCTTGAGGAGTTTATATTCTGTAATATATAGCATTTGGATAAATAAGAACATAAGAACAGTTGAGGCAGGAGAGAGTACTAACATGGAGAGAGGAAGCAATTACAAAAGTCTTTTTACAGCATATGGCACCTCAGTTGAGCTTTGAAAGAAGCTAAGGAATTCTAATGGAGCAGAGATGAGGAGGGAGAACATTGTGTAAATGAAGAAAAGTCTGCAAAAAGGAAGAAAGAAACAATGGAGTGTCAAAGTTCAATTAACAGTAGGTAGGCCAGTATGATTGGAATAGAGGATATTTGTAGGAGAGCAATGTCAGATAAGGCGGAAAAGGTAAACTGGAACCAACTTGTAGAGGGGTTAAATGAAAGAGAATTCTTTTACATGTTATAGTCTTTATAGTTATAAAATCACAGATTTACAGCTGAAAGGGACAGCTATTGTTTCCTTCTAAGTGGTCTTTTCATTTCTATACTTATCTTATTCTTGGTGATTTTATTCAATTTAAATTTTTGACTCCTTCCAAGTTCCATTTCAAAAAAGTAATTCTTAAAAATGCCTTTGAAGAAACATTTGTAAAATACAGGTTTCATTATGTTAACTATAGTTTAAGAAAGAAGAGCCATAAGGTCAACAAAATTTCATTTTCATGATCAAATATAGTTTGAGGGATTAATGAAGGAGCTTGTGAGTGAGCTTCATGTTAACTTTACTTTTAGTATGTTGAGTCAAGAATATAATATGTGTGCTAAGGATAGCACATAACTCTCTCATCCCCCAGAGTGCTAGCTGGAAAGAAAAATATCTGAACTTCTGAATTTTAAGTTGATCTGACACCCTGTAGAAGATCACCTCTAGTTCATGGAGTAAGTGCATACAAGCAAATTAAATCTTGACTTCTCAATCAGTAATCTGCACACGAGGGAGCTGTCCAGGGTAGCTGGTTTGTTTCTCTGCCTTAAAGATAAAAATCTCTTTTGTGAATCCTAAACTAAAAATTATTCTCTTTGTTGTTATTAGTGTCCTATTTTTGGTAGATGATTTTTATAGAATTGCTTGGTGATTAACTGTTTGTAAGGATAGGGTCAGAACTGCAAATCTAAATATCCCATGGTTTTTCTTGAAAAAATACTAACAAAAATAATAAATGTATAGCATCTTAAGGTTTTCAAAAAAACTTTTAGAAATGTTATCCCATATTATTCTTACAACAGCATAGGAGGTGGGAGCTATTATTATCCCTATTTTACACATTAGGAAACCGAGTAGAAAGAAGTGAAATGAATTTTTTAAAAATTTGTCCCCAGTTACATGTAAAAACACTTTCAAACATTCATTTCTAAAACTTTGAGTTCCAAATTCTCTCTCTTTCTCTTTTCCTACCCCAACCCCATTGAGAAGGCAAGCAGTTTGATATAGATTATATATGTGTGATCATGCAAAACATGTCTATAATAGTCATCTTGTGAAAGAAAACAGACAAAAAATAAAGAAAGCAACAAAAAATATATGCTTCAATCTGTATTCAGGCACCTTCTGAGGTTGGATACATTTTTCATCATAAGTCCTTCAGAGTTGTCGTATTGCTCAGTACTGTTGTTACTTTGTACGCAGTACATTTCACTTTGCATCAGCTCATGCAAGTCTTTCCAGGTTTTTCTGAGAGCATCCTGTTCATCATTTTTTATAGTAGCATAGTATTTCACCACAATCATATACCTTAATTTGTTTAGCCATTCCTCATGGATATCCCTTCAGTTTCTAATTCTTTGCCACCCAGAAATGAGCTACTCTAAATATTTTTGTACATATAGGTCCTTTTCCTTTTTGTTTTTTAAAAATCTCTTTTGGAATACAGACCTAGTAGTTAAAGGGTATGTATGCATGGTTTTATAGCCCTTTGAGCAGAGTTCCAGATTGCTCTATAGAATGGTTGGGTAAGTTCACAACTCCATTAACACTGCAGTAATGTCCCATTTTCCCCCACATCTCCTCCAACATTTGTCATTTACCTTTTCTATCCTCTTAGTCAATCTAATAGGTATAAAGTAAGTACCCCAGAATTTTTAATTTGCATTTTTTCAAACAGTAATGAGAGTATTTTTTTTCATATAACTATAGATAGCTTTGATTACTTCACCTGAAAACTGGTCATATCTTTTGATCACTTATTAATTGGTTAATGGCTCCTATTTTTATAAATTTGATTCAGTTTTCTATTTGTTTGAGAAATGGCACCTTTGTCAGAAAAACTTGCTTCAAATTTTTTTTCACAGTTACTATTGCTAGCTGTATTTCTCTTCATCCTATCCCTCCTATTTATTCTGTTTTCTCTTTCTTTTCTTTTCACCCTGTCCCTCTTCAAAAGTGTTTTGCTTCTGACTATACCTCCCCCAATCTGCCCTCCCTTCTATCACCCCCTTCACCTCCTTCTCTTATTCTCTTCCCCTCAGATTTTCCTGTAGGGTAAGATAGAATTCTATACTCCATTGCATGTGTATCTTATTCCCTCTTTGAGCAGATTTTGATGAAAGTCACCTCTCCCCTCTTTCCCTCCATTGTAAAAGTTTTTTTCTTGCCTCTTTTATGTGAGGTAATTTATCCCATTCTGCATCTCCCTTTTCCTTTCTTCTAGTATATTCCTGACTCACCTGCTAATTTCATTTTTAGATATTATCCCTTCATACCCAATTCCCACATGTGCCCTCTGTGTGTGTGTATGTGTGTGTGTGTATACTCCTCTTATGACTTACAAATATCATCTTCCCATGTAGAATGTAAAGAGTTTAACCTTCATAAGTCCCTTATGATTTCCCTTTCCTATTAACCTTTTTATGGTTCTCTTGAGTCTTGTATTTGAAAGTAAAATTTTTTATTCAGCTCTGGTCTTTTCATAAAGAATTCTTCAAAGTCCTCTATGTCATTGAATGTCTGTTTTTTCCCTGAAGGATTATATTCAGTTTTGCAGGTTTGGTGATTCTTGATTATAATCCTGGCTCCTTTGCCCTCCAGAATATCATATCCCAAGCCCTCTGATCCTTTATATCTTTACTGTGGCTCCACCATACTTGAGCTATTTCTTTCTGACTGTTTTCAATATTTTGTCCACCGAGGAACTCTGGAATTTGGCTGCAATACTCTGGGTAGTTTTCGTTTTGGAATCTCATCCAGAAGATGATCAGTGGATTCTTTCAATTTCTATTTTACCCTCTAGTTCTGGAATATAATTTCTTGAAAGATGGTATCTAGGTCTCCCCTTTTTATCATGGCTTTCAGGTAGCCCAATGATTTTAAAATTTTCTCTCCTGGATCTGTTTTCCAGGTTAGCTGTTTTCTAATGAGATATTTCATATTTTCTTCCTTTTTTTATTCTTTTGTCTTTGTTTTGTTGTCTCATAAAGTCATTAGCTACCACTTGCTCCATTCCAAATTTTAAGGAATTATTTTCTTCAGTGAGCCATTGGTCCTTCTTTTCCATTTGGTCAATTCTTCTTTCTAAGACATTCTTCTCCTCATTGGCTTTATGAACATGTTTTACCGTTTGACCTAATCTGTTTTATAAGGTGTTATTTTCTTCAGTATTTTTTTTCTTCTTTATCAAACTGTTGACTCATTTTTCACAATTTTCTTGCATCACTCTCATTTTTCTTCCCAATTTTTCCTCTATCTCTCTTATGTGATTTTCCAAATCTTTTTTGAGTTCTTCCATGGCCTGAGATCAATTTGTATTTTTCTTGGAGACTTTGGATGTAGAAGCTTTGACTTTGTTGTCTTCTTCTATGTGTGTTTTGATTATCCTTGTCACCATAGTAGCTGTATGTAGTCAGAGTTTTTTCCCATTGTTTGCTCATTTTTCCAGACTATTACTTGACTTTTAACTATTTGTTAAAGTAGGGGTCTATCCCAAGCTTCACTGGTTTTGTGCAGCTGTTTTCAGAAATACTTCTAGGGACCTGTAAGTTTTCAGTTCTTTCAAGGTGGTATGCTCTAAGGAGAGACTGTGCTATGTATAGTCTGTGAACAACCAAAGGCCCTCTTTTCTGCCCTGGGACTATGAGGAGGGTCCCCTCTCCACTGTAGCTGCAAGCTCTGATATTCTAGTGCTCCTTCTCACCCTGTAACTGCCACCAAGGACTGTGACCTAGATCTGAGTGTACACAAAGAAGCAAGAGTTCTGCCTCAGTGCTAACAAAAGGACTCCTATAATCTCTTTCTGACTGCTTGTTTGACCCCCTTACTCTCTGTGGGCTGAGAGCTTCAGAAGCAGCCACTGCCCTGCTTCTGCTGTTGATTCAGTCATTCCCAAGGCCTTCTCCTGGTTTGCTCTGGCTGGAGCTGTGCTGGCCCTGCCTGCACCAGACTTCGCCCAACTCTCATCAGGTGTGACAGCCTCTTCCTGCAAACATTCTAAGTTGTCTTTGGCATCTGTTGAATGAGAGATCTGGAAGCTGCCACTACTGCCAGTGATGCAGGTACCTAAGGCCTGCTCCATGTTTGCTGGGTCCTAATTAGACTGCACTCTTCTCTCACCCTGGCGCAGCAGACCTTTTCTGCTGACTTTTCAACTTGTCCTGGGCTGGGAATTTGTTTCACTCCTCTTTTCATGGGTTCCGTTGCTCTAGAATTTGTTTAGAGTCATTTTTAAAAATATTTGGAAGGAGCTCAGGCAAATCCCCGCCTTTATTCTACCATCTTGATTCTGCCTCCCAGTTAAGTTATTTTCCCAGAGTCACACTACTAAGTGTCTGAAGTTGGATTTCAATTCACATTTCCCTGACATGAGGTTTAGTGCTCTGTTCTGTATAATCAAATGAAACTGTTTGTATGTTTAGTATGAGACCAGTATATGGCCATTTTAAAAATTCTGTAAACATTACTGAGTATTCCATAAAAATGATACAGTATCTACCTGTAATCATAAGGCTGATTGCTCTTGCAAGAAACAACATGATTATATTTGGTGCTATCCTCTAGCTTCCTAGCTAATAGTTCAGGCAGTTCAAAAATGGTGTGTGTGTGTATATATAGATAGATAGATAGATAGATAGATAGATAGATAGATAGATAGATAGATATAGATAGATAGATATATATATAGATATAAATATAAATATAGATACATATATAGATATATATACATATATAGATATATAAAAACAGTGTGGTTGGATTCATTACTTTGTCTTTTCCTAAAGATTGTAATAAAATGGGGGGGGTGGAGTCAAGATAGCAGACTAGAAAGACACACTTATGCAGGGTCCTCCCCACAGCCCATAAAATACCTGTAGAGAGGAACTCTCAGCAAATTTTGGAGCAGCAGAAATGAAGAACAACAGAGTAGAGGAGATTTCTAGCCCACAGTGATCTGAAAGGCCCACGGAAACGTTGATTGCTCTGAAGGTGGAGCCAAGCAGGAAGCCCAGCCCAGTTCAAAACTGAGTATAATACTTCAGGAGAAAAAATGGTCTTTGAATGAAATAGAGGACTTTCAAGCATTCTTGATGAAAAGACCAGAGCTGAAAAGAAAATTTGACTTTCAAATACAAGGATCAAGAAAAGCATGAAAAGGTAAACAGCAAAGAGAAATCATAAAGGACTTACTAAAGTGGAACTATTTACATTCCTCCATGGAAAGACAATATTTGTAACTCTTGAAACTTTTTTCACTATCTAGGTACACACAGAGACAGAGACAGAGAGCACAGGATGAGTTGAATAGGATGTGATCATATGTTAAAAAAATGAAATTAAGAGGTGAGAGAGAAATATATTAGGAGGAGAAAGGGAGAAAGGGAATGGGACAAATTATCTGTCATAAAAGAGGCAAGTAAAAGACTTTTCAGTGGAGGGAAAAAGGGAGGAGGGGAGAGAAAAAACATGAAGCTTACCCTCATCACATTCGACTAAAGGAAGGAATAAAATGCGCACCATTTTGGTATGAAAACCTACTTTACAAGACAGGAAAGTGGGGGAGAAGGGGATAAGCAGGGTGGGAGGGATGATGGAAGGGAGGGCAGTGGGAGGAGGGAGTAATTAGAAGTCAACACTCTTTGGGAGGGACAGGATCAAAAGAGAGAATAGAAGCAATGGGGGGCAGGATAGGATGGAGGGAAATATAGTTAGTCTTACGCAACATGACTATTATGGAAGTCATTTGCAAAACTACACAGATATGGCCTATATTGAATTGTTTGCTTCCAAAAGGGAATGGGTGAGGAGGGAGGGATGAGGAGAAGTTGGAAGTCAAAGTTTTAGGAACAGCTGTTGACTATTGTTCTTACTACTAGGAAATAAGAAATACAGGTAATGGGGTATAGAAAGTTATCTGGCCCTACAGGACAAAAAAGAAGATGGGGATAAGGGAAGGGAGGGATGTTAGAAGGAAGGGCAGATTGGTGATAGGGGCAATTATTCAATGCTCGACGTTTTGGGGTGGGGGAGGGGAGAAATGGGGAGAAAATTTGGAACCCAAAATTTTGTGAAAATGAATGTTAAAAGTTCAATAAATAAAATTTAAAAAAAGATTGTGATAAAATTCCAAGGACTGCTTGCATTTTCTCATTTTTCTCACCCTCAGCTTGTTTGACACAGCTAAAACAGACAGTGTTACTCAGTGGGTCACTTAGAAGTGTCACTACAAGCTGTTTTCTAGTATTTTGTGTTTTTCTTTTTTCTGTCCTCAATACAGCCATATGTGAATGTTTATATTACATATGTCATGCTCATTTTCCTCTCATGGTATCTTTGCCCATCACTTCATCTCAGTTCTCTCTTTGTGAGACAATTCTAGCAAATGATAGTGACTTATTCTGTGGATGTGTTTATGGAAATACCATATGTTGTGAACTATTTTTTTTTATACCCATTATTCAATTTGTCAAAAATTCCACATTGTCACTTAATGATATTCCTTGATAATTAATCAAACAGAGGATTTGTACAACAGTCTTCTGAAGAAGAAATGCAAAAATCAAATAATTGAATAATGTTCCAAATTAATAATAATAAAAAAGAAAAGCACATTAACACAATAGTAATGTACTTTTTCCTACTTGTCAAAGTAGTACAGATGGTGAAAGATGGAAATACTCAACTTCAGAGAGACTATGGGAACACAGGCACACTCATAAACTGTTGGGAACGCATGATGATTTGGTCCAACCATTCAGAAGATAATTTGGAGTTGTATGTGAAGAAATAGAGAACACTATTACCTTTTAGTCCGGTACTATGCTCATTCCCGAGATATCAGTGACAGGAAGTAATACTTTGTATTTACTAAAATATCCATGTCAATGTTTCTTGTAGTAAGAAAAAGCTGTAAGTAAGAGCTATGTCTATTAATTCAGACATGGCTAAAAAAAGTGGTATATTGATAATTTCATAGTATCATATCATAAGGAATAATGAATATGAGGAATTTAGAGAAACATGGGAGGTCATATATTAACTAATACAAAACAAAGGATACAGCATCAGGGGAATGATATATACAATGTAATGATGCAAATGAAGACAGTACTAATAGACAACAGACTATATATTAAATATATTAACTACAGGATGTTGCTCCATCTACGGGATGGGTATCACCCTCTCACTGTTATTTGACATAATTGTAGAAACACTATTGCCATAACAGCAGGGAATAAAATTAGAGGTATAATAATTAGCAAAAAGGAGACAAAATTTTATCAATTTTCAGATGACAAGATGGTATATTTAGAAAACCCTAGAGAATCAGTGAAGAAATTAATTTTTAAAATTAATAGTTTCAGTGAAGTAGGAGCTCATAAAATAAATTCAGAAAATCATACCATGGTAATAATAAAAAATGATATGACAAGAGAAATTCAATTCAAAACAACTACGAAGGACATATCTTAGATTTAACCTACCACCATAATATGAGATTTGTATAATTGCGATTACAAAGCACTCTTTACAGGAATTAAAAGAGACTTAAATAATTGTGGAGCTATTCATTCCTCGTGGTTAATCTGTTCCAAAAGAATTAAAAGCCCTATCATTCCTATATCAATTTGCATATTTATTGATCAATCAAATAACCAACAAGATGCTTTATAGAACTAGATAAAGCAATAACAAAATTTATATGAACAGAGTCAAGGGTCTCTAAGAAAATAATGAGGAAAAGTATGAATCAAGGAAACATAGCATTCCCAGACCTCAAACTGTTTTATAAAGTAGGGACAAGCAATAGGGGAAGGGCAGGGAGAAGTAGTGATAGTGATGTCATACCCCCAAAAATGGAAGAAAAGAAAAAGGTATCATTAAAACATGTACAAAAACAAAATAGAGAAAGTTCAGGAGGTAACACAGACAAGGCACTACTGGGTTCAATTTAATATATACTTTTAAATGATCTGTACATAATAGAAATTCATGGTTGCATATAAAATCCTCTTTTTTTATATATTTATGTTCATTTTTTGTGTTAATCAAGTTCACACAAATGTTTTTTTTTTTAAATCTGATACTAGTTTGAAAATAGAAAAATAAATTAGTAGATAGACTCAGTGAGCAAGAGAGCAATTGAAAATGGTGAGCTGCCTCCTTCTGAGGGAAGGCACCAGCAATAGTGGGGGGAGATGAGGAAAGGCCTTCTGTAGAAGGTAGGATTAAACTTGAGTCTTGAGGGAAGTTAGGAGAACATGGTGAGGAGGGAAAGCTTTCCAAGCATGATGGGAAGACAGTGCAAATCCATGGAGTCAAGAGTTGTCACATGATATGTATGGAACAGCACGTGGGCCAATATAGCTAGATCATTGAATATGTGGAGGGAAGTTAAATGTAAGAAGACTGGAAAAAGGTAGGCTAGGGTCAGGTTGTGAAGGACATTAAAGGCCAAAGAGGATTTTATATACTGGAAGTAATAGGGAGCTACTGGAGTTTATTGAGTAGGCAAGTAATGTCATAAGACCTGTGCTTTAAGAGACTTCCTTTGGACAGTTCTAAAGGACTCATGATAAAAAAGTGCTATCCACCTCCAGGGAAGGAACTAATGAACTCTAAGTGCAGACTGAAGGATATTGTTTTTCACTTTATTTTTCTTGCTTTTGCTTTTTTTTTTTTTTGGTAATATGGATAATATAGAAATACATGACTTCACATGAATAATAGGTATCATGTTGCTTGCCTTCTCAACGAGTGGGGGAAGTGCTGGAGAGAGGGAGAGAATGTGGAACACAAAAAAATGAATGTTAAAAATAAACTAAATTTTTAAAAGAAGCTTTATTTCCAGTTAAGTGAAAGGTTGATTGGAATGGGAAGGCATTTGAGAGAAGAGACTAATTAGAAGGCTCTTGCAGTTTTCTAGGTAAGAGAAGGTGAGGGAATGAACCATGTGTGAGGGAGAGAAGAAAAGGTATATAAGAGAAATGCTGTAAAGGTAGAAATGACAAGAGTTGGCAATGGGTTTATATATACAGAATGAATGAGAGTGAGGAGTCAAAGCTGATGCTGTGTTTGGGAACCTGAGTGACTATAATAATCGGAAATAATAAAAGACTAATAATATTAGGAAATTTAGGAAGAGTGATTTGTAGGGGAAAGAAATAATGAGTTCTGTTTTTTTTAAATGTTGGGCTTGATATGCCTATGGAACATCCAATTCAAGATGTAGAAAGGCAGTTGGTTAGCTCAGGAAAGAGATTATGTCTGGATAGATAAATCTGGGAAGCAGCTGAGTAGAATTATAACTAAACTCCTGGGAGTGGATGAAGTCATTAAGTGAAATAGCATAGAGGGAAAGGAGGAGTGGTTATCTCATATCTTTTTTGTATATACTTACATGTGTGCATGTTGTCTCCTGCTAGATTGCAAGATCTTTGAGGGTAGGCACTTTTTTCTTTTATATCTTTCTGTTTTTGCCTTTGTATCTTCACTAATTAGCAGATATTTAATATTTGTTGAATGATCCATTGGAAAGAATTCTTAACTAAATAAGACAGAGATAAAAAAATTTACAAAAGACCATTTCAAGTCAAGTCAATGACTTGATTAAAGAATGCCAAGTGGGACAAATATTTGCATGAAAATTTTAATACTGAAAATCAGATGTTCAAGATCTATAAGAAACTGACACAAAAGGTAACACAATGAGTTGTTCTCTGATTCTAATGTGGTCAAATAAAATGAATGATTTTCAAGAGAATTGAAGAGCATTTCAATGGAATTTAAGAGAATGAATGTTTATTTATAAGCATATTCCCAATTGCTAATTTGAGAGAAGTTAAAATGACACCGATATTTTTACCCCTCCCTTAAAATTGACAAAGATGACCCCAAAATGACAACAGTTGATGCTGGAGAGTTTGTGGGAAGATATGTATCACAAACACACTGTTGATTGAGCTATGACTTGGTCTAACCAATTTAAATGTCAATTTGGAATTAGTCAGGAAAAGTGACCAAATTGCCCATACTTTTTGAATTAGTGATCTTGCTATCAGGCATATCCCCAAAGGAAGTGAAGGACAGAGCAAAAAAAAGTTCTAAATGTGCTGAAATAGTCATAGTAGCACTCTTTGTGATAGTAAGAAATAAAAACAAACTGGGTGTTCACTTACTGGAAAATGCCTGAAACATATCATATGAATATAACAACATATTATGAGAAATTATGAGTATCAAGTTTCAGAGGAACATGGGGAAAATTCAGAAAAACATAAGGAGTAGCATGGTACAGTAGAAAGAGACTGGCTTTAGCGTTAGGGTACCTGGATGAGTGAGTCTCTTAGCTCCATTGACCCATCTTTAAATTAAGGATATTGGATTATTTGGCTTCAGAGGTCCCTTTCAGCTCTGGATCTGTGACTCTATGATTGTTATAAACTGATACAGGATGAAACAAGCAAAACCAAAAAAAATAATGAAGGCTACAAAATAAAAGGAAAGATCCCTTAAAGGATGCCTGTAGAACAGTTGTTGTAACAAGCCTCCCTCCTCTAACTTATTAGAGACACAGAATTCTTAGGGCTGAGTATTGTATACATGTCAGATAAAGTCTCTATATCAGGTATTTTTATTTGATTACTTTACTTAAGACAATGTTATACACAAACTGGAAAATGTGAGAATTCCTTTCAGAAAAGACTGTAATAATGAAAAGTATCAATAAAATATATTTACAAATGTAGTGATCATTGTGGGCCCAGATGACTGATGTTAAAATATGTGTCCTTTTATCTTGAGAAATAGTAAAATGTAAAAGTGGAATATTATATGTTCTATCAGATGCATTAATGTTGCAAGGGAACCTACTCTAGGGATGGATAGTTGGAAAGTGACATATCAAAGCAAAATGAATCAATAAAACAAATATTTTGAAAATCCACCTTATCTCACCTAGCCACACAATATAGTATAGGTAGCACCCCCTCCCATCCAACTTGGTAGTAAAGACCCACATACAAATCTCTGATCAGAATTCATATATGTAATAGGTTTGACACAAACAGAGGAGAACCGAGGGAGGTCCACTTGCAGTCTTATGTTGGAGTTTGATATAATAATGGCTAACATTTGAACAACTCTTACAAGGTGCCCAGTACTGTGCTAATATTTCCTCTTAGAATCAATTACTTTCTCATGTGTTCCTCACAATTCTACAGGTGAAGAAACTGAGGCAAATAAGGGTTTGTTTGTAACGACTTGCCTAGGGACACAGCTTATCAATATCTGAGGCTGGATTTGAAATCAAGTCTTCATTCTTTCAGACCTGGTACTGTGCCACCTCACTGCCTGCCCTTCTAAATGGCATCTTGCCCAGCCACTTTTTTGAAAAAGTAGCCTTCCCTAACCCTTTTGTACTTAAGCCATTCCCTATTGTGCACAAGACTGAAGTCATGTAGTTCAATATAATTACTTAGACTTCCATGTATTGAGTTTTCATTATTTAGAAACATTTTTTAAAAAGTTTAGAAGCCTTGCTTACCCCAATTTTTTAAACAGTAGTACCACAAGAATATTGTGATGGCCCATCTTTGTTTTCTATCTCCTCACTCCTTTTCCCTAGAGAACTAGAATACATATATGTGTGTGTGTATTCACTCTGATTCTGATGCATATATGTACTTATATATATGCATCAGAATCAGAGAATTTATGTATTTGGAAGAATACAGCCTTTACTCATTTTTCCTCTCTTGTTAGTATCTTTACATTGCTTCAGAGAGTAGAGGAGCAAACAGGAATAAACCATAAAACTTAATATTTCACCCAAGATGAAATGTACAAATATGAACAGTGACTAAGAATGTGATGATGAACATTTTGGTCAGACTATTAGATGATTTATTAATGAGTCATTGAATTAGCCACCAGGAAAAAGAAATACTGTTAGTGAGTGTTACATGCCAAAAGACCACTTTTAAGGAAAAGTAAATGCAGAGCATGCATCGCGTCAGAAAACTAATTTTAATGGTAACAATGGATTGAGGCTTCTTAGCTGTAAGAGGAAATATTCCCGCCGTCACTGCCTTCCACAAATAAGTTGTTGGAAGTAAACGAGGTTTGCTATTTCAGGATGAATTTAGCAATCCGTCTGCTCTATTATCAGCATCATGCACAGTTGGTTCATAGCAGAATGCAAGTCTCTCTTGTCTGTGAATAAGCATCAGGCTGACTGTGCAGGATGATAATTGCTCTGCCTGCACTTCCTTTGGCACCTCCTGATCTCTGCTAAGTGGTTAGGAAAACACATTTTTATACGAATGTCAAGTACTTCTAAAATTTTGAAGGACTCAGTTTTTGATTGTTCTTTTTCTTATTATTAAGTTTGAGAAAAGTTCAGGCAAAGCCATTTCCTTGCTGTCAGTGTTGCTAGTCAATATCTTAAATAGCAGGGCTCCCATTTGTCTGTACCTGGTATCTTTTAATCAGATTTTTTTTTTTCTTTTTGCATTATGGTGTGACACCGGTCGGTATGTATTAGGATATCAAGTGACTGACTTCAAACAGAAGACAAATTCGCTAAAGTGAAAATGATCGTGATAGCTCTCTCATTCCCCCCACAGTGTATGTAAAACTGACTTTTAAAGTGTTTAGGGGATAATGGATCATGTAAGGTCAGCGCTAGCCATAGCTGTTGCGGCTCGTATTTTCCCTTTTCATGGGAGGGTGCTCAGCAAAATGAGATTGTCACACTCTTTTTTTGAGAGGACAGCGACAGACAGTTAAAAGCCTCTTCATGTAAGGATGTTATTTCATAAAGACACCAGCACTGGATTATCCCCTTCACTTTAAACTTCTGCCAGCTTGTACAAAAAGATAAAACAAAATAGCCCTAGTCCCAGGGGTGGGGAAGTGCTGGCCAGATCTGCCTGGGTCCATAAGCTTTCATTTTGATTAGTCACATGTGAGGAAAATTCACTTAGTCTGAGAGGTACATTTAATACCAGTTATGCCCATGCTGTTCATATCACAACCATTTTCACATGATGCCACTTAATTCCCTAAGAAGCAGAAAGGTAAATCGCTGGCTGGCCCAGCTAAGGTGTCACAGTGCATTAAGACCAGGGTTCGCTGCAGGGGATAATGGTTCTGATTGCTGTTGACTCATGTCTCCACCAACTGCCTCATGTAAAATAAGTGACATTTAAAAGACATCAAGATGTGAGAAGAGGTAAAAAAAAATAGAGGAAGAAGGAAGAGAATGATTAAAAAAAAGTGAGCAATATGAAAGTTGCCACCTGAACGTAAAGTCCCCCTTTCACCCTAAGTGGTAAGAAATGATAACTTAACATGCCATGGGTGACCTGCACTGAGCTTTTAACTTCCTGTCTTGTGTTTTTAGAGAAAATCTGTAAAATTGCTTCTGGGAACTGCTCCAACATGTTATCATTTATTTCCAATTTAATTTTTTTTTAACTTTTATTCTTTTGCCCTCAGATATCAGTCTATTCATCTCTTTAAAAGCTTTAGGCTGAATCAAGTTAGGCAATGGTATACAACAAGAGGCAGCCTCCTTTCTGCAGGCCCATTTACGTCTGTTTTTATAAAGAGAATCAAATTCCAGTTTACAGTAAGCATATGCTTCAGTTGACATCTGTTTCTAAGACTTGGATGCTTTGTTTGCATAACAGGCACCAATAAATGGCCTTGTTTTAAGTCTGCTCACTGAGTTGTATTTGGGTTGTTCAGCTGGGGATTTTAGCTGCAGCTGATCCCCTACCGCTCATAGCTGATAGGAAAGAGAAAAAATCTGAGAAGCCCAGTCCTATTTATTAATGCAGATTTTAACATTCTCAATGAACCACTTATCTAGTGTTATTCGGCAACCAAATCCTTATTTGCTCAGGCGGGGAAGGGGGTGCATTATTCTTCAAAGTATTGAATTAAAGCTTACCAATTCTTTGAGGGTGGAAATGGGGCTGTAGAGGTTCTGATGTTTTCTTTAGTCAATTTCTAGTGAAAATTCTTAGTACAATCAGATAGAATCATTAAGGAAGAGATCATGAACCAAGCTTATGGGGAATGACTTTACTGTGAAACATGAATATCTGATGTTTATATAGATAGAAATGCAAGACTTTTCATGCAGAAAATTTGACAATTTCTATTAAAAATTTGCATTTTTTGAAGCGATAACATAGGGTTATATTTCATTGATAGGGCTGGTTTTGTGCCATGAATAGCATCCCTGATTCCAAGTACATAGGAAACAAACAATGTTACCATAACATAATATTAAGATATTTTTAAAAGTATGCATTATAGTTTTCAGAATTACTCCTGCTAATTTCAGAATTTTCTGCCTCTGTTAAGCTATATCCATTTCAAAAGTAATCCACAGGGACTATAAGTATTTTCTTTCTCCCCTTGCTGTCTTAAATGCATTCAGATAACTCCTGAGATAAGAAGAAAGAGAACCCTAAAATAATTCTGTTCATTTAGTTCTACTACTTATTCCCTGTATGACCTTGGGCAAGTCATTCTGGATCTATGTTTCCTCATCTGTACATTGAAGAGAGTGGTCTTGGGTGATCTCTGAGGTCTTTACTAGCTCTAAATCCTTTGATCCTGTTATCTTAGAATTTAAACTTTATTAGCAGGAGAATTTCTGTTAACTTTTAAAAATATAGATGTAGCTAGCCTTAGAGTGTATAAAGACAAAGTGTAAAGCAACTTCAGCATGCTGAATGTTACTGCATAATATCAGTAATAGGTTATGGAAAGTGTAGCATTTTTCAAGGGGATTTACATATCAACTTTTTCTAGTGGAACCAACAACAGTAGTATGAAATATATCTACTCCATTTACTCTTATCCATTGCACCTATTTCTTTTTTCCCTTTAATTTTTATATATGGTAAAAATTTCATTGAAGAGAGATTTTAGATGACAGGGCTGTAATTTTAAACCCAATAGAAGAGGTGTAAGCAATTTGAGCTTAGCTGAAGCATAATCTTAGGTTGTCAAGAAGAAACCCATTCTCCCTATGCTAATCAATCAGTATATCAACCGACCAATCATCTCCTCAGCTTAGCATATATCCTAAGGTTTGATATATCTATTAACTGCCCATCATGCAGCTGGTCTCTGGATGATGAGATTCCCCCTATCTTGGCATTTGGAGGCAGACAACTGAGCTATCACAGCCTCAGATAAATACCAAAGTGGAGATTTCAATCCTGTTCCTGAGTGCAAAGACAATCCAGGAACATTGAAAATATTCTCAGAAGAGAATACATAGAAAATTACATTTTTCAACACCATAGTGTGTGTGAAAATTGTATATATTATATGATTTTTTTTCCTCTAGCTATGACAGTGTGAAAGAAAATGACTATTTTTTTATGATTGAAACTCTGGCAACTAAACAAGATATTGAAATCTGTTGTGAACTGTTAATAACAGTGGAAATTATGTATAGATATGTGGATAATTAAAAATCATGACCTTTTGAAGTAACTACTTATTGAAAACAAACAAAAGCCCAACTCTATGAAACATAGGAGGGAAGTAAATTTAATCCTGATGTAAAGGACTATTTTTCTCAGCTAATTGTATACCTGCTTCTTGACTTCCTCTCTGAGTTATGATCTTAGATAGAAACTGAACACATTTACTACAAAAGCAATCTTCTAGTTTTTAACATGAATGGCACAAAATGCAGTGCATTGTTTCTCCAAATTCTTTGAAATTCTAACAATTAATTTAAAGATAATCTCCCTCCCAACATACGTACACCCCTCCCAGAGCATTTTGTTTTGCATTTCTTTATTGTGAGAAGGCAGAATGACATAGTAGATAGACTTGGAGCAAGAGAAAGGCCTCAGTTTGCATCTTGCACCAGACATTTAGTAGTGATGTGACCCTGCATAAAAAACATCCCTTTGACATCTCTCAACCTAAGCTGAAGAGATCTCAGCTGTCATGGACCTTAGAGTCCAGCAGTAGACTATAACACAAATTCAAGTGATTAAAATACAAAACAGTAATAATAGCTGAAATTTATGTATTGCCTTTACATTCACTTTATACACATTTATACACATTATACACATTTGACTAAAAATTAGGTCCTATTGTTATTCCCCTTTTACAGATGAAGAAAACTGAGGTTGAGAGATGTTGAGGGGATTTACCTAACTAAGGTCACATAACTAGGAAGTATCTGAGACAAGAGTCAAACTGAGACCATTTTCTTCCTTCAAGCCCAGGGCTCTATCTATTATACCACCTTGCCTTCTCATGATAAGTGCGTTAGAGAGACAGAAAACAAAATGCTTTGTGAGGTATATGGGCAGAGGGGAGAGGTGAAGGAAGGACTGTGATCTTTTTTATTAATTGTTGGAACATCAAAGAATTTGTTTGACTTGATATTTTAAACATTTAATTCCAGAGATAAAGGTGTAAACTTCAGTCATGATCATACCTACCTTAACTCATGTTAAGAGGATCAAAGGAGATACTTGTAAAGGGCTTTACAGACCTTAGAGTGCTCTGGTGAAGGAAGAGGAGGAAGAGGGGGAAGGGACAGGTGGTGATGATGATATGGCTTTTGAAATGTTATGGAATGAAAAGAGCTCTAAGTAACAGAGTTTGAGTCCCAGAACTACTGCTACCTATCTGTGTTCCATTGACAAAACATCAGTTGCCTTCTCTATAAAAATGAGAAATTCAACTCTATTGCATCGAAGGATCCTTCTAGCTCTAAAATTATTTTTACTAACAACATTGAGAGACAACATATCATCACGGGTAAAGAACAGGCCTAGGAGTTAGGAAGACCTGGGTTCAAGTCTCTCCTCGGGCACATAATTGACATTGTGACTGTGGACAAAAATCTGCAGAATTGTTGCTTATCTACATTAGTAAAGGGAGTTTTCTCACTGGAAATTTCCTATACCAGTGGTGTCAAACTCAAATAGAAATGGACCCTTTGTCCATATATTGACTTAAAATCCATGGATTAATATTATTTATGTTAAATTGTAGGACAGCTAGGTAATACAGTGGATAGAGTGAGGGGCCTGAAATCGGGAAAATTCATCTTTATGAGTTCAGATCTGGCCTCAGACGTTTACTTAGTACTGTGACCCTGGGCAAGTCTCTTAGCCCTGTTTGCCTCAGTTTCCTCATCTGTAAAATGAATGAGAAGAAAATGGCAAATTACTCTAGTATCTCAGTCTAGAAAACTCCAAATGGTGTTACAAAGAGTCAGATTCATCTGAAAGGACTCAAGAACAGCTACTACTACATTTTTATTATTATGTTAAACATTTACCAATTAAATTTTAATCTGATTGAGGCTCCACTAAGAAGTTTGGCCCTGCTGTCTCAAGTGTGATACCTCTTCCTCAAACCTATGAAAATCCAGATCTGATTTAAAAAAAAATGACAGAGCTCACATTTATATTACATTTCACAATTTATAAAGTGTGGCTAGGCAGGCAAAAGCAACAATCATAAGTTACTAATAAAAGATATACTCCACAAACTGCGTATCGTCTTTCTCCCTCTTATTTAAACCATTATTTCATGGTACCTTCAGTGTGCATTCATTCTCCTGCAGAATACTATTAGCTACAGTGTTGTAGTGTGACATCCAGCACAACGAGAAGAAAAATATAATCATTCAACATTTTGGATTTTCTAGGCATTGATTCACACATTAGTTAACTTGGGCCAAGAGAGGAGGGAAGGATGAAGTTCATGATAATATGAACCCAGTGTTGGCTGCTGAGTGTAAACAGAAATGGGTTTTTGGACCAGAGAAGTACAACCAGAGAGTCCAAAGGGATGGTTATAACATCTCCTTTCTGAACATCACAGCCAGAGCACTTTGATCTTGATCTAAGAATACTTGTATGTCCTGGTATGAAAGGGCTGCTAACTATACAACAACTTGAAAATTTTTGTATTTTTCTCAACAGAAAGATAATTGTGATATAGAGTTTAGAGCAGGAGTTTGGCTTAAATAGTGTATTTTGTAGGTTCTTCTCAGGGAATTGTGATTCTGGGAGAATATACTTTGTTAGGTGTGTTAAGTTTAAAAATTTTTTTCACAGAAAATTAGGGGCAAAATAGAAGTACTCCCAAGGAGGCTCATTTTCTCTGTCTTAAGTAATTCAAAGGGCCCACTCTGGGATTCATTCCAGGCTCATATGATTGGAAGATCTGTCTATTTGTTTGATACTTACAAATAAGCCACAGTTGCCAATGCCTGTGTTAGCTACCTAAATGAACATGGCAAAGAGATTGATTTGGAGATGGATTTCCTTTTGAATGTGACTAAATGCCTGGTAAATGCGAATGCTCTGTTACTTGTTTGTGAACCTTCAACACGTGGACCTTTTGGTACCAGGGCATTCCCATTCCCAGAATTCCTTCTTCTTCTCTCCAGATCCTGATTGTCACTTCTAGTATTGCAGATTATAGACACAGATAGGAAAGCCTATGGGTGGAGATATGGATTGGCTATCATTAGAAACTCATCCACCTGCTATTTTATTACATTCCTGGTTAGGATCAGGTCTTAGGTTAATGCTTCCTGACTCTCATAAACTTCACAATATAAATCTTTTCATTATTCTTTATTATATATTATGTTGAGGATGTGTGTTGGATAAGCACTATCTAGAAATTTAAGAATATCAGTCATGTTTTGCACATGACTTAATGTGCATTATGCAAAAATTCTACACAGTACTCAAGAACTAGGTACCTTGGTGTTTAGTATATGTTCTAAAAAATATATAGAGAGAAGCAGTCAAATCCATTCATTAGCCAGTCAACAAGCATTTGGCAAATTCTGACAAGGTCCACGTTGTGGCTAAGCATTGGGGATAGAAAGAAAGACAAAAATAGTTCTTATTCTCAAAGAGCCACATTTTAAGGGAAAAGATAATCATGAAAATATCTTGGTATGCATAAGATATGTACAAAGCAAAAGGGAAGTAATTTAAATTTTTACTTGTTTTTACTTTTTAAAAAAAGTTGAACTTGATTTTTAAGTGATACATCTTTCTATGAATTGCATCTTCTACATATCTTCTCTGCATCTTTATCAGTGGAAGAATATTGGTGTTAAAATAAAGATGGAGTTTTGTTTCAGAGAGAACTTGGGATCATTAAAAATAGAACACAATTTTCCCAACCCATCTTGCACACTTCCTCCTATTCAATTTTCAGTCCAGTTGATGGTCTATCTAAGATATATGTACTGTTGGACCAGCTCAATGATGTGTCCATCGAACTGTAAATCATAGTTGGCCCAAAATAAATCACCTACTTGCTTTTTCCTGTGTATCTTATTAGACCAAACACTTAAATCTCATTTAGAATTCTCTGTAAGTGTTCCGAGGCTTGACAAAACCAATTCAATGTCACTTGTGTAAATAAGAGCGTCTAGAGAACCTTGCTGTCAGAGAGGAGGATAAGATGGGGGAAGATCAAAGTGAAAAATTGCAGAAAAGAGGAGATGGGAATAGAAATGAGAGGAGAACAGGAAGGAAGGTGAGGCATATACAGGAGGAAAAAAATGTGTGTGTAACCCATAATTTAACAAAGTCCTATATAACTATCACTGACATTTCTCTGACTCTTGTTGACCTTATCCATTCTTATCCAAAAGCTCACACTTACATTTTAGACAGTGTAAGTCAATCAGCATATGATATTTGGGTTCTAGGGTAGAAAATAAGGAGAATGTAGAATTCAGTAGTAGAGGTGGGTTGATTTACCCAAAGACTTGGTCTCCAATTTTACTTCGATGTTGTTTTATCCTTTTAGTGTTCCTGAAATAAAATGAAGGAATGGAGACTGTCAAGGAGGATCCTATTTAAAGCACAAGAGTGAGAATGCCCAAATGACACCCCTGCCAAAATATCTTTGAAGAGATCAGCATTACCAACAGATAATTTGTTAATTCAATTTTGACCCAACAGACATTCATTAAATTCCAGCTATGGATACAGCCATTCACTGTGCTAGATGTTAGAGAGTCTATGAAGTCCATAGATATACTTTTATGGATAGGAGGAGTCACTGGATAGAAGAAAGAAATAGGGAAAGAAGTGCAGCGATAAGAAGGTGCCTGGAGAGTTCATTAGACATAGTCTTGGAGGTTTCTGGTCACCTAGTTGGTTCTCAACTCATGCTGTTCTTTTATACTTCAGTGGATCTTTGATGGGGGTACTCTTTCCAACAGTGCAGATTGTACCAGCCATGCTCATGAAACAAAATGTTACGATTTTCAAATATTAAGAAAAGAGAATATTAATTCCTAGATGATAATAATAATCAAAAGATATTCTGACCATTTTAACAGAGAAACTGAATATTGCATATAAAGTAGTATGTAGTTCTATCATCCTGGATAATTTATTGATTTGTTTTAGTTTTAGGGGACTTTTTTTTTAAACTAGGGGATGTGTGTGGTATTTGTGTATTTTGTATAACATCCCCTAGAGTGATTTAAGATTGTACTAGAGGAAGACAGAATATCAGATTCAAGTGTCATTATGTAGGCAGCTTTATGTTCCTGCCTTTACCAAATCTCATTTTAAATAATGCCCTTCTTTTAAGGGGAAAAAAAAATCATCAAATATATGTACATGGTAGGGGGGGGGAAGCTATTGGTTGAGCTATTATGGAATTTTTTCTCAATTTTTTGCAAATTGCTATTCATTCAAATTTCATATTCTGAAAAACCAATGACTAATCCTGAATTCAGGTATGCTGCCACACTGGCTAGGCAGATTGCTAGTTGATCATGCTAAGATGCTCCCTTATCCATTATTGGATCAGAAAAAGAGGAGGATTAAGAATTATCTGACTTCTCAGTTAATGTGCAAATCATCTAAAAAGCTCAGCTGAGGAAAACCTTGCATGCTACCCAGTATTAAAATAATAATAATGTCTTGGGATGTCTAATAGCTGAAGCGCAGTGTTAAGTTACTTTAAAGTTAACTATTTTCTGTTAGGATTGCAATGGGATATGTGGACAAGCATTTTAATGGACTTGTGAAATTACAAGTTAGCCAATTAAAGCTTACTATCCAAAAAGTTTATCCCTAATGTGAGATTATTTTCACTAAATACTGTACTATCAAACATCCCTGATTCATTCAAATATAATTCAATTTTATAGCAAATCTTTTTTTAAAGGGGTGGTATGTGTGTTTATACTTACACACAAAAGAACTGTCTAATAAAGTGTGACTGTGTCACAAAAGTGATAGTATTTTATTTTTAATTTTCATGTCAGATTCTAGTTATTTTATAGCCCTATGGGCTTTTTTCTAAAGATCAAAAGGTAACCTCATCCTTCTCTCATTTTGAAGGAAACGAAAATGACAACTTCTTCATTTTTTTTTTGTCCTCGCATTGTGAGGATGGCCCCAATGCATGTATTGGTTTTATCATTTCTATCATTCAGCTATGTATGCTAACTTTTCAAATCTGTGAAAAGTATTTAAAAAAGAAAGAGAGATTGTTAGTGTTTCAAAACCTATTATAATGCATTTTCAAATATGTCAGACACATCTTTGTTAAAATTAAACCAGGGATTGGTTTTGAGCGAATAGCCCTATATCCTTACAGATGCTGTGGATGGATGCACCTAAGCTGCTTATTATATTGATGGGTTTTGCTGCTCTGCAGCAAATGAAAACAGGCAGCTGCTTCCTCCATCAAAGCAAAAAGCAGCCCGAGTTTTTATTAACCGAGTGTTCATTTCTTCTATTGCCAAAATTCTTACACAAAACAAAAGAGCAGTTTTTAGCACATTATTGCTTAACTAGACATGAACAACTGACAGCAAGTGATAAGCCTGTCTGCTTTTCACAACTGGTAATCATTTTTGGAATAGATGTTTTAATATAGTTGAATATAAAATTTTGTAATTTCCATCTACAATGGTACGTAAATTTATAGATCCAGTTTGTTGTAGGAGAATGAAGGTTATAATCACAAAAGGCTTTTCCTAGTGTTGTTTAATTTTTAATGACTATTTGAAAACTGGGTAAGGAAAATGAAATCAAATTCATTCCTTTGAAAGACAGTGTTAAAAACAATCATACAAGTTGGTTGGCACCATTTGTGAATGGTACTTACAGAGCAGACCTCTGTGTTTACAATTCTGACTTTCCTGGCATTCCATTTCCATGTTAGTGGCACCGAGATACCCAAGTTTGTCCAGCAGATGAAATTTCTGGAGTACAGACTTTCAGGTTTCCTTCCTATCCATGAATAATGATGAGGGAAGGGGAGGGGGAGGACTATGATGCTGTGGCCATTTTGCACAGCCAAGATTTTCAGTTCCTTCCACACATGTTGTTCAATGATCTAAATATCAGAAATCTCATTTTAGACAGGGTAGCAAAAAGGAGGTTTGTATAAAGCATGTGTGGAAGAGCATCGTAAGATGTTGCCTTATTTATGACCTGAGTTCTCTTAGTAGTGCTTCATGTTAAGGAACTTTTTAATGACAGTTCCTTCTTGGAAGATAAGACACTTCTTCTTTCCCTCGGGCAGAACTGGTTCTTCTCCCTAAGACTTTAAAGAAGTAACCAGGGTTGTAGGTAACATTGAAGTGTGAAGCGCGCCTTGTAAATGACAGTGCTACATTAATTATGTTGTACAATACCAGAGTTGTTTAAGAAATGGACTATAATTTTACACCAGTAACACTCACCTCTTCTATGCCATCTTTCCATGGAAGCATTCACATAAGTGCAGAGTATGTACTCCACATATAGCATACATCCTTCGAAAGAAGTTTGGAATGGAGCTAGTTTTTCTTAATGGATCTGTGATCTTACTGATGGGAGTACCTCTTTCAGTAGAACAGATTGTCTGCCATCCATCCATCCATCCATCCATCCATCCATCCATCCATCCGTCCGTCCGTCCGTCCGTCCGTCCATCCATCCATCCATCCATGCATGTCCATGAAATAAAAGATCAATCTGACCTCTCAGGAGAGGAATCCTTTATAAAAAGCCTAAATAACCGAATGAGTTATGTACCCTGGAGAAGAATATCATAGTATTTTTTGTGTAATGTTTCAGAAACAGGTAGGCATCTCTATTTTGTCCTGAGCATTTTTATTCAAAATTAGAAAAACAATTTTGATAGCAATTATCTCTTTCTTTCCTATCATTGCTCTTCTGATTAAACTTCTGGTTGTAGGGTTGTCATAAGGATGAACAGATTTATAAAATGGAGAAAGGGTGAACATTTTACTGCTCTAGCAGGATTTTGAGGGCATAGCTCAAAAGTCCTTTAAAACAAGATAATCTCAAAAAAAGGCGGACGCACTTCCTGATCACTCAAGCCCTAATATGGTTCAAGTAAAAGAAGGTGTTCAGGGAGAATGTGAGCTGAACTAAAATGGACAATATAAAGCTATTTTTCCCCAGCTTTATTATGTTGGAGGAAATATACTTTAGTCCCAGGGAAATCCAGGTTAAATTTTTGCTTTGGCATGTTACTATTTTCTGCAACATATTATTCCCAGCCTGATAGGTTCATTGACTAATGTGAGGGAAGATATTCCCAAACTGGGTTCACATAGGTTAAGTTTTGATAGAGACACTTTTATAAAATCTATCCTTATTCTTAAAGAGTTGAGAGTTTATTTCTAGAATACTTGTAGTCAGCAGGGCTCCAAAGCCATCATAGGTTGAGGGGCAGGGCTTAAATCCATGACTTCCTGGCTGTGCAATGCTGTCTGTCTCAGTCAGCCATGGAATACCTGAGCAAAATACGGAACATAAAATAAAGAAATGATGACTGGAAGGCATTCAGAGACATGGCAAAATGTGGATGAACTGAGTCACACAGTGAAGTGAGCAGAACCAGGAAGACTATGACTAAAAATTTCACTCAAAGGCAGGCAGGTTAATTCAGATTAATTGTGGTGACCACTCTTGGATACAGTGCTAGATTTGGAGTAAAGAAGATCTGGTTTAATAACATCATGCACAGAATACTGCATTGATAGGTACAAAGATGTGGGTTCCAATCATGCCTCTAAACACTTAATGGCAGTGTCACCTTAGGTAATACTTTGATGCTTCCTGCCAATGGACTTAGGGCAGATCCCTTAGTCTCCCTAGGACTTAGTATCCTTGTTGTTCAGTTATTTCCGTTGTGTTCAGCTCTTTGTGACTCCATTTGAAATTTTATTGGCAGAGATACTGGAATGGTTTGCATTTCCTTCTCTGCCTCATTTTACAGATAAGGAAACTGAGTCAAATAGGGTTAAGGGACTTGGCCAGGATCACAGCTCTGTCTGAGGCCAGATTTGAACTGAGAAGGGTGAGTCTTCCTGACCTTGGGCCCAGTGGTCTTTCTACTGTGCTACCCAGATACTCCTATTAGTATCCTTATTTGTAAACATAAAAAAAAGAAATGATTGAATCTACTGACTTCTAAGTTTCCTTCCATCTCTAGGTCTTTGATTCCTTTCATAACCCCAGTTTCTTCATCTACGAAATAGGGATGAAAATACCTATAGTCACCTCACAGGTTGTTGTGCATATCAAGTGAGATAATATTGTTAGGTGCTTCACCTTTCATATCATGAGTGTCAACGGTATTGTTGCTGTTGGTGTTATTGATCATGATGTAATGAATGGAGGGCTGCCTCGGGGTCAGGAAGATCCCAATTACTGTTCCATCTCTATCACATACTATCTATATGACCCTGGACAAGTCATTTCATTCACTGGAGCTGCATCTATAAAATGAGCGTCAATTTCAAAGGGTTATGGTAAGGATCAAATCAGTTGATGTCTTTAAAGCACTTTACAAACCACAATGAGCTAGGGAGGGAGGGAGATAGGAACTAGACCTATGATGTTATTGCTTTGGGAACTTCCAGATGATGAAACTCCTCCCATTGCAAGCTAGCATGTTCTTTGCAACTAGTAGACTTAGAGAAACACCCAAATCCGTGAGGTGAAATGATTTGTCCAGGATAAAAAAAAGGCCATATGGGACAGAGGCAGCAGGCTTTCCTGTCTCCATAGCCAGCTCATTACTCACCATACTATTAAAAAATGCTAGTTATCATTATTATTACTTATCTTTGTGATTCTTAATGTTTTGAGGCTAGAGACCAATGATAGTTTTTAAAGCAATAATTTGGGAACACTTGATGCCAAATTTTACAGATAATGAAATGAGGCAAACATAAAAACATTTATCATAGACACCTTTTTTTTTAACTGAAAGGTTAACTTACAGATTATTTCAATCAGCTTCTACAGATGAGAAAACAAGTTTACAGAAGTATAAGCAATTGCTTAGGCTCATGAAGCTCATTAGTCATAGGTGGAACTTGAACCCAGATATTCTGAATCCTAAGTTGGGAGTTCTCTTTCCACTATAACACACTGCCTTACCTAACCTAAATCACTGAATGATTGTCGCCAAACTTTTGCTTAAAAAGACCAAAGACTCCCACTACATCCAGGGCCATCTCCAGTTTTCATATCTTGCCACTGGACCCAGCTGGTCCCAGAAGAGAGGGTGAGGCTGGTGACATTGTACAGCCCTGCCTCACCTAAATCCAATTCATTTGCAAGTCATAACATCATTTTCCTGATATCATAATCCTCTTCAAGAATGAAGACCAATGATTTGTGAGTAATAATAGCTGCTCCACTGGGGACCCAACTGGACAATTCCAGTTGGGCAATGCAGCTCCTTCCTTCCTTTCTTCCTTCCTTCCTGCCTTCCTGCCTGCCTGCCTGCCTGCCTCCCCTTCTCTCCCTCTGTCCACATAGGGAATCATACCCTTACTGACAGTGCTTTACCCAAAGGAATATAAGTTTTGATCACTGAAACTTTTCAAGATATCTTGAAGTTTATAGACTAGATTTCTTTTTTTAAGGACCATTACTTAAACCCAAATCACTCTGACTCTCCTTGATTGACTTACACTAGATCCCAGCCTAAGCCTCCCTTGGTCATTGTTTCAGCTATAATGACTCAGAGTGAGTGTAAATAGCAGTGGTTTCTGTTTTGGCCAGATAACCTGAGGGTCTTCCCCTCCCAGATTGATTATTTTTTTAACTAGGTAAAGAAGATCATTCTTTGCCTCATTTGTTATGTAGCCTTAATTTCTGAGTGGGCATTGCCTCAATCAAACTGAGACCTGGGAAAGACTTTAGCTTCAAAGGCTGTGGGGACTTCTGGGAACCAAGATGGCAGAGTAAACAGTGCATCACCATAACTCTCCCATATTCATCTCCAAACAACTAGGAAATAGTGACCCCAAACAAATTCTGAAACAGCAGAACCAGCAAAAAATGTAGTGTAAAACAATCTTTGAACCCAAGAAACTTAAAAGATTGGCAGGAAAGGTTTATCTTACTCAGGTAAAAGGAGGGGTGCAGTCTAGGAAGCATCCCAGCAAGTCAGCAACAATTCCCGCCTCAGAAAACCAGTTTAGATCCTGAGTTCTGGTGTGGAGGAGCAGGCCAATGCCAACACTAGAAACCCTTATGATGCCTCAGCATAGCCAGGGGAATGGGCAGATTCTAGCTCTGAGAACCACCAAGTGCTTCAGCATAGCCTTGAGCAAACAGGCAGCTGCCAGTGGACAGACTGACATATGCTTCTGTGTATCCCCAGAGAAATGCAGACACACCCCAGTGTGTGTTTCAGCACATGCCAGATACCACCACTAGGATCCCAGCTCAGCACCAGTTAAGCTACCAGATCCTTATGGCCTCCAGCAGCACCAGTCACTGCCTAACCACTTCAGCACAATGCCAGACATGAGGGTCCCCCATGGGTCTCAGGGCAATGTCAATGAGCACCTGGTAAATAGTCAGGCCTGCAGTACCTGGCACAAGAAGCCTATGAAAGTGCCCCTTCCATCCCAGGAGCAGATCTCAAACTTAAAAGAAAGGAAAAAGGACAAAAAAGATAAACAAACAACAGCAACAAAGAATCTGACCATAGAAAGTTATTATGGTGATAAGGAAGATCAAGATACCAACTCAGAAGAGGACAGCAATGTTAGAACACTTGTGGTCAAAACCCCCCAAAAAAGCCCAGAAAAAACTCATGGAAAAGCTTAAAAGGAGTTCTAAAATGAGCTTAAAAATCACATAAGGAGATAGAAGAAAAAGTGGGAAAAAAAATGAGAGTGATGCAAGAGAATTATGAAAAATGGTTCACCAGCTTGGAAGAAGAAAACAATTGCTTAAAAAGAAGACTTAGCTAAATGGAGAAGGAGATACAAAAATCCACTGAAGAAAACAATCCCTTAAAAAGGGGTTGGCCAAATAGAAAAGAAAGTACAAAAACTAACTGAGGAAAACAACTCCTTAAAGTTAGAATTGGGCAAGTGGAAATTCATTACTTTATGATACTTAAGAATCAATCAAACAAATTCAAAAGATTGAAAAAATAGAAGAAAATGTAAAATACTTCATGGAAAAAAATAACTGACCTAGAAAATAGATCCAGGAGAGAAAATGTCAGAATCACTGGACTACCTGAAAGAAAGTCATAGTCAAAAGGAGGACCTAGACAGCATCTTTCAAGAAATTATCAAGGAAAACTGCCAGCATGTTCTGGAACCAGAGGACAAAAGTGGATTCTGACAAACATTGAAAGAACAACCGATTCCAATACTATATAAACTATTTGGAAAAATAGGTGAAGTAGTCCTGCCAAATTCCTTTCTATTAAACATGATGCTGATACCTAAACCAGAAAGAATTAAAACAGAGAAATAAAATTATAAGTCAATTTTCCTAATGAATATCACTGCAAAAATTTTGAACAAAATACTAGCAATGCAATTACAGCAATTTATCACAAGGATTATACACTATGACCAGGTGGGATTTGTACCAGGAATGTAGGGTTGGTTCAATATTAGGAAAACTATCAACATGATTGATCATATCATTATGATCATAAAACCAACAGAAATCATATTATCTCAATAGATGCTGAAAAATCTTTTGAAAAAATTCAGCAGCCATTCCTATTAAAAATATTAGAGAAAATAGAAATAAAGGGAATGTTCCTAAAAATGATAAGCATAATCATTCTCAAACCATCAGCAACCATTATCTGCAATGGGAATAAGATAGAAGCCTTCCCAGTAAGACAATGCCCATTATCACCAATATTATTCAATATAGTACTAGAAATGTTAGCTATAGCAATAAAAAGAGAAAAAGACATTGAAGGAATTAAAATAGACAATGAGAAAATGACACTATCACTCTTTGCAGATGATATGAGAGTATACTTAGAGTGCCCTAGGGAATCAACTAAAAAACTGCTTGAAATAATTAATAACTTTAGCAAAGTTGTAGGATATAAGAAAAACTCACATAATTCACCAACATTTCTTTATATGACCAACAAAGCTCAGCAGCAAGAGTTAGAAAGAGAAATTCCATTTAAAATAACTGTAAACAACATAAAATACTTGGGAGTCTCTCTTCCAAGACAAACCCAGTAACTAGATGAACACAATTATAAAACAATTTTCACTCAAACAAAGTCAGATCTAAACAATTGGAAATATATCAGTTGTTCATGGGTAGACTGAGCCAATATAATAAAAATAACAATTCTGTCCAAACTAGTTTATTTATTCAGTTCCACACCAATCAATCCATTAAAAAATTATTTTTTAATGTATTTATTTTATCTTTCAACATTCCCTTCCACAAAATTTTGAGTTTCAAATTTTCTCTCCATCCCTCCCATCCCAGGAAGGTGTGCATTCTGATTACCCCTTCCCCCAATCTGTCCTCCTTTCTATCACCCTTCCATCCCCTTCCCCTTCTATTTTCCTGTAGGGTAAGCTAGATTTCTACACTCCATTGCCTGTGTAGTTTATTTTCCAGTTGCATGTGAAAATAATTTTTAACATTCGTTTTTTAAAATGGTGAGTTCCAAATTCTATCCTTTCCTCTGTTACCACCCACCCTCATTAAGAAGGCCAGAAATTTGGTATAGGTTATACATGTGTAGTCACACAAAACACTTCTATAGTGGTCATGTTGTGAAAGAATAACTATTTTCCTCCATTATATCCTGCCCCCTTTTATTTTCTCCTTTGACCCTGTCCCTCCTCAAAAGTGTTTACTTCTGATTACCCCTTCCCCCAATCTGCCATCCTTTCTATTATCCTCCCTCTCTTATCCCCTTCTCCCCTACTTTCTTGTAGATAAGATAGATTTCCAAAGGCAATTATGTGTGCATGCTATTCCCTCCTTAAGTCAAATCTGATGATAGTAAGGTTCACTCATTCCCTCTCCCCCATTTCCTCTTCACTGTAAAAGCTTCTTCTTGCCTCTTTTATGTGAGATAATTTGCCCCATTCTACCTCCCTCTTTCTTCTTCTTCCAGTGCATTCCTCTCTCACCCATTTAATTTATTTTTTTAGATATCATCCCCTCATATTTAACTCATCCTCTGCTCTCTGTCTATGTATGTTCCATCTAGCTACCCTAAAAATGAGTTACAAATATCATCTCTCCATGTAGGAATGTAAACAGTTCAACTTTAATAAGTCCCTTAGGAGTTGTCTTTCCTGTTTACCTGTTTATGCTTCTCTTGAGTGTTGTATTTGAAAGTCAGTTTTTCTATTTAGCTCTGACTTCTCAAGAATGCATTAAATTCTTCTACATTGTTGAACGTCAATTCCCCCCACCCATCCACATTAATTACATTCAGTTTTTCTAGGTAGTTGATTCTTGGTTTTAATCCTAGCTCCTTTGACCTCCAAAATACTGTATTCCAAGCTCTCAATGCTTTAATGTAGAAGCTGCTAAATCTTGTGTTATCCTTATTATCTTTCCACAATACTTGAATTGTTTCTTTTTGACTGCTTGCAATATTTTCTCCTTGACCTGGGATTTCTGGAATTTAGCTATGATATTACTGGAAGTTTTCCTTTTGGGATCTCTTTCAGGAGGTGATCAGTGGATTCTTTCAATTTCTATTTTACTCTCTGCTTCTAGAATATCAGGGTAGTTTTCCTTGAAAATTTCTTGAAAGATCATGTCTTGATTTTTTTTTCCAATCATGGCTTTCAGGTAGTTCAATAATTTTTAAATGATCTCTCCTGGATCTATCTTCCAGGTCAGTTGTTTTTCCAATGAGATATTTTACATTGTCTGCTATTTTTTCATTCTTTTTTAGTTTTGTTTCATAATTTCTTGATTTCTCATAGCTTCCATTTGCTCTATTCTAATTTTTAAGGAATTATTTTCTTCAATGAGTTTTTGGACCTCCTTTTCCATTTGGCTGATTCTGTTTTTAAGGCATTCTTTTCCTCATTGGCTTTTTAGACCTTTTTTGTCATTTTGTCTAGTCTATCTTTTTAGATGTTATTTTCTTCAGTTTCTTTTTTTGGGGGGGGTCTCCTTTAGCAAGCTATTGACTCATTTTTCACGATTTTATTGAATCACTCTCATTTCTCTTCCCAATATTTCCTCTACTTCTTTTACTTGATTTTCAAAATCCTTTTTTGAACTCTTCTATGACCTGAGACCAATTCATATTTTTCTTGAAGGTTTTGGATGTAGGAGTTTTGACTTTGTTGCCTTATTCTGATTGTGTGTTTTGATTTTCCTTATCATCAAAGTAAGATTCTATAGTCTGAGGGTTTTTTTTTCTGCTGTTTGCTTATTTTTCTAGCCAGTTACTTGACCTTTAACTCTTTGTTAAGGTACGGCTCTGCTTCCAGTGTGGAGGGCATACTATCCCAAGATTTAGGGGTTTTGTGTAACTGTTTTCAAAGATACTTCTAGGGATCTGTAAGTTTTCAGTTCTTCCAAGGTGTTGTGATCTAAAGGGAGGTGTTTACTCCTCTCCTGGCCTGTGCTCTGATCAGTGAGTGACCACAAAATCTTTTATGCCCTGGAACTGTGAGGAGGGCGCCCTTTCAAGTGCTGCCACAAACTCTGCTATGCCAGTGCTCCTCCTTGTCCCAGGACTACCACCTGGGACTGTGGCCCAGATCCAAGCATGGGTAAAGCAACAGAATCTTCCCTCCATACCAACAAAGAGATCCCTGAAATCTCCTTCAGATCAGTTGTTTGATCCTGTTACCATCTGAGAGCTTGGCTGAGAGCTCTGAAAGTAGCCACTGCCAATGCTGCTGCAGCCACTGCTACCATTTCCAGAGCTGCTGTCACCATCACTTCCGCAGGGCTACACTAGGTCTGGGACAGATCTACCCTCCTCTCTCACCCAGTTCCAACGAACTTTTCCCACTGACCTTTTAAATTATCTTTGACATTTTGGGGTTGAGAAGTCTGAAAACTGCCTTAACTGCCAGTGATTCAGTTCCCTGAGGCCTGCTCTGGGTTTGCTGGGCCCCAGGCTGGACTGTGCTTCTCTCCTAACTGGTTGCAACAAACCTTTCCCATTGAACATCTAGGTTGTCTTGGGCTGGAAATATGTTTCATTCTGTCTTTTTGTGCATTCTGCTGCTCTAGAATTTGTATAGAGTCATTTTTTACAGGCATTTGGAGGGGTTTGGAGAAGAGCTCAAGTGAGTCCCTGCTTTTACCCTGCCATCTTGGCTCTGCCCCCTACTCCCAAGTTATTTGTTGGAGCTAGAAAAAATAACAAAATTCATCTGGAAGAACAAAAAGTCAAGAATATTCAGTTCCCTACCATTCAAACTACTAAAAAATTATTTGATAGAGCTAGGAAAAATGACAACAGAATTCATCTGGAAGACAAAAGGTCAAGAATATCACGAGAATTTAGAAAGGTGGCTCAATAATACCGGATTTCAAGCTACATTATAAATCAGTAATTGTTAAAATTATCTGATACTGACTAAGAAATAGAGTGGTGGACCAGTGGAATAGATTACGTACAAAGACACAGTAGTCAATGACCATAGTAACCCTATTGTTTGATAAACCAAAGACCCTAGCCCATGGGATAAGAATTATGACAAAAAAAATTTCTGGGAAAACTGGAAAATAATAGAACACAAACCAGGGATAGACTGACATCTCATACTGTCTAAGGTAAAAATGGGTGCATGATTTAGACATAGAGTGACACTATAAGCAAACTAGAAGAGCAAGGAACATTCTACCTGTCAGATCTATGGGGAAGGGAAGACTTCACAACTAAATGAGATAGAGAGCATTACAAAATGTAAAATAGATAATTTTGATTATATTAAAATTTAAAAAGCTTTTCTCAAAATAAAACCAATGAAGCCAAGATTAGAAGGAAAGCAGAAATCTGGGAAACAATCTTTATAACAGCTATCTCTGATAAAGGCCTCATTTCTTAAATATATAGAGAACTGAGTTAAATTTATGAGAATATAAACCATTCCCCAGTTGATAAATGGTCAAAGGATATGAACAGGCAGTTTTCATCTGAAAAAAATCTAAGCTATCTATAGACATATGAAGAAGTGCTCTAAATCGCTTCTGATTAGAGAAATGCAAATCAAAATAGCTCTGAGGTACCACCTTACACCTATGAGATTGGCTAATATGATAAAAAAAAATGGTAAACCTTGGAAAAGACATAAGAAAATTGGGACATGAATGCACTGTTGGTGGAATTGTGAATTGATTCAACCATTCTTGGAGAGCAATTTGGAACTATTCCCACAGGGCATCCAAACTGTGCATATCCTTTGATCCGATGATACTACTACTAGGTCTGCATCCCAAAGAAATCATAAAAAAGGATAAAAGATCTACACATGCAAAAATATTCATAGCAGCCATAATAGGGCAAAATATTAGAAATGGAGGGGGTACTCATCAGTTGAGGATCAGCTGAACAAACTGTAGTATATGAATGTAATGGAATACTATTGTCCAATAAGAAATGATGAACAAGCAGTTTTCAGAAAAACCTGGTAAGACGTGTAAATGACACCACACTGCTGCAGTGCGTTTCATTTTAACCTGTGGGCTTGGCAGCTAGATAGGTATGTGTGTGTGTGTGTACATATACATGTGTATGTTATGTATAGTATATATATGCATAAGCATGTTTATATATATATATCAAATACACATCGATAAAGGTGCACTTGTGTGTTTTTATGCATATATGTGTATACATGTACCCTGTAAGGAGCTCTCTGAACCTGGAGGTGCTTCAGACATGTAGCTAGTATTCCTATTATTAAAGTTGTCAGTGCCTTGCGTTGTTGTGTTCAGTTGTTTTCAGTCATGTCTGATTCCTCATGGCCCCGTTGGGGATATTCTTGACAAAGATGCTGGAGTGGTTTGCCCCTTGCTTCTCCATTCGAGGTTGAGGAGGCAGGCCACAGAAGGCTTTATTTTGAAATTTTCTCTTTAAAAAAGCAAATATTTTGGGGAGAAGGAGTGACAGTGAAGGGGTTGTTCGTTATTAATAATTAGCTTCAGAAACCATAATGCATAAGATATATAGATTCTAGAAGGAAATATTTTTGCAGAATCTATATGGTTCCACTACCTTAGATAAATTTCAGTTAAGTAATAACATTAGCTGACATTTATATAAGAGAGGAAGGAAATAAGCCATTTATTGTTCAGTCATTTTTCAGTCATGTCCAGCTCTTTGTGACTCCATCTGGGGTTTTCTTGGCAGAGACACTGGAGCAGTTTGCCATTTCCTTCTCCAACTCATTTTACAGATGAGGAAATTGGGGCAAGCAGGATTAAGTGACTTGGTCAGGGTCACACAGCTAGTAAGTGTCTGAGGTCAGATTTGAACTCAGGAAGATGAGTCTTCCTCACCCCAGGCCCACAGCTCTGTGCACCATAGTGCCACCTAGCTGTCCCCTATCCTTACTGCCTGCTGTTTTTTATACATTATATATGTATATATATATATATATATATATATATAATGTATGTATATGTGTGTATATATGTATATATACATATGCATATACACATATGTATACATACACATGTATACATGTATATGATCTCTTCTAGTACAATGTAAATTTCTTAAAGGCAGAGACTGTTTCAATTTTTTCTTTGTATCTCTAGCAATTAACCAAAAGCTTAGCATATAATGAGCACTTAATAAATACTTGGGTTTTGGGTTTTTTGTTTTGTTTTTTTTTTGGTTTGTTTTTGGCAGGTGAGGGGATTGCTTTCTTAATTATACATTGCTCCATAAAAGTCCAGAATTTTTTTATATCTCTCATGTTTATAATTTTTACTGTTACTGATATTCCATTCCATTCATATGTATATATATATATGTGATAGATAGATAGATAGATAGATAGATAGATAGATAGATAGATAGATAGATAGATAGATATGAGAGAGAGAGACTTTAGGTTGCTAATTTTTAGAGCTAGAAGGAACCTAAATTATGGGTGCATGATTTAGACACAAAGAAAGTGACAGGGCAGAATTTGAACCCAGTTCCTTTGAGACTCCAAAACCAATGTATTTTCCCCCTGTACAGCACTGCCTTAATTTAATTATTCAGGAACTTGTTATTCGATCTCTGGCTTACCTAATAACCTCTTCAATTCTCTGTCTTTTTCCTTCTAGGCAATTTTTTTCTTAGTTTGTACCTCAGGATATAGTTTATAGTAAAAAAGGAGAGCCAAGCCCCCAAAAGATTAATATGGTTACTTACTGATAATTCTAGATATAGTTTTGATTTCTCAGAAGGATGAGGCCAATATTTTTTATTTCTTTCTCTTCTCCATCTTTCCTTCCAGTACCGACCATTTACCTAGCACATGTAATCACATAAACACGCATACACACATATCATGACTATGGATAACTAAGAATTGAATTGTGTTTGGACATTTACCTCGCAATCTTCCTTTATTTCACTAAATCGCCTTTGGTGTTGGCTACTTACTATGGCTAATTTCCTCCATTGGGATGCAAACTCAGTGAGGGAAAGAATTTTTGTTTTTTTGGTTTGTGTTTTGTTTGTTTGTCTTTGTTTTGTTTTATTTTTGCCTTTTTTATTTCCTTGGGCTTAGCTTGGTGCCTGGCACGTAGTGAGTGTATTAAGCACTTGTCACATGATTCTCTGGATCACCGTGGAAGATTCCTTCTCTTCATACTGAGATATCTAAACTCAATGATCTGGGGCCCAGAGGCATTGAAGGCAATCAGGCTTAGAAGCTTGAGAGTTCAAAGCAGGTCTGGTTTTTAGAATGGAGTGTGGAAAGGGACAAGAGAGACTGATGATACCATCAGAACCATGTGTTGTTAGATATTTATTCTCTTTTGGTGTCTTTTTTTTTTTTTTAACAGCCTCTAGTCATGGTATGGATTTCCCATTTCAGTGTGTTGGAATCTATGAGGATAAATCACTCAGATGTTACCATTAAAATATACCAACATTGGCAAAATTTCCTCTTTTGGAAACACATCAAAAAGTGGTTTTTTTATATGTACATATTGAATTGAAATAAGATCCTGGATGTGTCTGTTAGCATGGGAATGTTTCTGAAAACTTTTCAAGAAGTTCTTCTGCAGGCTTTTTTAAAGGCCTCATGACATTATTGTCAAATAACTTCCTTTCATTCCATCAGCCTTTAAATGGCTTTTTAAAAGCACTTTCTGTTCACTGCCATGGAAATGCCACTGTTAATGTTCAGTAATGTGGGCTGGAGCATTTTGTATTTTCTGAGAGACCCTCACCTTCTGGAAGAAGCACAATGTCTGGGTCAACTATGTCAATGACATGCCGAAATGCATTCAGCTTGCAGGAATATGAGTCAGAGTGCATATTCTATCTTGGGGATCCTTGAGCTTATCCCCTTGTAAAAAAGCAAGCTGAGAGGCTTACCTACCTGTCCAAGCCAAGATGCTTTTCTTTTCATTAAGTTCACAAAAGCCTTCCCTGTTGTCAACTCAGTGGGCTTAGGTGGGAGGGTGTGTGTGTGTGTGTGTGTGTGTGTGTGTGTGTGTGTGTGTGTGTGTGTGGTGGGGGGACTTTCCCAGTTGAGCAGCAAGTTTAAGAGAGACCTTCTGACTCCTCTTGATCTGCTATGGCCTGTGATTCCCAGAGAGGTGAGCATTTAGTCTGAAGTGGAAGAGAGAAAGGTGTTGCCTGCTCAGGGAGCAGCTGGTTATGGAGCAAGTGGTATCACTACTGAGTGAACAGGTTGCCAGCTTCCTCATCTCTGGCCAAATGTGCCATATTAAAACATGCTTTCCTAGGTGATAGCTGTTGAAAATTCAGTTGTGGCTTCACCTTTTCTCTGATGAAGGGCCACAGGAAAGGGGGAAGTGCTGGAATTCAAAATAATTAGAAGCCCCCGCCCCTGCCCCCACCATGGCTCCTTCTCCTGTTCTCTTCCTTGCCTCACTCCCTCCAGATCAGGTAATTATAGGATCTACTTGGCATCAGACTTGGCAGTAGACATAATTGTTTTTACGTAGACCACAAAGCCCAGCCTTTAAAATAAGTCTGAGTTAGCCACCCCACTAATCAACAATTTTGTTGCAAATGGACCAAATCGCCAACTTTTCTTCTCTCCATCAGTACCCAATTAATGTGCCACTAAAAACCAGCTTTCAGTGCTTCCCCTACCTCTCATTTGTGTATATTGTGAATTCTTTGGTGACTGGATCAGTCTTTCTTTGTGTTTACATTTTTATCCCTAGCACTTAGTATGGCCCCCAGCATATAGTAAACACTTAATAAGTGCTTGTTTTCATCCTTCCTTCTTTCCCTCTTTCCTTCCTCCCTCCCCCTTTCCTTGCCTTCTTCCTCCTTCCCTCCTTCATCCCTTCCCTCCTTTCTACTCTTAGATGGGGACTATACTTACTTGTTATTGCATATCAAGAGTCCAACAAGCTTATTTGGTCTCACAATAACAATGGAGTCTATAGCAAACCTGGCACTTTATTTGAAAGAAAATAGAAAATGAAACCAAATGTCCATGGAAACACTAGCATAATACACTGTTCTTTTCCTAAATAGGATCTGTATTTGACTAATGCTTTTATGGGACCTAAGGGCTTGAAGAGCACTTTTACTCTCTCTCTCTCTCTCTCTCTCTCTCTCTCTCTCTCTCTCTCTCTCTCTCTCTCTCTCTCTCCATTAAACTCATTTAATTTACCAAGGGAACTAAGGAAAGGGAAACACCATGTATCACAGAACAACTTTTAAAAGTGTCCTAATTCATTCTATATGTTTTTAAGAAAAAATTATAACCAGAGTAAACCATTCATTAAAATGTTCTGTGATGCTTTTGTTGGATCAATAGTGTAGCTACTCTAAATGCCACTCTGTGTACTCCCTCCCCACAACTCCCATTCTTTTCTTTCTGTGATGGCGAGAACATAACAGGAGTGCCTTGATTGATTGTTGGAGGCCCTGCTACATTTCAGATGTGGTATGAAAATTGCAGGAGCACACTGCATGGCCTTGTTAAGGGCTATCTATCCACCCTCCCAGTGTGGTTCCAGCCACCCTGTTGATTTCCCTCTGCCCTGAGCAGTGCCAGGGGATTGCTTTACTCCATGCGTGTCTACTAATGCCTAGGGCACCTCATTCTAGCCAGAATTCTGTGATGTGATAGATATATGCGGATAATACATGTCACAGATTCTAGAAGTATCCTGTGTTGTGACCCTTGATAAAGACTATATTGGAGATATCACACTGGGACACTTAATTCAAACTTGAATTTTGGATAATTGCAAATATCACCTTCTCCCTACACCAATATTTTTTTTACTTAGTAGAAACATGTGTAGTCAGATAATCTGAGTCCAGATTTTAAGTCTGGCACTACCTGACTGACACTGGGCAAATATTTAACTTCTTTAGGTCTCTTTCCTCATCTATAAAATAAAATGGTTGGACTAGATGACCTCTAAGGTCCCTGCCATCTCTAAATTTATAATCTTATGATACTATAATCATTACACCTTCTCTGTCTATAACATTATACTATCCTATGCACATCTTCTGTAAAAGAGGAAGTAAAATACATTGTCACTCTCTCTAGAATCTGATAATGTGAACATATTATTTGGGTACTTTATATTCTTAGATTTCATCAAGGCATTTAACAGACTCTTTTGTGTTAGCTTAGTGGACCAGATGGATAAATGGAGGCTAGATGGTAGTACAGTTAGGTAGAGTTGGAATTGATTAAATGGCTGGACCCCAAAATAGTCCCTGATGGATCAGTGTCATTCTGGAAGAAGATTTCTAGCAAAGTGCCCAGAGATCTGTCCTTGCCTCCGCATTGTTCAACATTTTCATCAGTGACTTAGATAAAAGCATAGATGGCATACTTTTCAAATTTTTTTGAGGAAGCAAAGTTTGGTAAGATAGCTGATATGTAGAACAATCAAGTCAGGATACAAAAATACCATGAAGGATAAATTGATTGCCCAAATCTAATAAGATGTAACTTAATAGTGATAAATCAAGGTGTTATACTTGAATAAAAAAAAATCAACATCAGAATGCAAGATGGGAGAAGTGTGGCTGGATAAGTTTATATGAAAAAAACTAAAGTTTTAGAAAACATGTTACTCATGCTCAGCATGAATCAGTCAGTTGATCAGTTAATAAGCATCAATAAGTGCCTGCTCTTTGTCAAGCACTGTGCTGAGCACTAGAGATACAAAAAGGTCAAAATATAGTCCCTACCTTCGAGGAGCTCACAATCTAATGAGAAGAAAACATGTAAACAACTACACACAAACAAGCTGTATGCCCGACAAATAAGACATAATCAAAAGAGGAAAGCACTAGAAGTAAGAGATGAGGAAAAGAAAAACCCAGAAAAGTTAATACAATCTTGGATTACAGCAACATAAGCATCATTTTCAGTATGAGAGAAGTGACAGTCCCAGTTTTGCTTCTCTGGTGGGACCACATCTAAAGTATTGTGTTCCACAATGAGCTGGCATATTCTGTACAAAGAACATCTAGGATGGGCAGGGAACTAGAAACCCAGGCATACAGATTGTTTGAAGGAATTGTAGATGCTTAGTCGGGAGGGCATGGGAAGGGTAGTGCATTGTACCTCTATTCAAGTGTTTGAAGGGCTATCATGTGGAAAGTATAACATTAGGGGTTTTTTTGCCTCACCCCAGAGAGCTAAACTAGTAGTAATGTTCAGAAGTTGTGAAGACTCAAAAGGAAGAAAAATTTCCTTACAATTATAACTATCCTTATATGGAATAAATAGGTTGCCTCATGAAGTAGTGAGTACCTTTTCCCTGAAGTTATTCCAGCCAGGCATACTGTAGAGCAGATCCTGTTTAGGTATAGGTTGGGTTAAACCAAGTGATCTTTGAAGACCCACTTCTAATTTTAAGGTTCCATGATTTAATGATTTGGTTGTATAGTTGTGTGACTAAGTTTTCTTCCCCTTGCCCCTACAGTTGTGTAACTAAATGTTATTCCCCCACCTCATGTTCTCCCAGATCTTTCTTGAAAGATCACCAATCCATCTTTTACTTCTATCTCTTTCACCGTAGGTTATTGGCACTTGGACTTCTTCGGCATCCTCACTCCCCCTTCCAACCAGAGGTAGAGCATTAATTTCCAGTCCCAATTCTGCCACTAATTAGTTGTTCAGATAAATTACTGCACCATTCTGGGCTTCCATTCCTTCAACCATTAGATCAAACAGAAGTTAGATCAGTGGTCTCTTAAGATATATTCTGGCTCTACTGTGCCATGATTCTGACTACTACTTATTATCTTCCTTGCTCTTCTCTTGAGCTCCCATGAGCCTTCTTATCTAAATTACCTTAAGAATAATTTATGCCATAACAAAAATACTTGTCAGTTGAATCCCCTGGACTTTTGTTACCTTTTTTTCCCCTCTGTCATCTTGTTCTTTGAAGCAGCCTGTTTTCTCAGTGGTGACAGCTGGGAATGTATCCAGAAAGAAAAAAATCTTCTCGTGTGCGCCCTCAATGCCTGAGAAATCAACAGAGTGCCTCGTATTTTCATCCCTGCCATGGCATAACATTCTTATCCTCAGGCTATGGGAAGAACTTGTCTCTGAAGTTGGCTGCCCTTGATTTTTGGTGGGGTCACTTGTGAAGACTAACTGCTGATCAGAGAAGTATGGTGTCTAGAAAAAAGGGAGACAATAAGCTTACTATTCTCTGCCCTTGTCATAGCATGAAGCCTGGTCTAGAGTAATCACTCAATAAATGTTTGTGGAGTACTTTGAATTAGACCACAACTGGAGCATTGTATTGAGTTCTGGGCGCCACATTTTAAGCAGGATGTTGCCAAGTTGTATTGCATCCAAAAGAGGACAGTCAAGATAGTGAGGAGATTTGAAACAATATCATACAGGAGAACAAAAGATTTGGGGGAGATAGAACAACTACCTTCAGAGAAATTGGAGGGTTGTTTCATATATATACACGTATATGTTCATATATGTGCATGAGTATGTATGTACACATGTATACATATGTGTGCATGTGTGCACATACAGCCATATAGATATATGGTTATATTTACTCTGCTTGGTTCCAGAAGGAAGAATTAGGCACAATGGAAAAAATTTGCAGAGAGTCATATTTAAGGTTACTATAAAGACAAACTTATTAAAAATTAAAGCTATAAAGAGATAGAATGAGCTAGGTACAGAGGTAGTGGGAATTCTTCCTCACTGGAGCACTTCAAGTAAAGTCCAAATGACCATATGCTAAATATTTTGTAGCTCCTCTAGAGGGTACAGGGATTCTTAACTTGAAGTCTACAGACTCCTTGATTTCATGGAGGGAGGGCATATGAACTTGGGTGGGGAAAATACACACTTTTAATGTAGTTTCCTTCATAATTCTATATATTTTGTTTTATGTATTTGTATTTGAAAGCATAAGAACAAAGCACAAAAAAGGCTAAGAACCCCTGAGCTAGACAATCTCTGAGTCCCTGTCCAAACCCAAGATTCAGTTATTCTATACTATATTGACATCTGTTAACTCAGGTGCACCCTCCTCCATGAAGCCTTTCTTTGTATTGCCTGCCCCAATGGAAGTGATCTCTCCTTCCTCAGATCTTTCACAGTACCTTGTCTGGACCTGTATATATTCCAGTTTGCATAGTAGCTGCTTCCCTCCTATATTTCCTCTTACTGAATTGTAAGCTCCTTAAAGACAGGCCCCTTGCCTTATTCATTATCATCTATGCTGGCTTCTAGCATACTGCCTTACACAGAATGAGGCATATATACATAATTCATGTTTGATGAATTGTTGAGTGTTATATTTTTCATATACACCATTAATTATGTAAACACAAGATTAATCCAATTCAGCATCAAGACTAAGTGCTCAAGTCTTAGTTAAAATACAAACTTCTATAGGAAACTTTTCATAGCACCTTACTTCTAGTGACTTTCCTCTTTTAATTATTTCCTATTTTTCCTGTACGTTGTTTGTTCATATATCTTTGCTTATTTTCCCCTGTTAGATTGTGAGCTCCTTGAGAGCAGAGATGGTCTTTTGCCTCTTTGTGTATCTCCGATGCTCTGCACAGTACCTGGCACTTAGTAAGCACTCATTAACTGGTTATTGACTACCTGAGTGACTAAGTGAGCTGGAAATCCACAACTTGAAAAAGAAGTCTTTTAATTGAATTGGTCAATAGGAATATTCCCTGAGATTTAAACAAGCCAGTGCTATAAAAAAGACTTCGCACAAGTGGTCACCCATGTCTGAAATGCCCTCCCTCCTCATCTTGTAGAATCTTAAGCTAATTTCTTTTAAAGCACAGATCAGACACCCTTCTCTACATAAGACCTCTCCTTGATCTCTCTACCCACCACAATTGTTAGCACTCTCTTATTTCAAAGTACTTTGTATTTATTTAATTTATTGGTGTACATATTGTATCCGTATTGTATCCTCCACGCCTCTGTCCCCAATAGAATCTGGCCTCCTTGAGGACCAGGATTGTTGGTTCTGTTTCTGTTGTATCCTTTGTGCCTGGTTTAGCCCCTTGGAATTTGTGGTTTATTAATAAATGCTATTTTTTTGTCATGGTTGTTGAATTGCATGCAGAATTTAGTACATAGTAGGTGATCCAGAAAACCTTGTTAATTAACTGAAAAATAGATTCCCATGTATACACAAGAACAATCTACGTGGAATTTGATCCTTACTGTTTGTAATTTTCTTTGTTGTCATTTGGAATCTTTGTGGAAGATTAACTGGGTAAAAAAATCTATCTAGCATATATTGTTATTTTTCTGGGAAGTAATGGTGACCACATTCCCATTTCTCAGCAAAAAAAAAAAAAGGAGTACATGCTGCATGGTTTCAGATAGTAAGAATCATAAATAATAAGTTTGGCTCAAGTTGAAAATGGCTTTTAAAATAATGGCCAAGTCTAAAAATAAGGACTCTTCTATTCAAAACGTGCCCCGTCTTTGTGTTTTATAGGTATCTGGCCTTCTGAAGAGGTTCTGGCCTACTACTGCCTCAAGCACAATCAGATGTTCAGGTACTGAGCTGCACTTTAAAAGACACTTTGCAGGCCATTAGGTGCATTGTATCTGCATGCATGGTATAAAGATTTCCATGATTAAAGTCTTCAGATTAAATTGTAAGAAAAAGTTCAAGGTGAAAACATATAGCTCTTGACAAAGAAATCTGGATGGCCTTTGGCTACTAATATTGCACAGCGAGCTTTTGCTACATGTCAAAGATTTTTTATTTCCACTCAAGGCATTTTTTTCACTTTGATTTGGGGAAAACAAAACCGAAGATCTAATCGATCAGTTCTGATTGTGAAGGTTGGAAAAAATAGACATTGTTCAACTTGTACTGAGGAAGCCACTAAAGAATATTTGATAAATAACATTGTACTACTATTATTTTAAAATGCCATCCCACCCCAGGATTTAAAGATATTTTATATAATTAAGAATGTGTTTCTACAGAAATGTTTTCATCTATGACTGTGCATATCAGACTGAACCAGTTAGTGGGGTTTTTAAAAATATCTGTTCCTTTCAGATTTCCTAAAGATGCCTTTTAGAGATAGAGGTTTTTATAATTTTAATTCCTATCTTTTCAAAGTCATCAAATATGCACTTACTCAATAGCCTATTACAATTCCAAAAGAGCCATTAGGAATCATGGTGCATGTTTTTCAAAATATATATTTATTAGACTGATTCATTAATATACATTTTTGAAACTCCTTAGGTCCATATTTACCAGCTAGGCCATAATTACTTTGAACAACTAGATGGCGATTAAGTCCATTAAAAAATATGAAAGTCCTTTCCCTCTATCCTACCTCCTTTTCTTTTTTTTTTTAGTCCTGCTTTTTCTTTTCACCCTAAGGCAAGGCATCACCCCAAAATGTGAAGAAGTGATTCTGAGGGTTTGAATGTACCAGAGAAAAGCAGGGCAGTTGAGACTTGGGGCTGCAAATCTGCCCTGAAAGTCCAGCATTTGCTCATATCCCTGAGTTTAAGATTTTCTATGGAGCTCCAATCAGGGAGCATCCCATCCTGAGTGAGAATATCACCCGTAGTGGAGATATACTTAGGCACAAAGGGGAAGGTAAGTGCAGAGTGCCATGTCAGATTTCCAATCTTAACGCAAATCGGCCTTACTTTTATGAGGCTGAGTCAAAGCTTGTAGCATTACTTTAGCTTTGGGTTGGATGGGTAAGCCATAATATGCTCCTCCTTGTTTAATCACTGTGTTGTGTTAGGGTCACTTGTGATGTAAGTGTTACTTACTAAGCGCTCTTTGTATAATTGTTCTTTGTGGAGCTGTTTGCCTTTCCAAAATGATTATGTTTGCTTCAGAATTTAAAAAAAAAAACAACCACCAAAACACCATACCAAAGTGCATTTATTTGTGTGGGTTGTGTGTGTATGCGGCTACATATAGATACACACACATATATTCGCCATTTACTTGTCTAACTGTTTTTGAAGGAATGAATGTGGATTAACAGTGTTATCCTTTCCTGACAATTATCTTTCGCTACTCTAGCCAGTTTAGTTCTAAAAGACAGCGCCATTGACAAGGGAAAAAAGGGAACCTTCTCAGATTTTTCAGCTCAGCGGTGGTAATGTTGCAGTGAACACTAATGAGGGAACCCCCACTGATTTGCCTGCTTTGTGACTTTTCTATTTCATAATTATTTTTAAAACGCAAAACGACATGAGGTAGCCTAGTCATGTCTCTACAACTTCCTGGTAGTGCCGTTCTTACTGCAGATGGCAATTTGTTCTTGTAACATATATGTCTCTCTGGCCATTTTCATCTAATTTGTATGGGTTCTACCATTTCTTTTCTCTCTTTCAGGGACCTTGCTGTGTGTGAGCTAGGGGGTGGCATGACATGCTTGGCTGGGCTCATGGTAGGTCTTTTCTCAATTCCAATCCCATTCAGAGAGAGGAACAAAAGAAAAAATGTTCCAGTGCCTCCAACTGCTGGGTCAGAGAACCGTCAACAGCATCAGCTGCGGTCAAGCTGCCGAGTCTTGAGAGACCTTCTAGATTGACTTGCTTTCGGATCATATTGATTTTATGGTTGCCTCGATGAGCAGAAACATTTTACCTCCGTGTAGTCAATATCTCTTGTTGTGACATTCCAGGCCACGCACGGTCTTTCATTGCCATAGCTAAAGCATTTTTTTTTTCAGATTATAGTCCCATTTGCTAAGATACAGGAATAGCCTGGCGAATCACAGTTGGAGCACTATGATATAGCTGCTAATGTTTTGCCTGCATTATTACACCAACAAACATGATCCAGAGCTCTCAGTAATTAGATTCTTTTGAATTAGATTGGCCATTCAGGAACGTCGTTCACCATTCTCTGGGTTCTGAGTCATGTATTCAGGAGATATTATGTAGCAGCACAGTGCATTAGACAAGTTTTTATGTCTCTACAAATAAAAGCATATTGTTACACTGATTGGCATTTGACAAACCTGTCGCTCTCATACAATGTGTCGAGGTTACAGCCCAATGTGTGAGCATGTCAAAGCTCACAAAAAAATTACCCTTACAAAGCCATCTGCCTGCAATGCAAAGTTATATGAAGGGCATCAGGCAGTCAGACAGAAGCCGAGTGAAAGGCAGAGTGACAGCCTCGTATGATGGCTCTACTAGATAAACAGAAGCCCGCAAATGAAAGCCTCTCAGAATACCATCATCCGCTGTCACAATGCAATTACTGAACAGAATGATAGCAAGATAGAGGCTCCCGCAAATGGAATGATAAAAGTATTGACTGATTTGATTGAATGATTAAAATAATGCAGACATAAAATGAAAAAAGATTGAAGATTGTTACAGAGAAATAGGTGAGGAAGCATGATACTGAAGGCTTGTCACTCGTCTTCCCTTCCACACAGACAAGCATATTTGCTCATTGTTTGCTGTGCTCCTTTTTTTTTTCAGGTTGCTATTTCTGCAGATGTCAAAGAAGTTCTGTTAACTGATGGGAATGAAAAGGCCATCAAAAGTATCCTTATTCAGATAGAAAACGGGGTTTGTTGTGCTCATTCCTTTTTCCTGGCTGAGGAACAATTGATAGAAAGAAAGACAGCATGGGGTATATATGTTTAAAAAAAAAAGTTTCCCCTCATAAGTAATTAAAAAAGTAGAAATATATGGAATTCAGTGAACAAAAGTACATTGTTTTCCTATTGAAATATTCTCCACATCACTTCTTATCAAAGAGATGCATATTTATGGGCAGCAGAAGAATATGTAAAATTTGGTTGTTACTTTTCAGATATTCTTTCTTTTTTTTTTCAGTGAAATCCTTTGAAGAAAATCTGCCATTATATGAAATTATTCATTCTTTTAGTATTTTTTACTCTGAGTGAGACTAGGAAAATTTACTTCCAGTTTTCTTTCAGGTATTAATCTTTTATATTATTATGCTATAATATTGTTACTCCCCTATAATGCTGTTAGCACTATAATTGCTTTGAAGTTATCTACATCCTTCCACTTAAAATGGCTATCAGTTTTCCATTATTGCCTTTTATTTAGGATTACGAAAACCTATCTCCCTTTTTTCTAATAGGTTATTACAGAGCATACCCTATTGTATTAGATTATACTTTACTAATATGTACACAGAGTTGGTGAAAATTGAACTGTACTTTAAGAAAGCAAGCATAATTTGTGGCCACCGCAACCATAGAACTGGTTTGTTCAGGGAAGGTTAATGGCCATTAGAAATCGAGAGGAAAAGGAGAAGATATGTTTGCTTTGGATTTTTCAGTTTGTGTAACATTTATATCCCATAAAGACAGACAGTTTATTTAATTCTTAGGCCACTGAGATGTGAGAAGGGTTTTGATTTTTTTTTTGAATTGTATTTGAAATGGCCTTGTGTGTGCTTTGGATTTCCGTTTTGGGAGCTTGACTATCAATTATTATTTCTCTTTCCAAGGAATTTGCAGCAGTTCTATCAGGCTGCTCACGCTGAAGAAGGGTGGCACGAGAACATCAGCTAATAATGTTCAGCTCTACGTGTCCACTTGGGAGAGCCCCACCCAGCTAATTGTCTGGCAGACTTCAAAAAATCAGAGAGGAAAACATGACCAATCAAATCTTGGCCTCTTTTCTTTAAAATGCAGGCTCAGATCATGATCTAGAGGGACTCATTGAAAATTTTTCCAAAAAGTAAAATTTAGAATAAGCTGATGCTGTTACAATCTAACTGAATTTTATATTATAGCATAGTTTTATTCCTTAACATGTCAGTGGAAAAAAGGGATAGGGATAAAGAAGGGATCAGGTATTCTCATTCAGCTCAGTTTAATGATCTGAGGAAAACTAGGGTGGGGAGGAGGTATTTTTAGTCAAGAAGAGAGATGTTTTAACCACAGAAACTTTCAGGCCTCTGTAACAAGTGCAATTTGCAAGGTGGCAGCTCCCTCTTTTAACAGACTTACAAACCAATTTGAACTTTTACCAAACTGAGGAAAATATCTGTAGTCAGAATGTGAATTCAAATGTATTGAAAATACCCTCTCATTGAACTAAGCTACAAAGCTTCCCCCAAAGGGTAAAAATGTTAATGTCCTTTAATTAATACACCTATGCTTTATAGGTTCCATTTGAAGCTACCATCCCAGGTCTTGAAATCATAGAGTAAATCTCAGATTCTATATCCACTCTGCTGGCCTTTCAAAGAAATGATTGGTGCAGCCCCCTCCCAAGAAAATGGATTTTTAACATTTGGTCTTCAGAAGCTCAGCATTCAGAGCACTTTATTGTGCTGGGTTTTACAATGGGTTTAATATAGCGGGGGGCCGTAGGGCAAGAGGCAAAAAAACTTTATAATGTAGATAGAGAGAGCCCTTTCAAGAACATATGCCAAAATGGGTATTGTGTTTTATTTTACTGTCTTCCAGTTTCTCCTGATGTACTTATTTTTATCTTGTGGTTTTTCCCTATTAACATACCCTTTCCTATAAGAACTAGACCTAATTTTCTTTTTCTTACGTATAAAAAAGCAGATATAAAACCATCAAAACTCACAATGATTTCTTGCCAGCTTTTAATACTAATGTTACTTTACTAACAGAGTTTATGGTTAGCTGGCATTTATCATAATCTGTTTTAATGAATGAAATTAATATGAATGAAATACTGTTTTCTAGTCCTCTGCCCACCTTTTGTAGGAATCAGTAATATCTTAAATTATGCATGTTATTAATGTTCTATGACTGAAACTCTCCTTAAAATTACTGTTTACACTTTCCCTATAAAATTTGGAAAGCTTAAATCATGTACCAGTTATAGTATACGATCCAAAAATTACTTTATACAAAAGTAAAAATGAATGTCAACAAAAAATGTGGAAACACTGCCAGGAGCCAGGAAATCTCTAAGCAAAGCTGCTAATTATTCTTAATGGGCAAGATGAGCACATTAAGAAACAAATGAATACATCAGTGAAATGTAATTGAAAATCAACCTGGCAAGAGTGCACTGCATCTGAGCATCTATCTGCCTGTGTATTATTATCATCATTATAAAAATTATTTTTGTTGTTATTTCTGTTTAATGAGTGCAACTGGGCCTGATTTCCCTCTCTCTTAAGCTTATGAGGGCCGAGCTCTATCTTTATTTGGAACACCATTTGTGAAATTTGTCCCCCTTTTTTCCCTTTTTCATATCTGTCTTTTACATATAAGGTTTTGAGTGATCATTTAGTTTCAAATCTCTGGATTGTAGCCATTTAGGAGGTCCCCCTTTTTTATTAGAATAAAAATATTGCCAGCATTTCTTCCAAATCTCTCTACACTGAGCCTCAAATTAAAAACCTTGATCTTGGAAAATATCCTTCCTAGTTCAAAATTCTATGATTCTTTAATATGTAGTCATACATGCGTCAAGGTATTTAGTTTGGGATTGAGGGTGCATTTAAAAGCCTAAATGTTTTCTGAAAGTGAGCAGGTCAGTTTTTCCTGTTTCCCCAAGCCTTTATTCTGGATAGCTGGACCATAATCAGTCAATTGGCAAACACCTACTATGTGCTGGGGACTGTGTTGGAAATACAGAGAAAGGCAAAAATAGTCCCTGCCTCCAAAGACTTTACATTCTAATGGGGAGACAATGTGAAATTAAATAGATACATATCATATATAGAGAAGTAAAAGAATCTTAAAGAGAAGATACTAGCAACTGAGAAAAGCAGGAAAGAGCCAGAAAATGGCATGTGAGATGAGTCTTGAGGGAAGCGGGAGAAGCTAAGAGGTGGAGATAAAGAAAGAAAACATTCCAGAAATGAGGATGATCAATTCAAAGGCACAGAAAAGAGAGTGGCATAATTAGGTAGGGCCCACTGTAGCTGAATAGCAGGCAGGCAGAGTGCCTGGAAAGGAGTAAAGTCTAAGAAAACTAGAAAGTTGGGAAGGGACCAGTTTTTGAAGGGATTAAAATACTAATCAAGGATTTTGCATTTGATTTTGGTGATTGCAGGGAGCCACTGGAGTTTGCTGAGTAGGGGTATGATATGGTCACATGTATGATTTAGGAAAATCTCTTTGGTGGCTGAGAGGAAGATAAATCAGAACTGAGAAAGACCTGAGGCACAGAGACCAATTAGAAGGTTATTTCAGTAGCCCAGGCAAGAGGTAAGGAGGGTCTGAACCATGGTGGTAGCTATATGAGTGAAAAGCAGGGGATGTAAGAGAAATATTGTAAAGTTGGAAGTGACAAAATTTGGTAATAGATTGGATTTATGGGATGAAATGAGGAGTTAAGAATGACACATGAAGTTGCTGTCCTCAACAGTAATGGGCATATTTAAAATCGAGAAGGCTTTGGGAAAAAAAGAATAATGAATTCTGACTTAAACATGTTAGGTTTTACACGTCTAAGAGACATCCAGTTAAAATGTCCAATAGGCAGTTTGATGATGTGGGACTGGTGCTCAGGAAAGAGACTAAGGCTAGATTATGTAGAGCAGGGATCCATATGAACAGAAATGAGAAGTGAACCATACCAAAACTAATCCCAGAACTACATAATTATTATCTGTAAACTAGAAATAATTCAACTAAATTCACCAATATATTCAGCAAACATTCACTGTTGCTACTATGTGCAAGGAACTGTGCTTGTTGCTATGGATACAAAGATAAAATCAAAACAGTCATGACCCTCAAGGTGTTTCCGTTCTAGTGGGGTTGGGATGGGGACAGGAGGATACCACATATACAGCAGATTGGGATAGGGATGCCAACAAGACCTGCAATTTCGTTGACAAAAGCAGTTCCTAGATAAGGAAACTCCCTCCATCAAGGAAAATTATCACCTCAAAAACTGATAATTTTAGGAGTGATCTAAACAACTGAAAGGTTAAGTGACTATTTCAGGGTCACATAGACGGTATGTGTCAGAGTTAGGACTTGAACCAGTCTTGCTGACAACTGATGATGATAATGATAATGGTCTATACCATCTTCTCCATTTGTTAATTGGTGATTAATTCTCAATCTGTTATAACACTCCCTCAATTTCGGATTTGCAATCTTACTATAGCTAAAGTCCTCTGTCAGTACTTTGTTTAGGTATACCTAGGTTCTCAAAGACACTGCCAGTGAAACACGAGCTGTTAAGTTTTTAAATATGGGCCCCACCAAGTGTCTTGGAGATGGATCACCAATGATTTTTTTGGGGGGGAAGGGGGCACAGCAGATTATTAAGCTCTCTACTAAGGCATGAAGGAATTAAAATCTGAATAGGTCACAAGAGTGACCATATGAATGGAATCCTAACACCTCAAAAAAAAGAGAAAACCAAGCACCTATTCCTAGCTTAGTACCAGCTACAAACTAGGTGCTCAATAAATGTTTGTATTACTTAGGTATTACCACCTATACAAGACCTTTCTTGATCTACCCCAATTGTTAGTTCTCTCTCTCTCCCTCCCTCCCTCCCTCCCTCCCTCCCTCTCCCGCTCTCTCTCTCTCTCTCTCTCTGTCTCTCTCTCTCCTCTCATCTCTCTCTTTCTCATTTTTATATACTTAATATCTATCTATCTTTATTTATTTGTGTGTCCACTATATTGGCATTTAGGTGACTCAGTGAATAGAGTTCTGGGCCTGGAGTCAGGAAAAGCTAAATTAAAATCCAATCTCAAGCACTTACTGACTCTGTGACCCTGAGCAAGCCACTTAACTCCTGTTTGCCTCATTTTTCTTGAGTGTAAAATGAGGATAACAACAGCACCTATTTCACAGGGTTGTTGTGAGGCTTAAATGAGATATTATTTATTAAGAGCTTAGCACAGTGTTGGTTACATTACAGGTGCTAGATAAATGTTCTTTTCCTTCCCCTTCCTTCAGAAGATTTTAAGCTCCTTGAGGACAGGGACTTTTATTTGTCTTTATATTCTTAGTATCTAGGGCACTGTTTTACATGCTGTCAGCATCTAGCAAATGTCTGTTGAATAGAATCCTTGGTAGCATATAAATGAGAGAGGCCAAGCAGTGACTAAAAAAATCACTAGTGTTTTTCCTCTACTGTCCTGACTTTCATGAATTAGAGGCTAGAGGTAGTTTTTCTATAAGTGATTGGGGGCCACCGAACATTTTTGAGAAAGAGTAACAGAAGAGTACCTAGTATAATAGTGCCTAGAATGACTGAGCTCTCCATAACTATGAGCATCAGCCCTGGAATGCTAACTCTGGTGCCAAGGATCACCCTGAAGTTGGACAAAACCAAATGGATTATCCAAATGACATACCATATTCCTTAGTTTCACACTTGTAGATTGATCCTGATCCAAGCATTCATTAATTTATATCACTTCTAGATATTGAATCATGTGGTCTATAAGAATCAGCATATTTCATCTATCCTTATAGGAGACAGTGCCTGGACTTAAATTCTAGTATCACTCAACTTACATCATTTAACTTAACATAATGCTGAATTTAAAGGATTAATGAATTTTTTATAGATTCATGGTATCTGCAAGAACTTCTGGTTCTTTCAGAGTCTGGGATCATCACTTTCTGCTTAGTCAATTTCCATGATGTTACTACCAGCTAAAATAGTTGTCTTTCTATTAAATGTATCATAGATGAACTTGATATGCCTTATATATAGTATGTAATCAATAAATATTTATTGAATGAATAAGTGCTGGCCACTGGCTAATGACTGACAATGATGAATACTCTGCAAAATGTAATAAAGTATAATAGGAAGAGTGCTAAGTTTGGAGGTGGAGGACCTAGATTCTAATCCCAGGTCAGATAATTGCTATTTATGTGACCTTACACAAGTCACAACCTCTCTCTGATTCCCTTTTCTCATCTATATAATGAGGGTTTGAACCAGATGATATTTAGCCAACCCTAAATCTTATGATCATCACCTGAAAGTGTTAACAACCCATAGTGAAAAAAAAATCATTCAGTTAAATCAGTTATCACACAGTCTATTCTTTGGCCATTCATTGTTGGCCATTAGCCAGTTGTAATGCAACTACATGACCCAGCAGATTTGTTTTAGCAGAAGAAAATATGTAGGAGAAAATGTCTAAAGAGGAGCCAGGAAGTTCAAGAAACAGAGGTGTGCACATTCATCAATTCAATAAACATTTATTAATGTGCACAGTGCTTAGTAAGAGCAGTTGCATTGATGCTGATGAACAACTGCTAAAATATTAGAGATTTTCATCTCTGTGGTAGGAACAGTGTGTAAGGCAGACACAAGAGTTTCTGACATTGTGTTCAGTGTGTTCATTTTGAGCCATTTCTTCACCTGTAGTTTCTTCTCCTCCTTCTTCTTCTTCTTCTTCTTCTTCTTCTTCTTCTTCTTCTTCTTCTTCTTCTTCTTCTTCTTCTTCTTCTCCTCCTCCTCCTCCTCCTTCTTCTTCTTCTGCTTCTTCTTCTTCTCCTTCTTCTCCTTCTTCTTCTTCTCCTTCTCCTCCTCCTCCTCCTTCTTCTTCTTCTGCTTCTTCTTCTTCTTCTCCTTCTTCTCCTTCTTCTTCTTCTTCTTCTTCTCCTCCTCCTCCTCCTCCTCCTCCTCCTCCTTCTTCTTCTTCTTCTTCTTCTTCTTCTTCTTCTTCTTCTTCTTCTTCATTGGCAAGGTGATGGGGCTAAGTGACTTGTCCAAGGTCAGCTAGTACATACCTACTACATTTACACAGCTAGTAAATACCGTGTCTGAGGCTAGATTTGAACTCAGGTCTCAGGTTCCAGGGCCAGTGCTCTATCTACTGCACCACCTAGCTTCTTTTAGAATCATGGAATCTTAGATCTGGGACCTCAAAGGCCATAGAATCCGACATCCCACCCTTCTACAATACCAAAGGCACATGACCATTCCACCTTTTCTTGTGCATTTGTGGGCATAAGAATCTGACCCTTCTGTGAAGTAACACATTCTATGTTGGACATTTCTAATTTAAAGAGTATTTCTTGATAACAAGCCAAAAATTTGCTTATTTATAAAACAAATCTACTTCTTCCTTATGTCAGCCTTTCTGTCATGTGAAGACCATGATTGTGTCCTCCCAAGTCCTCTCCTATCCATGCTAAACATCCCTAATCTCTAGTTATTAGTTCTATTAGTGAACTATTAGGTTCAGGACTCAATAGTTCATCATCATCAGTTTGTTCAACTGCAGGTCATTTAATTCCACCAGCATCCATCAAAGACTTTCTATGGGAAATTTGATTTGCTTGGCATGAGAGACAGATTAAGAGGCAGTATTGAGACCTTGCTCTTGAAGAGCTTTTAATTTAATGAGGAGGGAAGGCACAGATACAAAAGATATGTGAATAAGGGAGAGTAGCATGAAAAGAAGAGGACTAGGCAAAGAGGTATGACCACTGACTATAACAAAGCATTTTCTTAACATTTTGAACATTGTTGTCATTTTATCAGAGTATGATCTTTTTTCTTTAGATGTATGATGTTTGGCGTTTCACATTAGTTGTGTTTTTATTAAATCAAAGAGGGACCAACATTTTTCACTGAAAAAAAAAATCTTTAATTCTCTAACAGAAGACAATGGGAGGATAGGCTAGATTTAGCAGAAATATCCTTAACAGCATATTTTTCTGGAACACATCTCTGTAATTTGGTTAGACACAATGATAAGCAAAAGGGGGAAATATTCCTAGTAATTAACTTAAAAGATATATTCAAAGTAAATTAGGAAATTCAACTTTTAAAAACCAAATAAGTGCATACCATGTATACTTGTGTATAATGGATAATCTGACAGGCATTGCAGTACAAAGATATGCAAAATACAGCCCCTGTCCTCAGGGAGGTTGTATGGTTATAAAGTATGTAGGGAAAATGTCACCATAAAACTTTTTTTATTTGTCTAGGAGCAGGTATACAGAGTTGATGAAGCAATGATCCATTGATGAAGCAATGATCCATCTCTTGTTTTTCAATTCAACAATAAACACACAAAAAATATCTCCCAGAATTAAAATATTAAATTGTTCCAAAGCAGACTAATCATTTAATCTTTAGATGGAAATGAATGAAATGTTATTGTCTCATAGTTAGATAATTTTGTCTTTTTTTGAAAATAACAACTCAAGAAATTATTACATTATGAAATTATTTCTGTGTGATTATTAATTATGAAAGTGGAATCATATTTTAGTTTAAGAATTACTAAATGTTAAAATGTATAAAACTGTACATTAATGTATCAAACATTAACTTGAGGGTCTAGAAATGCTGTCTTACATGTATTTAATCTTAATAGATGCTTTAAAATGAACTTACAGAAATTTATATTTACATTGCTATCATTACTTGGAAAAAAATGTTTTGAAGGAAGAATCATCAGAATTAAATTAAAATTGGATTCCTATATTGTGGGCTTTTCTCTATCAGGTGTTTTATTCAAGAGGAGCATCTAAAGATAGAATGTCTGTTTCCTTTAGCCTTAAGCATATGTTCTATAACCCTAGAATTCCATATTACCTAGACAAGAGGGATCAGAGATGATTGTGTGATATTCAGTTAATTGAAAGTCACCTTAATCCCTCAGCCTAATCTATGGTATAGTAGAAAAAACTCTGGATTTGGAGTCAAGGGGACTTGGATTCGAATTCTGATTCTGCTACTTATTTACTATGTGTCCTTGTTACTTAATTTCTGGGCCTTTAGTTTCCTTATCTGTTAAATGGGAAGTTTAGAATAAATTATCTCTAAAGTCCCTTAAAACTCAAAATCTTATGGTTCTATGAATCCTTCAAAAGTCCAGGTTTAAGTTTAGTAGACAATATTTGGCCCCTGGTTATTATACATTATTCCCAATATGTTAGCCATGCTTACCAAATTTGCAAATGAGACAGTATTGTAATAACTAACACATTGTACAACAAATGAGATAGTGTATTGTATATATGTATACATGCACATATACATGTATACACACATTATTTTGCATCCTTTTAAGTGCTATGTAAATATGAACAGTTATTACATTTAGTAGATTCAGGATCCCAAAATACCTTGACCATGTAAGATGCTAACCCAAAACTAATAAAATAAAATTTAATAGTGACAAATGTGGCTCAAAGACATGAACCTTGTAAGCATAAGATGGGGCAGGCAGGGTTAGACAGATTTAGGAGAGAAAGAACTCAGTTTCTTCATCTAGAAAATGATAACAATAACAGCACCTACCTCTAAGGATTGTTGTAAGGATCAAATGACATAATAATTGCAACATACTTGGCAGAATGTCCTGACCCATAGTAAGTGTTATATAAATATCAGCTATGAATATTGTCAATATTATTATTGTTGGGCTACAAGCTCATTCAAAGATAACTATTGCAATGGTAGGCTGCAGTAGCGTATATGTGTGTGTATACTCATTTCCATATACATAAACATATGTATGTATATTCTTATACACATACATAAATAGATGTATACACATACCTGTATATACATACACATATATAATGTAGGTTTGTATGTATGCATGTGTCTATGTATATGCTATTGCAATGACAGAACAAAAACCTCCATGATATAAGGGAGGGTAACATATAGAAATAAGAGATCTAGACAAAGTGACTACATACTTATGTGTGTGTAAGATCATTGAGTATGACAAAGAATTTTCTTAATATTTTGAGTATTTTTGTTAGTATTTTATCAGAACATGACCTTTTTTTCTTTAGATGCATGGCATTAGTTTTTTTTACATTGATTGTGATTTTCTTAAATCAAGGAGAGACCAAGAAATCTACATACATGTATGTATGCACTGAGAGGTATAAAGTACAGCATTAGAGAAAGAGCTGATGTTCTCACTCTGTTCTAGCCTGGTCCCATTGACAATATTGTGTTTTATTCTGGATGTCACATTATAGAAAGGACACTGATTGCACTGACAAGCTGAAGACTATCCAGAGATCAAAGCAAGTGGTACACAGTGGTAAAAGGACCTTGTGTTCATGCCATCCGGATCAAGTGAAGGAACTGGGAGGAGAGAAGCCTTAGCAAGAACATGATATCTGTCTTCAAATTTGAAAGACTGCAGTGTGGAAGAGGGGTCAGACTTTTCTGACTTGTCCCCAGAAAACAGAATTTAGAAACAAAGAGTAGAAGTTACAGATGCAAATGCAGGCTCGTTATGAGGGGAAGATTCCTAATAGGAAAACCTATGGAGCAGAGTGGCTGCTGAAGGTTGTAGGCTCCATCAAAAGGTAGCTGGTCATATGTTGGCTTTGTTGTAGAGGGAATTTTTATTCCAATGTGTGTTGGACTTGATGAAATAACCCGTAAGGTTGGAAATTTTTGGATTGGACTGTGGAAATTCTGTGATTTTGTGGTCATCTGGGACCATTTCTTTTTTAAACTAAGGAGAATAAGAATCAATTATTGATATTGACTGACTAAGAGCTACCTCAAAATCTGTGCTAATTTACCCAAGTGGAGCAGGGGTGGGGAAAAGAATGTATCCATTCAGGCAATGTTTTAAAACAGTTGTGCCATTTTTTTTCACTAGCATTCACATGAAATAAAATACTTCTAAACCACAAAAGACATTCCCTTTAGCCTTAAAAATAGCATAGGCTAAACATTGTTATGAAAAATTTTATTTAAAAAAATTGCTTTTATGATATATGTTCACATACCTGCTGTAGCTTGAACTCCCAGAGTGATGGATTTATACATTGTATAAAAATATGTAGTGTTAAGATGTTTACTAAAAAATATTAATAGGTTTCTGAGTTATATAATTTAACTTCACTGTGACTATTTTGTAACAAAATAATATGTTTTGCTTGCTAGATTAGTCATGCACTCATAGGGCTCTACAGGTGTATGCTGTACATTGTAACATGCTGTTGAATTCCATGGAAACTCTGAGTAGGGTGTGGTCTGAGTGTGGGGGAGGTTGATCAGGAACAGTTATAAGTTGACTCTTCAGTAATTTTCTTTTTTTGAAAAATAAAGATGTCAGCTGTCCCTTTTTGCAAGACATTTAATTTAGAAGATTTTCCTGAAATACTTCATTCCCAAAATAGACAGAACTGTAGGCCGATTGTGTCATTTCAGTTAATCAAAACAAGTAGTCAAATTAGTCTCTTTTATTTTTTTTAATGAATGTAATTTAACAGTATTTAATTTGCATATAGGAAAGTTCACCCAGAGGAAAAAAAATCTGCATTATAGCACTTTTGTAAACCTCAACAAAGCCCTTCATTAGGAGACCTAATTACTTTTCTCTACCTACTCCTAAGGAGAAAAGCTATCACAGTACCTGCTCATTCATTCAGACAAGAAAGTGTGCCTAGCGATTCAAGCAGAGACATGGGTGTGAAGTTCCTGTGGCTCTCCTCTTGCTGGGCAATTGTGACAAACTTGGAGTAGTTCAGGTAATCTGAGTTCTCTTCACTGCCCTGCCTTTCTGGGCATTCAGGGAATATCACTCGGGCCCTCTTTTGCTTTAGTTTCCTTCATTTATATCAAATTAGCCCTACAATATCCTTCACTGGAGTTCTAACTTACTCTAGCAACTATTACTGTGTTGAAATGTAGGAAATTCTTTATCTAGTTAGAGGAATTAGGCCTGGCTCCCTGAAAACCAAGAATATTAGGAAAGGGAGCAGATAGTACAACCCTCTCCTTTTACAAATGAGAAATCTGAGGCCCAAGAAGCAAGTTAGCCAAAATCATGTGTAATTAGCAAGAGACATCTGTCAACAGTAATTCAGCCTCTTGGTTTCTACTTCATTATTCTCATGTTAACACTGGGAAGACACCATAAGATTTGCATTTTATTTAGATCATTGAATTTTTGTCTTTATAAATATACATACATAGATGTATATATTTCTGGGTCTGTGTATAAGTATATATACCTAAGACGCTTGGCCATACAGCAATTAATACTTTTTAGTCAAAGTAACTCATGAAGATTATCTACTAAAGTTTGAAAAGAGTTTCATTCTCCTTATGGTGTACAGGTGACTCTAGATTCTCTAAGGCTTTACAAGTGGTTCACAAACTCTGATATTTTCTATCAACTTATACAAATTTTGATTAATAACCTAATGGTATAATATCAACCTAAGTCTAGAATAACTAAGGGTAGAGAGACATCACTGAAAAGTTGGTCAAGTGATTAATTTTTTAATTGTTATGACTTTACTAAGGTGAGAAGTTGCAGTTGATGTTGGTGAAGGGAGCACCTGCAGTGTTGAAATCATAGCTGCTTATGTAGCTGACCAGTAGTATACAGATTATTCTTAACTGTATCCTGTAGATGTGAATGATATCATCACAAGGAACCAGAAGAAAGGTGTGTTTAAGACTCAAGCAATATCAAGCTGGTAAGAATTTTTCAGTGGGAAAACATTTCGGGTTTTTGCAAGCATGTTGTGATGCTTTTAGTGTTTTGGATTATTGAATGAAACTGTTATGGGGACTATTTGTGGTCTGAGATTATACAAGTGAAAGGAAATTCAGTTGGATGATTTTTTGAAATGAGTGATGTTTAAGAAGACAACATAGAATTCTCTCAAATTCTGTCAGTTCTGACCTGAATGAATAATGGTATTCATCCTTGACCAGCATCTGTATATATGTATGTATGTGTGTGTAGGTATGTATATATATATATATATATACATATATATGTATATACATATATAAACATAAACACACAAAAGGATAGAGAGAAAAATAGATCTTTGTACATTATTTCTCTGATCATAGAAATTCATTCATTCAGTTATGGAGTCTAAGATAGATTAGTTTTATGCAAAATGTCCATTTATGCATTTTGCCATAGGCATTATTTCCAACATTTCCTGAGTTTTTGGCCACACATAATTCTTCCATCATTTGATATTTTAAGTTTCCTCTATGTCTAGGATACTTTTCTTTCTTCAGTAGAAAATGAGTGAATAGCCAGCCAATAGTGCTTAAAAGTGATTGACAATATCAGACCTATGGCAAGTAGCAATGATTCTTGCTGATAAGTGGGTAAATACAGTCTGTGGCTTTAAAAATGTCTCCTCAGTGATGATACTTAGAGAAAGCTGACTGGAATGTACAGTATTTCTCATTATTCTACTTAAGGTTAAAAAAGACCAGTGATGTATCCATGTGGCCTTAAGCTTGGACTAGAGAAAAAAAGGTCAACCTTTAGCTATATACTTCATTTATAGGACAGTGCTGACTACAGAATGGAGATTACCATACACTTTTTTTGTATGGGACTTCATCTTTTGTCATGATTTCAAACCTGGTCTTTTAGTTATCAATCAAAAGCACATTTTCCACATTGTCCTCATTTACATTTATCTAATGCTTGAGGTCATTTGTGACCATTTGAGTGAATTTCAGCATATGGAATCAGTGAATAATAGATTTCAGCTCCATGCTGTGAAGAAAGATTGTGTTTTTACAAGGCATAATGTTGTTTACTGGGTGTTAATAATCACTAATTAATAAACATATCTAGACTTCTAAAATGTTGCATTTTAAGGGATAAAAATGTCAAGTGTTTAACTTAGTGAGAGCAAGAGCATTTTCTGCATAAAATAATTAAATCACATAACGAAATGGAATGTGGAGACTCAACCCAGATCACATCTAAAATGCTCAAAATATGAACTTTTCTGTTCTTTAGCACTCGTTTGGTAGCTTTTTTTTTTCCAACTGTTTCACTAAAGTCTAAGTAAACTATATAACAATAACGACAGCATGACTGTTCCCAAGGCAATAAGATTAAATGAACAGGGTGGGGTCAGTGGCTATTGAACCTCGAAAGCTACACTTCTGAAACAGAAGACAGTATACACCTATGTACATATATTGTGCTTCCTAGGGTCTTCCATGATGATGACTTTCCTCCCTTCTCCCATATTAATCATGGTCAGTTTCTTCTCTCTTACCCCTTGAAAGCATTTTGTCCAGACTCTCCTAAGGCACTTGTCCAGAAAACAGATGGATGAATCAGGCCCTCAAGTGCTCTGATCTTATATTAAGACGATACTTGACTACTTAACCTTCAAGAAGCTAAGAGGAAGCTGCCTACTGTTGCTGTAATGTCTGCCTTACCCTCATAACCACTGCTTTCCCACCCATATCCAGGATGATAAGATGAAAGCATTAGCTCTATGGGAGAAGAGTGAAAGGAAATGTTTTACAAAATAGCTAAGTAAGATATAGTGTAACATTCTTTTTCAGTGACTCGACACTTCTGCAGAATTCCTCCTCCAAATTGGAGGTGTGAAATAACAGCAGCTACAAATTACTAGGAGATATTTATCATAGCTACAAAGCCTACATGTGAGCCAAATGTTTCTGCTGTTAAGAAGTACTTCAAAGCTTTGACACAGGAGCTTTGTAATGGCAAAATGTCTCCTGTAACTCCGCCCATGGAGAAGAAGTACAAGAGGAAAGTGAAGTTGTGATGCTGGAAACATAAGCATAAGAAATACTGTTTCTACCATAGAATGAATGAACTTCCTCTTGGAGCACATTTTTTTCATATTATACTCATTAAATGGGGAAGGATTCCTACTTTAACTATTAGCATTTCTCACAAATTCCCACATCCTCCATGTATCATCACAGGTCCCTTCTCTAATAACCATCCTTTTCTAAAATAACTTTCTTACCCTTCACTGAAAATTTTCTAGATGCCCTACCACGTTTTATTCCCATGTCATCATCCAGTGCGTATCTACAGTCTTAAACATGAAGGCTGTTGACCAGATGTGTTCAGTTATTCATTCATCTGGTATCTATAGCATACCTACTATGTACAAGGCATTTCAACTTAGGAGATGATAAGCAAGAAGCTATTGAAGGTAACTGCCAAACAAGGAGGTAATTTACATAGTGATGGCTAACCACTTAGAGAATAAAAAGTCATATACTCAGACTTTCTAAATTATTAGATTTGCCTTAAAATCTCTTCAAAATTTGAATGCTTCTGAAGGAACCCCGGGCTTCTTGCATTTGTATATCACCAGGTCTTTCCAGGAATATTCCAGTGAATATCTTTTGCTAGATAACACTAATTCTCTGTTACCTTTTTGTTCTTTCATCAAATTAATCTGACCCAGTGACAATTTAAGGTATTGAAAATAGTATTTAATTTTTTTTACTTTTAGACACATTTAAGTTTAATCTACACTTTTAATGTTTTTCTCTGTTACTTTTTAAAGCAACTAATATGGGCCAGATACTTTGTGAAGTACTTTATAAACATTATTTCATTCCCCCACTTAATAATATTTTATTTTTTCTAGTTCCATGTTAATATGGTTTCCAACATTCACGTTTATACAATTTTGAGTTCCAAATTTTTTCTCCCTCTCTCCCCTCTCTTTCCCCCTCCCCAAGACAGCAAGCAATCTGATACAGGCTATGCATGTGCAAGCATATTAAACTTATTTTAAAGTGGTATTTAAAAAATGAGGTGATTTTTCTGTAAAACTTGCAGATGAAATGTAAGAAATGTGACATTGGTGATGTGAGATAAACCATTCCAAACAGAAAGAATATGGAGTTTGTTGCCACTTTCCAGCCTTCTTTGTAATATAATCTTCAAACCCATTTAAACAACTTGGGACTGCTTCTTGGTCTCCATTGTCAGTCTAGATGATGTCATTCTTTTTTTAGTAAAGAGCTAGTTTTCAGGGGTACTTCAACAGGCATGTTGTGAAATGATTGGAAAATATATAGTCAAATAAATAGAACATATAGGATTCAATAGCTGGCTTTCGAGGTCCAAGAGCCTCTGACCCCACTCTGTTGATTTAACCTTATTGCCTGGGAACAGTCATGTTGCTGTTATTGTTATACAGCTTACCTAGATTTTAGTGAAACAATTGGAAAAAAAGTCTCTTTCAATTATTATGGACAATATGACCACTTAGGTGGATTCAGGATGGACTGAATGACCTGATCCAAAGAATAATAGCCATTGTTCATTCCATGTCAAATTAGAAGTTCTTAAATGGGACACCACAGTAATCTATGTGTGACCTTGTGCTATTTCAAATGTTCGCCAGTTATTGGATAAAAGATGGCATGGTCATCAAGTGAGGAGAGACAGCTGACATGTTGAATGGCAGAATTAAGGTCCAGAAAATTTTTTTAAATGGCTAAAATGATGGACTGACTCTAATAACACTAAGTTAATAGGAAGAAATAAAAAGTCTTGTCCTTGTGTTTTTAAAAACAATATAAATTTATAAAATGGGCAAGATGTGACTAAATAGCAATTCATCTGAAAAAGATCTCAGGATTTTCAGTAGACTGTAAGCTCACTATAAATCATGAGTATAATATGGCAGCCAAAAATTGAGCATAACATGCTCTTATACTGCATTATGAGAAGCCTGGTATTAAGAAAGTCTTAAAAGATTTTGTAAATTGATTTTCTACAACAGATTACATCTCCATAGGGATACATTTGACTAAGATGTAATAATTCCACTGTCTTTGTTGACAATTAGAAAGCATTTAACCACAATAGAGCAAAATAGTAGAGTCAACTAATTAAAGTTGCCTAGGGGCATTTAAGGAGAGAAATGGAAGAAGTCAACAAACATTTGTTATTAAGAAGGAAAACAAAAAGAAGAAGAAAAAAAGGAAAGATCTGCAAGGATTCTTTTTAAAATAGAAAACTATTTTGGCTATCAAAGACAGTAGAGACATTGTATCAAAGGTGTACTGGTAAATACTTAATAATGAGCTCACCAGGAAAAGAAATGTACACAGAATGCACTTTCATGTTCAATCTGCATTCTTAATGTCAACACTACTTTCTTAAGTCTAACCAGTTAACAAAATAATAATCAAGCTTGGACTTGAAGCATTTGCAAATTTCTGAACTATAAATGGTCACCACACCCCCTACATCATGATCCAAAGGGAGTCTATGCTAAGGGGAGCACATTTGCAAGAAAGTTGAGAGACTGATTTCCTAAGTATTTGAAGGAGAGGAACATACTAAAGATCTTTCTTGGCCGAAAAAATCTCAAGTCTTATTCATAGCAAAAGAAGACAATTTGAGAGAACATCAAGAACTACCAACTTCTAGGCCTACTTTCCCATCTAAATTATATTTGGATGAAGCCCATACACAAGTGAATTGAGGGCATTTTCAATGAGTATATTAGAGAAGAACAGGCAAGCTTTTGCAAATGATTTCCTATAGTGAACCATGTCACCATTTTACAACTGATGGAGCGATGTAGAGAGTATAGAATCATAGTGTTTATTTCATGATTATGAGAAAACATTTGGTCCAATAGAGCAAAACACTGCTTTAAAACCTCTTTTCCAACAAGATATCTCCCCTCCAGATTTCAGAACCATTCAAGATTCTTTGAAAGACATAGCAAGAAAGCTATACCTGTGTTGAGCTGTCTTCTGATAATAAATGTCAGATGAAGTGTAAAACAGGGAGATTTATGTTCACCAAGGGTGTTCACCACTGTGACGATTCATGATAGAGTCCAAATTAAAGAAGGACTCCCTGTGAATGGTTGGGTGACCCAGACACTTCCATTTGCTGATGGCATTGTTCTAGTTTCATTAAACTAAAGAGCATTGCAGAACCTTCTGGAAGAGATCTGTAACTACTTAAAAGATTTTGCTCTGATCATCCACCCAGAAAAGACCAAGTGGATGAAAAATGCCTATTGCCTAGATCAGCGCTTCTTAAACTGTGGGTCTAGATCCCGTATCAGATTGCAAAAAATTTGGCAGCAGTAAAAGGTTTCTGAACATGCAACTACCAAAAATTAATTAAAAATCAAACATGTAATGAATCTGAAGTTTTTGTGGCCATAAAATGCCAACAAACAAAATGTTAAAAGGGGTCCTGGCCTACATCATTACATGCAATTGAATGAACAATCTGTAGAACTTGACCATCATTATGTGTGTGTGTGTTTGTCCTTTGTTGCTGAAGAAGACCATGCCATCAGAGAAATAATGACATGATTTGCACTTGACTTTGTTTTGAATGAGGAAGGGCTGTGCAGGTCATCAGCCTCACTTCTCCTTCAGAGCCATCTGAATCCAGTGATCAGATATTCATCAGGATGACTGGAGATGACCCAGGATGAGGCAATTGCGGTTAAATGACTTACCCAAGGTCACACAGCTAGTGAGTGTCAAGTGTCTGAGGTGAGATTTGATCTCAGGTCCTCCTGACTCCTGCACTGGTGCTCTATACTGCATCACCTAGCTGCCCACCATCAATATGTATATCTGGGCAAACAGTATGAATGGATAATGAATTGGAGTCAGGATTAAAAAGGAAGAGAACAGGTTGGATTGCCTTTAAGGAATTGCAAAGCTTTTTGAATGATACCAAACTTCTTCTGGAAACAAAAGCAAAAATTATACGTGTGTGTGTGTGTAGATATAATATATATATTATAATTTTCCCCCAGTTATATGTTAAAACAGTTTTTTAACATTTGATGTTTTTAACATTTGAATTCCACATTCTATCCCTCCCTCCTTTCCTGCCCTCCCCACAAAGGTAAGCAATCAGATATGTCATACATCTTTTTAATGCCATTATTCTAATCAGGATCTATATCTACAAGAGAAGAACACTATAGTTATCAAAAGAGCTGAAAATGAATATCACCTGGAGGAAATGAGAAGTTTGGTGAATGTGACCAAGTTTCAGTTACATAATTAATGAAGAACTTCAAAGGATGGTCAAGTCAACAAACATTTATTAAGCATCTTCTATGTGTTAGGCTCTCTGCTAAGTGCTACTGATGCAAAGTAAGGGAAAAGACAGTCCCTGTCCATATTCATCTCCCAGGGTCCAGCTTAGTCTTAGTGCTTCTGTGAAGCCTTCTGTGACTACCACAGTCCCCACTTACCTCTCCTTTCCCTAAAATCCAGAATATGTAGGACCTGTATAACAGTTTTAAATTTATTTTTTATCTTAATATTATTTGTGTGTGTATATCTATATATATGCATCTATATACACATATATATATATATATATAAGATGAACCCATGTTCATTTTGCCAATTTTGTTTTATAGTTTTAAAATCCAGATGTGAACTGTATGTGTGAATTGTAAAGAACTCTGAGTATTTAGTAATTCCTGTTCTTTCAATTGCTATCTTGGATATGGGATACAAAACTACTGTGTGTACTTTTCCTCACTAACATAACGATGCTTAAATCACCAAGTTTACAAGTAAAAGGGTAGGAAATGACATCTATTCATTCTTCTTTTATAAAGAAAAGTTCCCACAAGGATATCAGTTTCTTATATTTTAATGTCTTCACTTTCTCTGTTCTGTTTTAAAAGAAATACAAGTGTCTGTTTTGAATGTATCTCAAGCTCTGACTAATAATAATTACTGTTATATATAGTTAATGTTTGCAAAGTGCTTTTTATTATAGTCTTGTGAAATAGGTGTCATTATTGCCATTTTACCCATGAGGAAACTGAGGCTGAGAGAGGTCACTTATCTAGGTTTAAACATCTGGTACTTATTTAAAACTAGTGTCTTCTGATGCTCCTTTTGCTTGTCTCTTAGAATAGGCTCTGTGGTGTAGTGGGAAGAGCACTTGAAGCCAGAACACCTGAGTTCAGATTCAGGCTTTGCTACTTGTGACTAGTGTGACCTAAGGCTTAAACTCTCTGTGTCTCAGACTCCTAATTTGTAAAGGGTCATCTTTATGGTTCAAGAAGACCTGAGTTCAAATTCATCCTCAGACACATACTAGCTGTGTGACCCTGAGTAACCCACTTAACCTCTTTCTGTCTTGGTTTCTTCTACTGTAAAAAGAAGATAATAACAGCACAAACCTTATAAGGATGTCCTTAGCACAGTACCTGATACATAGTATGGGTTAAATAAATAATAGCTCTTACTGTTAGTGTAACAGTGGATTTGGCCAGATGACATCAGTCCTTTAGTGATATAGATGGTAACTGAATTGTGATCTCATTGGCACAGGAAACTCCCTGTACCAACCCAGGTCAACACCCTCTCTTTACTTTTAGAGATTGGACTTGGAACAAATAGAGTTTAGGTGACTTGCCTAAGGGCACACCACGAACATGCATCAGAGAAGGGCATTTAAACACGTTTCTTCTTTGCTTTAAGGCTAGTTCCTATGCCTTACACCCTGCCTGTAAATAAGCTTCCTCACAGCTCATAATCTAGACTTCTAAGTACCAATGTCAAGTAACTGAAAATGGTCTGTTCCCACAATACTACTTCATCTATTTTTTTTTACCATATGTATATATTTCACCTCTTGTCCCAAGTATTCTCTCCTTTGTGGTTCCCTTTACCTATAAAAGGATCTTTTCCTCAAAAACTCAGTCATTGTGGGTCTGTTGAGGTGCTGATCCTGCATTCCTAGCATGTTTCTTCCTGGTGCAGGCTTCCTACTCACCCAGAATAGGGCAGAAGTTACAACAGACAGCCAAATATGACCATCAGAACTTTGAAGCCTGGTAAAATCAGAAAACAAATGTCCTTGATTGTGAGGAAAGTCCTACATTTGTTCATTTGAACAGCAAAACAATCCTACTTCCAAGACAATGGTGAGTTACTCTCCAAAGAAGCCTCTTAACACATGACATAAGCCCACTGAAAACTAAAATAAAAATTCATGTCTTGTGGCTGAACTACCTTGGAGAGAGATCACCCTAAATGTCCATCCCAGCCTGAGCTCAGAACACCTTTTCTTTTCTTTTCTTTTCTTTTCTTTTCTTTTCTTTTCTTTTCTTTTCTTTTCTTTTCTTTTCTTTTCTTTTCTTAATCTGGGTGAGGTGCTTCAGACTTGGTAGAAGATAAAAGACTCACCAGCTCACTAGGCATTGTACACGAATGTGCCTTAAGTGTAAAGAAGGAAAACGTTTGTCAATTCCCTGATTCCGTATCCAAATGGTACATGGCTGCAATTTACAATCCATTAGTTCTGATTTTTGTTATTGCTTTGTTTTGGTACCATGGAAGTTAATCAGCTGTCATGATCACAGAATCTGAGAAATCTGAGATGGAAAATATAATTAGTAAAATAATTAGTACCTTTCATTCAAGGATCTCAAAATTCTTTACCAATCCTCCTTACCCATGGTAGAGTATGTAGGTCACTAAGACGAGGTGGGCCAAATGTCAGGCGACATTTGAATTTCACTTTTGAACTCCAAATCACTTTTCCTTTACAGTTTCATGACAGTTGTCAAAGTCACAAAGGGTCAAAGGGTAGAATTAGTCTCAAGGTCAAGCCAGGAACATACAACTGATAAACTAGAATACTCTCTAGGAGTTTTTCTCACTAGCACTTAATTGATTTAAAAGGCCCAGCCTTCTATCCATTAAAACCAATTCTGCTTACTTATTCTGTTTATTTTGCAGCCATCATAAACCTCCAGAAAAGGAAAAGCAAATTATACACAGTCAATTAATTGTATGTATGCAGTTTATCTAATTTGCAATTATCTATAGTGAATTTTTCCTGGCTTTCCTTCATCCTCCCTACCTCCCTTCCCCACCCAGATAGCCTCCAAATTAATTTTAATGTTAACTTGAATATATGATGAAAAAGGTAAATCTTTTGCAAGAAAATCAGTACATGAATTTCATTAACCTATCGTAGATAACCTCTGCTACTATTCCCCTTCATTCATCTGCATAATTGAGACTTAAAAAATGGGCTCTTGCTAACACAAGAATATGGAATCCACTCTATATTTTTGCTCCCATTTTACAGATTAACTAAATTCAGTCCTAGGAAAGGCTATCATTTTTCCCATAGGGGCCCAATGAATTTGTGGTTAAAGAATGACTTAAAATAAGTATCTCCTATTATACTAGGTTAAAATTTCTCTTACTTTAACAATGAACACTCTTAATATTTTATTAACCCTTTATTAAGCCTCACGATACCACAGGCTACAAACTATTTACTATATTATCAAAATGCACTCAAGAAAGCCCCAAAGTGCCTCCCTGCTGGAACAGTGGCACACACACCTGTAATCCCAAATATTATGCACGCGTGTGCATACACACACACACACACACATGCACACACAAATTTGCCTCCCCCACTCCTATCCACTTCTTTACTCCACTTCTCTCCCATCCAGATCAGAGAAAAAAATAGCAAGCTCAAACTTAGCAGCTCTGCTAGATGGATAAGAATAAACTTCAGCATCACCCATTTTCCTCCATAGCATAATCAGTCAAGAGTGACTAGGACCCTATATCACTGACCTTTGCCCTGCAACAATGCCCCTTGAAGAACTGTGAACTTCAGTGTTCATCTATCACCCATTTACTACCCCTATAGCTAACAATTTCCCACCACCTATTTCTCTTTATCCCTTAATAAATTAATCACCCGCAACATAGAAGAAAACTATAACCAACTCTTACTCCCTCTTCTCTCATCCCCATTTTCCTCAATCCTACCCTACCCTTGCCCTACTTTAGCCCTGCCTATCCTTTCCACTATGCCATCTGATTTTCTGATTTCATAGTGAAAACATTCCCTTTATCTCAGACCTTTTACTCTCACACTCTACTTCATAACACTGTGTCCTTGGCCCTCCTCTTCCCCACTCACTATCCAAAGACCCTCCGCTTCTCCACCATACACACTGGTCTTAGAGGGGGAGTCACACCCTCCATTTATCACCTCCACTCAGTAACCTCTCTTCCTTTGAAATTCACAGTATCACTATTTTCCACCCAATTAAGATTAGGGTGACTATTGGATGATAGCCCTAAGGTAATTTTCATGATGCTGAAAGGAGATGAAGGAAGTCATATAAATGTGCTGACTGGGCATGCTCTATATTCATATTATCCAAGTTCAACTGGACCCTCACCGCAGCTAGGCTAGGCAATCATGTTATTGTTCCCTATTGTTCCCTGACTGATCCTCTATCCCCTATCTCATTGTCTAGAAAAAAATTTCTAAGCCTTTCATTTCTTCCTCAAGCCTCTCATCTTCCTCCGTACCTCCTTCCTTCCCCTTTTGTCTCTTCTATCTCCATCTTCTTCTCAAAAACCCTTTACCTCCCACTTTACTTTTTCTTCACCCTCTCCTTCTTTCTCCTAGTCTTGGACAATGAAGTGATCCTCCTTGATGAGGCCAACCTCTGTTCATATATGCCCTTGATGTCATGCTCTCTGACCTTCCCTAGATTACAACCTCATTCATATCCCTCTCTCCAGTCTTAAACCTTTTCTCCTGGATACTGCCTTAGGACTTTCATGACACTGCTCTCTCCTGGTTCTCTTTCTACATGTCTATATGTTCCTTCTCAGTCAGCTTTACTGGTTCTTCATCTGCCATGCCTCCTAACTGTAAGTGTACCCTAAAGTTCTTTCTTAAGCTACCTTCTCTAAAAAGAAAACGTGGAGAGACAGTTTCTCTTGATGACTTCCTTAGCTCCTGTATATTTAATTATAGGAGGCAGCTGCTGGTATACTGGACAGAGTGCTGAGCCTGGTTTCAGGAAGAACCTCAATTTAAATCTGCCTCAGATAGTGTGTGACCCAGGACAGGTCACTTAACTTCTGATTGCTTCAGTTTCTTCAATTGTACAATGGGAATAATAATAGCACTTGCCTCATACAGGTGTAAGGATCAAATGAGATAATACTTGAAAAAATGTTTAATAATATACCTGGCTCTCTATGAAGGCTTAGTATCTTTTCCCCTAATTATCCTCTCAGTGCTGATGATTCCCAGATCAGTATATCAATCAGCAGTACTTTAGGAAAATCATTTTGGCAGCTGAGTGGAGGACAGATTGGAGTGGAGAGACACATGGAGTAGGACAAGAATTGGTGAGTGTCTGAACCAGGCAAGTCTTTGTGAGAGTGGAGAAAAGGGGCTGTATTTGAGAGAGTTTATGAAGGTAAAAATGACACAAGATTGGCCAACGGATTGTATTTGTGAAGTGAGACCAAGTAAAGAGTTAAGGATCAAAGAATGGTAGAGTCCTCAACAATAATAGTAAAGTTGGGAAGAGGAAAACGTGGTAATGATCATGAATTATGTCTTTGGATGTGTTGCATTTGAGATGCCTGTGGGACATTTAGTTGGTGATATGAGACACAGTCAGGAGAGAGATTAAACCTAGATAATCTAATATGAGAATCATCTATATAGAGAAGATAATTGAAGTCATGGGAGAACTCAATGAGATCTCTAAGCAAGACAGTATGGAAAGAAAAGAGCAGAGACTTGGGACACCTATAGAGGACACCGACAGTTAACAGGTATGACATCGTTAAAGAATTACTAAAGGAGTCAAGAAAGAGAGGTCCGACAGGTAGGAAAAGAGACAAGAAAAAGCAGAGCCATGAAAACATGTGAGAGCATCCAAGAGAAAAAGATGGTAAAAAAAAAAAGTATCAAATATTGCAGAGGTGTCAAAAAGGTGACAATCTGACAATTAGATTTGGCAATTGGGAAATCATTTGTAATTTTGAAAAGAAGTCTCAGTTAAATGATAACATCAGAAGCCATTTTGCCAAGGATTTCAAAGAGAAGAAGAGAGGAAGCAGAAGCATTAATTGTAGAGAGCTTTCAAAGAGTTAAATTGAGAAGGGGAAGAGAAATATAGTATGACACATGATTGGCATGGTAGGATGTAGCACTGGGTTTTTTTAAGAATGGAGAAGACTTGGGCATGATTGTAGGCAGCCAGGAAAGTGCCACTACCTAAGAAGAGGTTGACAATTAGGGAGAGTAGGGGTGATAGAGGAAGCAGTACACAGTAGGCAAAGATAACAGGGGATCAAAGATCATGTAGAGGGATTGGTATTGACAATGAGATGACCATCTATTCCTTGCTCCCTTTTTCCCCCCTTATTTTCCATCATTAATTGTCTATTAGACATTTCAAACTGGATGTTTTAGAGACATCTCATACTCAATATATTTAAAACAGAATTCCACTTATTTCCCTGCAAACCCATCTTTATATTAAACATCCCTACTTCTGTTGAAGGTCCCATCATTCTTCTAGCCTCTCAGGTTCATAGCCTTAATGTCTCACTCTCCCTCACCCCACATCTTGCTGTTTTTACCTCTCCAATAGCTTTTGCATCCAACACCTTCTCTCTACTCACACAGCTACCACCTTAGTTCAGGCCTTCATCACCTCTTGCCTAAATTATACATCTCTTAATTGGTCTCCCTATGTCAAGTCTCTCCTCAGTTTAATGTATTCTCCACATTAATGCCAAAGTTGTTTTTGATAAGTACAGCTCTCAGTAAGTGAAACTCCTTTGTTTAGCTTTTAAAGCCATTCAGAACTTTGTCCTAACCTATCTCACTTGGCCTCGGTATTTTACTCCCTCTCCTTCACTCTGTGATCAGGCCAACCTGGCTTCTCTATTCCTCATGCACAATATTCTGTCTCTCCTCTCTGTGCCTCTGAAATGGTTATCCCTCATGCATGGAGTACATTGCCTTCTCACCTCTGCCTCACGGAATCCTTCTCTTCTGTCAAGACGCAGCTAAAGTACTACTCATCTTGGTATATAGTATGAAATGTTGGTTCATATCTAAATTCTGCCATATTATTTTGCAGCTTGCCCAACAGTTTTTGTCAAATAGTCTTACCCCCATATCTAGGGTCTTTGGATGTATTTAACACTATACTATTATGTTTGTTTGCACCAATGTGCCATTGCCTAATCTGTTGCTCTAATTGATGTCTTAAATTTTTAACCAGCATCACATAGTTTTGGGTGTTATTTTTTTAGCATTCTTGTTGTGTAGTGTGGTTTGAGGTATGTTTCTATTAGACCCTCTTCCTTCACTAAAAAAAAAAAATTCCCATGAGACTCTTGATCTGTTGTTTCTTCAGGTGAATTTTATTATGTTTCCCTACTTCCATAATATAATCCTTTGTTTGATGGGTATGGCACTAAATGAGCATTGGTAACTTTGGAGAGAGAAGTTTCAGTCATAAGCCAGATTGTGAATGGTTGAGATATGAGTGACAGGAGAGGCAATGAAAGTGGACATATTTTTCTAGGAGTTTGACTGCAAAAAGGAGGAGAGATATTGGACAATATCTTGAGGGTATATTGAAGGCTGTTTTTTTTTTTTAACGGGGGAAAACCAGGGAAAGAAATTGCAGGTATGGAAGAATTGAAGATTAGGAAGAGAAGGGGATGGTTAAGGGGCAGTGTGCTAGAGAATAAAGTGTTATTTGGGATCAAGGACTCATGTAGAGGGATTGGCCATGGCAAGAAGGCCCACTTCTTTGTCAGAGAGTGGAGTAAAGGAGGAACCAGTGGGGAGTGATGTAAAAGGGTTTGGAGTTGAAGGCAAGGGGGGAAAATAAATTCACTGTAGATAGCCTATTTTCCCATAAAATATAAGGCAAGAAGGCTTGGTCAGAAGGAAAAATTATGAGAAGATTGAGAGAAGAGAAGATTTGGAATAATCTCTGTATTTAGCAACATAGAAAGCCAATTAGAGAAGAGCAAAAGTATTGCCTTGCTTCATTTAAGATTCAGTTGAGGTTAATTAGCAGAAATTTTTCATGGCTTCCATCAGCTCACAGTTTTGACTTTCTCCTTTTCTATTCAACAATACATCGAGTAGAGGAGGGAGATGGTGGAAGTAATTTAGGGCTGGGTTTTGCAGATGTTTACGTAATTTAAATATATTGTTTTGGCAACTGTCTTAAGAGTTAATGCTTGTGTAGCTATATTCCCATTCTTGCTGCATCTTCGTCCAAATTATATCTGCTAGCCATGGATCTTCCTCCAGTACTCAGTCCTGGACTCTCTTCTCTTCTCCCGTGATATAATTTATATAATTCTCGTCAGCTCCTATGGATCCAATTGCTATCTCTAGCGCATGATTGACAGATATATTTTTCCAGCCCTGATCCTCACTCCTGACCTCCAGTCTCATATCTCCAAATGCCTCCTACACCTCTTTGCCTCTATACCTAACTGTATGTATTTTAGACACCTTAACCTCAGCACATCCAAAACAACTCAATCTTCCCCACAAGCCCTCTTTTTAACTTTCCTATTACCCTTAAGAGCACCACCATCCTCCCAGTCACCCACCTCTCATAGTCAATCTGTTGCCGTCTTATCACTTCTACCTTTGCAACCTCTCTCATAAATGCCCCCCTTTTCTCTCCGACACAGTCACCATCCTCATTCAGGCTCTCATCGCTTCCCACCTGGACTAACCTGCTGTTTGTTTTTTCTGCCTCAATTCTCTTCCCACTCTAGTCCATCCTCCACTCAACTGCCAAAATCATCTTCCTAAAGTACACATTTGATCTCCTCACCCCACCCCCACCTCTCAGTAAGCTCCAATAGCAATCTGTTACCTCTAAGAGCAAATAAGTATAAAATCCTCTCTTTGGCTTTTAAAGCTTTCACAAGCTAGTTCCTTCCCACTTGTCCAGTCTTCTTACACTTGACTGTATTGCCCCAACCCCACATTGGTTTTCAGGACAACATATCTCTCCTCTCTCTGTCTCCCTGTCTCTCTGTGTGTCTATCTCTCTCCTCTCTCTGTCTCTGTGTCTCTTTCTCTGTCTCTCCTCTTTGTCTCTCTCTCTCTCTGGCTTTGTCTCTCTCTCTCTCCTCTCTCCCCCCTCCCTCTCCTCTCTCTCTCCTCTCTCTCTCTCTCTCTCTCTCTCTCTCTCTCTCTCTCTCTCTCCCCCCCTCTCTCCCTCCTCCCTCTCTCTCTCTCTCTTCCTCTCTCTCTCTCTCTCTCTCTCTCTCTCTCTCTCTCTCTCTCCTCCTCCTCTCTCTCTCTCTTTCCCTCTCCCTCTCCTTCTCCCTCCCTCCCTCTATCCTTCCTCTCCCCACTTCTCTTTCTACCTATCAGAGGACTCCTCAGACTGCTTTGCTGTATCCTATCCAGGTCACATCCACTAACTATAAGTGTCCCACAGGGCTCTGTCCTGGCTCCTCTTCTCTTCTCTCTCTATATTACTTCACTTGGAGATCTCATCATCTCCTATGGATTTAATTATCATCTCTATGTTGATGATTGCAAATCTACTTATCCTGCCCTAACCTCTCTGCTGACCTCCAATCTCACTTCCCCAGCTGCCTTTCAGACATCTCAGACTTGATTTCCAGTAGACATCTTAAACTCATCATGTCCAAAACTCAACTCATTATCTTTCCTCCTAAACCCTATGCTCCTCCTACCTTCCCTATTACTATAGAGGGCAATATTATCCTCCCAGTCTCCCAGAGTTGCAACCCAAGTGTTATTCTCAACTCTTCACTATCTCTCACCCCCCACCTCCCCCTGTCTGACCTGTTGTCAAGATCTTTGATTTCACCTTCGCAAGATCTCTCCAATAAATCCCCTTCTCTCCTGTAATATTGCCCACACTCTAGGTAGGGCAGGCCCCCACCTCACACCTTGATTAGTGTAATAGCCTACTGGCAAGTCTGCCTGCCTCAAGTCTCTCCCCACTCCAAATCATTCTGCATTCAGTTCCTAAAGTGATTTTCCTAAGCCACAGGTCCAACCATACCATCCCTCTACTCAAAAAACTCAATGGCCCTCTTTCATTTCCAGGACCAAACACAAAATCCTCTGGCATCCAAAGCCTTTCATAGCCTACCCCTCCTCCACCTACCTTTCCAATTTTCTGATACCTTCCTTCCTACCATACACTCTTATCCAGTGATGCTGATCTCCTTTGTGTTCCAAGAACAAAATACTCTATCTCTCACTCCTGGATTTTTCTCTCAATATTCCTCATGAAGTGTCCCTCCTCATCTCCACCTCCTGGCTTCCTTCAAGTCTCAGCCAACATCTGACTTTTTGCACGAAACCTTTCCTCCCTTAATGATAATGCTTCACCTATCAGATTACCTACAGTTTACTCTGCATATATTTTCTATGAGCAATGTTGTTTACATGTTGTCTTATCCATTAGAATATTAATTCCTTGAATTCAGGAATTATTTTTGCATTTCTTTATATGCACTTGACACAGTGCCCTAGCACATATTAATGTTTAATAAATGCTTGTTGGGGTAGCTAGGTGATACGACGGATAGAATGCTGGACCTGGAGTCAAGAGGAGCAGAGTTCAAATGTGGCTTCAGACAGTTACTATCTGTGTGACTCTAAGCAAGTCATCTAATCCCATCTGCCTCAGTTTCCCCATCTGTAAAATGAACTGGAGAAATAAAAGGCAAATTGTTCCAATATCTCTGCCAATAAAATTCCAAATGTGACAAAATATCTGACAGTTCAAAATTGACAACAAAATGCTTGTTACCTTGACTTGCAAAATTATCTACCTATTGGATAAATTGAATAAATTATTTACTTTTCTGTCTCACTAAGACTGACTGGCCATGGAATCACTCCCAATATAGTGTAAAGCAGGTGGTAATGGAATAGCATATCACAAATAACAGACAGCTCTGATCTATTTCTTTTGTGTCATTCCTACAACCACCATTTCTAAACCTGAATCCATGTTGGCCTCTTTTACATTGTTATGTTTTATCTCAGTAGTTTTTCTTTATCTGTATTTCTCTGATACCAAATATATTTTGAATAATTAGGTACAAATTGACTTGCCCATTGTAGTGTATGCTACAACACTCCCTTCCCCTCTCATCCATTGCCCAAATTTCATATGAAGTTGGACAAATGGTGGGACGGGAGGAAGGGAGTGTTTTAGTGTACATTAAAATTTAAGTCCTAATAATAAAATCAAATTTATTATGTAAGTTGGGTCAACAGAATTAGCATTCTCTTCCCACAGTGTTCAACTCAACTGACTAAAATCATTTAGTTTAATATAGTTGTAATTAATAAAATTTTTCTGAAATATATGGTATGGAAAGGAATATACAAAGTGACTATTTGTTGATGATTTCTCTCTCAAAATCTGATTTCTCTGATTTAGCAATGTACTGCTGGGTAGAAATATGCGGGAATTCCAGGGGTTTTCTTTTTCCTCTTTGTTTGTATAATAGTTACAGTGTGGTGTAGTAAATAGAAGGCTTAGAGGCAGAAAATCTGGGTTCATGGCCTGCCTCTGATACTGTGTGACCACAGGCAAATCACAACTGCAGACAATTCCCCCCGCCCCATTATCAACTAAGTATGTGTGTGTGCATGGCTGGGATCTGTACCTTGCCCCCATCCCCAAGCCTTGTTACCACAAGCCAGACCAGCTTCTTAATGTTTCTACCATACACATTACAGCTTTGGTCATACTGTTCCCTCCAGTAAGAAAATGTCCTTCTCTGTTCCACCTGGTCATTCAGACCCCAACTCATATTCTTCCTTTGCCATGGAACCCTATTCCAACTAATGCAGGCCACTTTGATCCTCCCATCTTGAACTCCTACATCACAAACTTAGGTTGCTTTAGAATCTTAATTATAAACCATATCATAGTTTTCTCTGATTGTTTCAAATGAAGGTCTGACTTTTCTAACAAGAATATAAGTCCTTTGAGGGTGGCAGAAAGTCTTCTGCTTCCATTTTTTTTAAAAAAAGCCTAGCATGTTAGCATATGATAGGCATATTAAATGCATGGTTGGCTAACATATGCATTATGCTCATAAGCCAAAGAGTCAATAAATAATAGGTAAAGGACCTTTCAATAACTAAGCAACTATTTAGTCTGTGAATTTAGCTATAAATTTAAAACATGGCAGTTCTCTGAAGAGTCCAAGACACTATACAGTGTCCCCTTAAAAACAGCACTTTTCAAAACACATAAAGGATAGAATAGATTGGAGAATGAAGCAATACAATGGGGAAGGGTATGTATGGAAGAAGGGAGAGAAGTAGTGCCGAAATCTGGTTAATGTAGTAAATGACCTGAATGTGTACTGTGAAATTGTTTTCAATGCAGACTTAAACACTGAGGCATAAAATGAAAGGAACTGGTGTAGACACTGCTGGATTTCTCTGCAAAAACAAATGCTTTTGATAAATATGAAAGAAAAGCAACTGTCTCCTTTATACCACTCACAGAATTACTTGTCTTTTGATAATTCCAAGTTTTTTGCATTTGGCAAATATGATCAAGAATTATGTCAACATATTTATTTCACCACTAGAAAAGCAACGCCTTTTAGATAGTAGAGTTACCAAATAGATTCATCTTCCCTACAACTAGTGGCCCACAATTATTATAGTAAAATATATGGAGATAGATTTTAACATTGAAACTATCAGAAAAGACATCTTTCAAAGCTCTCTTTAAAATGAGTTGTCTGTGATCTCTACAATTAAGATCCAAACTGGGTTGAATCTGTTTGGTTTCAGGTTTTATTGAAAACTGGAAACCCATGCCTTATGTTTGGGCATATTTTAACACATCTGGCTTGATTTTTTTTGCTTGTTGATGTTGTTACTGTTTTTGTTATTGTTGTTTTGAGATGAAAGGTACAAAATAGCTTAGAGATAAATTTGACTTTCAATCTCAGATTGAAACCCAAAGTCAAATGCAGTATGACAAGTCTTGTTAGGATAACGTAATTAGTTTCCCGTTCCCACAATATTGAATCCTATCCTACTAAAGTCACCAAGTTTCATACAACTGTGATTTCCTTAAAATTTCTATAAAATATGATATGGGCCAGGAATGGTGGTATGTGCCTTTACTACCTGCTAGTGGGAAGCCGAGGCTGGTGGATCACTTGAGTTTGGGAGTTTAGAGATGCGATAAGGCTAAAAGTCAATTGGACATATGCACTAAATCTGACATCAGTATGATTTGCTGCCAGGAGTAGAAGGGTCACCAGAACACCAGCTATCCCTAAGGAAGGTTCAGCCAGTCAAGGTAGGAAGCAAAACAAGTCAAAATTTCCATGCCAACCAATAGGTTGGGTCTGTGACTGACGTTTCCAGCCTAGGGATGATAGGGAGACCCAGTCTTTAAAAAAAAGTTTCATTTTGTACAATGGAAAATGGCTATTTGTTGAGAGATTCTCTCTCAGAATCTGATTTCTATAGGTTAGCAGGGCACCCTTTGGGGGAAATATATAGAGGCATCAGTATTTTTTATATTAGTATAAATATACATAATTTGTTAACATGTATAAGCAGATAGAGGCAGCTATGGGGTATTGGACCGAGTACAGGGCTTAGAGTCTTGAAAACCTCAATTTAAATTCTGCTTCCCCTGCCCCCACTTAGAAACCTAAGACCCCAGACAAATCACCTAACCTCAGATATTTGTTAGTGATAGGTGGTTTTCCCAATACTTCCTAATTCTAGTGCCTTCTCTCTCTTAAGTATTTATATTTCCTTTTTTATCCTTTGTGTATCTTGTTTGCACATATTTGTTGGCTCATTGTCTCTTCCCTTAGACTGTGAGTTTCTTGAGGACAGGAATTGCCTTTTGTTTATTTTTGTATCCCCAGCTCTTAACACAAAGCCTGGCTCATAGTGAGTGCTTAATAGATGTATATTGACTGACTGAGGATTGCAATCTGTATCATCTTGTTCATTACAGAGTTCCTACACCAGGACCTCCTCAAAGTAACCATATCACAGTTTATCTTTATGAACATGTTTAATAAGTCAGGTTATAACTTGTATGTTGCAAAATTTAGTTATATTTTTCTAATCATCATCTGTAGGTCTTTCATGTATCTAGATATTTACACATCTGCCTTAGATTGCAATTGTGGTATAGGTTAGGGATCACTTTGGGTTTATTTGTATAATTTCATTTACAAAGGTTGATAACAATGACTCACTGTGAGGAAGGTATTGTGAGTCTAATGACCCAGCTCAGCATTTGAATTTCACTTTTGGAAGGGGAGTGAGCCTATGCAATATTAAAGCAAGCTACAGAACATTAGATAGGGTAAACTGATACACACATGAGCCTATGGGTTGTTTGTGATCCAGGAGACCAAATCCCTTCAGACACTGAAATACTTAATACAACTATGTTCTTCTTAGCACTTAAAAAAAAAAAGAAAATGATCTTGCTTAAAAAAAAAAACAAAAAAACATTCTCATCTGGTTCAAAGTCTGTTTTTGTAAGTAAAAGCTATTTGCAGAGCTAGAGCAAGTTACATTAAATGAAATTGGTTAAGGCTCAGCCAGTACCCAAGCGCTGAATGTGACCAGAATTTGTTCCCCCTTTGTGGCACTGCTGGTGCTCAGATCAGTGAGTTGGTAGACATGCATTTCCAAAAAAAAAAATCACAGTCTTTAAAGGCTCGTATGATTCTCTCCTATTGGATTATAGAATCTGGGGAATTAGCAGCTGAGATCCAGAGTTCTAGTTTTCTCTGCTTCCTGGATATATGTAACTTTCATTAGCTCCAGAGGACTTTAGGAAAGTATAAGGATTTTAAATTTTATCTACAAAGCTTGTTTATGTGGCTTCCAGGCAGGAGGGCTGAATATCTCTCATAGGCACTTTCAAGATTGCATTTTTATCTGCTATACCTTAGGAAATTTGCATGTCTCTCGTGTTTCTGAGTGTACTTTGAAGGAATTTTGGGGTTTATTAGAAAATGACTGATGCTCTATTTAAGCTTTTGGAGGTAAAGGTCTCTTTTCTTCCAAAGTAGATTAGAAAACTAGAAACCTCACACAAAGAAAGATAAGGAAGCATAGCTGTACAAGATCAAAGAAAAGCTGTCAGTTTGTTTTAAGTTACCATCAAACTGAAACAGGGAACAGGATGTTTCTCTGCAAATCAGTCTTTGCTTGGAGGTAGGCGGGGGTCGGGGGTGGAGTATCTTTGCAATATTTTAATAAATTGCAATGATGATCATAGTTACCAAGAGTATCTTCCCAGCCATCTAGCTGGCTTCATGAACACTGAAGTTTTCAAATCCACATTATTCATTATTGTGATTAGTTTATAATTTAAAACCTTATCCTTCATTTCAGAGTTGGTGTGAGACCTAGTGATTTTTGAAAATTTCCTAAAGCCAAACACTGCCAAATAAAAGTTGAATGTTATTTTATCCTTTCTTCTTAGACCTTGAAAATGGGATATTTCATCAATGAAAAATGCAATCGACATGCTATAATCCTACATCATTTTACTTTTGTAAATTTATATTCTGGTCAGACTGGCAATACTACAATTCCAACACCCAGGTATAGAGGTCCAGAACATCCAGAGAAATTCCAGTGACCGTGGTAACAAATACTCTCTTTCTCCCTGACAGCAGCTTAACTGTTATGTCTAAATAAAGCTGGAACTCTTCCTCGTCAAAGGTTCAGCCTGAACAAAATACAGAATATACAGTTATGTTCTGAGATTTTTGTCATATACCCCTTGAAGTAATATGTATATATCTTTTAAATAATTTCAGTGCCATTAAAAAAATAATGTTAATAGCTTAGAATCAAAAAGATGAAAAAAATCTAAGTCTAATTTTTTTTAATCTTTTTTTTCCTCTAGCGTTTTACGATGGGATAATGAGACAGATGTCTCTCAACTGGAAGGACATTTTGACATTGTTATGTGTGCTGACTGGTAAGTACATAAAAATCATAAAACTCATGTTAGGGGGGAAAAAGAAGCTTTGCTAGAGTAATTGTGCTCTGCCGATTTGCTGATGGCTAAGCAAAGTCAACAAATGAAGCACAAAGCCACCTTCACCTCGACAAATTAATATTCATCTCCATGTGACAGTCCTAAGGTAGTCTTCTATCACACAGTAACTTCTACCACATTATTTCCCAAAGATTGATTTTGAGAAGCATTTCCATTTTCTGGAATTGCCTCTGTTTCATGCTTGATGTATCAGTAAATGGACGACTTAGGCAAATTGCAAATAATTATGGCTCAGTGAGGAATAGTCTGGAGAAAAGGGAGTTTATCAACACAAACAGCTCAATTAGCTTACTTCTTAGGAAAGATCTGACTATTGATATAAGAGGATATATGCATACATAGCATACATATGTATTGTATCTATATATGTATAGATGATATATTCACAACCATATTCTGAATATATTTTATATATGTATATATTTTGTTTATATATATATGTGTATATATATTCAAAACGACTCTAGTGAAAATATTTCTGCAGTGTTTATACTTGATATGTATTCATTTCAGTTTTTATCCAGTGGGCATTATTTTCAATATATGCCAAAAGAAAAACTAATTATATAATTAAATTCTATTGATAAATAGGAAATTAATATTTAAAATATGGGAATTTTAGAAAGACCGACTTAAAAAAATAGACATTCAGTCATTTGCTTATTCTTTTTATTTAGTCAGACTTGTTTGTTCTTGAAAGTCTGTTTCTTTCTGAGTTGCAGGGTAAAAAGCCTTAGCCCTTGAATAATTGCTGCAACTAATCTCGCATAATTTCTTTACATAAATTGAATAATATTTTAATTTATGGAAAACTTTGGCAATTATTGCATATTTTCCATTAAATTTCAGTCTCTTTGACTTTGTGGTGGCATTTCAGATTTCTGAGACACAAGTTCAGAGGTAATGAACAAGCTCTTATTTTGATGAGCACAATCTGGAGGTCCAGAACACTAGAACAGATAGGGCATTAGTTGAATGATGTATTTTTGGCTCTCACTAAGAAATATGACATTTTTAAAATGAAAGGAAATATATTTCTTTTAAATCAAAAACCCTTTTTAGTTTCATAACATTTTCAGTTGGTAGAACCTGCCTCAAGGAAAAACATTTTTCAGTCTTGTGACTTTTACTTCTTCCAACTCCTTTACTTCCACCGTATGGCAACAGCACTTCATTCTCTTATCATTTCATTTCAGAAAATGTCTTTGTTCCCAAAAAGGACAGACCCAGGTTTCTGACTAATCACCGATAATGTCTTAGAGATGCATCATATGATTAAAATAAGAAGCTAAACACGGCCATATGATTTCAGCAAGTAATTTTGTAAATGCCTTCCTCACCAAATAGGAGAATGGATTCTCCAGGTTTCATTGCACAGATGAAGTTAATGCCGGCGGGATTAGACCAGATTAAGTAGGAAAGTCAGATCAGAGCGCTGGTGGACAAGAGCAGGAGGGCAGCAGTCTTCTCGGGGGCTTAGACAAGGGTCGCCTGTGGATGTTCTCCAGATTATGTGGGTGAGGCAAGGTCTGGCCAAGAGATTTAGAGTTAAATTTGTTCTTCACACAAATAGCAAAACAACCTGGCTTTGTCATATCTTGTTCTATGGACACTCACACCATGTCATCCTATTTGTATTGGAGAGACTGGCAGAGACAATAAGACTTAAGCTGTTTTCCGATTAATGTCCTCAGGTTAAAAATAGTGTCTCTAACATTTTTGAAAATTGTGTTTTCACTAGAAAACAACACAGATGTACATACCCAATAAATATATAATGCATATTCAGTTTAAACTCCTTAATACAATCATACATATATAGATAATGAGCAGGCATCTTGGCATGTGTACGTTGAAGTGATAATAAGCCAAGTTCAGTGTTTTTCTTTTTAACTGACAGACTGGTTACCCTCCTTCCTGCCTCCCACCCCCACCTCTAAGTGCCAGAATACTCATCATTTTCTTTAGTAAACATGAAAATCTAGATGGCTTTCACAGTATTCCCGGTTGTTCTATTCCAAAGATAAATATTTTAGTATCTGGTCTATCTGTCATTGACTGAAAGTGGTTAAGCTGCTTAAAAACTTAACTTAAACAGTCAGTTTATACCTCGCACTTATACCTTGCACATAGGGCTAGGATGGTCACGGTATTCTTTGGACTTTTCCCCTCTTGGTATTGCTTAGTGTCAAAGTCACTGTATAGATGTTGCTTCTGGGAGCAGGCGAGCCATATTGCATGTTTCGAATGTGACAGTGAGGGAAAAGGGGAGCTTTCTTCAGATACCGCCTCAGATGAGCGTGAAGCCTGAAGTGCCCAGTGTCAAAAACAGGTGCTGCACACAAAAAGATCACATTTAGTCTCACACTGTCCTATCGCTATTGTCAGTCCATCAGATCTGGGATTAGAGGCCCAGAATATGAAGCAAGAATCTGAGTTCAAATATTAGGTCCATGGATTAAATTCTTGTTGAAGCCTTTCCAGCAAGGGTGGTATTGTCTGATTTCTTGAATAGCTAACCAGTGGTACTGCTTGATCCCATTTACATGAAAACAAGCTCTATTCACAAACCTATTCTAAACCCACATTGAGGTTCAAGTAAAAATGCACATGATTACAACAAGCGGTGATATGTTTATATTCCCAAATCATTCATATATTCATATATTTACATTCAAACATTCACAAACCTCGTGTGCAGTGGTGGGAATAACTTATTTCCCAGAGCAGACAGTCTCTTCGTCCACAACTAAATTTAGCAGCTCCACTAGATTTTAAAATAAAGAGGCAAACTGTGAAAGCTTGTCATTATTTCACCATTCAGCATTTTTGACAATAAAAAATAGTTTCATGGTTCAACAGCTCTTAAATAACTTGGAAAGTGTCAACTTTGAGATAAATAAAAGGAAAAAAAAAATCTAGGTGAGGCCACACCTGCAAAAAAGATGTTGTTGACAAACATCAAAATACTGGAATGTTTAACCACAAGGACAGAAAAACTGCTTATTATGGCTCCTTAGATGACTTGTTTCGGGTTGAATATAATGTAAGGATTCTTTTCTGCTGGAATGCAGGCCAACCCCGTCCTTGCTGAGTTGAGAATAGCCAGTGATTGTTAATTTTAAGCCTGCCTTTCCAGACTCCTGTTCAATCACAATGAAATCTAAGGGTCTGGAAGTAAGATGTTTTTTACCCAATGAACGCTTTCATTCAGTGGTTGACGGCTCTCTAGTTTATTGGAACACTGCAAAAAGAGAAGTGACTGTGTACATTTGGATTCTCTAAAGGCTCGGAAAGCATGTCTGAAATGCCACCCATAACCTGCCCTATTGTACCCAGGTATGCCAGGACAATTGCGGTATAAACTCACCCACAGTCAGAGACTTTTAAAGACAAAATTGGGAGTGTGGAGGAAGAACAGCGGCTGTTAACTCCAGCTTTCTTTTTTTCTTTTTTGCTTCCAGCCTTCGTAACACTGATTACACTTCAGTTTTTCTCTAGTTTTCCCCTTTGATACTGAAGACGTATTTAATTTTAAGCTGGTTTTTTGTTTGAAGGGATGATATTTTCCCCTAAACTAGACAAAGTATAGATTCCAGAATCCCTCCTCCCTCAGCTGTGAGTTGAGATATTACAAGGATCACTCTAGGTCATAATATAGGATTTCGAGTTAGAAAGGACCTTATAGATAGATAACCTAGTTCTACCCCCTTATTTGACAGATAAAGGGGAACAAATGATATAAGCAGTATTCAGACCCTGAGCTTACTCAAAACATTGTTCCTTTTACTGCACCATGAAGTTCATAATTAAAATAACTCTTCAGGCTTAGGTGAATGTTGAATCTAGAGAAAGTTAATTAAATGTGATAATATCTTTCCTTTAAAGTCCAATGAGAGTATTAATTTCTGCCGTATTACCCAAAAGACATTCCCCAGTCTACGAGCCCACCCATTTCCCTCTTACTCAATGTTGCAGTGGATGTACTCATTTTGTACATAGAACTATGTCCTATATAGACTATAGAATATTATAGCTAATGAGTAGAATGAACACAGACCATCCAGCATATTTTCCAGAATGTTAATAAGAACAGTAATAATGTCACAATAGCATTATGCCTTGGTTACAAAAACATTTTACATTTGCTGCTCACAACACTTTGAGGTCAGCAGAGCAAGTGTTAATATCTCCCCTATTATAGATGAGAAAAGTGAGGCTGAAGGAAATGTGGTCTTGAGGCTAGATGAGTCTAGTTAGAAACAGGAATGAAAAGCTCAAAGCCAGCTCTTCTGATTCTTAGGTGAAGGGACTTTTTTCTTCTATGTGGCATTTTCCTCTTTGACTCAAGGATCAATAGTAGAGTTAGCCCCATGGACAAATTGCACGGAAGTTTTGGTTTAGAGGTCAAAGTGGATTAGCCATCAATCTATTTTACTTAGTAACTGAAGATAAATTTGAAACTATATATTCCTCTCAACAGAGTGACTCACTGAGCTATGGATCCGCTTAAGTTAACAGCTATTCTTCTAGCCCATTAGGATTTATTTGAAGGGTGGATATTTTTCCCCAGGGAATTGTACGGGCAAATACCTTCCATTAAAGGACATTGAAATTACTCATCTGCCATTTTCTGCAAAGTTTTGACAAACTTGTGCTGAGGCTGAGGCTTGGTTGGAGAACAGAACTACTAGACAGCTAGAGAAAGTTTCCTTGGATAGTTTGGCCAACTAATTGTTGAAGGATAGATAGGGTAGACGAATGGTCAAAAGTTGAAAAAAAAATTGGTCTTCTATATACAGATGCATCTCAACTCTCCTTTGTATCTGACACATTATAAATGTATTTGTGATTATACTGTCTATGCATCAATATCATAATCAGTATCTCAAATATTAACTGCTTACTGTCTTCTGGGCATTTAATAGGATACAGTTTGCAAGTCAGTTTCTTTTCCGTTTGATGCTTAACCTGCCCTGTGTTTGAATCCTACTTTTGACATGTATTAGTTGTGTGTCCAGAGGTGAGTCACTTAAATTCTCAGTGCTCTAAGACTTTAAGCTACATAATAGTTGTTGATCAGCAGCGTTCTCCCAAAGCAATGAAATCATAGTTCCATAACAAAACAAGACAAAACAAAAGTTACTTGACATGAAAATACGCTTAGCCATAAGAGACAGATTGTCACTTGGTAATTACATCATAATCTAGCCAACCTTCTGTATTATTATATTATTATGCCTCCTGTAGGCATAATTAACTGACTAGAAAATTATCTCATTTTCCCCACACTTTCTCTGTAAAAATTAAACCTTTTTAAAAAATAAAATAATTACAAAAATTAAAGAGTGAAGTAGATCAAATTTTTGAAGAAATATATATTGAAGTACATTTTTTACCTTTTCCATTAACTCTTGCCTGTTATTAATCACTATTCAGTATGAAATTATTGATTTTTATTGATCAGTTCTGTTCTTACACAGCCAAATATATAAGAAAAAAAGAGAAATCCTAAAGCCCATTAATCCAAAAAAACCATAAAAGAGTGTTTATATATGAGCAAAAGTACATGTCATTGTACATTTTTGTAATTTGCCATTTAGGGCAGTTAGGTGGTGCAGTGGATAGAGCACCAGTGCAGGAATCAGGAGGACCTGAGTCCAAATGTCACCTTAGACACTTGACACTCACTAGCTGTGTGACCTTGGGCAAGTCACTTAACCGCAACTGCCTCATCCTGGGTCATCTCCAGTCATCCTGATGAATATCTGGTCACTGGATTCAGATGGCTCTGAAGGAGAAGTGAGGCTGGTGACCTGCACAGCCCTCCCTCACTCAAAACAAAGTCAAGTGCAAGTCATGTCATCATTTCTCTGATGGCATAGTCTTCTTCAGCAACGAAGGATGAACACACACACATACACACACACACACACAATTTGCCATTTAAAAAATATATGGTGTATGCCTTAACTATATAGTACCACTAGCTTCCATTTATTTAATCTGATCCGGCACTTTTCCCCTAATTCTCCTCATTTGCAAAGTATCTTAACATTTCTCTTCAAACACTCACTCCAGTCAGTAGATAAATTTGATTTTGTGTTAGATATGTTCCTACTCATAAAAATAATAGACACCTCTGCAGAGATTAAAATTTTCCTGTGAAATAACTATCAGCCTATCCTGATTAATAATTCTCTCATCTTAGGGCTTTGCCTCTTGCTTTCTTGTTTGCCTAACATTCTACTGCATAGAAGCCTTCTTCTAGCAAAGAAGACGTAACTACTTCTCTAATCCAACCATGTAAACCCAGGCCCTGGTTTTAGCATAAGTTTGCTTCCCTGACTGCTACATATTCCCCACACATCTTCCCCAAACTATAGACTCATAGAGGTAAAGGGGAATACAGAATAATAATGCCAACCAAATAGTGGGTTGTTATAGGGAGGGAGACTCCACAACTTTCTTTGATAGCCCATTTAAACCCTGATAGCTTTCCCAGGCCGATCAATCTCCTCCCAAAACCTACCATAGTGTTTTTCACATGGTAGGTGTTTCATCATTGTTCGTTGAATTGAATTATTGAGTAATATCCAAATGAAAATTTCCTAATTTCGGACATCTGTGAAAGTGGAAAACACCTGGTCACTCCCTGAATAATAACTTTCCATGTTTTTAAAGTTCTCTATTGGTCTCCCTAGCCTTCTTTCCTTTATTTTTACCAGAGGACCTATTTTCTCTTCTTTTTCTCATTTGGGTTGTTGTTTTCTAAAGTCATCCTCGATTTCTCCACATTCACTTTGGAGAAGACCGTTGAGATGCAATCCTTTAACAAAGGTCTGACTATAGCTGAATAGAGGGCCAAGTTATTTCTCAGCCCTTTCCTATCATCTGCTTGTTAATCTGTGTCATTATCTTCTTGACTTTGTAAAGAAGTCTGCAGTATGTCCTTCCCTTTCCCATTGTAGTTAGTATTTGCTTCCCCCAAGAATGAATCCATCTGTCAATCAACAAATCTTTATTGAACACTTTATTCAGTTAAATTCAACAGACATTTATTAAGGGTCTTCTCCGTGCAGGGCACTGTGTGGGGCTACAAAGGTAGGCTGAACTCAGATGCTCAACATCATTGAAAGAGTTGATCATCTAATGGCTTTCTGTTTGACCACTGTTGCACTAAACATTGTAGGGAATACAAAAAAACATAGTCCTTGTCCTCATGGAGCTTAAAACTAATGCACAAAAAAAGCCTAGAAACAATTAAGTGTGGGATGAATTCAGAGAAGGAAAAAAGAATGTCAGAATAGTTTTGGCACTGGCTTTGGCATCACAGAACCGTGTCTCAAATCCCACCTCTGTCACTTATTACTTGTATGGCCTGAAGCAAGTGCCATTGCCTCTCTGATCCTCAGTTTCCTCATTTGTAAAACTGAGGAGTTGACCTTGACGACCTCTGGGTCCCTTCCAGGTATGTATAAAATCAGTACGTGCTAGAATAACCAATCAAGCAATAAACCAGCCAACATTTATGAAATATCTGCTCTATGTGAGACCCTGCGTTAGGCGCTAGAGATGTAAAGAAAAGGAATGAAACAATTCCTGCTTGAAGGGAGTTTATATTCTAATGAAGGAGACAGCAAGTACATATATATGTATGTTTATATGTTAAATTAATAAAAAGAGAATAGAAATAAATTAGCTAAAGGCAAGGCAGTTTGAGAAGCAGGCCACCCGGAGGTGGGAGGTGGCCCTCTCATTAATGGAGAATTTGGTGCTTAAGCTTCAGATTGAAGAAAGCATCATGGGCTCTGAAGCAGAGCTGAGCAGAGAGGTACGAAGTCACAGAAGCGGGAGATGGAGCACCACGTGCTGAGCTGCTGCCTAGCCCCCTATCACTCCAGTCAGTCACTCAGCCTCATCCTCGTCCCTTCTCCAACTCTTATTCTTTCCTTTTTCCTGATTCTTTGTTTATAAATTGTTTAACTGCAATGGTTTTATATATATATATATATATATATATATATATATACACATATGCCCATACATATACACACATGCATACATATATATATATATACATATTTCTTTTTGATATTTGTATACATAGTACCTCCCCAACTTCTTCACATCAGAAGGTTGAGCCTCCCCATCCCCTTTCCCCAAAGCAGTTGCTACTTCCAGGTTCAAAGGTACTCTGTGGGTCCATATTCCTAAAATATAGCTTATGAGCCTCCACCATCAGTACCTTTTAATAGTCAGCTATTATATGAAATTGTCTCAATGGTATTTATAATGTATCTATATGTTTGTATATGTATATATATGTGTGTGTATATATGTATGTATTTGTATATGTATATGTGTATATATATCTGTTATCAATAGGTAGATATAGATATATCCATGTTTAATTGTAGCCTTCTTGCAGGAGGGGGAGGAAGGAAAGGGGGAAAAAGAATAAAGTAAAAAGCGCACAGAAGGGAATGAAAGAAAACTTACAAGGAAGCAAAAAGAATGGACAGCTCAGAACACAATGCATAGTATTTATTATATAGGGTTTTTTGAAATGGAAATTTATTGTTGTATATTTTGAGTCCTCTCTTACATTCTGCTATGCACATGACATTGCTATTTTTTCTTTTCTTTTGTGTATTTAAGTTTAAAATAAATTAATAAAAAGGTATTTATAAAGATAATATAATGAGAGCTATAGTCACAAAATATCCTCCCCCAAATAAACGTAGGGCATACTCTCCCACAAATACACACAGCATCAGTGGGAAAGGGTGGGCACATACTTAGAGTATGCTAGTAGTGAGTCACAGATAAAAGGAACACATGACCAAGGATTCTCACCTCTCCAGTACTTCAGGACCCTGATGTCCTTCCTCTTCTTGTGTTATACTCCTGCTGCTTTCCCTGCTGTGGTCAGTCCCTCTGCTGGATGGATCACTCCTCTGGTCTCCCTGGGTCTTCCCTCTATGATTCAATTCTTGTCCTTCACGATTAGTTCTGTTTTGAGTCCATGGTGGGTTATCTTCTCTGTGGACCAAGATTACACTCCTTAGAGTTGCTTCTTACCCCCTCTTTCTACGTGTCTGTCTCTGTCTTTCTCCTACTGGGCAGATGGCTCTGTTACAACATTCTATAGCTGATGTGGGGGGTTGAGGAGGGAGAAAGTCCCTTGCTCCTTGATGCCCTTTGGTAGAGGTGCAGGGGTCATGCTCCCTCTAAAGTGCTTCGTTTCTCACTATTCTAATGGCCAGTTTCTCCTTCCAGTTCCTTTGGAGTACTTTTTTTCAGACTTTTTCAGACTTTGTAGAGATGTGACAGATCTTAGACTTTCATTGTTACTACTGTTGTGTTTAACTTGGTTAGCATGTTATTGCCTCTGTTTTTTGCCCCTTCATTTCTGTGATTACATCAAACAGCTGGGAGAAGAAGAGCCAAATTCCAGCCCACTCAAACACCCTCATGTCTCCTCCCCAGTTAAACATTTATTTTCCCCAGAAAATCAACCAAAGTACTTTTCAGTTTTGAATAGTTCTCAGGTGACTTGGGGAGGCTCAAGCATTATTTTTTGAGAGCCTTCCTCAGCGCCATGTGCAGTACAGTTCTTTAACAGGCTAGGAATTAACATTCTTCCAATAGATTCAAGCCCACCATAGTTAGGGGGCCTGGAGATTACACTTACCCCAACAAATATATGTTGACACAATTCTACATATAAAGATTATTTTACAAAATTCTAATAGGTTACTGCTTGCTCCAATATTTTTTTTAAAGATTTTTTTTTTAAAAGAAAAGATAAAAAAGATAATCAAACTTCCCACCTCAGAGGGAAAGCCTGGTTCAAATAGGACTGCTAACAGGGATAGAGAATATGAGATTTACTGGAAATCACTTCCCTTCACCACGTTTCAGGTTAGAAACCAAATTGTCATGGATGAAAATCCTCTGCATCCCAGAGGACAGCCAGAGTTTCTCCAGGGATCTCTGAAGTACATAGTGCATTCCAACTACAGGTCTAGACAAACATTTTGAATGGGTCTCTGCAACACATGGGTGCTAGAAATTTCCACAGTGAACTCCTCTAACATTTACAGCAATCAGAACAGAGGTCCAGACTCACCTCTCACTAGAAAAAAATAGGCTAGCTTAAAAAAAGAAATCAAAATCAGATAAGTCCCCAAGAGCTGTGGGGCTCCCAAAAAGGGATTAAGCCCTTGGAGGTGATTACCTAGGACTTTTAGGCCATCAGACAAGCCTTATCCTATGGACCCACAGTCCATAAGGATCTTGGATTAGCTGTCTACCTTCATATCCCAATAAGGCACGCAGTATAAATCTGATCTGAAGTGAAATTTTAAAAACCGCACGAATGACCTCCTACATTGTGCTCTAGTTGAATTATTAGGCACAGTTTCTAAGATCGTAACATCTAAAATACTTTTATCAGCTTCTGTCCTTGTAATGAACACACAAATACAATGAACATCAGTATGTCTGCATTCAACAATGCAAAAGTTTTCTCAAAAGGTAAGGGACTCAAATTTTTGTGGAGAGGGGTCCCACCTTCATCACCACCACCACCATCACCATCTGCTGACCAATTTCAACCTACCAGCAGACTAGCACAGGACTCTGGGAGTGGTAGCAGCCCCCTCCTTCCTTCCTGCTTCCAGCTTAGACTACACACCCTCACCTGAGGAGGCATCTCTTGGGAAGAAAGGTTTAGCCATCCTTACCAACTGTCGACCACTTGTCACACATGGGACAGTCAAGCCAGTCAAGCAGAAGCAACAAGGCATGCTGAGGGAGAAACAGGAGGTAGAACATGCCAGACCATTCAAACTTCTATCACCACTTGGGGAACCAAAGTGCTTCCAACCTAGTGCCTCTGCCATTGTCCAGGGAAGCAACCCCCCCTGTATTTTGTTGGGTAGCCTGGCAACTTCTCACAGCAACTAGAGACTTCTGGCCACCAAAGTCCTAAGCAATGTCTACAGAATGTCCAACATCAGCAACTGATAGGATGGCAGTGGAAATAATATTAAAGAAGAAAACATCAACATCTGCTTTGCCCCTGTACCTTAAGGACCATGAGACTTGTCCGTCTGTATTGAATGAAACAACCTTCCATATGCGTTGTCTCCTCCACTGAACGCAGGGTTTGTCTTACTCTTCTTCTCTCCCCCAACACTTAGAACAGTGCTTTGCACATAGCAAGTGGTTAATATATGCTTCACTCTTTCATTCATATTTTATTTAACTCCTCATGGCAGCTTTTACTATAGAAGTAAGACTAGAGGCAGCAAGTGTCCTATGAATGTGGTTTACCTGTTAGAATAGCTTTGTTTTATTGAGACACACTCCTAAAGAGGAGACAGTGGAGACTCATTCTTTGAGACTCTACACAGACGTTGTTCTTGGTAAGTAGTTCATCCATACAACAATATAGTTTCAGTGCCGGAAGCCTTCACCAGGAAACTTTTCCCCTGCTACAATAAAAACTCCATTCTCAGCCTAAGCTTATAAATATTCCATCTGGTTACAATTGGCCAAAGTCTGGGGATCCATGAAGAGTTTTCTAACTCCAGAGAAAGATGTAATACTCCAGGTCTCCAAGGCAAAGCCTAATGAAGACAAGGCCAGACAGGAGCAATTTGGAGAGTGACAGACCAACAACAGATGCTATTAATAGGTCAAAAGAGAAAAATGAAAGATCACATTGAACTAGATATCAACATGGAGGTCAAGGCAAAAAATCAAGCGTTTCTATGACCTCTGTCACAGCCTGACTAGACTGGATCCTTTGTTATGGAACCTTTTACTTCTAGGTCGCTGGTTTGAGTCCAACTTCAATGCCATTTATAGTCATACAAATTCATTACCATTTCAGTGCTATTCATTGATTTGTATAAGATAAGTTGCTGGAGGATCCCATTGTTTTGGTGGGCAGCCTCAGAAATCTCCTGAGACATGAGAGCTTGAAAGAGAGTAGGCCTGAAAAGGGAAGATTTTTCTCTCTGCCTTTCTAAAGGAAGCAAAGTATCTGCACTTCTGAGAATACTTAGGAGTACTATAAAACAGCCTCAAAGTTGGTGTATGTTGATTGGCCATTTAGGAGATCGGACTGAGAGCTACACAACATGATAGGGAGACAGGATTATGGAAGGGGAATTACAAACTGAGATGTGGACAAGGATCTTGTACATTTAAGGGAACTGGGGAAGTTGAGTAGAGGTTTTAGGAGAGAGAGTAGTTGCAGTGGTTGGATATTTGGGATTGGAAAGAGGGTGTGAGAGTGTGTTCAGAGGTGAGGAGCAGTTTGAAATGTGGCACGAGAGAAAAGGGACTCAAAAAAATGTAGCAATAAGAGTAACCATGATCCATTGTGGACATGGTCTGAAAGCAAATTGGTTGATGCTATATACAGGTATAGGGGTGAGTCCTAGTTGCTGCTACATACCCATACACAGGAGTGTACACACACATACACACACACACACACACACACACACACTACCAGTCTGGAGTGAACTGTGATGAAAGTTTGTAACAGCAGATTCTATTCGATCCATTGTATCTTGGACTTCTTGGCTGTTCCTGGTTTTTGTTTCATAAAATGAGTGCCCAAGGAGGGAGTGAGTAGGATAAGGTGACCATGATGTGTCACCCAATGGGTGGATAGAAGAGCTGAGTCTACAAGAATCTAAGCTGTGATGAACTTAAACCCTGAGTGATATGAATAGTGTATTCAGAATCCCACCAGCCCACCTTCTCCCTACCATGTTAAAGCCTAGCCCAGTCAGGTGTGGATCCAGCCCCATTACCTACTGATGTTTTGACTTGATTTGGTTAACATTGGTTACAATATCCTTCCCCTCCTCCTTTCCTATAAAGACATACGAATAGAAGGAAATTCAGACCTCAATTTCTCCTTTTTAGTGTTGTGTCAACATGGGTAATTAGCCTTGTACTTATCTGCATTAGTATCATTAGAATTGAAAACCCATTTTAATCTGGATTCTGTTCTCTTCTCAATGTCAGCCTGTTTCTGGACCAGTACAGACCTAGCCTTGTTGATGCAATAAAGAGATTACTCCAGCCCAGTGTAAGTATGTTTCTATTTTCTCCTGAACACTGGCTTCCGAATAATTAGTCTGTGCACAATGATTGAGAGAGTAGTGGAATGGCAGGATTAATGCCGTGTAATACTTTAATACTTATTATGTCCAACTTCAATTGAGTCTTCTAATCTAGCAGATTCTTTCCTAATCATAAACCAGGAAACTTCTTACACTTGGCCTTCTGATAAGGAACACAGTGGGGAGCAGAAGAAATGAAAGTGCTTCCAAGATAGGGTGAGATCATTGGTTATCAAAGCGTTTGAAGAGTATGTGCTTTTGATAACAATGTCTTCATATTAAAGTAAAAGAACAAGATGGAAAGTTTTCACTTTGGTTCCTATCATGCATAATCCCTTCAATGGTAATGTTTGCCTTTATGTACTTATTTATTGTGAAAGAACATTATTTCTCCTCTTTTCATTTCTGTTTATGTCAAAGGGAAAGAACTTTAGATGAATCTGGATATTAAAACTTCTTTTCTTTCCAAAGTAAGCCCCATATTTACATATTACAGACATTAGGTCACAATGAAGCTAGGCATGGCCTCAAGCTTTGTACACATTTTTTACATTTATACATCCATTTATGCCTGTGAGTAAATTACATAGTTTATATCTACCCTTATTTTGTTGGGCTGTTATGCTAAGCTAGGAGGTCCTATAACCGAGATGGAGAGTGAATGAACATCTATTTAAAGCCAGGAAACATGTTTAAAGCCCAAGCATAAAAAAATTATATAAGTATGTGAAACCCTTGCTGTGCCCTAAGAATTTAAAATAGGTTAATGATGTTAACCTAGTTCTGACCTACTCACTATAAGGCAGAAACTTACATTTCCATAGGAAATGAGATAAACTCTCCATGAAGAAAAGAATTTCCAAATTTTTGTTTTAAAAAGTCTTTAAAAGAAAATAATTTCCACTTTGGTCTTTAACCTCAGTCAGTCTAATAATATCTTTTAATCTTGTGTTTATATCTTTTTCTTGCTGAAAGCTCCTAAAGCATTCTGATATCATTCTCTGCTTTACACTGTTGTCGGCAGTTTTATTTTTTAATTTTGTTATCTCTAGGTAGCTCCCAAATGTACAAATAGCTTCATCTGAAGAACTCGAAAAGCCTTGCAAGTGTTAATCAATTAAATTAGATTGGCCTTTGTAGTTCGCACTGTGAGGAAGGTAGATATTCCTGAGGTGAAGAAGGAGCATCCTCCGAGCTACTGAAAGCTGACTCCATGGTTGACTGACCATTCTAACTTGGGGTAGGAGGAAGGAATGCCTGGCCCCTTGGTCCTCTTGCTAGCTTTGGGGGCTATTTTTGATAGCCACATTTAAAATGTGGTGATGTTGAAGAAGGGCACTGAGATTCTGGAATGGTCTGTAGAAAAACATAATCAATCAATACATCATTTTCAGCATCCCCTGAATCTTGCATAGTACAAACAGTTCTTCCCTAATCACCAACATTCCTTCAAAGCAGATTTGTGGCAAATACAACTAATTCCATTTTGCTGGGAATTTTCCTGATCTACCTGGGATCACAGTAGAAGAGTACTAGGGTAACCAGTGGGTCAAAGGGCAGATTAGACTGGGATCTTTCCCAGTTCTCCTACCCCACTGTTAAAAATCAAACCCATCCATACAGCAAACCCTCACTGAAGAAAGGAAGCCAACAGGCCAAGGACACAGAGCTGTGGGACGAATGCAATAATGCCAGATGGGAGTTGGTACTTATCCACAATATTAGAAAGCTCCAAATCTCTGAATCAGGAGCTAAGATCAAATGAAATGACACTAGTTGTGACTTAGTTATGGTAGAAGATAGTCCCTCTTAGTGGGTGCATAACACAGTGGACAGTGTTGAACCTAAGCCAGGAAGATCCAGCTTTAAATTTCAACTTCTAGCCATGTGCCCTTGGGTATGTCATTGCTTCTCTGGACTTTAATTTCCTCATCAGTAAGTTGGAGATAATATGATGAAGCATATAAATGAGGCAGAGTATGTAGAGTGTTTTACATAGTTATTATTGTTGAGACCAACATTCACATGTCACATTCCCCAGGACCAAGGCCCAGGTCTCAGGTATCTTTTTTGACATGTGAAGGCTCTAGCATGAGAGACAGAGAGGAGAGAGAGAGAAAGAAAGAAGGGAGAGAGGTAGTGAAAGACAGAGAAAGACCATGCTTTAGTCTAAGCATGATAACGTCCAAGATTTATTTAAAAATTAAAGAAACAAAAAGCTTTTCTTTGTTACATAGGATAATGGGAGTTTACGTTACTGATGGTTAAATTATCTGAAGGTGATGCAGTGGGCCAGGAGTCAGAAAGACCTGAGTTCAAAGATAGCCTCAGTCACTTACCAGCTGTGTGATCCTAGGCAAGTCACTTAACCTCTGTTTTCCTCAGAATCCTCACTTACCTCCCAGGATTGTTTTGAAGATCAAGTGAGATACTATTTATAAAAAGCACAGACCCTGATACATAGTAGGCACTTTATATATGCTTATTCCCTTCCCCCTATTTATAACTTAACCAATCTCTCCAAGATTTGAAGGCATAAATGCTGTAGGGATTCTAACAGATCAGTAAGGAAGAAAAATATGGTTCTACAGCACTTATAAATTTACAACGCACTTTCTCACTCTACTTTTCTGAAAGGGGTGGGCAGGTACTCTGATCCTCAGCATACATTCCCTCATTCTCAGAGAGGGGATGAGAGTAAGGAGCAGGTTCCTGATCGAACCTGAGACTTCCCATAGCAAGGATAATGATCTTTCCTCTGTGCCCCACTGTCTGCATTTGGAAGCAGCATCCACAGCCCCCTACTAATAATGCAAAGTTCTGACAATTCCACATGAGATATTTATTGGGAGTTCTTAGGACCCTCTGTACCTCTATCACCATGTTATTTATGTACAACACCAGTGCTAGCTAAACCCTCCTTATTTGCAGGAAATATCCACTTGCTGAAGATCAGCAAATCAGCTTATTGAGGGCTAATTACTCATGGAACTCTAGTGTGCAGGGTGAAGTGCAAAAGTCTTCCTTTATCTCCCTCCATAGGTACAAATGCCACCCAAGTAGTCCCCATGTTTGGAAGGGGAGGAATGCCTGGAGATCCATTTGTTTTGGAACGAACAAAGGCTTAAGGGGCCCATTCTGAAATTTGTGCTTGAAAGTGTTGGGGCATAATTTTCTCCACTTAAGAGATTGATCTCTTGTGAATGGCTTTCCCTGAAAAAATTATTTGACTCCTAGGCAAATTTCAACCCCTAGATTTCTAGCTAAAGCAAAACCAGCTGCTGTTTCCCAATGTGTCCAGAGGCCAAGAATGGCAAGTGGAGGGGGCTGGGGTGAAGGAGGAGGGCTGCTACTCAGCTCTTCAGAAGATTATAAATAGGGATGTAGCTGAGGGGAGGAAGGGTCCCTGGAGAGAGCTTAATGAGCAAGGCAGGTTTCCAGTTTGGTCTAGGAGCAATGGAGAAATCTCAGGGTTGTGTCCCAGCCCTGCTGCTAATCTGACACCTGTTCCTGGGTGGGCAATTATAGACAACCTCCCGACAAGGAGCAGTAAGATTCACCAGCAGAGACTTGAGTTTGGGCAGGAAATGTTTGTCACCAGCTAAGAATGAAAACTTTCCCAAATTCCCTGGTTCCGGGAAAACTACAAAGACAATGGATGTCACGCTTCTGCCAGAATTCAACAATGCTGTGCGTGAGAAGATTCTGCAGCAAACCTGCAAGAAGACAGCAATGTGAATGATAGTGTAAAAAAAAAAGTTGAAATCAGCAAATTGTATTCAAAAAAACAACACTTCCCTTTTTTGGTGACTGGCTTCTTGTCACTGATGATTGATAGAGCGAGATGCACTGAAGTCTATGCTACTGAAAGTCTCTAGCAATCCCAGTGTCTGAGATCGGAGGCCCCAAATGTAATTTAAAATAAGTTTGAACTATAGACCAGAAGTGACAACAAACTATATCTGCTAATTCTCCTCAAAAATGGCTTTGGAGTATTCAGAGAGGGCATTCAGGGAAGCTAGGAAATAGTTTACCTAGGGCCAGGAGGAGGTTTGGGAGACAGCAATATTGACAGGTTTCCTGCTTGTTATCACTGTTACCAAATTGTCAAGAATTCAAAAATATCACTGCAGGCTTCATTTAACCTTCTCCAGAAACTAGCCTTAGCCTAACTGCCAAATTCCAGGAGCACTGCCTGGCTCTATCTGAGAAATGCTGTAAATGTAAATGATGGGCTCTCTCTTTGGAAGAGCAATTTCTTCTTACTGACAGATTTTCCCCTCTTTTTTTATCTAACATCTGTAATCTACTTTATTTAACTGACATTTAGTACAAACTGTTTTTGCTTGTCTCATGGAAATTGGTTTGTGAGCAAGGGCTGAATGCTGTGAGAAGAAGACAGGGTGCCAGGAAACCCAGGTTCTTGTCAATTTCTCTGCCGACTCTTTAGCCTGTAACATTATTTTTTGTCGGTTCCTCGGTAAAAATGAGAACTTACCAGGCATTGGTGAGGACATGCAAGGAGTTGTTTAGAGAAGAGCTAAGTTGATTCAGTTCCTTTTATAACTCAAAGAAAAGCCTAAGAGAAAATACCTAGCCTCACTGCTAGAGGGAGGAGATATTGAGAGGACCGAGAAAAGAAAAAGTAACAAGATGTATAAAATCTTGCCTCACTAAGAACTACAAACTATATTAATAAGGCTAGAGATTAAAGGCCAACTAGTGATCTCTAAAATAGAGGTTCTTACCATTTTTTGTGTATGTGTGTGTGTGTGTGTGTGTGTGTGTGTGTGATGGAACTCTCTGACTAGTAAAGTCAGTGCCCACTTTCACTTTCCCCTTCTCAGAGTAATGTTTTTAAGTATATGAAAGATTGTATAAATGCCTATGTACTTGTGGGCCTGCTAGGTAGCTCAAGTGTTGGACCTGGAATCAGGAAGACTCATCTTCCTGAGTTCAAATCTGGCCTCAGACACATACTAGCAGTGTGTCCCTGAGGAAGTCACTTAACCTTATTTGCCTCAGTTTCTCATCTGTAAAGTAAGCCAGAGAAGAAATGGCCAACCTCTCTAGTGTCTTTGCCGGGAGACCCCAACTAGGATCTTGAAGAGCTAGGCACAACTGAGAAACAAATGAGCAACCTATATAATTGTGAGTTCTTAGGGAATTACTAAACTACTTGTCATAAAAGGGGATGAAAACATTTCATGAGCCTAAAACACTTCTCTTAAAAAGTTTAAATCATACAAATTAAGTAAATACAGAGTAAGTCATCATGGGATAGTGGATAGACAACTGGCCTAGAAGTTAGGAAGACCTGGGGTCTAGAGGCAGTATAATACATTGGAAAGGGCACTGGAGCTGGAATCAGAGAATTTGAGTTCAAATCTCATTTCTGACCCTACTACCTGTATGATGTTGGGCAAGTCACTTGATTTTCCTGAACCTCAGATCTCTTCCTCATATGTAAAATTAAGGGAGAAGACTAGCTGGATGACCTCTAAGATCCTTTTCAGCTTTAAACTGATACTTCTATGAATAAGATCCACCTTTGACATATGCTGGCCATATGACTCTGCACAAATCATTTAGCCTCTCACTGGCCCCAGGAAACACTCTTAGACTCTTAAGTTGCAGAATTGTTGGTGATATACATTGGTAGAGGGAGTTTCTACACTGGGGACTTTCCTACTCCAGTGAAATCACAAGTTAGGATGAAAAAAAGGAAAGTGAATACATATGACTCCTGCAAAATATCTACAGATTCCCTGAAGATGTATGTAAGATAATACATGGAACTTCTGCCCTCTCTAGAGATAAGTGAACAAAAAAAAATTATTGTATGCAATGGTTTGCATTTGATTTAGTGATCTTTCTGAATTTTAAAAATACTTTGTAAAGGTAAATTAAGAAGTTACAACTCTGATGAATGGAAAGTCACCTGTTTAAAGTCAGGATAATTTGACTTCCTTAGAATTCTTGTGTTTTTAATTTTTAGAAAGCAAAAACTACAAAATTTATCTCTGCTAAGATCCTGCTGTGTAGATTGTTGTGCTCTGTTGATATTATTGAAAACCCTTAAAATGATGATGAAGATTATAATCATCCCATCTTTCCTCCAAGATATTTGAATATGATGAAAGAAGGGAGTGTAGGATTCCCTCTCGGGCTATTTCCCCAACTCCTATCCAAATTAGCTGTATAGGTTTCCGGATGATACCTGCCCTTACCTAAAGATTGAGAAAACTTCTAGGGACAACTCAAAAGATGCAAAGAAATGATTTAGATGAAGAGAATAGAGCTAGATAATGCTCTGTCTTTACTAGCCTCAGCATATTCAATGTATCTGTTGAGTAACATTCAGCGATATCTTCCATATTCCCCAATAGAAAAAGATAAGGTTGTGAATTTCTCCCAAATTGCTTGGATTCATTGGATTCTGTGCTATTCTCAGGTTCTAGGGGTATCCCCGTGGATTGTGGCTTCTAATGCTATTGCTCCTGAACCCTCACTGGTATACACCCTATTACTAATTAGAATCAGGTGAACTCCCATTAACTTTTAGAAAAGAGATTAACTAAAGAGAATATGGCATGAATACTGGATGCAAAATGTTGTTCCTATAGGAGGTGTACACTCACCTCTTTCACATGTCCCTTGGGAGAATGGGCTCAAATGTAAAGTACAGTGGTAGTGAGGAACACATGTGGCAAAGGGTGCTTCCCAACTCCTGTCCCCAGCCCCACTTTTTTCCCTTTGTGAAGCCATCATGATTCTTCTTAGATATTTTTAGCTGTTTCTTTCCTAGGCTCCAGGTGTTGGTGCCTTTCTAAAGTCCATAGCTAGCCCTTCCCTTTTCAAGCGTCATATTCCTTAAAACTATAGCCATTCTCATCCCTAGGTCATTTCACATTTGTCTGCAAGGGCTTCCATTGTTATTAGCCAGTACTTCTCTGGTAGCTACTGCTACTGACTCTGGTTGGTAGTGAGACCTCTAATGGCACCTCAGTGGACCTCCTGAATTCATGCAATCATCTGGGCAATCCATCTCAGTCTAGTCATTCACTTAAGATCATCAAGAAAGAATAAGTACGAAAGAATCAGAGGTACTCTGTGTTCATGGATACATGTTGACTAGATGGGGGAAATGTGACTGGCCTGACTCTCCCCCTCCCCCTCCAGCAGCTCAAAGTATCTCTTCTCACTCAAAGTCACGGAGAAAAGAGAATGAGATTTGAATAGATCACACCTTTTTTATGCACTCAGTTCAGACTTAGCACCTTCTGCATCATTGGTTTTTCCACAGCCAGTTAGAAAACTCTTTGTTAACAGAGAGTACGAGCCTTTGAATCATCTGTGACCAACTTACTCTCATGGTGACTTGGACTGAAACTATCTGCATGTGCTCAAGGGAATTGGCACGCAGTGATCAATCCCTTTATTAATTTTTATTTTAAACATTATTAATTTTAACTCTTTTAATCATTTGGGATGTATTTTGAACTCATTGTCCATATCCCCAAACCAGAACAACTCTCTGGAGTCTGAGGTAGATTCAAATATTGTCCTTTTTGAATACTTTACTGAGTGTCTTTTATCAAAAAATTTCAGAAAAGTAACCGCCATAGATCTTATACTGTCCCAAACACATAGACAGAAACTAAAATCATTCCCCCCCTCAAATACAGAATGATACAGATTCAACAAATAACATTTTATAAAACTTATCAGAAATTATTTCTTACCTTATATTTATAAAGCACCTGTCTTAGTGTTTGCAAAGGTATGTATCTCCATAGTATAGCACTATTCAGGGACTACTTCCCCAACTGCCATTAACATTAGTGGGCTAGGTCCCCAGAAGGCAGCATGTGACTACCCTCAGGGTTTCAGAGGTAACTTTGAGGGGCTGTGATTCTACTATTGCTCATGAGCCCCCACTGGTGTGCTTCCTCTTGATTATTGGTCAGTTGTCTCAATTAGCTGTTAGAAAGGGATATTTACTAAGGCAATACAGTAAGAATATTTAGTAGAAAATATTCTTTCCCTTCTCTAACTGGAGGCACATTCTTGCTCTGGACATATTCTGGGGAAAGCAGGCTCAAATTTAAAGTACAAAGATAGAGAGGCTGTATAAATAATGCATGTGACAAAAGAGTATCTCACTATTGGAAGTCCTTTTCTTCCTTTGTAGAGACTTCAAGAGGCTCCTCTTAAATGCGGTTGTCTTCTGGGGTTCTGAGTGTTGGTGCCTGTATAGAGTCCATAGCTGGTCCATTTCACTGTTATAAGAGGTCACTGTTCTGGAAGCTGCCACTGTTGTTAGGTGAATTTATTTTGCAACCATTTTCAGCTGCTTCATTTGTCATGGAACGAATGAATAGGCTATTTGTTAAGTACTTAAAATGTGCAAATCACTATGCTAAGCACTGGGAATACAAATAGAAGAGTAAGATAGTCCCTGCTCCTGGAGAAACACATATGGAATGTTTCTTCAAACAAGATGGAAAGGTCCCATGGTCCTTAGGGTGCAAGGGCAAAGTAGATGATAATTCCTCTTCCTTGATGCCATTTCTACTGATAAAATTTTCCAAATTTATGATATTGAACCACTTATAGTAAAAAGACCCTGGTGAAAATTTTGTTTTCTGAGTCTTCAATAGATGTGGCTCTAGTGCTTGGAGGAACAGTTAGTCACCAGGCTGTGTCTCCACAGGAGTTGCTTCCCAGGATGAAAGCATTGTACTCTTTACCACTCATTGCAGTTGGCTCCGGTAGACTCTACTACCAACCCTTGTCACAAGTGTCCCCTCTGATATGTCATCAGAATCTCCTGAACTAGGAGGGGAGAGACAGAGACAGAGACAGATTCTCTCCAATCCAACATCAAGTGATTACCTCATAGACTTGACTGGCAATCTTCAACCACTATATTTGTTTGACAATGGACTTTGCTATCCTGAATTGGCTTGCTTTGTTTTGTACATAGGCCAAGAAGTGTGTCCTGTTCTTTCATCTAATCACAGACTATTTCTTGAGTGGCATCAATCAAAAGACCTTATTTCTTTCAAATTGATTAATGACCCCCCTCCATACAGTTTATACACTGAATCATTCGACTGAGCTGCCTTATTTGATTACATTTGGGGTTGAGACAGAATGAAGGAAGGGAAGGAGGGAAGAAGGAACGAAGGGACGAGAAACTTAAAAGTAAATAAAATAATAGGCTTAAATAATTATTCTCTGCCATTATTTCTCTTACTAGGTATAATACCATCCCAGAATGAACATTGTAACATCCCAATAGGCTGAAAATAGAGCTTATTAGAAATGAGAGGTGACTTTACTTCCTATATGGATATTTTTAAATGAAGTAGACCTCCTAGTCTCCCAAAGGCTTTAGTTTTCAGATCATTCAGGATATGGATTTGATCATCAAAATTTTAGATGCTGTTCAACTAAATTTTAAAATGATTAAGTGCCTACCATGGACAAGACCCTGGCCCCCAGGCCCTGGAAAGACAAAAAGATGATGTAAGACAAAGATCCTGCCCTTAAGGAGGGAAAGACCTGTATGCAAATAACTACATTATAGGCAGAATATAAATTAAGTTCAAAGGCAATGTCAAAAAGCTTATGAGCAATGGGTGAGATTATTTCCAGCCATCCTTTAACTTTCCTGACAAATTTAAAAGGCCAAGTGACTTGCCCAAGGTCACTTAGCAAGTTAGTTGCAGAATCTGGACTGGTTTTGTGAAACTGAACATCAGCTTAACCCAAGAAACCCATTGGCAGTGATTTAAATGTATAACACAGATAATAGCTTTAAAATTTTGACTCTCTCATTGTGACCATAAAACAATTCTAGAAGGCAGCTTTAAATGAAACAGTTTTCATTGTTCAGACATCTAAAAAGCCAACCAGCTTTCAGAAATGACTAAATGACCTACTAGTATTCTTTATTCTTTTCTCTTTTTTAATGGAGGCTTTTGCTCCCCTGCTGAGATCACGTATTATATCCAGTTTCACATTAGAATGAATTTTTGTGGCTAAGTTTGAAAACCTCCTGAAAATAGCAATTAATAATGGAAAAGCTGACAGACCCATAAGTGTAGTGGCATGAATGGCACTGCTATAATTATGTGTCTTGGTGTGCTTATATACATGTAAACACATTATAAAAGTATAGTGTGTGTATGTGACAGTGTGTCCTCATACAGGTAGTCGAAGAAGTACATACATATGCATTCAATTCAATTCAAAAATATTTCTTGAATATAAATATACATATGTAATACAATATATAAATATATTGAATATAAATATTAATTAGGTGCTATTAAAAATAAAATTTCAGTTTTACATTTGGGTAACCCTCCTTATTTCTTAAAGTGCTTGACATAAGTGATTTCATTTGAACCCTTTACTTGAAGGTGTTGTTACACAATTTGACAGATAAAGAAACTGAGGCAGTGAGGTTAAGTGACTTTCCATCAGAGCCGGCACTAGAATTCAGGTCTGATGTGCTGTATTCTTCTGCCACTCTAAATGACAGTCTGTTCTTCAGGAGCAAACATGGTATGTTTTCATGATTGTAAAATCTCCCCAAAGTGATGCTTCATTGTAGATAGCCTTGAAAATAATAAGGAGCTTACAGACTTCTTTAGAAAGACAAAGATAGTTTGATGATTTGAACACCTGAAAATTCAGTAAGGAGAACAAAAAAACCTATGTGACACCCTAGTAGTTGTCATTCGGAGGAACTTTATGTCAGAGGTTCCTCTGAAATCAAGGAAATACCTTCTTGAAGAAGAAAAAAAATATTCTTAAGGCTATGTGGCACTGAGTGAAGTCTCTGTATTGGTTTGCTCTTTTAAATCAGTCTTATTGAAACTCAAATGTTAGGATGCTAAAATTAGTTGCTTTGCTAGAACCATGGTCATTATGATGGATTTCAGTAAATTTGAAAGACAAGAGACAGTAGCCTTTTACCCACATGTTAATGGAAAAGGCTGATGGTAGCAGTGAAATGTGAATACTCTATATGTTCATTTAAAAAGGAAAACTAAATGACGATCTTATGTGTTTTTATGGAGCATTTCTTGGCATGAGGCTCTGTCCACAAAGGCATTTTCAAGGAATAATAAATGGGCATTGTGTTCCCCCATACCTACAAATACTACTAAGATGTTCTGCATTGCATACATGTCTTCAGCTGTTATTGGACATCCCCTGGGTATTTAATAATGTTGGGTATGTGCTACTGTTCTAGGCACTTTGTACAACCAAGAGGTTTCTATGTTAGACTTTAGAGAGATGGTGTATATTGTATCAAACACCAAATTTCAACATTATTCCATTTGTTATGTGGGTTGCTTGTGTGACAGTCGTTCATTTTTGATGTGAAAAAAAAACTTGTCAAAATACTTTATAATTTTTCTTTCACTAAAATCTAGTCTTATTATGACCAATTATGGCCAATTTTATTGTTCCCTACCTTCATTTAGAACAGTTGGGTCTGCTTGACTAAGAGCAGCTCTCTAAATGCTTGTACTGAGGTCTGTTATATCTGGTCACTTTCCAGTTTGAAAATGTATGAATTTCCTTTCTAATGTTCTAGGGGAAAGCGATGGTATTTGCCCCACTCCGAGGGTCTACTTTAAACCAGTTTTGCAATCTAGCTGAAAAAGCTGGTTTCTCTCTCCAAAGACATGAAAATTATGATGAACACATTTCAAACTTCCACTCCAAGGTTAGTTTTCTGCTTGTGTTAGATAACACTTTAATCCGCATTGCATTTTGAAGAGATCATGGTCTTTTGGCAGGTAACCTAAATATTTGATTAAAGTACTCCTTAGGTGTGTTGCTTCTGAGCAGTTATTTGTATCTGATTATTTTTGTGTGGCAAAGTCATCTTTTATCTTTGCATGACTAGGAGGATTTTATAGAAACTGCCTGTTTACTCTTTTTTCTGCAACAAACTAATCTTTCCATTCATAACACACTAATTTGTGGGATGCAGTGGAGATGGCATAGAAATGAATAATAAACAAGCATTTGTATTTTAATGGAAAACCTACCGCCTTTAAGTAGGTTAAATGCTTTGCTGTCCCAAAATAAATAGAAGGTGAATGTCTAATTGTATCATATCGTACTGTAAATCCTTATCTCCTGGCTTTATAGCTGGGTCAGTTGGCAGTTTCAGACCGCTAAATCTCATACAGAATTTCACAGTTGTGAGGTTATATGTCAGATCGAGGAGCTACAAGATTTAGGTCAGAAGCACTTATCTGAGAGTGATGTCTAAGCTTGCTTACATAAAGCAGTGTTATCAGCCTTTTTATTATTTATAGGAGAAGAGTAATGTAGGACACGGAGAGGCAGGTGTTCCACAGAAAACTTTTTAGGAATCCTGCATTTGTTAATACATGTCAGGTTTGTCAGGATCATATTTATTACCTCGGATGATTTAGGGCATTGCTTCATGCCGCACAGAAGTCGCCTGTGCCAAGCTAATCTGACTTCAGCAAGATCCTTTGGCTTGTCATGATTTTGCAAGTTATAGCTGCAAAAAAGTTAAGGCCTGACCTTGATTTCCTCCTAGGAAAATATTAATAGCCTCTTCAACATTCTTTGTTACCCATTGGTATAGTAGGCAATATCTTGTTTTTAGGGGAAAAAAATTGATGCAGAAGGAGTTTCATCTCTGAAGAGGGAATGAGGAAATTAGGCACTTCCTGGAAATCTATTGACTTCTTGGGGTCAACAGGGTCCCATTTTAGTAACTGGAAGAAGGTTTACTAAAATGGGACCTTATGGACTGAAATAGTTAAATACTTCTATAACTAGCAATTTTTTCCTTCTGACAGAATCTGGTCCACCATTTATTATGGGGGGGAGGGGAAGAAAATTACATGTAACTCTGCTCTCATTTAGTTGCCTAGAAGCCTATTTTCCATCATTCACCCCACCCCCAGAACAGAAGGACTGGCTTTTAGGGTATTATGTGGTAGGTGAAATGTTCTCTCCTACTCCCCTTTTTTCTCCTTCCCTCCTAACAGAGTGGTCTCTCCTCCGGCTGTAGTTACTAGGGAAGAGATTAGAGGTACAGAGGTCACCTGATGATGAATTTTAACATGATGCCATGCACTTATATAAATGTGAATCATCATTATCATCTTCTGGAACGTCCAATGTATTTTCTCATTGTCAGCTTGTAAAATCCAAGTTACCGGGTGATTACATGGGGCTCTGCACCTTGAGATGTGTCCGCCCTGTCATCCACAGTGACCATTCTAAAGTCAACAGTAGAGTTCTTGGCTCTCCTCCCCTCTCTCCATTTACCTGCGTAAGTGCTCAGTGAGCAGTGACTCTCTTTAAACCCTGCCTGGTGCCTACCTCAGCATGGTGCATGCCCATAAATAGGCACCCTCAAAAAGAATCATTGATTGATTGACTAGTTTCACAAAAGTAGCGTTTATTGAATAAGTAGAATTGACAGAGGGCCTTAATTCATTATCTCAGCATAAATGTCTAAAAATCAACTTGTGAGTTTTCCCCTTTTCATTCATTTTACATATTACCTCAGGGATCTCTTTTGTCATCTTTTAAGTAGCAGAAATGAAATACAATGTTGCTGGGAGGAGATGTGCAGGGAGAGCTTTAGGTAATTGGTACAACATGATGGCAACTGTATATCCAAAGTTTTGGGTGATGTTCAGCCCAAAATGGGAAAGAGTGCTAGATTTAGAATCGGGAGACCTGGGTTTGAATCCTAGCTGCCTGGCCTTCAGTTTTCCTCATCTGTAAAATGAGGATATTAGGCTAGAAGATACCCATCCATCTCAAACTCCAGAGATTGCATGACTGTAAGATAGTGTCAGTCTGCTTGAGGACCCTTGATGCCTTGATCAGGAGGGGGCCCTGAACAGAGAGATGCAACACCAGGCTTTCCAGCATTGAGGGCCTTACAATTACATTAGAATAATTACTCTCAGGGCAGATACGTACCAGCAGAGATATAAGGGATATATACTTGTAGCTGTCATTTACAAAGTGAGGGTATACAGGAGGGATCCCCACTGAGTCTGAGCCTTTGGAGGGGGGTAGGGAAGTAGGTGTTAGTGAGCGAAGCTGGCCCAGCTGGTCTGGAGTGAATGCCGCATCCTTATAGATTCAGAGGGCTCCTTCCAAAGGATTGATGGCTGTGCCAAAGCCACCAAGAGAGCTCCATTGTTTCTCTTTTGCTACCATCTGAACCCTTCTCAGGACAAAGTAGGAAGCGGTGCTGAATGCTAGACAAGTGACCCAAGCCCAGGAGAACTTGCTTGGGGATGTGAGCCTCCCCAGGGTAGGGTAGCATAGGGTAGAGAGGCTAGGGGATGTGGCGACACTGGAAGCTAGTGAACTCCAGCTTAAAAAGTTTTCCCGCTTGATGGGGGAAATCAGTTGTCTTCCCCTCCATCTCCTTGTAAACTTCCATCTTTCCTGGGATGAGCCTGCTCCCAAATGAAGGAGAGGAGTTTTCCTTCAGGCTGCATGTTATCCTCTTAGCCCAACTGTTTTGGAATAGAGTGTAACCAGCTGGAGAACTGTAAGACGCCTGATAATACAGCTCTTTGCTGCTGTCCCGTCTTAATCTTGTTACACAAATGGTTGTGAAGAGATTCATGAATTTTAATTTTGCCCTCTGCGTTAGTGCCTCATGTCACTCATACACAGCTGCCTCCTATGTAGAGTTTTTCACCCCTCCTCCTACAACAGGGGGAAAAAATTAGTTACAATCTTGGCAGTAGTGCAAGTTAAAAAAAAATCCACAGATTTAGGCAGCCACCCATGAAGCTTATTAAGTCAGTGATCAGGAGGAACAGCTTTGCCTCTTCAACTTTTCACCTTTCATTGTTAGCTGTGAAATTTTATTTCCGTTAAAAAAGCCAGCCTGTAATCAAATCTGTACCATTCTATACTTTCTGCCAGAGCTTTGCTTGTACTGCAGCCACCGTGCGCGGGAACCAATCTGCACGAGGTGGGAGATGCTCTGAAAATGCTGGCTTTGCATCTGTCCCAGGCGTTGGGAGGAGAAACACCACCCCGCCGGCCACCCCTGCCTCTGGGCCCTTTGCTAGTCAGCCATGGCAGGCAGGCCCGGTTGGGTGACTCAAACGTGTCCAGATGGGAGGTTGGCAGACTGTTGAAGGCACAGAGATCTGACTTAGGAAATGTAAGGAAATACTATTAGCTTGGAATTTGGTCATTAAAAATCCCCTCATTCATAGAAATAGCCTTTAAAATGTCATTTCCTCTAAAGCATTATTTTTTTCTACCTCAAACTAGTGTTGATTTATTTTCTTTCTCTGTGTGCGTATGTATGTATGTATGTGCTCACACACGTGTGTGTGCATGCACTTAGTTATGAAAATAGTCTCTGGCTCTGTGCTAAAGTCAGGACATTGTGTCAAAAGAACGGCCATATTGCATTTCTGCTTATCTATTCAAAATGCCACATTCTAAGTGGCTGGTGCTCAGAATCTGTGTGGTGTGCTGTTGATAATTGTGGATACTGTAAAGGGTAAACAGTATGAACTCCACTCCTGCGGCAGCTATTCACAGGGTAAGGCTGAGCGTGTTACATCCAATTATGAAGTAAAGCTAATGCTACTAATAGCAGCTATGTAATTTAGTTCAGTCCTCAAAGACCTTGCTTTAACCTGCAAAATTGAAAAATTGTTTTATTCACAATTTGCTTTTTGTTCATTTTTTTTTTAGAAAAGGTACCTTTTCATTTCTTAAAATTATAATTATTAATTGGGCACCGAACTATAGCTTTGATACATGGAATTACTCTTAAGCCACATAACATTCCCCACCAAAGCGGATATTTTTCTGACTGTTTTGTATGTGTTTCAAGTACCCTGATGCTATAGTCTTGACACGTTCATGATCTGGTGACAGGTTATAATATTTTCTTGGAGGGTCCCCTCCTCCTCCATTGCTGGAAAGGCTCACAGATGGCATTTTACTGGACCTACCCCCTTCCAGGAATGAAGCCTCCGTTTTGGCCTGCAGAGGTCAGCACAGAATCCAAGTTAAAAGTGGTTTCTAGCCCATATTTACAGAAGAATTATTTATCCCACATATTACCTCAGGGACTTTATAAAGAGCTCATTTGAGTCTCTCTCTATTAGTACATTGTGAGTGAGTAGGTCAGCTGATTCGAGCTGAGTAATCAACTTTCCTTTATCCTCACTCCCTGAGGAAAGAATTCAGCTGCTTTTGCCTCTCTCCACCCAGTGTAAAGCATTTGGGGGGAATTCCCTCTGTCACTCTCCCAAGTGGGGGGCAAGTAGGATAAGAGATGTCTGGACTTAGTAGGTCCTGACTGGTGGTTTTGCTATAGGAAATTTGTGAGGTCATTTATCCTGTATTCTTCTAAGGATGTAAAGAATGGGGAACTGTAATTTTAAAAAAAAAAAAGATTAAAAAAAACCCCTTCCCTGTGTTGGGGTGACAAGAATCTGTAGAGATCTTTTCCAATTGACAGTCTTCTAGGAAATAAATTGAAGTTACTTCAGTGATTATGCTACTAACATCTCAATAAAGTAGATTAGAATGAAAAGACAATCGACTTTTTCCCCCCATTGGAAAGAGAAAAGTATGTTAATTAATGAGGGGCCCAAAGCTTCCAGAGCCACTTCCCAGCTAAGGACTATGCTCTAGAGACAGCCTATGTTCCAATTACATTTACAGTAGCCTGTCCTAGACTAGCTCCTATTTTGTTTCTGGCCATTCTGGGAAAGAAAGCGGAGCTGAGTTGCTTCGTTTGTTTAGGCTGCAACCCACAACCTAAACTGATTTATATCAATCCCTAAATTATTTTGTTCTCCCGTTGAAAATAGTATTCAGGATGTTCTTACCCCCAAATAATTTTTTTAAAAAATAAAATATTTAACAAGTAGTAAAAAAAAAAATGTAATCAAAAGTCTCAACTTGATTAAGCACTCAAAAAATATGAGTTTGGTATTTATAACTAGCAAATATCTTTTACTAAAAAATTAAGGGAATGTTAATTCTAGATTTGTGAATCTTTTTTTTATTTTTATTCATTATGGAAAGTCTTATGGAGCTTGAGCTAAGGAACTGGGGCTCTATTTTTCTCTGAGAAAGGCATTTTTGAATTTCACATCATTAATTTAAAAAAGATAAATAACAAACTCTTCAGGAGCTGCTATAAGGCTTTTCTGGTATCTAAACCCAGTCTTATTGTGTCAAGGTATTGCCAGGGTCTGCTAATGTCTGGTGATCTCCAACACAATGGGGTGGGGAGGAGGATGGAGCTGCAGCATCATTGCACATAGCTTGGTCTAGGGATGGTAAGTTAACCTCCTGGTGAAAAACTTCACACTTTCTGGTGAAATCCTTGGGTCATGTCATTAACTTCCTGAGTCAGTAATTTGTTGTTCAGATTATTTTTGCAAAATGCTGTTTGGTTTGTGTCCTGAAACATACTGCTCACAAAAATAATCTATGATTCCTTTCTCCATAATGCTGTCATTGGGTTTCCATAGAGTGCTAAAATTTGCATTTGCTTTTAAGTTGTGTATCACATTGTGGGTGCTTGGGGGATAATATTTTTCATAATGCTTGAAGTAAGTGACTATCTATAGGTAAAAACTGATCCTTTTTTTTTTTTAAATTTTCAGTTGAAAAATGAAGACTGGAAAACATATGACGAAGACCTTCATTATCCACTTCTACTAGTTTTAACCAAACACGGATAAAAGACTAAACTGCTCAAAGAAGGCAAACATCAATATGTATAGTTATATATATTTTTCAGAAAAATCTGAACATATAATTGATAATGGAGAAAAGTGTTTTGGGGGCACATTGATGTTGGAAAGTCCTAAGATTTCTGCCTCATATCGCCTACAGAGTATACCGTTTTTTAGATACAGTGATTCTCAAACTCTCCAAAACTGTTTTCCTTGTCCTCCCAGCTGTCTTCATGCTCTAACTATTTTGTTTGCCTGTCAAAAATCACATATACTTGTGGTAAACTCTAATGCTTTTCTGGTTAATTGGGAACAAAATTATTTTTAGTTAGAGTTTTTATAGAGGTTTTCATGTTTAGGGAGAGACTTCTATACAAGATTCTACATCATAATTCTTTTCCCAGACAAAAAATTGTCTTTGGAACCTCCCCCAAATTAACTATTTCTCTCTCTCTCTCTCTCTCTCTCTCTCTCTCTCTCTCTCTCTCTCTCTCTCTCTCTCTCTCTCTCTCTCTCTCTCTCTCTCTCTCTCTCTCTCTCTCCCCCTCTCCCTCTCTCTCCCCCACTTTCCCTCACGCTTTTTTCCCCTATAGAAGTATAAGAAATCACTGCATCAGACCAAAGCATCATAAACTGACCATTTGTCCTTTGGACACAATGGTTTGCCCAGCCCTCTGCTCCTCCTCTCCAATTATGTGTGATTAGTCTCACTGTGTTGTGTCAAGAAGGGGGAGTGTGCTGAGTGCTTATTATCTGTTTAGGTACAAGAAGAGCACATTTAGGCTCTGACTATGAATGAAAAGTGAGCCTTTATCGAGTCTAAAATCTAACTGCTGCTTGTCTCCAGGCCACTTTAAAAACAGGTCCTTCCTAGAAAAATTCTAATCAAATGACTGATAAAATGGATTGCATATATGGGATTAAAAAAAATCAGTCTTACAATTATCTTATTTAAACCAAGCATATATTGTTATTTGAAGTGCTTCCAGGGTGTAGTAAACATTAAATGGGTGCTACCCAGGACTAACAGAGAATCACTTTTCTGCAGGGAATCTGAGTATATTCTTTCCTGGTGCTTCATCAAAATGATTTAAATGCTTTTGTAGAAATCCAGATGTTTATCTGTAAAGGATCATCTGTCCACATTTAGCTGTAATGTCATTAGCAGGCTATCTTTGCATTCTCATTCAATAGTAGAGGCAACATAATGGATATTTAATATAAGGACCTTTTTAAAAAAATAAAGAAAAGGCAAGATTTGGTGAGGACCTTTTTGCACATTAAACAAACTTGGCTGTCATAAAAACACCCACTCTTAAAAGTCTTCTGTTCACATCTATCATCAAACAAATTTTTTACCACCATCAGTTAGCATGTCCTTATATTCACCACTTTTTCTGCTCCATTAGAGCACCTAGATGGTTGTCTGAAGGCATAGGTCAAGTCGCAGTTAGATCATACATTTCTTTCTCACAAAAACTTGAATTGCAATGCCAAGTGATGGGCTAACATCACAATAACAGCAATTTATTCCTCTTTGGATAAAACAGCAGTCTATTCTCAGTGTTAGATAAAGACCAAGGCAATGCAAACCAGCCATTTAGCTGAGTAGTTCAGCTAGTGGTAACTCTCCTTTGAGGATTGTATGGGTTACGTACTGGCTGAATATTTTCTTGTTTAAAAATCAGAAGCATTTTGGATGTTTTAAATAACAGTGCACATAACTGTCCTCTACCTTCTTTATACTGGGGGGAAAGCATAGAATTTTTCCCCACCAAGACGGTTACAAAATCTGAGACAAAGGAAACCCCATCACAGCACTGACACCCAAGGCTGCCCGTTGTTTCTTTTGAGTGTGTGACACGTACAGATATACACCTATCTTCATGATACACGATAGAAGAATTACTGTCTCATGAAAATACACAAATTGACAAGAATTTCATTTTCATTTGTGTGTTTAAGGTAGAGAAATTTCAGTATGTTTTTCTCTGAACAGAATAAAAAAATTTAATGAACTGCTAAAATTTTGTTTCTTATGTTGCATCGGGTGTAATGTTACCATAACCTGGTAAAGGATTGTGACTGGAAAAACTTTCAAGGAGATACCTATGATATGCCCTACCTACAAATACACATAGCACAGGGCCTTGTTTATGGTATGGTTTAGTATGTGAATAAAAACATATCAATTATTCACTGTAAAAGATTAATGGTTCCTTAGTTATTTTTTCTAAAAAAACTTTTCCTGGGAATAGCCCTACTCTTTAGAGTCTTTGGAAGTTTATAAGAGACTGGCATTGTATACTGTGATTGTGTTCAAAATGTGATCAAGATCTAGAAAGTTATGTCCAATTTTAAGAGAATGCTAACCATAGGGTCAAAAATCATTTGACCTTCAAAATTTCCAAGATGATATATCTGTTAAGTTTTATGATTAAAAATTATTTTTACATAATGCCATTAGACCCCCAAAACTGTCATTAAAATGTATGAACCATTTCATTATGTAGGCACTGTGGAAGTGACTATTTCAAACAAAAGGCTTCTGTCTAATTAGGAACTTGTAAGTATTATATCCCTATACATTTTTCCCAGCTTCTGACAAAGCTGTACCATGTTCAGGATAAAACATAAATTCCTAGGGCATCTCTGCCAGACTAAGTTAATTTTGTCAATGCAAAAATTTTTCTGATATTATCCATGTTGGTTTATCATGTGATGCTCTGAAAAGCCACATTCGAGTTGGTTATGAAAAATATATTTTATTTTAGCACAAGACATATGATGTGAATTGGGATATAAGTGCTAGAAAAGGCTACCTAAGAGGTTGATGCTATTTTGTATAAATCGTGTATTTTGTTGGCTTTTTGACTGAGCATGAAAATGTAACTTCCATTAGGGAAGGGTAATTTAGTTGCTTGGTATTCAGCAGAAAACTTGTCGGGGCCATAAAAGCTTTTCTGGCTGGTTCCTCGGGTGTTTTCAGAGAAGAGCTGCCCACCCCTTGCTGTTTTTGCCTTTGGCTTCAGTATGGGCCGAATTTGCCACTGCATACCTGTTGAATCAATTTTGGGGATCCAGCAGTTAACTGAATGAATAGCAGGATTAGTGGCCCTCCAGAGCCCTGTTTCAACAGCCAGGTGTCTGTCCTAAACTAGTTAACTGCTTTTGACAGTTGAAGAACCTGGTTTTAGTGCTATAGGCAATTGGGGTTGTTCCCCTCCCCCCACCCCCCCCCCCACCTCGAGGAGTTGAATGGAGCACACCTTTTCCTAATTGTTGGGATTTTTTAAAGCCATCCCCTTCCCACCTACCCCTACCTCCACCTAGGGGGCCATTGTGCTTAGTCAGCACTTGGCTTGTGCAGCCAGCCATACGGACACAGTACAGTGTCAGTCTTGGCTGTTTTCCTGGGAAGGGCTTTGGAATGAAAGGTTGGAAGGTTATGACAAGTAGAAAATCAAAGTGTAAAGATGGCCCTCTACACTGGAGGAGGAGAAGCCGTTTAGACTGCTGGAACTAGTCTCTAGTCTACAGACCCCAAGTGCCCCCAGAAGTTAGCATCTCCTGGGTCCAGGCCTTATGAATTATATGAAGTGAGTTTAGTCTGTTTCATCTTAAGGAGTGAATTTCAATGTAAGGCAAAAGTTACTTTTTTTTTAAGTAAAGCAGAATATTCAAAATCTTCAGCAGATTTTTGGAAGCTGAAATGCCACTTGTGATTCATAAATTTTTCTTCTCCTAAACAGGTGACTGGCATAGGCCATATCTATAGCTCAATGTGGTCTCTGCCTTGGAAGTCTGTGTGTTGGGAGTGGCTTGGTCCTGTCCTTTCCACCTCCTGACTTTTCAATTAATACACTTTTTAGTAGATTAAACAGATCATACTGTGACTTTTAAAATATCAACAAGCTAGTAAACAGAAATGTATAAAATGGCTAATGGGAGATTCAATAGTTAATAGAGGCGCTGAAGTATGAGCATATACAGTAGCTGTATATTGGAAACTGTGCAACTGAAGATGGCTTAGTATTGCAAACTGAGGAAGAAAATTGTTTTTAATTAGCACCTTCATAAGAACTGCTGATTAATACTGTTTTGTTTGGTGAAAGGCTTTCAGCTGAGTAATTTGTGCAGCCATTTCAACAGTTTTGTTAGAGCGGATCTCCTGTTGTTAAACACAAACAGCAGATGATAATGGTGGAAGATGAGTTTGTCATGTAACAATTTACCTTATTGAAAAAAAGCTTTATAGAAAACCCAATACAGTAGGTACCAGCAGAAATCACATATTTTAAATCCTTCCAAAATTGCAGTGTGCCACGCTTGTGTTGTCGTTGTTTTTTTTAAGACTAGAAGCAGATTTTATATCATTTATAAAATTATATACACAATTTAAAGGTGGTGTAGCATGGGCAGACCACTTTCCCAGCTACAGTTTATATCAGAGCAGTAAAGTGGCCTTGTATTCATACACTTTCTAAACTCCACAAAGCGGGTTAGAAAATCGAAGCCTAATTAAATAATATTACTTGCATGTAAATTCATGCTAGAACTAGATGTAGGGAAAATAAAGATCACTGTTCTTGTACTAGTTTGGTTTATCCCACATAACATCTTAAAAGATCTCTTTCTTTTTCTCAAGGGAGGTTTAATTAATCACTTTTCCCCCTTCTGGGGGCTGTTTTTTAACGGGCAAGTGAAAACAGTCCCATTCATTGGAACCTAACCAGAGAATAAGGGGCTAATTTCAGTGAACTCTCATCAAATGGATACTGCCCAAGCCAGAAGCCTGGGAACTTTTTTTTGTAATCAAATGCAATGGCAAAGAATATTTGCATTAAAATATTGCACTAACCAAGGCTGGTAAGAACTGTAAATTATCGGAGTGCCATAAACGAGCATGAGAGTTGTTCTTTTTTTTTTTTTTTTTTGTAGACAGGCCTTCGGGGTAATAACAAGGGTTGAGGCTCAATAAGGTTTAGACAGCATAATAGTCTACAAAGAAAAGCCACAGAACACTAATGTGAAGGAAGAGCTGTCCACCACATGCAGCAAAAATCACCAAAGGTCATTTTATGGTAGCAATTGTGACATAAAATTGGTGGTCATGCTACATGTCTAATACTCAGCAGAGCTTTATAAATGATGGGCCCCTAGCGATGGCTGTCATTAAGTGCTTTCATCATAATAAACTTTAAACTGTTGGCTTTATGAATCGCCAGCCAGCTTCAGCTGTTCGTTGGATGGAGCTCGCAGAGCCTTAAGTGTGACAAGACCTATTAGGAACTGCAACCATGTTTCAAGCGTACTTGGCTTTCCCACTCCTGGGGTGATTGCTGCCTATTAAACGGCATCTGGGAAGATTTTCCTCCGGCAATCTCTGATCAAGAGCTTTTTTGGGGGGCTTTGACCTGCATTTCCTTCAAGACTTTCTCTGAGGAGTTTTATAAGAGCAAAACTCCAGAGGATTTATAGCCACTTCTGATTAATACCTTTTCATTTTTTTTCCTAGCAACTCTCCCAGTGCTGCATAGAGAAAAGCTTTCATTGTTCCTAAGGTGCTTATTTGTGACCTTTTCTGTGCTTCTGATTCCCTCTAACATGTTCTCAGTGAAATCCTCGGGGTGGAACCAAGACAGTTGTTGAAGTTGTTACAAGACATAGAGAAAGAGAGAGGGAGGGAAGGAAAGGGGGGAGCGGAGAGAAAGGGAGGGAGAGGGAGAAGGGGAGAAAGAGAGGGAGGAAAGGAGAGAGGAAAGGAGAGAGGGGAGGAAGGTGAGGGAAGAAAGGGAAAAGGGAGAGAGAGAGGGAGAGAAGAAGGGGAGAGGAACAGAAAGAGGGAGGGAAGGGGAGGAGGAAGGAGAGGGAGAAAAGAGGGAAGGAGGGGGAGAGAGAGAGAGAGAGGAGAAAAAAGAATGAGGAAGGGAGAGAGGAAAGAAAGGAGAGAAGAAAAGAGGGAGGGACAGAGATGGAGGAAGTGGGGGAAAGGGAGAGAGAAAGAGGGAAAGGCAGAGAGACTTTCATATTTTAAAGGAATACAGGCACAAAAAGGGACTAGCTCCACCCATTTCAGTGCCTAACCAGCAGTGACATCAGCGGCCCGGGAGAACCCAATGCATCCACAATGAGCCCTCCGTGTAAACTGAATGCTGCACATAAAGATTTCATGATTCGAATTACACTTTCATTAACCTTTCACACAGGAAGTCTTTTAGTTTCTATAAATCTTCCAGTGACTTACCATCTGTCCTGCTGGTGTGAATAATAGATGTTTGGGGAATCACTACTAGAGTATTTAACTTACAAGGACAAAATCCATTTTTCAGAGCCACTTAGAAAGGACTTTAATTACTTCTAGCCACCTTTTCAAACTTTCTGTGTGGTGGCGGTGATTTGGGGTTGCTGTGTTGTTGTGTTTTGTTATTACCCAGAACTCTCTGGGCTTGACTCAGATGTTTGGGCCCTGGTAAAAGCTTTAAATGTCTAAGACCCTGACTTAATACTCATTAGTCTTTCTTTTAAGCCAGGTAATGTCCTAGGAGATAGCTAGGTGAATGTCTCAGGTGTGGACCATTACACAATTAAATTACCAAACCTCAGAATGGATTAGATTAGTGCCCAGCAGGGAACACCTGGGAATTCTTGGGTAGAGAAGGGATTTCTAAGTCGCAGGGGTTCTCTTCATGAATAGCGTCTTCCTGATTTGGAGGCTATCACAAACTTTTTTTTTTCCTAGATAAAGTAATTTTCCTAGGAATGTGATATCATGGTACTGGAAACCATTTTTCACTGCTACAAGTAGAATAAAAAAATAAGGAAAATTCAAGGCTTTCTCATACAAAAACATATATCAGTTTCAGATATCTGAGGCCATGAGAGAAGATGAACAACTGCATTTTGGGACTGTTGTTTAGGTGCGATGGGTAGGGTCAGTCTGAAGAATTTCCCCTCCCCCAACAAAAGGTGTGTCTAAGAACACCTTATGGAAGTTATCTCAGTTCATCCCGGAGACATTAAGGAGAAATGATGCTGCATTTCCAAAGGAAATCCTTCTATATCAACATTATTGCTTGATCAAATACTAATTCATTAGCAAGGTCATCTTTGACAAGGTAGAATCTTTCCCAGACCACTCTCATAACCAACTATTGTCATTCAAGAATTCCTTTACTCTTGCTTCAATATTCTGTACTCATACCCTTTTCAAGGGAGAAGGGGAGGGGGACAAAGGAGTAAAGGTAGAATTTCCCTCCAGTCCCTTTTAAATTCTTTTTTCTCAAATTTCTTAGATTTCACTTTACCTCTACTCACTTTTTGTTGATTTCAGTTGGGTTGTCTCATCTACTTCCATTCATTCATTGCTCACCCACATAGCATGCCTCAGGAGGACTAGCCTTCCAGAACGCAGCACTAGCTTTCCAACACAGCAACCCCAGATCATTCTGCCTTGGAAGGCAAGGTGAATGAATGGTGAATGAATGAAAGGCTAGGAGGTTTTTAATTTGTGTAGTACTGACAAGGAGAAAGGTCTTGTAGCTGGGCTCCTCGCTTACTCTGTTTGGCTTCTCCCTGGCTACATCCCCTCAGCCTTTATCTTCTAATGATTCCTTGTTTTCATTAAGGGAAAGCCCTGGACTGATTCAGACTCCCTCCTTGGCACTGCCATAAATCTCACTGTCCTAGCTCAGTCACTGACAAACAACTGGCTCAGCAGTCTGAGAGAGTTCCTATTCTGGGTGGAAATCTATTCAACTCAATATGCTGTGAGGTCTTTGGTTTTTAGACTGTATTTATTTAGTCTGTGGAACTTGCCAGTCAATGAAATGTGAAAGTTCTTCAGAATGTTTCCGTCAAGGTCAGTGAGCAAGCTCATCCTATCCCAGTCTTGTTTTGCAAACATGCAAATAGGACAGAGTCCTAGTATCTCCTTGGAACTTGGAAGAAGGTCACCATGCTACTTCTAACTCAGGATGGTTGCATTTAAAAGCTTTAACCAAATGACCCTTTTTTCTACCTTCAAGTACATTATACTTCCTTTTTTTTTCCCACTGCCTTCACTTTCAAGAGCAGAGGTCAAAGCCTTGATCTGTTTACATTTAAATGGAAGGCTTCTTCTTGGTCAACAGAGACCAAATTAATTTTGTGAGAGCACCCTGAGGTCCAGAGGGGGTGGGATAGAGGAGAAGAGAGGGAGGAGATGATATGCATAAAGCGTCCTATAAATTCTCCAATTTTCTGAAACCTTCTCTCCTTCAGTGATCCTTGTTCTTGGTTAACCTTCATCAAATATGAGTGGGATCCAATGCTGAAAAACCATTCTGCAATAGATGAAAGTGAAGTTACTGTGTTTGGTTTGATTTCCCCATCATTCTAAAGTTCTCCATTCACTTCTGCTTTCAAAGTATCTAAAACTAATATCATAGGATAAAAGCTTTAGAGATAGGAGTGAAATTTAAGGTCCTCTAATCTCAACTTCAGCCATCTACTCTGTAAATAGAGCTACTCAGGTATCTTGCTATCTTTCCTATCACTGCCTGTCCCTTCTCTCTACCTTGAACAGCAGACCTTCAGAGACCATTCCCCAAGCCTGGGGAGAGAATCTAAGGTTCTCCTGAACTGTCTTGATGGGTGCATAAGTAGTAACTTACTTATCTCACTAACATCGAGCTGCACAAGAGCAAGACAATGAAAACCAGTGGGAAGGTGGCAGAGGGAGGATCATGGCAGCAGGGGAGATAGCAAGATCCAGGGATAAGCCCTGATTTTCTGGAGAATGTCATATGCAGCACTTAGAAGTTAAATGATTTGCCCAGTATTACAATAGCCAGTATCAATCAAAGATAGGACTTAAATTTGGTTCTTGTCTTCAAGGTTAATCTTCTATCCTCTATACCATACTACTTCTTGTAGTAGACACAGAATGGATATTTAATACTTTTCCATTCATTCATTTTTCAGTTAAGAAAACTAAGAGGTGGCCAAAATTAACAGACCAGTTGAACTGTGATTTGAACCCAGTGCCTTTGACTCCAAAGCCAACTCTCTAGGCTTATGGCTGTTCCTCCCGGGTTCTCCTCCCTTCTTTCCCATCTATCGCATGTAGGTCTGAATATTTGACCTTGATGCAGAAAACTTTCATGTGGTTTTGCCTTTAATAGGTTATTTTTAAGTCTTTTATTGGCTTCTTAATGCCAATCTGGAATGTGAAGGAGAAGGAACTATGAGGTGTTTTTTTAGTATTATCACTTTTTAATCACCATTTAGAGATGTGGGTTGAATACCAGCAGGAAAAATACAAGATCAAATGAGATGTGGTGGAAAGGACCCTGGAATTGTTCAGGAGACATGTATTCTAGTTCTTATTCTACTGCTAACCAGTTATATGACCCTGGGGAAATTAGCTCATCTATCTGAGTTTCCATATTTTTAAAACTAAGACAATAATATTTCATGAAGATGTTATGTGAATCAAATGGGGACGTTTATAAATTACTTTTTTACACCATACAATACTAGATTTTTGTTGTTGAGTCATTTCAGTCATGTCTGACTCTCCATGACCCCGTTTGGGGTTTTCTTGGCAAAGATACTGGAGTGGTTTGCCATGTCCTTCTCCAGCTCATTTTTTAGATGAGGAAACTGAGATAAATAGGATTAAGTGATTTGCCCAGGGTCACATAGCTAGGAAGTTCAGATTTTAACTTGGGTCCTCCTGACACTGCTTTTTTAGACCAACAGGATGTATTCTCCTTCTTCATAGTCTAACAGAAGGTAGTTGATGGCCAGGCAGGAATATTCTTGGAAGACGAGGTATTGGTAGATTTAACACTAACTCTTTTACCATGTTGTTCCTTGGGGTGCAATAATAATTTGAAAACAGACCCCTCCTGGAAATCGCTAGTGATTGATAAAACAGAAGTCAGAAAAACAGTTTTCCATAAATTACAACCAGTTTAGAAGATTCATCTGAGGACTTGGCACTTTCAATAGAGCCATAAATATAGGCAAAGTAAGCAATCCAGTGTTTCTTAAACTTTTTCCATTCATGACCTCTTCAGTGCTCCTTAAACTGTGGGTCCCACTCCTAGGTGATATGGGTTTGAAAGTCTGGAAATACCTATATGCCTTCAAAAGATCCTTCGCTGGTGGAACCGCTAAAGCTTCATCCCTTCTAGCTTAAGACTTTCCCTTATGTTCAAATACAAACTTTCTCGTTTGTCATAGTAGATAGAGTGCCCATTTCAACCTCATATCAAGAAGACCCAGGGTTAAGCCTTGCCTCTGACACTTACTGTAGCGCTGGCCAAGTACTTTGACCTGCTTGGTACCTCAAGCAATTCTCTGAGACTATAAATTAGAAATGAAAATAGAACCAACCTGGCACTGACATGCATTGGTAGAGGGAGTTTCTTCACTGCAAGTTCCCAATGCAATGAAATCACAGGTCCAGTTCAGAAAGGAACACAAATAATCTCTTGAAGGGGTAATAGTTTTCCACCTCCCCTCCATACCCCCAATCTTGGAACCACCCTGGGTTCAGACATTTGAAATACATACAACCTTTTTCCTTATCTTGAGTCATGTCACTCTCTAACATTTCCATGGCATGACCTCCCTCTCTTTCCAGATTCCCTTCATGCATTGTCTTCACCCATTCAAACGTAAACTCCTTGAGGGCAGGGGCTTGTCCTGCTTGTATGTTCTTTTACCCCTCATGCTAAAGACATGCTAAAGTCTTTCTCCATCAATCTGTTGTTACACTTTTGGTCTGTTAGGTGGTGCAGTGGGTAGAGTGCCACACCCAGACTAAGGAAGACCTGAGTTCAAATCAAATATGAAGGCACTGAATGCCATGTTCCTTAGCCAGAAAAAGGGGTAGAAACAGCAGGTGTAGGAGAGAAAACAGAGAAGATGTAGAGACAGAAGATGTGAAAGAGAAGTTGAAGAAAAACTCAGTCAACTCCATAATTCCACACAGGGCCAGCTCTAACCTTCTTCAATTATTTGTGAAGACCAAAAATGGAAATGCTTCCTTGCTGAGGCAGGTCCATCTTTCTGAAAGGTGATCTTGTGCAAAAGGACATCCAAGCCTCTCTTTAGCTGTACTTGGTAAGTTCAGGACACTTACTAAGTCTTCTATGTTGGCCTCCTTCCTCCTCACTTTGTTAAATCATAAGGACTGTGCCAACACATGAGAGAAGAGGGGATAAAGATCTGAGGAATACTAACTCAGGACTTCTTGATCCCATCTTTTTTCTTCTTCCCTTCTTCTTTTTTCCATATCCACATTTCAGAGTTGGTATTTTATGATACCTTTGTCTTTCAGAGTAAATATAAACCACTCTACAGTTTCCCCAACTAAAGTCAGCTTCTTCCAGAAGCAGAGAAAGCAAGCAGTGAAGGGCTTTATATTTTTAACTATCAAGGAGAATGATTCTAATTTGTGTAAGGGGATGGAAAAGCTCTAATTTGAGAGTCAAGGATCAGGAAGTTCCAAAAGGAAAACCAAATATGTTTCAAAATGCCCAACAGAATGACTGACTGATCTCTTTCCTTGAATTAATTCTGCTATGGAAAGTATCTGGCCAGAGTAGCCATAACATTAATTTCCTTGGAAAATTAAAATCATTTTGGAAAATTGAAATCATTTTGGTCACAGTGATAACTCCCAACACTCATTATGAAGCCTGGGATCAAATAATAACATATCATTTTTGTAATGCACCCTTGAGGTTTGAAAAGCACTTTCTTCACAACAGTTATGTAGAGCTAGAGAACTTAAAACTCCATCCCCATTTTACAGATGAGGAAACCATGGCTCTGAGAGTTAAATGACTTGTCTGTCATTATGCATCTAGAAAAGTGCCTCTAGCAGGATATGAACCCAAGTCTTCAGACTCAAAGTCCAGAGTTCTTTTCACTCTGCTGGTAATTTTTAAAAATTATTAATTTATTTATTTTAAGTTTTCAAGATTCATTTTCACAAAATTTTGAGTTCCAAATTTTCTCCCCATCTCTCCCCTCCCCCATCCCAAAAAGGTGAGTATTCTGATTACCCTTTCCACCAATCTGCCCTCCCTTCTAACATATCCCATCCTTCCCTTATCCCCATCTTCTCTTTTGTCCTGTAGGGGAAGATAAATTTCTATAGCCCATTACCTGTATTTGTTATTTCTCAGTTGTATACAGGAACAATACTCAACATTTGTTTCTAAAACTTTGAGTTCCAATTTCTCTTCCTTCCTCCCTCCCACCCATCCTGACTGAGAAGGCAAGTAATTCAATATAAGTTATATATGTGTAGTTTTGCAAATGACTTCCATAATAGTCATGTTGTGTAAGACTAACTATATTTCCCTCCATCTTATCCTGCCCCCCATTTCTTCTATTCTCTCTTGTGATCTTGTCCCTCTTCAAGAGTGTTTACCTCTAATTGCTGCCTCCTCCCATTTGCCCTCCCTTCTATCCAGGGATTCCCCCACCCTGTTTATCCCCTTCTCCCCTACTTTCCTGTATTGTAAGATAGGTTTTCATACCAAATTGAGTGTGCATATTATTCCTTCCTTGAGCCAAATGTGATGAGAGTAAGCTTCACTTTTTCCCTCCATTGAAAAGGCTTTTTCTTGCCTCTTTTATGAGAGATAATATGCCCCTTTCCATTTCTCCCTTTCTCCTCCCAATATATTGCTCTCACCCCTTAATTTTATTTTTTTAGATATAATCCCTTCCTATTCAACTCACCTTGTGCTGGCACTCTCTCTCTCTCTCTCTCTCTCTCTCTCTCTCTCTCTCTCTCTCTGTGTGTGTGTGTGTGTGTGTGTGTGTGTGTGTGTGTGTGTGTAATTCCACCAACTACCTAGATACTGAGAAAAATGTCAAGAATTACAAATTCCATGTAGGAATGTAAATAGTTCAACTTTAGTAAGTCCTTATGATTTCTCTTTATCCTGTTTACCTTCTCATGCTTCTCTTGATTCTTGTGTTTGAAAGTCAAATTTTCTATTCAGCTCTAGTTTTTTCATCAAGAATGCTTGGAATTCCTCAGTTTCATTGAATGACCATTTTTCTCCTGATGTATTATGCTCAGTTTTGTTGGGTAGGTGATTCTTGGTTTTAATCCTAGTTCCTTTGACTTCTGGAATATCATATTTCAAGCCCTTCGATCCCTTAATGTAGAAGATGATAGATTTTGTGTTATCCTGATTGTACTTCCATAATACTCAAATCGTTTCTTTCTGGATGCTTGCAATATTTTCTCTTTGACCTGGGAACCCTAGAATTTGACTACAATGTTCCTAGGAGTTTCTCTTTTTGGATCTCTTTCAGGAGGTGATTGGTGGATTCTTTCAATATTTATTTTGCCCTCTGTTTCTAGAATATCAGGGTAGTTTTCCTTGATAATTTCATGAAAGATGATGTCTAGGCTCTTTTTTTGATCATGGTTTTCAGGTAGTCCCATAATTTTTAAATTGTCTCTCCTGGATCTATTTTCCAGGTCAGTTGTTTTTCCAATGAGGTATTTCACATTATTATCCATTTTTTCATTCTTTTAGTTTTATTTTGTGATTTCTTGGTTTCTCATAAAGTCATTAGCTTCTATTTGTTCCATTCTAATTTTTAAAGAACTATTTTGTTCAGTGAGCTTTTGAACTTCCTTTTCCATTTGGCTAATTCTACTTTTTAAAGCATTCCTTTCCTCATTTGCTTTTTGGACCTCTTTTGTCAATTGAGTTAGCCTATTTTAAAGGTGTTGTTTTCTTCAGCACTTTTTGGGTCTCCTTACTGTTGACCCACTTTTCATGATTTTCTTGCATCTCTCTCATTTCTCTTCCCAGTTTTTCTTTTACTCTCTTACTTGATTTTCAAAATCCTTTTTGAGCTCTTCCATGACCTGAGACCATTGAATATTTATTTTGGATGTTTGAGATACAGAAGCCTTGACTTTTATGTTTTTCCCTGGTGGTAAGCATTGTTCTTCCTCCTCTGAAAGGATGGGAAAAAAATATCTGTTCACCAAGAAAGTAACCTTCTATTAGTCTTATTTTTTCCCTTTTTTGAGCATTTTCCCAATCAGTTACTTGACTTTTGAGTTCTTTGTCAAGAGTAGGGTATACTCTGGGGACCTGTAAGGCACAATCAAGCCTGCACACTGATCTGGGAACAACCAGAAACTTTTGTGCCCAGAATCTGCAAGTAGTAGAATTTCTTCTCCACAATAGCCTCAACTCTAGTTCCGCCAGGCCAATACTCAGGGCTGAGGTTCAGATCAGCTGCTCAGTTTCCCCAGGGGCTTTACGAAGAGGCTTCCAACAATGGATGTTGGCTGCTGCCTGCCGTGAGACTCTCCTGCTGCCTGCTGAGGCCTCTGCCACCACCTGGGGAGCTATGGGGGGGACCCTGCTCCCTTCTTGGCCAGCTGAAAAAGCCCTCTCACTGACTTTTGATGCCTGTGGGTTGAGGGATCTGTGAACCACTGGTGCTGCTACTGGGGATCCCACCCCCAAAGCCTGCTCCAGCCCTCCTCCCTGCACTGCATGGGGTCAAGTTTGGACTGGACTCTGCTCCATGTCTGGTGTGACAGACCTTTCTCATGGGCCTTCCAGGTCTCACCCTAGGCTGGAAATCTCCTCCACTCTGTTCTGTGGCTTCTGCTACTCTAGAATTTGTTGAGAGTCATTCTTTACAGGTATTTTATGGACTGTGGGGGAAGAGGAAGAGTATATGTATCTTTCTATTCCACCATCTTGTCTCCACCCCCTGACAATTTCGTAATGAATGCTTTTTGATTGATTGACTACATCATTGTAAAACTGATCAGAAGCCTTGGACCAAGCAGTCAGGAGTCTGCTATATGCACAGGGAACTGGGATATGCCTGTAGCATCCATCAATGATTGGCACATGTCTGAGAGTCTCATTCCATGTTTTCATTCATGCCCTGCTTTTTGGGGGGAAGAGTGGCATGCAGTGAGACATCAACAACCTGCCCCCACCCATCAGCACCGTCATAGACTGCAGACCCTAAAGAACAAATGCCCAAGCTCCCAGCACTAAAGACAGCTTGATTTCAGTACTGGTGGCCATAAGGAATGGGATAGTAACAAGACTTGCTTCCCTCTACTGCTACCCTGGTCACCAGTTCACTAAAAGTTATCCTACATGCCACCATTGATAGATAGGCCAGAGGTTGTCAACCCCTGCAAGAGATGACTGGAGGTCATTTAGTCTAGTAATTAGGGAGTTTCTACTGCTTCCCTGACAAGAGAGGGGGTAGCTTGCCCTGCTCCTAATGTAATGAAAACTATGATCTGACTGGTTGTACTGAAGCCATGGGGACAGTAGACATCCACCTCCAGCCAGGCCTGAAATTCAGGGAGGCCTATATTCCACATTTTTTTTTACTCCCCTCCTGTTCAGCAAGGCTGAAACGATGTGTTTGACAGAAAAATCAAATGTGTCTGTGTGATTCACTCCCATACAGTGTAATTAGGCTGCTTCTGATAATTTCTACTGTTTGCAAAGACTACAGAAATTAAGGCAAACAGAAAAGATGGGGAAATACAACAAGGATATAAACATATCAGCAGCAAATACTGTCTTCAGGAGGGACAGCACACATCCGCATGCATGTACACATACATGCTCATGCCTGCACAAACTCTGAGGAGACAAAGGTCTAGTTAAAGAACAGAGTAAAAAAAAAGTGCTGTCCTTGAGGAATTCAATTTGACGAACTAAATTGTTTTTTACTAAAATACGACTTAGTAGGTTTACTAAAATGCCTACTAAAGCTTAGAGAAATATGAATGATTTAAGATTCCATTTTATTAGAAGGAATTATATGATCTCTAATTGTCCAGTCATTTATGGGGAAGGAAGTGATTATTTATGGTCTTGGACACTTGGAACTTCTAATCTGGGGAATCCCACACATAAATTCATCTGATGACTTCCTGTTACCTGCTTGGTTGCCGTACAGAGGAGAAAATACCCAGAAAGTTCTGTTTGCTTTCAGAGAATTTGACATCTGCTACAACAGGATAATCCAGCTAAGATCAGTTTTTGAGTTGGATCCATATGCATGTTCCTCTGTTGAAAGAGGGGAAAAGATTTGAAGGGTCAGAAAAGGATGCTAAGAAAGGATACATTTAGGCTTGAATCTGGACATTGATGAACCACTGACTCACTCAAGGACACCAAGCTAGTAAATGACAGACGAATGGTTTGAAACCAAGTTCCTCTGGTTCTAAGTCCAGCACTTTTTTTTTTTTTTTTACCACTATATCAGTCAATAACCATTTATTAAACACCTACTATGTGCCAGGCACCGTGCTAAATGCTAATTATGAATCCTGTTAAAAATATAGGTCCAATAGGCCCTTTCTCAGAATTCCCTAACTCTCTGAGTCATCTGTAAAATGAAGGGATTTATGATGTATTGACCTGCCCAAGGTCACAGAGCTATAAAGTGACAGAGGCAGGGTTCAAACTCAAGTCTCTCTTCGTTTAACAGATGAGGAAACTTAGCCGCAGAGAAATGAAGTGATCTGTCCCAGGTCGTATATAGGTAGTAAGGGACAGAGCTAAGCTTTGAATTCAAATTCTATGACTAATAGTTTAAGAGCTCTTTTTAATGCACCCAATCATTCTCTCATTTACCCCTGACTATAGCCTTCTAAGGTACATGCTTCAGAAACTGAATAAAGAACACCAAGAGATGGTGAAATGACTTGACCAGGACCACACTGTAAATGTGAGGGGTCAAATCTGAACCTAACTCTTCCTGCCCACCAGTTCAGCAAACTGATCTACTACATTATGATCTACATTACCTTTTGACTTTAGACCAGACTTGATTATAAACTCCTTGAGGACAGGAACTATTTTTTTCTGTATCCCCTACAGGGCTGAGCACACATTGAGTACTCAATAAATGTTTACATACTTCATAGTGTTTCCTTTTTTAAACTGAATACTCAGCAATTATCTTTCAGTTAATTAAATATCAGTGATTCATATATCCTAACTTCAAGGTAGACAGCTAGAGAGTGGTTAACCTGGCCCTCTCAGACTAGGACTCCCTTCAGCTTTTCAGTAAGATAGTTTCTGGGGGACTGAGGCTGAGGTGTTCACATTCAGTTCATTCTAGCGAAAATTAAATATTCCAATTGGATTTGTTTTGAAGGTTTGCTCAGGCCTACAGATTCAGTTTAATGTAAATGGCGCTATTCGTCTGAATAAAGGTTTCATCATGCCTGCACGTAAACTTTTAGTGGGGTTTGTATTATCCATTTAGAGGAAACAATTTGTGTTCCATCATAATCCCCCTCTTCAGATTTATAGTCACAAAAGACTCTTGATAGAGGAGATGTTTTGGGGGAGGAGAAACATTTCCCAAACAAGGAGTCTTGCTCTCCTGGACCAGGTAACAAAAGGTTTGGAGGAATTTGGTAGAGGCCTCCCGACCACCTGCAGGTTAAGCCATTGGTCAGTAGATTAACTGCAGCTAAGTGTTTTAGAAAAGCAAGTTACCCAGGAAAGCAAGCAAACAAAACGCAGACTTAAGGTTACACATAGTAAACCAAAATTTAATAAATCTACCACTGGTGAGCTCCAGCAGAAAGATGCAAAGTCTCTGGGCATTTCTTTCCTGAGCTCAGCCTGTTGTCACTGGTCAGGAGGTACTTTCTGAGCCAACCTGGAACAGGGGGGAATTCCACACTTGCCCCTTGAGCAAGACTTGGTTTATTTACTCTCAGATCTTCAGGACCACGGCTCAGTGACAGAGTCAGCAAAGGGCCTTCCTGCCGTGGTCATTCTTTTTGTTCCTGTCTCTGCAGGGGATTGGGGTGAGCAGGAATCCAGGCTAGGGGGTGGGTCTGCACAGGGATTGGGGGCTGCTTCTCTTAACCCTCCTGAGGGCTGTGGATCCTGGCTAGGCAGGAGGAAGGAGTGCTCCTTTCTCTGGCCACTGTGCTCCCCAGAGGAAAAAGGTTCCATAATTGCATTTCATTGTGGAGACAGATCACAAGACAGGACTGTCATCCTCCCCAGCACCTTTGGGTTGATTCTAGCTTCTTCACTGAGGGGAGCAAAAGGTCTTTCTAGATACTAGAGCAGACATTCTTAACCTTGTTTCGTATCAGACTCCTTTGGCAATCTGGTAAAACCTATAGACCCCCTTCTTAAAATAATCTTCTTAAATAAATAAAATGCATTTGATTACAAAGGAAACCAATTATGTTGGAATAAAGATCTGTCTATTGTATCATATATCATATCTATTGTATCTATCTAGTTATACATGTATGTGTGTGTGTGTGTATAGAGAGAGTTGTAGTTATAGTTATGGTTATAATTATAGCTTCTTTGAGTTCAACAAACCCCTGACCCGTTAGGTTGAGGATTCAAAGGGCCTAAGAATTCTAGAAGAACGGAATGTTGGGCCTGATGCTTCTCAAATAAGACCGAAGTAGCAGCAATTCCCTTGTGGTCAATTTTCTGATAGGTGTTTGTTCCACCTCACTCTAAACTCTGGAACTTGGAAGAAATTCCTAAAAAAACAGGTCTCAGTTCATTTCTAGCATCAGAGAAAGCATACATAGCATGACCAGGATCATCTTGACAAGCATGCTTTAGGATATCATCGAATCAGATGCCAACCTCTTGGCCTCAGAGAATATGAAACTGATGAAAGGAAAAAGTGAGCCCATGCAGCCAAAAGACCTAGGAGGAAGCAGGATTGAGCATAAAGTCAGAACTGAGTTGCCAAGGTTCCAACATCTTTATCAGAAAGTCTAAGTCGGAAGACAATAGAGCCAAAAGTATAGGGCAAGTTCCCTTTGTGTTTGAGGTATGTTAAAATTCCTTGGACAGGTTTGTCTAAGAATTCTGACTCATATTTGCCTGTCTTTACCTCACTGTATGAATATGTTGAGTGTTTGTATATGTCTCTATATACATGTCTATATTAATATAGACAAATGTACATAGATATAAATGTCCATTTGAATATAGATGTGTATATGTATAGATGTATATGAACTATACATATGTCCAATATATACACACATATGATATATAATCTATATATACACCATGACATGGAACTTATATAAAATCTATACCCACATGACATGACATGTATGCACGTACACAGACTTATGTATATATAAATATGTGTTGATATGTAATATGCATATATACATACACACATATGTCTTTTGAGGGGGAGCCATGCTTAACTGTGGTAGTCAGAATCTACAGGTGATTAGAGGCTGTCATGGGAAAAATAAAGGGAGTTTGGTAGAGAATCTTTAGGATCAGGGACATGAAGACCTCTAATGCCTACCAGTTGGCTAAAGTTTTTTTTTTTTTTTAATATAAATTTATTTATTTAACTTTTGACATTCATTTTCACAAAATTTTGGGTTCCAAATTTTCTCCTCATTTGTCCCCTCCCCCCACCCCAATACACTGAGCATTCTAATTTCCCCTATCACCAATCTGCCCTCTCTTCTATCATCCCTCCCTTCTCTTGTCCCCATCTTCTCTTTTGTCCTGTAGGGCCAGATGACTTTCTATTCCCCATTAACTGTATTTCTTATTCCCTAGTAGCAAGAACAATAGTCAACCGTTGTTCCTAAAACTTTGAGTTCCAAATTCTCCCCATCCCTCCCTCCCCACCCGTTCCCTTTGGGAAGGCAGGCAATTCAATATAGGCCCTATCTGTGTAGTTTTGCAAATGACTTCGATAATAGTCATGTTGTGTAAGACTAACTGTATTTCCCTCCATCCTATCCAGCCCGCCATTGTTTCTATTCTGTCTTTTGATCCTGTCCCTCCCCAAGAGTGTTGACTTCAAATTGCTCCCTCCTCCCATTGCCCTCCCTTCCATCATCCTCCACCACCCTGCTTATCTCCTTCTCCCCCACTTTGCTGTATTGTAAGATAGGTTTTCATACCAAAATGAGTGTGCATTTTATTCCTTCCTTTAGTCGAATGTGATGAGGGTAAACTTCTTGTTTTTTCTCAGCTCTCCTCTTTTTCCCTCCAGTAAAAAGTCTCCTGCTTGCCTCTTGAATGAGAGATAATTTACCCCATTCCATTTCACCCTCTCTCCTCCCACTACATTTCTCTCTCACCATTTACCTTAATTTCTCTTAAGATATGGTCCCATCCTATTCAATTCACTCTATGCTCTCTATCTCTGTATGTGCGTGCATATGTGTATGTGTGTGCGTGTGTATGTATGTGTGTGTATGGTCCCACCAACTACCCAGATACTGAAAAGTTTTAAGAGTTACAAATATTGTCTTTCCATGTAGGAATGTAAACAGTTCACCTTTGGTAAGTCCCTTATGACTTCTCTTTGCTGTTTACTTTTTCATGCTTCTTCTCATTCTTGTGTTTGAAAGTCAAATTTTCTTTTCAGCTCTGGTCTTTTCATCAAGAATGCTTGAAACTCCTCTGTTTCATTGAAAGACTATATTTTCCCCTGAAGTATTACACTCAATTTTGCTGGGTAGGTGATTCCTGATTTGAGTCCTAGTTCCTTTGACTTCTGGAATATCCTATTCCATGCCCTTCGATCCCTTAATGTAGAAGCTGCTAGATCTTGTGTTATCCTGATTGTATTTCCACAATACTGGAATTGTTTCTTTCTAGCTGCTTGCAAGATTTTCTCCTTGACTTGGGAATTCTGGAATTTGGCCACAATGTTCCTAGGAGTTTGTCTTTTTGGATCTCTTTGAGGTGGTGATCGATGGATTCCTTCAATACTTATTTTGCCCTCTGGTTCTAGAATATCAGGGCAGTTTTCCTTGATAACTTCATGAAAGATGATGTCTAGGCTCTTTTTTTGATCATGACTTTCAGGTAGTCCCATAATTTTTAAATTGTCTCTCCTGGATCTATTTTCCAGGTCAGTTGTTTTTCCCATGAGATATTTCACATTCTCTTCCATTTTTTCATTCTTTTGGTTTTGTTTTGTGATTTCTTGGTTTCTCAGAAAGTCATTAGCCTCCATCTGTTCCATTCTAATTTTGAGAGAACTATTTTCTTCAGTGAGCTTTTGAACCTCTTTTTCCATTTGGCTAATTTTGCTTTTGAAAGCATTCTTCTCCTCATTGGCTTTTTGAACCTCTTTTGCCAATTGAGTGAGCCTATTTTTCAAGGTGTTATTTTCTTCAGCATTCTTTTGGGTCTCCTTTACCAAGGTATTGACCCACTTTTCATGCTTTTCTTGCATCTCTCTCATTTCTCTTCCCAGTTTTTCCTCCACCTGTCTAACTTGATTTTCAAAATCCTTTTTGAGCTCTTTCATGGCCTGAGCCCACCGGACATCCACCTCGGATGTCTGGGATACAGAGGCCCCAACCTCCACGTCTTTCCCTAACGGTAAGAATTGTTCCTTGTTGTCAGAAATGAAAGGCAGGAATATCTGTTCCCCAAGAAAGTAGCTTTCTATGGTCTTATTTTTCTTCTTTTTTCTGGGTATTTTCCCAGCCAGTTACTTGACTTCTGAGATTCCTCTCCACCCCCGCCTAGAGCTGCCCAGCTAGTGGTTGGGGTCTGAGATTCAAATGCTGCTCCCCAGCCTCAGGGCTTTCCACAGTGGGTGCGGCTGATAATCAACGTGAGCTTAAATTCTGGTGCTCAGATAGGGACAGGGCGGCCTCCTAGCCTCAATTCCCTCGGGGTTTTATGCAGAGACCTTCAGTAATGGCCCTGAGCTCCTGCCTGCTTGGGGAGTCCCGGGCGGCTGCTGCTGCCTCCCGAGGGGGCCTGAGTCACGGGGACACCCCGCTTCCCTCTTGACCAGCCCAGACGTCTCTCTCACTGACCTGTAGCACCTGTGGGTGGAGGGACCTTAGCGGCCCTGGAGGTTCCGTCCCTGAAGCCTGCTCAGATCTGCTCCTCTGGGGCCTTGCGGCCAGGGCAGTGCAGGTGTGGGCTCCGCTGTCCAGAGTGCGACAGACCCCTGGGGACGACTTTCCAGGGCTCTCTAGAATGGAAATCTCTCCCACTGTGTTTCTGTGCAGTTTTCAGTGCTCCAGAATTTGTGGGGAGTTCTTTTTACAGGAAATTTATGGGCTGTGGGTTTGGAGCTAGCATACGTGAGTCTTTCTACTCCACCATCTTGGCTCCTCCCCCCCAGTTGGCTAAAGTTGAACATTTTGGAAGCATGGTCTCCAATACCCAGTCTCAGTAAAAATAATTTACATTATGCCATCCACAATTCCATTGCCCTTCCCCTCACTGTCCAGATCAATAGGATGATGGTTAGACATTTTTCCAAGGTTCAAAGACTATAGGTGTGAGCATCTCTGGGCACTGATGACTTTTATTAAATTTAGTCTAAAGAAAAGCCATCTGAAATGGAAAACTGAACAAATCCAATGCCCTCCCCAGGCTCATGAGAACAATAAAAATAGGAAGGCGAAAGGAAGTGAATAAGAACTTATGTAGCACCTACCATGTGCAAGGTACTGTTCTTAATGCTTTTTATGGATATCTCATTTGATCCTTACAATAATTCTAAGAAGTAGGCGATATTATTATCATTATTTTACAGTTGAGGAAACAGACAGAATCTAAGTGACTTGACCAGGGTTACACAACTAAGTGCCTGAGGCCAAATTTGAATTCAGATGTTCCTGACCCTATGTGCTATCCAATGACTCTTTTCACTTTGCCACTCCTACTTAAAACAACCAAGTCCTTAGGGACTGTTTCCTTGGGTTTCAGCAACCTCTATGTTCCAAATGAGAGAATATTTGTAAAGCTTTTAGCATAGTGCCCAACATATTGTAGGCCTATTCATATGTTTGTTCCTTTACATGCCACCTCCATAGTCAATGAGAACACCTTGTCACTTAAGTCTTGGGAAACAGATGAGCATGCTGCTCTCCAATTGTTCAGTGCCCTGAATTAAGGTATTAGTGACTAATCAGCTGTCAAAACTGCAAGGACAAGGTGAGCCACAGATACTAGTTTATGTTTCCATCTTCAGCTCATGTGGTGGTCTACCATTGCATGATCACATGTCACAATGGTATTTGTCTTATTTGTGCTAGGATCCCTCCTTTACCTTTTCCACCTCAAGTTTCCTAAGGAGTTGACAGGCACATGAGCCTTGGTGAGTTTTCAAGTGGGACCTGCTAGCAGCTACCCTCCACTTATATTTCCTGCAAAGTTGAAGCAACTTTTGCCAACAGTTTTAGGTCCTACCTAGGAGGTGCCACAGACCTGTTTTCCATCCTCCTCATTCTCACGTCTCCTGAGGTGAATATATTCAACCATGCATTTATTGATTCATTTGACAAATATTCTCTGATTACCTGTTATAACCCCAAACCTAGCTCTCCAAGAAGGCTACAAAGATGCAAAAGATTGAAGCAAGTCCCCCCCAACATAGTTAATATTCTAAAAGAGAGAGAAGGTATACACAAATAATTACAGCTTTCTCTGCTTCCTTATTTCCTCATTCTGAGGTTCTTTTCTTTCCTTCCTATCCAGGACTTCCATGAGTGATTGACCAACCTCCCTTTCTGTCTCCTGTCCTCAATTTTTCATATGTCTTCTTCATATGAAGAATTTTCTTTTTCATTTTTACATTTTTCATTTTCACATTTTCATTGTGTTCACTTCTTTATTTTCTTTCTCCGTTCTTTTCTCCCTTTCATGAGTCCTTGTCTCAGTTCTCCAACATCTAATTATTGGCCTCCATGAAGCAAATGAGAAGAGCATCTCTGTCATTGGGACCTGCCAACAATCTCAATATCCAGTTCATGAAATGGATCCCTGCTATTACCCATTATATATCAGACAAGTCCCATTAATTTCAAGAAATATCAAAGAAATGTCTGTGGCATACAAGTCATTACATTAAACCCAATGAATTAAAAAACAAACTATAACTCACAGAAAATAATTGAGACCTCATTAATGTGGGGACTGGGTTTTGTGCCCCTATATGAGTCTGTAGAATTCTAGACAGTCTGGAGTTCCTTAAGGATTGATAAAGATGCTACTAGTTTATAGAACAAGAGATGGAGGTGGGAGGCATCATCAAAAGACAGGTTCTAAACCTCAATGCTTGTGAAAGGGACAATCTTGAAGTGATAGACCATCATTAGATCTTTGCCTGACTGCTTCTCAGTGACAATCTTAGCCTGAGAAGTGATGACAAAGATGGTATGGCTTTATTCTATTTCTCAGGATTAATCCCAGTTCCCTGGAGCTATCATCCTTCACTTCCAAATAATAACAACAATTTATATTTTTATCATTCTTTAAGACTACTAGCAAGAAAGGCTTCCCTAGTCAATGACTCTACTTTCTCCTCATTGTTACACTCTTTTCTCTCATCTTTGTCACTGGTTTCTATGAATGTTGGAACTCCCCAGGCAGCAATTGAATCCAAATCGATATTTCATCTGCATTCATCAGACATGTCCCACCCCTCTCCACTCATGTCCTTTCTTCAAATTTTAGTTCAGCCTGCCTGTTCCACAAAGTCTTCTCTGACTGAGTAGGACTCACTGACCTTTCCCCACTCTTGCATTTTGTTTTTGAGGGATAAGGATTGGACTTTTTATTTCACTGATACGAGAAACTCCCAAATGAAGAAATTTCCTCCACCAATGTGGGTTAGTTAGCACCTTCTCTGAAACTTCTAGCCTCAGAGAGTTGCCTCTAGCACTGAAAGGTTAAGTGACTTGCCCAGTCACATAGCCAATATATCAAAGGCATGTCTTGAATGCAGATCTTCCTAAGTTCAAGGTCATGTTGCCTCTACATTCTATCTTAAACTGTTTTCTAATGGGGTTATATGTAGTGTTTCACCAATTAATCTGTAATATCCTTAAGGGAGAAAATCATGTTTCACTTCTCCCATAATGCCTTGAACAGGATTAGGGACTTAGAAACTTGGTCTTTTGGTGGATCTCCAATGGATGCTTCCTCTGTGGATACAGATGGTAATTTTACAATGCCTTTTCATTCTGAACCATCCCTTTCCTTGTGTTTCTGTATATCCTCTATAGTGGATACATGCAAATCACTGGAGCCCCTCTTCTAATTCTGTGATACCCCCAAGATGTTAAATGCATTGAACTGTATTGAGGATAGATACTGTCTTTTTCTTTTTTTTTGTATCCCCAGTGCTTAGTTAGTGCAGTGCCTGGCATATAGTAGGTATTGAAGAAATGTTCAGTGAATTGAATTGAAAATTCAGTCAGGCCATCCATCTTGCCTTTTATTATCTCAAGAGATTGAGGCCACATAAATGACCTCAATAATACTTGATTCAATAATGAATGAATAAAGCATTTGTTAAGTGTTTGCTATGTACAAAGCACTGATGTGGTAAAGATGCTACCTGATACCGACCTACATCAAACTGTCACCATCATATCAGGCCATTGTCCTGGAACACTTAAAAGGTTCATTTCTTAGTCCTGTGGCCTGCACAGAGCAGATGGCAATCAGATAAGGACACCTTATTAGGGGATGGTTTAGATGCAACCTCTGACTATGTTCAAAGATATCTCTTCAATACTTCAACGGATCTGGGATTTCATCAATATGAATATTACCCCCTGTGGTAGGGGAAACATTGACTTAAAGTAGGCAAGCCTAGTTTTTCCCTAAAAAGTCAATGAAGCCATCCAAGAGATTTAATTAGTCTGGGGGATTAAGGGGCAAACCATTGATGTAGCTTCCTGGTTGCCAGAGGCATAAAAAGCCCAATGCAGGCATAGTCAGTATTCCTCAGACTCAACTGGCTTCCATGGGAGTAAAGACATCTGACCAGGCTTGTCTCTGTCTTCCTATGGCAGGAGTCCTTACTCTGGGGTTCATGAACTTATTTGAATATACTTGGTTTCCATTATAGGACTTTGTATTTTGTTTGATAACTTTTATAATGATATTCTGAGAAGAGCCCCATAGGTTTCAGCAGATGCCAAAGAAGGACATAAAAGGTTAAGGACTCCTCATGTAGGGGACCTAATTTGTGGATTGTGTTGATAGCCTTCTTTCAAGGCTGAAGTAGCAGCATTTCCTTTGGGGTCACGTTCTTGATGAGGATTCATTCTGTCCTTTAGTGAACATGGGGTTGCAAAGAAAGAAATTCCTATAAAAATGGGTCCCAGCTCATTTCCAACATCAGGGGAGGATATATAACATGACACTGAGGATACCCAGACAACCTGTCCTGCAGACCATCAAATCAGATATTTAGTTATTTCCTCCAAGAGCAAGTATCAAAGTGCCAATCTACAATCTCCCCAAGGAGGCCATAGTTGGATTTCAAGGCATTCATGAAATAAGATAGGGAAAAATATGTCTTTATTTTCATTAGCCTCTAACTGAAGTTTAATGTTTCCTTCAATTAATTAAAAACAGTTTTCTGGAAAGGGTTCCCATAAGCTCCACCAGTGAGTCAAATGGCTCCATGATACTAAAATGGCTAAGATCATCTGGTCTATAGGAAAGAGGGAAACTGTCTACCTGAACTAACAGTGCATCTTTTGTTGAATATTCTTCCTATGCTATTGTTAAGTAAACTTTTTTTTGTAAAACAATAAATGGTGTATTAGTGTTTTGTTTTCTTCTTGTCCCAACCCCAAACCACCAGACTAGCCTGACACAGGCTTGGCCCAAAACACCTCCACTGGTGCATCAACACTCATTTCTACCTTCTTTTATTCAGGTTGTCCCATAGATTTTCCACAGAGTAGTGCAGTGGATAGAGTAGCAGGCCTGGAGTCAGGAGGACCTGAATTCAAATTTAGCTTCAGACACTTACTAGCTATGTAATCCTGGGCAAGTCACTTAACCCTGTTTGTCTCAGTTGCCTCATTTGCAAAATGATCTGGTGAAGGAAATGGCAAACCACTCCAGTATCTTTGCCAAGAAAATCCCTAATGGGGTCAAGAAGAGCAAGACTCAATTGAATGACTAAACAACACAAAAATATATTCAATGTCCGGAAATCCTTCCTCTAGATCAGGTGTTCTTAACTTGTCATCCTCTGATTCCCAAGGGATTCAAAATAGATTTCAGTGGGGTGATCATTGAACTTTGGATGTGAAATATATATGTGTGTGTGTGTGTGTATATATATATATATATATATATATATATATATATATATATATATATATAACTAACCTTTAACTGTAATTTAGCTTTTCCTTGAATTATTTTAAAACATGATTGAGAAGGGCTCCATAGATTTCACTGGACTGCCTAAAGGATCTACGAGAGCAAAAAAAGTTAAGAACCCCTCCTCCAGCTGTTTTTATATTTCAAGGGTACACTGTGGATCTATTATCCCCAGATCTGCCTACAAGGATAGTAAGAACTTTGTAAACTATAATTGTTATTAGGTCATATCCAATTCTTTGTGACCCCACTTGGAATCTTTCTTAGCAAAGATGGTGGAGTGCTTTGCCATTTGTTTTTCCGCCTCCTTTTATAGATAAGGAAATTGAGGCAGATAGGGCTAAGTGATTTGCCCAGGGTCACATAGCTAGAAAATTTCTGAGGCAAGACTTGAACTCACAAAGATGAGTCTTCCTGACTCCATATCCAGCTTTTGTGCCCTATGGCACCACCTAGCTGCCTCACAAATGCAAAGGGATAGAAATGCAAGGGATAAAAACTAATTGAAAGCTTTAGGGAGCTTTGGGCCTGATACAAAGAGGCAGCAAGGCTAGGCAGGAAGACCTGAATTCAAATCCAGCCACAGTCCCTTACTAGCTGTGAGATTCTGGGCAAGTCACTCAACTACTGTCTACCTCAGTTTCCTTATCTATGAAATGGGGGTAATAATGATAGTACCTACCTCACAGAGCTCTTGTGTATCTCAGAGTGTTGTTATTAGGATCAAACTGGTTAACATATGTAAAGTGCTTTGCAAACCTTGAAACTATCTGTCTATCTATCTACCATCTATCTATCATCTATCTACCTATCCATCATCTGTCTATCTATCATCATCATCTATCTGTCTATGTGTATGTATGTGTGCATACATACACATGATACATGCACACATATATACTTATATATACACAAATATAAACATATATACATACACATACACATACACACACACATATATATATACATACATACATATACACATCTATCTGTAAGCAATTATTATTTTTAGAATTAGAAGAGAAACATAATTTAATTTGGAGCCAGTTTTGGAAAAGGCATTAATTATCAATTAGACTCATAATGTCTAAGAATGTCAGAGTTGGAAGAAATAATTTTAGAAATTAGAGATTACTTAGTCCAGCTCCTTCTTTTGATGAATAAGGAAATTGAGACCCAGAAAAAGAAATTGACTTTTGCAAGGTCATATTACTGAGAGCGGGTTTATTCAAAGCCACTACCAATTCAACCTGCCAAACTTCAAGGAGTGTTGTGATCTTACAAGTTAGTAATAAAGAGCTATGAAGATCTCTCAGTATCCGGAAATTTTCTTGGGTTGGATGTGAATGTAATGGGAGAAGATGGGCCACTAAGGAGACTCAGAGTTACTTCGGAGTAACTCTGCTAAAGCAGATGGGATTTTCAAGTGTAAGAAGTGATCATGAAGGACACTTGCTTCAATAATAATCATCTCTTAATGCTTATGTCAGACTTAATCCAAAGCAGTCTCCCAGGAGCATCTCATGAGATCCTCTCATCATTTTGGCACCATTGTAGAGGTAGGACAGGCTTCAATATCCCCATTGGACAGACAAGGAAACTGATCACACAGTGAAGTGAATTCATGGAAAAACTGAGAGTAAACCTCCCTGCCCTCTGCCAAATGTACACACTGTTGAACTGATGCATACGCTGGGCATTCATATAAAGAAATACGATGGGACAGAAAGAGGCTGGACTTGGTGTCAGAGCACCCAGGTTTAATTCAGGACTCTGACACTTAATTGGTAGCATGACCTTGGGGAAAATCACTTTACCTTTCTAAGCCTTGAATTTTTTATTTGTAAAATCACTACCTATTTCAAAGGCTTTTTTAAAAAAAGTGCTTTGTAAACCTTACAATGAAAGTCATTATATTATATAAGCATTTTCAAAGCATGCCTTTCTAGGTAGCTAAGAATATCTGTCTTTGCAGATAGTTATAATCACAATAACTGACATTTACAAAATATTTTACATATATTATCAAATTTGAGACATACAACAACCCTGTGAGGTAGGTACAGACAGGTATTATCCCCATTTTATAGATAAGGAAACTGAGCTCAGCGAAAGGAAGGAAACAATTTTAAATTCCTACTACTACCAGGCACTGTGGTAAGTTCTTTACAAATATCCCATTTGATGCTCACAACAACCCAGGGCGATAAGTGCTATTATTACCTCCATTTTACAGTTAAGGAAACTGTGGTAGATAGAATTAAAGTTACTTGTCTTATATTACACAGCCAGTGAGGGTGGGAGACCTCATAAAGTTAAAGAGACCCCCTTTTTCAAAGATTAGGATCAGAGAGTGGTGGTTTGGAGGTTTGCTTGTGTCGCAGGCCTTTCCCCTCTCTCTGCCACTGACAATGCTAATAGATACCGTTCTGGTTTTGGTTCTGTTTTTAAAGGAATACCAACTCATGTGAAATGCATCAGACAAAGCTGATTTATTAGTTTGAAGCATATAATATATAATCTCCCCTAGGATATCTGCTGATTTTAAGATTTTTTCTTATAGGCATCTTTCAGCAAACACCTGGGTTATTAATTTTTAATTCAAGCAATACTCTTTAAGCTTATGTTTACGGAAACCTTTTTCTCCCTTCTGGGAAGGGTTTTTAGTTATGTTTTTAAAATTCACTGGAAATTATGAATTTTATGTGCTCTCCTTCCAATGTTTCCTGTCCTCTGAAAAGTCACAGATCCACTTGGACCACAAGACTGCTCAAACCCAGATATTTCCATTAACAACCTAAATGAATAAAGAGGATGCCTTGGAGAGGAGGGGGACTTGGTCCCCAGTAAGGAGGCAGGGGCCAGGTTTCTCCCATGAATTTTTTCTTTCTTTTTCATTTTGCTGTGAGGTTTGTAGGAAGGAAAAAAAAGCCTGTGACCTATATCGTCAAGGTCTACTTCTTAACAGTCCAGCAAAGGGAGAGAATCAGAATGCATTCTGGAAAAAAAGACATCAGAAGTGCTGATTGTCCCTCTAAGCCTTTCCAATCACAGGCTAGCAGTTAAAATAATGCTCACCTACTGCGCTTCCAATTGGGCCCATCTACCTTTTTCGCTGGCAGGGTCATGCCCAGTCAAGCCTGATGGAGCTGCTGCGAGCCCCGGCTGATCCCCCAATACATGGCATCCCAGCTACACCTGTTTATCATTGAGTCCCTCCATTTTTCCTTCCCCTCCTCTCCTGTTGAAAAGGAGCATTAATTAAAACAGTAAACAAATGGGTTTCTCCTTCTAAATCAGGGCTGCAGGCAACGGAGAGATAACTTGGGCTCTGGAGAAGAGGGATTTTCTGTTAATTTATGGAATCTACCGTCACTCTGTAGAGCTGCCTGCTCGCTTAGCGGAGAAATGGAAGCAGACAGCTTTTGTCTAAACACTTCTTTTGCTCGGAATATCTTAATTTTTCTATTTGAATTTTTAATAAGGTTCATGGGACTTTTTTAATGGCGCGAACTCCCGGGTTTTGTCGATGAGGCGGGGGCTGCTCTGAGCGTGTCCTCCCCGGGCTGGAGGATGAAGGCGTTCTGAAAGTTAGGGGCCGGCCGCAGGCCGAGATTGTCTGCTTGGGTCAGCCGGCCAGGGCTCCCGGGCAGCGGTCGGAGGGATGCTCTAGTTCCAGCTGTTCGGCTGCTGTCCTTTGGTCAGCACCCGCCCGTCTATGCATCTCTAGCTCTCTGCAAGAGAACAGCAGCCACGCTACCGAGGAAACTCGGAGCGCCTTGGAGTCCCACATTTCCCCTAGTTGTCGGGAAAAACACCCACCCACACCTTTTGATCTCTTCATTGGCGGTGTATCCTTCCCTGCCTCTTACATTGTCTCTATTAACTTACCCATCAACTACCACAATTACCAGATCCTTATTGGAAGAGAATCCTCTCCGGGAATGTCCTTGACATTTTCTCATTTCTAATTCTCATTTCCAGAGTTATAAGTCAATGCTGACTAATATTGTTGGAGAGGGGTTGTGTTTTATTCCAAAGTGATATTTGGAATTCTTCAGTTTAAGTGAAATCACGTTAAAATTGTAGTTTTCATAAAATTATAGACAGTCCAAGAAAAAAACTGTAAATTTTTGTCATTTTGAGTGTAAACCTCCTTAAAAACACAGGAATGTCTGGTACATATTTCAAGCCAGCCTACTTTTCCTGGTGGCATATCCAGTAATCATGTTGACAAATTAATGGTAGAGAATTAGTTGTACATTAAAGATTTAAATTATATTATGCAGCACATTGTCATAAAATGATATAAAACAATAGGAAAATAAATGTAAATTAATTCAAGTTACTGACATGTAAAACACCAGACTGACATCTGTACACTTAACAACCAACTCAACTGCCATAGTTTAGAAGAACATAAGGCAAGCAAACGTTAGTTGTGATAATAAATGGAGTTCGTGGGTATGACAGATTTGGCTGGGAGGGAAAAGTAGGCACCAGGAAGGAGTGAACATTTCTGCTGCATGCTAGAATCTGACTGATTGGTTTGCCAAGGGTTAAGTGGAGTAAACTGCCATCATTTTCCCCTTGCCCGCCTCTCCTCTCGAAAACCTCTACATACACATTTCCAGCTTCAGACAGGCTGACAGAGGTGTACAGGAAAGTTTTCTGTTAGAGAAGAGGGAGGAACTAAGTTGTGGTGCCTTGGCTACTGTGAGAGTGAAGCGACCCAGTGCTTGAGCTTTCTCAAACTGAGCTCCTGAAGGAAAAAAAAAAAAAAAAAAAGGGAAGAAAGAAAGAAAGAAAAAGCTTGCTATGTCTCCTGGGCCCCTGCAGACCCGACTTTTTGGGAGGGGGGGGTAGCATGCACACTACTGTGCAGACTAATTATAAGGATTCGGTTTCCCGGTATGAAGGAATGCATTACCTGTAGCAAAGGATGCATAAAATATCAGAAACCAGAGGCACTGGGAGGAAGCTGAATGCCCCAGTGAATTCAAGCCCTATCCCTAGGTTTATACCCACAATCCAAGCCCATGCTGAGAGACTAATCACTTGCCCATTGTCAGTGCTGTTGTCCAATCAGCCCCTGAATAGCAAAACTTGACAATGCAGAGTATGAATTAGAGGAGAATAAATGTGGATGAAGACTTTTTTTTGCAACAATACCTAACTGGGCCTTTCAGAGAGGACAACTGATAGACAAAAGGTCGGCGGAAATTGGAGTAACTTTTGGAGGCCCTTGTAGCTCCTGTCAATAAGAGTTAGCTCCATAATGGAGGAACTGGCCCCTTTTTTTGTATGAGATAGATCAATTGTCCATAAGGGAAAAAAAGTCATAAAAATTGGGCAATTTTGTTATAGTTGTCGTTGTCTTAGAAATGATGGCTTTCTCTGTTGAATTAAGACCAAGTCTATTTGGCTTCTGCTTATGTGAATTGGAGACCTGGTCATTATTGAGTCTAGGGTAAAGGAGTGACATTCCATGCCACCCCCCACCCAACCCTCTCTGACATCCCCGCACCCTCCCCCCAACAAATAGCTTCTTGAGCCATACAAATGTCAGGTCTCTGTTTTAAAATTTAGCTTTGTTTACCCAACAGAATGGAATTCATTACTGCATAAAAGTGGTTCTATTTTCTGACCTTTTTATTCAAAATGTTGAGAGTATCAAAAAGCTCATTTGAAGGTCGAAGGTTTATGTATCTATTCTCTTAAGTGTTTTAGAAATTCATACGGAGGACACAAAAGGTGGAAAATGTGAAAACATACTGTTCATTGTTTACCCTAACCTTGGCATGGTTATTAGATAAATGAATGTAGAAAAAATGACTTTAAAAGCCATTGTGAACAGGGATTTTTTTTTTCCTCGAAGACTGTTAATTTTAGTCCCTGATCTGTAAAGGTCAATTTCTAATTCTTTTCACTGTGCAGTTTATATAACTTCTGCATTTCAAATCTATAAAAAGCTTTTGCAGACTTTTCATACAATAAGTAGCAATTTCTTTCATTATTGCTTGAATTTTTTTTATGTAATTCCTCCAGACATTTTGATGAAATTATCAGGCTTAAAAGCCGTTAGAGCCTTTTATTTGGGTGTATGTGTTTTTCCCTCTCTGATCCATTCTCTTTGGCTAATTTAAAATTAGTAAGATTAATCAGTTCAGTGATTTAAAAGGCCACACTTTAGTTAGAGCAGGGTCTAAAGCGAAACCATTTTATTTTCGTATTGGTATATGCCTTTAAAAAGTCTTTTCAACTCGTTATCTTAGTCTACTAATTTCTGTCTTTTGTTAGCAGAGCTTTCCTGACCAAATCTCCTCATTCTGTCCCGTGCTAATTGCAGCTTACATTATATAACTTGCTTTTGTAAAGAAAACTCTAACTCCAAGCCTTGAAAGTTGCGTGTTTCTATTTGCTCAAACTTGATGCACTTGTCTGGAGAGGGTCATTGCAAGGAAAGCTGTGTAGGCTGGAAGAATGTCCCGGATAACAAGCTTAAACAGAACCTTTTGTTGCTATTAGTATTCTCAGGCCTCCAAAATGAGGCCTCCTTTTGCTAACCGAGAGCTGAAGTGGTTCATTACTGCTGTTTCCTCCTCTAGGCCAGGGCCCGGCTATTCCCACTGCTGAAGGTCTGTAACTTCCTTAAAAAGGAAGAAGGAAAACATGGCCCAGAAAGGTCTTGTTAGCACTTCCTATGTGAAATTAGCAGCTTTCTGAAAGGTACAACTCCAATTACCTCACATTGTGGGGGCAGGGCCCAGCGCAACAATGGGTCCAGCCTAGCAAGTGACATTCTGTCTTTCTCGAGTTACTTCCCTAATTAAGAATGAAGAAGCTCTATTCTGGTGAGTGCATCTATTTACAGTGGCCACAATGCTCTAACTTGAGCATCCTTCTCAAAGACCAGTGTTAAAAAACAAGTGCTCTTTTAGCCGAGCGGGCCCTGGCAGACCGGCACATTCCTCACGGTTCCGCCCCGGAGAAGAGGGGAGCTGCCTGGGCGGACGGGGGGATTGCTAACACTTCAGAATTCATTGTCCACAATGGCGCCCCTGCCCAGAGAGCTCTGGGAATTACAGTGGACAATAGGGAGCCATTCTTAGGAGGGGCTAATGATGGAAAAAAAAAAGAGAGAAAAATATTTATTGCTTTTGACAGTTCCACAAGGGGCAAAAATCTTTGTCGTGGCTAAAGTTTCCACAGCTGTTGGGGGAAGGTGGCTTGAGGGGGGTGGGGATTGGGGGACTCAAGCAGGCTCCGACTCCTTTGTTAGGCGGCTGAGTGCCCAGGGCCAAGCTGTGAAATTAGAGATTAAGTTCATTAAGGTAAGAGAATGGTGTGTGGGGGCATTGTTGTTGATACAGGTGGAGTTCGGGGGCCTGGCTCCTGCGAGCCTATTTACATGTAGGCGTCGCCCCATTAAATGAGCTTAACGTGCACCACAAGTCAAAGATGTTTATTATTTGCACGAGGGATGATCGACGATTTCCCTGGGACGTTCCTAGCCAACCCCCTCCTCCCCGAGGGTGGGCCAGGGCTCCCCGCCGGGGAGCAGGTGGGAGTGAAGACAAGTACCACATAGGTAGTGAGAAGACCATCCCGTCCTCTCTCCCAGCAGACAGAAGGAGGGAAGGAGGGAGAAAATGAGGGAGAAAAGGAGGGAGAAAAGGAGGGAGAAAAGGAGAGAGAAAATGAGGGAGGGAGGGAAGGAGGGAGAACAGGAGGGAGGGGAAGGTCCTCTCCCCCTTCCCCTCTATTCTCTCACCCGCCCAAACCGTCACCTCGAACTGGTTGGGGAGGCTGCAGGAGGAGGCTGGCTGGTGCCCTCTGACTATGGGCCTGTCCACAGTGGGAGCGTGTGAATCTCTCTCTTGTGTGCGTGTGCCCAGCAAGCAGGGGCCCTAGGGCAGGTCAGCTGCCCCCTCTAACGTTAGCTTGAAGCACGATCTGGTGAAGAGAAATAAAGAGTCAAGGTGGTACCTCATGACCCTGCCCTTCCCACAGAGCCTAATGCCACTGCCTCGTTGGCAATCTGACCAGCCTAGCTTAGAGTTCTTTAAAATAATACTAAAGATCATAATAATATTACATTTTCCCCTTCCCACATATGCTTCTGTTCTGTACTGTGTGTTTTTTTGTTTGTTTGCAAATTGAAATGTCTCCCTATCTGTCATAGGTGTTTGTTAAGAAGATTTCCGCCCCTCTCCAAGAGCCAAAAAGTGCGGGAGAAGTTTCCGAGGCGGTCAGGTGTGTTTACGTACTTGATGCGCAGTCTCATGTCCCCCAGAACTTGGCATGCTGCTCGGTTTGTCCATTTTATTTTGTGGGGCTGGAGGTGGAGTTGCTGGGAGTGGAGGGGTTATGCCGACCGTTCAGTACGCAAAAAAAAAAAAAGAAAGAAAGAAAAAAGATCTAGTCCCTTCTAAGGTCCCTTGTGTTCTCACTGGGCAGGCTTTGAGGAAAGATTTCTGTGTTTACTTTTGATGGAGTCAATAATCCATCATCTCAGCTGCTTCCACTTTTTTTTTTCTTTCTGGTTAGCTCAGGACTGCAGTGAAGGTGAGAAACATGCTTGGCAGCAGATAGCCGGAGAATCAGAACACCTCCCCCCCTCTAATTTGCATGATAGGATTCCATGTTGAGCAGAAATTCACCTGCTCTCCTTACCTCTCCCTCCCTCAAGCCACCCGCCCAAGGAAAATAAATAGATTGGTAATGATTTAGGTACATGGAATTATTTTTGAAACAGCTGATCCCTTCGAGGCATTTTGAGAAGACACTGGGATTAAGAGGTGATGTTGGTGTGCGAAAAACAGTTTTAATTTTAGATTGTAAAAGAATTGGTTACTTGGTAAGAAGATGTTCAGAATGTAAATGCAAATTTGTTTCTTCTTGAGATATTATAATGATGGTGTAGCTTTTTTTCTTTGAGGATGAAATATTTACACAAGATTTTTGGTCGTCTATAGACTCAGATCTTCCTGCCCACCCCACTGTAATAGCAAAATGAATTGAAATGATCAAGGTGCTATCTTGGTCCTTCACTTATGTTAACAGACTTATTCAGTAAAAGTTATTCTATATTATTTTCTGTAAAGACGTGATTGTGGTCTTTAGTTGCATTTAAAATGATTCTAAAGTAAGCATTTATCAGACTTCTCAATGGATTTTACCAGGATTTCTTTTTATTCATAAAATAAAATATCCTTTGTTTTGGAAACTCCTATATATGAGATTTGTGAAATTGCTTTTTTACAGAAGTTAGAAGATCAGACAAGAGTCTGAGAAGTTAGATGGGAAATGAGAAGCTTCCAAATTATTAAGTAAAATGTCCAGCCAGAGTAGAATAATGAGGAGAGGAGCATTTACGTTGTCTTTTGAAGGACAATGAAGTCAGTCCAGGAAATATAGATAGATAGATCGATAGATCGATAGATAGATAGATAGATAGATAGATAGATAGATAGATAGACAGACAAATACACACACACACACAGAGAAAGAGAGAGTGAGAGTTTCCTAAGCTGTCACATTATGGTGTTTCATAAAGCATGAAGGCCAGTGAGACACAAAGAAGAATTTCATGTTCCTTTTTGTCCCACATTATACTGGATAACATTGGCTCAAAAATCCGGAATCATCTGCAGGTAGTCCAGCTAACCAAATATTTCTAAAAACTTCATGCTTGATCTTGTGATGTATATGTACATATAAGTATCTTTCCATAGAGTTCCTATCAGAAAGGCATGTTAGTAGAAAAAAAGTGTTAAGTCAAAAACCAGGAGAGAAAATAATACTTTTGATCCATACTTCCTAAGAATAGTCACTTTATAGTTTCAATTCTTTTGAATTAGGATTTTAAAACCTTTATATTTTCTTTGTTTCCTTCTTCCTTTTTATTCTTCCATTCCTTTCTCTTTCTTTCATCACTCCATTAACAAAAAGAAGTCACTTCTCATTGTAGTCAAATTTTCTTAAGTCTGATGTTTTCAGTATTATTGCACTGAATTTAGGGACAGTGAGTAAACTTGGTGGAAGGTAAATAGAATGAAATCTGTCTGACTGCCTTTTCTACTGAAACATTTCTCTGATGGGAAAATATTCCAAGCGTCAGTCCTGGTTTTATTTCACTTTAGAGGCCAAACCATTCTAAGGACATTTTTCCCATCATTTACCTCAATACTATTTAGGATGGTAATCAAGAACTGCCAGATAGGATTCTGGGTAACTCTTGGTGAAAACATCTTCTCTCTAGGGCACTCTTTGTGCTATAAATATTTCCACTTGTCTGCGCAAATATTGTTGGAAATTCTGCTGGACCTATATTTTGAAAGCAGAACTTCCTGTACTCATGTAAGAAGTAGTTTAAGGGTCTTTGATGGTTTTGCATCTTACAACTGAATCTCATTTTAAATAAGTGATAATACATTATGGTAAACATTAGAAAAAACCCATTAGATTACTTTCTTGGCCTCTGCAGTCTGCTGTTTAATTGTAATCTCTTCCAGCTGGGAATTCACAAGTCAAGTCTTTGTGGGTAAGTTATTTAACAATGATATTCATTCAATAAATATTTACTAAGCACCAATTATGCACAAGGCACTGTGGAGGCAACTGAAGGTGATATAAAATTGTATAAGACATAGTCCCTAATTTTAAGGGCTTACAATACTCTAGCAGAGAGAAGACACGCATGAAATACCTGATATTCATCATAAACTTTAGGATGCAATTGTTGATTTTAGTATTAAATGCTGATTATAACAAATGTAATTTTAACTTTCTACAATACTAACAGAGATGCTACTGAGGATATCTCCACTAATAACATCATAGGCCCAATACATTTGGTCAAAAAATTCGGGGAATAGCTTTTCCTTGCTTTTCATGAAGTGATTCTATTGTTTCCCCGTAGCTAAGTTTTCAAGTTTCTTAAACTTGCATTTACACATATTTGAGTCACCTCAGCTTTGATGGAACCTAGCCACATATGTGTGCATTCAGATGTCTTTGTTGAATTTTCTGTCGGACTTTTCACATTCTTTGGCTGTTTAAAGTGAGTCACAATAATCTAACGGACGTAGGCTTACTGTGGCATTTAAAGATGTTTCCTGGTGGACTTTTATGATACTGAAATGTCAATTTAGTGTCATTTAGATGCAAAATTATGAAACCAAGATTAAAACCATGTGGCCAAAATGCATTTCAAAATTTTTTAAAGATTCAAATGAAGGTTTTAAGATTCATAATTACTAAAAATGATCATCCTTTTTTTATAACAGACGTTTTTCCTCCAAATTATATTCTTATTTTGATTGCTGTGGAGGGCTGCAGAAGGCTTACTTTGTTTGGGAGGTGTAAAGGCAGCCTAAATGTGTCTAAAATTTGGAAAAAAATATAAATATTCAACAGATATATGCTGAACACCTTGTAGGTAACAGTGATGAGCTGAAGAGTAGAAGTTTCTTCCTACAGTTCCCATCCAAATAAAAGGAATATTTGGTATCAAGTTTACAATTCCTGGAGCACCAGAGGAAGAGACTGTTGTATGTGTGAGTTGTTGGGAAGTAATTTCTTACACTAGGAAGGTGGTACCCAGAACCTAAATAGCCTGAAATTCGATGAATGCTATTTGTAGGTTTGACTGTTTTGAAAATTGTGTTTTGCTGCCATTTCGAGCTCACAGATATTGTCTGAAAAAAATGATTGCAATTTACCATCAGCCTAGAACCAGCAGTTAATACATGAAATGTGTCACAATATTGGGTGTTTCTAAAATGAAAACGATGATTGGGGTCCCCATAGCTAATTAAAATTTTCATCCATTCTCATTTTATATGGTAGTGTTACTGAGAATTGTGTTTTTTACTGTTGTTACTTTGTTTTCTAATGTTAAATAGCCATCCTTATACATAGCTCTTCACTGCATTGTTATTAAATTAAGGAAAAGGATGCAGAAAGATTATCACAGCTGTCCGTTGCTTGAGATGCTTATTGAAAGGTAAAGAGAGGATGAAAGATTGCCAACGGATGATAGTCGCTCAAAGGCTCTCTTCTTTTCCATTCTAAGTTGTTCTCCATGCCTGACCCTCCTTTAACAGGGAACAAAGTCTTCTATTCCACATGGAAAATCAAAGTTTATAAGACAAATGCCCTTGGGAGAAGGAATGCAGTAATTCATGTAAAAAAGAGTAAAAACCGTCAGAGTAAAAATGACTGATTTTCATGGTATTTTGGAAGATATTTTGATGAGAGGAAACATGGAAACAACATGACAACTAGAGGAATGGATATGGAGAAAGAGAAAAGGGTGAAAGACTAGGGAAGGCACAATTTTGCCTGTATTTTAGGATCATGTCCTACAGTTGAACTTGTACTTTGAACCCTTCCTTAAGAAGGTATATGGAAAGAATTCCAGCTCCGTTACCAGATGATTCAGGTCCAAATTCTGACTATGCTGATTGTTCTCTAAGTTTCTTTTTCACTCAACATCTCTAGGCCTCAGTTTCTTCATCTGGAAAATGGAGAATACTATGACCTTTAAAATCACTTTCAACTCTAAAAATCCTCTATATCCAGATCTCTTCTCACTATTCTTGCCCTCCTGGGAGAAATCCAAGAAAAATTCAGAGAGAAGAATAAGGGTAATAGTCAGCTACAATGTTAGTAGACATATTCAAATAACAAAAATTCTGTGAGCCCATCCATGTGTGTATTCCCTTTGGTGATACAGATTACAAACTATGCATGCCTGCATATTCTGGGCAACTCCTGTCTATGCCAACCAATGGTAGGGATGGAGGAGGTTACCCAATGTACTGGGGGCATTCCTTGTTTTCTCGACTTTTAGAGTGGAGCAGTAGAGCTCACCTCCTCAGCATTAATTGTTAAGGGAAGGGATGGCTCAGTGGAAAGAGTCCTAGATTTGGAGTTGGTGGCCCGAAGTTCCAATCTTGGCTAGGCTTCTTACTACTGATATGACCTTGGCAAGTCACTGAATGTCTCTGAGCTTCCATTTCCTTATCTGTAAAATAAAGGTTAGGATTAGATGAACCTCCAAGGTAACTTCTAGCTTGAAACCCATGATTGTATGATAAAGTCTCAACCTTGCCATATGACCCGTCCGTCACAATTTTCACTCATATTTCTTTGGTAATGATCTTTACTCCAGGTCTTCAAAATTCCTTGTTCCTAATATGCTGCTCCCTATTCACCCCCACCATGTGACTCTCCATTGCCTTCTGGGTTTTATTCATTTTCAAGTCTTTGGAGATAGTAGCGTTCTAAGACTCTCAGTCATATAAACATGGCAGACATGAAGTTAAGAAATATGGACAAATCCTAGGGGAATACAAGCTCTCCCAGATTACCTCTACCTAGTGAAAGAGATCAGCCTGTAGGTTTTGGTAGGTGTGAATATGAAATGTACACTTGCAATTCCTGTTCCTCTTTTTTTTTTTTTTTTTTGGAATTAGTGCCAGAGCTGTAGAAAATACATCTGTGTTTTTAATTTCTAAAATGGCTCCCATTAAGAGGAGACAACCATCTCAGGCTAGCTGCAACCTTGCTAGCTTTGACCAACTTTTACTCATAGATATAAAAGAGATTACAGTTCACTAAAGTATTAAAATCTTAACTTATTTTGGTTTCTTCTAAGTCCTAATTATTAAACTAACACTTGTTTACACAGTAAACCTGGTTCAAACACACACATTAAAAAATATATGTGTATATATATGATATTTATAGAGGCAATATGGCTAACATGTATGTATAGTATATGTATATGAATATGTACCTATGCATATACATATATACATAGTTGTATATGTAACCATATATGTATATGTACATTTATATAATAGATATATGTATATAATACATATTACACATTGTAATAACTTTTGAATAATGTATATATCAATATGTAACATATCATATATGTGTGTATATATGTATGTACATGTGCATATTGTGTTACAAATAATAAACATGCATATAATATATACACATATTAACCATGTTTTCTTGTAAACTAGTTCAGATCTAATAACACATATATTAGATCATATATATGATATATGTAATCCATATCCAAGAGTGAACTCATATCCAAGAGTGAAATTGTGTAAATATATATGCACATATTACATATTTATATGATATATGTAGAGAGAGGGAGACAGAGACAGAGAGGGAAGGAGAGTGAGAGAGCGAGAAATAGACAGAAAGGACCTTACCTGCAATCCTCTTTATGCTTCACTCCTGGTTCTTCTCCAGACTTTCTCTACAGAGCCACAGAAATCTCTTCACCCTGGAAGTTCACTTCACCTCTGGATTTCACACATTGGATGTACCATCCCTCCTATGGCCTTGTCCTCATCATTCTTCCAGAGCCTTTATTTTAATAAGGACTTTTAGATGATTCATGTCTTCAATACTCTTTTGGCTACAATACTGACTGTCAGTACCTTCACCTCCCACCTCCCTTTTCATCTTCAATATGTTGTCTTTTCAATATGTCATCTTTCCCAACCAGAACCCATTAGAATATAAACTCTTTGAGAAATGGTGCTCTTTATTTCTACCTATATTCATATTCTCAGTACTTAGCATAATTCCTGGCACATTGTAAATGCTGAATAAATGTATATTGACTTGCTTGTATGATTCAGGAGCACAGGGAAGGTGACCCAGGCCACTAAATATCTCACGACTAGCTTATCATATATATAAAATATATCCTATAATATATAATATTTTGGGAGCTTTCTTATTAGAGTAGAAGTCCTATAAAGGCAAGGACCATTTTTGTATTAGTTATCATCATATCTCTTCCCCTAGTACCTACCACAGTGCAGTGCAGGTACTAGATGAACTGTTTTCTGAATTTAATTGAATTCTTTTCTTTGACTTTTAATTAATTACCCTTTTAAAATAATTATCTAAATTTCTAAAGCTCTTTTGTTCTTATATCACTTTCATTTCTGAATATATCTATCCCTCTTGTCTCCCCTGCCCAGCAAACCATTCCTTGGAACAAAGAATAAAAAAAATGGGGAAAAAGCAGTTCAGTTAAAGTCATTAACATATCAGCCAAGTCTTAAAGTGTGTTTACTGCCATGCCTACCTTTCCCTCCAGTCTTCCAGCTCTGAGTCTTCTCCTCTCTAAGGCCAAGCTTCATCATTGTAATGATACAATATTCAGTTTCATTCTGTTTCTCTTTCTTTCCCTTTACATTATTGTCATTATTGTCTTCTCTAGGTTCTGCTTGTTCGTTCTGCATCACATCATGTAAGTGTTCCCATGGTTCTCTGAATCCTTCTTAGTCATCATTTTGTGTAGCATGGTAACAATTCAGTTTGTTTAGGCTGTCCTTAGGCAATGAATATCTACTTTGTTTACAATTCTTTGCTACCATAAATATGTGGGTCTACACAAGACCTTTCTTTTGTCTGCACCCTCCTTGGTGATATGCTTAGCAGAGGAATCTGGGTCAAAGGATATAACCAATTTAGTAATTTTTAAAAAAAATATGTAATTACAAATTGCTTTCCAGAATGATTAGACCAGTTCACCATAAGCAATATGTTAGTGTGCCTGTTCCAATGTTGACTATTTCCACCTTTTATCGTATTTTTAAATTTTCATGGCATGAAATAAAATCTCAATTGTTTTTTCATTTGCATTTATCTCATTAATTAATTTGATAATTAAGAAATCATTGATAACTTTGGGAGAGCAATTGAATGAGGGAAAGTCATAAGCCAGATTTTAGAAAGATAGCAAAGGGAGAAGAAAGGAGATGGAGGCATTTATCATAGAAAGCTTTCTCAAGTAGTATAGACACAAAAGGAAGGAAAGAGATGGGATGATAGTGAGAATGGATGTATTAAGTTGGCGTTTTTTGAGCATGGGAGAGATGTGGGCATATTTATGGGCAGTAGGGAAATAGGCAATAGACAGACAGGGAGAGATTAAATATAAATGAGAGACCATTGATGATAGAAGGAACAATCTGTTGAAGATAAAAGGATGGAATGGAATGACTTATGCATGTGTAAAGGTAGGTATTGTTAACGAGAAGGGCTACCTCTTCAAATGAGGCAGAAGTGAAGGAGGACATTGAGGAGAAGAGTGAGAAGAATGAGATAGTGAGCTAATTAGGGTGGTATAAAAGAATTGCCTTGCCAAAGTGAAACGCCAATTGAAATTATGAAGCATAAACTTATATAGATATAGTGAGCATGGTTTCATGGTTTTCTCGTTTTGTTCAGTAGTGTGTGAGTAGGAGGCAATAGAGATGCAAGTAATCCATGACTGAGGCTTGACAGGGCAGAAATGGGGGAAAGGGAGTCAAGAGAAAAGTACAGTGTTAAAGTGAACTGGTTCACCAAGGATACAAAATGGAGAAGGGAACTGTAGTTAGTGCACAGGTGATGGCCTGGGAAAGAACTCAAAGGTCAAAGTATTAGAGATCAAGCGATGGACAAAGAACAGGGTTTTGGGTTGCAAGGCAGAGGGAGAAGTGGAATAACATCACACCGTGATCAGATAAGGACATTTCAGAGTTTATAAAGATGAAAGCAGTGCAGTTGTAGCTAATGGAAAGATCAGGGGTATCTTTGTAGTTGAAGTGTGATAGAGTAGGTCAGATGAAAGACTAAGTTAAGGAAATATCAAGTTAGGGCATTTGACAGATTATCAATCTGTGTATTGAATTCCCCTAGAATAAAGGCAGAGATTGGGGTGGGTAGAAAGACTGTGAACAGGCAATAAACTCACTGAGAAAAGAAGGGGAATGTCCTGGAGGTAGGTAGATAATAGCTACCAGAATTTTGATTGGGTGTTTGAAGCAATATTTCATATGGTTATTTATAATCCATAGTTCTTCTTTTCAGAACTGTTTGTTCATATCATTTGATCATTTAGCTACTGGAGAATGACTTTTGATCTCAATATTGTGATATAAGCTTCTTGAGACCTCTGTGATATGTGGTATAAAATGCTGGTCTAAAACTAATTATTTTCCAACTTGCTTCCAATTTTTTAATAGCTTTTATCATGTGAAGAGCTCTTTCACAAGTAATTCAAGTTCTTTAATTTATCAAAGAACAGGTTATTGAATTCCATTTTTCCCTAACTTTCTTATCTAGTCTTTTTCCCTAGTCTACTTTTCAACTTTTAAACCAGTACCGAATAGTTTTGATGATTGGCCTCTTATTATATAATTTGAGGTCTAGGAATACTATTCCCTCTTTGTTTTCCCTTTTCTATTACTGTCCTAGAAATTCTGGAATTTTTATTCTTACAAATGAATTTTGTTATTATCATCATTGGATCATAGATTCAGAGACAAAAAGAATGGTAGAGGTTATCAAGTTCAGCTCTCTCATTTTGCATATGAAGAAACTGAGACCCAGAGATCTTAAGTAACTTGTTTTGGGTCACACATTAAGTACTTGAGGTGTTATTAAGATTTCAGAGGTCCTCCTGACTCCAAGTTCAGTGTGGTATCCATATTAACGTAAGGCCTTGCCTGTTTTCATAAAGTATATTAGTATAGTTCTAGATCTGTAAATTAATTTAGATGATGCTATTATTTGTTATTCTATTGATGTGATCCAACCACAAGCATTGACTCTCCTCATTATTTAAATGTTGTTTCTTTAACGCATGTTTTGTAACTATATCTATAAAAAGCATGAATGTATCTTGACAGATTGACTTTCAAATATTTTCTGCATTGGAGTTATTTTGAATGGGATTTCTCTTTCTGTTTTTCCATGTTTTGTTTATGTTGCTACATAAAATCACTGTTGATTTTTGTGTACTTTTTTTGTATCTTGCTACTTTAGTGAAGCTATTCATTATCACAATTAACTTGTTTACTAATTCTCTGGAGCTTTCTAAATAAATCTTTGCAGCATCAGCAAGCAGAAATAGTTTTAACTCCTTTTCTATTTATGTCTTTCATTTTTTCCTCTCATCTGGTTACTATGCCCAACTTTTCTAAAACTATGTCAAGTAATAGTGGGGAAAAGTGGCATCCTTACTTTACTCATATTTATTGGAAATATTTCTAGTATTTCTCTATTGCAATTAATTATAGGTTTTGTTTTAGAGAAGTATTTTTATCCTTTTAATAATAGCTTTTCTGTCTATACTTTTAGATGTTTTAGCACAAATGAATGTTATGGTTTGTCAAAGACTTTTTCTACATCTGTTGATATAATCTTTATGTGGCTTAGGGGTATATTTTATCTTAATTTGACTAATTGTGATAATTATTTTTGTAATGTTGAACCATCCTGATATCCTTGGTATAAATCCAACTTAATAATAGATAATTTTCTGTATATATTACTGTAGTCACTGTTAGGATTTTACTTAATGTCTTTATATATAAAAAATCATTAATGATATTAGTCTTTATTTCCCTTTCTTTAATTTATCCTTCTGCAGTTTAATTATAGGATTACATTTGTCTTATAAAAGGAATTTGATAGAGTATTTTTCTCAGTTTTTTTGAGCATGACTTGCATAAACTTTAATTGTTCTTTAAACATTTGATAGAATTTACCTAGGAATCCATCTGTACCATGTCTTTTTTTTCCTCTTTGATATTATCTTTACATCCAGTGAATTTAACCTTTTATATAGCCCTCTTTTGAAATGCAATTGCAAGTGGAGAGAGCAAAAATTGAGCAAGAAAACTATAGACCAATTTCCCCAACAAAATATTATTGCAAAAATTTTAAATAAAATACTAACAAGGAGATTACAGTAATGCATCAGAAAGACTAGGTTGGATTTATATCAGAAATGCAGGACTGGTTTAATATGAGGAAAATAATACTAGAAAAATTGAACATATCAATAACACAATCATGTGATTATATCAGTAGATACAGAAAAAGCTTTTGACAATTTATAACACTCATTCCTATTTAAAACACCGGAAAGCATAAGACAAAAATCAGCTTTTTCTTGAAACAATAAGTAGTATTCAGTAGTATCTGAAATCAAGAGTAAGCATTATCTATAATGGGAATAAGCTAGAATACTTCCCAATAAGATCAGGGTAAAGCAAGAATGTCCATTATCATAATTACTAATCAGTATTGTACTAGAAATGCTAGTTATAGCAGTAAGATAAGAAAAGGAAATTGAAGGAATAAGCATAGGTAACAAGGAAACCAAACTATCGTTCTTTGCTTAATAATATGTTATGCTGAAAGAACTCTAAAGAATTAAGCAAAAAAAAAAACCTAATCAAAATAATTAACAATTTTAGCAAAGTTTCAGGATATAAAATAAAACCACATAAGTCATCAGCATTTCTACGTATTACCAAACAAAACCCACTTGTGTATCATGGCATCACCTCTTTGATGTCACGGTCCTCTTCAAGAATAAAGGATGATCAACTGTGAACCCAACTGGAACTGGCCAGTTGAACAACTCCCTCCCTCCCTCCCTCCCTCCCTCCCTCCCTCCCTCCCTTCCTTCCTTCCTTCCTTCCTTCCTTCCTTCCTTCCTTCCTTCCTTCCTTCCTTCCTTCCTTCCTTCCTTCCTTCCTTCCTTCCTTCCTTCCTTCCTTCCTTCCTTCCTTCCTTCCTTCCTTCCTTCCTTCCTTCCTTCCTTCCTTCCTTCCTTCCTTCCTTCCTTCCTTCCTTCCTTTTCCCTCTGTCCACATAGAATATCATATTCTCATGTGTGGGTGCTCTTACAAAAAGAAATGTAAATTTTAGTCTCTGAAACATGTTTTTTCTTAAGGACTATGCCTTAAACCCAAATCACTCTGACTCTCATTGACTGCCCAACAACAGTTTCCAGGCCAAGCCCCCCTTAGTCACTGAATGGGCATTGCCTCAGTCAAACTGAGACTTGTTAAAGATCTTAGCTTAAAAAGGCCAGGGTCTCTTGCTGCATCCAGGGCCATCTCCACCGATTCTTTTCTGGACCCAAATGGCTCCAGAGGTGAAAGTGAGGCTGCTGACATCACACAGCCCTCCCTCACTTAAATACAATTCACTTGTATCTCTGATGTCATGGTCTTCTTTCAGAAGGAAAGACAAACAACAACAACAAAATCCAATAGGAAGAGAACTCCATGTGAATAACAGCAGATAGTATAAGATACCTGGAAGTCTACCTACCAAGACACGTGCACACACGCACACACACACACACGCACACACGTGCAGAGTCTATGTGAACACAATTATGAAATACTCTTCATACAATTTAAGACAAATGTAAATGATTATAAAAATGACAATAGTTCATTGGTAGGCTGATCCAATATAATAAAAATGACAACACTACTTAATTTACTGATTCAGTATTCTACCAATCAAGCTATCAAAAAATTATTTAATGAAGCTAGAAAAAAATAACAAAATTCACCTGGAAGAATCAAAGGTCCAGAATATCAAGAGAATCAATGAAAAAAATGGAAGGGGGGGAGGAGCCAAGATGGCGGAGTAGAGAGACTCATATATGCTAGCTCCACATTTGCAGCCCATAAATTTCCTGTAAAAAAATCCCCACAAATTCTGGAGCAGTGGAACCTGTGCAGCAATGCAATGGAGGAGATTTCCATTCCAGAGAGCCTTGAAAAACTGGCATCAAAAGTCCCTCGCGCACCGGACAGCGGAGCCCAGCCCTGGTCGTGCAATCCCGAGGGAGCGGATCTGAGCAGGCTTCAGGGATGGAACCTCCGGCGGCGGCGAAGGTCCCTCCACCCACAGGCGCTACAGGTCAGAGAGAGAGACTTCTGGGCTGGCCGAGAGGGGAGCGGGGTGTCTCCCTAACTCATAACTTCCTCCCTCAGGAGGAAGTGGCAGAGGCAGCAGCGGACAGGAGCTCCCGGATCAGACAGGACCTCAGATCCATTCCTGAAGATCTCCGCATAAACCCCCTGAGGGAACTGAGCCTGGGAGGTGGCCCTGCCCCAACCTGAGAACCTGAATTTAATCTTACCCTGAATAGCAGCTCTGCAGCAGCTGAAAACCCTGAGGCTGGGGAGCAGTATTTCAATCTCAGACCCCAACCACTAGCTGGGCAGATCTAGGTGGGGGTGGAGAGGAATCTCAGAAGTCAAGTAACTGGCTGGGAAAATGCCCAGAAAAGGGAAGAAAAATAAGACCATAGAAGGCTACTTTCTTAGTGAACAGATGTTCCCGCCTTTCATTTCTGATGACAAGGAACAATGCCTACCATCATGGAAAGACATAGAAGTCAAGGTCTCTGCATCCCAAACACCCAAAATAGATATCCAATGGGCTCAGGCCATGGAAGAGCTCAAAAAGGATTTTGAAAATCAAGTTAGACAGGTGGAGGAAAAACTGGGAAGAGAATTGAGAGAGATGCAAGAAAAGTATGAAAAACGGGTCAATACCTTGGTAAAGAAGACCCAAAAAAATGCTGAAGAAAATAACACCTTGAAAAATAGGCTCACTCAATTGGCAAAAGAGGTTCAAAAAGCCAATGAGGAGAAGAATGCTTTCAAAAGCAGAATTAGCCAAATGGAAAAAGAGGTTCAAAGGCTCACTGAAGAAAATAGTTCTCTCAAAATTAGAATGGAACAGATGGAGGGTAATGACTTTCTGAGAAACCAAGTAATCACCAAACAAAACCAAAAGAATGAAAAAATGGAAGAGAATGTGAAATATCTCATGGGAAAAACAACTGACCTGGAAAATATATCCAGGAGAGACAATTTAAAAATTATGGGACTACCTGAAAGCCATGATCAAAAAAAGAGCCTAGACATCATCTTTCATGAGATTATCAAGGAAAACTGCCCTGATATTCTAGAACCAGAGGGCAAAATAGGTATTGAAGGAATCCATCGATCACCGCCTGAAAGAGATCCAAAAACAGAAACTCCTAGGAACATTGTGGCCAAATTCCAGAATTCCCAGGTCAAGGAGAAAATCTTGCAAGCAGCTAGAAAGAAACAACTCCAGTATTGTGGAAATACAATCAGGATAACACAAGATCTAGCAGCTTCTACATTAAGGGATCGAAGGGCGTGGAATAGGATATTCCAGAAGTCAAAGGAAATAGGACTCAAACCAAGAATCACCTACCCAGCAAAATTGAGTATAATACTTTAGGGGAAAATATGGTCTTTCAATGAAACAGAGGAGTTTCAAGCATTCTTGATGAAAAGACCAGAGCTGAACAGAAAATCTGACTTTCAAACACAAGAATGAGAAGAAGCATGAAAAAGTAAACAGCAAAGAGAAGTCATAAGGGACTTACCAAAGGTGAACTGTTTACATTCCTACATGGAAAGACAATATTTGTAACTCTTAAAACTTTTCACTATCTGGGTAGGTGGTGGGACCACACACTCACACACACATGTACACGCATGCGCACACACATACACACTTGCACGCACATACAGAGACAGAGAGCACAGAGTGAATTGAATAGGATGGGACCATATCTTAAAAGAAATTAAGGTAAACGGTGAGAGAGAAATGTAGTGGGAGGAGAGAGGGTGAAATGGAATGGGTTAATTATCTCTCATTCAAGAGGCAAGCAGGAGACTTTTTAGTGGAGAGAAAAAGAGGAGAGCTGAGAAAAAAACATGAAGTTTACCCTCATCACATTCGACTAAAAGAAGGAAAAAGGCACACTCATTTTGGTATGTAAACCTATCTTACAATACAGGAAAGTGGGGGAGAAGGAGATAAGCAGGGTGGGGGGGATGATGGGAGGGAGGGCAATGGGAGGAGGGAGCAATTTGAAGTCAACACTCAGGGAGAGACAGGATCAAAAGACAGAGTAGAAACAATGGGGGGCAGGATAGAATGGAGGGAAATACAGTTAGTCTTACACAACACGACTATTATTGAAGTCATTTGCAAAACTACACAGATATGGCCTATATTGAATTGCCTGCCTTCCCAAAGGGAATGGGTGGGGAGGGAGGGATGGGGAGAATTTGGAACTCAAAGTTTTAGGAACAACGGTTGAGTATTGTTCTTGCTACTAGGAAATAAGGAATACAGTTAATGGGGAATTGAAAGTCATCTGGCCCTACAGGACAAAAGAGAAGGTGGGGACAAGAGAAGGGAGGGATGATAGAAGAGAGGGCAGATTGGTGATAGGGGAAATTAGAATGCTTGGTGTATTGGGGTGGGAGGAAGGGATAAATGGGGAGAAAATTTGGAACCCAAAATTTTGTGAAAATGAATGTAAAAAGTTAAATAAATAAATTTATATTAAAAAAAAACTGAAGGAAGGCAGCCTAGCAGAGCCAGATTCAAATGATATTACAAAGTCATAATCATCAAAACAATTTGATACTAGATAAGAAATAGAGTGGTTGATCAATGGAATGGATTAGGCACATACTATACAGCAGCAAATAATCACAGTAATCTAGTGTTTGATAAACTTAAATATTCCAGCTATTGGGGCAAAAACTCACTGTTTGGCAAAAATTTCTGAGACAATTAGAAAGTAGTCTGGCAGAAAATAGGCATAGACCAATATCTCACACCATAAACCAAGATAAGCTCCAAATGGGCATCTGATATAAAGAATGATGTCATAAGCAAATAAGGGGAGCGTGGAAAAAAAATTACCTGACAGATATATGAATAGGAGAAGAGTTCATGACTAAATAAGATAGAGAATGCATTATGGGAGGTATAATTAATAACTTTCATTACATTAAAAGGTTCTACACAAACAAAACTAATGCAGCCCCAAAAAAAGGAAGCAGAGAGGGGATTTTATGGCAAATTTCTCTGATAAAGGTCTTATTTCTCAAGTATATAGAGAATTGATCCAAATTTATAAAAAAAATTACTAAGAACCATTCTTTAGTTGATAAATGATCAAACAATATGAACAGGCCATTTTCTGAAGAAGAAAGCAAAGCTATCAAGAGTCATATGGAAAAATGATCTAAATTATTAACAATGTGAGAAATGCAAATTAAAACAATTCTGAGGTATCATCTCATATTCATCAAATTTCCTGAGATGACAAGAAAGGAAAAATGACAAATACTGGAGGAGATATGGAAAAATAGGTACAATAATGCATTGTTGATAGAGTTTTGAACTAGTCCAAACATTTTGGAAAATAATTTGGAACTAAAGAGTTATAAAATGGTGCATACTCTTTGATCCAGAAATACTGCTACTAATTCTATACCCCAAAGAGATCCAAGAGAAAGGATGTATGTTCAAAGATATTTATGGCAGATCTTTTTGTGATGGCAAAGAATGTGAAACTGGGGGATATCCATCAATTGAGATATAACTGAACAGATTACTATTGTGCTGCAAGAAATGATGAGGATGGTTTAAAAAAAACCTGGGAAGACATATGAATTGATGCAAAGTGAAGTGAGCTGAACCAAAAGAATATTATAACAGTAACAACAATATTGTAACAATTATAAGCTGTGAAAGACTTGCACTATGATCAATACATTGATCCACAACAATTCTAAAGGATTTATGATGAAAAATGCTACCCACTTACAGAGAGATAATTGATGAATTCTGAGCAGAGATAGAAGCATATTTTTTCTTAATTTATTTTCCTTGTTTCCCTTTTTTAATAACATAGTTAATAAGGAAGTGTTTTTCATGATTTCATATGCAAAATGGGTATCATATTTCTTGCTTTCTCAATGGTTGAGAAAGAGGTGAGAGGAAGAGAATTTGGAACTGAAAATAAAAGTTAGAAATGAAAAATGATAAAATGCAAATTCTTCTGAGTGAGATGGGGAACGAGTCATTCCCCAATAGATTTATAATAAAAAAGATATGAATGGACATTTTCAAAAGAACAAATGAATCCTAGAGTTCTCTGAAGTCCTTAGTCAGAGGAGAATAATCACTAGTAATATGAGAAAGGCAAATCAAAACATCTCTGGACTATTGCCAACAATCTTCTACTAGATGGCAGTTAGGTAGGATAGCAGATAGGGCACTAGACTTGAAGTCATGAAGGCTTAAGTTTGAATTTTTGTTCAGACACTTGGTAGCTATGTGTGACTCTGGGTAAGTCATTTAATCGCTGTCTGACTCAGTATCCCCATCTATAAAATGGGCATGATAAGAGTATACCAGCCACATAGGATTGTTGTAAGACTCAAATGAGATACCATTGGTAAAATGCTTTGCCAACCTTAAAATACTCTATAAATGTTAGCCTTCATGTAATCATCATTATATTGTAATTCTTTATCTTAAAATTCTCCCCATACCACCACCAAAGTGATTTCCCTACATGTAGGTATGATCATATCACCCTCATAACTACTGCCACTCAATAAACAACAGTGACTCCCTAGGAACTCTATCATCGAATATAAACTGTCATTTGAAAGGATTAACAACCTGGCCTCTCCCTACTTTTCCAGTGTTCTCACACATTACTCCCCTACACACATTGTGTGGTAAAGCCATGGTAGTCTGCTTGCTGTTCTATACACACGATATTCCCTCTCCCATTGGTATACCTTTACAATAACTGTCTTCCACATCTAGGATGTACTTCCTCCTAAACGTCTACATCCCAGTCTCTCTACTTTTCCTTCAAGACTCAGCTCAAACAACACATTCTTTTTTTTTTTAAATAATATTTTATTTTTTCCCAATTACATTTTAAAACATTTTTATAAAGTCTTGAGTTACAAATTCTATTCCTCCCTCTGTCCCCTCATCCATCTCTGACAGAGAGAGAGAGAGAGAGAGAGAGAGAGAGAGAGAGAGGAAGGAAGGAAGGAAGGAAGGAAGGAAGGAAGGAAGGAAGGAAGGAAGGAAGGAAGGAAGGAAGGAAAGAAAAAATGAAAAAATTAGTGTGCTTCAATATATATTCAAACCGGGGATTACCTTGAATCATTGTAATGCTAGGAATAGCTAAGTGCTTCACAGTTATTTATCACATAATATTGCTATACAATATTGTGTACACTGTTCTGGCTCTGCTTATTTCACTTCTTATCGATTTATTTAAATCTTTCCAGATTTTTCTGAAGTAACCCTACTTGTCCTTTCTTATAGCACAGTAATGTTCCATTGCCACAACCTGCTCAGCCTTCCCCAGTTGATGGGCATCCCTTCACTTTCCAATTCTTAGCTGTTACAAGAAGGGCTCCTATAAATAGTTTTGTACTGATATATTCTTTTCCCTTTCTTTTTTTTTTTTTTTAACAATTTTTTTGGGATATAGCCCTAGCAGTGGTATTGCTGGATGACAGGGTATGCACAGTTTTATAGCCCTTTGGTCATAGTTCCAAATTGCCCTCCAGAATTGGTGGATCAGTTTACAACTCCAACAGCAGTGCAGCAGTGTCCCAGTTTTCTCACATCTCCTCCAATATTTATCATTTTCTTTTTCTGCCATATTAATCAATCTGATAGGTGTGAGGTAGTACCTCAGAGTTGTTTTTATTTATATTTCTCTAATCAATAGTGACTTAGAGCACTTTTTCATAGACTATAGTTAACTTTGATTTCTTCTTCTAAAACCTGCCTTTGACCATTTATCAATCGGAGAATGACATATTCTTATAAATTTGACTCAGTTCTCTGTATATTTGAGAAATGATGCCTTTATCAGAAATACTTGCCATAAAAGTTTTCCTCCGGTTTTCTGCTTTCCTTCTAAATTTGGTTGCATTTATTTTGTTTGTGTAAAACCTTTTTAACTTCACATAATCAAAATTACCCATTTCACATTTCATAATACTCTCCGTATTTTTTTTGGTCTTAAATTCTCCTCTTATCCATAGATTTGACAGGCAAACTATTCCATGCTCTCCTCATTTGTTTATGGTACCATCCTTTAAGTCATGTGCCCATTTTGACCATATTTTGGCAAACATCACTTTTCTGTGGGAATCCTTTGCAGATGTCCCCAGTTGTTAAGATGCTCCCTCCTAAAAATAATGGTTTATATGTATATATGTTTTATATATATTATATTTTATATATATTTATATAATTATATATATATTATATTTTATATATATATATATATATATTCTGTGTGTAGTTATATAAATACATATTGTTTTACCATCAGAATGTAGGCTTCTTCAACTCAGGATCTATTTTGCAGTTGTCTTTGTATCCCCAGCAGTTATCTCAGTGCCTGATATGTTTATTGATAGATTTATTGATCTCTGGGGTTTCACTTCACACCTATCAGATTAACAAAGATGACATCTGAAGGGCAGTGGGAGGACAAGTGTACTAATGCATTTGTGAATTTGTTCAATCGTTCTAGGAAACAATTTGGAATTTTTATTTTAAAAGTCACTAAACAGGCCATTTGATAGAGCAATGAGTGACATGCATATACCCCAAGAAAGTCAAAGACAGAGAATAAGATTTCATGTAGACAGAAGTATTTATAGCAGTATGGCATAGAACCAGAAGGGTCTGGGTTCAAGTCCTGCCTTGGACAAATGCTGGTTGTGTGATCCTAGGTAAGTCACTTTAAACTCTCAGTACTCTATACTACTGTCTAGGATTATAAGTTTTAAAGAAGGTGCTAGCCTGCATTGGAAGAGGGAGATTCCTCATCCAGATGTTCTCTACACCACAGATACAGTCCCTTATTTAGAGTAGCACTTTTATAATGAAAAAGGCCTGAAGGAAATATGGTACCCATCACTTGTGGAATAGTTGAACAATTGTGGTATAGAAATAATGGAATATTATTGTACCATAACAATTGACAAAATGAAGAATTCAAAGAAACTTAGGAAGACTTGTATGGACTGAAGTTGAATGAAGGAAATAGAACCAAGAGAATAATGTGCATGTTTCTCACAATCAAATAAAGTAAAATAACATTGAAAGGCTTCAGAACTCTGAACAGTGACAAGTAATGGTAAAATATACCTCCCATCTCTTAACCATCTCTTAAGGTGGTAGGTTGCAGGTGTGAAACAGAGCATACCTCATTTATCTATTTTTTTTTTTTGGCCAGAGTAATATTTATAACTTCTTTGCTTTTTCTTGAAAATAAAAATATTGGTTATCTCCCTGCACCTCACTCCCCTTGGAAAAATGAATCTGTATCTGAAAGATTCAGTCTATGCTTAAAATTCTACAGAGATTACTTCATGTTGAAAATTATCTTAATTTCACTGGTTTCCACTGTAGTCTGTATATTTTATTTTATACATGTAAAAACACTATTATGCATGTAAAAACACTATTATGAGAAAGGACCCACAGGCTGTCCCCAAAGGGACACAATCCCCAAAAAATTAAGACTTCTTCGATTAGATAATCTCTAAGATGCCTTTCAACTGTACCATTAATTGATTCTGGGGAACTCTGAAAATTCTCCTTTATTGGCAAGTCTCAAATACTTAGAGATAATTGTGTAAAATTTTATTGAAGTTCTTTTGGAATTAACAATTACTGAAACCTTTTGGTTCCTTCCTGCTCAGATCATTAAACCCATTTTAGAGGTCCTTCTCAACTATTGATGAACCAGATCAAAAATGAAAAATATTTGATAAAGATGGTTTCCGGATAGAGATAGAGATCAGTGATGAGGACCCAAGAGGGGAGGAGTCGGTTTCTTCTAGCTCTTGGGTCCTAACTAGACCTCTGTGGGTAAAAGGACTTTGGGGGCAGGGAGAGCAATGTGTTTGCCATGTTTATCAAATGCTGGGGGCTCCAATTGGGCTTTCCCTGAAAGAGCCAAGAGAGGAAATGAGAATCTTTCTTTCGTTTGATGTTTACTCACTTGGTTATCCTCCGAAGTACTGAATTATAATACCCCCTGCTGCTTTCCTAACTCTCCTAATTTAATCTTGCCAGGATGCAATTACTTATGCGTCTGATGATTTGGGGATTTTTAAAACATTAGCTTTTCAGACTTATAAGCAGCTGTGCTGATGAAATGCCACCAAGTTGAGAGGGGAGAGAAGGCAGAGGCTGCTATCCAAGAGCGCTTGAAGAGAAGAATTGTGAACTGGAGCCATTGAGAGAGGTAAAGGAAGGCATGGTCTGAGGAAAAGAGAAAAATAAAGTAGCTCAAAGGCATTTTTTGAAATTTCTGGACCCTTTAAACAATCATGAAAGGCAAGAGGAACAGGGATATCACATAATTCATTTTAAATTCAAGTGTAGTTGTGGAGAAGCTGACTTTTGAGCATGGATGTCCAACAAATCCCTTGCCCCTTCTATGGGATCTGATTTTCTTGTTGGTGAAATGGGAAGAATAATCTTTGCCTATCCCTACCTCCTGGGGGTGAATGAATGAGACCAAGGATGGGAAAAGCACTGTGATTATTCAAGTACACATCCATGAAATTCAAAATACACATCCATGAAAAGGTAGGGGGTTGAATGGGGTGCGGGGGAGGCCCTCTCTGCTGAAGAGTTGTTTATCTTAATTGGCAGTTAACAGCTAAGTGGGCCCTTTCTGAAATGTTTGCTTGGGAACCAGCATTTATGTTGATACCACTCTAGTTTGGGCTGCTTTTTGGAAGCTTTGTCTCCCATCTGAGATAGAAAATGGAATTTCTCTTACAATTCTGTGAGATCGCTGTTGATTAAGCCTAATACTTACCTCCTGACAGAGAGGAGCGCTCTGTCATAAGATTCAGGGTGTATAGAATGAGACATGCTTTTTGACTGTGACCAATAAGGAAATTTGTTTTGCTTGACTGCATACTTTTTTATTTGGGCTTTATTTATCTTTTTTTTTCTTTTCCAGTGGGGTGGGTTGGAAAGGGAAAAGAAAAAAATGATTTTTAACTGAAAGAAAACTTAATTTTTTAAAAAAGTCTTAAGTTCCCAACTTACACCTGTTGCCCATCAAGACCTCCCCTTGAGAGAGATTCTTAAAACACATTTGCCCAACTTAAAGGCAGTTTGTTTGGACTATATCTCAGGGAGCTCATTGCCTTTGGTTTCATCTTAAAATCCAGGAACTTTCAAAAAGTATAGGGCTGTGGTTGAAATATAGTACAGAAAAGTCTGAAACTTAGTATCACCTGGACGGGCCTCAGTGGTGTGGAGAAGCCACAGACCTAGATTTTCCACTGAAGAAATAGTTCCCAAGCCCCAGCATGTCACTGAAAAAAGAAATAATCATTTCACTAGCAGGAGTTAATTAGATGAGGGGCTCAGGTTATTTCATCTTGAGGTCATGATCAATTATCAGATTATATAAAAGGACTGACAAGTCAGGTTCCCCTCCAGCCATCCAGTAAACAAGGAGGTGTTAGGAGTGATGAAGAGAGGGTTGGGCCAAGACATGATGACTCTGAGGGCCTCAAACCACTACACTAGGGGAACAGGTAGAGAGAGGTCTACTTAGAAGTGCCTACATCCTTTTAAAGCTAAAAAATAGGGAATTAACCAAAATTTAAACCATTCTGAAAACTATTTGTGAAAAAGCTGGAAACAAAATGCATGCCCAAATTTTGGGGAAAAACTGGGAAAATCATGGTTTATAGATGCAGTACAAATGCAATAGACTGCTGCTAAATGACATAGAATGGCAAATAGAAAGAATTCAGAAAACCTTCTGAAAACTTTTGTGAAGTGAGGCAAAACAAAGATGGAAGAACCCCAAGAATGATAGAGTCCATGACTAGAAAAATGACAATAAAAACAACATGAAGAGAAAACAAAATTCTGATTGAATGCTAGAGTTGATGTTGGTGTCTACCATCCTACCAAAGGACATATTTCTCCTTGTTAATAACTGAGCAATTCACCATTTAGGGGCAGGGGGAAAGATCTATGTTTGCATGAGATTGGTTTGATTGTTTATCAGGTCCAAACAAATTGTCTCAATTAATAAAAAACTTAAATACCATTAACATTGTCTTGAATTCAGCCCACGGATCTTATGGAGGGTACCAAAAGATGGTTTAGGAAAGGTCATTATTGCTTTCCACGACATCAGTCTCAGAAATTTAGGAACACACCTAAAACATCCCTGGTCTTCCTTAATGGCCCCCAAAGAAACTAGACAATATGGCTAAGTAAAATTTTGTGGTACTTAGATCTCCTTTTCCTTTTTTGGGAGGTTGTTTTTAAAATCAGGGGAGTATAAGTGACCCATAGAGTAATGGAAAGATGCACAGCGAGCAGTAAGGGAAAAAGGAAGCAATCATTAAGGGCATACTATGTGCTGCGCATTTTGCAAATGCTATCTCACTTTATCTTCACAACAATCCTGTGAGGCAGTTACTATTTTATTCTCATACAGTTGAGGAAACTGGGCAGACAAAGGTTAAATCTTGCCCAGGGTCATACAGCTGGTAAGAATCTGAGGTTGAATTTGAACTTGGGATTCCTGGTTCCAGGCCCATTCTGTACTATTGTACAAGTACAATGTAACATGATGACACGTTCTCAAGAAATGAGGTAAAAGTTTTGATCCAAGAAGTGTATGCTCATTAAAGGAAGTGGTTCAGTCATGCAATGCATGAGAAATAAAAAACAAACATCCCAAGTGCTGCAGTGATACCCTTAAAGTGTTAGAAAACCTGGGGGAAAGGCTTCTGATATATTTGGTAAACCTTCTTTGGGGGACATTTGGAAAGCCATAAGTTTTGCTTGTGAGGGTGAGAGATTGTAACTGGAATAACCACACTGATAAGCCTTGTGGATTCATCAACGTAAGGTAGAGGGGGCATCAACACGTGGGTATCTGTTACATGCTTTGCCTGGTAATGGAAGCAGGAAAAGATGGTGGGATTACGGAGAGGATATGTCCAGTTTGCCAGACTCATGATTTGGGGGATAACTTCAAGGATACTTTTTCAAGTATGCCCAGTAGTGAAAAAAGAAAAAGGTATTGTATAATCTAACCACAGAATTCTGTTGTAGATGGAATGGAAGACTAGGCAGAGGTCCAGCTGTGGAATCATGTACTACTCCCCATCTCAGGCTCCCATTTTTAATTCTCCCTTAGCCTGGGCCTCACCTCCCAGTTCGTGCTTTCTGCTTGTTGTCTCAATGTGATGATGGCCAGAGGGGAACCACTCATGCTGGCTCCCTTGTATAATCTTATAATTGGCTATTATTCATGTGTGGAATATTTAAAGATACCCCCTTCCCCACTAACCCCTCCTTAAAGAATGATCATTTCTAAAGTCCAAACTTTGGCTTGAGTTCCGCTTGCATGTATCTGAAAATATTCTCAAAGCTAAAAGTCTATATTTTAAAAAGTACTTTTTAAAGTTTTTTCAGTTTATCATGTATACATGTAATTTAATCTTGTCAAAAGTACCATATCAATATGTCAAGGATCTGTAATTTCAGAATTCCTTCCACCAATTAAAATCAAAGATTTCCACCTGTCTGTAATGCAGTAGTAGATATTCAGAGTGAAGTGACTTAACAGTCACTCTACATCCAAGGTGAAGCTGCTAAAAATAAAGACAAAAGAATAATGTATCATATAACATTGATGTCCCTTGAGTAAAAGATCGAATTCAGCTCCAAGGCCATTGACTTAGATAATATGCACCATTTCATACACAGTATATGCATGTATCACCAGAGGAGAAACTTGTAATGAATTCTGGGTGTTGTGCTCCTTGGGGGTGGTATTCATTTTTTAGATGTAAAATTACGGCCATGCTTCCTGTTGCCATAGAAACAGCACAAGTAGTATGTTTGGAGGTGGGAGGGTTAGAGTTGGGGATGGAGAGGGGAAATAGTCGTGCAACTGATCATTTTCACTATGATCCAAGGCCACATGATCTAGGTTGCAGCAACTGGGAAATCCAAAGTCCTTCTCCACTGAACTGACCTCTGTAAAATCTGCTGCTATTCAAGGGTGTCTGCAAAAGGAGTAGGGAGAAAACCTCTCTAAATGGTGGGGTAAGAGGGGAAAAAAGCAGAGAATATATGAAGCTGGAGAAGACCAGATCTTAAAGTCTTAGAGGATATTTCAGATTAATATAGTCATATTTTTTAAAAATGCTCTAAATCACTGATTAAAGAAATGCAAATTAAAACAACTCTGATCTGCCACTTCATATCTATCAGATTGGTTAATATGACAGAAAAGGAAAGTGACAGATGTTGGAAGAGATGTCGGAAAACTTGGACACTAATGTACTCTTGGTAGAATTGTGAAGTGATCCAATTGTTCTGGAGCTATGCTCAAAGGTCTATAAAACTGTGCATACCTTTTGACCCAGCAATACTACTACTAGGTTTATATCCTAAAGAGATTTTTTAAAAAAGGAAAAGGATCCATTTGAACAAAGTTATTCACAGAAGCTATTTTTTTGTGGTGGCAAAGAATTGAATATTGAAGGGCTGTCCATCCATTGGAGAATGACTAAACAAGTTGTGTGTGGTTGTAATGGAATACTATTGTGTTATAAGAAATGACAAGAAGGATGATTTCGGAAAGACCTGGACTTACATGAACTGATAGTGAAGTAAGCAGAACCAGAACATTGCACACAGTAACACCAATATTGTATAATGATCAACTTTGATAGATGTAACTCTTCTCAGCGAGACAGTGATTCAAGACAGTTCGAAAGGACTCATGATGAAAAATCCTATCCATCTCCAGAACAAGAACTGAGGGAGTCTGAATGCAAATCAAACCATACTATTTTTTCACTTTATTTTAAAATGTTTTTTCAGTCTGTGTTTTCTTTTGCAACATGACTAATAAAACATGATTTCATGATTGCAAATGTATAATCTGTCAAATTGCTTACCATCTATTTTAGAGGGGGGGGTAAGAGAAAAGAGAGAAAATTTGAAACTCAAATTTTTGAAAAAAATAATGTTACTATAGTATTTACATGTAGCTGGGAAAAATAAATGTTGTTTTAATAAAAATTTAAAATATTTTACATACAATTGGGAAAAAGTAAAATGTTGTTGAAAAATAATAACTTGCTCTAATGCTGGAGCACTCTTCTCTTGGCCTCTAGAATTGAATGTTCTCTTTAGAACACCAGATTTAGAGTCAGATGCCCTGGGCTCCCATCTTGATTAATGTATTTACTACCTGTGTGTGATGTAGGGTAAGTCTCTGAGCCCAGTTGAGGCCATTCTGCTGATTCTCAGTTTCCTCATTTGAAAACAAGTTATACTTCTACCCTCATCCCCATTGTTAACTTTTAATTCAACCATTTTAGCTCAGTAAATATTCGGCTGGCTGCTCATCCTATTAAACATGGGCCCATTTAAAGAAAATCAGGAAGCCTCAAGAGTGAACTAAGCATAAGACTGGAGGGACTAAGAAAAGAGGGAGAGAAAAAATATTTTTAAATGTTGCCTTCATTCGTACTAACTAGCAACTTAATTCCTCCTTCCCTACCAAATAAGACCAGAAAATATAAACATTCTCTTAAAAATAATCATTGGTGACCTTTATATAGCACTTTAAGGTTTACAAAGTATTTTTTTTACAACAGCTCTATGGAGTAAACATCACAACAAATATTATTTTTTCCATTTTATTTTTGGTCTTGGCCCATTACATCATTGGCTTAAAGAACTCTGGTGAGGAAACTCCCTCTCCCAATGTATATGGAGAACTGTTGAGCCATTGGTAGTTTCAGAGCCTTGTCTAGGGCAGTAGGAAGTTAAATGACTTGCCCAAGGTCATACAGGTGTATCACCAAGCTGCTTGAGTGGAGCTCTCAATTCTCACTTCCTGTATACCAGTCTTGCAGGTAAAAAAAACTGAGAAGTTAATGATTTCCTTATGGTCACACAACTGGGAAGTTTAAGGGGCAGGGTTTGAACTCAAGTCTCTTCTGACTGCAAATGCAAGGCTCTTGTTACTACACATCTTGCTTCTTGAGAGTGCCCCAGAAATTCACAATGAAATCTTGCATGTTACAGATGATTGTCTATGTGGAGTATGATAGGAGGACCATTGGAAGTCGCCTTTCTCTCCACTCAGAAATATCTGTTCCAATAGACTGCTGCTGTCCTGCTCAAAATTCTAAGTCAGCAAGCATTTAACAAGCATCCCTATCAATCAATAAAAATTGATTAAGTGCCTACTATGTGCCTGACACAGGGCTAAGCATTAGGGATATAAAGAAAGGCAGAAGACCAAGAATAGACAATAACAAAGTGAAAACCTTTAATTAGTCCCAGCTCTCAAGGAATTCACAGTCTAACAGGGGAGATAATGTGCAAACAACTATGGACCTAGGAGATATTTGCTGGATGAATTGAGTAAGACCTCAGAGGAAAGGTGACTGAGGACCAGGAAGGACTTCTTGCAGAAAGTGAGAATTTAGCTGAGCCTTGAAGGAAGCTGGGGAAGGAGGAAGTCAGAAATGAGGAGGAGGAGAGTTCATGCATGAGGGACAGTCAATAAAAAGACTCAAAGTCAGAAAACATTCAAGGAACAGCAAGGAGGCCAATGTCATTGAATCATAGAGTACTTAAGGGCCAGGGGTTATTGGATTAGGTATAGGAAGGGGAAGGGAAGAAGCACTTATTAAGTGCCTACTATGTGCCAGGTACTACATTAAGCCCTTTACAAATATCCGTAAGACATTATTATAATCTCCACTTTATAGGTGAGCCTGGAAAGATAAGAAGGAAGCAAGTTATAAAATACTTTTAAAACTGAATGGAGGATTTATATTTCATCTTAGAGGTAATAGGGAACCAGTGGAGTTTATTTAGAGGGGATGGTCAGACCTGTGCTTAAGAAAGCTCAATTAAGAAAGATCCTACCAGAGTAGGAAGAGACTTGAGTCAGGGAGACCCACCAACAGGCTATTGCAATAGTTCAGGTGTAAGGTGGTGAGGGCCTGCACCTGAGTAATGGCAGAGAAGGGACCATATCCAAAAGATATTAATGAATTAGAAATGACAGGACTTTGCAATTGGATATGAGAAGTGAGGAATGGAGGATGACATTAGATTCATCCTTTTGGGTTTGGTACTGCCCTCGAGAGGCTTTTCTCTAAGAACCAAATCTCCTTTTTTGGGGAAAAACACTGAATGCCTTGGCACCTCAGTGTGATTTAGTTCATTAGCATGTTCTACTATAAGAGGACAGACACAGAAAAGCTGGCAGATGCTAGACACCAAAAGAGGGTAGGAGACGTTGGAGATGGACCCATGAATTTATCTATGTAGGCCACTATTAGTTTGGAACCACCTTTCACCAAAGCAGATGAAGACCATAAAGTGCTGTGATGGTAAGAAATTGACTCTGGAGACAGAGGACTTGAGTTCAAATTCCACCTCTGCTAGCTGCCTATGAGATTTTGAGCAAGTCACTTAACTGTCCTGCGTCTCAGTTTCCTCAACTATAAAATGAGGGGATTGGAATAGATGGCTTCTGAGATTCTCTATAGTTCTAAATCTATTATCTTATGAACTGTATTTGGGGATGGGCTATAGCTTGCACTTTAATATGTCAGAAGATGGATTTTAAACCCTGGTCTAGAAGACCGAAAGGCCAGCTCTCTATCCACTCTTCCAAGCTGCGTCTCAATAATAATAATTCATATTTATATTGCATCTTAAGTTTTATATGATGTTTTCTTCACAATGAACTTATAAAAATTTGAAAGAGTGATATAAATGTTATCAGATGTGAGTTATTGTAAACCTTTGCTATACCACTTACTATCTATAGAACTTTGGGGATGCTATTTCACTTCCCTGGATCTCAATTTCTTCATTCATGAAATTAGAGTTGGATTAGGTAACAGTTCTACCTTTGAGGTACTTTCCAGATCTAACCCTACAATCCCCGTTTTACAGATGAAGAAACTGGACCCTGACAGGTTAAGGAGCTGGCCCAGGATTGAAGAACTAGTAAATGTCAGAATTGGAATTTCAACCTTTGTCTCTTTATTCCAAATGCAGCGCTGTTTCATGGAGTGAAATGTAGAGAAAGCCAAGCTGGGGAGAATGGAAGACTAACCTCTCTAACTATTTAAAATCTTTTTTTTGTTTGTACCACAGTCATTTCCTGATATAGTCCTTCTACCCACCCCATCCCCCACAGCCTCCTTTGTTATAGTGAAAACAGCAACACTGGCTAACAATATGTCCTTATCTGATGGTATAGGAGGCTCTCTGACCCTATTTGAGACCATCCCACCTTTCTAACCAGTTCAGAGCTCTACCCTTCTGAGGGGAGGGCTTCTCAAGTATAAAGCTTGAAGCTCACCTCCATTCTATTTCAATATTATTGAATTTGCAGATCTTTTCCCATCCTTCTTATTTTCTATTATACCTCACTTTTTGAAATATGAATTCATGAAAGAAGCAATATTGATTGGAAGTAGGGAAGAGGGAGGGGATTGAAAGAAAAGATAAGAATTCTGTTTTGGATATGTTAAGTTTGAGATGCTTAAGTAACATTCAGTTCAAAATGTCTGTTAGGCAGTTGGTGATGCCCAGACTGGAGGTCAGAAAAGAGACTAGGGCTAGAAATATAGATCTGAGAAATATCTGCATAGAAGGAAGGAAAGGAAGGAAAAGACATTTATTAAGGACTTTTACTATGTACCAAGTATTGTGTTATGTGCTTTACAAATATCATCTCATTTGGTCCTCACAACAACCCTGGGAGGAAGGAGATATAGTAGAACCTCGGTTTACGAATTTAATTCGTTCCAAGATTCTGTTCGTAATGCAAAGCGAATGTTCCCATAGGAAATAATGTAATGTCAGATGATCGGTACCACATGCCCAAAAATATTCACGTAAAAATAATTATTTATAATTTAAAGTAAGTTTTTTTGTCCCTAATGTGCTTGAAATACAATAGCAATGATCAGAACACAATACAAACTGAAAATAAATTAACCTGCACGTTACCTTTGAGAAGAGTTGTGACTGGAGTGAGAAAGAGAAGAGGGAGGAGGAAGAGGAAGGGTTATTGCTTAGAAGGAGAATATCCTTCTAGGAGAACATCAGGGATTTCAATGTCAGGAGTGTTCTCTCTTATGCTACTTTCATTAAAAGTAAGACTAACATTACTGCCTTCACTTATTTTTCATTTTTTAGAATCATTTTCATCTTTTGACTCACTGATTTTTTTCTTTACATTTGCTTCTAACTAGGAATCTATCGACACTTGTTTTTGACTTTTTTTTAGGGGGGTAGAACTTTTAAAAGATAGTTGCTTTGATTTGGAATTGTACTTTTAAAAAATGATTAAAGCAAAAAAAAGTTATCCTAGTTGAGGGTGATCCTTTAGCAAGCCATTCAAGTCCAAACATGATGTTTGTACACTAAATTTTTGTTTCTCCTGCAAGACAAATTTTGCAAAAAAATTTTCCTTATCCAGTGAAGCATATGTAAACCAGGTAAATTGAGGTTATACTGTGTTATTATTCCCAATTTATAGTTGAGGAAACTGAGGTAGGCGAGATTAAGTGACTTACCCATGGCCATTCAGCTAGTAAGTGTCTGAGGCAAGATTTGAACTCGGGTTTTTGTGACCACAAGCCCAGAGATCTATCCATCCTGCCACCTAGCTGCCTCAATTATCATAGAGATGATAGTTGAATTTGTGGGAGCTGATGAGATTATCAAGTGAGAAAGTTTAGAAGGAAGAGAGAAGAGGGTCCATGACAAAGCTTTGGGAGACATTTATGTTTAGTAGGAATGGCATATCTCATTTTACAGATGAGGAAACTGAGTGCTTAATCTGCTTTCCCACGACCGTTAGATTAGACAGACTCTAGGTCTAGCACTTTATTCAATAAACTTTAATGATGCCTCTCTTATTAGGAGGCATCATGTGCCAGTCAAATCAAACCACCACAATCCCCTCCCCTCAGACTCCATTGGAGATGGTGCATGACCCTGAACTAAAGAGCTTTGAGAAGAGCAATGCTCCCTGGATCACCAGGCCCACTTCCAACCAGAGCTCACGGTCATGCCTGAGGATCACAGTCACTGTGGAGAAGGGTGCCCCTTTGTCACCACTAATCCTAGCTGCTGACCAACTTCCACTGATGGTGAGGTGAGCCCAAGAACCTTGGGAATGACAGCACCCCCAAGACTGCAAGTTCTACTTCTAGCCCAAACTCTGATGCCATCATCCTGAGAAATACTGGGTGTCCCTCAGGTAGAATCGGTCCTCTTGTCATCTCCATCTCTTAGCATCCCAACCTTTCTTCAAGAGAGTTCTTACCTTCTCTGGTCTCCCTGTATGCCACAGCTTTCTCCTCGAAGAATATCTTCTATCTGTTTGTTCTGCATATATCTTGGATATACCTAGTTAAGTGACATGTTATCTCCTTCAATAAAATGTAAGCTCTTTGAGGGCAGAATATCTCCAGAGCTTAGCCCAGTAAGCCCAATGCGCTTGGCACATTGTTAGTGCTTCATAAATGTGTGCCTGATTGATTGATGGTGAAAGAAACAAAGTAAAAGAAAAAACAAAGAAAAGATGGAGAATTCCCCTTTCCCTCAGTTGCAGACTCTTCAGTTTGGAAATGTAGTTAAGATACAAAAGCTTTGTAGCATTAGCTTTTGTGGGGGAAGGCACAAAAGAGAAGCGGTGCAAGCCATTAAGGCAATTAAGAAAAGATTAAGGTTGCTCAGGGTGGAGAGAGCCCCATAATCAATAGGCCAGAAATCACAGTGGGTTGCAAAATTATAAAACTCGGTGGCTAGAGAACAAACAGGCTCACCACAACCCAGAGACAGTGGTTTGCTCAGGAGTGAAAGAAAAATCATATATTTTTAGGTCAGAAAAATACATGGTGCTGGGGGCATCCCCATTTGTCAGCTAAAGGGAGGAGTATCCTGTAGATGGGAATGAAACTGGAATAAGCACCCAAATTTATTCTCCACCATCCTCTTCTAAAAAGCAGTTTTTCATAGGAAGGTCACTGCTACAGATCATCTGAATTGAATTCAGCTGATCAGGTTCATTTGGGAATTTATTATCTGCAGAATTAAGTCCAAAATTCTCAGCCCTGCATTCAAAGCTCTCCAAGATTTGGTTCCAAACTACCTTATCTCTCTCTTTATGTCTTGGTAGGGACTCTGCTTCAGCCAAATTTGTTTACTCACTGTCTCCTGTATACCAGACACTCCAGCTTCTGGAACTTTGCTCATACTGTTTTCACCTGGAATATCTGAATCCTACTTATTGTTTTGAAAGTAGAGATGTGTAAGGTCAAGAAACTTCAGGGAATTGAGGAATCAAGGGGAAGAGTAATATATCAATTTTGTCAATTATTTATCAATAATCCTTTCCTCAGCCTGGGCCTGAGTAGAGCCTCTGCCCTCCCTCTCCTCTGCCCAGGTCTTAGAAGACAAGAGACCCATGGGCAACCATGATTACTATTTTCAGATGTCTAAGGCTGTCATAGATAGAGGAATCAGGTTCATTTTGTTTATCCCCAGAGGCCATGATTTAGGCATTGGTAGAAAGTTGCAGAGTTTGATTTGTGCGTTTTATGAAGTTGTTTTTTACAACAATTAGGGCAGTCCTGAAGAGAAATGAGACATCTTGCCTAGTGAGTTCCCTGTCTCTTGAGGTATTGAAATGGATGCGGGATGAATGGGTCTTAGACATGTTGTAGGGAAAAATCCTGCTCAGGATATAGTTTGGGCTTGGTGGCTTTTGACATATCTCCAGTTCTGAGATTCCGAGACTTAGGGACCATTTCAGGTCCTACTTCCTTGGGAAAACCTTTCTTGACCATCCCAATACATAGATATCTTTCCTGCCTCTGAGTTCCTAATCATTCATTGACTAGGCCCTTTCACGGCCTTGTACTTTTACTTAACTTTTCAGATTTCTATGTCTTGTCTCTGAGTTAAATTATAAAGTCCCTGAGGTCAGGTACTGAAGACATATTTCTTGGTATTTTTCAGGGCTAGCATTAAATCAATCATAGTATGTGCTCAAGAAATATTTGCTGGGTGATTGAGAACCTTAAAGGATTGGTAATAATAATGGATATTGATATAAATGTTTGCCAAGTCTTTCATATACATCATCATTTGAGCCTCAGGACAACCCATCTGGCTCCACTGACCTTATCATCCGTTACTGCATAGCCAAAAGTCAGAAGTAGGCTATGGACCCAAGTCTTTCTGTAGTCATATCCAACCCTTTACCTTATCTACCTCTCCCTGATTAACCCCTCAGTGATCTGACTGCCCACAGCATCTGCTCTATCAACCTGCCCATATTGGGAGAGGTGGGAAGCCATGCCCTAATCCTTAAATGCCCTAGAGCAGAAAGTTTAATCTCTGAGAAGCCTGTTTCATTATCCTGTCCCCAGCTTCAAGCTGTTCTTCCTAATGAACCCAGGTCTTTCTTACACCTTGAACTTGTTTCCTCTTGTTTGGAGCCTCAGTGAATAGAAAACAATGAGTCAAGATTCTCCTTGTGGTAATCTTTCTTATATTAGTGTTTTGCTTTTGTTAAATTTCCTTCCTTATCTCTTCTAGGTTCTACAGTCCCATCTCTTTTACAGTTTCACTTCCCGGCCATTTAGCTGTTAACCAGTTATGGCAACTAGAGGCAGGTTAAATTGACTTAGTGGTAATCTTGTCCTCTTTCTTGTGCTGTGATACAAAATACTATCTCCCAAGGTCTGAGACCTTTGAGGACACTCTACTATGTGCCTGCGGAATAATCTAGGATAACAGGACCTTGTCCAGAGGACACTCTCCTAGTGGAAGGGGAAGAAAGAAGAAGGCAACCACAGAGTGCATCGAGGGGAATACTATATAAGATTGGAAAAAGGGAAAGTGAATTGGGTTGTGAATAGCTTTAAGTGTCAAAAAAGGGAATTTCTTTTTGATCCATCAGGTGTTGGAGTTTATTGAGGTGTGTGTATGTGTATGTGTGTGTGTGTGGACATAGTTATACCTATGCTTTAGGAAAATCTTTGGCATCTAAGTGGAGGGTGGATTGGAGTAGAGAAGAGACTTTGGAGGAGAAAGACCAATTATAAGACTATTGCAATAGTTCAAATAAGAAGTGATAAGGTCCTGAAATTAAGCAAGTGGCTGTAGGAGAGGAGAAATGGGGCCACATGTGAGAGATGTTGAGAAGCTAGAAAGAAAAAGATTTGCCAACAGATTTAAGCTATCCTCTAAAAGATGCGGGGCAGCTACTGGTACAATGGATAATGAGTCAGACCTGGAGTCAGGGAAAACTCATCTTTATGAGTTCAAATTCAGCCTCAGATACTTATTAGTTGTCTGACCCTGGGCAAGTCACTTAACCTTGTTTGCCTCAATTTCCTCATATGTAAAATGAGCTGGAGAATGAAATGGCAAACCACTCCAAGAAAATCCCAAATGGGGTCATGGAGAGTTGGACTGAACAGCAACAATAAAAGTTTTCCTTCCTAAGGAAGGAATTGAAGAAAAGTAGCACATGTTCCAACTAGAGATGATTTTTACATCATTTACTGTTTGGATTAATCGTCTCACTGCTCCTCTTGTGGATTAGTAAATGGCCTGTCCCTTTGGCAGTGATCACCTCTCCATCCCACCTTTCCCATTACCCACAATCTCCCATTTAGCCCAAGTTGGTAGTATGGTAGGAAGGAAAATGGCAGGCAGTCATTAAATCATGTCATTCTGAAAGTGTAACTGAAGTGTTTTGTGCAAATTGAATTTTTGTATATCAGATCCTACTTCCTCTTGGCCTTATAATCTCAGAGGTGTTACTAATAGTCAATATTTATCTAGTACTTTAAGATTTGCAAAATGCTTTACTTGTATTAACTTATTTGAATCTAATAGCAGTATGGACTCACAGCATCACCCACTTGGAAAGGACCTCAAAGGCAGTGTAGGAAACACTGCATCTGAGGATGCTTCCTACCTGATTTGTGAGCATACAATCTTTGCTTGAAAATTTTTGGCAAGAGGGTGTCTTCTATGTCCCAAGGCAGTCTGTTCTACTTTAGCATGACTTTCACTAACAATTTTTTTCCTGATATCAATCCTTAGTATACCTCTCTAAGCTTCACATATTGTTCCTAATTCTGCTCTCTGGGGCCCCACAGAAAATGTTGAATTTTTTTTCCCTGTGCCAGTCCTTTTGATATTTGAAGGCAACTATTACATTCTTCCTTTGTCTCTTCTAGGCATCCCCAGTTCCTTTAACTGAACTTAATATACCATGAATTCCTCAACCTGATATCCCTCCTCTGCCCTCCTCCTTCATCAGATTCTTAATGTCCTTTCAAAACTGTAATACCCACAACTGGACATGATACTTCAGACGTGGCCTGAGCAGGGAAGAGACCAGAAGGACAATCTCTTCACCTAGGCTTGGAAAGTATACCTTCCTTAACATGGCCTAAGATTACATTGACTTTCTTAGCTGCCATCATACAGATGACTCATATTGAAACTTCAGTCCCCTAGAGCTCCCAAATGTCTTAAGGCAGACTTCTGTCTGCCTTAGTACTTGTGAAATTGATTTTTTTTGAACCCAACTGTGAAACCTTACATTTATCTCTATTAAAATTATTTTTGATAGACTATACCAGGTGTTTTAGCCCATTAAGATCTATTTGAGTCCTATCATCATTATCATCAATAACAAATTCATACAGTACTCCAATTTACAAAGCACTTTACGAATATTATTTGGTCATCACAACAACCTTGGAATATAGGTGCTATTTTATCCCCATTTTATAGATTAAGGAACTGATACAGGCAGAGGTTAAGTGGATTGGGTCACTTAGCAAGTACCCATCTGAGGCTGAATTTGACCTCAAGTCTCCTTGAATCCAGGTTCAGGATTCTATTGACTATGCCACCCAGTAGCTTATATCTGTCTTGGCTGTATGTCATCTGCAAATTTGATGTATATAAGTATGTCACTTATACCTTTATGTTACTGTAATGTTAATTATGTTAAAGAGAATTAAAGATCTTTCCCACCCATTAATGGGCCTGCCCATTAAGGGAAGCTTGACTAGGGGAGATTTGTTTCCTAGGAAGGCCAACACCTTTTGTTAGTTTCTAATGAGGCACTGATTCCCAAAGGTTGTGATATCCTCTGGCTCTGAAAAGTGTATATATACTCTGAGATGAGGTTTTGTTTTGGGATTTACTCATTGGAAGTATTTTTTAGGCTAGATGAGACTCTGGGTAGCTGCTAAGGAGCCCACAGTTTTGAAAACCCAGATGTTGGTGTTTCTCTCTCTGGTAACTATGTATGTATGTAATGGTCAGACAGTTGGAAGACTTGTCTGTTGGTCTTTATTTCTCTGTATTTTCTCTGAAGTTCAGGGTGCTTACTTTTCCCCATGAACTAATATATGTGCTTGATTAAAGTGATTGTTGACCCCTCAAAAGTTGCTTTCCTTTCAGAAAAGCAGATCTAAGAACCTATGCAGCAGATCCTCCTTGCTGTTACACTTACTCATTGATAAACATGATAAATAGCATTGGGCCAAGTACATATCAAGTATTATTGTTCCTTTATCACAGATGAAGAAGCTGAAATTCCAACAGATTGAGTGACTTGTCTATAGTCACAGAAGTAGAGTCAGGTGAAAGATGCACACTAAGTCTTCCTGACTCCCAAGTATGGTGCAGCACTGTCCAATACATCACACACATATTGCATTTTCCTCAGCCAAATGTGGCTCATGTATTCATACAGAAGATGCTTGGAAAATATTGCCCTGGTTTACTGGGACCCTAGTTTGGGTTAATTCCTAAAACAGGGTAATTCTAGGTTTCCTGTCCGAGGAATAGCTGACATGGGGCTGAAAACTGGGACTACTTAGGATGTGCATGAGAGATGGGGAAAGGAGGAAAGGAAAAACTCATAAGCTTGCAGGCATGAGAACTGATCTTCAAGGGTAAAGGTGGATGAGTATGTGGGAACCACATACATGGATGAAAGAAAGAATTCTTTTTGGATCTCTGAAAGGGCAAGATATATATAGTTCATGGGGGTGACCCTTAAATTGGAAGCTGCTAACTTTTGCTTAGTTGTTGGCTGCCATATGAGAATAATGAACAATAGTAATGACACCGGTTCTTAGTAGCACCTTCTTAATAAAGATCTCCAAGAACTCATACAGCTTATGTACATACATAGATGATGTAATTTCTATTTTCTACGTATCCTCATGTGTATATACATACACCCACATATACATATATGTATATATACATACATACACGTCCATATAGACATGTATATGTGTGTATAATTATTTGGGTTCTCATGCTATTCCAGTGAAATATTGAGGGTAAGGAATCTCTACAGGTTCAATTGCTGAAATGCAGAGATGTAGAGCAATGTGCCTGAAGTCACATATCCTCAGTCAGTGAATACATATTTTTTAAGTGACTGCTATGTGCTAAATGACTATGCAAGGTACTAATGATACAAATACACAAAGGATAGTCCCTGTCCAATAAGAAGCTTACAGTTTGATGGGGGAAGACAGCACAGAAAAAGGAAGTTGAAAAGTAGGGTAGTGGGAAGAGTATCCAACACAGGGTCATGGTGAAACAGGCAGAGAAGTCCCAAAGTAGTGTGATCAGATGGGAAATGAAGAAGTACCTGTGTTGAGCTTTGGAGTTCATGACTCCTCCCTCCAATCAGAGGGATAGAGGGTAGCGATAAGCTGTGAATACCAAAGCCAGTTAGCCAAATAGTAGCAGAACCAGGACTAGAGTTCAGGTTTTATGGTCAATACTATCAATAAGACCATAGATGGACCTATCCATAAGATCTCTTTGTCCTCATAATCTCTTTATGAGATCCAACTGGAATTTTAATCCTTGTCTCTTAATAACAGTCAAGACCATTTCCTCAGTTTCCCCACTGTAGTAAAATAATGTTAGTAGTTTTGTCCTTTTGTGTCTCACAGAGAGATTATGAGGACAAATCGATAATCCTAGACAAGAAAATATTTGGGTAATAAAACTGCTATAGTAACATAAGCCATTTGCCTTCTAGCTCCAGGTTGTAATGGTCCCTTAAGCAACTTTGCTCCTCTCTTTTACAAACTTCATTCTAGAGGAAAAGAGATACCAAAGTAGGTAACATAGTTACTGAAGGTGGAAGGTGGAACTGGAATTGGGGAAGGGCACACAGAGGTGATAGCTAAAGAGGGATATCCTGATCTGGTTTCTATTCTTTCTATGCTTCTCCATAATGAAGATTTTTACCCCTTTGTCTTCATTGGTTATGAAATATTTCATCTGTGTAAGGAACTCCAAGTGAGGAAACTCTCTTTTTAGATAAAAGTGAGTGCTAATCTGCAATTTGTAGTCTTAGGTGCTAAGAGGTTAAATTACTGGTCACACATCCAGGAGTACTAGAGGCAGGACTTTAACTCATGTCATCTTGACTCAGAAGTCTTTCTATCCACTCTAATATTCTGCCTCCTATCATGAGAATCTGACCAACAAACAAGAGCCTAAAACTTTCCTGATTATTAATTGTCTTTCTGCTATTATAACCATGTATATGAGACAAAGACTAAGACAGAGAGACAGAAATGGAGAGGCAATGAGAGACACAGAGAAAGATAGAGAGGGAAAGACAGAGGGAGAGATAGGGAGAGAGAGAGAGAGAGAGAGAGACAGAGAGAGACAGAGAGAGACAGAGAGAGAGAGAAAGAGACAGAGAGAGAGACAGAGAGAGAGACACAGAGAGAGAGAGAGAGAGAGAGAGAGAGAGAGAGAGAGAGAGAGAGAGAGAGAGAGAGAGAGCGCCTGGCAAGTGGAAAGGATTCATGCAGACTTCCTGATAGGTCTCCTTTACATTTCCTCTTACAAATGCAAAAGTAACCCAAGTATCATAATATCAAATAGGTAGTCGGTAGTACATAAAAGAGCAAAAAGCATATTATATCTAAAAGTAATCGGATCGGCAAGTGGAAGGGGAGAGATTAATGAATTAAGTGCAGAAGAGGAATGTAAGAAGAGTCAAAGAGAGCTGAGAGGAGGCTGGATTGGAAATCCATACTCCCATAAATCATCTCCACCTCTTCTGTGAAGGGCCTTGAGGACTAACGTTCTCAGCAATATGCTCCATATGCATCAGGATACAATATTCTGGGAAGCTATTCCATTCATAGTCCAGGGAGAGACGCTGTCTTTGGAGAAACTAGATAAGCAAGCAGGGAATAAAGAGAAAAATAGATCAACCAAACAGTGGGGGCCATTTGCTTTTCTGAGCTGCAGTGCTTTTTTTGCAGCTCCTGTGGTCTGTGATTAGCTCTGCAGCCTGCTGGGTGATTTAACATATTTCCTTTTTTTGAACTTGCTGATAATGAAACTCCAACTTCCAATAGTCCTTTCACAGGAAGCCAGCTGAGGATGGAGCAGGTTGCTGTGAGGACGTCTTCCTAGGTTCAGGCCCTCCAGGGAAGCTGCCCAGCTTCGCCTCCCATTTTTGACAGTTCACGGGAATACTCTTGAAGCCCAAGTGTGAGCTCCTCCTTTCAGAAGTTCAGAACCTTTTCATCTGGACACTTACAGAGGGCAATGGGACACTTAGACAGGGAGGTTGTGGGAAGTAGTGGGGATGGATATGGGCAGCTTGCTTTTTAGCTTAGCACAAAGGAAGCAACAGAAGCTTAAACCCCTAGACTGAGGTGTTATTCACCTTATTTATGTTATGGACCCCTTTGATGGCAGTCTGGTGAAATCTATGGAGCCTTTCTCAGAATAATGTTGTTGTCTATATTCAGAAATGGAAGGAAATGCTAAATTTCAGTTAGATGTTAGTGAAAATAAAGATGTAATCTTATATTCCATCCAACTTCATGGACCTCATGAAATCTCTCCATGAGAGTACAAATGTTGGAGAAAATGCATTTCTTTGTATCTAGCCCTGACCCTGACCTGGCTCCATCTGATATCAGATTGTCTAGAAGGAATACATTTTGTACTTTATGATAGATAATTCAGTGACCTTGTGGAAGTCCGAGAGTTACGTTTACTCTATGGGCTTTTTTAGCAGAAATATCTGTTGGCTTTCAGAATACTGAGCCCGCCATTTCCCTTCCACTTTGAGTCAGTCTGAATCACACAATATGAATCGCAAGGACCCTCAGAAACCATTCTTGTTTTTTTCATTTGGATTCTTTAGGGAGACATACCATCTTTAAGTTGTCTCCACGTATCTTTTTTTCCAAATCAATTTGTGTTGCTTTTATAGAGATTGTGTTTTTAAAAACATTATTGCTTTTAGTTTCTCTTCTTCCAACTTATCCTTCATTGAAGAATACTTTACGAATGTCATCTTTTGATCTTCACAACAACCCTGGGCAGTAGGTGCTATTGTTATGGCCATTTTATAGATGAGGAAACTGACAGAGGTTGGATGCCTTCTCTCCTCTGAATTCATCAGCTTGTTAGATCATTAGACTTCTTGGCTCAGATACTTTGCCTTTGCACATAATTATATTGGGAAGTTTTGAAAGTTCATAAGTATTGGTTGTTTCCAGTACACACACACATATGTGAACTGATGTATGTATATACATATATATGTGTGTGTGTGTGTATGCCTGTTTACATGTCTATGTGATGGTACAAGGGCCAGATGAAAAGTGAAACCAGTAATTTAACTTCCCTTAGAACAAGAAAACAACACAGATGTTTGAATTAACAGCTGAATGTGTGTGTGTGTATGTGTACGTAGACATTGTCTGTTTTTCTGATCATGTATCTCACAGACAACAGAAATTACTTTCATCTTAAAGAAGGAGCAAGGCATAGAACAGGGAGTTAGGAGTTTACCAGAAATATTCATCAATGTAATAGAGGAGAGCCAGAATATGTTCCAGGTCAAGGAGAAATTCCCTGTGGGTAGCAAGGTCTTCCATCTTGGGAAGAAGGTTATACTGATTGCATCAAGCCCCAAGACACTGCAAATGCTCCTGGAAGTAATCTGTAATCACTCAAAGGACTTTAATATGTCCATCTACATAGAAAAACTCACAAATTGTATAAAGAAATGTTAACTGCTCAGATTCTAAAATTTATAAGAATGGATGCCCAGTGGAGCTTATCCAATAGTATAGGTAGCTGGGACAAGCAATGCAAATAGACAACCCTAAAGGAAGAGTAATGGTCATTGACTTCTGGGGATCTGGCCAGTCCCTTTGAGTAGACATTGGGGAATGGGGAGTAGGCATTTGAGTCCCAGTGGGAATACTATGGGGAACTTGATGCCCAAGAAAGTTAAGTGACTTGACTAAGATTATAAAATTAGTTACTGGCCAAACCCAAACCAAAACTAACGTTTTCTACTGCCATCCTAGTGCTTTTTCCCATATGTGAGGTATCTACCATTATTACTAGGGAGTAGGAAAAACATTTTATTATATTCATTTTTCAAGTGAAGAAATGAATGTGGAGTTACTGGTCTATAGCTGCTTCACAGTTTGGGGATACGGTCTCCTATGGGTTACTGAGTTAGTTCCACTGTTGAAGGATGTACATACATCAATAAGATCCTAGATACCTTCTTGAAAAGATTAGTTGAATTAACTAAATACTTAGGTTAGAGAAGAGATTTGGGCAGACATGACATGTCTTCAAAGTTTTTAAGAGCTGTCACATGGAGAAAGGATGACTTGGTCTGCTTGGTCCCACAGCAATAGGTAGAAACTTCAAAGAAGCAAATTGAGGTTGATTGTAAAGAAAAACTTATTAATAAGATTAAAGTAGGCTATCATGGGAAGTGATGGGTTTTATTTCACTGAAAATCTTCAGGAAAAGGTTAGATAGCCACTTGTTGGATATGATGCAGAGGAGATTCTTGATCAGGTGCATGTTAAACTAGAATGGTCTCTTGGAGTCACCTGATGGACAGGTTGGAGAACAGGTTGGAGATATTTTCCCCAATACTTATGACTCTCAAAACTCCCCAACATAATTATGTGCAAGGGTGAAGTCTCTGAGTCAAGAAGTCTAATGATACCCTTCCCCACCAGTCCCTATACTTTGACAAGCTGGTACAATCTGTCCAATGGGTTTTCACTCTGGGATCCAGAACCACTTGCTGCCTCTATAATTTCTGCCAGAATGCCCTCAACTCATTATTTAGGCAACCAAGTGGCCTAATGGATAGAGAGCCAGGCCTGGAGTCAGAAAGACCAGAGTTGAAATCTGACCTCAAATACTTCCTAGCTGTGTGATCCTGGGCAAGTCACTTAAACTTTCTTTGCCTCAGTTTCCTCAACTGGAAAGTTGGGATATTAACAGCACCTACCTCACAGGGTTATTGTGAGGATCAAATGAGATAACATCGACTCCAGTCCTCCCCACCTCTTATGAAGGAGGTGGAGGTATAGGAAAATGGAAACACTCTGGCTACTGTGGGAACACATTACATTACTATAGCACTAAGGCAGAGGATACAGGAAGGAACAAAGATACGGTGCCAATACGTGTATATGTGGGGGGCGAGGAGGCTGCACCAGACAGATGTGAAGGAAAGGTGACTGACATCCAACTTTGGCCAGTTTTGTCTGCCGCCAGAAGTCACTTGGGGCAGTAATTGAGGTTGATGAAAAATGAATTCGTCAATGTGGGAGGAAGATAAGATAGTTTTGAGCTCCAGATCTGCAATCAAAGGGAAAGGAGTCAGAAACTGAGAATCAGGGGAATGTAAGAGGAGAAAGAATGAAATTTCCAAAGATAGAGAAAATAAGAAAACTTAATTAAGGTCTTTGTGTACAAGGAGATAAATAAAAAGGGAAGATATTAATGCAGAAGGGAAGATGGCTACAAAGACATCTAAAAGAGTCAAATCATCTCTGAATAAATATTATAAGACAAAGGAAACCACATCAACATCTGATAAGGCCAGGGTCCCTAGGGGTTCCCAAGAGAGCATGAAACCACAGTTAGATGTTCCCCAGTGGTTCAAGAGAGAAATAAAAATCATGAAAGCAGAACTTCTATGCTACAGGGCAGAAATAATTGATAGAATAGAAAAACTTGAATCCATAGTGGTGAATTTCTCCAAAAGAGAAAGAGAGAGAGAGAAACTTACTGGTAATACAAATATGCAGAAGCGAAGGATAAGCTGGAAGAGGAGAAAGAAAAAACAATAATGTTAAAAAATGTATGGTCTCTATTTAGACAACACATGTTGATATTGAAAAAAGTAAGCATAGAGACAATGTAAAGATTACATGTCTCCCTGAAGAACACAAGTCAAAAAACTAGATTGGTTTCTGAGGATACTTGTAATTCAGACTGTGTGATTCAGACTGATTCAAAATGGAAGGGAAACAATGGGTTCAGCATTCTAGAGGACAACAGATATTTCTGCTAACATTGAATTCTCCATGACAAAGTAGAAAATGTGTACTTTCTAGACATTCTGATGTCAAAATGGAGACAGGTCAGGATTAGGCAGAGAAGACAAATTAATTAAGGCTTATGAGTTTGGAACAGTTATGTCTATAGATCTGTATATGGAAATCGATATGTTTACATAAATCTTTCTATACATACATGTACATATTCTTCCAGATATATACTACATATATCTATATACATGTCTGTGTCATATAGAGAGACATTTATAGATATACATATCTGTATATGTCTATGTGATAGTATACATTTATAAACAATGTGTATTTAGAGATAGATATATGTATATAACTATGTCTATAACAAGATATGCATGCACATATCTTATAGCCAATAGAAAGTATTTGGGGCTTAAGGGAGGAGCAAGGCATAAAATAGAGAGTTATGCATTATCCAGACATATTCATCAATGTGATAGAGAAGAACCAGAATAGATTCCAGATCAAAGAGAGATTTCCTGTGTGTAGACATCTTCCAGATGTTCCTGTTTGGACAATAAGGGTATATTAATTCCTTAAAGCCCCAAGACACTGCAGATCCTCCTGGAAGAAATCTGTAATCATTCAAAGGACTTTAATCTTTCCATCTACACAGGAAAGATTGAAAATCGTATAAAGAATATTGACTACTCAGATTTCAAAATTTATTTGAATGAATACCCAATGGAGCCGTATAGACAGTACAGATAGACAATGGGCAAGATTCAGAATTGAAAATGAGAAAGAAAATGCATTGTTAACTTTTAATGATCCCAATCTTCCCATAATATCAAAGGCTTGTCTTTTCTTTTTTAAAAAAAATATTTATTTTCAGTTTTCAACATTTACTTTCACAAAATTTTGAATTTCAAATTTTCTCTCCATCTCCCCCATTCCCTACCCCAGGACAGTTTGTACTATGATTACCCTTTCCTACAATCTGCTCTCCCTTCTATCACCCTCCCCACCATCTTCTTCCCTTCTATTTTCCTGTAGGGCAAGATGGATTTCTATACCCATTGCCCATATATCTCATTTCCTAGTTGCATGCAAAAACAATTTTTAACATTCATTTTTAAAGCTTTGAGTTTCACATTCTCTCCCTTCCCCTCTCCCCATCCACCCTCATTGAGAAGGAAAGCAAATCGATATATATTATGCATGTGTAGTCATGCAAAACATTTCCATAACAGTCATGTTGTGAAAGACTAACTATATTTCCCTCTATCCTTGTCCTGCCCTCCATTTATTCTGTTCTCTGCTTTGACCTGTCCCTCTACCAAAATGTTTACTTCTGATTATGCCTTCCCCCAGCCTGCCATCTCTTTCATTATACCCCCTCTTTTACCCTCTCCCTCCTGCTTTCCTGTAGGGTAAGATAAATTTCCATACCTATTTGAGTGTGTGTGTGTGTGTGTGTTATTCCCTCCTAAAGCCAAAACCAAAGGAAGGCTCATTTATTCCCTCTCATCTTCCCCTTCTTCCCTTCTGTTGTACAAGTTCTTTCTTCTCTCTTTTATGTGAGATGATTTACTGCAGTCTACCTCTCCCTTTCTTTCTCTTAGTACATTCCTCTCAACACTTAATTTTCTTTTTTAGATATTATCCCTTCATATTCAGCTCAACCTGTCAGTGTGCCCTCTGTTTCTCCCTCCCTCCCTCCCTCTCCATACATATACATGCACATACACAAACATATTCCCTCCAATTATCCTAATTCTGAGAAAGTTCTCATGAGTTATAAATATCATCTTTCTATGTAGGAATGTAAACAATTCAACTTTAATAAGTGCTTATGGCTTCTCTTTCTTATTTACCTTTTCATGCTTCTTTTGATTCTTGTATTTGAAAGTAAAATTTTTGATTCAGCTCTAGTCTTTTCAACAAGAATGCTGGAAGTACTCTTTTTTTTCCCCTGAAGCATGATACCCAGTTTTGCTGGGTATGTGATTCTTGGTTTTAATGTTATCTCCATTGACTTCTGGAATATCATATTCTAAGCTCTCTAATTCCTAAGTGTACAAGCTGCTAAATCTTGTTATTCTGATTGTGTTTCCACAATACTTGAATTCTTTTTTTCTGGTTGCTTGTAATATTTTCTCCTTGTCGTGGAAACTTTGGAATTTGGCTGTAATAGTCCTAGGAGTTTCCTTTTGGGATTTCTTTCAGGAGATGATTGGTGGATTCTTTCCATTTCTATATTGCTCTCTGGCTCTAGAATATCAGAGCAAGTTTCCTAGATAATGTCTTTTTTTTTTAATAAAAATTTATTTATTTAACTTTTTACATTCATTTTCACAAAATTTTGGGTTCCAAATTTTCTCCCCTTTTATCCCCTTCCCCCACCCCAATACACCAAGCAATCTAATTTTCCCTATCTCCAATCTGCCCTCTCTTCTATCACCCCTCCCTTCTCTTGTCCCCATCTTCTCTTTTGTCCTTTAGGGCCAGATGACTTTCTAGTCCTCATCAACTGTATGTCTTATTTCCTAGTAGCAACAACAATACTAAACAGTTGTTCCTAAAACTTTGAGTTCCAAATTCTCCCCATCCCTCCCTCCCCACCCATTCTCTTTGGGAAGGCAGGCAATTCAATATAGGCCCTATCTGTGTAGTTTTGCAAATGACTTCAATAATAGTCGTGTTGTGTAAGACTAACTGAATTACCCTCCATCCTATCCTGCCCCTCATTGTTTCTCTTCTGTCTTTTGATCCTGTCCCTCCCTGAGTGTTGACTTCAAATTGCTCCCTCCTCCCATTGCCCTCCTTTCCATCATCCCCCCACCCTGCTTATCTCCTTCTCCACCACTTTCCTGTATTGTAAGATAGGTTTTCATACCAAAATGAGTGTGCATTTTATTCCTTCCTTTCGTCAAATGTGATGAGGGTAAACTTCTTGGTTTTTTCTCAGCTCTCCTCTTTTTCCCTCCACTAAAAAGTCTCCTGCTTGCCTCTTAAATGACATATAATTTACCCCATTCCATTTCACCCTCTTTCCTCCCCCTACCTTTCTCTCTCACCATTTACCTTAATTTCTTTTAAGATATGGTCCCATCCTATTCAATTCACTCTGTGCTCTCTGTCTCTGTATGTGCATGCATGTGTGTATGTGTGTGTGCATGCACACGTGTACATGTGTGTGTGTGATCCCACCAACTCCCCAGATACTGAAAAGTTTTAAGAGTTACAAATATTGTCTTTCCATGCAGGAATGTAAACAGTTCACTTTCGGTAAGTCCCTTCTGACTTCTCTTTGCTGTTTACTTTTTCATGCTTCTTCTCATTCTTGTGTTTGAAAGTCAAATTTTCTTTTCAGCTCTGGTCTTTTCATCAAGAATGCTTGAAAGTCCTCTGTTTCATTGAAAGACCATATTTTCCCCTGAAGTATTATACTCAGTTTTTCTGGGTAGGTGATTCTTGATTTGAGTCCTAGTTCCTTTGACTTCTGGAATATCCTATTCCACACCCTTCAGTCCCTAATGTAGAAGCTGCTAGATCTTGTGTTATCCTGATTGTATTTCCACAATACTGGAATTGTTTCTTTCTAGCTGCTTGCAAGATTTTCTCCTTGAGCTGGGAGTTCTGGAATTTGGCCACAATGTTCCTAGGAGTTTCTCTTTTTGGATCTCTTTCAGGTGGTGATCGATGGATTCCTTCAATACTTATTTTGCCCTCTGGTTGTAGAATATCAGGGCAGTTTTCCTCGATAATTTCATGGAAGATGATATGTAGGCTCTTTTTTTGATCATGACTTTCAGGTAGTCCCATAATTTTTAAATTGTCTCTCTTGGATCTATTTTCCAGGTCAGTTGTTTTTCCCATGAGATATTTCACATTCTCTTCCATTTTTTTGTTCTTTTGGTTTTGTTTGGTGATTTCTTGGTTTCTCAGAAAGTCATTAGCCTCCATCTGTTCCATTCTAATTTTGAGAGAACTATTTTCTTCAGTGAGCTTTTGAACCTCTTTTTCCATTTGGCTCATTCTGCTTTTGAAAGCATTCTTCTCCTCATTGGCTTTTTGAACCTCTTTTGCCAATTGAGTGGGCCTGTTTTTCAAGGTGTTATTTTCTTCAGCATTCTTTTGGGTCTCCTTTACCAAGGTATTGACCCACTTTTCATGCTTTTCTTGCATCTCTCTCATTTCTCTTCCCAGTTTTTCCTCCACCTGTCTAACTTGCTTTTCAAAATCCTTTTTGAGCTCTTCCAAGGCCTGAGCCCACCTGACATCCCCCTGGGATGTCTGGGATACAGAGGCCCCGCCCTCCACGTCTTTCCCTGATGGTAAGAATAGTTCCTTGTCATCAGAATTGAAAGGGGGTAACATTTGCACCTGCTCCAAGAAGCTCTCTATAGTCTTATTTTTCTTCCCTTTTCTGGGTATTTTCCCAGCCAGTTACTTGACTTCTGAGATTCCTGTCCACCCCTGCCTAGATCCGTCCAGCTAGTGCTTGGGGTCTGAGATTCAAATGGGCTTTCAGGGGCAGGTGCAGCTCCTATTCAATGTGAGCTTAAGTTCTGGTGCTGGGGTGGGGGCAGGGCTGCCTCCCAGGCTCAGTTCCCTCAGGGGCTTTATGCAGAGATCTTCAGTAATGGAGCAGGTCGGGGCAGGGCTACCTCCCGGTCTCAGCTCCTTCACGTGGTTTATGCAGAGACCTTCAGTAATGAAGATCCTGCCTGCTTGGGGAGTCATCGCTGCCCCTGCCTCTGCCTCAGCCGCTTCCTACCCCTGCCGCTGCCCCTGCCGCTGCCTCCCGAGGGGACCCGAGTCACGGAGACACCTCGCTCCCCTCTCAGCCAGCCCAGAAGTCTCTCTCACTGACCTGTAGTGTCTGTGGGTGGAGGGACCTTCCCGGCCACCGGAGATTCTGTCCCTGAAGCCTGCTCGGATCTGCTCCTCTGGGGCCACGGCCAGGGCAGCGCTGGGGTGGGCTCCACTTTCTGGGGCATGATGGACCCTGGGGACGGCTCTCCAGGGCTCTCTGGAACAGAAATCTCTTCCGCTGTGTTTCTGCACACCCTGTGGTGATCCAGAACTTGTGGGGTGCTCTTCTTACATTAAATGCATGGGCTGTGGGTTCCGAGCTAGCATACGTGAATCTTTCTACTCCGCCATCTTGACTCCACCCCCCGATAATTTCTTGAAAGATGATATCTAGGCTCTTTTTTGATGATGACTTTCAGGTAGTCCAATAATTTTTAAATTATCTCTCCTGGATCTATATTTCCAGGTCAGTTGTTTTTCCAATGAGATACTTCATGTTGTCTTCTATTTTTTTTCATTCTTTTGGGTTTCTTTTATAATTCACTGATTTCTTATAAAGTCATTAGCTTCCATTTGCTTCATTCTAATTTTTAAGGAATTATTTTCTTCAGAGAGCTTTTGGACCTCTTTTTCCATTTGGCCTATTCTGCTTTTTAAGGTGTTCTTCTCCTCATTGACTTTTTGTACCTTTTTAGCTATTTGGGTTAGTCTAATTTTACAAGTTTTATTTTCTTCAGTATTTTTTATTGTTTCCTTTAGCAAGCTGTTGACTCATTTTTCATGATTTTCTGTCATCACTCTCATTTCTCTTCCAAATTTTTCCTCTACTTCTCTTATTTGATTTTCAAAATCCTTTTTGAGCTCTTTCATGACCTAAGACCAATTCATACTTTTCTTGGATGTTTTGGATGCAGGAGCTTCAGCTTTGTTGTCTTCTTCTGGTTATATGTTTTGATTTTCCTCATCACCAATGACATAAGAGAATATCTCTTCACCAACAAAGTAGAATCTATAGTCTGTTTCTTCCCTGCCCCCCATTTTCTCATTTTCCCCAGCCAAATTACTTGACTCTTGAGCTCTTTTTTTAAGTGTAGGGTTCTAGATGCAGCCTCTGCTTCAGCAGTGACTACTGCCATCCTGGTTCAGGGTCCCAGGCTGGGGCTGGAACCAGACCATACTCCCCTCTCAATGAGATGAGAGACTCTTCCCATTAACCTTCAAAACTGTCTTTGGCATTTGTGGGTTAAGAAGTCTGGAAACCACAGCTGCCACCAGCAATTCAGTGCCCTAAGACCTGCTCCAGTTCTGTCTGTGCCCATTGAGGCCCATGCCAAACTGTACTCCTCTCCTAACCCAGTGGGATAGATCCTTTGGATTCTTCAATCCAAGATTTTCTTGGGTTGTAATTGACTTCAGCCTGTACTTTTGGGGCTTCTACTGCTCTATAATTTGTTCAGAGTCATTTTTAAGAAATTTTTTGAAGGGTGTGGAGGGAGAACTCTAGCAGATCTCTGCTTCTATATCACCACCTTGACTCTACCCTGAAGGCTCATCTTCAACACAAGTTTTTTACTGGTGTTGCTGTTTGACAGTGAGGTCTAGAACCCCATTTTCTCTGAAAAACTAAAGATGAGCACCACACAGAATGTTATAGAGAGGCACACTGTAGGTGTGAACATCTGCAGGACACATCCAATGAGGGACCAAAGGCAGCTAGGGACACAGTAGAGCATGTTGGACCTGGAGTTAGGAAGACTTGAGCTCAAAAGCACACTTAGACATTTACTAGCTTTGCAACTGGGCATGTCATCCAACCTCTAAGAGTTTTCTCATCTATAAAATGGGAATAATAGCACCTACATCTGGGGGTCATTGTGAAGATTAAAATATATAATATTTGTAAAACATTTTGCAAACCTTAAAGCAATATTTAAAAATGCATTTAAAATACATTAAAAATGAATACTAACTTTTGTGATTTTTTTAAAAAACGTTTTTAATTCTGAAGAACAATAGTAAAGAATGTCAACAAGGAAATGTATACCAAAAGAGAAAAAAGGCTGATTATGTTGTGAGGATGTAGTATGATCAGGTTTTCTACTGGTTCTATAATGACATTAGGAGAAATTGAAGAAGACTCCAATGAGTTGGGTGGATCCGCAGTGGCAAACTTTTGGGAGATCATGGATGACAGTCAAGTGAGATAGATGGGCAGGGATAGATTGAAATCTACATCTCAATAGATGAAATCACAGATACATTTGAGTATTTAACCATGCTTCTCTCCTTTCTTCCATGAGCAGTGATAATCTGCCTTATGTTCCCTTTCCCCAGTGAGATGTGGGAAGAAACAATGATCTTTTCTTACCTAGCAGATTTATAGATTTCAAGTAACAAGATATAGCAGCAAGTGATTATGTCCAAGGTTTCAATGAAGTCCCTCAGGTTCTCCTACCTGACGACCCCCTTCTTACCCACCCTGTCCAATGAAGAAAGAAATCTTGGCACTTGAACTTATTTTTTTTTTTTTGCATGAAATTAGCATTTTTGAGATTCTTTAAAAATTTTTTATTTATTTTGTTAAATATTTCTCAATTATACATAAAATTTTTTAAATCATTTTTAAAAAATTTTGAGTTCCAAATTCTCTTCCTCCTTTCCCCTCTTTGAGAAAGAAATTTGAAAGCAGTTATACATGTGAAGTCATGTAAAACGTATTTCCATATTGGTCAAGTTGCAAAAGAAAACACAGGCAAAAATGAGAAAAATTAAAAGGTAAAAAAATGCTCTTTAGTTTGTATTCAGAGTTTATCAGTTCTCTCTCTTGAGATGTTTTCATCATAGGTCCTTTGTAATTGTCTTGGATCATTGTGTGAGCAGAGTAGCTTAGTCTTTCATAGCTGATCATCCTTCCCTTTGCATGAGTTCATAAAAGTCTTCCTAGGTCTTTCTGAAATCATCCTGCTCATCATTTCTTATAACACAATAGTATTCCATCACAATCATATGCCACAATTTGTTTAGTCTTTCCCTAATTGAGGCTGATCCCTTTAATGTCCAATTCTTTGTCTCCACTAAAAGAGCTGCTATAAATATTTTTGTGCAGATATGTCCTTTTCTCTTTTCTTTGAGTTCTGGGATATAGCCCTAGTAGTAGGATTGTTGGGTTAAAGGGTATGCACACTTTTACAGCTCTTTGGGTATGGTTCCAAATTGTTCTCCAGAATGGTTGGACTAGTACACAACTCCACCAACAGTGCATTATTGTCCCAATTTTTCCACATCCCCTGTAGCGTTTGTCATTTTCCTTTTCTATCATAGGGCTTAAACTTAAAACATGAAAAGGACCTAAAGTAATCAATGACAAAGTTCTGAGAAAATCCACAGGATACTGAGGACAGCAAATATAGAACATGCTGACAGTACTTCCTATCCACACTGGGTTGCAAGAAAGAAATTGCATAATTCCATGTTTGCATGCTTCTGAAGGTGATGCTAGATTAAATTCTCAGATAGACCATTTCTCTTGTCAATGTGTAGAAGTTCCTGAGGTATTCGGGCCCAGGAACCTAGTCCTGAATTTTGGCTGTATTAGGCTGGTCTCTTAGCCTAACCCTCAATTATCCTATAAGTGAATTTTTCTGTATACTTAGCTCTTCTTCATCTCATTTACACCCTCCCTCCTCTCTGCTCTCCAACATACTCTGAGTCACCACCCTTCCCTAGTACAGCCTCATATAGGGAGCAGTTTTTCTTTAGAAAGAGAAACCATCAGTAGCATAAAAATCTAAGACTCTTTCCCTGACTTCCTTATCCTGATGTCACAGACTACAGGTGAATTAGCAGTAGAAGGCAGTAGGAGACCACTAGATTGAACTTCAGGTCCATTGATTGTTGCTTTCAGTCATTTCAGTTGTGTTCAACTCTTCGTGATCACATTTGGGGTTTTCTTTGCAAAAATACTGGAGTGGTTTGCCATTTCCCTCTCCAACTCATTTTACAGAAGAAGAAATAGAGACAAACAGAGTTATGTCACTTATCAGGGTCAAATAGCTAGTAAATGTCTGATGCTAGATTTGTTTTCCTGATTCCAGGCTTGGCACTTTATCCACTGTGCCATCTAGAAGTCATTCAGGTCCATAGGATAAGAGATTTAGAGCTAAAAGGAAAATCAGAGGCCATCTACTCCAACCCATTCATATTACAGATAAAGGAGCCCAGAAAAATATAGACACTTGCTCCAGGTCACACAGGTAGTAAGTGACAGAGCCAGGTTTCAAATTTATATCCCCTGACTCCTCATCCAGTGATCTATTATACCAAGTTTCCTCTCTGATTCAGCTGTGTCACTGAGCAGTTCAAGCAGTTAGGGACCATTTGGTTCATTATTAAAATGAAGGGGGTGAACTTAATTATCTGTCAGATCGCTTTTATTTTTTAACATCTACAATTTGTAAATCTGACTTTTAGTTCCTTAGGGTGTAGGAAATGTTTCTTCTCTGTTTTGTACTATTTCTTATATATTCAATTCAACAAACCTTTATTATGACCTACAGTATGGAAGGTCTTTTACTATGTATTGTGAACAAGAACAAAAAAAGAGGCCCTGCCTTCAATGAGATTACATCCTATTGGAGGTGGGAGTAATGATAAAATCCATAGGATTGTGGCTAAGGGGCCCAAAGATAAATGCAACATAACTCTTGCTCTCAAGGATTTTACTTTCCATTGGGGATCATGTAAATTCTTATACTTGGATTTTTAAAAAATCAACTTCATGAATATAAATTAGGAGAGACATAGTGAAACAGAAATTTATCCGGAAAAGTTCTGGGAGTTTTAGTGGATGTCAAGCTCAGTTTGAGTGGGGAGTTTGATACGACAGTCCAGAACATGAAATTCTGGGCTACATCAAGACAGGTATGGTTTCTAGATGTATAGATGGGATGGTTCCTCCATAACCCACTTTCATCAGACCTCCCTGCATTCAGTTCCATGTGTCACAGTTTAAAAAAAAGACATTGATAAGTTGAAAAATGTCTAGAAAAAGACAACCAGTATGGTGAAGGACCTTGAGTTCCTTGATTGAAGAAATGGAAATGTTTCAGCAGAAAGGGAGAAGGGGGAACATGGTGACTGTGTTCAAGTGTTTCAAGGGCTCCCAACACTTTGCACAGTACCTGGCACATGGTAGGTACTTAATTAATGTTTATTGACTGATTGCTTGAGGAGGAGGAGGAAATAGACTTGCTCTCTTTGCCCCACAAAAGTGTATGATTCAGCCCACAGCCTTAAGGAAACTGCACATTGAGTGAATGGCAAAGGAAGTTATAACCCCACCTCTCTGGCTATGAGTCTCAGGAAAAACCAGATGCTAGAGACTCCATGGGAAAATTAGGCTAAAAAGCTAAGGAAAATGAGCAGCGAATGGGAACTGGGTTCTGCTGAGTGCTGTCTGAGAAAGAGCAAACGTGCAAAATGTGGACCCTGGAAAAGATGTTTCCTAAGGTCCCCTGCCAGCTCTAATTCCTGTTACCCATAGGTATGATTAACAAAGAAAGATTATCTTTGCCCTCTGTGTCTGGAGGATAAGAGGAAGCATGGTGTAGGGAAAAGAGCATTGGGTTTTGAGTCAGGAGACCTGGATTTGAATGCTGGCTCAGCTCAGTACATGCACCATCTTGGGTAAGTCACTTAATCTCTCTAAGCCTTGGTTAGTTCACATATAAACTAAAAGGTTTGCATGCAATGATCTCTACGTTCCCAACGAACTTTAAATCTATGATCCCATGAAATTTGGCCCAGAATATTATTCCCGAACAAACCTGTTATTGGCTTCTCTTATCTATGTAGTTGGACTCTTTGGTATTCTATACAGCACAGGAAAATTCCTACCAAGAAATCATTGTAGAGGACAGCCTGGTTTGGCCAGGTCTTCTCTGAATTTTCTGTTCTAAATTTAAAAATAATTTTCCTTCCCTCCCCTCCCCTCCATCATCCTCTGCCTCTGGCCCCTACTTTCATTTAGAAAAAGATCCTCAGCCAGTCAAATTCATTGGGAAATAGCTCAGTTCATTTCTGGGTCCCCTATCCCATCACCTCCCCCCCATTCTCCCTTTCCTCTTGATTTCCTTCTCCTTTGGAAAACACCTGCAACCCTGAGCAGATGTGCATAAGTCAATTTAGAGCTGTGTGTGGCTGGTGTGTGGCATGTTAGCATACTGAGTGGACCAAATATTTAAATATCTATGATATAGGAAGCCCAGAGACCATTAAAAGTCATTTTTCTCAGTTCTGATTGCAAGAGGTGGGGGTGGATGGGATGGTGGAATAAATGTTGCCTTTGCTCTTCTTCAAAGCTGCAAAATCTGCTGGCCTCATCATATTGCCTATGTAAAGTGCCTCTCTCCATCTCCACTGGAGGACTTGAGGTTGCATTTACTGTAAACAAAGGCGTATTTTGGGGGCAGTTGGATTGAGTTTATTGTTTATGTAAATCTCTCAGAATGTGACATAGCAAGATAGCTTCCTATGTTGCGCTGATCCACATTTTAGGCCAACAGCCAAAGTATTTTATCTTTTACTTCATTATAGTGATCTTCCAATTAGCCGTGGTCTGTAATACCCTGATTTTGGTGGCAGTGGTTTGGGCAGGATTGCTTGATAGTTCTGCTCGAGAGGCAAAATAAGGGGCCTTATTATAGGAAGTGCAGAGGTTGTGCGGGAGCTGAGTTCTGTTGCAAAGTTTGCCGATAAGGGAAAACCGGCCCTTAAGCGTCCATTCTGTTCTGTATATTAACACTTCTAATCTGCACTGCTGATAAAACTGCAAGCCATTTGCCTTTGGAGGAATTAGTTCTGCCTCACTTGTGTAACCAGGCGATGGTGATTAACCTTTAAACTGTCCAATATTCTCAGCAGACTCCTGCTCCAGATTAGAAACTATTTAGTTATGACCAACTAAATTAATAGTGCCCCTCCTCTGAAGAATGAGATTTGGAAGGCGGATGCATTTTAAGGTGGAATTGTGTTTTGAGTTGGTGATTCCCCCCTCCTAAGGTGCTTATTTCCCTTCATTGAAGGTCTAGCTGCTGCCACATAAGGGAAGGCTCTAAGGAGACAATTAATGCAAGAAGTTGGGGTTACTTACCCTGGGGAGGGGAGCTGTCTTGTAGTGTCTATTCATGTAAGAGGGAAATATGGTTCTTCTGCTGGCCTTGGACAATACTTATTTTAAGAATGGGCAGTATATATCAGGTAGGGTAGCTATTGGGCTGATTGAGGACCCCCCAAATAAAGCACCCCACTTCCTATCTCTCACCACTTTTGTTTTTTCCCTAGAGTTGAAGGTTGGAAGCCAATGTTAACTTTCCCTTTGGAGATGGATTCTGGTATCTGCCCATAGCGGTGGTAGGCCTGTCCAATGGATCGTAGCAGCTCTGATAACCTCAGCTCAGCACTCTTGTATCTGCTCATGTCAAATGTGTGGTTTATCAGTCTCAACATACCCTCCAATACAAGGGCCATGGAAGAAAAGAGTCTGGGGCAATTACGTAATGGTGTAGTGTTTGTCTGACACAAACCACAGAATGTTGGTCCTCACTGGATAACAAATAAAAAAAATAAAATAACCCAACAACACCTGGTCGCAATGTTTTCTGTTTTACCAGTTTTATATTAGCTTCCTCCTTAAAAACTGCTAATCTAGATACTACATTAGTAGGATGTCAGTCAAACTGCAATCCACAGTGAAGCCTTCTTCATATACCAATTTAAATCATTCATGGTCTTTTCTTTGGCATTATTCAAAAGATCATAATAATTTTCTTGTGCCCACAGCACAAAAAAATCAATTATTTCCCCACAAAGACTTGAAAGTACTTAGCGAGTGCTGCAAGAAAAGCTGAGGGTTATATCAAATTGAAATTGCACTCATTACACACAACACAATTAGTTGCCACTAGTCTGGCCAGGCTTTAATTCTGAATGGCATATCTTTATTATTACAGAAACAAGCATGCAAATGGCATTGTTCAGGATTTGCCGAAATCAATAGGATATAGTGCTGTGTGTTTGGTGGCCACTGTCACTCAAGCTGCTGTGGATGTGAGATAATGTGTGTATTTGAATTAATGAAGGGAGCCGGCGACATCATAAGTGACACCCAAATAAAAGAAATGGGTACATGATATTTGTAATTATTCTACTTGTGTTTTTGTTGTAAATACTTGTGCTTTTTGTTTTTTAATCAAAGGATTAATTGCATTTTAATAAGGCATTATGATTTTCAGAGCTTTAGTTAATTAAAACTTGTAGTATATAATTATGAAGTGATGCTGAGATTTTCTAAAGATCACCCATATGTTTAGAATATGTATAATTTTTCTGTTAAGCAGTTGCAGCATTGCGCCCTGTATTCCCCTCCCCCCATCATTTCTAGATGAGTTATGTTAAATGTTGATGATGGCGACAATTCCAGGTGGTTTTCTATAAGTGGCAGTTAGAACTCATATTAGCGCAGATTAGGATATGGCACAAATGAAAGTCAAACATGTCTCTGAAGCCATATTCACAGGATAAGCCATCACTGAAAACTTTTTTGTTGACACCATTCAGAGAGTTAGTTTATTTCCCTGCCTGTCTTGAAGTGAAGAAAGTCTATGTTTGATGGAAACCTTTCTACTTAGAGTGTAGGTGAACCTGGAAACCTGAATGAGGCTTTGCTATTTGTAGGTAGATCTTGATTAAAAAGTTAAGGATGGAGCATAGACACATAGCTTCTTCATGGAGTTCAAGGAGTAGTGTCCTTGTATTGGGGGAGAACATTGAAACTTCTCTAGAGACATTTCTAGGTAGGGAAATTGATGCCTACTATCTGAGTAACCTTGGGCAAGTCACATAATCTTTTCAGTCCTGTTTGCACACCTATAAGGTTGAGGGGTTAGATCAGAATGACCTCTGGGGTCCCTGGCATCTCTAAACCTGTGTTCCAAAGAACATGGAAATTCCAGGCATTAACATGTTAGTAATTCACAGTGGAACCCAGCACAGAGGAATGTAACTGAATTTCCTGTGGGAGTGTATTATGTGAAGATTGATAGATTAATTGCTAGATAGATTGAATGGAGTTAGGGTAAAACATTATTAAAAAGTTAAAAAATCTTAATGTTACATGTTTCTTTAGGGATTTCTTCTTTTATTTCTCTTTTCTAGTTTTACACTTACCCTCTGAAGCCTGGCATTCATTCATTTATTCATTCATTCACTTATTCATTCAACAAAAAATTTATTGGGTACCTAAGAAAGGTAGCATGGTATAATTCAAAGGGACCTGAATTTGGACTCAGGAGATTCTAGTTCCAATTCTACCTATATGACTTTTGGCAAGTCGTTCTATTTCTCTAGGCCTGATTTTATTTTCTGGAAAATAAAGGATTTGATTGTATGACCTCTGAGGTCTTTTCCAGCTTTAAATTGATGATCCTCCAACTCATACTCAATCTATGATGCTACAGTCTTATACTATGTGCAGGATCCTGTAAGTAGCTGAAGAGAAAGAACTTAGTGGTTTCCTCAGTGACAGGCTCATAATGGTTGAATGAGCCCATGAGTTTAATAAGGAACTCAGAAAGTCTAAAGCCCTTGGATGGGGATTAGGGGGTGGACATGGGGACGACATTGGTGCATGGATATGTGAAAGTGATGGGATGTGACCCACCTTCTAATGACAGCACCCCCTGAGTTCTTTGTGTCTTTTCTGCAAACGGGTGTTCATTCTTCTCTTATTCTGGATGTGCAGGCACGGCAGGGAGACATAATAAAGACCCTCCAAGAAGGAGGTAAAGAAGGGGAAGAGCAAAAAGGGGAAAGTTTGGGAGTTCTGCAGAAAAAAAAAAAGATACTGTGATGTTTATACCCCAAACCTGATTTTCCTAGGTCCCCATAGATGAGCTGTAAGTAGGATTGCCCAAAGCTGATTTAAAATCTTATATTATTAGACTGGTCACAGCTTCGTATTTTAACTCTGAAAACCTAGAGCTTGAAAAGGTGATTCATTCAAAGCTTGCTAAAATATTTGCTCAGCAGCACAATGGAGTGTGATGGAAAATAAACTCTTGTAGAGAGTCTCACCCTATCAGCCCCGGCCTGCAGCAGGAAAAGAATGAGGGAAGGTCAGTCAATTATGTGTGGTAATCACCGTAAGCATATTATCTGAGACACAGATGTCTTCTATGACCCCACACGACATGGCTATTAACCTCGGAGCAATATAAAAATGGAGGGGGGTCTGAGGGAGGAGGAGCTGGCAGTCTAGGTAAACCAGACATTTTCAGTAGAGGCTTGTCCACCGGTTTAGAAAAGTTCTCGACATGATGACGGTTTTTCAGGAACCCTTCCAACAACATGCCCTTTGCTCGCCACAGTCCGTATTGCTGCCTCTCCTGTTTGGAGATGTTTCTATGGGCCTTGTCATGTGAGATAAGTAGCTGCATCATCTGAAAATGAGACTGACAAATTGACTTGGGAGATATCTCAAAAACACAATGGCCCTGGAATGCTACTTTCTGTCTGTCAAAGAAAAGGAGAAAAGGAAAAGTAACGTGGGTGTTTGTTGTGTATGTTTGAGTAAGTCCTCCTCCTGTCTCAGGTGTTCAAGGTGAGAAAGTACAATGGAAAGCTAGACCATAGCCTGGGAATCTGGCCTTCTCCTCGAGGTAACAGGAACCTGGATGGTTGGTGGCTCAACTGACTCAACCTGACTTGTACTGTGTCTGGGACTTGAGTTTGAGTCACCAGAGACTGGAGAAAAATTCAGAGATCCTCCTTTTTACGAGTGAGAAAACTGACTGTAGTGATGTGACTTTCCTAAGGTCACACTATTGGTCTGAGGCTAGATCTCCAGTGCCCTGATTCCCAGCCCAGGACTCTTTCTACTACAAAATTCTCCAAAGGAAAAAGAGGGTTTTTGGTTTTGTTTTTTTTTTTATAAATGGACTGTTTATTCCATGAAAGGCATTTAATGAAGACTATTGGAGCAACAATAACAACTCACATATGTGTAATCCATTTCAATATTTTTCAGATATTGTTATTCCCATTTTATAGATAAGGCACTTGAGTCACTGAGAGAGTAACTGACTTGCCTAGCGTTCCACATCAGTTGAATTTCTGAGCAGAGATTCAAATCCAGGTTTCAATTCCAAGTCCTATATCCTTTCCACTATAATAATAGCTGACATTTAAATCTCTCTCTGTCTCTCCCTCTCTTTGTCTCTCTCCTTATACACACACATGCACATATAAAATATATATACACATACAAACACATACATATACACACACACACACACGTGCATACATACACATTCAACTCTTACTTAACCTTTAGTCATTGAATGAGTGTGTCCTCAGACAAACTGAGACCTGGAAAAAACCTTAATTTAGAAAGGCCGACGTCATCCATTGCATCTTGGGCCATCATCAGTTGTCTTGATCGTTGCCTTACCATTGGACTGTGATGACTCTGGAGAGACAGTGAGGCTGATGACTTTGTACAGCTCTGCCTCACTCAAATCCAATTAACACACTCATCAAGATGTCACCCTCTTGATGTCATTGGTCATGCTTCAAGAATAAAGGGCAGCAACATATATCTACATATATATATATACACATAGACACACTCACTATACACACACATAGGTGTATGTATGTATGTATATATGTTATCATTTGAGCCTCACAATAATCCTGTGGGTTTGGTGTTATCACCATTTTACACATGAAGAAACTGAGGCCTCCTCCCTTCACTGGTTAGTTCTTCCCAGAACTTTCATTTTGAAGAGGTGTCCAGGCCAACCATGCTCATCCTTTCACTCCTTTACCAATTTCTCTACTATTCCTCCATGGCTTTTTCACACTCTTTCCTGCAACCTTTTCACCCAGGAAAACCCCTCCATCTATCCCCACACAGTTTCTTTTTATAAATAGTCTCCCTCCATTAGGAAATTTCTTGGTGGCAGGAGTATCTTTTGACTTGGTCTCTTTATTCCTAGTGCTTAGCTGCTATGGTGCCTTAAAGTGCTTAATAAATATTGTTGAATTGACTTGTAGGGAGGTTCAGAAATTTGCCTATGATCCCCTAGCTAGTGAGGAAATGAGGTGAGGTTAGGATTCCAGGCTACTAAATCCAGGTCCAATACTCCTTTTTTAAAATAATTTCCTCCAGCACTGTTTCTACTTCGTCTTGATGAAAATTCATTTGGGTAAAAAGGATTTTCTTCTAAGAAAGAATTCTTCACTTAGGTTCCAAAGACAATGTGTACCTGAGAGGAATTTGACTTGCTTACCATATAGGCCCCCAAGCTGTGCGTGTATATTACTTCCAGGAGGTAATGTTTTAAAGGCTTTTGTATTTGTGCAAATTTTTATGTTACTGTTGTTGATGTTGTTTTTTTAAAAAAGCAAGCCGCTAGCTATAGCTAAAGGCAAGTTTTTCTGCCAGAGATGGCCCCCTGTAGAATGACAGATTCTTTTCTGACTGGGCAGCTAGTTTTCTGCAATCTAAAAGGGCACAGTTTCCATAAAGATATTCCTAGTTAAACCAACAGTGTATTTCAATAGTTTGAATTTTCTGTTTCTCCTGTGATGGTTGGGGAAGTTGTAGATCAGGCTATCCCAGGGAACCCAGACCTACTTCCATCCTTTGCCCCTAAGAGGTGGTCACAGTTACCCTCAGCTCTATCTTTTGGGTGGGGAGAAGAGATAAAAATATCCAAAGGGGTAGGGTCCTGGGAAAGTGAAAGGGGGGTGGTACATTGCACACAGAAGACAGAAACAAGCCTACGAAAGGCTACATGACAGCCTTTTGCTGTTTTATGATTTGCTTTGTATCTCTCATGTTTTAAAACACCCATGCCTTTTTTGTTACCAGGAGTCCCTTACAACCTACTTGCATTTCTGTGCCCTCACTGTGGGAACCTCCTATGACTTTCCTCTGGTGACCCCTGGGGCAGGAAAAGGGTGAGCAAATAGTTCAGAGACATATGCCTTATTTTGGCACCTGGGACAAGCAGCACTTAAAAAAATCTTTGATTATTACCAAAGAGAAAATAATGCTAGAAAGAATTAAGATAAATTCATTTGAGCAGAAGAAAGATTCTGAGACATTAGCCCCATTGGGAAAAAGATGTTGGGACACTGTGGGGCTGCTACAAGCCTTCAAATTCATGCTAGACTCATTGCATGGGGCAAATTGGAAGGATCTAGATGGGAAACGAACTTACCTACTGAGTCAGGGAGTGTGTGAAAGGACTGGGAATCCTCATAACATGATAGCTTCCTTAACTTTTCTTGCTAATACATTAGGCTATATTGTGTATAACGTACTGAAGGAAAGTATGATCAAAAAGTATATGTAACAAATTTTTAAATTGTGCAATCTTTAAGAATCATTAGTTGACATTAATTTATTATAAGTTTTCTAAACTATGGCACTCTGAGACAAAACCCCAAGTACCTCACCCTAATTATGACTCTGATGCAGAAAATGGCTAAGTGTCCTTGCATCGCAGCCTTCAGAGTGTGGGATCAGAGTGTGTGAATGTTTTAAGTAGGAGGCTGGAGAGACTGGGGATTTCCACAGAGGCTGTGGACTCTGACTGCTAGGGCCAAACCCTAGCAGTCTCATTTCTCTTCCATGAGTCAACCCTTCAAATACTTGAAGATAGACCCTTAGCCATCTTTTCTCCAGAATACATATGCCCAGCTCCTTCAACCAATAATAGATACTTTCTGACTTAAAAGTCCAAAATAGATCAATAGGCTAGCAGAAATTTAGAAGTGAAAGGGGCCTTAAAGATCACCTGTAATTCTATGGCCGTACCCAAACAGCCCTTATATGGGATTGGGAGGGGGAACAAATGTGGTTTGAAAGGAAGAGGATCCTTTCCACTGAAGATCTGATAATACATTTATGTGGAGGGAGTGGGAAGTAGGGCGTAGGTGGAATCTAAACAATGTTTCTCTGAATACTGTACCTTCAGGCTTCTTCCCCCTCCTCCCACTCCAAATCCATCTGAAGCAGAAAACATAGTTTAACTATCTACACCTAAAAACAGCAATTCTCTTAATAGTATTTCAAGTTTGTTTTTTTTTTAAATCGTGAGCAAACAGCTGCAGGACCAAGAGAAGATTCAAACCCAAGGAACAGAGTTTTAGTGTTGTAATTAAATACAACTTAAACCAAAATTAATCTAATACTTATTAATGATATGCATAATCATTATTGTACTGCATGGTAATTAGCCATAAATGGTAATCAGCTCTCCCAAATGACTATAATTAGTGTTACTTTTAGACGACGAAACCAAATTTTTAGTTTTCCTCTTCTCTTTGTCAGTTTTCCTGTATCCATGAATGGCATCATTGTTAATTTTCTCTAACACTGTATAGAATTTTATCCTCAAATCAGGCATTCATTACAAGATAAAGGTCCTGAATACAGCTCCCCAACAGCCAGGGCTCCCTATGCCTCTGTTCTATTGCCATGACCCAGGCTTGAAAATCTGTGATAAAATGAGACAGCCCTCTACACTAACTCCCTCCCAAAAAGCATGCACCAGAAAGGCATGTGAGTATAGCAAGCTGCTTGCTTCTTCCTCTCATCTGGAAGAGTTCAGTGCCAATGGCATGTATCTGAAGAAATGAAGGTAGTAGCTCAGAACTGTGAAAATCACAGATTCTGAGCGTGAGACCCATACAGAAAAGGAATCCCTGTTGTAACATGGCAGAGAAGTGATCATTTGGGTTCTACTACCACCTACAAGAAGGATGAAAACACCAACTCTGGAGGCAGCCTGTTCCACCTTTGCATCATTGTCATTGTTTGGAAGTTTTTCCTGACATCAAGTCTATATTTGCTTCTTAATAACCCTAACACATTGTTCTGGGTTCTGCCCACTGGGGTCAAACTAAATGAGTTTCATTTCTCTTCCATGAGTCAGCCCTTCAAATACTTGAAGACAGATTCTTAGTCATCTTTTCTCCAGAATGCAAATACCCAGCTCCTTCAACCAATAATAGATGCTTTCTGACAGAAGACTGTAAAAGTCCAGAATAGACCAATAGGCTTGCAGAAAGTTAGAACTTAAAGATCACCTAGTTGAGTCCCTTTATATTACAAATTAGGAAACTGAGGCCCAGCGAGGTGAAATGATGATGATGGTAATAGCTAAAATAGCTAAAAATAGCTAAAATAGCATGTGCCTACTACATGCAGGCTAATGGGAAAAGATATTAACTCTGGGTTTGAAAATGTTGACTTAGAGGTGATGAGGAACATCTTGGTACTGGTGGAAATGTGAATCTAGAAACACAGAGATAAGATAATCTAAATAGAGTAAGTAGTTGAGGTAATGGGAATGAATGAAATGGTCAAAGGAGAGTGTAGAGAGAAAAGAGAAGAAAACCAAAGGTAGATCCTTGGACAATACTCACACCCAGGGGTCAAAAACAGGGTGAGAAGCCAACAAGGAAGGAAGGAGGGAAGTTGTAAAATGGCTAAATGACTTACAATACATCGTAGCAAGTTAGTGATAGAATCAGAATTCCTAATTCAAATGACTAATTGATATCCAACGTATGATATTCCCATTAAACCTTCCCTGCCCCATCCTTGGAGTTCTATATCTTGGTCTAGATAAGACAAGAGTGCCCCACTTTGAGTTCCAAAATTAACACTGAATACTGAACCTTCTACTGAGTTATTTCAGGGACCTCTAGTCACAAACACGAAGGAAATGAAAGCAAGGGGAGAGGAGGATCAAATTCACACGCAATTGGAAAGACCTGTCCAGTTATATATTTAAACTAAGTTCTGTTCCTGACTGTTTAAAAATCACTTCCTCCCTTTTGACCTCATTTTGTGCAATCTGTTATATGGGTTGGTTGAACCAGATTTACCTCTAAATTTCTTTTGAGGTCAAAAATGTGGTAAATCTATAATATGTTCTTCCTTTGATTCAATCTATTGCTTCCTTGGAATAGGTTATGGTATGGTCTTGGCAGAGATGGAGACAATTTAGAGCAATCCTATAACTATTTTACTTAGCTTATTTCCAGACACAAATTTTTCTCATCTATGAAATGAAGGGACTATACAACCCTGAGACCCAATAGATACTTAATAAATAGCTGCTTATTGATGAATTGACTGGGCTCTAGAGGCCCTTTCGAGCTCTAACATTCTATGATTATGAATCTACATGACAGAAGGGGTTTTAAGGAATCTTTTGGAATCCTAACAATCCTTCATGAATGATTAAGACTGTGTGAGTACCAGTTATTACATTTTAATTAGCCCTTCCATGAACACCTCCTTAAGAACTTTTGTAATATGACTAATACAAAGTTTCTTTCTTGCCCACAGGGAGGATGGGAGGGGAATCTTCCTATTAAATATGGGACAGAGAAGGAGCATTGAGCTGGAATGATAGCATTGTGGGGGGGGGGGGGCAGATTTGTTTTCTTCCGGGTGAAACTTAAGTTTGGAATGTTTTATTTCCCCATCATTAAAACAGTAGCAAGCAGCATTAGTAATAGTTACTAGTATTATTATTTTAATCAATCAGTATTTATCACAAATTTTCCTCCCTTAGCCACCATAGAAACTGTAGTGTAATACCCTTTTTCTGGTTAACCTTTCCTTCCAGGATAGTTTATTTTCAAGAAGAAACATTTGATAAAGCCTGGAGTAATTTTAAATACATGATTTGCCATGTTAACACTTGTCACTTATCATATACTCTTCACTCCAACCTCCCTGACATTCTGTTAACCTTCCAAGGCAAAGCTAAAGCAAGCCATTTGCAGCGGCTCTGTGAAAACTCTGGGTTTAAATTGCTTTTTTTCCTTTCCCCAAACTTACCATAACTATAAATAAATTTAATTATCATTCTAGGAAATGTAAGCAAATCTTCCATTACATTTTTTAATCTGCTATCTCCCCTCCCCCCAGATTATACTGAAATTATACAAGCTTCTCTCCCATCCCAAGATAAAATCAGAATATGTTCTCCATTCTGTATTTTCTGTGGGTTAGAGTCCAATCCAATGCATGGGGCTGTGTTCGGCAGACACTAACACTTATATACTGGAAAAGATGAGGTAGCTGACACCCAGCTGCCTGAAAACAATATGTTGCTTACACTGGCTCAAAAATAAGCCCCAGCTAAGGCTGTGTCTATACCACAATAAAAATAATAAATTACCTCAGTTAGCCAAAGCTTTAGTCTACACAACAACTCACTTCTGGATTTTGCAAATATAATAATTATACCTTTGCATGTGCATGGCCCTTGATGTTTTTCAAAGAGCTTTCATATCCATTATCTCATTAGACCCTAAATATCAAAATTGTGAAGCAGATAGGCAAAAAAGGGATTTTTATGCTTGCTATTTTACAGATAGGCAGATGGCAGCTCAGAGAAGGGAGAAAAGGGAGAGAAGGAAATAAATATTTATATAGTGTGCACTGCGGTGTGCAAGGCACTGTGTTAAGCAAGGTGGAGCAGCCAGGTGTCACAATGGACGAAGCATGGGGTCTGCAGTGAGGAAAATGTGAGGTCAAATCCAGTCTCTATTTACTATCTATGCGACTCTAGGTAAGTCACTTAACCTCTCTTTGCCTCAGTTTCTTCATCTGTAAAATGCAGATAATAGTACCTACCTCCCAGGGTTATTGTGAGGATGAAATGAGATAATAACTGTAAAAAATGCTTAGCACAGTGCTTGTCACATTGTAAACACTATATAAATGTTAGCTATTAAGTTTAACTAAGTGCTTTACAAATATTATACCCTCACTTCATCCTCACATCAACTCTGTGAAATAGATGCTGTTCTTATTTTTATTTTACAGTTGAGAAAAGTAAGTCAAACAGAGGTTGCATGACTTGCCCTAGTAGGTGTCTGAGGCTGGATTTGACTGAAAATGTTTCTCACTTCATGCCCCACATTCTTTCCAGCATACCACCTAGCATGGTCCCAAGATCACACAAGTCCAGAGTGAAACTGGGGACTAGATTCCAGGTCTTCCATCTGCAAGGTCAATGTCCATGACTGATTGCCTTTGGTTTTTTTAGCAGGCTACTTAACGTAGCATCTTTGTAACTGTCCTTTGCTCTTCTTGTATTCTAACATTTGTTACATTTATTTTTGTGTATATTCTGATTCTTCAATCAACTCTTTTAAACTCGGAACTGTCACTTCATCCTCACATGCCTAATGTCTCATAAATAGTGTCTTACATGTAGTAGATAATTAATGTTTCTTGAATTTAATTTAGAGAGGACATAATAGCAATGACAATGGGAACAATAACCAGTTTTGATACTTTATAGCACTTTCTATGTGCTAGGCATTGTGCTAAATGCATTACAAATATTATCTCATTTGATTCTTACAACAACCTTGGGAAGTAGGTGCTATTGTTATCCTTATTTTATACTTGAGTAAACTGAGGCAAATAGAGATTTAAGTGACAGTGTCACATAGCTAATAAGTCTTGGGTCTGGATTTGAACCCAGGCCTTCCTGACCCCAGGTCTACCACTCTATCCACTGTGCCACCTAGCTTCCAAAGAGTCCATCTTCCATATTTGACCACTTTACAATCTCTGGAGTTGATGTGTTATATTTGAGGCTTCTGGTAGCCTTGATACAAAATGTTTATATGACCTTAAAAATATTCTAGTAATTGTAAGGAATTTCATTTAATGCAAGCCAATAAATAATCTTCAAGTATCTATGAGGGGCAGGATCCTTTGCTAGACTATGTATATATAAAAGCAAAACAAACTAGACACTATCCATCTTCAAGGAGCTTAAATTCTCCTGGGAAATTTAAGCCTGCAGTTGTGTCAAACGTTTAACTCCCAGTTGGAACCTGAACCCAGGAGGTGAGAACTTTTGAGGTGAGTCACACTATGAATTATAAAGCTGGTGTTTGTGATGTACTCAATATGCCAGCAAATTTGGAAGATTCAGTGGCAGCCGCTGGATTGGAAAAGATCATTTAATGCCCTAATCCTAAAGAAGAGCAATGAAAAGGAAAGTTCAAATTACCAAACCATTAGGTTCATTTCACATAAGGTTATGCAAGGTTATGTTTACAATTCTGCAAGCTAGGCTTCAGTAATATATGAACTGAGCACTACCAGAAGAGCAGGCTGGTTGTCAAAGAGGCAAAGGAACTAGAAACCAAATTGCCAACATTTACTGGATTATGGAGAAAGCAAGAGAGTTCTAGAAAAACATCTACTTTTGCTTAACTGACTACAATAAAGCCTTTGACTGTGTGGATCACAACAAAATGTGGCAAGTTCTCAAACAGATGGGAGTAACAGATAATTTTATTTGTCTCTTGAGGAGCCTGTACGAGGGTCCAGAAGCAACAATTAGAAATGATCATGGAATAACAACTTGGTTTAAGATTGGGAAAGGAGTATGACAAAGCTGTATATTGCCACTTTATTTATTTAACTTATATGCAGAGTACATCATGTGAAATGCCAGATTAGATGACTCAAAAGCCGGAATTAAGGTTGCCAGGAAAAATATCAACAATCTCAGATATGCAGATAACATCACTCTGATGGCAGAAAGTGAAGAATTAGTAAGTCTCTTAATAAAGGTGAAAGAGAAGAGTATAAAAGCTGATTTGAAGCTTAGCATAAAAAAAACTAAGATCTTGGCAGCTGGTCCCATCACTTCCTATTTCCAAGACCAGAATTTTATTCACTAGTTGCTGTAGATGTTCCCTTCCATTCAACAAAAATTTATTATTATACTAATATGTTATTATATTACATTGTTGTTCCATTTCAGTTGTGTCCAACTCTCCATGACCCTATTTGGGGTTTTCTTGGCAAAGATACTGGAATAGTTTTCCATTTCCTTCTCTAACTCATTTTACAGATGATGAAATTAAGCATACAAAATTAAGTGACTTACCCAGGGTCATACAAGCTACTTAAGAGTTTGAGGTCAGATTTGAACTTAGGGGTTTGGAAGGATAAGAATGACTGAAATATGGTTCTATCTGGGCATACCGTATTTAAAAGGAACAGAATAGACTCTTTTAAAAATGGGCAGAGTAGCATTATATAAGAAAATGTATCCATTTGATAAAATCCAGCAATCAGATGTGGGAAGCATGGTGGAGAATATTTTGATATTTTCACTGGCACATAAAACCTTGACAGAAATGAAATAGTTGAGGATTTTGGGAAACAACACAGAACAAGTATAGAGAAACGATGGAGGTCTTCCACTATCCAGAGATATACTACAGCTGTCATTCTCCCTAAAGCAGAGCAACTAATAACGACTCACCTTGTCTTAATAGTAGTTTCTTCCTTACAAATGTAGAGGCACCAATAAAAAGAAGCTTTATTTTGGATCTTATTCTTACTAGCAAAAAGGAACTGTTTTCTATCTTGGGGGCTGGGGATGGGGAATGCCCACATTATCTTATCATTTGTGACAAAAAGAGAAGAAAGCTGGGCAGAATCTGACACGTATTCTAGAGTTTGACCGAGTAGATTTCAAAGGGCTCAGAGAAAGGACACATGAGAATGCATGGTCTCAAATTCTACAATAGGAGACAAGCTCTCAAGAATGAAATTCTGAGGACAACAACAAAAAAATTCCATTGTGGAAAAAATGGGGGAGTTATCTAAAGAGACAGTAGTACTAGTAATCAAACAATGTGGACTTCCATGAATATAAAAGCATGGGACAGTCCTGTATAATCGTGTGAAGAGTGTTAATGCTCACAGTGTGCTAATACTGGTAAGGAAAGCTAAAACAACAAAAAAGGTTTTGTTTTTTTAAGGCTATCTGGTAGAAAAAAAGAAAGATCAAAGAGAGAATTAGATTACTGCTCGAGGTGGGTATGACAGTGATGTTCAACAACTGAGACAAGGCAAAAGTGATCAATGGTTACCTTGCTTCTGTTTTCCATGCCAAAGAAAATGATCTTTGGACTGGAAAGGACAGAACAAAAATGGCTAATAGAGTTGATACCCAAGATAAATAGGGAAGTAGTAAGGGAGCACTTAGCTGCCCTTGATGAATTCAACTTGCCAAACTCAGATGAATTACATCCCCAGATACTGAAAAGAACTGGTAGATGGAATTACTAAGCAACTGTCACTGATCTTTGAATAACTGGGCAAAGCAAGAGAGGTATTTTAAGGTTGAAAAAGGTTAATATTGCTGCTTTCCTAAAATGAAAAAGAATTGAGTCTTCATACTATAGAGGTGGAGTGTAGCTTTGTAATTGAAGGGATAGTTAGTAAACACTTAGAAAAGGAAGAGTGATCAAAGAACCAGCATGGCTGCATCATGAACAAGATATGCCAAACTAACTATATTTCTTTTATTGACTAGGGTACTGATCTCACAGGTCAGGGGAATATTGCTGATATGTTCATGTGGATTTTAACCAAATATTTGACAGGGTCATTCAAGTTATTCTACTGGACAAGATGGACAGATATGAACTAGACAATAGTATAAGTTAGGTGGATTTGGAACTAATTGAATGACTGGACCCAAAGAGATGTCATTAATAATTGGGTCTTAACTTGAAAAGATGTCTCTAGTGGAGCATCCTAAGGATCTCTCTTTGACCCTGAATTGTTTTAAAAAATTTTTATGAATGACTTGAATAAAAGACGTGGAGTATACTAATCAAACTTCCAAAGCTAGGGCTGACAGCCAACATATCCAGTGACAGGCAGGATTCACAAAGATCTTGGTAGGCTAAAACAATGTGTTGATTCTAATAGGATGAAAAATAATATTGAAGAAGACAGCTATGCAAAAGGATTCAAAAATCAATTTCACAAATATGTGATATAAGAGGCATGACTAAATAGCAATTCATTTGAAGGAAAAAAAGATCTTAGGATTTTGGAAGACTGCAACTTTCCATGAGGCAATAACATGATATGGCACTCCAAAGAACCCAATTCTTTTTTAGGCTACATGGAGAAGCATGATGTCCAGGGCTAGGAGGATGATAACCCCATTGTATTCTGCCCTTATGAGACCATGTGTTGAGTATGATATTCAGTTCTGGGTGCCACATTTTAGCAAGGACATTGATGAGTTGGAGATTATCTGGAAGGAGGTAACCAGAAGAGTGAAGGGCCTCAAGATCATGCAGTGTTAGGATTAACTGAATGAAATCTATCTAGAAGATAAGAGTTAGGGAGCACATGATTTCTGCCTTCAAGTATTTGAAGGCCTATCATATGGAAAAGGGATTAGATTTCTGCTTAGCCTTAGAGATCAGAACTAGGAATAATGGATAGAAGATACATAAATACATATTTTATTTTGATATACTAAAACATTTCTTAATAATTAAAGCTATTCAAAAGTTGAATGGAGTCCCCAGGGAGGCAATGAGTTCCCTTTTGTTGGTGGTTTTTGAAACAAGGGTTAGATAACTATTTGTTAAGTATATTGTAGAGGAAATTCATATGAAGGTTTAGATTGTTTCAGAAGCCTTTCCAGCTCCAAGATTCTGTTATTCTGTGTATAGAAGTGTAAGGAGAAAGTGATGGAGTGGGCCTCATAGGTGCAGTAAGGTGTACATATATAGTGAGAGGACCTGTCCTTGTATATCTCTAAGGGAAGCAGAATAGACATCTCTAGTCTCTTCTCCCCTCCATCCTTCTCCAAGGGAGACATTCATTCCTTCCAGGAGGGAAAGTGGAAAGTTGGAGTGGAGGCTACTACCCTGCTCTCTTCAGAGAGAAGGGAGTACCAAACTGGAAGTTCATCTGCTTCCTTTAACTATTATTGTTCATATAAAGGATATGATCAGGTTCCATCCAACTTTTGATTGTTTTATCATTTCTGATGGGAAGGGGGACCTCAAGCTCTGTATTGAAGACTTGATCCCCTTCCCACCAAATGCCAGTTCCTCAATGAACACGCATAGAGAATGTCAGAGAAGTCCATTTATTCACAGTACAGCAAAACAGAAATCAGAGAAGGTATACATAGGAAAATATATACTAGACAATATGATGTGAAGAAACTCTCCCATTGGGAGCTACATAACTCAGATTAACCAAGAGAGAATATCTGGGATCCCACCCATGAGGAAACTCTCAAAATCTCTCAGGTAACAAGCTGGGAATACTAACATGATTGAAACTGTTCACTTCTCTCCCATCTCCCCGATCTTTTCCTTCAGCATCCTGAAGTGGGGTTGATCTCTTCCATCTTTTCTCTTGAAGTTGGAAGTTGACTTAATACTACATGAAAAAACTCTTACTTGGAAAGTCCAGAAGGAGAACTCCTGCTTAAAGAGTCCTCAAAGAGGGGATTGGACTGACGGAGAACTAAATCTCTCATCTCTTGCCAACTCCTCTCTGCCTCTTAAACAGGACAGGGCATTCATCTCTGCCAATAAGGAGGCCCAATCCATTGGGCTTTGGAATAGGTGTTACATTAGCATGTAGATTTCAAGGACCATTTTAAGAATGATTTTGGTTGAGTAACCAGAGCATTTCTACCTACCTCTTGTTACTCTGTATACAAATATAATACAGCTGAGAAAGTGTCTCACTTAAAAGGCCACTTTTCTGATATCATCTCTGTAGGTTATCAGACTTTAGACAGAAACCATCTAAAATTCTCTGCTTAAATAGAATTCCTCCCAAGTTATCACAAGGGAAATGGGCATCACTTTGAAAGAATCACAAGTCAATTTGGTACTTCTCCTGATTGGTGAGTCTTTGTCTGGGGTCACCATTTCATTAGGGGTACCTGCCATGCTTATTTTACTCCCAGCTCAGCTCACTCTCTGGACTCCTCTACCTCCCCACTAGCAACTCTCATGCTTACTTTTCTATTTATCTTTTGTCTTCCCCATTAGAATGTAAACACCTTGAAAACAGGTACCATCTTGTATTTGCATAGTGCCTGGCATGTGGTGAATGCTTAATAAATACTTCATCCTTCTGCTGGACAATTGAACATTGACAGAATATCCCATTTTACTGAGTAAGCAAACTTGTCTGAGTTTTTGGAAAGAGGAGTGGAGTTGGTTAGTAAATATATATGACTAGGACTGATTAAAAAGTGTAAAAAGTCTGCTACTTTTCCTCAAAAAGAGAAATCAGCATGCCATTTTCCCAGCCTGAATGATATATTTTGTTTTAGCCAAGTCAAAAACTACTTAGTATTTCAGGATTATAGTTTGAAAATAAGTCAATAGGGTTTCCCCCTTTTTCCTCTTTATCCTTCTCCTAATCAAAACTTAATTTAAGGAAAGACTTAAAGGTCAGTTAGTTACACCTTAGGGTAAGTTACTGTGTTCCCTCTCCCAGAAGTTTGTTTATATTGTAAGCTTGACTTCTCCTTGTTGAATGAAGAGTTTTATCCCATGCTAAAAGAATTTCAGGAATCAACAGAGCAGTCAAATGAGGTATTTGAAGGGATGGGGCCCTTTCTTGGTACCTCTGTAAATGGCCAATGAGTTTGGGAATGAATGGTTTGTCTGGGGGATGGATGATAATTTGAAGAAAAACTGAATAAATGCTGAAGGCCTCGTGGTCTACAGCAGAGGTATCAGACATGCAACTCATCGGCCAGAGTAGGCCAACAACATTCTTGTGGGATTAAAGTGTAATTGGGAGATATTTAACAAAAGAAGCAAAAATGCAATAAAACGTAGATGATGCTAAATTTTTAAAGCAAAGTCAATATGTAGCCCACAAGGATCCTTAAATATGGATTAATGACCCTGTTTATATTTCAGTTATATTTCTCTGGAATATAGCTCTAGGCACTAGGTCCAAGTATAACCACTCAATGCCTGTGGTTTGGAGGATGATGAGCAGTGAGGGTGACTTTTGTCTTTCCTAAAACATATCATTCATGCTCTGCAATCAATCAATCAGTAAGAATTTATTAAGAGCTTACTGTATGCCAGACACTGTGATAAAAGCCAGAGTTGAGAAGAAAAAGCAAAAACAGTCCCTACCCTCAAGTAGATTGTATTTTAATAAGGGGGACAATATGTACATATGAGGATGTGTTTGAGAAACATTCATTGTAGACAGATGATAATATTAGAGATGAAGACCAGAGCAGCAAGGGTACCAGAAAGGCCCCCTGCAAAGGGTGGTTCTTGAGCAGTGACTTGAAGGAAGATAAGAATTCTACAAGGCAAATGTGAAAGGAGGATTATGTCAGACATAGGGAATAACTACTGTAAGAACAAAGAGAAAAGGAGATGGAGAGCTACTTTTGAGAAAAAACAAGTTTACCAGGATGGTTTGACCACAGTGTGTGTGTGTGTGTGTGTGTGTGTGTGTGTGTGTGTGTGCTGTCCTTTATTTTTGAAGAACACTAGTATCACAAGGTAATGTTTTGACTTACTCGTGAATTGGGTTCAAGTGAGGCAGAGTTGCACAAAGTTGTCAGCCTCACTCTCTCTTCTAGAGTCATCAATTCAAAACTGCTGGTGATGGCCCAGGATCTTTGACATCTGCCCAAGTTCTAAACACTCCATAGCACCTGCTTCATCCATCTTCTTGGGAATTAGAAGAAATTGTTCTCATCTACCCATTCCACCAGGGGAAGTCTTCATATGCTTGAAGTAGACATCCCCCTAACTCACTGACTGGTTTGAGACTTGTCAGTTACCCCCAACCTGGTTTAGCCCATCTGCCAAGATATAATCACTTCACATGCTGCAGCTTCTTGGAACCATAGGTGAGAATTGGGTGAGAGGTGGACACAAAAGGTGATGTATAGGAAGGGTAGAAAGGAGAAAGGGGGTCAGGTTGTGAAGAGGTTAAATGCTAACCAAAGGAGGTTTTGGTTATCTTTTGGTAATAGGGAGCCATTGGAATTTGACGGGGAATGAGGAGAGAGTGGCATGATCAGAATTGTGTTTTAGAAAAAGCAGTTTGTCATCTAAGTGAAGAATGGATTGGCATGGGGAGAGACTTGAGACAGGGAGACTGATTAGGAGGTCTAGAAAAGAGGTGATAAGAGCCTGAACTAGGATCATGGCTGTGTGAGTGAAAAAAAGGGGCCATATATGATGGATGCTGTGGAGATAGAAATGATGTCTCACTATATACTGTGAGTGTGAGTGAAGAGTCAAGGATGTTACTGAGATTATGAACCTGCATGACTGAAAGGAGAGAAGTACTCTAGATGGTAATAAAGAAATTGAGAAGAGAGGTAGGTTTGAGGAGAAAGATAATGAATTCTGTTTTGGACATTCTGAGCTTAACATGCCTATGGGATTACAGTTTAAAATATCCAATAGGCAGTTGGTAATGCAGGACTGGACCCAAGGAAAGAATGTAGAGTTAACTATATAATCTGAGAGTCATTTGCATAAAGATACAGTTGAACACGAGTGTCCATATTTTTAAATGGCTAACCCCTGAATTAATTCAGTTCAATTAAATTCAGCAAGTATTTGAGCACTTGCCATGTACTAGGCATCTGAAGAAAATCCAAAATCACAAAACAGATCAATTGGAGGGATGGAGTGGTGGCAGGGAGATGGTATTGATGATTCCCATTAAAGAAAGGGTTACTTCAAAATGACTCTTTACTTAATGTGGCCTGAGAAACCCATCTGGTCCCAACTCTTCTATTTCCTAGGAAATCAGCTTAATTCTGTATCCCTCCCAAAAGGAAGACTGCCAAGCACTGTGTTTCTTGCTATTATCTTTACTGTAGCATTGGATTCCAGACTTTGTCTAGACTGAAGCTCTATGTTCTGTTACTCAGATGATCTGCCCTGAACATTCAGATTACTGTCAACAGAAGACACTTATAACTGTAAACTCTTACTCCTGTCTTTGCCGCCTCCCCTCTGCCACATACTCTCATGAAACCAGATGTTCTTATTCTAGAGGCTTATTGATAAATAAATCCCAAAGAGAGACAGCATGATGTGATGGAAAGAGTGCTGGCCTTGGAGGCAAGACATTAATAACTCTATAGCACATCCTATCTGAACTTCAAATTCTTCTGTGAGATGGCGATGACAGCAATCACCAAGCTGTAGTAAGGGCCAAACAAGATAATCTACATAAATTACTTTGAAAACCATTTCCGTGTTAGCTATTACTGTTGTTACAAAAATATTAACACAGGGCTATAGTTAAGCATGGGGACACCTAGGGGGCGCAGTGGATAGAGTCCTGGTCTTGGAGTCAGGAGGACTTATCTTCTTGAGTTCAAATCCAACCTCAGACACTTAATAACTATATGGCTCTGGGCAAGTAATTTAACCCTATTTGCCTTAGTTTCCTTATGGGAAGAAGGCAATGGCAAACCATCCTGGTATCTTTGCCAAGAAAAACTCAAACGGGGTTATGAAGAGTTGGACATCACTGAAATGACTGAACAATAATAGGCAATCAAAAATATGTGTAAAAATATTTAATTTTTTAAAAATATTTTTATTCATGTGTTTGGCTTTTACATTTGCAAATATTTGCAGATTACCCCTACTACAAGAGAAGTATCTCACAGCAAAATAATAGTGACCTCACCTGAAAAGTCTATTTTACTTTCCACATTCCACATCTGTAGCCGCCCCCCTCTTACTTCTCTTTTTAAAAAATGTTTTCAAGTAAACTAATAAAAATATATTTTCTATCCCTCCTGCCTCCTACCCTATTGGGGGAAAAAGAAAGAGAGAGAAAAGACAAATAAATTTCTGGTAATAAATATACATAGTCAATTAAAACAAATTTCCTATTGGCTATGTACAAAAATATAAATTTCTTGTTTTGCACTATCACCTTAATTATATTCTTTTCAGCTAGATTTCTCCACTTTATCAACTAGAATACTATCTGGTTCCCAGGATTTATTCTGTATTCAATTGACTCCACCCTGTTTCTGCCCACCCGATTTGATCCTACTGGCAAATTTCACAATCTGTGCCAAGCTTGATTGAGTTTTTGTCTTAGCCCACATAGCTTGACTTGAAAGTTAGCTAGATAATTAGCCGACCCCTCATTACTGACATATCTGAGAGAGGGAAAGAAAAATTAAAGCTATGATTAATATGAACTATACTTTCTCATTACTCCTCCCCTGACCCACAATCAGGGTTCTGGAGCCAGTTGTGAAATTTTCAGTGTGACAATTTACAGGGCTTGATTGATCATTTTGATGATTATTTAGACTTAGAGTGATGAGAAAATGTTACTAATACAAATTAAATTTAAAAATGTGTTGTGCCTGTGATTTTTTGTGAAAGCTTGTTGTTTAATAGTTACCAATATACTACTACCTGTGAAGTCCTCCATGCATGTAAAATAGTATTTTATTTATATAACTTTTCATGAACACAATTATTGAATAAAATGAAATTTACCCATACTGCTAAATGCCAACCCATTGGATTTGGAGCCAAAAATGTATTTGTAGATCAGTTTTTATCATGGCCATAATTACCAACGCACGTGTGAAGGTAACTGAGGAGGCATTTCGATTTTTCTTCTATTCTGGGCAGTCTGTACTGATATCACTTCTGGAAAAAAAACTGTCTACCTCTGGACCCAAATCTTACCAACTGACCCCTGCTTTTCAAGGAAACTCTCTGTTTATTTGTTATGAAAGAAGCATAAGGGTGGTGGTAGGGACAGAGTAGAGAAGGAATAAAATAGGAGAGATGTTACTGGAAGTAAAATCAACAGACTTGGTAGCAGATTTGATATGGGAAGGGAAAAGAAGAGAGGAGTTGAGAAGGACACCTATGTTGTAAGCTTCGATGGTGGGGAGGGTAGTGGTGCCCTTGAAAGTAAAAAAGAGATTTGGAAGTGAGGGAGGGCTTGTGGGGGACAGATGAGCTCTGTCTGAGGCATGTTGAATTTAAGTTGTCTGTGGAGCATTCATTTTGAGTTGTCCAGTAGACAACTGGAGATGTGAAGCTAGAAGTCAGCAGAGAGGTGTTAGGGCTGGTTGAGTAGATTTAAGAATTATTAGCACAAATGATAATTGAATTCACAGTACTGATGAGACCTGTCAGGTGAAATAATATAGAGGGAAAGTAGAAGGGGCGCAAGATAGACGCTTGTGGGATATTCACTATCAGAGGATATAACCCGTATGAAAATCCAGCAAAAGAGACCAAGAAGAAATGGTCTAGTAGGAAGGAGGAGAACCAAGAGAAAGTAAGGTCACAGAAGCCTAGTATCAAGGGGAGAAAGAGGAGAATGGAGAAGTGAGGATTGAGAAAAGGCCTTCAGATCTGACAAGTAAGAAATCATTAGTATTTGGAGAGAGCGGGTTTGGTTTGTAGGTGAGGGGACACTGAAAAAAAAAACCTCATTGAAATTATAATAGTCTCGAAAGTGAGCCCTGAGTGCTATCATTAGAGCTGAAGCTGTCATCATAAGAGATGATATAAAAGAGGGACTCATTCTCAGGTATTCTTGATCCTAAATTTTAGAGAAACCTAATGAATTGTAATTTTGGCATCAGCTTCCTTACGCCATGACTTTATATGTAATGGCAGTTTGAAAAGAAAACAGTTGCCAGTTTCTGCTTGATGGTTCTTTTTTTTAATTACTAGTTTTTTTCCATAGTCAAGAGTTTATTTTCTTTCCCTCTTGCCCCCCCCCCACCCTTTTCAAAACCTTTGTTTAACAAACATGCACAGTCAGGCAAAACAAATTCCTGTATTGTCCATGTCTAAAAGTGTATGTCCCGTTGTCTGCTGGTTCTTGTCCTTCTTTTGAAGTGTTAGGGAGGCACCTGCTCCCCTAGGCTCTGCTGATTTGTGGTGCTAACTCCCGCATAATTCATTCTTCCTGCTTCATATTTCTAACAGACAAAGCCTCTTTGGATCTCTTCCTCACAGTCTCAATAGAGCAGTTACAAACCTGTTGAGCTAGTGAGGCACCCATGGTTTCTGCCTCTATGGCATTAGTTCTAGAGGCACAGACAACAGGATTCTCTTTCACTAGGATGGGGATTCAGCCCACTGGTAGCTGAGAGGAGGCTAGCTCTCCAAGCTGTAAATTGAGGATCTGAAGATAGGAAAATTCAGCACGAGATTACAATGTGGTGCTGACACTCAAAACCCTGTTCCTTTCTAGTAGATACAATAATCTGTAGTTTCCCAGTCTAACATGTAATTGCTATCATACATACATTCATATATACATACACACATACATTCATACATTATGACTAATGTTCAATAACAAGCTTTGTATCCAAAATTAGATTACAGGGTTGTCTAATGTTCATGGAAAAAAGAAATATCTCCTTTGGAGGATGATGACATTTCTGATTGTCTTTGTTGCCTGCCTTAGACACTTCAACATCTCACATTACAAGAAGGGAGAGAGGGAGATATGGTGGAATGAGCACTTGGTTTGGATTTACAGGATTGGGTATAAATCCTAGCTCTGCTACTTACTACCAAGTGTTGTAGGCCTCTAGTTTCCTTATCTGTAACATGAAGAGTTTGCCCTAGATGATCATTAACATTCCAGTGAGCTTTAAATCTATGGTCCTATTCATTCAACATTTGTTAAATGCCTACAGTGTCAATCACTGTATGGACTAGCTTCTTGTTCAACATTAGCTGTAATATGTATATACAGAGATTCATGTGCAATATAGGAACAAATTATGTGCTGCTTGCATTATATTATATGTGTGTGTATGCACACACACACACACACACATTTGTTGTTCATCCTTTGTTTTCAAGAGGATCAATGACATTATGAAGTAATGTCCTGACTTGCTTGGATTGGATTTAAGTGAGGCAGCTGCACCAAGTCATTAGTCTCAGTCTTTCTTCCAGAGTCATCAAAGTGCAGTAACAAGACAAAAGACAAAATGACTGGCAATGACTCCAGATACAGTGGATGACTTTGGTGTTACAAATGAGTACACATATACACATATATATTCACATATATATGATCTCTTCCCAGTTCTCCATCAATTCCTCATAGTACAGTGCAGGTGCTTGCTAGCAGATTGCTGTCCTGAAAGCTACTATAACATGTCTTCTTCCAGTCCCAGCTTATGCCCTATCTCTTCCCTGACTGACTGCTCCAGCTTTTTTCTGAATTCCTATAGCATTTACAGTAAGTACTACAAAGCTCAACTGTGAATTAAAAATTATTTCATGGCAGTGATAAATTCCAGTTCAATTGAGCAAGAATTTAAGATCTCTGGGGGATATATAGGCGGAAACCCTTACCTTCAGGAAGTTTACCATCGAATGGTGTGCAATTAGCTATTCTACAATGCAGAATGTGTTAAGCTTAAAAGAGAGGTTCAGTCAAAATCCTCCACTTTCTGGAAGGAGGGGGAGGGATGAGGGAGGACTTCAGAGAGAAGGCAGCACCTGAGCTGGGTGGTGAAGATCTCTGTAGCAGAAGTGAAGGGAGTTTGCTCTGAGCTTGGAAGCAGGATAAGATCAGGGAACTAACTGCTTTGGCTCAACCGTTGCCTGCCTACTATGAAATAAACTTGAAAGGTAGGTTGTAGCCAAAATGTAACCAGCTGTGAATTCTAGGCTAAGTAGCTTATATTTTATAGTGTAGGCAGTCGGGAGCCACTGGTATTTTTTGAACAAGGGAGTGATGTGATCATATAGGTGCATTAGGAAGATTATTATGCCAGCTGTGTGAAGGATGAGAAAGAGAGAGGGAAGAGATTGGAGACAGACAGCCTCCAAAGCCATGTTATCTAAAAATCATCAGAGCCCCTCACTGGCAATGACTAGAGGCAAAACTGGGAACAGGGGGTTATTACAGCTGTGGATTGGCTCAAGAGCATCCCTAAGTCCCTTCAAAACTTCCCCCCCATCCCATGTCCCCTCCCTGCCAACAACTACCGCCCTGTCCATGGGCAAAGGCCACTATCCCCCTTCTCTCTGACAGCATCAGGCTAGCTGAATTAGACCCATAATCCGCTATTCAGTAGATTTTGTTCTTCAATTGGATGAGCCCCAATACCCTCGTAACACATTTTCCCTTTGTGAGATATATGTAAAATACTCTGTCCGTCTAAGTGTTTTTCAAAGAATCAAGCTCTTACCTTTTAAAATTACATGGGGATGGCATTGTTCAAACATGTAAGACTGAGTATTCCAGAAAGCGTCAACAACAGGATACAATGCACTAATTTTACCCCACTTTGACTTGGAAAATGTAATCGGTACTTACAGAAATTGTAAATACTAAAGAATCAAGGTAGTAGGATTATTCTAAAATAGGGCGCTAATACATCAAGCAAAATAGCTTTTTGCTAGTCTTAACTGACTGCCATTATCTATCAGAGAAGCAATACCTCTGACCTCAATATTGTAAAGAAACACAAATGATTATAAGCAGGTGTCCCAGGATTTCTGGGAGAAGGAAGTGCTGGGCACAAAGTAGGAGAAAAACTTTGAAATCTCAACTCATATAGCAAAGTACAGAGAAAGCACCCCACTGCCGACAAATCCCAATTTAAGTCCCACCTCCCCCGTGAAATTTACCTTACTATGCCACCCTGCACCAAATAGCTCCCTTCTTGGAATCCATGTGTCTTGTGGCACAAGATTGAGACCCTGGTTGAATTGTTTTGCATTTTGCTTTCTAATGGTTTTGTGCATACAAGGCCTGTCTTTCTAACTAAATAAGTCTCCTCAAGAGTAAGGATTGTCAATTTGCATGGTATCATGGCTGGAAGGAATCTTGATCATCATTTAATTCAACATGCTCATGGTAGAGATGAGGAAACTGAGACCCAAAGAGGTGGGGTGTTTTGCTTAAGACCACACAGGTACCAAGTAAGCAACTTGATATTCCAACCCAAATCCTTTGACTCCGCAAACCTCATGTACCCCAATAATCCCTATTGCAGGGCTAGGCACACACATAATAGGTGATCAACAAATATTTGGATTAAAGATAAATATCTATGGGAATTCTGAAAATTGCCAAGAGAGAAGTCCTTTGAGGTATTAATTTCAAAGGATAGCAATATATCCTTAGAAAGACTTTTGGAAATTTACCAGAAACAAACTTCTGATATAATTCTAAGTCAGAAGACCAGGGTATTCTAAATATGGAATCTTATGACTAGAAGGGGCACAAGGGTTATAATTTAGATGCATTTCCTAGAGAAAGACAGCAGCACTTGAAACATTGAAATTTCATAGCAGGCCACAGTTTCAGAGGAAGTTTAGGAGAAGAGTGGAGAAAGGGGTTCCTGTTATTATGGACAACTGCACAAGTCAGAATGGACAACTGATCCAAGTTAATTGTGTCCATCATTATTCACATTGTCTTGTCTTAAGGAAGACCAAATCTTCACAGGGACTTCCATGCCCAGTAAAAAGTAGCCCATCATAATGGGCTAGAGGACAGGTAAAATTTTCTGGAACTTCTGTGAAGTATTTTCTTTTCAAATTTTCAGTGGACATGGATAAAATATATATGATAAATCTTCAAATGCCTGAAGACTCTTCTGAAGTCTCCCTCCCCCTTTGTTATCCTCCCCATCTGTTGTTTAGATTAAATGATCTCAATTCTATCTATATTGTAAATTTCCATCTGTTTCCCAGGGGGAGCCCAAATTAGTTTTAATTAATTTTGAAGTTAACTGGTACTGCTGTATTGTCTATGTTGTGTAGCACATTTTTTACTATTTTTCTTTGTTTTATATATGCTAGTTATTTTTCTCAACAAAATTGTAACCTCATAGAGACCAAAGACTATGTCTTTATTTTCTTGTATTACTCACATATAGTAGGTACTTGATAAGGATCATTGAGTGAATAAGACCTTCATGGGACACGAAAAGGAATGTAAAAGTTCAATTGTGAAAATCATGTGTAATGGAGGCAGAGTCAAGATGGCAGAGGAACAGCATGCACTTTCTAGAGTGCTGCCTCCAAGCCCAGCCAAATATCTGTAAAAAAATGGCTCTAAACAAATTCTGGAGCTGCAGAACCCACAGAGTGATAGAGTGAAGCAATTTTCCAGCCCAAGACAGCCTGGAAGGTTGCCAGGATGTATCTATTGCACCATGCAGGGGTCAGTCCAGCATGGGCCACACTGGCACAGACAGGACCTGAGCAGACTTTGAGGAGACTGAATCTCTTGCACTTGTAGCAGTTTCCAGAATTCAGGACCTCAAAATGATAAGGACAAATTGGAAGGTCAGTGGAAAATGTCTGTGGGACCAGTGTGGGAAAGTGAAGTGGTCTGGCCCCAGTCCCAGGGCTGCAGAGAGGGTTGAGGGAGGAGGAACCTACAGCAGCCACAGCAACAGCAGAGGCAGAGACAGTGAATGCTTCTGAAGCTCTAGGCCCACAGATTGTGGGGGAATTGAGCAGCTGAAAATGCACACCCCACCCCACTGGAAGCAGAGAACTACCTTGACAAAGAGCTCAGAAGTCAAGTAAATGACTGCAGAAATGAGCAAAAAGCAAAAAGAGAATCAGACTATAGAATCTTACTTTGGTGACAAGGAAGACCAAAGAATGCAAACAGAAGACAACAAAGTCAAATCTCCTCCATCCAAAGTCTCCCAGAAAAATTGAATTGGTCTCAGACCATGGAAGAGCTCAAAAAGGATTTTGAAAATCAAGTAAGAGAAGTAGAGCAAAAATTGGGAAGACAAATGAGAGTGATGCAAGAAAGTTATGAAAAACGAGTCAACTACTTGCTAAAGGAGACCCCCCAAAAAAAAATGCTGAAGAAAATAACACTTTAAAAAATAGGCTAACCCAAATATTGAAGAGATCCAAAAACCCAATGAAGAGAAGTGGCCAGATATAAAAGGAGGTTCAAAACCTCACTGAAGAAAACAATTCCTTAAAAATTAGAATGGATGAGGAGGAGCCAAGATGGTGGAATAAAAAGACTCACGTATGCTAGCTCCGAACCCACAGCCCATACATTTCCTGTAAAAAGAACTCCCCACAAATTCTGGAGCAGTGCAAGCCTCACAGCAACGCAGTGGAGGAGATTTCCGTTTCAGAGAACCCTGAAAAACTGACCCCAAAGGTCTGTCGCGCACCTGACAGTGGAGTCTAGTCATGCCCAGCCCTGCCCAGCCCTGGCCACGTGGCCCCGAGAGGAGCAGATCCGAGCAGGATTCAGGGATGGAACCTCCGGCGGCCACGAAGGTTCCTCCACCCACAGGTGTACAGGTCAGTGAGAGAGACTTCTGGGCTGGCAGAGAGGGGAGAAGGGTGTCTCCATGATTTGGGCCCCCTTGGGAGGCAGCAGCAGAGGCAGCAGCGGCCAGGAGCTCCTGGAGCAGACAGGAGCTCCGCTCCATTACTGAAGATCTCTACAAAAACCCCCTGAGGGAACTGAGCCTGGGAGGTGGCCCTGCCCCCACCCCAGCACCAGAACTTAAGCTCACATTGAATAGCAGCCGTGCCCACCACTGAAAGCCCTGAGGCTGGGGAGCAGCATTTGAATCTCAGACCCCAAGCACTGGCTGGGCCAATCTAGGTGGGGGTGGAGAGGAATCTCAGAAGTCAAGTAACTGGCTGGGAAAATGCCCAGAAAAAGGAAGCAAAATAAGACCAGAGAGAGCTACTTTTTGGGGAAGAGATGTTCCTTCCTCCCTTCATTTCTGATGAAGAAGTACAATGCTTGTCATCAAAGAAGGATGTGGAGGTCGGGGCCTCTCTAGCCCAGACATCCAAGGTGGATGTCTGGTGGGCTCAGGCCTTGGAAGAGCTCAAAAAGGATTTTGAAAAGCAAGTTAGACAGGTGGAGGAAAAACTGGGAAGAGAAATGAGAGAGATGCAAGAAAAGCATGAAAAACGGGTCCATACCTTGTTAAAGGAGACCCCCAAAAAATGCTGAAGAAAATAACACCTTGAAAAATAGGCTCACTCAATTGGCAAAAGAGGTTCAAAAAGCCAATGAGGAGAAGAATGCTTTCAAAAGCAAAATTAGCCAAATGGAAAAAGAGGTTCAAAAGCTCACTGAAGAAAATAGTTCTCACAAGATTAGAATGGAACAGATGGAGGCTAATGACTTTCTGAGAAACCAAGAAATCACCAAACAAAACCAAAAGAATGAAAACATGGAAGAGAATGTGAAATATCTCATGGGAAAAACAACTGACCTGGAAAATAGATCCAGGAGAGACAATTTAAAAATTATGGGACTACCTGAAAGCCATGATCAAAAAAAGAGCCTAGACATCATCTTTCATGAAATTATCAAGGAAAACTGCCCTGATATTCTAGAACTAGAGGGCAAAATAAGTATTGAAGGAATCCATCGATCACCGCCTGAAAGAGATCCAAAAAGAGAAACTCCTAGGAACATTGTGGCCAAATTCCAGAGTTCCCAGGTCAAGGAGAAAATCTTGCAAGCAGCTAGAAATAAACAATTCCAGTATTGTGGAAATATAATCAGGATAACACAAGATCTAGCAGCTTCTACATTAAGGGCGTGGAATAGGATATTCCAGAACTCAAAGGAACTTGGACTGAAACTAAGAATCACCTACCCAGAAAAACTGAGTATAATACTTCAGGGGAAAATATGGTCTTTCAATGAAACAGAGGACTTTCAATCATTCGTGATGAAAAGACCAGAGCTGAAAAGAAAATTTGACTTCCAAACACAAGAATGAAAAGAAGCATGAAAAAGTAAACAGCAAAGAGAAGTCATAAGGGACTTACCAAAGGTGAACTGTTTCCATTCCTACATGGAAAGACAATATTTGTAACTCTTAAAACTTTTCAGTATCTGGGTAGTTGGTGGGACCACACACACACATACATACACACACATGCATGCACACATGCACACACACATGTACACGCATGCACACACATACAGAGACAGAGAGCACAGAGTGAATTGAATAGGATGGGACCATATCTTAAAAGAAATTAAGGCAAACGTTGAGAGAGAAATGTAGTGGGAGGAGAGAGGGTGAAATGGAATGGGTTAATTATCTCTCATTCAAGAGGCAAGCAGGAGACTTTTTAGTGGAGGGAAAAAGAGGAGAGCTGAGAAAAAAACATGAAGTTTACCCTCATCACATTCGATTAAAGAAGGAATAAAATGCACACTCATTTTGGTATGAAAACCTATCTTACAATACAGGAAAGTGGGGGAGAAGGAGATAAGCAGGGTGGAGAGGATCATGGAAGGGAGGGAAATGGGAGGAGGGAGCAATTTGAAGTCAACACTCAGGGAGGGACAGGATCAAAAGAGAGAATAGAAGCAATGGGGGGCAGGATAGGATGGAGGGAAATACAATTAGTCTCATATAACACGACTATTATCGAAGTCATTTGCAAAACTACATAGATATGGCCTATATTTAATTGCCTGCCTTTCCAAAGGGAATGGGTGGAGCAGGAGGGATAGGGAGAATTTGGAGCTCAAAGTTTTAGGAACAACTGTTTAGTATTGTTCTTGCTACTAGGAAATAAGAAATACAGTTAGTGGGGAATAGAAAGTCATCTGGCCCTACAGGACAAAAGAGAAGATGGGGACAAGAGAAGGGAGGGATGATAGAAGAGAGGGAAGATTGGTGATAGGGGAAATTAGAATGCTTGGTGTATTGGCATGGGGGGAGAGGACAAATGGGGAGAAAATTTGGAACCCAAAATGTTGTGAAAATGAATGTAAAAAGTTAAATAAATAAATTTATATTAAGAATTTAAAAAAATAAAGAAACAAAAGCCAACTTGAAAAAAAATTAGAATGGAGCAGATGGAAGCTAACGACTTTATGAAAAAAAATCAAGAAATGATAAAACAAAGCCAAAGGAATGAAAAAATGGCAGATAATGTGAAATATCTGACTGGAAAAACAACTGACCTGGGAAATAGATCCTGGGAAGACAACTGAAAAATTATGATACTACCTGAAAGACATGATCAAAAAAAGAGCCTTGACATAATCTTTCAAGAAATTATCAAGGAAAACTGCCCTGATATTCTAGAATCAGAGGGTAAAATAAATATTGAAAGAATCCACCTCCTGAAAGATTCCAAAAGGAAAATTCCTAGGAATATTGTAGTCAAATTCCAGAGGTCCCAGGTCAAGGAGAAAATGTTGCAAGAAGCCAGAAAGAAACAACTTGAGTATTGTGGAAATGCAATCAGAATAACACAAGATCTTGCAGCTTCTACATTAAGGGATCAGATGGCTAGGAAAATGATATTCCAGAAGTCAAAGGAGCTAGGATTAAAACCAAGAATCACCTGCCCATCAAAACCTAGCATAATACTTCAGGGGAAAAAGTGGTAATTCAATGAAGTAGAGGACTTTCAAGCATTCTTGATGAAAAGACCAGAGCTGAATAGAAAATTTGACTTTCAAACACAACAATCAAGAGAAGCATGAAAAGATAAACAGGAAAGAAAATCATAAGGGATTACTAAAGTTGAACTGTTTATATTCCTACATGGGAAGGTAATATTTATAACTCTAGAGACTTTTTTCAGTACTAGCGTAGTTGAAAGGATTATATATATATATATATATATATATATATATATATGTGTGTGTGTGTGTGTGTATATATATATATATAGATAGATAGATAGATAGAGAGAGAGAGATTAGATAGATAGATAGATAGATAGATAGATAGATAGATAGATAGATAGACAGGGCAAGTTGAATAGGAAGGGATGATATCTAAAAAAATAAAATTAAGGGATGAGAGGGGAATATATTGGGAGGAGAAAGGGAAAAATATAATGGGGCAAATTATCTCTCACATAAAAGAGGTAAGAAAAAGCTTTTTCAATGGAAGGGAAGAGAGGGGAGGCGAAAAGGAAAAAGTTAATCTTGCTCTCATCACATTTGACTTACGGAGGGAATAACATGCACACTCAATTTGTTATGAAACTCTTACACTGCAGGAAAGTAGGAGAGAAGGGAATAAGCAGGAAGTGGGGGACAAATGGGAGGATAGTGTAATTGGAAGTAAATACTTTTGAGGTCAAAAAAAGAGACTAGAATAAATGGGAGGCAGGATAGGATGGGGGGAAATAGAGTTAATCTTCAACAACTTGACTTTTATGGAAGCCTTTTGCATAATTACACATGTATAACATATATCAAATCGCTTGCCTTCTCAGTGGGGATGGGTGGGGAGGGAAGAAGAGAGAGAAGTTGGAACTCAAAGTTTTAAAAACAAATGTTAGAAATTGTTTTTACATATGACTGGGAAATAAGATATACAGGCAATAGGGCATAGAAATTTGTCTTGTCCTCCAAGAAAATAGAGAGGATAGGGATAAGAGAAGAGAGGAATGTGATAGAGTGGATGGCAGATTGGGGAAAAGGGTAATTGAAATGCTTGCTGTTTTGGGGTGAGTAGAGAAGAGAGATGGGGAGAAAATTTGGAACTAAAAATCTTGTGGAAATGAATGTTGAAAACTAAACATAAATAAATTATAGTTAAAAAAAAGAAAATCATGTGTAATGGAAAGTCTCTTCCTAGAATATATTGTTCCATTTATCCATTTCCACTACAAAATCTGTGTGTTTGAGATAGTATGTGTGGTGCCCATAAAGTTCATCACCTTAACTCAATGCCGGACTACCTCTTAGCTGTTCAGAAAGTGGGAAATCAGGATTGAGGCATCATTGGGAGGAATCCAAGATCTAACCTCTACCTAAGCATAAATCCAATCTTAAGCTTCCCCAGCAGTTAGGTATTTAACTTTTACTCGAAGAACTCAAAAGAGAATTCACCCCTTTCCATTTTTTGAGAGTCTCACTTCATTCCTTCCGTGAATCCATGATCTCATTGATTTGGGTAGTACCTGTGACATTTCAGATCACAAGCTATCCATTTCTTTTCAGCCATAAACTTGGCACCTGGGGTTCACTCAACTTGCTGGAGGTCTTCTTCTAATTCCCCCAATATTTCATAGATACCAGTGAAGAACACAAGCTGTTTCTCAGCTCTTTATTATGCCTGCTACATGATCAGTCTACTTTTTCCAGTCATCTGCCTCTGATAACATCTTTTATGTTGCTTCTCTGATACATTCTTGTATGACAATGTGCTGTAGTCTATTTATTTCCACCATTCCCTTCTCCATGTTCTTTGAGTGATCCCCTACTGTAATTCTTTGGAGACCATAGTTCTATGAATCTAGATTGTTTAGAAATTTTTTTTTACATCGAGCTAAAATGTGCCTTCTTGTAATTTTTACTTATTGCATTTACTCATTGTTTCTAGTCTACCACCTGGGACCTAAGAGTTAAATTCAATCTCTTTCTTACATAACAATCCTTCTAATACTTGAAGGATTCATGTGTCCCAGAAATTTTTTTCTATGGACCCAGCAACCCCAGCCCCTCCAATTGATACTTTAGTGGCACGATTTAAAGTCTCTTCATCATCCCAGCCCCACATCAATGTGGTGCTCAGAATAAGACATTCCAGGGGAACAACACCTAAGACTCAGCACAAAAGGACTATCTTGTTCTATACTAATGCTACCTAACATCATAGTAAGTTTTTTGGCTGCAACATCATACTTCAGCCTCTAATTAAACTTTCAGTCTCCCTAAAACTCCCAATTATTTTTCCCTATTCTGACTTGTGCAGTTGATTTTTTAAAACCATGTAGGATTTTATGTTAATATGTATTAATTTTAGATCACTATTCTCATTTATCAAGATCATTTTGGATCTCAGTTCTGTCATACAACAATTTCTCTCTTCTAGTTTTATATTATCCACAAATTTAATAATCATGCCATCTATGCCTTCACCTAAGTCATTGAAAAATGTTAACCAGAACAAGACCAAGGACAGAACCCTGTGGCCCTCCACTGAGTACCTCAGTCCAGGTTTATTTTTTGAATCTAAATTTTCTTATCTTCAAAACGGGGATATTAGTATTTGCCTTACTCTGGTTTGTAAAGGTCTTCTGAGAAGGAGATTCAACCTCCCTTGTTCACCCACTTCCAGGTTTTATATAGCGAACGTTTCTATATTGCTTTAAGCTTTGTAAAACCAATTACAAATATTATCCTATTTGATCCTGACTGGTAGGTTTTATTATTATCTTCATTTTACAGATGAGGAAATTGAGGCAGACTGCAGTTAAGTGATTTGCTCAGGGTCACACAGCTAGTAAATGGTTAAGTCAGCATCTGAGCTCAGGTCTTCCTGACTCCAAGTCCAGCATTTTATATGCTGTACCATCTAGCTGCCTCACTTTTCCTCACTGTCAGAAAACCACCTTATGTTTTGCTTCAGTTTGTGATACTGCACATTTTTTCCTATTTTCTCTTGTTTTATTCTGTCAGTCAACAAGCATTTTATTAAGCACCTACTAAGTTCAAGGCATGGTACTAAGCTGAGGCAAGATGGAAGTTTGTTGAATATATCTCATTTTAAATGCTTCCCCAGAATGAATACCTGTTTCATCTGCAGAATCATAGAATTTTAGGGTCTTAAAGAATATACAGTCTAGCTCTCTGCTTGAACCTTGGATCTCCTCTTTAGGACTTACAAGTGGTCATCCCATTTCCTCTTGAACGCTGGTGGTAATAGAAAACTCATTCCTTACCAGCAAAGTCTATTTCATTTTTGGACAGCTCTCCATCAGTTCAATTATCATAGAGAACTCTGATGGCACTATAAAAAAATCAGTGTATAACTGCACTGTTAGAAAGTTATTCATTAGAGTGGGATAAAATTTACTTTAATATACTTTCCACCCATTAGCTGTAGGTTTGTCCTTTGGGGCCAAGTAGAACATTTTAATTCCTCTGGCATATGACAACTCTTCAGTTCCTTAAAGATAGCAATCATGTTACTCCTAAGACTTCCCTAGGCTAAACACTCCAATTTCTTCAATCCCTTTACAAGTCTATGCTAGGCTCTGCTGGATATTCACGAAAAGTGTGAGATACCATTCTTACCTTCAAGGAGCTTTTCTTCCTTATGACTTTTATATCGGGAGCCACAAATTCTTACCTTGTATGACAGCCTCAGCCTTCCCATCTTTCATGTATTATGGATCTCAGAGAAACATTAGCCTGACAATAATGTAAAAGAAAATAATACTGAAAGAACTCTGATCATAACTCTGATAAATACAATTAGTACTCATGCCTTCAGAGCATTAATGGTGAAACATTCCTCCTTCCTCTTGACAGAGAAGTGGCAAACTCTAGGTGTGAAATAAAATATACATTTGTGGACATGATTAATGTGTTTATTGTTATTTTGGGGGGTTGGATTCCTTATTTGTTACAATTTAGGGGGATCATTTGAAAGTGACTGTAATTTTTTAAAATGATATCAATAAAACTTTTAAAGAGAAAAAAGAAACATAAACTCTGTAATGCCCCTGGTTCTAACCCTCACCCCCTTTCCTCCTTCATTTCTTGTGTTCTCATAGTTTTCCTTAGGACCTGAAACTGCTTGGCCAGACCTATAGCCATCGAATCATGGGCATTAACAATCACAGTTGGCTTTTATTCTCTCCCTCCCTACTCTCCCCCATGAGATACTGCAGCTTTGGTAGAGTGTGTGTTTACTTCATTATCCTGAAGAACTCCTGTGAATAAGCTGTTAGATTAACTTCCCTGGCTCAGAAAGAATCTGTACTAGCTCAGTCAATCACTCCCATCACAGTCTTCCTTTCCTTTTTCTTTTTCAGAAGCAAAACAATAGCTGATAAGCATGAGCTCTCAGGAGAACAATGCAGAGCCTTCACTGCAGTCAGAATGGAATGATCAACAAATTGCTCTGTTCCCCTGTGATGCTCCCTGAACACTTGGGTGGTTGTATTGGGAATGAGGGGATACCCAATGGGGCAAAAAAGCCTTAGAGCTGAGGCATGACTTCCAAAAGGAATTGGCTTAGAGTTGCCAATTATCTCCCTACCCCCTCAAAATGCAAAGGGCCCCCTTTCTCTGAAGCAGAGTCTCTGGCCATGGAGGATAGGAATTGGACAGTGCAAACCAATTGGCTGGAGGATGCAAAGTCAGTAAGCTTCACTCTAAGATTGCTCTTGGTGCTTAACCACTTTAGACTGGGGCATGGACCCTCGATTCCTTGATAGATTTAATTTTCTAGAGCTTTTGTTTTTGGAGGCTATAGGATTTCTTTTAGTCAGTTGAAGACTATTCTGGATAGATGCAGTTTTCCGTGAAGAAATAGCTACAAGCATGATGCTTAGCTATTCCCTTGAAGGCTCTACTTACCTCCAATATATGAGGGGAAAAGAACATCTCCTCTTTTGATCCAAAGAGTTCAAGGACAGTATTTGATTTCTTATCTGAATTTCCCCAGATGCCTAGCATGTTGTTTTACACATAGTAAGTACACAATAACTCCATTTACTTCTTCATGTGTTCAACAAGTCCTTATTAAGTGGCAGATGGGTGATACAAAGGATAGAGCATTGACCCTTGAGTCAGGAAGACTTGAGTTCAAATCTGACCTCATATACTTACTACTTGTGTCACACTTGACAAATTATTTAGTTTCTGCCTGCCTCAGTTTCCTTATCTACCAAATGGTGATAAATATAACATCCAACTCCCAGGTTTATTGGGAGGTTCAAATGAGAGTATATTTGTATAAAGTGCTTATTGTATTGTTATCATTATGTTGTCCACTATGTCCCCAGCCCTATACTAGATGCTGTGAGTATGTTGAAGCCATAGTTCCTGCTTGTAAGAATTTGGCTGATCAGATAAGATACCCATTGGCTACTTATATGACAATGGAAAACAGTATATAGGCATGCTAAGATAAGTAGTGCAGATAATAAGCCTGGTAGAAGATTAGGATAAGGGAGATCATTGCGCCTAGGAGAATTTGAGGGATATCTTATGGAAGCATTGATACTTAAACTAGGCCAGTAAGAATTGGAAGGCTTTGTCTACTTAGGAATGACTGAGGGTGGCAATTCTATCATGGAAACAACATGAGTCAAGATATTGAGGCCAGAATGAGTATGACGTGTTGATTATGATAAGGAAAATAACTTGTCGAATTTGGAGGGGGTGGAGGGAGAAGGAGGGATGGCACTTAAGGTTAGATAGAGCATGACCAGTTGGATGACCTTAAATGACAGACTAAGTTTAGGTTTGATCTTGTAGGCAAAAGGCAATCATTGTTGAACATCCTTAGTCAATACTTAGTACATCTTTGACTTGAAGTCATAGTAGAATAAGGAATGAGAGGATGGCATTGTGCTAACTACCTAGAAACCCCTATCATCAAACAGTCGTTAGGTAAACTGCCTCTCCAATATCCTCTTTCTCTCATAACCTCTCTCATATAACCTTTAAGGAGTTGTGACAGTCTCTAGTTTTAGAAACATTGATGTAACAGCAGAGTCAAGATATAGCTGATGGTTCTCTAAGTGTGTAAAATGTGTTGTACTACCAGGGGTCCATGCGTAGCTCTATGTGTTAAGTGTCCAAGTTTACTTCCTCAAGATTCTGCTCCAATTTTTGAGGAGTTCCTTCTGACCTCCAAGCCTTTGTAAACCCCTTCACTGGGCAGGCAAATCTTTTACTTCTTTTCATATCCTCAGAGCTTAGCATAGTGCCCTACACATAGTAGGTACTTAATAAATGTTTTTATTGATTGATTGATTGTTGTATCCTTGATATATCAGAACTTAAATAGATATTGACCACAACATCAAATGTGATGACAGTTTCCTTTAAATCCCAGTTTTGCTTATCATTCTTATCAGACCTCAGAACAGCCTCACTCCTCAGTCTTTGGTGGTTGAGAGGAAAGTAAACTTCTTGAGGGCAGAGACCGGCTCACTTTTGTATTTATATTCTGTCTCCACATAATAAGCACTTAATAAATCCTTGTTGCTTGGGTCATTGAAATGGGGGGATAAATTAACATTTTATTTTCTGACTTTTCTTCAGCTGGAAAAATAACAGGACAGGCATTGGAGCAGGAGATATTGGGGCATGTTGAGCTAGTTATCATATGGGGAACTGGGAACATTTAAGAATTAAGGCTGGGTAGGAAGAAAGTATTGTATAACCTCTCGGTGTAATCTGAGCCCTTGGCTTGATTCCATCCTTTCTGAAGGTTCAGATAGGCTGAGAAAATAGACAATAGATCAAGAAAACCAAGGGATATGTCTCTTCTTTGAAGAAAAATCAGAAGAACAGTATAACATTTAAAAAACAATATTTGTTTTTTTAAAATGCTTCACCCAGCTGTTTTCTACCTCAACATAGCACACATTGGCTTGGTGGCTTCTGGAGGGGAGATAATCGTTACTGCTCTGGAGGGAGAAAAGGCCATATGTTCAATATCAGAAATTTATAGAGTGTTTCATTTTCTGAGCTCCTAGTTACTAATGTATTAAGTTCTGTGGAAAATTCTCCCCATAATATCCTGTGATTTTTTTTTTCTTCTTAACGGCAGAAAGCTCCAGTAGAAGGCAAAGACATTTCCTTGTCTGAATTACTGCCACCATGAAATAGATTGAAAAAATATATCATTTTTATGTCAACCAGTAGCATCCCAGTCCACACAGGGGTGTCTCCTAAAGCCATCAAGATAGTATCAGAGCATTAATCATGTCTGGAACAGTGAGGCCGCACTCTTCCTGCCTGCCCTTCTTCAAACACCAGCCAGCACCCACAAAGGTTCAAACCCCAGGGCCAGCTGCAGCCAACGGGAGAGACAAAGCACACAGGATTCAATCTCTGGGTCCTGCAACTGCACGTTCCTTTCAACTCGTGCTAATGGATTAAAGGGACAAGCTACTGCAGGGGACAGCTCAGAATTTGGACTGGGCAGCCCTACACACAGAGTACTGTTAGGAATTGGGTCTGAGTGTTTCCCTTCAAACCTGATTTGCAAAGCTTCTGTTATTGTCAACCACATGGAAGACTGGGAATAAGGATGATGGAAGTGATGAGGTTGTTTGCAAATGCATATGGATGAGATGAAGTACACACACACACACACACACCCCACACATGAAAATACATAGGCACAAATAGAGACATTTTAATTGAGAGAGTATGGCTTACTGTATAGAATTGGTGTTTAAGTCAGAAAGACCTGAGTTCAAATCCCACTTCTAATGCATGTGTGACCCTGAGTGAGTCATTTACTCTTTCAATGCCCCTAGAAAATCCTCTTGAGACTATAAGCTGCAGAAAAGGAACTAATCTATAGTGGTAGAGGAAATTCTTTACTAGGAGTTCCTTTGTTGGTAAGATCATAAGTCCAATTAAAAAATATATTTTATATATGTATATGTATATATTCTATCATAAGTATGCACTTCAAAAAAATCTGTTAAACTTTGGTAAACTCTTTCCTTACAATAAACCCTATGCAGTAGTTGATACATACACAATTGACTCAGTTTTTCAAACAGAGGTGAGGGGCAAAGCCAAGATGGTGGAGTAGAGGCAGCAACCCAGTTGAGCTCTCCCAACATTTCCCTCCAAACATCTTTAAAATAATTCCTCAAATCAAATTTTGAAGTGAAAGAGCTAGTAAAAGGTCAGTATGAGATTATTTTACAGACTAAAACAATTTAGGATGTAAATAGGAAAGGTCTATGACTCTCAGATGGTCTCTGCCCCAGAGCACATGCAGCAGCAATACCAATAGTGGGCCTTGGAAGTGGCTGCAACAATGGCAGCAGAGTATCTTTGAGAGCTCTCAGACTAGAGACAGTAGGTGTGTGTGTGTGTGTATGTGTGTGTGTGTGTGGGGGGGTATTGGATTGCTGATCAGAAAGAGATTACAGAAGACTGTTTGCTGGCACTGAGTACAGCTAGTACTGATTAGCAACTCTTAAGCCCATAAGCAATTCTAGGCAGCAATTCCTGAGTGGAGAAGAGTGCTTCTCATTGTTTGAAATGGAAGAGGGGCTGTGATCATAATACCAAAGTCAAAGAAAGTGGCAGTACTTGTGGGCTACAAAAAAACAGGGGCCTTTCCTAGATAAAAACTAGAATGCAGACCAGAAGACCAATGTCCTCACTTCTCCCCAGATCAGAGCATCTTGAGAGCACTGAAAACTTGTAGATCCTCAGAACTACCTCTGAAAACAATAGCAAAATAAAGTTGGAAGCTTGGGGCAATGACTCCTCACAATCAGGTGAGCAACACCTAACTTTAACATAAAGTTCAAAGTCAAGAAATAAGCTAGGAAAAAAATAAGCAAATAACAACAAAAAGAACTTGACCATAAAAAGCTAATACAGTAACAGGAAAGAACATAACATAAACTTATAAGAAGACAATAATGTGAAAACAGCTACAAGAAATGCCTCAAAGAAAAATTATAAGTGTATCCAAGTCTAACAAGAATTCCTACGAAAGTTAAAAGAAGAGAGAAAAATGGTGGAGGAAAAATTGGGAAAGGAAATAACAGTGATGTAAGAAAATTATGAAAAGAGGTAAAGAGCATTCAAAAATACTGAAGAAACTAACACCTAAAAAAGCATAATTGGCCTAATGGGAAAAGAAGCACAAAAATTTGCTGAAGAACTTTAAAAGCAAGATATGCCAAATGGAAAAAGTGGTACAAAAGCTCACTGAAGAAAATAATTCCTTAAAAATTAGATTTTGGTGGGGGGAGGCAGAGCCAAGATGGTGGAATAGAAATAGGACCTGATAGAGTTCTCCCCCAAAGCCCCTTAAAAAACTGTAAAAAATAACTCTAAACAAATTCTAGAGCAGTGGAAGTCACAAAAATTACAGACTGGAGCAAATTCCAGTTCAAGACAATCTGGAAGATTGACAGAAGGTGTGTTGCTAAAGCAATATTCACAGCACTGAGGGCGACGATGAATATGCTATTATAATTCTGAATCACAAAGTATAACAGACTCTCCATACAGAAGGCATAAGAAGAACATTCATCTAGAAACCAGAAAGCCAAATCCCCAAACCAGAAGGCCAAATTCACCACAGTAACCAAGAAGTCAATACACATTAGCATTGCAGGAGACAAAGCCATTCCCAAGCCTCTCCCCTACCCCACCCCCATGCAGAAACCTTCCTACAAACAAACACTAACCAACCTAGCTATGCCTGCTTACTTGTGTCCTCTCCTTCCTCTGCCCAAATTGCTCTCATGAACTTCCTTCCAGTTCTGTTCCACCCTTCCTGTTCCACTATTCAGCAAGCTCCTCCCACCTCATGTGACCTAGGCTTCCATGTGATTTAAGCAAGTCACATGGACTTTTAAATGAATGGAAAAGATCTTCTCATTTAAATTACCATTACAGTTTGACACAGGCCACAACAGGTGTGGACACAGCTAGAGCAGGTCTTAAGAGACTGAATTGCTGGTGGCTGCAGTGGTTTGCAGACTTCTCAATCCACAAATGCCAAAGACAGCTTCAAAGACCAGTGGGAAAGATCTCTCACCTGGCTGAGAAGGGAGCATGGTCTGGCCCCAGGCCTAACCTCAAAGTGGTGGCAGCCACTTCTGAAGCAGAGGCTGCTTCTGGAGCACTCCACTTAACAAAGAGATAAAAAGTCAAGTAATTGACTGGGAAAATGAACAAATGGGGGGAAGGGGAAGAAACAGACTATAGATTTTTAGTTTCTTAGTTTAGAGGTGCTTTCTTATGTCATTGGTGATGAAGAAGATCAAAACATAGAATCAGAAAAAGACAACAAAGCCAAAGCTCCTGCATCCAAAGTCTCCAAGAAAACTATGAATTGGTCTCAGGCCATGGAAGAGCTCAAAAATGATTTAGAAAATCAATTAAGAGAAGTATAGCAAAATTTTGGAAGACAAATGAGTGATGAAAGAAAATCATGAAAAATGAGTGAACAGCATGCTAAAGGAAACCCAAAAAAAGTGCTGAAGACAATAGCAACTTTAAAATTAGACTAAGCCAAATGGCAAAAGAGGTCCAAAAAACCAATAAGGAGAAGAATACCTTAAAAAGCAGAATGGGTCAAGTGGAAAAAGAGATCCAAAAGCTCACTGAAGAAAATTACTCCTTCAAAATTAGTATGGAGCAAATAGAAGCTAATAACTTTATAAGAAATCAAGAAATTATAAAACAAAACCAAAAGAATGAAGAAAACAGAAGACAAGTAAAGTATGTCATTGGTAAAACCACTGCCCTGGAAAATAGGTCCAGGAGAGATAATTTAAAAATTATTAGACTGCCTGAAAGTCATGATCAAACGAAGAGCCTGGGACATTATCTTTCAAGAAATTATCAAGGAAAACTGCCTTGATATTCTAGAACCAAGGGGTAAAATAGAAATGGAAAAAAATCCACAGATCACCTTCTGAAAGAAATCCCAAAAGAAAAACTAGGAATATTGTAGCCAAATTCCAGAGTTCCCAGGTCAAGAAGAAAATATTCCAAGCAGCCAGAAAGAAACAATTCAAGTATAGTGGAAATACAGTAAGGATAACACAAATTTTAGCAGTTTCTACACTAAGGGATCAGAAGGCTTGGAATATGATATTCCAGAGGTCAAAGGAGATAGGATTAAAACCAAGAATCACCTATCCAGCAAAACTAAGTATCATACTTCAGGGGAAAAAATGGAACTTCAATGACATAGAAAACTTCCAAGCATTCTTGTTGAAAAAACCAGAGCTGATTAGAAAATTTTACTTTCAAATGCAAAAATCAAGAAAAACAAGAAAAGGTAAATAGAAAAGAGAAACCATAAGAGATTTATTAAAGTTGAACTGTTTACATTCCTACATGGAAGGATAATATTTGTAACTCATGACACCTTTCTCAGTATTAGGATAGTTGGAGGTAATATAAATACATATACACACACACACACATATATGTATGTATGTATGTATGTATAGAGAGACAGACAGACAGAGACAGAGACAGATGGGACAAGGTGAGTTTAATATGAAGGGATAATATCTAAAAAAGGAAATTAAGTATTGAGAAGAATGTAATAGGAGAAAGAAAAAGGGAGAAGTAGAATGCAATAAATCATGTCACATGAAATAGGCAAGAAAGAGTTTTTACAATGGAGAGGAAGAAGGGGAAGATGAGAGGGAATGAGTGTGCCTTCTTTTCATCGTATTTGGCTTCAGGAGGGAATAACACACACAATCAACTGGGTATGGAAATTTATTTTACTATACAGGAAAGTGGGGGAAAGGGGATAAGAGGGAGGGAATAATAGAAGGGAAAGCAGATTGGGGGAAGGGGTAATCAGAAGCAAACACTTTGGTAAAGGGACAGTCAAAGGAGAGAACAGAATAAATGGAAAGCAGGACAAGATAGAGGGAAATATAGTTAGTCTTTCACAATATAACTGTTATGGAAGTGTTTTTCATGATTACACAGGGATAACCTATATCGAATTGCTTGCCTTCTCAATGAGGGTGGATGGGAAGAGGAAAGGGGAGAGAACATGGAAATCAAAGCTTTAAAAATTAACATTAGTGGTTGTCTTTACATGCAGCTAAGAAATAAGACACATAGGCAATGGGGTATAGAAATCTATCTTACCCTACAGAAAAATAGAAGGGAAGGGAATGCGGGGAGTGATAGAAGGGAGGGCAGATTGGAGGAAAGGGTAATCAGAATACATGCTACCCTGGGGTGGGAGAGTGGGGAGATGGGGAGAAAATTTGAAATTCAAAAATTTTGTGGAAGTAAATGTTGGAAACTGAAATAAATTAAAAAAATAGATTTGGGCAAGTGGAAACTAGTGCTTCCATGAGGCATCAAGAAACAATAAAAACAAGTTAAAAGAATAAAAAAAGAAGAAAATGTGAAATGTCTCATCAGAAATACAACTTGGAAAATGGATTAAAGAGAGATAGTTTAAAAATTATTTGACTACCTGAAAGCCATGACCAAAAAACAAAACAAAACAAAACAAAACAAAGCAACCTGGACATTGATGAGCCTAGCCATATGATGTTGTTTCAAGAAATTTCTAGAAATTATACAGGAAAACTACCTTGATATCTTAGATCTAGAAATTCTGAAAAATAGAAACTGAATGAAGCCACAAATGACCCCCTGAAAAATCTCAAAATGAAAACTCCCAGGAATATTGCAAATTCCAGAGTGCTCAGATCAAAGAGAAAATGCATCCAGAAAGAAACAATGCATTGCAAGCATCCAAAAAAGGAACAATTCAAATATAGTGAAACCACAGAATCACATAAGATTTAGCAGCTTTCACATTAAAGGACAGAATATGATATTCTAGAAGGCAAAGAAGGTAGGACTACAAAGAAGAATAACCTGCCCAGCAAAACTGAGGATAATCTTTCAGGGTGAAAAAGTATATTTAATGAAGTAGAGGACTTTCAAGTATTCCTGATGGAAAGACCAGAGTTAAATGGAAAATCTGATATTCAAACATGTGACTCAAATGAAGAATAAAAATGTAAATGTGAAAGAATAATCATAAGGGACTTGAAATGGTTAAATTATTCGCATTCTTATGTGGGAAGATGATACATGTAACTCCTAAGAGTTATCATTATTAGGACAGTTAGAAGAAATCTACATAGACAGAGGGCATGAATATAAGTAAACTATGTTGTAATGATGTCCAAAAAAATGAGGTAAGGAAAAGGGACTCAGTGGGAGAAGAGAAAAAAGAATGGTAGAATAAGGAAATTTTCCTCATCTAAAAGAGACATGAAAGAAAGAAGTTTTATAGTGGAGAGGGAAATAGTGGAGTGATGGGCGATGGTTGAACTTCAGTCTCATAGAAATTGTTTCAAAGAGGGAAGAATATGTGTGCACACGCATACACACACACTGAGTTGGGTACAGAAATATTTCTTATGCAGTATGGAAATAGGAGGGGAAGATAGAAGATAAGAGAAAGGGGAGGGGATGATAAAAGGAAGAACAGAATAAGGGAGGCAGTGGTTAGAAGCAAAACAGGCTAAAAGACTTTGGAGGAGGAGGAGGAAAGAAAGGGGGGAGAGAATGGGAAAGAGAGAGAGAGAGAGACAGAGACAGAGACAGAGAGAGACAGAGAGAGAGAGAGAGAGAGAGAGAGAGAGAGAGAGAGAGAGAGAGAGAGAGAGAGAGAGAGAGAGAGAGAGAAACACCAAATAGAATGTAAGGGAATACACAGTAATCATAACCGCAAAAATGAAAGAGATGAGCTCATCCATTAAATGGAAGGGGATAGCAGAATGGAATAGAAGCCAGAATTCAACCCTATGTTGTTTACGAGAGACACATTTGAAACAGAAGCACACAGAGTGAAAATAAAGGGTTTTTATACTTAAAAAGTCAGGGATAGCAATCATGCTCCCAGACAAAGTAAAAGTAAAAAGAGACCTAATTAAAAGAGATAATCAGGGAAAATACATTTTACAGTAAGTTTCTCTGATTTTTATCATTTCTTAAATATATAGGGGACTAAGTCAGATTCATAAAAATAAGAACCATTCCCTAATTGAATAGGCAGCTTTCAGAAAAGAAAAGTCTTCTAAAAATGTTCTAAATCACTATTGATTAGAGAAATGAAAATTAAAACAACTCTAAGGTACCACCTCACACCTGACAGAAATGACAGTTGCTGGAGAGGATGAGTAAAAATAGGTACATTAATAAATGATGGGTAGAATTGTGAACCAGTTCAAACATAGTGTTATTTTTGTTGTTCAGTTGTTTCAGTCATGTCCAATTCTTCATGACCCTATTTGAGTTTTCTTGCCAAAAATACTGTGGTAGTTTTCCATTTTCTTCTCCAGATCATTTTAAGGATAAGAAAATGAGGCAAAAGGGCTTAAGTGGGGGTCATATAGCAAGTTAGTGTCTGAGGCTGAATTTGAACTCAGAAAGATGAGTCTTCCTGATTCCATGCCCAGCACATTATCCAAGTACCACCTACCTGCCTCAGAGATTCTGGAGAACAACTTGGAACTGCCAAAGGGCAATAAAATTGTGCATACCTTTTGATTCAGCAATTCTACTACCAGTTCTATAGCCCAAAGAGATAAAGGAAAAGGAAAAGGACTTGTAAGTACATACATATTTATAGCAACTCTTTTTGTGGCCACATAGAATTGGAAATTGAGGGGATGCTTGTCTATTGGTGAATGACTGAACAAGCTGAGGCATGTGATTGGGATGGAATACTATTGTGCTATAAGAAATAACTAGGAGGGGAGGAAATGGTTTTGAGAAAAAACCACAAACATAGTAAGACCTATATGAACTGATGCAAAATAGAGTGAAAGAAACAGGACATCATTGTCCATAGTAACAGCAATGTTGTAGTGATGATCAGCTGTGAAAGACTTGGCTACTCTAATCAGTACAAAGATCCAAGACCATTGCAAAAGATTCAAGATGAAAAAATGCTATCAATCTCCAGAGAAAGAGAGAGGGTGAGAGAACTGATGAGTTCTGAGAGCAAATTGATGCATAATTTTCTTCCTTTTTTGCATTATGGTTAACAATGAAATATATGATTTCACACATAAAATTGACATAACTTGCTTGGTTTCTCCATGGATGGCAGAGGGGTGGCAGGGAGGAAGAGAATTTGGAACTCAAACTTTAAAAACAAAAGAATGCTAAAAATAAATTTAAAAAAATTAATGGGGGTGAAGTCAAGATGGTAGAGTAGAAAGATGCACATATACTAGCTCTTCCCATACAGCCCATAAAATACCTGTAAAGAAGGACTCTCAACAAATTCTAGAGCAGCAGAAGTTACAGAACAACAGAGTGGAGAAGATTTCCAGCCCAGGGTGACCTGGAAGGCCGATGGGAAATGTCTGTCACACTGGACAAGGAGCAGAACCCAGCCCAGTCTTGGCTGCATGGCAAGGCTCTGGGAGGAGGATGTGAGCAGGCCTCTGGGCAGAAGCCCCAGTTGCAGTAGCATCAGTTCGAAGATCCCTCAACCCACAGGTGCCAAAGGTCAGTGACAGTGTTTTTTCAGCTGACTGGGAAGGGAGAAGGGTCTTCCCATACTTCTGGCCTCAGGCGGCAGCAGTAGCCACATCAGGCAGGCAGCAGCTTCTGCAGCAGCCCCTACAGTAGCCCACATCCATTGTTGGATTGTAAAACCCTTGGAGCCAACGAACAGTTGATTCTTACCTCAGCCCTGTGTAGCGGCCCTGACCCCATCTAATACGCCTGAGGGATTTGAGCAGCTGATCTTTATCTCACACTGAATGGCAGCCCTGTCACTGCAGCTTGTCTGAATCTCAGGCCCCAGTGCTGTCTTGGCAGAACTGTAGATGAGGAGATTGTGAAGAGGAAACTCTATTACTCAGATTCAGGGCACAAAAATTTCTACTTGCACCCAGACCAGTGGACATGCTTCATTGTACCACCTTGTAGGAAATGATATGTTACAGACCCCTAGAGTATACCCTGCTCTTGACAAAGGACCCAAAAGTCAAGTAACTGGTTGGGTAAAATGCCCAAAAAAGGGAAAAAAAATAAGACTATAGAAGGTTACTTTTTTGGTGAAAAGATATCTTCTCCCATCCTTTCAGATGAGGAAGAACAATGTTGCCATCAGGGAAAGATATAAAAGTCAAGGCTTCTGTATCCCAAATAGCCAAAATAAATATTCAGTGGTCTCAGGCCACGGAAGACCTCAAAAAGGATTTTGAAAATCAAGTAAAGAGGTGGAGGAAAAATAGGGAAGAGAAATGAGAGAGATGCAAGAAAATCATAAAAAGTGGGTCAACAACTTGTTAAAGGAGACCCCAAAAAATGCTGAAGAAAATAACACCTTTAAAAATAGGCTAACTTGGGGTGGAGCCAAGATGGCAGAGTAGAAAGACACACATATTCAGGGTCTCCCCACAAAGCCCATAAAATACCTGTAGAGAGGGACTCTTAACAAATTTTGGAGCAGCAGAAGTGGAGAACAACAGAGTGGAGGAGATTTCCAGCCTAGGGTGACCTGAAAGGCCCATGGGAAACGTTAGTTGCACCGGAGCTCAGCCCAGCATTTGGTGCTGACTTGGGAACTGGAGGCCAGGTGGCTGTGGAGAGGTAACTGCTAAGATTCTGGGCACAAAAATCCCTCTCTGTGTCCAGACTAGTACACACCTGATTGTGCCACCTTGGAGGAATAGAGATCTCACAGATTCCCCGAGTATATCCTACTCTTGACAAAGGAACCAAAAGTCAAGTAACTGGTTGGACAAAATGCCCAAAAAAGGGAAAAAATAAGACTATAGAGGGTTACTTTCTTGGTGAACAGATATCTTCTCCCATCCTTTCTGATGAGGAAGAACAATGTTTACCATCGGGGAAAGACATAGAAGCCAAGGCTTCTGTATCCCAAACATTCAAAATAAATATTCAATGGGCTCAGGCCAATGGAAGAGGTCAAAAAAGATTTTTAAAATCAAGTTAGAGAGGTGGAGGAAAAACTGGGAAGAGAAATGAGAGAGATGCAAGAAAATCATGAAAAGCACATCAACACCTTGCTAAAGGAGACCCCAAAAAATGCTGAAGAAAATAACACCTTGAAAAATAGGCTAACTCAACTGGAAAAAGAGGTTCAAAAAGCCAATGAGGAGAAGAATGCTTTCAAAAGCAGAATTAGCCAAATGGAAAAGGAGGTTCAAAAGCTCACTGAAGAAAATAGTTCTTTCAAAATTAGAATGGAACAGATGGAGGCTAATGACTTTCTGAGAAACCAAGAAATCGCAAAACAAAATCAAAAGAATGAAAAAATGGAAGAGAATGTGAAATATCTCATTGCAAAAACAACTGACCTGGAAAATAGATCCAGGAGAGACAATTTAAAAATTATGGGACTACCTGAAAGCCATGATAAAAAAAAAAAGAGCCTAGAAATCATCTTTCATGAAATTATCAAGGAAAACTGCCTTGATATACTCTAGAACCAGGGGGCAAAATAAATATTGAAAGAATCTACCAATCACCTCCTGAAAGAGATCCAAAAAGAGAAACTCCTAGGAACATTGTGGCCAAATTCCAGAGTTTCCAGATCAAGAAGAAAATATTGCAAGCAGCTAGAAAGAAACAATTTGAGTGTTGTGGAAATACAATCAGGATAACACAAGATCTAGCAGCTTCTACAATAAGGGATCAAAGGGCTTGGAATATGATAGTCCAAAGTCAAAGGAACTAAAACCAAGAATCACCTACCCAGCAAAACTGAGTGTAATACTTCAGGGGAAAAAATGGTCATTCAATGAAATAGAGGACTTTCAAGCATTCTTGATGAAAAGACCAGAGCTGAAAAGAAAATTTGACTTTCAAACACAAGGATCAAGAGAAGCATGAAAAGGTAAACAGCAAAGAGATATCATAAGGGATTTACTACAGTTGAACTGTTTACATTCCTACATGGAAAGACAATATATGTAACTCTTAAAACTTTTTTTTTCAGTATCTGAGTAGTTGGTGGGATTACACACACACACACACACACACACACACACACACACGCACACACACATGCACACACACAGAGCACAGGGTGAGTTGAATAGGATGGGATCATATCTAAAAAAATGAAATTATGGGGGGAGAGAGGAATATATTGGGAAGAGAAAGGAAGAAATGGAATGGGGCAAATTGTCTCTCATAAAAGAGGCAAGTAAAAGACTTTTCAGTGGAGGGGAAAAGCGGGGAGGTGAGGAGAAAATATGAAGCCTACTCTCATCACATTCGACTCAAGGAACGAACAAAATGCACACTCATTTTGGTATGAAAATGTATCTTACAATACAGGAAAGTAGAGGATAAGAGGATAAGCAGAGTGGGGGGATGATGGAAGGGAGGGCAATGGGAGGAGGGAGCAATTAGAAGTCAACACTCTTGGGGAGGAACAAGGTCAAAAGAGAGAATAGAAGAAATGGGGGGCAGGATTGGATGGAGGGAAATATGGTTCGTCTTACACAACATGACTATTATGGAAGTCATTTGCAAAACTACACAGATATGGCCTATATTGAATTGCTTGCCTTCCTAATGGGGATGGGTGGGGATAGAGGGAGGAAAAGAAATTGGAACTCAAAGTTTTAGGAACAACTGTTGAGTATTGTTCTTGCGTACAACTACGAAATAAGAAATACAGGTCACGGGGTATATAAATTTATCTTGCCCTACAGGACAAAAGAGAAGATGGGGATAAGGGAAGGGCCGGATGTTAGAAGGGAGGGCAGAATGGTGATAGGAGTAATTAGAATGCTCAACATTTTGGGGTGGGGAGAAATTTGGAACTCAAAATTTTGTGGAAATGAATGTTGAAAACTTAAATAAATTAATTTTAAAAAATTAATGGAGGTGAGATAAAAGTTCCTTCCCCTAGCTAATTGGATATTTAGGTGGATTTTTTATCCCATCACACTAGAACACCAGAACAGAGTGTAAATAGAAAGCACTATGTAAATGTCAGCAGTACCAAAGCTCTAAGTCTGTTTATTGGGACTTTATAGTTGAAGGAGTGGGGAAGGTGATCCTCTAGCATGACCCTCTTAACCTACTGACATGGAGTGGCATCAGCCCTTTCATCATAGGTCTGGTAGGGCTAGTGTTTTTTATGTATGTGTCTTGGGATTGCCTTGAAACTGTAGTAGACAAAATAAATAGTAGATTAGATTGGGAGGGCCAAGGAAGAGGGGGAGAAGTTGAGAAAATGAGGGGATATGACTATAAGTCACACAGAACATTCTCTCATGGAGAATTTGTTTTGTTTTTTTTTTAAATTATTATTTATTTAATTTTAATGTACAATTTTTAAAAATTGAGTTCCAAATTCTCTCCCCCCTCCCTCCACTCATTGAAAAGGCAAGCAATATGATATCAATTATACTTGTGAAATCATGAAAGCATTTCCATATCAGCAATGCTGAAAGAGAAAAGTGAGAAAAATAAAGTGAAAAAATTATGCTTCAATCCTTGCTGGACTTCATCATTTTCTCTCTGGAAATGGATAGCATTTTTCACCAAGAGTCCTTCAGAATTCTCATGGAGGTTTTAAAAACAAAAGGTCCTTATGGATCTTGCCTATTTGGCCACCCTTCTTTTCCTGGCTCAGCCAATCTGAGTTCTATTAGCCTACACGAAGCTGTGATACAACTTACCTTGGACTGGTAAAACTCTGTGGTCAACAGTCCTGTAAGAGGGTTGGGAGCAGGCCAACAAAAGCTTAAACATCATCAGGAGGGACTTAAAAGAACTTCAAAATAGTACAGATTTTTTCTTCCTTTTTATCAGATTCTTAAAGTACTTATGCTTTGAACAATGTCATTTTATACTCAAGTCTATGCAGTCATTTAGTAAACTCATTTCTTCTGCATTGGCTTTACTTCCTTTCTTGGCAATAAGTTCTTTGAAGGCAAGAACAATATCTTATATTTCCTTTGCACATGATAGAGTTTCTCCTACTCTGAGGAGTAACTACATAGTGCACATTTAACATACAACTGTCAATTAGGCATTATTAGAAATTAGAGCCCCTTAAGGAGATTAAGTTGGAGATATTTAATTCCACATCTCTCATCTCCTTGCTTTGTCATTCAGATACTCCCAACCAAGTCTTCACTTTTAGAAGTAAAACATGTGTAGCTTTTTTAAGAGATCTAATCTGTCCAGAAAGATTTAGTCCCTCTTGTTATTTCTCTCCAGTGAATATGAGGAAAGTGTTAGCACCTGAAGTAGTTAATAGAGCTTTGCTCCATTAGAACAGACTTGGTGCACTGGGCTGATCCATTTTCCCATTTTTGAGAGTCAGTTTCAAATATAGTGTCAACTTTCATCTTCTCTGTTTCGATTAACTAACAAAAATTTCAAAGAAGAAGTGCAGATAAGAGGCACATGGATAGGAAAGCATGGATGAGTTATGATATGGAAGAGAAGTTATGGTGTGGAAGCCACATCTGTAATATCCTATTTCAACTACTGAAGTATCAAAATAAAGAAAAGATAGTGACTAAGACAACCATTAGTGATTCTTGCTGGCTGAGGATTACTTTCTTTCAAATATAGGAAATTATAAGAATTTTCTTTTAAGGGGCGGAGTCAAGATGGCAGAGTGAGAGCAACCACTCACCTAAGCTCTAAGATAAACTCCTTCAGATACCTCTAAAAAAGAGAATCTGAACAAATTTTAGAGTGGCAGAATCCAATAGGAAATAGGCTGGGGCAGATTTCCAACCCAGGACGGATTGGAAGGTCAAGGGGAACGATCTGTTGCATGGGGCTGGAAGAGCACACAGGGCACAGGCTGTACCAGCACAGACCCCACCATAGTGAAGCCGAGCAGGGAGCCCCAAGAGATCTGAAATAGTACCTGCACTGCAGAATCTCAAACATATCAGACCAGGACAGGAGACCAGTGGAAGAGAGCAAGAGAGAACTGCAGAACCCCATGTATCTGCAGCAGCTGCTCCTGAGACTATGAGCCCACAGATTAAATTCTGTAAATCACCTACTTGAACTTCCAGGAGCCAAGATGGCAGAGTGATCTGTAAATGCTCTACCCCTCCCCTTCTTGATCTTGAATAATTCATAGAATATTTCCCCAGGAAAAATGGGATCAGCCAAAGGGGCAATCTGTTAGCCCATGAGGCTAGGAATATAGCAAAGGGGGGTCCTTCATGCTGTGGCTGAAGGGAGCCAGTGCAGGACCAGAGCTGTCCCAGACAACTCTATCTCAATGAACCAGAAGGAGAGCCTGAGCCCCAGGGAGGTAGAGCCTGCAATCGTCAACACCAGGACCCCAGGTGTGCCTCAACACAGGCAGGGGAATAGGGAATTCACTAGTGCAAATCGGGTTCACCAATCACTGAGCCTTCCTGTGCTCAGGAGAGGAGACCTTCTGTGGCCAGACCACCCCTTTCCCACACGTAACGCAGCTAGCTCCAAGGTAATTCCAGGAAACTCAGAAAGACTTCACCTGGTCTCCACTTTGATACATCAACCAGCTCAGCACCAGGTAAGCTACAGCATTCTATCTTCCATCTGAAGGAACAAGAGGTCACAATACACAAAGTCTCCAGTAGTATTAAGCACAAGAATGGTAGGACAGAGCCCCTGTACCCCAGAAGCAGAGGTTCACTTTCACAGCCAGGAAAAGGACAATCATCATGAGCAAGAAACAAACCAGAAAAGATAAGACCATAGAATCTTTCTATGGGGACAAGGACAAAACACAAATACCAAAAAGGGCAACATTGATACTGTACTCCCATCTGAAACTTCAGAAGAGAATATGAACTGGTCTCAAGCCCAAAGAGCATTCTTGGAAGAGCTCAAGAAGAACTTTAAAAGTCAAATTGGGGAAGTAGAAGAAAAATTGACCAATGATTTTAAAAATATGAAAATGAAATCATGGAAAAATTTTAAAGGAAAATTGGACAAATGGAAAAGGAAGTACAAAAACTAACTGGAGAAAATAATGTCTTAAAAGGAACATTTGGATAGATGGAAGAGTTAACTGAAGAAAACAATTTGATAAAAATTAGAATTGAGCAAGTAGATGCAAATGACTCTATGAGACATCAAGAATCAGTCAAACAGAATCTAAAGAATGAAAAGACAGAAGAAAATGTAAAATATCTCATTGGAAAGACAACTGACCTAGAAAATAGATCCAGAAGAGAAAATCTAAGAATTATTGGTCTACCAGAAAGACATGATGAAAAAAAGAGCCAGTACACTATCTTCCAAGAAATCATCAAGGAAAACTGCCCAGAAGTCCTAGATCCAGAGGGCAAAATAGTCATTTAAAGAATCCACCATTCACCTCCTGAAAGGGATCCCAAACTAAAAACTTCCTAAGAAGAAATATTATTGCCAAATTCCAGAACTATCAAGTGTAGGAGAAAATACTGCAGGCAGTCAGAAAGAAACAATTCAAATATTGTGGAGCTATAGCCAGGATCACACAGGACCTTGCAACTTTGACATTAAAAGATCAGAGGGACTGGAATATGATATTCCACAAGGCAAAGAAACTGGGACTACAACCAAGGATCAATTACCCAGAAAAATTGAGCATAATATTTCAGGCAAGGAAATGGACATTATATGAAATAAGGGATTTTCACACCTTCCTGATGAAAAGGCTAGAGCTCAATAGAAAATTTGATCTTCAAACACACATCTCAAGAGAAGCATAAAAAGGTAAACAGGGGAAAAAACTTGTTATCCAATATGGGCAAACTGTTTACATCCCTATAAGGAGAGATGATACTTGTTTATATTGAGAACTGTATATTTATTATGCTATATAAAAGGGATAGATAAATAGAGGGAGTGGGTATAAAGTGAATGATGTGATGATAAAAATGCGGTTTAAGGGTGCAAAGAGATTGTAACAGGAGATGTGAAAAGGAGGAGGCAGAAAAGATAAATTACATTACAGGAAGAGGCAGAAAATATATTACAGTAGAGAGAAAGAGGGGAAGGAGATGAGAATTGAGATTTACTCACACCTGATTTGGTTAAAGAGGGAAAAACAAACTCAGTTAAGTATAGAAATCTAACTAGCTCTGTAGGAAGTAGGAAGGGAAAGGGGAAAGAAAAGGGAAGGGAGGCTAAAATGGAGGGAAGAAGTAGCAAGGGAAAAGGGGAATAAAAGAGGAGCTGAAAGAGGTGAGGAAAGACTGAGTGAGGTGGTGGTCAAAAATGAAAACTCTATTGTGGAGGGCAAGGAGAAAGGAGAGCTAAAAGCACAAATAGGGGGAAAGAGGATGGAGGGAAAGACACAAATAATAATCATAACTCTGAATGTGAATGGGATGAACTCTCTCATAAAATAGAGATGGATAGCAGAATGGATTAAAAACCATAATCCAGCAGTATGTTGTTTACAAGAAACATATTGGAAATGGGGGGATATACACAGGGTAAAGGTAAAAGGTTGAAGCAGAATATAGTGTGTTTCAGCTACGTAAAAAAAAAAGCAGGGGTAGCAATCCTAGTCTCAGACAAAGCAAATGCAGAAATAGATCCAATCAAAAGAGATAAGGAAGGAAATTATATCCTGCTAAAAGGTATCATAGACAATGAAGCAATATCATTACTAAACATATATGCTCCAAGTGGTATAGCACCCAAATTCTTACAGAAGTTAAGGGAGTATAGGAAGAAATAGACAGTAAAGCTATACTAGTGGGGGACCTCAACCTCCCCCTCTCTGAACTTGATAAATCTAACTTCAAAATAAATCAGAAAGAAGTTAAGGATCTGAATAAAACTCTGGATAAGGTAGATAAGATAGATCTCTGGAGAAAATTGAATGGGGATAGAAAGGAATATATCTTTTTCTCAGCAGTATATGGCACATATACAAAAACTGACCATGTACTAGGGTATAAAAACCTCACAATCCAGTGCAGAAAGGCAGAAATAGTCAATGCATCCTTCTCAGATCATAGTGCAATAAAAATTATATGTAATAAAAGATCATGGAATGATACACCAAAAATTAATTGGAAACTAAATAATCTAATCCTAAAGACTGAGTGGGTTAAACAACAAATCATAGAAACAATCAACAACTTCATTCAAGAGAATGACAATAATGAGACAACCTACCAAATCTTATAGGATACTGCAAAAGCAGCTCTTAGAGGAAGTTTTATATCTTTGAGTGCCATGAATAAAATAGAGAAAGAGGAGATCAGTGTATTGGGCATGTAGCTGAAAAAGCTGTATTTGTTCAAAAGAACAAATTGAAAATCTCCAAGTACATACCAAATTAAAAATACTGAAAAACCAAAGGAGAGATTAATAAAATTGAAATTAAGAAAACTATTGAACTAATAAGTAAAACTAAGAGTTGGTTTTATGAAAAAAATTGATAAACCTTTGTTCAATTTTATTTAAAAAAAGGAAAGAAGAAAACCAAATTACCAATATCAAAAATGAAAAGAATGAACTCACTTCCAATGAAGAGAAAATTAATACATTAATTAGAAATTACGTTGCCCAACTGTATGCCCATAATTTTGACAATCTAAATGAGATGGATGAATATTTTAAAAAATTTAAATTGCCCAGGTTAACAGAAGAAGAAGTTGAATACTTAAATAACTCCATCTCAGAAAAAGAAATTGAACAAGCCATCACTGAACTCCCTAGGAAAAGTTCTTCAGGGCCAAATGGATTTACAAGTGAATTCTATCAAACATTTAAAGAACAGTTAATTCCAACACTGTGTAGACTATTTGGGAAAACTGGTGAAGAAGGAGTCCTACCAAATTCTTGTCATAATACAAATATGGTTCTGATACCTAAACCAGGAAGAGGCAAAATAGAGAAAGAAAATTATAGACCAATTTGTCTAATGACTATAGATGCAAAAATTTTAAATAAGATATTAGCAAAAAAAGAATACAGCAACTTATCATGAGAACAATACATTACAACGAGGTGGGATTTATACCAGGAATGCAGGGCTGGTTCAATATTAGGAAAACTGTCAGCATTATTGATCATATCAACAACAAAACTAACAGAAACCACATGATTATCTCAATAGGTGCAGGAAAAGTTTTTGACAAATTACAGCACTAATTCCTCCTTGAAAAAGGTATATCCCAAGGCACAGGCAACTTGATATAGCCATGGAAGCAAGGAAAGTAAAATTAATGTCTCAAGAACAGGAAAAGATTTAAAAACTAATTCATTTTCTAGGGTTCAGTGCTTGTCTATCTCAATAGACAAAAATGAAGTTCTAGAATGCAGAGGATAGGCCCACTAATGCCAGTCCAATTTTTGATAGCATTGCTCTATGAGTCTTCCACAAGAAGTATATCAGAATACTGTGCAGAGAGTATCCTGCGTACCAAATGAGAATCAGAGAAGCCAACACTTGAACAATCTAACCTTGTAAGAGAGAGAAGTAAGCTGGGATTAAGTAGATAGAAGTTTGATAAACAAGACTAAATGCAAGAAAACCTGTTTCAATCTCACACTCTTTCACTAGGTACTAAATTCAAAGAAATGAGCTAACTGATGAATAACCAAACCCTCAAAATCACCTCCTTAACTGTGAGCCACACTCATCAATAAAAATATCCTTCTTTGCTAATACCCAGAGAGTGAGGAGAGTACATTCCATGGTCACTGGATAGACTTAAGACTAGAAAATAAAAAAAGCAACAACACATAATTCCAAAAATCCTTTCATTAAAGCTGATACCTGAGCAAGGCTACTGACTTCAACACAAAGCAGGGAGTTGTAGGCCGATCTATTGTTAATTTCTTCCTCACTACCCAATTACCACCAGTATTGCAAGATAATGTTAAAAGAACAAAGTTTTTCCCAAATATATGACCTATCTTCTTCCTCATGGGTGTGAGGACCAAGACCTCAGAGAAGGTCTTGGTTTTCATTGGTGAAAACCAACTAGACAGATCTTAAAGAGAGGTTTATCATACCTTACAAAGCACTTGAAATTTGTTGTTTCACTTGTTCCTCACAACAGTCCTGTAGGCAAGACATGCTACTGTCTCCAGTTAAGAGATGAGAAGACTGAGGTTATGTGAATATTCTAAGACACAAGATATTAAGTATTATTAGAGAAGATTAGAAAGAATTTATGGACTGACTATTATGAACATGGAGGAGTCAAAAAGACTTCCAGAATTTCTAACCTGAGCAACTTGGAGAATTTTTGTGCAAAAAACTAAAATGGAGATCAAAGTATAGACTCATTGGCACTTAGAACCCTTTACAACCTGGCCCCTTTCCTTCTTTCTGGTCTCCTTGTATTACTCTTTTGTTCAGTTATGTCAGCATGTTTGTTGGTCAGTCAATCAATAAACATTTATTAAGCTCCTTCTATATGCCAAATTGGAGAAGGAAATGGCAAACTACTCCAGCTTCTTACCAAGAAAATGCCAAATGGAGTCACAAAGAGTCAGACATGACTAAAAAATGACAAAACAATAACAAATGTGCCAAACAATGTGCTAAGCATTTGGGAATCAAAAAGAGGTAAAAGACGGTTCCTGCCTTGGAGGAGTTAATAAGTAATGGGGGATGTGACATATAGAAATTACATACAAACAAGTCCTATACATGATAGAAAGGAAATGCTCAAAAAAGGGAGGGTACTTGAATTAAAAGATACTGGGAAAAGTTTCCTGTAAAGAATAAGATTTTGGTCAGCACTTGAAGGAAGCCAGGAGGCAGAGATGAGGAAGAACTAGTTCCTTACATATATCTCTATCTGTTCCTTTGCACTATCTGTCCTCTTTGCCCAAAACATTGTCCCTCTTCACTTCCACTCCCTTGGAATCTCAGGTTTCCTTCAAATTCAACTGAAATGCCACTTTCTCCACAAAGAATTTCCTAATGCTTGTCCCTTTTAGCACTTGTCTCTTCCAAAACCACCTTGTATTCACTTTATGTGTGTTTTCTATATATCCTTATAAATCTATGTATATACATACATACACACATACGTGTGTGTATATGAGTACATATATACTTGCTATTTCCCAAGTTAGGAGATAAGTTATTTGCAGGTCAGGACAGTGTTACTGTTGTCTTTGTATAAGCAGTACTTAGCATAGAACCTTATATATAGTGATGGGCTTTAGAAATGCTTATTGTGAGACAATATGATATGACTCTGGAGCCTTGGAGTCAGAAGGCCTGAATTGAAAGCCTAATTCTGATACTTACAACATATGTGACCTCAGGTATGTCATTTAACATTCCCAGTCCTCAGTTTCCTCACCTGTAGAAGGAGGGGGTTGGACCAGATGACCTTTACAGCCTCTTCTAGTTCTAAATCTATGCTCCTGTGATTGACTGATTGATTGAGTTAGAGGGCAGGAAGATGATGACTTCAGATGAGTGGTTTCCATAGATCTAGAATAAGAGAGAACGATATCTCTAGCACCACCTACCTGCTTCCTATCCTAGTAGGTAGTGTACTCGAAGTCTATTAGCATAGTGGGGGAGAGCCATGGGAATGGAAGGATCTTCATTCTGGGGGGCTCTGTTAGTATTGGGGGTGTCCATGGCTCCACTCCTTTATTCTCACCTTTAAAAAAAAAAAGCATCCATATGGCCACAATCAAGCTTTCACTTTTAAAAAGAAAGAGTATATAACTTACTTGGAGATCACATTCTCTCCAGGAAGATTTAGCTCCCCCAGTTCTTTCTCCCCACTGACTGAAGAGAATGAGGAAAATGCTAAGGCAGTGGCTTAAATGGCTAATAATGTATCTCTACTCCAGGAAAATAGAGCTGGTTCACTGGGCTGGTCTGCTTTCCCTCTTTCGAGAGTCAGTTTCAAATGTAGGGTTGATTTTATTTTCTCTGTTGCAATTAACTAAGAAAAATATTTCAAAGCTGTATAATTAAAGGCCGGCGTTTTATTAAGGTTTAAAATAGTCACTATGAAATTTGCTCTTGCCACTAGTAATTACAATGTACATCTTAATATCCCTCTGCTTGCCAGTGCTGGAGATAACAGCCCTCTGTGTATTGCATTTGGCTCGCACATAGAAGGTAAAATCCTTATCTTATCTCAATCTGCACACAACAACCAGCCTCTCTTCCAATTCAACCCTAATCTTCTTAGTAAATAATACTGATATTTTTCACCATAACAAAATGGAGCTGCTGCCAGATTCTCACTGATAACACTTCTCGTTTACACACCATTCTCTGTCAAAATCTGCCTGATTTTTCTTAATCTCTTTAACTTATCAAAAAAAATACTTTTTACATTCAGCCATGGTAAGTTCCTTTCTACCAAATAATAATATTATAAATAAATCCTTTTGCCTACAGCTGTCTCGTTGAATAGATACCAGGCTTCTTCACTCTAGTGCCATTTTATGCTTGGATGGAAATCATTTGCTCTTCCATTTTTCTGCAAATTTAGGGTCCTTTCCAAGTGACCCGCCACTTGGTTTATTACCACACGAGGCTTATTACCACGAGGTCCTGAAGCCATCTTGGTATCTGGGTAAGGGTCAAGGGGTCATCTTAGTCTAGGACTCATATGCTTCTTTTCATTCTGTGTAAAACTAGGCATGAAATGATGCAAAGTGAAGTGAGTAGAACCAGGAGAATATTGAATGTAGTAACAGCAATATTGTACTAGGGTCAACTGTGACTTACCTATTCTCAGCGAATGATCAAAAATATTCTTCACCTTCAGAGAAAGAACTGATGGAGCCTGAATGTAGATAGAAGAAAACTTTAAAAAAAAAAATTATTTTTCTTGTATTTTTTTTGTTCAGCATTTTCTTTCACAACATAACTAATATGAAAATATGTTTTTCATGACTGCCCATATGTATAACCTGTATCAAATCACTTGCCTTCTCAAGAGGAGGGAAGAAGAAAGAGAATTTAGAACTCAAAATTTTAAAAATGAATGTTAGAAATTATTTTTTATGTAACTGGAAAAAGATTGGGAAAAAAAAGTCAGCTTCCCACCCACATGCTGTACCAAAACATGATGTCTAAAGCAATAAATTCAAATGCTTCAGCTTAATCCTGACAGCCCCACTGTCAGGTTTGCACCCCATCTTCAACCAAAGATCTACATTGGCTGAGAGAGTAACAGAGCAAGGTCAAAAACCAGTAGAACCATAATTAGCAATTGTAACTTGTGCAAGTAGGCACAAAACATATCTTTAAATAAATCCTTTAAGATAAATTAAGTTGGAGAAAGGTCTTGAGTCACCAAACTTCAGAGAAGAGATAAGATAAGGCAAGATAAGATGAGACAGGGTGGGGTTCACTGGGCGTATAGTCAATGATCATTTGAAAGTTTCCTATTTTAACAGGTTACATGGTATGGAAAGAAAGAACCCTGTGGGGGATCTAAGAGCCTGTATCTGGGTTCTAGTTCCAGCTTTGCCATTGGATTTCTATGTGACTTTACCCAAATCATGGTACCTCTCTAGGCACTATTTTTCTCATCTGACAAAAGGGTGTGTTACCAAGTTTTTAAGGTCTCTTTTATATCTAAAAAAAATCTATATTCCTTATAATTAGTATTCGCTCAACTATGTTCATGCTATGGCAATCCAGTGAAAGAAGAGATAAATGTGGGATAAAATAGTGGATGAAGGCTTTATATAGGATGAGATGGGCTGGGCCTTCAAGGCTGGGTAAGATTTGGATGGGGAGGATCAAATGCAGTGACAGAAACAGGAAAAAAAACGATTATATGGAGAGAAAGAGAATGAATTAAAAGGAGTTGAAGAGAGGAGGAAATTAATCTAGGATAAGATTAGTATCTTCTTGTTATTATTTGTAGAAGCAAGAACAGGTTGAACTGTCTAAATTACTTTTTGTAGAAAACCACAAAGGAAGAAATCAAAGTCTTTTAAAAATCTTTTCTGTTTTGGGGTTGGGGAGGGGAAGAGAAGGGAATAAATATTTATGAAGTGTCTCCTATGTGTCAGGAACTATGCTAAGTGCTAAAAAATACTGTTTCATTTGGTTCTCACAACAACCTGTGAGGTTGTTTTTTGATTAATCTTTCCTTTAAGAGTCTCAGAAGTTAGGACTGTGTCTACCATTTTTAAGAAATTCAAGTATACTTCCTTAAAGTGTAGAGAATATATCTGATGGCAACCACTTTTCCTTTCCACTCCATGAACCTAAAGGGGATGGAAGTCACCTTCTTCCAAGATTTCCATTACATCCAGTTCAACAGTTTTGTCTATCATAGTTAAGTCCTTTTACTTCACTGCCTGAGTGATGAAATTCATCAGCAAGGAAGTATAGCAGATGTTTTTCTTGATTACATTGGTATTCTTGTGATTTGAGAAGAATAAGAGGCAAACATATATTCCATTGGAGAGATGCTCTATGAAAGATGAATGGAAAATGGACCAGAGTCAAGCAAGAAGACAAGGCATGAAAAGGTTACTGCTGTCATCAATGAAATGAGTATGCATGCTGATGAAACCACAGAACTTCTGAAATACCAGTATACATGAAAGAATTTTTAAATATTTTAATTGTTAATTATTAATTTAAATAAATTTAAATAGTTATTTAAATAAATATTTAATTTTAAATAATTGGAATTGTTTTAAAATCTAATGGGTTGCCATTAGAAGACCCCATTATTGAAGGAATTCAAGCAGAAGTTAGATAACTTCTTTCCAGAGATGTTGCACCAGGAATTCATGCTTCATATAAGTGAATTATGGTGATGATGATGATGATGAAGAAGATGATGATGATATTTATATAGTGCTTTAAAGTTTGCAAAATGCACGTTACTTCATTTTAGTCCTCACAATAGCCTTATGAAGTAGGTGCTCTTGTTACCCACATTTTACAAATGAGAAAACTGAGGCTGAGAGAAGTTAAATGACTTGCCCAGGATCACATAGATAGTAAATGTGTGAGGCAGGATTTGAACTCAGATCTTCCTGATTCCAAGTCCAGGACTTCCAGTTACCACGCCACCTAATTATCTTCCAACTGTGAGGTTCTGCGATGTTAGTACCAAATATCTTGGAGGTGAGATACTTGGTTCCTCCTACAAAAGACTATACACAAAGTCAGAGCTTGATACATGTCTATTAAATAACTGCTGGGCTCCTGCCTCTTTCCCATTGCTTGGACCTAAATTCACAGCAAATATACTGTTGGGTACTGAGACTTTTGTAGACCTGACTCCTGTTCCTTGCCAGTTTCATTCAAGTTGCCTTGTCTAAAGTTCCAGGTTTGTGAGGACAGCAGAAGAGGATGATCAAGGCCAATAGGCTGCTTCCCCAAAGGGATTCTATGTCCAGGCTTGAACAATGGAGTCCTTTCCAAAAAGCCATGTTTGGGAAATAGCTAGAATGATCTATACTAGCTCAGGGAAAGTTGTTATTTTTCGTGGTTTAACATGTTGGTTTACATGGTACAGGTGTGCCAGAAGCTAAGGGCAAGGCATTCAGTCCCTAACTTCCCCTGCCAGGTGTAGACCCACCCTGTGTGTAGCAGGCTTAATTGGACCCTCATTTATTATTGTAATGAGGACCCCTTTTCTAATGTGTATTTCTAGCCCTCATGTGGCTGAACTGTTATTTTTCTCTCTTGACATTTTTTGCCTCTGAAATGTTTTGGATAAATATGCAGCTGAAATGGCTTGTTACTGACTGTGTACATTTTCAGTTGAATGAAAAGTAAAGAAATACAGCATTTCGCATATAAAATATTCCGTTAATGTTATATAATTTGGCTGCAAAGTATCATTTTGCTTTTATGAAAGGGTTTGGTGAAACCCTCTGGAATAGCAGATGGCTAACATGTAGTAATTATCGGTTACTAAATATCACTTATATCATACTGATCTATTCATACAACTGTAACCACATTAAATATAAAAAAGACAATACATAATATGAGTACTTGAAACAACGGCAGGATTTGAATAAAATGGGGGAACTAATTTTAAGTGTAAATGATTCTAGGGGGCTATATAGATGTACTTGGGTCCCCCCATCTATTATAGCCACATTGCTCTCTGTTCTAGATTTTCACAGGAGGCAGGTCTCTCCTGGCAAACAGCTGGCACAGGCATGCATGGATGAGGAGGCAGCTAGGGCATGGAAGTCAGTGCATGTACAAATGTTATGAATTCCCCAACTGGAAAACCTCAGTCCAGAACTCCAGAGCCAGATTCTAGGTGACTGGGGTATATTCTGCTGCCAAAGACTTCTTTCCACTATTTTTTATTTGACAGGTATATCAACTGGGACAGGCAGACACTGGAATGTATCATGAACTGACCTAACAAAATGTTTTCATTTTCTGGCAAATAATCAATGAATTGATTATTATCTCTGGAGTCTGTTCTAAAAGTGTATTGTTCTATTAATTCTCTGCTTTGTAGATATTCTGTAATAGGGCAGTGTATTGGAAATAGAACTGGGCCAGGAATCAGAAGACCTGATTTCAAGTACTAGCTCTGCCACTTACTTGTGGTGCAATCTTGGATAATCTCATTTATGACTCAGTTTCTTCATCTCTAAAATAGGGATAATATTAATGCCCCTGTTTACTTCATAAAGTTATTATGAGAATCAAACTATTACCCAGCATCCTACTGGTTTTTCAATCCTACCGAGAGACCTTAGGAAGTAACAATTCTTTTAAAATTATTTTTATTTGGAATGAGTCATTTCATGGGAAAGTACTTTGTAAATGGTAAAGTGCCATGCAGATGTAAAATATTATGATGATGTAATGAAACTTCCTTCCCAGGCTAACTTCCCTCTACTGTACCCAGGACCTCAAAGGTTATCACTATATATCTATCTTCCAGTCAGATAAAATAATAATGACTATTATTATTATTATTATTTATTGTAGCTAACATGCATCTAGAGCTTATGCTTTGCCAGGTTTACTTAGGGAAAACAGATTCATTTCATGTTAGCAACAAAACACATTATGATGTAGACAAAAGAATACTTGATCTGGGATTAGACACCTTAGGTTCAAATCCCAACTCTGCTACTTATTAGCTCTGTGAACTTGGGCACACATGTCCAAGTGGCCTCTGAGCCTCACGTTCCTCATACACAGTATGAGGAGGTTGGACTAGGTGATCACTAAGGTCTATTTTAGCTTTATGATCTATAATCACATGACTGGGAAATCCAGTGTGCTGTACACAAAAAAATGCTCAATAAATGTTAATTCTCATTCTCTCTCTCTCTCTCTCTCTCTCTCTCTCTCTCTCTCTCTCTCTCTCTCTCTCTCTCCTGTGTCTGTCTGTCTTTTTATCTCTGTATATATACATATATATATATGTATACATACACACATACATAAATATATAATTTCAGAGACCCAGAAAGTCAGTCAATTATTAAGTATCTACTATATGCCAGGCACTGCGGTAAGCCCTGGGAATCCAAAGAAAGGCAATAAACTCTCAAGGAGCTCACAGTTCAATGGGGAAGATAATGTGCAAGTAACTATGCAGAAGCAGTAGACAAAATACATTGGGAGAAGTATCAGAGGGATGGCAGTGAGATTAGGAAGAATTGGGAAAGGATTCTGACAGAAATGGGACTAGGTGAGACTTGAAGGAAGGCAGGAGGTGGTTATAAGGAGGGAGAAAGTCCAGGCAGAGGAGATAGAAGGTCATGTTCAAGGATCAGCTAGGAGGCTGCTATCCCTGGATTTCAGAATATGTGGGAGAAGGTAAGAGAGCTTTCCACCACGTTAGGAAGGAATAGACTATTGTATATGTGATTCTGTAGGTAATAGGGAGCAACTGAAGCCTATTAAAGTGTGAGGAGATATGGTCAGGCATGCATTTAAGGAAGATCCATCTGATGCTGGCTGAAGTTTGGATTGCAATGAGAGACTTGAGGCAGGGAGATCAACTAGCAGGTTACCGCAACAGTCAAGGAGTGAGGAGAGAAGAGGATAAGGGTCTACACCAGGTTGGTGATGTCAGAGGAGAAAGGAGGTGTTACAAAAAGATGTTATGAAGTGATAATTAATGAGACTTGACCATGGTAGTGAGAGTGAGAGGAGTGAGGAGCCAAGAATGACACTTAGGTTGTGAGCATGGTAGTACCTTCAACAGTAATAGAAAATTTAGGAAAGGGGAGAGTTGAAGGGTAGGAAGTTTTGAACATGTTGAGTTTCAGATATCTACAAGATATCCAGGTCCAACTGTCTAATAGGCATTTGGAGATGCAAAACTGGAGGTTGGGAGAGATGTTAGGGGGAGATAATTAGACCTAAGAGTGATCTGTGTAAAGATGATCATTGAAACCATGGGAACTGATAAGATCATCGAGTGGAAGAGAACAGAGGAACAGTAGAGAGGTCCCACGTCAGCACCCCAGGGGAAATCCATGGTTTCACATTATGTTCTTTTTTGTGTATACATACTATTGCTTTCCTTTATTCATGTCCACAATTAAGAAATAACTGTGTGCATGTGGAAGGGAATACCCTAGCATATACCAATGCTTAGTCTGGCATACAGTAAGTGCTTAATAAATGTTTGTTAACTGATTAATAAGCTGAGAACAACTCTAAAAGTGGATGTCATGGTATATGCATGGCACTTTGCAAACTTTAAGATGCTATAAAAATGTATCTAGTGCTGCTGCTCCTGCGGCTACTACCACCACTACTACTACCACTACTACTACTACCACTACTACTACTACTACTACTACTACTACTACTACTACTACTACTACTACTACTACTACTACCACCACCAGCACCACGTTATTGCTGTTGTTGTTGATATTAGGAACACTTGAAAAATACTGGGAATGTCTTACCTGGAGTTTAGAAGATCTAAGGAAGATATGACAGCTATCTTCAAGTGTTTGAAGGGTGGCCATATGAGAGATTTGACTTGTTCAGCTCAACCTCATAGGATAGAACTAGTAATAGTTGCAAATTGGAGAAAGGTAACCTTATACTTATATTACTTAGTATAAGGGAAAACTTCCTAATAATTAGAAAATCCAGAGAATGATCTATTGCAGGAAGTGGTGGGTTCCCTTTCACAGGAGATCATAGATCATAAATTTAAAGCTGGAAAGGACTCTACGTGTGATCAAGTCTAACCTCATTTTCCAACTGAGTTAACTGAAGCACAGAGAAGTTACATGACTTGTCAAATGTCACACAGCCAACGTTGTAGTCAGGATTTGAACCTTGGCTTTCCTAGCTCCAAATCCAGTGTCCTATGCATTATGCCATATTTTCAAATGGGAGCCAAATTACTTTTTGTCAAGAAGATGGTGTAAGGGATTCTTGTTTGACTTGCAGCATCTTTCCACAATGGCCTAATTGTCAAAATCACATAATGTTAGTTTGAAGTGGCCTTCTAGGCCAAACCATATTCAACAGGAATTTTCACTACAACATGCCCAACTCAATGAACTGCTTATTCAACTGAATATCAGAGTGTGGACCACAGGCAATCTACATCATTTAACTTGCCCTGTGTAGAATGAGTGTCCCTGGATCTTGTTAAGGAAGTCTTGTATTCTGGGGCTCAATGTAATCAATACAATGTCATGTGAAAACAGGAACATCTTTAGAAAGTCACCATTTATTTAAAAAGGATCCCTCTTCCATTTGGACTTTACTCAAGGGATTCCCTGTGATAGTGACCAAAATCTTTGATGAGTATATATTTCCTTCTTTTTAATATTAATGATCTGAGGATTATTGAGCAAAGTTACCTCTCTAGCTCTGTATATCAAGGAATCTTAAAATGATAACATATGGATAGGAGATAACACATTGGAGTAGAATCTTTAAGGTTTCATTTTTCCTCTGCCAAATCAATTTTTAAAAAGTCAAAAAATAATGAACAAAGTGGGATCGTGTATTATCTATTACTTTTTGTCAGCTGTGTGACCTGTTGCACAAATTTGGCCTGCTGCAGAAATCATTAGTGAAAGACTACCTATTCTCTTTGTCACATTTTCATTGATATCCTCCATATATGAACTATTCTGATAAAGATGTTATGGAGAAGATAAAATAAACATATGTTTGGCAAATGTGTATATATTCTAAAGTTCTCCTGCCATTGCCTCCCATGACTTTCCACTTAAGCAGGAGATTGAAAGGTGCTGGGTATAGTACACAACAAAGAACATCACAAAAAAGAAAGACAAGAAACCAACAGTAAAGAAAAAGAAATTGACCATATTTTGTTTTAGTTCACTCATTTATTTTTCTTTTTCTTTAGCTTTTATTGACATATCTATTGTTTCTCAATGAGCAACCCCTATAGCACCATCTCATTAAAATACATGGTACTCTTTTTTGTAGTTTTTGCTTTTTTGGAAACAATAAAGGAGGAGGAGAATTTTAAGCTTAATAATCTAGAATCAGCTCATTGGACATGAGCTTTCTTGTCTTCATTTGTACCTGTTGTAGTTATCTTGGCTACTAGGTAGCTGGTGGCACAGTGAATAGAGTGCTAGAGCTGGAGTTGGGGAGATGAGTTCAAATTCAGCCTCAAATACTTAGTAGCTGTTCCACCATGGACAATGTTCTTAATCACTATTTCCCTAGGTTTCCTCATTTGTGAAATGAGGATAATAATGGCACCTATCTCTTAAAGCTGTTGTGAGGATGAAATAATATTTATTTAAAATTTTGAAAAAATGTTCTACATAAATGCTTTCTGTTATTATTACTGTTCTTTGAGGGTAACTGACAGTCCACAAACTCATCCATGAGTTTAGGTAGGGGCATCTATTCCAAGCATGTGAAGACTTCTCCTGGCAGAATAGATGGAAGAGAAGAATTTGTTCCAATAATCATGATGGTGACTGTGGAGCGCTTAGAACTTGGTTAGACATCAAAGATGCCAAAATTATCCAATGCATTTTGGTCCATTGCCAGAGATCCTGACTTTTGTCTTGCCATGACACTTCAATGACTCTGGAAGAGAGAGTGAGACTGATGACCTTGTACAACTCGGTCTCACTTAAATCCAATTGATGCACAAGTCAAGACATAACCTGTGATGGTGTCATTGGTCCCTTCAAAAATGAATGACAAATAATAACTGTTCTTTTGGTTCTATTTTCTTCACTTGGTATTGCTTCAAACAAATACTGCTGTGTTTCTTTGGATTCTTCATGGTCATTATTCCTTAATGGTACAATAACATTCCATTACACTCATCATATATCACAGTTTCTTAGCCATTCTGTGATCACTGGACATAAAATTTATTTCTAACCTTTTGCTATGACAAATAGTGCTGCCATAAATATCCTGGTACAGGATAACGTTCTTTCTGTCATTGCCCTTTTTAGGTTAGAATGCAAGCAAGTTGTGACATCTCTGGATTAAAAGTACAAACAATTTAATGACCTTCTTTGAATAATTCGGATTTTTTCCCTTGAATTGCTGAATCAATTCATATCAGCCCAGGTGGTGAATTAGTGCCACAGTTCTCTCTAACATTGACTCCCCACACATATTTATTTGCCAATTTGATGTCTGAGGAATGCCTCAGAATTGTTTTGATTTGCATTACTCTAATTATTAGTAATTTTGAACAAGTTTTCAGATAGCCATGGAATGTTTGCATCTCTTTGTTTAAAAACTATTGGTTATATCTTCAATCTACTTGTTTTATAGATTTGTATTTTAAGAGTTAGCATTTATATAGGGCATTAAGTTTGCAAAAGTTTATGTATGCTCTCTCTAGATTTTGGATGCCAGATGTTTGTCAGATGTTTGAAGCAAAAAAAAAAGTTTTTCTCAATTCATATCTTCTCATTCTGACTCCATTATTTTATGTTTTCAAAACAATTTAAGTTTTATGCATTTAATATTGCCTGTTTTATCATGTATCATCTCTTTGATCCTATATGTCTGATCTCCCTTATACCTGTACCTAAAAAAAAATCTTCCAATTTTGGGGCTTTATATGACTTTTGGTATTTAGATTATTCATCCATTTGGAATTTACAGTAGCATAGGATGTGAGATGCTAGTCTAAATGTATTTTCCAACAAACCACTTTTTAATTTTTTTCAATAGTTCTTTTGGTTGACTAGGATACTACTGTTTACTGATATTGGAGTCATTTTGGAATTAAATATGGGCTCTACTATCATTGATTAGATAAAGCAAAAATCAAAATCAGTATCAAATCACAAAGAAATGTAAGATGATCTTTTTGATTTCCTTATAAATAAACCCTACAATATGCACTTGTGGTTTGGAATTCACAGAGATAAATGGGAGGAAAGTGTATCTGGAAGTATTGCTAGTTGATGAAGCAGAACTGATGATAATTCAGGAGTAACAGATCTTGAATTCATGAAGCCATGACTGCTTCAAGGTCAGGAAGGTCCAAGAGGCTTAGATCCTCAAGTGGGGATTTAAGGATCAGAATAGCAGAGTCTACAAAGTGAAAAAGTCCTGGGGCCAAAGGTCTTCTGAGCTGGCCTTGGAAGTTGTTGATGCCCAAGGAACCGTCTGTGAGTCAGTGAAGTCTAAGGTACAGACTAAAGCCATAGCATCCCTCACTTAGCATAGAGCATAATGTTAGATATTGTCTAAGATAGAATCAATCAATAAGCATTTACTGTGGACCCGCTATGTGTTAAGCACACAAATTGTGTTAAGCACTGGAATTATGAGAACAAAGAATAAGTTAATCCCTACTTACAAAGAGCTCACATTCTAGTGGTGAGACCAGTTGACATATAAATATATACAGAATAAATATCAAGTGAAAAATGAAAAATAGTAAAAATCAAGGTAGTTGAGGAGAGAGGTCATTGCCATCACTAGACCATCAGGAAAGACATCATTGTACAAGATGGCGTTTTGTCTGTGTCTTAAAGAAAGAAAGCACTCTGAGGTGAAGGTAAAGAGGCATTCCAGGTATGTGGGACAAAGGCACAGAGGGAGGAACTTGAATGCTGTTCATGTAGAATAGAGAGACCAGTTTAGCTGAATTTGAGTATGAGAAGGACAATAATGTCCAATAAGTGGGAAAGGTAGATTGAGGTCAAATTGGGAAGGATTTAAAAAGTTAAGCAGAAGAGTTTATATGTACTTCTAGAAGTCACTGGAGTAAATTGAGCAGGGCAGTCACAAGGTCAGATTTATGCTTAAGGAAAGTTATTTCAGCAGGATGAACAGGAGAGGGGTGAGACTTGAGGAAGCAGAACAATTAAGGAGCTGTTGCAGTACTTAAGGCAAGAAGGGATAAGGGATTCAACTAAGGTGGGAATTGTGTGAGTGGAAAGAAACAGCTAAATGTGCTCACTTCTGGGGAAGTAAAAACAATAAGATTTGCCAACTAATTGGATATATAGGGTGAAGAAGCAGAAGGAGTACAGGATAATGCCAAAGTCACAAACCTGGGAGACTGGGAAGATAATCTTGCCTTCATTAGAAATAGGGAAGTCTAGAAGAGGAAAGAATATGGGGAGAAAGAAAATTGTCATTTTGAAGCATGTCGACTTTGAGATGTCTCTAGAAATCCAGTTTAAAACATCCACTAGGTAATTGAAGCTGGATATATAGGTGTGAATTGTCTATATAGAATGGATCATCATGGGAGTTGATGAGATTACTAAGTATAAAGCAAGAAGAAAAGAGAACCAAGAGAAGAACATTGGGGATCCCCAAAGTTACATGGCATGATATGGATGATAAGCCAGCAAAGGACAGTCCTTGTCTTGTAAGCTTACTATCTATACAGGAGGCTAAACTTTGCCCCATGAACCACATCAACAGTTAACAATAAAGGAGTGTGTGATCTTTCCAGTAGTAATGTATACCCATGAGAGTTGGACTATATAAGGAAAGCTGAACACCACAGAGTTGACACTTTCAAATTGTGGTGCTGAAGACTTTTGAGAGGCCCCTGGACAGTAAGGAGATCAAATTCGTCAGTGCTTAAATAGACTAATTCAGACAATTCTAGGTGGCACAGTGAATAGAATGCTGGGTCTGGAGTCAGGAAAACTAATTTCCCTGAGTTCAAATGTGACCTCAGATACTTTCTAGTTATGTGACCCTGAGCAATCACTTAAACCTTTTTTTGTCTCAGTTTCCTCTTCTGTAAAATGATCTGAATGGCAAATCACTCCAGTATCATTGCCAAGAAAACTTCAAATGGTGTCACAAAGAGTCAGACATGGGTGACATGACTGAACGATAAAATTTGCTGGAAGATCAAATACTGAAGCTGAAGTTTAAATAATTTGACCACATAACAAGACAAGACTCATTAGAAAAGAACTTGAGATCAGGAAAGATTAAAGACAAAAGGAAAGGGAAATAGTAGAGGATGAAATGGATAGTGTCATGGAAACCACAAGCATGAGCTTGGACAGACTTCAAGAGAAAGGAGAGGATAGATGGACCTGGTGTGCCATGGACAACGGAGTCACCAAGAGTCAGATGAGACTGAAAAACGGACAACAAAATGATAAATGCCAAATGTGTGGTGCCAGTAATAAATGTTATAGGTGTCTGAAGAAAGAGTCTATGGTAGGTTAGGATGATCAAGGAAGGCTTCTTAGACAGGGTAGTAACATTTTAAGTTAAGCTTTAAAATAGGAGGAGAAATTCAAGATGCAAATCCCAACTCACATCTGGCAACTCCAGATCAAACGTAATACTATTCCTCACCCTCTTTTCCTGCTGAAGCTCTCGAAGATGAAGGGGACAATCGCCCGTCAAGTTGAGCTGAGAGACAGATTCTGACATTTCTTAGGGATGATTCTGGAGGTACAGCCCAGGTAAGAAGCCTCAAGATGTAGCAAAGGAGAATTCAACTAACTCCTCAGCCAGAATTTTTGTCTTTTCTTAAAAACAAAGGGATTTAGAGCTGGAAGGAATCAATGTAGTTTAACTTTCTCAATTTTACACTTCAGGAAACCAAGTCCCAGAGAAGCTGTAATTTTCCCAATGTATTCTTCAACTTTGTCCCCAGCAACATGCCTTTCCTCTAAAAGTTGAAGTTGAGTTTCCTTCTACTTTCAAGACCTTTAAAGTATTGTTGTTGGGAATTCAGAAGAGGGACAAAACGCTTTATTTCCTAAATTTCTTCTAAACCAAGCAGGTGCTGACATGAGGACCTAATCTTTCCCTGGGCAATGACTACCTTCCCCCACCCCATTCCCCCATCCTCGGTCTCTTCAAGAATTAATCCCTTAGCCTCCCCCCCGGGCTGGCTGGGTGGCTAAGTAAATATTTAGTTTCCTTTCACTCAATGGGATCTCCATTAAGCCATGAGCAAAGAGGGCTTTATTGGCCATAGATCAGCAGCAATCCCCCTAGACTCCACCGTCCAGGGCTTTCTCTTCTCAGAGTTGGGGGTGGAGTAGGTAAATGGTACAAGTGAGAGAGTGTTTGGCCTTTCTCTTTAGGAGAGGGGGTCGGAGAACCCAGATGAGCTAGCCAGAAAGAAAGAAAGTATTGGAAGAAAGAAAGGCCTTTGCCCTTGGGCCCAAGTAAGTAAAACAGCCTGTATAATGGCTACAATATTGCAAAGAAAAACAATTGTGAAAGACTAGAATTCTGACCAACCAACTCAACGACCTAACAACCACAGACGAATTGCAGTAAAATATGGTTCCTATCTCTTGGCATAGAGGCAATAGAGATAAGTGCAGAATGGGATACACAATGTATATTTTTATTTTATTTTTTGTGATAAGGGAGGGCTTTCATTTTCTTTGGGGGAGGAATTTAGGGACATTGAATAATGATACACACACACAAAAGAAAAGAGTTTCAAGGAATCAATTTTAAAATAAATTAAGCAGAAAGAAATACAGAAGAGGTCAGAGAAAAGTAGAACAGTTGAGAACTACTATATTAAATCTGAATTTACAAAAAGAAATAGTGAGAAAAGCCAAACTGTACATACTAATAGTGCACAATTTAATATAGAATCCCTTTTTTGGTTGTTTTTCTTTCCATCTTGAAATGTTTGTGTTTGTGGATGTTTATTAAGTTCATAATGAAAAAAGAGAATTGTTTAACAAGAAAAAATTGACTTGCTCAGGAAGCAGGGACTGATGACCACTGAAGCTTTGCAGGATCTGCTAACTGATCATTTTTTCTTCCTTCAGGCACATATTGAAGATGGAGAAAAAGAAAGTGATGGAGAGAAGGGGTAGAGGGGAGTGATGGAGAGGACAGTCAGGCAAAAGACTGCCAGAGTAATGTTCGTAAAACTCAGGTCTGATCACATCTCTCAATAAACTCCACTGGATCCGTAATCCCTCAGGGAATAAATACAAAACCCTCTGGTTAGCATTTAAAGCCCTTCAAATCCTTTCTCCAAACTCTCTTTCCAACTTTACTCCACATTGCTCCCCTTCTCTTGGTCAGCAGTCAGACCATCCTTCTTGCTCTTCTTCATACATGATATTCCATCTGCCATTGCCAGTTGGATCCCCCATGCCTGGAATACATTACTTCCCATTTCTGCCCCTTAAAATGTAGTTTCTTTCCAAACTGATCTCAGATGCTGATGATAGATAATAGATTTAGATATGAATCCAAACATATAACTACATCAATAAATAGATATATACCTAGCTATAGATGAGGGCATATATTTATAATACATTATATATATAATCATATATTTATTCATTTAGAATGCCTTTCCAGATTCCCCCGGCTTCTAATGTCTCTTTTACAAAATTGCCTTTTATTTAATTTAGAAAAGGTTATATGCACATGTTGTATTCCCTATTAGAAAGAAAGTTTCTTGAAGGCAGGCATTATTGTATTTTTATTTTTGCATGCCAAGCACAGTGCCTATCATGTTGTATATCTTTCATAAATGCTTATTGATTGGTTGATTAGGTAGAACCAACATAAGGGAGTAAGAACATTGCCAAGCCTAGGGATTTATCAGTTCTATGACAGAGGCTTATAGTGTTTGAAGCTCCAAGGTACCACTTTCAGGGAAAACAGGTAGTGCTGAACATCTGAATGCAGAAAAACAAACAGACCTCTCCATCTCTGAGACATCTTCTTTCATATGGCTTTGGCATCCGTTTTTCTTAGAACAAATCCTTATTATTGAACATGATCCGTAGTTAGAAGAGAGGTCAATGGAAGAATAATATTGAATGTCAGAAACTCTAGGTTGACTGCGAATCACAGAAGTACCAAGGGCATACATTTCTATAGCATAACTTAGAGTAAGATCCCTGCCCTGGGAGATTTAAACCACCACTAACACTGCATTGTAATTTTGGGCAAATCATTTATTTTCTCTGAATATATTTGCCTTTATATGAAATAGGGGTAGCAGCACCCACCCTGATGATATCACTAGTTTATTCAGAGAATTAAATGAGGTAATAGATATGATGGCTCTGCTATTTACTACCTGTGTGACACTGAGAAAGTCATTTAATTTCTCTGGGCCTCAATTTGTTTGTCTGTAAAACCAGGGCGTTAGACTAGACATGTGATATCTGAAGTCATCTCCAACATTTTCATTATAATACTATGAGATGATGAATGAGAAAGGACTGGAGAATATTGGATGTTATGTAAAAGCAAAATATTATGATTATTGTAACTCAGAGACATGATGAAATCTTGAATCAGGATGTGAAATTTTCCTGGAGAGGCTTTTCTTAGGAAGGATGGAAGGTTCCCCATTGGGAAAACAATGAGAAAAGACCTGGGGTCAGGGCAGGGTATGAACCATGTCAACTGCAGAAACACGCTTAGGGTGAGGTAGGGTGGTGGCAGGGTTGTAGGTTGGTTTATAAACAGTGAGTCTCTGTTCTGAACCTTTGGCCCTCTCTGAACTTCCTTCTTTGGAGGCAGGACAGGAAGGGGGGATCCTGAAATACCACAAGAATGGTGTTTCTAATTTCCTCAAGCCCAAACAAGGAAGCCCTGGACATCTTGCAAGGGTGACTTTTATTTTAAGAGCCTTTCATTCAGAGGGCAGGATGATTCCAGTTATGGTCAAATGCCGAGTCTTTGGACACTTGACTGATCTGAATTTAGACCTTTGACCCTGACTATATTTCCCCCACTGTGAAAATCTCAGAGAATGGCATTAAACCATCTTACCGGGTGTTGTTAATGAATATTTTGTTGAGTACATAGTAAATGGTGAAGCAGGCATTGCTGGCAAATATCCTATCTTAATATAGTGTTTTTAAACAACTTAAAAGAACGTTTCCGAGCATCCCCATAATTCTAATGTGAACTGAAGACCTTTATCAGTTAAGGTTCATCTGTATTCATGCAGCCACAATGAAATACTTGTAAAAGTTGAAAGAATCCACTGAAATTTCAAAGTCCTCCTCACTGTGGTCATATGACCTAGGTGGGTAAATGACCTCCAGTGACTCTGGATGTGGGAAGGCTGTTTCATATTTAAAAACAACAGCAATGACAATGACAGACACTAGGAATAATAATGATGATAAAAATATCAACAAAAATCAAAGAAATTTATAGCTTATACAGCATTTTATATACACCGTAGTATTTTACCCCTACAACAATTCTTTGAGATATTAAGCATTGGTATTAGTATTCCTATTAATTGATAAGGAAAATCAGAAAAATCAAGCAATCTAACCAAAGTCACACAGCTTTTAAATAGCAGAGTCACAATTCAAATGTATGCCTCTTGATTCTAAATCCAACATTCTTTCCGCTCTACTAGAACTGAAAAAGACTATTTTGTAAGGGATGGGTGGGATACTCAAGATTACTGAAAGGAGTAACTGTCCATCTTAGAAAATAAGAGAAAATGGAACCCTGAGACCCGTATTTTAAGGTCCAGATGGGAGTGGAAAGGAATGGAGAGCAGTGGGAGATAGAGACAAGAGTAATACAGAAATTCTTCTAGGCTTGAACCTAAACTTGGAATGCCTTGTTTTTACTGAATTTGCTTATTTTAGTTTGCTTTCCTTGTTTATCAGTTTCAAATCTTGAATAGGTTTAAAGAAAAAAAGTCCATTTTTCAGGGATGCTGTTGAAGGAGTTCATGCAGTAGTGGATGAATTAGATAATCACTGAGATTCCTTTCAATTCTTAATATTTTCTTATTCTATTATCACATAGGCTCTGTTGGACCTTCAGTTATTGATGAGAGATAACTCGCCAAAGAAAGACAGATAGAAGGTGTTTCTTCTGAGCTTCAGTCACCAGGTTTCAGCTGTCAAAATTGTTCTGTGTCCTGCTATAGGATTATAAAGGATAATTTCACAGACTAAAGATAGGCTTCTTCCTTCCATCTCTCCAATTTCTGTGCATTCCCAAGTCAATTATCAAGGATTCTCTAATCTTTTTGGCTAAGCCTTCTATTAAGATGCCTTGTTTGATCCTTACCTTGATGCTCTGCTAAAGAAATGATCTAATCAGCATGAGGACTTCATAACTGATATAGATTACAACCCTTCCATTTCTTCTCTTAAATACTCTCAGTACTCCAAAAGATCTGTGATAGCACCAATTTGGACATTCCCTCCAAAGATATAGATCACAACACAATAATTGCAGTATACTCTATGTAGCTCTTGTTCATGTCCCTCTGTAGGTTTTCCTTATAATGTCCATTCAGTGTCCTAGTGATCTTTCTCCATTTCTCCTGATATCACAAGGGTATCAGTGGAGCACTCAGCTTGGCATCCCTCACTTTTGCCACTGACCTGCCCATCCTCCCTGCCTATTTTGAATTTCCATGAGTTCTCATCTTTACAGTTCCTTTTTGCATCTTTCCTCAAGTCCTTTACAGAGATTCCAGTTAATACATAGAAGGCCTTATTCTAGTTCTTTTCAATTTTTTTTGTAGCTATTCATGCTAATGTGGACTGGACATTGGTTATCCCTCCCTCTGACTGCACAACTGGCCCACCTATGTTCCCAGTCATACATGTACTTGATGATATCACATGTCAGTTCTTGAACTGGACACATTAGTGGAAATATATTGTAGACAACTTACCTCCATCAGATCTAATTCCATATTGCCCATTAGGATACTTATAACTTTATTCCCTCAAGGGAGGAAAGAAAAACGGGGCATGGATATACATTCTAGGTTTGGGGAGATCAGATTTCAAGTGTTTAGATAAAAGACAAAAGTCCATGGCCAAAATTCTATAGAGAAAGCCATCTCAGGAGGGTGGGAGGCTCCCAAAAAGGAATTCTGAAAAGAGAAAAAAATATAGTGAGAAATAAAAGAGAAAGTTGAATAAAGAAGTAAGTGGACATAAACAAGTGATTTGTAGAACAACGTCAAATTTTGAAAGATATTTACAGAAGATAGAAATGAGGGAAGTAATGAAGAATTAATACAGATGTGTCATATGGTCCTGAAAGAATAATGCTAAAGTTTAGAACAAGATGAGACTGGTTAGGAAAACTAAAGATCAAATAAGGATTTTTAAAAATTATATAAGATAAAAAAGATATTAAAACAGGATGGGACTGATGAGATGATGATAACTGGTGATGATGGAAAGAAACCATAGGTCACCAATTCTTTATTTTACATCTTTGCCAAGGAGAAAAATCTTTGCACAGCTAACAGGGAGCTGAAATACAAGGAAAAATGAGGAGGTAAAAATACAATACTTACCTGTCCTTTATGAGTTCAGTACATTGAAAGTCCAGGCAAATGTAACTGATGATCACTGTGAGAAATCTTTGAAATATCAGGAATGAGCATGTAATAGCCTTAGTCTTCTGCAGTCATGACTAGTCAATTACATTGATTGGAATTCATAAGTCATTCAAAGTTGTTTTCTTTTATGTGACTGTTGTAATTGTACAAATTATTCTTCTTACTCTTCTCACTGTACTTATTGGGGATATTGAAGGGGAGATTGCTTTTCACTTATGGGTTGGATTAGGGGCCCTCTGAAGTTCTTCCCAACTCTGAGATTCTCTCACTGTATGATACTGTGGTGGTCTATAATTCTCAGTGTGATTTATCTGTTTGGTTTTTTTTTTTCTTTTCTATTAAAGGAGCCATCCCCCTGACTACTTTTTATAGAGGTCTATTCACTGAATGGAGATTACCTCACTTTGAGTGAGTACTTGAAAAGGCCTTAACCTAAAAGGCCAAGGTCTCCCATTGCATCCTGGGCCATCTCCAATCATCCTAATGAATATTTGGCCATTGGACCTAGATGACTCAGGAGAAGAAAGTGAGGCTGGTGACTTTGCCCAGCCCTCCCTCACTTAAATCAAAGTCAACCGCAAGTCATGTCATCATTTCTCTGATGGCATGGTCCTCTTCAAAAACAAAGGATGAACCCAACAACAATCTTTTAAAGTTACATTTCCTCAGATGATAAAAACAATTAGAAGGGATCATAATAGATCACTCAGAGAGCAAGGGGATGCACCTAGGGGAAAGCTGGCTGCAACATGTAACACATAAAGAACTGTGGAGAAGAACTAGAATAAAGGAGATCTTCAAAGAAATATGATCAAAAAAGAAGATGGGCTGATCAAATACTGAGAGTGAAAGATAAATCTCTGCCATCCCTTATGTTCTACAGGTAACTTCACAACAAGTAATTGAAAAAGACTCCAAAAACATTAGGTGAATCCCTTGTGGTGATTTTATGGGAAGAGATATAAATTAGTGGCACCATATAAGCAGGCATAGTTGAGTTGTTAACTTCATGGGGAGAAGAAATATCCACAACCATAAGATCACAGATCCAGTTTGAGCATTTAAGTAACAACAACAAGGTAACAGCTAACGCTCATATGGCACTTTACTGTTTGCAAAGAGATGAGCGAAAGAGAGAGAAAGAGAGAGAGAGAAAGGTAGAGAGTGAGAGAGAGAACAAGAGCAAGAGAGAGAGAGAAAGTGAAAGAGAGAGAGAGTGAGAGAGAGAGAAAGGTAGAGAGTGAGAGAGAGAACAAGAGCAAGAGAGAGAGAAAGTGAAAGAGAGAGAGAGAGAAAGGTAGAGAATGAGAGAGAGAACAAGAGCAAGAGAGAGAGAGAAAGTGAAAGAGAGAGAGTGAGAGAGAAAGGTAGAGAGTGAGAGAGAGAACAAGAGCAAGAGAGAGAGAGAGAGAGAGAAAGGTAGAGAGTGAGAGAGAGAACAAGAGCAAGAGAGAGAGAGAAAGTGAAAGAGAGAGAGTGAGAGAGAGAGAAAGGTAGAGAGTGAGAGAGAGAACAAGAGCAAGAGAGAGAGAGAAAGTGAAAGAGAGAGAGTGAGAGAGAGAGAAAGGTAGAGAGTGAGAGAGAGAACAAGAGCAAGAGAGAGAGAGAAAGTGAAAGAGAGAGAGTGAGAGAGAGAGAAAGGTAGAGAGTGAGAGAGAGAACAAGAGCAAGAGAGAGAGAAAGTGAAAGAGAGAGAGAGAGTGAGAGAGAGAAAAGTAGAGAGTGAGAGAGAGAACAAGAGCAAGAGAGAGAGAGAAAGTGAAAGAGAGAGAGAGAGAACAAGAGCAAGAGAGAGAGAGAAAGTGAAAGAGTGAAAGAGAGAGAGAGAAAGAGAGAGAGAGAAAGGTAGAGAGTGAGAGAGAGAACAAGAGCAAGAGAGAGAGAAAGTGAAAGAGAGAGAGAGTGAGAGAGAGAGAAAGGTAGAGAGTGAGAGAGAGAACAAGAGCAAGAGAGAGAAAGTGAAAGAGAGAGAGAGAGAGAAAGGTAGAGAGTGAGAGAGAGAACAAGAGCAAGAGAGAGAGAAAGTGAAAGAGAGAGAGAGTGAGAGAGAGAGAAAGGTAGAGAGTGAGAGAGAGAACAAGAGCAAGAGAGAGAGAGAAAGTGAAAGAGAGAGAGAGAGAGAAAGGTAGAGAGTGAGAGAGAGAACAAGAGCAAGAGAGAGAGAGAAAGTGAAAGAGAGAGAGAGAGAGTGAGAGAGAGAGAAAGGTAGAGAGTGAGAGAGAGAACAAGAGCAAGAGAGAGAGAGAAAGTGAAAGAGAGAGAGAGAGATTATTGTTGCTGTTCGTCCTTCATTTTCAAAGAGAACTGATGACATCACAGGTGATGTCCTGACGCGCACATGAATTAGGTTTCAATGAGGGAGCATTGCTCAGTTTAAGTCTCAAGTACTCTTGCAGTCATCAAAGTCCCGTGGTAAGACAAAAGTCAAGTTCTCTGGTGATGGCCAAGGATACATTGGATGACCTTGACATCTTCAATGTTTGACCAGACTGTGAGCTCTCCACAGGGCTTACTCTAGCTGAGAAAGATATATACACATACACACACACACATATATACACACATACATACACACATATATATATACACACATACCTATACACATATACATATATAGATACATATATATACACACATACATATATATGTATATACATATATACATATATAGGGAGTCATTGGTCATTGGAACAAATTGTTCTCATTTGCTCATTCTGACAGGGTAATTCTTCACATGCTTGGGATAGACACCCCTCCCAATTCACCAACCAGTTTGAGGCTTGTCAGTTACCCTCAACCTGGTTTAACCTGTCTGCCAAGAGGGTTTACTGGGATGTAGCTGCTGAGCATGCTACAGCTTTATGGAGCCATAAGAAAGAGGTATATATAAACTAATATGTGTATATATGTATATTATATATGTGTGTGTGTTCTCATTTTATTCTTAAAATAAGTCCTTAGGTGCTATTATTACTCCCATTTTAAAGATACTGAAACTGAAGTGTATATAGGTTACGTGACTTAGCTAGGGTCACATAGCTAGTAAGTATTTGAGGAAGGATTCCAACCTAGGCCTTCCTGACTTCAAATTCCCTCCTCTAGATCTATACCACCACACTACATAGGAAGAAAAATTTATGGACTTTAAACACCTGGAGATGGGGCCCTACTCTCTTTCCCATGGAGCAAATTTCACTAGACACCTTGAGGACACAGAGGAATGAATTTTATGTATCTTCAAAGAAGGAAAAACTTATAAGGACCATTTCACTTGGAATTCTATATGATAAAATATCACAAGGTGACTCTAGTTTCTAGGGGAAAATATCCCAGCAAAATGCTCCTATTTAAAAGTGAAATTATCCAAATTGAATTGGTTCTTAGAACATCACAAAACCTCTCCTTGTATGAACTGGCACAGCATGAAATGAACAGAATGAGGAGAACGATTTTATCTGATGACTACAATATTATAAAGGGAAACAGTTGTGGAAGATTAAAGACCTCTGATCAAAGACCTATGACTTATCATGGCTCTGGAAGACTGATGATGAATCACGCAGAGAAGTGATAAACTAGAGGTACAGAATGAGATGTACAGTTTCGGAAACTAACAACTTGTGGACTCATTTGGTTTGATGATACTTATTTGGTAAGGGAGGATTTTATTTGACAGGGGAGGGTAAGACACATAAAGGAATGGGAGATGGTGACAGTGATACCCAAAAAAAGATGAAAAGAAAGAAATATCAAGGAAATATTTTAAAAAACATACATACAAGCTGATTGAATAATTAATACTAATAGCCAACATTCATGTGCCAGGCATGGTACTAAGCACTTTCTAGTTATTATCTCCTTTAATCCTTACAAGATCCCAGGGAGGTAAGTGCTATTAGTATCCTCATTTTACAGATGAGAAAACTAAGACAAACAAGGGTTAAATGACTTGCCTAGGGTCACACAGTTAGTAAGTGTCTTGCTCTATCCACTGTGCTACCTGAGTGTACCAAGTTCAGAAGGGAAAATAAAAAAAGTGTTGGAGCTACTATAGTAAATTTAATATAAACTTTAGAAAACTGAGTTGTACATAATAGAGATTCACAGTGTCATATATTATCCTCTTTTACTCTCCTTTTTTGCATCAGGAAATACTGACGTTTGTCAAATTCATAAAAATAAAGAAAAAATGTAAAACCCGACAAAGCCTCCTCAATTCATAGTCATTTGAAAGAGATTGGTTAATGTTCTGGAAAACATTTTTGGAATTATGCTAGGAAAATGAATAGAATGTTCAAGACTTTTGCTTCATAGATACCACTGCTTGGTTCATTACCCAAAGAGGTTAAAAATAGAAAGAAGGACCCATATGCCAAGAAAATTTTTATAGCATCACTTTATAGTTGCGCAGAATTGAATAAAGTAGTAGTAATAGCTAACATTTATACAGCACTTCAAGATTGGAAAGTAATTTACAAATATTATCTCATTTGAACCTCACAACCCTGGGAAGTAGGTGCTATAATTATACCTCTTTTCTGGATGAAGAAACTGTGGTAGAGAGAGGTCAAGTAACTTGCCTAGGGTCACAGAGCTAGTAATTGCCTAATGTCAGATTTAAACTCAGATATTCCTGAATTCAGGTCCAGTGTTCTATCAGCTGCACCTCCTGTATCAGCAGGGTTTATATTTGTAGGAGTAATAGCTAAGAAAATTGAAGTAAATGAACATAATGGAATATTACTGTACCATAAAACATGATGAATATGAAGAATATAGAGCAATCTGAAAAGACCTCTGTGAATTGATGCAAAGTGAAGGGAACAGAATTAAGTAAAGAATGTGTGAAAGAAAGAAAGAGGGATAGGAAGGGAGAAAATAAGGAAGGAAAGAAAGGAAGATAGGTAGGTATAAAGAGAACATTATGCAATTATAATAATCAAGCTTGACTTTGAAGAAAAGAAGAAAAATACATCTCCCTTCCTTCTTCTGAAGAGCTGGGGGACCATGGGTGGAACATTGCACATACTCTCAGACTCAGTTGATAATTTGGTTAATTTTGCTGAACTACCTTTTTCCTCTCTTACTCTTAAAAATATGACTTTCTGGGGAGACTATGTTGGAGAATGAAGGTGATATAAAACCAGGAAATATGAATTTTAAAATTTTAAAGAAATTAATCTGAACATTCACACATGCAAAATGGATGAAAAATTCCTATTGCCTAAATTATGGAATGTTATTCCATCAATATATTGGGAAGAGATGTCTCAGATAACCTATGAACCAGAGTCAAAGTTGAGCCTAGAGTACCCAGAACATCTTTCTTTCACTCATGGGGCCCCCAAGAAGGATATTCAGCCTTCAAGGTATCTTTATCTATGTGTTTTTATCCACTTCATCCACTCAAATTTTTATCTGTTAGTCCAAGGATACAATTTGTTAAAAGCAAATGTATTTCATAAAATAGCATGGTAAGGAAATTAACAAGAGAAGATTGCACCCCCCCCACCCTACATAACTCTAGATCACACTCTACAGTAAATATTCTCAGCATTGTTGGAAAGAAGGAATATTCATGGAAGGGTACCCAAGTACTTGTGGTCAGTCCATATGCATCAAGAAGCAATTTATATCTCTGACAACAGTAGGACTTCTGATGTATTCTGGTACTATCATGACTTGGCTGTTCTCACTAGTGAGTAGTCTGCTACACAGGACTCTGTTGGTCTCCTTGTTGCTGATAGGTGCTGCTCTCCAGGTCATGTGGTTGTGTAGCATCCCTCTGCATCAGCTACTGACTTCACTTACAGTCCTTAGCTGAGGTGCTGTTTTATTCCCACAAAAAGAGCTTTGGGCTCTACCATCTCTATTCAGTCCCAGAATCTTAAGCTTCAGTTCTTTTAATGATGGAGATAGACTCTTCATACACCTAGGATCAGGCCAGAGAAGAATCCTCAACTGCTTCCTTTCCATAAGGCCAGAAAGAGTTATCACTCCCCAGAATCTTACTTATGGGTAGCTTTTCTTGCCATAATGAAAACTTTAATTCTAGAGGTCACACTCTTCCAGAATACAAAATCACCAGACATCTAAAGAGAGTTCTTAGATATTTAATCTTTTCTATGAAATTTTCCCTCCTGTTCATCAAGGAAAAGGTCTTTACCCAAGTCATTATATAACTTAGGCTTAGAAAATCTCCTTGAACTTCTATCACTTCTCAAGTGTCAAACTGGATCACTTCAAAATTATTTCAAAGATCTCACTTTCAAAAAACTACCAAAGACTCTATAAGTTATGAGAGAATATGGTCCAAGATTTAGAGCTAAAGGAAATCTAATCCACCCCCCTCATTTTACAAACGAGAAAGCTAAAGCCTGGGAAATGAAATCACTTGCCCCAAATCACACAATTAATAAGTTGTAAAGTCAGGTTTAAATCCAGGTCTTAATGTGCCAAATCCAGTGTTTTCCCTACTGTACCATGTTGCTTCCTTACTAGCTAGGAGGGGATCGAGTTGTATTACATTTGAGAAATTGTTGAACTTAATAATAACAATAGGCTGCTCACTAAAGATAGGTTTAAAGTCTATCTTTAAAAAAATGAATGCCTTCCCTCTCTATCCACCCAAGTCCTATCCCAGTGTCTCATCAGGGCATGGATGTGACTCTGGGTTCTCAAAGTCTATTCCAACAGAACATATGCTCTGACACAACCTGCCAAGCTGGAAGAAATTCTGTATGGGCTTGGTGACAGACTGCACATTTCTTGTCTTAGGAAAAGCCTAGCTAGGTTCAGAGGGGCTCATTACTAGGTTGACTGCAGGGTGATGAAATCAGCCATAGTAACGCTTCAAGACCATTTACTAAGGTGTAGAGGGGTTATTATTTGTGTCAGTAGAGTATTCATACCAATGACAGATCTTTGAAGTATTGATGCTATATGGCTGCAAATCATGTAACACCATGATCTTAGAAGAATCGAAATTGCAGGTTCCCCCAAAGTAATAGAAAGATGCATAATATGTGTAAATGGGCTTCAAAGGATTGTGAGTGATGGCTTGTAGGCCTCCTTTGACTCAAATTCAGCCTTTCCCCTTCCTCCCCTTTCTCATTTCCAGATGAAGAAAAGAAAATAATGATAACAAAAGTATATAAATGTGGAATTAGATGAAGAGCTCAGGTCTACTAAGAAGCATGGGAAGTAGTTTTCTGATGTAACAGACTCATAAGGATGAGCCCTGGTGCAGACCAACCTCCATTAAATGGAACATTTGAAAGGAATAGTAATGATGAGTATGAGAAATGCTCCCTCGCTTTTCAGAAATTCCATCATGCTGATTGATGGGGAATTAAAACATTATCTGTTCTTTATGATCCCAAATCTATACTTCAGAATTACTGGGCTTTGTGATTAGTTGAAAGGTGAAAGAGGGAAGAAGGAAGGGAAGAAGGGAGGAGAGAAGGGAGAGAGGAAGGGAGGAGGAAAAGAGAGGGAGGATGGGAATTTGGGAAGAAGGAAGGGAGGGAGGGAGGGAGGAAAGTTGCTTAGTTGGCTGGTTGGTTGTTGAAGAAGACCAAAATAACATCACTATGTTGGAATCAAGGTACAGTGTGTTCTACTATGGAAGATCAAATCAATATGAGATCAGACATCTCTACCACAGGTCAGATACAAATAATTTATATGAACACATGGAGTGGAAATGTCTCTAAATTCCATGTTTCTTTTGAGCTACTGTACATCTACTTCATTCATAAAGCACATCACCTTCTCTGATGTGGGTACACCATGCTGGGTAATTCTTTGCCAGTGTCACTCATGTCAGAAAAACAATTCCAAATTTCTTCAGAGAGACCTTGAAGGTGTCCTTGTATCACTTCTTATGATCTCCACATGAGCACTTGCTTTATGTGAGTTCTCTGTAAAATAGTCTTAAAGACAAATGAATATTTGGCATTTGAACAATGTGACCAGCCCATCTACTCTCTGCAGTAGAGTTTGAATGCTTGGCAGTCAGGTCAAGAAAGGACCTCAGTGTCCAGTTCCTCATTTTGCCAGGCAATCTTCAGATTTTTCCAAGACAATTCAAATAGAAATGATTCTGTTTCCTGACATGTCTTTGATATACTGTCCAGGTTTCACAATCATACAATAATAAGGTCAGCACAATGCTCTATAGAACTTCAGTTTAGTAGGCAATGTAATAACTCTTCTCTCCCATACTTTCCTTTGGAACCTCCCAAATACTGAGCTAACTCTGGCAATGTATATGTCAACCTTATCATTATGTGATAGCTCTGGAATGTGTACTGCCAAGATGAGTGAACTTATCCATAGCATTCAATATTGCTCCATTTGCTGTAACTGATGGTTCCATGTATGAATGGTATGGTGCTGGCTGCTAGAGGAACCCTGTGGTAATTGTTAGGCCAAAATTAGCACAAGTGGAAGAGAATCAATCCATATTCTGTTGTATCTCAGTCTCAGAGGCTGCATTGCATGCATAAGCATTTGCAGGGAAAAAAAAATCATGTCCCAACTTTCCCTCCACTTTAGTCTTGGCTTGTAGCCTTTTCAAGTTAAGTAATTTACTGTCAGTGTGGAGGAAGAAAGGAAGGAAGGGGGAGGGTGGGAGGAAGGAAGAGAAAGGAAGGGAGAGAGGGAGGATGGAAACATTTTTAAGAACATGCTATGTGCCAGGCATTGTGTTAAGCACTTTACAAATATCTCATTTGATCCTTGCAATAATCCTGTGAGATAGGTGCTATTATCATCTCCATTTTACAGATGAGGAAACTGGAGTAGGTAGAGTTTAAGTGACTTGCCCAGGGTTACATAGCTACTAAGGGTCTGAAGCTGTCTTTGAACTTCTTGATTCTAGGCCTAGGGATCTGTACACTTTGCCACCTGAGGTAGGGAGAATTGGCCACATCCTATGGATGATTTTTGGATTCTTCTCATGGAATGAGGAATTTTCTCTTCATGGTCTCCCCTAAACAGGTGATAATGAACTTATATGAAGAATCATATTATGACTACAGCATTGAAAGGGCAAGGCATCATGGCATCATGGCATCATGGCTAGAGGACCTAGCTTGCAGTCAAGAAGAGCTAGGTTCATGTCCTGTACCTTATACATACTTCTCTTATGACCAAAGGAAAGTCACTTGACCTCTCTGTGCCTTAGGTAACTTTCTAAAACACAGTTTTATCTTTTTTTGTCATAGACCTCATAGCAGTCTGTGAAGTCTCTGGACCCTTCTCAGAATAATGTTTTAAATTAAAATAAAATTTAAAAATAAAATACATAGGACTACAAAGGCAATCAAAGGTTAGTGAAAACTTTAAAAAATGAAATTTTTCCTGATCCAAGTTCAAAGACTATAGTTAAGAACTCTTCCCTCCACCCCTGCTCCGAGACTATGAATTACAAACAAGTTGCTGATCAGCATTGCTGGAGAAAATTTGAACACCATTGGTTTTAGTACCAATTAAGTCAAAATTTCCTGAAAGGTCTCATCCTCCATAAAAAAAAAAAAAAAAAATCTTGCCAGAGCCATTTAAGCCTATATACGGTACATGACAGACCATCCCCCAACAATATCATGACTAACCAAAAGGTCAAAAGATCTGAAAGTGAAGATCCAAAAGAATGAAATAAAGGTAGCACTTAGTTTATCTCTTCCATGGACACCAAGAAATCCAAAATGAAAATTGTAAAGTGGAGAACAGACTTAGCACCTCAGGCAAAATTTCAAGACACAGATGGACAATTAGACCTTGCTTTAATCTCTGTCCCCAAGCATGAAGTCATATGTAGGGTTGTGTGTCTATACAGGCTTGGGAGAAATACCCCTTGGGGAACTGAATTGACACACAATGGCAAGAAAAGGAGAGGTCAAGTAATGTTCAGTCCTTTTTCCCTTTTCTAGGATGGGATGGTTGTAGAACATAGAGTATCGCAAATATCTCCAAACTCAAAAGTGGGACCACAGACCCTTAGGTCAGTAAACACTTATTAAGTGCCTACTATGTGCCTCTAGTACTGGGGATACAAAAAGAGACAAAAGACTGTTTACATCCTCAAGGAGTTATCTAATGGGGAGGAAACATGAAAACAAATATATACAAACCAAGCTATAATACAGGATAAATAGGAAATAATTAAAATAGAGAAAGCACTGGGATTAAGAGGGAGTACGGAAGGCTTCCTGTAGAAGGTAGGATTTCAGTTGGGACTTAAAGGATGTCAGGAAGGTCAGTAGATAGAGAATACTTAACACTTAGTGACTGGTAAATGACAGGGACTTAATAAATGTTTATTGACTGACTATCCATATACAACCACCTTAATGTCTCTCAGATGTGAGGAATCCAGAATCCTTTCTCACCATGTCCTCTTCTGACCTCTGCTACCCTGTAGCTGCAAAATCCCTCTTCACTCATATTTCCCCACTGCTCTTTGCCATCCTTACAGTATGACGTCCATGAGTTAAGTCTCATTTCCCTACCTTAAAAATGAGTTGGGCTACATGGTCTCTCTTTTTACAAAAAAAATAGTATTTTAATTTTTTGTAATGACATGTAAAGATGAATTTTACTTGACTTCTGAGATTCTTGTCCACCCCCGCCTAGATCCGCCCAGCTAGTGCTTGGGGTCTGAGATTCAAATGGGCTTTCCACAGCAGGCGCGGCTGCTATTCAATGTGAGCTTAAGTTCTGGTGCTGGGGTGGGGGCAGGGCCACCTCCCAGGCTCAGCTCCCTCAGGGGCTTTATGCAGAGACCTGAACTTCTGGCTGCCTGCTCGGGGAGTCCCGGGGGGCCGCTGCTGCTTCCACCGCTGCCCCTGCCTCTGCCTCCGCTGCTGCCTCCTGAGGGGGCCCAAGTCACGGAGACACGCTGCTCCCCTCTCGGCCTGCTCAGACATCTCTCTCACTGACCTGTAGTGTCTGTGGACAGAGGGACCTTCCCGGCCGCCGGAGGTTCTGTCGCTGAAGCCTGCTTGTATCTGCTCCTCTGGGGCCGCCCGGGCAGGGCAAGGGTGGACTCCACTTTCCAGGGCTTGACGGACCCTGGGGACGGCTCTCCAGGGCTCTCTGGAACGGAAATCTCTTCCACTGTGTTTCTGCACACCCTGCAGTGATCCAGAACTTGTGGGGAGCTCTTCTTACATTAAATCCATGGGCTGTGGGTTCAGAGCCAGCATACATGAGTCTTTCTACTCTGCCATCTTGACTCCACCCTGTAAAGATGAATTTTAACATTCATTTTTTAAATTGAGTTCCAAATTTTCTCTCTCCCTCCCTTACCTCCCCCTTCCTAAGATGGTAAGCAATATGATATAAGTTATATGTCGCAATCATGTAAAACGCATTTCCATATTAGTCATTCAACCAACATTTCTTGAGCCCCCACACTATGACCTGCCTAGTTGGGGATCTTGTTATTTCTCATTTGGAATATTTTATTTATTTATTTTATTTTTCATTTTTAACATAGTTTATAACAGATAAAACAATCCAAACTTTTGGTCAGGTGATACTTCTTTTCAAAGCATTTACAATATGGACCACAAAAGATTTTTTTTTAAATATTCACCAACTGAGACACAAATAATATTTATGTTGCTAACTTCACAAGCTCTTGACCTAATTGTTTCCACAGTGTTACTAGGAATTAAAGGACCCTAACTTATGGTTGTTGGTCTAAAGTCCTATGCCTAATAGCTTAATTGTAGACTTAACCTCGGATGTTCCCCTACCAATAGTCTATAATTTAATAGATCTGGTATTAAGCTTACAAACCCTTTGATTGTATATAGGAAATTGCCACCAAGAGTAGGGACGTTGCAGGGATACAATATCTCCCCAGCTTCAGGTCAATTTCAGGCAGGATTAGATTATCCACTTGCATTCAGTCAGGCTTAAAGTCTACCAGATGTCAGTAGGGAAACTGAGTCAGGAGAATCCTACCTCAACCCAGGCTGAATAGCCACTCTCTCTCACCCTTCCCATGAGATCACCTTTTGCAGTTCCTACCAACATCTGAGCAGCTTACTGGCATCATGGATTGTAGGCTCAGATTGCCTTTCTTGCTATCCATACCTGGAGTTAGACTCAGAGGAACAGTCACTTAATAGTCCCATAGCATATAAAAATGGCAAGTTCCAATAACCAGGTTTCAAATATGATTATAATTTCACTTTGACTAAGGAACATCTTTTGAGGCAAGTCTTAAGTGGCTTACATGCCTTTGTATACATGTTCTAATTCCTGATTAAATAGCAATCATAAAATAAAATTTACCATTAAAACCTTAACTTTACCCATGCCTGACACCGTACACAAGAATAAAGTCCAAATGGGTACATGATTTAGGTATAAAGTTTGATACCATGAATAAACTGGAGAAGCAAGGTATAGTGTATTTATCAGATTTATGGAGAGGGGAAGAATTTTTTTCTAAAGAAACGATAGAAAGCATTTTGAAATGCAAGATGGATAATTTTGATTACTTTAAACTGAAAAGTTTTTGCACAACCAAACCCAATGCAACCAAAATTCGGAGGGATGTAGTAAATTGGGAAAAAATTTTTACAGCTAAGCTCGGGGATAAAGGCCTCATTTCTAGAATATATAGAGAACTGACTCAAATATATAAACATCCAAGTCATTCCCCAATTGATAAATGGTCAAAGGATATGAACAAGCAATTTTCAGGGGAAGAAATCAAAAATATCTATAATCATATGAACAAGTGCTCTAAATCACTATTGATTAGAGAGATGCAAATCAAAACAACTCTGAGGTACCACATCACACCTGTAAGATTGGCAAACATGACAGAACAAGAAAATGATAAATGCTGGGGAGGATGTGGGAGAGTTGGAACACTAATTCATTGTTGGTGGAGCTGTGAGATCATCCAACCCTTCTGGAGAACGGTTTGGAACTATGCCCAAAGGGCTACAAAAATGTGCATACCCTTTGACCCAGCAATATCGCTACTAGGACTGTATCCCCAAGAGATTATAAAAACGGGAAAGAGTCCCATGTGTACAAAAATATTTATAGCAGCACTCTTTGTGGTAGCCAAAAACTGGAAGTCAAGGGGATGCCCGTCAATTGGGGAATGGCTGAATAAATTATGGTATATGAATGTAATGGAGTACTATTGTGCCATAAGAAATGATGAACAAGAAGACTTCAGGGAGGCCTGGAAGGACTTATATGATCTGATGCTGAGTGAAAGGAGCAGAACCAGGAGAACTTTGTGCGCAGCAACGACCACAGTGTGCGAGAGTTTTTTCTGGTAGACTTGGAACTTTGTAATAACACAAGAACTTACTGAGAAAAAAAAAATCCTAATGTCGGTCTTCTAAGGCAAAATGCCTTCCACACTCAGAGAAAGAAATGTGGAAGTCACTTGCAGAATGTAGCAGATCATGTTTGTATGTGGGTGGGGTTCAGTGTATTATATGTTGATTTGTTATATGATTTCTTCCATTTATTTTAGTTCGACTACATAGCATGAATATAGCGAAAATGTGCTCAATAGGAAAGTATATGTAGAACCTAAACAGAATTGTATGCTGTCATGGGGAGGGAGGGGCGTATTGGGGGAAGGGTGGGGGGGAATAAAATCTTAACTTTAAGGAAATGATTGTAAAACATTTAAAAAAAAATAAAAAAAATAAAAAAAAAAGAACAAGAAAAAAAAAAAAAACCTTAACTTTTCCATCAGTGCCAAATTTTACCCAAGTTTACCTTCCTCTAGGAAATTTAGACGAAAATTATTTTCCCTAAACTAAAGATGTCATTTATTTATTCTCAGTAATTAATTCAGTCAATTGTTTTAATACTAATTGCTTTTACCTCACTTTGTAACATATCCAGTTTTTCTCCCCATCACTCCCCTCCCCCTTCTTTCTAATACCTTGCATTCTGATTACTCCTTCCCTCAATGTACTTCCCTTCTACCACACCCCACTCTTCCCTTATCCCCATCTTCTCTCTTTTCTTGTAGGGCAAGATAAATTTCTATACTCCATTCCCTGTATTTCTTATTTCTCGATTATATGCAATAAAAATTCTCAACATTTGTTGCTAATACTTTGAATTCCAACTTCTCTCCCTCCCCACCCCTCCCCAGCCCCACTGAGAAGGCAAGCAATTCAATAGAGACTAAATGCAGATTGTTTTGCAAAAGACTTCCATAATAATTATATTGTGTTATACTAATTATATTGCCCTCTGTCCTACTCTATCCTCCCTTATTTTTCCCCCCACAATTGACCTTTTCCCTTCTTGAAAGTGTTTATTTCTAGTGACTCCCTTCTCCCATTTTCCCTCCCTTCTAACATTCCCCACACCCCACTTGTCGCCTCCTCTCCTACTATCCTGTGGTGTGATATAAATTTTCATATCAAATTTAATGACAATGTTATTCTCTTTCAGCCACGTGTGGAGAGAGTAGCTTCATTTTTCCCCTCTCCCCTTCTCCCTTTTCTCCTCCACTGAACAAGATTTTTCTTATCTCTTTTATGAGTTTTATGAGCCTGCCCTGTTCCATTTCTCCCTTTCTCTTCCCAGTATTTTCTTCCTTCACCCTTTAATTTTTATTTTATTTTTTTTGTGTGGGGATATAATTTCTTCTGATTCAACACACTCTGTACTCTCTATCTATATGTGTGTGTGTAATCTCTCCAACTACCCAAATACTGAGAAAATATTCAAGAGTTATAAATATTTTCTTTCTATGTAGGAATGTAAACAGTTCAGCTTTAGAGAGTGTTTTATGATTTTTCTTTCCTGTTTACCTTTTCATGCTTCTCTTGATTCTTGGCTTGGAAAGTCAAATTTTCTATATAGTTCTGGTCTTTTCCTCAGTATGAATGATTATCATTGAATAACCATTTATTCCCTTGAACTATTATACTCAGTTTTGCTTGTTAAGTGATTCTTGGTTTCAATCCCAGTTTCTTTGACCTCTGAAATATTCCATTCCAAGCCCTTCAATCCCTTAATATTGAAGCTGCCAGATCCTGTGTTATCCTGATTGTATTTCCACAGTACTCAAATTCTTTCTTTCTAGCTGCTTGAAGTATTTTCTCCTTGATCTGGGAACTCTGAAATTTGGCCACAATATTCCTAGGAGTTTCTGTTTTGGGGTCTCTTTCAGGAGGTGATTGGTGGATTCTTTCAGAATTTATTTTTGCCCTCTGATTCTAGAACATCAGGGCAGTTTTCCTTGATAATTTCATGGAAGATGATGTCTAGGCTATTTTTTTTATCATGGCTTTCAGGTAGTCCCATAATTTTTAAATTGTCTCTCCTGGATCTATTTTCCAGGTCAGTTGTTTCTCCAATGAGATGTTTCACATCATCTTCTATTTTTTCAAATTTTTGGTTTTGTTTACTAACTGCTTGGTTTAATTCATAGTCTTTCACTTCCCTGAACTCAATTCTCTCATTCAATGAATTATTTTGTTCAGTGTGCTTTTGAACCTTCTCCTTTATTTGGCTAATTCTGCTTTTTAAAACCTCCTTCTCCTCATTAGCTTTTTGGACTTCTTTTTCCAATTGAGTTAGCCTCTTTTTAAAGCTGTTATTTTCCTCAGTATTTTTTTTTTTGGTTCTCCTTTAGTAAGCTGATAATTTGTTTTTTAAGGTCTTCTATTGCCTGAGCCCATTTTAAGTTCCCTTTGGAGGCAGAGGCCTTGACTTCCTCTGACAGTATGCCTTGTTTTTCCTCATCCAAAAGGATGGAGGGAGACACCTGTTCCCCAAGAAAGTATGGTCTTATTTTTTTCCCCTTTTTTGGTCATTTTCCCAGCCAGTTACTTGACTTCTGAATTTCCTCTCCACAATCACCTGGCCTCCAGTTCCACCAAGCCAGCACTGGGGGCTGAGATTCAAATGAGCTGCTTCCAAACCCTCAGGAGCTTTAGGCAAGGACAGGGCTGCTATTCATTGTGAGATTAAGAGCAGCTGCTCAGGTTGGGGCAGCACTGCCACACAGAGCTCAACTCCCTCAGGGGGTTTACGATGAGACCTTCAACAATGGATGTGGGCTACTGCCTGCTTTGGGAGCTGCTGCCTCTACTGCTGCTGCCTCTATTGCTGCCACCTGAGAGGCCTGAGTTACGGGGACACTCTGCTCCCTTCTCAGCCAGCCAAAAAGACCCTCTCACTGACCTTTGGCGCCTGTGGGTTGAGGGATCTGCACTGCCACAGAGATTCTGTCCCTGAAGCCTGCTCAGATCTGCTCCTTTTGGTGCCACATGGACATGGCAGGGCTGGGCTCTGCTCCATGTCCAGTGCTCAACAGACTTTTCTCGTCAGTCTTTCAGGTCACTCTGGGATAGAAATCTCTTCCACTCCATTGTTCAGTGTCTTCTGCTGCTCTAGAATTTGATAAGAGTTCTTCTTTACAGGTATTTTATGGGCTGTGGGGTAAGAGATAGTATATATGCGTCTTTCTACTCCACCATCTTGGCTCTCCTCATTTGGATTATTTTAATTGTTTACTAGTCATATATCTAATGCACATCATAATTCCTGCTCAAAAAACCTTCAGCTGCTCTTAGTTACTCCTTGTCTTGACATTTCCCAGCCTGCATTCAGTTTCTTTCCAATTTTATATATTTTACCCAACCTGCAAACTCTCTTCACCATTTACTGAGCCTCCATGCATTTGTACAGGTTGCCCTGTATGCTTCTTTTCTGCCTCCCCTCTTCTACTCTCCAAGTTCCCCTTAGCAATCACCTCCTCTGTGGAGCATTCTGTGATCTCCCCAGGATAAAGTGTTCTTGATACCTTGTCTTAATTTCTTTTTTTGCCCCAACCATTGTACTTGGGATGTTTACCTATGTCCATTTTGTATTCTTCCCTTTCTTGCCCCACCCCCAGTCTATAAGCTACTTAGGAGTAGGGACTGTACCATTTTTTTCTTTGAATTTTGAATGCTTAGCCTAGGGCCTTGCTTGTTGATGTTTAATAACTCTTTGTAAATTGAGTGCAAAAGAAAATGCACCTCCCTCCCTTTAGTACTTGTCAGCTTTGCTAGTCTGGGAAAAACCTCTTTACATTTAGAGTTGTTTCAATGAAATGAACTTTTTCCAGAAGCAATAGGTTCCCTCTTACTAGAAGTCAGATGCCCAATAGCTGAATATATTTTAAAAGGGATTCTTGTTGGGGTTGAATTTAGGCTACATGGACTCTAAGATCCCTCTCAACCTGAGATTTCTATAATTCTGTGAATCCTTGCCCTACCTCCCCTTACAGGAGAGGGTAAAATCCTAATGAAATAACTATAAATGTGCTTTAAAGTGCATAAAAGGCTACACAACTGTAAAGTACTGAAGTCTTATCATCATCATTATTTCTGAGTTAAAAAAGAGAGAGAGAGAGAGATGGTAAAAGGGAGAATAGCTGTTTCTCATCTCCTTTCACAGTTTCTGCTCATTGGTTGGCAGGAAGTATCTGGTAGGTGTCTATAGAAAAGTCTGACCAAAAGTATTGTTTGAAGTCATCACAAGTAAAGTGCATGGAATGATTCAAAAAGAAATCAATGCTAATAATAGCAAAGTGGTGTTCCCAGAATAATGTTTTAATGAAGGGGGGAAAGGTGTTTGAATGATGTGTTTTATTGTAAATGTCAAATGTTGTTAAAATGTCTGTTTAGAAAGATCATTTCTTCACTTAGAAAAAGAAGAGAAATTGAGTGGAGACACACTGAATGGGGGGGGAGAGAGAGAAGCTTGTCCTGGAAGAAGGAAATCCATTAATAGTTGAGGGTCTACCCCAGCTTAGCTTGAAGTGCTTTCTGAATCACTTTCATTCTTGAACCCTTAGTTTCTTTATCTAGAAAATTTGGTGGATGGGCATGGTATTTGACTATTGCTAAGTAGTTTAGTGAAGTAAAAATCCTAACCAGCCATGACTCCTGATAACCAGTGATAAAGCATGCTAGCCATTTCCTGATAGAGAGATAATGGGATTGGGCTGCAGAAGGAGTCATGCATTTTTTGGACCTGGTCAAAGTGGGAATTTGTTTTGATTGACTATATATTTGCCAGAAGGGTTTCCTTTTTTTTTCTACTAGAAGGAGTGCTAAAGGCAGGGGTAGGGAAGGAAATAGATGTTTATTAATTTGAAATATTTAATGTCTTTAATTTCCAAATAAATATGGCAAACCATTCTATAATATTTAGCATGTAGTTTTTGCCTCTGATAACTGAAATGAGCTGCTTCAATACTAAGGATGAAATTCCTAATAAGAAAATGCATTACCTTTTGTAGGTGGTCATTATCTATATGTCCTAAAATTTTAGGAATGCTGGATGGGACAAGATGGCAGAGTAGAAAGATGCATATCTTTCTAGCGCTTCCCTCACAGCCCACAAAATACCTTTAAAAAATGACTCTCAACAAATTTTAGAGCAACAGAAGCCACAGAATGACAGAGTGAAAGAGATTTCCAGCCAAAGGTAACCTGAAAGGTCAATAGGAAAGGTCTATCCCACGGGATGCTTAGGAGAGCGGAGCCCAGCCCTGGCCATGCGGCAAGGCGAGGAATGGGACCAGAGCAGAATCCCCAGCAGGGAGGGTCTCAGACCCCTCAACCCACCAGCAACAAAGAAAGCTTCAAAGGTCAGTGTAGGAGGGCTTTCCCAGTTGGGCAAGAGGGGAGCAAGGTCCCCCAAGCACTGGTCTCAGAGGTGGCAGAGGCAGCAGTGGTGGGTGGCAGGTGACTATGGTGGCCACAGAAGAAGCCTGGGTCCATTTTCCCAGCAGCTCAGTTTAAAGTCCCTGGAGGAATTAAGCAGCTTATCTGAATCTCAGCCCTCAGCATGGTCCTCGGGGGATGAGGAGCACTAGGATCCTCCTCTTGACAAAGGATTCAGAAGTAACTGGCTTGGAAAATGCCCAAAAAAGGGGAAAAAATAAGACCATAGAAGGTTACTCTCTTGGTGAACAGGTATGTCCTTCCATATTTTTGGATGAGGAAGAATAATGCATAGTGTCAGAGGCAGTCAAGGCTTCTTCCTCCAGTACCTCCAAAATGAATTTGAAATGGGCTCAGGCCATAGAAGAGCTTGAAAAGTGAGTCAACAGCTTGCTAAAGGAGAACTAAAAAATGCTGAGGAAAATGACACCTTTAAAAATAGGCTAACTCAATTGGAAAAAGAGGTCCAAAAAGCCAATGAGGAGAAGAAGGCTTTAAAAAGTAGAATTAGCCAAATGGAAAAGGAGGTTCCAAAGCTCCTTGAACAAAATAGTTCTTTCAAAATTAGAATGGAACAGATGGAAGCTTTTATAAGAAACCAAGAAATCACAAAACAAAACCAAAAGAATGAAAAAAATGGAAGATAATATAAAATACCTCATTTGAAAAACAACTGACCTGGAAGACAGATCCAGGAGAGACAATTTAAAAATTATGGGACAACCTAAAAGCCACAATCAAAAAAAGCCTAGACATCATCATTCATGAAATTATCAAGGAAAACTGCCCTGATATTCTAGAACCAGAGGGTAAAATAAGTATTGAAAGAATCCACCAATCACCTCCTAAAAGAGATCTGAAAACAGAAACTCCTAGGAATATTGTGGCCAAATTTCAGAGTTCCTAGGTCCAGAAGAAAATATTGCAAGCAGCTAGAAAGAAACATTGAGTATTGTGAAAATACAATCAGAATAATACAAAATCTAGCAGCTGCTACTTTAAGGGATCGAAGGGCTTGGAATAGGATATTCCAGAAGTCAAAGGAATTGGGATTAAAACCAAGAATCACCTACCCAGCAAAATTGAGTATAATATTTCAAGGGAAAAAATGGTCATTCAATGATATGGAGGACTTTCAAGCATTCATGATGAAAAGACCAGCACTGTATAGAAAATTTGACTTTCAAACATAAGAATCAAGAGAAGCATGAAAAGGTAAACAGGAAAGAGAAATCATGAGGGACTTTCTAAAGCTGAATTGTTTACATTCCTACTTGGAGAGATAATATTTGTAACTCTTGAGACTTTTCTCAGTATTTGTGTAGGTGGAGGGATTATACACACACACAGTACAGATTGAGTTGAACCAGAAGAGATGATATCCATAAAAAAATTAAATTAAATTAAGGGGTGAGAGAGGAAAATATTGGGAGGAGAAAGGGAGAAATGCAATGGGGCAGATTATCACTCATAAAAGAGATAAGAAAAATCTTTTTCAATGGAGGAGGAAAGGGAGGGGGTGAGAGGGGAAAAATGAAGCTTACTCTCTTCACATTTGACTTAAGGAGGGAATAACATGCTCACTAAATTTGGTATGAAAATCTATCTTACACTACAGGAAAGTAGGGGAGAAGGGGACAAGTGGGGTGAGGGGGATGATAGAAAGGAGAGAAAATGGGAGAAGGGAGTAACTAGATGTAAACACTTTTGGGAAAGGACAAGGTCAAATGAGAGAATAGAAAAAAGGGGGGATAGGGTAGGATGGAGGGCAATATAGTTAGTCTTACACAACATGACCATTATGGAAGTCTTTTTCAAAATGACGCATATATAGCCTATATTGAATTGCTTGCCTTCTCAGTTGTGATGAGTGGAGAGGAAGGGAGGGAGAGAAGTTGGAATTCAAATTTTAGAAATGAATATTGAGAATTATTATTGCATATAACTGGGAAATAAGAAATACAGATAATGGGGTATAGAAATTTATCTTGCCCTACAAGAAAAGAGAGAATATGGGGATAAGGTAAGGGTGTGATAGAAGGGAGGGCACATTGAGGGAAAGGGTAATCAGAATGCAAGGTGTTATGGGGTGGGGGAGGGGACAGATAGGGAGAAAAATTGGAACTCAAAATTTTGGGGAAATGAAACTAAAAAAAATTTTTTAGGAGTGCTGAGAAAACACCTTTCTCCTCAAATGCCTCTTTCAATGAAGCACAACATTATTTCAAACTTCATTATTCATAATTCATTCTTTTGTGTCTTAAGGGTCTGATGGTCAGAAGCCCCTTGTTAGCATGGGGCTCATGGGGATTGGATTGGGGAGGAATAACGTCACTACTCCTTTTGGGAGCTAACATCTTAGTGGGGATCACTTTTTAGACATCTTCCAACTAGTTGAGAGCAAAGTCCTGAGGGAATGAATGATATTATATGTACCTGGAGAATAGACAATATAGAGGGAGACTATACAGGAAAGTTGTTGCTATTGTGTTTGTCCTTTGTTATTGAAGAGGACCATGTCATCAGAGAATGATGACATGACTTGCAGTTGACTTGGATTTGAATGAGGGAGGGCTATGCAAGGTCACTTGCCTCATTTTCTCCTCCAGAGTCATCTGGGTCCAGTGCCCTAATATTCATCAAGATGACTGGAGATGGCCTAGGATGCAATTGGAGACCCTGGCCCTTTTAGGCCAAGGTCTTTTCAGGTTCTCACTTTGAGTGAGGTAATGCCCATTCAGCGAATAGGCCTCTTGAAGAAGTGAGTGAAGGGATGTCCCCTTTAATCAGAAGAAAAATCAAACTGGAAGAGGAAGACTCTCAGAGTTTTTGGCCAAGAGAAACAGTTACTATTTCCTATTTACAGAAAACATTGAAAGAGGAGGTATGAGAGTCAGAAACTGGGGGGCATTGAGGACAATGGAGCAAAGGATACTCAAATACAGGTGTAATCACATCAGGAACAGAGCTGGTCAAGCCTTTAGGCCAATGAAAGTTGGGGTAAAAGGAGAGGGGAGACTAGGAGGATGCTGGGTCTGATAGATGTATTTCTGTATGGCATGGTTCAACAAGAGACTGTGAGCTGGGCATTGGCTTGAGTGATCAGGGTAGAATAGCACATAAACTTCATAGTTTTGCTTTAGGTATTGACTTTGCTATGCTGAGGTCTTGTATCTCTGGTACAGAAAATTAATGAAGAAAAAATGAATAAACTGACTGAAAGGGCCATTATAAAAGGATGGTTCTCTTTTTTGGTGGGAATTATGCCTATTACTGATACCATATGTTTGAGTCATTTGGGTAATAAAATATACTTGTGTCAGAGACTCTCATGTGACCCATGGGCCCAAACACTCTTTGGGGAAATTCTCACTTTTCTGTCTTGAAGTCCCCAATGAAAATATCTAGGAAATATGTTTTCTAATATATCGGCATCAACTCCCCTTGAAATCACAGTTCACAAAACACAAAGAATGACAGTTTTATTGATAGGTCAAATAACACCAGACACAATCCACAACAGAAGTCATGGAAAATAAAGAAACCCAAATGAGTAACCCTCCTTCCTGACACCTGTATAATGTCTCAATCACTTACAATCCTAGCTAGGCAGATATCCCAGCAGACATTTCTTTCAGCAGTTCCTCAGGAGGTAGTTCTGAACAGGAGTCATCAGGGACCATTGGCATCTCAACCTGGAGCTTCCAACTTTGTTCCCCAGATGGTATCTGGTATCATTCCTTGTAGTTCCTTGGGCTGGTACATACAGCATAGTTCTCCAGGAACCGTAATATTTTACCAGAGAAAACCCATTTTTGTTATGGGCACCATGAAGAGGGGAATACTTAAAGATATCCCTTGATGGAAAACAGTTTTCCTTGCATCAAAGAATCACTGAATTTCAGAGTGGGCAGTGATTCCATAAGCTAGCTACTTTGAACCATACCAGATAAGGAATTTCCTCAACAACGTGCCTGAGCAGTGGTCATCCAACCTTACCCACCATCAAAGAAAGGCACCAATCACCATGCCTCCTGACACATGCAGCCCATTCCACTTTGCCATAATGTTATTTGGCAGTAATTTTATCCTTATATTAAGACTGACTTTTCCCCTTGCCAATTTCTACCCACTGCTCTTACATCTACATGACCAAGAGGAGAATGAATCTAATATTTTCTCCATATGACAACCCTTGAAGTCAGCTTTCCTGTCCTCATTACTTCTTTGTTTCTCCATGCTTCTTCATATGCCATGAACTTATGGCCCTTAGTTGTCTGGCTAGTTCTCTTTTGAGCATTCTCTATAACTTGTCAATATCTCTCTTAAAATGTGGTCTCCACAACAGAGTAATACTCCAGGAATGGTCTGACCAGGGAAAAGTATAGTGGGACTTCTTTTTCCTGGAAGCTGGGCCTCTCTCGGTGCTGCCCAAGATCACATTCACTTGTCTGGGCTTGCATGTAACACTGTTGACTCAAATTGCATGTAGCCCACTGGAATGTCCAGATCTTTTTCACATGTATTATTGTCTGATCATTTTCCTCATCTTAGGAAGTTGATTTTTTTTTTTCCCAACTATAACACTTTACATTTGTCCCTATTTTCTGTGATCTTACGACTCCATCATCTAAGGCATTAGTGATTCCTCCAAGTTTTCTATCAAAATTCTACCACAAACCAGATGAGGGATCTCTGCTCGTGGAACTGACTTTTGGGTCACAGAAATTTGCCCTCTCTCATTTTCAAGTAAGTGTTAGTCACCAAAATCACATTTAGACACGTGTCCTGTCTCCCTGATGCCATAGAGCAGTAACTTCCAAGTGAATAATTCCCCATTAGTCTTGGAGCTTAACAGAGAACCACAATATCTATGTGATTGCCTCTCATCTTGTCCATTAATCCATGTATGAATAATCACTGAGTTGAGTCCCCATGATTGTGGAGCTGAAACACGGATATACTAAAGAAGTGGGCTGCCTCTTGAGAAACTTCTTCCTTCTGACATCAAAGGCACACTTTGAGCTGTCAGAAGGGTCAAGTGGAAGTGTTTTTTTCCTTGGCCCAGCTTTAAACCACAAGCACCTATCTTGCCTGTACCTTTTTTTCCTTTGGTAGAGGGCCTTATGAGAACACAAAACACTTTGGAGGCCTTTGGTTGCAGATGTGGCATCTCCTACCTGCTAGACTGTGGTTGCAGATGCCAGAGTGGTTACAGATGCTTAAACAGCAAGAGGTGACAGACAATATGGAGGCATTTTCCCTCATTCTTGCGAGAAGGACTGACTGCTCCTTTAACATATTCATGGAGTTCTGGCTCAACAGTCAATCATTTAGACTCAACCTGGAAGGCAGAAAATAGCTTGGCATGCTCTAAGCAGGAAGAGAGGAGCTTCTCAGCAGTGAGTCATATAATGACAGAAGTCAGACCCTAGCCCAACTTCCATGTGGTTACCAGGAGTGGTGACTGAGCAAACTCTAACAGGGGACAGGGTGGACTGGGGAAGGCACATGCTACATTCCAATGACGTCCACCTCTTTCTTTTCAACCCTAGGGAAGAGAGGGTGGGGTGGGGGAGGGGTTACAAGAAGATACCTTGATAACACTGCTAATAAGGAGAGTAGAGGAAAAGGGAGGAATAATCCCTACTGTAACTATAAGAGGATTTTGTAAAATCATGCAGAGTGGCATCTGAACTCAGGCTTTGTGATTCCAGAGTCAGCGTTCTTTCCTCTGTATGATCCTGCTTCTATAGTCTAACTCAATTTAGCTAGAACATAAAATGTGTAAAGGGGAGTGGTATGAAATATTTCATGCTACTTTTAGGGTATATAGTACTTTACATACATGAAGACATAGAGATAAATATATATATATATATATATATATGCATACACACACACACACACACACATATATGTTCAAGTACATTAGCACTTACCTCCCAGGGATGTTGTGAGATAAAATTAGATAATATTTTTAAATATTTTGCAAACTTTAAAGTTCTATTTGAGTGCTAGCAAAATCATCATCACCATCCCATCATCATTATCATCATTATATTAGGGATACAGTTGGAACTGGGCAGGTAGGTAGCAAAGAAGATAAAGTACTGGGCCTGGAGTCAGGAAGATCTGAGTTCAAATTTGACCTCAGATACGTACTAGCTGTGTGACCTTAAGCAAGTCACTTAATGCTGTGTGCCTCAGTTCCTCATCTGTAAAATGAGCTGGAGAAGGAAATGACAAATCACTCCAGTATATTTGCCAAGAAAACCCCAAAATGCTGTCACAAAGAGTCAGACACAACTGAACAACAACAGTTGCAACATAAGATTCAAGAGAGTGCAGATGGCTTAGAATAGCAGAATCAGGAATTTATACTTTATCTTATAGACAGCTGGGAGCCATTAAAGGAGTGAAGCTGTAGAATATAGTAGGAAAAATGTTGAATTTGTAATTGGGTTCAAATCTTAGGTCTTCACTTAACTATCTGACTTTGGGTCTCAATTTTATCATCTGTAGAATTAAGAGGTTTTGTTAGATGACTGCCAAGGTCCTTTACAGTTCTGAACCTATGGTCTTATAAAGGTTTTGAGTAAAGCAGAGGAATGGCATAGGCATTAGGTTCATCAGGCCAATCAACAGTGTGAGAGATAGATTGGGAAGGAAATAGGCTGATGACAAAAAAAATTGGTCAAGAAGAGGTAATTATAATAGTTTAGGTAAGAAAAAACTAGATCCTCAGCTAGGCTGGTAGCAGAATGGAAAGGAAGGGACAGATATAGAGTACTATGGAAACCAAAAGGTGATATATTATCGATTGAATGGAGTACAGGGTAAGGGAAAGAAAGGAATAAAAGATAGCTTTCAAGTTATAAGCTCAGGTGACTGGAGAAATGGTAGTGCCATTAAAGAAATGGAGATGTTAGGGGAAGGGGTAGGTTTTTGGTGGCAAGACCAGTTCAGTTTGGGACATGTGTAGTATCGGATGTTTACAGATGATCCATGTGAAGATAACCAGGACACAGTTGGAAATATGGTACTGGGGCTCTGGAGAGAATTTGTGGTGTAGCAATAGGGATTGGAGAACCATCCACATAGCTATCATTGAAGGTATAGATGTGAGTGGAATTGTGGTTTCAGAGGATGGATGAGGAAGAATACCTACTGCTTTTCAACAGAGATATGATAGCCTATGGATATGTAAGGAGGCATATGAACAAAGTGTGGAATTTTTGCTTAATTTTGACATCTAATTATAAGATAAGATTCTATTGGCAGGCATGGGGCACATGGCAGAGTCATTGGAAATTGACAGTATATGTGTATTTGTGTGTGTTGGTGTGTACACATTAGAGAACATCAATAAAACATTTTTTAAAGTAGATGAAATCCATAAGAGAAAGAATTTCAGTATTGAGGACCTAGCACAGAACCCTAGATGATGCACACACATAGATGATGAGAAGAGCATGAGGAGCCAGCAAAGGAATGGTTGGAGATCATAAGAATCAGAGCACACTCTTGTCAGATAAGCCAAGACCAGGAGGAGATCCAGAGATATGGATTTGTCTACAATATCAAATGCTACACATAGCTCAAGAACAATAAGTACAGAAATGGTAACCTTGTATTTAACAAAAAGGAGGTCATAAATGTGATGGGAGAGAACTGTTAGGGTTGATTAGTGAAGATAGAGGCTTGGTTGCAAGTGGAGTAGGATCATGGTGACAAAATGGAGGCAAGGAGTACATACCTCTCTTACCAGTGCAGAGTGGTGATTCTTCTGGCATTCAGAGTCTTTGAGAGTTGACTAGAATGTTGGGAGCTTCAATGGCTTGGGAAGAGTTATATACCATGTGTCAAAAGCAGAATTTGAAGGTAGATCTTTTCTGATTCCCATTGGCTCACCATCCACTATTCCAGGTTGTTACTTCTTGTAGACCCCTTTTAAAGGTCAAGGGTAAGAGTGGAGCTCAAATGTCTGAGCTAGTGATTACTCATCAATTACCATCAATGGGACATCAATGGGACACAAGCAGGCTAAAACAGGGGGTTTTAACCTAAGGTCCAATGATTTCTGAGGGGTTGATGGATACACTTCTGGGGGAACATGAACTTGGCTGGGGGAAAAAAATCACATCTTTATTTTCCCTAACTTCTAAGTGAATTTAACATTTCTTTTCGTTGTGAATATAGGCAGCATATATTATTCTGAGAAGGGGTTCGTAGGCTTCGCCACACTGCCAAAGGGATCCATCTCTCTCTCTCTCTCTCTCTCTCTCTCTCTCTCTCTCTCTCTCTCTCTCTCTCTCTCTCTCTCTCTCTCACACACACACACACACACACACACACACACACACACACACACACGCACCCCTGGGATAAAAGTACCCAGGATAAGGTGAAAAACTCATACTTGATTAAAGCAAGGAATTCAACGTTGCCAAGGTAATTTCATTCCTTGTTAAGTTAAAGTCATGAATGACAGAACAAAATCCTCAGCAGCAGCAGGCAATGAATATTTCTCCACCTTATAGGGAGGCATTGTTAATGCCAGAACAAAGGCCTCATCCATGGATAAACAAGGACCCAGGACAGTGTCGGGGGACAACCACTCCTGACATATTTTCTCTGTAGCAATGATTTATTTGTCCCGGGTGTTCAGGAGAGGCACCTATTTCAACTACACATGCCATTAGACAGATTTGAGGGAAGCTTAGCATATCCATGGCCCTGGAAAGCCCTGCAAGTCTGCATCCCTATTATGAGGCCATGTGGTTGGCATCATAAAGTTACTAGGGCTTAGACTACTTAAAGAGGGTGTTTGCTTTGTCCAAAGATTACCTGAACATTTTTATATCTATCCATCCATATATATATATATATATATATATATATATATATATATGTATATATATGTGTGTGTGTGTGTGTGTGTGTGTGTATAAAATCTTCCAATGAGACAGCTCTCACTCAGCTGGAGTGGAGCTCTTGGGTTCTTTGTGCTAATGGATGGCTATTTGATATAACCTCAAATGGCAATTGTCACCCAGCCTCACCCTGATAGCTGCAGGAGAACTCTGGAGAAGGTTGTCCTGCTCAAAGACACTAACTCAAAAGGATGGTCCTTATGAAACCCACTGCCAGGTCAGAGCCAGCTGAAACTTCATTTTCCCTTTCATTAATGTTTCTCGAAGGAGTCTCCAGTCTCAGAGGTGGTACACAAAAGGATTTGATATGAAGATGTGACACCTCCTCTTAAATTCCCTAACCACATTTCTGAAGTTGACGGGAATGTCGAAAAGTGAGGCTGATAAAGCCTGCTGTCCCCTCCAAGCTGACTAATCAGACGTGAAGTCTTGGCAAGAGATAACCAGGTTAGAGTCGAGCCAAAATGACATCACATCAACTCAATTTCAGATCCTGTACACACCAGTGCCTATCACCACTCCAGGTTGCTAACATCCTCGATATACAGGAGGTACTCTTAGGCTGAGATGTCCCCCTTTTACCCTGTGGCTGTCACTCTAGAGTACATCGGGAGCACATCTGTCACTTAATGTAAAAGCCAGTCAGGTGGTCACAACTCTGTGGCCAGGGTCTAATTGGGGCTGTACTCCTCCTCCCCACCCCTCAGAATCCTAGCCCTTTGCCTCCAACTTCTCCCTGTGCATCTCTGATGGAGGCCAAAGCTGGACATGTTAACATCTTCCATGAACCTAAGCACAGGATAAACTGGGGCTTTCAATCTGGAGAGTTGTTCGCATCAATAATGAATTTCAAATAATTTATTCACTTCAGGAGTAAGTGGTTGGCATACAATCCTTACCGCTGGTTTGCTGAGATAATTGATTTCCATATAGTTTAAAGATGAGGAAAAGAAACATATGACAATCGGAGCGGGTTTGGAGGCAATTGTGAATGCCATATCAGTTTAATTATAGCTCCATCTTTAGCTGACATGGGTTCTTTCCTATTGGAATTAAAATATCCAAGCAACTTGAAATGTAACAGTGATGAATTTTTCATGTTCTGCTCCCTACCTTGTATCCTAGCTCAGGGCACTGTTACAAGCACACTTCTAGCTTTTTTTCTCAAAAGATAGTTAACATGACATGCAAGACTGGTCTGCATGACACAGATAACTCAGGGGAATCACAACCAAGGAAATGAGATGCATTAGTATCTGGATGTGAACTGGGGATATAAGTTCTCAGAACTTCTTGTTCAATTTATAGAAACGGAATTTTCTCCCTGTGCATAAGATTTCAAAAATAGTAATCACATTCAGAAAGAGCAATGTTCCCACTCCAGGTACTAATATCGATATGTAAAAGAAAGTCATTAACTTGATGTACTACTCAGCAGCACCTATTTTATGTCAACAAGGTGATAAAACAAAGCTGTGGTAGAAATTTAATTACTGACCATTGAGGTTAAAGTCTTTGGATACAGGATTGATGGTTATGGTATGGAGAGCCATTGGAAGCCATTGGTTATCTACATGGGATGAGCATCTTTAATAGGTTATTTTCTTTCCCTCTGAAAATCATAGTAAATACAGTTAGGACCTTCTTCAATTCAAGTCACAGCAGTAAGTGAAAGGACCATCTTGGTTGAGGGACTACTGCAGAAAATTAGGTCTCCTCTGTCTCTAGACCCTAATCTGGATTGGACAGGGGGATTCACTTACATTCCTTTGAGCCACATTGATAAAGGATTTCTCCATATTCAATCTTACCAACCATGTAGCCAAAAATCTGTTTTTCAGTCTGCTGTTTCTCATTGTATATGATGTGACTTGAAATCATTTTACCTTTGGAAAAATTGTTACACCATCAAAGTTTGTTTTTAGTACCCATCCACCCCTACTTCCTCTTTCTGTTACCCTTTTCACTTTTGAGTGGGATTTCCCTCTCCCCTTTATCCAAATCTGCTTACAGTTTCACAGTAAAACATACATGGTTGTGGCAGTCATCTTTCCTGGATCCGCCTGGAATGTTTTCAGAGATTTGGAGCTAGAAAGGACCCTAGAGGTCATCAGCTCCAGACCTTTCATTTTAAAAAAGAGGAATTGAATCCTACAGAGGTTTAGTGACTTGCCCAAGAACATATATGTAAATATGTCCTAAAGTTCCAAAACAGGGGCTTGGAGTCAGCCAGATTCCCTGAGTCCAAATCCAGAGCTCATTCTACCAGACTAAACTGACTCTGAACATGTCTAGAATAAGAAAAGAGAGATAACTGCTTTCATTTTATAGTTTTGTTGATAGGATAGTCCTAGAAAGGTTTTAGAAATTGAAAAAACAAGGGTAAGGGAATAAACACTTATTAAGTGCCTGCTATATGCCAAACACTATGCTAAGCACTAGTTACAAGTAATATTTCACTTGATCCTTGCAATAATCCTGGGAGGTAGATGTTACTATTATCCCTATTTTATATTTGAGGAAACTGAGACAGACTGAGAAGTTATGTGACTTGCCCAGGGTCAGACAACTTTCTAACTTTGGGCCTAATGCTCCATAGCACCATGGAGCATCACAGAGTGCCTCGCAGAGTCTATGTTTTGACACTGATGATATCTAAAATGCTCATTTGGGGGTTTTCCACTCATTCCATTCATTTATTCATTCATTCCTACTTATTGCTTTAATAGATACATGAACAGGTGCAAGCTCTCTCCTGATGAAGATCACAACCTTGCTGTATCTTAGTAGATCAGTTGCTATTGGCCCACAAAGTTTATCACCTGGTAGCCAACCTCCTTATACTGAGCTTTTCTGAACTTACTTGATGATGGGCACACAGTTTATCATAGGCTCTGTTACCACAATCAGGTAGGTAAGGCAATTAAACTCTGAAAGTAGAGAGCCAGCAGTTGCTATCACATTCAGCCCAACAAGGGCTGTAGTTTCTGACCCCCTCCGAAGCAACCTAAAAGCAGTATATAAAAGTAGGCACTGTAAAGAAATCAGAGAAGAAAAGGACCTATAGGTACAATAATATTGATAACAACTCTTTTTTTAAGTGACAAAGAATTGGAAACTATAGTGTACCCAACCAATGGGAAATGACTGAATAAATTAAGGTGTATGGAATGTAATAAATACTATCATGCCGCAAGGAATGACAAAAAGATTAGTTTCAGAAAAACCTGGGGAGACTTATATGAACTGATGCAGAATGAAGTAAACAGAACCAAGAGAACAATTTATACAAAAAACAACATTGTAAAGATAAAAAACTTTGGATGATTAAAAATTTCTAACCAAGACAACGACCTGTCATAACTTCAGAAGACTAGTGTGATGAGGTGTGTTTTCCACCTTCTAATGAGAAGTGATGCATTCAGGGTGCAGAATAAGACACATTTTTGAACATGCCCCAAGTGGAAATGTGCTTTTGCTTGATTATGCGTAATTGCTAGGGGGATTTTGTTTTCCTTTTCTTTTTACTTTTTCAGTGTGGAAGAAGGAGAATAGAAAGAAATATTCATTTGAAAATCAAATAGCTTTTGTAAAGTAGGGAGAGCCTTGGTTTCTGGACTGAAATTTGTAAACTGGTCCATATGCTGTGACTATAAAGATTATTGTTTTGGAATGAAAAGCATGAAAGTCAGGTGAGAGTCTTTTGTGGGCAAGTAGTGTGGTTCTAAGGAGTCTGACTAATAATGTCTGTGTGTATCTATGTTTATATGTCCCTGGGACACAGAGAACGCCAAAAGGTTAGGCAGGGATTATTTATCATCATTATCATCATTACCTTATGTTTATATATTGTTTGAATGCCGCTTGCCAAAAAGACTATTTTATGGAGAACTCACACGGGGCAGACAATCACATGGTGGTCAGAAAAAGGGATACAAGGACACTTTCAAGGTCTCTCTCAAGAATTTTAGAACTGATTGTATGACAGGACCGCCCACATCAGAGAAGGTGCTATGCTCTATGAGCAAAGCAGAATTGAAATAGCACAAAGGAAACGTAAGATGCACAGATTTAGAGTATCCATCCCAAACGTTCACACAGATTATTTGTGCCCGACCTGTGGTAGAGCATTCCATGCTCATATTGGTCTGATTAGCCACAGTCAGACACATTGAAACTTGGCTTTAAACATAATGATATCATTACGGTCCTCTTCAAGAACAAAGCATAACTACCAGCATCATGTTTATATGGTGACTGAAGATTTGCAGTTTAATTTATGTACATTATTTTATTGGACCTTTGCAATGACCCGGGGAGATAGGGAACCATAGGCCTTATTATCTCTATTTTACTAATGAGGAAACTGAGACTCAGGCTTAGTGATCTGTCCTGAAGCAATAGGAAAGTACCTGGACGTATCAAAGAGAAGACTCAGTCCCATTTATCTTTGCTCCTGAGAGAAGGGGAGCAGCAGTAGCCTGAATGTCTTTATGCTAAGCTCCATGGACAGGCCTCTTAGAAATGGGCCCACCCATTTCTGAAGCCTGAAAAGATGGAGACTGAATAAGAGCATTAGTTTGGGTGGGAATTAAAAATCCAGATTCTGGGGACCCCAGCATAAAGCTACTGCTGGGAAGATCACCATGAGGGAGGGCAAGGGGAGGGGAGGAGCTTGCCATCAGCTTCCTATTGGAAGGAATTACTCTTATCACTATAAGCTTAACTCCATTTTTCTAGTTACTGAAGGACTGCAAGTTCTGTGATTGCTTTCTCAATTCAGTATCCCAAGGCAAAACTCTGGAGTTTTTTGCGACTCTGGAGACCATTTGTGCTAGGAGATGGGAGATGGTCTCCTACATTTTTGCCCTTAGACCATGCTACTTGAAATGACTCACCTCTCCATGTCTTTCTCAAACTGCTCTGTATTACATGGAATCAATTAGCAATTATTAATACATAATTATAATGAGGCCAAAGAGCCATAGGTTAGACAGGAAGACACCTGATCTTGAATCTACCTCTTATTTGTAATGTGACTTTGAAGCTAACTAATTAGACTCCTTTCTTGGATCTGTTTCCCTATACAAGAGAATAATTTCCTTCCACTCCTTATGATAAGAGTACATGAATACAAGATGCTATTAGTTACAATAAACTCTGGGCTTTTTCTTTGGGCACCCTGTAGGGTACTACCTCATTAACAAGTATACCATAATATTCCTCCATACTACTAACAGTGACCTTGATCCTTAGATGTAGAACGTGATGATTATCAAGGCACCTCTGCACTGTGTGATCTTGAGAAAATTGCTTTAAATCTCTAGGCCTCAGTTTTCTCATCTACAAAATGAGAGTTGGATTAAGGGATCTGTAAAACCCCTTCTAAGCGCAGCTAAATGGTATACTGGATGGAGTGTGGGCCTGGAGTCAGGAAGACATGAGTTCAAATCCTACTTCAGACACTTACTAACTGTAACCCTGGGCAAGTCACTTAACCAGGTTTGCCAGTTTTCTCATCCGTAAAATGAGCTGGAGAAGGAAATGGCAAACCACTGTAGTATCTTTGCTAAGAAAATCTCAAATGAGGTCACAAGGGTCAGATATGACTGAAACTACTGAATAGTAGTTTCAAAGCCCTTTCTGGTTTGAATCTTCTATGACTCCACACATGCCCAGCAAGGCAACATTTATACCAGGGATGAGGAACCTGTGCCCTCAAGCCATAGGTTCCCCATCCCTAATCTGGACTTTCTGCTAAACACACACACAAACACACACATACACATATATACATATATGTACACACATATTTCTATATGTAAAACCAGATATACATAAACATATATATGAAACTAATATACCTCCTATATTTATAGCCACATATGTATAACCATAATTCATTCTCTCTCTCTCTCTCTCTCTCTCTCTCTCTCTCTCTCTCTCTCTCTCTCTCTCTCTCTCTCTCTCTCTCTCTCTTTCTGTAAGTGATTATTTGTGGATCTTATCATGGAAAGCTAATTACTACAACTCTCTCTTCCTTCCCCAATCGTTCTTTGGAGCCCCAGTCAGAAACTGACTCTTGGATCAGAGATACCATAGCTGTATCTTAATAGTATAATTCAAATGTTTTCTGATTGATAAGCAGATCCCAAATAGGTGATTGAGGGGTGGTAGGATTCAATGGATAGCATACATAAAATGGATTTAGAGTCATAAAACTGGTTTGGATCCTGACCTTTTCATTTCATCCCTGTGTGATCTTGGATCAGTCATTTCTTCTCTGAAGGATCACTTTCCTCCTCTATAAAATGAAGGAGTTAGACTAGAGGACCTCTGAGCTTTCTTCTAGCTGTAGATCTAGAATCCTGTATTCTCAAACTCTAAAACAGTGGTTTTCAAAATATGGTTTAAAGATCCATGGGGATCCCTGAGATCCTTTCAGAATATCTGTAAAGTCAGAATTATTTTTACAATATTACTAAAGTGTTTCAATCTCTATTATGTTAAATATTGAAAAATATAATAAACAAAAGATCTTTGGGGAGTCTCAATAATTTTTAAGAGTACCAAGAGGTCCTGGGACCAAGAGAATATAGGACCATTGCTTTGAAACATAGACTGTAATTTGATCAAACATATCTCAGCAGAATAATGGCTCAAATTTGCATTTGATCAGAATGTACTTGGGCTTGGGCCAAAGCTAAAAGGAGTGGGGTGACTAAGGAGACCAAAACTAAAGCACATAAAAAACCAAGGGGAACACTTCTAGTGGCTATAAGGAGACTATAGGATATTATCCATCATGATTCTGAAGTAGTATGGAGTAGTAATAAAGTAGAATAAAGATTTGGACTTGGAATCAGGAAGACCTGTGTTCAAATCCCAACTCAGACATTTACTGGCTATGTGAGTTTAGGCAATTCACATATCTGGACTAAGTTGCTCATCTGAAAAACAAGGGGGTTGGACAAAATAGCCTCTATTGTCAGTCCCTCTGAACTCTAAATCCAAGATGCTGACATTTACAAGAAAAGGCAGGAAAAGAATCATCTATGAAATGTGATGAATAAAAGGAATATAGTGAATAGAACTCTGGACTTAGAATCAGGAAGACCTGTGTTCAAATCCCACCTCAGACATTGACTAGCTGTGTAACCTGGGAAAGTCACATGACCTTTCTATGTCTTTGGTGCTTATAGTTCCTCATGTATAAAATAAAGGAAATTGGCCTACATGACCTCTAAGATTCCTTCTAGCTCTAAATCTTTGATTCTGATTCAAGACATCACCCTCCTGATGTCATTGATCCTGTTTGAGAATGAAGGATGAACAATAAATAATCAATTTGGTACGTCAATTACCACTTTCTATATGAAGCCTATACTGATTCCCCTCCCCCAGTAGCTAGTGTATTCACCTCCCTTGAAATTACATTGTTTTGATCTATATATCTATTTCTGTATAGATATATATTGTAGCTGCTTGTTTGTATGTCTTGATTTCCCCCCAGAGGAAGGGAAGTTCCTCAAGGGTAGGGGCAGTTTCATTTTTGTCTCTGTTATCTCCTAGAACAGTGCCTGGCACACAGTAGGCACTTAATAAATGCATAAGCAAGGTATAAGAGATGAATGGCAGAGCATTCTCATAAAGAGAAGATCAGATTCGAAGTTTATAACATAATACAAGACAAGAAGCAACTGGATTTGATAGTATCAGTCAAGTCAATGCAACACTAGCTGGTTCGTAGGTCTAATAAAGATAAGCAGAACCTAGTTTGTTCTAGAATTAGCTAGTGGAAGACAACAGGTGTTCAACAGGGCCTTGAAGGGGTTAGGAATGTGAAAGGGTCACTAAGTGGTTCTCTTGGGTCTATCTATCTCGGTTTCTTGGAAAACAAAGTCATGCGCAGATTGCCCCCTCTGTTCCTGCCCTCTCAGCGGGTTTGGTGACAGTATACTTATATAACACATGTTGGGATGCCAGCCTCAGTTTGTATTTTTACAGTCCACTAATTAGACCATTTTAACTAATTTGTTTGCATTTTGTATGAGCAAGTTGGGCTTTTGGATTGACTAATGTAATTGCTGCTGGTTACTGCCAAATGCAAATTACTCTGTCTAGTGTGGACTAGAGAGAAAAGCAAATATTTAATAGACATCAATACCCTTGTAGCTTTTTACTGTGTTTTCTCTCTGTGGAAAGTTAAAATCATTTCTGCTGTGTTTGATTGCACATCAACATTAAATTATTTTTAATCATTTAAGAATAATTAGTCATGCATTTTGTTTTGTCTTGGGGGATTACTTCAGATCTATTTGCCTCGGCATTGGGGAAATGCTCCCCATCCCGACTACTACCCTTCCTTTAAAAAAAAAACAAACCAACAACCAAAACAGCAACAAAAAAGAGAACTTTTCCAATCAACCAGAAACTCTTTTACTTTTCTCTAGGATTAGTTTGCCTTTTTTGACTATATCGTTCCCCAGAAAGTGGCCATCACAGTGAAATCTTATTTTGTGTCCTAAACTTCTAGGGATGCGTGTGGGAAATTCTAACTTACCTCTCTTTTAGCCTCTGTCCTGTAAGTATGGTGACCACATTTTCCTACCAAAAATTGGGATATGGGATATGGCAAAGAATTTTTAAAAATTCATCAGCTTGTTTGTCAATGCATATACTTTTGTATATGCATTTGTATATACAATAGCATATGCATGATATACACAATATGATAACTCAAAAATGTTGAAGATAGAATCAAAGGATTCAATTCCTGGTTTGGTTGCTTACTACACCTGTGACTTTTGACAAGTCACTCAACTTCTCTGTATCTCAGTTTCCTCCTTTGCAGAATGGTGGGAGGTTGTTGGTTTGGGGTTTTGGGGAAGGGAGGAATGTGGAACTATATAATCTCATTAGTTCTTGCCACTAAATCTATGCTACCATGATCCCATCAATTTTATTTTATTTTCAGTTCCAAATTCCCTCCCTCCCACCACCCATTCTACACCCATCGTAAATAATAATAAGTTATAACCTATAAAATAAATAAAACAGAAAGAAAACCCACTACAAATATGAAGTTATACAAAACAAATGTCCACATTGGTCATAGAGGAAACAAGGAAAAGAAAGAGAAAAAATATACTTCAATCTACACTCTGAATCCATCAATTCTCTATTTGGAGGTGGATAGTATTTTTTATCATGACTCCTTTGAGAGTTACTAAATCTTTCACAGTTGATTATCTTTAAAATACTGCTGTTACTGTGTCAATTGTTCTCCTGGTTTTGCTCACTTCGCTTTGCATCAATTCATACAAGTCTTGCCAGATTTTTCTGAAATCTCTTTCAGCATTTTACAAAATTAATTTATTTATTTTTAATTTTCAACATTCACTCCCATAAGATTTTGAGTTCTAAATTTTTTCCCCTGCCTCCCCCTTTCCCCTTCCCAAGAGGGAGTGCAATCTAATATAGATTATACATATACATTCACAGTGATCATATTTTCACATTAGTCATCTTGTAAAGAAGAATTAGAACCAATGGAAGAAACTACAAGAAAGAAGAAACAAAGCAAATAGCATGCTTTGATCTGCATTCAGACTCCAGAGTTCTTTTTCTGGATGCAGATAGCATTTTCCATATTGAGTCTTTTGGAGTTGTTTTAGATCCTTGCATTGCTGAGAAGAGTTTAGTCTATCAAAGTTAGTCATTTCCTAATGTTACTGATACTATGTACAATGTTCTCCTGATTCTGCTCATTTCACTCAGCATCAGTTCATGTAAATCTTTCCAGGTTTTTCTGAAGTCTGCTGCTCATCATTTCTTATGACACAATAGTGTACCATAAGAATGTGTACCATCATATTTGTATACCATATATTGTTCAGCCATTCCCTAATTGGTGGACATTCTCTCAGTTTCCCATTCTTTGACAACATAAAAAGAGCTACTATAAAATTTTTTTTACACATAGATCCTTTCCTTTTTCATTTGGTCTCTTGAAGTATAGAACTACTAGTGGTATTGCTAGCTCAGAGGTTATGTACAGTTTAAAAGCTTTGGGGGCATAGTTTCAAATTGCTTTCCAGAATGATTGGATCAGTGCTAGAAAGTACCACTTTTCCCACATTCACTTCAGCATTTGTCATTTTCCTTTCTTATCATCTTAACTAATCTGATGGATGGGATGTGGTACCTTAGAATTATTTTAATATGCATTTTTCTAATTATTATTGATGTAGAAAATTTTTTTCACATAACTTAATAGCTTTGATTTCTTCTTCTGAAAGTTTCCTGTTCTTATTCTTTGATCATTTATCACTTCATGAATGATTCTTAATCATATGTATTTGACTCAGTTCCCTATATATTTGAGAAATTAGACACTTATTAGAGAAATTTGCTGTAAAACTTTCCCCCCAGTTTCCTGCTTTTCTTCTAATTTTAGCTGCATTGGTTTTGTTTGTGCAAAAACATTTTAATGTTATGCAATTAAAATTATTCATTTTAACTCCTGTGGAGCTCTCTATTTTTTGTTTGATCAGAAATCTTTCTTCTATCCATAGGTAATTTCTTCTGTGCTCCACAGCTTTGCTTATGCTCTTACCCTTATGTCTAAACCAAGGACCCATTTTGAATTTATCTTGGGTACAACATGAGATGTTGGTCTGTGTTTAGTTTCTGTCAGACTACTTTCCAGGTTTCCCCCAAGTTTTTCTCAAATTGAATTCTTGCCCCAGTAGCTGGGTTCTTTATGTCTATCAAACAGTAGATTATTGTGCTTGTTTGCTTCTGCATATAGCTTGTTTTCATGACTACAGCTTTGCAGTGTGTTTTGAGATCTGGTACTGCTATTACCCCTTCCTTTACATTTTTTGATTCTCCTAATATTCTTGATCTTTTGTCCCTCCAAATTCATTTTATTATTCCATAAAGAATTAACAAATCATTTATTGCAAATAATTTTTTAAATTACATGAACAACTTCAGACTCACTTTAAAAACCTTTGTTCTTCAGGCACAGTCACCTCATATGACAGAACCCAGGCAGTCTATCAATTTTGCCCTGTGACCACAACTAAGATGTTTCAGCAGTTCGATACATCCTAAGGGAGGGAGAGGTAGGGTGAATATGTGGACTTTACAACCAGAATTTGGTAAGAAAATTGATCTAGCATCCTAACATGGGCCACCCACTCATATTGCCTATCTTATCACATATGTACATACTGATTGGCATGTAGGTAAAGATGCTGCTGTTATAGGATAGAGTCACATTTTGGTGAATAATCTCCATGTTTCCCAGTCCTATCTTCTCTCTATCTTTTGAGACTAGTGTATGTTTTTTATTGAAATGTCATCAAATTTATTGGATTCATGCAGGAAATCTAGACTCAATGGAAACCACAACTGGCTCTATAACTCTGTTTCCAATTCCTCAGTTCATCTGCATTGTTTAAATCCAAATATCCCTTTAACTGTTCATTTTGCTCTAGAGATGTACAGATATACCAACAATGACGGAGATAGAATCAGACAGATTCTTGATATCCATGAAGCATGATTTGTACCCTGGTCCATTAGAATGAGGGCTCCTGGTAAAACATGGCCTTGAAGCATCATCACCTAGATCACAAAACCTAGACAAACAAAATAACACTCTGAGCTCCGAAAATACTTGTTGCCCACTTCCCTCAACACAGTCCGCTGGGGATAGCAGTAGTCATAGATATTTGATCTTTTGTGATGGAGAACTGCTTGCTATGGGTTCTGGAAAGGCATCAATTCCTGGATACCAGTAGGGAGCTGAAAGAGAAATAAATGGACTTTACAAGGACTCCCCAAAGGGAAAAAGACTTACAGGGTCCACACACATTTTCTACATTTGTGATTCATGGCCATTCTCCTTTAATTTTGAGTCTACTCTCTACAGGGATACTGTGGGTGCAATGAGAGAATGCTTTCTGAGTTTGAGAGAGGACAAAACCATTTCAACAAGTCAGTAGATTGAACCAAAATGAGATGAAATTGAGTAGCGAGGAATGAAAAGTCTTATACTTAGGTTTAATAAATCAACTTCACAAATCTAGCATGCAGGAGGCCTGGCTAAACATCAGTCTGAAAGAGAGTTGAGTGTTACAGTGGACTGCTGCATCAATATCAGTCAACAGTGTGATATTGGCATCAAAAGAAGCTAGTAGTGAATTTAAAGCTCTTTGACTTTAAGAGAGACACTGATAATCTAGGTCATCCAGAAGAGATTGTCCAGAATAATGAAATGCTTTCCCATTATATCATATGAAGATGAATTTAGAGGAACTGGGAATGTTTAAGGGGTGGGGGGAAAGAAGACTGAAATTTGTTGTCTTCAAGTATTCGAAGTACTGTAATAGAGAAGAGGGATTAGACAAGTTTTCTTTGGTTCCAGAGGGTAGAACTAAGAACAAGGCATGAAAGTGGGGGAAGGGGGAGCAAGTTTAAACTCTATATCAGGAAAATCTTCCTGTCAATTTGAGTTATCTAAAGTTGTATGGTCTACTTCTGGGGTTCACTAGGGGCTTCTTTATGCAAAGGCTGGATGAGTTATTGAGGGTATTTTACAGATCTGAGTTGAACTAGATGGTCTTTTAGGTGCCTTTGAACTCTGTGAGTCTGTGATTCCATGGCTCAAGCTTTATTCTCAATGTCATAATTCTAGAAAATCAATGTCAAGTGGTGTCAAATGAGGCACGGAGCTCTCTGTTACAAATATGGTGTTTATTGCCCCCCACACTCAAACCTAGAAAACTCTCAAGTAAGGAGTTTTTATAGAAGTCTTCTTCTCATATCTCCCACATCTGGGCTCTGAAACAGTTAAATAAATGGAAGAATATGTTGAATTTATGAGAGTGACTAAAAAAGCAAGCTTGCATTAATTATTACATGCAGACTGTAATTACAGATTTTAAATGAAGGCTGTTTTATTTGTCACAGATGAGAAAACTGAATGCCAGGCATCATTGCAATTCCTTGGTGTCTGGAAGACTCTCTCCACCCCCACTTGTCCTCATCCCCTCTTCCAAGTCCTCTACATTAGAAGCAGAGACCCCCAGCTCCTCTTCCTCCCCAACCACATTCTCTATTGACTCAGTGTGCTGATATGCTCTGTGGGGAGACACTGAGGGTGCATTTATTCCCTTTCCCAATCCAAAAAGCAGGACAAAGGGTTGTTCCCTCCCTCCAAAGAGAGTAGGAGGACTTTGGGTTGATTTTAGAAAACACCACTGGAAAAAGCATTCTTAATCTTATCTTGTGTAATAGACCTCTTTGGGGATAGTCTGGTGAAACCTATGGACCCCTCAGAATGTTTGTAAAAGCATAAAATGAATTTTTTGTTGGTATCCTTTACTTGTGTCCAACTCTTTGTGATGCCAGTTGGGGTTTTCTTGGAAAAGATACTGGAGTGGTTTGCCATTTCCTGAGGCAAACAGAGTTAAGTGACCTATGAGCGTCACACAGTTAGTAAGCATCTGAGGCCAGATTTGAACTCAGAAAAATGAGTCTTCCTGACTCCAGGCCTGGTACTCTATCTACTGTGACATCTAGCTGTCCCTTAAAATGAAATACAAAAGAATCCAATGATATTGAAAGATAGCTTCCAAAATAGGATTTAAAAAAACAAGTCAAGGTTAAGTGTAGAGCATTTTGGAAGATGATACAATAGAATATTTTTTTAAAAGACACAAAATTTGAATAGGTAAATGAAAATATGACATTATCTGATATATTTCAGACTACAAACAACATACAGGCAAATAGGTAAATAAGAGGGAAAGTATCTCCATTAAAATTCACTCCATCTAATTTCCTGCCCTAACAGGGATGAAGCCATAATGGCCTTAGGATTGTGGTGTGTTTTCCTCCCTTTTCCTGCCTTTCAGTTTGAAGCTGCTAGTTTAACTAGGTGGTTAAGTAAATGTAATACTTCATAAATCTCCACCTTCCTCTCTTATGTGCTAGACAGCTTTGGCCTTCTGGAAGTGACATTCATTCCTGCCAAGGTCTGAGTCAAAATTGTATCCATATAGATTCAGATTTAGCTTACCCATATGGATCTCGGAGACTCTGAGGAGCACAGAGGAGGAAAGGTCCCTCCAGATGGGTCTTTAATCCAAGGCATAAAACAACTCTGAAAGGAATGAAACACTTTCCCCAAAGGCAGGATCTATACTGCATAAAGAGAAGTGGAGATTTGACAAAACAGAATGATTTTCAGATCTGATCTGACTAGTTTACTGCTCTTGAAAAGAATTAAGTGAATTACGTGCCTCTCAAATTACCACTTAGCACTGCAAAGACCCAGGATTCAGTATTTCCTTGCTCTAATTTTATGAATTATTGGGAAGCTAAGAGACCAAGAGGTATATTAAGCACCTACAATTTCCACTGGCAATTAAAAATACAAGCAAAAAGCCAGACAATCCCTGTCCTCAGGGAGTTTATATTCCAATGAGTGAATACAATATATCAAAAGAAGAGACAGCAAGGGGAGAAAGTGGAGAAGTTGAAAGAGTCTGAAGAAAACAGAAGAGGGGAATGAAGCATGGATAATCTGGGCCCATTCCCAAAATGAATGCCACTGGTTGGAATTCACTCAATGGGAGAAAGTGGTGGCATGGTGGAGAAATGTCCAGTAAAATGGAGATGCTGAGAAATAAAGTGCTAGGTGAAGAGACAATATGACTACCAGGATTATAATAATAATTATACAATATGATAATAATTATATAATGAGCATAAGAATTTCTCTTTTCACCCTTATAATCAGTCCATTACCATTGGACCAACTTCATCAGCCTCAGATTACATCCTTCCATCCCTCTCATCAGTATCAGTATCAACATCGCCATTTCCATTATCATCACCAACACTCTCAACAACACTGTAGCAATCAGTGCCACCCTTATCAGCATCATTACTAATATCCCCAACTTTATCTATATCATCATTCATCTCATAATCATCACTCTCTCCCCCCATCCCCCCATTGTTAACGCTTTTAATTGAACCTGGTTCAATGATAAGTCAAAGCAAGAAGACAATCTAGCTGGTTAATCCATCATCCAGGACATTATGAAGTAAATTGTCTTCCCTCTACCAGCTTTGGAATAAGGCATCTCCTAGTCTTTACCTTGGGTTAGTCATGCAGACTCATAGAAAGAGTGGGCAAATGTTCACCCAACATGATTGAAAAGGCACAAAACTCTCCATATCCAAAGGATCTCCCCTATAAGCTTCCCCTAGTGCCTGACATCCCCATCTAGTAGTGTTGTTCTATCCAGTGACTAAGACACTGACAACCCCTGATAAAGCACAGATATGTGGAAGTCATTAACACTGTAGATCTCATTAAACAAGGATGCTGAGAGAAAGGGGAAAAGGACTATTAAGTTTTTTGTGGGAAGGGAAAGTAGAAGATATAGCACATAAAACATAGTTGGAGGAGTGCTGATGCACTGGGGACCTGTAGACATAAAGAGAATAGTTCCATGAGAACACTGGGTCCTTGGAGTGGAATCATTCAAGAAGAGAAAAGTAGTCCTGAAAAGGGAAGTGCGATCATTGCCAAAGATAACCTTAATTGACTTTCTATCTTATTTTCTCTTTCTATTCTGTGTTGGGCCTGTCTATACTTCTCAGATAAAGCCAAATGTCTATCATTCATGGTCCCAGGGACTGAAATCCTGAATTAGTCAACCAATTAATAAAGTTTTACTATGTATCTACTATGTAGGTTGCATGCTCTAGAGAATACAAGAAAAAGCACGACTCCATTGTTTTGTATTATTTTGTTTTGCTTTGTTTTAAATAGTATTTTATTTTGTCCAATGACATGAAAAGATAAATTTTCAATTTTCATTCAAAAAATTTTGAATTCCACATTCTCTCCCTCCCTCTCTCCACTCCCTCTCCCTGTAAAGGTAGGAATTTTAAATAAGTTCTATATGTGCAATCATGTAAAACATATCTCTATAAAAGGAATAAACCATGAAAAAGATAAAGAAAGTGAAAATAGCATGCTTCAGTCTACATTCAGAGTCCATCAGTTCTTTCTCTGCACGTGAAGAGCATTTCCATCATGAGTCCTTTGGAACAGTTTTGGCTCACAGTGTTACTGAAGACAGATGTTATTCATAGTTGATCATCACACAACATTGCTGATACTGTATACAGTGTTCTGGTTCTGCTCACTTCCCTTTGCATCAGGAGCTGGAAATAACTGAGCTTGTTACCTAGTTAACAAGAATAATTAGTTTAAATAGGAAATTATGAAGCCTCAGAGCTAATCATTGGTCTACCTCCCCCGCCCCAAACTTCTCTCCCTCTCTATGGTGGCCTCTCCACAGTAAACTTCAAAGTGCCCCAGTACCCCTGTACTCATTGAATTTAACTTTAAAAGTTTATTTGAGGGCAGATTTTGTGTCTACTGTCCTGGTGCAAAAATTTCTAGTTATGGCTCTGCCTGTCCACAAAGTCAATTTCTAGGTCCTTGAATTATCACTCTGACTTGGACTAGTTGATGTATGATTCTTCCCCTTCACATTCATTCAGAGATACATATATAGACTGGCAGTGCCATGAAAATACCCCCTTATTCAATAGAGATAAGACTGGAGTAGCACCTCCTTAAGGGTGTATGATGGATATTCTCCTTTCTACTTCAGAGAAAGTGAAGATCCTTTTACTGTTTCCTATCTGCCATGAAGGTATTTTTAACTAGAGTAAGAAGGAATTCCATAGATATACTAAAAGGGAAACCCCCTAACCTCAAGGATCCCTGAGCTCTGGAAAGCTACTCAACAGAATATCCTTAAGCCCACCAGGCCAGCCTGTAAGCATATGGCCTCCTAGACTGGTCTGTGTCTGGAAGGAGGCCACCTCCAATTTGTGTCTTCCTTTCTCAGGCAAAGAAAGGGCTTTGAGTGATCTGGAAAATCAGTTGGTGTCTTACCCTTTTCCAGGCACCGGAATAGCAGGGTATCAGCTACCCAACTAGCTACCTAAGCAATTTTGTTGGCAATAGCAACAGGTATAGTGTCAGAAACAGCAGCAGACTGGCCAAGAGGGAAAGAGTTTTTCACAGAGAAAGAAACCACCAGAAAGAAAAGGGTCCACTTGACATTGATCAAGCTGTACTAAGTGTAGATGAAAGGTGAAATAGCTAATAGGCAATCCGATTTCAAATATCCTAACCAGGCTTGCGTATTAGCCTCTCAGCAGACTGTAATCATACTCTGATTTCAAATTGGTTAGTGTTCCATTTCTGTATGAGATAAAAGTTGCCTGCCCTGTACCTGATTCATGTTTGTACTCTGGGTACCTTTTTTAAAAAATTCCTCTCTTTTCTTCCCCTTGTTGGTAAGGGCCCTTATAGTTGAGGCAAGAATAAGACCTTTCCTCAGACATGAGAGGGGAGGGTGGAACTGGAGCACTGCAACACTAGCTCTTCTATTGAGTAGACAATTCTACAGCAATGAACCCGGGGCAAGCTGGAAGGGTAGTTATAGGATAGGAACTGGCAAGAGCCATCAGGCCCTGTGGCCTTAGCCTAGTTGTACCTGGACAGTGGAGTACTAAACTGGAATTATTGAAAAGAAATTTTTTCTATGAAAATAAAACATAAATGTTTATAGAGAAATAATTCACAATACATGTATTTTATATCTGAACTTTAAAACCATTTAGCCAAATATTGACATTGCTTCCTGGGTGCACAAATGACAAGTTTTCCCTATTTGGGAAACCCTATCTCAAACATACATACACACACGCACGCGCCCGCACGCGCACACGCGCACACACACACACACACACGCTTCTAATATAGATTCAGAACTGAAAGAAATTTAGAGGTCATCTATCCAGTCTTACCTTCTCTTTTTACAAGTGAAAAGCTGAGGCCTAGACAGGTTAAGTGGCTTGCCTAAGGCAACACTGCTTAGTATGTTTTAGAGGTAGAATTCAGACACTGATCTCCTGATTTAAAATCTAGCACCCTTTCCTTTGTACCAACAGTTTCTTTTCCTGAATCTCCCTTAGAACTGTCCCTCAGTTGCTGGGAAAAGGTAATAGCAGGAGCTTCAGTTAAGCTCCCCTCTTCAGATGGGGAGATAAGAATAAGTGGATTCCGTAGGTAGAGGGTCAGACCAATCTCACTGCTACTAGGGCAAGGGAGGGAGGACTATGTCACTTCAGCAACTATTCATCAGCATTTTGACACAAAGCTTATCCTTGAAGGATCAGTCAAATTCAGAGCCCAGGAAGCTGGTCTTTCCTTCATTCTCTTATAAAGCGACAATATCATAAGATCATAGGATTTCTAGCTAGAAGGGATGTCTTATACTAGCCTTTCATCTCATAGATAAGGAAACTGAGTCCCTGAGAGAAGGGACTTTCCCCCCCACAACCTTCCTCCTTCCAAAATTTCCTGTTGTTATAAAGAGCACCACCATCCTCCTAGTCCAGGGGTGGAGAATCTGTGGCCTCAAGGCCACATGTGGCCCTCTAGGTCTTCAAGTGGTGCCCTTTGACCAAATCCAAGCTTCACAGAACAAATAAATGCCCTTCATAAAAAGAGTTGGTCTGCAAAATTTGGACTAAATCAAAAGACTGCAGCTGAGGACCTAGAAGGTCACATTTGGCCTCAACGCCACAGGTTCCCCACCCCTGTCCTAGTCACTCAAGTGCACAGCCTTTGCGTCCTCCTAGACTTCATTCTCACTCACCCCATAAAGTCAAGCTGTTGTCAAGTCTCATCATTTCCACACCAGAGACTCCCCTACACATCCACTCTTCTCTCAAATAGCAACAGCACTAGTACAAGCCTTCAATTTTTCACTTGGACTACTACAAGAAAGCCTTCTAAACAGTCTCCTTCCCTCTCCTCACTCATATTTATCCTCCCCTTAGACATCCAGATGATTTTTCTAAACATCCAACCATGTCACTACTCTGCTCAATGCTCCCAACTATTCCCTATTAACCCCAACATCAAATAAAAGCTCCTCTCTGTCATTTCAAGCTCTTCATGACTTGGCCCCTTCCTATCTTTTCAGTCTTCTTAATTTTTGCCTCCCTCAATTCACTGTTTGATTCATCTGCATACTTTCAGTTTCTTGAATATGACATTCCATCTCTCATCTTTATATCTTTGTACTAGTGGTGCCCTCTGTCTAGAAATGTTCTACCCCTTCACCTCTGCTGTTTTCCTGCCTTCCTTCAAGACAGCTTAAAGTTCACTTTATTAAGGAGGTCTTTACTAGAACTGCTCCCCTCCCTGTCCCTGGCTGCTAAAGCTACTCTTTTCATATTACTGTCCATTTACAAAGTACATTTTGTATGTTATTTATATGCTTTCTTCCTCCATTAGAATGATGCTCCTTGAGGACAGGGACTATTTTTTTGCCCCTCTTTATCTCCAGTGCTTAGCACAGCACCTGATACAGTTAGTACTTCAAAAAATACTTGGTATTTTTTGACTAACTGATGGACTTGCCCAAGGTCAAACTTGTAGTAAGTAGCAAAGCTGGGATTTGAATTTATGTTATCTAGCTCTTTCAATAAGAGCCACATAATTTCCCCAAAGCAGGCATTCAAGCAGAAAGAAAAATAAGGAGATAATCATCTGCACAGCAAGGTTGAAATACAACCTTTCCAAGTCTTGTAAGAGGGAACTGCTCCATGAGAGAAGTGGGAGGAAAGTTTGAAAAGGTAAGATATGAAGAGCAAGGAGACTTACAAGGAAATAAATCAATGCGACAGACCAGTCATGTGATGGCAGGAGCCTCTACCAAGGTGGTAGCCATAGATAATTGGAATTCATTCTTTTTTAGGTGAACATTCCAAGCTTCTCTGCCCATTATGTCTTTCTCTATTACCGGGAAATAGAGGGATTTGAGTTTCCCTCTTTTTTCTCTGTTCTTTTCCATTCTTGGGTAGAAAGTGGTAGTAACCAAAAGTGAGGAAAGAGAAGAAAGTGAAGGAGAACAAGGGCTCAAACCAAATCACCAGCCCCTGGACAACCAAGTCAGGGCTGCGCGGAGATGGAATGGGAACTGCCTTCTGCTGTGGACAGTGGTGAATTCCAAAACCTCTTTGCCTTGATGTGCCAAAGTATTCCTTCCCTCTCTGGTTCCCCCTAGTGGACAGGCTATGTGACTCGGATGAAAGTGAAGACATTTAATTCCCAGTTAATAGAGGAGAAGCTGTGTGATAAATGACACCTTTTAGATGGGGTTGTGAGATCTTGACCCAACTCAAAGGAGGAATAAGAACATGGTTTCTAGGAAAGTCATCTGGCCATAAGAAAAGTCACTATATTAGTGACTAAACTTATACTATCCAGAGAAACAGCACTGACCCTGGAGTCAGAGGATTTGAGTTCAAATCCTGACCCTGGTGCTCAATACCTGTGTGACCATGGATAATTCACTTAATCTCTCTATGCCTCAGTTTACTAATTGGTAAAATAAAGTAATTGGGCTACATGACCTCTAAAGTCCCTCTCACCTCTAAGTCTATCAATCAAAAAACATTTATTACATAGGGATTATGCCGCAGGAATTGCACTAAGCAACTAGCAATTACCCAAAGAGAAAAGCAAAAATAGTCCTTTCCCGCAGGAAATTTATAATATAATGGAAGACACTACACACACATACATAAGTATGGTATGGGTACCAGTCGTCTTCTGCTGAGATGGCATCTGAGCTGAGTCTTGAAGGGAGTCAGAGATCAGACATGAGAAAGGAGAAAAATCCAGGCATTGGGGGCAGGGAATTCTGAGAGACAAGGGACTATCTAGACATCGGTAGCATTGGGGTAATGATAGCATCCTCTTCATAAGGTTGCCATGAGGTTCAAATGAGAACATATAGAAAGCACTTTGCAAATCACAAAGTGCTCTGAAAATGTCAGCTCTTAAAATTACTATTAATATTTGACACTGTGTATAGATTCAAGGACTGGTTATCTTCCTACAGACATCACATCAGGTCAGTTTGAGTCAGAAAGGGAAAAGGCAAGACAGTAGACTGAGAAGGGAGTGTACACTTCATACTCTTTGGAGGAAAAAGATGTTACCAAGACAGATGTGAGAACTGTAATCAAAAATCATGTGAACTACAGGTCTCTTCAACCCTTAATTAAAACACACTGTACCCGCATTTTCACAGTATAGGAAATAAAGTAACAAAATGGGAAGAGAGAATGCAGAAAAGGATTAGCTGAGATCGAATATTTTCTCCTTGGTTTCTGCTTGTCCAGGTCTGACTGGTACAGCTTATAATTAGTCTCTCCTTGCAGATGTATGGTTCCAAAGACTTGAGGATTAAGGAGAAACTCTAGAATTTCTCAGGACCTGACAAGTTACAACCTGAAAAGCTACACTTAGTCCATTAAGGATTTTTCACAGTGACATTTGAGTGCAGCTCGGGAAATATGCCACCTTGCCATTTACCATTTTCAGGGCATGAATGTCGGAGAAGAGCTTGCTATGAAGAACAAATGAAATGGATTGCATGTATAGAGGTGAAATGATGAATACTGATAAATGTACTTCACTGAATGTCAGCAAATGTCACTGGAGAAGCCATTTACAGCTACCATAACAGCCTCACAACCCAACAAAGAGTAGCAAAAACAGGCAAAATGAACTGGGCGTATTCGCTTCCACATGAATAAGCAATCAGCGCTCTCAGAAGTTACACCAGAAAGTTGTTAAACTTGATAGAGGAAGCTTCTTTCAAGCATGCTGACACGTACTCCAGATTGCTACAAAGGACCGGGGGTGGTGCGCAGACGTCATGGCGGCGGCAGTGGCGGCGGCGCCTGGCAAGGCTTAATAGCCCCTTTTGGCTCAGGTGGGCACCTTTCATTTTTATACCAGGACAATAACTCTCAACTGAGAGGGAAGCTTCATGTTCCCACTGCTAACTTAGCTGATAACGTTCTTTCTACTCTCGTCCTTGGCTATGCCTCCTGCATATCACCAGTTCAGGCTCGAATCCAGCAGTGGTTGATAGGTATTATAGGCAGAAGGCTGCATTCAAACCCCACTGACTTTTTTTCTAAACAAAAAAGCAAAGTAACCACCCCCTTGAGCCAAGTCTCCAGTTTCTCCATAAGGTGAGGTATTCAGGGGCATAGATGATTGGCTACTGTGGCTGGAAGAGTGATAGAGATAATCGGAGCACCTCTGTTTTATATTATGTTTAAAAAAAACTGACTTCTGCTGAAGTAAAGTGACTTTCCCAAGACCACACAGCCAGTTAGTTCCAGAATCAAGACTGGAATTCTAATCTCCCATTTCCAAATGGAGCATTTTTTCAAAATCATAATATCTGGATAATTTGAAAATTCCATTTTTGAAGTTCCTTGTTCCTGTCATGTTTGCTATTTAAATACAGATGGAAGGATCTTGAGAGCTGGTATCAGGGTTTCTTTGGAATTACCTTATTCTTGATATGTTCTCTTATTCCTCTCTAGCTTCACCAGTTTCTGTGCATCCTGGTGGAAAAGTGAAGATCATATTCTCAGAAAAGCTCTCCAAGGAAATGTGAGACTAATTAAAATAAAATCCTAATTTTCTAATCTCCATGACTTGCCTCCCTCCCCAACACACACAATTAATCAATACTTTTTCACTTTCTTTTCAGAGATTAAAAAAAGCCTGCAATCTGTCTCTCTGTCTCTTTCTATCTGTCATGTCTGTCTGTCTCTTATTGTTTCTCTGTCTCTGTCTGCCTCTTTCTCTCTCTTCTTCCTTCCTGTCTCACCCCCCATACTCACACAGACACACACACACACACACACACAGACACACACACACACACACACCACCACCACCACCACCACTACCACCACCACACCCCACAATGCCCAGACAAATTAAGGTCACTTCAGTTCCAGTACACCATCCATAGGGCCATACAAGGAACCTTTTGTTGAGTACATATCCTAGATCCTGTGTCCCCAAGTGTGCTAATGGACACACTTCCTTCTTCGCTCAGTCTTCCACCATATTCTTATCCTTCATGAATTTGAACAGAGCATGTTTTACACAGATAAATATGGCCTCTTTGGAAAGTCAATCTCCCTTAGATAAACTTCAAGGGAAAAGGGAGATTCAGTGGAGGGGAAGAGGTGGGAGGCATAGGAGACATGCTCCTTTTCAACAAAGTTTATTTACAAGACTTGCATAATAAGTATTTTATTTTCTTGAATAAGGTGCTTCCTGACTAAGATTCTTTGCCCTGGTCTTAGGAAATCAAAAGACATTTGTTTATGATTTAAATTGAACCACATTGCCCCATAGTATTGACTTTACTGCTTAGTTTAGGAAGTAGAAGTGGGTATTTGAAGAGAAAAATAACATTACTCCCCTCACACCCCAACTCTCTGGGAGGTACAAGTAGAGGTGGGAGAGGAAGGGAGGAGTCCTACCAGAATGCTCTGATCTCTTTAAAATATCCATCACTGCTTTGTTACCATTTGACATGCCTAAAGAAGTCTCCTTAGACTACAGAGTTTAGAGGCATTCATGGAGGGTATCTCCTACAGTAGTAATTAAGTCCTGGTCTCAAAGAACTGTTAAACCCCCTCCTCCCACCGCCCCCCCAATCTACTCTTGAATGTGAATATTCTCTCTTGATAATGATATTTGTTCATTTGGTTGATCAGCAAATTTAAATTAATATATGAATGTTCACACCAATGTATACCCATTCCAGTGAAAAACTGTAAGAATTATGAAATACATCTACGTTGTGCTTATGAGCAGAAGGTGCAAAGCAAAAGAAAGATGTTCTAACACTGGGGCTGCTTTGTACCTCTGTGACCTAGGAAAGAGCAAGCAATATTTTCTCCATTTCACAAGTGAGGCAAATGAGGCACAGACAAGTTGAAGAAACACATCTATCAGTCAATGAGTGATATAGGCTCAAACCTACTGATTAAATCAGCCATTTTAGTCATTGATCTATGCTGAGTAAAAGTGTGTGACAAGCACTAGTCTAGAGTGAGAAGCAATCCCTGAGGCTATTGAGAATAAACTCATTTTATATGTTTTATAAGGAGGCTGCTGGTGTCTTAGTGAATGGAGTGGATGGTCTGGAGTCAGGAAGACCTGAGTTCAAATTTGGCCTATTAGACTTACTAGCTTCACAACCTGGGACAAGTCACATAAGCTGTCTGCCTCAGTTTCCTCAAATGTAAAATGGGGATAATAATAATACCAGCCTCCTAGTGTTGTTGTAAGGATTAAACAAGTTCATATTTGCAAAACTGTCTAGTTTAGCACATATTAGGTACTATAGAAATGTTTATTTCCCCTCACCCTTATAATTGAGGAAATTTAGGTTCAAGGGCCATCAAGTGACTTGCTCAAGGTAACACAGGTAAGAATAAAAGGCAAAATTTGAGCCTAATTTCTCTGATTCCAGAGCCTGTGCTCTTTCCACTGTACCACACTGCCCTCCTTTTCATGTACTTTTCCCCCTCTGTGGTGTTGTTTGAATAACACTACAGAGACGGGCACTATGTTGCAGTGTAAATCATATTTCTCTGAAAGGTAAGAGACATGAATTTGAGTGCCTATTCCTACACTTCCTAACCAAGTGATCCAGGAAATTTTTTTTTTTACTTCTTGTTGCCTCAATTTCCCTATCTATGAAATGAGGATAATATGTCTTCTATCTTCTTCACAGAAATATTGTGAAGAAAGCTTCTGTAAATCTTAAAGCCCTATATTATTATAGACATGTAAATATTTTATATAATAAGAAGAGGGTATATGGAAATGTAAATTGTTTCCTAGTAAGAGTTATTCTCTGTTTTGAATACATGCCCTAGAGAGCCTTGGAAGACTAAACAATATACTGTACTTCAATGGAAAAGCACATTTCCAAAGCAAAATTCTCACTGTAAGACTTTCTCACATATTCCTCAGTAGTTCTGTAAATAATAAAGGATTTTTCCCATAGGCTTTGGCCTTAAAACAGAAAACTGGACATTATAGAGGAAAGAAAGTAGTAATGAGACTTAGGGAAAATGCTATATGCTCTTTGACAAGCATGCCAAGCTGGGAGAGTACCATAGAATTTACCTCTGAGCCTGTGTACCTTAGTGTTTCAGTATCAGGCAAGGATAAGGGACTCTTACTTGTTTAGAACATCTGCTTTCTACCTGGCTGGGGTTAAGGCATGCTATAAGCTGATTGACGCTGTTCTATTTTGAGACTGTGTACATTTCCATATTGAATGTAGAAAAAATAGCCCTTTAGATGTCTTTAATGTAACTAGGATTACAGAGTATACCATAAAAGTGGACAGTTGACAGTTGGGTTTGGAGACCTAGACAGGTGATTTGGGCAAATTCTGACTAATTGAAGCAAAAAAAAAAATAAGTATTGCAAGCTGGAAAGATGGGGTACAGAGAGTTCAACAGGCCAGACTAGGTTGAATTATTTAAATGACTGAGCGTATACAGTCTAGGACTTTTGATTGCAAATGTTCATCTCATTGATGCAGTTACAAATTTACAACCATCTAGTCTTTCAGCTGTAGGGGGAGAGACTTGATAGTAAACACCCAACACAGGTCTAATGGGGAAAAAATATAAGAAGCACTCATCTTCCTAAGGGCTGCCTGCTGTGTTAGAACCAGCCCTGCCTCTGGGTGGATGCGGAGCAAAGTCCGTTTTCCTCATTACACACACACACACACACACACACACACACACACACACACACACACACACACACACACACACACCTGCCAAAAAACAATTCTTGCAAGTGAAAACTTCTCTTTTGCAGATAATTACTGAAACTAAAGGTAGCATTTAAAAAGAGAATTACTATTTCTTAAAAGTACAACCAAGATTTTCTCCTCTGTACCCACAATCTCCTCTTCACTTTTCTGTTCAGCCATATTCTTGGAAATGTATACATGCCTCACAAAACCATTCTGCATCTTTTTCATGCAAATATTCCCCCACGTCAGCTACTTGTGCAAGTAAATTGACTGGTCCAAGAGCAGGATCAAGGTGCATGTGTAGACTGTTCCCCTTCTGAGAATTTTGGGAACATATTTCAAAATAGCTATCAAGGACACCTACTGGCTATTTTCCCCAAGTCTCCCATCCACTATAATATAATCCAAGATCACTTTCCTTACATTTTCAAATGTTTCACTTCACCTCTTTCCAAGTAGCTGATTTGCTCCTGGCCAGTGGAGGGAAAAGCACAATTTAAGAATGAGGACCTTTAAAACGAAACAAAAGTTAAAATGAGTTTTTCTCAAATAGACAGTGGTGATGTGAGATGGCTATTTATGATGAATGCAGTTTGACAAAGTTTCATCTCCAAGAAAGTTTTCAAAGTGCTAGAAATCTATGCATATGGGTAGCTGGAGTTGTATCAGAAGTGTTCCCCTGCAGGGTTGGGATTTAAGGTTGCTGCAATCTTAATTAGTAGAGGTGTCAGGTCTTGAGAGATAGATTCCCTATGTCTATGGATTTAAGGAAATACTAATAAACAAACAGAACGTGTATTAAGGTGGCTGTACGCCTTCCTCGAATGAAAAATTATTCCCAATTTGCATTGCTTATGGCATAAATTAAAAACAAAGTGATCTTTTGAAAGGCTCTGGTTACCAAGCAGCCCTCAGACTCCAACAGAGCCCAGTCTTTGACCCCGATTCTGTGCTCTCCACCAAAAAAATAGCATTAAAACCTATTGCTCGAAACCCGTACCCATGGTCATCTTGCCCACCTAAGCTTGAGAATACTGCTTTCCATTGCAAAGACTTCCCTTGGTTTGTACTTAAGGTTCAATGTCAAAAGAACCCTATAGTTCCAAGGGGGAAAATCCGTATATACTTTGCCCTTTTTTCTTAATGGCTAAACATTGTAATGGTAGCTAAATAGAAATTCTTGTCTGTTAATAGGTGCCTTTAGTTTGTTATAAATAGGAATGCTAATGACTCAAATTTGGTATTTGGTATGCATTAGCGTTTGGAAGGCTTTTCTTCAGAGACCTCATTGGCATGCAATATGGCAAGCTTCCTTTGAAACATATTTATAAAATAACTACAGTATAATTAAACCAACAAAGCCATCTTTTAAGTAAGCTTAAAAGCTCAGGTTTTTCACTCTGTAAAAATTCATTTTAAAGGGGGAAAATAGTTTTGCCTCAACCCCCACTGTATATTTCATTTTGCATCTGCAATCTTTCCTATCTATTTCTTTCTGACAACTGTGACTATTAATAAAGTGTTCGTGAGAGAGATGCTTCATAGCGTCTTCCACAAGAAGAATGCAGTGGGGTTTTTTGGTTGTTGTTATTAATGGGAATTGTAACCTATCTTGACAGATACAATGTATAAGATGGGCTTTCCCCCCTTAATTGTTAATGTTGCCGTGCTGAACATGCAAGCAGAGGATCAACAGATATGGCAGGTAATAATCAGAGTGGATGTTATTTGATACAATGTAACTAAAAATATTTTAAAGCCATAAAAGCAATAGATAAACAAAAGCAATTATGTTTAATTCTGCGTTCGGCATGTGAGCAGTTGTCGTTGCTGCTAGATTGAATTGACGAGGAGAAAACTCAGAAAGCGGAGGCTGCTTGGGACACAGAAGACTTTTACCTTTGCGTGTTCTCATCTGGACCGATTTAGCCCAGCTTAATGGGGCTGCATCTCCGATTCAAGCTCTAGCTCTTTGATGGTGTGGCGTTGTTGGGGAGCAAGTATCATAGGAAAAGTAATTTGGAACAATCTACCGCTCAATTTCGCTGAGTTTTCAACAGTTCTGCAAACCTAAACACACGCACACGCGCGCGCGCGTACACACACACACACACACACACACACACACACACCCACACACCCTCACCTTCGCCCACTCTCCGGATGGAAGATTTTTTTTTTCTTTTAAAAAGAAAAGAAAAAGACACGTTGAAGGCTCCTGAAAGGTCCCCAGGCTGACATCCGAAGGGGGCTTGAAGTTTTCGCCTTTGGACCCCCATTCGCTGCCCTCTGCTCCGCCCGCTTGGTACCAGTCTCTTCACCTTGGTCTTTCGCCGAGGGGATTTAATCCTTCAACCCCACCTCCAACACTAGGAATAAACACAATTGACATCATTGTTATAATCTTTATTTAAAACTGTTACCAAGGTTACAAATTGCCGTGCCTCGCATGCAACAGGTTCCTCTGAAGCAGTATCATTACAGATTAACTGTAATGTGTAGGATTAGAATAAAAGGCATAAGGGATTATGTAAAGGGTGGAGGGAGCTCGAAATAACACATGCATCTTGACTCGTAGACTCCAGCTCGCGGATAACGCTTTTACGAAATGTGCCCGGGAAACACTGAGCTCTAAAATAGGATTCCTTCCTAGTGAAGGTTGTCATAACCATGTGCATATAGGGGAAAGAAGGAAGGAATGAGCGCTCCGTGGGCCAGAGGCGGCGGCGACTATGGCGGTGGCAGGAGATGGGGGGATGCGGGCGCCGGGAGTGGGGCAGTTCGCGATCCTCTGTGGGGTTCTGCTAGACTGTCCCAAATTCTTGCCTTCTCCGAGGCCCAGCCTGGGAGCCAAAAGTGGGGAAGAGAAGAGAGCAATGGCTTGTTGGCGACGCAGGGAGGAGAAGGAAAAAGGAGGGGGCCGGGAAGTGGTAAGGGAAGGGGGGACCGCTGGTGCTCAAAGGGTTCGTAGGATAGTCTCTGCTCTGGGTAAAAGATCTAGTTGACATGAAAAGCTGCTCGTAATGATGAAATGTTGGGCAACACGCACAAAAAGAGTCGCCGCGTTTATCCCTATTGATAACATCGCATTGAGATAGAGGGTTCGCGCAGTGCAATCGAGGCCGAGCCTTTGCTTTTCTCGCCCTTGCCTGCGTCTCAGTTCATCCGCACAGAACCCTCTCCTTCCCTCCAGTGCCTCAGGTCCCTTTTCAGGTAGGGAATGGGGAGAGCGAAGGTCAGTAATTTGCGTGTGGCCTCCCTTGGGGAGATCTGAAGGGGTGGGAAGGAAGGGATGGCAGGGACGTGGAGTGCAGGCCAAAAGAGTTGGATTTCGGAGCAAGGGAGTGCAGACTTGGGGCAGAGACAAGAAAGAGTTAAGGAAGTGGTGACTGTACCCACTGTTCCAGGGAGTGCTGGTGTGGGCTATTCTGGCCACAGCCTTGCGACTTTCGTGGGTCGCCTGTCCCTGCAAGGTATGCTGCAAGTCTGGGCCTCATCATTTCGCCTTGGGTATCAGAGAGAGAAAGAGCGCTTATTTCACTACCCCCTCCCTAGACATTCCAGTCTTTTCTAACAGCTAACCTGCGACCCAAATTAGCCTGCCATGCTGCGACCCAGTTTACCCTATTCCTGTCCCCTTGGGGCCAACTCCGGGATAGGCCCTGAGCCTACTGACGCACCGCGCCGGGGTGTTTTCCTGCTGGAGCCGAGGGAGTAGGGCTGGAAAAACAAACAGGGCTTGGGGTTGGGGCCTGATTTCAGGAAGTGCGCAGTGCGGAGTGAGCGCAAAACAAAGGCCTCTCCTTGGCCGGGTCACCCCGCGGTGACCCGGGAGACAGCTGAACCACTGGGCGTCGGGGCGAGCCTCCGCCTTCCAGCTACTCTGCACGCTACTGGCCGCCAAGCTCCCAGGTGCACTGCTGAGCCGGGGGACAAGCGGGCGGGGCCATGCTAGGCCAGGCCATCCATTCTGGTTCTCAGGCTCAGCCTCCAACGTGGTAAAGCAGAGCGCCGTCGGCTCCTGCTTCTAAACAGTGTGCAACCCATGGAACCCATGGTCAACTGTTGGGCAGTGGCGAAGTTGGTAGGGGGAAGGGAGGGAAGTGGGGGGAGGAGGGAGAGAGAGAGAGGGAGAGAGAGAGAGAGAGAGAGAGAGAGAGAGAGAGAGAGAGAGAGAGAGAGAGAGAGAGAGAGAGAGAGAGAGAGAGAGAGAGAGAGAGAGAGAGAGAGAGAGAGAGAGAATGAGATGGCCTAGGCCTCCCAGGCTCAGTCATGGCCAACTCTGAGAAGGAGCCTCCTTTCTCCTCCAACCTCTATTTGAGGTACTAGGGGAGAAGGGACGGCGGGAATTGGGGGAGGGGGCTGTCATGAGAAAGAGACTTTTGTCTCTACTTAAGAAGTAGGTGCCCAACTTTGTCGTTCTCTCCCCTCTGGTGAAGAAAAGGGCCCAGGCTAGGAAACGACGGGAGGGGACTTGCAAACAGCTGTTCCTCATACATATTTCATTATACAATCAGATAATGCGTCCCACCACCTTCTCAATTATTCACAGATAAACATTTTCAAGACGTTTTGACATCTGTCTTGGTGCCTGCTATTAATTTAGTAATCACTGTAGTTAAAAAATGTATGGGATTTTTGCCGTGAGGCACCTCCACTTCGCTTTGCGGGCAGGGATGTGTAAACGCGGGGACACACGCGTGTGAATGTACCTCTCAACTGGGATAGTCTTTAGGGCGCAGCGGCTCTCTGTTGACGAAAGGAATTAAAAGTGCATTTTCATCATTTTATTGTATTTGTGAACCTTTATTTCTTTATTCAAAATAAATAATAATAGTTTTCAACCCCAGGGCAGCGTGTAGTCTGAAATAGTTTTTAGTTCTGCTTCAGAGCTGTAGGTCTCTGCTAGGGGCTGAAGTTGTTAGTCAGAGGGACAGACAGACGAACAGACATTCTTTGGCAACAGAAAAAGGAAGGAAAATAACCCATCTCTTCAAATAACCCAAACCTTGTCTTTCTGGCCCAGCCTAAACTACCATATGTCCAAGATCACGGAAGAAAATAATTTCAGTCCAGAGGCTTCCGAGATTGGCTTTCGTAGGAGGGCGGGCAGGGGGAGGGAGGGTGGAAGAGGAAGGGCAGGAGTCGAATCACGTTTTTGTTCCGGTGAAAAATACATTAAAAAGCACATACATGCAGATTTATACACAGATATACATGCACATATAGATATACACGTACTTAAGTTCACAGAAGCGCCCACACACATTTACATGCATGCATTTAAAGCCACATATACGCATGTATACACGTTTTAAATCTTCAGAGCAAACAAATCTGGAGTTAAGTGATTTGTTTTTTTGTTTTGTTTTAAAAAAATAAACTCGAGCTATAAAGGGCTTATTTGTTCCTCCGGGCAGCGGAGGATCTTGTAATTGATAAAAGTTGTTTTGTGTTTTTTTTCTATTTAGGGGACAAATAAACAAAACGAGTTTGCTGAGTTAAAACCCCAAATTCCATCTGGAGAGAGGTGAAGATAAACTAACTTAGAGGAAAGCTTTTCCATTCGTTTACACGTTTTCTTATTTTCCCCTGAAATTAGTTCTGTCCTTTTATTTTAAAAAATCTAAAGAAAAACAACAGCAAGTCAATTAAAAATAACTTACTAAAATCCTTGGAAGTGACTAGCACCTCGAAAAAAGCATTTTAAAAAAGTTTATTCCCAAAGGGATAGGGTAAAAACCGTCCTCTCATCTTCAGGGAATTCGTCTTACCAAAAACTTCTTGCCTAGTGCCTTTTTGCGGGGTGGGAAGCGGGGAGAGATGGGGACAAACTCTCCTCAGCAGCCTGAATCTTCCTCTCCTTTCTAGGGATCCTAAGGGATCCGACTTTCTCCCAAACGTCCTCCTAAACTCTTTCTTTTTCAAAACAAACCTTTCCCAGACTCGCTTTCAATTTTCCAATATGCCTGGAGGGAGAGAAGGATGGCAGTTCCGCTCTGAGGAACTAAAGGTGAGGAGGGAGAGAAGCCAAAAGGGTGCGGTGGGGGAGAGGGCGGCCTAGTCAAGGTTTTCAGTGTGGGTATGGGTTCTGCACAAAAGAACGCGAAATTAACTGTGAGGGGACGGCGGTTGCGCCACGAATAGGGCTGACTTTTATCAATGTGAGGCAACAAAGAAAACAAACCTGCAGGTTAATTCAGGAAAGCATTGCACTTTTCATCCTCGCCTTGCTCCAGATGGAGAAAGATGTCAGCCTGTGACATTTATACATATTCTTTACCCACCCCCAACCTCTGGGCTTCGACCTCAAAGATCTCCTGCCGTAGACAAGCATCTCCGAATGGTCATGGCTGAGAGAGCCCCAGAACTCGAGCCGCAGGAATAGAAAGATATATTAATAATAGTCACATCAACACCCATGTATCATCATCATCATCATTATCAAAGAAGACATCTTCTAACTGTTCCTGTTCTTTGAACTTGAGACTGGCAGGGGAAGAAAGGGGTTATGGGAGTTCAGACTATGGGACCAATTAAATCTGCCAATTTAGAGGAAGGAAGAATGAAAAGAAATGGAACAGGAGATAGGGGAACACATCCATTTCCGGATTATACTCTGATCTGGGCTGAATGTTTTCATTGCGAAACGAGCTAGGGTTTTATTCAGAAGGGCGCTCCAGAAGGTCGGTCCACTCAAATGAAGGTCTGAAATGTTTCTCCCAGCACAGACAGACACTTATTTTGAACATTTCCCAACCGAATGCTGGGTTGGAGCGCCTTGGCTTCTCCACTCCACCCAAACCACACAAGGATTGGCATTGGAAGAGAGCGGTGCACGTCTTGCCAGGTTATCAGAACCTGCCTGGAGCTCACTCTCTCTCTTTCTCAGCCTCTCTTGTAAGTTAATTTTTTTCTCTACTCAAAAGCCAACCATTCTCCACGTGTGAATGTGCACATCGAGGTGTGTGGTTAGAAATAATTACGTGTGTCAGGGAATTCGAGTGAGTGTTTGTGTATTCGATGTGTGCACACTTGTACTTTAACTGGTGTTTGTGTGCATTGCCTCAGACAGTTAATTATCTGTGTTTGTTGCATAACAAAATAAATTTTCTTGCGTGTATTCCTGTGTGTATTCATTGACCTGGGGAAGATAAGCTAAACGTGTAGTAAAGTGCACCTGTGTCTGGTTTTGAATGGGGTTTTCAACCTATTAGTGATTGAGAAACTCTTGAACAACGCCCCCTTTACCCTCCCCAACCCCGGCCAGACCATGATCTGATTCCTATGAGTAATTTACTAAGACTTTGAACCAGAAGTGACTAAGATTCTCATTTAGGGCCGATTTTGTTTTTGCTGCTTCCAGGACTGCTTTCAGGCCTTGGCTCAATTAAGGGTGGGAGGTGGGGTTGATATTCAGATCTGTCCCTGTGCCTTGTCTCCTGCTTGATTCCAGAGATCCTGCCAAGTCTCTAACTACCTCAACTTCTGTGTGCTACCTGTCTAGCTAAGTGAGGAAAGATTCACTCACTGACAGAAGGATTGTAGGGCGCTATTCCCTGTCTGAAGATGTCCCTCTTTTTCCCTCTTCTCCCCATTCCCCTGTGGAGTCCCCTTTTCCTCTCTCGGTTTCACCCTTCTCCATCCACACATTGATCGAGAGGGCCGAATAGGACAAGTAGACAAGAATGACCTGGGTTCATTTGTGTATCCTGTTCAGTCCATGCGGGTTCTCTATTATCTTCGAAATTAGCCCTGAGTATCTTTTTTTTGTCCATTTATCTAAATTTCTCTAAAGCACTTAGGTAGGGAGAAATGCTGGGTGAAGTAAGCCACGAACTCCTCATCTGACCTTGATCCTGGACTGACAGGAGTGGTCACAGCCACAGGCTTCCACCAAGTTTTCCTGCTCCCTAAACGAGGCTTTTGGGGGGACGTAAAGAAGGGCAATATAGTGAGAGAGCAGTTTCAGCGAAGGGAATGTCCTAGCCTTTGGAGAGAGGCAGAATTTGTAATTTGGAATGGATCAAGACCCGCCCCCTACCCACCTCCCTTCCTACCAACTCAGCTTCCAGCCCCCACCCTCACCCCTTCCATGTCTTCTAGTGTCTACAACAGCCTCTAGGTAAGCCAGTAGAGAGCGGCTGGGGAACTAGGATCACGTGATGGAGAAGACTCTGGGGACTGGAAGGGAGGAGCTCAGACCTTGCCCCCAGAGTGAGCCTTGTCCAGCTTCGGGCCTGGGGGATGGTCTGAAAAGGGAAGATTGAGACAAGAGAGGTGAAATCACGGGATGAAACGAGAAAAGCTGTACCTTTCTATACTCTAAATCCTCTCCCCTCTCTGTTCAGGGAATTCTTTCTAGGGGCCAAGAGGGACAGAAGCACTAGTCCCTGGGAAAGACTTTTACCCCTTTCCCCAGCGCTGCGAAATGAGTTTTGTGCTTATGACTGCGATTGTGTGTGTGTGTAGGAGTTTGTGCACGAGACTTCGTGTGTGGTATGTGGTATTCGTGTGTTCTCATGTCCATGGATATGTGTGTATTTGTAACCCCTTATGAATGTAAATGTTCCTCATGCATTGTGATCTATTTAGACTTCTATGCTTGCTAGTACCTGTGACTGATCCATCTGTTTATGGGATTTGTGTGCCTTGTTTGCGCTGCTTTCATTCAAACTAGGGCTTGTTATAAACACCTTTTTCCTCCCTCCCTTCATCCGTTCCTTCCTTCCTTCTTTCCTCCTCCTCCTCCTCCTCCTTCTCTCTCTCTCTCTCTCTCTCTCTCTCTCTCTCTCTCTCTCTATATATATATATATATATATATATATATATATATATATATATATATATAATATCTTCCTCTCTCTCTCTTCCCCAATATGTCAAAAGTGAGTTGAATAGAAAGTTTCTCCCATATTTTCTCGCCCCAACTCTCCATTCCTATTTCCCCTTCTAGCCTAGAAGGAAAAAAAAAGGAAATTGAAGTTCTCAGACTTGGACTGCCCATGCCAGAGGCTGGGCAGAGGAAGGCCCCTAAGAGGCCCCAGCTCTCCAAGACAAAGCCACCAGGCTCTTACTTTTGCTGGGTCAGAAACAGAGGAATGCCACTCTCCTAAAGTCAATTCTTTACCGGGTGGGATGTGGAAGGGACAGGTGAGCAGAGCAAGACAGTAGGTACCAAAATCAGGGAGAACACTAACTTGTGCACCTTTGATTTAGCAGCTTTACATAAGAAGGCAATGTGGGAACGGGGCTCCAAGTTAAGATGAGAGTGAGAATAGAGGTGGGGTGGAGGTGTTGGGGATAGAATGGAAATGGAGGGCAGAGGATGAAGGTGGGGGAGAAGTTAGATAGAAGAGGGAATGGGGATGAGGAAGGGATAGGATGGGAATGGAGGTAGGGAGGGGCAGGAAAGACGACGGTGTGGGAATAGGCATTGAAATAAGCTAGGTAAGGAATGGAGATAGGAATGGAAATAGTGTGGGGAGAAGGTGAGGATGAAGACGGAGGTGAGCTAGGGAAAGTGTAGAGGTCAGGATGCTAGTGGGATGATGAAGATGGGGATGGGATCAGGGCAGAGAGACTGTTTCTATCCCTACATCCCAGATGTGCCACCCAGTGCCATATTATGTTCTGATTCCTTAGCACCCCAGAAAAGATAATGATTTATTTATTTAGGGGAGGTGGGCTGGGCTCGAAAAAAGAGAGAGGCTGGGGAGGAGGTGGGGGAGGGAAACCTCCAAGGAACGGCGCCTTGAGAAGTGAAGAAAAACATATGTGTAACCTCAGCTCCAGCTCTCAGCTGACTAACAGGTTAGTTAGACGGGTGAGCCGGCATTCCGCAGGAAAGGGGGGAGGGGGGAAGGAGACAGACAGACAGAGAGAGAGGGGGAGAGACACAAGGAGAGGGAGGGAGAGAGAGGGAGAGAGCAGGAGAGTGAAAGCGCGAGAGAGCGCGCCAGCGGGTTTTCAAAGGAGGCACTTTTACTTCCTAATGAATATTTATCCTCCGCTCCTGCCTGTGCCCGGCTTCCCTTACCTTACAGCAGGTAAGATCCTCCCTGGTTCCTTGTCCGGGTACCGAGCCTTGTGTCGGACGCTCTGGTCTCCAGTCGCGTAGCCCTGCTAGGTGGCGGACCAGCTCTGGGCTGTCATCTCTGGGTGGTGGAGGGCAGGCAGGTTAGCGCCAGAGTGGGTCTCCCGGCCCTAAATGGACGCGGATATGTGCCTGTACATCCCGTCTGCCGCGGGCGTTCTGCTATATGTGTACGTATGTCTAAAATATATACATATATGCATATATTTATATAACATATGGTACACAATGCAGTGCTAATATGGAGCTGGAGGAGTGTGGATGGGCTACCTGAGTGTGTGTGTGTGTGTGTGTGTGTGTGTGTGTGTGCCCGCGCGCGTGCTGCAAGCTCTCTGGAGATATTTTCAGACTTTTACCTCCGGTTGCACTAGCTTCCTTTATACTTTTTTTCTTTCCCCTTTCTCTCTCTCCCCCCATACTTCTTCATCATCTCACTTCTATCACTACTTTCTTTTTCTCCTGAGTTGCTATTTTGTTGCCTATTGTGTGGCTTCTGCGACCTCCCCCCACCCTACCGGCGCCCGATGGTGGTTCTCACATCAAAGAAGGGGAATAGTTCGATTTCCGCCTAAAATTCTGACACAAAGCTGGTCTGGGAAAGGGGTCCCCTCCCATTCTCTTCAGTTTTCTCCTTTCCTCGGGGCTTCCATAAGGAGACTAGACCCCAGGATTCCACCCACCCCACCCCCTGGCCAAGGGGCACCTGCGCCGGCAATTGCGGGGGAGGGGGGGGGAAAGGGAGGCGAAGCAGGCTTGGAAGATATAGCGATTTACAGTTCAGAGGAGAGGGCTGTTGGTTCCTTAAAAGAGGGCTAGACCAGGGTTGGCTCATGGAGCTCTGCCTAACTCGACACAAACTTCGTCCTCTTTCCCTTCCAAAAGGGACTGTTTTTCTTTAGGCAAGGGGGATCGGAATACGCAGATGACAGGAAAAGAGAAGTGAAGGAGGGAAGGAGAGCGGGAGAGAGGAGTTATGCTGACAGATATAGGAAGATAAAGACTGTAAAAGCGAACTTACCCCGTCACCTGTTGAGAGTCTCTTTGGGGCCAGTGGATCTGGGAGTTTTTGTGCGATTGGGGGAAAAGTTGGAGAAGAGAAATTGTTTCCATTCCCTGAAACCCCACTTCAAGCTGACCCTCCTGATCCCCCGTCCCTGCCCCTGACCCGCAGCTCTATAAATGGAGAGATTTCTTTCTGACTTCCTTCTCCATCCCCTCCTTTGCTTCCCTCCCTCTTTACCGCCTCCTTCCTTCTCCTTTTCTCTCCTTTCCTTTCACCTTCCCTGCTGTTCTCTACTATCTGGCAATCTAGCTGCTGAGGACCCGGCCTGGCACTGTACTCCCAGACGCTATCCCTGCCTGGCCCCGCAGGCCAGCTTGTCTTAAGCCTGGAGAGTCTTTCTAAGGGATGGCTAAAAAGTCAAGAGCAGCTTCGCTCTCTTTCTCCCCACTGCCTTTCAAACCCACTCCGTTTGTTATTCTTCTGATACTTTGTCCTAGCTCAGCGTCCGGCCACGGGCAGGACAGGGACAAAGCCCGGGGAACTGCCCCGCTCTCTTCGAAGCTAAATCCCCTTCGGGGTCAGTGAGCTGCAGGCCTGCGATTTGCTGGTCTCTCGTTCACTCCCGCTCTTAAAGCTCTGGATTCCGCCCCCCCCCCCTCCCCACCTCCCGACCCTTCTCTTCTCTCCCTCAGACCCCTGCGTCCCCTCCCCTTTTCTCTCTTCATCCCCTCCCCCTATGTCTCTGACTTACAGAGTCTGAGTGTGCCCCCCTCCCCCCCACCCCCGGGCCATATCTCTGCAACTTGGGCCCTCAGTTCTTCGGTCCCAGCCTCTTCCATCCCATCCACCTTCTGGGCTATCGCCCTTTGATCTCATCTTCCCTTTCCAGCTACAGAGAGCAGAAAAGCTTCTCTTCACTTAGAGTTTGGCCTTTATTGGGACTCTCTCCTCTGTTCCCATCTATCTCCACCTCTCATCAATCACCCCACCTGATCTTTATGCTTTCCGGGCTTTGAGATCATTCCTGCCCGTGGAGTTTTGATTGGAAGAGCAGGGAGGGACTCTAAAATGGTATCTAGTTATGGCTTATTTGGGATGGGGAAAGTGGAATGATTGATTGTATGCCCCTTGTAAGGGAGTGAGGAGATAGTTGGGATTAATAAAGAAGAGAGGATTTCAGAAAGAGGGAAGGTAGTCAAGAGAAAGCAGTAGAGGTCGGGGAGGGATTTGCTAAGATGATGGATGCCCCAGCGAGAGAAAGCACAGGTGCAAACTTTCTATGAGACATTAAAGACAAGAAAGCCCATTCCTCTGATCATCTTGAAATCGAAAGGGCTGAGGCCCACGAGGGCCGCTGTCCTCAAGTTCAGCAGTTCAGCCAGGCTTCTAGGAGTTGGAGGATCAAGGGACTGGGAATAGTGACATCCCCAGAGTCCTTCAGAGTCTGGTGGACTTTGAGAGCTGGGAGAACTGTACATAGTGGGGAAGAAATGGAAATCCCTATCCTCTCCAGGCAGGTGTTGGGAGCTCCAGGGTTTCAGGGTTCCTCGTGCTTGGAGCCTGCACTGGGTCAGGAAACGCAAAGCCCCTATGACAGAAGAGGAAACTTCATTTTCCAAATCTAGGATTCTTGTAAACCTAATTTCTAATCTGAGCCTTAGAATTGCTTCCAAAAGTCTCAACACTCCTTTTCAGAGAAGATGGTGGAGCCAGCCTCTCCATTCTTTCTGCAGCCCCTGCAGCAACCGCTGCTAAAGGCACTGAGGGCAGAAGCAGCAGATTCCAGGCACTTTCCCGACTGTGAGAGGCCTTAGCTCTGCACTCTTTGAGGACCGTTGAGAAAGGCTGAGGCACGGGGGAAGCTGGGCATCCTTCTGTGGTGATGGCGGGGAGAGGGGAAGGTGGAATTTTCAGCTTGGGAACAGGACCTGAGGATTTGAAAGTGGAGGAAAAGATGCTTTTTTTTTTTTTTTTTACTTTGTGGTTCATTTATCTTTTGCTTTTTTCTTTTTTCCTTTTCTTTCTTTCTTTCTTTCTTTCTTTCTTTCTTTCTTTCTTTCTTTCTTTCTTTCTTTCTTTCTTTCTTTCTTTCTTTCTTTCTTTCTTTCTTTCTTTCAGTCATTTCCCTAATCTTCCCCCTTAAATACACTTGCTCAACCCTCAAAGCCCAGGCTAGAATCCGAAAGACAGTTGAGGCCCTCCTATCAGCTAAGTGGTCCAACTTGTGCGGGCAAGAAGATTACCTCCCCGGCCCCAATAATTTAGAGGGCTAAGACGTGGATGGAGGGACCCGAGAGGATAAGAGAACGGGAGGGGAGAAGGAAGATGAGTGTGAAGAAAAGGAGGGGGAGAAAGAAAATGGAGAGAGGAAAGAGGAGGAGGGGTGGGGGGAGACGTCAAAGCTTATCATCCCTTAGGTCACGGTGTGGAGGCTTCCGTGGTCCCTTACATAAGTCCCCATCACTTCCTTGGGGAATTGAAAGAATGAATTGATTTTTAATTGCCTGCGTCTAGGTCAGCAGACAGCGAGCTCTTCCTCCCCTAGAAAACCGGAGGCCACCCCTAAAGGAGTCTCTCTGCCCCACACAGCTCTGTTCTCTTGCTTAGCCCCTTCTCTCCCCGTCCTCTCTTTTCATTTCTTCAGTCCCTTCTCTCTCCACCCTTCCTTCTCAGCTTCTTCTCTCCTGCCTTTCTTCCTCCCTTAGCTTATCTTTTCTTTCTTCACCTCTCTTTCTCAGCTGGGTGTCTGCGAGCAGTGGGACGGGACCTATTTCCTCTCCATGAATTTAAGAACAATTTTCTCCCTCTTGTTTAGGGCCCCGACAGAGCAATTTCTAAACTTTTCTTCTTTAAAAAAGTGAAAGTCAGGCTGCTGGTGGTGATAGTGGTGACTGGGGAGGGAGAGAGGGAGAAAGGGGTGGGGCGAATCCCCGGCCGGGAGCTCCGGGTGCCCCTGCTCCATTCAGCATATTGCTGCGGCTCATTAGAAGTAACCAGTTGCCGTAAGGTGCGTGTATACACCGGGAGGCCTTCCTTTCAGCAGTCGGGGAGGCTTCATTAATCGGCGCTAACAAGGCGTGCAAATGCAGAGACTGGGCAGCTTTCTTGCAACGCCGGGGCCTTAGCAGGGCGCCGGGCTAATGAGGGTCACTAAAAGGGGCTGATCAAATATTCAAATTTCCCCGCGCACCAGGAACTTTTATGAGGGGAGAAAGTTGAGGCAACTGAGTAGTGTTTACTCACGGGGGCACAATTGCTCCAAGCTCGAGGCCCCTGGGCCGCCGCCGCCTGACCCCCGGAGGTTGGATGTGGGGGGGCGAAAGACTGTAGGAGGAGGGGAGAATTGTTGTTGTTTGTAATTCAAAGGAAAGTAATGGGGCCCTTTAAGGGCTTCTCTCCCTCTCTCCCTCCTCCCTCCTTCTTTCCCCAGCCTTTCGGAGGGAGTTTCTCAGACTGCATCCTTCTGAGAGAAAAGTTAATTATGAAGAGAAAAGTGTGTTTTCCCCTTCCACAGATAATATCCATAGGAACCCAAGTTTTCTGACTGGCGAAGGGGGCGAGGGTTGGGGATGGGGTAGGACTGAGGGAGGCGAGGACTGCTTGGACCAAGGATTCCCCCACCCAGTCAGAGCCAGGCTGAATGGCAAACTGGGTGGCGGCCTGATGAGAGAGTGAGAGAGCCAGGCTGGCTCGCCTTTCCTTCTGTACGATTGCCCAAAGACTTCGGACTCCCCTTCCTTGCCTAATGACCCAGAAAGCTGGCAATTTGGGACCGGAGCAGAGGATCTATACTTAAAGGAATTGAAGTTATTCCTCTGATATGGGTTTCCTGAGAGGAGCTGTGGATGGAGAGCGAGGTGATGGGAAAGGTGTGTGTGTATGTGTGTTTGGAGAGACAATTACCTAAAAATAGTCTGATCCTAGCAAAATAGTGAACTCGGGGCCAAATACTTCCGAAAACGCCCTCCCTTTTCCCCTCCTCTTATTGCTCTCTTCTGCTCTCTCCCAGCTGTCTCTGAGCTCTTCCACCCCTGGATGGGTTGGGCCAAGACTCCTACTCGAGTATATCTGTCATATCCCAGAAAAAGGTGACCCAGAGATGGGCCCTACTCTAGCCACAGAGCAGGCCTCAGTCCCTGGCTTTTCAGAACCGGAGGCGGCCTTGCAGGGGACTGGAGCGCTGAGAGGGAGGCCCCTAGCGGGACTAAAAGCGTCTAGGGTCTGGCTCCAGCTTATCAAGTCCTTCCATCCTTTCGGTGGCTAGAGGTGAATGGTATCAGGTGGGGATTGTTGATGCTGGTTTTCCTTTCCCTTTCTGGGTCCTTGTTCTCTTCTCGGATCCTTCTCTAAGAAGCTTCCCTTTCCAATAGCCCTCTGCCCCAACTTGTTCCACCTCTGGGTTGGACCCCTTGAGCTGAAACCTAGACTCCTGGCCTGAGGAAGAGGACATGCACAAGGACACAGAGACAACTTTGCCACTGCTTCTGGCGTCCCACACCACAATCCCAGAGTCCTGGATGTGTGTGTGGGGTGGGGGTGGGGGGTGGAGGGGAATTGGAGAGGTAGGAGAAAAGAAAAAAAGTGTATGTGCAAGGAGGAGATACCTGCTAGGCTCTGATCCCCACACACCTAGTAACTGCCTCCAATTGGCTGCGTGCTCCCAGGCTCACAGCGCCCTCTTGTCCCCTCCAGGCCCAGAGTGACCGTTCCAAACTGCCAACCCCACTCCCATGCACATCTCAGAAGCTATCGGACCCTGGCCCCCAGTCCGGCCTCTGCCCTCCCACGTCCCTGGGGTCCTAAACTTACGGGTTCCAAGACGGATCTTCTAGGCGAGAAGGGCCGCCGGCAACGCCTGGGGACCATGAGAAACAAGGGGCCAGCAGCTTGGGGGCTCTACGTAATTTCTTTTTCTCTTCTCTCCTGGGGCGCTGTGCCTTGCAGGTCGGCGATTTGTTTCTGGTTTTAGCCCTGGACCTAGCCCCCTTTTCCTGGTTCTCTAGCCTAGGTAATCGGGCTACGCCGGGGGCTCCGGGCTCTGTTGCTGAGAGATTGTGGTGGCCAGGGGAAGACTCCGTGCGTCTCCGCGCCCAGCTCCCAGCCTGACTCTATGGCTCCGCACTAACCCACTTGCACTGACAGTTCGCAACCCACAGCTGCAGTCATTAAAAGCCATTTACACTCCCAGCCTCCTCACACAAAGCTAGCGCGCCAACAATTATCTGCTTGTATATTTAAGGACAGGAATTCTGTCCCTAACAGGCTTAGAGCGCCAGGCGCCAAGGCCCTGGGCGGGGGCACACACAAGACTGAGCCCAACTTCCCGCTCGCTCCGGGAGGGAGACAGCAGGGTGGGCTCCCGGGAGCCACCGCGTGCATCTAGGTGCTGCTGCGCAGTGATTAGGCTGCTTTTTATCAAGCTTCTAGGAGATTTTCGATTTTATTGTACTTTACAAATGAATGAGTTTGAGAAATCTTCCGAGCGTGTAGGGGCGCGGTAGGCGATAGCTTGAAAGGGAGGGGGGAAGGGGAGACGCCCCCTTTCCGGGCTGAAGTTCCTGGGAGGGGAGCAGAGTGGGAACTGATCAAACCAGGTTCAGTCCACTGAGCCCAGTGCCTGGGTCCCATGCTGAGTGGGATGCAGTTTTGGGGTCACGAGCAGCTTTCAAAAAGTTGAATGAAATATTAGGAAACCCACCCGCAGGAATTCTCCCTCCCACCTCCAGCCCCCCTCCCGCAAACATACTCCCCTCCCTTTTCTTCCTCCCTCCCCACTTCCTTCTCCAGCCTCCCTTCTCCCCTCTCCCCACCCCCTAGTCTATAATCCTTCCCCTAAAAGAAAAAGGGATTACAAAGAAAAGATTTTTCCTTTTTGTGTCCCAACCTTTGGGTTCCTTCTGGGGACTCGCTAACCGGTGTCAGGAGCGCTGGGTCTCCCCAGCCGAGCGGAAACAGAAATCAATTGGGGAGAGGGGGGAGGAGGTAGGGAGAGGAGCAGAGAAAGAAAGAAAATATGTCTACAAAGTGGAGTTAGTTTTCTCATCAATTTTTCCCTTTCGTCTTTGCTATTAACCTTTCGGAGACCAGAGGAATGGCTGGGGGTTCCCCACTCCTCTATCCTCTTCCGGCTGCAGTTAGGTATGGAGGTGCATCCATCCTTCAAGCTATAGACCCTGCAGGCTTTTGGGGGATTGAAAGCCTGCGGCAGCAAGGGCCTTGGAGGTCTTGGGCTGGACACCGCAGGAAGCTCCCGGGGGAGGACTGGCAATCCAGGGTCCCCAGTACCCCCAAGATCCAGGATTAGGAGGGTTAGTAGCTCCTCAGGCCAAGTCACGTTATGTTTTCCCATTTTAATTGTAATCTTCCCCCCCGCCCCCCACCATTGATGTCTCCAAAGTACTGTGGACTCTACGCCTCACCCCCAGATCTGCATCGGAATGCAGAAAAGATCTTTTTAAAAAAAAAAGTTTTGAATTCCTCAATGATTTTTCTTCTGGAAAGGCGGCTTAGGATAATTATTTCAGCTTTATTGAGGGCAGATTAGTTGAAGTCTGGAAGCTGCGTTTCAATACGCGTTGTACATGGGGCCGACAATGTCGGTATTGTTTGCAACTGTGTGAACCTATTCAAAATATACACTTTTTAACACCAAACCAAGTCCTGTCTAAATATACACAGAGCGGGGGGAAGGCAGCCTCTGACCCGGACAAATCTCGGTAAATCACACTTCCACGGCCACAGAAACCCCACAAAGCAAGGCCTCGCTCAAGATGCTGATTAAATCTTCTTAAAAGCAACCTACCTAAGAATAAATATCCTTGCCCCAGAGCGAGAGCCAGAGCTGGCGCTGCGACCAGCCAGCCATCCCGGGAGGTGGGCTGAAAAAGGTTTAGTCCCTTGCCTCTCAATGGTCTGGGAAGTTTTTGGTTTTTTTTTTTTTTTTTTTTTTTTTAGCCTGGTTTGGGGTTAGTAGTGTAATTGAAAAAAAATATGATTGAGGTTTTGTTTTTTTCCCCATAAAGTTCGTCAAGGGAAAATGTGCAGGCCTTTGATTTTTCGTGTTTCTCAACCTCTGCTTCAGAGGCCTGAAGAGGGTTCTGAAAGATGCCCAGAGTCTGGGTAAGATGAGGATCCTGGCTTCCCTGAACTCCGAGATACCCTCTGGAGAGCTCGCCGAGGTATGGGGGAAAACAAAGCGAAGTGAGTGTTCTCAAATATAGAGTAGTGAAATGTTGTTATGCCTGATTGTTTTAGTTACTGTTATTTTTAAATGTTGGCTGACCGGGGATGGAGGCAATAGATATTTACACGGGGCGGCCGGGGGGGCAAGGGTATATAGGACCATATCCCTGGAGAATTTATGTCTGGGAGCCCATTCCTGGCACCCTTGGAGAGTCAGAAGTACGCAGAGGAGGTGCCCTACTTCCCCCGCTGGGCTGGGCGCTGGGACCCGCAGTCTGGGCCTTGGAGGAGGGGAGGAGCGGGGGAGATGCCCTCTCCGCTTCTCTGGGCTGAGGCGCCTGACGGGGTCACCCGCGCGATGAGTCTCATGATCTCATCTTTCCTTTCTTAGCCGGCACTATTAGTGCTCAGATAGGCAGAATGAAGAGGACCTACGTGCAAATCATGTGCAAATTGTCTCAGTTCGGAGTCCATCGTACAAACGGGTGCGGATTCTAGGCCAGGCCAAGTCCCTTATCCCTCAGATCTTTAGTTTTAACGAGGCTCGTTAAAAAAAAAAAAATCACAATAATATTCCACCCTCTAATTGCTCATCCCATTCAACAAATACGGGCATACTGCTTTTCACATTATTTGAACCCTTATTTAGGGGAGGGGGAGGAAGACAGAAAAAGAAGAGGGGGTAAATGGAGAGGGGGGGAAGTGGCGAGATTAAGAGTTGCAAAGATTAAAAAAAATTCTTTCTTCGGAGTACTCCCTCCCTTTCTCCCTCTCCCCCTCCCCCTCCCTTTCCCCTCCTCCTTCTCCTCCTCCTCCCCCCCTGCGCATTTGGGCTAAGTGGTAAAAACCTTCCTTACGTACTCATTATTGATTGGCAGTGCTGACAGTGATTGGCAGGGGTTGCCGTGGCAACGCCACAACGACACTCAGAAGACCAATAGAAAAGCGAAACAAAATGTTTCAATGCTGCACTCACTGTGGATTTAGGGGAGATATTATGAGGCTGTTGTCATTAGGGCGATTGCTGTTGAATCGCTGAATCTTGACTCGGTGGTGGTTGGCTCTCTCTCTCTCTCTCTCTCTCTCTCTCTCTCTCTCTCTCTCTCTCTCTCTCTCTCTCTGTCTCTCTCTCTCTCTCTCTGTGCACGCGCGCGCGCGAGTGTGTGTGAGCGCGCGCGCGCGCCCCGTCATTCTCCTTCCCCTCTCTCTATGTGGCTGCGCGGGTGTGTGTGTGTGTGGATGTGTGCGGGGTGTGGGTATCCTTTACTCCTGTCTTCCTCCTCCTCCTCCCCTCTCCTCTCCCTCCTGTCTCTCTTTTCCTCCTCCTCCTCCCCCCTCTCTTCCTCCTCCTCTTCCTCCCCTCTCTCTTCCTTTCCCTGAATTTTCTCCTCTCCTCTCAGGTCATTCCATGGTATTCCGCTCCCCTCTAGAGCTCTATCCCTCCCACTTCTTTTTGCCAAACTTCGCGGATCCTCACCACCGCTCCCTACTTCTGGCTAGTAGCAGCGGCGGCGGCGGCGGCTGCGGCGGGAGCAGTGCGGGAGGCGGCGGCGGCGCGGGAGGAGGCGGCGCGGGTGGAGGCGGCGGCGGTGGCGGAGGAGGCGGCGGCAGCGGCGGCGGCTCCAGGGCCCCCCCGGAAGAGTTGTCCATGTTCCAGCTGCCCACCCTCAACTTCTCTCCGGAGCAGGTGGCCAGCGTCTGCGAGACGCTGGAGGAGACTGGGGACATCGAGCGGCTGGGACGCTTCCTCTGGTCCTTGCCCGTGGCCCCGGGGGCGTGCGAGGCCATCAACAAGCACGAGTCCATCCTGCGCGCCCGAGCCGTGGTCGCCTTCCACACGGGCAACTTTCGCGACCTCTACCACATTCTGGAGAACCACAAGTTCACCAAAGAGTCGCACGGCAAGCTGCAAGCCATGTGGCTGGAAGCGCACTACCAGGAGGCGGAGAAGCTGCGCGGCCGTCCTCTCGGCCCAGTGGACAAGTACCGGGTGAGAAAGAAGTTCCCGTTGCCCCGGACCATCTGGGACGGCGAGCAGAAGACTCATTGCTTCAAGGAGCGGACTCGGAGCCTGCTCAGGGAGTGGTACCTTCAGGACCCCTACCCCAACCCCAGCAAGAAACGAGAACTGGCTCAGGCCACGGGCCTCACCCCCACACAAGTAGGCAACTGGTTTAAGAACCGGCGGCAGCGCGACCGGGCGGCTGCGGCCAAGAACAGGTCAGTGCCAGGCCCCCGCCAGACCCTCAGCTCCCAGCCCGAGGCCGTTTCCAACTTTCCAGTGTCTCTGGCTGGAGGCATCGGGCCTGCGAAAGGGGACCAACCCTGGGAGGGCGGGGAGTGGAGACAGGGAGGAAAGGAAGCAAGCCCAGGGCCAATCTGGGAAAGTTTGTACCGCCCGCAGGGCGCGGGGAAAGAAAGCTGGTCTTAGTAAACTTACTTGTCCTGGGATGGAGGTGGGGGGTCGGGGAGGAGGTAGCCAGCCCTCCAGTTCTTTCCACGTTCCTTCTTGGTAAGTGTGAGGTGTCTTGGAGAGAGGGTCAGTCAGGCCTTGCTCCGAAAAGTCCTGGCCCCCATGCCCAAGAGTTGTGTGAAGCGGGACCAGGTTGGGGCTCCGAGTGGCCACAGAACACCAGAAGCATAGCTTGGTTCCTTCCCCTCTTTCTCCTACTCTCCTGTCTCTAGTTCATGGCTCTCTGTTTAGTGGAAAAACGATGGAGAGCACAGAGAATTCTTTATCTTCAGTTCTCAGCTGTCCAACAAAAAAATTCGATCCATTTGCAAATTGTAACAGTAATGCTAAGAAAATGTGCTTATGTATATGTGTATGTATAATATGTGTGCATAAATATGTATGTGGGTATACACATACATATTTTGTGTATAAATATCTGTGGAGGCTGGAAAGGAAAGAATTCTAATTAATACAAAGAGAGGATAGAATATTCATGGGGAAGCTTCTGCTATTTCAAATTCCTGACCTACTTACTGTATTGACAGGCATGAGACAGAGTCGGTAGAAAGAGACTCGACAAAAACAGCCCCTCCGATTGTGTATGTGTGAGTTTGAGTTTAGTATATTATGGATATGAGTGTTGGTGAGGGTAATTTGTGTGTAGTGGTGTGTGTCTACGTTCATCTTGAACCGGGCTGATTCATGGGGTTCGTGGAATCTCTTTGGAAAGTTGAGGTCATTATGAACTGGGGGGGTCAGTCCCCCCAGTTAGATACAAAGTTGTTTGAGAAGTTGACTGGCTTAGCTGAGGTTGTAGGCCTGCATGAAATGAAGGGAGAGAGAGGGGGAAAAACAATGGAAGGAAGAAAAAAGAAAAGAGAAAGAAAGGAGAAAGAAGGAAAGAGAGATAAAGAAGGGAAGGAAGAAAGAAAATTTAAAGTCCAAGGCAGAACCTTTTCCCTAGTTCTTTGGGACTCCAATCAGTTCTCAGATCCAGCACTAGTAACTAGTGATAGCACTAGTAACTAGTCCTGTGCTGCTGACAGTGGGGCTGATAAAACTGTGTGGGCTTATGATTGAGTCCCGGAATCTAGTAGCTTGTTTTTTAGCTTCAAATCCTCCAAGCTCTTTGTGGAGTCCGCTTTTCGCCTGATGGGGGTAAGATTCAAATCGGTGTCTAGCTCTTCCCTCTTAACCTCTTTGCTTTATTGTAGAGCTAAAATCCAGCTCTCTGAAGAGAGGCTGTTTATATGAAGGTCGTGGGCACTGCGCTGCCTTACTTCTTTGCTTTATTGACTCCTTCTCTCTTCCCCTTCTACTTCCTTTTTCCTTCTTCCCATTGCCCCATCTTCTTTATTTAGTTTGTTATAATTATTTCTAAATGCTTCCACTATCCAACATAAAGCCCAGTTATGCCCAATTTCAAAATGTCCTTGAAAGGGGTCTTGGAAACAAGGCCCTAAGAGGGGTGTCTCGTCTCTTCTCTCTCAACCTATACCCAACTGGAGCTAGCTGCAGTGCTGAGAACAGACTAAGCGGATGGTGGGGATTCCAGCCGAGAAACTGGGGTGTCTTATCAGACACCTCTCTTTTTCTCTATTATCCATTGTATCCAGTGGGCCAAGATAAATATTTCCTATTCCCACTCCTTCCTGTGCAGACAGCCTGATTGTAGGCCTTCCTGGGCCACAGGATCTTGAGTTCACTCCTTTCAGTCTAGGCCTGGCCCCAATCCTTTCTCCTTTCCTCTCATCTCCTTTCTCTTCACCTCTCCTGGTTTCCCCAAGTTCTTGGTGACTACAGAAAAACCTCTAGTGAGGTCGGAGTGCCCACAGGACACAGTATGAAGGGCAGGGAGGAGGGTATTGATACTTGGAAAGAGGAGTCAGCGCACTAAGGAGCACTGAAGACCGGACAGATGGAATACAGGAGAAAGGGGCAGGGGAGAGCGCAGTGGAGAAGGGAGAGACAAGGAGAAACAAGAAAAATTAGGGAAGAGAAGAGGCAAAGGGAAATATGAAAGAATCAAAGAGAAAGAGAAAGGCGTCAAAGTGAAGAGAAAGAAGAGAAGGAGAATGCAGAAGCCTCCCCAAATGGAAAGGTAGCGCTCTCGGCTTTTGGGGAAGCCGGTGACCCTGGGACTCAAATGAGTTTAGCCAGCTACAGGGCCCAAACCTTTCTTCAATTTCGAGTTGGGAGGGTGAAAACAAGCCCAGGCCAGAGTGGAGGGTGAAGTGACTTAGGAGGCTGGGTGGGAGGGGGGGAGGAGAAGAAGAGTTGTTTCATAGAAAATGAGGGGGAAGGAAAGGGGGCTTGGGTTGAGTTGCAGTGGCATTTACCTGCACTTCGGAGGATCAAAGTGCTTGAGTCTGCTTGTGGGTTTGTATCAGTGTGACTGCATCCCAAGTAGCGGCGGCGGGAGGTTGCCCGAGATCCCAGGGCTAGGCTATGTTTATTTGGGGAATTCGGGAGTCCCAGGGGGCATCTTTAGCAGGCTATGACCTGAGCAGGGGGACACCGGGACTATGAGACTGCTAGTCTGTCCTAGAGGTGGGAGGGCAAAGGAGAGCGGTCCGTCTTCTGGTAAGGCTGGCTATGTCAGGGGAGCCTCGCTCTGTGTTGTCTTTTTTGCCCCGCAGGCTGCAGCATCAGTCGATCGGACAGAGCGGCATGCGCTCGCTGGCTGAGCCAGGCTGTCCGACCCACGGCTCGGCAGAGTCGCCATCCACGGCGGCCAGTCCCACAACCAGTGTGTCCAGCCTGACAGAACGAGCGGACACCGGCACCTCCATCCTCTCGGTAACCTCCAGCGACTCGGAATGTGATGTATGATAACAGAAAGACGGTCCTCCTCCTCCTCTTCCTCCTTTTCCTCCCCCCTCCCCCAACTCCTATCTTCCCACCCTAGAGCAAACCCAAATCAGGACACACATACACACACATACACACAACCACACACTCACACACAAAGCCAAATTTTTTAAAAAAGCAAGAAACATTAGAAACTAATCAAAAACTGTCAACAAAACCCAACCACCTTCAGCCACCACCGCCACACAACGGACCCGGACGCCAACAGACATTCACAAATGCTGATGTTGCGGGGGGAACAATTAAAAGAGGTGACAATTGTATACTTTCTAGGACAAGCACGACTTCTCCTTTCGCTTCCCATGGACGAGGCACCCCACCTGCATGACGGTTTATTTGTATCTGGGAAAATATTCTCTATAGCTTAAAACGATTTAAAAAGAATCGAATACACAATCACCACCGAGGCAACAACGGGCGACAAAGACCAAAAATGATAAAAACAGCAACAACTACAACAAAAAACGAACCCACCAACGCCATCTCCGTTCTGAATTTGTACAAAAAAAAAGAAAAAAGAGAACTCCTTGTGAAGAGGGAAATAGCAAATGTTTCTCGCCTTTTTTTTGCTCTCTCGTTCTCTCTCTCTCTCTCTCTCTCTCTCTCTCTCTCTCTTTCTCTCTCTCTTTTTCTCCCTCTCCCTCTCTGTTTTTAAGTCCAAGTAATGGTCAGCCAAGATGCAATCTTCTGTTTTTTTGTTCAGCAGACAATCATTTTATTCGTAAGCACCTTTTTTTCTACACTCCTGTCATTGCCTGTGTGGGTACTGGTTAAATGTGGAAAAAGGATAGTTATGACTGTAAAAGATTTTTATTTTTATTTCAAAATTTTATATGAATTATGTATATCTTAATGATGCGGTCATTTTTCCCAGTTTGTAATATATGTGTAGAAATTGCCTGTATATGCTGTTGCTTTTTTCTCTTCTCCCTTTTTGCCATTCTGTGTCCTCTCTCTCCGTCTCTTTCTCTCTCTCCCACCTCCCTAACCCTTCAACACCTACCCCTTATCTTTCTTTTTCCTTTTTTTTTTTTTTTTTTTTTTAATTTCCAAGACTTGGCGTTCCTTGCGTAGACTTAGCTGTTCTGGTCTGAGCGGCTAGGTTAGAGAAAGGGACCCCAGCATCAGCGAAAACCGGAGAGTGAGACTGTAGTATTCTTATGCAAAAGCTATTTTGAGTATTTCTTAGCTGCTTTGGGGGTTTTCTCTCAACTCCCCGTAGGGCGCTTATACTGTTTCCTTAACTGCGTGTTTATCTATATGTAAAAACTTTCTAAATCAAATACAGTATTCTTCATTTTCTTATCTACTCACGAAGATTTGTGTTTTTGTCCATCACTAGGTCGATTGCCCTCTTCCTTCCCTCCTCGCCATATTTCTCCCTTTTGCTTAAGGGACCAAGGTTTTAAAATCGGATCACAACTTTCTTAAGGAGGACCCAACCTAGGGCCCTCCTGAAAGAGAAAAGAATGAGAAAACCGTGATAACTCTAAGGCCGCTAACCTAAACTTTGGAGGTGGTGCGAAGTGTGAATGTGTGTGTGGGGGGGCCGAGGCGGGGTGGAGAAGGACAGAAGGATCGGGAGAGGAGAAGTGAGTAATAAACCCCTGGTAAAAAACAAGCAAACAAACAAAAACTTCGAATTTTCCTGTTCTCAGACCTTGGGGAGAAGGATAACTGGGCTGAATTGGGACTAACCCCGAGCTATCCATTTATGGCTACCAGTAGCTGCAGGTTGTGTGTGTGTGTGTGTGTGTGTGTGTGTGTGTGTGTGTGCGCGCGCGCGCGAAGAGGTAATTACTGGGGAAGGAGACCTTTCCTGTCCGTTCTAATTTTTTTTTAACTGTCCGATTGTGGTTGTTATTGAAGGGAAAAATGCACAGACGCTGACAAAGCCGGGAAAGCGACCCCCGAGAGCAGATACACGCTAAGTGGGTGGGTGGCTGTGGGGCTAGGGTCAGGTACTGGGGGAAGGGAACAGGAAGCTGGAAGGTACCTTGTGGAACTAGGAATTGGAAAAAAATGAGATACACTCCACCCCATCGCTGTCCTGGCTTTGGTCAGCCCGCTCATCCCACCTGCCCGAATGTGAGTGTGTAATTCTTTCTAAAACTCGGAACCCAAAGGCTTACCCAGTCCCATCTATTTGGTTTCGTGCTCTTCTTCAGAGAACATTTAAAAGCGTTTGCTATTTGTTTGGAGGTTAAAAACAAAGTAAAATAACTTTCCCTCCACCCTTCACCAGAACCGGGGGCCACCCCTTAACCCCTTTGCACAGGGATTGCTCTGGCCCCTTGCACCTTGGTTAAGTCTCCTCTTGTCTTCCAGTATAGCTCCTTACACCTGAAACTAAGTTGGGCTTCGTATGAGGCGGAGCCAGTAGCGGTGAAACAACTCTAGAGACAGTCAAAACTTGTTCTTACTTGAAAATACAATTCTCAGAGCGAGGAGGATTAGGGAGAGTCGTGCCTGGAATTTCTTATCGGTTCCCAAACTAATTTCGACTTCCGATTCCCTCAGGTTTCAATAGTCACTTGGGCAGTGAGATCAGCGGCCCTGCTTACCCCGTAGCAAAGGGTCTGACCCGACAGGCACACAGGAGCGAAGGCCTAGGAAGTTTTGGGTTACCCTCTGAGAGAAAGTCCTGGGAAAATAGAGATCCAAGCGTGATATCCCTTCTCACAATGCTATGTCGCTAGGTAGTACAACATATCCCCTGTGTTTGGAAGTTAAACGTGGTGTATTAAGTCTGTATTTGTGTGTACTGTCTTCCTCCCCGACCAAGAAAAGAATCGGTTGTATAGGTATCAGTTTATAGTATTTGCCCATGCCTGTATCCTATATCATCTAACATTTGCTAAAACATAATGGAGTATGTCTGCATCTTGGTATACGTCTCATACCAACACGAACCTCTATTACTTGGCATCTCAAATCTGGACTTTAGGAGTGATGTAATATATTACAATCCATATTTCTATGTGGCATTGTACCTCATATTCAGATCTGAAACAAAACCCTGGTGTTTGTTGAAAACCTGGGCCTGGGAAAGCAGAAGAGAGGATGGTGTCCCTGACTATCCTGCTAGCAGGGGATGTGGAAGTTGGCCATAGCTCTGGAAGAGTTGACTCTATTTTGACTAGAGTAGCCTACAACTGAGAAACACAGATTCCCTCCTGTTCTGTGGCAGTGGACAACCAAATGGAGATGTCAAAATGTCTCTTTTTTTCCTAACAACTAAAAGCACTATTTTTATGAAAGCATGGATCCAAGTCAGAGTCCCAGAACCTTCTCCCAACACAGAAATAAAGCACATAGGATTATTTTACTCTGTAAAGACCAAGATTCTCAGTCTTTTTTATGTCAGGGATCACTTCAATAGTTTGAAGCGGCTGAGGGCACCACTTCTCAGAATGTTTTTTAAATCCATAGGATTACGAAGGAAATAAATTATATTGAAATATAATTATTAAAATTAAAAAAACAAGTTCACATATGCCAGTTGAGAAATCGTACCAACAATTTCTTTGACTGTGTTTTGTGTGTGGGGTGTGTGTGTGTGTGTGTGTGCGCGCGCGCGCGCACGCCTGTCTGTTCATCTTATCTATCAATCAACCAATTTCTCCTCTGTATAGGTATCATTCATTGCCCTACCTGTCTTTTTTCTTATGCTTTATCATACTTTATAGGTAGAGGAAATCTATGAGTGTATGAGCTATATGCGTAACATGAGTCTTGCCTAAGTGTATCCTTCGGTGAACACTGTCCTATGGAAAGTGTATAGATAGGAATGTGTGATCCTGGAGGATATATATTATAAGGAATTATAAGGAAGCATATAACGTATTTAAGTGTACTCCATATGCAGTATAAATTTTCCTGCCATATGAATGTGTGAGTGGTATGTTTGCGTTTTGTGGCATAATTGTATGTGTGTGAGTGTGCCTAGATAGCCCAAATGTGTTTACAATCCGTGTGTCTGTGTGCAAGGTCTGTGTGTAATCTAATGCATGTAGAGTGTGGCATGTGTACATCATATTTATGTACGGCTAGTGTAAATTTGTGCAAAGCATGTATGCCTGTAGTTTGGCTATGCATGGTGGTAGGGCACGGCTATTTACTTCTAGATACAAAGATGAATATGGACAACATTCACTTCTATTTAATCCCAATTCCTGCTCCCACCTTTAGGACCTGGAATCATTTCCCTCTCCTTGTCCCCCTCATTATTTTGTTCTTTCTTAGGTAACAAATTAGGGGCCAGTTGAGGTGCTTGTATGGACCATAGAAAAGGAGGGATGAAAAGGACAGTGTGGGCACACACATCATGCATATGCACACATATACCAGATCAGAAAGAAATCCTAAACATCATCAGCCCTATCTACTCCATCCCCATTTCTTTTTTCCCAATATATTTGACCTCTCTCCCCTAGCACACTTAAAACCCGGAACAGGAGGTTGAGAACAGAAGTATAGACCTTTCCTTTTGCCTAAAGTTCCAATCCCTTGGCTCCCTCAACAGACCTGGAAAAGAAACAGCAACCACTTATCTCTGGTTCTTTCCTCAAAGAAGCAGCCAAGTCCACAGAGCCAGGAAGTCAGCTAAGCAGCCAACCCTGGGAGGCTAAAGAGGGAGGGATTTGGTCAGGATACCTTCGATCTCTCCTTCCCTCTCCCCAGGCAAAACCAGCAATCTGGGAAATCTTTGGGATTTTGTTTCTAAAAGCCACTTATGACCAGGATTTTTCTTTGGACCAGGTGTTCATTTGAGTTAGCCACGTGTGCACATATATCCAAGTCTTAAACACTGCTCATAATGGGTGGGTCTCTGTATTTGTCTATGGTATGCTTTTCTCTACGGCAGCTAAGCTGAGAGGGAGTGGGAGTTGGGCAGACAGGTTAACACTTTTAAATTCACCTATCAATATTTGCAGATGTTCAAAAGTGTCAAGCACCTGACTGATTATCCCACAGACATGTGCCTGGATGGTTCCCTTTGTGTCCATATCTGTTTGTGAGGGTCATTGTGTGAATGTGGCTGAAATTCCTTAAGAGTGTGAGATCGCTTGGCTGTGATGGTCTGCATGTATGTGTCCCTGTACCTAGGTAGTATAGGAATGAGTATTCCTAGAGCTGAATGAAAACAGTTACCTAAAGACAAGCAATTTTAATCTGCTTCACTAATAGATAAACAATAGTGTTTGGGGATTTGCATTGGAAACCTGGCTGGAGGATTGAAGTGTAAATCTAGGAAAATCTGTGTCTAAGCCCTCACCCACTAAACCAGTTGACCTGAGCAAGATAGTCTTAGTCTTATATTTCCCAACTTGGGCAGACTTACCTCTGCATCTTCCCTCCCTCTTTTTACTCCCTAGTTCCCTACCCATCTTGGCTATCTCCTCTTCAATTCATCCTCATTTCCTGTCCCATCTCATCCTCTGGGAGAGCACAGCTCTGATAGCCCAGCACTGGGTCAAGTTGATTTTCCATGACAAGGTGGACTTTTGATTTAAAAGACTCAAAACCTGAAGTTAGGGCAATCTGATGCGTTGGGCAGTGGGGTTTGAGGGTGAGGGAGTCAATAGTGAGGAAAAAGGATGGTGTTGGGCTCAGTAGGACCAATACATAAGCAGACAAGTGTGTGTTGAAGTTTCTTTCAAGGAGGCCCTCTCAGTTGCATCATTTTTTGAGTACCTGGGTCAGCTAGAGGAGCATCCCAAAATAGTGGATACAGAGTGTTATTGTGTGATGTATAATATATACAATGCCCTCTAAGGCACCTTCAATTAACTATGAAAAATTGTGTTATTAATATTAGTGCAATCATATTATCACACCATTCAATAACTGGCCCTTGTCATAATTTACAATATATTTTATGTGCCCTCTTTCTTGACATTTTTGGGGTTACAAGAGCTATGATCTGTCTCTGATTGTCTGTTTCTCTGCCTGAGCCTTTGTGTGACCATCACTTAGGGTCTGGCTATTGGATTTCCAACTCTCCCAAAGGCCTCCATCCCTGACTGCGGTCAGTGGTGCTTCCCTAGGCCCCAAGCTAGCAGACACCCTTGTAGTTTCCAATTCTCTAGTCTCTTGGGCAGCTGATTCCTTTCTGGCCTAGCTGGGTTTGAGCCTCGACCCAAAGTGAAAGGGAGTGCCGGCTGGCCCACTGGCTGGAGGGAGGGATCAAGCTGCCCTAGTGGGGTTCCAATGTCTCCGGTCAGCTGAACACAACTTTCTATTCGTGTGTATTCATGCAGGGGCTGATTGAACCACACTAAGCTTGGCGGGATTCTGTGGGGAGTGAGGTTGGGTAAACTAGGGTTGAGATAGAGGGTGTATACCCATATATAAACACACACATATGCACATACACACAAGTCCTCTCCTCAGATACCCACATCCCTCCCTCCCCATATATGTTTGTATGCATATATGTAAAAGCTCATCACACACACACATACACATACATTCTCTCCCAAAGACACAATCACATCTTTACCTCTACAAACACAACACTTTCCCTATAACCTATCTTCCACAATAAACTATTCACCAATATATATGCAGCCCCTTTCCTCTTCAAAAATGAACTCGGGATCATATACATCCTTTTTCTCCAGTTTCATGCACTTGTATTCTCATAGATCTTTGATGGTCTGTGTGAATGGATCATGGACCCACAGACAATATGTATTCTTTTCCCCAAACATATTCCAACACATACAGGCACATATGAACACACCTTAGATACCCACATACACTGATCTGTACAAAAAATACAAATAGATCATCAGGCAACATCATTGTCAACAAACATTTATTGAACCTTTTCTTTGTGTGGATGGGTCCTTGTGCTGGGCACTGTGCATCAAATACGTAGACTTGTAATAAAGAGAGGTGCAGGACCACACAAGTGATTCACACAAAAGGACAGAATCACACATGTGCAACTCCCCACATTAATGTATACATGAACATAGGAACACAAATACCACACAGAAATGTCATGGAGATATGCTCCAACACCAAGAGAGGAAAGGAGAATGATGATACACCCTTACTGGCCACACATCCACACAGAGGCACCCAGACAAGGGACTTTAGTGAAGCACATGAGGTCAGATCCAAGGGAGCCTATGTTTGCAATTGATTGTCTACTCCCCAGAATTTCTAAGTTGTGGTGGTTGAGAGAGAGGAGCAGAAAGTGGGGAGAAGGGAAAAGGAGAAGAGAAATGAGGGAAGAGAGAAGGGGGAAGGGAAGGTGGGAGGGGAGATCAAGGAGAGAATATGGGGCAGGAAGAATAGAGGAAAGAGAGAAGAAAGGATGGAAAGATGTGAAAAGAAGAAAAGTGACAAGGGGAAAGGGTACGAGGTATATGAAAAAAATTAAGAAGGAAAAGAAAGGTGAGTAATTAGGAGAAAAGAATCAGAGAGGAATGAGTAAGTGAGGAGAGGAGAAAGACATAGAAAGGAAAAAAGAGAAGGCAGGGAAGAGATAAGACAAAGAATGGGTATAAGAAAAGGAGAGAGGATGGAGGCTAGGTGTCTCTCAGAGAAAACCAGTAGTGCTTGGGCAAGCAAACCCCATCTGAATTATAGAGAGCTCTAGGATTGAATGTGAATGCCTCTGCAGGTCCCTTCACTGAGGAGGGCTGGGCTGGGAGGTAAACTCAGAGAGAAGGGCAAGGAGTCACATAGTGGAGCCCTCCCATTGTCTCAGGTGTATTGTTCCTGAATGTAGATTTGTGAGTATTTGGGGAACTTGTGTGGCCTTGTTAACTCTGCCCCAGTTGTATGCTGCCTCCACCCCCATTCTGTACACACAGACATACAAACACACAGACATACAGACACAGACATGCACACACACATACACTCCTTCCCTCTCAAGTATCAAATTTAGAGAACCAGATCTTCCAGCAAAGATGCCTGAGGACCCTGAGCAATCTGAAGTCCCCAGTTTTCTTTCTTGGATCCCAGGGATCTCTCTGCTGGACTGTGCCTGGTGTTTATAGCAAAAAGTAGACACCTTCTTGTCTTGTTCTCAGTGTCTCTCTTTGTCCATGTGGATTTTGGTTCCTCTGACTCAGTCACTGTGTTCTCTCTATCTCTCTCACTGTATCTCTCTTTCTCTCCCTTCCTCTTGACCAGTGTGTAATGAAATTTCAGGCTAGAAAGAGAAGTTTCCAAATGCAGCTCTTTTCTGAACCTGGTTCCTGAGCCAGTCTGGGCCCCAGTCCCCATGCCCCAGGCCAGGGTCAGGTTGGGCCTAGAGCTGAGGGAAGGCCTGGAGCTCTTCCAGACTGGAGATGGCTTTAGATGTTGGATTTTCAGATGAGTATTTACCATCATAACTAATTTCCGACCATTATTAAATAGAAATTCTCAGCAGGGCTCCTTAATGATGGAACACGCTACTAATTACAGAGTTTACTGGCGGTTTTGGCTAAGCAGCCTGGAGGGATGGGAATTGCGTGCTGTCTGCAAAGCCGACACTGCTCCAGGAACAGGGGAGCCTGTGAACATCACAATCAGGGCACAAAGGAACCAAAGATTTCCAGTGCTGGCTGGTCCAGATTGTGCCTTTCTGCTTATGGGCACACTCAGCCCAGCCCAACCTCTCAGAGCTCAGGTTCAAGATTCTGCCTCAACTTTCAGATAGTGACATGTAGTCAAAGACACTGGCAAACAAATACATCTGGAATACTAGAATGTTAGTGCAAAGAGGGACCTTTAAGGTCAGCCCCAGTCTGACTTCCTCCTTTCTTGAATGTCAAAAAAGATTTATGATCTGCCCAGAATTATTTAGCCTATCTTCAATAAGGACCCAAGCCTCTTGATTCCCTGTAGCCCCATCTTTCCCTTTCCTTTTGTGTAATGTCACCTTCTCCCTCCATCTCTCCCCTACCTCCATTTGCTGAAATCCTTCTGGTGTGGACACAAGGTTAGACCAAGCAGTACCCCCCCCCCAGTAGCCTTCATCACCCTGTCACTGCTCGAGCAATGAGGTTGCCTTTCTTCTCAAGCCTCCTCACCTTGGATTTCAAAATAAGAGGCCATCTAGTCCAATCCCTCTCCCTTATCTCAAACTTGGGGTATCCCAAAGGCTTAAGGTAGTTTTAGGCTTAAATTTCACTAAGTCTTTGGAACACCCTGTATAGTTGAGGAACCCAAGGTCCACTAAGTGGTTTAATGACATGTCCAAGGCTTCAGAGATAGGGAGGAGAGGTTAGGGAATCTGTAGCCTTTGAGTTCACATCTAGTACTCCTTTAGCCATCCCTCATTCCCTCACACCAACTGACAGTTTCTAGCTGTCTGTTACATGTAAGCCTGTAGGCACTGGGGTAGGGCTAACAGGAGATTGGCAGTGGGGTCTTTCCAAGTGAAATTCCTGTGGATAGCAGGAAATTCAGTGGCCCCCTTCTGGACATTGTCCTGGTGCTTTTCTCTTTGACACTGTACTTCTCAAAAAGACTTGATCATGTGTGTGTGTGTGTGTGTGTGTGTGTGTGTGTGTGTGTGTGTGTGTGTAAGAGAGAGAGAGAGAGAAAGAGAGAGACAGACAGACAGGCAGGCAGGCAGGCAGGCAGACAGGCAGACAGGCAGACAGGCAGAGGTAGAAAGATAGAGAGGAGGGAGATAGAGAAGAGAAGAAAAGGAGGAGGAAGAGAAAGAAAGAGACAGAAGAGGGAAGGAGAGACAAAGGCAATGAGAGAGAGGAAGGGAAGGAAAGAGAAAGCAAGAAGACAGAGAGAGCCAGATGCAAATACCTGTGGGTAACAAGGCCGTTGAGGTCCCTACCTATGTGGGTTCACACAAGTATGTGTGTGCTATGTGTATAGACATCTGGAACATCCTGACATTCTTCAGGTGTCTTTGGGTATTTTCATGGATACTTCTCTTTGTGTGACTTGTGTTCAGCCTCCTGACCCTGCCTTTGTGCCCTGACTCCATCAGCAAGATCAGAGACTTCTGAAAGTTCACTGGGGCCAAAGTCTCCCCCACCTAAACACACACACACACACATACAGTATCACTACCTCTATCCACCAGAGTCTTTCAATGGAATAGCCCCTTGTTTGTGGAGGCCTCTTCACCCAAAGGCCCCTGGTGCACCTCCAGCTGGCCTCCTGTGTAAGGGGTTGGGAGTAGTATACACTACTCCTACAATTCTTTGATGAATTTCCCCATTCTAGTGGAATGTTAAATTCCTTCAGGAGTTGTTTATCATTTTGTTTTTCTATCTCTACTGTCTAGCACACAGCAAGGGTTTAATATATGTTTGTTGAATTGAATTTCTCTTTTTCCTAGGATTTGTGGGCAGGGCTTGAGAGAAGGGAAGAAGCTTGGATCCCTGGCTTGGGGTATGCGGGGGGACTTCCTTAGAAGAGTAAATGAAATGTCAAATTCACTAGCCTTCCATCCCACCTCCCTGGCCCACCCAAAACCCAGTGTAACCCTAGGTCCAGATAGGGATGGGAGAGCTTGGCGTCCTGACCTTGGTGTGAGGGAGTAGGTGAAGACATAGTTGTCTGGATCCTTCAGAGAATGTGTGTGTGTGTGTGTGTGTGTGTGTGTGTGTGTGTGTGTGTGTGTGTGTGTGTGAGAGAGAGAGAGAGAGAGAGAGAGAGAGAGAGAGAGAGAGAGAGAGAGAGAGAGAGAGAGAGAGAGAGAGAGAGAGAATCCAGTCTGTTTTATGGGGACAAGAGTTCCCTAATATAGCAACAATAACAATTATTCCCCTTAAATGTTACAAAGCACTTTACAAATATAATCTCATTTTATCTTTATGATAACTCTGAAGAAAAGTTCCATTATTATCCTCATTTTATAGATGGAGAAAATGGGGCAGAGGTTAAGTGACTTCCCCAGGATCATACAGCTAGTAAGTCTGATCTAGGCTGAGGCTAGTTTTGAACTCAGGTGTTCCTGACTCCAGTTGCATCCATCCATTGCACTGCCTAGCTGTCACTAATCTTTGAGTCTTTACTGCAATAAAAGAAGCTCAGAGCAAGATAAATAATAGATAACCTAAATAACATAGAGAGTAGATTTTTCCAGAACTTAAAATATTTGCACTTATAAAAGGAAATATTACTTTTTTTGTGCAGTGAATGGCTCTCTGGGTGGAAAGTGGATATAAGTTCACATTTACATATATGTACATATATACATAAATATTTAATACATATGCAGTACTCTAAAATTTTCAAAGTATTTGATCCTTGCTAAAAAAAAACAAAAACAAAACCAAACCCGATTTGTGAGGTAGGTGCTGTTATTACCCCATTGTACAGAGGAGGATATTGAGCCTGAGAGAAGTTAAGTAACAAATCATACAGTTAGTAAGTATAAGAGTTGGGATTGGAAGACAGATCATCCTGATTTCAAATCTGAGACTTTTGCCCACAGTTTCACATATCTAGCTGCCAATGAAGGTGTTATATAAAACAAAATATAACAATACATAAAAAAAATCATTGCATGGAGACTCTCCTCTCCCCTATACATACTTATCCTTTAAGACTGGTTACCTTTGTTTACCTTTGGTGGTATGGAAGGAGCTCCAGAGTTAGAATCAGGATGCATCTCTGGTCAGATTTTGCCTCAGTTGCTTATTAACTGTGGTACCTTGGACAAGTCATTTAGCTTCCCTAGACCTCTGGGTTTTTTTTCTCTGTATAGAGAGGAGCTGTAGTAGGAGACCTCTGAGGTTCTTTTCAACTCTGGATCCCTGTCCTATGGTACTGTGTTCTGCAATCTCCCCATAGCTACATGTGTCCCATACATGAATCAGTGATAGCAGAATATGAATGAATGAAGGGAGGGTATGAAGAATAAAATTACTTTTCAGTGGTTGGGGGTCCAGAAGTGGCTATTTATTTGCCTTTTGCCTCAGGACCTTCTCCTGGACTTGGAAAGACAAGCACTGGGAATTATTATCCCCATCACACAGACTAGAGGAATAGGGCTAAAAAAAGGTTCGATCGCTCAGTAGGTATCTTCTCTTACCAATCTCCCTATTTCTCAGTCTCTGCTGGATAGACATCCAGGTTAGATGCTGTGAGTATCCCTTAGGACTGGACTGTCTTCTTGTCTCCTTCTGTTCTATTTCACGTGATGATCTCATCAGCTTCCATCAATTCAATGACCATCTCTCTGTTGATGATTCTCAGATCTATTTATCCAGCCCTAAGATCTCACTTGACATAAGGGACAGCTAGGTGGTGTAGTGGATAGAGTACCACTGCAGAAGTCAGGAGGACCAGACACTTGACACTCACTAGCTGTGTGACCTTGGGCAAATCACCTAACCCCAACTGCCTAATCCTGGGTCATCTCCAGTCATCCCGATGAATATCTGGTCACTGAATTCAGATGGCTCTGGAGGAGAAGTGAGGCTGGTGACCTGCACAGCCCTCCCCCACTCGAAATGGAGTAAAGTGCAAGTCATATCATTATTTCTCTGGTGGCAATGTCTTCTTTGGCAATAAAGGATGAACACACACTCAGTTGATATCCAGTCTCACACTGCCAGCTTCATAGGGGTCAACTCATACTGCATGTCATGTAGACTTCTTAAATTCACTATGTTCTGAACTGATTGCATTGCCCTCCCTCACCCCAAACTTTCCCCTCTTTAAACATCATCAGCATTCTCCCAGGCATCCAGTTTTGAAGCTGAAGTATTCTCCTCAATACCTTACTCTTTCAAATCCCCATATCCAATCTGTGGCCAATGCCTATCATAACACTTCTCCTATGTGTCCTTTTCTCCTCTGACAACTGTGACCACCCTGTGGTGGGCCTTCATCATCTCATGCTTGGACCATTGCAATGGTCTGCTGGTTGTTCCTTCTGTTACAAGTCTCTCTTCTCTCTAGTTCATCCTTCACTCAGTAGTCAAAGGGATCCTCTTAAAGTACAGTTCTGAACAACCCAACCCCACCTCCATTCAGTAAACTCAGTAAACTCCCCATCACCTCTAGTGTCAAAAAATAAAATCCTTCATAAGCTGCCTCCCATTACTTTACCAGTCTTTTTACATCTTTCTTTCTGCCTCATTCCCTCCAGTTTGAGATCCAGGGATACAGGTCTCTTTCTATTCCTCCAATAGGACATCCCATCTCCTGGCTCTGAGATTCTTCACTGGCTATCTCCCTGTTCTGGAGTGCCCTCCTTCCTCACCCCCAGCCCTTCGCTTCCTTGGTTTCCCTTTAAGTCTTGGATAAAACTCCACCTTCAACAGAAAGTCTTTCCCAATTCTCCTTAATGCTATTGCTTTCCCCAATTTATATTTGATTTATTTTGCTTGTACATACGTATTTGCCTGGTGTCTCCTCTACTAGACTGGGAGTCCCTTGAGAGCAGGGACTTTATTTTGTCTTTCTTTGTATCCTCAGTCTTTGCCCAGGACCTGGCACATAGTAGCTGTTTAATAAATGTTTATTGACTGATGGCTTACTGACTCAGGCATGATTCCAATCAAAATTCCTTCTGACACAAGGAGAAAAGAGACCAAAAGTTGCTCCCTGTTCCCTGGATGATGATTTAGGGACCTAGGACAGCACCCAGCTAGCTCAGATAAAAGGAGAATGACTGGATTAGTGGTTCCATATTTTCCAGAGGCTATGTGGGGGTGCAGGGAAGGGGACTGGAGCATGTTCTCTGGAATCCCCCATGGAAGACTGAACTAGGAAAGAAGGTGCTGGGGCATAGGGGAGTGAAGAGGAGGTAGGGTGTCACAAGATCAAGCTGTATGGGGTCTACCGCTTTGAAGGAGGAGGAATGATGGGAGGAGAGGAGTATTCCTCACCCAATGACCAAGAATAGGGGTCCTGGGAGGCCACACTCACTGCCTGGGCTCTTAACTACTTGGCCCCCAAACACTAGAGACCATACTGTATAGAGATCAACAAATCTCTCTCTCTCTGTCTCTCTCTCTCTGTCTCTCTCTCTCTCTGTCTCTGTCTCTCTGTCTCTCTCTGTCTCTCTGTCTCTCTGTCTCTCTGTCTCTCTCTCTGTCTCTCTGTCTCTCTCTCTGTCTCTCTGTCTCTGTCTCTCTCTCTCTCTCTCTGTCTCTCTCTCTCTCTCTGTCTCTCTCTCTCTCTCTCTCTCTCTCTGTCTCTCTCTCTCTCTCTCTCCCTCCTTCTCCTCCCCCCATAAATATACATAAATATAGATTCAGAAGATTTGAGAGCCAGTTCTGAAGTTCATTGACTGGTTTCTGCTGCCACCTTGTGGCCTCATCCTGTATCACATGCTCTACATCTGCTTCCCTCCTAGCCCACATATATTTCCTCTTCAGTCCTCTTTTTGCTTTCCCCCTCTTCTTCCCTCTCCAAACTTCTCTTCTCAGTGCCTTCCCCTGCTGGGTCCCACTCTACCTACCCTGTTCTCTCCCTTTTGAAACATGCTTTCTCCTCCTTTCCCAGATTCCCCTCCTGTTGGCTGTGATCTTGGATTGAATGAAGTTTGGCCTCGTTCTCTCTCCTTTCTCCCTCCATCCCTCTTTTCTTTCCTCTCTCTGGGCAGTGACTGTTGGGCTCATCCTTTCATTTTTCTTTCTTATGCTTTATAAAATGACTGGAAAGTTGCAAACTTTGTTCAGAAACATTCACTTCATCAGGGGAATGCCTCATATAGTCAGGATAGTCCCTTGGGAAGAAGGAACACAACATTTTTTAATGCTAGAAAAATCCACTCTCCATGCCAAGTAGACCTTCAGTTTGTAAAATGAGTTCAATTGCCTTTATCACAGCAGAGGATCAAACCTGCTTGGAGACAATAATATTGTGTTTCTAGATATTACACTAATACCAATATCTTTCTCCTGCTCTGACAGTTCTGTCCAAGATCCTCTAAAGTACTGGAGCATATCTTATTTCTTCCCCATTTCCTTTTTCTTCCTTAACCTGAGGATCTTGGAGGAGAGGTCTCCTATATTCTTTCTTATTTTTCCCTGGAAATCTCTCAATCTGGGCATCCCTCTCACGTAGACCCTCTGTGGTATAGTGTAAAGAGAGCTGACTTTGGAGTCAGAAGGAGCTCCAGGTTTGACACTGCCATTGCCAGCCCATGGAGCCTTGGGCAGCCCTCTCTGAGCCTTGGTTTGCAAATCTGGAAACTTATACTGCTTACCTCACTCAGTTATTTTAAGAATCAAATAAAGTAGTGAGTAAAATATGCTTTGTACACCATAAGTGTAAGTTATTATTACAATGGCTCATGTTTATAGTGCTTTGGTAATAATTTCCATCTGCCTCCTCTTACTTTTGCAGCCAATGACCTGTGAGGCAATTGACCCTTTGATGAGGCAGGGCACTGGAGAAAACAGAGAATGGATGAAGGACCAAATAAGTGGAACCTCTAAGACCAACCCTGGTAAGATGAAAATGTAGGCAGGTCAAAAGGGAATTGAATGAAATGTTCCCTAAATATTGCCTAATCCTAACACTCATTTTTCCTTCTAGGTTTTCACCTCTCTGATGGGCCTAACACTCCAGATTGTTTCTATGGACTTCCATTGCCACTGTCCTTGCTGTTGTCGCCGCTACATCTGATGTCTAGGGGATGTTGTGATTCCCTTGGTTCTTTTCATCTCCAAGTGGACAAAACTCATTTTCCTTGAATTGGTTAGAGACAAGGTTGGGAGTGGACAGTCCAGAAAAGCTAGAAGGAATTAAGGGCCTTTTTCTTATGCTCCACTGGCAGATTTCAGGTGGTGGCTGTGCTTCCATAAGATGATTAGACTTTGCTTTGGGTTGGGGTTAGTCTACAGGAAAGCGGAGCAAGTCTTAATAGTGTCTCTTGGGTGCAGACCAAATGACTAAGTTCATGGGGAGAATGAGAGAATGGAAGAGACACAATATCCCTTCTTGGAGAGTTCTCAGTTCCTTATGGGGAAGATAGGGTCTCCTCTAAAAGAGTTATCTATAGCTTCAAGGAGATTCTTTTCTCAGAAAGGGGTAGTGAGAGGAGACAGATGAGTCCACATTGAAAGGTATGGATAACTGCTGATAATTTGCAGCATCGGACATTAGAAGTAGGAAGGACTTTAGAAGTCACCTAGTGCATTACAGATGAGGAAACCGAGGCCCAGAGAAGGGAAATGACTTACCAAAGGTAATATAAATAGTTAAGTGAGCACGATTCTCTATATAATCCAAAATGGTGGATAACAAAGACTTTAACATATCCAAAGCTATAATAAGTCTCTCTTTGCTTTGGAATGCATTGTAGGATCTGCTTTTGTTTTCCAATTCAGATTTGCCTGCTCAGATTAGACCTAAAAGTGAGTTTTTTACATTTCCTCAAAATACACAGAGACAGAGGGTGGGGGTGACTCAGGGGAGCTTTTCCAGTAGTGGAAGAAGGAAAGTAGATTGGAATTTGTAAAAAAAAAAAAATGTACTTCTGGTCATCTACACAATGGATACTCTATGTACAGAATTCATTATCCTAGGAGATACTGTCTATGCTCATCATTGCTAGGGGATCAGGAAAGGGTTGGAAGGGTCTTTAAACAATTGGGTGCTCCATAATCACAGCTGTCACAATTGGAATAATTCTATTTTCTATCTCCCCTTGATGGATATTCTGGCAAAACCTGTACTCCCACTGGACTCATTTGTACCTAAGATTGCTGGAAACTATGTGAAGCCCAGATATCCATCTTTAGAGGAAGTTACCCCCACATTAAGCCCAACCTCCCAATGGAAATAATATAGGGGAGTGATCAGGATCAGGTGGGCACCTCTACTCCTTAGCTCCCTTTGTCCATGAAAACCCCTATTAGATATTTTGAACTAGATGTCTTCTAGTCATCTTAAACTCAACATGTTGAAAACGGAGCTCTTCATTCTTCCCCTAAAACCCACACCTTTTCCAAATATGCTGATTACTTTTAAAGACATCACAACCCTTCAAGTCATCCAGTTTTGAAGGCTTGGAATCATCCCTGACTTCTCAGTCTAATTCACCCCATATATACCTTTGCCAAATTTTTTTTTGTTTCTGCAACATCTCTTACATAATTCCCTTTCCTTCCACTCACAGAGCCACCACCCCAATTAAAACCCTTATTGCTGGTCTACCACAAATGGCTTGTTTCATTTCCCTGATCCAAAGTCTCTCCCCACTCTCCATAGAGACACACAAAACTGATTTTCCTAATGCATAGAGTCAAAATAAATAAACAGGTGTGACCATGTTACCTCCTTGCTCAGTAAACTCTAGTGGCTCCCTATTACCTTTTAGACCAAATAAAAAACTCCTTTGTTTGACTTTTAAAGCTCCTCAGTGCATGGCCTCTTTCTATCTTTCTAGCATTACTCTCTTCATGCTTTCAGTGGTTCAACGGATACGGGCTTACTTTCACATCTACATAACACTCCATCTTCCACCTCCATACTTTTGCACCCCTATGCTTGGAGTTTCATTTCTTGGAATCCCTGGTTTCCTTCAGGATTCTAATCAAGTGTCACTTTCTTTGGAGGCCTTTCCCAATTCCCTCTTCCCTACCTGTGGGAGCTTTCTCATCTAAGGTTATCTTGTATTTGATCTGTATCTGCTTCATATACTTATGTTGTGTACATGTGATTTCCTCCAATGGGAATGTAAGTTCCTTGAGGGCAGAGATTGTTTCAATTTTGTTGTGTCCCTACTGCCTAGCCCAGGGTTTGGCCCATAGTATGCACTTAATAAATGGTTGTTGATGTACTACTGACTGATTGCTTGAGACCCAGAGAAGTTCATTTACCACAGAGTGCAGCAGAGCTGGAATTTGAACCCAGATTCTCTATTACCGAATCCAACATATTTTTCTTTATACCCTGATGTCCCTTGGGTTTGAGAAATCTACTGGACAGAGATGGAATGAGTAGACAAGAGTTTATTTCATCAAATGAGGGGACTGAACTTCCAGTTCAATATAAATGAACTTTGGGATATGGGACCCCCAACTAATTCAATTCTAGGTAGCAATGACAGAAGCATCCTGCCCAGAATCAGAGAGATGATGGTCACTCAGCCCTGATTAGACTGCTTATGGAGTACTGTGTTCAATTCCGAGCACCACAGCTATAAGGAATCTAATTGTCTAATTAGAACTCATTCACAGGGCATCAACCAGGGTAGAGATGGGACTAGAAATTATGCCGAACCAGGATTGATTGAAGCAATTGATGATTTTACTCTGAAGATATCCGGACTCTGTATGGGTGTGTGGGAGTGGGGTGGGCGGAAGGCATGACCTGAAGCTCTGTCCTATTAAGATGAATTAGATTGATTTTGTTCGATCAAAGAAGACAGTCCTAGGAACCATGGGTGGAAGATGCAAAAAGACAGATCTCTCACTTGATATTTGGGCAAACTTCTACCAGTTTTAGTTATCCTAAAGGAGAATATTCCCAGAAGTGATCAGTTTGCCATCACTGGAACTTTTCAAATGGAGGCTGAATGACAACTTTTCAGGGATGGTGCAGCAGGGATCCTGTCTAGGTATGGTTGGAATAGGGGAGTTCTGAGGTCATCTCCAATGCTTTTCTTCTCTGATATAATCCATCATTAGATCCCACTTGGGGACTCAAGCTTTGTGTCACATACTACAGCTTGTCCTCTGATGGCATAAGCTTTCAGACACCAGAGTGATCTCTGCTTCCTGATAAGGCACCTAGGCATGGCCTTAGTGGAGAACTTTGTATTCAGTAGAGTATAGGAAGCAAAAATGACATCTAACGACTACTCTGACTGCCTTCCAGGGAAAGGGATAGCTGGAGGAAATAATACACCTCCATTTAGCTTCTTGGGTCTGGCTAGGGGATTTGTTATCACCAGTATCCCACAACAAAGGCCAGTTACCATAGTTTGCTTGAATAAAGCATAGTTTCAGGAATATTTCACTTCATGGTTCTATTTCAGAACTGAAATCTACCCACTTTTAACTTGGATCACCTGAATTCTTACTGAAAGGTATGTTTGGCTGGGGAAAGGGAACAATGGGAACAGGACTGCTCTTGGGAATAATGATATTATGAAAATATTTTACTAGATCAGGTAGAATGTGACCCAATCTTCACAGATCTCATCTCCTTAACATCCATTACAATTCTTTTAGGGCCAAATGATATAAAAGTGTCAGCCTTAAAAAGTGGATAGGGTTAAAGCCACTAGATATACATTGAACCATTTTAACATAACTGACTGGTGAGGTTTCAGTCTTGAGAGTCATGTGTAAGGTTCCTTGCCTGCTGCTTGCCTGCTGAGGAGAATTAGTGAGCCATCTTCTAGCTATGAGTGACTGAGTGGATGGTGTTATGTGGTGATGAGTTTTCTAATTGATTTCAGAGATAGAAGGATGATAGTGGAAATGTAACTGAGTATGCATTAAAAGGTCCAAGCTGACAATCTCTTAATCTCCCCCTTGAAAACCTTTGGTCAAAGAGGATTGTTAGGAGGCACCAGGAGGTAGAAGGGCATCGCACCCTATCTCTCACCCAGTCAAGGTATAACCATGGCTTCATGGTACCTGTTTCTTTTGTTTCTTCTTTCCTGATTGTAGGTGAATGAACTTAAAAGGGTGAGAAGAGCTATCAGAAAGTTTCTCAGCATCTAGAGGTGTTCAGAGAGCTCACAGGAGCCAGTGGCATTGGGAAAGAAGTCCAGTGAGAAGCCATGTTCTTGAGGTTGGTTTTAGGCATCAGCCTAACCACCTTATCCTGCAAGGAACCAAAGAAAATGAACAAGGAAGGTGATTCTGCCATGACGAATGTCCTTCCCAGAAGTGGACTTTGTGAGTTTCACTCCTTCACTCCTCTCCAACTTCTATTTCTGAATCTCCAGATGTTCTTCATCATACCATAGCAGTCTTTTCACTCCATTCCTGTGACCCCAAACTCTGAATGACTGGTTCCTCTTGTAACCTTCATTTGAAGGAAAGGGCCCAGGTCAGCCATGCTCCTTCCTTCATTCCTCTCCGGGCTCCTCTTTTCATTCTGCAGATTTCTTTCTCTATTATGTCCCCATGGAAGTACCTTCACCTTACCTCCACTTTTCAGATCTTCTTCATATGGTAAGCTCATTGAGGGCAGGAACCATCTTTCTTTTTGGTTCTATTTATATTCCTAGTGCTCAGCACGGTGTCTGGCATATAGCAAGCATTTAATTAATGCTTATTGACTGATGAACTTCACAGAGGGGTGAAGAGGTTTGCCTTGGACACACATGTTTCCTACACATGTGCCTTAGTCATCATATGCTTTAAGTCTGAGTTTAGTCTTTCAAGGAATTGAAGGTGTATGATAGGGGCAGTACTTCCTGGGTTTACAAGGATTTAAAAAAAAATCTGTCCTTGTAATACCTTCTCAATAAATATCTCTTTGTAAAAGCTAATTGAGATTAATCAGTATAGGACAGAGTCACACCAGAAAGGATCGCATGACTGAGTTAGTAACCCCAGATGTTCTGGATTACCCAGTGATAGAACACCGAAGAGAGAAGCTATCAACTTCCCTCTGAAGATTTGGACTCCCAGTGGGGCCAAGAAGGTTAAGAGAATGAGGTATGAGGGCCATTAAAGTTTTAAAAATCAAATTGTGTCTTATTTTGACAATGAACTGCCTTCTCTCCCTCCCCTCCACTTCCAGTTGAGAAAGCAAGAAAAGCAAAACCCCTATTACAAACTTGTAGTTAAGCAAAACAAGTCCCCACATCGGCAAGGTCCTCTCCACCAAAAAAATGGTCTCAATCTGCGTGCTGAGTTTATCTAGGTCATTAACATTTCCGTGAGGGGCCCACACAGACAGAACCTTGTTACCTCAGTTACTTTTTTAAAAACTTATCTATTTTTAGTTTTCAACATTCACCTCCATTTTTCTCCCCTCTTTCACTTCCTCGCTCCCCAAGATGGCACATAGTCTGATATAGGCTCCACATATACACTCCTATTAAACATTTTCATATTAGACATGTTGTATAGAAGAACCAGAATGAATAGGAGGAATCATGTGAATAAAAAAATAAAACAAAAAGGAGAATAGTCACCTTTGCTCTGCACTCAGACTATAGCTCCTTCCCTGGACATGGGTGGCATTTTCCATCAAGGGTCCCTTGGAATTGTTTTCGGTCCTTACATTGTCAAGAAAAGCTAAGTCTATCAAAGTCAGTTATCGCACACTTTACCTGCCACTGTGTACCATGCTCTCCTGGCTCTGCTCACCTCACTCAGCATCAGCTCATACAAATCTTTCCAGGTTTTTCTGAAGTCTGCCTGTTCATCACTTACCATAGCACAATAGTATTCCATTACATTCATGCACCACAACCTGTTCAGCAGTTCCCCAACTGATGGATGTCTCCTCAATCTCCAGCTCTTGGCCACCACAAAAAGAGCTGATATAAATACCTTTGGACATATTTGTTCCCCTCCTATTTCCATGGTCTCCTGGGGATACAGCCCCAGAAGTGGTGCTGTTGGGTCAAAGGGACCTCAATTACTTTTGGTTCCCCTTGAGTTGTCCCATTTGTGTCTCCTACAGTGCGTAGCACATTGTAGGCATCACCAGAGTGCGCAGAAAATTTTGTTAGAGTTCTCACCTTGGGGATTTTATAGATACATTTTAAAGAATACATTTATTGATTTAAAAACATTTTTATTCACCAAACTAAGAAGCTAAAACAAAATTTAATTAAAAAAATGAACAACTAAACCTTGCTGTACAAAATACAAATTTTATAAGAAGAAACAAAATACCAACAAAAAGTCTACTGAGACATTAGAATGTGCTTGGGAACTCCTGGTATAGCCCCTGTGCTTGCCTGTGGTATATACTTATCCATTGCATTAGGAAGCTTAGAAAGCAAGGAAGCTGATCTTCATTGAAGGAGGGAGTGGCAAGACCTAAATTTCAATCTTGGTGTTTCCATTTACTACTTATGTGGCCTTAGGTAAGTTACTCAGCTGCTCTGGCCACAGTTTTCTCATTTATCAAATGAAGAAATTGGACTAGTAATTCATTTTGAAATACAATAAAACAAAAATGGAAAAAAGAATTTTAAGCTCAAAAACATTATGCATTGCCCTTTGGATCATAGCTTGTGGGCTCCTACACTGGACAGTCTCCAAAGTCTTTTTCAGTTCTAGGTCTTAGCTACATCCCACTTGAGCAATGATTGAGTGAATATTTCAGAGAACCCAAAAGAGACACAGGGAAATGGATGGCAGAAGGGACAGAATTTTCTGGACAATTATCACAGAATCCGTTCCCTTACTGCTTTATTTTCTTTTATTTGCCTTAATTTCTTAATGCCCTCAGTTGTCCTTTTACATCATCCAGTCTTTTGTGGGTTTGTCAAAGCAACATGTGGGGCACTATGGAGCATCCATTAGGCAGCCCTCAGGGGCCAGATAGGGCATGTGTTGTTCACTTCTGTGACTGCTCAGATATTGGAGAGAGCTGGTCAAGCAGAAAGCCTGGAGATGTGGAGTCTTTCCCCTGCCATGTTGTTTTACTGTAGGCTTGTGTTATTTACTTATTAGGCTTAGTCTATTATAGGTTCCCCCTTATTTGCTGCCAGTTCTGCTTTCCTTTCCTGTTTGTGCTCCCCTCCCAACAACTCTCATTACCAGAGGCCTCTTCAGGTATTTGAGATTCTTTTTTCCTATACATATGGAATGGACCAAAGTGAATATTAAGCTGAAACATTTGAAGCGTTTTAGACAGTTGTTTAGACAACAGTCAGACTGGTTGTGGCTTCATTTCATTCAGCACTCCAGAACTGGGCTTAACCTGTTTGTGTCTGCTTCTGTTTAAACAAAGAAACAAAAATACTGAAAAGCCCAGATGTGATATATTCTCCCTTCCTTCCTTCCTTCCTTCCTTCCTTCCTTCCTTCCTTCCTTCCTTCCTTCCTTCCTTCCTTCCTTCCTTCCTTCCTTCCTTCCTTCCTTCCTTCCTTCCTTCCTTCCTTCCTTCCTTCCTTCCTTCCTTCCCTTGTCATGTACTAATGTTTTCAGGATAAATCTGAACAACACCAATTCCTACAACTTCTCCAGGTGTCCCATAAACCCAGAACCATTAGAACACAAAGTTCTGTCACAGATCTAATCTGCAAAGCAGTGAGAGTGAGCAGAAGAGGACAAGTTGTCAAACAATATCCCAAGACCTGAGGGGCTTCTTTGCTACAAGGGTTTCATTCCCTCCTCCCTGAAGGGAGACTTGGCTTTTCTTTCCCAGGAATTCACTCACTTTCTCTTCCTAGAAATGAGACTTTCCTTTCAGTCAGTCTTCTAAACTGCCCCCCAGAGGAAAGGAAAAATGTGAACGATTGCTCCATGGTTCTCTTTATCGCCTCTTGGGTAACCAGCTCCTGTATAAGAGGATTATGTGGTCTTGAAGACTATTTTCTCTCTGTTTGTCTCTCTGTCTCTGTCTCTGTGTCCCTTTGTGTCTTTCTCACTCTCTCTCCTCTTCTTCCCCATACAAATGAATTCTCATCTCTATTAAATGTATGGCTCTTGGACACCAGCCAGTTGGTCCTGGCTGTTTCAACTTGTGTTTTTTAAAACCCCTCATAAATCTTGCTCCTCCCTTTTTTCTTTCTTCTCTTCTTTCTTTATCTCCCCACTTATGTTAAAAAAAAAAAAAAAGTAGGAAGTATAGCCCAGTCGCCATCTGGCTTTAAAACAGTGTTCCATTGGTAAGGAAGGTGTTTTTCCTCAACAACTAAGTTGATATAAGCAGAGAAAACCTAAAATGCAATCACAAGATATTAATGGGGTGTTAAACTCACTTTAAGGATCCATCTACACCTTGAATCCTTTGTTAGGTACAAATGTCTTTCATATTGGATCAACAAAGAAATAGCATAATTGCCAGTGCAAACAAGCCAGTCAAACTTCTGAGGATTTTAAATAGCTAAGTTCTGGGTGAATTTTAGCATTCAGAGTTCTAGTTTGAGAGCAGTGGAGATGGGAAGCCAGGAGCTACTGGTACAACTTACTGGTGCGGGTATATGTAAAGAACTTCATCTCTCACCCCCCATGTTGTGACCCCTGTTGATCATAACGAGCTAATGGACCAGAAGAGAACAGATGAAACATCACACAGATAAGAAGGCTAAGACTTCAGAGACACACAAGACAGAAAAAAGATACAGTAATCCAAAAGAGGGTGTAGGTTCATGTGGTCCTCTGGTAAGTGAGAGGAGCAGACCCTGGGAACTCCACCCATCTGTAGCCAAAGGAAGCTTCATGAAGAATCCAATGAGAGAGGCCCTTAAATTATCTGTTGCCTTTGTAATACATACATCCTATAAGTGTGCCTCACTACCATTGTACCCTAAGCTTAATAGATATCTCACCAAGAGACATTCATTCCTACTTGTTCAATGGATCCTAACAGATATCGAAATGCCTCTTCATTACAACTGAATGTCCCTGAATACTAGAGTTCCTCCTTTCCTGATTCATGGGGAATACAGCTTCCTGGCCCCAAATTCATTCTATACTGTGAAAATTCAACATAAAGAACTCTAGCTAAGATCTCTCATCCCAGTCACTCTCTATTGTCCTCAAAGTTAAAATATTCTCTTCTGGGGGGAGGAGCCAAGATGGCGGAGTAGAAAGACTCACGTATGCTAGCTCCGAATCCACAGTCCAGAAATTTCCTGTAAAAAGAACTCCCCACAAATTCTGGAGCAGAGCAAGCCATGCAGAAACACAGTGGAAGAGATTTGTGTTCCAGAGAGCCCTGGAAACCCATCCCCAGGGGTCCGTCACACTCCAGACAGCGAAGCCCACCCCCTGGCCACGCGGTCCAAGAGAAGAAGACCCGAGCAGGCTTCAGGGATGGAATCTCTGGTGGCCACGAAAATCCCTCCACCCACAGGCGCTCCAGGTCAGTGAGAGAGACATCTAGGCTGGCCGAGGAGGGGAGCAGGGTGTCTCCATGACTTGGGCCCCCTCAGGAGGCAGCAACAGAGGGAGCAGCAGAGGCAGTGGCAGAGGCAGCGGCAGCCTGGGACTCCCGGAGCAGCAGGCAGGAGCTCCATTACCTAAGGTCTCTGCATAAACACCCTGAGGGAATTGAGCCTGGGAGACAGGCCCGCCCCCACCCGAGTACCAGAACTTAAGCTCACATTGAATTGCAGCCATGCCTGCCGTGGAAAGCCCTGAGGCTGGGAAGCAGCATTTGAATCTCAGACCCCAAGCACTAGCTGGGCAGATCTAAGCAGGGGTGGAGAGGAACCTCAGAACTCAAGTAACTGACTGGGAAAATGCCCAGAAAAGGGAAGAAAAATAAGACCATAGAAAGCTACTTTCTTGGGGGACAGATGTTTCCGTCTTTCATTTCTGATGACGAGGAACAATGCTTACCATCAGGGAAAGACGCAGAGGTCGGGGCTTCTGTATCCCAGACATCCGAGGTGGATGTCCGGTGGGCTCAGGCCATGAAAGAGCTCAAAAAGGATTTTGAAAATCAAGTTAGACAGGTGGAGGAAAAACTAGGAAGAGAAATGAGAGAGATGCAAGAAAAGCATGAAAAACAGGTCAATACCCTGCTAAAGGAGACCCAAAAAAATGCTGAAGAAAATAAAACCTTGAAAAATAGGCTCTCTCAATTGGCAAAAGAGGTTCAAAAAGCCAATGAGGAGAAGAATGCTTTCAAAAGCAGAATGAGCCAAATGGAAAAAGAGGTTCAAAAAGCTCACTGAAGAAAATAGTTCTCTCAAGATTAGAATGGAACAGATGGAGGCTAATGACTTTCTGAGAAACCAAGAAATCATAAAACAAAACCAAAAGAATGAAAAAATGGAAGCTAATGTGAAATATCTCATTGGAAAAACAACTGACCTGGAAAATAGATCCAGGAGAGACAACTTAAAAATTATGGGACTACCTGAAAGCCATGATCAAAAACAGAGCCTAGACATCATCTTTCATGAAATTATCAAGGAACTCTGCCCTGATATTCTAGAACCAGAGGGCAAAATAAGTATTGAAGGAATCCATCGATCACGACCTGAAAGAGATCCAAAAAGAGAAACTCCTAGGAACATTGTGGCCAAATTCCAGAATTCCCAGGTCAAGGAGAAAATATTGCAAGCAACTAGAAAGAAACAATTCCAGTATTGTGGGAAATACAATCAGGATAACACAAGATCTAGCAGGCTTCTACATTAAGGGATCGAAGGTCATGGAATAGGATATTCCAGAAGTCAAAGGAACTAGGACTCAAACCAAGAATCACCTACCCAGCAAAACTGAGTATAATACTTCAGGGGAAAATATGATCTTTCAATGAAACAGAGGACTTTCAAGCATTCTTGATGAAAAGACCAGAGCTGAAAAGGAAATTTGACTTTCAAACACAAGAATGAAGAAAAAGCATGAAAAAGTAAACAGCAAAGAGAAGTCATAAGGGACTTATCAAAGGTGAAATGTTTACATTCCTACATGGAAAGACAATATTTGTAACTCTTAAAACTTTTCATTATCTGGGTAGTTGGTGGGACCACACACACATACACACACACACACATGCACACACATGTACACATGTGCATGTACATACAGAGACAGAGAGCACAGAGTGAACTGAATAGGATGGGACCATATCTTAAAAGAAATTAAGGTAAATGGTGAGAGAGAAAATGTAGTGGGAGGAAAGAGGGTGAAATGGAATGGGGTAAATTATATCTCATTCAAGAGGCAAGCAGGAGACTTTTTAGTGGAGGGAAAAAGAGGAGAGGTGAGAAAAAAGCATGAAGTTTACCCTCATCACATTCAACTTAAGGAAGGAATAAAATGCACACTCATTTTGGTATGAAAACATATCTTCCAATACAGGAAAGTGGGGGAGAAGGAGATAAGCAGGGTGGGGGGGGATGATGGAAGGGAGGGGCAATGGGAGGAGGGAGCAATTTGAAGTCAACACTCGGGGAGGGACAGGATCAAGAGACAGAATAGAAACAATAGGGGGCAGGATAGGATGGAAGTAAATACAGTTAGTCTTACACAATGACTATTATTGAAGTCATTTGCAAAACTACACAGATATGACTTATATTGAATTGCCTGCCTTCCCAAAGGGAATGGGTGGGGAGGGAGGGATGGGGAGAATTTGGAACTCAAAGTTTTAGGAACAACTGTCGAGTATTATTGTTGTTGCTACTAGGAAACAAGAAATACCGTTAATGGGGAATAGAAAGTCATCTGGCCCTACAGGATAAAAGAGAAGATGGGGACAAGAGAAGGGAGGGAGGATTGAAGAGAGGGCAGATTGGTGATAGGGAAAATTAGAATGCTTGGTGTATTGGGGTGGGGGGGAGGGGACAAATGGGGAGAAAATTTGGAAAACAAAATTTTGTGAAAATGAATGTAAAATATTAAATAAATAAATTAAAAAAATATATTCTCTTCTTCCTGGGTATTGGGGTTGGGGGAAATGGAGAAGATTGAATAATTCCCCACAAAGCAATAAGGGATGGAGGAAGCTATTTGAAAAACACCAGGCCTCAATAAGATCTGATGAACATGCAGATTTGAGAAAAACCTGGAAAAATTTTTACCAATGGATACAAAGTGAAATGAGCAGAATCAGGAAAACATTGTACATAGTATCAACGGCATCATGTGAGGATCAACTATGAATGATTCAGTTCTTGTCAACACTACAATTATCCAAGATAAGTACAAAGGACTCAAGAAGGAAAATGCTTTCCATATCCAGATAAAGAACTGATGGACTCAGAATGCAGATGGAAGTATATTTTTTTCACTTACTTTATTCTTTCTCATGGTTTTATTTCCTTTTGATCTATTTCTTCTTCCACAACTGTGATGAGTATGGAAATACATTTTATTTGATAACATGTATAAACTATATCAAACTGCCTATCATTTTTAGAGGAAGGGAGGGAGAAAAATTTGGAGCTCAAAATCTTGTAAAAATGAATGCTAAGAATTTTTCTTAATATGTAATTGGGGAAAAAATACTATTAAAAAGACAAGCACCAATACTATCTAGCTTCCAGACCTCTGATCTGGACTCTGAAAGGCATGCTATAAAGATAATTGAAAAGTTCTTGTCATTCTTGCAGTGTTATATGCAGGCTCTTGCTGTATTCAATAAATCTCTACATTTGGGATGGATCCTGAGCAATTATGGTCATCCTGGATGAGAGTATATTTCTGCTTAGCCATGTATATGTATATGTATATGTACATGTATAGCTTTCTGCTGTGTTCAAGCATGAATGGTGGTTGTTTAGCAGCAACCACAGGAGCCAATGAAAATTGCCACAACTTTCCCAAAGCACAGGATGGACAATGGGTCATGAGTTATCTGTTGATGTCTAGCTTCAATTTTACTTGGGATCAGAATGGTTATGACAAACTCCTGAGTTTTGGATAGCGAGGTTGAGATTTAGGGGTGGGAGGGTGGAAGGAGATGGGAATAAATACCAACTTGAAGGTGTTTTTCCTACTTGGAGGGCTCTTCCTGGGTTAAAAGACAATGTATTGCTATTGCATACAAATAATGCTTTTGCTTTTATTGTTTCTTATCTAATTTAATTAAATTGCTCATGATAAGGATGCTAGTATAAGAATATTCAATTAATAACTGCGAAGGTTATTAGAAGAGAGTAGCTAGTAGATCATGGCAAAACCTGTAATATTTGCTATGTGAATACCTAATCTAATTGAACAGATATACCAGTGGATGATAACCAGTTGCCCTTAGCAAGCTGACTAAAAAGAATGGGTAGCTTAGCTAATACCATAGCACCCATTGGTGGTGATATACAAACATAGGCTACTATTACTATTAGTTTTAAGCCCAGGAGTCTCCTCATGGGTACTAATAAAATAGTCTCATCACAGGGTTCTTCTATATAAATTAAAAAAGAAAATGGTCAGCAACTGGCTGGTTAGTATTTTGTCCATCTCCCCAGCTTCTTTCCTTCTACTCACAGCTACTGATACCAGGTGTTACTGTTGTCCTTCACTGAGGAGAGAGGTGAGGAAACCTGAAAGAACCCTTAGCACACAAATAGTACACAACAGTACACAAAGTCTAGTTTCCAGGGGTTGGGAGAGGGAGGGAAATGAGCATTTATTAAGTGACTCCTATGTGCCAGGCACTATAAATATTATCTCATTGGATCCTCACAACAATCCTAGAGGAAGGTTGTGTTATTTCCCTCATTTTACAGGTAAGGAAACAGGCAGACAGAGGCTAAGTGACTTGCCTAGGGACATACAGCTAATGAGTGTCTATGGCCAGATTTGAACTCAGATATTCCTGACTCTAGTCTCAGAATTCTATTAAACATTCTGTCTCAATGTTTCCAATCTAATAGAAAATGAAATTCAATAGGGAAAAATTCATGCTTGGGTACAAAAAATTACCTTCATAAATTAATTGCCTAGAGGATCAAACTGAGCTTTGGTGCCAAGTGACAGAACTTGTTGCAGTGAGCTATGTAAATTATAGGTATCCATTTTATTGGAATTGTCTTAGGTCACTGTAGTGTTGAGAAGAGCTAAGTCATTCATGGTTGATCATCACACAATCTTGCTATCATTGTGTACAATGTTCTGGTTCTGCTCACTTCATTTGCATAGGTTCATGTAAGTCTTTCTAGGTTTTTTCTGAAGTCTGCCTGCTCATTTGTTTATAGCACAATAGTATTCCATTACATTCACATACCAAAACTTGTTCAGTCATTCCCCAATTGAAGGGCATCCCCTCAATTTCCAATTCTTTGCCACAGATGTCCATTCAAAAAGCAATTGGAAGTGGGAATGGGCCAAATAATGTGGAATAACAGATTGAGAGAAGAGATGACGATATGACACTGAGGAGAAATTCCTGGACCAAGGGAGAGCATGGAAAATAAAATCCATTTTCCCCACCTCTGAGGCAAGAATTCAGTTCTGTGACAACTGAGTCTCTCTTAGGCATGGGTTTGAGGTAATTAAATCTATTTTTCTGGAGCCTTCAGGATCTCTTCATCCTTCCTAGCTTCCAGACTTCCTCCTGTCTGAATAATGACTGAAAGAAGCTTGATCTTGATCATCTCCTATGCTCTCTTGGTTTCTCCAAAGAACTCACTTCTTCCTTAGTGCGAGAGGTAGAGTTGTTGAGTTGCAAGGTCTTAACCTTTTAGCTCACCCACCTACAGAATCATAGATTTAGAAGCTGAAGCAACCTTATTGACCACCAAATTCAATTCTTTCATTTTACAAATGAGGATACTGAAGCCATTTATAATGGCCATTTAAATATGATTTATTAAGTGTCTGAGGTGAAATTGGAACCCTGACAAGTTAAATACTCTATCCATTACACTATTCTGCCTATAATGGCCTTTTGTTGGAGGTACCAAGACAGAGCAGCTAAAGTGCTTGAGTCAGACGCAGAAAGGTCATTGATATTCAGTATGACCATAGGCATATCACTTCCCTTGTCTGAGCCTCAATTTCCTCATCTGTTGATCATTCTATGGACCCTGATGGATCAGAGTGAATATAAATATTGTTTTGGCCAGAAACCCTGAGAGTCTCGCCCTCCCAGATTATTTTATTTATTTATTTATTTAGGTTAGGTAAAAGAAGCCATTCTTACCCTTATTTCTTACCTAGCCTTAATTACTGAATGGGTGTTGCCTCAGTCAAACTGAGACCTGGGGAAAAGCTTAACTGTATAGGCCAAGGTCTCCCATTGCATCCAGGGCCATCTCTAGTTGTCCTGATCTATATCTTGGCACTAGAGCCAGATGGGTCAGAAGGCGGGAATGAAGCTGGTGATTTTGCACAGCCTCCCTCACTTAAATCTAATTCACTTGCAAGTCATGGCATTGCCTTCCTCTCATGGTTCTCTTTAAGAATGAAGGACAAACAGGTATAATAATATCTGTAGTAGCTCCCTCACAATGTTGTTTTGAGGCTCAAAGGAGATGGTACTATGTAAATGCCAGTCATTCTTCTTGTTCTTCCTGTAGTTGCTTTTTTACAATAAACCAGCCCATCAGTCCTCTTTGAGCTGCCCTGGCTTGTGCATTTACCACAAAAGGCTTTTGCATATTTAGGGGCTTCATTTCCCCTTCTCCTGAATGTACTCATCTCCTTTCCAGTGCTGAGTATACCACTTTGCCAGTTGGACTACAAATATGGCCTGCATTATCTGTCTCCTCCTCCTTCTCTCTAGACACAGCACTCACTGACAGCAGTGGGATGTCCATGTTATCACTTCTCTTGTGGACTGCAAGGTAGCCAGGAAGGGTTTTCAGGAGAGGAATGAGCTATGCTTGTGTTGAACATTATTCCCAGAATTTTAAACACTCGTTAAAGGCTTTGCTGCATCTCACTTCAATACACAGCACGCTCTAGTTACTTCTCCAAACCATGGGGGCATTAGCCTGCACAGCACTTATCAATATTTTAGCATGTGAAAGTCAAATGATGTTGAAACATTGAACTATATTTCCATCTGTGCAGGCTGAAATGGTACAAGCTCAGCCCTGGTAATGGAATACCTCCTCCCTGGCTGCCTCCTTGCCAGTGATACAGACAAGGCTTTTCTCTGCCTCAACCTCAGTTTCCTCCAGTTTGTCTTCTGCATTCACACTTGGTGCACATATTCCAGGAAACTTAAGTCTGACTTGCCATCAGAACCAGCTTTATTCATAGGTAGAGTACAGAACAACCTATATATTATAACACTGGGAAGGTTTCCCTTCTCCCCAAGTAAATATTTACCCTCCTGCCCATCAGAAAGTAGAGAGGTTAATGATCTAGGCTGATTAATGTCTTGATCCAGGAACTTTATCATTGTTCTGACAAGAGTCTTTATTATTAAGATTATTTGAAACTTGGATCCAAATCTGATCTGCAGAGAGCACTGGAAAGGCCTCAGGGTAAAGTCAGTTATACCACCATTGTCTTGACTAATGAGCTAACAATGTAAGATGGACAACATAGATTTTAGAGAGGTTATGTGACTTGCCCACAGACACATGGATAATAAGTGACAGAGTCAAGTTTTTACTATTGTTGTTTTTTGATGACATGAACTATATTAAATTTTTTAGACTAGTATGAAGATGACAAAAACTAGCACTGATATTGTATTATACTCTTCTAATAACTCTAGCTGAACTTATGTCCAAGTGGTGTTTTTCTTTGAAACTTTCCTTGTAAGTATTTTGGAATCATTTTTTTCTTCTGTGTCTGTGTCTTGAGCATCTCTGTTGCTGTAATAGCTTTTTTTTTTTTAAATTTACATGATAATTTTATTATATATTTAAAAGTAATTGCAAGTTATACATAATAGATTTGCAGTTTCATGTACAATTATCTTTATATTATACTGTTATGAAATGTTTGTTTTATTCCATAAATTAAAAATAAAATAAATGAATAAAATCTTTGAGAAATACCTTATTTTTTTCCCTTTAATTAATTAATTGTTTTTTTAATGTTCTACAATTACTACCAAAAAACTTAGATTTTTACCCCCCCACCTACCCCACACCAACCCTCTCCTTCCCCAAGACACCATACAATTCTGTATAGCATCTACATATACTTTCCTATTGAGCACATTTTCACTATAATCATGCTATGTAGATGAACTAAAATAAATGGAAGAAATCATACAACAAATCAAAACATAATCCACACACACACGTATACAAACATGACCTGCTACATTCTGCAAAGGAATTCCATAGTTTTTTCTCTGAGTGTGGATTTTATCTTAGAAAACCATTGGGAATTATTATTTTTTTTTAAGTTCTTGCATTGTTATAAAGTTCCAAGTCTACCAGAAAAAAACTCTCACACACTGTGGTCATTGCTGTGCACGAAGTTCTCCTGGCTCTGCTCCTTTTGCTCAGCATCAGATCATATAAGTCCTTCCAGGCCTCCCTGAAGTCTTCTTGCTCATCATTTTTTATGGAGCAATAGTACTCCATTACATTCATATACCATAATTTATTCAGCCATTCCCCAATTGATAGGCATCCCCTTGATTTCCAGTTTTGGGCAACTACAAAGACTGCTGCTATAAATATTTTTGTACATGTGGGGCCCTTTCCCATTTTTATGATCTCTTGGGGATACAGTCCTAGTAGCGATATTGCTGGGTCAAAGGGTATGTACATTTTTGTAGCCCTTTGGGCATTGTTCCAAACCTTTTTCCAGAATGTTTGGATGATCTCACAGCTCCACCAACAACGAATTAGTGTTCCAACTCTCCCACATCCTCTCCAACACTTATCATTTTCCTGTTATGTCATGTTTGCCAATTTTATAGGTGTGATGTGGTACCTCAGAGTTGTTTTGATTTGCTTCTCTCTAATCAAAAGTGATTTAGAGCATTTTTTCATATGATTATAGATATCTTTAATTTCTTCCTCTGAAAATTGCCTATTCATATCCTTTGACCATTTATCAATTAGGGAATGACTTGTATTGTTGTACATTTGACTGAGTTCTCTATATATTCCAGAAATGAGGCCTTTATCCCCGAGATTAGCTGTAGAAATTCTTTCCCAATTTACTACATCCCTCCAAATTTTGGTTGCATTGGGTTTGGTGTGCAAAAACTTTTCAGTTTAATGTAATCAAAGTTATGCATCTTGCATTTCATAATGCTTTCTATCTCTTCTTTAGTAAAAAATTCTTCCCTTCTCCAAAAATCTGATATATACACTATTCCTTGCTCCTCCAGTTTGTCCATGGTATCAATCTTTATACCTAGATCATGTACCCATTTGGACTTTATTCTTGTGTATGGTGTCAGGCATGGGTCTTAATAGCTTTTTATGGTGGGACCCTTTAAAGAATTTTTCTTATTCTTTCAGCATACTGTCTGACTTTGGACTTTACGTAAGGCCTAGGCTGCTGTTTGGTTTTGAACTTGCTCCTTGCTCAGCACACAGTATAGGGCTGACAACCATTCCTCACTCCAGAATACTACAGGTCCCTTCCTTAGTCTATCCTGTATCTGTGACCTGGACCTTGATGATCATCAATGCAGCTTCTTGTTGGCACCTATTTCTAGTCCTTGCAGAAGGTCAGTCCACTTTATGCTAGATCTGAGACCTCTTCTTTCCCTGGTGTACAGTGTTTCCCTGCACTGGAATGCTCTGTGTGGCTGTTCCTGGCTAGACTCCAATCCCAGTGTCCACAGACTTCTCTGTCTGTCTCCCTTTGCTGATCTAGGCTGATCTAGGAAAAAAAAAAATGACTCATGGTGATTTTGCCCCCTTAGATTTCCTGATGAGAACTTGGTCAGGTACATTTTCCAGATCTATGTGAAAATGTCATGGACTAGAGCTCCACTGTATTTCCTGCTTCTCCACCATCTTGGCTCTACTCCAAGAATTCCTGATATTCCAATACTGCCCCAGCTGCTGCTATCTCTAGGAATGAGGGAGAGGATGGTGTAAGCCCAAATAAGGTGGAATTTTTGCTGTTTGGTTTTGAAGTTCAGTTTCCCAGACTCAGGCTAAATTGTAAACATTTGAAGGATTAATCTCCTTTGAACTCTGATAATTCACAGTACCTGTGTTTTGATTCCTTTTGGCTCTGCGCCTATTAGTTGAAAACTATATATACTGGGAGGTTGGTATTTTGCTTTTGGGGCTCACTCATGAGAAGGACTTTGTGATTCCCTAGACCAAATTCTGAGTAGCTGTTTGTTAGGAGCCCCTCTCCCCTGACTACTCAGATGTTGGTGCTCTCCTGATCTGGTGGTATATGTAGGTGGCTGTATTATTTTGTTCAGACAGTTGGAGCCTGTGTGTTGAATCTCTATGCTAATTTCTCTGCTTGTATTTTCTATACTTGTGTCTTTCTATTTATCTGTAATTAAAGTAAAATTGTTGACCCCTTTAAAGCTGTCTTTCCTTTAGAAAAGCAAATCAAAGAATCTGTGCTAGAAGGCCATCCTGGGTATGCTAGGGTGCTTGCTAATACAGATGATCAACTTAGCTTGGGTGTTGATGACAATGTACAGAGGGCACCTCAGTTTTCTACTTTCTGACCTGTGCTTAGGAAAGGGGAAAAGATAAAGAGGACCTAATTTTACAATGGTTCCTGCTCACATTTATAAGATACAACCAAAGTCTCACCATACTATAAGCTCATCTGATTGATCAGATACCTTTCCTGATCAACCACTTACAGTAACATCTTTAAATAGTTTTTATTGCTATGATTTATGTCACCTTCACTTCCAAAAATATCCCATTACCTCCTCTATGCATCCCTCTTTTACAAAGACTTAAACAGAAAGGAAGAAACATTTCACAAATCTAACTGGCATGTCAAATGAGCCTGAAAGAATGTACAATGTCACATACCCATAGTTCTACCCATACATCTCTGGAAGGAAGGGAGTAAGTTGCATTTTCTCTTTTCTTCCTGGGGGCCAATCTTGACTACGATAGTTATACAATATTCCTTTACTTGGCCTCCCCTCCTCACTCCCCTCCCCTCTCCACTCCCCTTTCCATCCACTCCCCTCCCCTTCCCACTTCCCTTCTGACTTCCCTTCCCTTCCCACTTCCCTTCTGACTTCCCTTCCCTTCCTTCCTTTCCTTGCCCTTCTCCTTCCTTCCTTCATGAAAAATTAATAATAACCAAGAAAACAATCTGAGCTATGTGATTTATTAGCAAAACAGGAACAATAAGTGACTCAATGGATTCCTTAATCAATCTAAACACCGTGAATACAGAGTGAGAGATTTTTATGTATTAAAAACAATGAATCAAATAAGACCCATTAATTAAAAGAAAACAATTAACCAGGATGCAAAAATATGTAATCTGATTTCTAATTGGAGGAAAAATCTGGGACTTTCCAAGTTGGTGGAAGGGGGTGGAGGAAGGGGAGAGTGAATAGGTATCATTCTCTGAAATCAGAAAAAGAGGTGTCTCACTTTCTCCAAGTGTCTATAGTCAATCAAAGGAACATGGAAACATTAACTGATTGATCAGTCCAGGGCCAATTTTCAAATAAGACATGATTTGCTTGGTAATATAACTGTGAGAAAATTTCTTGCATAAGTCTTTAGATCTGACAAGATTTTTGTTCAGCACAACGTAGGTCCTTATTTAAGGATCTCTAAACAATAGATAAGATAGTTCAGTCTCCCAGCTACACAGGACAATAAAGTTTTCTCACAATTTCCACAACTGAATAAAGTTTTCTTGCAAGACAGAAATTGGATCAGATCCATAATTGAATAGAAAGGGAGTTGAGCTAGCTCCAGAACTGAGTCACAAGATGGAGTCAGTGTGACTCATTCATTTTCCTTCCTTCCTTCCTTCCTTCCTTCCTTCCTTCCTTCCTTCCATTTAAGTCATTGTCATGGTGTATATTGTTTTACTGGTTCTACTTAAATAAACATTAATTTAAGTTTCTTTAAGGAACAGAAATCTGTTTTCTCTCCTTCCTCCACCCATTAAAAATGAAACAAAACAAAGCCCTTGTAATGAACAGCAGGCAAATCTCCACCTTGCCCCGCCAAAATCCTACGTCAATGGTGTTTAAAATATGTGTCTCATTCTGTACCATTTCAGGAGGTAGATAGTATGTTTCATTATAGGTCTTCTGGGATAATTTAATAATTGCATTGATCAGAGTATTTAAGTTTTTCAAAGTTTTTTTTATCTTTACAATGCAGTTATATACAAATCTCGTTTCTGTTCAGTCCAACAGTATTTTGTTACATTCATTTACTGCATACCATAATTTCTTAAGCCATTCTCCAACTGATGAGTATCTACTTTGTTTCTAGTTCTTTGCTACAATATAAAAGTGTTGCTACCACTAGTTTATAAATTTGTACAGTACCTTTTCTTTGGAGTTCTATTCAATTAAGTTTATGTCATATAAAGTCCTTGGGATCTGAATCCTACCTCAAGTTTTACAGTCTCAATGTCGTGTTTTCAGTAACTGTATACACTTTTACAGATGCTACAAAGTAGATATACATCAAATGGGAAATGGCTTAGGAAATGATGATATAATGTATACAGAAATATAAATGTAAACAGAATATATAAATGTAACAGAATATTATTACAGTATAAAAATGATGAAAACAATGGTTTCAAAGCTAGGAAGGCTTATAGGAATTGATACTAAATGAAATGAGCAAATAAATATCATTTTCGTATACTAAAAAATGATAGATATGATTGCTAAGTTATTGTATCTGATATTTGAAAAGTCATAGAAGGCAGGGAGACTCAAGACTGGAGAAGGAAAGTTGCAATAGTTTTTTTATTTTTTATTTTTAATGAAGACAGTATAATCCACAAACTATAGACTAGCTAGCTTGATTTTGATTCCTGGAAAAATCTGAGAATGGATTATTAAAGGTGATTAGTGCATATCTAGAAAATGTAGTGGTATCAAAGAGTAAACATGGTTTTTATCAGGAAATCATGATGGATTAAACTGATGTCCTCTTTTTTTTTTGACAGGGTTACTCCCTATGGAGATGAAGGAAATGTTGTAAGCGTACTTTTACCAAGCAAAGGGCTTGATCAAATGTCTCACACTATTTTTGTGGAGAAGAGAGTGAGATAGGGGCTAGACTACAGTACAACTGATAAGATTTGGACAACACAGAGTGGCCCAATCAAAGAGTAGTTCCTAATAGTTTGATGTCAGCTTGACAGAAGGTCTCCAATGGAGTGCCACAGGGATCTGTGCTTGCCCTCTCTGGTTTAACATTTTTAACCAATAGCTTGGATAAAAGGATAGAAGACATCTCATCAAATGTCCTGGGAAGGATAATGAACAAACTGGATGACAAGAGTCAGGAACTAAAAAGCCCGTGACAGACTATATCATTGGGCTAAATCCTGGAAGATGAAACTCAATAGGGATAAATGCAAAATCTAATGCTTGGAAGGTCAACAAATATTTTATTAAAGACCATGTTCCAGGCATTGTGATGAGAGCATAGAATACAAAGAGAAAAATAAAGTGATATCTATACTCAAGGTGATTTATATTTTATCACTTGGATTTAAAAAATGATTTCATAACCTTTTCATTCTTCTCTGTGCTTTGTCCCTTCACCATTTTGCTCGCAGCATTCTTACTCTGCTATATGTCTCCACCACCATGTCCCAGAAGCCTTTTCACCCTGAGAGATTTCCCTACCACCATATTCCAATAGTTCTCACCTTGGAAAATCCATGTCCCAGTAGCCTTTTCATCCTAGAAGTTCTCTCTGCCCCAGTGGCCCCTTTCCTGATTAATTAATCACTCCAGGAATCTCTATTTTAAAGAAGTACCCTTAAACAATCATGTTTATTCCTCCATTCTTTGGGCCCTGTTCCTGAGTCTCTCTGGATTTCATTTTTCCACCATGCCCCAACACTTCTCCCCACTTCTTTCAGCTTCCTTTTATGTTCTGTCTTCCCTCATATACACTCTCTGAACACAGGGACTGCCTTTCTTTTTGTTGGCATTTGTTATTTCCAGGGCTAAGTATAGCATTTTACACAGGGTAAGTGCTTAATAAATATACTTGTTAACTTGACCAGTACTAGATGAGGAGAGACATTCTTAGACAGCAGTTTGTCTGAAAAAATATCTGGGTTTTTTTATTAGATTCCCAAGTCTATTTGAGTCAAACTTTATATGAGACAATAATGAGACAGCTAAAAAAAAGCTAATTTAATTTTAGGGTACATTTAAAAACACAGTGTCCATATTGGGAATGTGATGGAGTGTTTTCTGGCCTGGTCGGATCTCAAATATTTTGCTGAGTTTTGGATACTACATTCTAGGAAGGATATTGATAAACTGGACATTAGAGGATTGTGATCAGAATGGACAAAAGCCTCGTGTCATAGCCTCTGGACATTAGTTTAAAAATCTAGGAATGTTTAACTTGAAAAAGAGTGAGCTCCCTAATTAATAAATGGTAAAATGATATGAACAGGCAATTTTCAGATGAAGAAATCAAAGCTATTTATAGTCATGAAAAAATGTGCTAAATCACAATTGATTAGATAAACATAAATTAAAACAAACAACAATACATCTCATATGTATCAGATTGACTAAAATAACAGAAATGGAAAATGATGAATATTGAAGGGATGTAGGAAAATTGGGACACTAATGCACTATTGGCGGAGTTGTAAACTAATCCAACCATTCTGGGGAGCAATTGAGAACTATGCCCACAAGGCTAATAAAACTGTGCATACTCTTTGATCCAGGAATACCACTGCTAGGTCTGTATCCCCAAGAGATTTTTTTCTAAAGGGAAGGGGAAGGATCTAGTTGTACAAAAAAATTATAGTTGCTCTTTTAATGGTGGCAAAGAATTGGAAATGGAATTGCCAAACAAGTTGTGGTATATTATTGTAATAGAATACTGTTGTGCTATAAGAAATGATGAGTGGCATCATTTCAGACAAACCTGGGAAGACTTACATGAATTGATGCTGAGTGAAATGAGCCGAACCAACATTGTATGCAGTAACAACAATATTATACAATGATCAACAGTGAATGACTTAGCTATTCTCAGCAATACAATGATCCAAGATAATTTTAAAGGATTCATGATGGAAAATGCTATCCCCCTGCCCAGAAAGAACTGATAGAATCTGAATACAAATCAAAGAATACTATTTTTTACTGTATTTTTTCATGGGGTTTTTTCACAACATGACTAATATAGAAATATATTTTGCATGATTGGACATGTATAACCTATAACAGTTTGTTTCCTGTCTCGGGAGCTTGGGAAAGGAGGGAGGGAGGGAGAGAATGGGAACTCAAAATTTTTAAAAACAAAAAATTGCTTTTACATGCAATTGAGAGAAAAAACAAAATGTTCAAAAAAAGAAAAGAAGTAGAGTGAGCTAAAGAGGAATGTCAAATCTTCTTCAAGTATTTGAAATGTGAGTATATGAGCCCTGTTTGGTCTGATAAGGCAGCTATGAACAATGGGCAGAAATTCCAAACAGGAGAATTTAGGCAGATGTCAGGGGGAGAAACCTCAAACTTCTTAACAATTTGATCTTTCTGAAAGAGTAAAGGGCTGCCTTAGAAGGCATAAATTTAGAATTGGGAAAGACTGCAAGAGTTCATGCGGTCCAACCTCCTTATTCGATAGATGAGTTAATTGAGGCCCAGTGAAGGTCTAATGTCACACAGGAATCAAACAACAGCCAGAATTTGAATCCAAGATCCTTGACTCCAAAATCAAATCTCCTTCCACTACCTCATGCTGTCTTCATTTGGAGTTCTTTCCCAATGAAATCTCTTCTTCCAACCACTCATTTACCACAAGAGTACATGATAAAGTCCTTCGCTGATGAGAAAACAAACATAACTTCCTGGGACTGGATGGTACCAATCATTAGCTAACATCTTGGATATAGGTGAGTAGAAATGAGGTAGACCTCAAAAGGCTCTAGAAATGACAGAACTATTGGGAACTAATAGGAGTTAAATAATCTCAGAGTTGGGAGAGAGGTTAGAGGTCATCTTGCCTAACCATACCAGAAGGGGGAAGCCCTGTCCAACCTGCCCAACAAGCCTTCATTCAGCCTTTGCTTAAAGACCTCCAGTGACTAGGAATTCTCCACTTCCTGAAGCAGCCCACTTCACTTGGGATTAGCTCTAATGAGGGAAATCTGCCTCTCTGAGGCCTCCACCCATTGATTTTAGCTCTGCCCTCTGGGGCCAAACAGAATGTCTAATCCCTATTTAACATGACAGGCTTTCAGATACTTGAAGACAGTTAGGATGCCCTCTTCCCCTTCTCCCTCCCCTTTCCCTTAGTTTATTCCCCAGGCTATCCAGGAATAAAGCAGACACTAATTTTTTTTAATGTTTGCCACAGAGGACTTAATGGTTCAGACTGACATCTCCTGGTCCGGACAGGAAAAATGAAAAATAAAGGGTGATATTAATTGTGGATTGACTGGAAAGGGAGCATAATGTCATAGAAATAACATTGGATTTGGCCTCAGAGGACATGGGTCTCTGCCACTTACTACATGTGTGACCTCTGGGCCTCAGAGAGATTAAGAGGAGGAGAGGGCAGCTTCAGTGACCTTCTAGTTCCCTTCTATGGCCTAGACAAGTCATTTGATCTCTCTGGGCCTTCATTTCTTCTAGCAATTGAAGGGGTTAAGCTAAATGAACAATCCAGTCCTTTCTGACTCTAACATTCTGTTTTTAGGAAGGGAAGAATATGGGTAGAGAGGCCTGGAGGGTCACTAATCCCAGGATTGTGGCCCCTTTCCCCAAATCACTGCTTGGGATGTCAGAATGGCCTTTGGTTTTCTAAGTCAGATTCTAAAGGATCTAGAAAAAAGAACGAAGAAAATTAGGATCTTTCCTCTCTCCTCTGCCAGGGTTGAGTATCTCCTGTGATGGAATACAGGTTATCTGGGCACAGACTTTCTTCCAGTTCTTGAACTGACAGAGTGGGTGTCCCAAGTCTTTAACACCTCTCACCTCCTACTCCAGTGGAGGTCTCTTGAAGTTCAAGGTCCCTTCTCCAACTTTCATTCCCACCCCCAAGCCCACCCCAGGTACCAGAATTGCTAACTATAGTTCTGTCTTTATGATAGCATCCCAGCAAATACACCAAAAGTCATGATTTATCTGTTTAGTTCATCCATTTTATTTATTCCCTTAGTTGGTCTTCCAATTAAACGGACCACATTCAGAGTTAATGCTACCATAAGGATGTAAAGAACTAGTGAACATTTTCAGAGCATCTGAGCTTTTCTTGTTCCCTGACACTGATTGCCTTATGCCAGATACCTACTGACAATAACACCCCATTTTTCTGGAGAGCGGACAACTTGGCACCCTCAACCATCTGGAACACAGACAACCTGGAATCTGGGAGGAAAGCAAAAAGGCCTCCCTGCATGAAATTGAAGTTGCTTTTATTATAAAGTGCTTGCATTAAATGTGCTTCATTCCATTCAGGGCTTATCGAATTTTAATCTCCACACAATACTAACAAGCTTGGTTATAAGATCCTAGTGTAATACAAGAAAAGGAAAGGCACAAAAAAGAACCTGAATATAAAGGACACAAGTGTGACAGATTAGTTTCTCTGGAGCCTTTCCTTATTATATCAGCTCTTTTGAAGGGCAGAAGCAGATTCCCTTTTAAGCACTGGGTTTGGATCAGAGATTCTGATCTACCATTTAATATCTGTGTGACCCTGGGCAAGTCATCTAGCCAAGCCAAAACTAGGCCTCCATTTCTTCATATTTAAAAGAAGAGAATTAAACTAGTTCATCTCCTGGTCCAAATCCTGACTTCTGTCTTGATTGCAGCCTCATCCTGGAATTTCCCTCAGCATCAACTTAACCTGAAACTTCTAGCTCTGTCTGCAATATTCAAAAGATCCACCCCCTTCTGCCATTGCTGACATCCTCCTGGGGCCTCCATTTTTTGGAGAGGTCCAAGTCAGCCTTCATTTCCCTTTTGGACTTCAAACCATGCCCCAAGTCAGGTGACCTTGCCCTCCTTTTAGCCTCCCTTTTACATGTTTTCCTCCATTAGAATGTTAGCTCTGTGAGGGCAGGGAATGTCTTTTTACTTGCATATCTATCTCCATTACTTAGCACAGTACCTTGTTTCCTCTCTTTCTCCCTTCCTTCCTTTCTTCTTTCCTTCCTTCTTTCTTTCCTTGCTTCCTTCCTTCCTTCTTTCCTTCTTTCTCTCTGCTTGCTCTGAATCAATGAACCTATTTTGAAACTTACACTGTTTTTTGATCAAAGTGCCTCCTTTCTGTCTTAGAAGCACCTCCATCTCTCTGTTCACTAGCTAAGCAGAGATAGCTGACTGACAAGGTCTGAGCTCAATGCATGCTCAAGTCAGCTAACTTAGGTTGCCTGCTCAGTTGACCTTTTCAAAGATGTTCAATGATTATTCCTGAGACCAGCTGCCCTCGAGACAGATATCTTCTAGAATGTTTTATGGTACTAAAGTACTTTAATCAATTTATCAAACATTTATTATGTACCTCCTATGTGCCAGGTAACATGCTAGTTTCTGTGGACGCAAAGACAAACATAAGATTATTTCCGATCTCAAGGAGTTTACATCCTGCTGGAGGAACAGTATTATAATACTGTGTAACATGAGCACAGGTAAGGAAACATAGCATACAATACAATGTAATTTGGAGGAAACTATTAAGTGAGGAAATAAAAAACCTCTTTAAGACTGTTGAAGATGTGCCTTATAGGGACTTACAGGTTCTAGAGGAGAAGGTAGGAGATTATTTCAGGCATAGGACACAGCAGCTTTGAAGACATAGAAACAAGAGTTGGGGTATTGTACATGGGGAACAGCAAATAGGCCACTGTGTCTGGAATATAAAGTAAGTGAAGGGGAGTCATGTGTAATCAAGCTAGAAAGATAATTGAGATGACACTATGGCTGGGCCTGTACTCCCTAAGTGATAAAAGAAAGAGGAAAAGGGTCCATATGTAAACAATATTTACAACAGCTCTTTTTATGATGGCAAAGACCTGAAAACTAAAGGGGTCCCTGTCAGCTGGAGAATGACTAAACAATATGGCACATGAATGGAATGGAGTGAGAAATTATGACAGGCAGAGTTGTTTTCCTAACACAATTATACCTTAGCACTTCTCTGCTTACAACATAGGAAAATCCTTCCTGGGAATTGTTCTTAAACCCTAGGTGTATACCTGAGTATAATGGGCTGGTAAAGAGTTCATGATGATAGTAATTAATAACTAATATTTACATAGCACTTTAAAGTTTACTAAATACTTTATAGATATGTAGTTTGAGTCTCATGAGAGTCCTGTGAGGTAGGCACTATAGGAATTATTATCCCCATGTTACACATGACAAAAGTCTCAGAGTGGTTAAGTGCTCATGGTGACACAGCTAATGTGCTTACATGTGTAGCCTAAGCCTCCTCACTAACAGGATCCCAGAAACTGTCAATTTCTTCTAGGTATTTTGTGAGTTAGAACCTTTGCTCCTCAGGGTGGGAGAAAGAGGGGGGCAACAAGCAGTCATTAAGCACTGTATTCAGCACTTTCTAAATAATATGTCATATTTGATCCTCACAATAACCTTGTGAGGTAGGTATCATTTCCCCATTTTACAATTGAGGAAATTGAGGCAGATAGAGGTTAAGTGACTTGCTTAGGGTAACATAGCTAACAAGTATCTGAAGCAGGATTAGAACTCAAGTCTTCCTAACTCCTGTCTTAGCATTCTATCCACTACAACACTTAGCTGTCTGAATCCACCACCAATATGTTTACTTATACCACTAGGTGACACAGTTTGTAGATTATTGAACTCAAAGTCAGGATGACCTGAGTTCAAATCTGGCCTCAAATTCTATATGACCCTGGGCATGTCACTTACTTACTCTTTGCGTCAGTTTCCTCATCTATAAAATGGAGGTACTATATCATTTGCCTTCTGAAGTATTATATTCAAAGCTGTCCATTCCTTTATAGGCAGCTGCTAAATCTTATGTGATCCTGACTGGCTTGCTGGCACTTAAATTCTTTATTTCTGGCAGCTTACAGTACTTTTTTTTTGATATGCAAACTCTGGATTTTGGTTATAATGTTCCTAGACATCACCATTTTAAGGTTTCTTTCAGGAGGTGACTAGTGGATTCTTTTATGTTTCCATTATGCTCTCTGGTTGCAAAAGGTTTGTGTAGTTTTCTCTTTAAGATTTCTTGAGGAGGCGGAGCCAAGATGGCAGACTAGAAACCACACTTACACAGGGTTCCCCCCACAGCCCATAAAATACCTGTAGAGAGGGACTCTCAACAAATTTTGGAGCAGCAGAAGTGGAGAACAACAGAATGGAGGAGATTTCCTGCCCACGGTGACCTGAAAGGCCCACAGAAACATCAGTTGTGCTGGACGCGGGAGCCAAGTACAGAGCCCAGCCCAGCCTTTGCTGCAGCATGACAAGACTCTGGCAGGATGACACCTTGGGGGCGGAATCTCCAGTCGCAGTAGCAGGTCCTCAATTCCCTCAGCCCATGGACACCAAAGGTCAGTAACGGGGTTTTATCAGGGAACCAGGAAGGGAGAAGGGCCTTCCTATAGCTCCAGCAGCAGGCAGCAGCCACAGAGTCAGCACAGCAGCCTGTACAGAAGCTCCATTGTTGGAGTGTAAAAACCCCTGGGGGCACTGAAGAGCTGAGTCTTACCTCAGCCCTGGGTGGAGGCTCTGGTTGAGCTGGTCTTTGTCTCACACTGAATGGTGGCCCTGCCCATCCAGCTTATCTGAAAATTAGCCCCAAGTGCTGACTTTGTGGAACTGGAGGCCAAATGGCTGTGAAGAGGTATCTGCTAAGATTCTGGGCACAAAAATCCCTCTCTACATCCAGACAAGTACACTCTTGATTGTGCCACCCTGGAGGAACTGAGGTCTCACAGATTCCCAGAATATACCCTACTCTTCATAAAGCACCCAAAAGTCAAGTAACAGGTTGGAAAAATGCCCAAAAAAGGGAAAAAAAAATAAGACCATAGGTTACTTTCTTGGTGAACAGATATCTCCTCCCATCCTTTCTGATGAGGAAGAACAATGCTTACCATCAGGGAAAGACATAGAAGTCAAGGCTTCTCTATCCCAAACATCCAAAATAAATATTCAATGGGCTCAGGCCATGGAAGAGCTCAGAAAGGATTTTGAAAATCAAGTGAGAGAGGGGGAGGAAAAACTGGGAAGAGAAATGAGAGAGATGCAAGAAAAACATGAAAAGCAGGTCAACACCTTGCTAAAGGAGACCCAAAAAAATGCTGAACACCTTGAAAAATAGGCTAACACAATTGGCAAAAGAGGTTCAAAAAGCCAATGAGGAGAAGAATGCTTTCAAAAGCAGAATTAGCCAAATGGAAAAGGAGGTTCAAAAGGTCACTGGAGAAAATAGTTCTTTAAAAATTAGAATGGAACAGATGGAGGTTAATGACTTTATGAAAAATAAATCACAAAACAAAACCAAAAGAATGAAAAAATGGAAGATAAAGTGAAATATCTCATTGGAAAAATAATTGACCTGGAAAAAAGATTCAGGAGAGACAATTTAAAAATTATGGGACTACCTGAAAGCCATAATCAAAAACAGAGCCTAGATATCATCTTTCATGAAATTATCAAGGAAAACTGCCCTGGGCAAAATAAATATTGAAAGAATCCACCAATCACCTCCTGAAAGAGATCCAAAAAGAGAAACTCCTAGGAACAATGTGGCCAAATTCCAGAGTTCCCAGGTCAAAGAGAAAATATTGCAAGCAGCTAGAAAGAAATAACTCAAGTATTTTGGAAATACAATCAGGATAACACAAGATCTATCAGCTTCTACATTAAGGGATTGAAGGGCATGGAATAGGATATTCCAGAAGTCAAAGGAACCAGGACTCAAACCAAGAATCACCTACCCAGCAAAACTGAGTATAATAATTTTCAGGGGAAAATATGGTCTTTCAATGAAACAGAGGACTTTCAAGCATTCTTGATGAAAAGACCAGAGCTGAAAAGAAAATTTGACTTTCAAACACAAGAATGAAGAAAAAGCATGAAAAGGTAAACAGCAAAGAGAAGTCATAAGGGACTTACCAAAAGTGAAATGTTTACATTCCTACATGGAAAGACAATATTTGTAACTCTTAAAACTTTTCAGTATCTGGGTAGTTGGTGGGACCACACACACACACACACACACACACACACACACACACACACACACACATGCGCACACACACATGTACACATGTGCATGTACATACAGAGACAGAGAGCACAGAGTGAATTGAATAGGATGGGACCATATCTTAAAAGAAATTAAGGTAAATGGTGAGAGAGAAATGTAGTGGGAGGAAAGAGGGTGAAATGGAATGGGGTAAATTATATCTCATTCAAGAGGCAAGCAGGAGACTTTTTAGTGGAGGGAAAAAGAGGAGAGCTGAGAAAAAAACATGAAGTTTACTGTCATCACATTCGACTAAAGGAAGGAATAAAATGCACACTCATTTTGGTATGTAAACCTATCTTACAATACAGGAAAGTGGGGGAGAAGGGGATAAGCAGGGTGGGTGGGGATGATGGAAGGGAGGGCAATGGGAGGAGGGAGCAATTTGAAATCAACACTCTTGCAGAGGGACAGGGTCAAAAGAGAGAACAGAAGCAATGGGGGGCAGGATAGGATGGAGGGAAATATATTTAGTCTTACACAACATGACTATTATAGAAGTCATTTGCAAAACTACACAGATATGGCCTATATTGAATTACCTGCCTTCCCAAAGGGAATAGGGAGGGAGGGAGGGATGGGGAGAAGTTGAAACTCAAAGCTTTAGGAACAACTGTTGATTATTGTTCTTGCTACTAGGAAATAAGAAAAACACGTAATGGGGAATAGAAAGTTATCTGGCCCTACATGATCAAAGAGAAGATGGGGACAAGGGAAGGGAAGGACGATAGAAGAGAGGGCAGATCACTGAGAGGGGCAATTAGAATGCTCAGCATTTTGGGGTGGGGAAGGGGACAAATGGGGAGAAAGTTTGGAACCCAAAATTTTGTGAAAATGAATGTAAAAAGTTAAATAAATAAATTTAACTAAAAAAAAAAAGTAAGAAATATTAAAGCTCACCCAGTCAAATGCCCTCAGTTTATGAATGAGATTGAAGCAAAGAAAAGAAGGAAGAAAAAGAGAGATAAAAATAGTGTGCTTCATTCTCTATTCAGATAGTTCTTCCTCTGGAGTTGGACAGCATGCTTCTGAGTTCTTTGGGATTGTCTGGTATTGTTGAGAATAGCTAAGTCATTCACAATTCTTCTTCATACAATATTGCTATTATTGTGTACAGTGTTCTCCTGGTTCTTCACTTTGCATCATTTCATGTAAATCTTTCCAGGTTTTTCTGAAATGATCCCACTCATTATTTCTTACAGAACAATAGTGTATTCCATTAACAACTTCTTCATCCATTCCCATTGATGAACATCCTCTCAATTTCCAGTTCTTAGCTACCACAAAAAGAGTTGCTATAAATATCTTTGCACAATTTTTTTTTTTATCTCTTTGGGATACAGACTTAGTTTCAAAGCTAGATTAAAGCACCATTTTATAGCTCTTTGGACACAGTCCCAAATTACTTTGAAGAGCTCTTTGAATGTCCAACAGAGGAATGTGTTGGAACTTAATATGATTGTACCTTACTGAAGTTTTTACAGAAGGCATGTCCAGAGGTGTGCTTTAGGAATTTGCTTTGCTATCTTTAAGGAGAATGAATGGTCATAGGCAGACTGAAGGCAGGGAACTAAGGAGAATTCTGCAATACTTCAGGTGAGTGAGTAGTCATGAGGGTCGAAACTAGGAAAAGGAGGCAGTCTGTGAGGAAAGAGAAGGGGAAAAGGTTGGAACAAACAAAATTTGGCCAAGTGATTGAAGGTGTGGGATGGTTGAAAGATGGAGATATACATCTGGGTGACTGCAAGTCCCTGACTAGGTCATTAGACTGGTCCTTGTAAGGCAAGGGTATGTGCGGCAGGGGAAATTTGAGGCTACTGAAAAGCAATCCCCCCTTCCCCTTGGATCAGTACTTTGTCCACAGACTTCCTAGAAATAACAGACAAACAGGAGCTCAAATGAAAATCATTCCATTTCACCTTTCAAACCCTCCTCAGCTCCAGCTCTACTCCTCCCCTCTCCCTTCCATTTCTTAAAGAGCAGGGATGAGCCTTAACCCATCCCAGCAAGAGCTAGGACTAGATGAATCTTTAGAAAATACATTTTTGCTCATTCCCACTCCTAGCCCCACCATCAAGCAAAGAGGGGATGTCACATACACTGCCTGACCCCTCACACCCAAAGGCCCATTATTTACCATTTCTTTTTCCATGTTCAGCGATTCAAGACTTCATTAAGTCCCACCAAAGAGAACTAAAAACCAAGAGAATCAGAATCCAAAGCCAATCTGGTATGCTTCCTATCAAGAGAAAAGCAAAAAATGAGTTCATGAAAGAAAGAATAAGAGCCCACCCATCCTTGACTGATCTCTCATTTCCTTCCTGAGGGCCATCTCTAGTCTTCCTGATCTATATCTCCCCATTGGACCTAGATGACTCAGGAGGAGAAAGTGAGGCTGATGACTCTGCATAGCCCTCCCTCATTTAAATCCAATTCACTTGCATGCCATGGCATCATGTTCCTGATGATGTCATGGTCCTCTTCAAGAGTAAAGGACAAACAAACAAAAAGAATCTTCCTCCTAACTCTGACAGTAGATGATTTTGCTATGAAAGTGATCTCTGCAAAGAGAAGAATGACCGTGTTACTGTGGCCTAATGGAAAGAGCCTTGAACCACAGTCCAGAGAACTGGGTTCAAGTTCTGGTTTTGTTTGAAATGGGACATGGGGCCTTGGACCAGAAACTTTCCCATTCTGAATCTTAGCTTCCTCATTCCTTAATTGCAGGAGTGGGGTTGGAGGGTAAGCTGAAAGAGATGACTGCCAAGTCCCTCCTGGCTCCAGGTATCCATGTGTCATTTATTAAGTGTGACCCAGACACACAGGCCTATAGAGAAGATGCTCCAAATGAGAAGGCCTGGCCCATACTCACCAGAACTTTAGCAGTTCTGGACTGTTCCTTTAGAGATGAGGTTCCAACAGTTCCTCAGACCAAGGGGGCTAATGCTAGAACCATTTCCTCTGACATGGTACCCAAGAGCTTCCTTTCCCAGGTCTCCTGAAGCACCCAGATGGACAGTCATGGTGCACCTCCTTAAGGCAGCAAAGTGCCCTGGAAAGAAGGCCTCCATCTGTAGGCAGTGGACATGGTTCAATCCTGCCTCAGACATTAGGAACCTGGGATCTGCTTCCTTATTACCTCCATCACCTTACCTGTCCCAGGGACTCCACACACAATGTCAGCTGTAGCAGTGCATCTCTGAAGAATTTGTTTTCCTTCTGGGCACCTGAGATCAGAAAAGAGTGAAGGCTGCTGCAAATACACACACACACACACACACACACACACACACACACACACACATACACACACCTCTTGGCCCCATGTTATTGGATGATTACAGCAGGATAGGGCTCAAGCTACTCCACTAATGCCCTCCTCTCCTTGCAGGGTCCAAGAAGTCTAAAACCTAGTCTTTTCCTTGAACCCAGTGACAAAGGGATGTCTCTTTACTTATGGTTGGAAAACCTTCATTTATTACAATCCTGTGTATTTAGTGTGAGCCAGGAAGGTCAATAAGGTGAGACCCTTCAAGATTCCCAAATCTAAATAATTCTGCATCAGGGGACATTCTGAAGCTAACACCCACATCCTGCTCTGATAGTCCCTATTCAATAATCTCCCATTGGCTTCAAGATCAAATATAGAGTCTCCTGTTTGGCTTTTGACAGCCCCCTTGACTGGCCCCCTGCTACCTTTCCTGTGTTTTCATACTTCATTCCCCTCCATACACTGTTGGAACCATTCCTCTCAGTTGACTCCTTTTCTCCTCTCTGTCTTTGTACTAGATGTCATTCATGCTAGAAATGCTGTTCTTAGCGTAGTACCTGACAATAGAGTGAGAATATAATAAATGTTTGCTGCCTCATGCCTCTCAAAGTCCATGGTTTCTTTCTGTAACACCCTATTTCTATAATGAGCTCACACTAAGCCTAGGGGCCACAGAATGTTCCCTCAAATGCATGTTTCTCTCCTTTTGCAGCAGCAATAGAGGTTCTTTTAAGCTAGAGTTAATAATATAATCACATTGGCTCTGAGACCCCAGGTAGGAAAATTCTTCCTGTTTAGGCAGAGATCAGGCTTTTGGCTTTAATTTACATTTATATATATTTAATTTACATTTATATATTATATATATAATTTACATATATATATATTCTCTTGCTGGTGGAAGGGAAATTCAGATTACTGAAATGTTTGGGCCAAGACAGCCAAGGAAATGACAGTCTGGATGGATAGGTGGCATTTTATGCTTGTGGAAACTCAGGCAAATAGAACTTTGTCCAAGGTCACATAGCTAGTAAGTGGCTGGATTTGAACTTGAGTCTTCCTGACTCTAGGTCTAGTGTTTTCTCCAGTGGACCAGTCAGCTGCATAGTAGATTAGGTGTGATGTTGGTACAGTATAGAGTATATATAATATGGTGGCATCAGCCCAAGCTTCCTATTCCAAGATGCCAATGGAGTTCATGGCCCTCTTCCATCTTTCCCTTCTCTGCTACTTTGTTTCAATCCTACTTTGTTTCTTTTCAAAGGAGATCACATTTTTAATTGAGAAAATGTTAATAAATACCTATGCTCATTTTTAATGACTGCCCTGGGGAGGCTAGGTCTTTTGGGATCATTTCAAGATATCCTCATTCCTTCCTCTCTACTACCAGATACTTAGAATTTCTCTCTGGTTTTAAGTGCTTTCCTGGTTTTATACCAGCTCCTCAATTAGTGACCACCACAATCTCCCAATTCTTTAAACCCCACCTAATCAGAGCAGGCCTCCTCTGGCCCTTATTTCTGATTGGTTGATTCTATAAAGAAGCTGCCCCTTTGGGGGAGGAGCCAAGATGGCGGAGTAGAAAGAGTCACCTATGCTACTCCGAACCCACAGCCCATATATTTTCTGTAAAAAGAACTCCCCACAAATTCTGGATCAGTGCAAGCCGGCACAGAAACACAGGGGAGGAGATCCAGAGAGCCCTGGAAAGTCATCCCCAGGGGTCCATCGGGCACCGGACAGCGGAGTCCACCCCTGCACTGCCCTGGCCACGCAGCCCCAGAGGAGCAGATCCAAGCAGGCTTCAGGGATGGAACCTCTGGCGGCCGCGAAGATCCCTTCGCCCACAGGCGCTACAGGTCAGTGAGAGAGACATTTGGGCTGGCCAAGAGGGAAGCGGGGTGTCTCCATGACTTGGGCCCCCTCGGGAGGCAGAGGCAGAGGGAGTGGCACAGGCAGCAGCGGCTGGAGACTCCCCAAGCAGGCAGGAACTCCATTGTTGAAGGTCTCTGCATAAACACCCTGAGGGAACTGAGCCTGGGAGGAGGCCCTGCCCCCACCTGAGCACCAGAACTTAAGCTCACATTGAATAACAGCCCCGCCCGCCAGGGAAAGCCCTGAGGCTGGGGAGCAGCATTTGAATCTCAGACCCCAAGCACTAGCTGAGCGGATCTAGGCGGGGGTGCAGAGGAATCTCAGAAGTCAAGTAACTGGCTGTGAAAATGCCCAGAAAGGGGAAGAAAAATAAGACCATAGAAAGCTACTTTCTTGGGGGACAGATGTTCCCGCCTTTCATTTCTGATGACGAGGAACAATGCTTACCATCAGGGAAAGACGTGGAGGTCGGGGCCTCTGTATCCCAGGCATCCCATGTGGATGTCCGGTGGGCTCAGGCCATGGAAGAGCTCAAAAAGGATTTTGAAATTCAAGTTAGACAGGTGGAGGAAAAACTGGAAAGAGAAATGAGAGAGATGCAAGAAAAGCATGAAAAACGGGTCAATACCTTGCTAAAGGAGACCCAAAAAAATGCTGAAGAAAATAACACCTTGAAAAATAGGCTCACTCAATTGGCAAAAGAGGTTCAAAAAGCCAATGAGGAGAAGAATGCTTTCAAAAGCAGAATGAGCCAAATGGAAAAAGAGGTTCAAAAGCTCACTAAAGAAAAGAGTTCTCTCAAAATTAGAATGGAACAGATGGAGGCTAATGACTTTCTGGAGAAACCAAGAAATCACAAAACAAAACCAAAAGAATGAAAAAATGGAAGCTAATGTGAAATATATTATGGGAAAAACAACTGACCTGGAAAATAGATCCAGGAGAGACAATTTAAAAATTATGGGACTACCTGAAAGCCATGATCAAAAACAGAGCCCAGACATCATCTTTCATGAAATTATCAAGGAAATCTGCCCTGAGATTCTAGAACCAGAGGGCAAAATAAGTATTGAAGGAATCCATCGATCACGACCTGAAAGAGATCCAAAAAGAGAAACTCCTAGGAACATTGTGGCCAAATTCCAGAGTTCCCAGGTCAAGGAGAAAATATTGCAAGCAGCTAGAAAGAAACAATTCCAGTATTGTGGCAATACAATCAGGATAACACAAGATCTAGCGGCTTCTACATTAAGGGACTGAAGGGTGTGGAATAGGATATTCCAGAAGTCAAAGAAACTAGGACTCAAACCAAGAATCACCTACCCAGCAAAACTAAGTATAATACTTCAGGGGAAAATATGGTCTTTCAATAAAACAGAGGACTTTCAAGCATTCTTGATGAAAAGACCAGAGCTGAAAAGAAAATCTGACTTTCAAACACAAGAATGAGAAGAAGCATGAAAAAGTAAACAGCAAAGAGAAGTCATAAGGGACTTACCAAAGGTGAAATGTTTACATTCCTACATGGAAAGACAATATTTGTAACTTTTAAAACTTTTCAGTATCTGGGTAGTTGGTGGGACCACACACACACATACACACACACATGCACACATGCACACACACATGTACACGAGTGCATGCACACACATGCACGCACATACAGAGACAGAGAGCACACAGTGAATTGAATAGGATGGGACCATATCTTAAAAGAAATTAAGGTAAATGGTGAGAGAGAAATGTAGTGGGAGGAGAGAGGGTGAAATGGAATGGGGTAAATTATCTCTCATTCAAGAGGCAAGCAGGAGACTTTTTAGTGGAGGGAAAAAGAGGAGAGCTGAGAAAAAAGCATGAAGCTTACCCTCATCACATTTGACTAAAGGAAGGAATAAAATGCACACTCATTTTGGTATGAAAACCTATCTTCCAATACAGGAAAGTGGGGGAGAAGGAGATAAGCAGGGTGGGGGGGATGAGGGAAGGGAGGGCAATGGGAGGAGGGAGCAATTTGAAGTCAACACTCTTGGGGAGGGACAGAATCAAAAGATAGAAAGAAACAATAGGGGGCAGGATAGGATGGAGGGAAATAAAGTTAGTCTTACAGAACACAACTATTATCGAAGTCATTTGCAAAATTACACAGATGTGGCCTCTATTGAATTGCCTACCTTCCCAAAGGGAATGGGTGGGGAGGGAGGAATGGGGAGAATTTGGAACTCAAAGTTTTAGGAACAACTGTTGAGTATTGTTGTTGCTACTAGGAAATAAGAAATACAGTTAATGGGGAATAGAAAGTCATCTGGCCCTACAGGACAAAAGAGAAGATGGGGACAAGAGAAGGGAGGGATGATAGAAGAGAGGGCAGATTGGTGACAGGGAAAATTAGAATGCTCGGTGTATTGGGGTGGGGGGAGGGGACAAATGGGGAGAAAATTTGGAACCCAAAATTTTGTGAAAATGAATGTCAAAAGTTAAATAAATAAATTTATATTTAAAAAAAAAAAAAAAAAGAAACTGCCCCTTCAATGACTCCTAAGTGGGGTTAGATCATCATCACCCTGATGCTTCGGGACTCAGCTCAAGCTCTACCTTCTCCACAAAGTCTTTTCTTCTGAAATCTCTTCCACACAGTGCCCCATCCCACTCCAGCTGCTAGCATATCCCCTCCCAAGACCACCTAGAGTCAATCATATTGTATGTACTCTGGACACATTCATATACAGCACTTACCTCTTGGTGCAAGGCTGGCACACCTTACAATCTTCAGCTTCACAATAGTATCCCTCTTTACATTGACATTTGGTGTTTATATAGTTATAACAAGGCATCAGCATCTCTTGATCTGCCAAAAAGGAAAAGGTGTAGATTAAGGTAACCCCTAAGAGACCATCAAGCTGCCTATATACTATTTCAAGGGGAGCATCCCTGGAACGATAAGATGTCCAGAAAAATGACCAGAAGAATGCCTATTGCCTCACTTGGCCAGGCAGCTGGTAAGACAACTCAGAGCTCCAATATGGCAGCCAGGAGTCATTGCCCTGGTGTGAGGCTTCCCTCCCATACACAGGGATGCTGGGAACTGTTCCTCCACTCTGCCTGAGCAAAAGTGCCAGCACCCTGAGACACCCCAGCAAGGATGTTGTTTACTCTGATCTCAGCTCTTCTGGGCTCTGAAGCATATATATTATATACACTACAGCCTGCCCAACATCACACCTAGTCTACCATGTAGTTGGCTGGTCCACTGCAGAAAGCTCTAGACCTAGAGTCAGGAAGACTCAAGTTCAAATCCAACCACTTAGTAGCTATGTGACCCTGGACAAAGTTCTGTTTGTCTCAGCTTCCACAAGTGTAAAATGAAGATATTAGTGCTTGGCTTCCAGCGTTGTTGTGAGGATCAAAAGAGATATTTATGAAATACTCTGTAAACCATAAGCACTACATAAATGCCAGCTATGCTTATTCCTGCTGTTACTAATTATTACCCCAAAGTGGTAGGCCCTGAAAAAGGCTCAGCACCACAGGACCCTGGATTATCTGCACATCAGGCTGGGTCAGAGGAGTTGATGTATGCAGCTATTATTCCCCCATACAACCAATCCAATACACATTTTTTAAGCACCTACTATGTGCCAGGTACTGTGCTAAGCACCAGGGATACTAAAAGGACCAAAAGACAGTCCCTGTCTCAATGAGCTTATAATCTAATGGGGGGGGATGGGAGGGAGACAATAAACACACACACACACACACACACACACACACACCAAGTTTTTATATAGGATAAATAAGAATTAAAAGAGGAAGACACTAGAAATAAGAGGGGTTGGGGCAAGTTTGCTGTAGGAGACAGGATTTTAGTTGGGATTTAAAGGAAGCCAGGGAGGTAGTCTGAGTGGAGGAGGCAGAGCCTTCCAGAAATTACTGGGCCTCCATTCCTCCCACAAAAGTAGGAAAGAAACAGTAGGCATAACTGCATGTGAGGCAATGAGGAACAGACGGGGATGTCAAAATCTGTACAATGTGGGACTGCGCCACCACAAAGCATAGATGGAAAAGCACTCGAGGGTATCTGTGGAATTAAGCCAGGTGGGCATCCTTGACAGGAGGGGGATGGGGGGGTCTCTCAGCCACATTCTCTGAGTCTCAGAACTAGCCTTTTCTGCCCAAAGTTCTGTGACTTTCTTCTCCTAATTAGATTCCTCCAGAGTTATCCAAACTCTCACTTCTGACAGGGGAACAGCTGAGGGGCAAGACACTGGGGGTGCCCACAGAGGATATACCCCAGAAGACTAGTCTCTGTCCTAGGTGTCCCTACTGCCCACCCTTCCTAGGACCTAGGTTGCTCCCCAGCAGGAATCCAGGGAAGGCTACAATCAAAGGGACTCTTTTTTTGTACTCATGCTGACCTTAGCAGCTTGAAGGAAAATTTAAAATTCTCTAAACCCTGCCCTCTTTCATCGCACCCCTCCCCAACCTCCCAGCACTGGTTAGTGAAGAGGATGCCAGGTTGTTCTCTGGAAGGAGCCCAGCCCTGGGTGATCCTGAAGGAGATGCCCCCTTCCACCCAGATCCTCCTGTCCATAGGGCTAACTTCCAGTTGTTTCCCCTGCCCGTCTAGTCTAATTGGAGACCTGGGGCTTGGGGTGGAAGGATGGAGCCAGTGGTCTGCCATCAATGCACAACTCTGACTCAGGAGAGGAGGTCACTCCAGGTCCGATGCCCCAGGTCCCCTCTCTTCAAGGAATCTTGTAGCGACATACTGACCTTCTCTGCACTGGGTACATGGTCTGCAGATCTGTCCTTTCTCAGGGGCATACTTTCCAAGGGGGCAAGGCTGACAATCTCCAAGGGTGTGGGAGATAGTGCAGTTCTTGAAAACATCGGTGCCTGTGGGAAGAGGCCACAAAGGTAGAATAAGACTCAGCAGTGACTAAGAAGAGTCAGACAAAATGCCTCCTGGTCACAAAGTAGAAGATCCTCCTTTCAGTGTATGACTATTCTATTCCCATAGGCTTTTATTTCTGAAAAGAAGGGAGGGAGGCATAGTTTCTCAGCTCTTCTCCAGGGCCAGCCCAGATCCTTACAATTACCCAGCAGTCTCTTTAAGATCATTTGTTCTTTCAATTTATGTTGGAAGCCCTTGTTGTCTTCCTCTCTCTGCTTACCTCAGTTTTCATCAGTTTCTTTTCAGTCTCTTTTTACAGGGCATAAATCTTCTCTTGCATGCCAATACCCCAATCCATCCAACCATGCCCTAATTGAGGGCATTCATGTTTCTGGTTCTTATGCACCACCAAAAGATGGGTTGCTCTGAGTCCATAGTAGCCTGGTGTGTCTGGGGAATCTTTTTTCTGCCCTGTCCCTTCTGGGGTTTATGTCCATCACTGGAAAGGATTTTTGGGTCACAGGATCTGTATGAACCACTCAGTGATAAAATTCTGGGTCAGTGGACTGCCCCAGAGGGTTGCAGGGGATGCTGTGAAGGAAGGTAGCCTTCTTAAAGGTGAGGATGGGCAGTTATTCTTCAGGTTTGGAGAACAGTGCACACAAATTTCAGAAGAGGTAGGAAGGTGGCATTTAGAGTTCAATGAGGCCAGCCTTGTTGAGCCTGGCTGGACCAAAGGGCATAAGAAAGGAATGTGATAAGGCTGGAAAGGGAACCTAGAGTCCCTCTCCCATCCCTTCGTGAATGGATTAAAAATTGCCAGGCTGAGGAGGTGGTTATTTTCACCCGCAGCAGTGAACCACTGAACATCTGAAAAGATCAAGGTGGGAAAATTTGTGAGGGTGAGAACACGTGGTATTAACCGATAGGCAGGCTTTTAACTGGGGTGCGGGTAGGGGAGAGGGGTGTAGGTGGGGTGGGGCGCGGCAGAGTGGGGAGGGATGCTTGAAAACTTTAATGAGCTCTAGACATAACCTCTTTGACTCTAAGTCTCAGGTCGGGCTGACCAGAAGAGCTAAGAAACTGTCTCCCTCTCTTCTTTTCAGAAGAAAAGGTCTATAGGAGAAGAAAAGAAATCTACTTGTAACCAGGAGGATTTTGATCAGGGCGGAGGGAGAGGAGGTGGAAGCTGGCCCCATGGAGAGGAGAATGGGGAGGGCAAGGAACAAATGATCTTAAAGAGACTGTTGGGTAATTGTAAGGATCTGGGCTGGCCCTGGAGAAGAGCTGAGAAACTATGCCTCCCTCCCTTCTTTTCAGAAGTAAAAGCCTATGGGAATAGAATACTCATACACTGAAAGGAGAATCTTCTACTTTATGACCAGGAGGCATTTTGTCTGACTCTTATTGCTGAGTCTTATTCTACCTTTGTGGCCTCTTCCCACAGGCACCGATGTTTTCAAGAACTGCACTAGGTGCCACATACCCGCTGGGCAGTACAAACAGCAAAGCTCTTCGTGCCGGTATTCCTTTTGAGAGTCACACGACTCCCCTGATGCTCTGTAGTTTTGTTTGGGCAGCAGGGCTGACTCTGATTTTCTTATAACCTGGTAAGAGAGAGAATATTTTCAAGACAAAATAAAGTCTGAAATCTGTTCTCCTCCCCTGAATCCTGGACGTCTGCCCCAAATGTGCCCCCGATGCCATTTCCATTCTCCCGATCTCACCATGGGGAGCAGCAGCAGCAGCAGTAGCCTGCGGCAGAAGGGGCCAGGGTCGTGGTCCATGGTTCCAGTGCTGCTCTGCAGTGGCAAAGGAGCCCGGGCATATCCGGCTAAATGCGCTCGCGGATCTAGGGGTCGCGACTCGAGACTTCCGGCTCCCGGCTCCCGGCTCCCGGCTCCCGGTTCCCGGCTCTCTGTTCCTTGGCTCCTGGCTCCGCTTCCGCTCAGCGGTGCAGAAGTCTTGGGGCGTTTCGTGAGTCAGCACGCTCATCAGTCCAGGGTGCCTCCGCCCACCGCTGGGAGGGCTTACTAATCAACAGTCAGAGCATTTTTTCATATGACTCTATATGGCTTTAATTTCTTCATCTGAAAACTGCCTGTTCATATCCTTTGACCATTTTCAATTGGAGAATGACTTGTATTCTTATAAATTTGACTCAGTTCTCTCTATATTTTAGAAATGAAGCCTTTATCACAGACACTGGCTGCAATAATTATTTCTCAGCTTTCTGCTTCCCTTCTAATCTTGGTTGCCCTGGCTTTGTGCAAAAATACTTTTCAAAATCATTCATTTTGCATTTCATAATGTTCTCTATCTCTTTAGTCATGGATTCCCTTCTCCATAGATATGACAGGTAAGCTATTCCTTGCTCTACTAATTTGGTTACAGTATCAGCCTTTATATCTAAAATGTATACCCATTTTGACTTTATCTTGGTATATGGTGCAAAATGTTGGTCTGTGCCTACTGTCTGCCATGCTATTTTCCAGTTTCCCCAGAAGTTTTTGTTTAATAGTGAGTTCTTATTCCAGAAGCTGGATTCTTTGGGTTTATCAAACAGTAGATTAGTATAGTCATTGACTACTGTGTCCTGTGTACCTAACCTATTCCACTGATCTACTCCTCTATTTCTTAGCCAGTATCAAGTAGTTTTGATGATTACTGCTTTACAATACAAATTAAGATCTAGTATGGCTAGGCCACCTTCCCTTACGTGTCTTTTCATTATTTCCCTTGATATTCTGGACTTTTTGTTTTTTCAGATGAAGTTTGTTATTGTTTTTCTTACTCTATAAAATAATTTTTTTGGTAGTTTAATTTGTATAGCACTGAACAAGTAAATTAATTTAGATAGAATTGTCATTTTTAAATATTAGCTTGGTTTACTCTTGAGCAACTGATATTTTTGCAATTATTTAGATCTGAATTTGTGTGAAATGTGTTTGGTAATTGTGTTCATATCGTTCCTGGATTTGTCTTGGCAGATAGATTCCAAGTATTTTATGTTGTTTACAGTAACTTTAAATGGAATTTCTCTTTCTATCTCTTGCTGTTGGGCTTTGTTAGTAAAATTAGTAATGCTGATGATTTCTGTGGGTTTATTTTATATTCTGTGACTTTGCTAAAGTTGTTTATATCTCAAGTAGTTTTTTAGTTGATTCTCTAAGTATATCATCATAACAGATTCAAAGACTGATAGCTTTGTATCTTCTTTGCCTATTCTAATTTCTTCCATTTCTTTTTCTTCTCTTACTGTTAAAGCTAATATTTCTAGTACAATATTGAATAATGGTGGTGATAATGGACGTTTTTGTTTCACCCCAGATCTTATTGGAAATGCTTCTAGCTTGTCCCTGTTACATACAATGCTTGCTTATAGTTTCAGATAGATGCTGTTTCTTATTTTAAAAAAAAAAAAACTCCATTAATTCCTGTGCTCTGTAGTGTTTTTAATAGGAATGGGTGTTGTATTTTGTCCAAAGGTTTTTCTGCATCAATTGAGATAATCATTTGATTTCTTTTAGTTTTGTTGTTGATATGATCAGTTATGTTGATGGTGTTCCTAATGCTTGAACTGGTCCTGAATTCCTGGTATAAATCCTACCTGGTCAAAGTGTATTATCCTCATGACAAATTGCTGTAATCTCTTTGCTTGCATTTTATTTAAATTTTTTGCATCTATATTCATTAGGGAACTTGGTCTATAATTTTCTTTCTCTGCTTTGGCTCTTCCTAGTTTAGGTATTAGCACTATATTCATTCATAAAAAGAATTTGGTAGGACTCCACCTATTTTTCCAAATACTTTATATAGTATTGGAATTAGTTGTTCTTTAAGTGTTTGATAGAATTCACTTGTAAATCCATCCAACCCTGGACGTTTTTCCTTAGGGAGGTCATTGATGGCATGTTCAATTTCTTTTTCTGAAATGGGGTCATTTAAGTATTTTATTTCCTCTTCTGTCAATATAGGAAAATTGTAAAAAGTTGTAAAAATTCATCTTTTTTTAAGATTGTCAAATTTATTGGCATACAGTTGGGCAAAATAGGTCCTAATTATTGTTTAAATTTATTCTTCATTGGTAGTAAATTCAACCTTCTCATTTTCGATACTGGTAATTTGATTTTCTTCCTTCTTTTTTAAAAATCAAATTGACCAAAGTCTTATCTATTTTATTGTTTTTTTCATAAAACCAGCTCTTAATTTTATTTATTAGCTCAGTAGTTTTCTTAATTACAATTTAAAAAATCTCTTTTGATTTTCAGAATTTTTAATTTGGCACTTAATGGGGATTTTTAATTTCTTCTTTTTCTAGCTTTTCTAGTTGTGCATTTAATTCCTTGATCTCCTCTTTCTCTATTTTATTTATTTAAGCGTTGAGAGATATAAAATAAGAACTGCTTTGGTTGCATCCCATAAGTTTTGATATGTTGTTTCATTATTACCATTCTCTTGAATGAAGTTATTGATTGTTTCTATAATTTATTGTTTGACCTACTCATGATTTAGATTATTTAGTTTCCAATTAATTTTTAGTCTATCTTTCTATGGCCCTTTATTACATGAAATTTTTATTGCATTATGGTCTGAAAAGGATGCATTTAATATTTCTGCTTTTCTGCATTGGATTGTGAGACTTTTATGCCCTAGAGTACATGGTTAATTTTTATGTAGGTGCCATGTACCACTGACAAAAAGGTATATTCCTTTCCATCCCTATTCATTTTTTGTCTAGAAGTCTACCATATCTAAATTTTCTAAGATTCTATTCACCTCCTTAATTTCTTGTTTATTTTGTGGTTAGATTTATCTCATTATGAGAGGGAGGGAGAGAGCTTTCTATTTCTTCCTATAACTCACTTAACTTCTCCAATAATTTGGATGCTATACCACTTTGTGTTTGTGTGTGTGTATGTGTGTATACATATATATGTGTGTGTATGTATATATAGTGTGTATGTTTAGAATTGATATTACTTCATTGTCTATGGTAGCTTTTGGCAGAATGTAGTTTCCTTCCTTATGCTTTTTAATTAGATCTATTTTTGCTTTTGCTTTGTCTGAGACCAGGATTTCTATCCCTGTTTTTTATTTTACTTCAGTTGAAGTGTAATATATTTAGCTTCAACCTTTTAACTTTATTCTGTGTGTATCACTCTGTTTCAGATATGTTTCCTGTAAACAACATGTTGTAGAATTATGTTTTTTAATCCACTCTGCAATCCACTTCCATTTTATGGGAGAGTTCATTCCATTCACATTCACAGTTATGATTACTAATTGTTTCTTTCTGTCTATCCTATTTTCCCCTTATTTATGTTTCTCTCTTCTTTTTTCCTTTTCCTCCTCATTTGTGTTTTGCTTCTGATCACTGCCTCCCTTCTATCTGTCCTTCTCCCTTTCTTCTCCTTTCCCTACTACGCCTTTCCTCCCTTCTGCCCTCCTATCAGGACCCTCCTTTTTCTTTCCTCTTTACCCTCCTACTTCCTGTAGGGTAAGATAGATTTCTATACCCAATTGTGTGTGCATGATATTCCCTCTTTGAGCCAAATCTGATAAGAATAAGGTTAAACAATGCTCACCTCTCTCCCTTCTTTCCCTCTACTGTGATAGGTCTTTGTATCATTTCATGGGATGTAATTTACCCTTTTCTGCCTCCTTCTTTCCTCTTCTCCCAGTACAATCTATTTTTCCACCCCTTGTAATGGTAATTTAAATGTGAAGATCTTTCCCATTCATTAATAGGCCCATGTGACCTGCTTAAATCACATGGAAGCTTAAGTCACATGTGGTGGGAAGGAGCTTGCTGAACAGGTGGAACAGGAAGTGGGGAGTAGAACTGGGAAGAAGTTGGTGAGAGCAGTGGAGTGGAGGATAGAGGAGGCAGGCAGGCAGAGCTAGACTTGTGAGTGTTTGTGAGAAGGTCCCAGGGATGCAGGGGAAAGGCTTTGGAATGGTGTTGTCCCCCGAAGTGCTAATGTGCGTAGACTTCTTGGTTACTATGATGGATTTGGCTTTCTGGTGTCTGAACAAATTCTTTTCTTCTCCTTTCTATAAGGAGAGTCTGTTATACTTTGTGATTCAGAATTATGCTGGCATATTCACAGTTGCCCTTGGTACTATGAATACTGCCTGAGCGATATTTTTTGTTGTTTTTTTTCCATAAACCTATCTCTTAGTTTTATTTATTAGCTCAGTAGTAGTTTTCTTAATTAAAATTTTTAAAATCTCTTCTTTAAAACCAATAATTAGGTTTTTTCCCCCTCACATCAAAGTCAACTTTATATCCACACCCTCTATGTATCCTCTAAATATCATAATAAAGATGCAATTCTCAAGAATTACAAATATCATCTTCCCATGTATGCAGGCAAACAGTTTAATCTTATTGAGTAACATTTTTTTCCTTTTTTGTTTACCTTTTTATGCTTCTCTTGAGTCTTGTATTTGAAGATTAAATTTTCTACTCACCTCTGGATTTTTCATCAGGAAAATTTGGATGTCCCTTATTTCATCGAATGTCCATCCCCTCCCCTGAAAGATTATGCTCAGTTTTGCTGGGTAGTTGATCCTTGGTTGTAATCCAAGCTCCTTTGCCTTCTGGAATATCCTATTCGAATCTTTTCATATAGAAACTTCAAGGTCCTGTATAATCCCAACTATGCTTCCATGACATTTAAATTGTTTCTTTCTGGCTGCTTACAATATTTTCTCCTTGACCTGATAATTCTGGAATTTGGCTCCAGTAGTCCCTGGTATTTTCATTTTGGGGATCTTTCTCAGGAGGTAATTGATGAATTCTTTCAATGACTATTTTAACCTCTGGTTCTAAGACCTCAGGACAGTTTTCCTTGATAATTTCTTGAAAGTTGCTGTCCAGTCACTTTTTTTTTTAATCATGATTTTCAGGTAGACCAATGATTCTTAAATTATCTTTCCTGTATCTGTTTTCCAGGTCAATTGTTTTTCCAATGAGGCATTTTATATTTTCTTCTATTTTTTCATTCCTTTGATTTTGTTTGACTGATTCTTGATGTCTCATAGAGTTATTAGCTCCCACTTGCCCAATTTAATTTTTTTAAAAATTTATTTTTAGTTTTTACAGACACTTCCACAAGATTTTGAGTTCCAAATTTTCTCCCCATCTCTCCCCTCTATCCACCCAAGACATTGTGCATCCTGATTACCTCTTCCTTCAATCTGTCCATCCTTCTATCACACCCCTTCCTTCTCTTATCCCCATCCCCTCTATTTTCTTGTAGGGCAAGATAGATTTCTGTACCCTATTGCCTGTACATCTTATTTCCCAGTTGCATGTAAAAATAGTTTTTAATATTCATTTTTAAAACTTCAAGTTCCAACTATTCTCCCTTCCTTCTTCCCTACCCATCCCCACTGAGAAGGCAAGCAATTCAATATAGGTTATACATGTGTAGTCATGCAAATCACTCCCATAACAGTTGTATTGTAAAAACTAACTATATTTCCCTCCAACCTATCCTTCCCCCAATTTATTCTATTCTGTCTTTTGACCCTATCTCTCCTAAAAAGTGGTTATTTCTAATTACTCCCTCCTCCCATTTGCCCTCCCCTTCTATCATACCTCCCAGCCCCACTTATCCTTTTCCCACCTACTTCCCTATAGTGTAAAATTTATTTTTATACCAAATTAAGTGTGCATGTTATTCCATCCTTAAGCCAAATGTGATGAGAATAAGGTTCACTCTTTCCCTCTCACCTCCCCCCTCTTGCTCTCCACTGAAAAAAACTTTTTCTTGCCTCTTTTATGTGAGTTAATTTTCCCCATTCTATTTCACCCTTGCTCCTCCTAATATATACCTCTCACCCCTTACTTTTATTTTTTAGATATCATTCCTACCTATTCAACCCACCCTGTGCCCTCTGTCTATAAGTATATAATCCCTTCAACTACCCAGATACTGAGAAAAGTCTCAGGAGTTACAAATATCTTTCCATGTAGGAATGTAAACAGTTCAGCTTTAGTAAGTCCTTTATGATTCTCTTTCCTGTTTACCTTTTCATGCTTATCCTGATTCTTGTGTTTGAAAGTCAGATTTTCTATTCAACTCTGATCTTTTCATCAAGAATGTTTGAAAATCCTCTATTTCATTGAATGACACTTTCCCCTTGAATTATTATACTCAGTTTTGCTGGGTAGGTGATTTTTGGTTTTAATCCTAGTTCTTCTGACCTCTGGAATATCATATTCCAAGCCCTTTGATGTAGAAGCTTAATGTAGAGGTCTTGTGTTATCCTGATTGTATTTCCACAATACTCAAATTATTTCTTTCTGGCTGCTTGCAATACTTTCTTCTTGACTTGGGAGCTCTGAAGTTTGGCTACAATATTCCTAGGAGTTTTCCTTTTGGAATCTCTTTCAAGATGTGATTAGTGGATTCTTTCAATATTTATTTTACCCTCTGGTTCTAGAATATCAGGTCAGTTTTCCTTGATAATTTCTTGCAAGGTGATGTCTAGGTTCCTTTTTTGATCATAGCTTTCAGGTAGTGCAACAATTTTTAAATTGTCTCTCCTGGAGCTATTTTCCAGGTCAGTTGGTTTTCCAATGAGGTATTTAACATTGTCTGCTATTTTTTCATTCCTTTGGATTTATTTTTATAATTTCTTGATTTTTCATAAAGTCATTGACTTCCATCTGCTCCATTGTAATCTTTAAGGAATTATTTTCTTCAGTGAGCTTTTGGACCTCCTTTTCCATCTGGCCAATTCTGGTTTTTAGGGCATTCTTCTCCTCATTGACTTTTTGGATTCTTTTTGCCATTTGAGTTAGTCTATATTTTAAAGTGTTATTTTCTTTAGCATTTTTGGCAGTTGACTTGTTTTTCATGATTTTTCTTGCATCACTCTCATTTCTCTTCCCAATTTTTGCTCTACTTCTCTTACTTCTCTTACTCTCCATGGCCTGAGACCAATTAATACTTTTTCTTGGAGTCTTTAGATGTAGGAGTTCTTACTTTGCTGTCTTCTGTTTGTATACTTTGGTTTTCCTTGTCACCAAAATAAGATTCTATAGTCTGATTTTTTTCTGGCTTCTGCTCGTTTTCCCAGCTATTTACTTGACTTTTGAGCTCTTTGTTAAGGTAGTTCTCTGCTTCCAGTGGGAGTGAGGGGTGTACTGTCAGCCACTCTACCCCCTACAATCTTTGGGCCTCCGATTTTCTGAGGTGGGGCTTGCCATTGGTTTGCCAATATGCCTCCAGTCCTGGACTACTCTTCCCTTCCACCAGACTGGGAGGGACCTTTCCCACTGATTCCCCAGGCCTCTGGGGCTAATAGAAGGTTCCACCCTGTTTTTCTGCTAGCTTTACTGTTCCAGGATTTTTCCTGTGGCAGTATTTTCTGGGTTTTTGGAGATCAATAGGAAGAGTGAGAGCAACTTACTGCTTACTCCACCATATTAACTCCAAGTAGATTGGCCATATTTCTAATGGTCCATTCAAAGGCTGACCTCACCAGCTCTAACGTCAGAGCAGGCTAGGAGCAATTTTGTGCTGTATGACCCCTGAGCCTAAATGAGAAGATGGGTGTGCATGTGAGTAGCTCTCTCCTTCCTTACCCCATCCCCCATGACTCCTAGCTCTCACCAGACTCACTGTTCCTTCCAAACCAGGCATGAAAAGCTGCCCCTTCAAATTAAATCAAGGAAAACTCACTTAGGAAAGGGATGACAGGGAGTGGTCAGTTTTTCTAGTTTAGTGCCTCCTTATCTGCTCCTTACTTTCTTTTACTAAACCTAGGAGAAGTCATCAGTTAGTTAGAAACCAGTTATCTTCCCTTGCCCCAGTAAATGTATTTTGTTTTAATCTACATGTGAATGAAATTATTGTATCTGAGAATATTCTGTAGTCTTAGAATGAAAGTGTCATGTGATTATAGAGTTAGACTTAGAAGAGGGATTTAGGGTTAAGGTTAGAGTTGAGGTGGAGGTAGAAGGATATTTAGGCTTAAGATTAGAGTTGGAGGGTTAGAGTTAGGGTTAGAGAGCTTCAAAAGCCATCTAGGTCAATTTCCTCATTTTGTAAATGATGAAGCAAAGAGAGATTAAATCATTTACCAAAATTCATACAAGTAATATCAGATTGATCAATCAATATTTTAAAATTTGAAAAATGTTTACTGTGTTCTTGGCTCTGTGCAAAGCACTAGGGATACAAAGAAAAACAAAAAGAATCCTCACCCTTAAAGAATTCATAATCTAATAGGGATAGGAAGTAAATATGTAAATGAGTAGGTAGATACAAGATATAGAGAGGATAGATGGCAGATAAATCCCAAAGGGCAAGGAATTTGCATCTAGGGTAGCCAGTCTAGGAAAGGCAAAACATAGAGTTTTGACAGCAGGTGGAGGAACTAAGAGGTAGAGGAGAGAATATTCCAGGTATGGGGCACAGCTGGTGCAAAGGCATGGAGAGGGGAGATGAAATTAGAGGAATAGTAAGTCAGTGTAGCATAAAGTGTGATGTATAAGAGGATAAGTATAAGAGGGTGAAATATAGGAGGACCAGAAAGGTAGAAAGAGGTCAGGCTTTAAATGTCAAGTGGTGGGTTTTATATTTGATCCTGGAAATAAAAAGGAGTCACTAGAGTTTGAGGAATGGGGGAGGAGCCAAGATGGCAGAGTAGAAAGATACACATATGCCAGCACCTAACCCACAGACCATAAAATACCTGTAAAGAAGAACTTCCAACAAATTCTGGAGCAGCAGAAGCCACAGAATAATGGAGTGGAGGAGATTTCTGTTCCAAAGAGACATGAAAAACCGACACCCAAGGTCCATCTCGCACCAGACCTGGAGCAGAGCCCAGCCCTGCCTTGGCTGCACGGCACCGAGATGAGCAGATCCAAGGAAGCTTCAGGGACAGAATCTCCAGCAGCCACACAGGTCCCTCCACCCACAGGCACCAAAGGCCAGTGAGAGGGTCTTTTCAGCTTGCTAAGAGGGGAGCGGGGTGTCTCCATAACTCAGGTCCCCTCAGGAGGCAACAGCAGAGGCAGCAGAGGACAGGAGCTCCCAAAGCAGACAGGAGCTCGGATCCATTGTTGAAGATCTCCTTGTAAACCCCCTGAGGGAACTGAGACCCTGGTGGCGGGCCATGCCCCCACCTGAGCACCTGAACTTAATCTCACATTGAATAGCAGCCCTACCCCTGCTGAAAGCCCTGAGACTGGGAAGCAGCATTTGAATCTCAGACCCCATGTACTAGCTGGGAGGAACTGGAGGCGAGGTGGGTGTGGATAACTAGCTGGGAAAATGCCCAGAAAAGGGAAAAAAATAAGACCATAGAAGGTTACTTTCTTGGTGAACAGATAACTTCTCCCATCCTTTCAGATGAGGAAGAACAATGCTTACCATCAGGGAAAGACATAGAAGTCAAGGCTTCTGTTTCCCAGACATCCAAAATAAATATTCAATGGGCTCAGGCCATGGGAGAGCTCAAAAAGGATTTTGAAAATCAAGTGAGAGAGGTGGAGGAAAAACTGGGAAGAGAAATGAGAGAGATGCAAGAAAAGCATGAAAAGTGAGTCAGCAACTTGCTAAAGGAGACCCCAAAAAATGCTAAAGAAAATAACACCTTGAAAAATACAGTTTGAGGAGTGAAATCCAGTAGGGGGATGCAATGGTTAGAACTCTACTTTAGGAAAATCACTTTGGCAGCTGAGGGGAGGATGGATTGGAGAGAAGAATGCCTTGAGGCATGGAGTCTAAAAAGAAAGCTATTGTAATAGTACAGGCAAGAAGTAAGAAAGACCTGAGTTAAGGCTGTGGCCTGATGAGATGTTTTACAAGAGATGCGATGAAGGTTGTGAATGTAGAAGGGACAAGATTTTCTTTTTTTTTGTCATTAAATATTTCCCAACTACACAATAAAAGAATTTTTAACAATGATTTTTTTTTTAATTTTGAGTTCCAAATTCTCTCTGTCCCTCCTCCTTGAGAAGGCAAATAATTTGATTTTGATTATACAGGTAAGATCACGCCAAGGAGTTTTCCATATTAGCTATGTTGCAAACAAACAAAAAACCCACTCCTGTGTACACAACAAAATAATAAAAATAAAGAAAGTAAAAAACAGTATGCTTCAATCTATATTCAGAGGTCATCAGTTCTCTCTCCAGAGGTAGATAGCATTTTTCATCATAAGTCCTTTGGAATTGTTTTGGGTCATTGAATGACAATATTTTCAATGAATTAGTCATATGGAAGATCATCTAGGCATTACAGTAGGTGGAATGTTGGATCTGGAATCAAGAAGACCTGAGTTCAAATATGACCTCAGACACTGACTAGCTATGTGACTCTAGCCAAATCACTTAACACTTTTTGCCCCAGTTTCCTCTTCTATAAAATGAGGTGGAGAAGGAAATGGCTGTGCCAAGCACTAAGGTTACAAAGAAAAGCAAAAATAATCTTTACCCTTAAAGAATTCATATTCTAATGAGGGTAGAAGGAGAACATGAAATGAGTAGGTATAGACAAGGTACATAGAGAGGATAGAAGGGAGTATCTTTGCCAAGAAAATCCCAAATGGGATCATGAAGAGTCAGACATGACTGAAATGACGGAAAAATAACAAAAGTCATATGGAATGAGAATGAGGAGTTGAGATCTACAGAGAGTATTGAACTTTCAAGTAAAAGGATATAGAAATCATTCCAAGATAAAAAAATAAAAAAAAAAAACTTGCCTCAAGAGCTGGCACAAGTTTTTGTGAGATGTGAAGCCTAACTCCAAAGCCAATATTATTTCTGCTCTACTATAAACTTGACACTTTGCAATCCTTACCTAATTCCCCCAGGCTGTAGAATAACAATTCATGTTACTCTATCACTTCAAGGTTCAGCAAGCTCTTTCCCGATGTAACCCTGTGGGGGTAGGTAAATTCAAGTTCTAAAACCTTCATTTGACAGATGAGGAACCTGACAGTTAAAAAAGTGAAATGACTAGGCCAAAGTCACCCATGTACATGTCTGAGCCAGGATGCAGGGAAGCTGTGACTGTTGCCAGCAACACCAGACTCTGTATCTGAAAATTCTTGGATGAGATCCATTACTCATCCTACTCCATGTTACCTCTGGACTGAGATCTAGGTGGAGCTGTGTGGGTGTATACAATCCTGTTTTTCTTGTTAAAACATAATGTGCAATAAACCAGCTCTCTGTCATAACAACAATGGATAAGAGTGCTGATTAACTTGCAACTGGTGCGGATACTGGCTAAGTTTTCTCTCTTTTATGGCTACGCTTAAGAAAGCAAATATTGGCCCTTTAATTAGTTCTATAAAAGTAAGAAAAGTTTACTAGCTTATTAGCACCTTTATTTGCACTGGAAAATAATTAGTCATACTTAATAGATTTCTAATGATTCTTAACTGAAGAGCCCATTTTCAGGGAGTCTGCCACTCATTCATTTCTGAGTCATTGTGGACCCTTTCAGGACCTTTTTGCACAAATCCTGGATACTTGCAAATTCATTAGCACTAATAAGGTTTTTGGATTTCCTGTGCAGATTCTCATCTCCACTGCCCCATCTCCTGAAATCAGAACTCTCCCCTGGGCTGACCTGTCTGCTTCAATCCTGGAAATGTATTAAGAAAAGAATACAAACCATTACTTGGGTATTAGTGAGCACTGTCTACCCTCCCTCACCAAGGATCTTGGAGCTTGGGTCATCCCTCCTCCTCCAATATGTAAAGAGAGAAAAGGAATGTAATTTTATCTATTGAAGCAGTCGCTGGGAGATTCCAATTTGTCATGGGACTGGTCATTACTTTTAGGGAGCTATGGGGTATTGATTGGTACCCTTCCCCATATCACCCTGGTCAATTTTAGCAAAGCTGCCAAATGGCAGAAATTTACTCTCCTTGGGTCATAAGAACTGAAAGCCTAGAACCTTATTCCTTGAAGAGGTCCTGAGAAGCCAGAAGAAGAGGGTCTTATCTTTATCAGATGGATCGGGAAGCAGGATGACCTCGGGAATGCACTGGCCTGGGACTGCTGGACAGATGAATGGCAAGCAGGCAGGCATGGCAGGGTCCTGCCTTGTGATCCAAGATGGGAAGCAGAAGGGATGGAGTCTTCATTTTTCCAGTAGATGGCACTGTGACTTTATCTTAAGCTATAGCAGTTATCTTCCCTTCTTCCCTCTGGCCCCACTGGAGGCAGAGCTGATGTATGTGGCCAGATTTCGAGCTCTAGGTCTCCTCCCCTTATGGGGGGCCTCCCCCTTCTACTCAGTCATCCTTGGTTTGCCAGACACTGACATTTTCCTTCCATATACCTTCCTCTCTTCCACCTTCCCCAAAGCTACACAACCAAATGTACAACTCTTTGCCACATTCCCATTCATTTGTATCTTCTAAAGATTCAAAAATGTGAAAAGAAAAATCAACATTTAGTTAGAAAAATTACATTTTAAGAAGAAATCAATTTTCATTTCAGTTCAATGATTTATTAAGCATCCTTTGTTATATGTAAGGCCCTTTGTGGCCAGGAGTAGTGTAAGTATGCGTATTGAAAGACTTTGAGAATGAATTGAGAAATAGAGTCATGTGCTCTTAAAGGATTGTGGCAGGCTAAGATACAGAAGGCACTAAATCATTCCTCTTGGAAATGTGGGTTCTAAGAAGTTATCAACCAATCAATTTTTTAACCATCCCAGAGTAAGATGGCTGCCATGTTGGGATCCAGCAACAGATAAGGGAAGCAGCAGCTGAAGAGCAGAGTACATAGGCAAGGAGGGGGCTGTCTGTGCCTGTATGTACCCTGCTCAGTGCCTAGAAGGACCTTTATTTCTAACCAGCATTATAATTCCCCAGAATCAACAAGTACATCCTTTGGAATCCATTTTGAATATGTTTCCACACCACTATCATAGTGCCCTGCCTGGAGTAGGCACTCCAATAAGGACCTGGTGGTTTACTGAGTATCCAAAATATCAAGTGTGAACAGCTGCCACAGAACTGTCAAGATTGGAATGAAAGTTCAGTTGCTTCCGAAAGGAGTTAGACTGGGGTGGGAAACCTGCAGCCTCAGGATCACATGTGGCCCTCTAAGTCCTCAAGTGGGACCCTTTCACTGAATCCTCACTTCCCAGAATAAATCCCCTTATTAAATAATTTAGTCTGTAAAACTTTGAGTCAAAAGGCTGTACCCAAGGACCTAGAAGGCCACATGTGGCCTAACAGACTATGTGACCTCTCAACTTAACTCTCTCTCTCTCTCTTTCTCTCTCTCTCTCTCTCTATCTCTTTGAACTCTAAGATGCTGTGACTCATTAGATGATGCTAATGATAGTAATAGCTAGCATTTACATAGTGCTTTAAAGTTTACAAGGGATCATCCATATTTGATATAGTTTGATCATCACAAAACGACGTGAGTTAGGAGATCTTAGCCTTGTTTTGCAGATGAAGCATAGAAAGATAAGTCCAGTGTCACACAGCTAATAAGTGTCAGAAGTAAGATTTGAACTCATTTCTTCCTGACTCCAAACCCAACCAGCACTCTATCCATTCATCGAAATACAAATATTTGCTTTGTAGTGGAGAGATGGTCATGGTGGGGGATTGGGATGATTCAAGCCAAATTAGAATTTTGGAGCACTTGTTTTTGTTGAGTTATTTTGTGTTTCTAGAAATATTAGCATGAAGATTCCTAAAAGTGATTTAAAGATTCTTCTAAATAAATAAAAGAGACTTTAGAAGTTGAGTCCAATCTTTTCATTTTATGAATGAGAAAACTGAGATCCAGAAAAGGGAAACTACTTTTTAGGAAGCAACATGATATCATGTAGCATTATTTATGTAGGGAAAAGAGCACAAATGCATTTTCCTGGCTGACAATTTCATCTCTCAAGAGGCTGAGGTATCAGTTGAGATTATTATCCTGGACTTCTATTCGATTATCCAGAAAGACTGACTGATCTTGTGGAAATGAGGGAAGCCTTGGGAATCAAACCACATCTATATGACTACTTCATGGTACCATTGATCTAAAGCTGGAAGAAATTTTGGAAATCATCTTGTCCATTCACTTCCTTTTACATATTGGGAAACTGAGGCCCAGAGAGTTGAGTGACTTACCCAAGGTTAGACTAGTAACTAGTGTCGGTACCATGGTTTGAACCCAGGTCCTCCATACTCAACATTCTTTCCACTGCACCATATTGCATGCTTCAAACCCACTATCCCCCATGTAGTACTTTGTTGTGTACTTCAACAGTGTAAGTAGTTTTTCCATGTCAGTATCATATCCTCCACTAGATTATGAGTTCTGTGAGGGCAGAGATTATATCATCTAAATGTTACATATTAAACTTAATAGCTGTGTGACTCTGGATAACTCATTTAGCTTCTATTTACCTTAATCCATTGAAGAATGAAATGCAAACCACTCCAGTATCTTTGCCAAGAAAACCTCATGCTATGGTGCATGGGATTATGAAGAATTAGACATGGCTGAACAAGTGAACAGCCACAAACTTTATATCTCTCTCAGTGGTTTACAGAGTACCCTGTATACAATAGGCACTTAATAAATGTTTTATGAATAAATGGTCAGTTGAATGAATGAATCAATGAATGAATGAATTCAAGTGGTCATTGGCTTCAAAGAGCTATAGAAACAGACCCATCACACAGGGTTGTAAATATCAAATGAGACAACTCTGAAGCAGTAAGTTGGAGAACAGTTCAGGACTGGTGTTCTTTGGTGTGGGGTGCTTACTCACCTAGACTTGCTTACATCACTGTTATCATGGGTCTGATACACCAATATGAAATTTCCCTTTCACTTTTCTGCCTATTCCTCATATAATGTTCCAGTGTCTTCTAGTGAATAGAAGGCTGGATTTGCAGTCAGGAAGTCCTGGTTTTGAATTCTGCTTCAGATATTTACTCTGGGTTATAGACTTAACCTCTCTTAGCCTCAGTTTCTTTATCTGAAAATGAGTGTAACAATATTACTTATATCACAGGGATATTGTGACAACCAGGAGAAATAATTTGTATAAAGCTGGTTGCAAATCTTAAAATGCTATATAAATGTTAGCTGTCACTAATTTGTCCCCATCTAATTCTCATTTCATTTGCTACTAGAATTATCATCTGGAGATTTCACCTGGTTCATCCCCTTATTCTGGTCATCTTTTTCAAAAGTGATGAAGTAATTACAAGAAGGCTTCCAGTTAGCTCCAAACTGAAGAACTTGTGGTGTCCATATTTTTCAAACTCACAAGATTTGGACAGGAGTGCCTCAGGGCTGATATCTGATCACCTACTTAGAAAGGAAACACATAGTGGAAAAAGTCAACTAGAGGCTCAGGCACAATCTTATAGCATTGAGTCCATGCTCCATATGGAATTGAGGTAGAAGGAAAGAATGTAGCCCATCTCACCACAGAATATCCAGAGACAGAGCTCCCTACTTGTCTCATGGGAAAATCAAAGAAAAAGAGATTCAACTGAAAGCTGTCTCTTTAAAAGGTCCACTGAGTCATTGGCTTCTCTAGTTCATCAGCCAATGAGGGGATTGATTCATTTCAAAGCACCTCTGTCTCTTGTAGCTATGTCCAGAAGCAGTCAGGATCACCTTCTACCTGGCTAAATGCTAAGTCACCAAGGTCCTATGTGTGATCTTATTACTGGTGAGAAGGGGAGGGGAGAAGGGAGGGAAGGGGAGAGAGAGAGACAGAGAGAGAGAGAGAGAGAGAGAGAGAGAGAGAGAGAGAGAGAGAGAGAGAGAGAGAGAGACAGAGACAGAGACAGAGACCGAGAGAGAGAGACAGAGAGAGAGACAGAGACAGAGACAGAGAGACAGAGAGAGACAGAGAGAGAGAGAGAGAGAGAGAGAGAGAGAGAGAGAGAGAGAGAGAGAGAGAGAAAGAGGGAGGGAGGGAGGGAGGGAGAGAAACTTTAAGGCCAACACCCTCTTTCTCATGATTTGCCACAGTTACAGAAGAATGTATTTGAAGTGGCTTGTCCAGGATTAAACAGTAAATGTACAAGGCAGGATTCATACTTGAGACTTCATAAATCCAATGCTCTGGGCCTTTTGCTCTGGTTCCTTCTCCATCTCCTCCTTTTGTGAGGACATAATGGAATGCCATCTCCCTCCCTTCTTTAAACTCACAAGATTTGCCATCCAGGTAGAATAGCAGGCAGTTAGCGTAGAATCTCAAGATTATGGATGTCCATCTGAAGGGGATCTCAGAGCTTACCGAGTCTAACCCCCAAACTGAGCCCCAAAGAGAAGAAATGACTTGTCCAGAATCACAGAGATAATAACAAAACTGAGATTTGAACTCTGACTGCAGCTAGGTGGTACGTGAATAGGGCCAGGAAGACTCATCTTCCTGAGTTAAAACTGGGCCTCAGACACTTACTAGCTGTGTGACCCTAGGCAAGTCCTTAGCCCTGTTTGCCTTACTTTCCTTATCTGTAAAATTAACTGGAGAAGGAAATGGCAAAGCACTCCAGTACCTTTGACAAGAAAACCCCAAATGGGGTCAAAAGAGTCAGACATGACTAAAATGACTAAACAACAAAATCTCTGACTGTAAATTCAAGGGCCTTTCTGTTATACTCCCTAGTCTGAGGGTAAAGTGGAGCAGAGAGGCGGAAGAAAGGTGGGGCATATCCTGCCAGATATGTTCTAGGGTGGACTTCCCCTCTTCTATACCATCCTCCAAAGAAAACTGATTAATACTAGATTCACCTAGATAGGTGGGTCAGGCATGTATGTCAAATAAAGGACAATGACAAGAGCAAGGACATGTAAGAGAGTCCAGTTCCCCCATAGAGAGGACCACTGATGAAATGGATATGCTAACACAGCAAGGCAGACAGTTCATATACTTAGGATAGTAGTTCTGCCTCTGATATTTCTTAGGCTTAAAGGAAAAACCAATATCTTTGGTACCTTATAACTGCAGGTCAATTTGATAAACATTTATTAAATATCTACGGAGTGTCAGGCATTTTGCAAGGTGTTGGAGATATAATGACAAAAATGAAACAACACATTCCTCCAAAGGGTTGGGGTGTGTATGTGCAGGGGCGGGGGAAGGATACAGCATATAAACAGGCAAAGTGTGTACAGAGTAACACAAATGTATATAGAAAGGCAGATTAGTGCAGTAAATGGGTCTTGCAGTTAGAAGGATCTGTGTCACTGTGGCTAAGTCACTTAACCTTTCTAAGACTACTAGCTACAGACCCTCAGTGGAGTTTCCTATACTCCTGAAATCACGGTTCTGAGTGATAGCGATGAATGACAGTAACAACAAAATGTGTCATTTGGATGGGGGGGGTAATATGATTCCATCATCCTAGTAGCTAATTATAGCTATAAGAATATTTATAACATTGATACATACTTTCATTTGGTATTTAAGGTTTGTAAGTCACTTTACATGTGCTATCTCATTGTTCTACTTAAGAGTTCATAAGATGGTGCCATCACCATGGCATCCTGCTGAAGTTAAAGTCAAGAAGATTTGAATTTTATTGCTGTCCTAGACATCCTCCTCCTCCTCCTATTCTATTATTAGCTCCAGATAAGGAAACTGAGGCTGAGAATGGTAAAATGATTTGGCCAGAGTCACAAAGGAAGGAAGTCTGAGGAAGGACTTGATCTTTGGTTTTCCCTATTCCAATTTTAGTGCTTTATATACTAGACCACATAACACTTATCAACTATGTAAACCTAGGCAAATCACTTAACACATCTTTGCTTCAGTTTCCCCATCTGTAAAATAGGGATAATAATAGCTCCTACCTCAGAAGGTTGTTAGTTATTAATTCAATGTTAGCTAATATTTCAATCTTACAAGTGGTGAAACTGAGGCCGAAACTGAGTGACTTGTCTGTGGACACCCAACTAGTGTCTGAGGCAGGATTCTAATGAAACTCTACATCCACTTCTAAGCAATTTCCCATGATGCTAGGCAGGATGCCTCCCACTATGCAGCCTATGTGCTAATAATGGAATGAATAGGAAAAAGATTCTTAGGGTTTTATAGCAGTTGTGGATTTTGTTTTTTGAAATTGCAATCTAATAAGATATTCTGAAATCTCAGATGGTGGCAGCACTGATTTAGGGAAAACACAGATTACTTGTGTCTGGGGGTAAAAAGTATGTCAGGGTTTAAATCTTGACTCTGTTATTTAAGTACCCATGTCATCTTAGGCAAATTATTTTACTTCCGTTGTCTTCTGTTGTTTTACATAGTAAGCAAAGCAGTTTGGTTATATAATTTTTAAGGTTCCTTTTAGCTCTAACTATACAATCTAATAACTCACTGCCCTTTGTTCTTTTCCACCCACTTTCCATTTCTCCTCTTCCACTTTCTTATATTTTCCTCTTTTTCTCCCTCCCCCCCTTTTCTCCTGTCTTTCTTTCCTTTCTCATCTCCCCATGTTGTCCTTCCCATTTCTCCTAGATACTTCTTTTCCTCCTTAACCCTCTCTTCCCCTTTCTCTTCTTTGTGTTCTCCTCCTCTCCTTGTCCTCCTCCTCCATTTATACTTCATCTCATTCCTCTTTTACCTCCTCTTTTTCTTCCTCTTCCTTCATGTGTATTCCTCTTTCCCTTCTCCCTTCTGATTTACTCCCCCTCTTTTCTTAACACACCCTATTCCCTTCTTTATATTTTTCTCTCCTTTTTCTCCATCCCAGCCCTTCCCATTACTTCTGCTTTAGTACTTCTCAGAGAGCTAACAACTTCCCCAGAGGGTGTAAGCCCATTAGGAAATAAAATAAATTAATTCTTGTAAATAGTTGTGCTCAGGTTCTGGTGGGAAAGGCAATGCTTTTCAGTGAGTAGGACGTTTTTGAGACTGACTGTGAAATAAAAGAGTAGAGGATTCTGGATAGAATAAAGATATAAAGTTATAATGCAAAAGGAAGCCAGAGGTCAGAGGACAAAAGTCAGAGGATCGAGCACTGAGGATTCCTTTGGAACCAAGCTGGATGACCTTGGGCAAGTTATTTTTCATTCCTGGGACCCAATTTCCTCACCTGTCAAATGAAGGGATTTGACTTGATAGTCTTGTAGATCCCTTCTGGATCTAATATTCTAGGTTTCTAAGACACATAGGAAGGAGTTTGGGCACTTGTTCCAAATGGATTTCTTCCCCTTAGTCCCCACCCCCACATACTTAGGGCCCTAATTATAAGATTGTAAAAGTTAGCGTAAGAGGTGGGGATCATTGAGATGCACCACCCAGCCTCATCTATTTTTTTTCACCTTTGTACTCACATTGAGAGGATTTGGGAAAGTATATGATTTGTTTATTTTCTTTTAACTGTTTACTACAAGTTATAAGTTCTCTGGATAACTGTGAAAATAATCTATGAAAACACACATAAGTTGTGTAAATGCTCAATTTATGTGTGTTTTCATAGATTATTCTGTTATCTGTTGTGGCTCTGGGTATTCAAGCACCATTCATTTCTAGGGGTAAAGTCTAAATCTGAAAAATGTAGTCGATTTCAAACTGAATGATTCTAATGCCTTCAAATAATAGCCCTTTTTTTCCTCCAATGAACTAAGGGAGCTTAATGTAATTGAGCACAGTGGAAATTCCACCAGACTTAGTCAGAACACTTGAATCAAAGATCAATACTGGGTATCCCTGAGTGATTTACTTCATCTCTAAGCCTTAATTTCCCATTTGTAAAATAGAAATAATATTTTCATTGTCTATCTCATTGGGCTGTTGTGGAGAGCAAATGAAATAGTTATATTAAATTCAATAAACATTGTCTAAAGCTATTTATTTCTGCTACTGGTATTTCCCAATAATGAGTACAGAATTCTATAGTATGGAGGGAACACCCTGCCCTAGAATCCTCTTTTGTTTTTCGTATTTTTATATTTATATCTTTTGGGTTTTTTGTCATGTAGATTTCTCCTTGTATCCGACACTTCCCAGAGAATCATCCCTTACAACAATGAATTTTTAACAGGAGACAAAAATTCAGCAGAAACCCATAAACATATTGAAAAAAATATAACATTTAATGGACCATACCTCTAGCCACCCTCTCCTCCACCTCTGCAAAGGAGTGTAATGGGAGAATGTTTTCTTATATTTCTTCTCTGGGGACAAGTTTGTTCCCTATAACTACAACATTAGCTCAAAAATTATTTTGTGATTGTTATGAGTATGGCAGCATTTCTGTTTTGCCATTATGCATATTGTTTTCTTGACTCTGCTTACTTCACTTTGCATCAGTTCATGTTAGTGTTTTTATACTTTTCTATAATCACTATATAATTGATTTCTTAAATTCATGTATCACAATATGTTTAGCATCCAGTTTGTTATGAGTTCTTTGCTTTCACAGGAAGTGCTATTATAAATATTTTGATGTTTATAGAGATTTCCTGTCAATAACCTCCTTGAAGTATTTGCCAAAAAAAATAGAATCTATGGATAAGAAAGTATGAACCAAGGGTGGAGAACCTGTTATCTAGAGGTCACGTATTCTGTGAAGTTTGGATTTAGTCAAAGGGCCACACTTAAGGACCTCTACCCCTGGTATGGATAATTTAGCCACTTCAGCCACATAGTTCCAAATTGCTTTCCAAAATGGTGTACTGATTCACAGTATCACCAGCAAAGCATTTTTCCATAGTTCCTCCAACATTAACTATTCCCATCTTTGGGTATCTTTGTTAATTTACTGGGTGAGAAGCAAATTCTCAGATTTCTTTTGATGTGTATTTCTTTAATTAATTTTTTGAAGAGTCTTCATGTGACCATTAGTAGTTTGCAGTTTTTTTCAGAACTGTTTGTTCATACCCTTGACCACTTATCTATTGGGGGATGACTTTGGTTAATTGTCTATTTATCTTGTACATCAAACCCTTATCCTATAAATTTAATACAAAGGTTCCCCCCCACAGTGGATCACTGCCTTTATTACTCTAGATACATTAATTTTGTTTATACAAAAGCTTTTCAATTTCATTCAATAAAAATTATCCATTTTTTGTTAATTGCCTCGGTCCCTTATTTGGTTAAGAATTCATCTCCTACTCGTAGTTGTTAAAGGTAGATGATCTGCTTCTCTTCTCTTTTTTATGGTATAATCTTTAATATTCATTTTTAATTAATTGTGTATTATGGTGTAAGATGTTGGTCTAAGACTAATTTCTGCCAGGCAGTTTTTCAGCTTTCCCAGAAGTTCTAACTTATAAAATAGGGAGTTCTCTTCTCTGTATTTTTCCCCCAGAAATGTTTTCAGATTTATTAAATACCAAGTTATTGGGTCCCTTGTGTAGTCTGTCCCATTGACCTACTTTTCCATTTTTTAAAAAAAATTTTTAATTCATTTTGAACTTAAATACAAAAAGACAAAAAAACACTCCATGTACGTAGCAGAATACAAAAAGAGGATTCAATATGAAATCATGAATCTCCATTTCATACTGTTTACTTTAAAAAACTGTGTAGTAAATACTACACATTGTTTTCAAAACTACCCTACTTTTCTGTACTTCCTTCTGAGTTTTCTTTTGTCTCTTCTGTGTACTTTTTTTATTCCAAATAATATTTTTTTCAGTTTTCAACATTCACTTCCAGAATATCTTGAATTTAAAATTTTCTGCCCATCTCCCCCCTACCCCCACCCTAGGAGAGCATATATTCTGATTGTGCTTTCCTTCAATCTGCCCTCCCTTCTATTACCCCCTCATCCCCCTCCTTTCTATTTTCCTTTAGGGTAAGATAGATTTCTGTACTCCATTGCCTATATATCTTATTTCCTAGTTGCATGTAAAATCCTGTAACATTCATTTTTAAAACTTTGAGTTCCACATTCTCTCCTTTCCCCCATCCCTACCACCCTCATTGAGAAGGTAAGCAATTCAATAAAGGTTATACAGGTACGGTCATGCAAAACACCTCCAACAGTGATGTTGTGAAAGACTAACTATATTTCACTCTATCTTGTCCCACCTTCCATTTATTCAATTCTCTCCTTTGGCCTGTCCCTCTACCAAAGTGTTTGCTTCTAATTACCCCTCCCCCCAATCTGCTGACCCTTCTATTTTCTTCCCCTCTTTTTTCTCCTTCTCCCCTGATTTCCTGTAGGGTAAGATAAACTTCCATACCCAACTGAATGTGTATATTGTTCCCTCCTGAAGTCAAATCTAATGAAAGGAAGGCTCACTTATTCCCTCTCACCTTCCCCTTCTTCCCCTCCATTGTGAAAACTTTTTCTTGCCTCTTTTATGTGAGATGATTTACTACATTCTACCTCTCCCTTTCTCTTTCTTCTAGTACATTCCTCTCAACCCTTAATTTTCTTTTTTAGACATTATTCCTTCATATTCAGCTCACCTTGTAGTCTCTCCTCTTCACTCCTTCTACACACACACACACACACACACACACACACACACACACACATTCCCTTAAACTATCCTAATACTGAGAAAAATCTCGAGTTATAAATATCATATTTCCATTTAGGAATGTAAACAGTTCAACTTTAATAAGTCCCTTATGTTTTCTCTTTCCTATTTATCTTTTCATGCTTCTCTTGATTCTTGTATTTGAAAGTCAAATTTTCTATTCAGCTCTGGTCTTTTCAGCAAGAATGCTTGGAAGTCCTCTATTTCATTGAAGTTCCACTTTTTTGCTGGGTAGGTGATTCTTGGTTTTAATCTTATTTCCTTTGACCTCTGACATATCATATTCTAAGGCCACTGATCCCTTAGTGTAGAAGCTGCTAAGTCCTGTGTTATCCTGATTGTGTTTCTAGAATACTTGAATTGTTTCTTTCTGGCTGCTTGTGATATTTTCAACTTGACCTGGGAACTCTGGAATTTGCCTACAATATTCCTAGGAGTTTTTCTTTTGGTATCTCTTTCATGATGTGATTGATGAATTCTTTTCATTTCTATTTTACCCTCTGGTCCTAGAATATCAGGGCAATTCTCCTTGATTATTTCTTGAAAGATGATATCTAGGCTCTTTTTTATTTTTATCATGGCTTTCAGGTAGTCCAATAATTTTTAAATTATTTCCCCTGGGTCCATTTCTAAGTTAGTTGTTTTTCCAATGAGATATTTCATATTTGTCTTCTAATTTTTAATTCGGTTTTATTTGATAATTTCTTGATTTCTCATAAAGTCATTAGCTTTTATTTGCTCCATCATAATTTTTAACAAATTATTTTTTTTCAGTGAACTTTTGGGCATCTTTGTACATTTAACCCATTCTGCTTTTTAAAGCATTCTTGTTCTCATTGATTTTTTGGACCTCTTTTGCAATTTCGGTTAGTCTAATTTTAAAGGTGTTATTTTCTTCAGAATTTTTTTGGGTTTCCTTTAGCAAGCTGTTGACTTGTTTTTCATTATTTTCTTGAATCACTCTCATTTCTCTTTCCAATTTTTCCTGTACTTCTCTTCCTTGATTTTCAAAATCCTTTTTAAGCTCTTCATGTCCTGAGAACAATTCATATTTTTCTTAGAGGCTTTGGATGCAGGAGCTTTGGCTTTGTTGAGTTCTTCTGGTTCTATGTTTTGATCTTCCTCATCACCAATGACATAAGAAAATACCTCTCCATCGAGAAAGTAAACATCTATAGTGTGTTTCTTTTTCCCCTGTTTGCTCATTTTCCCAGCCAATTACTCAACTTTTGAGCTTTGTTAAGTAGAGGGCTCCAGAAGCAGCTTGTGCTTTAGTGGTGGCTGACACCATCTAGGCTAAGGATGAGGTGGGACCATGATCCCCTCTCAATCAGGAGAGAGATCCACTGATCTTTGAAGCTGTCTTTAGTGTTTGTGGGTGGAGAAGTCTGGAATTCACAGTAGCAGCCAGCAATTCAGTAATCTAAGGCCTGCTCCTGCTCTGTCAGTGCAGGATGGTCCATGCCAAATTATGCTCTGCTCCCAACCTGGTGTGATAGACCCTTCCCATCGCCCTTCCAGATTGTCTTGGGCTGGAAATTTGCTTCAGTCTGTCATTTTAAGTTTTCTGCTGCTCTAGAATTTGTTTAGGATAATTATTTTTTACTGGTTACTTGAAAGGTTTCAGGGGGGAGCTGTAGCAGGTCCCTGCTTCTACTCTACCATCTTAGCTCCCTACTTTTCAATTTTTTAAATGAATACCAAATAGTTTTGAGGATTGCTGCTTTATATATGATAAAATATATAGTTTGAGAGTTGAGGTTTGAGTTTCTACCAGAACTTTTCTTTGTAACAAAAAATAATGTCAAACAAAACAAAACAAAATGAAATAAGCTCTGATATTCTGATCATGTCTGATAATGTTTACTTCATTCCCTATTTGTTGCTTGTCATCTCTCTTTTAAGAGAAAGAGGTATATTTCATCAGAAATCCTTTGAAGTCAATATTGGTCAGTGAATTAATCTCTGTTCTGTTGAGTGGCTTTGAGACACAGAACTCTACAGTCTCCAAAGAATCAAAAATTCACATCACTTAGAGAAAAATGGAAAAGTGAGTGGTGAATATAAGAAGCCAATAGCCCATGACAGAAAAAAAGGAACTGTGGAGAAGAACTAGAATAAAGGATGCAATCAGGGAAATATATGGTTGCAAAAGAGGATAGGCTTGTCATGGGAGTGTGAAGGCCAATCAGTGGAAAGTCTTGGTGTTCCTTCAGAGCTGAACTTTCATTGTCAAAAAGAAGGCCCTCAACAGGTTGGCTGGAAGCCTTATGTAGAATTTGTGGGAATACATATACAAAATTGTAGGTTTGGATGGCATCAATATGGTGCCATTTCTTATTGGCAGGTTTCCAGCCTGAGATTATGGCTCCACCTGAGGTTTTTTGGATTATTTTTAGTATATTAATGTATCAAAATTTGTTCAGGTGCTTTCCGGTAAATGATCACTCACTTTTAATATCTACTAGTCTAGAGGAGATTATTATCCAGTAGTGGTGTTGTGGACATGATGATGAAGATAAGTACATGAATGTATGAATATGTGTGCAAAGGCTTTATGATTATATAACACTATAGGATCATGACCTTTATTGCCAATCATCTTATCTTTGCCACCTCTATGAGGAAAGGTTCTCATTCACTTAATTCTCTTAAGATCCTGATCCCTGGCACAGAAAGAGATATTTCATTGTAGTGGAAATGAAACTTACTGGGTTTTGAATCACGAGTGGAATCCCAACTCCAACATTTATTAGCTGTGGAAATTGGGCAAATTGATTGACCTGAGGCCCAGAGTATCTTTTAAAAGGTAATCACATAATCAAAGAATTATAGAATGCTAGAATTAGAAGGGATCTTAGAGACCCCCTAGGGTAAGTTAGGGATGGGGAACCCAGGGCTTTCTAGGTCTTCAAGTGTGGCCCTTTGACTGAATCCAAACTTCACAGAATAAATCCTTTTATTAAGGATTATTAATTATTAATAGTTATTAATTATTAATTAATTAATAATTATTAATATTAAGGACTTAACTATAAAATTCAGTCATTTTATTTATTCCCTGCCCCTGGTTTAGACTCTAAACCACACTATGACTAAGAACCCTTACTTTGTTTGGAGATCTCCAGGGAACAGATATATTAGAGATACATGAGAGATGGGGTAATTGCAGGAATAAGGTTCTAAAACAATACTGAAGGGATGAGACTGAAGGCGCAAGGTAAGGAATTAGCTAGAGCAAGGAGTGGGAAGAGGGTGTGAAAAGTTGAAAAATCTGAGAATTTTTGAGCAGTGGAGTCAAGGGAGCCACCCTCTGTGAAAGTGTCCTAATTTTCTCAGTGAATTAAAAGTATCAATTATCTGTTGTAATTGTGAGACTTGGGAAAGGGAGGTGGCTGGGGATCTGAGGAAAGAGGGAAAGGTTTAGAACAGCTGCTCTGGGAAACTGGGCAGGGATTTCCTTCATCTAGAGTTTCCATTTCATTTGTATTCTGTTTCAGTGTGTGCACTTGGGCTTAATAATGACACCTGCCCTGCCTTCCTTACAATGTTGCTGTGAGGAAATCACTTTGTGAACCCTTAAGGACCATAGGAATGTAAGCTATTATTCTTTTTTATTCAGTTCTGTGAGATAAGTGAAACTTAATGTTTTCACCCTCCATGCACCATTAGGATACTGGCACAATGCTTTAAGCCATTTTGCTCTGACCTTGTGCCCCTCTTGAGTCCCCTCTTACTGCTGTCTGCAGGAAGTCTTCTTTTCAGTACTGGTTCAGGATGCAGAGAGGTTCAGGAATTAGTTCAAGGTCATATAACCAGGTGCCAGGAAGAGCTGAGTGTAGAAACCATACCCTTTGACACTCAGTCCAGGGCACCTCCATCCAGCAGACTATGATGGAAAGATGTGTGAGGGCTGCATTAGTTGCCCTCCATAGCCTTTCTTTTTTCAGTCTCCACCCTCAGTGCCTCACAACATATGCCAGCACATTGTGAAGATCCTGTAATGATCTCCAGAGCAGACTATAATCATCTGGAGTGTATTCCATTCATTGTTTCCTTATTCCACTCAAGGTACCAGCCCTTCTGTATTAACCTCTTCTGGAGTGCTGTCTTACCTGAGGGGTACATACAGGTTACATTCAGAGGGAGCTCAAGACCGTCCAACTACGTCCTAGAAGGTCACAGAATCAAAGAGTGTTAGAGTAGGAAAGCTTCTGCCAAGACATCTAATTCAACCATTTCATATTTCAGAGGAGGATAGTAGAGACTAGAAATGTATTATTTACCTAAGGTAAGACAGCTAATAACAGAGAGACTCAGTACTAGAACATAAGTCTCCTCACTTCAAGCCTGGTGCTTGTCTCATTATACCGTTATTCTTTGGTAGGAATATGTAGGGGGGAAGACCCCACTAAATATTTCTCTGTCTTCTTAGGAAGTTTCTGTTTATACATATGAGTTTAATTTCCTTGTTATATTCCCTCTGGGCTCACTTTCCCCATCTCCCATTTCAACTGATGGATCCCAGAGGATGGCTGACTGCTTTCTCCCTGGGGAATCTAGAAATAAGGTTTCTGATACTATCTCTAAAGATTCACCTAGTGTTCTCAATATCAATTAACTTGTCATTTTCTCAATATCAATCAACCAGTTGATATCAATTAGCTGTTACAAAGTGTTATTTATTGAGATGGTAGATCAAAGACAGAAGTACAAAACCATCATACCACAAACCCATGTTGTGCACATACTTTGTACCTGGGGAGAGTGGGTTCAAACCTACAGTGTTCATTACAAAATAGTCTGTCCCATCCCACATCCTGTCAGTCTATAAGAGGGGGACACTTCCTTTGGGAAGTGTCTTAGGAAGCCTTTTCTCCCTTTGAGAAGTTCCTATTATGTTCACTTCTGAGTGTAATATAGTTAGTGGACCATTTGTTCCCTTACTCAAGTGCACTCTCTCTTCACTGACTTCACTTTGCTGAAGTAAAGTCTGACCTTTCAAAGTTCAGTGGGCTATGATCTGGATTAATCAATCTCTGGATATTCATTCATTGAACATCAGGAAAGATAAACACAAAAAAACAGGCAAAAAGCACTGAAAGAAACATGGTACCTGAATGGAGGGATAAGGCAGCTGAAGTTGATCTCAGTGGTCTATAGTAATTCTTTAAAACTTGAAAGCTACTAGGGAAAAGTGAAGTGTAAAAATGGCTGAGAGAACTGTCATCCTTGTGTAAGCAAACTTAGTTCCAGCTCTATCATTTGTCCTTCTCACCCTTATGCCAATAAATAAACTCCCTTTCATCACCCAGCACCAGCCCCTCAATCACTCATGGCTCCCTAAGAAGGCTCACTAAGCCTCTACTTGTTGGGTTGTTGCCAAGCATGAAAGATTGTACATGTTCTTTATAACTCATCACAAAGGGCAAAACACTGTATATGCTAAGGCTTGGGTCCTTGTTGACCAGTACCCCCATACATCATTTAAGGTGGCATCCATTTGAAGCAACATCACCATGTGAACTTTTGCAACAACATGGAAAATAAAAATCAAGGATGCAATTGTAATTTTCTCTACTAAAATGCATGCTCCTTGGGCAGCTTTACACTAGAATTAAATTGATTCTTCTTAAGGCAAGGCATAGTATTTTTTGCCCAAGTTTCCCATCTATTCTTTCTCCTTGGTCCCTAACCCATTAGAGATAGCATCATAGGGGTGGGGTTAGGGTTAGCCCATTTTGCCCACCAGGTATGTGCCTGTGCTTCTGACAATGACTTAAGGTTCCTTGTAGCTTCTGTGGCCTACTCAGGCTAATAGTAGGTTGTACCCTTTGCTTTAACTGGGTGTAGGACTCTATATATTACTCATATGTAGTTTCAGGTTGCAGTCCTAGGGTGATGAGGAGCACTAGCAAGACTGGGGACCCTGACCACAGTCTCAAGTTAGAAAAGAATGCTTGTAGTTGCTCACAGACCAGAGCACAAGTCAGGAGAGCACTAACAGCTACCTTAGAAGAACTGAAAATTTACAGACCCTCTATAACTAGCTCTGAAAACAGGAGCATGAAAAATCTGAAACTTGTGACAGCTTCCTTTCCACCCTAGGAGCAGAACCCAACTTTAACATAAAGTCAAAAGTCAAGAAATAGGCTGGGAGAATGAGCAAACAACAAAATAAGAATTTGAACATAGAAAGTTACTATGGTGACAGGGAAGATCAAAACAAAAACCAGAAGATGAAAGTGAAATCAAAGAAACTAGATGTAAAGCCTCAAAGTTAAATGTGAATTGATTTTAGACCCTGGAAGAGCTCAAAAAGAATTTCAAAAAGAACCAACAAAAATCATATGATTATCTCAATAGATGCAATAAAAGCTTTTACAATCATTCCTACTGAAAACACTAGACAGCATAGGAACAATGGAACTTTCCTTAAAATGATAAATAGTATCTATCTAAAGCTATCAACAAGATTTGCAACAGGGCTAAGCTACCTATAATAATGAGAAGTAATGAAAAGAAAAAGAAATGGAAAGGATTAGAATAGTCAATGAGGAAACAAAAGTAACTCTTTGCAGATGATATGATGGTATGCTTAGAGAATCCTAGAGAATCAATGAAAAAACTACTTGAAATAATTAACAACTTTAGCAAAGTTGTAGGATACAAAGTAAGTCTGCATAAGTCATCAGCCTTTCTTTATATTATCAACCAAGTCCAGTGGCAAGAGACAGAGAAATTCCATTTAAAATAGCTAGAGATAATATGAAATATTTGGGAGTCTGCCTCCAGAAACAAACTCAGGAACTATATGAACACAATTATAAAACACTATTCACATAAATAATGTCAGATCTAAGCAATTAGAGAAATATTAATTGTTCATGCTGAGCCAACATAATAAAAATGACAATTCTACCTAAATTAATTTACTTACTCAGTGTCATAACAATCAAATTACCAGAAATTATTTTAGAGAGCTTGAAAAATAACAAAATTAATCTGGAAGAACAAAAGGTCAATACTATTAAGGGAGTCAATGAAAAGAAAAAAGTGAAGGAAGGTGACCTAACTGTACCAGATCTCAAATTGTATCACAAAGCAGCAATCATCAAAACAATCTAGTACTGCCTAAGAAATTAAGTGATGGATCAGTGGAATAGGTTAGGTACACAATTCATACAATACAATAGGTAAATGACCATGTTAATCTAGTGTTTGACAGATTCAAACATTCAAGCTTTTGGGACAAGAACTCATGATTTGACAAAAATTGCTGGAATAACTGGAAAACAGTTTGGCAGAAATGAGGTATAGACTAACATAGACCAATATTTCACACTGTATATCAAGATAAGGTCAAAATGGGTACATGATTCAGGAATAAAGAGTGATACCATAAGCAAATTAGGAGAGCATGGAGTAGCTGATCTGTTAGGTTTGTGGATAAGGGAAGAAGTGAGCACAACCAGGAGAGCACTGTACAAAATAATAGCAATATTGTAAGATGATCAGCTGTGAATGACTGCTGTTCTTAGGAACACAACTCACTGAAAAATGCTATCCATCTCCAGAAAAAGAGCTAATAGAGTCTGAATGCAGATCAAAGCATACTTTTTTTAAACTTTTAAAATATTTTCTTTAGATTTTTTTTTGGTCTGTGTTTTCTTTTACAACATGTCTAGTATGGAAATATGGTTTGCATGGTTGTACATGTATAACTTCTCAATGAGGGGAGAGAATTTGAAACTCAAAATTTTTAAAAATCATTTTTAGAATTGTTTTTATATTTAATTGGAAAAAATGAAAAAAAGAACTATTCTAATCAACACAATGATCCAAGACAATTCCAAAAGACTTATAGTTAAAAAATGCTATCCACTTCCAGAGAAAGAACAGATGAACTCTGAATGAAAATTGAAGTATGTTGTTCTCACTTTCTTTGTTTTTCTTGCTTTAAAAATGTGGCTAAAATAAAAATTATGTTTTACATGACTGCAAATGTATAATTGATATGTTGCTTGCCTTCTTGGTAGAAGGGGGAGATGAGGGAAGTAGGGTGAGAACTTGGAACTCAAATTTAAAAAGAAAAGAAAGTTTAAAATAAATAATATTTTTTAAAGGGAATTTTTTCCCTTATTATATTACAAACAAAGGCATCCTTTTCCACAGATTGCTAAACCACAAATGGAAAAGGAAACGCATATAGCCTGGACAATTTATGGTCCTAGGATTGAACCCCAGTTAGAACAGCTCTTGGCCCCCACAGGATCTACTGATGCTATTTGCTGTCATGTTTTCTGCTGAACTGAAAGCTGCTGATATCATCTGCTGGACATTTAAGGGGAGATGTAATAGCCAAGCTCTGTGAACTCAATATCAGATCTCCAGGGGAGTAATGTTGAGGAATTTGAGGCTATTTTTCTTTAGTACTATAACTCACAAGCCTTCATACAATATATTCCACTCTGCCCCCCTCATCAGTAAATCAGTTACCATGTCTTCATTATAACTTAGTGATTAGAATGCTAATATCAACTTAACCATTTCCTATAAATTAGGTTTTAGAAAGGAATATCTACTGAGAAAATAAAGTAAGAATCTAGGTACAAAATCTCCCCCCCCAAAACAAAAAAGAACATATTTCCTCTAACACTCTGTTCCAGGGAAGAGTGGATTCAAACTTAAAGTAGTAGCTACAAAACACTTTTTCTACCACATTTATTTCAGGGATGGCATAGAAAATGGATCAGTCAGTCTGTTGCTTGTGGGACATGGTGTCTCAGCTGTTGGATCAGTTCATGGATGGGCTTGATCAAGCAGATCATTCCTAAGGGTAACTCTGGCTCATCAGGTTTGGATACTACTGCTGTGGGACTCTGCTCTGGGGTGCTATCACTGGATCTCTGCTATCTCTTCCAATTTTTTGATGCTTGTTCTGTCATTCTGTCTTTGATGTTCATTCACCTGGGATCAAGAAAGAATAAATACAGTAGAGAGAAGAAAGCAAATTCCTACATGTTTGAAGTCATATGGCAGCCAGTTTGAGAAATGGGTCACCCATTCAGAGACTGAAAACATTTCTTCCTCCTGGTTTGAGAGCCACTGAGGAGAAAAACACTATGTCTTTTGCACACCCCTCTCAGTTTTTACTTAGCAATCCACTCAAAGGATATTCATCACCATAAAATAAACCAAGAAGAAACTCTCATACCTTCGCTTACTCTGAATGAAGTACAGGGCCCTCGTATTACACATTTTTGGAAGCAGGTTCTCTAAGCCTCCAAATGAATTGTTAGCTAGCAGAGCATACTTTGCATGCTTTAAGCAGTAGGCCCTCATTGACAGGTTCCCCATTACATAAATAACTAGGTAGATACAAGATAAAAACAGAATAGGTGGGAGGTAATCTGAGATAGGAAGGAACTACTGCTGGGAGGACTCTTGCAGAAGGTAGAATTTGATCTGAGCATTGAAGGAAGCCAAGGAACCAAAAAGTCAAAGGTGATGAGGCATATATTCCAAATCCAAGGGATGGTCAATGCAAATTAGGCAAGAAATAGGTGTTTGAAGATCTGTCAGCAGGCCAGTAAGGGATAGGTTATGGAGAGCTTTAAATACTAGAGAACTTTATATTTTGTCTTTGAGGTAATAGGGAGACACTGGAGCTCATTAAACAATGAGGTGGCATGGTCAGACTGATGCTTTGGATAAATCACCTTGGCAGCTGAATGGAGGACGAATTGGACTGGAAAGAGATTGCAATTGTCCAGGCCAGAGGTGATGAGAGCCTGAACTAGAGCTTTGGCCATATGAATGGAGAGATTGGTACATACAAAGAAGATCCCGTGAAGGTAGAACAGGATTTGGTCACAGACTGAATATGTGGGGTGAGAGTGAAGATGAGAGCCTGGGTGAGTGGTAGTAGTGGGGAAGTTGAGAAGCAGGGAGGGTTTAGGGGGAAAGATAACGAGTTCTACTCTGAACACACTGAGTTTGAGATGCCTAAAGGACATCTAATTTGAGATGTACAAGAGGCAGTCAGTGATGCATCACTATTTTGATTTGAGCTACGTACATTCAAGTATGTTCCCCATAACTTTAGACTAAGTTACATAGAGTCAGTAAAGTATTTAGCCAAATTCAGACCCCAGGAGATAACAAAAGAAGGGCAGGTGGGCAATTTCCTTTGAGGTATACTGGAGCTTCCTAGTTGTCATAATTAGGGAATAAAGACACTAACTGAGACTTTCAGTGGCTCCCCATTATCACAAGAATAAAGCATGAATTCCTTATGTGAGCATTCAAGGAATTCACAGTCTGGTTTTATCTTATCTAGATAGCCTTATCTAATATTACTCCCTTTAATAATTTCTTTGTTACAGAGCAATTGTCTTTTTCTCCTCTAAGCCTATCATTACTGATGTTTCTGCCTTCACTTATTTCCATCTCAAATGTCTAGAATGGACTTGGCTACCATTCTTATCTCTATCAACATCTATCTCTTTTTCAAGATTCATCTCAAGTACTTCTTGAGATAGTAAAAAGCCAGGAACAAAGTGAGTGTCCATCAACTAGGGAATAACTGAACAAATTGTGGTGAATAACTTTAATGAAATATTATTCTGCCATAAGAAATTATGAATATGGAGAATTCAGAGAAACATGAGAAGACTTATATGACCTGAAAATAAATGACATAAAAATAACCAGAAAGAAATGATATATACAGTGATTATAATTATGTAAATTAAAAGAAGACTTAGACAAGGGTAAATATTATGTAATTGTAATGACCAGAGAAAAGTGAATGAGAAAATATATCTCATTGCTTTTCTAGGAGTGGTGGAGAACTATGGGTGCAGAATAATACATATGCTATCAAACTTAGTCTTGATTTGGTTGGTTTTGTATAACTACTCTTTTCTTTTCTTAGGAGTGGGCATATTTGAAAAATGTGAAAACAAAAGGTATTTTTAAAAAATTTAAAGACAGTTCAGATGCTATATCTTCCATCCTTTCTTTTCAAGATCTCATCCAACTAGAAATCACTCTTCCATGAAATTTCTTATTGAGTTGCTGTTGTTTACTTTGTACTTCTTATTTTGCATATTTGTGTACATGCTCTTCTCCATTAGAATGTGTGCTTTAGAGGGAAGGTATTATTTCATCTTTGTGTTCCCAGTCCTTACCCTAGACCCTCGTACATAACAGATTCTTAACAATTATTTGTCTAATTGAAAGGTGCAGAATTACAAAGGTGCAGAACATTGAGCTCTGTCTATCCCTGGCAACAATTAAGTTAGATTACCTAACATCATTGTGTATTATGACTATGTGCATGTCTCCATTTGTCTTTGCCTTCCTTGCCATCCACCTAAAATGTGAACTCCTAATGACAGGAATGCCATATTGTCTAAACTTTCTATCTTCTTTAGCACCTAGTCCAGTGTTCTGCAGAAAGTAAATCTCATCATCATCATCAAGAGCATTTATAGAGCCCTTACTATATGCCAGGCACTGTGCTCCAGGCCCAGTACTTTATCTAAGGTACCACCTAGCTGCCATATTAATGAATGTTTGTTGAAATGAAATGGATGAATTAGGATTGGGGACTTCATTTGTGGGCTATTTCTTCACAAGGAAATTAGATTTTTCACTAAACATGAAATTATTCTACCATAAGAAGTTATGAATATGGGGAATTCAGAGAAACCCAGGTCTAAGCATTATCATGGCATAAAGAAACAAGGTATTTCACTTATAAGAGCATAAATATCAAAATTCCTCTTCTCCACCACCTTCTTATTTGTAAAAAAGGAAGTGGGGGCAAAATGAAGAAAAAAGTAAAAGAGGACAGGATGAAGGGAAATTGACAATTAACAATCATAACTGTGGATGTAAACAGGATGAACTCACCTATAAAATGGAAAAAGATTGTACAGTAGATTAGAAAGTAGAACCTGATGATATATTTTTTTTATCAGAAACATCTGTGAAATACAAAGATTCATATAGAATTAAAATCAAAGACTGAAGAAAAATTTATTATGCATCAGCTGAACTCAGGAAAAGCAGATGCGTCAAACATGATTTCAAATAGGGCTATATAAATATACATATGATAAAAAAAGATAAGCAAGGAAATTGCATTATGATTAAAGGCACCATAGATAATAAATCAATATCAATATTTAAATTATGTTTTATAATATTTATATATATATATATTTGTAAGTCAATATTTAATAGATGCACCTAATAGCATAGCTTCTAAATGCTTAAAGAAAAAGTCAAATTAGAGAGAGAAATAGATAGTAAAACTATAATAAGGGGGACTTTAATGTATTCCTTTCAGACCTAGGTAAATCTAAACAAAATATAAACAAGAAAGATGTTAAGGACTTGAACAGAATTTCATAAAAATTAAGGATGATAGAATTTTGTTGATTTATTATAATGGAAATAATCTATTATTTCTATTCTGAGAATAAAAAAGCATTTATATAATTATCATCTATATATGGCATCTTTACAAAAATTGATCATATATTCAGATATAAAGACCTCACAAACATCTAGAAAAGCAGAAATGCTAAACACATAATTCACTGATAACAATGCAATAAAACATATTGCATAAAAAGCTTTTAAGGAATGAATTAAAAATAATTAGAGATTAACATAATTCTAAAGAATTACTGGATCAAAGAACAAATTATAGAGACAGTAGAATATGTAATTTAAGAAAATCATAATAAGAAGGTAACATACAAAACTTAGGACAGAGAGCTGAAGTAATTTTGAGGGGATAATTTATATATTTAAATGCTTTCAACAGTGAAAGAATGAAAGAACAATCAGTCAACTGAGTAGTAATTTTAAAAACCTAAATACAACAAATCAAAATTCTTCAACTATATAATGAACCATAAAGTCTAAAAATAAAAAAGAGATGAATAAAATTGAAAGAAAAAATACCATGTAATTGATAAAATAATGCTGAGTGGAATTTTTAGAAAACTCCAAAACTTCATAATAATTAGCTAATCTGCTTTTTAAAGAGAGGTAAGCCAAATTCTTCATATCAAAAATGTTAAAAAGAAGAATTCACAACAACTGAAGAGGATAAAAAGGAAATTATCGGGAACTATTTTTGTCCAAATAAATGCTAACAACGCTGAAAACCAAGAGGAAATAGATACTTATAAAAGTATAAAATATTCAGATTAGTAAAAGAAGAAACTTGCTCTTTAAATTATCCAACTTCAGAAAAAGAAACTAAACAAATCATAAATGAATTCCCAAAGGAACCCTCTTCAGGACCAGAAGAATTTGCAACTGAATTCCATCAAATATTTAAAGAAAATTAATTCCAATACTACATAAATTATTTGCAAGAATATGAAGACACCTTACTAATTTCTTCCTATGATTTAAATGTTGGTTTTTTTTGTCCTTTGATCTTAAAGAGTTTCACAGCATCAGGGAAGTGATGTCATGACACACAAGTTAATTGAATTTAAGTGAGAGAGGGTTGCTGAAAGCCATCAGCCTCACTTTCTCTTCTAGAGCCATCTGGATCCAGTGGATAGATACACATTAGAATGAATGGTTATAGCCCCAAATTCAGTGGAAGACCTCGACCTTTTCAAGCTAAATCTTTAGCGGGTCTCAGTTTGACTAAGGCAAAGCCCATTCAGCAATTCAGGCTAGATCTATAAATGCTGACTTGATAACTAAACACTGAGAGAAAAGGTAGACAAAGAAGACTACAGAATAATATGCCTGATGAATATTGACACCAAGGTTTAAATAAAATATTAACAAGCATATCATAAGTATTAACAAATATAATTGTATTGGATTTATACTAGAAAGGCAAAGTTAAAATAACATAAGGAAGATTGTAAATGTGATAAATGATCTCCACAGTATAAATAATCATATGCTTATATCAATAGATACAGAAAAAAACTCTTAAAAATACCCAACACCTATTTACGTTAAAAATTCTAGAAATCATAAGAATAAATGGACCTTTCCTTAAAATAGTAAATAATATCATTCTAGATTCAATAGAAAACACACACAATGAGGAAAGTTACAGGCCTCTCCAGGAAAATGAGAACATAGTGCTAGATATGCTAGTTATAGCAATAAGACAAAAGAATAAATCACTAATGGGTGGACAAATGCAAATTATAGCAATTTTGAGGTTCCATTTCACACTTATCAGATTGACAATAATAACAAAAAAAGAAAGTTACAAACATTGAAGGCGTTTCAGGAAGGCATGTACACTAGTGCATTATTAGTGGTTTACCCATTCTGGAAAGTGGCTTGTAACTATGTCTAAACCTGGTCTTATACTTGGATCTAGAGGCTTATGCCTCAAAGAAATCAAAGAAAGAGGGAATGGATAAAGATGTACAAAAACATTTAAAGCAACTATTCTCTTGTTAGCTTCAAACTGGAAACAAAGCAGGTGTCTTCCTATTGGCGAATGGCAAAACTAGTTGTGGTATATTTGTGATATAATGAGTTATTATTATTGTTATATAAAAATGATAAAAATGGATAGTTTCAGAAGAAACTGGGAAGACTTAATGAAGTGATGCAGAATGAAGTAAGTAGAACTAAGAGGACAGTTTATGGGAAGGTAAATGGAAAAATGGTAAGTGGTAAAAACAAATCACTCAGTATATTACCTTAAGGGGGCAGGACTGTGGTTGATATTACTGTTATTGGGAAAGAATGAGGAGTGTTTATTGAAAAGATATTATTAAAAGAATACTGTGTTAAGTGCACAGAAATTAAAGTGGACATTAATAATGATTTTTAAGTTAATTGTATTGCTAAGATATTTGCTGTAGTAAAACCAAACAAAAATATTCCCAGTAGGGGGCAGTCTACTAAAATAACCAAAATGGAATGAAGAAGACTTATTCTGTTTCCAGGTATTCCTGTCTATCCTTATCCATTCTAAAGCCTGATTTCTCTTTGATCAATTTCATTACTTCCTAACTGCTTTTAGTCCCACGTCTGGTCTCTGGACAAAGGCTTCATCCTTTTTGGGTTTAAGGTTTTCCTTGGTTTCTATCTGTATTGTAACTACTAGGGAAGTGCTTTCTTCAATGTTTTGGGGTCTTAGCACAGTAGACTTTGAGATCTCCCTATTTCACCACTGTTGTTTTGTGTGTGCCACCTAAATGTGCCATCTAGCTAGTTATTAAGATGGGTTCTAATTCTTAGGTCTGTGCTGTCCCAGAAGACAAGTTGGTGTTCAGCATCTTCTTCAGTTCAATTCAACAGACCCTTTGGTGGACAATGACTTACATTTATAGGTTTTTAAAAAGGTTTTTCAAATCTTTAATTCACAACACCCCTTACATATAGGGAGTAAAAACATTATCACCCCCATTTTACAAATGGGAACCGAGGTTAATAAAGGTTAAAGACTGGTTTCGGCTCACACAAAAGATCAAAACTGATATTAGAACCTGAATATATTTCCTGATTTTGATAAAATTTAATAGCCACTTATTAAGACCCTCATTTACTATCAGTCAACAGAATACCTAGTAATAGTGATACACAGAGGAGGAAATTCCTGCGGTCAAGAAATTTGCATTCTACTCAAATTCTGACGTTCTTTCCACTACATCTTCACCTGCCTGCCCTCTCCACCATGCTGATATACCCTATCTATTTCACATTGATCTTGTTCACTATCTCTGTATGACAAGTTCTTTCAGTTCTAAAACACCTCAGCCCTGGGGTCCTCCCTCCCTACTTCCTTTTTCTTATTCTGGCTACCTTTTAAAAGCAAAAGCATTTCTCTGTGACAGACAAACGGAGATAATTCATTTCTTCGGTATTCTTGCTTTGCTTTGGAGCAAAAATTTCGCTCACTGCCCCGACACCCAGTGAACCAAGGACCTCATCAGCTCCGGTGCTGGGGAAATTTACAAACACAGCTTGTTAAACTGTTACCCGAGAGATTAAAGAGTATAGTTGAACGATTTTTATCTAGAAGAGCCTTTAGGCATCTGCTAATAGTACAATCAATCCCTTTATTTTGCAGATGCGTTAACTGAGGCCAGGATAGGTTCAGTAACTGGTCCAAGGTCTCAGGATCATAGACTTAGTGATGGAAGAGACTTTAGGCATCATCTAGTACAACTCCCTCCTTTTTCCAGGCTAGGAAATACGACTAGAGAGGGAGAGACTTGCCCAACATTACTCCTTCCAGTAGTCTGCTTTTCCCTTCTTCTGCATTCCTCCGCCTAAGCGCCGACTCTATTAGGCGCTGGAGATAAAAAGAACAGCCCTCAATTCTCTGTTTTTGTCACGCTCTTTGAAACCTACTTCTCCAAGGTGTTCATGGCTGCTAACCCCTTAAAGTCATTTCTTTCTTTTCTCTACCCCACGACTATAGTTCGCGGGCTATCATTCCTCTCCCCTCCCCTACTCCGCCCTCCTCCCCTCTCTCCCTCCCCCTTCTTCTCCCCCGCCGCTCTTTGTCAGCCCTTATAGAACCCTGAGCAGTGTCCCTGGAGGCTCAGGGAGAGAAGAGTGGAAAAAGGATCCGGGTTGGATGGAAAAGGGAGGGGTAACCAAACGAAGCTCCTTCTGGCAGAGACCTCCGACCTCTGTCGAGGGGAGTCGCTTCCTGATGGAGCCAGATGAGTGGGAGCTAAACTGAGCTGAAGGGATCTTCATGGGCCCCAGTCAAGATGACCAGAAGGCGGCAAGGGAGCCAGGCCTCGACTTCCTCGCCTACTTAAGGCCCTGGACTCAGTGCTGGGTCAAGGAGAAGCTGGGAGAACCTGGCTCATACCACGCCAGCCTAGGAGCAGTGGCGGCGGCTGTTTTAAACTTTTCCAATAGCCCTTATTGTCTTACCCAGTCCCACTGTTTAAGACTCTTCCCTCCAAAGCAGTAACCCAAAGAAGTAGAGCAAGGTCAGGATTTTTATAGTGCATTAAAGGACTTTCGTCGCCACAACACCGGGAGGGACCGTCATCCCCATCCAGGAATATGGGGAACTGAGCCTTAGAGAAATGACTTAAGATGACTAGATCTGGTGAATGGCTCGTACTCAGGTCTTTCGACCCTAAATTCATTGCTCATTCTGCTACTCCAAAGCAAATCTGACCAGGACTTGCAGAAATACCTCAACAATTCTGGTATGTCTGTAATACGTCTGTAATCCCTTCATTGATGCAGATAGCCACCTAGCTATAAGCTTACTCTTATCCAGGGCAGCCTTAGTTCAAGGCCACTCATAATTCTTTGACAGCCCCAGCGAGGTGGGGCTACTTTTATATAGATCTCTTGTTATTTCGGGGACATATTCGGGAAACATTCAGACTGTCCACCCGTTTTGCTTGGCTCTCCCTACGTAATCCACCTATATCCTTCTTCAGTAATACTTTCATTTTTTGTGCTTTTTCTCTTGCAGCAGTTCTTGTATGGTTATATCTTAGGAACATGGATTTGAAGCTGGAAGGGACCACAAAACTATCTAGTTCACTCCCTTCCCTCCAGTTCTAAGGGGAGAAAATTGAAGGTGAGAGTCTGACTTGCCTAAGATCACACAGGAAGCAAATGGAAGAAGCAGGATTCGAACTTAGGTCCTCTGAAGTCAAATCTATTGTTGATCCTACTGCACCATACTCCCTCAATGTATTGTAGACTATTGGAAGTTCCCCCGCCCCCATGTCTCTGTCTGTTGTTCTTTGACCCAAAGGGTGAACTCTTCAAGGTATATGATATTGAATAATTCAATGCCATTTTAAATGACAGTTAGAAAAACACTGATGCTAAAAAGGTAGGCCTTTTTTTTCAGAGTGAGCTTTGTGGAGGGCTGAGTGACAAGCAGCATCTGTGAAGTGAGAAGTCCAAAGTCCAGTCCCTAGTCACCAGACACTTTGCTTTCTTCTCCTACCTTACTCATGTCGTTAAAAGTCAGTAACTTTTCCTGTTGACCACTTTCTTCCCCTTTCACCTCCCACTGGTGAGAGGGTAGGAGTATGGAGAAACAAGATTTAACATCCCCACCTCATGTAGCCATCCTGACTTAGTGTGTAACTCTGTTCCTTTAAATGTTTATTTGTATTTCTGTACTACTTGAAGATGCTGTTAAAGAATATAACCATTAAAAAAAAAGAATGGGTCTCTGTGTCAGGTTGAGTAATTAAAAGCATCCAGCAATTATACAGTGGCAACTCAGTACCCACTCTCCTCCTCCTCTTCCTTCTCCTATTTCTCCTCCTTTTCCTCTTCCTCATCCTCCTCAATTTCGGGCCAGTTCATTGCCCATTTGTAGTGTCTGGCCACATATATGTATTATTTATGTATAAATGTATATTTACACACATATGCATACATATGCATATATACATACATGAGTACATAAATTGATGACAACAAACTCAAAGGCAATCCATCCAACCTATCATAATCTCAACAATAGTCACTGACCTGCTTTTCCCTGTTTGGATAATGAGGACAAACTTCTGTGAATGATTCTGTGAGGAGTTCTCAGTAGAAAGTTCTGCAATGTCTCACGACTTTATAAGATAAGCAAACCCTTATTTGGGCGTTGAAGCATTTGGAGGACCTTATTTATCATCTATAGGGAATCCAGCATATCAATGCAAATAAATGCCTTCATGCCTCCTTTTCCAAAGGTGGATCAAACTTAATTAACACTTCACTTCTATTTACAGTCACATCTAGCATTCACCTGACTGCACTGTGGTCGTGATTCCTTGGAGCTTAGCTTGAGAAAATTGTCACACATTTTGGGGGCTTCCCCTGTGCCCTGAGAGCAAGGTCCTCGGTCTTTATAGGGAAGTCTGTAGAGACAGTCGGGAAGAGCGCCTGACTAGAAACTGCATTTCAGAGCAAGCAATAGATCTCTGTGGGCCTCAGTTTCCTCAAAAATGTAACAGAAGGGTCGGATACTAGGTCCCTTGCAGTTCTGGTAAGCTATAATGCTATTTCTAGCATTTAAGTAATGAAATCTAGAAACTCTTTGGTTGCGCAAATGAATTCATTACAGGATGAGAGTTAATGTTTCTTCTGCAAAGCTATCTGGGGCTGAACCATATTAGAGGCGGGAGAGAGAAATGGGAGGGTGTCAGGGTGGTAAAAGATAGTGGACTTAATCATCTTGTTCTTTTTTAGAGGGGCCCACGGAGCCCTAGCCTCCAACATTTTCCACCTGGGAAATAGAAAAATCTGACTGGCCTCCAGCTAAATTCGCGCCAACTTGAGAAAGAAAGGCAAGCAAATGTAGAATCCTAAATCTGGTCCTTTTCTCCTCAGCCCTGCCTTCGGTCTTATGCCTCGGCTCCCCCACCCACGGATTCTCGCTACCAGCCTTGCACCTCTCATTTAGGGACACTTGGCTATGCAGCAGTTGAAGCGCGGAGCTGCCTGCCTTCGAAGCCTCGGAATTTAGCTCAACAGTGCAGGATTCTCGTTATGCGGAGCATTCACTTCTTCTTCCCTCAAGCCGCTTTTTAGCTGACTTTGCTTGAATGACTGATATAGATGTCGGTGCTCCTGTCCCTCTCTGGCTCAAGCAAGTTTGACGTCAATTGTACTCTGCACCTGGGGCTTCTAGGAGAAAGGTGGCGGTGGGGCTGGGGAGTTCGCCGTTTCTGTGGAAGTCTCTGCTGCCCAGCCGGACGTCTCTGGATCAGTTCATCTAAGTTTTATAAATTCAGGCCAGATCACACTAGTTAGGGAAAATTGAGACATTATATTTCTCTCTCTCTCTCTCTCTCTCTCTCTCTCTCTCTCTCTCTCTCTCTCTCTCTCTCTCTCTCTCTCTCTGCCTATTATCCGGATCTTAAATTTTCATCAGTTTTGAGTAAACTCTACCAGTGCCAACTGTTTTTTCTTCCTTCTTCTTCTTCAATTTAAAGTCTTAGAAAGTTGCAGGGGCGGAGGGGTAGTAGAGGGACTGAGTGATTGAGGGGTTAAGTGCTTTACCCAGAGGTGACTCAAACTATGTTAGGCAAGGCTTGAACCCAGATTCAACTCCAAGAACAATTCTCAGTTTACAGCTGTATGCTTGTCTCTTAATATGCAAAACGACTACAATAATGTAAATATAAAGAACTCTAAAATAAAGCCGAACTTCGCGTAATTAAAACGGTCCATGACAGAACAGATGAGGAAATGCATCTCCCTGCTTTCCTCACAGAGATAGTGTGGTCCAATGAATAGCAAGCAGAGCCAGCCTCAGCTTGGGGTGGTGTTGGGTTCAGATCTTTTCTCTGACCTAAAATGGCTTCAGTGACTGCTTAACTCTCAGTTCTCCAAGCGTATCTCTTCAGGTGTAGAGTAGGTGGCACCTTCCTTCGGAGCAGGGAATTTCCTCTCAGAGGCACAACCATTCCAATGACATCACAGATCCATTTAAAAATAAAGGGGTGGTCTTTTTTTGTATACACATAGGTTATTTGACGTTTACAGGAATCTCCTCAAAACAATCCTATGAAGTTATTGTCAGGTTTTTTTTTTTTGTTTGTTTTTTAAAACGAGGATAATGAGTCTTAAAGAATTGAAGTAACTCAGCTATGGTCTCCAGGCAAGGATTTGCACTAGTCGAGTCCAGAGCTTGTTTTTTTCTTAGCATTTCCAAATACTGTAACTAGAGCTTATTCATTTTCTGGGCTTGCCGGAGATTAGCAACCCTCTTTTTCTTACCTGCCCCCTCCCTCCCTTTAAATTCCATTTATGGCACTTAAGCTGACTGCATCACAGTTGAAAGAGTTGGTTGGAGAGGAAGAAAGATGGCGCTGGAGTTCGAGATCAGATTGACTTTTATTTATTTATGCTCTCTAAGTCAGGTAGGAAAAATTGCTCCTCTTTGAATGTGACTAGCCTAAAAAAAAGGTCTGAAATCTTCACTAACTCAGGCGACTTGGCAGCACAAAATAACTACGTGCTCTGAAGAAAACTTTTTTGCATTAAAACGATGAGGACTTATACAAAACAATCTTTAAACGTGCCTCCTCCTTGTCTTCCTAAACCCACCCCCATCCCTAAGTCTCATGCTTACTGCACCCGAGGCAACGGAAGACTTTGGTTTCTCCTAGTCTGGTCTCTGGGTGGCACACCTGTCTGTCTGTCTGTCTGTCTGTCTGTGCGGAGCAAAGTTGTAGTGGAGTCAGCACTGAACTAGGAGTCAGGGAACTGGACTCTCTAGCCCCGTGGCCTTGGACAAGTCATTTGCCTCACTCAGTCTGTTTTCTCATCTAAGTGGAGGAGGGTGAGCAAAAGAAGTCCCCGATATCTTCCAGATTTAATAATCAATTGCTCTATATTTTGACTGCAAGAGTCACAGCAATAGCATTTTTAGATCATTCAATTAGAAACACGCCTTCTATTCCCCAGTTCCTCACCTACCCTTTTGCCATTCCTCTCTCCCCAACCCCCTCACCTTTGCAGGTCACTTTCCTTACCCAATTTCTTACATCCCCAGCCAAGTTGTGCCCTGAAAACTCTTGGAGCATCAAAGCCTTCCCTTTCTTCAGATGGTATTTCGACTCCAGGGAAACCTATACTGAATAGGGTACACCGGTCTACAAAGGGTATGTGGCTGGTTGAGCTGCTGGAGTCTGTATGTGGGAGAGGGGAGGGGGCATGCCGATAGAAAGCCGACCTCAGCGCTAGGCTGAGGACACGAATTCACGGCGAGGCCGAGTCACCCTTTGACCCTGGAGACTCCAGGCATACCCTAGCTCATTGCCTTTCGGGCAAAGGAAGAGAAACGAAATGTTAGAGGCCTAATCTCATGGGAGTTCCACCCCCAGAGCAACGTCATGCTTCCTGCGTGGTCAATCGGGATTTTCCTACGACCTTAATCTAGTGCCAGGAAAGGCATCCTCAGAAAACTGTTTCTGAAACTGTCTCCAAAACGAAATACCAAAATCTGCCTCTGCCCATTCCCACCTCTATCGAGGCCTGGAGCCTGAATTCTGCTCCTCCTTCCTCCTTTTTCCTCTTCCAGGGTCTTTCCTCTCTACCTCCCTCATCCCCCACCCCGCCCTAACCCTGCACATAAGCTGCCATTTCTCCCGTAGCGTCATAGGATTTAGAACTGGAAAGAGCAGTAGAGTTCATCTAGTCCAGTCCTCTTATTTTACAGAAAAGAGAACTGGGACTTGGAGCGGGAAAGTTACCCGCCCAAGGTCGTTCTGCAAGTGGCGGAGCAGGGCTGTGAACCTCGTCTCCAAGTTCAAATTCTTCCCCTTTAGGAATCTCAATTTTTTGGCAGAGTCTCTCGGGTCCTGGCGGGAAGATGCTGCTGGGGACACGGACGCGAGGTAGATAGAAAAGAACAGCCTTAGGGGACGGGAAGGGATTCTTGTCAACGACGCTGGTCTCAGTCATCCTTCTATTATCCCACCATATCCCCTCAAAACTTGCCTGTGGGAAAACGCAGGCGTCTGGTGCCTGGACCCGAGACTGGGGTGGGGCTGGAAGATTGGACACTTGGCTGGACACCAAGGCCGAATATAGTGGGAATTGCTCCTGCCCGGAGTTCCTGAAGATCATCACTAGTTCAGATAAAAAATTGCACACAGGCGAAGAAAACGCTGAGATTTAAGTCTAGGTTGGCATATCTTCACCCCAGGCCTAATGCCTTCCATAGGTATCCCTGACTTCCTCCCAATCATTTGTATTTGACCTGTGCAGACCAAAGCTCTCTCTTCTGAACTGATCCAAATCCAGTACGGATTAATAAGCCTTGTACTTTGAACAAGTGTCGTAGTGAGTTTGAGGTGAAGAGCCTAGGGTGGGAGTGGGGAGAAGGCAGGAAACAAAACAAAAATCTCTCTCTCTCTCTCTCTCTCTCTCTCTCTCTCTCTCTCTCTCTCTCTCTCTCTCTCTCTCTCTTCCTCTCTTCCTCTCTCCTTCCCTTTTCTTCATCTCTTCTCTCATGTTCTCTCTCATCTTTTTCTCTTTTCTTTTTCTTCCCCTGCTCTCTCCTTTCCCCTCTTCCTCCCTTGCCCTCTCTTCTTGTTTTTTTTCCCTCTCTCTGTGTCTCTCTCAGTTTCTGTGTCTCTCCTCTCTGTCTCTCCTCTTCCCCTGACCCCTCTCCATTCTTCTCTCCAAACCTACCCATACATCTTTACATCTTTGTTTCTCTGTTCCTTTCTCCCTATGCCCCCTCAAGGCTTCAGTCTGAAGCACATCACTAAATGATTTTGAACGAAGATCTAGAGAGTTGAGAAATCTTCACTCCTCTTATGACGTTTGAGGCAAGACCCTTTTTTGAGCATCACCGAGGCAGTCAAGGCTTCGGCAGAAACTACTGAATGCCCACTAAGTCCCGTTGGTTAACCTTTCTCCCTTCTTATACAGAACTGGGACCTCGAGGGAGCCTGAAACTCTATCAGTTTATTTTTATACAGTGTAGTGAAACTATGTACACATTGCAAGATTATACCGAAAGAAAGAGTACACTAATGAAGAGAACGACGGTCATGTAGCATGGAAACTAGCGGTATAGGAAAATGATTATCATTTCAAAGCACATTATCACATACTTGCTAGTAGCCACTTACCAGGGACAGAACTACAGTGTTGCCCTGATGTATCATCAGACCCTTGATCGTAAAGTCGCTGCCATCAACGAGCAGCCGGGTGTAAAACTTAAATATATGTTATATGCTACATCAAATACATTAAAAGATAGTTTCAGTGTTCTTTATCTCTTTGTCTCTGCTTTCGTCTTTTTACGTAACCCTCTCCTCTCTAAACTTTAGAGAAAGACACGCCAGCCAGGAGATGGTTTCTTTAGTCTCTAAAGAAAGACATCTTCCGGATGATGACTTAGGATAAGGAGGCAGAAGGGCATGAGCTATATATATGTATATGTGTGTATATATGCACACATACATGCATACATGAGCTATATACATGTATACACGTAATATGTATGTATATATGCATACATATATTGTGGGTATATAGTTTCTCTCATATATGTGTGTAGAAAGACGCCTTCGGGATGATAACTCGGGATAAGAAGGGAGCAGAGCATGATATTGACAGATATATACACATATGTATATATGAATACATATTTACAATATACTCATATGCATGTACACTTGAGCTATACATACACATAATCTACACATACACACATGTACATATATGTAGGCATATGTGTGTGTCCTCCAAGTTCCCTTCTTTAACTGAAGAAATCCCGCAAGGTTAAGAACCCTGCCCCCCACCCCCAGCGTGAAAGCTCAACTGTCTAGGGCTCCCTACTCCAGGCAGGTGCTGAGGAGGGGTGGCGAGGGTAACAGACACAGAGCTGAGGTGACAAGACAGCTGGGACTCGTAGGCTCCTCCATGGTGAGCTAGGCTGGCCACGCAGGGCCCCAAAGGTAGCATACCAGTCAGTCCCTGCCACAGCAGCGGCCGCTGGCAGGTATAGCGTGTCCTGAAAATTGACAGCTTTACTGGTTCTGAGGAAACTGTGCAAACCCTCACGATTAGGTTACGGCTGCCGGGCGTAGTCTGCAGCTGCACTCTTTTGTCGGGGCCTGCGTGAGATGAGGAGTGTGGGGAGGGGGCTGCGCATGAACCTGCCTCTGTGCAAGTGTGTGTTTCTGTGGGAGTGAGTTTATATGGGGAAATCCGTACGTCTTTGGAAACACTTACGAGTGTGCCTAGTGTGTGAGTGTAAAAGTGTATGCCTGCGTTTGTACTGTGTGTAAGGAGGTAAAGGGGAATGGGTTTCTATTTTCGGGTATACGGTTAAGAAAGTCTACAATACTGGTCCGCCGGGTCCCGCCTCTCTGGGAACTTCAGTCGGGAGAAAGCAGGCTCTGCCGGAATGCCAATCGCTCCGGTTGCCCAAAGCCTCCAGACCTTCACACAAGACATTTGTGCTTTCGACTTTCCTGGGGAGATCCTCACCCTCACTTCCCCCCACGCCCACCCGCAGCTTCTGCATCTGCTCTCCTCTAGGCTGTCAGTGTAGATCGTTGTCATCTTCCCATCTCGCATTCCTCTGTGAAGCAGGCGAAAAGGGAAATAGTGGTCCCTACCTCTGGCCAGTTTCCTCTCAGGGCCATTGACCTTAAAAGATAGGCACCAGAGAAATATTCCGTCTTGTCCCTTCGAAGTAAGCTGCCCCATTTCACTTTACCTGCTACTCTCCGTCGCAGGTTTCACCCAAGAAGCAGCACTTTCTAAACCTGGGGTTTCGTCAGTGCCCGGTCCTCCTAGAACCCCAAAGCGGCTGCTGGTTTGCGAACTTATTCTAGTCTTAAGAGTTTACTTTCAAACCCAAAGACTTGTCTCCTAATCCCAGAGTTGTATCAAGCGCCTGATAATATAGCTAATATGATATCAACACATCATTTGGAATACCGAGTCTTTCTTATAAGATCTAATGTATCATATGCTACATTATATAGTGTTTCATTTGTTAACACGATGCAAAGCGTTATGAAACGACATCTACTACCGTGCTAAGTTTGGGGACTGTATAATTATTCCAACGACTACGTTCCAGCATTGTGCCTAGTGAGTAGTGGTCGATTAGTAAATGCTTGTAGATTAATTGCAGATAACCCAGGAAACAGTATGGGAGTCAATTGTCTAAGCCATCCTAAAATCCTAGAGTAGTGCTAGTGGAAAGGACCTTGGAGGTCGACTAGTTGAAACCTCGAGGCGCAGATAAAGGAAGTGATTTGTCCAAGACCACACAGGCACTGAGTAACTGAGCCGAGACTACAACTTTCCTCTTCAGTCTAGCGCCCTGCTCCACAGTACCAGACAGCTTTCTCCGCTAGAACTGATAATTTACGAGGAACAAAACGTGTCCCTATGATCTCTAATCCCCACTCCCAACTTCTCATTATTAAGGCAAATTGCTCACATCATACAACAGCAGGGACTTAAAGGGAGAAAACCCTCAAATTTTTGCATAAATATGCCCCAAAAGATCGCTAGAGGGGGAGGGGACTACTGGAGGGAGGAGGTAAGGAAGACGACCACGGAAATTAGTAGTCTTTGGGGGCAGGGTGCACGGATGTGAGAGATTGTCTCAAACACAGATTTCTCTTCACCACCACCACCCCGCCTCCAACAGATACTCGAACGCGATAAGATATTCATATGCACACAGAAACAATCGACCAATCTCTGTCTCTTTCCTATACTAGAAAACTCCTTTATCCTCATGAAATCTCTTAGTGCCCTAGGATTTAGAGCTGGGGAGGGGGTGGGGGTGATGGAGCATCTAATCCAACTGTCTCATTTTCGGGTGAGGAAACGAGCCTGCCCCAGATACCGCGGTAGTAAACCGTGGGAGATCAGGGTCTAGAATCCAAAACTTCTGACTACAAATCCAAAATTCAAATCTATATTGTGCTCCGGACAAGAGAGAGACCTGACCTTGGATATCTCACCATTGATTGTCACTAGTCGCGTCTCTGAGCCCTCACTCTGCACTTGGAGGGTGGCGAACTTGCCCTCTGATATATTCTGGAAGCTGGATCTTCCTATTCCTCCGAGGGAAAAAAAGTAGCTGACACCCAGTGTCAGTCGAAAAGTGAAGGAAGAAGTGGCATGGAGAGGTGTAGTGGTAATGAACTTCCCTACCGGCGGGGAAGAAGAAGAAAAGAAGAAGAAGAAGAAGAAGAAGAAGAAGAAGAAGAAGAAGAAGAAGAAGAAGAAGAAGAAGAAGAAGAAGAAGAAGAAGAAGAGGAAGAAGAAGAAGAAGAAGAAGAAGAAGAGGAAGAAGAAGAAGAAGAAGAAGAAGAAGAAGAAAAGAAGAAGGAGGAGACGGAGAAGAAGAAGAAGAAGGAGAAGAAGAAGGAGAAGAAGAAGGAGGAGGAGGAGGAGGAGAACATAGGGAGACACACACAGAGACAACAGACACAGAAAGCCAGAGAGCGAGAGAAAGCCCCTAACCCATACCCAGCAAATACACTCTAAAACACTCGACAGGGATATTTGCCAGGAGACAGGGAAGAGGACAATTTGTCCTCTGGCCCTCAGACCTCTCCCTGGAACCGTATTCCAGCCTCAAGCCCTAGTTTACCCCGCCATAATCAGACACCATGCCTATTTCGCTCCCTGAATCTCAATTTGGCTCTCTGTCCTATCCTCTGGAACCTACACAGGGAGGAGAATATGCCCAGCAGAGCTGGCCTGGGACAGGGCTTGTGTGTGGCATTAGATCTGGGACATGGCGTGTGTGTGACCGCAGCCTCCTTTCCCCTCCTCTCTCAGTGGATGGCTCTGTCCCTCTCCGTCCCCACTTGCGGGGAGCTACAGCGGTATCGGGATACCGTGAGGGGTGTAAGAGACACCAGGTCAACTACAGACCCTGGCTGGAAATTAGACATTACACACAGGCGGATTGGATTGCGTCGTGGGTTTGTTTGGATTTTTTTTTTAAGATTTCTAATTTTATTATAAAATAAAAGCAGAAATATTTTCCGAAGAACATTCACAAGAGGGTATAAACAGGGAGAGAGAAACTCGGACGGGTCACAGTCGGGGTTTGGGATTTGGAGCCGTTTTTTGTCGTTCAATTTCGCCTTCCAAAAGCGTGCTCCTCCCAATCCCAGTCCGTCCAGCCGGGAAGTAGGAAGGTACCGTCCAGGAGCCAGATCTCGGGAGATAGATTCCCGAGGCCATTTATATGAGGCTTGATTTACTTTACACCTTCAAGATTAAATATGAAAATCTTACACCTGCAGCTGGAAGAGACCCTCTCCGGCCCGGCGAGGTTTTTGTCTTAGAATCAAATGTCTTCATCCTGAAGCTGGAAGATACTTAGATAACTTGGGGAAATCAGACTGAGAGACAGAGGGAGTCAGGCAGAAGGACAGAAAGAAACATAAAGATTGGTGGTGGTGATAATGAGGAGTGTGAGAGGGGAAGAAAAAACACAGACTCCGAGGGTACAAAAAGTCAGTAGAGACAGTTTTAAAGAAAGCAAGAACAAAAAAGAAAGGCGGGGAAAAGTGAAGAGAAACAGAGGCAGACACACACAGAGACAGAGTAAGAAAGAGTGGTCGAGGCTCTGGGAGGTAGCCTGGAAATGGTTAAAGTCCAGGCGAGGAAATAAAACTGCTGGTACCAGGACCAGAATTTATTCCCATCTCCAGTTTAAGAAACAGGTCCTAAAGATCTGGGGGGAAAAAAAACCCACTTGGACAAAGCAACAATAACAAAAACAACGACAAAAATAAAGACCAGCATCCCCTCTGTCCTCCCGCGCTGAGCACCTAGCTCCCGGCCTCACTTGGCCCTGGCCCGACCCCTTTAAGACGTCATCCCACTACTGTCCAGGGTCTTTACAGTACCTTCTCCAGTACCCTCCGCCAGCCCACCGGCCCTCGGCTGACAACGCAGTTTCTTCTACTCACTTTGCCTTCTTTCATTTCAAAAATACAGTTTCCAATCTAATAAAACTTTTTGGAATCAAAGGAAAAGGCGGGGATAGGATGAGAGGGGCTTGGGCATGGGGAAGGGTGGGGGCCTGAGGAGGGCAGGCAGGGAAGGAGCCAGACAAGACCGCAGTGAGTGTCTCTAAGAGCCCAGGTCCACGAGGTTGGCAGACATGGGGTTGAGGATGGAGTCCTGCAGGCCGTGGTGATGTTGCAGGGGATCTCCACTGGGGACTGGGATAGCACTGGGGCCTTGCGGATGGCCCAGGCTGTGGAGTGGCGGCAGTCCCGGCGGCGGCGGGCTGAGCAGCAGCGCGGGACTGGAGGAAGAATGGTCCGGAGTCCCCGACGGCGTCTTCTCGTCTTCCGAACTGCCCAGCACAGACTTGCCGCCGCCGTTCAGGGTTGTGGCAAGTGGATTGTGGCTGTTGGAGTTGGAGTTTTCGTTGTTTTCCCTGCAAGAAGGGGAAAGGAGGGAGTAGAGTGGAGAATTATTTGAAGGAGTTCTTTACAATCCAGTCCCTGGAAAATTCTGACTGGAACCAGCAGCTTTGGGCTCTCAACACATTCCCACTGAGTGGTGTTTCTTCCCGGTAGTGTTCTCTGGGGTGTTACTCCAATCTTTCTCCCATGCCTCTCTGCTGGTGCTCTCCTTGTCTCTCCCTCATCTGGCTCTCTAAGGTGTTGTCTATTCATTTTCTCTCTCTCTCTCTCTCTCTCTCTCTCTCTCTCTCTCTCTCTCTCTCTCTCTCTCTCTCTCTCTCTCTCTCTCTCTCTCTCTCTCTCTCTCTCTCTCCCCATCCTCACGGCTAAGGCATCTGACTAGCAGGCTCAGTGGGCCTTGGGTGTCTCCTGCCACCCAAAGCTGGGCACTAGGCCTTCCTTTCCTTTCCGCACTCATTTCTCAAACCTTGGCCACATTTTCTTTGATTTTCAGGGGGAAGGCCCTCCAGGACCTTTCTAACTCTCAGGCCTCTCCCTTTCCTTCCCCTAGCTGGAAGGAAAGTGGAAAAGGGGCGCTTAAGTTCCTTTCTGGTTAAGAATGTTGTTCCTTTCAAGTCACAGGTCCTGGTAATGAGGACTCAATCTAGTAATTTGTACTCACATGGAAACTGAGAATGAAGAATTTTTTAGGAGGCCTGAGACTAGCCCAGGTTAGAGTGGCTTAGGGCTGTGACCAAGACTACTATCCTTTTCACAGGGCTAAGACAGGCTGGGTGCAGGCCAAGATCTGCCAGAAGCACCAGGCAAACCTGACCTCCTTTAGCAGGAGCTGGCTATCTGGATGCCTTCGTAGGCTTCCCCTTCAGACCTATTTCGTGGGCCTTACTTAAAACTCAAACTCTTTAGATACACCTCTCCAATGGAATTTAACTCAGTTCTCCTTTTTCTCCTTTCCCTCTATGTCTCTGTTATCTTGTCTCCTTTTGGGTCACAGATTCCAGGCCACCCAATGGGCCTTGAGGCATTGACCCATTAGCCAGCAATTAGCTTAATTAATTCCTCTCTGATTTCCTTTAGGCCCAAGGGAAAGTCTCCCAACATGAGACCAAACATCAGGCTGTTTAGGCCCCAGAAATAAAAAATCTTCTACCTCAGAGAGAGTTGGAGCAGGCTAGGCATGAATTTCCCCAAGGGTTAAAACAAAGATCTGGGTTGGAATAGCTGAACTCCACAAAGGGAGCTTCTCAGGTTCCTCCTATGCTCCTAGTAGCCCCCAGACCCTCCTGAATCCCTGGCCTGGGAATCTACAATGTGGAGTTTACCCCATGGACAGACTAGGCTGAAAGTCATTCCATCGGATCCCTTTTTCTTTCATCTTAGGAGAACTGAGGTTCCCCAGAGTCTCTGGCCTAGTCACCTCTGTCCTTAGGGGCTTTAGCTTTGGGAAAAATGTCTTTGGGGAGATCTGGGGGAATTAGGAAACCTATTTATCTTGGTGATTAGGCTTATTTTGGGGGATAAGCCACATATTTTCCCTGTGTACATTCTACCAAAACCCCAAAGTGATTAAGGTTGTAATCTCCAACCATTCGCAATCACAAATTTAGCCTAATTGGGAAGAGCTGTGGGGTGGGGTATATCTTGTATTTCCATGGTAGGGCCTGCACTCATGGTCTCATTAAGATCCTGGTATATTAACACATTTTGGGGGTTCCCATCAGACCCTCTACCACTATCAATCAGCGTACATTTTTTGCCTTACAGTGGCTTCCAATGCAGAGAGAATTGCAGAACAGGGAAGTGCGTCTGTCGAGGTAAAACCTAGCAATGTGAAAAGCCTGTTTGATCTGAGGCTGAGTGGCTTTTGATCAGACTGAGGACACAGACAAAAAGTTGTGAACCCAAAGCTGTCCTCTTGCAGGCCTGAAGACAGATTTAGCTTCTCACCTGAGCTCTGACTTGGCATGGATGCTTCCTTTTAGTTCCCTGACTGTTTCTGGAGGTAGCCATGACCCAGTGCCTGAGTTTCCCTAATGGCCTGAAGTTCCTCAATTACCTGGAACCTTATTAACCTTTTAAATCTATGTTCTCCTCTTCCCATGTGGAGACTGCTTTTCTGAGGGAAAATAAATACAGAGAGGTAGCTTGGTTTCGAAGAAAAATTGCCTATCCTTTCTAAAATTACTGATCCTGAGAATTTGATTCTTTATATTTATCCCAGGGACTTGACACTATTGTTTACTTCCACACCTTTCACCTTGGCTCCCCTAGCACTTTCGCTGTCCTGTAGCTCCCTGTTAGCCTTACTTTAGTTATTTACCGTCTCTTTCTATCAACCTAACACTGCACTCCTTTGCCATCTAAAGTTTGGGTTTCTGCCCTTCCTTCATCACCCCATACTGTCAATGTCTTTTTCCCCTTTTTGTTAAAACTAATGGACACACAAGGCCCTGTGGGGTGCCCAGGATGCTCAGTCTTGACCTCATTCAAAGTATCTAGTTCGTGGTGCACTGGGAAGGACCTGATAGACATTTAAGCCTGGGAACCCTCTTCAATGACCTTTTCAGGCTACCTTTAGTGTGGCCTAGCTAGAGAAGAGACTGGGGTCAGGGAGGAAGGGCTGCCCAAATTCAGCAGCATTACTATGCAAATGGGACATTCAGGCCCAGTTAGCTGAGAAACTTCTACTTTTCCATATTAGATAGGCCTTCCTGGTGAAGACCTCAGAGCCTTCTGATATCTATACCAAGGTAACATGGGGTCTTCCCTCCTTCCAATTTCTCCCTCTTTAGGAATAGCTTCCAATAGGGACAAACACACATATTTATGTTTGTATATTTAAGGAGAGGAACAGGGTTCATCCTTGCTTCCCTCTTTTCCTTCCTCAATGTATGAGTGAGTAAGATAAGGAGGGGCAGGCAGATTTCAAGGTACAGTAATTTGGTCTTCAAACATGCTTTTACCTGTGGGTTTGTTTCTATACAAGTGAAAGGGAATCACTCCTGAAAGTCCAACAGCTAATCCAGAGAACCTAAACTCACCCCCTTGTTCCAAATTCATTCAGTTATGACCATAACGGTTTCATTTCTCCTATCATGCCCTAAGGGCCTCACTCACAAAGAAGATTCTGACCAAAACATTCTGTTCCTAGGCCAGGGTTCAAATCTCAGTCTCCTTTTTGGTTCTGAATGAACTGCAGTGTTCGATCATTTTTCTTAGAAGGTCAAGGTCGCTTTGCTTGGAAAGCCCAGTCTTTGTCTCTCAGATAATCCAGACGAAAGGGATACCTTGGTCTCTATTATCCGTAGTTGTGTCTAGGTTCCTAGTTTGGAGGTGTGAGGTCAGGGTGAGGGTAAGGGTGGGCCGGAAGGGGCTTTTTTCCCCCAACCCCGTGCTTCCATAGTGGAGAGAAATCGTCAGGGGGATCCCGCGTCGGAGAGCCCGAGGCGCTAAAAGGTGAAAAAGTTGTACTTACTCGTACCTTTCCTTGGCCTCCGCCGCCCGATCCCGCTGCCTCCGGTTCTTGAACCAGTTGCTGACCTGCGTAGTAGTGAGGCCCGTGGCCTCCGCCAGCTCCCTCTTCTCCCGTGGGGACGGGTAAGGGTTGTGCGCGTACCACTCCCGCAGCACGCTGCGGCTCTTCTCCTTGAAGCAGTAGCTGGTCTCCTCGCCGTCCCAGATGGAGCGGGGCAGCGGAAACTTGCGCCGCACTCGGTACTTGCCCACGGCGCCAAGTGGCCGGCCGCGCAGTTTCTCCGCCTCGATATAGTGTGCCTTGAGCCAGAGTTGCTGCAGCTTGGGGTGGTTGTGGGGCGAGAACTGGTGGCTCTCCAGGATCTTGTAGAGCTCGCGGAAGTTACCCCGGTGGAAAGCGACTACGGCCTTGGCCTTGAGTACGCTCTCGTTCTTGTGGAGGTGCTCGCAGGCGGGGAGAGACCAGAGGAAACGGCCCAGTCGCTCGATGTTGCCGCCCTGCTGCAGCACCTCGCAGACGCACGCCACTTGCTCCTGCGTGAAGCCGAACGTGGGCAGCATGGACATGGTGCCGGCCACCCCCGGGCCCCGCTCACCATCCGGGGCTGCTGCCCGGGCCTGGCCCCACCCCCTGAAATCCCTCTCGGCCTGGACTGGTGGCTCCGACCCCCCGCCGAGGCCCCGGGGTGCTCACAGCGCTGCGCCGTCCTGCATCTGGGGCGTCGGCTGGGCTTTCGAGGCAGCCAAGAAATATGGGCCCGACAGAAGCAGTCGGAAAAAATAGCGGGGGTGGGGAGTTAGCGGGGGAGGGGGACGGCGGCACCAAAGAAGTTCCCAAGTCACTTTGGTAAGTCCTGGCCAGGGGCCGGGGCCCCGCGATGTCCCCCGCGCCTTAGTTTGTCCTTGGCTCCCCTGCAGCCGGTGGCCTCGGCTCGGCTCCTCGCAGCTCGGTCCGGGACGCTACTCTGCATACTCCGCCGCCCGGCGAGGTCCCGCCGCCCGCGCCTCTCTCGCTCTCCAGTCTAGCTCTCTCGCTGCTTTTTTAATAATATTATTCTAAGCGGGCATGAGCTGCGGCGGCCCGCGCCCTGATTGGTCCGGTTATCTGACCCGGGGCTTGCCTGCGCCAGACAATAGTTGGAGTCAAATTATTCGCCATGGAGACGCTGTCAGTCACCGGTAACCCGAGCCCGGGCGAGGCGGCTCCCCCCTGGCTGGGCTGACAGATTGCCCCGCTCTGTTCTAGGCAGAGGGGCGGTCAGAGACCAGAGCCAGAGACTGGGGAACTCGGAGACAGACAGACAGACACACACACAGACAGACGCGCACACACACACGCACACACACAGGCACACTCACACAGAAGGAGGGAGAGAGAAAAAGGGAGACAAGGGAACAGGGAGAGGAAAACTTAGCGGTGATTGACGGGACGGATAACCATTGAGAAGGGGGGGAGGGAAGGAGAGAGGGGCACTAGGTGGGGGAAAGGCGGGGGAGGAGAAGAAGTAGGGGGAAGAGGGTTGTGGGGGACGCGGAGGCGGAGCAAAGGGGAGGGAACGAGGTGGAGAAAAAGGGAGGGGAGAAAAAAAGCGAAGATGAGGGAGGCGCAGGGGGGATTGTTAAAGGGAGAGAGAGTGAGGAAAGGAAAGGGAGGGGGGACAGAACAGGGGTGGGGCATGAAGGGAGGGAGGCACTTCGGCCCTTGTTTCAGCGCAGGGGGCGGCGCTGCAGCATCACCCAGGCCCCTAGCCGCCTTCCGGCCCCTGGGCGGTCTCCCCGAGCGACCGCCACTCGCTGGGGACACAAATCTCCCCAGGGCTTGAGGCGGCTGCGGTGGCGAGGCTCCCCCTCCCCCAACCCCTTTCGTTGCTTTTTTGCTAGACTTGGAGGAGGGGAACAGTAAATAAATATTCCCTCTTAAGCTCAGCCTCAGGCCTCCAGATTTGTCCTGCTCGGGGTTTGAGGAGGTGGTACGGTGGGGAACGCGGGGTGAGAACGTTTGTTTGCGAAAGGAGCGCAGAGCGAGTGAATTCCCTTCTTGATTCCTTCCTTCGTATCCCGTCTTTCCCTCCTTTCCCTTCTCCCCCCTTTTTCTCCCGGGTCTGGTGGTGTCTCAGGGCCAGGTGGTCAGGCACCCCAATCCTCGGCTCCTTTCTTCCCTACTCCTGAGGAGTAACCTAACCCTTGGTTAGGTTTTTGTTGTTATATCTCTCCAGTTAACTCCTGCAGTCCGTCGGGGAGGCCGCAGGTCCGAGCTAATTGGTTATGTTTTCCGCACTGCTCGCCTGTGAGGTGACCAGCCCGGAAAGGGTGAGGGAAGGCTCTACGCTTAGGGTGGCGGTGATCCGGGAGCTCCGGCTCTGGCCCCGGCCCTGGGTCTCACCGGGAACATTACCTGAGGACCTTACTCGATGAAATGGTGCCATGGACCTGACCTCAAGATCCCCGACTTGAGGATCCTAGGGGAGCGAGCCCCTAGCCCGGTTCCTCTGTCAGCCCCCATGGAGAGCAGAGAAGCGGTCCTGCTGAAGGGTCTGGGTTCCTGGAGCCAGAGCCAATGCGGGAGAAACTGCTGCAGTTTCCCTGGTGGGTTACAGGGCCGGGGGAGACGGTTGTGGTGGTGAGTGATGGGGAAGAGGGATAGCTTTGGGCAAGGATCTGTTCCCGAGGGAGGAGGAGGTACAGGGGAAAGGGAGGAGAAAGAGAAGGGGAAGTGAAGGGGGCAGCTTCACCTTCTGTCTGTCTCTCCCAGTCTCGGCTGGAGACTTGGCGATTACTGGCTAGGTATTTGGGTGGGAAGGGACTTGCGATCTAAGGGATGGGGAAATATTAGTGCTGGCTACTCCAGAATACTGAGAGAGAGGATTGGGAAATCTGCCTGTACTTCCTTCAGCTGGGCCTACGGGGAGGTGCTATCAACACCTCCCAATTTCACCTGATTCCCTCGGCCTCTCTTGTTCCATTTCGGTTTTCGGGCGAGGCGGGCGAGGCTCAAGGACTTGAGTTGAGCGGAAATGTTCCACTGTGGCCTTTGAGTAAGCAGTCCAGGTCTGGGGAAGCTTGACCTCCTGGAGACCTAAAGGGGTTAAAGAGCTCCTAAAGAGGAGCGAGGGCAATCTTTTATTAGTTGATTGAGAAGGATAAAAGATGACGTTTAGATAGCGCTTTAAGGATCGCGAAGTACTTTCCTCGCCCGATCTTTCCTGCACTTCTGTTTTTCGGCTTTCTTCCCAGCCGCAGTGGGGCACGGTGGAGGTGACGTGAGTGGGGCAGGGAGAGACAGGAGAGGGACCGAAGAAATACTGGAGCCTTAAGCTGCTTTCGTAGCTGCTTCCAGGACTAGTGACCAGTCCGTGAGGGCGACCAGGTGTCAGGCCAGGCTGTGGAACGAAGCTTGGGGTTCTGTCCTCTCCTTTTCATCTCCCCCGCAGGTCCAACAGGACCTCCTGGTATGGAGACCAGAGCCAGGACAGACTACCTTTAGACAAGCAGGCATTTACCAAGGACGTAGGGTGACCAGCTTTCTTTGCCCATTTCTGGGGAAGGGGATAGTATCAATAACCAAGATTCCTGGGAAACCAAGGGATTCTTGGAGACTGGCCTGGTCTAGTCTGTTCTCCTATACACCACTGCCACTAGTTGCTGGAAGTCATGGATTTTTTCTTTGGTAATCTGAGTATAGCCCATCTAGCTAGCATACTAATTCCTACTTCCAAAGGCACCTAGATGTCCTGAATTTTAGTCTGCACTCCTAGAGATTTCTTTTGCCAAAGGTTACAGAGGCCCAGAGAAGAGGTGCAGAGCCTAGCAAAACACAACCAGCTCTGAGTGGAGGCTTCCAGATCTTGCTACTACGGACTGGCTGAGCATTTGTTTCCTGGCCTGGTTTGTTTTCCTAGTCCAATCTTGGCAGGTATATCTCACCAGCAGCCAGAGGCCCTGATGATACAGGCCGAAGGAGGCGGCCCAGAGTTTGCTGGGGCCTCAAACTCAAAGGCTTGTCTTTCAGCAGACATTTGAATCCTCTGAGCAAATGTGGACCTCAGGATCTCTCACATGGACCTAAACTATTCTTTGCAGTCTGAGGCTAGTCAAAAACTATAAAGACATCATGGTATAATGGGAAAAGAACCCACTGACCTAGGAATTCTAATCAGCACAGATTTAGCAATGAGATCATGGCCAAATCACATGCTATCAACCTCAGTTTACTCATCTATAAATTCAGCAGGTTGGAGTACATGACTGTTAAGATTCCTTTCCCACTCCGAAGTTGTCTGTCTAAAATAATTGGTTGAAACACCAGGCAATACCCCTAGGCATACATTTCCCCAGGAGGAGGTGTCCTGCAGACATTACTTGGGAGCCCAGGCAGATGGATGTCCACACCTGAGTAAGTGACAGCTCAAATGTCTTCCAAGTAGAATGCCCATTTAGTGCTTCCCATTTCCCTTCTGAAAGATTTTCTCAAAGTTATGACTGAAGTTATTCAGTAGTCCCAAGTCAAATTCTGCTAGACAGCCCCTGGACACTTGGCTGTGTCTCCCTCCAGTATTGAAGTGATCTGCCAGATCTGGGAGTGATGAACCTGGAACACAAGAGCCAAGACACTAAGAGGGTTTCTGGGCTCTGGGTTTGGCTCTATATCCATAATTTGCCTCTCCATCTCTTAGATGAACTGCTTTAACAAAATGAATCTTATTAAAACAGACTACTTTGGAGACCAGGAGCAAAGAAATTCATGACTTCTCAGTGTGACTGGCCAATTCTAACGCTATTCACTGAACTTCCTGACCTAAAAAGTTTGGAAAAATTTTGGCATTGCTGTTTAAGATACCAATATGTCCTTTCCCTCTGCTCCCTGGACAAAACAATAACAAAACTAAAACAAAACAAAACAAAAAATCCCAAGAAGAGAGCAAAGTCGTCAGCCTGGTTTCCTTGCTTGTCTCTCGGCCCTGCCTTTGTTTGCTGGAGGATTAAGAAAGCTAAAAAACTGTAGCAAACGGGTCTGAGAGAGCAGTAAGATAATCACAGTGATGTGCTGGGAGAGGAGAAGCTCTGAATGAAACAAACAGATAAACAAACAAAAGAGAAAAAAATCCAAAATCCAAAACAAAACAAAACAAAACTATCGAGGAAGAACCAGGGAGTTTGGAATGACTGCGGCACAATTCCTGCCCTTGACTAAGCTCCCCAGAGCCTGTCAAGACCTCTAAACCTGGAATAGCGATGGATTTCTATTCTCCAGGTCCCCATTAGTCTCCCACTTCCAGGATCTAGGCAGTCCTAATACTGACCAACTTGACTCCGACAGTTTCCAGTTCAAACGGGTGGGGGAACCTGTGTGCAAGAGGCCTAGGAAAGGCAAATAGTTTGTATAGGCCGGGTATGGGAGAAACACTTGAGCCAAGAACCTCTTTCTTTACTGCAAACCCAGATGAGAGTCACGATGCAGCATCTAGTCGCTGGAGCTCCTTCTTTGTTACCCACAAGACCCAGACTCATGAAAAGTCAGAGTATAGGAGTGCCAACTGAAGGTATAGCAGACGCTGTCCTGACTCCTGCTTCTTGTCGCTGAATCACATAGCTCCTCTCTTCATTTATTGTAGGATATCATATGTTTCATAAGTCTCTCTCTCTCTCTCTCTCTCTCTCTCTCTCTCTCTCTCTCTCTGTCTCTCTCTCTCTCTCTTTCTCTCTCTCTCTCTCTCGCTCTTCCTCTCCTCTCACTTCTCTTTCCAACAATATTATGGGATCCATAGGATCTCTGCAACCTCTGCAGGGGGTAGTATGGGGATAAACAGAGGTGCGCCCTCAGGGAGTACTACTCAGGTGCAAGAACAAATAAATTAAACTCAGTAGCTGTTGCACCAAGATCTAGCCAAGACTTTGTTGGAAGGAGAGTTTGGAAAACTGAAAGGGGAAGTGGGGAGTACAGATGCAGCATCAAAAAATGTGCCAGAGGAGGATGAGAACAGAGGCCTTCCTTTCCTGTCTCTCCTGACTCAGGAGGAGTTTCCTGTTGGCCCAGTGAGCCAGGGACCCAATGCGGGGAAAATGTTTCTTGTCCCGAAAATAATCACATCTTTATTGGTTTAAAAATGGGAATAATATGAAAACATGTATGCACAAGCTTTTCAAACGTTAAAGTTTTCAATAAACGCCAACTGCCACCACTCAGTCTGGGCAACAGTAATAAAGGCAACAACCTTTTTGTCCCGACCTGTCCCTCCCTAATCTATTTAGGGAGCTCCCGGTCAGATAACTCCCTTTACGAAGCTCATCAATTTCTCTGGAACTTGTAAATCTTGGCAGAGAGCCGGCTTCTCGAATCAGGAAGACCTATGTTCTGGCCTGCGCTTTTCATTTTCCCACCCAGGGCAAGTCACTTTAATTGTTATGGAAACTCTCTGAAGACTAAGTCGCCTGGGCGCTATTATGATCAGCATAAAAGAGGTGTAATAGTCCCCAGGCGACTTTGGAGAAAAGAAAAGTGTATATCATATCCCCTCCAGAAAAAGGGACCCTTTTCACGTTCTAACCATTGAAGCGGCAATTCTGTCAGTTTAACGAATTAGTTAGAAATTGGCTAATGTAGATATAGCCTGACATAGCCTGAGGTTCGTTATTTCCTGGTTTGTTAACAACTGCCCACTCTAGTCTGCTGAAGCTGGGAGTGGAGTGGTTTTTACACCTCCCAACTGGTCAGTAATCTCACAACCCTTGTCCTCAAATCTGCACCCCATGACCATCCTGCCTCCACCTTCACCTCCCTGCCTGCTACTTGGGAAGAACTGTTTTTTTTCTTTTTCTAACTCAAGGAAAATGAAGGCACTCTCACCCGTTCGCTAGTCAGTTTCTTTGGGTCCCTAGGGGTTTGCAGCCTCCCCAGGCTGGTTTACAGGAGAGTCTCCTTGAGTCTACCTAGAACAAAAAAGCATATTGCTTGCAAAACCTGAAAACACATTTTTTAAGTTTCATGATTGGACCTATCTTCTCCGGAGTATTAACCTCAATAATTGTAAGTCGTAAAACAAAAATTACCTCCACTGCAGTCTCAAGTGTAGAAAGCCAGGCTCTTGAGTAGTGAACTCTGGACAAAGAACAAGTTCAAGACTGATTCACCTAGTTGGGGTGGGGAGGAAGCAGGCATACATGTGTCCATGGCTTAGTCTGGAGTCCAGGGAAAGGAATAAACAGCACCCATGAGTCTATGAATAAAAACTACTCCTTAATCATTTTGACCTGAACTATGCACAGAGCACAAGCTCCTTGAGGGCAGGAGCAATTTCATTTTTCTCTTTTCATCACCTGTGCATGCCTAGCAGATCCTCAGCTCTTTATTAAGGTTTCTTGTCTGAAGCAAAAGTGGGTTTCCCCACACCCTTAGACCAGAAATAGTCAAATAGTTTGCTCTTCCTCCATCCTCTTCCCTATTCCAAAGGAGTGATAGAGACAGATCTCTATGTCCAGCCCTGGTGCAGTCAGGTACTGGTCTTTACCCAGGGGACCCGGGAGCAAGGAGTCCAGTGCTGCTGATCTTTGGTTGTCATTCCTGGGCAGGGCCTGACTTCTTTCCATTTTTCTCTCTCGGGAGTCTTGGAGTCAAGGACGTCCTTCCCCTTTGGGAGAAAACGATTTGGATGCTGGGGTTAACGGGAGAGGCTCCGCCTAACGAAAAGAGGGAGAACGAGTCCTCAGGGCTAATCTGGGATGGGAGAAAACACTAGATTGTCCCGGGTGCTTTTTTCTTTCCCTCGTTCTTTTCGTCTCTACTGGGGAATGAACTGAAGACCCAGACTGGGATCCTAGCTAGGGTGACTTCTTTACAGATAGGATTTCGAGCCTTTCTCCTGGGTCCTCTGATCGCGTTTTAACAGTATTGCCTAGAAGTGAAATCCAGAGACGTCCCTAAAGTAAAAGTTTTAGAGGATCCTCACCTGGGTCGGGGGCCATTTCTTCCAAAGCCATCTACTTTTTTGTCTTCTTTTCGAAGTGTCCTTATTGTCTCTGGGGTTTGCCACGATTTCCCTAAATCCTTGGGTAGGCGCGATTCTTCGGATCTTTCTGTCTTAGCCGAAGGAGAACCTTGGTGGTGGACTTGTGTATAAGATGAGGATTGGGGTGGGAGAGGAAGGAGAAACGAAAGAAGAAATTGAAAACCCTCCCAATGGTGAGAGAATGTTGTATGAAGGTATGAGGGGTCGAGCTCTGGAGAGGAGAAAGGCAGATTCACATACCAAGCTCTTCTTCCTTCAGGACTGGACCTTAGACTCCAGATACGCAGGCATCGTTTCATGCCCTCTGGGTCTCTGGATAATCTTTTCAGTCACCAACCGAGGCACTGGCTCCTGCTCGGACTTTAGTGTTTTTGCTGTGGCCTGGGAGCACTCGGCGGGTTGGGAGCGCAGCGGGGGTCATCAGCCCACTGGTCTCCAGGTCCCCTTTGCCCTATTCATTTTTTGCCCACAGTTGCACAGAGACCCCAGGTGGGTTACTGGGGGTAAGAGTGGGGACGGGGGAGAGAAGACAGCGGCTCACTGTGACTGGACATGCGGGTGGGGAAGGGTCATAGAGCCTCCATGCAGCTAACTGTGGTGGATGAAAGTGGCTGACCTCTACAGAAGAGAGGAATGAGCTGAATAGGGGGGTTGGCCTCCCCCACTCCCCATACACACTTTGTCCTCCCAGCTCCTCATCTGGCCTGTGGGACTATGGACTCTGGAGTTTTAATGACGTAGGCACAGTGACATCCAGACACCCAGATGCAGACAGACCAAGTCAGTCACACATAGAAACACAAGCACACACCCCTCAAACTAAAACAGCTGCTTCATGGTGTTTGGGAAACCTGTCTTTTCTTTCCCTTGTCCCTCCGACAATGCCTAGCCCAGGACTGGACACTGTAGGAGTTTAATATATGCTTATTATTGACAGAAACTTCTGGAGGACAGAAAGGGTACTAAGAACTACAACCCACATCACTATCTGTTTCTTTGTCTTCAGGGGACATGGCAGGGACCTTGATACCCCATTCTTTTACCCTGCAAGAAAATTTCTTTTATATTCTGAGGTGGTAGTGGGCATTTGCTAAGGCTGGGCTCTTTAAGAGAGGATCCTGGAGTCTGACTACATCTCTAATTATTCAGTGCTAGGAAAAGAAAGAAAAATATTTTCAAAGTTCATTTCTAATCTGGGGGATATTGCCTTAAATTGAGTTCTGAAAGTTGTGCTTAAAAAAATCCTCTGGCAAATTGGTGGATCAGATTGCCTGTGAGAAATGGGCATTTTTCCCCCATTACCTGTGAGTAACTGTATCAGGGAGGAGGGATTCCTGTCTTGGCACATCTTTCTCTTGCTATATTTATTTTTCTTACCATTAATTAAGATGCATAAAGCCTCACTGGGCAACAACCATAGAGCTCTCCCTTGTTCAGTTTCTGCTCTTGGCAGAACAGAGAAGGGCATTTCATCCAGCCCAGGGTTGTGGGCACTCCAACCAGAACTTTAACCAAGTTCTCCATTTTCCAAGAAACCTGGTTATAAGCCAGCATTGTTCTTAACTCAGAAATACAATATCTTACTTTGTTGTCCCTGTGAATTAAGGATAAAATTTATGGCTGTTTCATATAGAAGAATGTGTGTTAATTAATTTATATGCAACAGCAAAAGAACATTTTAATGAACTGGGTAGAAACAAGATACTGAAGGGAGAATTGGCTATGCCATGGAATCCCTCTATAAGGCTGGTGATGGCAGGGGGCATAACTAATTTGGCTTTTCCAATATAGAGTTATTCTGGTGTGTGGAATGAAGTCTGGCCCATGGTGTATACTAACCCTGGTAGCAGTGATCTGAATTATAAAGTAGTTTGGCTGTAATGGGGTGGTGGTGGTAATAAATGCATAAATAAAATGTTCAGCTAATGATCAGTTGCAATTATGTACTTATACAAAGCAATTTTCTTTCAACAATCCTGCGAGGTAGATAGTATCACATTTGTTACCCCATTTCACAGCTGGAGATGCTGAGGTTTCGTGATTTGTCTTGGGACATAGATCTAGTAGTAGGTTTTGGAAGCTAGGATAAGAACCTAGGTCTTGTGACTCCAAGTCTAAAATCAAGTTCAAGGGGTTTCCACTACATCATAGTGGTTGTTAGGTGTCTGTGTAAGTAAGCACATGACATAAGTCTACAGACATATTTTGTTCTTAGTCAACAAAATGATCAGTTGAACAACAAATATCTCTCATGATCTTCCTACATGTAAGGTCCTGAGTGAGACCTATGGAGAATTCAAAGACATTTAAATTAATCTTTGCCTACACAAAATCTAGAGATATTTACATATAAGAATATAAGTAAAAATCAGTACTAAGAGAGCAAAATAAATGACAGGAAATACTATAGTGATTCAGTGGTATAAGAAATCATTACTAGCTGGGGTGGTTGGGGAAGGCCCAGTTTAGTGCTATTACAAATTGGGATTGTCATGGTACCTGTGTCTATGGTTCTAAAATGGCAAGCAAGAAACGTTGCAAAAGCCTTTGGTGGATCCAAACCAGAGTTCTTCTAGAGAACTTTAGCTGTCATAATATCTTGAAAGTCAGATAGAATTTTTGTTATTGTTTGATTTGTAGCTTGTTAATAACTATTTACACTTAAATTAATTGAATTCAATGAATAACACCTTTTCAATCACTCTCTCTAACGCTCATTCATTCAACAAACAGTTACTGGCTGTATGACATCTGTTACAAGTTCATTAAGCTCCTCTTGAGTACCAGGCTTAGGGAATACAAAGATAAAAGCAAAGAAATCCCATATAAAAATGATAATTTTAAAGAAAAACAGATGAGAAAAAGAAATCAGCAAGCTTATCAATACGTTGAAAAAAACCTGAAAATTTATGCAATATTCTATGCCCATGGGCCTCCCAACAAAGAGTAGTGTGGGGGTTATCTTCTTTGGAGCCAGGCTTATTCTTTGTGATTTTCAGCATTCACTTTTATTGTTTTATCATTGTTCTTTCCATTTACATTGTTGTAGTCATTGTACATTTTTCATTTGTATTCATCAGAGTTGTCATTTCTTATGGCACAGTAATATTCAATTGGTGCAGGGGTGGGGAACCTGTGGCCTCAAAGCCACATGTGGCCCTCTAGGTCCTTGGGTACAGCCTTTGGCTGAGTCCAAGTTTTACGAATAAATCCTTTTATTAAGGGGATTTGTTCTATGAAGTTCAGATTCAGTCAAAGGGCCACTCTTGAGGACCTCAAGGGTCACATGTTCCCCATACCTTATAGGAATTTCCCAACTGAAGGAAATCTATTTTATTTCCAGTTTTTTACTATCACACAAAGATATTCCTAGAAATATTTTAGCCTAAATAGGGACTTTTAAAAAAAATGAATGACATTCTTTTGGGTATATCTGGGACAAAAGGTATGGATATTTTATTTATTTTATAAGCATAATCCCAAACTGCTTTCTTGAATGGCCATGCTGTTTCACTCACAGCCTCACTAATCATTAATGAGGCTATCTTCCCATGACTCTTCCAACATATATTTTTCCCATCTTTTGTCATCTTTGCCAATTTTCAGTGTATGAAGTTCAAACTCAGGGATGTTTTGGTTTGCATTTCTCTTTCCGTTATTGATTTGGGGCATTCTTTCATACAGTTGTTAATACTTTGCAATTCTTATTTTGAGAAAAAAATTTCATATCTTTGACCACTTTATCTATTAGACAATAGCTTTTGATTTTACACACACACACACACACACACACACACACATGTTTGTGTGTAAAGAATATCAAACTCATGTCAGAAAAATTTGGTACAAAGGTATTTTTCTCATTTCATCACTTCCCTTCTCATCTTAGGTACATTAATTTTGTTTGTGCAGAAGTTTCTCAGCTTTTTGTAAGCTAAGTTATACATTTTTATCTCTTGTAATTGCACAAATCACCATTTATTCACTAACTCCATTAAAAAAAGTTTCTGATGTTATTCTTTCCATTTATATTGTCATCATTGTATATAGTTTTCCTTCTTTCACTCACTCCATTCTTCATTAGTTCATAAAAGACTTCCAATACCTCTTTGTGATTCTTCATTTGTTATAGCATAGTAATATCCCATTTTATTCATGTACCATAACTTGTTTAGTCACTCCCCAACTGATGGGCACCCACTTTGTATGCAGTTTTTTATTGCTCGAAAAAGTTTGCCAAAAACATTTTGTGATATATTAGACTCCTCTCCCTCTCTTTTCCTTTGACCTCCTTGGGGATATATGCCTAGGAGTGGGGTCTCTGAGTATGAACATTTTAGTGATTTTCTTTTTTCTTAACATAATTCTCAATTGTTTTCCAAAATTGTTGGGCCAGTTCACAGTTCCACCATCAGTGTATTAGCCTGCCTATCTTTCCCAAACCCTTCCAATCTGACTACCCTCTTTGTCAACTTGCTGGGTTAAATCTCAGGGCTGATTCAGCTTCCTCCCTCCTCCTGACCAATTTTCTTATTAATAAATGATTTTAGGGGTCCATCTCCCACCATCCCGATCTATATCTTGCCACTGGACTCAGATGGCTCTGGAGGAGAAAGTGAGGCTGATGACCTTACACTGCCTTCCCTAACTCAAGTCCAATTCACTTGCAAGACATCATCTTTGTTTTTTTCTAAATAATTAATTTTTTTTCAGTTTTCTACAGTCACTTCCATATATCTTAGATTTCCCCCCTCCCTCTTCCACTTTCCTCCCTCCTTCTCCCTCCCTCCCTGAAATGGCGTGCAATCTTACATATGTTCTACACATACATTCTTATTAAATACAATTTCACCTTAGTTATGTTGCATAGAAGAATTAAAATGAATGGGAGAAACCATGAAAACAACAACAACAAAAAAACACAAGAGAAAATGGTCTGCTTCATTCTGCGATCCAATTCCATAGTTCTTTCTCTGGATGTGGAAGGCATCTTGCCTTGAGTCCACTGGGAATTTTTTAGGTCCTTGCTGTGAACGTACCAGAAAAATTCCTTGTATACTGTGCTTGTTGCTGTGTACAAAGTTCTCCTAGTGCTGCTCCTTTCACACAGCATCAGTTCATATAGGTCCTTCCAGTCCTCTCTGAAGTCTTCCTGTTCATCATTTTATAGCACAATAGTATTCCATTACATTCATACACCACAGCTTGTTTAGTCATTCTGCAATTGATGGGCATCCCCTGAATTTCTAGTTCTTGAACACCACAAAGAGAACTGCTATAAATATTTTTGTACATGTGGGACCCTTTCCCATTTTTATGATTTCTTTGGGATATAGTCCTAGAAGCAATATTGCTGGTTTAAAGGATATGCGTATTTTTGTAGCCCTTTGGGCATAGTTTGGCATTGCTCTCCAGAATGGTTGGATCAGCTCACAGCTCCACCAACTATGAATTAGTGTTCCAACTCTCCCACATCTTTTCCAGCATTTATCATCTTTCTATTTTGTTACATTAGCCAAACTGATAGGTGTGATGTGGCACCTGAGAGCTGTTTTGATTTGCACCTCTCTAATCCAGAGGGATTTAGAGCTTCTTTTCGTATGACTATAGATAGCTTTAATTTCTTCCTCTGAAAACTGCTTGTTCATATCCTTTGACCATTTATCAATTGGGGAATGACTTCTATTCTTGTACATTTGACTCAGTTCTCTATATATTTTAGAAATGAGACCTTTATCAAGGCATCATCTTTCTGAAGTCATGATCCTCTTCAAGAACAAAGGACAAACAACAAAAACAACTGATTTTAAGTGTTCTTTCATATGCTTCTTAATAGTTCGCTATTCTTTGAAGAGCTGCTCATAAACTTTGACCACTTACATGCTGTTCCTATTTCCCTATTATTGGATATTTAGTTTGCTTCCAATTTTTGCATACACAAATGCACACATGTGTGCATGTATATGTGTATATACACATATAAATAAAATTTTGTCAAAGAAGGTGAATGACACAGAGCAGAAATATGAAATTGAACTTTTTTGTTTCTTGTATTTCTTTTGGATCCTCTAAAGGATAGGAGTAAACTCTAGTCAGTACATGTTAATGGATTGCAGTCCAATCATATACTTATTTCAGTATGCCAAGGAGATGTGATTTAATTGGTGTGCCTATTCCCCTCTCTTTTACACACCTTCTCTTTTAATAATGATAACCTAAATGCGATATCATTTTAAAATGTGGAAAGTGTCTTGCACACTACCTGATCTGAGCCTCACAAAGCTCCTATGAAATAGACATTATAGGAATTATTATTTCCATTTTATGGTTGAGAAAACTGAGACTCAGGTTAAGTGCTATTGTTTAACTGTTTCATGTGTATATACTTAGTTTCCTCAAGTAGACTGTAAGATTTTTTAATATGAGTTACACCTTCTCTGTATTCTCAGATTACAGTATAGAACTGGTCACCTAGTAATAGTTTTTTTGCATCCTGTCCCCTTACTTTCTTTCTAGTTGTCTTATATAGTGGCTCAAAAAATGCTTTATTGGTCTAAATAGTCCTCACCTAAATACAGTTGATGAATCTAAAATGAGATCTTCAAAAAAAAAGAAAATATGTAAAAACGAATTTAAAAAAAAATTTCAAAAAGAAAATATGCATTCATATTTAAATGCATCCATGATCTCACTGGCATGAGTATTCTTTTCACTTCTGGAGATCTAATCTTTCTATGCTTTTTCATTGTAAATGATCCTTGTTTATGAACTTTAGATTTTACTCGTGATTCTTTTTTGAGAACAAAAGGTATTTATTTATTTTCTCATATTCCTCTATGAACTGTTCCCTCCTCTCCCAATAAAAATGTATAGAAAGTTGGATGTAGAGATAAGAAGACCTGAGTTTACTAGCTGTGTGATCATGGACATGTCACTTAACCTCTCTCAGTTTCAATCACCGTATCTGCAAAATGAAGATGATAATAACACATACCTGATATTTGCTTTAAGGATCAATTTAAATAACACAAATAAAGAACTTTATAAACCTTAAAACATCATGGAAATGCTAGCTGTTATTTTATTTAGAGTTCAAATAATGTTTGTATCATAAATGACAGATATAACATCTCATATCTGTACTTAACCTATATTTATTCCCTATCAATAAATGTCATATTTTGGTCATAAGACCAAGATTTAGATTTGCTTCCAAGTACTTTAGTTAAAATACCAAGGAGTTTTGAAGCTTCCACTGGTTCTCTTATGGTTGTTCCGTCATTTTCATTCATGTTAGCCTTTTTGTGCCACTTTCTTCTCCAGTTAATTTTATTTTTTTAATATAAATTTATTTATTTAACTTTTGACATTCATTTTCACAAAATTTTGGGTTCCAAATTTTCTCCCCATTTATCTCCTCTCCCCACCCCAATACACCGAGCATTCTAATTTTCCCTATCACCAATCTGCCCTCTCTTCTATCATCCCTCCCTTCTCTTGTCCCCATCTTCTCTTTTGTCCTATAGGGCCAGATGACTTTCAATTCCCCATTAACTGTATTTCTTATTTCCTAGTAGCAACAACAATACTAAACAGTTGTTCCTAAAACTTTGAGTTCCAAATTCTCCCCATCCCTCCCTCCCCATCCATTCCCTTTGGGAAGGCAGGCAATTCAATATAGGCCATATCTGTGTAGTTTTGCAAATGACTTCGATAATAGTCATGATGTGTAAGACTAACTGTATTTCCCTCCATCCTATCCTGCCCCCCATTGTTTCTATTCTGTCTTTTGATCCTGTCCTTCCCCGAGTGTTGACTTCAAATTGCTCCCTCCTCCCATTGCCTTCCCTTCCATCATCCCCCCTCCCTGCTTATCTCCTTCTCCCCCACTTTCCTGTATTGTGAGATAGGTTTTCATACCAAAATGAGTGTGCATTTTATTCCTTCCTTTAGTCGAATGTGATGAGGGTAAACTTCATGTTTTTTCTCAGCTCTCCTCTTTTTCCCTCCACTAAAAAGTCTCCTGCTTGTCTCTTGAATGAGAGATAATTTACCCCATTCCATTTCACCCTCTCTCCTCCCACTACATTTCTCTCTCACCATTTACCTTAATTTCTTTTAAGATATGGTCCCATCCTATTCAATTCACTCTGTGCTCTCTGCCTCTGTATGTGCGTGCATGTGTGTATGTGTGTGTGCATGCATGCGTATACATGTGTGTATGTGTGTGTGCGGTCCCACCAACTACCCAGATATTGAAAAGTTTTAAGAGTTACAAATATTGTCTTTCCATGTAGGAATGTAAACAGTTCACCTTTGGTAAGTCCCTTATGACTTCTCTTTGCTGTTGACTTTTTCATGCTTCTTCTCATTCTTGTGTTTGAAAGTCAAATTTTCTTTTCAGCTCTGGTCTTTTCATCAAGAATGCTTGAAAGTCCTCTGTTTCATTGAAAGACCATATTTTCCCCTGAAGTATTATACTCAGTTTTGCTGGGTAAGTGATTCTTGGTTTTAGTCCTAGTTCTTTTGACTTCTGGAATATCCTATTCCATGCCCTTCAATTCCTTAATGTAGAAGCTGCTAGATCTTGTGTTATCTTGATTGTATTTCCACAATACTGGAATTGTTTCTTTCTAGTTGCTTGCAATATTTTCTCCTTGACCTGGGAACTCTGGAATTTGGCCACAATGTTCCTAGGAGTTTCTCTTTTTGGATCTCTTTCAGGTCGTGATCGGTGGATTCTTTCAATACTCATTTTGCCCTCTGGTTCTAGAATCTCAGGGCAGTTTTCCTTGATAATTTCATGAAAGATGATGTCTAGGCTCTGTTTTTGATCATGGCTTTCAGGTAGTCCCATAATTTTTAAATTGTTTCTCCTGGATCTATTTTCCAGGTCAGTTGTTTTTCCAATGAGATATTTCACATTCTCTTCCATTTTTTCCTTCTTTTGGTTTTGTTTGGTGATTTCTTGGTTTCTCAGAAAGTCATTATTCTCGATCTGTTCCATTCTAATCTTGAGAGAACTATTTTCTTCAGTGAGCTTTTAAACCTCTTTTTCCATTTGGCTAATTCTGCTTTTGAAAGCATTCTTCTCCTCATTGGCTTTTCGAACCTCTTTTGCCAATTGAGTGAGCCTATTTTTTAAGGTATTATTTTCTTCAGCATTTTTGGGGGGTCTCCTTTAGCAAGATATTGACCTGTTTTTCATGCTTTTCTTGCATCTCTCTCATTTCTCTTCCCAGTTTTTCCTCCACCTGTCTAATTTGATTTTCAAAATCCCTTTTGAGCTCTTCCATGGCCTGAGCCCACCGGACATCCACCTCAGATGTCTGGGATACAGAGACCCCAACCTCAACGTCTTTCCCTGATGGTAAGCATTGTTCCTCATCATCAGAAATGAAAGGTGGGAACATCTGTTCCCCAAGAAAGTAGCTTTCTATGGGCTTATTTTTCTTCCCTTTTCTGGGCATTTTCCCAGCCAGTTACTTGACTTCTGAGATTCCCCTCCACCCCTGCTTGGATCTGCCCAGCTAGTGCTTGGGGTCTGAGATTCAAAAGCTGCTCCCCAGCCTCAGGGCTTTCAGTGATGGGTGCGGCTACTATTCAATGTGAGCTTAAGTTCTGGTGCTCAGGTGGGGGCAGGGCCGCCTCCCAGGCTCAGTTCCCTCAGGGGCTTTATGCAGAGACCTTCAGTAATGGCCCTGAGCTCCTGCCTGCTGCTCCAGGAGTCCTGGGCCACTGCTGCCTCTGCTGCTGCCTCCGGAGGGGGCCTGAGTTATGGAAACACCTGCTCCCCCCTTGGCCAGCCCAGAAGTCTCTCTCACTGACCTGTAGCACCTGTGGGTGGAGAGACCTTCGCAGCCACTGGAGATTCCATCCCTGAAGCTGCTCGGATCTGCTCCTCTCAGGACCCTGCGGCCAGGGCAGGGCCGGGGTGGGCTCTACTGTCTGGTGCATGACAGACCCCTGGGGACGGCTTTCCAGGGCTCTCTGGAATGGAAATCTCCTCCACTGTGTTTCTGCGTGGCTTGCACTGCTCCAGAATTTGTGGGGAGTTCTTTTTACAGAAAATTTTTGGGCTGTGGGTTCAGAGCTAGCATATGTGAGTCTTTCTACTCCACCATCTTGGCTCCTCCCCCCTCTCCAGTTAATTTTACAGATGAAGAAACTGAGGCAAACAGTGTTAAGTGATTTGCCCAAGATCACATAGCTAATAAGTAACTGAAGCCAGATTTGAACTCAGGAAGAGAAGCCTTCCTGACTTCAGGTTCAACACTTTATCCATTTTGCCATCTAGTTATTTTTCCTTTGAAGGATATTAAAGACAAACTTAGGCCCCCACTCTAGCCTAGTATCACTCAATTAATAATTACATATTATGGATAAATATCAAGCAGGTAAGATCCCATTGAAGATCCTATAGTGACCAATGGTGTAGATAATGAATTGTTCCTAAGAACTGTTGGTAATATAATGGCCCAGTGCCCTTTGCCTATCAGCCTGCAAGACTTCATTAAAAGATAATAGGAGTTGGTTGGGGCTATTATTTCACTTTAAAAGGGTCGTTTCACAGCTGTAATAGCACATCCATGAAATATGGCCCTTTGACAGTTCATAACTGGGGATACCGCTTCCTGCTTTCCTGCTGCCCACCCCCCTTACTTACCCCAGCAGTAGAATCCTTAGAGTAGCCATGAAAAATAAATGATGGGATGTTTGTCCAATCAGAGTCATCATCATTAGTGTCCTATTAAGGACCTTTCAGCTACTATTAAGTGACTCATGATGTCAGTTTCTATAAACTTTACTCACTCCTCGGTTCACCTATATCTTGCCAAAGTCAATACCCTGTGTCTGAGACTGGAAGCCAGCAGTTTTCTCAGGGGGTCACAAGACTTTGCATCTCACATACACAGCTGCGTGTGTTGTGTGTGTGTGTGTGTGTGTGTGTGTGTGTGTTTTGGGCAGGAATTTCATACTGATATAACTGCATTGATAAGCAAACAATTTAGTCACACATTTATTTATACATTACGTACATGCCAGTGCTTACCTAGCCTCACAATCCTCTGCTTTTTTTGCATGGAAGCATATGCGTTCTCATGATTTTCCCTCATGAACAAGCAAGTGGATGCACAAATACTCACGCCCACAGTCCTTAGGGGTCAGGTGTCCTCTGGTAGACCAATCGGTAGTAATGTGCCAATGGTATTTCATGGCTTAGTTGATCTCTTCCAAGTTATATAGCTGTATTTTAGTGGAACTTAACCCAGAGGAGTGACCAAGGTGGGCATTTCAGGCACAAGAGGCAGGTCAATAGTAGAGATATTTATAGACTATGTATTCTTCTGGTGGACAGCTAGATGGCACAGCAGATAGAGTGCCAGAGATGGAGTCAGGAAGACATGAGTTCAAATTCTGCCTTAGACACTTATTGCTGTGCAACTGGGCAACTTATTTGACCATATTTGCCTCAGTTTCCTCATCTATAAAATGAGCTAGAGAAGGAAATGGCAAACCACTTCAGTATCTTTGCCAAGAAAACCTCAAATGGGGTCACGATAAGCCACACATGACTAAAATTCTTGAACAATAATGCTCCTTGAGGCCTACCAACTGGCTACCTATATGACATGAACAAAGCTAGCCCTGGATTGGGAATCTAGGCTCCTACAGCCCCATGTCTTGTCTTAGTGGCTTATTCAAGGCCTCTTTTTACATGCCTTTGTGGACCATTTGATCCAGGATCTCAGGACCTCACTTAGTTGGGTCTGTGAAAAGACAGGATAGAAATTCTTCGGGTAATCAGAAGCCTAACACTCTGGTGAAATTAATAGTTTTTATGCCAGTCTCTGACTCCCTAAAGAATATTGATTGATTGATGGCCCATTAGTCCCTGAGTAGGATCCTTCGGCCCCTGTTAAAGGCACCACCCACCAGCTCATTCCCTCCCAAGAAGGCTGACTGCCCAACTACTCATAAAAGACACAAATAGAAATATATGAGTTTAGTCAATAAAGAACTTTTAAAAAATAAAAAAAATAGTGAATTCCATTCTAAGTCCAATCACTCAGGTGATAGGAAAGGTATCCAATGTACCCTGAACCATACAAAAATGGGGGAAGGGAGAAACACTGGTTACATCAGTCCAAATTTGAGTTCTGGGAAGAACAGATGCAAATTCTCCACATGAATCCAGACCACTGTGGTCTGGATGCAACACTGGGAATTTTATAAGATGAGGTCTTCTCATAATGCATAGAAGACATCTGGGCTTAAATTAGTTTTGCAATGTTACTGAGTGGCATCTCTCATGGCAAAGACAGTATGTGGACTTTGGATTCCAGCCAAAAGCAGAAACCCAGACATACAAACAGCACGCAATACAATTAACATGTAGCCACACATATATTTATACCCATATATGTATACAAGGTGCATGAATACATACATAAACATATGTATGTACTCAAACACAGATATGCATCTATGTCCTTACCATCTATGCATGCACATGAAGTACTGTGGTTATAGCACAGAAGATCAAGGAAGATCAGCTTAGATGCTTTTTAGTTGTGTGATCAAGGGCAAGTCAATTCAATGCTCATTCCCATCTCTAAAATGGGATCATAGCAGAGATGGACTGGTAAATGGTTCATGATTGTTCTGGGAATGGGAGATCATGCAGGGCACATTTTAAAGTTTAACATTTTCGCCATCACTTTCTTAGTTTAACAATGAGCAAAACAACAAACCAAGCCTTGGTGTATAGCATTTGCTGATTTTCAAGGTATAAATGCTCACATGGAAATGGATCATCTTCTGGCTGCAGCTTGTCGCTGGTATCTGCTTTATAGCATTGGTGTAAAAAAATGGTTATATAAATGTGAGTTATTGTTAGATATTGTCAGACACACACCTATATATTTATATATACACACATAGATACCTACACATGTGTCTATATAGATATATATCTATCTACATATATATAGATATATGGAATTCTTAGCTTTCTTCAAAGCTCAACTCAAATAAAACCTCCCCCACAGAATCTTTACTGATCTCTCCCTCCTCCGCCATGTTAGTGCTCAGTTAGGTGGTAAAGTGGATAGAGCACTGGACCTGAAACCAGGAAGATTTGAATTCAAATCCAGTCTCAGATACTTACTAGTTGTGTGACCTTGGGCAAGTCACTTAATTTCTGTTTGTCTGGTTTCTTCAACTTTAAAATGAGGATTTTATCTCCCACAGCTGTCATGAAGATGAAATGAGATGATATTTGTAAACCACTTAGCAAAGAGCCTGGCACATGATAGGTGTTATGAATGCCATTACTAGCAATTATTATTAATTGCCCCCTATTTATTTATCTGTATTTATGTTGTATTCCACAATAGAATATAATCACTTTTAGACCAGGGACTGTGTTTTCACACCTTTGTATCTTCCAATCCTAACACAATGTCTCACACATAGTAGGCAATTAATATTTTTTAAAAAATTTGTTACTTACAAACATATGAGCACATATGAACATATGTCAAGAAGACACATAATTACTCAAGTGATTTTGGTTTCCCACTGCTCTTATGAATAGACCAGAACCATTTCCATTGGAATGCTCCTTGCAACTTTGGGTCACTTCACACAGAGTCAGCTCCATTAGCAGATGGGAATTGGATCATAGAACTTCAGAATTGGAAGCTACCTTAGTGATTATCTGGAGTTATGGAATGACAGGATATTGGGTAGAGGGATAGGGACTGAAAGAATTCTAATGTTGGGTTTTCTTCTCCTTTTGAGCCAGCATTCTTAATTGGAAAAATGTGTCTATTATACATTTCATAAACTTTACTGCTTCTATAACATATGACTGGGAGCATGACCCCACTGAATCTACCACTGTCTCCAGCTGTCCCTCAATCTACGTCTCACTTTCTCATGTGAAAAGCCTGGAGAGTCAAGTATTACAAACTTTGCCACTGGCCATACTCTGCAGCAATTTGGTTGAATCCGGTTCTGTGAAATTATTTGCAGCCAACTCTACTGTGTTCACTAGACCTAGGCTTGTCACTATGAAACATAAAGGAGAAAAAGTCCCAATTCCTATCCACAAGGATTCTCATCGTAGTTTTAGAAACAAGACTTGTATATGTTCAACAGTATAAGAACCAACTCCTACCTCATGGAAAGCATGATCGTTAGTGCCAGGATGAATGGGGCTAAAAATGACAGCTATAGAAGGGCAAATAAAAGGCTGCCCCTGGAGGTCATTGTGAGCGGAAAAGATAGGCTTCGTAGGATAGATAACCTGCATATCTTGGTAGGATTTAGACCACAGCGGAGTTGAGAGGATTATAAATAGTAACAGTGCAGGTTTAGAAGAAGATGGGTTATGACATATAGTGAACACAATGACCTGGCTGGGGTGGAGAAGCCTTCTTATTCATCTATTTCTTGTCCTAACTCAGGCCCTTCAATCTAACAGCTTCTTCAGCCAATCTCTTTTCCCTCAGTCTCCCCATCTCTCTAACTAACAACTACTAAGATAATCTTTATAAGGCTTATGCTGGACAGAAGTTTAAGAACCTCAGTGTGCCACTGTGGATGCTGGAAATGCTTGAAGAGCTAGCTGAGAGAGCTACGGCACTCTCCTCCAGGTAGGGGATTACTAACATAACATCCACTTTGAATGACATGCAACTATTGGCTGGTATTAGAGATAGCTGAAGACAAGCTGGAATAGAAAAGTAAAGCCCAGGGGGACCAACAGACACATAGCCTCCAGCGAGAAGAGGCTCATCAGAGGGCAGTTCCATGATATTGCAGCTTTGAAATGTGCTTGCCACCATGGATGTGCTCTGGACACATGTTCTTTATATTAGATATGTCTAATGTATGATCCTTATGTGAACTCATTATTACCCCCAGGGTGAGTGTTTATTTGTGGAATAGTGAATGTCAAGTTTGGGCAGATGGTTAACTGGTAGTGTAGCAGATACAGTCTTAGACGAAAAATCAGGAAGACCGGAGTTCAAAACCTGTCTCACTCTTATTAGCTGTGTGAACTTGGCAAATAATTTGACCTCTCTCTGCTTCAGTTGATTCATCTGTGAAATGGGGTTGGATTTTCCCTCCAACTTTAATCCATGACTCTATTGTCCGATGAAGGTGATATTCTGTTGGTACTGCTATCATTGTGCTATTTTTAAAAGATCTTTTCTCTAAAATGTGAGTCTGTTGCCAACTAGTAGAAATCAACATTTTAGTGGGGGCTTGTGATTTATGGCTTGGATAGGAATCTGATCCACAAAAGTATATGGTAACTGAAGTGGCTTTCTAGGGGTCTATGAGGGAACTCTGGGTTCTTGGACTTTTACATTTCTACCTCCCCTCCAAGTAGTCAATAAACATTTATTAAGTGCTTAATATGTTAGATTCTAGTGCATGATTGTGACATGGAACAAATCCTGAAGTCTCTAAGTCCTTGCAAAATTTTATCAAATTGTAAGCGTTTCAAATAGAGTTTTTAGTCATAGATTGTACCTGATGTCTCAAGAAGAGAGCCTGTAAATATGGAGACACTCTTCCCTAGTATACTGATGTTATGGCACTGCATTTGCTTGACGATAAAAAGTCACAAAACAAAGAAAAATTTAAAAGAGTTAAATTCTTTGTGTCCATTTTCTTCTTCTTCAGTGATAGTAGCAGAGTGGTGGGAAAGGGGCAAAGGGTATTTAGAATCACACAGTTTTCAGACCATCTGTAAACATTAATTACTTTAAATGTCAGTTCCTTGTCCAACCCCCAATGAGTTGATAAATTACTGGAGGAACTGAACCATATAAATATTGACATTTTCACTATAAATGAAACCAGAAAACATAAGGAAGCTATGGCTAAGTGGAAGGATGGTTAACAGGTTCACCTTGGAGAGAAAAATAAAGTAATAGCAAATCTGGTTTCATTGTGCTCCAAAAAGCAAAAAAACCATCATTTCATGGTACATGTGGTCATCTTGTCTTGCAGTACTCTTGATAAGCATAAGCAGGAAGACCACCATGAAGATAATTGTAACTTATGTGCCAACATCTGTTATAGAAGATGAAGAGGTAGAAAAATTCTTTGTTATACTTGACAAGCCCAGTCAACATATACATTGATACTTGGTGACTTCAATGCAAATGTGGACAGGGGGAGGATGGCAAAAATACCCGATATACTGGACAATATGATTCAGGATTAATAAAAGAAAGAGACTAGAAGCTTATAGAAAACTCAGACATCTCCCACCTATATGTCCTGAATCTTTCTTTGACAAGTGTTTCATAAGTCACCGGACATTGAAAATACCTAATAACGCCACACACAAAAGTGCTTGGTTATATCTTTGAGACAGGAAATGACTGGTTACTGATGGACCAGTTATTTCTAAAGCAGCTGTCTCAGTTCGGCCAGACCACCAACCTGTTAGGGCAAAGGTCAAAATCAACACTGAAGAGGAGGCATAAAAGAATGGATAAAGACAAGAAAAAAGGTAGTACCTTATAGTTACAACAGTTCCAACTTGATACATTCAAACAGGGTACTGATTCCGAAAAAAGGCCAGGAAATGACTAAGGAAAAAGATGTTTTTTTCTGATTATCACCATTTTTACAAGAGTTTATAACTTTTTTAAAATAATGACCATAAGGAGGAGATCAAAGTATCTTAGAAATCACCTTAACTAGTAAACACTAGAGAGTTGTTGCCAAACACAGAGACCTAGCAGCCAAAGGAAATTCTGGGTTTAATACAAACTACAAAATGCAGAGAACAAATATGAGTAATGTTCCCTCACAAAACAATCTGTTAAGGGTAAAGTATCTGTAGAAAGATGGCTTGAGACCCAGCCACGTAATTCCCAAATAATTTTTAGATGGAACTTCAAGGAGAATAATCAGATGAAATCCAGACTCAGTCTCTGACTACCTGTGGTATCCTAAGCAAGTCATTTTAACTTCTCCCAGCTTCCCTTTCCTTACCTATAAAATAGGGATTAATACTAATGATAATAATAAACAACCACATCTTATGATTTAAGTGAGGATCAAATGAGATATTATCAGTAAAGCATTTTGTCAATATCAAAGAATGACATAAACATTAAAAAAATTATCAAGGGCCCCCTCCAAAGAGTTTTTGTTTAGATAGATTATGCCTGTCATATTTACAATATTAAAAATTAAAATATCTTAGTACTATTATGAAAACATTTCTAACTTCTCAGACAGGGTCTTGGGGATTCCATGGGTCCCTGAACCATACTTGGGTAATTGTTGCGTTAGGTCATGCTGCCTCCCAGAAGGTATATGGAACTGTCATTGAGAATACCTTACATAAAATCTAAATAGTAGAGGCATTCCTTAGAATTGGTTAGGTCCTCTATGCATTATTAATTATAGGTGATATTGTGCTGATTTCATTAAGCTCCAGAAACTTATAGGAACTTCTTGAAAAAAATCCATGATCCCTCAAAAGATAGTGTTCTAGTAATCCACAAGAGAAAAATCAAAGTGGATGAAGAATGTATATTATTCAGAGCATGACATGTGAATATATTACAGTGAATTAATATATCAGCATACATGTGGTCAGACACTTTAAATTGAGAATGTGTTCCTCATTCAAAATTCTTCCTATTCAATTCTTGGATAGAAGGAAAAGAGTAGGCTGGATGGTGTTTGGGAAATTGTGCAGGACTTTCAAGGATCCAATTTGCTTTCTAACACAAATCCCACCCTTTTTACATCAATTTCTTTCCAGTGATGAAACTATGAATTATGGCATACCACAATCTACAAAGAATCAAAATTGTAGATGCTCCAAAAGGTAATGTATGGTGGTCATGCAGGAGTTGGAGCATGTTAGTAAAATATTTTCTGTTCTAGGAGTGGTCTAACACATGTCACGTAGAAAGTGTGTGGTGAGAAAAGCAGGTGTCCAGAAAAAGGCCCATATTAAGAATGAGAGATAAGAGATGAACAGCCCAAGTATTGCACTTTTGTCCTTGGAATATTAACATATCTAGAAGAAAGGGGCCAGCATAAAGTTACCAATAGAATATAAACTTCAGAAGCCCAGGGGCTATTTATCCTCAGTATCTAGAACAATGCCTGCCACATAGGAAGCATATAAATGCTTGTTGATGATAGACTGATTTTAGCACTTGAGGTAGATACCCTGCAGAGGATTTATAGGAGAATATGTATGTAGCAAATAGAAGGAGAAGACATGAAGAGGTTAAAGAGAAGGTCCACATGTCCTGGACTCTAGAGACTCACAATCCCTGAGGGACTGGTTTTCTTTCTAACCCTTTAAAATTATCTGTGCTGTGCACAGATTAGGCAACTGGAATTCAATGGAATGGAACAGAATTTCCTATTTAAGGAGAAGATAAGAAAGCCTCTTTTTACCCAGTCCTTTACAAAGGTGTCAAATGAGTAGAGGAAAGGCTGAACTGTATCTATTTCAATGTTTTTAATCTGCCCTCTATTATAATCTTTCTAGAAGAGTAAGACATCTTCAGAGAAATCCAAAGAGAAGTCTCCATCCCAAGGCCAGACTATTTCATGATCTTCTGTCAACCATCAATCTATCAATAGGCTAATATATTTAGAAATTTATTGGTCATTAGAGGTCATCTAGTTCGACTTGCTCTTTACACAGATGGCCCAGAGAGGTTAAATACCTTGTCCAAGGTTGTACAGTAGTAGATTCAGGATTTAAAACCAGATCCAGGGCTTTTTAATAATAATGATGATGACAAGCATTTCATAGGTTCCCAAAGTGCGTACTGGAACTATGAGTGATGTAGTAGCCTTGGATGCAATTGGGGACAATGAATAAAAATAAGGGGAGGGGATTGGAAGCATAAAGAAAAAAGAGAAGAAAATTTTGAAAAACTATTCATACATGCTTCATCTGTTGCATAACAAAGTTAAAGTCATAGTGATTACATTATTTTCCAAATAAACACACAAACTACAAGTTATAACTATTAGTGGTCAAGTCCACTGGCAGGTCTTAACAAGCAAGTATTGGCAGGCAAGCAAGTTGAGCTTTGTTGGGAAGTCCAGCATGCATTGGCAGCAATATGTGCATGTAATGATTTGTTTACAATATGATACCATAAAGTTATATGATGCAATATTGAGTCATCAAAATTTCAATGCAAGAAAAAAGCAATATTTACAATAAATTATTAAATTTCAGATGCACTATTTAAAATATATTTTTTGAAATGATGCAAATTAAATAAATAGAGGTTAAAGAAGTAGATTTCCAGGGAGTGCCGAGTTATATTTTTTAAAGAGGGGTTAGGCCAAATAAGTTTGGGAACCTCTGATACAGCACTTTAATATTACTGAAGCACTTTACAAATATTATTTCATTTTATCCTCTCAACAATCCTGGGAGGTAGGGGCATTTATTTGCATTTTACAGATGAGGAAAATGAGGTGGAAATTAAGTGACTTTATCCCAAGCCACACAGTTCAGTAAGTACCTAAGACTGGATTTGAACTCATCTTCCTGACCCCAGTTCCAGCTACCTCCTGCCCACTCTATCCATAGTACCACCTAGCTTCTCTTTTCAATACACTGGGGAGAATCAAGCAGTGCTATAAGACAAGTCTCAGATGTAGTTCCTACCTTTAAAGTATTTACAAGGACTCAAAGCAATTAGAAAGCAACATAAGAGAGAATGAGATTATGTATTTTACTCTAGAAATATTATCTATGAGATTGTTGTAGATTGGAATAGTCAGGGAAGGAATGATGGAAGAAGTAAATTTCAAACTGAATTTTGAGGCAACTGGTGGTGCAGTGGATAAGGCACCAACCCTAGAGTCAGGACAACCTGAGTTCAAATCTGGTCTCAGTCACTTACTAGCTGTATGACCCTGGGCAGATCACTTAACATTGACTGCCTCCTAAAAACAAAACAAAAACTGAGTAAGAAAAGGAAGGTGGAAATACACTTCAGAGGAATAAGTAGGTAGGTTGTCCCATGCAAAGTCTTACAATAGAGGTACTGGAGATAATAGGGTGGAATCAGGAAGCTTTTCTTGAACTGAATCTGATACCTGATTCACAGATGGAAAGCAGCATCCAATGAGATGATATATGTAAAGCAATTAGCACAATGCTTGGCACATGGTATGTGCTTAATGAATGCTTATGCCCTTCCCTTCTCTATGTGACTTAGTCAGCAAGATTAGATTTTAGCAAAATTCTGCAGTAGGGAAAGTCTTATTACAGCTTCAACATCTTTTATATGTCCCTTTCTACCTCCTGGAATCCCTCTTCTCTCTGTCCTAAGGACCCATTGCGTTCATGCTGTCCTCTTAGCTCAATGGTCTCCAAAGTGGAGCCCAATATCCCTAGGAGATGTTGGTATAATTCCAAACAAGCCGTTGCATGACCTTGATGGTAACCAACTGGATGGTGGGAAATTGGGTTGCAGCTCCATCTCCCTATGATAGCCAATCATGGGGCTTAGCTCCAATACAACCTTACCTCCTTTTCACCTGTTATCTCTGCTCAGCCTCCTCTTATACTGGAAGCTTCCAACATCATTCTCCATTTTGGACGTTAGTTCTTCAGGATGATTGTAACCTGACTGTGTCCAAGTACGCATGCCAGTAGCTATGCAGACAAAATTGTCCTTGCCCTTAGTATATCCATACTATTGTTGGCAAGTCGGTGAGTCACATAGGAGGAGCAGGCATGAGTTGTGATTGTAATCTGCACCATAGATTTCATTACATTACCTTTCATTCTGAACCCACTCCTCTGCCAAACATCCCCATTTCTATAGGTGCACCATCATCAAGTAACCCAGATTCACAAACTTGGTTTTATACTCAACTCCCTACTCTCTCTCACTCCACATATCCTGCTGTTAAGCCTTGTCCTTTTTCCTCCACAACATTGCCTGCAATTATTCTTTTCTCTCCACTCACACAGACTTTCCTTTATCACTTTTTGCCTGTACTATGGCAAAGACCTCCTAGTCGGTCTTACTTCATGTCCTTCCCCATCTCCAAGGTGCCAAACTGATCATCCTAAAGTCCAGGTCAGAACATATCATTCCCTATCTCAATAAATTCCAGTGTCCCCCTAATGACTCTAGCACCCCTTCATAATCAAGGTTAAGGATTGTGGAGGACCAAAGACTGGGTATATATTCCAAAAGTCTAAATTCCATGTTGGGAGGAGTACATTCCTATTTTTGCTTATGCTTTTTCCCTGTCAGGTCCACCAAGAAAGTTTTCTCCCTACCTATTGGCTTATCTAGATCTTATCCATCCATCAATGTCATACCGCTAGGAAGTGATCCTTCCTCTCTGTTCACTCTTGACTCCTTCTTTGACTTGTTACAGTATTTATTTTCTCAACTGGAAGGGGAGAGATGATTTTGTCAGTGTGGAGAATTCCCAATATTGAAACTGTCTCCATCAAGTGAGATGAAAACCAATCTAAACTGAGAAACAATTGAGCAAAAAAGTCCTAGGGAGCTGCCTGGGGGAGTAAATTGAGTAATTTACCCGTAAGTATCTAGAATCTGAATCCCTTCATACCATCCAATCCAGAACTCTGCTGCTTCAGAATGTCTCGATTTATGATCTGTAGAACTCCTTCAACAGCTAACGCTAAATCATCATACATAGGATCATAGATTCAGAGCTGAATGAAATCTGAGTGGTCATCTAGTCCAGCTCCCTCATTATACTGATGAAGAGCCTACGACTCAGAGAGGTAAAGGGATACACACCTAATGATTGGAAGAGTTCTGTTGACTAGAACACAGGTCCTCTGATGCCGAACCTTCTACCTTCTACCATTTGCATGCCTTATTTCTCAAAGTAGACCTACTATGTGCCAGGTGCTGTGCTAAGTGCTGAGGATGCAAAGAAAGGCAAAAGACAGCCCCTATCCTTGAGGAACTTACATTCTAAAGGAGGGAAGGAAGAAAAGAAGGAAGTTGGGAAGGAAGGGAAGAAGTAAGAAAAAGGGAAATAAAAAAGGAAGAAAAGAAAGTAGGAAGCAAGGAAGTTCTAGAGAAAGAGGGAGAAAAGAAGGGAAGAAGAAAGAAAAAGAAAAGAAATTAGGCAGGAAGGAGGAAATATAGGAAAGAGGAAGGAATGCAAGAAGGATGAAATCAAAAGAGGAAGTAAGGAAGAAAAGGCAGACATAATGGAAGGAATGAAAGAAGAAAAGTGGAAGGAAGTAAGGAAGTAAAAGGTTAGGAAGTGAAGGAAAGAGAAGGAAGTAAGGAAAGAAGGAAGGGAGAGAAAATTAGGTCAGGCTCCTAAAGGATTGGGATAAGCAAGTTCTCTAGATAATACCATTCCTTCACTTTTAGCCAGTTTCTTCACATACCAGACTTTACCCTCTTCCCCCCAAGGCTGGTCATAAGAAACTCAATTGACTGCTTTATCTGTACTCTAGTTCACTTTTATAGAGAGATTCACAATGGGAAGTAAAATCATCAGGAAAAGATCATTAGAGTTTAGAAGCTTAAGGGGCTCACTAAGTCCAGCTCCTTCATTTTACAAATGAGGAAACTGAGGCTGAGGGAAGGGAAGGTCCACCAAGAAAGTTTTCTCCCTAACTATTGGCTTATTCAGATCTTATCCATCCATCCAAGTCATCCTTCCTCTCTGATCACTCCTGACTCCTTTGACTTCCTACACTTTCTACACTCATACTCCTTTCTACTGGAAGGGAGGGATGATTTTGGCAGTGTGGAGAATTCCCAATATTGGAACTCTCTCCATTAAGAGAGATTAAAACCAACCTTGACTAAGAACCACAAAATCACACAAGTCATAGACCCAGAATTCCCCTTCCCCTGCAGTCATCTGGCTCTGTGTACAATGGTCTTTTTGCTAAACCTCACCACCTCTAGCAGGAGAAGAGGGACAACATGTAAGGTTCAGATGGTATGCAGACAGGACAATTAACACCCAAAGAACTAAGCTTTCACTGATAGGACACCAGAGAGTCTCAGATTCCCCAGCAACGACGACTCCTGAGTTCTAGAAGGATAAAGAAACTGATCTTGTTGGAGAAGGAAAAAGATTCAAACGTGTAACAAAGTTTGGATTGTTAAACTGCCTTTAGTCATTTCTGAGATGGGAGTAAAGCTGCTTCTTAATGAAGGAATTGGCACATTCTGGGTGCAGATAATCCAGCAGGAACTGAACTGGGCAGCATTGGAGGGAAGATATTTTCACAAGGATGAACTGTTCTTGAACAGTTTCCTGTCTTCACACAAGCATTTTTTTTTTCTTCAGCAGCTTGTTATCTGACTCCAGCACTTACAGAAATTCACATGGGAATAAAACCTTCTTATAAAAATGCTCCCCTCTCCAAAGGCTCTGGTCAGGAGGGCAGGCTAGGCTTTAGAAGTCAGCAGAGTAAACAGTGTCCATTTGGTAGAACTTGAAGGCCTCTGAGGATTACCTTCAAGCCGCTGTTATCTATTGTTCTAGCATTAGAAATGCATTCCATTGTCTTCTACTAAACTGGACTACTGTCTCCTGCCTTCAAAGTAGTAGCAGTATAAGCAGTCACTTTCACTTTAGTATGAATTACTGATAGAAGACAGAGAAGTTAGTCTATAATACAGGGCACTATTCAAGGAAGACAGAATTAAGTGGACATTTTGAAGACTCAATGGTGGCAATGAACTTGTCTGAACTGTTTCCCCACCTAGAAAGTGAGGCAACCCCAAATACATTGGTAGGAACTGGTCTTTTCCCACTATTAACTGGGTGAAGTGCTAGTTTTAATTTAGGTGGTAGCACGATTGATATTCATAGAATGATTTCAAGTTCTAAATAGCTTTTTAACTGCTGGGATTGTAACATGGTACACTACATTACAAGTAAAAGGAGGTGCAGAAAAAGAAAACAAAAGGGAAGACAAGTAAAAATGAAATTCCTGAGCAACATGGAATAGCTTTGAAAGTGTTTGGCTTCAAGATTCATATTAATTCATCATCTCAGAGGAGAGAGTTTTATAACATTTGGGGCAAGATCAAGGATCTAGCCTTCAAATTGAAATCATACCTTTAGCTTTTTCTCTAGAAATGTCATTCTCTTATGAAAAAAGGAAGGGGAGCAGTTTTATTTGTTCCTGAATACTGGGTCAACCTTTGTTGCATGCCAGAATGGCCTGGCAGGGTTAAGAAAAATCTTCTAAAATCATCAATCATCATCATCATCATCCTCCTCCTCCTCCTCCTCATCACATACGTCATCTTTGTGAAGTAAATACCATTATTTCCCCCCTTTTCATGGATAAGGGGCCTGAGGCTGAAAGGATAAAATGTCCAGCTCTGGACCACATATCTGGTGGCAGTATTAAAACTCAGATCTTCCTGATTCTAAGATGGTGGAGATCCAGGTACATTTGTAGGCAATAATAATAACATTATTCTTAATATTAATTAATTATATACCTTATATACAAATACGTAATTATTAAATTAATAAGAATAATGATAATGATAAAAACTGGCATGTATGCAGTCCTTTAATGTTTGCAAAGTGCTTTATAAATGCTGTCTCATTTGATCCTCACAATAACGCTGGGAGGTAGGTGCAAATTATTATCCTTATTTGACAGCAGAGGAAACTGAGGCACTGAGACATTAAATGTCTTGCCCAGGGACATACAGTTAGTAAGAGTCTAGGACTAGATTTTAACTTAGGACTTTGAATGAGCCAGTGAATCAAGCAAAATTGAAGAAGGGGGGGTGTTGGTGGGAGAAGCTTCTAGAGAAGACTGGACAATATAGGATGGGATCAAGGAAACCAGTGGAAAATTTAACGTGGGTAAAGAGAGAGCCTACCTCTTTGTCAGAGACTAGAATAAAAGAGGAGAGAATGGAGATGATAAAGAAGGATTTTGTAAAGGGAAGAAGGAGCACAAAACAGATGGTCCTGATTTTCTTAGTGAAGTATGAAGTAAGGTCCTCTAATGAGAGAGAGGCAGGGAAGGGGTGATATAGGAGGCTTAAGGCAAACGTTTGGAACAGCTGCTGTCAATCAGAAGAGAATAAAAGCATTTCTGTGTAGAAGTGATGGCCTAGTTGAGATTAGATAACATGTTTGTTATAGACTCAGTCTATGTGCAGAACCATAAATAGCAATTTTGGTGCCGGGGGAAGTAGCAATATATGTTCCCTCAAATCAGCCATAGGAGAAGAGATTCAAAGACCCTGTCTCCTAGGGGAAATTGAAATATACTGGAGTCCACTCTGAGGAATTCACAGCTCAAAGAGGAGCTGGTTGGCAAAGGACTGGGGAAGGCATGTGAGAATAGGAAAGAAAGCAAGTCACCTGCTACCTCTGTAGTTTAACTGATTATTCTTTCTGATTTTTAGGTTGTTGAAGCTGTTAGAATATGACAAATTTTGAAATTACCTGACATTTTAAAATTATGCACCCTCTAAAATTTGGTGATCCGGGCCAAAGCCTCCACTCTTCTGCCTTAGTTTTGGCTCAGCATGGATGTGTGACCTCTTCCAGCATTATTCGGCAAAGAGTAGTAGAACATCTGTAAGGTGGGGCAATCCAGGGTTAGGATTTGTTGAGTCATGAGCCTTCTGGTAGAACAAAGAGGCAAGGATTTGAAGGTACAGAACAGTTTATAGTTTGACCGTATGGTCAAAACCTCAAAAGGAATAAAGTCACAATAGAGAAGAAATGTTGGACTGAGAAAACAGGTAGGGGTACATTAACTGGAGGTCATATTGAAGATTAAGAATGAATTTTAGGGGAGAGAAACAGAAATAGAGATAGAAATACAGGAGAGACTGTGAAACAGGGAGAAATTTCACAGACCTGATGGTTTGAGGTTAATATTGCCAGAATACTTTTTTTTAAGACATAACATGTCACATGAATTAGAAGCAATTGACTTCTATGATGAAATGTTGACTGTGCTAGTCAAATACTGGTCAGTTGGCAGTCCTATTTCAGGACCACCTGGGGAAAAGTAGGGTGATCTGTTGTAACCATATGTACCACTTTCCCACTACACACACCAAGAAGGAAGGAGAATATGGCTTCTTGAACCTGACGTAACAATTCAGCTATGTGCACTCTGCTGCCAGAGAACTTTTTTCAGTCTTTAGGAAAGGTCTAAGAAAGCATTGAGTTACAGAGAAAAGTCTGAGTTTATTGCCAGGAGAGTGAGACTGTATCATTAGGAGATGATGCATTAAGAGGGGTGAAGTGGTGTAGTGGAGAGATAATAGGGATGTAGGATCACAGATTTCGAGTCAAAAGGGACCTTTCGCCTTATCTAGTTGAATTTCCTTATTTTAGAGATGAGGAAAATGAGACCCAGAGAAGCTAATTGACTTACCCAAGACCACCCAAGGCAAAGCCTGGACTGGCTACTTCTCAAGTTCCATCACAGCGTTGCTCACCCGTCACATGGTGACACAGCATGTATCTCTTACTGGGATGGGGCGACCTTAAAACTCCGTCAATGGTCTCAGGTCCAACTCTAGAGTCATGTCGAGATTCAGCTTTTATCTGTGTTTCAAATCCTACTTCTTTCTCCTCATGCATTTTGGGAGGACCTGTTCTAGTCACAGAATGAACTTGGATACTCTGAGAACAAGTTATTTTAGCTGACTGAAAGACTTCTTAAATGCTCACGTGAAGTAGCTAAAACTTACCGTCATCCCCTGAAGCTTAGGCATTTCCTACGAGGTTCTAAATTGCTTTTCATTTTCAGGGTTATATGTTTTTCTTTTGCAGTGCAGAGTTGTTGTACCCTGCATACCATCTGAGAAGCATTTCTTTCAGGGTGTCAAAAGGACACGTCATGCATTTGGAATGAGGACTAAATTAAAAGGCCACATTGCTGAATAGTTATATAAATAGTGAGATACTCCAGGACTTTTCCAGTATAAACCATTCATTTGGCAGTCACCCCTGATCAGCAAATGCAGAAGGCTGATGGACTCTTGCTTGGGGTCCCACAAATGTTCATACATTCATGCAAGCACGATCACACACACACACACACACACACACACACATTAACGCTTACAAGTGTCAGTTAGGAAAGGACATGATTTCTTGAAATTGATGTAAAATTTCAGTCCATGTGGACTCATTCCTACAGAAAGGTTTTCTGCCTTTGGAGGAGGTACAAAATGAATGTGAATGGTGGAAAGTGAGAGCCCTTTTAAGAGGGGAAATTTCTGCTCCTTCTGTTCTCATGTAGGGACTGCAAGAAAGTGATTTGGGGAACTGTGGAAATATTACAATAGTATTGTTTTTGCTTAGGGAAAACTGACTGCTACTGTCCTGCTAGGTTTTGTTCTGCCTAGGGAATTTGCTTAGGGTAGGGAATGAATATAAGAGGGTCTTCTTTCCCAAGTGTTCTTCTTTGATAGTGCAGATAAAGGGGGTTTCAGAGACAACATCCTCTAAAAGAGACCCATTTATCTAAGGCAAGTTCTCGCCAATGTCCACTATCCTTACTCCCTGTCTAGTTCACACCTTGACTTTTTTTTTGGCTACTTATGGATATACAAAAACCCTTCCTCTAGATCACCTAGAAATGCAACCACATGACATTATCTTCCTTGTACCTTCTTTGTGTTGTAAGCTCTTAAAAACTATATACAGGATCAGTCAAAGAAGGAATTCTAGACAATGTTGAGGCAGATCCTACATGGGCACCTTAGCTTTACAATTGTTCACTTACCTTACTGAAATCATCTTGTGCAGCAAACTAGACAAGTGATCCACTCAGAGTTCCAGCATTTGTCATGGTTAATTTAGAACTTTACTAAGAATTTCTGGGTTTGGTTGGATAGTAATATGTAGTGCAGATTTAGCTTTAACACATACAAATATAATGGAGGACCTGCCAATAGGGGCCAGTTCTTGCAGCAAATGCAGTGTAATCTGTTTACTGAATGTCAACATGGAGCTTGGTGAGCCACCTTCCAGGGATGTGTAAGGGAAGGGGTCTTTTCCCTTAATTCAATGAATTTGTAGGTATTCTGTGATTATTTCCTGTTCTTTTGCTTCCTGGTGAAGAAAAACCTTTGGATTGACTATCGAGGCAAACTCAAATGTGCATACAAAAAGCCTGAACAGGTGAAATCAGTATCTCTCTCTCTCTCTCTCTCTCTGTGTGTCTCTCTCTCTCTGTCTCTGTCTCTCTCTCTGTCTCTCTGTCTCTCTCTCTCTCTCTGTCTCTCTCTCTCTCTCTCTCTCTCTCTCTCTGTCTCTCTCTGTCTCTCTTCCAAGGGGAAAATGGGGCAACAGTCCTATAAATCTCTGGGTTAGGAGAGGGGTAATAGATGAGGCTACTGCCTTGTCTCTCTACCGGAGCTGCCATATGGTCTTGAGCACATGATACTTTTGTTTATTATGTCTCTATTGTGTTTCTTCTTCCCTGATCCTAGATGGATGAGTGTTAGAAGTGGAATGACCTTGTGAGCTATGAAAAATTGGGAGCATTACCAGGGGTCTTGTGACAAGAATTTGCCAGCAACTGGGCCTGAGGAGTAACTTGCATGATACAGACCAGTAGTAAATTGACTCAAGAGGCAAGATACTATGTTCTGAAAGTAAGGGAGTGACTTCTCTGTCAGTTATGCTGCCCCACCCCAGAAGTGTAACTATGTTTCTATTAACCAATCCAAGATTGAGTCAACTCTCCCCAGAGACCAAGGTGTAAAGTGGATACTATACCCTGATTTAAAGGGGATGTTTTTGCATTTCAGTTCTTGTTACATTTTCAGTAAATATGCCTTTGGAAAAGTTACTTGATATTAATGGTATTGATTTAATTGATTAATGATATTGAGTTAATTGATATCAATGAGCTATCAACTGGACAACTGATGCAAGAGTGCTCATTCTTGCTTTGGTGATATTGAGGATATGGTAACTGGTCCATCAATATTTGAGGAAGACACTGGGAAGGGGCTAATGGGCTACGGTGCTTGAGAAAGTGCCCTCTTACCCCTTAGGGATATTCCTAGATCTCTGATCTGAGGGGAGCACTAGCCTTTCTTTAGGAACTTGACCCTCTAGTTCTAGTGTAGTCTGGGGAACTCACACAGGAGAGTAGACTAATGGCATTTAATACCTCTTCTTCAATTGATTTTTGTAGATAAATTCACTTACTTGGCAGTATACATTTCAGGGATGTCCACATAGATAATGAGGTTGACACTTGCATTGACAGAGCTAGCATTGGGAGAGTCTAAAAGAAAGTGTGGGAGACAAGAGTATTAGGCTACCTACCAAACTGAAGGTCTATAGAGCCATTGTGTTGTCTTCATTGTCATATGACTGTGAAACCTGGACAGTCTACTATCATCATGTTAGAAAATTGAACTGCTTTCATTTGAATTGTCTTAGAAAGTTTCTGAAGATTACCTGGCAAGATAAGGTACAAAACACTGAAGTCCTTTCCCAAGTTGAACTGCTAAGCATTTAAACGCTCCTACAGAGAGCACAACTCTGGGGGATGAGGGGAAGGGGGGAAGTCACATAGCCTGAATATCAAACTTATATTTACCTAAAAGATGGAAAAATCATATAAGACAAGTATTCACACAAAGATCAGAAGAAGTGGCACAAGGATACTCTCGTGGTCTCTCTGAAGAACTTTAGTATTGCCTATAAGACATGGGAGAGGCTGCATAGGACCATCCAGCATGGAGTGCCCACTTCAAAGAACTAGTTATGCTCTATGAGGAAAGCAAAATCATAGCTGCACAAAGGACATATGAGATGTGCAAATCTAGTTACATCTCCCTCCCAAATGTTCAGATGAACTATTTGCTCCTGACATGTGGTGGAACCTTCCAATTCATATTGGACTGATCAGCCACAGTGGAACATACTGTGCCTTGACCCTGACATCCTGATGCCACTGGCCCTCTTCCAATACAAAGAACAAACAACAACAGTTTAGGAAAGTGAACCACAGAGTCTATATGGCATCATGGCATCATTCACCCTAATCTACGTACATACCTTGTTTATATCGGCTGAAGTCATTGAAGATTGCTGACCAGGGCAATGTACTTTTGAGTACAAGGACCTTTCTCCTATTGGGATGCCTCTATTGGGAGCCGCACTGACATGTCCTCCCATGCCAGTTCCAGTCACACAGCTAAGATGCTAACAAAAATTGTGTCATCTTCTAGCTCCACCCTTCTACTATCCTTTCTCTGACATATTAGTGTTATATGTCCTTGGGAAGTTATTCCACTAAAATAAAGAAGGGGACCCAGAAATAAGCTAGGTAGTTTTGTTACTACTGTGTTATATTTAATGTACCCTTAAAAAACCTAACAAACTGTGTATAATGTAAATTTGCAGTTTCATACACAATCCTCTTTTCTATTCCCTTTTCTACATTGAAATGTAATCTTTGTTGATGATTATAAAGTTTTGATAAAAATATAATTTTCAAGAAAGTTACTCTACCCCCACCTTCTTCCTGTGCCTTGGAGTAAGTTGATGAGTCACAAAGTAGATGACTGAGAAATGGGTTTTAACAGCTAATTTCAACCTAGTCAAAGAATGAGAAGTGAGCAAAGACCTTTATGGTAGGGGAGAAATTATGGCTTCTGACTGTATGAGATGAAATGAAGACTTTGGAGAGCCTGCTGACAGGGCTTAACACTGAGTATTTAAGTGCTGGATTTCAAGTCTTTCCAGGGAAATTGAAAATTTTCTGCTGCTCTTATTTCTATTTTTACATTGCCTTGAATATTTTTATTTCTTTTCATTTTTTAGTGGACAAAAAGACCATCCTTCATTTCAATTGTGTTTTCCCTGGATAGAGAAGCCTGGAAATCATTGACTCCAAGACAAAAAGACAGGGAAGGTTTGCCAAGTGAGGTGCATCAATCTTAGGATAAACCAGAATCACAAAAATGAGGGATGTCAGGGAGACAAGTTTGGGTTTGAATCCTGCTTCAGACACTTAGTTGTGTGGGACCTTGGGCAAGCTGCTTAACCTCTATTAACCTCAATTTCCTCATCTGTAAAATAGGAATCATAACATCTATAGCACTTACCTTAGAGGGATGTCATGAGGATCAAATGAGTTGATGTATGTACAGTATTATATTGTGGTTCAGTTGTGCCCAACTCTTCGTGACCCCATTTTGTAGTTTTCTTGGCAAAGATACCGGAGTGGTTTGCCATTTCCTTCTCCAGCTCCTTTTATAATGAGGAAATTGAGGCAAACAGGGCTAAGTGACTTGCCCAGGGTCACACAGCTAGTAAGTATCTGAGCCCAGATTTGAACTCATGAAGATGAGTCTTCCTGATTCCAAGCTTAGTGCTCTATTTGCTGCACAATCTAGCTGCCCTAGATTTGATTAAATCCTTCTAATTCTGTTTAGATATCTAAAACAGAAAATAACCAAGGTTTATGTGGAAAACCATAAATCTCTATGACATAAGACTTGTTTTAAAGAAAAATATATAATAAATTTAATATTACTTTCAAAATTGTCATAGTTCTCTGTGTATCCTTCTGAGCTTCTTTCTCTCCTGGGTGTTTTAAAAATGCTTCTGTGGCCATCTTTTCTTTCTCCCTCTTTTTCTTCCTTCTTTCCCTCCCTCCCTTCCTTCCCTCCTTTTCTTCCTCCCTCCCTCTCTTCTTTCCCTTCCCTTTCTTCTTTCATTCTCTCCTTCCTTTCTTCCCTCCTCTCTCTCTCTTTCTCTCTCTGTTCCTGTATCTACTGGTTATTATCTTCCCTTTAAATCCCTTCCTAATTAAAAAATGAAAAAAAATCCTTCATGCTAGTTACTATTAACAAAATTCAAACTCATTAAAAATCTCACTGAATTCACAATAGCTTTCTGTCATCATGTATTCTCAGTCAACAGATGCCAGTGGTAAAACTCATCATTGGGGTGACTGATGTCCAAGGAATATCCTGACATCACAGAAGGATCCTCATTATCAAAAAGGCTAGAGCAATTCCATCACTGTTCTGATGAGGAGTCCAAGGCCAAGAAAAGAAAGTGACTTGTTCACAGCTGGTGGGCCCCAAACTAGTAATTAGCAACTAAAATAAATTAGTAGCTAAAAAACTAGAAACTTAAAAAAACATCAGGTCTCCTGACTCCCAGTCCAATGCCCTTTCTACTTCAACTGAGGCAAGTAGGTGGCATAGAGTGCTGACTTCCAGTCCTGACTCAGACACTCATTAGTTATGTAACTCTGGGCAAATCACATAACCTTTCTGTGGTTCAGTTTTCTCATCCATAAAATGGAGTACCTTCCTCCAAGGATTATGATAATGATCAATGAGATAATATTTGTAAAGCATTTGTATGCCTTAAGATGCTAAAATGCCAGCTATTACTACAACTTACTACAGCTATTACTTACTACTACTACTACTACTACTACTACTACTACTACTACTATTGCTACTGCTACTGCTGCTGCTGCTATTACTAGTCTTGCTTCTCTCTGATTGTCTACCTTGTCTTCAAAAAGACTTATGTAACAGCTGCTTTGGTTGAGCGTATTTAAGTATATGTATGTGGGGGGGGGGGGACAGCTGGGAGGAGTGGTAAAGGGGAACTTGAAAGAGCTTCACACGCATCTGACCAAAAATACATTTCTGTCGGATTTCTGAAGCTTTAAGAGCTTGGAAAAACACTGGAACGTGGTCATTGGCTGGGGATCTGGGGAGCAGTGTCATTCTCAGCAAACATTAACTGAGTACTTCCTATGCACCAGCATGGGACCAGTTTCTGAGAGGGAGAGGGGGTGGATGAAAAGATACATACCCAGACTCTGCCTTCAAGCAACTTGGAGTCTAGTTGGAAAAATAGCTTAAAAAGTTGACTGAGAATTGGAATGAGAAGTATCCAATGAATAGTACATACAAAGGATGATGGAGTTCATTCATTTACTCATTCATTCATCCTTTCAATAAAGAGTTACAAAATGTCTCCTGTGAGATGATCAGTTTGAGGCACTGTGTTCAGTGAGGGAAACATCACTATGTACTAGGGCATTGAGGGAAGGCTTCACAGAGGAAGTGAGTTGTGAGATGGATTTTGAAAGATGGATAGTATAGGCCCAGATAAGCACAAAAAAGGGGTGTGGCATTCCAGGCAGGGAGAAGGATGTGAGCAAAGGGGCAGAGGGAAAATGACTCTAAAACATATCCTCAGACAAGCCCCCTCAAGCTAGCATCTCACAACCTGCCTTCTTCCACCTTCTCTTGGGAATAGAAGTAGCTGTTTGTCCTTTGAATTGGAAGAGGACCGTTGGCATCACAATGTTGGGATCAAGGTACAGTGTGTTTGACTGTGACTGATCAGGCCAATATGAACTGGAAGGCTCTACCACATGTTGGGAGCAAATAGACCCTTTGAACCTTTGGAATGGAGATGTCTCTAGATCTGTACATTTCAGATTTCCTTCATGCTACTGCGATTCTGCTTTGTTCATGAAGCATAGTGCTTTCTTGGATGCAGGTATGCTAGGTGGTTCTGTGCCAGTACCTCCCATTTCTCATAGTCAATTCTGAAGTTCTTAGAGAAACGTGAGAATGTCCTTGTACCACTTCTTCTAACCTCCTTGTGAGTTCTTACCTTGTGTGATATCTCTGTAAAATAGACTTTTAGGTAAATGTAAGTTGGTATTTGGGATATGTGTGATGCTTCCCCATTAGAGTTATGCTCTCTGCAGTAGCTTGAATGTTTGGTAGTTCATCAGGACCTCTCTCTCCTGTACCTTATCTTGCCAAGTGATCTTCACAGTCTTTCTAAGAAAATGGTTCAATTTTCTGTCATGGTAATAATAGACTGTCCAGATTTTACAGGCATATAATACAGCACAATGACTCTGTGGACCTTCACTTTAGTAGGCAGACTAATACGTCTTCTCTCCCATACTTGCTTTTGCAGCGACCCAAACACTGAGCTAGCTATGCCAATTTGTGTGTCAAACTCATCATCTCCAGGGACATCTCTGAAAGCATATTGCCAAAGTAAGCGTACTTATCTATCATGGAGTGGCAAAAAGAAGTCTCAATGAGGAAGGTTGAGGTGGTTTTTTTTTTTAAAATATAGTACTTGATTTAATTCTTGTCAGTGTTCAGGTTCCACAGCAAACATGGAAGCATATTGAAAGTTATCTACACTTGTCATAAGGAGTTTGGTGAGTGAGAGCCTGGAGCTCTCTGCCAGTTCTGACCTAAGTGCTCATGACATATTTGCCAAGTGCACGGTAGTAATGCTCTGAGATTTTATAATTTTGAACTTCTTTTTAAACACTTTTTAAAAAGTGTCAAATTTGTCCATGGCATGTACATAATTTTGTCAATTTTTTTTTACTGTAGCATGGACTATTTACAAAATATTTGTTTATAAAGTTTTATGGATGTTTACAGTGAAATGTTTATAGCTAATCTGGGTTCTGCCATTGATTTACTATATGATTTTGGTAAGTCATATAACCCTTCAGAGTTCTTATTTCCTCTTCCAAAACTTAGCGAAAATAATTTCTACTCATGGTCCAGCAAATTGAAATAATAGGTATGACAATACTTTGAGAGAACGTAAAGCTACTAAGTAAAGGAAATCCCTGGAGCTGCAATTCCTTCTCAAAGACCAAAGTCAGCTACCTCCTTTCTCTGCTCAAGAATCTCCACCACCTTCTTTTTACTTTTAGGATGATTTCCAAATTTCTCAGCTTGAAATTTAAAGTTTTTCACGCTCAGGTTCTGGCTTAAGCTCCCAGACTGACTTAATGTTATGCTCTTTGTGTATTCTGCATTCTAGTCAAAATGGTGTGATTGCTATTGCCAGGACTCTGCAGTTCTTCTATCTCTGTGCCTTTCTATGGGCCTATCCCATGACCCTAGCATGGACTACGTCCTCTATCTTTTGTACTTTGCAATAACCTCCTTATTCCATTTCATCTTCCATGAAGCTCCCCAAGAGGTTTTCTTCAAAACCAAGTCTCACCATGTCATCCCTACTCAATAAATCCCACTGTCTCCCTGTTATCTCGAGGATCAAATATCAAATCCCCTGTTTGGCATTTAAAGTGCAACCTTTACAATCTGACCCCTTCCTAACTTTTCAGTCTTTTTATGCTTTACTCCCCTCCACAAACATCACAATTCAGTTACACTGGCCTAGTATGTTGTTCCTCTCATACAACGCTCCATCACCCAACTCTATGCATTGTCTCTGTCTGCTCCTACCCCCCGCTGCCTGGCCTGGAAAACTCTCCCTCTTCCTCTCTGCTCCTACCTTCCCTGGCTTCCTTCAGGACTTAGTTTAAAAGTCATTCCCCATACGAGACCTTTTCCAGTCCTTTTCCATTCTGAGACCTCCACTCTGAGATTCTCCTCCTTTCCCCTCCCCTCCTCCCTTCCCCTCCTCTCCTCTCCTTTCCTCTCCTCTCCTCTCCTCTCCTCTCCTCTCCTCTCCTCTCCTCTCCTCTCCTCTCCTCTCCTCTCCTCTCCTCTCCTCTCCTCTCCTCTCCTCTCCTCTCCTCTCCTTTCTTCTCTTCCCTTCTCTTCTCTCTGTCTTTCTGTCTCATTGTCTTATTTCTCTTTCTCTATTTTGTGCGCGCGTGTGCACACACACACACCTTATGTACAAAGTTTTAAAAATATTGTCTTCCCTTTAGATGTGAGCTCTCTGAGGGCAAGGACTATGATCTGTCCTTTCTCATTTCTATCCTCCAATCCTCCCTCCCTCCCTCTTTCTGTTCCTTCCTTCCTTCCTCTCTCCCTCCTTTCCTTCCTCCCTCCCTCCCTCCTTCCCTCCCTCCCTCCCTTCCTTCCTTCCTTCCTTCCTTCCTTCCTTCCTTCCTTCCTTCCTTCCTTCCTTCCTTCCTTCCTTCCTTCCTTCCTTCCTTCCTTCCTTCCTTCCTTTCTTCACCTAGCAATTAGCAGAGTGCTGGCATATAATAAATGTTTATTGATTGATTGCCTGACTGGAATGAATTCCCTCCTAAAACCTATTAGAATTCTTTATTTCCCTCCAGGATCAGTTCAAGTTCTCCTTCCTACAGATATGCCTTTCTTCTGATCATTAGTTGGCACCTTCCTTTTGTCTTCTGTATAAACATGGTATCACCCCAAAACATGTAAGCTCCTTGGGGGTAGGGGTATTTTTCATTTTTCCTCTGTATTTTCTCCCATGTGACCTGTACACAGTATACACTTGAGAAAAGCTAATTGAATTGAATATACATATAAAGAGATTATTCACCCACCAAGGAATTATTTTTTCATCTGTTAAATGATCTCATCAGTCAGGCTAAACCAGGTTGACGGTAACCAACAGGATTTAAACCCATTGGTGAGGTAGGGGATGTCTACCCTAAGCACATGAAAACTTACCCAGCAGAATGGGCAAATGAGAACAATTTGTTCCAATGAATAAGAAAGTAGCTGAAGCAGGTTCTCTGGAGCACTTAAAACTTGGTCAGTAATCAAATATGCGAAAGTCATCCACTATCTCTGTGGGCCACAGCCAATCATCTTGACTTCTGTCTTGCCGCTGGACTTTGATGCCTCTAGAAGAGAAAGTGAGGCATACTTTCCCAACTCTGCCTCACTTAAATCCAAGTCACCAGAGAGTCATGACATCACCCTGTGACATCATCAATCCTCTTGGAAAATGAAGATGAACAACATTCATTATTAGGTAATCATCATGCTCCCCTGACTGAACCAGTTCTGCTACTTCCTCCCCAGGTGAGGAAAGCAACGGGCTTCTTTAAAAATCTGGTGCCTGTGGTTGTTGCGCTCATCTCCCATGGGCTCATGTAAGTTCCACGCCTGATCTCCAAAGGAAAACCTGGGAGCCAGTTCTAGGTTTAAAAAAGAGAGAAAGGCTATTTTATTTACGTTGGACAAATGTGGTTATAATTATTTCACTGGAAGAACATGCTCTTGTTATGCATTAAATCCTGTGTGTTGGAAAATGTAAGCAGATTCCCCAGTCCCAGTGGGTTGTTGCTGAAGAGGGGAAAAAAGTGTTGAAAAGTGATGACTCTTTCACATATATACACACAAAAACAGAGCGAAGTTGTATTCTGTACCTCTTTCAGCAGAAAGGCACCAAGTGGCCTATCTCTTTGTTGGAAGTAAACTGGACTCATGTCTTTGTTCTCCACAGAACTGGTTTCCAAACTTGTAAAATTGTATACTCTGTGAGAAAAAAAAATGAGCATGTATTAGCTCTGGTTGTCCTCCCAATTGCCAATGGCACTGAATTTGGGTCCCCCAAGTATGGTTTACTGTCTACATGTCCCTTTTAGGGTTCCAAGAGTATCCCTGAAGCCACTGGTATCCTAATGCTATCAGTTTGAGCTCCTATTCTGGTGTGTTCTCTCCAGTATCAATCATTAGTTAGTATTTACCCTATATAATTGATTGACCTAGTGATTAGTGACAAGACCCAATATTATTTGACCAATCAATATCCATTAACTTTAACAAAAGAAAATTTACTGAAAATATATGACAAGAACATAAGTTACAGGGAATTTCCCCCCAACATCAGAGGTGTACACTCTTTCTTATACCACCATAGTTCTTCAGTATAGTGGTTCAATTTCAGAGTCCTTCCCATAAAGCATTTACACTCACTTCTGGATTCAACACTGCCAATGGATGAGTTGCTTTGGTTATGACCCAATGCTTTGCTGGGTCAAGTAGGTCACCCTTTATCAGACTTTGCTGCTGGCAAAGTCTGGTGTGAATTCCTCTGGAAACTTACTTTTCAATCAGGTTTGTCATTGCTAGTTGTACTAATGTAAGCTGAGAAGTGGGAGGGAAGGAAAGGAAGAGAGAGAGAGAGAGAGAGAGAGAGAGAGAGAGAGAGAGAGAGAGAGAGAGAGACAAAGAAATCACTCCTACCAGAATCTGTTGCATGTTCAGTGTTGGCTCGACTGGCAATCAAAAGACATGTAGTAAGCAGACCAGAAACAATCATATTATATCTATACATGTCGAGCAGTATCCTACATTTTCATGCCTGAAAGAAGGGTCATAAAACATATGAGTGCTCCCAGGGCTGAGGCATCATTGGTCTGGTCTTTGTTACACACACACACACACACACACACACACACACACACACACACATATATATATATATATATTCACCTATTTATAAAATAATGATGTACATTGTAAAGCACCTAAAATGGATGAGATAAAGATGAAATAATATTTGATCCTAGAGTCAATAGAGGATCATGAGATTTAATTGCAAATGGGAGGCATCGAGCTTTAGGAATATTAATAATTAATTAGTAATAAGCAGGTATGGTGACAATAGGTTTGAGATATCTCTGTGAAAACTAATCGATTTTAAATGGTTAAATGGAACTAGGGCACTAGTCACTAAAGGCTTATGGTGGGGGTGGGGGATGCATTCAGAATGGAGGCTTGAATCAATGGCATTAGAGATACCTCAACCCCTCAGGAGTTACCCTAGGAACTCTGAGGGGAAGATATAGTCGATTATATTGGGAAAGGGAATACAAAGTATGCTTGCTACATATTCAACTCTCATTTTGCCTATTTTCCCCAACATGAAAACTGGAAAGGGTAAAATAAAATTGAAATCTAAGAGGACCTTTTTGTCCTTGCTGAGTTAGTCACCAGATCCAGTTGAATATATCTCTTAGGGTTCTGGGAGAATCATCTGGTCTAGCCCTTCATTCTACAAATAAAGACCTGGAAACCTGAGAAGGGGGGCAGTGACTTGTCCCACCTCACACAGGAAGTAACAGAATCAGAATTCAAATCAAGGTTCTCTCTCAATCATTGATGGTGCCACTATATTGCAGCTGATGCTATCAGCTCAGATAGAACTCACTGATTAGACATGGCCCTACTGTGTGCCTTAAATCTGAAACAATATTGTATTTTGACATACCAGAAAATCATGGAATCTTAATTGTTAAATAGCCTGTTGGGTTCATTTCTCCTTTTGCCTTGGCTTTCTCATATCCCTTTGGGTGGGTCTGTGGTTGTCCTAAAAGAGCTGCTGATTGTTTTAGATGGCAGAGTAACAGCATGCACTTTCTAGAGCACTGCCCCCACGTCCAGCCAAATACCTGCAAAAATGGCTCTAAACAAATTCTGGAGCTGCAAAACCCACCCAATGACAGAGTAAAGCAAATCTCCAGCCCAAGACTGCCTGGAAGGTCACTGGGAAGTATCTATCTTGCCATGCTGGGGGCACAGAGCAGTCCAGCATGAGCTCTAGGCCAATAGATTGTGGGGGAATCAAGAGACTGATAGTACACCCACCATGACCACTGGAATCAGAGATCTACCTTGACAAAGAGCTCAAATGTCAAGTAAATGGCTGGGGAAATGAGCAAAAACTGAAAAAAGAATCAGACTATAGAATCTTACTTTGGTGACAAGGAATACCAAAACATGCAAACAGAAGACAAAAAAGTCAAAGCTTCTCCATCCAAAGCCTCCAAGAAAAACTGAAGTGGTCTTAGACCATGAAAGAGTTCAAAAAGGATTTTGAAAACCAAGTAAGAGAAGTAGAGCAAAAATTGGGAAGAGAAATGAGAGTGATGCAAGAAAATTATGAAAAATGAGTCAACTGCTTGCTAAAGGAGACCCAAAAAAATGCTGAAGAAAATAACACTGTAAAAAATAGACTAACCCAAATGACAAAAGAGATCCAAAAGACCAATGAAGAAAAGAATGCCCTAAAAAGCAGAATTGGCCAGATGGAAAAGGAGTTCCAAAAGCTCACTGAAAAAATAATTCCTTAAAGATTAGAATGGAGCAGATGGAAGTCAATGACTTATGAAAAATCAAGAAATTATAAAACAAAACCATAGCAGACAATGTGAAAAATCTCGCTGGAAAAACAACTGACCTGGAAAAGAGATCCAGGAGAGACAATTTTAAAATTATAAGACTACCTGAAAGTCATGATCAAAAAAAAAGAGCCTAGACATCATCTCACAAGAAATTATCAAGGAAAACTGCCCTGATATTCTAGAACCAGAGGATAAAATAAATATTGAAAGAATCCACCAATCACCTCCTGAAAGAGATCTGAAAAGGAAAACTCCTAGGAATATTGTAGTCAAATTTCAAAGCTTCCAGGTCAAGGAGAAAATATTGCAAGTATCCAGAAAGAAACTACTTGGGTACAGTAAAAATACAGGATAATACAAGGAAGGAAGGAATACAAGGAAGGAAGGAAGGGATCTACATTAAGGGATCGAAGGGCTTGGAATAAGATATTCTAGAAGTCAAAGGAACTGTGATTAAAATGAAGAATCACCTACCCAGTAAAACTGAGTATAATACTTCAGGGAAAAAATTGTCACTGAATGATATAGAGGACTTTCAAGCATTCTTGATGAAAAGACCTGAGTTGAATAGAAAATTTGGTTTTCAAACACAAGAATCAAGAGAAGCATGAAAAGGTAAACAAGAAAGAGAAATCATAAGGGACTTATTAAAGTTGAACTCTTTACATTCCTATATGGAAAGATCATATTTATAACTCTTGAAACTTTTCTCAGCACTAGGGTAGTTGACAGGATTATATGTGTTCATCCTTCATTGCTAAAGAAGACAATGCCATCAGAGAAATGATGACACGACTTGCACTTGACTTTGTTTTGAGTGTGGGAGGGCTGTGAAGCTTCAGTTCTCCAGAGATATCTGAATCCAGTGATCAGATATTCATCAGGATGACTGGAGATGACCCAGGATGAGGCAATTGGAGTTAAGTGACTTGTCTAAGGTCACACAGCTAGTAAGTGTCAAGTGTCTGAGGTGAGATTTGAACTCAGGTCCTCCTGACTCCTGCACTGGTGCTCTATCCACCGCACCACCTAGCTGCCCCAAGGAATTATATGCATATAGACAGAGGGCACAGGGTGAGGTGAATAGATGGGGATGATATCTAAAAAAATAAAATTAAGCGATGAGAGAGGTACATATTGGGAGGAGAAAGGGAAAAATAGAATTATTTCTCACATAAAAAAGGCAAGAGAAAGCTTTTTCAATGGAAGGGAAGAGAGAGGAATTGAGAGGGAAAAAGTAAACCTTGCTCTCATCACATTTGACTTAAGGAGGGAATAACATGCATATTCAATTTGCTTCGAAACTCTATCTTACACTAGAGGGAAGTAGGGGAGGTGGGGATAAGCAGGAGGTGGGGGGATGATAGAAGGGAGGGCAAATGGGAGGAGAGTGTAATTAGAAGTTAATACTTTTGAGAAGGGATAGAGTCAAAAGAGAGAGTAGAGTAAATGGAGGGGCAAGATAGGTTGGAGGGAAATATAGTTAATTTATGACTTTCATGGAAGTTTTTTTGCATACTATACATATATAACCTGTATCTAATTGTTTGCCTTCTAGGTGGGGAAGGGTGGGGAGGGAAGATGGGAGAGAGGTTGGAGCTCAAAGTTTTGAAAATGAATGTTAAAAGTTGTTTTTACATGCAACTGGAAAATAAGAAATACAGATAATGGGGTATAGAAATCTATCTTGTCCTCCAGGAAAGTGAAGGTGATGGGGATGGGAGAGGGGAGGGGTGTGACAGAAGGGAAGGCAGATTGGGGGAAGGGGTAATCAGAATGTGTGCTGTCTTGGGGTAGGTGGAGGGGAGAGAGGAGGAGAGAATTTGGAACTTAAAATCTTGTGGAGGTGAATGTTGAAAACTGAAAATAAATAAATAAAATAGAAAAAAATTGAATTTAATTTAAAAAAATAGAGCTACTGATTTTTCCCAGCTGTGCCCTACATGCGAACTCTCCAAAATTCCAACCTTGTTGGTTTAATAGGAAAACAGACACAACTCCAGCTTTGCAATTGGGGACCCCAATTTATTTTTTAAAAATGATTTCTATTTATTAAAAGCTTCATTAACTTGTTCTCTGATAATCCAGGTCATAAAGTTGATAAGGAATTTCATACTTAATTGAAATGTCAGGAGATTACATGTTAGAGTTAGTTAATTACCCTTCCTTTTGGAATGGGAAATCGACCTTAATTGTGAAATATTAATCCACATATTGTATGCATTAATCGAAACACTCGTTTTTGGTGGAGAATGAGGGAGACAGGCCCACGTTATTATAGTGGAGTATAGTTACATAACTATTTTTAATTTAAGCACACCAGCTTAATTCAGTACTTGCAAAAATCAGGTTTTTTTCCAGGAAATTTACAATTACAATCAATTTAAATGTACAGCTACATTAATATGGTGACAAGCTCAATAATAAAAGCTAAGAGGTTGCAGGCAAGTGCTGAACAGATGTGTGAACTGGAGTTTGGGCAGTGGAGCTAAGCTGCAGATCAGGTTGAAAATGGGGAGAACACAATCCTTGCTTTCCTGCCCATGTATCACTGCCTCCCCTTTTCCCCCTTCCATCCTTTACTTTCTCTAAGGCTCTTTGGCAGGCCTCCTATAACAAAACACGTGATAATCTACTCAGTGAGCACACATATGGCAGCAAGGTGCCTATTTTATTTAATTATATCTCATTTATTTTATATTTATTTATATAATATAATAAATATTTTATATATAATATAATGTACAATAAATATTTAATGTATTATTTATATTTATATTATTTATATCTTGGCCTATCAAAGGCAAATGAAGTGGGTGGAGTGCTGGTCTTGGGGTCAGGTAGACCTGGATTTAAATCGCACTTCAGATAATCAGCATCTGCATGACCCTGAGCAAGTTATCTGACCTTTCCCAGACTCAATTTCTTCAACTTGCAAATTCTTTGATTCTGTAACTTGAGTTTAGCAGAAAACCAATGAAAGGATTTAGAGATAGAAGGGAATTTAGAGATTATTGGGGTTGAACACTCTAATTGAACAGAGGAAAAAACTGAGGCCTGGAGGAGTTAAGTCACTTTCCCAACTCTACACTAAGAGGAACAGAATCATATTTGAATCTAGGTTCTCTGGTTACAAGTCCCATGCTTTTCCTACGACACCAGGGGATCTCTGGGATATATGATACCTGCTAAAATTTAGGTCCTTTGTAGGTTACAAAAGGAGAAGTATAAAACATGATCTTGCCTTCAAGGCACTTAAAATCTAATTGGAGAAACAGGACTAGTATACTTTGAACAGTAACCTGGAATATGTCTGAAATTAAGAGAAAAATTAAATGGCAACGACTTTAAATATAGGAATTCAGGGAAGGTTAGAGTAGCCAGGGAAGGCTTCATGGAGAAGGTGGGATTTGGGCTGGATCTTCAAGGATTGAGGAAATTGAGGTATGTTTGTGTGTTCATCCTTCATTGCCAAAGAAGACCATGACATCAGGGAAATAATGACATGACTTGCACTTGACTTTGTTTTGAGTGTGGGAGGGCTGTGCAGCTTCACTTCTCCTCCAGAGTCATCTGGATCCAGTGACCAGATATTCATCAGGATGACTGGAGATAACCCAGGATGAGGCAATTGGGGTTAAGTGACTTGTCCAAGGTCACACAGCTAGTGAGTGTCAAGTGTCTGAGATGAGATTTGAACTCAAGTCCTCCTGACTCCTGTACTGGTGCTCTATCCACTGTGCCACCTTGCTGCCCCAAGGGAATTGATATAGGCAGAAGGAGAAGGGAAGACAGAGGAAGCAACATGAGAGAAGGCATGGAAATCACAATGCACAGTGTGTTTGGGGGACAAGATCTATCTGGATGTGGACACTGGGGCATCATAGAAGATAAGACTGGCTACACAGAGAGGGGTCAGACTATATATAAAGGACCTTGCTAACTAGGCAGAAGACTTTAGGATGGATACCAAAATGGTTTTTAAATCCCTCCAAGGGGATGATTCCACAGCCTCTTTTGGTCTTCTAATCTGTCACTTAATTACAGGTCTGAATTTAAGAAAGTTTAGGAGCAGGCCAGTCTTAACTCCTTCGATTTACTTGCTGGGCATAGAGCCTACAGGCAGATGCTCATTAAATGCTTTTGTAAGACAGTTCTACTATATAACTGTCTTTGAAGTGGCCTTTAGAAATTCAGTAGAAGGCTGCAATGCACTTGACCCCTGACAGCAAATTAACTGCCAGAACAGGTCACGACTGTTTATCTACTCTGTTAAAGGGCCAGTCACCGTATATATTCAGGAGGAAGTCATTTGGGTTCTATGACAGTTACAGTCCAGGCTGATGTGTTAGCCTGAGGGTTCTATCCCTATAGGATTGATGGAAAAGACCAGAAAAAGAACATTACCAGTTCATAGGCTGGGCCCTTAGCCTGACCACCTGCTCCACAGATGTGTGCTATGGGTTGTAAGAGCAGCTAAGGAAGAGACTCCACTCTCAGAGGCACAACCAAGCACATGCTCCCGACTGGTAGTGAATCAGTAATAGTGGTGGTGGTGGTGGAGGAGGAGGAGGAGGAGGAAGAAGAAGAAGAAGAACAAGAACAAGAAGAACAAGAAGAAGGAGGAGGAGGAGGAGGAAGAGGAAGAAGAAGAAGAAGAACAAGAACAAGAAGAACAAGAAGAAGGAGGAGGAGGAGGAGGAAGGAGGAGGAGGAGAAGATGGTGGAAATAAAGAAAGCTCAGCAAATCTGGCATGGTGCCCTTTAATGGCAGGGTTGGACACAAGGTTGTTTTGCAAACCCCAAAATTCTTGGTCAGAAGTGGAAGGTTCATCGGAGCCCAGATCTAGAGCTGGAGGGGAACTCCAAGGTTATCTAGATCAGCTTCCTCATTTTACAAATGAGGAAAGTGAAGAAACAAGTAATATGTTGAAGAGGAGATTTTTAAAAGATTCCTTCTCTGCCTGATATTAAGGCAATGCTGGTGCCCAACATGGCAAACATCTTCAGTGATCTGAAGTCAAGTCCACCATCCTGGGAACAGCTGTAAGGTCAAAGGTGTCAGGGGGAAGTTGCTTTTGTTTGCTTAGCTCTCTAGAAATCAAAGAGAATGGTAGAGTTCCAACTGGCAAAGTTGCAGAAAACAGAGGATTGGGCACAAACTCATAGCTTGAGCAGAAATGCCTCTTCTTTCAGAGGTATCCTTTCCATGAAAAGGTTCCCAGACAAAGTTTTCTTCAGAGGCTAAGAGGATAAGGAAAATGCATACAATATTTCTAATAATTATGTGATGTTATATTAACATAAGATTTCCAAAGCATTTTCATATTCATTCTCTCATTTGGTCCTTAGAATAATAATCTTGAGTCAAGTCAATAGTCATTTATTAAACACATGCTATGTGTCAGAAAATGACTGTACTAAGTTCTCTGACCTACATAGGGTGTAAGTAATGCCATTTTGCAGATGAGAAAGCTGAGGTTCAGAAAGACCTGAAGTGATTTGCCCTGCTCAGCTAATTAATGGTGAAGCCAGGTAGAATCTAGGCTTTTTGACTTCTGTGGTATTTCTAGCACATCCCGCTATGTTATTTTATCAGTCTACCTTTTTACTCTCCCATGCCTTTCCTTTTCCCCATCCTCAGTCTGACTATTGTATGGCCAAAGGGTCTGAAGTTCATTTCTGGTGAGCTGGTTGAAATTCTGGTGACTACTACCATCCCCCTACACCAACCTGGAATTTTAGAGCTCTGATATCCCATTCAACTCATGGCTTTCTTAATTCTAATATTCTAATGTGGGTAGTAGAAAATGTGGATACCTCCTTCAGTGGTACAGTTCACAATTCATCCATGTTTATCCTTTCTGTTTGACTCTTGTCTATGTCCTCCTGTACTTTGGCTACAGGGGCTCCAACCAAAGAGCTTCTTTAGAGTCTCTTTACATTGGTGAAATGAGGGTAACTGACAGACCTCAAACCTGTCTGTGAGTTAGTGGTGTCTGTCCCAACCATGTGAAGACTTCCTCTAAGACAGATGTTTTGTTTCAATGGGCTATGAAGGCTGTGAAAACAGGAGCTGAGGAGTGTTTAGAACTTGGTCAGACACAGAAGATGTCAACATCGTCCACTTCATCCAAAACTATTGTCAGTTGTCTTGAGTTTTGTCTTGCCACTGGGCTCTGGTGACCCTGGAAGAGAGGCTGAAGTCCATGACTCTGCCTTGCTTAAATCCAATTTACATTCTAGTCAAAAGACATCAAAATAAAAGGTATTCATTGCGTGAATACCCATGGAGCAAGTGGGCTATTCATTGGTTGGATTATACGTTTCTGGGTGACTAGTTTATCTTTTTTTCTGCTTATGTATGTCTTCAATGATCTCCTTACACAATTTCTCCTATGAAATTCTGGATTGTAAAGTAGTGAGGCCTTTCACCACCTACTATGTGCCTCTCTATTGCCCTTTGTCTGGGTGATATTCACTGCCATTGTTTTGGAGACTGCAGAGTTCCATAATTTGCAGTAATCAATATTATCAGAAGGATTTTAGTGTTACAAAGAAGGGCCTTTGTTAATTATTCTGGTCAGCTAAACACAATAAAATAATTAGTAATGATAACAAGAAAACCAAAAGAGCCATTTCAAAAGGGGAGAAAGCTACCTTAACTTTTAGTTGCTTGAGGAGAAATAAATACAGGAAGTGGTTTAGATTTATTACTACTGAAAGTACCAAGGGCAGCTCTTATCACAACCTCATTTCATCCCACTCATTTGGCTCTGAGAGGATTCATTGTGAAACTCAGTCATGAGAAATAAGGAGAGTAGCTGATGCCCTGACTTTTCCTCAGGAAGCTTTCTAGTATCAGTACAAGTTCATCATAAAAGACGAAGAGAAAAGAAATGTCTATAGAGGGAGGGTTCAGATTTAATTGATTTAAATGACAGGCCCAAATACAATGCGCCTGAAAAAAAAAAAAAAAACAACAGCAAACATGTGGTGGGGTTTAGAGCATCTGGGATCTGTTTAAATGGCTCGTGTTTTTCAAGATCAAGGGTATTATTGATAAAAACAAAAAATCTTTGTAATCACTAAATTTAATCCAACTAACTATGATGAGAAGACCGTTGTAAACATGAAACATAACTTGGGAAATAAATCTAACATTTTCCCTTAGTGAGAATGCTTCTTTTTTTTTTCTTCTTCCAGTTATTCGCATTGAAGAACAGTGGAAGACCAGTGGTAGTACTCAGGGCTAATCAGTTTTCTGAGACAGACAACCAGCTGGCATTTCAGAAGGCTGAACAATTAGCCACAGCAATATTGAAAGGTAGGGAATGGGGAATTAACTTTGATCCCCTAGGGTGGGATGGAAGGAGGTATGTATGCCTTGGGGCTATTGAGTGGGATGGAGGAATTGAAAGTGGATGGAAGGAAAAAATGTCCTCTGGAAAGAAATAATGGGTTGAAGGAAAACAAAACTGAAATCACTTGCTTTCATTTTGAAAACTAGAGTTCTAGGTTTTAAGAATAAAGATCAGCTTAACTGAATTGAGTTGAACTGAATGGAGCTAAGCTAGCCCCTTGCAATTACCTGAGAGGTTAAAGTCCAGATTGAATGGATGATATATTGATAGTTCATTAAAATAGCTTATTTTTTATATAGCACTATAAGGTTTACAAAGTACTTTACATATCTCATTTCAATTGTTCCTTACAACCATCCTATGAGGTAGGTGCTATTATCATCACTCCCATTTTACAAATGAGAAAACTGAGGCTGAATCACATAATAAATATCTGAGGCAGGATTTGAACTTGAGTTCCCAACTCCAAGTCTAACACTATATTCATTTTGACATCTAGTGCTTTAATATACGTATAAGAATTAGTTCTGCTATCAAATGACATATGGATTCCTAAAATCACCATCCTATGTAAAATTGTGCAATAAAACCACAAGGCTTATGTGGAAAATGAGGTTATGAGCACAACTTTGAGAGTGACAAATGAATAAAAGATAAGAACCTAATAAAAATGGTAGGACAGTTTTAAGTCAAGTGGTGAAGAAATACTTAAAAAAAATAAATAGTGACAATATCTCCTGTCTCAGGTTGCTACTTGGTTCCCATGAGATGGGCTGACAAGTCAATGGTGAGAGGCCTTGGGAAGCTGGAGGTTGTGCCCATGGTAGAGTGAGGTAGAGTGAGTGGTGCAGGACCAGCCTTCCTCTCCCAAAGCTCTTACTATACAGAAGATATACAATGGATGTTACATATCTTAGACATTTGAGATACTGAATGAGTGTTTTTTTTAAACATAGAAAACTTCACAAATTTGAAAGAATATCAAAATGCAGCCTTGTAACATAACAGACCTAGTGAGAGGAGGGAGCTGGTAGATGCTTGAGGTGTGTGCACATGTGCATTTTGTGTATTCCTCTGTGGCTTGGTTCAGCTGGGTAAAGTTTTCTTCGTTTCTGCTGTTTCTTGATGACAAAGTAGCACATGAGCAATCACAAAACTTGTGATGTGCTCAAATTTTTCCCTGATATATCAACTACATTAAAACAAATTCATATTTGCAAAACAAGGTTTGAGCAGAACTGACTCTATATATACATGTAAAGGACTAGCAGGAAATAATGTCTAGTGGAAAGAATACTGAATTTGAAGTCAAAGGATCCAGATTGGAATTTTAGCTCTCTCTTTATAAGCTGTGTGACGTTAGATTGGCTACTAAAATCTCTCAAAGTCTTGGTTTCTTCGTTTGTAAAAAGTACTAGAGAAGCTCTAAGATTTTTTACGACTAATAGTTTTTGAAGGATTTAAAAAATACAACTAATTCAAGGATTCTGAACAGAATATCTGTTAATCTTCATGTAGGGAAACCAGGAACAGGAGAAGAGTCAGGTCTTTCTTGGGTTCATGTCCTTGGCTCCAGACATTAAGGGTGATGAGGTGGGACAAACTTCTGGACATGTTGGAAGGAAGTATTTCATTCTGGGGCTGTTGTCCAAAGCTCTCTAAATACCAACCAGGAGGAAATTCTGTAGATTTTACAAGTAAAAGTATAGAACTGAAATAGGAAAGTAGATACAAAAGAAAAAAGTCAAAATGGTGTGAGCTTTGATATCCAGCCAAAGTAAATGATGAAATGAACCAGACTCTCAGAAGGTTGAAATTGGAGTCCAACAAAGCAGCTATTTATGAGGCTATTGATATTTCTATCAAGTGAAAGAGCAATCTTAGCCATAAGGGTGAATTTAAAACAGTTATTCAATACTGGTTCTCCAACTACTATGCAGTGTTGGTTAATACAGGAGGTGTTTGCTTGTTAACTAAGGAATTATTTAACTAGCTGCTGTAAATCAAGGTGCTCTTGGCCCCTGCTACAAGATGTCCAAGGGAAAAGGCCCAATAGATCATTGTACTGGAGGAGGGAAAGCAGGCCTCAGATCTGGTACCTGTCAGTTCACAGACTGACTCAGATCAGATTGGAAAACCTCAAGGAGAGAAGAGGAGGGGAGGAAACCTAAGGCTCTGATAATACACGAGGTAGGAAGGGTTTGTTCCACACTTTCCTGCTTCTGAGACTTTTTGTACATGATACCTAAAGCTTGGCTTGTGCCAACTAACTATATTCTTCTCCCTCAATCCTATGACATTTAAAAAGTTTGAGAGACATAATTTCTGGTTAATTTAATCATTTTATTAAGAATGCTAGCATGTTTACTGGTAAAAGGATGGTCTTTTGGCTGTCTCTCTTAGGCCAAAGACCCTTCATGGTGGTTGCCTCACAGTTGACATGCTCTTGAAAGAGGGTAGCAATCAACTCTGATTGGTTAACAGTTAATGAGAAAGTGAATATTACAATTAGAAACTGGCTTATATTACAATGAGGGTCTTGAGGTACATAACTTGGATCACCCAAGTCTTGGTCCAAGGGATGTCAATTTCCATATGACAAAAGGGAGAATTAATATTTTCCCAGAATGAGTCTATACTTGGAATTTCTTTTACTGCCTGATTAGATCTTGGTCTGGGTACATCTTTAAGAGAGATTTCTCACATTGTTTGATTTCTGGATGAGAAAGTGGAAAAGAGGAAAAATCTTGGTTCTAAATGAATAGTTAGTTATTAATACAAGAGAGAAATAATCATTTCTCTCAAATGCCAACTCTATTCCATACCTATATTTTGAAACCCCACCCATCTTTCACAGCTAATATAACACTTCCTTTACAAAGTTTCTCATGATTTATCTTCCACCCTCCACAATTTTCTCCTCCTGAGTGTCAGAAAGGCATTTTATTTACATCTCCAGGGCCACCACTCTCTCCCCCCGATTTATTGTCTTCTCTTTTGTACTATAGTAATGCATGTATCATATCCATGAGAGCAAGGATTACGTCCTTCATCTTTGTACTTATTCTAGCACCTGGAACAGTGTTCTGCACATAACAGGTGCTTAATAAATGTTTGTTGAGTTTCTGGTTGTTTTTCCTTTCTGAAGAGGACCAATGACATGGAATGATGTCTTGGCTTACATGTGAATTAGATTTAAGTGAGGCAGAGTTGTGAAAAATCACCCCCCTTACTTTCTCTTCCAGAGTCATCAAAGTCCAGTGTCAGGGCAAAAATCAGGATGACTGGCAATGGCCTCAAATGGAGTGATTGACTTTGGCATCTTTGATGTCTGACCAAACCCTAAAGGCTTCACTTCACCTCTCTTAGCCATCTTCATGGCTATTGGAATAAATTGTCTCTGGGGAGTCTTCACATGCTTGAGGGAGATATCCTCTTAACTCATGGACTTGTTTGAGGCTTGTTGGTTATCTTCAACCTGGTTTAACTAGTCTGCCAAGATTTACTGGGGTGTGGCTGCAGTAGGTGCTGCAACTTTTTGGAGGCACAGGTGAGAATTGAATGAAGGTTGGCATCAAGGGTTGATGAGCAGCCCTGGGAAGGGTTGACCAAGTCCTCACACCTGAAGTGCTAGCTCTCCTTGATCATATCATATGCTCATTGTTGATTTTAACCTCTACCTCTAGCCCTGACCCCTCCCCCAAGCTCTGGACCTATACCTCTAATTGAGTATAGAACAATCTTACCTAGATCTGGGGTCCTTAATATCTCTGACCCTTGGGGGGTTCATGAATGGATTTCAGGAGGTCCATGAAACTGGGTGGGAAGAAATTATCCCTTTCTTTTCACTAGCCTCTATATAAAAGTTAGCATTTTCTTCAATTATTTAAAACTATTATTCTGCGAAGGAAACTATAAACTTCAATAGATTGTCAAAAGGAATTCATGACCAAAAGTTTTAAAGGTTAATAACCCTTGACCTATATATTCCATTGGGAGTTCAAACTCAACATTTCAAAAAAATGCAGTTACTAATTTTACCCCCCAATCTGCTCCACATCCTGATTTCATTATTTCTGTCAGTGTTACAGCATCATTTACCCAGTCTACCATGCTCATGATCTTATCAAAGTGTTATCTTTACTGTGGCCCCTTGAGAGGCAGTGTGGTGAAGAGGGCACTAGACTCAGAGCCAGAAAACATGGGTTCAAATACTATCTCACATATTTGTGTCCTCTGTGACCCATGACTAGTCACTTAACCTCTCTGTGCCTCAATTTCCTCATTTGTAAAATGAAAGGATTGAGTTAATCTCTAAGGTCCCATCTAGCCCTAAAGTCTATGATCCTATGACCTATGATCATTCATCTCCTTCCTGATATCGAAATCAGCTACCAAGTCCTCTTGATGCTGCCATCATATCTCTTGCATGTGACCCTTCTGTCCACTCACATGACTACTCCTCCTGGTCTGCTCTTATTATTATTCCACTGCACTATTGGAAGAGTCTTTCATTCCCTCCTTCTATTCTCTCCTGTCTATAATCCATCCTTCATACAACTGCTCAAATCGTCTACCTAGTATTCAAGTCTGACCACCCTTGTTTTTTTACCTTTAATTGTTTCTCTTTTGTAAACTGAACAAAGGATAAATTACTTTCAAGGACGTCCATAATATGCCCCATTCTAGTCTCATTTCACACTATTCCCTTTCTCAAACTCTATTGTCCAGACAAACTGGGGTCCTCTCTACTCCTTGATTTCATCTGGCATGTCCTCCTTCCATGTGCTTATGTATGTCATCCCCCATCCTTGCAATGGGCTCCCTTTCTCTCAAGGATTTATTGAAGTATATTCAACATTCGGCTTTGGTGCTACCACCTTTGTGAAGTCTTCTCTCATCCCCTAAGCAAGAAATGGCTGGTCTCTTTGCCTTTGAACCTCTTATATAACTTTGGTCTCTTGTCTGCACTTAATCCATTTAAAAAACATGTAATTGATATCTTTGGTCTGTATCAATCATGATGCTACTTAATCACATATTGCCTTTTACATATTATATATTTTTACATATTATATATATGCACATTATATAATAATACACATATTGCATTCCGTCTTTCCAACTAGACCAAACGCTCCTGGAGGACAAAGATTGGGCTTTTTCTTATTCTTGTTTCTAGTGCCAGCTTTACCACTAAGTATTAGTGGGACCTTGGGCAAGGCGAAAAAATACTTATTTTACTTGTTTCCTTGTCTATAAAGTGAGAAGATTGGACTAGATAATTTTTATAACACTTCAAAATATACAAAGTGCTTCATACATGATCACACTTAGCATTCTCTAGGGTTCTTTCCAGCTCCAAAATTCTCTAGTTCTTACATCCTGGATGGTGCCTAGCACAAAAGAGGCACATCATAGGCACTTAAGGATACTTATTGAGTCAGCCAACTAAATATATAAGCAGTAGAAAGGCTAACAATGTTTATGGAAACTACTATTCCCTAAGTCAGTTAGATTCTTACTAAATCTTTCCTCTGATTTCTTTGAACCCTTATCCTAGTTTCCCAAAATGCCACCTCTTCTCTATGGCTGACCACTTTTATGTGTCTCTTTTTTTTAAGAAGAGAAATGGGGAAGAAGAAACAGACTCCACGAAAATATAGAAGAAAGAAAGGAAAAGAGGCCTAGGTGAGGGGCTAGAACGTGAAGTCATAATCTGGCGGGAACAGATGTCTTCTAAATAATCTGTCACTCTAACCTAGTCACCAGAAAGAGTAAATAAATTCAGATGGTAACTCCATCTCTGATTTGTGGTATTGCAAACAATCCTTCCCAGCTCTGTTCTCACAGTGTGTGATATCACTCGAATGCCTTGATGGAATTAGAAGCCTAATTTATTTATGGTTGGGGACATGCTATTCCTTATGGCATTGAAATTGTCTTTATTTTATAGACTGCTTGAAGCAATTTAATATGGTTGGATCCCACCGAGGATGCATACCAATGGAAACCCAACAAGTGAGAGTAGAATGACTGGAAGCTTCTGTGGAATTCAGCAGTGAAGGGGGAGAACACAGGCAACATGGAGGGCATGTTAAATAATCATAACAACAGTACTGATAATAATACTTTCTGTGTGCATAACAATTGTCTGTAAATTTATTTCAGATATCTCATTTGACCCTCTTGATCAAATAAAATCAAGGGATCTGTGTTTATAGAACACAGTAATGTCACTTTTATGTCATTTCCCTTAGAAAGGTGGCATTCACTCCCCATGGACTGTGTGTGTGTGTTCGTCCTTTGTTGCCAAAGAAGACCATGACATCAGAGAGATGATGACATGACTTGCACTTGACTTTGTTTTGAGAGAGGGAGGGCTGTGCAGATCACCAGCCTCACTTCTCTTCCAGAGACATCTGAATCCAGTGACCAGATACTCATCAGGATGACTGGAGATGACCTAGGATGAGGCAATTGGGGTTAAGTGACTTGCCCAAGGTCAAAGCTAGTGAGTGTCAAGTGTCTGAGGTGAGATTTGAACTCAGGTCCTCCTGACTCCTGCACTGGTGCTCTATCCACTGTACCACCTAGCTGCCCCAATAGACTAGGTTAATATGGGAGTAAGGTATAGAGAGGTCCCTTTGTAAAGGCTCTGGCCCAGGTGGTATTGGAACTAGTGGATGAACGATAAAATCACAATGACAAGATGAGCAGTCCTTCTATTCCATCCCCCTAACCAGGCAGCACCACATCCAATAAGTCAACAAATCAAGTCAACAAGCATTTATTAAGTGCCTACTATATACTGGGTACTTCTAGCAAGCATTGGGGATATAAAAAAAAAGGTAAAAGACAGCCCCTGGTCTCAAAGAGCTCCCAGTATATTGGAGGAGACAATATGTAAACAACTATGTGTAAACATTCAGGATATATACATATATAGGATAAATTGAAGGGAAACCATTAATATTAAGGAGCACAGGGAAAAGTTTATTGTAGAAAGTCATACTTTAGCTGGGACTTGAAGGAAGACAGGCAAGCTAGGAGGGGTAGATAAGACAGGAGAGAGTTCCAGGCCTGGTGGACAACCAGCAAAAAAGCCCAGAATCAAGAGAGTCTAGAATTTACACCTAGGGCATAAGACCCCCAAACCAGGATAAAGATTAGGAGGTAGTCTCAATCCCAACACCTTTCTTATTCTATAAACCACAATCAATCAATCAGTATTTATTAAGTATCTTCTGTGAGTCTGGTCTGGGCTAGGCATTGGGGATAAAAAGACAGAAATTAAATAGTAGCTGCCCTCTAGGAGTTTACGTTCTATCTGGGGAGACAACATGTGTCAAAAATATGACTATATATCATATGACTATATCAAATGACTATATATCCACCCCCATGGTCCACATCCATTCTCCAAGTGCTCCCATTTCTATTAATGGTATCATCAACCTTCCAGTCATCCATATTTGCAACTTTGGAGTCATCTATGACTCTTTCCTCTGCCTTGACTCATATCCAATTGACCACCAAGATTTTTGGATTCCACCTCCATGATATCTCTTGCTCTCCTTTTCCTCCATTCACATAGTTTCTCTTTTAGTCCAGATCCTCATTACCTCCCACTTGGACTACTACGATAAGGTTGTAATCAGTCTCCCTGCCTCCAGTTTCTTCCATCTGTCTAATCTATCCTTCACATAGCTGCCAAACTGGTATTACTGGAACAAAGAAGTGACCATGTCACATACACTCTACCAAATCAAAACATCTTCAATGGCTCCCCATTGCCTTGACGACAAAATGCAAAGTCCTTAACCTGGGATTTAAAGTCCTCTACAATCTGGCTCACACCTACCTAAATTTCCTGTCTTTTGCAGATACACACACACACACACACACACACATTCACACACACACAAAACCAGGTATAGTGGCAAACATACCTATAGTCCTGGCTAGTGGAGGAGGCTGAGATTGATGGATCATGTCAGCTTGGGCATTCTGAGTTGCAGTAGGACTATGTTCATTAGTATTGTCTGGTGTTAATATGGGGATTCCCTGGGAGTAGGAGGTGACCAGGCTGACTTATTAGGGGTGAACCATTCCATGTTGGAAACGGAACAGGTCACACCTTCCATGCTGATTGTCGGTGGGGTCAGGCCCGTGAATTGCTACTGTACTTTCAGCCAAGATAAGAGAGGGAAACCCAGGTCTATTCACACCACAATCCCCACCCACAAGAAAGAGAATAAGCTACAGCATAATTTCTCTTCACCTCCTCTTGTGTTCATGTGTTTTTGAGTTCTTAATACTGTTTTCCCTTAATTCTTTCAGGTCACATTGGCAGTCCTATTAGGTTAGGCAGACCTCCTGTGCCCACTGTAGAGGGAAACATTTGTATTTCATCAAGGTGAGACTACTGGAAAGACCACATGGATTTAGGATCAATCCACAAGTTTGAGATTCTATCTGATGACACTAATCTGCAGCATATTCTTGGACAAATAATTTGTTTCCTCATTTCTCTTTATTTTCAGGATCACAGAATCTCAGAAGGTCAGAACTGGGTTCTAATAAAATTGAGTTAGATAATTTCTAAGGCTGCTTCTTGATCAATAATTTCATGAAAAATTCACTGCTCTAAGAACCTATGTACACTGAAATAAGTAATAGTACAAGAGAGTATATAATGCATAATACAGACTTATTACTCTAGGGAAGTGAAATCATGGAGGGCTGGAACAGTCAGGGAGTATTTCACAATAAGGAAACTGAACTGACAGAGTCTTGAAAGTCAGGTAGGAATTAATTTGTATAATTAGATCTGAGGATGGGTGTGAAAGTGACTGGTGAGAGTGCTTTTAGCTTTGGGCAAGTGGAGATGTGAGGGAGACAGGGGCCTCCAACTGTTCTTTTGACATAATGAAAAGGAAGAGCATTAAAATCAGGCCCATCAAGGGTACTGAAATTTCAGAAACAAAATTCAGTGTGAGCCAAGAGGGAGCTTTGCTGGAGCTCCCCACCAGGGAGAGATTAACCTACTGGACCCAAGAGGCCAGCTTCCCCTTCCCCTCCCCCTTTGCCCCCCACATCTTGAACTCATTTTCCATCATGAGGGAGTTGAGTTTTACAGATTACAGTCAGCAGCACGTGTTTATTCGGCTTCTACATTCCCCAGCCAGAGGGAAAGATAACTGAATATGATGGATAACCACTAATTTGGTCATTACCTCCATTTCCAAATGACTGCCCGGAGCTAGTGGGGCAGCCTTTGCTCAGAGCCCAGTCCCAGTCTGAGTGAGGCAGGGCTCCCAGCTCTCCATGGCCCATAAGGACTTCCCAGCTGTTCCTCTCCAGCTAAAGTTGGGAAGAGGGGGGCAGCATTCTTTGTGTAGCTCCACAGAGTAGGAGACAGTATAGAATCCCTGCTCTATCTGGGCTGATTTGCTCTCTGTGCCTCCAAATATACCAAGCTCATCTCACCTTCACATTTTTGTTCACCTGGATTGTCTTCCCTTTTTTCCAAGGAGTTGATCCAAATCCTAGTTATCCTGTAGGGTCCAATTCTAGTCCCATCCCCCACTCCATGAAGTCTTTCCTCCCTCCTCCATCCAAGCCATATCGATCTATTTCTTTTCCTCCTCTGATCTTCTTTACCATATTTTAGCACACATCACTGGAACCTCTGAAATCTAGGACCTGATCACATGCTATCCTATGCTTTTGATCTGCATTGTACCTCTTATGTCTTAAGCTGGATTATAATGTCCTTTGGGCACCCTTTTCTCTTTATGCTCTACAATATTAGTACAGGGCTGGGCACATAGTAGGCACAAAAAGACTTGAGGTTAATTAATCTTATTTGACAGAAGGGAAGAGCAGGAAAGTAGAGCAATCAATTCCATCTGAGTATAAGGGGACCAGAAGATATGGTAATGAATAACTGAAGAAGGATGAGAAGCACTAAATGATTTCCCCCTTCCTATTCCCCCCTCCTCTATGAGTAGTAACCTTGGAGTCTGGATTCAATATTTTCCCATATGACATTGAGGTATTATTCATGGTATTCTGACTTGGAGGCAGGAGATTGGACAGGTTGACTTCTTAAGAATGTTTCAGCTCTGATCTTATGACAATATTCATAAAGAATTTTTACTTAAGATAATATGCAGACCTCATCCAGAAAAGAGCAACAAACTTGGTGAAAGATTTGAAAGTCATAACATTTGAGAATCAGTTTTAGACTCTGTGTAAGAAAGGATTTCCTTACAGAGCTATCCAAAATGTACAATGGGTAGCTTTGGGTAGAGTAAGTGCCCCTTCACTTCATAGTGAAGACTGGTCGATCACTTCTCAGCAACGTCGTAGAAGAGGTTCTTGATCAAATAGAGGTTGGACTAAATCACCTATGGTGTACTTTCTAACTCTGAGATGACTGTGCTCTAAACAAAGGAATTGGGAATGTTTAGTCTGGAGGAGAGAATACTTAAGTGTTGGGGTGGAAAATGTTATAACTATCTTCAGATATTTGGAGGATAGGGAGTGAGAAAGGGAGATTTAGTATCATTGAAATAGCACTGAAAGGGACCATAGTCTAATCCCCTCACTTTACAGATGAGGAAACTGAGGCCCAGATAGGCTAAGTGACTTGGCCAAGGTGGTACAGGTTATTCAGAGCTAGAATTTGTTCTCTGCCATTTCAAGATGGAATTCAGACCAATAGGGTGAGTGCCTTATCACTGAAAATACTTAGTGGTCTAAAGACTATCTGTCAAGAAGAATGCAGCAAGAATTCCTGCACTGGATAGATTGCCAGTCCTGATGACTCCTAAGATCCCTTTCCAATTAAGATGCCAAGATTTTGTGAATAATGCCAATCACAACATGCGATCTAGGGGATGTCAGATGACCCAGATCCTTTCTGTTCTCCTTTCTAAGAAATGAGAAAGCAGAACAGAACTTCCCTGGCCCATGCTACACCAGGCAATGGAGTCCCTTCAACCATTTCTTCCTCTTCTTCATATATATTCCATGGGCTCAGCAACCATGACAGTCTGTCAAAGGGACTCTTGAGGATATTAAATAGGATGGTTTAGTGAGAGAGCTGTGTTGCCGAGAGCAGGGGTGGCTTGTCCTTTTGGGGACAAGAGAGTGAGACCAAATCTTCATCCTTCCCATTCTCTTTTGGCTTACCCACCCAGAGGAGAGAGGCTATTTCCTATATAGGGACCAAGTTTGGCCTCCTTTGTCTTCAGGCTCCCATATTTCTGGATACATCTGGTCATCTTGGGGGTTGCTTGCCCTAGGTGCCAAAACCTGGTGAACAATAAAGGGCAATCAGTACCGTCTGAGGGATGAACTCTCTCTGGGAGAAGGTCCAATCCAAAATATGAGCAAAGATTACCTTACCTCTGAGCTGCATAAATCTTTTGTGTATCTAATTATTTATACATTTTCTCTCATTAGAATGTAAGCTCCTTGTGAGCAGGGACTATTTTATTTTTGGCCTTCATTTGTAACTTCAGGTCTTAGCACAGTGATTGGCACATAGGGAGGGATTAATAAACGCTTGTTGACTGACCTCATTGGACTGCTTTGTAAATTTTCAAGAGTCCTATCCTTGAGTTATTATTTGATGTAGCAAGAAGGGTTGGAATAGTCAAGGGAGGCTTCGCTGATGAGGAAAAGGTCTTAGAATGGACTTTGAGGTTTTACTTAGGTAGAGGAAATCAGACAGGGAATTCTAAGTGGGGGAAACAGTGTGGACAAAGGTACAGAAGTGAGAACAAGCATCACTTTTGCGGGGAAGACAGAGGAATTTGGACTATCCTGGAAGGGAGGAAAAAGGCTCTAAACTGGGGCAGCTTCATATGGGAGGCAGGAGATGAACCCCTCACAGAATCAACATTTTTCTTCACTAACCTAACTTGCAGAATGGAAAAATCTGTTATTTGTTTTCTGATATCCATATGCAATCCCTCTTTGTCTTGATCAGTTCCGTGGGTTATCAGAGGAGCCTTGGCTATGTCTTTTTTTGAGACTTCCATTGCATACGCTCTTTGACCATGACTCTCTTTGCCCTTGTTCCCGAATTGAGAAGAGTTGCCTAGGATGTTTAGTCAGAATTGAAGTCCAGGAGGCCCCAGAGACCCTCTACTACCTTAGGTTTACTTCTGCAGCCCCTGATCTCCAACTTATCCTCCATCCAAGCTAAACTAGCCTCTTCAGTGTCCTTCCCCATCCCCCTTTTCCGCCCTCACTATCACTTTCATACCTTTTCTGAGACAGATTCCCAACATCTGAATGACCACCTCTCTCCCCTTCAGTGCCTCCCTCTTCTTTAAGGCCCTACTCATATTTTACCTCCTCTGGGAAGCCTTCACTGATTACTTCAGTCTACAGTGAGATCTCTCACTCTCCTCCGAGTACCTCTTATACTTAATTTTCTAGGCTTACAATTTTGCTTGACTGTTTCTTGTTAATCATCTAATTGCTCACTTGATGCCTACTTTATACTTAATCTGTTTCTCCGATTCATAGGAAAGGCAGAAGGAGATCATATTTGAATCACTGAATTTCAGAATTGGAAAGAAACTTAGAAAAGGTCCCTTCTTGTCCAATCTGTGCCTGACTAGGTACAATGAATCTCCTTTCCTGCCTTTGGGGCAGCCCATCCTCTTTGTGCACAGCTTTTATTGATAGGAAATTTTTTATGCCATCCCTAGATAGACTGCTTTGCCACAAGTATCCATTGCTTCTACTCCTTCCTTCTGGGGCCATGCCAAATAATCCTTCTTCCATATGACCATCCTTTGAAAAGAAAAAACAATAACGATTGTTATTCCTTGCCAATATTCTCTTCCATGAGATAAGCACACCCAGTTCTTTCAACTGATCCTTATATTGCATGAAGTCAGGGCCTTTCTCTATCCAGGTTGTCTTCCAAATACTCTAGTTTATTTCTGTCTATTTTATTTATTTATCTTTCATTTAATTCTTTTTTAATTTTTTCCTCAATTACATGGAAACAAAAATTTTTACCATTTAAAAAAATTTTGGATTCCATATTCTCTTCTTCCCTCCTCCCCTCCTCTTTCCTTGAGAAGGCAAACAATTTGATATAGATTATACATGTGCTGTCATGCAAAACATTTCCATATTAACCATGTTGCACAAGAAGACCTAGACCAAAAAATAAGAATAATAAAGTTTTTAAAAATTATGCTTCGATCTGCATTCAGACTCCATCAGTTCTTTCTCTGGAGGCAAATAGCTTTTTCACCATAAGCCCTTCAGAGTTGTCTTGGATCATTGTATTGCTGAGAATAGCTAAATCATTCACAGTTGGTCATTGTACAATATTGACGTTACTGTGTGCAATGCTCTCCTGGTTCTGTTCATTTCACTTTGTATCAGTTCTTGTAAGTCCATGTTTTTCTGAAGCCATCTCGCTTGTAATTTATCTCACAATAGTATTCCATCACAATCATATACAACAATTTGTTCAGCCATTTCTCAGTTGATGGACATCCCTTCCATTTTCAATTCTTTGCCACCATAGAAGAGCTGATGTCCATTTTAAAACTATGGTGCCCAGACGTGAATGTACCATATGTACTCTGACCAGAGTACAATAGAGCCTGTTCTCAGGAGTCAGAGGAGTAGGTTCAGATCCTGCCTCTAAGATCCACTACCTGTTTGCCCACAAGTATGTCTCTTCACCTTCTTGGTGCTCACTTTCTTCATCTATAAAACAAAGCAACTGGATGAGACAGCGTTTGAGATCCCTTCCATCTCTGAATCTATGATCCCTATGGCCTCTTTGTTTTAAGATGCTCTGCTTTTCATAATACACCTTAAGTTAACATTACCTTTCTTTGTTACTGTTTCCCTCTGCTACTCACATTGAGTTTGTAGTCCACTAATACCCTCAGATCATTTTCAGATAAACTGCTATTTAAATATACTACATCTAAAGTTGATTTTTTGAATCAAAGCAGACAGCTTTACATTTATCTCTATTACATTTCATCTTATTGGATTCTTCCCAGTGTTCTAGGCTTTTTGGATTCTGATTGTCATCCAGAGATTTATCTATCCTTCCCAGCACTGTTATCTGTATGGTTGATAAGCAAGACCACTATTCCTTTATTTATTCCAGTCATTGATAAAAGTGTTAAAACTTTGGTTTTCTAATAGCACAGATTCCCTGGGGCATTTCACTTAAGATCTTTCTGAATCCAGTCATTTCATCAGCTCAAAATCTACATGATTACACTATCTGGGCTAAAACTCTTTATCTTTTCCAAAAAAAAAAAAAAAGCACAGGAAGCTTCCTCAAATACTTAGATAAAATCAAGGCATAGTAGAGTAGGGGTTCCAAACTTGGGGTTCATGGATAAATTTCTAGGTGTCTGTGAATTTAAATGGGAAAAATTTACATTTTTATTTTCATTAACCTCTAATTAAAGTTTAGCATTTTCTTCAATTAAGACTTTTTAAAAATCCATATTATTCTGAGACAGGGGTATATAGATTTAAGTTGGATTGCCAAAGGGATCCATATTATGAAAAAATGTCAAGGACCCCTTATCTATAGTGTTCTCACCTGTTGATTTAGTAAGCCTGTTCAAAAAAGAAAAGAAAAAGAAATTAAGTTTAGGGTAATATGACCTATTTTTTTAAAAAATAATGTTTATTGAATACCTTTAAAATATATTCTATTGCCGTCATTTCTAGATATACCCAGTGTCTCCTACTCATGCCTCTCTAAATTTTATTTAGAAAAAAACCAGTTAAGCAAAAATAATGGTCATTGTCTATGGTTAGCAATGCAGTCTGTATTCTACTCTTGTATTTCTCTCCCTCTCCACTGTGGTCATTATCTGCTCTTAATAACTAAGACTCAATAAAGTTGGGTTCCGTTTTAATGTTTCTTTTATTTTCATTAGTGTAGTTCTTTCTGTTCTGATTATTTCACTGAGCTCTAGTTCATAAAAATCTTACCAAGTTTTCCAGATTCTTCATATTCTTCATTTCTAACTGCACATGAATATTCCATTACATTCACATAATGAAGTTTAGGCATTCTGCAATAAACAGACACTTAATTTTACTTCTCAGTTGTTGGTAACAGAAAAAATGTGCAGAATTTTGGGATACATATTGGAGTTTATCCAGTGTCTGTCTTTGACTTCCTTCCTTCCAGTTTTCTGGCAATCTTTTATTTTCGTGAGGTATATGGTGTGACCCATTCTTGAGGAGGCCATGGTTGACTCCTTTTCTTTTCTGGATATTTGCTAAGGATCTCTTCAATAATATGTTATAGAATTTTGGCAGGAATCAAAATCAAGGTCACTGGCTTATAGTTTGTAGATTAGATTCATAAAAGTGGAATATCAGTTAAAGTTGAAATGGAGAAGATATGAAAAGTTGATTAAAAGCACTAATCTAAACAACAATAGTTGCCATTTGTTTTAAACTATGTAAGTTTTGCAAAGCACCTTATGTATGTTCTCATTCTTTCCTTCGTAACAGCTAGGTGAGATGGATACTGTTATTGTCCCCTTTTTATGGTTCTTGATATTAAAGATCAAAGACACTGTGTGAATGGCTCAGAGACACAGCTCATAGATATCTGAGACAGATGTCTTTGGGACTCAAAGTCCAAGGCCCTATCCTCTAAGTTACACTAAAATACCTGTTCTGTTCTTTACCTGTATAATCTCTCTAGTGGGTTACTTTTCCTCTCTAGGTTTTAGCCTCTTCATTTGTAAAATGAGAGGGTTGGAATAGATGCCTTCTATTCCTCAAGCTCTAAATACTACTAAGGATATCTATCTTGTCAGACATTGGGCATAGACCAATATCTTACACCATTTACCAAGATAAGGTCAAAATGGATATATGACTTACATATAAAGAGATGTTACAAGAAAATTTGAAGATCATGGAACATATTACCTATCAGACTTAAGATAGGTGAACAATTTTTGAATGATCAAGAGATAGAAAGTAGTGTGAGGTATAAAATAGATAATTTTGATTACATTAAATTAAAAAGATTTGTACAAATAAAACAAATGTAGACAACATCAAAAGGAAAGTAGTCAATAAATATTAACTACCTACTTTGTGCCAGGCACTGTGCTAAGTACTTCAGATGAAAAGAAAGGTAAAAGGTAGTCTCTACTCTCAAGGAGGTCATAGTCTAATGAAGGAGATAGCATAAAAACGACTATGTGCAAATAAGATATATGTACAATGAATTAGAAATAATCAAAAGAGGGAAGGTATGAGAATTAAAGGGAATCAGGAAAGGTGTGTTGTAGAAGGCAGATTCTAGTTGCAACTTAAAGGAATCCATGGAATCCAGGAGTCAGAAATGGGAAGGGAGAGCATTCCATGGGAAAATGGATGGACAGACATGGGGGAAAGCCAACAAGAATCCCAGAGGTGGGAGATCGATTGTCTCATCTGATGGACGACAAAGAGGCCAGTGTCTCTGGATCACAAAGAATATGGTATTCATTTGTATACAAAAGGAAACTGAGGCCTGGGAATGTTAAGTGACCTGGCCGTGGTCACACAGCATAAAATGGCATTTAGGATTAGTGTTAGGGTTAGGACCTCTGACTTCACAGGCAATAAACCCTTTTCATTGTACTCTACTATAGTTTAGAGGGGAGATTAGAAGCCAGATCTCCTGATTCCTTGTCCTAGACCCTTGTTACAACACTACGCCACCTCAGAGGAAAAATAGAAGACAGAAAAATTAGGTGAAAGGACAGTCAGTCATGAAGGATGTGAAGGGAAAGTGTAGATCCCATCAATAAGACAATAAAACTATAACCAGCTTGTTTGAGGCATTGTTTAATCTCTTTATAGGAACTATATTGAGGTTGTATGGTGGGAAGGAAAGAACACTGGATTTGGAGTCAGAGGATTTTGGGTAGACTCTTGGCTGACTACTTGCAAAGAGTCTTATTGGCTCAGTATGTGGTGCCTCAGTTTCCTAGTCTGGAGAGTACGAGTTTCAGCTTCATATGGGACATCCATAGTAGGCTTTCTGCTCCAGAGGTCATCTCCTTGTCACATCTATTGTGGAGACGATTCTCATATGAGCACAGGTTAAACTATAGGACTGCCAAAGTAGTTTCCTGGGCTGAGATTCTATTGTATGATGCTTCTTCATATGCTTGATTAAGCACTTGGTAAATCCCTGTTTGGTAAATGCATGAGTGAGGTAGGAGACAGACTCTAGGCTTTGATTTCTGGTGTCTCCAGCAGGTCCCTCCAGTCACTTAGTCAGTGAAAAACAGAAGTAAACAACTGATTGGAAATAGCAGCTATGGAAGCTTCTGCAAATCTCCATCACTGACCTGATGACCAATTAGAGGTCCATTCTCACTCTTTCCTCATTGGCTGCTTCATGATAGGAGGGAGAGGGATCATAGAAAGTTATTTCTACTTCTGGCTTAACACCTGGGCCTCAAGACAATACCAGCCGACTGCAAAGATTTAGGGATCCTTCTGTAGGAAGTCAGAATGTAATAAGCTTTAGATCAACAGTTCATATAGCATGGAGAGTTGCCCACCGCCCAAGAGAGATTTCCTTAGATACTGTAAGCTCCGTCTTCCCCCTGAAACATCTTAGTTCCATGAAGCAATAAACCAGTCTGGTCTAAGTTACTCAAGTCCTTTGAAGTCCTGAAAAGGCCCATAAATAAGGTGGGTACTTTGGAGGGGGGCTAATTTTGTGGGATCCCTCTACATCTCTTTGGGAGTCACATTGATTTGTAGCTGCCTCTAAGTCAATTTCCTGGGGCCTATAAATCTTGGTTCAAGTAAAACTAAAATGTCATCAATATTTATTTGATGCATTTCTTACCATTCTGGAGCAAAGGGAAACAATGTCAATGTTCCCATCAGTTCCTTCCACCCCCAGTCCAACTTGGGGGTTGAACGGGCACTCAGGCCATCACTGCCCCAGTCCCTGCAGCCCATTTTGTCATGAGCCATAAACCTTGGGTAACAAATGTACCATTTCATGGTGAGCAAGAGTGGTAACTGTCACTGGAGAAATAAAACTGAGTTATTGTTTCCAGTTTCAAAAGAACAGCAACAAGTTAAAAAAAAACAACTATATGTGATCTCTGTCCTCTTTTCCCCTCAGACACCTGCACTCATCTAATGTTTCACCGAATCCTGAAAAATAAATGCATAGCTTCAGTCACTAATCCATATGGCTCCAGAGACCACTGTTACATGAGAAGTTAAACTGATGGGCCGGGCGGCATAGGGGCAGCTTAATCTTTTTTAATTCAAATCGACTGAGTCCCATGTGGCTGGGGATGATACTCTATATGCTGCAATCAGACTGACCTAGACTTCTAGTGCTCTAAATGATTAATGAAACTGCCTCCTAGTTTGTTTCTATGGTGATCAGAAACCCGACACTGACAGAGGAATCTGCCATTCACACTGAATGAACTGGGAGGGGGGAGATGAGGACCCAGTGGCTCTTGTATGGAGGAGAAGACATCTCTTACCCAGCACTCACACTTCTGGCTCTGAAAATGAAATACAAGGAGAATAAAACTTAAGAAAAGAAGTCAAAAATTCCTAAGGGTTCAGAGGGTAAATGAGCAAAGTAATAAGTAAAAAAAATTAAAGACCATACATAGTTCATAACATCTGACCTATATGATTCAATTCACCAGCTTCTGATTAAATGCCTATGTGGGCTGAACACTAGGAAAGTGCTGGGAAAGACACAGAGATCCAGGAGACACTAAATTTGCTGTCCTGGAGTTACAGTCTAGCTGTGGGGTGGAGTTGCTTGACACCTTAGTAATTAATCACAAGTTATTGATATAACAGTTTCTCACAACATCCACCTGAGGTATCTAGTGCAAGTGGTATTCTCTCCATTTACAAAGGTGGAAACTCCTTTGTATAGGACTTGCTCAGGGTCCCTTAGGTCCTAAGTGTCAGTTGAGAAATTCAGGTCTGCATTGGAAGTCCTGTCCTCCACTGATGGCTCATTCAACAGGCAACAAGCAGTTACTAAGTACCTTTTCAGAGCTTGGCATGCTGCTAATTGCTAGAGATACAGAGAAAGTAAAAACAAAATAGTACCAGTCTTCAAGGAGTATACATTCTAAAGTGAAAATGATTAGATACACAGAAGATATAAATGTGTGTATGTATGTAGCCACACACACATGTGTCTGTATAGTTATATGCTTATAAACACACATGCACACACAACAGTTGAAGGTAATTTGAAAGTGGAAGGCATCAGCAACTGAGGAGAAAGCTGAGAAAAGGCCTCCTGTAAAAGTGGACTTTGAGTTGAGTCTTGGAGGAAGACAAGGAAAGTAGGAGAGGTGAAGGGAGAATGTATTACAGTCCTGAAGGACAACCAGTGCAAATGTCCAGTGTGAGATGGAGTGCGATGGAACAAGTAGGTCAGTGTGACTGGGTGATAGAGAGCAAGAGGCAAGTAAGATGTGAGGAGACTGGAAAGGCAAGAAGGGATCAGGTTGTAAAGGGACTGGAGGTAAAAGGGAGCCAGTGGAGTTTATTGAGTGTGTGTGTGTGTGTGTGTGTGTGTGTGCGTGTGTGTGCGCGTGCACGCGCGCGTATCTGATAGAGAGAGAGAGAGAGATAGAGAGAGAGAGAGAGACAGAGACAGAGACAGAGAGACAGAGAAAGAGACACTTTAGGAAAATCATTTTGGCAACTGAGTGGAGAATGGATTGGAGTGAGGAGAGTCTTGAGACAGGGATGCCAACCAAAGTACAAGTGTGACATGATAGGGGACTGCCCTAGGGAGGTACCTGTATGAGAGGAGATAAGAGGATGGAGAAGTGTATACAATGCTTGCTCACAAAGTTGCTCATAAATGTAAACAAGGGGTAAGGGTACCAAGAATTCCTACTTTAGAATCAATGGTCTAGATTATAGATACGAATGATATTGGTGTGAAATAATAGAAGTACAGAGAGACACAGTATTCATTTAATGTCTCTTCCTGTCTGGCTCATGTATTCGTTTGTTCAACAACCACTACTTGTCTACAATGTATAAAACCCTGTAGTAGGTACCAGCAGAATACAGAGATTATTAACATTTAGCCCTTGCCTTCAAGGAGCACACTGTCTAGCAGCCCAGGGCATTCTGGGAAAGACCTATGGGGTTCTTGTTCACTAACAACTTTCCAGTAGGCAGTCCAATATCCAATCCAGATTCTTTATCTCCCAGGGAGCTGTGTAACTCAGGGATGTATCGCCTTGGGGAGGAGGTGCAATGACTGAAACTACCTTTCTGCTGACATTTATTTTCGCACCTATCCTTTTTTTTTTTTAAACAAATTGAGCACAAGAGCAAAGGAGTCGCTACTGGAGGTAACCTTGTTTGTGGGGAATCCAGAACTATTAACAATTGTTTCCTTAAATCAAGTCTTACTTAATCCTTTCCACCCTTCCCCACCCTTCCCCCCCACCCCGGTCACTTTATTCATAGTGTTGTGAATGAGCGAAGGCTCTCTAAGTCCTCAGGACCCCAGAGGATGCTCTGAGTACAACTGACTGCTCCTGACAAAATTCTTTCTGATGCAATCAGCAATAATTTCTAAGCTACCCTCCCCTCTAAATTACAGCTCATCTGGCTGAGGCCATGAAAGAAGCTTCCTTAAATTGAAACCTTACCTGTTGAAGCACCTAACTGGTCCTAATCATGACTGATTGCTATTTCTAATATTTGTCCAAACCACAAGTCCTCATCACATCTGGTCCATTTGGATGGAAGAGGCCATGCTGATTGCTGCTAAACCCAGTCAGTTACCATTTCTTACCTAAAGGCAAATGGCCTTATTTATTTCCCAAGTGTAATGGAAACTGAGTTTAAATTGGCTGCAGCCAGTCCTGTACCAATCCATTGAGAAGTTTTAGAAAAAAATAAAAACACCATCACCCTTTCGGTTTGGTCAAACTTCTGTCTTATCTCCCTCTCCAACTACACTAGGTATCATGTGTATACGTTTTGTCCTTGTAAGTCACAGGTGGCAAAACTTGGGTGTCTAGAGGGGAAGGGAGGAGAGGGATAGGGAACTGTTTGTAGATCCATTAGAACAGATAAAGGAGGGGAACTGAATGGAAGGACAAAGCATGTTAATCAGAGACAAGAAGGAGGCCACCTCCTCTGCCTCTCAGGTGTCAGGCAGGGGCCAGATAGCTGCTGTTTCTACAGCTACACTCCTTTCCCCAAACTCCTCTGCTAGAGCTCCCTGCCCCCACTTGACATGGACTGAAGTGGAGAGCAAAATTCAGAAAGTCTATTCCTGTTTGTCTCCCTTAGCTTCAAGTCTTTCTTGGTTATTCATTTTTAAAAATGAAATTATTTTATAATCATTATTATATTATTAAATTTAAATGTATTATTGTTATTTTTATAATATATTTATCATTATTATTATTGAATTTATTTAAATATATATTATTAAATTTATTATTTTTAAAGCTCTGTGGTACAGGAAAGAGAAGGTGGATTTGTGGCTAGAAAACCAAGTTTTAGATTCCAGTCCTGCTGCCTAACTATCTGTGGGCCCTTGCGAAAATTACTGGCTAAGTCTCAGTTTTCTAATCTGTAAAATGGGAGTACTGTACTACTTTATGGATAAGACATTTCAGCTCTGAGTTTATGAACCAGTATATAGATGATTTTAGAGTTGGAAATGACCTTTGAGGTCATCTAGTTCAACCCTCCTAATATGTGGACAAGGAGAGTAAGCAAAGAGAGGCTTGAAGGCTGAATCTGAAGTCAGGAGGAGCTGGGTTAGAATCCCACCTCACATTTAGTAGTTATGTGATTTCATGTCTCTGGGGCTCATTTTTTCCATTCTAAAATGAGGATAATTATAACTTTGGCACCCACTGTAAAATAGAGAATAATACCTATGGAACCTATTTGCAGGATAGTTTTGAGGGTCAGATGTGAATGATGTTGTTCAGTTATTTTCAGTCATGTTAGACTCTCCGTGACCCTATTTGGGGTTTTCTTGGCAAAGACACCAGAGTGGTTTACCATTTCCTTTTCCAGCTCATTTTGCAAATGGGAATCCGAGGCAACCAGGGTTAAGTGACGTGTCCAGGATCACACAGCTTGTAATTGTCTGAGACCAGATTTGAACACAGGAGGATGAATCCGTTTGACTCCAGACCCAGCATTCTATCAACTGTGTTATCTAACTCTCCCAGTGCTGGATATAAAGCATTTTAAAGAGTCATATCAATGTGAGTTATCATCATCATCAATATTTTTTTCTTTGCTTTGAAATAGAAAATTTTCTATTCTTGTAATTTTCTCCCCATTCTTTTCTTTGTATTCCTAGCACTTAACACAGTGCCCAGCACATAATAAGTGTTTAATAAATATTAGTTGACTGACTGACTGTTTGAAACAAGCACCCATAGGACTGGGTATCTCCCTATATCACCCAATGAGGTTCTGACGACTTTGTGGATTTTATCTAAGTCTCCAAGATGAGGTGAAGAAAGGTGGATAGTCTCTACTACCTATATAAGAGGATGGTGGAATGTAAAGTGATCATTTCCACTTCAAATTTCAAGGGGGGTAGAAAAAAGACAGAGGAGTGAGCAGATCAAAAATATTTGGAAAGGAGAAATGATTGGATTCTAAACAGACTTCGATAAAACAGTAATCAAATAAAGATTAACACAGCATTTTCTCCTCCTTTCCCTGCAGTTATGTGCTTTGCCTCAAATGACTTTGTATTGATTTTGTACATATTTTGTGGTGTCCACCCAATAGAATGTACTCTTCCTGAGAATACGGATTGTATTCCTAGCCCTACTTAATTCCTGACGTATAACATACTCACAATAAATGCTTATTGAATTGGGCCAATTGTTTGCCAAATATGCCAGTAATCCTCTTCTCCCCACACCATTCATGTCTATTTCAGAGAAAAGGGAGGGACTGGGCTAAGAGAGCTTGGGCTGGAGGAAAGGGTAGTCCTATTCACAATGAATAATGAATAGTTTCCTCAACTGTAAAAAACCAAAGATCATAATAGCCCCTATCTCCCAGGGTTGTTATGAGGATCAAAAGAGATATCTGTAAAGCATTTAGCACAGTGCTTAGCACACAGTAGGTGCTTCATAAATACTGGTTTCCTTGCCTTCCTTTCCCCTATGAATTGTAGAGAAGCTTTTTATGAACTAGATGACAGAAAGCCACATCAATCCAATCAATCTGCCAAATGCACATTATTCATGTTTTCACCTGCCTCCCATTGGGCCAGCTGGTGGGAGGAGCACTGTCCAGCTTCACAACTGGATTAAGGTTTGCCATGGTGTATCTGCTAATTACAACCTGACATAGACACATACCAGGTGTGCTTTCCAGCAGCACAGAGTTTCAGAGGGGGAAACAATGCCCATCTAATCCTCAGCAGATCCAGCAGCAGCAACTGTATGTCAGCCTTGTGGATAAAGCCCCTCCTCCACTCATATGGGTTTCTGGGAGGGTCTTTAGTCTACCCATCCTGCAAAGGAAAATGGGCAATTGCATAGGACTTGACATCTGGTCGTGTTTTGTCTAAGACTGGGCTCTACCAGCTTCCTGGCAGACCTTGGGAGGGGACCTCAGTTTTTTTCTAATGAGTAGGGAGAGTACCTAGAGTTGTGAGAAGATTCAAGCTTATCTGAAGGTATGAGCAGGATTTTTTGTGGGGGGAAAGAAGACCAATTCAAGTAATTATTGTTGAATGAAAGTGGACAAAAAAGCATTTATTAAACTTTTATTGTATCCCAATTACTGTGCTAAGTGCTAGAGATACAAAAATATTTGAAATGCCTCCTGTTCTCACATTCTAATGGGGAAGACAATGATGTAGAAGAATTCATTTGCAGGTTGGATAGAGGGATCTGGTGGTCCTAAGGGTGAGCTGTAAGAAAAATGGTGAGGCCCAAACATCCTTAGGATGAATTTTCAGGTCAGATGGCAATACCTGGGGTCATGGAGGATATAGTGGCAAGATAGATGGTAAGATCTAGGTCATCTTTCATGTTACTGGGATTGCAGTTGGTGACACTTTGCCTTTTCTTCTCCAGCAAGTGGGGGAATCTTCAGAAGGACCTGAGCTATCACTGTTGGTGAGGGAAGAGTGGATCCAAAGGTTGGAGGGGAACAGATCTTCTGTGATCCTTCCTGCCGGGATGGGTGTGGGGAGGTCAGCATTCATCCACAAGAGGAAAAGAGAAAAGGGAGAGTTGATAGGAAAGTTGGGAGCAAAGACCTTTCCATAATGTCTGCTTCTTACTGAGCTCGCAAGATAGAATTTGGTCCAGGAGAGCCCAGAAGGAAGGAAGAGCCATCGGGTGTCATCCCCCTCTCTCTTTCTAACTTGCCTGCCTGACCAAGCTTTCATTGGAGCTAGCCTTGAAAAAATGGTGCTGTGTGGTAATGGCTGCCGGAATGTATGTGGGAGAATAAAGAATTGTGGTAGCCAGAGCCTGTGGGAACCTTTCATAAATATTGTTTTCAGTTGCCATTGGTTGACACTGGGTATGTCTGTGACACTGAATACTCACTCTACCAACAGCTAATAATTCTATTCAATTTTTAGGGTTTGCAAAACTCTATATCTATTTCATTATTTGATCCTGACCACAACCCTGAGAGACTGTCCCTTTTTTACAGATAAGAAAACAGATTCAAAAATTAAGTGGCTTGACCATGGTCCTGTGAGTGACAAAGTTAGAATTTGAACCCATGTCTCTCCTGACTTCATGATGCCTAATATATGTGTACATTGCTCAAGACAGACTGACAGATGAGAGACAGAAAGGCAGACAAGACAAATAGATATATGTGTGTGTGTGTGTGTGTGTGTGTGTGTACCCATAGCTATAGAGAGCAACAAACATTATTAAGCATCAGCCTTGTGCCAGGCACTGTACTAGGCACTAGAGACACAAATATAAGGAATTAAATAATTTTTACTCTCAAAGAGCTTAGATTTTAACACATACACATAAACACATATACACATATATTCATACATACACATATATGCATGTGTATATACATGTATACATATATAATCTATATATATATGTAAGCACATGTATACAATATGCATATATGTGATATGCATATACACATACATATACCTATACACACACACATATACACACACACACACCTATACGGTGATCCAAAAATATTATACAGTTTTAAGCTTCCATCTGTAAATATTCTTGTGATGATTCTCTATGGTAGTTATAACAAATGGCAGGCTTGGAAAATTTTCTCAGGGTTGTGGTAAGAATCAAATGAGAAAATCGATGTCTACTGCTTTGCAAACCCTAAAGCTGACTAGAAACATCGGCTGTTGTTAGAATGAGAATTCAGTGGATATTTGTTGACTGAATGAGACGATTATGTGGTTCAGTCCTAGTCTTCAGGATCTACAAGGCTTTTTGCAGAAGATCTGCCCACAGAAGAAAGAGCTTTTTCTGCACCCCAAGGGAGAAATCTCCTGGAGAGGTGGGAATTTCAGAACCTGCTGACGTTTCCTTCCCCAGGAGTGTTCTTCCAGGCACTGGCCTCCAGAGCTCAGTCAACATTACGAAGGATTTCTTTGCTCCTATATTTTTCTATTATAATTGGTCATGTCATTGGGGATAAGTCTCCTCACTAGTTTTCGTCCTAGGCTTTTTTCCTAATGGATATGAGGCCAGATTTTGGATAAAAAAAGTTGCTCCTTCTGTGACTCTAGGACCAGGGATTAACCCTTAGAAGAGGCAGCTAGACTGTGAGCTGACTGGTGAGAACCAGAGGGGCTGAGAGTCAGAAGACCTAGATTCTTGTCCCAGTTGTAATTAACTAGTTGTGTGGCTTTAGCCAAGTCTCTATTTCTTTGTGCCTCAGTTTTCTTATTTGCCAAATGGGGATAATAAAAGTCTGCCTGACCTACCTCAAAATGTTATTTGAAGACTGAATCAGATTAGAGAGAAAACAGTTTAAAAAGTTAAAAAGAAAAAGAACCCTATAGTAACTCTAAAGTTGTATGATTATTTAAAAAAATTAATTTATTAATGGGTCCCAAAGTTATCCACTTGTTCTCTTGGTGCTTTTGGGGGAAATTTATTACTGTTTAAAAACAATTTTAAAGGAAGAAAGATCAACAAAGTTCAGAGGAGACTAGCCCAAAGATAGCGAGTTTAGGGAAACTAGACAGATTCAGAGAGCACGGCGTGTTCTGTCTAGGAATGGAGAATGCCTAAGGGAGGATACATGAGAACTGTCTAGAAATGTGTAAAGGGATATTATACAGAGAACAGGGATCGATTATTCTCATTAGGCACTGAGGTCAGCGGCAGCAGCAGTAATGGGGTTAAGCTACAGCAGGGAAACATTTAGGTTAAATTTTCGGGGGAAAACGTCTGAAAGAAGGAGCCCCAGACAGAACGGTGCGGCCTGTGGAACTGAGCCCTTGATTCAGACCTGGTGGTGACTCCTCTCATTGCCCCAGGGTCCCACAAACACAGTTTCTGCCAGAAAACCCAGGCCCCCTCACCCCTATGGAGAGGCTAAGGAAGGGAGAAGAAAACAGAGGCAAGGGGCCTGGGGGTAGGGACCACCTTTTTCCTCCCAGAGTGCCGGGGCCTCTTCTGTCTCTCCATCCCCAAGGAGAGACTAATCTGGAGGCTACGAGTTTTCAGAGCAGGGCCAAGGCTTGATAACCATAATAATTCTCATTTATATTCCACTTTTGAGCTTCCAGGCTACTTTCCCTTGCTGCAATTCTGTAAGGTTAGGGGATTAAGTGTTATTGTCTCCATTTTGCAGAAAAGGATACTGAGGCCCAGAGAGGCAAAGCAATTTGGTTATCAACAAAATTAGTTAAGTGGCAGAATCAGGCTTGAGTCCATCTCCTGACATCATCTTCGGCTCTTTTTTTCTCTAATCCTTCTTACTCTATCCCTCCCTCAAATTTCTCTGTCTTTCTATTCTTTCTTGATTTCTCTTTCTCAAAGTCATGCTCTTCATAACAACCCTAAGAGGAAAGTAGGATAAATTACCATTATTATGGTATATTAATTAAATGCCATTAATTGATAAGGAAATGGAGGCTCAGAGATATTAAATGAGTTGCCCATGGTTATACAGAAGACTTGAGTTCAAGTCCTGGGCCTCCTGCTTAATACTGAGGTGTCCTTGGACAAATCACAGCCTCTCTGGGCCTCAATTTTGTCATTTGTCAAAAGAAGAGGTTGAACTAGTTAACCTTCCCAGGTCCCTTTCTGCTACTCTCACAGTCCTTCCAACACAGGTATTGTCAGACTCCAGAAGAGAAGCTTGGTTCAGATGCGAAGAAATTGCTCTTGGGGAACACCCATGTCTTCAAAGAAGACATCTATGCTTCTGTCTACAAGAAGAAGCCAATCTTGGCCACTTTTCAATGAACTCTGAGTTTGAGATTTCTCCCTAAATGAGCTAGAAAAACAAAGATTCCGGTGTACAATCAAACACATTCTTCTTGGTCTTTTTTACCTTATGTAGTACCCTCAAACTAGAAACTCTGAACTCTATATCTCATTGTCAAACTTACCTTTCCTCTATTTATATATCTACCCTCTCTCTCTCTATCTACCCCATTATCCAGCCATACTACCCCTGTTCCATGTGAATACAAAGTGCCCTTGCCCTGGCTGCCCCTCTGCCTGGAATGCTCTCAATCTTCATCCCTGCTTCTTAGAATACCTAAGCTCCTTCACAAGAGGGATTGCTTTTCTTTTTTGTTGTGGCTGTTTTGATTTTTTTTAATCTCCAAGGCTTACCATAGTGCCTGGCACACAATAAGTACTTGCTGAATGACTGATGGATTATATATTGTCTGGAGAAGCCAGGTCTCCCCTTCAGGGCTTTTTTCACATTACTTTGTGAGCTCCTTTGAGAACAAGGACTGTTTTTGCATTTTTTTGTGTGCCTTCAACACAGTACATAAAGGAACTGAATTGATGCTTCTTGACTTGACTGTCAGGACACAGTGGCTAATTCCATAGTGTGTGGATAAGGAAATCAGTCAGATAGAGGCAGACAATAGCTCTGTGTCGTTCATCCTAGAACAGTGTAAGCAATTTCCACAGCTTTTGGCAAAAACTCCCCAGTTTTGGCAAAGTATCAGAAGCATCCTGTTCTCTCTACCTGTTAGCTGAACCCCTTGCATCTGGGTAGATGGTGTTCCCCCTTCTGTTGTGGCAAGGCAGTCCTTTGATTGGCAGTTACATTCAGAAGTTATGGGTGTAGTGGGTTCCAAGCTCTTGTAGTGCATGTTCTCACAGATCACTTATACACATTCCCATCTGCACTTTCTGCTCAAAAATTTACACCCTTCTTCCTGGATGTCAGAAACTTGCATTAGCAAATTGCCTGTCAAGTATAAAAGCCTGGTGCTTACAACCCTCTGGAAGCCAGGGGCTTGGGTAACTGAGACATCACCCTTTAAAATTTGGAATGAACAGTCGTCTCCTGCTCTATCGTAGAAAAATGCTCTCCAGGCTGTTTCTCTGTCTCTCTGGGAAACTTCACTAGTGATCTCACTCTGGCTGAAACTGACAGCATTATTTGGTGACCTTCCATGAAAGAGAGGGATTGGTGTTTTGTTTTACTCCTTCTCCAGGTGAGAAATTACCTCTCCCCAAAGTGGAGGCGATGGATCTTGGAATGGAGTAGTCTGTCAGCCTTTTTTCCCCAGCATGTAATGAGAGCTGATCAGCGTCTGATTCTGAAAACTGTAAGGAGGCAAGTGGGTTTGAAAGCTGTTTTGAGACCCTCATCTGTAAAGCAAGTGGGTTAGACTAGATATTCTCTAAGGTCCCTTCCAGCCATGTGGGCTTATGAGTTTATAGTATAATATGAAATTAAGCCATATACATAGGAAAAAGACATCTTTTTCCAAGAGGAGATGGAGAATAGAAACTCAGCCAAGACTGAGGGAACTGTGCCTCAGAGAAGTTACATGATTTGCTCACAGTCACATGGCTAGTGAGTATCCCAGACATGGCTTGAGCTCAGTACCCTTTGTGCCATATTGGGCTCCCTCTTTTTCCAGAATTAACCAACCCTCCTGCCCTGGCATGTCCTCCCCTCCGCAGCGAAAACTCTTCCAAATCATCTGGTCTCTATGTGCTTTTTCTTTTCATCACCTTTTTTTGAAGGACATTGTCCCTTCCTGGAGTACCTTCCCCCCAACCTCTACTTCTCTGCCTTCAGTTAAATCTACCCTTGCTTCAGGACTTGACTCAAGACTGTCTATAGAGTTTTTTTAGTCATCTCAGGCTCAGAGAGATCAATTCTTTTGTGACTTATACCATGACTTTGGGAACTTTTTGAACTGCTATTTCTAGTAGCTATTTAATTCTTGAAGGAATGAAAGAGCACATATTGTTTACTCTGGACTATGTAATGTGATAAATGCGAGTGATACGAATCAACAAAGTGAGACAGTGCCTGCCCTCAAGAGTGTTCCTATCTAGATATTCTCCCCTATTGTAGGTTGATTTATTAAACTGTTTGGTCCTTCTGATCTAGAGCAAATTAATTTTGTTGATTCCATTCAGCTAAATTCAAAAACCATATGTTAAATGCCTGCTACATTCTAAGTGTCAGGAACACAAAAATGAAGACACATAGACTCCTTGAACTCAAGGTGTTTATAATTTAATAGGATGGATGTGGTGTATATAAAGGAGAGAGGGAGAATTATTAAGTGGAGGGAACGCTTCATGGAAGAAGTCGTGTCTGAGTTGAGCCTTGAACAAAAGAAAGTATTTCAACAGAGAGAAATGTAGAGGACTTGCTCGTGTTTTAGGGTTGGGAGTTGGCTTACTCAAATGTATAAAGGTGAGAAAAGATCTTGTTTCATATGGGGGCAGGAAAAGATCAGCGAACAATGGTTTGACTGAAACAGAGATTTTGAAGGGAGGTGGTATAAAGAAAGAAGGCTACAAAGGTAAACTGAAATCAGTATTTGAGGGACTTTGCCAGGGTAGGGAATTAGTAATTAATTTTAGAGGCAATGGGGGGGAAACTAAAGGCTCTTGAGCAGGAAAGTCACTCAGGAAGATTATTTTTGTGGCTGTGAGGATAAATTGAAGAGAGGGAAGAAATCAAAGGTAGGTAAATGAGTTATGAGATTTCAACATTCAAGGAGAGAAGGGACAAAGACCTGAATTAGTGCAATGCCTATGGGAACAGAAAGTAGGGAACATATATGATTGATATTGTGTAAGTAGAATTAAAACAAAAAACTCTGTGTGTGCATGTGTGTGTGCATGTTTTAGGGTGTGAGGAAGAGGGAGGACTCAAAGGTAAATCACAGATTTTTGAACCCCGGTAACTAGGAAGGCATTTATACCTCGATAGAAATTGGGAATCTGGGGAAAAGGATAGAGGTTGGGTTGTTGGTTTGTTTTTAGATTTATCAATACTTTAAAAAATTAGAGAAAATCCTTGATATATCTCTCCCCTACTCAAAATAAAACCCTCTCTTGTGTCAAAGAAGCAAAAGCTGGCAGGCAGAAACTTCTCACATAGAAACCTCATCTGAAAATGAGTTCAGCATTTTGGAGGGGCAAGTTTTGGGGAACTGAGGTAGACCGTGTATCTAAGTCTGTTATTGCCTCAAGACTGAGCAGGACCTTGACTTAATCTGTCTGGGTACATTAAAGCCATCAGCAAAGGACCTCCAGGACTTTTTAGATGATTCCAAATTGTTAGTAGAAAGATAATAGGAGTAAGTGCCAGACTGGTACTCCTTCTGACCTCACCTCCAAGTGGTGACTGTCCTGATTTCTCATCCTTACTTTCTCTGTGTCTCTACACTGGTTCTCTGAAGGTTTCAAAAAAAAATAATGTCTCCATTTGTGCTTAAGTGATGAAGAATATTTATTCATTCAAAAGGCTTATTCTGAGCACCTGCTGTATCCCTTGCCCTGTGCCGGGTAAGAATTTAAGGTAGTACACACTCGCTGCTCCCAAAGGAACCTGAGGAGATGCTACACACACTTGAATATTTTAGTATTTCTTTTCCTTTTATTAGGAAGGAAACAAGTATTTATTATGTGCCAAGCACTGTGCTAAGTGACTTATAAGTAGTATCTCATTGGATTCCCATAATAATCTTGGGAGGTAGGTGATATTATTATCCACATTTCACAGTTGAGGAAACTGAGGCAAACAGAGGTTGAGTGCTTTGGTCAGGGTCACCCAGCTAGTAGGCATCTGAGGTTGGATTTGAATTCAAGTCTTTCTGACTTCTGTCCAGCACACCACCTAGAATGGAAACTTCATGAGAGTAAGCTCTATGCTTTATCTAAGCTTTGTAGCTTCTCCAGTGTCTAGCATTTTGTTATTGTTGTATGTCAGTCATATCCATTTCTCCTGACCCCATTTGTGGTTTTCTTGGTTGAGATACTGGAGTGGTTTGCCATTTTCTTCTCCATCTCATTTTCTTCTCCATCTCATTCATGAGGAATTTGAGGTAAACAGGGCTAAATGACTTGCCCAGGATCACACAGCTAGTATCTGAAGCCAGATTTGAGCCCAGGAAGATGTCTTCCTGACTTCAGGCTCAGCACTCTATCTGCAACACCACCTTGCTGCCTAGTGCTTAGCATAGTGTTCTGTAAACATTAGTAAATGTTTGTGAATGAATGAATGTTGAAAGACTATGAATCTGTGACTTCTGTGTGACCTTGGACAAGTCATGTACCTCCCTGAACCTAGATTTCCTTGTCTATAAAATAAGGGGGTTGCAATAATGACTGCTAACGACTTTTCCAGTTCTAATCCTCTGGTCTTATGACATTGTCATTTTGGACACTCCCTCCACTAACGTGAATCATAAAATCTCTAGTTTTGTTTTCCCTCTATCCCTCCTTCTCCTCCTGGAGCATCATCCCATATAGCAAAGAACATTTTTTTTTTTAAAAAAAAAAGGAATGAAGAGGAAAAAATATAATCAGCAAAATTGACCAGCACATTATAAAAATCTGAAAACTGTGCAATGCTCCCTGCCCCCAAGGACCACCCCACCTCTGCAAAGAAGTGAAAAGAGTTGACTTCTCATGTCTCTTCTTTGGGGACATGCCTGTTCTTTTTAATCACAACTTTCACTTTTGATTGTACTGTGACTGTTCTTTCTATTTACATGGGTGTAGTCAGTGGGCATATTGTTTTCTTGGCCATTTTGAATGAGGTCATGTAAATCTTTCTGTGTTCTCTGTATCCATCACAATTCTTGTTTCTTAGGGCACAGTAATATTCCATTACATTCATGTTTAACCATTCCCCATTTGATGGACATCTACTTTGTTTCTAGTTCTTAACTACTTTTATTAGTATTTTGATGAATTCTAAGTGTGGAGAGCAACCCATTTAGGAGGGCTCAGCTTCAAGGCAAACGGAAGGGCTCTGTGTTTCTCAAGGAGAAGCTGTAAGGAGAAGGAAAGGTCAAGAGAATCTTAGGGTACATTAACAGGTCAGATTGCAGTATCTGGGGCTTTGGAAGGTATAGTAGCAAATCAGACAGGTAGGCGTCTTGAGGAGTGTGTCAATACTCCTGAATGGGCTTCGAAACTCTCCCTACCATTTTTTGCTTTGTGAAAGAGAATTGAATTGGCAAGTCTCTACAGTGGAACTGGTGGTCCATCCTTTGGAAACAAACTTGTTAACTAGGTTGGTCCTTAGACACTAGGCATGCAGTTCATTGTTCATTTCATACCAGACACTTTGTTGTGGTTTTTTATTGCTTCTCTTTTTATTCTATTTTTTTTAAATAGCATTTTACTTTTCCAATTACATGGAAAGGATATTTTAAATAGTATTTTTTTTAAATTAAGTTCCAAATTTTCTCCCCCTTTCCTCCATTTTCCCCTAAGACAGTAAGCAATTATATAATAATAGTGATAGTAAATACATGCAAACATGTGAAGCTTTTCCATATTCATAATGTTGTGAAAGAAGAAATAGACCAAAAGAAAAAAATCATGAAAAAAATAGAAAAGTGAAAATAGTATGTTTCGATCTTCATTCAGACTCCATCCCATCTTTCTTTGGATGTGGATAGCATGAGCACTTTAGAATTGTCTTGGATTGTTGTATTGCTAAGAAGGGCTAAGTCATTCATAGCTGGTCATCATACAATGTTGCTGTTACTGTGTACAGTGTTCTCCTGGTTCTGCTTACTTCATTTTGCATCAGTTCATATAAGTCTTTTCAAGTTTTTCTGAAAACTACTTGCTTTTCATTTCTTGTAGCACAATAGTATTCCATTACATTCATATACCACAATTGATTTGGCCATTCCCCCACTAATGGACATCCCCTAAATTTCTAATTCTTTGCCACCACACAAAGAGCTGCTATAAGTATTTTTGTACATATAGGTCCTTTTCATTTTTTAATGATCTCTTTGGGATACAGACTTAATAATTATACCAGACACTTTGATAGGTTTGTGGGACCTGCCAGAATCTATGCTCTGCAGGTCTCTTGTTGTTCAGTTGTTTTTCAATTGTATTTGACTCTCCATGGGGTTCTGATTTCCCATTTCCTTCTCCAGCTCATTTTATAGATGAGAAAACTAAAGTAAGCAGAGTTAAGTGACTTCTCCAGGGTCACACTGCTAGCAAATCTCTGAGGCCAGATTTGAACTTATGAGAAGGAGTCTTCCCTCTTCTAGGCTGGGCATTCTATCCATTACATCACCTAGCTACCTAGCTTTCAAGAAATTGAGGTTACTATTATGCCAAGAGGAGTTTTATAAACAAAATACATACAAAAGATGGCCAATATGAGTTTGAGTAGGGGAAAGGAAGTAGCCTGCATTGTATACAGGGAATTCTATAATGCTTTTCAATAATTCTAAGTGTTTCCTGAAACAAAATCCCAAATTTTTAGCATGAATATTCTCTAAATGATGCTATAAGGCTGAAGATCATGGAATATCACAATCTCCAAAGAATCAAGATGTCAAGTGACTCCATGGGCAGTGGAGAGCCATATGGTAGGTACGAACAGGTTGCTTGACATGTTACCAATAAAGACTTATGCACAGGAAGTGACATAAGAGCTCTTCCCCCTAACTCAGGAAATGTGTAATCATGAAAAGAGGTGGGTCAGCCACTGAGCAAGAGTGAGAGAAAACAGACCAACAGCCCTGAGGGCAGCATTGGTGACCACAGACTAGGAAAAAGCCCAGAAGAAGGCTTCCCATTGACTGTGCAGATCTTTTATGGGGGACGTAAATAAGAATGACAGAAGATGAAAAAGTACTGATGGTTTGTGAACTTCACAATTGAGAGAAGTCCCTATGTCAGTGACATAGGTTATCTCCTCCAAGAAGCCTTCCTAAAAAACCCAGCCCTGTCCTCCAACCCTCCAACACAGTCCTTGGTCTGTTCTTCCTTATTCTTAATGAACTCTGTAATGATGGATATTTTAAGAGATTCCATATTTTTTCCACTCTGCACCACTCCCACCTCCACATATTGCAAAAGAACCTGGGGTCTCATGTATCCTGTTTTCTAGGTCCTGTGAAAGATGATGAACTTTGTCTTCAGAATGTCTGGTAGGACTTTAAAACAGTTGTTCTTGATTTTTAACCTCAATATCGCTTTTCAACGATACCCCTCTCCACCACTGTGGCCTTTTTGTAACAAAGAAGTGTACTTAAGAAAAACAAACCTGTCCAATAACTGTGTCTGAGGAGGTTTTTATTAATTTTGCTTTCTTCCCTCTGAGACTATCCCCAATTTATCCTGTATATAAACCTGTTTTTTTTTATATCTCCCCCATTAGACTTTGAGCACTTTGAGAGTTTTGTCTTCTTTTTCTCCCCAGTGCTTAGCACAGAGAAGGCACTTAAATGTTTAGTTGACTCATAGATTGACTAATAATTGTTAGCTACCTTGCTTTTCTGAGTAGGGGAGCCATATTGTCTAGAGTAAGATTTCTCAGTCTCTTCTACCTTTCTCTCTCCATATTTCCTCTATGCTTTTTCATCTCTTCCTCTCCTGGGAGCTGAGACAATAGAATCTTGGACCAGGATGAGTGCAAGAATCCGGACTTTGCTCCTGACTCTGGGAGAAGGCACAAGATGGATGGAGAGAGGGCAGAGCAGAGCACCTCGGAGCTGTAACAGGGAGAAGATTGATGGGCTTTGAGGCCTCCTTCTTCCTGCCTCACCAAACTGAGCTACTTGGAACAAGAGATTTGAATGGGAGGGAGGAAGGGATGGCATACACCTGGTGTTGCCAGTGTTCCAAAGTCATCTAGACCTTGCATTAAATATTAAAATGCTAGGACCACCTCCATGCACCTCAGCCTCTAACCTATTGGCCTTCCCATCATAAATGGGATATTCTTGTACTCTGAACCTATGAGCTGAAGTTCAGCATGAACCTAGGAGGAACCTGTGGGAAAGAAAAGGCCTAGAACCTCTCTGCATATCCACAGGGTGAGCATGGAGAGCCACAGAGATGAGAAATGGAAACCACACCAAATGCTAATCAAACAATTTAGTTGAACAGCATTTACTGAACATATACTATGAAGGCACCATTGTACACTGGGTCAAACATTGGATTTAGCATTACAGGGCCTGGGACAGAATCCTGCCTGAGAAATTTATTACCTGTCTCACTCTAGCAAAATCTCTTCCTTCTTAGGACCTCAGCGTCCTTATCTACAAAATGGTGGAGTTGAAACTGATGACTTCTAAAGTATCTTTCTGAAGTTCAACCTATGAACATATGTGCTGTAAGGGATTTAGATGAGGAGGGGACAGAGTAATAGATATCCTTTATAGCCCCAAGAGTTTATGAACCAGTTGGAAAAATATGATATATTCTGAATCTTCAAAAAGATGATGAAAAATACAGTGAAGGCACAGTAGGGGAGAAAAATACTGGACTGGAAGTCAGGAGACCTGAGTTCTAGTGTTGGTTCTGGTGTATAACATTCTTTCACAAGTCAGTATAGCTCCTCCGGATTTCATCTGCTCTTTTGTCAAATGAGGTGGTTGGATTAGGTGATCTCTATGGCCCCTTCCAACCCCGAGGTTCCATGAATATGTCATCCTCTGCTCAATGTCATGCAGGAAAACAGACACTAAACATTCATCGAGTTCCTCAGCAGGGGAGATTCACTATGTGCAGCAGCATTGCCTCACTCTGAGCAGGCAGACTAGAAGTGGAGGGAGAAGGAATGATTCCCAGGGAGCCAAGGCTGCTGGCCATTCATTGATTGCTGGGCGTTAGTTTGATTTAGCTAATGGACTGAAAACATTTTGATGGCTCTGGGCTTCTTAGGAGTGTGCAGACAGATGCCATCGCTGAAGCTGCTCCAGTTCAGGCCCCCATAACATTTCCATCCAGCCCAGGGTCTGATGTGCACGTGGAGTGTGATTCCCTCCTCCAGATTGCACACACATTGGGTCCCAGTAAGTAGCTCTGACAGGCCTCAGCTGTTCTTCTAGCAAGAAGGCTGTTTTCTTTTAAAAAGCAGATGTTGATTACAATAAGGTATGAAGAGAAAAGTGCAATTTAAGTAAGCTTTTAAATCACTTCTCATGGAGAGAGACTCACAAAGAATATGTTTTAAAAAACTCCACCTTGTCTGTGATCTGTACTGACAGTCAGTTGATGAAACAGCCCTAGAATGTCTGGTATGGTGTCTTTAGGACAAAGAGTTTTCCCTCAATGCTTTCTCAAGCATAAATCTATGCCTTTCAAGCAATAAAGAGCTGTGAAAACCCCCAGACCCTTAGTAAGACTTAGTGGTCTTGTAAAGTTAAGGGAGTGAGGAACTCAGTGCTATGTGGGGGAGGAGGGAGAGAAATAGAAAAGGTATTTTAAAGAAAAACTTGGAAAGAGATGAAAAGAATAATCCCCAGACAAGAACTGTTAGAGCTGAAAGGGACCTCAGAAAAGACCTTGCTCAATTTTTTTTTATTTTACGTGGAGGGAAACTGAGACTTAGAAAGGTGAAGAAATTTGCTCAGCTAGTTAGGAACAGAGGCAGTCTGGTACAGTCAAAGGTATCCTGCCTGCTCTATCGTGTAGCAGGCCTGGGTTCTAGTCCCTGTTTTGCCTTAATTAGCTACCCTATGTAATTAGGTATTGGCTTATTTCTTGACTCATGAACTGTTAGGGCTATCCATACCAAGGAAAGTGAATTGCAAGGAGCCCAATTATTAAGCATGTACTACATATAAGACACTGTGCTAGGTACTGGAGATCCAAAGCCAGAAATAAAGTTAGCTTCAGATTGAAGCACCTTGCATATTTTGTAAATTTATTTTCTTTTTAATTTATGGACTAAAACAAGCATTTCCATAACATAGTATAATTTTAAAAAAAGAGATGATTGTGCATGAAACTACAAACCCATTATGCTATTCCCTCTAGGCATACAAAATGTTATCATGTAAATGTCTTTTTCTTTTTTCTTTCCTTTTTTTTTCTTTCCTCCCCACCAGATTGGCTAAAATGATTGAAAGGGAAAGTGACAAACGTTGGCGGGGATGTGGAAAAATTGGGACACTAATTTATTATTGGTGGAATGATCCAACCATTTTGGAGAGCAATCTGGAATTATGGCCAAAGGTAACTGAAATGCCTTTGATCGAGCAATATAGGTCTATTTCCAAAGATGATAAGGGGAAAAGGAAAAGAACTTATATGTTCTAAAATGTTTATAGCAGCTCTCTTTGTGGTGCCAGAGAACTAGAACCTTATATTCTACTGGGACCCAGAACAGCTCATGATGTGACTGTTACCATATATCAGGGTTATGCTGGACCCAGCTGGTTGTTCAATTTTTAGTGTGAGCATTCACATCTTGACTCATGGACTGATAGAGTTATTCACACCAAGGAAAGTTAATTGCATTTATTAAGCATGTGCTGTATGTAAGACACTGTGCTTATATCCATTATTGGAAACTGTTCACAATTCCACCAACAATGAATGTGTCCCAATTTTTCCACATCCCCTCCAAAATTTGTCACTTTCCCTTTCAATCATTTTAACCAATGTGATGGGGAGGGAGAAAAAAAGGATAGAAAAAGAAAGAAAAGAAATTTACATGACAGTTTTGTTGTAAGTCTAGAGGAAATAGCAAGTATTACATAATGGATGTACAACCCATAATTGGAAACTGGCAAAGGCTACATATCAGCAATTGATTTATTATGTTTGTTGATTTTCTAGCTTTAGGAAAGTGAGGGATAAAATGCTAATCATTTAAATTAAGGTTAAAAATGTGTCCTGTGCATATTATTTTTTTGGTTGCTGGTTGCTAAACATTAATCAGCATAGTCCTGGTTTTGCCATTCATTTTTTCCTGGCAGCCATCCCTGGCAGCAAGGGGACTTTATAAGATCACAGATTTAGAACTGGGAGGGGCCCTAGGTCATCACGTCCATCCTCTACCCTCACTTTACAGATGAGGAACTGAGATCTGGGAAGGTTAAATGGCATATAAGTAGTAAAAGGCAGAACTGAGCTCCAAGCTCAGGTCCAAACCAAACAAACAGTCCTTTCACTAAACTATTCCACCAGCTGAAGCAGAGCCTGCTCCCTCTGGGCCTGAGGATTGTCAGGTAGGAAGCAGCTTTATGTTGTATGAGCAAAGCATGCACCAAGCTGGGACACACATGGGAAATTATACCCCAGGGGCAGTAATTAGACACAGAGTATAAAATACAAATGCAAGCGCTTCATGTTGCTGGTGATTGAGTCTGGCCAGGAGAGTTTTGCACAGGCAGAACATGGAGTATATTATTTGGTTGCTGTGTAGTAGCATTACAGCTCAGGACTTTGTATGGAAATCCAGCCAGAAACGAAACAAAAATATAATGTGATTCTAGTTTGTTTTGAGAGACATGGTGTTCCAAATGAGGGAGGTGGTAGTCCCGATGTCAGACTCCATTCTGGTCAGGTCACATCTGGAGTATTTAGTTCACTTTTGAGCAAAACATTTTTAGGAGGGACATTGACAAGGAAAGTAACCAGAGGAGGATGCCTAAGATGGTTAGAGACTTCAAGACTATCTCATAAGAGGATCAGCTGAAGAAATGAAGAGTGTTTAGGCTAGAAAACAGAAAACTTAGGGGAGTCATGAAGGCACGTCTTTAAATATTGTAAGAGTTGACATATGAAAGAGGGATTGAGATGTGTCTGGCTTAGCCCCAGAGGACAGAACTGTAAGTAATGAGTGGGAGCTGCAGAGACTAATTTAGACTTGATGTAAGGAAACACCTGTTAACTAGGACAGCTGTTGAAAATGTAATGGGACGTCTTAGGAGGAAGTGGGCTCCCTCTCCCTGGAGGTTTTCATGAAGAGGTTGGATAACCAATTGTTTGGATGACCAATTGTTTGGACTGCTATAGAAGGGATGTCACATATATATGGTTTGGGCTAGATGGTCTCTGAGCCCAATATAGATTCTGTGAAATCTGTATAAGTCTATATTGCTATTCTACAGTGTGTGACATAGACTAGTTATCAGGCATTGTGAGTGGGTGGTAACTTAGTTAGCTGGTGTTCATTTGGGACTTTGTGGGTAGAGACTAAAGCTCAACCAGGTGGAAGTGGGAGTGGACTGATGTCTCAGTTAATTAACCCTCATTAGGATTTCTGACATTGAAAATAACTGGTGGACTTGTCTTCAAATCACTAAAACATTTATTAGGAATTCATAAAGCTCAATATCTATATCATTGTTAATATCTATATCATAAAGTTATATATGGACATGTAAATATTCAGTTCAGTCATATCAGCAGATATTTGTAAAGTTCCTATGTGCTTGATGCTGGGAATAGAAAGAAAAAAAATGAAGTGATCTCTGCCTTCAAGGAACTTGTATTCTCTTGGGGGTTGTAACATAACAATATTAATGATATTAGTTGCATTTCTATGGCACTTAGGTGCAGCTAGGTGGCACGGCAGTGGATAGACAGGTGGACCTGAAATCAGGAAGATTCATCTTCCTGAGTTCAAATCTGGTCTGAGACCCTTACTAGTTATATGACCCTGGCATGTCGCTTAATCCTGTTTGCCTTAATTCCTCATCTATAAAATAACCCAGAGAAAGCAATGCAAATCACTCCAGTATTGTTGTCAAGAAAATCCCAAATTGGGTCACAGCATTAGACACAACTGAAAAATGACTTAACAAATACGGCACTTAAAGGTTTTCGAAATGCTTTACAAATATTATTTTATTTTATCCTTACAACAACTTTCAGAGGTGTGTGCTATTGTTACCCCAGTTTTGCAGATGAGGAAACAGGTAAAGTAAGTTGCCTAGCTAGTATGTTGCATAGCTTGTATGTGCCTGAGGCTGAATTTGAACTCAGATGTTCAAGACTCCAGGCCCAGTGCTCTATCCATTGCACCACCTAGTAAAATGTATATAAAGAGATAAAATACTAGGAAAATTGAAAAGGGAGAAAGCATCTGTATCTAGAAGAGAGAATAAAAACTTCATGGAAGAGGAGGCATCTAGGGGGAACTTTGAAGGATTCTAAGAAGCAGAAATGAGGAAAGTATACAGGTCACTAGTTTACATTCCATTGAGATGGAAGGTGGGAGTGATCCTTGAACAGTTTTGTTGGAGTATAAGTTTCCTAAAGGGGAATATTTTGACATGAGATTGGAAAGATAGGTGGGAACCAATAGTGGAGGGCATTAAATGCCAGGGTAAAGAGTTCATATTTTATTTTATAGGCCATGGGAGCTACTGAAAGTTTTAGAGCAGGTAAGTGACACTGTCACATATCTGTCTCAGGATGTATATTTTGGCCACTGTAAAAAGGATGGATTAAACAAGTAAGAGAGTGGAATAAGGGACATTGATTAGAAAGCCATTCCAGTAGTCTAGGAAAGGGAGGCAAGTGGTCATGAAGAGGAGGACATGATGTTACAAACGTAGAGCAGACAAGGTTTGGCAACTGTTTGGTCATGGAAGGATAAAGAAAAGAATCAGTGATAACTCAGAATTTGGTGGGAAGGACAAGTTCCATGTGTGCAAGGGAGAAGGGAATGAGTCCATTGAATCTGAGATGCTTAAGGGTCACTTAGGAGACATCCAGCAGAACAGGGGATCATGACAGACTTGAGTTCAGGAGTGATATTAGGTCTGGATATATAAATTTGAGATGCTATGTAGAGATGCTCCTTGAACCTCTGGAAGCAGATGAGATCACTAAGGGAGAGTTTCAGGGAAAGGAAAAAGGAGGACTCAGTACATAGTCCTGGAGAGAATAAAAAGAAGTGGTCAGACAAGTGGAAGGACTAGGAGACCATTTTGTCAAAGAAGTCAATAGAAGAAAGAGTGATCAAAAGGTAGAGGTGGTGAACATTTTCAAAGAAAGGTAGGCAAGGACTGAGAAAAGGTTGTCATGTCTAACAGTTAAAAGGCTATTGAAAACCTGGGAAAGAACAGTTTCTGTAGAGTGTTGGTGGGGTCAGGAGATAAATTGGATGCAATGGAATCAATCAATATAGACCAGAGGTATCAGACTTATGGCTACAACACTCCTGAGTGTGCCCTGAACTAGATTAAAATATAATTGGGAACTATTTCATGAAATGTATAAAAATAAAACATAGAAAACACTTCATTTTAAAACTAAGTCTATATGTGACTTGCAGGAATCCTTATATATGGATTACTGGCCCCATTTCCATTTGAGTTTGATACCACTGGTATAGACAATTCTTTCTATGCGTTTAGCAATGAAATGGAAGGCAAATAGAAAAATACCTTGAAGATGGCAACCTTCTAAAGATGGGTAAGTCTTCAAAATGCTTGTGGACAGTAGAGAGAGATATTGAAGGTGAGAGAGAGAGAGAAAATGACCAGGTTCCAGAGAAGAAAGGGATCAAGGGTACACACAGTTTGGCCTTGGCAATGGGCAGGGCCACTTCTTTGGACCCAGGAGTAAAAGAATCAAGAGACAGGCTAAAGATGTAGAGGGGCTTTTGACCTGTGGTGTAAGGCAGATACAATAATTTATGTTATAGAGTCTTGATATTTTTCAAGGAGGTAAACACACCTGTTGAAAGGGGTGGAATCCAGGCATCTTGAAGACAGGAGAGAAGTTTTAGAATAGCTGCTCAGGGGGAATGGGTACCAAAATTTCCATGCCACAGCAAGGGAATGGTACAAATAGGGTGACATGAATTTGTAGTGGACCCAGCCTATGCAGTGATAAGACTTGTTCCAGGAGTGTTCAGAAGCTCAGGAACATCAACAGAGATGACAGATGGTGCTGTTGGGGTGATCCAAGGTTAAGGATCTGTAGGACATGTATATTAGTAGGACCAGTGGCTGTTGGGTTTGGTCATGGGAGTGAAGGGTGCAGGGAACTATTGAATTTATTAGTGATTCATAGAGCTAAAACTGTTAAAGAAGGAAAGGGAACCCCAGAGTAGGGGTGAATGGACTAGGAGAATGGGGGGGTAGGTGGGTAGAATGGAAACACTGGAGATTGAGTTAAGGATGAAGAATAAGTAATTATAGGAGGAGTGAAGCAGTAGAATTGGAAGGATAGGAGGCTATAATCAGAAAGGGAAACTTCAAAGTCAAGAAAATGGCAGTTATTGGTGAGATATATGATTGTAATCACTTCCATGGGTGACTGAGGTCTATGGGAGATAGGAGTTATGGAATTGAGAAACCTAATCAACAGAAAGGCCAGGGTGTTTGAAGGAACACCTAAGTATATATTGAAGTGCCCCAGAATGAGGGCAGGAATTGAGATGAATAGAAAAGTACTGACCTTGAAAATGGAGGGAGAATGCCTATGAGACTGGTAGGTCACAGCAGCAAGGATCTGAACTAGGTAATGTTGATGGATGGAGTGAACCTCCGAGGAGGGGTTATTGAGTAATAGGGACAAAGGGAAGGTCTGAAAATAGCAGTGGTGACCAAGGCCAACTGTTTTTCCAGGCCCAGTGAATTGGGGACTATGGGAGATTACACACATACACACGCATTATAGTATATACTTATATAATATACATACATGTATATGTACAAATATATATTATTACTAAAGTGAGATCAAAACCACCTATCCCCCTTTCAATCTTGATAGCATAACTAAATGAGAACATATCTCAGTCAATCAGTCATAGGCCTTAAAACTAAGTATGAAGTCTTTGAAAACCTATTGTTCCATTTAGCTGAGAGGAATTTTATTTTAACATCTGAGTACAAGGCTGAAGCTGAGACCTCTCTTTCTCCCTAGGTGGTACCACCTGAAGAGTGTGCTGGTTTCAATTTGTGGAATATCCCCTTTCCAGCTAACTAGGTGGGACCAAGAAAGCTTAATAAAATCCTCCAGCCAATTGAAATAGGTCTCTTGATGGGTTTCAAAGATTTTTCACACTTAGTCAAGGACTATGATTCATTAGTTGACTGATCATATCTGTTCTCACCTAGATAAGATATCAAGGCTAAAATCAGATGGAATGATTTCCAGTCCCACCCTTATTCAACACTCACACATCTAATATTGATGCTGACAATGCATTGATGACACTCATAGCATTAAAAGATACCACTTAATGTAGAATTTTAGGTTTGACTGCCCTGGTCTCTATTTTGCCTTTTGATGGTCTGATTTCAAGATTAAATAGCACACAATAATCTTTGGCTCACAGTTTCACCCAGTGAAGCTATATTCTTCTCTGTCCAGATGCTCTAACAACATCATTTCATGCTTTCAAATACTGTATTTGGACTTCTCCTATTGGTGATACAGTTGTGGAATATCCGTATTAGGGCAATTCTAGATTGATAAGTGAATTTCAAAAGATAGTACCTAGTGATGGGGAAAAGACCTGGGTGAAATTCCTCTACTGGCCAAATGGGGTTTTGAAATGTTACAAGTGTAATGGTAGAAAAATATGTGTGATTAACATTGAGTCTTTTATAGACTCAGATTTATTGAGAATGATCTTGGGCAGTAGGTTCAGGGTCTCTTACATAAAGCAAGGATCTCAGAATATGTTGGGAAGACCTAAATACCAGCTTGAGCTATTCAAGGGAAGAAAATCAAATACCCTTTCGTTGTTCCAGCTGTGTCCAACTCTTCATAACCCCATTTGGGCTTTTCTTGGCAAAGATAGTGGAGTAGTTTGCCATTTTCTTTTCCAGATCATTTTACAGATGGGATAAGGTAACCAAGGCACAGAGCATTAAGTGATTTGCTCAGGATCACACAGCTAGTAAATATATGAGGCCAGATTTGAACCCAGAAAGATGAATCTTCCTGACTCCAGTCTCATCACTCTATCTACTGTACCACTCAGCAGCTCAATTATCCATATTGGGTGGTGTATGTAAGGTGAATTTTAGTGTATATAAAGTGAATTTTAAAATTTTGTGTTATTTTATTATATTTTATTTTAACTATAATTATATTTTACTATAAAAATAAATTTTATTATTTCTTACAGTTCAGTTTCCCAGGATCCATAGCCATAACAATCTCCTGTTCCCAGGTACTAGATATGAAATCCCACAGTTAAGGTTCAAAACATCTCCACTACACTTGCACAGTGTAATATAATGATACATAACATATACACCCTCTGTAACTGTGCAGTGAGATACAGGAATGAGGTGATGTAAAACTTGGGAGGCTATTTCTGGGAATATGACTTCCTTGTCTATTGGCCTATAAAGCAGGTGGTCACTAGAGAGTGAATGGGGAACCCTAGTGGTGAATGCATAGATGCTGTTCGTGCCTCAGTTGGCTCCCATTTTGGGAGCCTGGGGAGAACCTTAGGGTTCAATGCACAAGTTGGGGATGCTGTATGCACCTCAACTGACCCTCATTGGCACTTGAAGAGATTTGGGGGATGCACAAATTGTGCCTGTCTTGACCAACACCATGAAGACATAGGGATAGCTGTTCCCCTTCTTGCAGGCCCTTGTGAGAAGGGTGATCAGGGAATGCTGTAAGAGTTTGCGCTCTCCTTATCAGCAACCCCTTCTAAGAAAACTAGAATAGAATAAAGTAAGATTATTAACTCCTTCTTAATGTCTTTCCTTTCTGACCAGATCAAGAATGAACCTGTACCAGCAGCCCTCAAGTGTGCTGTGTTTATCAGACTTACAGGTGGAAAATGGAAAAATTAAGGCATTTAGGGTGTTGGGCTCTAGACACGAGTCTTATTAGTTGGGCCCTTACAGTTGGGTCATTTGTATAGAAGTAGTAGTTAAATCCATAGACGCTAATGAGGTCACTAAGAGAGAAAGGATGTTGGAAGAAAGAAACAGCATATATATATATGTATATTTAATTTTATTTATTTTCAGTGTTCTGCAATCACTACCATATAACATATTTTTTTAATTTCCCTTCCCCTCCTTTTCCCCATCTCCCTGCTCCCTCCCTGAGAAGGCATACAATTTTATATAGGTTCTACACATACATTCCTATTAAATACATTTTTACCTTAGTCATGTTGCATAGAAAAATTAAAATGAAAGGGAGAAATCATATAACAAATCAAAACTTAATATAAAAGAAAATGACTTATATTCTGTAATCAAATTCCATAGTTCTTTCTCTGCATGTGGAAGGCATTTTGCCTTAAAAGATCATTAGGAATTTTTTAAGTCCTTGCATTGCAATGAAGCTCTAAGTCTACCAGAAAGAATCCTCGCACACTGTGGTTATTGCTGTGTACAAAGTTCTCCTGGTTCTGCTTCTTTCACTTAACATCAGATCATATAAGTCTTTCCAGGCCTCTCTGAAGTCTTCTTGTTCATCCTTTCTCACAGCACAATAGTACTCCATCACATTCATATACCACAATTTATTCAGCCATTCCCCAATTAATTTCCACTTTTTGGCTACCACAAAGAGTGCTGCTATAACTATTTTTGTACATGGGGGACCCTTTCTCTTTTTTATGATCTCTTGGGGATACAGTCCTAGAAGTGATATTGCTGGGTCAAACAGTATGCACACTTCTGCAGCCCTTTGGGCATGGTTCCAAATTACTCTCAAGAATGGTTGAATCAGCTCACAGCTCCACCAACAATGAATTAGTGTTCCAACTCTCCCAAATCTTCTCCGACATTCATTATCTTCCTGTTTTGTCATGTTAGTCAGTCTGATAGGTGTGATGTGGTACCTCAAATTTGTTTTGATTTGCATCTCTCTAATCAATAATGATTTAGAGCATTTTTTCATCTGACTATAGATATCTTTAATTTCTTCCTCTGAAAGCTGCTTGTTCATATCCTTTGACCATTTATCTATTGGGGAATGACTTGTATTCTTGTACATTTGACTCAGTTCTCTATATATTTTAGAAATGAGGCCTTTATCACAGACACTAGTTCCAAAAATCCTTTCTCAGTTTGTTACTTCCCTCCTAATCTTGGTTGCACTGGGTTTGGTTGTGCAAAACTTTTTAGTTTAATACAGTCAAAATTATCCATTTTGTACTTCATAATGCTTTCTGTCTCTGGTTTAGTCAAAAATTCTTCCCTTCTCCATAAATCTGATAAATACACTATTCCTTGCTCCACTAATTTGTTTATAGTACCAATCTTTATACCTAGATCATGTACCCATTTGGACTTTATTCTTGTGTATGGTGTCAGACATTGATCTATTCCTAGTTTCTACAACACTGTTATCCAGTTTTCCCAGCAATTGTTGTTGAACAGTGAGTTCTTATCACAGAAATCTGGGTCCTTGAGTTTATCAAACAGTAGATTGCTATATTCATTGACTACTGTGTCTTGAGTACTTAGCATATTCCACTAGTCTACCCTTCTGTTTCATAGCCGGTACCAAGTGGTTTTGATAATTGCTGCTTTATAATACAATCTGAGATCTGGTAGAGCTAGATCACCTTCCCTAGCATTTTTTTCATTAGTTTCCTTGATATTCTGGACTTTTTGCTATTCCAGAAAAATTTTGATATTATTTTTTCCAGCTCTAGAAAATAATTATCTGATATAGCACCTATATTTTAAAGATGAGGAAACTAAGGCCCAGAGTGGTAAAGGGACTTGCCCAAGGAATATAAATGGTAAAGCTAGGGTCTTAACCCATGTTTTGTGAAGTCAATTCCAGCACTCTCTCCTACCTTATCTTCATTTGAAAGTGCACTCTAAAAAAACACTCCTTGCTAGAGGGTTGGCAATAGTATCTTGTGCCTTAACTCCAAAGCTAAAAAAATGACCCACAGCTATTTCTGTCCTTGCAGAAACACCCAACTCAGAAGCCAAAAGAGGAATTCATAATTTCACAAGAAAGTTGATAAAAGAGTAGGACACTGGTTAAGATGAATGAAATGATGCAAAAGTAAGGGTCCTACAAATAAGACTTACCAATCCCAAAGCTCTTACTGTCCCCACCGCCTGAACCTGTGAAGTGTAAAATGGACAAGAGAGAGTTGGAACCTTTCCTGGTAGAGTAGATGTTTACTCACAACAGCAACCACAGTGTCTTTTATAAAGTGTTTTAGCTGACCCTGATTACAGATAGATAGCCGAAGACCAACTGTTGTAGAAACCTGAAGCCTGGTGGGGAGCTATGGAGAGTCACACCTGGAGAGGTAAGAGGAGATCAACATCTCCAAAGGAAGCAGACCCAGCAGAGAACAACACTCATGAGACGATATCAGCAGTCACCCCTTCACGAATAATGGCACCCCTGCATGAATGTACCCTGAAATTACTTGTTCATCAGGTGTGCATAATGTGACCTCCTTGCAGGTTCACTGTTCTCAATGAAGGTATGTGTATTTGTGGAAAAGTGAGTTCAGTGGTTATGGAGGTAATATTCTGTTGTTGCTTTTATTATTGAGTTATTTCAATAATATCTTTGCTTAAAAAATGATTGCAAGAGAGAGAATTAAAATCACCCCCTGGGACACGGCTGTACAACTCAGCAATAAAATCTGTCACATATCCCAGGGATGCTAGGTTACATAGTTATTAGAGTACTGGACTTGACATCAGGAAGATCTGCATTCAAATTCAGTTTCAAACACTTACTAGCTGTGTGACCTGGGCTTGATCTCTGTCTGCCTCAGTTCCCTCATCTGTAAAAGGGGGATAATAATACTACCTACCTCCCAGTGTTGTTATGAAGATCAAATGAGATACTATTTGTAAAATGTTTAGCGAAGTAACTAGTACATAGAAGGTGCTTTGGAAATACTGGCTGATAATTATTATGTTTTTTTGCTTGTGCTTTGAAGTGGCAATAGTCATAACCAAAATAAGGGTGTCTTACTTTTTAGACTGTCCACAGGCAAAGTTGCTAGACCCCTCCGTTGGGTTACTATAGGAGTTAACAAAGCATTTAAAATATGAATGTGCTTTTTAGTTGATCCAGGATACATTAACATAAACCTGAATAATTAGTCAATTTAGTCATATGGTGACTTAATTTAAAATAATAATACTCATCCCTTCAAACATGTTGACATAGCTATTCTATGTAGTAGGAAGTGAGCAAGAAAAATCAAATGAGGATTGTGTACAGTACTGGGGAAATGAGCTGAACAAAACAGAAAATGAAATATGTCAAAGTTATTATCCTGACAACAGGAGTGGCTTCATACATTCTATGGAAGTCTGACAGAAGGAGCAGAGATAGTTCTAAAATTAAACAATAGACATTTATTAGAGTACCTACTATGTGCCAGACCCAATGCAAGGAGGAGGGGATGCTAAGATGAAATTGCTATTATTAGACGGTGCAGCAGGAAATTTCCATGTTCAAACGGGACTAATGGGAAAGTCTTACTCTAACATCCATCACAATGGTACCACATCAAATTAGCCTGTGACCAACTGACAAGAGGACATGAACAGGAGTTGTATAGGATAGGCCTGGATGGATCATGATTTACATCGTTGGAGGAAATACCTATATCAATGAGATCATAAATTCTTTTAAGTGTCAACATTTTAAAATGGAGTAGAAGCAGAAGCAGATTTCTAGCAAGATGGATGAATCTTCTAGTAACAACTCAAGAAAAATGTCAGGATCATCCAGGATACAAATATCTGAGGAATGATATCAGTAAAATTTTGTTTAAAAAAAGAGATAATTGATGGAAGGGAAAGTGCTCAGGATGGGGGTTCATGATGAATAAAACTAGAAACAGTTATCTCTAGATCCCTGAGAAAAGAAGTAGTTGGTTACCTTACAGAGATGTACACAATGACAGGAGTAGAAGGTGAGAAAGTGAGCCCAGAAAGGGTGTTACGCACACAATTTGTTTTTTTTTCTGCAGATCTCAGCATTCAAATTGTTCACATATGAAAGATGCCCTATCTTACATTATTCAAAAGTGAATCTAATCTTTTTTCTTTACACAAAAGTTTTTTTTCTATCCTCTCCAACCACCAAATTGCTTACATATAATAATGGCAATAATACATATAGTGCTTACTATGTGCCAGGCACTATGTGTTTTACAATTTCATCTGATCCTCATAATAAGCCTGGGAGGTAGGGACTCTTATTATCCTTATTTTATGATGAGAAACTAAGGGAAATGGAGAATATATGACTTGCTCAGGGTCACACTAGCAAATGTTGGAGGCTGGATTTGAACTCAGGTTTTCTTGATTCCAGATCCCACTTTCTATCCACTGTGCCACCTAGCCATCCTAGGGAACAATACCTTATACAAGACATCACCAAATTGATGAGTCTGATGTGTCTATGTCAGTGCTTTCTGGGCATTAACCTGTGAGCAGAGGATTACAAAAGAAATTAGATTAACTCGGTACGCTGTTCTTTACAATGCCATGTAGGTTCTTTGGGATCACAGCTTCGTTTTTCTAGACAGTCACTAATTAGCTAGATACTGCAGTGGATGGAGGACTAAGTCTGGAGTCAGGAAGATATGAGTTCAAATCTGCCCTCAGATACTTGGTGTGTAACGCTGGACAAGTCTCTGTTTGCCTCAGTTTCTCCACCTTTAAAACGGGGGTCATAACAGCACCTACCTCACAGCGTTGTTGAAAGGATCAGACGAAAGAATATTTGTAAAATCCTTAGCCCGGCATCTAGTAGATCCTTTAAATAATTGTTAAAATAATTGGTTTTTTCCTTAATAATACATTCTAGTATTTTGCCAAGTTCTCTGATCTATAGTTAGCAGATTCCATTCTTCCTCCCCACCTCACAATTTTTTTCTTTAAACTAGGATATTTGCCCCTTGTCAGTCTTAAAGCAGAGATGCACTGTCCTCCGTAATCTTTCAAATATCACTGACAATGATTCAGCAATCACATCTGCCAGTTCTTTCTGTACCTGAGGATAGAGTTCATGTAGGCCAGGTGACTTGAATTCATCAAGGTCAGCTAAAGCTCTTGATATCACCTTACTGATCTTGGGTATCAACTCCCTATTAGTCATTTTGGCTCTGTCCTTTCCATTTTAAAGGTCATTCAGCTTGGCAGAGAAAACAAGCAAAATAAAAAAATTAGCAGCTTTGCTTCTCTCTGAGGTCAGTTATTGTCATTCTATCCTCCCTGAGCAGCTGGTCTAGCCTTCTGTGATGCTCCTTTTCCTTCCTTTCAAAGCCCACTCCACAAACCTTTTTTTAAAATTATTCCTAAGGATCCCTCACCAGTCAGCTCATGCTGACTCTTCCAATGGGATTTTCCCATGCTTTTCTATTCCTCCTCAGTAACCTGCCCTTGTTTCTACCTCTTCTGCAATCATCTTGTTTTTTTCACCTTATGAGAATAATTTCCTTTCTCACTTAATTTCTCTGAACCTAAGTTTTCACATCTGTAAAACAGGATAACACCTGCAGTGCCTGCCTCATAAAGGTGCCATGATGCCCGAGTGAGATGATGTGTACAAATTATTTGGCAGACTCTAAGGCTGCATGGGGCTTCCAAATAAGGAGGGGATTCCAAAAAAGTTTTAGTCGAATTTGAAGGAGTTAAAACTCAGTTATGACATACAGTTCTTTCAAGTTCTAAAAGTCTAAGAGAAGTCACTAATTGTTTGTTGAGTATATAATGAATGAGTGAACCCAGGACCAAAGTTCAATTACTCTCAATAATTTACCACAAGGCAAGTCAACAGTCGTTTATTAAGCACTTACTATGGACACAATACTGTGTGAGGCACTGGAGATACAAAGAAAGACAAAAACAAAGTGTGTTTTCGCTGTCTCTGAACTAATTCATAATTCTTTCTCTTGAAAGATTATCAAATAACAGGGCCTTCATTACAGTCTGAATTCTATGGCTTGCTAAGTATGTTCTATCGTATCAAACACAACCTTGTGATTTCAAATTGCTTTTGAAATGGCCTTCCATCTATTCAGATCCTCTAAAGGAAATATTTAGCTGACTCCTAAATAGAGAAGAGGACACTGGAGAAATGGTGGGAAGTATCAAGGCTGAGGCTTTTGTTGCTCAGTCATTTTCAGTCATTTCCCACTCTTTGTGACTTCATTTTCCATTTTACTGTCAAAGATGTTAGAGTGGTTTGCCATTTCCTCCTTCAGTTCATTTTACATAGAAGGAAACAGAGAAAAACAGTGTTAATTGACATGTTCAGGGTCACACAGTAAGTGTCTGAGGTCAGATTTAAACTCACAAAGAGGTGTCTTCCTGACTATTTTTTAAAATTTATTTTTAGTTTTCAACATTCATTTCCACAAAATTTTGAGTTCCAAATTTTCTCCCCATCTTCCCCCTTCCCCACCCCAAGATGGCATACATTATGATTACCCTTTTCCCCACTCTGCCCTTCCTTTTATCATCCCTCCCCTCTCCCATACCCTTTTCCTTTACTTTCTTGAAGGGCAAGGCGGATTTCTATACCCCATTGGCTGTATATTTTATTTCCCAGTTGCTTGTAAAAACAATTTTTTCAACATTTGTTTTTAAAACTTTTAGTTCCAAATTCTCTCCCTTCTTCCCTTGCCACCCATCCCCATTGAGAAGACAAGCAATTCAATATAGGCTATGCATGTGTAGTTATGCAAAACACCTCCATAATAGCCATACTGTGAAAGACTAACTATATTTTCCTCCATCCTAACCCACCCCCCAATTATTCTATTTTCTCCTTTGTCCCTGTCCCTTTTCTAAAGTGCTTGCTTCTGACTACCCCCTCCACCAATCTGTCCTTCCTTCTATCATCTCCCGCTCTTATCCCCTTCCCCCTGCTTTCCTGTAGGGTAAGATACCCAATTGATGTGTATGTCATTCTCTCTTGAAGCCAAATCTGATGAGAGTAAGGTTCACTCATTCCTTCTCACCTCCTCCCTTTGCCCCTCCATTGTGAAACTTTTTTCTTGCCTCTTTTATGTGAAATGATTTACCCCATTCTATCTTTCCCTTTCTTCTTCTCCCAAAATATTCCTCTCTCATCCTTAACTTCATTTTTTAGATATCATATTCACCTCATCCTGTGCCCTCTACCTACCTATCTACCTACCTGTCTGTCTATTCCTTCCAACTACCCTAATACTGAGAAAGGTCTTATGAGTTACAAATATCATCTTTCCATGTAGAAATATAAATATCTCAATTTTAATAAGTCATGATTTCTCCTTCCTTTTCACTTTTTCATGCTTTTCTTGATTCTTGTATTTGAAAGTGAAATTATCTATTCAGCTCTGGTTTTTTCAACAGGAATGCTTGGAAGTCTTCTGTTTCATTGAAGTTCCATTATTCCCCCTGAAGGTTTATACTCAGTTTTGATGGGTAGGTGATCTTGGTTTTAATCCTAGTTCCTCTGACCTCCAGAATATTATATTCCAAGCCCTTCAATCCCTTAATGTAGAAGCTGCTATATCTTGTATTGTTATCCTGATTGTATTTCCACAATACTTGAATGGTTTCTTTTAAACTGCTTGCAATATTTTCTCCTTAACCCAGGAACTCTGAAATTTGGCTACAATATTCCTAGGATTTTTCCTTTTAGGGTCTCTTTCCAGAGGTGATAGGTGGATTCTTTCAATTTTTATTTTACCCTCTAGTTTTAGACTATCAGGCCACTTTTTCTTGATAATTTCTTGAAAGATGATGTCTAGGCTCTTTTTTTGATCATGGCTTTCAGGTAGTCCAATAATTTTTAGATCATCTGTCCTGGATTTATTCTCTAATTTTTCCAATGAGATATTTTATGTTGTCTTCTATTTTTTCATTCCTTTGGTTCTGTTTTATGATTTCTTGATTTCTCATCAAGTTACTAGCTTCCATTTGCTCCATTCTAATTTGAAGGAATTATTTTCTTCAGTGAGCTTTTGGACTTCCTTTTCCATTTTGTCAATTCTGCTTTTTAAGGCATTCTTCTCCTCATTGGCTTTTTTAACTTCTTTTGTAATTTGGGTTAGCCTATTTTTTAAGGTATTATTTTTTTCAGTATTTTTTGGTCTCTTTTAGCAAGCTATAGGCTCAATTTTCATGATTTTCTTTGCATCACTCTCATTTCTCTTCCCATTTTTCCTCTATTTCTCTGACGTGGTTTTCAAAATCTTTTTTGAACTCCTCCATGGCCTGTGACCAATTCACATTCCTCTTGGAGGCTTTTGATATAGAAGCTTTGATTTTGCTGTCCTGTTCTGTTTGTATGCCCTGATGTTCCTTGTCACCAAAGTAAGGTTCTATAGTCTAAGTTCTTTTATGATATTTATTCATCTTCCCAGCTAAACACTTGACTTTCTATTCCTTTGTGAAGATAGGACTCTGCTTCCAGTGGAAGTGGGGGTGAGTGTACTATCCCAGTCTTAGGAAGTCTTCCTGACTCTAACAGTGCTTTATCCACTGTGCCACCTAACCAAATACTTACATTTATCAACAACTCTGAGAATCATCCCAAGAGCCATTTTCAGGGAATCTGAAAGAGATATTCCTCCTTTACCACAAAGAATGCTGCATTGGAGTCCAGAATGCTGTGTTCAAGTCCTGATAATGGCAGTTACTTGCTATAATACTGTGTAACTTAGTAAAAATAACTTTCTTACTTTTCTTCAAATACTCTGTACCTTTGCATTGGCTGTTGCCTAGAATGTGCTACCTTCTTGTAGAAATCCTTATTTCCTTCCAGACTCAGCTGGAGCACTAGAAGAAGTCTTTCCTAATCTCTCCCTCTTTAAATGACATCATATTTATTTTGCATTTATTCTTTATACACCTATATCTGCATGCATTGTCTCTCCCAATAGAATGTAATCTCCTTGAGGACAATCACTGTTTCATTTTTGTCTGTGAATCCCTAGCACTTCTACAATGCTTAGCACAAAGTAGGTGCTAAATAAAAGCTTGCTAAGTATGTGAAAATCATGTAACTTTTTTGAGCCTAATTTTCCTCATCTCTAAAATGAAAATAATAATTTCTGTCCTATATAGCTTCAGGTTAAACTTTTTTTGTGAGTAGGGATTATTTCACTTTTTGCATTTGCATCCAGAGGAATTAGTGTAATATTAGGCAAGTAGTAGGCACTTGATAAATGCTTGGTGATTGTTGATTGTTTTGAAGGAAATGCTTTGAAAATTCCAAAGTACTAAATAAAGATGTGCAAGTGATTATCATTCTCATCATCATCATCATCCTCCTCCTCATCATTATTTTCAGAAGCAAAGCAGAATAAGGCTGTGTCTATCCAGTGCCAATAAAAAAAATTTAGTTGAATATGGCATTTGATGCCATCAGGATTAAGGGAGGATAGTTGTTGAACTGAATTTGACTTTTAAAAATAACTGAATTGAGTCAAACATGTATTTCTCTAGTAGTGTAACTACTTGTGCCATAGTGTTTCTACAACCTCTATTCTTTTTAGGAAGTAGCAAAATAAAGGATGCTGAGAGTATTCTACAAAATGACTAATTAACTCCTAATATAATTGCTCTCTACTTATGTATTACAAAAGATGTTTGGGGTCTGTAGCAGGAATTCACATCACAGCCTTAACCATGGTGTTTAATTTTCCATTGGAAAGCACCTTACTTATTTAACATCAAAATACAGAAATTGCCCCTCCTGCCCTATGCCTGTAATGTTCAATAAATGAAACAAATTGACGTATACATGAGAATGTACTAACAAAGTAAACATTTTTTTTTCTAATTCTGAATGGTGTTTTCTCAGGGGAATTTAGCCCTGTTCTATTTAAAACACACTCCTGAGCCCTGAAAAGCTTCTCCCCCATCCTCATGGACTTGCAGCTGTGCAATGTTTCTCCATTGCTTGATTACAGTTTGGCAGTCATTTCTGAATAATTTACAAATTTTGGATTTCTATGTGCCCAACGCACATGTGTTTGCAGCCAAACAGACTTGAAAGGATATGCAAATTGTACTTTTATGTCAAAAATGAATAACTACAGTTTGGTGGAGAATGGAGCTGAATGTCACTCTCCTGTTTTTGTTTAGACTAATCTGTATGATGTCTGCCCCACATCACAGTGTATCAACATTTTCTCAGGTATATTAGACATAATGTTTATGGCTGGAGATATTGGATGCCAAATTGGCAAGTATTAAAAATGATCCTTATTTTCTTTGGGTTCCATATAAATATCCCAGGGAAATATTTAATCAAATTAAACTGCCAAGGTAACATCGTTCTGTGTATAGACAAATTCATGGATGGCTTTGAGGTCCTGTCCAATAAAAAACTTCTCTTTGAAAGCAATAGCAGAAAAGGTAGGGAGCAACAGTCTCTATGGCAGCCTAATGGAGACTTGCTTCCAAAGAGGTCCAAGTACTAAAACCTGTAGGAAATAATTCTAGCCATTTATAAAGCCCTTCAATAATTCTGGTGTTATATTGAAAATTGTCTATTGTCATGCTGTTTCATACCAAAGGGAACTAGCATTAGGTTTCTTACCAGAATGTGACAAATTCTCTTTCTATGGTTAGTCCTTGATTCAAGGTTTACATTCTTCCCCAGAAAGCACTGATCATGAATGTTCAAGTCAAATTTTGCTCATTTCTGGGACAAGTCAAGAATTTCATTTCTCAGTGGCCTCAGACTCTGTGGATGAATTCTTGTCTTTCATTTCTCCAGTAGGAGTTTTTTCCTTTGAGTCAAAGGGAGTAGGTTTTCAAAGATCCATATGCTAACCACATCATTCTAAACTCTTTTTTTATAAAAAACTTCCTGGACTTCAGGGACTCCTGGGGGGTGTTAAAGAAAAGACAGATGCTGTTTGTATTTTACCAGTTCCCAGACAACAACCTTGATGATATGTAGCAAGTGGGCACAGTTGTTCAGCTGTTATGCCTGCATATGAATGGTTCTTTCGTTGTAAAATTTTGCATTTTTTGTTTTTTGATTACTTTTGAACATCACAGTACCTTGTACATGATACATATTTCTTTTTTAATTAATTTATAGATTTATAGTTTTCAACGTTCATTTCCACAAGATTTTGAGTTCCAAATTTTCTCCCTATCTCTCCCCTCCCCCTACTCCAAGACACTGGGCATTCTGATCACCCCTTATACCAATTTGCCCTCCCTTCTATCACACCACTCCCTTCCCTTATCCCCCATCTTCTCCATTTTCTTGTAGGGCAAGATAGATTTCTATATCCCATTATCTGTATTTCCTATTTCCCAGTTGCATGTAAAAATAATTTTTAACATTTGTTTTTAAATCTTTGAGTTCCAACTTCACTCCCTCCCTCCATCCCCACCCATCCTCCACTGAGAAGGCAAGCAATTCAATATAGGTTATACATGTGTAGTTGTGCAAAAGACTTCCATGAAAGTCATATTGTGAAAGACTAACTATATTTCCCTCCATCCTATCCTGCTCCCTATTTATTCTATGCTCTCTTTGACCTTGTCCCTCCCCAAAAATGTTTACTTCTAATTACCCCCTCCTCCTATTTTCCCTCCCTTCTATCATCCCCCCACCTCACTTCCCCCCTTCTCCTCTACTTTCCTGTAGTGTAAGATGGATTTTCATACCAAATTGAGTGTGTATGTTATTCCCTCCTTAAGCCAATGAGAGTAAGCTTCACTTTTTCCTTCTCACCGCCTTCCTTTTCCTCTCCATTGAAAAAGCTTTTTCTTGCCTCTTTTATGAAAGATAATTTGCCCCATTCCATTTCTCCCTTTCTCCTCCCAATATATTCCTCTCTCACCCCTTAACTTTATTTTTTTAGGTATCATCCCTTCTTATTCAACTCATTCTATATCCTTTGTCTATATGTATATAATCCCTCCAACTATTCCAGTACTGAGAAGTCTCAAGAGTTATAAATATTATTTTTCCATGCAGGAATGCAAACAGTTCAACTTTAGTAAGTCCCTTATGATTTTTCTTTCCTGTTTACCTTTTCATGCTCCTCTTGATTCTTGTGTTTGAAAGTCAAATTTTCTATTCAGCTCTAGTCTTTTCATCAAGAATGCTTGAATGTCCTCTATTTCATTGAATGACCATTTTTCCCCCTGAAGTATTATGCGCAGTTTTGCTGGGCAGGGGATTCTTGGTTTTAATCCTAGTTCCTTTGACTTCTGGAATATCATATTCCAAGCCCTTTGATCCATTAATGTTGAAGCTGCTAGATTTTGTGTTATCTTGATTGTATTTCCACAATACTCAAATTGTTTCTTTTTGACTGCTTGCAATATTTTCTCCTTGACCTGGGAGCTCTGGAATTTGGCTACAATATTCCTAGGAGTTTCTACTTTCAGATATCTTTTAGCAGGTGATCAGTGAATTTTTTCAATATTTATTTTACCCTCTGGTTATAGAATATCAGGGCAGTTTTCCTTGATAATCTCATGAAAGATGATGTCTAGGTTCTTTTTATGATCATGGCTTTCAGGTAGTCCCATAAGTTTTACATTGTCTCTCCTGGATCTATTTTCCAGGTCAGTTGTTTTTCCAATGAGGTATTTCATATTGTCTGCTATTTTTTCATTCCTTTGGTTTTGTTTTATAATTTCTTGATTTTTCATAAAGTCATTAACTTCCATCTACTTTATTCTAATCTTTAAGGAATTATTTTCTTCAGTGACCTTTTGGATTTGCTTTTCTATCTGGCCAGTTCTGCTTTTTTAGAGCATTCTTCTCCTCATTGACTTTTTGGATCTCTTTTGCCATTTGGGTTAGTCTATTTTTTAAAGTGTTATTTTCTTCAGTATTTTTGGAGTCTCCTTTAACAAGCAGTTGACTTGTTTTTCATGATTTTCTTGCATCACTCTCATTCTCTTTCCAATTTTCGCTTTACTTCTCTTACTTGATTTTCAAATTCCTTTTTGAGCTCTTCTATTGCCTGAGACCAATTCATATATTTCTTGGAAGCTTTGCATGGAGGAACTTTGACTTTGTTTTCTTCTGTTTGCATGCTTTGGTCTTCCTTGTCACCAAAGTAAGATTCTATAGTCTGATTCTTTTTCCCACTTTTGCTCATTTCCCCAGCCATTTACTTGACTTTTGAACTCTTTGTCAAGGTAGTTCTCTGCTTCCAGTGGGGGTGGGGGCTCTGCTGTCAGTTGCTTGATCCCTGTATGATCCAGAAACAGTGGTTGCAGCTGCCCCTGCTGGGTTCCTCCACCTCTTCTCCTCTCTGCCACCCTGGGGGTGGGGCTGGACCACTCCACTGTGGTCCACTGCACTGGTCACACAGGCTTTTGTCACTGAGCTTTCAATTTATCCTCAGCATTTTGGGGTCATGAAGTCTGGAAACCACAAGTGTGAAAGAGTCAATCCCCCTAAGTTCTTCTCAGGACCTCTCTGTGCACTTACAGCCCACACTGGACTGCGCTCTGCTCCCAGCATGGCACAGCGACCTTCTGGTGATTTGCTTCACTCTGTCATTCTATGGGTTCTGCAGTTCCAGAATTTGTTTAGAGCCATTTTTCATAGGTATCTGACTGTCCTTGGCAGGAGCACTCTAGAAAGTCCATGCTATTACTCAGCCATCTTGGCTCCATCCCCATGATAGATATTTCTTAATTTCATTTAAATATAATAATAACTTACTTTATACAATAATTTGTGGATTACTCTACGTACAATATTTCAGTTGTTCCTCATAATCTTGTTATGGATATTATTATACCCATATTAGTGGTGAGGAAAAGTGAGGCTCAGAGAGATTAAATACCTTTCCCAAGATCATCAAAATATTAATTGTCAAAGGCTAATGCAGTGTTTTCATATTATTTCCCCAAGATAGTTTTCAATTAAAAAGATCTTTCATTAGCATCAGCATTTAATAAAAATGTGATAGATTTTTAAAACAAAAAGTCAGCTGTCTAGATCACTATGGAATACATTATTGCTAAGTGAGGATGAGAGAATTGTCAGAGAAACTTTCCTGAAAAATATCTGGAATAAGAGTGCTGTGCTTTCACACGTGCTTGGCAATTTAGTCCTAGGTTCAGTCCTAGGTTCGAAGCCTGTCTCTGCTGCTTACTATTTGCATAAATCTGGGTCTGTCACTTAACCCTCTAAACCTTGGTCGTCTCATTTGTAAAATAAGGTGTTTGGATTAGATATTCTTGAAGGTCCTTTCCAACTTTAAATCTATGATTCTGTGCTGTAAAAGTTAGATTTTAAAAGACTTATGATGTCTTATGAATGAATCATTAAGGCATATACTTATTTTCAACCTCACATGGTACCTTTTCAAAAACAGACCATGTGCCAAGCCAAGAAAATAACTAAATAAATATGAAAAGGCAAAGATATTAACCATATTCTTTATAGAATGAAAAAATAAAAATAGAAATAGAAGGAATATAAGCAGAAGGTATGGATTTAAATAATGGCTCTATAATAACGTCCTGAATAACTAATTAATTTGAAACATATCTTAGGAAAAAATAAAAAGGCAGGTAAGGTAGTATGACAACGAGATAATATACCATTTTATATGTGACTTCTGAATGAGTCATGGACTACTTTTGGCTTTCTTCAAACAGCCTCAGGAAAGGCATCCCTTTTCAAAAGTCCAAACTTTTCCCCAAATCTCTACCCATACCCACATTAATCGCATAAATAACGATTAGTAGATGATAGATTTTCTTTCATATAAAAGGGGAAGTAAAACCATAGTAATGAAAATAGAGTGAGCAACGGTGATGGGAGAAGGGGAGATGACTTATTTGGACAGCAAGCCAGTGACTAGCACTTCTGGATGTACAGGCAGTATCAGTTTCTCCTGAGCTCAACTCTCTCCCAAAAGGAAAAGAAATTATTAATGAGTTTAACAGAAATATAAGATTTAAGCCAATTTTTCTTTAACAGACAAGGGAAGGAAAATGCATAATTCTCTCTGGCTGCTCTACAAATGTCACCGATGTATAGTTATTAGTTCTTTGTCCAGTGGGTATGGAAGAGTTAGAAGAGCAGCCTGTGCTCCAATTCTCCACTGTCTACTCATTGGATCTAAGGAGAAGGAAGGAGGAGAGTCAGCACCCAGAAGTTAGGTGCCCTGCTTTTCCGTATATGCTTTTCCATTTATATTGTGGGTAATAGTGAGAATACCACTTCTTCTACTACCTTAAAACTTTTTTCCTCCCAGAAACCCTTCAAAACAGAAATCAAAGTACCAACATATTACCAACTAGTGAACTCTGGGATGATACCTATTTAAGTATCACCTCCATGTGCATACTTGCAATGGTAGGTGCCATATAGCTATGTAAAATTTTTGTGGGAATGATGTAGCTAATATTAAGATCTCATTGTTCTTAAAAACTTCAACAACATGTTTACCTATGTATATCTAAAAATAATACAAAATTCTTTGAAAGACATAACAGCACATTGAATTTTTCAACAACTTTTTTCTTGTTTATTTGTAACAGTCATTTAAATTTATTTTGAATTCAAATTCTCTTTCCTTCTACTGTCACTACCCATACATTGAGGTCAGCTAGGTGGTGCAGAGGATAGAGCACCAGTGCAGGAGTCAGGAGGACCTGAGTTCAAATCTCACCTCAGACACTTAACACTCTTGCCTCATCCTGGGTCATCTCCTGTCATTCTGATGAATATCTGGTCACTGCATGCAGATGACTCTGGAGAAGAAGTGAGGCACAGCTCTCCCTCACTCAAAAAAAAAAAGTCAAGTGCAAGTCATGTCATTATTTCTCTGATGGCATGATCTTCTTCGGCAATGAAGGATGAACACACCCATCCATTGAGAAGTTAAGTGGTATATCAATTATATACAGTGTCATGCAAAGTATATTTCCATATTAGTCATGTTGCAAAAAATAAATAAAAAGCAAGAGAGAAGTATGCTTCAATATGCACTCCGAGTTTATCAGTTCTCCCTCTGGAGATAAATAGTATTTTTCATCCTGGGTCCTTCAAAATTGTCTTGGATTATGGAATTGATCAGAGAAACTAAGTCTTTCACTTCTGATCATTCTTACAATATTGCGGTTAATGTGTACAGTGTTCTTCTGGTTCTGCTCATTTCCCTCTGCATCAGTTCGTATACATTTTCCCAGGTTTTTTTTTCCTTTGAAACTATCCTGTTCACTATTTCTTAAAACACAGTATTATTCCACCACAATCATATGCCACAACTTGTTCAGCCATTCCCCAACTGATGGACATTTCCAACTCTTTGTCACCACAAAAAGAATTCCTATAAATATTTTTATATGTATAGGTCCTTTCCTTTTTTCTTTCATCTCTTTGGGATATAGATCTAGTAGGTATTGTTGGATCAAAGAGTACGCACAGTTTTATATTCTTTTTGGTCATAGTTCAAATTGCTCTCCATAATGACTTGGACTAGTTCACAACTCTACAAACAGCGATCAGTGTCTCTCTTTTTCCACATCCCCTCTAGCATTTATCATTTTCCTTTTCTGTCATGTATTCAATCTGTGAGGTGTGAGGTGATACCTCAGAGTTATTTTAACTTGCATTTCTGTAATCAATAGTGATCAAGAGCATTTTTGCATATTGAAAACTTGGATTTCTCTCTCTGAAAAAGGCCTATTCATATCCTTTGGCCACTTATCAATTGCAGAATGACTCATTTTTTAAATATAAATTTGACGAAGTTCCATATATATTTGAGAACAGAGGCCTCTATCAAAGATACTTGTTGGAAAATCCTCCCTCCAAGTCCCCCATCAGGATACTGGTTTTCTTCTCATTTTGATTTCATTGGTTTTATTTGTGCAAAACTCTTCAATTTTGTGTAATCAGAATTATCTGTTTTATTTCTTGTGATTTTCTTCATCTCTCATTTGGTCATAAACTCTTACCTTATTTATAAATATGACAAGTAAAAATTTTCCATCTTCCCCTAATTTGCTTATGATACCACCCTTTATGTCCAAAGCAAGTACCCATATTAACCTTATCTTAGTATATGGTACGAGATCTTTCCCTAACTAACTTCTACCAAACTACTATCCAGTTTTCCCAGAAATTTTGTCAAATGATGAGTTCTTGTCCCCAAAACTGGGATTTGGGGATTTATCAGACACAGATTACTATGGTTATTTAATACTGTGTATTATGTACATAATTTATTCCACTAATTCACCCTCTATTTCTCAGCCAGTACTGGATTGTTTAGATGATTACCATCTTGCAATATATTTGAAATCTGGTACTTCTAGGCTATCTTCCTTCACATTTAAAAAAAATTGGTTCCCTTCTTATTCTTGACATTTTCTTCTTCTGGATGAATTTTGCTCTTATTTTTTCTACCTTTATAAAATAATTCTTTGGTTGTTTGGTGTGGCACTGAATAAGTAATTAGTTTAGGTAGAACTGCCACTTTAATTATATTGTTTCAGTTTATCCACGAGCAGCAAATATTTCTCTAATTGTTTGGATCTGTTATTTGTGTGAAAAATATTTTGTCATTTTGTTCATATAATCCATGGGTTTGTCTCAGGTAGACTACCAAGTGTTTTTCAACTTTTGCAATTATTTTAAATGTAATTTCTCTTTCTATTTTTTTAATATAGAAATGCTGATGATTTATGTGAGTTTATTTTATAACCTGCAACTTTGCCAAAGTTGTTAATTATTTCAACTAGTTTTTTAGCTGACTTTCTAGGGTTATTAGAAATAATAATGTATGGGATGCTCAAGGTGGACTAGCACCTCTGATGTGAGGGCTTACTGAGTTACTTTCAGGGCTACTCATGCATCTTTGGTGACTACTTGTTACTCAACTCCCACCTAAGAAGCTGTAGCATGTGTGGCCACCACGCCAAGGTAAAACTGTCTCAGGTTTCAGGTTACACGAAGTTGAGGGTAACTAACAGGCCTCAAACCTTTCTGTGAGTTGGGAGTTGTCTACCCCAAGAATATAAAGACTTACCACAGTGGAATGGGTAGATGGGAACAGCTTGTTCCAATGGCCATGAAGGCAACTGAAGCAGGTGCTATGAGAGCTTGATCAGACATCAAAGACACCAAGGTCATCCACTGCATCCTGGGCCATCCTCAGTCATTTTGACTTTTTGTCTTTCCACTGGATTTTGATGATTCTGGAAGAGAGTGAAGCTGATGACTGTACAACATTGCCTCACTTAAATCCAATTCACACACGAGTCAAGACATCACCCCATGATGTCATTGGTCCTCTTTGAAAACAAAAGACAAAAAACAGATGGAGGGTTATCTAAGTATACCATCATACCATTTATAAAGAGTACTAGTTTTGTTTTGCACTGCCTGTTTTTATTCTTTTAATTTCTTTTTCTTGTCTTATTGTTGTGCCTAGCATTTCTAACACAATATTGAATAATAATGGTGGTAATGGACATTCTTTATTTTATTGGGAAGGCTTCTACCTTATTTCTATTACAGATAATGCTTGCTCTTGGTTTTAGATAGATACTATGTATCATTTTAAGCAAGATTTTTTCTAGCATTTTTCATAGGAATAGTTGTTGTATTTTGTCAAAATTCTTCTCTGCATCTATTAAAATAATCACATGATTTTTGTCATTTTTAATATTGTTATGGTTTTCCTAATATTGAACCAGCCCTGTATTCCTGGCATAAATCTTATCAGGTAATAGTACATGATCTTTGTGATACATTTTTATAACCTCCTTGCTAGTATTTTATTTATTTCTTTGGTTTTTTTTCTCTCCCAGGTTTAGGTATCATAATTACATTTATGTCACAAAAGGAATTTGGTAGGACTTCTTTTTTATATAAAAATATAAACTATTTTTTCAAATAGTTTATATCATATTTGGATCAATTGTTCCTTAAATGTTTGGTAGAATTCATTTGTAAATCCATCTGGTCTTGGGAATTTTTCCTTAGGGAGCTCATTGATGGTTCATTCAATCTCTTTTTCTAAGATATGGTTATTTAAGTATTTTCTCTCCTCTATTAATAGAGGCAATTTATAGTTTTGTAAACATTCTTCCATTTCACTTAGATGATCAGCTTTACTGGAATATAATTGGAAAAAGTAACTCAATAATTGATTTAATTTCATTGGCATTGATGGGGTTTTTTTTGATACCTTTTTACTTTTTGATACTGGTAATTTGATTTTCTTCTATTTTCAAATGAAATTAACCAATGATTTGTCTATTTTATTGGGTTTTTTTCATAAAGCCAGCTCCTAGTGTTATTTATTAGTTCAATTATTTTCCTTTCAATTTTAATCTCTCCTTTGATTTTTCAGGACTTCCATTTTGATGTTTAATCAAGCATTTTTAAATTGCTAATCTATTTTTTTAGTTGTATGCACAATTCATTGGTCTTTTTCTTATTTTATTGATATTCATTTAGGGATATAAATTTTCCCTTCGAATTGCTTTGGCTGAATCCTTCAAATGTTAGTATGTTGTCTCATTGTTGTCATCCTCTTTAATGAAATTATGGATTGTTTCTGTGATTTGTTCTTGACCCAGTTATTCTTTAGAATTAAATTAGTTTCCAATTAATTTTTAGTCTATGCTTCTATGACCCTTTATTGAATGTAATTTTTATGGTCTGAAAAGGGTGCATTGAATATTTCTGCTTTCCTACATTTGATTATGAGGTTTTTATGCCCTAATACATAGTCAGTTTTTTTGTGAAGATGTTGTGTACAGCTAAGAAAAGGGTATACATTCTTTTCTATTCCCTTTCATTCCTCTCCTCCCACCCCCAATGTCTATTACATATAGCTTTACTAAAATTCTATTAATCTCTTTAATTTTCTTATTTATTTTATCATTAGATTTATCTGGTTCTGAGACGGTAAAGTTTAGATTCCCCCAGTAGTACTGTTTTACAATTTCCTTCTTTAATTCATGTAAATTTTTCCTTTAAGAATTTGAATGATGCATGTATATGTAGTGTAAGTTTATATTACTTCATTGTCTGTGGTTCCTTTTAGCAAGATATAATTTCCCTGTTTATCTCTTTTATTTAGGTCTATTTTTGCTTTTAGTTTGTCAGAGATCATGTATCCTGCCTCTGACAATTTTACTTCAGGTGAAGCATAATAGATTCTGCTCTAAAACCTGATTTTAACTATCTGTGTGTCTTTCATTTTCAAATGTATTTCTTGCATACAACATATAATTACTTGGTTTCTGGTTTCTTATCCATTCTTCTCTTCACTTATTTTATGAGTGAGTTTATCCCATTCACATTCACAATTATAATTACTAACTGTTTATTTCCCTATTTTCTTCTGTTTATCCTTCTCTCTCTTTCTATCTTATCCCTCCCCTAAAGTCTGTTTTGGTTCTGACCATGGCCTTCTTTTGTCTGCCCTCCTTTTTATCACCTCATCCTCTTTCTCTTAACCCTTTCTCTTCCTACTTCCCTACTTTGCTGTTAGATAGATTTCTATTAAAAAATGAGTATATGTTTTCCCCTCTTGAAAAGATAAGAGCAAGGTATATCCACCATTACCCACCTCCCCACGATCACCATTTCCCCTTCCATTGCAAAAACTCTTCCTTGTGCACCTGTTCTATGCAAGATCATTTTCTTCATTTTTCCTTTCCCTTCCTCCTTCTCCCAGGGCATCTCTTTCTCACCAATCCATTTTTTTAGATCATCCTAAAATAATTGACTCACCTCCATGCCCTCTGTCTATGTAGAGTCCTTCTATGTGAAGTCCTTCTAACTGCCCTAATAATGATGAAGTTCTTAGGAGTTACATGTATCATCTTTCTATATAGGAATGTCAATAGTTTGATCTTATCCAGTCCCTTATGATATCTCTCATGCTTATTTTGTGCTTCTCTTGAGTCTTAGATTTGAAAGTCAAATTTTCTATTCATCTCTAGTCTTTCTATTGGGAATGCTGGAAAGTTTTCTATTTCTTTAAATATCGAAACACATACACACACACACACACACACACACACACACACACACACACACACACACACACCCTGAGGATTCTACTCAGTTTTCTTGGGTAGGTTTTTCTTGGTTGTAATCTTATTTCTTTTGCCTTCTAAAATATATTTCAAGCCCTTTGTTCCTTTAACATGAAGCTGCTAAATCTTATGTGATCCTGAGTATGGGTCCATAGTATTGAAAAGGTTTCTTTCTGGTTCCTTGAAATATTTTCTTTTTTATTTGGGAGCTCTGGAATTTGACTGCAATATTCCAGGAAGTTTTCATTTTGGGATCTCTTTCAGGAGGTGATTGATGGATTGTTTCAATTTCTATTTTGTTTCTAGGATATCTTGGTAGTTTTCCTTTACAATTTCTTGAAATGTGATACGTAGGCTCTTTCTTTGTTCATGGCCATCAGGCAGTTCAATAATTCTTAAATGATCTCTCCTCAATCTATTTTCCAGTTCAGTTGCTTTTCTGTTAAGAAATTTAATTTTTTCTATTTTTTCTTTCTTTTGAGTTTGTTCTATTGCTTCTTGGTGTCTCATGGAGTCATTAGTTTCCATTTGCCCAACTGCAAATTTTAAGGAATTATTTCCTTCAGTAAACTTTTGTAACTCTTTTTTCCATTTGGCTAATTTTGCTTTTAATTTATTCTCTTCAGTATTTTTTGTGTCTCTTTTACCAAGGTGTTAATTATCCTTTCATATTTTTCTTTCATTGATCTCATTTATTTCTCTATCACTCTTATTTAATTTTTTAAGTCATTTTTAGCTCTTCCAGGAATTCTTTATGGGCTTGTATTGAATCACATTTTTCTTGAGGCTTTGCTTGTAGCTGTTTTGATATTATTGTCTTCCTTTGAGTTTGTGTCTTGATCTTCCCTGTCACCAAAGTAACTTTTTTAAGGTCAAGTCCTTTTTTTTTGGGGGGGGGGGGAGGTCATTTGGGTCATTTTCCCAGTCTATTTCTTGACTTTCAACCTTAAAATTGGGCTCTGTTACCTGAGTGGGTAGGGCACTGTCCGAAGTTTCAGAATTTTTTTGTACCACTATTTTCAGAGCTGGTTTTAGAACTTTGAAAGTTTTTGGTACTGCCAATGTGGTGTGGTCCTTGGAGAAATGTTGTCACTGTTTCTTTAAGGATAGAAGTGATACTGTCCCTTGGGTCCCCCACTTTCTTGGAACCAGAAATGATAGAAGCTCCTCAGAGCCCCTGTTTCCTTGTGACTGAAAGTGATACTTGCCCCTAAGGGTAAAAGAATGTAAATAAAAAGAAAGCTCAAATTAATTCAAATGTAATCGTAATGACCAATCTTGGCCTTAGAGAAGAGATGAGAAGATGAACATACCTCCTTCTTTTCTTTGGAGAACTGGGGAACAATGCATGAGTAACATTTCATACACTGTCAGATATGGTTGCTGTGTTCATTGGTTTTACTTAACTGTTTTTATTTCTTACAAGAGTTGGCTCATTGAGTGCCTTTGGGATATATCTGGAAATGACTATAACATAAAAACAAAAGACCTCATAAACATTTAAAAAAGAATTAGAATCTTTAAAAAGAGTCAGAATTGTTTGAAGTTCCAAAAAAATTCTTCCCAACATAGCCACAGCCTTCTTTTTCTAAATCGAATTGACATCTACATGGAATTGTTTACCAAAATAGTAAAACTCTATAATGCCTGTTAAATTTTGAGTACTTCAGTGATGTTTAGTGAATCAGACATTGCGTATTATAGAAATGCTCTTCTATGTAATTTAATCTACCAAAGGAGTTTTCACACATTTCATAAACATTAAAATGTCTAAAGTTATATTCTATTTTAGGAAGTACTATCTGCAGAAGGATGTTTTATATGTAATGGAACCATCCCATGGAAATGTAATTTACAGAAAATGAGTTTTGTACTTACAGTTGCTACGGCTTATTGCATTTACAGCACACTTTATTTCATTTCACTTCATCGATTCTGAATAAAAAAGACAAAAGAACAGACTGATCTAGATTGAAACAGAATATATATTGATATAAAATAAATAATACCTAATAAGAATAACATTTACATAGCACTTTAATATTTGCAAATATTTACTCTTATAAGCTGTTCATTTGTGTAATGGAATAGAGTGACCCCCTTTGGACACTGTTCACTTTATCACATTCTGATACAGGGCATTTCAGGATACTTTCAAAGATCAGGTAACTATCAAACTTTATATTTAGGCAATATTAAGAGTTCACATTTCAACAGTATTTTAAGTGTTTTGCAAATTTTATCCTTACAACCATCTATGAGTTAGATGCTATCATAGTTCCCACTTTATAGGTGAGGAAACTGAGGCAGATGAAAATTAAATGACTTGCCCAGAGTCAAATAGAAAGTAAATGTCTGAGCCTAGATTTGAATTTAGGTCTTCTTGACTCCAAGTACAGCATTTGCTCTACTGTACCACCTAGCTGCTGCAACAACAATAATAAAATATATTAGGCAAATTCCTAGGCAACTACGTGATGCAGTGGATAGAGCTCTGGTCCTGGAGTCAGGAAGACTTGAGTTCAAATCTGCCCTCAGACACCTACTAGCTGCGTAACACTAGGTAAATTATTTAATGCTTTTTACCTCAGTTTCCTCATCTGTAAAATGAGCTGAAGAAGAAAATAGCAAACCACTCTACCATCTTTGCCAAGAAAGCCCCAAAAAGGGTCATGAAGAGTTGGACACAACTGAACAACAACAGGGCAAGCTCCTTGGTCCTCCTTCTCTGAGGTTTTGTGGTTTTATGTTCACAAATCAGGCCATTTTGGTGTTGGGCAATTTCTCTTCCACCTTGTAAAACAGAATTTTTAAGGTGAATTATCCTATTTTTAAATTTTTTTATTTTGGACTCAAGGACCAAAACACAAATACAGAATAGAGAAATGAAACAAAAACATATCATGAACTTAAATGTTGGAACTTAAGGACAAAGTAAGAAAAAAAAAAAAGGACACGTCGTGTGCATAGCAGAAAGTAAGGGAGGTTTCAAAATATGTAACAATAAATTTTCATTTCAAGAAAGCCTGTATGATGAATAATACATTTGTGTTGAAAATTGTACATCTATTCTTTGCTTCCTTGTTTGTTTTCTTTTGTGTCTGCTGTGTACTTTTTTTACATTGTTCTTTATTCCCTCCTCCCACACCACCCCCCGAACGCTACAATAAAGTTTAGCTATGTTTCTATGTTTCTCTATAGCTATATATATATATATATATATACACACATATATATACATATATATACACATATACATATATACATACATATGTATGCATATACTTTCCCAAAAATATTTTACTCCTGATCTTTGTTTTTATGTTTATGCATATCTCTTATTTCCTATCCCTTTTGCCTCCTCTACTTTAATTCTATCCACTACCTTTAAGGTGAATTTTCCTATTCACCCTTTTATCAACTATGAATTATTTGTTATACACCTATTGTGTCTTTCCCTATACACCCCTCCATGTTCCACTCATGAAGACCATTTGCATAAAAAATCCTTTCTATCACATTCTAGATGGACCATGTCTTAACTGGTGATTAGAGTGAGGTCTAATAATTTAATTGAAAGAGTTTAAAGGGCTTTGCTCTGCCTAGGTTGTTTGCAGGACAGAATAAGTCATTGAGACTGGGTTATAGGATTAGGGGAAACATTCTTCTGCTCTTGTATCTTAAAGACAAATAAATAAGGCAAAATCCTTAAATTCAAATAAATATACATGGATATGTATCTATATGTCCATGTATGTATATGACATAATAAATATAATAAACAATAAATATAGGTGTTATATGTGTACCTATCTGCACATTTATATATCATGTACATGTAAATATATGTTATATATGTGCACACATATTTATATGCAAATATACATAGAAATAAATAAGGCTTTGAAAAGCTGGAAGCAGTGGAAAACTTTAGTTACTAATATTGTTGTTTTTATCTCTGATGTTTAATCCAATGCATGGAACATAGTATGAACTTATTGCTTTTTAACAAATCGATCTATACAGAAATGAAATGGGTTACCTTAGGAAACAGGAGGCTTGAAGATACTGGAGGTCTTCAGGTAAAGGTAGAATGAACCCTTTTTTTGCCTGTGTATAGGTTTCTTGTTCAGGTATGAGTTGAGGTAGCTGGCCTCTGATACCATTTTCTGTGATTGAATGCTTGACAATATGACCTGCCTCTTACCACTCAATCAGCACATGGTGAACTTCAGTGAATGCCATACTTTTCTATAGGCAACTGCTCCTTAAAGTTCAATCGAATATACTGATATAATTCTCATGACCACAAATGGGAAGTTTTTCCTTGGCTAGGTTTACTGGATAGTCTTTGCCTTTTGACTCATCACAAATGTATACTTTGAAATATATATGAAGTGAATCAGTTCCCTTAGCCAAGCCTGGCCTATGCCCATTAGCAGCTCATAATGAAGAAAGAGAACCACAAGCGATAGGCCAACTGTGTAGTCTCTGGAACTTTTGCCTTTGTCCTCTGTTTGGGTTCCTTCAGTATGTATAGCTTTCCCCAACTACCCCCACCCCTCTAAAATACTAGAAGAAACCAAGGAGAATTCTAAAACTGGACAATATGAAAGTGACATGGTGTATAGTGTGCATGGAATTTGCAATCATAAACACCCACAAATGACCTACTTCTTCCACTTACTTGCCATGTGACCTTGGATGAGTCCTTTAAACTCTGTGATTCTATTTCCTCATCTTTAGATGGGAATAATACTTGCAGTATATTACCAGTTGATGTTAGATAAGACAAAATATGTGAAAGCACATTGTAAACTGCAAAGTTCTATATAAATTGTTGTAATTGTGATATTGTTTGTTATTGTAAAATTATCTAATGTAGACCTCAGCTTTCAGTTGGGTAATATCTAAACCACTGATAGAATGCCTGTCAAATTTTCAGATGCTATCAGGCTGGAAAGAATAGCTACCACACTGAGTAATATATTCAGGAGTCCATCAACAACATCGTAAGAGTCTAGAAGACTGAATTCAATTTAATGAGATGAAACTTAAAGGGATAAATATAGACATTTGATCCATTGATCCATTTGCATTAAAAAAAATCACCTTTACAATCTTTTGTTATCTCCAATTTCCTTGTACTTTGCAAGTATAAAATTAAGATAGCTTAGCAATAAGAGACAAGAGACTTGATCTGTAAGAGATCTGGAGGCTTCAGTGGACAGCAAATTCAACATGAGTCAACGGTTATATGGCAGTCAAAAAAGATACTTTTGTCATAGGATGAATTAGGAGGATCTATAGTGCCCAAGACATTGCCCAGGGTGGTAGTAGGCTCCCTTGCACTTCTTCCATGGTCAGATGACAGCTAGAGTATCATGCTCAGTTCTGACACCACATTTTAGAAAGTCCATCAGCCAAAGGCCACGTTAGCTTAGAATATTAACCTATTTGGAAAACGTTACAAAGGTGTTGTATTGCCCCATAAAAGAGTAAAGAGTAGTGAAAAGGAAAATGATTGCCAAAAGTTTGGCACACAACTCAAATAAGTCCAGTTATCCCAAGGGTATTTGTAGATGAAACTAGAAAGAAAAAAAGAGACAAAAATGGAACAGATTTATCAGTGTTTCTATAACGACTTATTCTCATCATTTATGACAATGGAACCACAACATTTAGGGACTCTATTATCTCAGTTCCTAATAATGAAATGGCACTTAAGGAAATGAAGTTGGACATGACAAAGGATTGGAAAGGTCAATGTTGTAAAGTTTGTTGGAAAGACAAGTACAAATACTTATTTGCTCTTAGTGGAACTGTGAATTGACTGGACCATTGCAGAAAGGAATTTGGAATCATGCTAAGCAAGTGACCAAAATGCCCATACTCTTTTGACCCAGAGATTCCACTACTAAACTTATAACCCAAGGAAATGAAATAGCTAGAAAGTCCTCAAGGGACACCAAAGTATTTATGGCAGTATTTTTCGTAGTAGCAAGGTATGGGGAAAAAAGTAGATGCCCATTCACTGGGGAATGGCTAAACATGACTTAGTAAATAAGGTGTGCCTAGAGACAGACCACTAAGTGGTATTTTCTGAGCCTGGAGTCAGAAAGACCTAGGTTCAGATCCAGCCTCAGATACTTAATAGCTATGTGACTGTAGATAAGTTTTTTAACCTCTGCCCATCTTAGTATCCTTAACTGTAAAATTTGTTGAGGATCAAAAGAAATAATGTTTGTAAAGTCCTTAGCACAGTGCCTAGAACATAATAGTAGGTACTTAATAAATACTTGTTCCTTTCTTTCCTACCTTCTTTCCTTCCTCCCTTTCCTCTTTCCCTCCCTCCCTTCCTTTTTCCTTCCACACATGCCCCATCTCTGTGACTTTATATTGGCTGTTCTGAATTCCTGGAATGGTCTCTCTTCTTCATCTCTGCCTCAGTCTCCCTGGATTTCTCCAAGCCCCTGCTCAAGTAATACCTTCTACATAAGGTTTTCCTGGACCCCTGCTCCCATCTCATCCAGGTCCCCTTCCCAAAACTACATTGTATTTTTGTATATATTCTATATAAACAATATCCCAAATGTCCTAATACAATTTTAAGCTACCAACACTAAAGCTTTGGGACCCCTGTATACTTACATATACATGAGGAGTTTGTCCCTCCTGTTAAAGTGTAAGAACCTGAAGAACAGGGATTGTTTTTATTCTTTATATTTATATTCTCTGTGCCCAACACAGAACCTGGCACATAGTAGGTGCTTAACAAATGGTTTGTTGATCACTTGTTTAGGCTGTTGATTATAAAAAGAACATTTTGTGTTTGTTTATTATAAACAGAACATTTCAAAGCAAAACGCATTTTTGAAGATTCTTCTTAAACAATGTGTCTGCCATGCATATGTTAAGATCAAATAACTCCTTAATCCAGGAGTTCTTAACATAGGGTTCATGAGCCTGTTTTTAAAAAACTATATTATGTTTCAATATAATTAGTTTCCTTTGTAATACTTTGTATTATATTTTATATACTTAAAAACATTGTTCTGAGGATGACTTGATGGGTTTCACCAGACTGCCAAAAGGGCCCATGAGACAAAAAAAAGGTTCAGAAGCCTTGCCTTAATTGGTGTAAATATAGAGATTATTTTGATTGTTAATATAAAATGAAATATAAAGCATGGTGTTGTTGTATACTCACCAAAAGTGAGAATGAAGTATGTCCTGTGCAGAGTTTAAGCTGAAGAGAGATTGCCTACAGACAGAAAGATCTAATTTCTCCTGTTTATGAATGATACTCAACTGGTTTCATGAAGCCCCAGAGAAATAAAGGACTTTCTTAAAATAAAACCACTCAAAAGAGACTGGCTTAACAATTTTCATCCAAATGAATAAGGAATGGCTATTGTCCAAACTAGGGCATGCAACTGGATGGGCATTTGTTGTCTATCGACAGATGTATTTTGGATAGGAATTGCAGATGGACAATGAGTTAGGCCCAGAATTAAATAGGAAGAAGACAGCAGGTTGCATTGTATTTGGGAAATAATTCAGCAATTAAGTTGTCCCAACTTGCTTCTTGATGCAGAAGCCTATCTTTCAAACAATAATATTCTCACAGTGATGCTTTGAGCCTGCAAAACATGAAATAGTGCCATTTCTGAAGAACAGGAATGGCAAGCGATTCAAGGAAGAAAGGAAAGGTTCATGATGGTTATAAGACCACAGCATCTTATAGATGGCGTTGGGAAGTAGTGTAACGATATGCTCCAGGAAATGTATGATTGGAAAAGGAGGGGGCCTGGTCATGTAGCAAGAGCAAAGGATGATGGATGTATAGTCTACGTGTTATATTTAAACATGGAATGTTTAAAGAAAAAGCTAACAGAAGGACTCTAGCACATTGAGTGTTTGGGGGATTTATGGGACAATATGGACAAAAAAATCACATAGGGTAAGAATGCATGAATGAATCATATTCTACACCACTGGAGGAAGCATCCACATGAAAGAGATGTTTGATCCACTGAATATTAAAATAATTTCTTACGATTGAACATAATATCTCTTGCTTTAAACAAAGCTCAGTTCCTCTCGCATACCACCATCATGGACACTGGTCAGGTGCTCAGGGCTCCTGGAATGATTGTAGTGGCATTCTTAGTTCAAGTTAAATTGTTTTTTGCCTTTGTTTTTTTTTTTAAGACTCCCTCTGCTCTGCAGGAAACATTGACATCTAGAGAGATGTGCTCAGAATGAGCAAATTAGAAGTTGCAGAAGGACTGGATGCAAGTCATCAATGAATGTCTTCATGCTCCAGGTTAGTTTCCAAGAACTTCCTGGAGACATCTGACACAAATTAATAGTTGAATTGAATTTTTTTAGTCTTTTTTTAGTCTTCCTTCCCTTCTCCATACCAGCTCTGGTGCCCCCTCCTTTTCTCACTCTCACCCTGGGTCATTTTTTCTCTAACTTCAACCCCAGATCTCCATTGTTAGAATAATTTTTTTTCTATTTTCACACTCCCTATGAAGTCCAACATAGCTCCTAAAGTCAATGTACACTTAAGGCATTTTTCTGAGCTTTATGGAGTCAGCATCCTCTCAATGAGTCCTAAAGCAAAACTCTAATTTCTTTAAAGTATGTTCTTTTTAGGAGAGAAGCAATGATGATCACGATGGTTTTGGAATTGCCCTTCTATGCCTTCACATCTCTGACAGACTTCACATTTCTAACATCTTTCTTCACCCATGACCCCATCCTTCAAAGTCAAATCAAGATCCCATGAAACCTTAGAAGAAAAGGACTTTGATTTGCGTTCTGACTCCCCCTTGTGTGACCATTTAGTTTCTTCACCTGTAAAAAAGAGATGGTGGTATTCCATTACCTATCTCACAGGGTTGTAGCAAAGCAAGTCTCTTGTAACCCATAAAGCACTAGAGAAATGAGAGCTATTTTTGTTATTATGACTCCAGCACACACTGATCTCTTCTATCTCTGAATTCCTGTAATTGGCATTTTGCAATTTAATAATGTCATGATACTGTTATATATTGCTGTTAATTTTCATGCACTTACAAGCTAGTCTATAAAGCCTGAAGGGCAGAGAGTATCTCTTGCTTTTCTCCCTCCTGAATTCTCCATGGTACCTAGTTGGTCAGGCAATTTATTAATTATTTATTAAGTGTCTACGTATTAAGCACTGGTGTCCTGCCTTAGACACTCACTAGCTGTATGACTCTGGGCAAGTCACTGGTGTCCTGCCTCAGACACCCAGTAAATGTATGACTCTGGGCAAGTCACTGGTGTCCTGCCTCAGACACCCAGTCTGATGTATGACTCTGGGTAAGTCATATAACCTGTTTGCCTAATCCACTGCAGAAGGAAATGGCAAATCAATCCAATATCTTTGCCAAGAAAATCCCATACAGGATCATGATGAGTTGGACACAACTCAATTAAAACAACAGCAAGCATCTACTTAATGTGCCAGTTCTAGGGATACAAAAAGAAGCAAAAGACAGTCCTTGCCCCAAAGGAGCTTATAATGGAATGGAGGAGATAACAGATAAATATGTATAAACAAGCCTTTTACTGTAGAAATAGGAAACAGTGGAGAAAAGGCACCATAATTAAGAGGGATTGCAAAAGACTTTTTGTAGTAGAAGAGATTTTAGTCAGGACTTGAAAGAAGTCAGGAGATGGAGATGAGGAAGGACAGAATTCTAGACTCGGGAAACAATCAGAGAATTTGTCCAGAGCCAAGAGACGGAAGGTCTTGTTTGTGGAACAGTCGGACGGTCACTGTAACTGAATGGAAGAGCACGTGTCGGGGAGTACCGTGTAAGAAGACTGGAAAGCTAGGAGGGGGTTCAGTTATGGAGAGCATTGAATGCTGAACAGAGCATTCTGTACTTGTTCCTGGAAGTGATAGGGAGCCCCTAGAGTTTAGGCTAAACAAAGCACAGCGAACAATAATAAGAGTAACTCAAAATTACACAGGAAGACCCAAAAATTTTATTGTAGTTTTTAATTTTTAAAGCCGAAAACTACACTAAAATTTTTGGGTCATCCTTAATAGTACTTTAAGGTTTATAAAGTGCTTTACATACTGATTTTAATTCTCATAACAGATCTGTACCATGAAATATCCCTATTTTGCAAGTGTCATTATTTTTTGCTAACTAACTGCTGTGCTTAGTACCTAGTATCCGCCTTCTGAAGGAATACATGCTGTCAATATTCTCTAAACTTCAGTGACCTAGGACAAAACTGGAGTCACCCTGCTTTAGTCTGGTTGCAAGCATGTGTGTGTGTGTGTGTGTGTGTGTGTGTGTGTGTGTGTGTCTGTGTGTCTGTGTGTGTGTGCAACCTCAAGCTGAGGTCCAGTTGTTTTCACATAGGATAAAGTTTCATTATGGTCTCACTTTTTCCTCAAAGTCACCAGGGCTACAGGAGGACTTTGCTCCTCCAGAAAATAATAAAAAACCTTTCATTTTGCCAGTAATTTTCAATATGCCCAAAGCTAAAGAATCTAGGGGAATAATATTCCTATAATCACGTCTGAGCTGTTGATTGAATTTCATGGCTTTTTCATTGCAAGGTACTTAACTGCCCCCTAATATGTCCATGGGCATTTTAGTGGATAAGGTAAGCATTGACGACTTTTTAAAAGATGAACTTTGGACCTGAAAAGTTACATTTTTTATAGGAAATAATTGGGCTAATATGAAATGAATATGCCAATATTCTTTTCCTTATCTCTGTCCTTTATACTTTCCTGTCTAAAAAAGAAATCAGAGATGGTTGTAGAGTAGACATAAAATGTAATGCTTGTGAATGATGGACATCGAGAACTGAACAGGGCGAATGCCTGAGATAAGAGCAGTTGCTGGTGAGGCCTCTTCCCTGATACCAGTGAACAACATTGGGTATATGGTTGATGTCAGCTGATGTCTGCCCACAGATCTGGCAGTCAAGGGATGAGAATGCTTGAACACACTCCTATGGCTTCGTCATGCCACCTCTAAACATGGGGAGTCTGTCTTTCAGAGACAGAAAACTCTTCTTTAGGAGAATGGTTTATCCACCTTAAAGTGCAGTAGAAGAGAGAGCTATCCATAACCAAATCATCCCATCTGAAGAAAGCTTCTCTTTTTCTCACATAATTAAAGGCATGTGTAATGTTATGAAAAGGAGAGAAAAAGAAGGAGGAGGAGGAAGCAGAGGAGGAAGAAGAAGAGGAAGAGGAGAAGGGGGAGGAAGGGGAGAAGGAGAAGAAGAAATAATAATTCTGGACAGTATCTCTTTGGTCATGGATATCTTAGGATAACTGACCTTCCTTAACGTTCTCCTCTGGTGTCTCGTGGAGGCATTGAGACAATCTTGGATTCTAAACTGCTGTGCCAGTGAAGGGGAATTTCTGGCCAGTCCTGAAAAGTCTTTGAAGATCAGTCGCATTAAGTCTAGTTCTGGCTCATCACTAGAAAGGTGGCTATTAAATTACGAACTATTGTGAAAGTGTGGAAGGGTTATGAATCAAATCCTACCTCCGATACCATGTGACCCCTTCTTTTCTGTGCCTCCGTTGTCTCATCTATAAAATCAGAATAATAGAAACATCCACACCCGCTTCTTCCAGGTCATTGTGAGGATTTAGGTAAAGAGCTTTCCAAAACTTAAAGCTGCAAAGGATAGACTGCTGGTCCTAGAGTCAGAAAGACTTGTCTTCATGAGTTCAAATCTGGCTTCAGATACTTATTTTATGTGTGACCCTGAGCAAGTCACTTAATCCTATTTGCCTCAGTTTTCTCATTTGTATAATGAGCTGGAGAAGGAAATGGCAAACCACTGCAGAAGCTTTGAAAAAACAAACAAAACAAAACCCCAAATGGAATGACAAAGAGTAGGACATCACTGAAAACATCTAAACAATAGTGATGATGACAATGACCATGACGATGATGATGATGATGGAGACAGTGAAGATGACCTGAGTTCAGAGAAGGGGTGCCCACACCAGTGAAACTAAAAAGAGCTTAAATTACTTAAGAAGAATTGCATAAAAAGCTAGAAAGGACCTTAGAAGTCATGTAGTATAAACCTTAAATTTTCCTAATGAGGAAACCAAAGTCCAGTCAAATGACTTGCCCAAGGTCATAAAGGTAGTTAACGGAAGAGCTGGGATTATATTCTAGGTGCCCCAGCTCAAATCCCATAATACCTCTTTTTATTATTTACTAGTTCTTTAAAAGTCAGTCATTCATGTATGGTATATGTTTGGTAATTCTCAGACTATGTGATTAAGTAAAATTCCCATCTCCCAAATAATATCACAAACAAGAATGTATATGTGCAGTGGTCATATGTCTCAGTGTTTTCTGTCATGTATATGTATTTATATACATATTTTTGAGTGTACATTTATATGAATCCACACATAAAGACATTCACATTTTCCCCTACTGTCATTAGTTAGTTCGCAAAAACACAATACTAGTTGAAACAACGTTACATTAGTTAATAATAGAGCAAAGAAATATTATAAATGGGAAGTATGTTCCTGGGTGGACAAAGTCAGTAATTTTAAAACTTAATAGGCCTTTATAGAGACCTCAGACTATGCAATTTTTATCATAGTACTATCATGATTTTTTTCCTCAGCATTTAGGGACCACAAAACGGCACTTTGGTGAGAATTTTGAATTTTGGAGTTAGGTTACCTGAATTTCAATTTCAGTTCTCATTTAGTGACTTCCTGGTCTTGGACAAGTAGCTTCAATTATCTGGACCTCAATGTCCTCTTCTGTAAAGTGAATGGTAAGACTAGATAACCCCTAAGTCCTTTTAAATTCTAAATCTATGATCCTATGATTCAAATGGTAATCAATAATATAAATATTATCAGTGAGTTGTTTTTCGGTCAAGTCTAACTCTTTGTGGCTCTATTTAGGGTTTTCTTGGCAAAGATATTAGAGTGGTTTGCTATTTCCTTCTCCAGCTCACTTTACAGATAAAGAAACTGAGGCAAACAGGGTTAAGCGACTTAATCATTGTCACACAGCTAGTAAGTGTCTGAGGGCAGATTTGAACTCTGATCTTCCTGACTCTATCTACTCTGCTACTTAGCTACCCTATAGTATAAATATTATACTATGCTTTAAAAAGGACTCTTGTAAGCTCTTCCACATCCTACACATTCTCCTGATAACATAACTATAACCAATGACTGCCACTAAGGGGAAATAACATCACTGGGGCTAACTAGGATTGTTGCTGCCCACTCAATCTACCAACCAGGCATTTAGCCAAATGAGGACACATAAGGTTTCATGATATTGGGATAAGGTTTTGATTATAATACATTAATTATATTATTGTGAGAAGATATTGGTTAGAACAACATTCTGTAGGTTATGCCTCTATTTCTACACAGCTGTATTTGGTTATGACCATGACTTTCTGGTTTGTTATGTGTATTCATATATATTTATTTCCCTTGATCTGTTCCCCTGTTTGGTTGTAAACTTGATAAAGGTAGGGACAGCATCTTTTTTTTTCTCTCTTTCCTTTTTTTTTTAAGTTTTATTTTGAATTTATGGAATAAATCATGCATTTCCATAGCATAGTACATTAAAAAAGATTACTGTACCTCAAACTGCGAATCTGCTATGCGCAACTTACAACAAAATTATCATGTAAATTTCTTTTTTCTTCTTCTCTCCCCACCCCCAAGATCGCTACTATAAGACACAAATAGGCATACATATGTAAAATTATTCTATAAATACTTCTATTTGTCAGTTTTTTTCTGGATGTAGATAATGTCTTTCTTCATATGTCCTTTATAGTTTTTCCCCCATAACAGTACAATAAAAAAGAATACAAAATTATGATGTAAATTTCTTTTTTCTCCCCCGACTCTAGAGATGGCTGCCATTTAACACAAATAGATATAAATATACACACATACATATATATGTATGTGTGTATATATACACACATACATATATATACATATACATATATATGCATATACACACACACATATATATATATACACACACACACACACACACACACACACACACACACACACACAATTAAGCTTATGAATAGGTAAGCAATCTATCTTCCATTTGCACTAAGCATTTCTCAGTCCTCAGGGAAACTCATTCGATTATTGAGCCCAAATCAGCTTCCCTATAAATAATTCTGCCTCTTGCTCCTAGTTCTCTCTTCCAGGGTCAAGCAGAACAAGTTGAAAGCCCCTACCTAATAATAATCCTTCAAATATTTGAAAAGAATGCCCCACCTCTTCTTATATTTTCTCTAGATTAAACATCTCCAGTTCCTTCAATGGATTTTTTTTTCTTCTAGCATGGTTTCTAGTTCTCTTACTCTCCTCCCTTTTATCAGAGAATCACAGAATTTGAGGTTGGATGGGACAATAGCTGCCATCCAATCTAACCCATACTCAAAAGGAATCTCTATGCCAGCATACTGGACAAGGAGTCACCCAGCCTCACTTGAAGACCTCCAAGAAGGAATAGCTCTGCCCCTCCTGAGGCAGCCCATACACTATCGTGCAGCTTTGGTTGTTTGGAATGTGTTTTCTGACCTCGTTACCTTCTTTCCATTGCTCCTGGTTCAGCCTTTTGAAATCAAAGAGAATAAAATTAATGTCTCCTTCACTCTACAATCCTTCAAATCCTTAAAAAAAAGCTATCATGTTCCCTCTAAGTATTCTTTTCTCCAGGAAAGATCCACTCATTTTTTTTTTTTCAAAAGATACTCATGTATCATGAACTTAAAACCTTTCACCACCCTGGCTGTCTTCTTCAATTTATCAATATCCTTCATGAACTTCAATATGTAGAACTGAAGACAGTAAGAGGTCTGACGTAGGTGAAATACAGTGGGACTCTCACCTCCCGTGGCTGAGACATATATGGAACAGTGTTGAGTCTGGAATCAGGAAGACCTTAGTTGAAATTCAACCTCAGATGGGTACTAGCTGTGTCACCCTGGACAAGTCACTTAACCTCTGTTTACTTCAATTTCTTCAACCGTAAAATGAAAACAATAATAACATCTAGCTCTCAGTATTGTTGCTATCAAGAACTGAATTAATATTTGTTATATTAATTATTTTATAATTTATAACAATGTAGAATATATTAATGTGGATAATACTAGCACAGTACTTGTCACATCATAGGTGCTCTAAAAAATATGCAATCCCTTCTCTTCCCCTTTGCTCCTCTCCATGTGGCTCAAGAACATATTTTTTTTGGATTCTACGTTACATTGCTGGTTCACATTGGGCTTTTGTCCATTAAAACCTCCATCTCCTTTTCTGAATAATTGCTTTCTATCCATTCTTCCTTCATTTGATACTTGGGAAGTTGATTTTTTGTACCCACATGCAAAACTTTACATTTACTCATATTAAATTTCATCTTATTAGATTCAGCCCATTGCTTTAGCTTTTCAAGGTCTTTTTGGATCCTGATTAAGTCACCCAATGTGTTGTTAACTGTCCCTCTTGGCTTTGTGTCAACTGCAAATTTTATAAACATACCATCTATGCTTGGAGGGATAAAATGTTCAGGGATAAAAATGTTAACTAGCACAAGGTCAAACACAAAAGCCACTGGAGACTTCTGGTCATGAACCCTGGGGACCTTCTGACTGGAAGGCATGGTGGAGAACTTACCCCAGGATCTCCACTTCAGGAGGGCACTCAGGACAGGGAGCTCTTCATTTTCTAGCCAATTGCACTCCTTTGCCTTTTCCATCATGGTCCCCTGTGCCAGGTAACATCTCTTCCCTACTCATCCCCCTTTCAGGTACCTTTTGTATGTTATTTTTCTCCATTAGAATGTAAGCTTTTTAAGGCAGGGACTGTCTTTCTTTTTCAAATTTCCCCGGTACTTAGCACAGTGTCCAGCACATAGTAGTAACTTAATAAATATTTATTGACTTACTGAGCCACTAGCAATTATTCTCTGTCTAGTCATCTAATCAGTTCTGCATCAATCTGATTGTATCGTGATTTTGTTTTTGTCACCACAAAAAAATGTACGTGAAGTTTTTCTTTTTTACCCAAAGGAAAGAATTTTGCATTTATCCCAGCTAAATTTTATCTTTTTGGATTCCATCCATTGTTCTTTGAGAAGTCCCTTACATGAAGCCTTTTTCTGGTAGCATCTAGCTACTGAGAAAGCAGTTATATAAAAAGGGACTTCGTTGTGAAAAAAGACTATGCTTTTTCTGGGAGAGCCTAGAGATGGGTGCTAGGAACTCATTTAGCCTCTTGGGCCAGATGGTTTGGGGTGTCTCAGGTGTAGGTTGGGGGTAAAAGGGCACAGAGGCCAGGGAGGGACCATGTTTTCCATTACTCAAACATCTCTCATTTCAAGCTCCAATTTTTTGAAGTAAAATAATTTTGGCCCCACACACAGTATCTGGTTCTGGAACTGATTATCTGCTTTGTTAAGTTCAGAGGCATTCTGATAAGGATAATTTAATTAGGCTTTCCAAGAATCAAACAGGCAGACTTACTGCCATGGTAGGGGGTCCCTCCTTCAACCCCCCTGCTCCTTGCTCTGAGTAGCTGGTTTCCCTCCACAGAGTTCCCATTGGAGCATCCCCTTTCCAAAGTTCACATTGCCCTGGGCTTTACCTTTGAAGATTTTCCTGTGGCTGGGGAAGCCTCACCCTTTAAGAGATTTTAGTGTTTCCCCCAAAACTCCAACTTTGAATCCACCACCCATTTTAGAGATATACTGCAAGGATCTTCCCTAGAAGAGAAAGAATTTCTAGAGATCCAACCAGTGATCCCAAGAGGGTAAGATAAGCTGAATTCAAATGTTTTGGGTCTAGAATCAGTCCATCTTATGGGGAAGAGTGGAAGAGGGGCTCTTACTTGGAGACTCCCTTCTGGGTCTCTACAGTCTCCAATACTCTCCCCTTCCTGAAATGACAGGAGTGTGAGCAGTCATTTAAAGGATTTTTTTTAAATCATGAGTTTACCAAAGTGCACTTAGGTCTTGTGATGTGCATTGACTTGGCTCCCAGATGACAGTCCTCTGCATCTCAGCAGAAGACAATGACATGTACTTGTAACAACACTTAGAACCTCTCTTCATCTTCTTTCTGCTAGAAAAAACTCTGTAAAAAAGAGGAATAGGGAAAAGAAAGGAAAAATATTGCTTATAATACAAGGGCAGGCTAGCAGGGCTGATTCATGTTGCTGACCCTTGGGAGGAGTTTGGTGAGTCTATTTGTGGAAGTATGTGATGATGTGTAGTGGCGCAGCCCTACCTCTCTCTACAGCAGACATGCACAGGGATCCTTCCAGTAATTGTTTCTTTTCTACTTTCTACTTCATAAAAAATAGCTTTTAATTGACGACTGATCCAGAAGTGAAACTGAATACAAAAAGCTCCAATGAAGAAACTCAATCTCTCTCTTTCCTGATGGTGAGTGAAGCAAGAACTGCTGTAAGCATCACGGTAAGGAGAAAGGTAGTGAGGGCAGCTCACTCCTCTGACTTGAGCCAATATTTGGCCTTGAACGTACAACACTGTTGTCTCTTATGTCTCAGTTGTATTTCTTCTTTTCTTGCTTTTAGGTGAATGAATGTTGGGGGTGGAATAGACCAGGCTAAAACCTTGTGAGATCAAAAATTAGGAAGAGTCACCAGCATTCCAGTGATGGAGCCTGGGAAGCAGCCAATTCTGAAAAAAGACTTTCTTGACCTATCTCAACAGCGGAGTGACCCAGTATCTAAGACACCATGCTTCACAAGCAAGACATCAATCTGTCCATAAGCTAAGCTTCATTTAGAAATGAATGAAATTGACTTTGAAAATATTTTGAAGTCACACTTTACATCTGAATGTTGTAAATACCCAAATTAATTATAAAGGATATATGAAGAAAGATACTGCATCCAGAGAAAGAACTGATAAATAGAAGTATGTATAGAATAATTGTTATATATGTATATGTGTATATATGTGTGTATATATGTATGTATATATGCACATGTATGTGTATGTATGTATATATATATATATATACCTATTTGTCTCTAATGGTGATCATTTGTAGTGGGGGGGTGGGGAGGGAAAAAAAAGAAAAGAAATTTACATGTTCACTTTATTATATATTTTAAAAGAATAGCAAGTTATACATAATAGATTTGCAGTTCTATATTTGATCATCTTTTTTCATTCTCCTGTGTTATGGAAATACTTGTTTTATTCCATAAATTAAAATTTTAAAAATTAAGTTAAAATTTGGTATACTCCCCCCAGGAACTAAGGGGGAACATCAAGGGGAGATAGCATCCCTCTCAGTTTCTAAGATGGTTGCATTTTGATTCTTGCTGCAACTTTTCAGTAAATATCTCTTTATAAAAGCTTATTGATGTTAATTGATTTTGAGTGATATTTAGAAGATATCAAAGAGTTAAATAATTTGTTGTTGGAGTTTAGTCATTCAGGCATGTCTGACTCTTCACAACCCCATTTGAAGTTTTCTTAGCAAAGATACCAGAGTGGTTTGCCATTTCCCTTTTCCAACTCATTTTACAGATGAGGAAACTGAGTCAAAAAAGACATTAAGTGACCTGGTCAGGGTCACACATCTAGTAAGTGTCTTCCTGCCTCCAAGCCCAGCTATACTACCTAATTGCTTAGAGTTTTATTATTTATTAAATTTATTATTTAGAGCTCCATTGTTCTATGACCCCTCCTAGACCCCACCGGTCCCATTAACCTTTTCCTGACTGCTCTAGCCCATTTTAAGCCTTTGCCTTTCCCCTCTAACCAAGATAATCAGTCACAAAATGAAATACTTCATGAAATACTGTCTTGCATAGTTTAGTGGTTGTTTGAATATCATGTTGCTTGCCCAATTCAACTATAAATTCCTTGAGGATGGAATGATTGATTTATTGATTTATTTGACTTACAGTGATTTATTCCCAAGGCTAGCAGAAGAAATTTTTTTCATCATTTGGCCTCACCTGTCTGGCTACCAGAGATGAATAAATTCGTTCACTTGTCCATATCTCCCATAGTTGTACGCAGCACCTAGCACATAATAGATGTGTACTAAACACTTGTAGATTGGTTGAGTTTGTAGAAAGGAGAGAAATGGGCTAGAATGGTCAGGGAAGGCTTTATGGAGGGGATGGAACTTGAAATAAGCCTTGAAGGATGGGTAGCATTTAGAAAAGCTGAAGAGTGGAGAGAGCCATCAAGTAGAGGTAACTGACTAAGAAAAATGCCTTGTGTGTAGTATGTCACTAATAAACATTTGTTGAATTTCAATTAGAGCAAAAGTACCAAGGTGGGAATGAGCTTTGGTATGCCTCCCTCTCCTGGTGAACAATAAAGGTGTGGCCCTGGCTGGAGTAGAAAAAACCCATAGGGCAGTAGGGAAAAATTAGGTTTGATAGAAGGAATGGGACCAGACGGAGGACACCTTTGAATGCCAGTCAGATGGATCTTAAAGAGAGCACCAGGGACTAAATGATACTGCTCCCCCTCTCAGCCCCATACTGAAGGAGCAAAGCTGAGCAGGTCAGAATGAACTAGTTATCTGAGAAAGAGAAAAAGGGGTGTGAAAATAAGGTGCTGTCTTCTATTAGAGACACACGTAAATATTTCACTTGAGTCCCACTGGCCATTTCTATATGCCGCACAAGTAAATAGCTTGCGGGTGGGCCTCACGCCAGCATAAACCTTTGTGTGGAAAATACCTTGTGTGCCGGCATGGAAAATGCCCTCTTGCTGACCATAATTATACAGCATGTGTGCAAATAAAGGCTGAAAGAAAACACTTTTGCAGAGGTGTATTTTTTTCTGCCTTTATTTTGACAGAGAGAAGGAGAGAAATTCACAGACCATTTCTCATTCTCCCAGTTGGGGCAGAATGAGATCACGCTGTATTGACTGGATTGGGTGTTGTGTTTCAGGGAAAGAACCCAAGCTGTTCCCTATTTTGGGAAAATGCAAGCTCATACATTTGCCAAAAAAGCTCTCAACACCAATGGGTAGGAGGGGAGGAAATTCTGGGTTTGCTTCGGCTGCCCCTCTGCTTCTTGGCCACTTAGTCAAATGTGTGTCCTCTAGATGTAGGAAACTAATAGGAAAGATTGGTTTTCTCTTAGTGCAAATAATCTGGAAGAAGTGATCTCTGGAGGGGCAGCCCTAACTCTTTGAAGTTAAATTAGAATCTTATAATGTTGGATCTAGAAGGTAACTTTTGAGATTCCCTCTTTCCACCCACTTTGACATAGGAGCGGGAGGGTAGTGCAATGGATATTACTACATTCAGGGTAAGAAGGACCCGTTTTCCAGTACCGCCTCAGACGCTTGGTAACCAGGTGACCATGGGCAGGTTACTCTTTCTTTTCTCTGAGTTTCTTTATCTGTAAAATGAGGGCTTTAGGACTTGTTCTTTAGGGTTTCTTCTAGCTCTCAATCTGATGAGGCTATAAAACTGTCATATAAGGAGGTTAAGTGACCTGCTAAGGTCAGCTAGTTACTAAGAGGCAGAGAAGGGTCCTTCCCTGATCTCTCCTCTGCATTGTGTTGATTCCATATTGGAGCACAATACCACTCTGCCTTAAGTTGTGTGATGCCACTATCAAAACAAAGGTCCAGGGACGGCAGAAATTTAGGTCTGCCTTCATGAGGAAGTAAGGTGATGAAACAGAGAAAACCTGAGTTCAAATCCTGCCTTCAGACACTGTGTGACACTGGGCAAGTGATCCAACTTTGCTCAGCCTCAGTTTTTTTTTTTTTTTAACACTGTTAAATGGGGATAGCATTTGTATCACAAGGTTATTGTGAGGACTAAATGATACAGATGTAAAATATTTTTGCCAGTCCTGAAGCACTATATAAACATTAACTCTTATTATTGAAGATAGGAAACTGATGAGCTCTTTGAGGAGAAAGAGTCATTTCAGACTTGTCATCTAACCTTTTAAGAGTAGTAGTCCATAGGCCTCAGGGGAAGAGACCAGAAACCATCTAATTCCTTCTCCCTCATTTTACAGATGAAGAAATTGAAGGCCCAAGAGGTTGCCCAAGATTAACTAGGTACTAAATAGTTAAGCCACAATTCTAACACAAGTCCTTTGACTCTAAATGCAGAATATTTTCTACTGAATCCTACAGTCTCATCTTATTTTCCATCTAGGGCTTTTAGGAAACACATGATCAATCCTTAGAGAAACAAATGGAGTTTTCCAGTCTGACCACAAAGTTTGTGGAGCAGCAGAACCAGCGAGTACTTGAACCACAATGAGATAAAGAAATAAACTCTAAGAACGTTGTCTATCAAACTGGAGTCGTGTCTATACACATAAGCACCAAGATACCACTGGCAGAAAAGTAAAATCCTCAGTTCAATCAGTTCCTTGAACTTAAATAATAATAAATAAAAGTAATAATGCCCCTTCCATTCCCTTCTACCTGAGTCTTTGAATTCAGCCATTTCTATCACATGAATTTTGTCAGTTTTGTGTATATATGTACACACGACCTTCACCTTCACATGTCAGTTTCACCTATAAAAATGAGGCCAGTCAGGGTGGGTTTCCTGGAAAAAAAAATGTCCCCAAAGAAGGTTTCCTGAGCCAAAAGGGTGAGGAGTGAAGTGGGGGAGGATGGCTTATTGAAATCGAAGTTACTTTGATTCAGCAGGAGGGGTACCAAGGAGCTATCATCAGATGATGACATCTGGCACCCTGAATAACTTGCCATTAGCCAAAGAGACAGTTTCTGCAAGTGGGCGTTAACGTCTGTTTCATCACAACTTTTAATAACTCAAGTCAAGAACAGCTGAGCTCCAGAGTAGGCATCAGGATGCAGATAGAGAGGTCAACTCACTCAGAGTTAGTGCCTCAGATTTGGAATTTCTCCAATTTTGCTGGCCCTGTTGGAAAATGTGACCATTAGCTCTTTAGCTCTCAACCAGCCCGCCTGTGTCTAATTAACAGGAGTCCCTCCCACCTATAAAATTTGATGTGTGGAAAGAGTACTATATGTGGAGTCAGGAAACCTGCTCTGGTGCTAGCAAGCACTTAGTAACCTTCTGACTATGGGCAAATCGCTTACATCTTTGGGCCTTATTTAGTCAACAAATAATTATTCCATGCCCACTATATGCCAGACACTGCAGGAGCTGGGAACATAAAGACAGAAATTAAACAGTCCCTGTATACAAGGAGTTTACTCTGTGTGTGTGTGTGTGTGTGTGTGTGTGTGTGTGTGTGTGTGCTCTATGTGGGGGACACAGCATACACATATACAAACATCTGGGTGCTGAAGTCACCAGGCTACACTCTCCTGGATTTCTCCATCATGCCTCTTCAGGGTATCTTCTCTCTCTCTACTCCTTTTCAGCTTCCTCTCGTGTGTCTTATTCCCCATTGGAATGTAAGCCCCTCTTCCCCCTTTTCTCCTTCCCTCCTCTCATTTCCCCACCCTAGAGATGGCTACTGTTAGACACAAATATGTATATCTATGTAAAAATCATTCTATACATACTTCTATTTATCAGCTTTTTTCTCTGACTGCAGATATCTTCTTCCTTCATATTTGTTTTGCAGTTAATTTGGGTATTTATACTAGTCAAAATGACAGTCACTCAAAGTCATCTGTAAAACAATATTGCTGTCACCATATACAATGTTCTCTTGGTTCCACCTAATTCACTCTTCGTTATTTCAGGCAAGTCTATCCATGCTTTTCTAAGATCATCGAGCTGATCATTTCTTTTTTCACAGCAGTATTTCATCATAATCATGTAACGCAACTTGTTCAGCCATTCCCCAATTAATGGGCATCTCTGCAATCTCCATGCCTTTCAATGCTACTTCTATTCTATATTTAATAAGTATAGCAAGTTACACATAATAGATTTTCAGTTTCATGTGCAATCATCTTTATTATACTATGTTATGAAAATGCTTGTTTTATTCCACAAATTAAAAATAAAATTAATTTAAAAGAATTTTTTTAAAAAAGATATGTCTTTTGAGAGTAGAGACTATCTTTCTTTTTGCATTTTTATGCATATTCCCAAAATGAAGCATAATGCTAGTTACATAGTAAGTTGATTGACTAGTGAGAACTGATTGTTAAATATTCAATATGAACATTAACCCCTAGGAAACTGGCAAATGCTACAAATCAGGGCTTGATTTATTTTTCCTTGATACCTTGGACTAAGATGGAGATCGTTAATAAAGCGTATTAAATTTAAAAGTGTGTTATGCATACATTTTTGCTGTTGGAAATTGTTATTGAGTTGTTTTTCAGTCATGTCCAACTCCTCATGGCCCCATTTGGGTTTTCTTAGTACTGAGTGGTTTGCCATTTCCTTCTCATTTTACAGATGAGGAAACTGAGGCAAACAGGGTTAAGTGACCTGCCCAGGGTCATACAACTAGGAAGTGTCTGAGACTAGATTTGAACTCATGAACATGAGTTTTCCTGACCCCAGGGCTGGGATTCTATCCACTACCCCACCTAATTGTTTTTGGAGAGCTGGTGGTTAAACATTTACCAACACAGCCCTACATAGAAGTATGTGTAAAAGGAACACAAGGTAATTTGGAGGCATCTTTGTCAAGTCTACAGATAACGTGAAACTAGAAATCATCCCTAACATGTTGAAGTCATGATCTAAAATAGATTTTGACAGGGTAGAATGATGGACTATGATTCTAATGGTAAGAAGATACAATTTAATAGAAATAAATGCACTTGGATTTTTTTTACTGTGCCCTAAATTCTTTTTTTTATTGTGTTTATTTATTTATTTTTAGATTTTGACATTTATTTCCACAAAATTTTGAGCTCCAATTTTTCCCCTCATGTCTCCCCTCCCCCACCCCCTAATACCTTGCATTCTGATTATGTACCCTCCCTTGTATCACATCCCATCCTTCCCTTATCCTCATCTTCTCTCTTTTCTTGTAGGGCAAGATAAATTTCTATACCCCATTACATGTGCTTCTTACTTTCCAGTTATATGCAATAATAATTCTTAACATTCGTTTCTAATACTTTGAATTCCAACTTCTCTCCTTCCCCCCTCCCCACTCATCCCCACTGAGAAGGCAAGCAATTCAATACAGACTATATATGTGTCATTTTGCAAAAGACTTCCATAATAATCATGTTGTGTAATACTAACTATATTGCCTTCTATCCTACCCTGTCCCTCCCCTTTTTTTATTCCCTCATTTGACCTTGTCCCTTCTCAAAAGTGTTTCCATTCCATTCTCCCATTTGCCTTCCCTTCTATCATCCCCTTACCCCCCTTGTCCCCTCCTTCCCTACTTTCCTGTAGTGTAAGATAGATTTTCATACCAAATTCAGTGAGCATGTTATTCCCTCCTTAAGCCATATGTGAAGAGAGTAAGCTTCACTTTTCCCCTCTCACCTTCTCCCTTTTGTCCTCCATTGAACAAGACTTTTCTTATCTCTTTTATGAGTTATAGCCTGCCCCATTCTATTTCTCCCTTTCTCCTCCCAGTATTTTCCTCCCTCACCCTTTAATCTTTATTTTATTTTTTTTATGGATATCATCTCTTCTGATTCAAGTCAACCTGTACTCTTTGTCTATGTGTGTGTGTGTGTGTGTGTGTGTGTGTGTGTGTGTGTGTGTGTAAAGAATCCCTCAACCTATCCAAATACTGAGAAAAGTCTCAAGAGTTACAAATAATATCTGTCCATATAGGAATGTAAACAGTTCATCTTTAGAAAGTCTTTTATGATTTCTCTTTCCTGTTTACCTTTTCATGGTTCTTTTGATTCTTGTGTTTGAAAGTCATATTTTCTCTTCAGGTCTGGTTTTTTCATCGAATGACCATTTATTCTTTTGAAGTATTATACTCAGTTTTACTGGGCAAGTGATTCTTGATTTTAATCCCAGTTCCTTTAACTTCTAGAATATCCTATTCTAAGCCTTTCAATCCCTTAATGTAGAAGCTGCCAGATCCTGTGTTATCCTGATTGTATTTCTACAAAATTCAAATTGTTTCTTTCTAGCTGCTTGTAATATCTTCTCCTTCACCTGGGAACTCTGAAGTTTGACCACAAAATTCCTAGGAGTTTCTCTTTTCAGGTCTCTTTTAGGAGGTGATTGGTGGATTCTTTCAATATTTATTTTGCCCTCTAGCTCTAGAATATCAGGGCAGTTTCCCTTGATAATTTCATGAAAGATAATGTCTAGGCTCTTTTTTTGATCATGGCTTTCAGATAGTCCCATAATTTTTAAATTGTGTCTCCTGGATCTATTTTCCAGGTCAGTTATTTTGCCAATGAGATTTTTTACATTATCTTCTATTTTTTCAAACTTTTGGTTTTGTTTCCTAACTTCTTGGATTATCTCATAGTCATTAGTTTCCCTGAACTCGATCCTCTCTTTTAAAGAACTATTTTGAGATTTTTGGTGGGGAGGAGCCAAGATGGAGGAGTAGAAAGACACACATATGCTAGCTCCTGAACCCATAGCCTATAAAATACCTGTAAGCAGGAACTCCCGACAAGTTCTGGAGCAGAGGAAGCCACAGAAAGACAGAGTGGAGGTGATTTCTTTTCCAGAGCGACCAGAAAAACCAACACCGGGGGTCTGTTGCTCACTGGACCTGGAGCGGAGCCCTGCCCTGGCCACGTGGCCTGGGGAGGAGAGGACCTGAGCAGGCGTCAGGGGTTCAATCTCCAGTGGCCGAGCAGTTCCCTCCGCCCACGGGCACAAAGGTCAGTGAGAGGTCAGCCTGTTTGGCTGGCCGAGAGGGGAGCAGGGGTGTCTCCATAACTCGGGCCCCCTCGGGAGGCAGCAACTGACAGGGGCTCCCAAAGCAGTCAGGAGCTCCCATCCGATGTTGAAGGTCTCCACATAAACCCCTTGAGGAAACTGAGCCCTGTGAGGAGGCCCTGCCCCCACCAGAGCACCTGAATTTAATCTTACATTGAACAGCAGCCCTGCCCCCTCTGAAAGCCCTGAGGTTGGGAAGCAGCATTTGAATCTCAGACCCCAAGCACTAGCTGGGTGGATCTGGAGGCAAGGCCAGGGTGGAAAGGAATCTCAGAAGTCAAGTAACTGGCTGGGAAAATGCCCAGAAAAGGGAAAAAAAGTAAGGCCATAGAAGGTTACTTTTTTGGTGAACAGATATTTCCTCCATTCCTTATTATCGAAGTCATTTGCAAAACTACACAGATATGGCCTATATTGAATTGCTTGCCTTCCCAAAGGGAATGGGTGGGGAGGGAGAGATGGGGAGAAGTTGGAACTCAAAGTTTTAGGAACAACTGTTGAGTATTGTTCTTGCTACTAGGAAATAAGAAATACAGGTAATGGGGAATAGAAAGTTATCTGGCCCTACAGGACAAAAGAGAAGATGGGACAAGGGAAGGGAGGGATGATAGAAGAGAGGGCAGATTGGTGATAGGGGAAATTAGAATGCTCAGTGTATTGGGGTGGGGGGAGGGGACAAATGGGGAGAAAGTTTGGAACCCAAAATTTTGTGAAAATGAATGTAAAAAGTTAAATAAATTTATTTTAAAAAAGGAACTATTTTGTTCAGTGAGCTTTTGAACCTTCTTTTCCATTTTGCTAATTCTGCTTTTTAAATCCTCTTTCTCCTCATTAGCTTTTTGGAGCTCTTTTTCCAACTGAGTTAACCTCTTTTTAAAGGTGTTATTTTCCTCAGCATTTTTTTGGTTCTTTAGCATACTACTGACACACTTTTCAAGCTCTCTATGGCCTGAGCCCATTTCATATTCATTTTGGAAGTACTGGAGGCAGGGGCCTTGACTTTCTCTGACAGTATGCCTTATTCTTCCTTGTCCAAAAGGATGGAAGGAAATACCTGTTCACCAAGAAAGTAACCTTCTATGATCTTATTTTTTTCCCTTTTCTGGGCATTTTCCCAGACAGTTACTTGACTTCTGAATCCTTTGTCAAGAGCAGGGTCCTAGTATTCCTCCTCTCCCCAGTACCCTGCTCAAGGCTGAGATTCAGATCAGCTGCTTAACTCCCTCAGGGGCTTTGGTTGGGGGTGGGGCTGCCATTGAGGGCTGAGGTTCAGATCAGCTGTTCTGTTCCCCCAGGAGCTTTAAGCTGAGCTGCCTGAACAATGAACCCAGGCTGCTTCCTCATAGCGTCAGCCACCTGCTGCTGCTGACACCACCTGGGGCCAGTGCTGGAGGAATCTCGTTCCCTTCTCTCCCAGCTGGGAGAGCTCTCCCACACTGACCTTTGGATCTTTCTTTGTTGCTCATGGGTTGAGGGATCTGGGACCCTCCCTGCTGGGGATTCTGCCCCAGAGGTTTGTTCAGGTCCTGTTCCTCCCAGTGCTGCATGGCCAGGGCTGGGCTCTGCTCTGCTCAGCGTCCTGTGAGATAGACCTTTCCTGTCAGCTTTCCAGGTTACCTTTAGCAGGAAACCTCTTTCACTCTGTTGTTCTGTGGCTTCTGCTGCTCTAGAATTTGTTGAGAGTCATTTTTTACAAGTATTTTGTGGGCTGTGAGGGAAGTACTAGAGTATATGCATCTTTCTACTCTGCCATCTTGGCTCCCCCTCTTGAATTTTTTTTAAGGCAAAAAAGAATCCTTCCCAACTACAAGACGGGGCAAGTATGGTTATGTCATAATAGTAATTTGCCTGAAAAGATATGGCAGTTTTCGTAGAGGGCAGGCTCACTATGCATTATTAGGGATATGGGTTATCATCTTGGGTGACGTTAATAAAGGCATATCTTTCAAGGCAAGGTGAAGGAAACATGCATTAATCAAGTGCCTATTCTGTCTTAACCATTGTGATAAGTAAGCAATTGATATATATCATCTCATTTGATCCTCACAACAACTCCGAGAGGGAGGTGCCATTATTATCCCTATTCTACAGCTGAGGAAACAGAGGCAGGCAGAGGCAAAGTGACTTGTCTAGGGTCACATAAAAAATAAGTATCTGAATTTTTATTTGAACGTGGGTCTTCCTGACTCCAGACCTAGTGTTCTTTTCCTTGTACCACCTAGCTACTTCTGGGTAGTGATAGGGTCATTCTGGTTGTTGCTGATTTAGAATATTTGTGTTCAGTTAAATTTTAGGAGGGCAGCTAGGTGATAGAGTTACAGGCCTAGAAGAAGGAAGACTTATTGTCCTGAGTTCAAATGTGGCCTCAGACACTTACTAGTTGTGTGTCCTTGGGCAAATCACTTAACCCTGCTTGCCTCAGGTTCCTCATCTGTAAAATGAGTTAGAGAAGGAAATGGCAAATCACTCCAGTACTTCTGCCAAGAAAACCCCAAATGGGGTCACAAAGAGTCAGACATGACTGAGCAACAACAAAAATTTTAGAAAGGACATTGATAAATTTTAAAATAGAATGGAGGATCATCAAGAACCAAAATGGTGAAGGATATCCAGATCAGGCTTGATAAGGAGGGATTTTTAGAAACTATGTAAGTTTAAGGGCAGCTAGATGCAGCAGTGAATAGAGCACCAGATGTCAGGAGGACCTGAGTTCAAATCCAGTCTCAGATACTTGATACTAGCTGTGTGACCTTGGGCAAGTCACTTAACCCCAATCATCTTGCCTTCCCCTTTCCAAAAAGGAAAGGAAACTACATCAGTTTATTCTGGAAAATGGAAGATTCTTTGGAGAGGGGAGAGGGGAAAACCCATGAGAATTATCTTGAAGTCCTTGAAGGACTGTTTTTCTTGGGCTCAGAGGGCAGATCTTGGGCAACAAGAGAAAATGAAAGAGGTTTGATGTATGGAAAATGTTCCAAATAATTAGAGCTTTCCAAGAGCAGACTATGCCTCATCCCCCGGGGGTTTCTCTTTCACTGGAGGTCCAACACTTGTTGGGTATGTTGTAGGTAAGATTATTGTTCAGTGATGACTTGGCCTAGCGGGGGGAGAAAGGTCACACATGTCCCTCTAGGTCCTCAAGAGGACCCTAGATAGTCTCTGAAACCCCTTCTGATTGAGATTCTGTTTTTATTATTCTGTAATTTTATGAATACTCAGCCAACTAAAATTTTATGCATAATTTTAAATTTGAACATGGAAGCAAGCAAAAGGACAGAGGGGCAGAAGGGAAGAGCCATTTCAGGACCGATCATCTTTATTATAGCTCATCTTCTCATAGGTTTAAAAGTTTGCAAAGCATTTTTCTCATAGCAATCATAGGAAATGTTTGAACCAAGTCTCCATTTTGTAGACAAGGAAATTGATGCTTAGAGATGCTGGGTACTTGCCTAAGGTCTTACAGCTGCTGTCAGAACAAGGACTCAGACACAGGGATTCTCACTTGAAGACCTGTGCTCTTTGTACTACACCATGTTATCTCTTTAATTTATTTGATTAGAGGTAAGTTTGCCCCCAAAAAATATGGTTTCTTTGTGTTTTGGGGCGGGGGGGACAGCAGGAAGAGGAGAGGGAAAATCCTTATGTATAGTTTGTCTGCTCTCCAGACTGTGTGAGACAGAAGATATGTCAGTAAGATCTGAATAACAAAGAGGTTTGGAAAGATTGTGGGTTTCTAGACTTACATTGGAGAGCTGGATTCAACATTTGATCGTTAATAAGCATTTGTTAAAATCAAATATTGTGTTAGCTGCTGGGGATCAAAAAAAAAAAGATCAAATGATCCCTTTTCTCAGAAAGGTTATATCCTGCCATAGGAGACATCTACATGGACAATTTTTTACAGAAGAAACACAAAATAAATGATAAGGGAATTAAGAAAGACGGCACTAGGAGTTAGGGAAAATTGAAAGGCTTTGTGAGGAAGGTGTGTTGTCTTGGGGAGAGAGCAAGTGGGGACATTGGCTACTCATTGCTCTCACATAGAGAATTATTTACTCATCAAAAAAATCCTCGTTTAAAAAGATGATTTTATTTCCTAATATATGCTTTCCCTTTCTCAGGGATCTTTCCTTTGAAACAAAGAATAAAAAAGAGATAGAGAATAAACTAAATTCAGCAAAACTAATCAGTACATTAACCAAATCTAATATATGTATATACACATACATATACACATACACATATGTATATGTTTGTATGGCTCTATGGTTGTTTTTCAGTCATTGTGTCTGACTCTTCATGATCTCCTTTGGGGTTTTCTTGGCAAAGATACTGGAATGGTTTGCCATTTCCTTCTCCAGATCATTTTACAGACAAAGAAACTGAGGCAAACCAGTTAAGTAACCTGCCCAAAATCATACAGCTGATAAGTATCTGAGGCTGGATTTGAACTCAAGTTGTCCTGATTCTAGGCCAGTGCTCCGTCCGTTGCTTCACCTAGTGCCCCCACATATGTGTGTATATCCATATATGTGTATACATCTTCATCCTCATAGTCCCCCCTACTTCTGCAAAGAAGAGGAAGCAGATACTTTCCTCTCTTCTTCTCAACCTCATTATAAGTATATGACTTTACACTTATTCTTTTTCTTTCCATATTTACCTTGTTGTAGTCATGGATTTGCCTGATTCTGCTTAACTTCGTCTTGTGTTAGTTCATATCAGCTTTCCCATACTTTTCTGTTTTGTTCTTATTCATAATATCTTACAGTGCAGAAATATTCCACCATGTTCATGTACCACAATTTGTTTAGCCATTTCCCAATTGATGGATATCTATTCTATTTCCTATTCTTTGGATCATAGGGTAATATACTGAGAGATGGAAGGACCTTAGAAATCAACTTGGAAGTCCAATCCCTCATTTTTAGGTGATAAAACAGGCAAGTAAAGGTAAAGTGGCTTTTCTAGGGTCATAAGAATCTGAAGCAGAATTAAATCCAGAATTCAATTAAAATATTCTTGATTCCAAGTTCAACACTGTCTATCATGTCACACTTCCTTTCTTTGCTACTACAAAAAAAGTTCTATTGTAAATATTTGGGATATCTATGCAACCTTATTCTCTCCCTCCCTCCTCCCTCCCTCCCTTCCTTCCTTCCTTCCTTCCTTCCTTCCTTCCTTCCTTCCTTCCTTCCTTCCTTCCTTCCTTCCTTCCTCCCTCCCTCCCTCCCTCCTCTCTCTCTCTCTCTCTCTCTCTCTCTCTCTCTCTCTCTCTCTCTCTCTCTCTCTCTCTCTCTCTCTCTCTCTCTCTCTCAGTGAATCTCTGTTTTCTTCAGAATAATAATGGCATTGACCTCCCAAGGTTCTTGTAAGGATCAAGTAAGATAATATTTGTAAAGCACTTTGCAAACTTTAAAGTGCTATCTAAATACTATTATTACTGCCATTGCTGCTGTTATCCTTGAGGTGTTAGCTTAGCAGTGGGTGTCTGTGGCCATTTCACAGCAAACTACTGGGAATGAAGAGGATGTTTTTTAATGACATCGCAAAAGAAGCCTGCTCACTGAGGTAGGGGATTATACTAATTAGGCTCCAAACAACTCTCTTTTCTCATTGTTTAAATTCTGCCTTTTCTTCAAAGGCTAACTGACATCTCACCTTCTCTATGAAGCCTTTTCCTACTGCTCTGCCCGTCACTGATCTGCCTCCTTTAAACACTTACAGTTACACTTACAGGTCACCCCACAGATTCTTGAATAGGAATAATTACTATTTTGTTTGCTTCGTAAGTGTGACTTCCTCCCACCCCATTTCCCCAACTAGATCGGGATTCCCTCTCTGAAAGAAGCCACTATGTCCTATATGTCACCTTTTCTCCATTCTTCCTAAGTGTCTAGAACACTTTGGGAGCATATAGGATGTGGGTGAGTAATAAGTGAAAATAGCCCTGCCTGGGCTGAGTTAGCAAATCTGGATTTTAGCCTAGTGTCCACCACTGTCTCCATCAGGGCTTAAAGTCTGAAAGGGCTTTTCTTACAACAACCCTGCACATTCACTATTATTGTTTTCATTTTACAGATAAGAACACTGAGTCTCTGACAGGTAAAATAGCTTGCCCCTAATCACAAAGCTAGGAAGTGTTTGATACTAGATCCAAGCTCAATATCCTGTCTCCAAGTCAGGCAGCATCTATGGATTTTGCCCTATTAACTTCTCAGAGACCACTCCATGCATGACCTTGAAGGAGTCATCCAACCTCTGAAGGTCGAAAGTTCTCTATAAATAATATAATGAAGTGTGGAATCTCCAAATAACAGATTGGTGAAATTGGCAGCAATTTCTGGAAAAATCCTAAAACTTGTCATAGGGAAGGTTTCAGAACATTTAGAACAGGAAGTAGTAATTCCTTTGAGTCAGCATGAGCTCATCAGGACCAGGTCATGGCAGACTAACCTAATTTCCTCCTTTGACAGGGTTATTCTATTGGTTCACAGCCATAGTATTACTGGGGAAGAAGAGTGTTAAAGAGACAGTGTTTCATTTTTAGGGGAAAGCTGTTGGTCATTAAAAGCAACTTAAATTCCCAAATGCAGCTTTTCTCTTCCTCCTAGTCAATTTTGGGCCCATTTTGCAGACTATAACCACAAAAACAACAACAGTAATAGTTAGCATTTATATACTTCTTTAAGATTTGCAAAACATGCCTGCATGTTCTTTCATTTGAGCTTTGCAACCCTGTGAGTTATTATCCCTATTTTATGGATGAGGAAACTGAGTCAGACTCCTAGTAAGTGTCTGAGGCAGGATTGGAACTCAGGCCTTTATGACTTCAAGTTCAACACTATACACTGCCCCATCTGTAGCATTTGTTTGTAATATGTATACTGGTAGAATAGCCATCCATCTAATAGCTAACATTCAATAATAGTTAACTTTATACAACTCTTACTATGTGCTAAGCACTGTGCTAAGTACTTTACAATTATTGCCTCATTTGACCCTCACAACAATTAATATCCATTTTATAGATGAAGAAACTGAGGAAAAAGAGGCCAAGTGACTTGTCCAGGGTCACATAACTAGTAAGTGTCTGAGAATGGATTTGAATTCAGGTCTTCCTGACTCTACTCCTAGTGCTCTATCCACCTGCACCTCCTAACACCTAACCATATAGACATGGGTGGAACATTTTAGTAGAGAAGAATTGCATAACAGATATAGCCTTAAAGATCAAAGGAGGTGGGCTGGTTGGAGTAAAGGGTAATGATAGATGGGCAACACAAACCTCCAATAGGATCTATGTAAAATAATGTTTAAGAAATTTATAGGAAGCCTATCAGCAGGTTTAGATGGATTCCATGGATAATTTACTCAAGGTAATGGACAAGAGTAACAGGATGAGATATAGGTGGCACATGCTCTTCATGGTTAGAGGCAATACTCCTATTAAGGAAAACTCAGCTCCATTGTAATAGCCAGGGAATTATACTGATAGTTCAGAAGAATACACACACAGTATAACTGGATTTAAATAAGGCATTTAACAGCCTTTCAAACGATTAAAATACAGGTGATTTCAGGTGATGGAATGATAAAACCCAAAGAGCAGTCTTTCGTGGATCAATGTCAACTTTGCAGGAGGTCTTTTGGCATTTGTCTTTGTCTCTGTGTTCAACATTTTTGCCAATGACTTTGTTCTGGGTGGCATTTTAATTGGCCAGCACCTTGTATGATTACTGTGATTTATCTGTGATTTGTCTCATGAATTTCTCCCTGTGCTGAGTCTCAAAAATGAACCCAACTCCTGAGTGGTATTGGTTCCATTTCTTGTATATTGTGTGTAGAGACAACCACAACCCCTTTTAGGAAAATTTCCTTCCTCTGAAGAATTAAGATAGGTATAGTGGAAAGAAACCTGGATTTGGAGACAGAGGGTCTGCATCCTAAATAATTTATAGATCTGGAAGTTATCTGTGTATTCCACCTGATGAGGTCACCTTCTGAAATAGTACAAGAGAAGATCCAAGACAGAACCTTAGGAGACATCCATGGTTAGCAGACACAACATGGTTAAGAAAAATCAGCAAAGGAGACTGAGCAGGAATTGTTGGAGAGATAAGAGGATAACCAGGAAGACAGTATCATGAAAACCTAAAGAAGAGAGAATGATCAAGGGATGGTAATTGACTATCCAAAACTGCAGAGAAGTCAAGAAAGATCGAGATTGAGAAAAGGTCATCTTTGCTTTTGTAAGCAAACAATCCAGCCTCAAATTGCCCTGCTGCTGAATATTTATCTTGCAATGAGCATATAGATGTTAGTGCTTGTATCAGCATGCCTATGGTTGGCATGGGACCAGGCCCTCTATAGGCTGAGAGGAGCACACCCTTACCTGGAACCATCCAAAGAGGCCCTGGCATCAATTTCTTTCCCTATGCTTGCTAATCCATTAAAGACCTAGCTTGCTATATTATATCCTTCAGTAAACCCCTTTGGATTATAGATGAGTTAGATGATTTGTTTTGATTATTTCTTTAGTGGTATGGTAGTCAACTAACCTTGTAACTGATTAGAGAGAATTTGCTGCTAAATGTTGGAATGGGTAGGAGAAGCTGTTTGCCTCACCAACTCTTGGAATGTGCCCCTTGAGCCTAGTACAGACTTGGATAAAGGCATATTTATCAAATCTGCCAAAGACTCAGGTTTTATATGGAAAGTTGGAACATTCGTTGATATGGCCAGGGTCCAAACAGATCTTGATACACTAGGATATAGGAGCAAATATAGTAAGATGAAATGGAATAAGAATCACTATAATATCCTATAGTTAAATTTAGGAACTCAATTGTACATGTGTAGGATAGGATTACATAATACTTAATGTGAAAAAGATCTCAAGACAAATGGATTGCAGACTTGATATGAGTTAATGGTAGGACATAGCAGCTCTTCCCCTTACCTACCCACCCCCCCAAAAGCCAGCCATTCTCCTTTTTAACTTCATCATAAAAGGCATAGTATATTAGAAGAAGAAAGGGGAGCTATGTGGCAAAGTGGATAGAGTGCCAGGCCTGGAGTCAAGAAGACTCATCTTCCTGTGTTCAAATTTGGGCTCAGACACTTGCTGTGTGACTCTGGGCAAGTCACTTGATCCTGTTTACTTCAGTTTCCTCACTTGTCAAATGAACTGGAGAAGGAAGTAGCAAACCAGTCCAGTACCTTTGCCAAGAAAGCACCAAATAGAATCATGATAAGTGGGATACAACAGAAACGAATGAATAAGAGAAACAGCCAATATAGAAGGAGATGAGTGAAGTTCCATTCTAATCTACTATGGTCAGATCTAATCTGAAGGATGGTATTTATTCCTGAGCATCTCATTCTAAGAAGGCTACTGAGAAACTGGAGTGCTTCCAGAGGAAATCAACGAGGATCCATCAAATGACCAGTCAAAAACTAATAATGAAATGCCTGCTCCTTGTGAGGCTCTGCTCCTTGAGGTAGGAATACAAAAAATGAAATAATCCTTTTTTGCAAGGACCATACATTCTAATGAGGAAGACAACAAGTACACATATAACTATATACAGCATAATAACAATGATAACAGCTAGCATTTATTTACCACTTTTGCAAAAACTTTACAAATATTATTTCATGCTATCCTCACAACAACTCTATTATCCCCATTTTACCAATGAGGTATATGTGTTTGTGTGTGTGTGTGTGTGTATTCATCCTTCGTTGCCGAAGAAGACCATGCCATCACAGAAATGATGACATGACTTGCACTTAACTTTGTTTTGAGTGAGGGGAGGGTTGTGCAGATCACTTCTCCTCCAGGGGAACCTAGGTGGTGCATTGGACAGCGCACAAGTACAGGAGTCAGGAGGAGCTCATTCAAATCTCACCTCACATACTTGCTGTGTGACCTTAGGCAAGTTACTTAACCCCAATTGCCTCCTCCTGGGTCATCTCCAGGCATCCTGATGAATATCTGGTCACTGAATTCAGATGGCTCTGAAAGAGAAGTGAGGCTGGTGACATGCACAGTCCTCCCTCACTCAAAACAAAGTCAAGTGCAAGTCATGTCATTACTTCTTTGATGGCATGATCTTCTTTGGCAACAAAGGATGAACACATGCCATGAAGAAACTGAGGCATAAAGTACACAAATATAATAAATAATATAATTATTATACATATAATATGTGCATTATGTATAGATAGACACATTATATATAAATATAATAAATATAATCATTATACATGTAATATATACATTATTTGTTATGTATATACACATACTTAATATATAAATAATACAATTATTATACATATAGTATATTATATATACATAATATATACATAAATGTAACAAATGATACAATTATTGTACGTACAATATACACATTATTATCTATACATATACAGATAATATGCACATAAACATAATAAATATTACAAAAATAATACTAAATACAAAAATAAACAAAGAAATCAAATACAAAGTAGTTTCTGTGTGAGGGCACTGGCAATTAGGGAAATCCTGAATGGTTTCATGCAGAAGATTATGAACTGTGTGGGGAGTTTCAAAAAATTTTAAATTACATTTTATCTTTTTTGAATTAACAGGTATTTCTCTCTCTCCCAATTCCTCCACCCACTAAGAAAAACTAGGAGCGAAAAGAAGGAAATCCCTTCTAATTTTTGGGTTAGCAAAAAATTGGAAGCTAAAGGGGGGCTCATTGGAAATGACTGAACTAATCATGGTATATATGTGTAATGTAATACTGTTATGTCTTAAAAATTAATAAAATGAAAGTTTTCAGAAAAACTGGAAGATCTTGCAGAAAGGCAGAGTGAAGTGAGGGAAAGAATTTGTTTGATGGCATGATGGAAAGAAAGAATAGCTTAGAATTGTAGCTGCCTTTTAAAGAGTCAAAAGGATTCCCTGAGGCTGAAATAAACAGAAAGCATAGCAGGGTGGCCAGTGTAGACATAGGGATGGGAGTCAATGTCCTATCTGAGAAACAAAGGTCAGTTTGCCTACAAAGAAGAGTGCTCTAGGCGGAGTATCTTCTGATGTAGCTGAAAAGATAGGTTGAGGCCTAGCTGTAAAGGGTTTTAAAAGCCAAACAAGAGCATCTACATTTTCTCCTAGAGGCATTAGACATAGAGGAGTCATAGGGTAGGATCTCTCCCTAAGGAAAATCACTTCAGCAGCTGTGTGGAAGATGGACTGGGGTGGAGAGATTTGAGGAAGGGGAGACCCAGTTAGGAGGCTGCTGCAGTAACCTAGGTGAGAGGTGATGGGGACCTGAGGCAAGGCGGGAGCTGTGTGACTAGAGAGAAGAGGGTAGCATTAAGATGTTATGAAGGTAGAAATGGCAAGATCTGACAACTGATGAGATAGATGGGGTGAGAGAGAGAGAGGAATCCACAGTAATGATAATAATCCTCACCAGGAAGATGAAAGTACAGCCAATACCAGATGAGAACCACTTCAAGAAGTTAGTGATATTTAGCCTGAAGGAGGGAAAACTTGGGGATATGTGATAACGATCTTCAAATATTTGAAGGGATGCCATCTGGAAGAGAAAGTAGACTGGAGCGATGGCTGGAAGTTGTGGAAAGGTAGATTTAGACTTGATATAAGGAAAAATCTTCTGATATTCCAAAGTAGAATATGCTGCCTTGGGACATGGCGGATCTCACTCTCGCTGAAAATCTTCATGCCAAGGCTGGATGCTCATTCTGGTGTAATATTGGAGAGGGGATTTCCATTCAGGGATGGGCTGGAATCAATGACCTCTGAGGCCCCTTACAAACTGCAAGATTCTGTAGTAATTCCCTTCCTTATTTATGGAGTTATTGAGACAATGAAGTTAGAAAGTGTTTTTAGAAATAAAAGCAATACCCAAATACTAGTTCCTACATAGTTTTTCAGAGAGGAAACTTCCTGTCCTTCCAAGGCTACTTTTCTATCCCACATGTAAATTTACAGAGGCCCTATTTATCTTTTTCTAAAGTACCCTAGCCCTCCAAAGAATCTGATTTATTTTCCTGAGAGATCCATAGATTTGATATGTCTTTCTGCAACTGCCTCTGGTCCAGGTATGGGGCAGATGAAGCTTCGCCCAATTTCATCTTTCTTGCCAACCCTAAAAAAAAGCCCCAAAGCAGGTCTCACTCATCTCACAGACTGCATTTCAGTCCTACTCTACCTCAATATGATTAAATGTACACACAAACCCTCCACATTGGTGTTAAAAGCACATAAACCACTTTGGTTGTTAAGATTCTCTTGGCATGAGATGTGTGGACAATATCACTAAAAGCAGGTATGATGACTAAAAATGAATAATGTCCCTTTCCAAACATAAACCAAGGAGCTCATCCTTCAGTTCTGTTTATAAATAAAGGAGAGTCAATTTGTTTGGGAACCCCAGCCCCGGCAGTACTCCATTTAGATAACGGCAACATTTCTAACCCAGCTATCACTTGTGGGGTTGGGAGATGGCAATTAATCAAACACTGTTTGAGTTTTACCCAATATACATCTAGTTCCTCCGGTTTACAGTGGGCTGAAGATGACTTCAAAAGTTTACAGAATGGCCTGTGCTGATACATTAGAATATCCCTGAAGATGAGAGCCTGGAAGACAACCTATCTAGCTGTTCCATTTGGACTCAAGTAGACTTTGGGAAAGTTGGGTCAAGCTGGACAAGAAGAATGAGCATCTGTTGAGGTGTCTAATGGGACTGTGAATTGATTGGTGGGTTAGGATGATAGTTCAGGAAGAAGCAGATTACCAACAGCAACTGGGATTCAAGTTTGCATAAATAGATGGGGTGTTTTCTTTTTCTTGATAACATGACCCGGGTTCAAATCCTAACTTCTGCTTACTATCAATGTGGACTCATTTGGGCAAATCAGTGCCTTTATTTCTCTGGGTCTCCATGTCCTCGAGAATCTCAAAACTGAGAGGATTGGACTAGGTCACAGTTTTAGAACTAAAAGGAACTTAGAGATCTTATAACTGCCTCCTCTTAGAGATGAGGAGGTTAAATGATTGACCCAGAGGCATACAAGTAATAAGTAGCAGAGTGGGATTTGAACCCCAGGTCCCTAGAGTGCAAACTCAGAGCTTATTCTCCTTCACTGCAAGGCATTCTCTGAAATCCCTTCCTATAATGCCTGATATATAAACTAACCAGGTGGTATTTAATGGTCTTATTTCAGGAGAAAATGTAGGTGACTAAAATCTGATGTAGATAACAGAAGGATGGTCTTGGAGTCAAGAAGACGTGGGTCCAAGTATTGCCTCTGGTACATACTAGCTGTCCAATGAAAACCACGAAATCTTAGATCCAATGTCATTCCCACTAGAGAATAAAAAACTAACATTTTAACTCAGATACAATTGAGTATCACAGTAATTGGTATGGACATCAAGTACTATCATGAGTGGCAATCACACTGACAGAGTGAAAGGGGGGAGGGCTTGGAAGGCTTCGTACTAGCTTATGACCCAGGGTACTCTTGTTGTGGGGTGTCCAGGCAGACAAGATCTCAGAGTGTGTTATTGTACTCTCCTCTCCTCTCTCTTCCTTTCCCTTCTCTCTTCTTTTCCCTTTTTCTCTCCTTTCTTACCCTCTCCTTTCTTCCCCTCCCTTTCCTTCTTTTCCTCCTCTCCTATTCATTCTCTTTTCTTCCCCTCCCTCTTCCATTCTCCTCTTCTCTCCTCTCTTTTCCTCTCCTTTCCTTGATAATAAGCTTTCAGGGAAAGAAATGCCAGCCCAACCCTAAAGGCATTGGGCAGGTCCCATCAAAGGGCTTGCTGCACATGTTTTGAGGATTAGTGTTGGCTCTATCTAACAATCTAATTAATGTTTTCATAATTTACCAATTTCATGTGCTCTTCAGAGAGCTTTGGAGCAAAACAACACTTCCATATAAAGCCTGAGTTCGCCTTCATTATTAGAGGACTGCGTTTTCTGATCCTGTTAATGAGAAACATCCTTTCAGTCTGTGCCTGACAGCAGTTTTGCTGCTGGTAGGGATGGGACAAAGCATTTGGGGGAATTCAGGGTTAGGACGAGATGCAAGGAGGGTGGAAAGGGAAAAGAGTCTGGAGGAAAAGGCTGCCAGACACCCTCACTTACCTTCTCTGGACCTCATATGTCAAATGAGTCTAATCCTGCTTTATCTGGGTCATGGTGGTGGGGGGTAGGTCTGGCAAATAAGCCAACGGATGTGAAAATTTTTTGTAAAATATAAAGTTCCATGTAAATAAAAAGTGTAATTATTTTCCACATGCCCTATCAGTCTGGGGATTTCTGAAGAGTGAAGGACAGTATCTTTTGATCCTCCCTTTCATCCCTTCAAGGGCTATGTGGAGATTTGAGAATTGTACTTGGGTTTAGGGATTCAGGGCTAGGTAAGGAAGCTGAGCAGAGTGTGATGAGAGGCCTTGACAACCAAGAGAAAGCACCTGAACCATGGCTGCTTGCAAAGGTCTAGGAGTAGATACCTATAAGGCCTACTGGTTCCTGACTAGAGGAACCTGAAACCAAGAGATTCTCCAGGACGGAGCTATTCAAACAGAATACTCCCTTTGTACAGTCAATTAATATAGTCTCTCAAAATTGTATTCAATAATATAGAAAATCAAGCCATTCTCTTATGCATACCATAAATCACAAGGAAGAGGCTAGATTTTATTTTATCACTTTATTATTAGCAGAATCAAGTATTCAATTCAACTCATTCCCCTCAACATTTACTAAGCTACTGTTATATATACACCACATAGAAAGGTTAACTGTGGCCATAGCGGATAGAAAAATGACCTTGATAATATTTGTAAAGCATGGGTTCTGGCATGGTTAATAAATGCGTATTAAATCTAAGTCTCTATCACTGGATTTGGCTTAAGGAGGGAATAATATACATGCTCGAATGGGCATCTTACTCTACAGGAAAATAAGGGGAAAGGGATGGGGGGGAGGATGATAGAAAGGAGAGAAGATTGGAGGAGGGAGTAGTCAGAAGCAAACACTTTTGAAAAGGGACAAGGTCAAAGTTGAAAATAGAATAAGGCGGGGCAGGATAGGATGGAGGGAGATATAGTCAGTCTTTCACAACATGACTATTATGGAAGTGTTTTGCATAACTGCACCTGTCTAACCTATATTAAATTGCTTGCTTCTCAATGAGGGTGAGTGGGGAGGGAAGAAGGGAAATAATTTGGAACTCAAAGTTTTAAAAACAAATGTTAAAAATTGTTTTTGTATACAACTGGGCAATGAGGTATAGAAATCTATCTAAAATATATCTATCTGTCTAAAAAGTAAGGGTGAAGGGAATAAAAGGGAGGGCATATTGGAGGAAGGGGTAATCAGAATGCATGCCATATTGGGATGGGGAAGGGGAAGGATGATAAGAAAATATGGAACTCAAAATCTTGTGGAAATGAATTTTGAAAACTGAAAATAAGTAAAATAATATTTAAAAAATCTAAATCTAAATAGAGTCCCATTTCTGACACAGACTGGTAATGTCTCCCTGAAGAAGTCACTTAACTTCTCATTGATTCAGGCACCTCTTCAAATAAAAGAGAAGATGCAATATTGGCAGAATGACTTTTCTTACCCAGGAGTTCCCTATACCAATGAAATCATAGATCCAACTTCTCTCTAACACAGTCATTATACACAGTAAGCACTTAATAAATGCTCTCAGAAAGAAAGAAATTAGCTTTCTGACCTATAGATTGGGAATGAATTTATGACCAAATACAATAGAAAAGCTCACATAAGACAAAATGCACATTCTGATTTTATAAAAGTAAATGGATTTTCCACAAACTAATCTGGTAAAAATTAAATGACAAACAGGTAAGTGGGGAAAATATCTTAGTGACAAACTTTTCTGATAAAGATCTCGTTTTCAAGATATTTGTAAGGTTAACAGACATCTCCCAGAAGATAAATGGTCAAAAAATTTAAAGAGATAATTTTCAAAAGAAAAAATCCAAGCTATTGACAATCATATGAAGAAGTGATCTAAATCATTTATATTTAGAAAAATGCAAAGTAAGCAACTTTGAGGTTCCACCTCATACCTGTGAGTCCGGCAAAGATGACAATAGAGGAAAATAACAAATGTGGAAAAACAGATACATCACTGCACTGTTGGTGGACTTCAGAATTGGTCTAACCATCCTGGAAAGTAATTTTAAGCTATGACCAGATAGTTACAAAACTGTATACCCTTTGACCAAATTATATCACTGTGAGTCCTATTCCCCAAATAGAACAAAGAGGAAAAGCATATGTGTGTATATACGTATACATGTATGTGTATATGTATGTATATGTGTATAAGTGTATATATGTATGTGTGTATATATATACACACATATTATTTATAGAAGCTCTTTTTGTAGTAGCTAAAAATTGGAAACTAAAAGATTGCCCTCCTATTGGAGAATGGCTAAATAAATTGTATTATATGAATTAATACACTATTATCATGCCATCAGAGTTGATGAAATGGAAGGTTTCAGAGGAACTGGAAAAATGTTTATGAATTAATGCAGAGTAAAGTGAATAGAAATAGGAAAATAAAAATGATAATTTTATATAGGTGGGTATCTTTGAAAGACTTTAGAACTCTGATCAACGCAATGATAAACCCAAGTTCAAAAGAATGAACATAAACCATGCCCTTTACCTCCTTCCAGAGAGAAATGAACTTGCAGCGCTGAAAAAGCCATACATATTCAGATACGGCGAACATCTGTCTGCCCTTCATCCTTCTTTGGGAGCTCTTTCTCCGTCTCACTCCTGCTAACAGTGGTGGAGGGGGATCCCCCAAAGCATTGTCCTGGGCCCTCCTCTTTTCTGCCTCTGGATGATTTCACTTGATAATTGCATCAATTCCCATGGTTTCAATGATCATCTCTATGTGGCTCAAATCTACTTGTTTAGTCCTAAGTCTCTCCTGATCTCATCTCACATCTCCAATTTTCTTTTAGACATCTTGAAATGAATGTCCTGTATATATCTTAAACTGAAAATGTCCAAACTGAATCCATTGTCTCTTCTTCCCTCCCCCAACTTTTCCTTCTTTCTAACTTCCCTATTACTGGCAAGGGTACTACCATCCTCCCAGTCACTTGGGCTGACAAATTGAGTGTTACCCTCAACCCCTCATTCTATTTCACCCCATACTCCATATCCAATCAATCACTAACTCCTGTCATTTCTATCTTTATCACATTTCTCAGATATGCCCCCTTCTCTCCTCTGATACTCCACCACTCAGGTACAAGTCCTCATCACCTTAACCTTGGACGATTGTAATAGCTGTCCGTGGATCAGTCTCCCTGCCCCACATCTTATCCCTTATCATCTTCCTTTCACCTGTCAAATTCATTTCCTTAAAGAGCAGGTCAGACCATATCACCTCCCCTACTCAATAAACTCCCCATAATGACTCCCCATTACTTTTAGGATTAAGCATAGAATCTTGGCTTTTTTGGCTTTCAAAACCCTTCTTAACCTGAGCTTTTTCTTTTTTTCCATTCTTATTACACCTTATTCCCCTCCATGTATTCATCCATTCAGTAACACTAGCCCTCTTTCTATTCCTCCCCCACAACACTCCATCTCCTGACTGAGTTTTCACTGGCTATCCTCCATGCCTGGAACTCTCTCCCTCCTCATTTCTCCTATCGTCCCTCAAATCTTACAAAGGAAAAAAAGCTTATATGCAATAGATAACATAAGGTCCCTATTATTTGTAAGAAGACCTCCTTTTCCCTGAATTCAATACACTATATCATACCTTTTTGTATCTGTCCAATAATAATTGCATCTTTAAATTGACATGGATCTCTACTTCCCTTTCCAGGATTGCAAATTATCATCTCAGTTCCAGGTTTTCATATTACTGAGGATCTTCCAGAAAGCACAACCCTTTAGATATCTCTCTGGGTCCCTAAGTGAAAGAAAGAAAGAGGAAGGGAGGGAGGGAGGGAGGGAGAGAGAGAGAGAGAGAGAGAGAGAGAGAGAGAGAGAGAGAGAGAGAGAGAGAGAGAGAGAGAGAGAGAGAGAGAGCGCTAAAAGGGAGCAGGAATGGAAATGTCTCTGGCTGCTTCTCACGAATCCATCAAAAAATATGAAATAGTTTCTTGTACCAAAGACCTAAGTCTTTGAGGGCATGCCTGTACTAGAGCCTATCTCTAAATCTCTGAGGTTAACATACTTTCTTCATGGGCTAGATGGATTATCTACAAAGCCACAGGCATGTTCACTAGTTTTGGCAAATGTTCTACATGTCTAAGAAGGTATCACTTTTGGCATGGACATTGCAGATGCTCCATTGACTTTCCTCTCGTAGAAAGTGCCAATAATTGGCTGAATGGATTTGTACAAAAGGGTTTGGGCAATGACTTGACTCTTGACATTTGGAAATATTCCTTCCTCTTAAGAAGAGGATCATGGAGAAGATGGTAATAGAGCTAGAGAACAGAAGTCTAGATTAGCCTTGGTTTTCCCTTGTTTCACCAATCAATCTCTTCAAACAATCAACAAACAGGCTTTCACCAATATGTGGCCAAAACGGTGGTAGGTGTCTTGAGGGGTATGTAAGGACTTGTGTCCTTAGAGTGAGAACTTCCCCCTCTTCATGACCCTTCCCTTTTCAAGTCCCGCACTCCATACACTACACAATGTTGTTTCTTATGTTAACTGTAAGAAACATAAAAGGAACAAAAGGCACGATCTTCACTGTCGAGGAAGTTTAGGCAAAAAGCCAACTCACAGACATAAAATAATTAGCAGACAATAAAAGGAGTATCTATTTATATAAGTATGTAATTAATTTATTAATGTTGAAAGTTGCCAAATAGGTAACCACCTGTGTAGGAAGGGTAGTTGGCCTCTATCTCACCAGTTGATTCCCACTCCAGCTCCTGCCAGCCCATACAACCACAGAAATTATGGCACAGATAAATAGGGTATGCAACTATCAAGATTCCTCCCTGGCCCAAATTCTTATAAAGCATGAGCAGTTTCTTCCTATTGGAATTGCCAATGGCTTTGGCTTGGAATGGTTGGTTTTGCCCTTGATGACCCTTTAAAAGGCCAAGCTCCCAGCTCTACAAAGAGTCCAGACTGGATATTGCTTTGTGAAGTATTATTCCCATGCCTATACCTGAGGGCATCTGAGGGGAGGGAAGGATTTCTTTATTTTCCACTCCCCCCACCCTATCAATTGGACAGGCTGGAGTCACAAGCCTATGGTATGCAATCATTTCAGGAGTTAGAAAATTTATTTAAGACATTGTGGCGGGAGCAGAGACACATTTTCCTATCAGACACAGACGCAGAGAGGCAGAAATATGAGCGAGGAAGCAACCTGTAGGAGCATGACTTGTGGTATCAGGGAAGAGTGAACTGTGAGTTCAAGAAAGAATTAACCCTGGACATCGAGTCCTGTGGAGAGGAACTGACCCAGAGCATCCAGCCATGTGATCTGCCCAGTAGAAGATGCTACATCCAAGGGGAACATCATAAGGATTCCATAAGGAAAGAGAGCACATTGAGGTTCTACAGTCCAGGAGGCACTGAGTTGGCTTTGCCACATGGGTTCCATTACAAGTGTGTCTCATTCCCAAGAACTCTAAACTTGTTGTAACTCTTCCTGTGGAAGCTGTGGTTATCAGTGGTAGAACATACCCCAGATTTATTGAGACATTTTTAGTTATATTTCTTGTTTTCAGTAAATCTTTTTGCTCTGAGCTAATTGTGACTCCTGGCTGATTGTTAGAGGAAAGTCCATCCCTGGGAGCTTGGGGGCCATAGTTTTGTTAGGTCAGATCCATAAGGTATCTTGAAACTTTTAAAAGTGGTTACTACCCAGAAACCCAACCCATTAATACTAGTACCAGTTGGGGAAGTAGCCCAGAGGGAATGATTCATTTGTATGAATGAGTGTTAGGAACAATAATGCATTTGTGTAGTGCCCTCTATCTCAGAAAGCACTTTCACATGTACTACTTCATGTAACCTTCATGGTAACCTTTGACACAAGTAGGGACATGGCCAGTTGGTGGTTACCTTTATAGTTTATAGGATCATAGGTTTAAAGCTTAAATGGACACTCGAGGTCATTGAGTTCCTCATTTTACAGATAAAAAAACTGATGTCTGGATAATTAAGTCACTTATTCTAGGTCACTACACAGGCAACAAGTATTGATCTGGTTTTCGAACCTAGGTCCTCTGATTCAGGAGGCCATGATCCTTCATCATCTCAGTCTATAGTAGCCTAAAGACTCAGTCTGTGACAATGATTAAAGATAGGATATGTGACTAGTGCTAGATTAAGCATCAATGTGAAGCCATTGTTAAGGTGAGGGGAAGTTGGAGAAGAAAGTAAGCATTTATTAAACCCTTACTGTATGCCAAGCACTAAGTAAGTGCTAGTGGTGTAAATACTTAGAATGAACTAAGCCAATAAACCCTACTCTGAAGGAACTTACATTCTAATGGGGGAGATGAGAAATGTACATACACATACATATACACATACTTGCACACATGTCACATACATATACACACATATGAATATGTACAATACATGTATATTTGTATATACATATGTATATATGCATACATATGCTCATATAAAAATTCTAGCATATAGGCTAAAGGCAATTACTTGGCTAAGGTCCAAGGGCTAGTTATCTGGACCACCATTTTGTAACCTAGCCATGTGGTGGAATACTGGATTTATTACTAAGGTATCCTGACTTCTCAGAGATTAGGTTTCCTACTCTCACATTCATTAGCTCATCATTCCCATGTCAGCTCCTATAGGGACACTTCTTGTTTTGACTTTCTAGGGTTTCCTCAAAAAGGGAGAAAGGAAAAGAAGTGTTCAATGTACAAACATGAATTGAGTTCAGGACAGGAGATTCATTTCTACTCAGAGAAAGCCGTGCTAGAGTCAAGATGATCATAGTGTGCCCAACAGAATGACCACCACAGAATGCAATGGTTTACTTACTACTGTTTGTATAGTTAGCTGGAAGCCAATATTTAAGTTTTCTTAGAACATAGATTCATTTTTGCAAGGCCACTAATTAAGCACTTTACATTTCACCTCTACCCTGGTCATCGTCCTAATCAAACAACCGAGATGGATTTTTCTGGTGGCCTTTCTCTGACGCCAGCATTTTCCTTGTTGAAGCCTGACCCTGCTGCTACTATTATACCTGTTGATGTTCTAGGGGATGATGGCTTTGTCATAGCCAGCTCTTGCCACCCCTTAAACTAAGATACCCTTAAAGGAAACATAAAGCGGAAGGCAAAGACATCCAGAACCCCCAATGCATGCTTCCCCACTTACGGCCCCTGGTCTTAGATGCCACCTGTGCTAACTTATCATGACCCAGGAGTCAGCTCATAAATTTCCCATGTGTTCAGTGTTAAAGATGGTTGTATATGTATTGAGGAAGGAAAAAGTGCCTACCGAATACAGTACCTACAGAATAAATATAAAGAGAATAAATTCATCTAGGCAGAACAATGGCTGGAGTGATAGACTTGGACTGAGGGAGAGCTGAGCTTTTATCCTGCCTCAGACACTTACTAGCAGTGTAACCCTGAACCCTGTGACTGGTTCTCTCTCAGTCTCAGTTTCCTTATTTGTATGACAAAAATAATAACACCATCTACCTTAAAGGGTTGTTGTAAAAATCAGATAAGATGATATATGTAAAAGGACCTTTCTAAACTGCAAAACATTGTATAAATGCTAATTCTTACTATTAATAATAACCAAAATAATGATAATAACCATTAATAACAAATAGTTCAATTCATGGTGTTTTGGGAGGAAGAGAGTACTAATAGTATCATGCAAAAGATAGTGTTTGAACTGCATCTTAAAAGGCCAGAGAGCTGGCCTTTGATCTTTGATGCTGAGATAAGGAGAGACCATCCAGGAGTATGTGATAGCCAATGCAGGGTAGTAAGCCTGGAGATGTGCTGTTGTATGTGTTAGTAACAAGGAGAAGTACTAGCATCCAGCACAATGCCCCTTACATAGCAGATACTTAATAAATATGTGAAATAAATGAAACGCTACAGTTAGGTGTCAGTCTGTGATTGAGGATAGAGGTTGTTGGTCGGGGAAGGGTCGGTCTGTAGCCATGTTATAAAGCAAAGCTGACACTTACAAGGTCCATAGCAACAGAATTAAGAAGTTGGCCTTACTGACACTGTTATCTCCTACAAAGTTGTCTAGATGTATAAATAAACTATTAATCCAGGAAAAAAACAAAACAAAACAAAACAAAAAAGTCTAGACATTCCTGTGTTACAAACACCAACTTGTTTTATAAAGGATCAGTCTTTGGACCTCTTAGAGCAAGCCTTGAGAAACACTGATACAGATCATGTTTAGGACCCTAGAGGTATCCTAACGTCAGGCAGGACTGGTGTAAACCCCTGGTCCTGCACAGCTGGTTCTCCTTACCTCGGACATTCTTCTCAGTGGCCTCCAGGCTTCTCATGCTCCTTGGAGGGCATCTCTGCTTCCTGCCTTGCACTAGGTCACCAGATACGCCTCTCACTTAATAGTGGAACAATAACAAATTCGCACATTGGTCTAGCTTTACACTTTGCAGTGTGCTCTCACACACATTGTTTTATTTAAGCTCTGTGATATCTCTGTGGGGTAGATTTGAAAAGTATTGTTATCTCCATCTTAGAGACAGGAAGATTGAGGCCTAATGAAACCTTCTGGTTAAGTTAGAGAGCTGTAAAGTAGTCATTAAGTTAGAATGGTTCAGATTCTGTTAAGCAACTGACTTAATGAATAGATGTCAATCTGCAGGGAGGTCTTTAATGTAGAGGTCTGTCCTTGGTCTAGTGTTAGTCAACATTTTTATGAGCATTGAGACAAAGATGGCATGATTTTCAAGTATGTGGATGGCACAAAATTGGGTGAAACAGAGTTGGGTTATGAAAACAGACATTTTGACAGGTTAGAATGATGGGATGAATCTAATAAGGTGTAATTTAACAAGGTAAGATAGGAAATTCCACACAGGGTTTTTTTTTACAAAACCTGCACAAATATAGCATGGGAGCTATGTGATTGCATAAAAGTTCACATGAAAAAGATCTGGGGTTTTTAGTGTACCACAAACTTGAGATGAGTCATCAGTGTGGCACGATAGTTTAAAAAAAAAGATAATTTGATTTTAGATTTCAATAGCCGAAACATCCTATTCAGAATGAGAGGGGTAACTGTCTTGGGCTCGGCTCTGCAGCATTTGAGGATTGTGTTCAGTTTTGAGTACTATGTAAAAAAAAGTGATCAAAATGATGAGTAGACTCAGAATCCTGTCCTACAAGAATCTGGTGGAAATCCTGGGGAAGAGATGACTTCAAAACAACTTTATGGATCCCAGATTAAAAACTCCTGCCTGCAGCTTCACTTAATAAACACAGAGAGGACCATGTAGACCTCTTAACCTTTGCCTTATATCTATAGCTACATCCAAATAGTTTCCCTCGATAAACACATACAAACACACATAAACATTTAAATAATAAGAGTGGATAGAAAGCTATCTCAGTGGCAGAAAAAAAGCTGGGTTCAAGTCATGCCACCAAGATAAACTGAGTTGTCTCCCCATTAACATGTGAGCTTCTTGAGGGTAAGTATGTTATTTCCACTTTTTTGGTTTTTTTCTTTCTCATAGTTTTTCCCTTTTGTTCTGATTCTTTTTTCACAACACGACTAATGAGGAAATATATTTAATATAATTGTACATGTATAACCTATATCAGATTGCATGCTGCCTTGGGGAGGGGGAGGGAAAGGAGAAAAAAATTTGGAACTCAAAAATTTTATAAAGTGAATGTTGAAAACTATCTCTACATGTAACTGGAAAAAAAATAAAATACTATTAAGTACAAAGAAAAAAAGAAATAAAATTGCCTATTTATATATCCTTTGACCACTGATCTACTGGAGAATGGCTCTGTTAGCCCCTCATCGGTTCTTTCAAGCCCTGCCTTCCTGTTGTGTCTTCCTTCTAGGCTTCCAGAAGTCTGTTCAAGGTCAAGGTCAATAATACAGGAAACTCGGTAACACTGAGTAGCCTGCACAGTTTCCAGACTCCCCTTCCCCCCACCACAAAAAAGTCCCTGTCCTCATGTTTCCATAGCAACAACTTTGTGGGTGTGGCAAAGCCCAATTATATATGAAATGTGAGTAGTGGGGCTGAAACATCTGGAATGAGAACTCTCAGCAAGCCAAGGTTCCCCAGTTCTGAACTGGAATCTGCATCTCCTTTCCATCCCTGTAATTACCTATCTATTGTACTTCCACATGTCCTCCTGCCCTGAATAAAGGAGCTTTCATTGCTCTCAATATCCAATGAGCATCCCAGGGGTAAAGGATGCAGATGGAAACCTGAAGCTCCAGACAAGAGTAACAAGTCCTAGGGACAGCAACCCCACAAGCAGGGAGATCTACTTATTTTACAAAAACAGAGTAATCTGAATTCTATAAAATGGAAGTTGGGGATGGGGCCAGTCTAGAAGGTCACTGAAGTCCTTTATGGCTTTAAATTCAGAACTGACTGCCTTTAGCCCCTTTTTGTATCCCCAGCTCTTAGCATGGTGTTTAATGTATCATAGGTGATTAATAAATGTTTATTGATCGACTGATTAAATGGAACTTTGGCTCAGAAGAGAAACAGCAGCACTAGATCTCCACATTTCAGGATGGGGTGTCCTAGAATTTTATAACTTAGAGCTGTAAAGAATTCAAGAGAGCATTTAGACTACCAGTCTCTCTGCTGCCCTCCCATTTTATAGATGAGGAAACTGAGATCTGAGAGGTGCTCACAAAGGTAGTAAGGAGGAGAATCGGGATTTGAATCTCAGGGCTTTTGACTCTAAAATCCAGAGCTCAAAACCATTAAACCAGGCGTTGGTCAAAAGAAGAAATAGGAAGGGGGGAGAAATTTGGTAGGTATTTCTGTGACCTCAAGAAGGTTGTATCAGACCACAAGGGTGGAAATGTGAAATACCAAGGTTTAGTGTTTATCTTATTTAGTCATCAGGTTGCATGAATAAGACATACCTGGAACTTTGCCCTTGGGTGTGTCTGGGGAAGAGAATCCCAACACATTAGGACAATGTTTGTGTCTCTGCTATTATCTGGAGATCCAGAAATATAGAAAATCATTTTGTTGTCACCTTTGGCACTTTGGGAGCCGCCTGTTTTGGCCAAGTAAGAGAGTAGGACCATAATGGCCCAGTTCAGCCTGGCCTCAACTGTCTGGAGAGGCAAAGGAAAAGCAATGATTTGCTATAATCTATGACCTTCCTTCTTAAGAAATAAATCCTTATCCCCATCCCAGGGAGGCCACTGGGACAAGACGACAACAAGAACAATGATGATGATGATGATGATGATGATGATGATGAAGATGATGAAGATGATGATGATGATAGCTGTGTGATTATGGGCAACACATTTCACCTCTGATTTTGATTTTCTTTATCTGATAGCTGAGGATCCTGAGACTAAGAGACTTGGTAATAGCAGTTCCTCCTGAAGCAAGAGACATGTTTCAGTCCAGCCCCCACAACCATCATCAAAGGAAGAAATCATTTTAGAGGAGGGTCCTCTTTCTCATCACCATCAGTAACACCTGCTCACCAGATAACCATCAACAGGCAGAAAGGCACAAGAATCATATGAGTGACGGTATCTTCCAACCCATGGGTCATGCTTCCAGGCCAGCCATCTTCTGGCAAAGCAACTCCTTTGGAGGAAGGGTCAGCCATTTTCACCAACTGCCAAGCACCTGCCACATGCAGAGAAGGCAAGTCAGCCTAGCTAAAGCAGTAAGGTATCTAATGAGAGAAATAGGAGGCAAGATGTGCCAGAAATTCTGATCACCACCTTGAACACCATCTCCCCTCAGACCCTGATAGAGACAGCTTGCGACCCTGAACCCAAGAGCTTTGGAAATAGCAATGTTTCCAGTCAGGTGCCCTGGCCATCATCCTGGAAAGAAAATTCTGTGGAGATGCAGCCTGGCAACTGCAGCTACAGTCTACAGGTACTGAAGACCTAGAAAGGAACATTTTTGCCACCCAAGTCCTTGGCACTGTCAAGTGGTTCAACATCAGAAACTGATATGATTGTATCAGTGGAAATGACCTAAAAGAGGAGGCAACTGACATTTACTCTGCCCTGTACCCTAAGTAAACATACCACGTTTCCATCTGACTTGAAACTGAAAACTTCTATATGTGTTGTCTCCCCCATTAGAATGTAAGCTACTTGAGGGCAGGACTTGTCTTTATTCTATTTTTATGCTCAGCATTTAGTCTTGTTCTTTGTACATTGAAAGCACTTAGTAAATGCTTGATTCATTCATTCATCTATAAAACTAGGATAATAATCCCTGTGGTATTTCCCTCCAACAGCATTAAGATATTGTATATAAAATACTTTATGAACCGTAAGGGCACCAAGTAAATGTAAGTTATCGTAGTTATTATTATCATTTTACAGCACTTTATAATTTACAAAATATTGTCCTCATGATAATCTTGTAAGGGAAGTAACAAAGGTATTATTGTAATAAAAGTATTAATTGGACCCATTTCAAATTAAATGAAACCAAGACTCAGAATGGTAAAGTGATATGATCCAATGGCTCATTACTGGCAAAAGCAGAACTCAAACCCAGACCTTTGAACTCCAAAATCGAAGCTCTTTCTAGAGATGATAAGGGATAATTGGGAGAAAAGAGAGATTCCGGTCCAATTTAATTAAAGTCAACTCAATTCTATTAGTGGAAAGAGTGCTGGATCTGGAGTCAGAGAGCCTGGATTGAATGCAAGCTCTGAGACTTAGTACATGTCCTTCTTTGAAAAAATCAACTATCCGTATATAAGCCTAAGTTTCTTTGTCTCTAAAAATGATGAGATTGGATGATTTTTTAAAAATCCTTTTTATTTTTATGAATTTGAAAAAAATCAACAAATATAAAAATTTACTTATACAAAGATGAAAAGAAAAAAGGTCTGACTATGAGAATCTGAATCTCCACTACACATAGCCTATTTTGTTTAATATTTCATATTGGACATGAGTGTTCCAAGGTTGCCCTGCTGGTCTATGTCCACCTTCAGAGCTTTCTTCTATTCTCATGTGCTAAAGTTTTTAATAATTCATTGACACTTTTAGAAAGTCTAACTATAACTTCCTCCCTGCTCCCCTCTCTATTTGCTCTTTTATCCCTTCTTACCAAATAAAAGTCATCTTTTGTAATATATGTGTGTATACACACATATGCATGTTTGTGTGCATAGTAATAAAAGAGATATATTGACCATATCTAAAAATACATGTCTAATTACGTACCATTATGTGTTAGTAGATGATACTTTCTTTTAAGGACCTTTCTGTCTCTAAATCTATGACCTTAATTCAATTCAACTTGATCGATAAGCATTTTTTTCCATATGGAATCATTTTGTTTCCCAAACAATATTTTGAACTCCATGAACCAACAACTGAGGATTCTCTTTTTCATATGTTCCTCACAACATCATGTAGAGAGACCTGGGTTGAATACCAACTTGTTGAATGAGTGAGTGATTGGAAAAAGAAAAGATAAAAAGTCTATTCCTTGTGTTAGGTGCTAGACCTTGACATAAAAAAGGTCTTTAAAATGTATCTATCCATTCATCTGTCAGTCTATCTATCATCTATCTATCTATCTATCTATCTATCTATCTATCTGTCTAATCTTGGGAGATGAATGGGTCTACATTTATGTGAAAAATCTCTCCCCTAGAAATGATAGCTGTGTATCTAATCTTCTGGAATTCAGATGCTGGCTTTTGCCAAATTCTCAGAGAGGCGTAACACTCCGGAGCATTGTTTAGTCCCACAAAGAGGCACTAAGGTTTTCCTATGGATTTAACCTGTCGAAAGTGCCTGTACTTAAGAAAACTTTGCTTTTGTGACTGATGTTCCAGAAAAGCCAGGTAATACCAGGGAGATGAGTCCATTGTCTGTTATAGACCAAAACTTCAGAGAATGGAAACAAAATTAGTAATATGTCACATTCTTTCTTGCACATATTTTATTTGCATGATGATCAGGATAGAAACTGCTTCCCACACAATTTCTATGGTCCAAACAGGGTGATAAGAAATATTCACTCAGGGTGTGTCTGAAAGCAAAGGTTCAGGTTTGGTTTGATTCTTTTAAACTGATACACTGTTGAATTCAGTCAATCCAATGGTTAATGGGTTTTTTCCTTTTTTTTTTGATGCCACATATCCCAACCTTCAGGCCATGCTGTTGATTTCCATCTCTCTGCCCAGTTTTACCATTCCAACCATAGATGTGACATAATAGGTGGAGATCTGGGATTGGAAGTACAATTATCTGGGTTTGAATCTTGCCTTAATAAGTACAACTTATTAGCCATGTGACAATGGGCAAAATATTTAACCTCTCAGAGCCTCAGTTTCTTTCCCTACAAAATTGGGATAATAATACCTATAATGCCTCAGTTTCCTTCTCTGTAAAATGGGGATAATCATATTTGCATATAAGTATGTAACACCCAGAATTTTTGTTGCAAGGCTCAAATACATCATTTGTATAAAGTACTTCATGAACTTTAAAGTACTATACTTATATCAGTTATTATTAGGCTACTAGAATTATTTATAAGATTTGAGAATTTTTTAAAAATAATAATGTATTTGACTGCATAGAATGTACTCACCATTTATACAATCTTAGTTCAAAACATGTTCAATTTTTCTTCCAATATTTTTGTATTGTTCCACATTGAAGTCATCCCCAAACTCTACCTATCCCCCACCCCCAACCCTCACACACACTCACACACATATACACACACACACACACATACACATAATCTTCAAAATACTTGGAGGCCCTTTGTGTCATCATCTCACCATTCTTTCCTACATGCACTGTAAAACTTAGCTGAGGGTCCTTTTATCTGATATGAATGGTAAGCTCATCTTGTTCAACCAGCCCCTTCCAGTGTAGCAAAGAGATCCTATTGGACTTGACTGGAAGATTTCTGCAGATTATGGGAAATGGGAAACTGTTTTTCATTACATACTATTGCAGGAAGCAAAATATTCTTCTAATAGCTGACAATTCTTCTAACAATTTTCGGTTGCGGTATAACATGTATCTGACCAGCTACTGCTTTCAGAGGTCATCACACACCTGTGTCAATTAAGCCTCATCACAACCAAGGCAACAGAATGTTATCTGTCATATACTTAGTGTACAACTGTCTCTCCAGGCTGTTATGATGATGATGATGGAGAAACCTTAAAGCTGCTGCTTCTGGGGTCACTAGACCCAAATCCAGCCCAAGAATCAGGGTTGGGTCTGCAGTAGCTAGACTCCTGAAGTGGCTCTTCCAATCCATGTCCTTTCCCGCTGCTTACACAGCCAGTTAGGTTATCTAGTCTGAGGAGCAGAGTTCTGTACAGTAGAGGTGCAGCCACACTGTGAGTATTGTGGTCCACAACACTCTTGCCTGAACCAGATTAAAATGTAATTGGGGAACATTTAAGAAAATAAAGCTACAATAAAACATAGATAATGTTAATTTATGGGGTTTTTTTAAGGCAATATGCAGCCCATTGCAATCCTTATATATGGTTTAGTGGTCTTCCTGTTTCTTTTTGAGTTTTAGGTCACTGCTATTTATGAAACTTGGGGAGAGAGGATAATGCCCACAGCAAGCTGCCACTCCAATGGAGAAAACAGAATATATATACTACAACAGACCCCTGTGAACAAGGACATAGCAAGACACAAAGTTTCTTTTACACCAAGATGAGAGGCTCGCTATCATTAAATCTCATGCTTTGCACTAGCGAGAGTTAGCATTAAGCCTTCTAAAATGTTCTACTACTGCAAATGGCATATATCTATAGACAGCTGGCCCTGGCCAAGTGTTCAGTCTAGGTACAGAAGACAGATTTTTATTTGCATGAAGTCTACCTGTTGCCAAATTTAGGCTCACTAGGCACCAATGTCTAACCAATGGAACTAATCAGTCAGTGGACAAGCATTTATTAAAAAGTCTACTATGTGCCAGGCACTGTGCTAAGTCCCAGGGACACAAGGAAAGGTAAAAGACAGTCTTCTAAAAGACTATTTTTATTTCATTAAATATTTTACAGTTACATGTGGAAAAATTTTAAGTCATTTTTAAAAACTTGGAGTCCCAATTTCTTTCCCTTCCTCTTGCCTCTAAAGATTATATGAGGCCATGCAAAAATAATTTTATATTAGTCATTTTGAAAAAGGAAACACAAAACAAAATAATAAAAATATGAAAGCAAAAAAGGTATGTTTCACATCTGCATTCAGAGTTCATCAGCTCTTTCTCTGGAAGTGGATAGTATTTTTTATCATGGGTCCTTTGGAATTGTTTTGGATCAGCATATTGATCAGAGCAGCTAAGTCACAAAGATCACAGTTACAATATGGCTGTTACTGTGTACAATGTTCTCCTGGTTCTGCTCATTTCACTTTGCATCAGTTTCTGTATGTCTGAATAGGTTTTTCTGAAATCATTTGGCATCATTTCTTTTTTTTTTAATAAAAATTTATTTATTTAACTTTTTACATTCATTTTCACAAATTTTGGGTTCCAAATTTTCTCCCCATTTCGCCCCTCCCCTCACCCCAATACACTGAGCATTCTAATTTTCCCTATCACCAATCTGCCCTCTCTTCTATCATTCCTCCCTTCTCTTGTCCCCATCTTCTCTTTTGTCCTGCAGGGCCAGATGACTTTCTATTCCTCATTAACTATATTTCTTATTTCCTAGTAGCAACAACAATACTAAACAGTTGTTCCTAAAACTTTGAGTTCCAAATTCTCCCCATCCCTCCCTCCCCACCCATTCCCTTTGGGAAGGCAGGCAATTCAATATAGGCCCTATCTGTGTAGTTTTGCAAATGACTTCCATAATAGCCATGTTGTGTAAGACTAACTGTATTTCCCTCCATCCTATCCTGCCCCCAATTGTTTCTATTCTGTCTTTTGATCCTGTCCCTCTCCGAGTGTTGACTTCAAATTGCTCCCTCCTTCCATTGCCCTCCCTACCATCATCCCCTCCCCCTTGCTTATCTCCTTCTCCCCCACTTTCCTGTACTGTAAGATAGGTTTTCATACCAAAATGAGTGTGCATTTTCTTCCTTCCTTTAGTCGAATGAGGGTAAACTTCATGTTTTTTCTCAGCTCTCCTCTTTTTCCCTCCACTAAAAAGTCTCCTGCTTGCCTCTTGAATGAGATATAATTTACCCCATTCCATTTCACCCTCTTTCCTCCCACTACATTTCTCTCTCACCATTTACCTTAATTTCTTTTAAGATATGGTACCATCCTATTCAATTCACTCTGTGCTCTCTGTCTCTGTATGTGCATGCATGTGTGTATGTGTGTGTGCGTGCATGCGTGTACGTGTGTGTGTGCGTGTATGTGTGTGTGTGGTCCCACCAACTACCCAGATACTGAAAAGTTTTAAGAGTTCCAAATATTGTCTTTTCATGTAGGAATGTAAACAGTTCACTTTTGGTAAGTCCCTTATGACTTCTCTTTGCTGTGTACTTTTTCATGCTTCTTTTCATTCTTGTGTTTGAAAGTCAAATTTTCTTTTCAGCTCTGGTCTTTTCATCAAGAATGCTTGAAAGTCCTCTGTTTCATTGAAAGACCATTTTTTCCCCTGAAGTATTATACTCAGTTTTGCTGGGTAGGTGATTCTTGGTTTGAGTCCTAGTTCCTTTGACTTGTGTAATATCCTATTCCACTCCCTTCGATCCCTTAATGTAGAAGCTGCTAGATCTTGTGTTATCCTGATTGTATTTCCACAATACTGGAATTGTTTCTTTCTAGCTGCTTGCAATATTTTCTCCTTGACCTGGGAATTCTGGAATTTGGCCACAATGTTCCTAGGAGTTTCTCTTTTTGGATCTCTTTCAGGCGGTGATTGATGGATTCTTTCAATACTTATTTTGCCCTCTGGTTCTAGAATATCAAGGCGGTTTTCCTCGATAATTTCATGGAAGATGATGTCTAGGCTCTGTTTTTGATCATGACTTTCAGGTAGTCCCATAATTTTTAAATTGTTTCTCCTGGATCTATTTTCCAGGTCAGTTGTTTTTCCAATGAGATATTTCACATTCTCTTCCATTTTTTCATTCTTTTGTTTTGTTTAGTGATTTCTTGGTTTCTCAGAAAGTCATTAGACTCCATCTGTTTCATTCTAATTTTGAGAGAACTATTATCTTCAGTGAGCTTTTGAACCTCTTTTTCCATTTGGCTAATTCTGCTTTTGAAAGCATTCTTCTCCTCATTGGCTTTTTGAACCTCTTTTGCCAATTGAGTTAGCCTATTTTTTCAGGTGTTATTTTCTTCAGAATTTTTTGGGGTCTCCTTTACCAAGGTATTGACCCATTTTTCATACTTTTGTTGCATCTCTCTCATTTCTCTTCCCAGTTTTTCCTCCACCTGTCTAACTTGATTTTCAAAATCCCTTTTGAGCTCTTCCATGGCCTGAGCCCACCCGACATCCACCTTGGATGTCTGGGATACAGAGTCCCCACCCTCTACATCTTTCCCTGATGGTAAGAATAGTTCCTCGTCATCAGAATTGAAAGGTGGGAACATCTGGACCCCCTCAAAGTAGTTTTCTATAGTCTTATTTTTCTTCCCTTTTCTGGGCATTTTCCCAGCTAGTTACTTGGCTTCTGAGATTCCTGTCCACCCCCACCTAGATCCGCCCAGCTAGTGCTTGGGGTCTGAGATTCAAATGGGCTTTCCGCAGCAGGTGGAGCTGCTATTCAATGTGAGCTTAAGTTCTGGTGCTCGGGTAGGGGCAGGGCTGCCTCCTAGGCTCAGTTCCCTCAGGGGGTTTATGCAGAGACCTTTGGTAATGGCCCTGAACTTCTGCCTGCTTGGGGACTCCCAAGCTGCCACAGCTGCCTCTGCCACTGTCGCTCCCTCCACCGCTGCCTCCCGAGGGTGCCCAAGTCATGGAGACATCCTGCTCCCCTCTCAGCCAGCCAAGACGTCTCTCTCACTGACCTGTAGCACCTGTGGGTGGAGGGACCTTCGCGGCCGCTGGTGATTCCGTCCCTGAAGCCTGCTCAGATCCGCTCCTCTAGGGCCGCCGGACCAGGGCCACACAGGGGTGGACTCCGCTTTCCGGGGTGTGATGGACCCTGGGGACGGCTCTCCAGGGCTCTCTGGAATGGAAATCTTTTCCGCTGTGTTTCTGCGTGCCTTGCAGTGATCCAGGATTCGTGGGGAGTTCTTCTTGCAGGAAATATATGGGCTTTGGGTTCAGAGCTAGCATACATGAGTCTTTCTACTCTGCCATCTTGGCTCCTCCTCCTGGCATCATTTCTTATAGCATAATAGTATTCCATCATAATCATATACCACAACTTGTTCAGCCATTCCCCAATTGATGAGAATCCACTCAATTTCCAATTACTTACCACCCCAGAAGGAACTAATATAAATATTTTTTGTACAAATGCACATCTGCATCTCTTTGGGATACAAACATCATAGTGGTATTGCTGGTTCAAAGGATATGCAATTTTATAGCCCTTTGGACATAATTGAAAACTGTTCTCCAGAATGATTAGACTAGTTCACAGCTCTACCAACAGTACATTATTGTCCCAATTTTTCCACATACCCTCCAGCATCTGTCGTTTCCCTTTTCTGTCATATTAGCCAATCTGACACATGTGAGGTAGGATCTCAGAGTTGTTTTAATTTGCATTCTTCGAAATAAATTTAGAGAGTTTTTTTTCATGCGAGTATTGATTGCTTTGATTTCTTCTTTTGAAAATTACTTGTTCATATCCTTTGACCAACCAGTTGGAAAATGGCTTCTAGTTTTATAAATTTGATGAAGTTCTCTATATTCTTAAAAAATAAGGCCTTTATCAGAGAAACTTGGCACAATTTTTTTCCCTTTTAATTTTGGCTGCTTTGGATTTGTTTGTTCAAAAGCCTTTTAATTTTATGCAATCAAAATTATTTATTTGACTTCCTGTAATCCCCTATATCTTTTGTTTGAACAAAAACTCTTCCTTTACTTATAGATCTGACAGTTACGTTTTTCCATGCTACCTTAATTTATTTATTTTACCCTTTATGTCTAAATTGCTTATTCTTTTTGATCTGATTTTGGTATATAGTATGATGTGTCTATGCCTACTTTATGACAAACTGCCTTCCAGCTTTCCCAGAAGTTTTTATCAAATAGTGACTTCTTACCCCCAAAACTTGGATCTTTAAGTTTATCAAATACTAGATTACTATGGTAATTAACTCCTGTGTATTGTATACCTAATCTATTATACTGACCCCACTACTCTATTTTAGCAAGTATCAGATTGTTTTGATGATTACTATTTTGCTATATAGTTTGAAATCTGGAACTGCTAGACCACCTTCCTTAAAATTTTTTCATTGATATATTCTTGACCTTTCGTTGTTCTAGATAAATTTTGTTGGTTCTATAAAAGAAATCTTTGGTAGTTTAATTGGTATGGCACTGATTTTAAAAATCAGCTTAGGTAGAATTGTCTTTTTTATTATATATTTATTACATTACCCACCCATGAGGAATTAATATTATTATATGGTATATCATATATTTATATATTTATTATATATTATATAATAATATTATATTATGGTTAATATTATAATAAATATTAATATTTTCCCAATTGTTTAGACTGATGTTACTTGTATGAAAAGTATTTTTGTAATTGTGTGCATATAATTTCTGGGTTTGTCTTGGAGGGTAGACTCCCAAGTATTTTATATTGTCCAGTTATTTTAAATGGAGTTTATCTTTTCCTGCTGGATTTATTGGTAGTACATAGAAATGCTGATAATTTATGTGAGTTTACTTGCCACTTTACTGAAGTTGTTAATTCTTTCAACAAGTTTTTTGGTTGATTCTCTAGGGTTTTCTAAGTTTACAATCATATCTGCAAGGAGTAATAGTTTTGTTTCCTCATTGCCAGTTCTATTCCTTCAATATCTTTTTCCTGTCTTATTGCTATACCTAGCATTTTGAGATAATAGTGTTGATAATGAGCATCTTTACTTCATTCCTGATCTCATTGGGAAGGCTTCAAGTTTATCTCCATTACAGATGATGCTTGTTTTTAGTTTTACATAGATGTTACATATCATTTTAAGAAAGGGCCCACTGATTCCTATGTTTTCCAACATTTTAACAGGAAAGGATATTGTATTTCATCAAAGGCTTTTTCTGTATTTATTGAGATAATCCCATGATTTATTGTTATTGTTTTTATAAGATCAATTATTCTGATAGTTTTCCTAATATTGAACCAGCCCTGTATTCCTGGTATAAATCTAACCTGATCATAGTGTATGATTTTTGTGATATATTGCTATAATCTCCTTGCTAGTATTTATTTAAAATTTTCTGTCTGGAATGAAGTAATTCCTCACCTTCTCCACATAGATTATACCTCCCCCACAAATTCCATAAACGGCAGCACAGGTGATGCCTCCTATATGGGGCCTAACCCTATGCCCTTCTTTATCCCTAGTTATTAGCAGTCTCTCTCTCTTTCTCTCTCTCTCTCTCTCTCTCTCTCTCTCTCTCTCTCTCTCTCTCTCTGTTTTTTTTAATGATTTTTATTGTTGTCCAGTCATTTTTTTTCAGTTGTGTCCTCATTCTTCATGATCCCATTTGGGGTTTTCTTGGCAAAGATACTTGAATGCTTTGCCATTTCCTTCTCCAATACTTTATGATATTCTATGTTAATTTTTTCATCTATTTGCTACTGTGCTTGTTATATGCCCCAGTAGAATGTAAACTCCTTGAGAATAGGGACTGCTTATTTTTGTCTTTGTATCTCTAGTGCCCACAACAGTGCTTTAAATGCAGTATCATAGATCTGAACCTGAAAGAAACCTCAGAGGCAACCTAGTCAAATCTATTCATTTTACATATATTCTGTGACTGATGTTTGTTGACTTGAATTGCATTGAATTTAGGGAATATGCATTTTTTTCTTTCCCAAATTATTCTAATCACTTGATTCAGTGAGCACTGGTCACCATTTTCTAATTTGAGAATTGATGTGATAGAATCTAATTTGATTTATATGATCATCAATTTGGATCTCTGATTTATCTGATGCTAATTTCACTATATCTCTAATTTGTATAAATATTTTGCTGAGTGACATTTTTAATTGGGGTTTAATAGGGATTATCACCAGGGAATTGCTTCTGGGTTCATTAAAGCTGCTTTGCCCAAACAGGGATGCTTCAATAGAACAGAGATAAATGGAAGCTGTTAAAAAAAACCCACCAAACTTGGAGTTTGATAACCTAGGTCTAATCCCCGCTCTCTGATACTTGCTAGTTGTGTGACTCCGGGCAGGCCTCTTAACTGCCCTGTTCCTCAATTTCTGCTTCTGTAAAATGGGGATATTAGTACCCATTCTTACAAGGTTTATTTTAAAAAGTGCATTATAAACCTTAAAACACTAAAATTTGAGTTAGTCCCTCTCCCTATCAGAAGAGGAAGACTCAGGTACCCCTCCTAATTCTGTCTTGTGAGATCATCAGAACATACTCAACCCTATCAATCTGCATATGTACTAAGCTTCAACTGAAGCAAAGAAGTTTCCTCTTGAGAATATGAATTAAGAGTGTTAAGTCACTGGTGAATTCCTTTGCCTGGACACTCTCCTTCGTAATTGTGTGGTGACCACTGGTGTGTCCATAGAGTGTGGGCCAGGTGTGCTCACCCCGCATGCAGGCTTATCTGTGTGACAAAGACAGATGCACCAAATCACATGCCAAGAAGCCCTTTATTTGGGATCTTTGCAAATGATCCATCTTTATGTAGTTACATTGCTGAACATGGCTTTCCTGCTTCCAGAGATGGCCTTGGTAATTATATGGAAAGCCACAGCAGTGAATATTTCTGAGGTTACACCACAATCATCATGTTCCTCTCACAGTTATGGCTCCTTCAATTACAGGATTACCAACCAGAATAACCATAGGAACACCTTGGTATTATGTTCAACTTGCCAGTGACTGTGTTTATTTTATTCTTACCACTCTATTCCTACTTTCACCAATCCTCCCCCCTTTAATATGCCTTCTTCTTATCACTCATTAGCTAGCTAACAATCTCTTATTGTGTGCTACTTAGAAGGATTTTTGAAATGTGCAATAATGGCAAAGCGAAACATTTAAGAAGCACCCACCATGTGCAACGCCTGCTATTTAGATACTGGGGAGACATGCAAGAGACAGCTCCAGGCATAGAACTTGGAGAAATATTTGAGGAGGGAGAAATCACTTTCACCTGGGGAGGAAAGTGGTGTCAGAGAAGGCTTCAAAAAGGAAGTATTGAATGAGTTGGGTCTTGAAAGGAGACATTTCAATAGGCAAAGATGGAGGAAAGTCCATGCAAAGCAAGAAATGCTCTCTCCTTTCCCCTCATATTTTATTGATTTTTTAAAAACTCATAGTTATTTCTCAATATACTCCCACTAACCACCCACCCCACCCCCCATTCCCACCACCATATCACACTGAACTTTCCATTGTAACATTTCTTAGCAGTGAAGGGGTAATGATGGCAATCAAGTCTGATAATTTGTGTTGCATTTCCCACCCATAATCCCCCAATTGTCCACTGAAAGGAACAATGTACTACATTTTCTTTATTCCATTACCAAGATTTTTCATTGCAGTTAATCTCAGTTCAGTTATCTTTGAATGATACTTTCATTTTTGTTTTCATAGTCATTGTGTTTGTCAGGGGTTTGGCAGGGCTCTCTTTACTTTGTATGACTTTATATGTCTTCCCATGTTCCTCTGAATTCTTCATATTTTTACTACCTTCCCTATGCCACAACATGTTCATCCATTTTTTCGCACACACTCCTTTTCATTTTTGCTACCACAAAAAGTGCTACAGTAAATATTTTGTCATGCATGGGATCTTTCTTTCAGGAATAACTAACTACCCTTTTTCAGTTTGACAGAAATGGAAAAGAATATGATAGTTTAAGAAAGTGTTGGGGTTGAGGCAAGCTTTTTTCTTTTAGAATAGAGGAGATCTAAGCCTACTTGGAAGCAGACGGAAAAGAGTCACTCAAAAGGTTATTAGATTTAGAAGATGTAAACAGCTGAGTTTGGGCATCTGCCCCCTCCCCATCCCTGCTAGCTGGCTAATGGTGCACACTAGACATTTTAGGGGTAAATCATAACAGATCTGTCAGATGGTTTCTTTATTTCCATGTAAGCAGTTTGCCAATGTGCTTGGTCAAATGCCAGTTAGATGGTTAAAACCAATAATTTTGTAGCTTCCTGTCTGCTTCTTGGTCATTTTTAATGGGTACATTATGCACTTGGTTACAGAATGTACATGCGTAGGCTACAAAGTAGGAATTATAGTGCAGCATTGGCCAGAACTTGTGACTTGTGTGGTGTAATAAGCCCCTCTAAAAAACAGGCTGGTCAGTGTGTCTTGCCAGAAATATCAGGAAAAACCAATGGTTTCACCTCAGGTCCCTAGAGGGTTTGACTAAGTATGGTCTAGAAAAGTATTTTCTAACCTAGACTCTACTAAATATGGGGAAAATATTTTAATTCTCTACTGCCCTCAGCCCAGATGGGTGAGCCTTCATTCCCCTCCAAGTTCTGATCCTGACTTTCTGGACTTTATTTCTCCTTGTCTCTGCTCTTGACCCTCCCTCAAACACCTCAACCCACTCCCATTTTTCAGCTCCTGTTTGTGCATTGTCTTCCTTATTAGAAGATAAGATCCTTGATGGAAGGGAATGTCTTTCTTTTTGCTTGGTTGTATCCTTAGTGTCTAGTATAGTGCTTGGTGCACATAGCAAGTAATTAATAAATGTTTACTTCCTTCCTCCTTCCTTCCTTCTCTCCTTCCCTCCCTCACTTGTTCCTTCCCTTGTTCCTTCTTTCTTTTCTTCATTCTCTTCCTTCTTCCTTCTATCCCTCTTTCTTTTCTTTTCTTCCTTCCTTTCATTCCTCTTTTCTTCCTTCCTCCCTCCCTTCTTCCTTTCCATCCTTTCTTCCTTCCTTCTTTCCTTCCTTTCTTCCTTCCTTTCCACCCTTGCCCACACTGTCAGTGAGTTTATTGAGGAGGCAGCTCAGCTGTTAAGTGACCTGCTGAGATCAGAGATATCATGCCATGAGCAGAGCCAGCCCATCTCTCCAGCACAGTAACTTGTCCAGCAACAATACCACACTCTGCAATGAACTCCATAAGGATCCTCCAGACATCAAGTCCCAAATATATGGCCACTCTTCCCCTGAGGAGACTGTGTGTGCTTTGGTGGGAGACATACTTGGTAACTATGTTCTTTCTGTACCTCTTTAGTTAGCACCTTTGCAAAAGAACTATTGAATCTATGATTGGTGGTGAAAGGGAATAACGATAATAACCAACATCTGTCTAGCACTTACTTTGGGTCAGGCATCGTGCTAGGTGAATTACAATGATTATCTCATTTGGTTATCACAACAACCCTGGGAAGTAGGTATTATTATTATCTCCACTTGACAGATGAGGAAACTGAGGCAAACAAATGTTCAGTAATTTACTCAGGGTCACATAACTAATAAGTGTCTGAGACTATATTTGAACTCAGGACTCTATCCTGGTTCTTTATCCATTGTGCCACTGGCTCTCCAGGGAAGCAAGGTAGTAGTAGGTCACCAGCTTGTATTAGTGGGATAGCAAGTCACAAAGTTACATTCAGGATCCTAAAAGTAGTAGTAGTAGCATCCCTTCTGGAGACCCAGTTGATCAGTGTGAGCAAAGGAGGGTAAGAGAGCCCAGATGTGTCAAATACAAGTGAGAGAGTTAAATTTATTGATCAAGATTATGCATGTAGTGAGCATTAGATATTGGATTTCAATCCAGAGCCTCTGACTCTAGAGTCTATTTGTTTCATACTGTGCATCCTGCCTCACTGCACCCTCACTTCAGCACAGTTATTCTTTCATCTCTATTGTACCCCCCCCAATCCCCTTCAAGACCTCAACATAACTTTTACCTCTTTATTTGTCCCTCAGTTAGCTGGTCTCCTACTTTAATGAGAAAATTAAGGTCCTCTTTTATAATCTTCTTCATCTCCCCTGCTCTGCAACTCAAAACCTTTCTGTATGTTTCACCCATCCTTTGTTTCAGTCTCTAACAAGTTGACCCTTCTCCTTGCCAAGGTTAATTCTTCAACTTGTGACTGCTAGGGGGATACGAATCTTCACTCTTGTGGCAGGATGACCCTTCCCTGTTCTGACTCACAGAGACAGGTGCTAAGAATAAGTCACTGGCTCCTCCTTCTAGTAGATTTTTGGCTCAGTCACCTGGAGGGAGATAGGAGGTAGAAAGGCAGGCTGAATGCTGTTCTGAATCCTAAAAAACAGATTTAGAGAGATGTACTGGCCAACAATCAGCTTGTCTGGGTTTCGAAGGAGGGAGGAAATAAATGGGTTAGATTCATCCTAATGCTTCTTGGATTGGAAAATAGAGACTAGGTCCAGCAGGGTGGGGGGAAAGTGGTTTCCACAGTGCTCAAATAGGCTCTTTGTTTGTAGGGTGATGCTTCGTAAAAGAAGAGTAGGAGGAAATAGCCTGAAGGCATTTTGGAATGAAAGAACTGTAATATGGCAGGTGGGATTGCAGATAATCCCACCACGATTTGACTATTCAAGAACTGACACCATTTCTTGGTGAGATGGAGCAATTGCTGAGACATAGAAACCAGAGGATTGCTAAAAGTAAGGAACATTAATTAATAATAATGCATAACTGAATAATGCATAAATGAAGAAATAGCACTGGGAAAGGACCAACACAATGGGCAGAAATAGCAGCAATGGTGGAAAATGCACGTTGGAAATATGGTGGAAGATAAAGGACTATGAAAGCAACTGGGAAGGCACAGGTGTGTGTTGACCCTCCCTAGAGATGCAGGAACTGTGCATTCACAACAGATAAAGAGAGGAAAAGAAAAGACTCACTATCCTGCAACCCCATGGACTTGTTGTAGGCAAATAGATCAGGATTTATTTTTCCATAATGTCATATGCCTAAGAAATGGGCATTATTTAAAGAAAAGTGGGGACTTGCTTTTCTCTAAAAGAGGAAATGATGCTCAGTTGCTGGTTGAGTTAGAGATAAGATTGGGAGCAAAATGGATCTGGAAATGGGGAGGCTCATAGGAAGTTACAGCTATAAGCAGAAATAGTGTAGGCAGGCAGAACTAGAACAAAGATGGATATGGAAATGGCATATGGAGTCCAGGGCAAGGGGACCAAGACCACAGAGGAAGCCATGAGATGAGATAGAGATGGTATTTTTCTAACCCTACCTATGCTTCATTGCTGTCTCTCCCACTACCAGTTTGGTACTTCAAGATTACTCACGCAAGGCTTGGAGCAGGAGTAAGGGAGAATGGAGTAGAATTGATCTTTCTGACCCCAAGATGATTTTGGGAAAGGAAGAGGAAAATTGCCAGATTTCCTTACTGCTGGGCACATAGACAATTCCTGTTAATGCACTTAAATTAAATTGTTGTAGTCAATGTTTCATATTCAAAGTGCTTATTAGTAGACTTAGTTGTTTGCAGATGATCAGAAACACACCCATAACCAGCTAAATTCAAGTTTTATGCCAGACAGGTCGACAGACATGTACAGAGAGAGTCAGAAACAGAAAGACAAACCCTTCCCCCTGGGTGGGGACAAACACAAACCACATCAATGTTATTAGGAAGAAACTTCCCAAAGCCAAACAGTCCATGTGATCACAGCTTTGTTGCTGAATATTTGAGCAATAATAAAACATGTTTTATTTCTGATGTCTGGTAAGGCTGACTACTGATAAAGGAAGGTGGTGTTACTATTGGGAAGGGACAATATTTCCTGGTTTCATCTGAATCAGTGCAAATAGCTTATTCAGAGACTACTGGTGCTCTCTTAATTGTTAAACACAATGACCTTTTCTCCGATATCATTTTTCTCCCCTTGACCTTTTTGCAATTCAGGCACTGTTTGAACACCCCCACCTTTGGGGTACTCTCTTCTTCATTAGCTTCCATGCCATGATCTCTTCTGATTTTTTTCTACTTCTCTTTTTTTTTTCCAAAGCCACTTTGAATATTTATTCTTTAGAAATTCACAATATTGACATAATGGATTGTGGCTCAATAGATAAACTGATATGGTGAGTTTATGCAGCAGGCTTCTTTTCACCTGCAGTTTTTTTGTGCACCAGACTTCTTTTCGGCTGCAGGTTTCTTTTCCACAGGCTTCTTGGCTGCTGGAGGCTTCTTTTCTGCTGGTTTCTTCTGGCCTGGAAACTTCTTTGCTCCTGCAACCTTCTTATTACCCACAAGCTTCTTCTTCTTCTCCTCTGCTGCTTTCTTTGCTTCCATAATCTTCTTTAGTGCAGCAGCTCTTTTATTTTTTCTGATTCTCTGGTTCTTGGCCTGGCGCAGAATTGTATTCCAGCACATTGTCTTGGCATACGGGTTCAGTTTCACCATGATTCTCAAGTTCTTCAATGGGTTCTTCTTGAGTATCATCTATGAATCTTTTTGCGTGGTGCACAGAAGGGCTTTTCAAAATCCCGGTAAGGTCTGTATTGGTCATCTTGTGCACGGGAAGATTGTAGTGACTCTTCAGAATAGCAGGCCTTCGCCATGTACCATACAGGTCATCCAAGTTGTGGAAAGCACTTTCAGTCCAAATACAGAAACGCCCCACATGCCCACCAGGAGTAAGTCTCAAAAGATTCAACTTACTCACATTAAGTAGAGTGATACCAGGAATGTTTCTGAAGGCCTTGATAATGCCATTGTCTTCATTATAGACGATACAAGGTCCCCAACACTGCATTCAATGACAGTTTCTCATTTTACTCTTAACTACTTCTCTTATCATTTTTTATTTTCCTTGGTTTGTTCATCAACCTCTAAATTTTGGTGTCTTCAAGATGCTGTCTTGGACCCCCTTCTTTTGGTGATTTCATCTATTCCCTTGGATTTAATTATCATCTCTCATAGATCTTCCCAATCTCTATCCTGGTCTTCATCTCTATTTCTGTGTATCATTATCTGTCTGTCTCTATCTACTTCTGTCGATATATGAATGTAAAGGTCTTTCTCTGCCTCTTTAGGCAGAGAAAATATTCAGAGATTAGCTATGAGGGTCTCTGAGAAATGAAGTTCCAGATGGTATTTTAAATTTCTGTCTTAAAAGGGACTGAGAGAATTGTGGGCTCTGAGCTGGATGTGATTGTGGGTACAGGAACAGTAAATTATAAATTCCATTGAGTTGGGAGTTTTGGCCTGAGCCTTAGTTGTGGCAGGGGGCAATTGGTTGCAGTAACAACAGCAGCAGCAGCAGCAGCAGCAACAATGACAGAAGCACCTGCAATTTGAATTATTGAAAAAATGGAAAGGGTGCTGGAGTGGAAGACTAAAGACTGAAGAAACTGAGCATTAAGATGCAGCAGCTACTTGTGGGAATCAGTGCCTGAGTCCTGGTTACTGAAGCTAGTTCTACTTTCTGTAACTAGAATAGGATCATGGTGACTGACTTTCCATTTTCTTTTTTCTTTAGGTACCAGATGGTTGCTTCTTTTTCCACTTGAGATAGCAGACATCTACTCAAGGTTTTACTGTCTTTTAAAGTTATGTTTACATCTTTTCTTTCGTGTTTCCTTTTCCATTCTTTCAATTTTCCCAGTTAGATTTTGTGCTTCCTTTTCCATTTGTCCCATTTTCCTTTTTAAGGAGCTGTTCTCTTCAGGGAATTCTTTTTTCATATTTTTAAAATCATTGATCAGTTTTTCTTCTATTTCTCTAATTTGGCTTTTAAAATCCCTCTTCAGCTCTTCCGAGAGTGCTCTTTATGCTTGTGACCAGTTCATATTCCCTTCTGAAGTTTCAGATGGGAGTAGAGTCTCAATGCTGACCTCTTTGGTATATGTGTTTTGGTCCTTGCCCTCATAGAAAGATTCTATGGTCTTATCTTTTTCTGCTTTGCTTCTTAGTCATGATAATCACCCTTTTCCTGGCCTTTAAAGGTGATCTCTGCTTCTAGGACACAAGGGGCTCTGTCCCACAGTTCTTGTACCTTGAAGTTGAGACTTTGTGTGTTGTGGCCTCTGGTTCTTTCAGATGGAAGCTAAAATGCTGCAGTTTACCTGGTGCTGAAATGGCTGGTGTGAGAAAGCAGAAACCAGGTGAACTCTTTCTGGGTTTTCTTGGATTTGTCCTGGAGTTAGCTGTATAAGTGTGGGGGAGGGGTGGTCTGACTATACCAGGTAACCTCTGCTGAGTTAGAGCATAGGCAAACTCAGCTGTTGGTGATCGCATCTACACTAGTGTGTCCCCATTCTTCTGGGGTGCTGAGGTACATCCAGAGTCCTGGTGTTGTCAATTGCAGGTTCCACACCCCTGGGGCTCAGGATCTCCTCCAGGTTTGCTGAGGTGGGACAGCTCAGTCTTGGACAGCTTCAGTCCTGTACTGGTCCCCTTTAGCCACAGCAAGAGGGACCCCCCCTCTTTGCAATTTTCTAGCCTCATGTGCGAAGAGACTGTTTGCCCCTTCTGCTGAACCCACTGTTACAGGATTTTTCAAGGGAAATATATTTTCAAAGTCAACAAGAGGAAGGAGAGAGAGCATTTACCAATCACTCTGCCATCGTGGCTCCCAGAAGTTCAAGTAGGTGATTTACAGACATTTAATATGCAGAGTGATAGTCTCAGGAGCAGTCACTGCAGATACCTGGGACTCCATGGCTCTCATTTGCTCAGTTCCACTGAACTTCCATCCTGGGCTGATATGCCTGAGATTCTACAGTGAGGCCGCTGCCTCAGAGTGGGACTTCCTGCTGGGTCATGCCGTGGTGGGGACATGCTGGTGCAGCGTGTGTGCTGTGAGCTGTGTGCTCCTCCAGCCCCACAGAAGAGATCCTTCCCATTGACCTTCCAGTCTGTCCTGCCAGGACGCAGAGTACACAGCACAGAAGCTGTACCAGTGCAGACTCCACCATAGCAAAGCCACACGGGAATCACTTGGCAGTCTGAAGCAGTGTGGGTTCTCAAACAGATCAGCTCAGGATGAGAATCCAGTGGAACTAAGTGAGAGAGAAGCACAGAACCCCAGGTAACAGCAACAACCACTCCTCAGCCTATAAGCCCACAGATTAAATGTCTATAAGTCACCTACTTGAACTTCCAGGAGCCAAGATAGAGGAGTGATTTGTAAATGCTATCCCTCCTCTCTTTGTTGGTCTTGAAAAATTCAGAGAATATTTCCCCAGGAAAAATCCTGGAACAGTGGGATCAGCCAAAGGGGCTAACAGTCTCTTAATGAGGCTAGGAAAATCACAAAGTTGGGGGGTTCCTTCTTGCTATGGCTGAAAGGGACCGGTGCAGTACCGCAGCTGTCCCAAATAGCCACATCTCAGCAAACATGAAGGAGATCCTCAGACCCAGGGAAATGGAGCCTGTAATCACCAACATTAGGACCCCAGGAGTGCCTCACCACAGCCAGGGGAGTCAGGAAGACACTAGTGCAGACCTTGCCTATGTCCTAGCTCAGAAAAGGAAACTTCCTGTGGCCAGAACACCCCTCCCCCACACTTAACACAGCTAGCTCCAGGGTAACTCTGGGGAAACTCAGAAAGACTTCACCTGGCCTATGCTTTGGCACATCACCCAACTCAGCACCAGGTAAGCAACAGCATTCTACCTTCTAGCTGAAAGAACTAGAGACCACAATACACAAAGCCTCAAGTTATAAGCTCAAGAACCATGAGACTGAGTGTTCTGTGCCCCAGAAGCAGAGATCCATTCTAAAAGCCAGGAAAAGGGTGATCATCATGAGCAGAAAGCAAACTAGAAAAGAAAAGATCATAGAAGCTTACCATGGGGACAAGGACCAAAACACGAATACCAAAGAGGTCAACTCCCATCTGAAATTTCAGAATGGAATATGAACTGGTCTCAAGGCCAAAGAGCATTCTTGGATGTGCTCAAGAAGAATTTTAAAAGCCAAATTAGAGAAGTAGAAGAAAAATTGGCCAATGATTTTTAAAATGTGAAAAAAGAGAAAAATCTAAGAATTATTGGTCTACCAGAAAGCCATGATGAAAAAAAAGAGCCTGGACAACATCTTTCAAGAAATCATCAAGGAAAACTGCCCTGAGCTCCTAGATCCAGAGGACAAAAATAGTCTTCGATAGAATCCACCAATCACCTCCTGAAAGGGACCTCAAACTGAAAACACTAAGGAATATCATTGCCAAATTCCAGAACTAGCAAGTGAAAGAGAAAATACTGCAGACAGTCAGAAAGAAACAATTCAAATATCGAGGAGCTACAGTCAGGATCACATAGGACTTTGCAGCTTCTAATTAAAAGATCAGAAGGATCGGAGTATGATATTCTGTAAGGCAAAGAAACTGGGACTACAACCAAGGATCAATCATCCAGCAAAACTGAACATAATATTTCAAGCAAGGAGATGGACATTCAATGAAATACGGGATTTGCAGAACTTCCTGATCAAAAGGCCAGAGCTCAATAGAAAATTCAGTCTTCAAACACAAGTCTCAAGAAAGGTATAAAAAGGTAAATGGGGGTGAGGAGGGAACTTGTTATTCAATATGGCCAAACTTTTACATCCCTATAAGGGAAGATGATACTTGTTAATCTTGAGAACTGTATATTTATTATGATATTTAAAAGGGAAATACATAGATAGAGGGAGTGGATATAAATTAAATGATGTGATGATAAAAAATGTGATTTAAGGATGTGAGAGAATTGTAATGGAAGATGTGGAAAAGGAAGAGGAAGAAAAAGTAAATTACATCACAGGAAGAGGAACAAAAACATATTTCAGTAGAAGGACAGAGAAGAGGGAGAAGAGCACGGTTTGAGATTTACTTTCATCTGATTCAGTTCATGAGGGAACAATAAACTCAGTTAAGTATAGAAATCTAACTAGCTCTATAGACAGTAGGAGAGAAAAGGGGAAAGAAAAGGGAGGGGAGACTAAAAGGGAGGAAAGAAGCAGTAAGGGAAAGGGGAATAAAAGGGAGGAGGGCTGAAAGAAGGAAGGTAAGACTGGGAGAGACTGTGGTCAAAAATTAAAACTATTGTGGAGGGAAAGGGAGAAAGGAGAACCAAAAGCATAAATGGAGAGAAAGAGGATATGGAGAAAGACACAGATAGTAATCATAACTGTGAATGTGAATAGGATGAACTCTTCCATAAAACAGAAGCAGATAGCAGAATGGATAAAAGCCTTAATCAAACAATATGTTGTTTACAAGAAATACATTTGAAAGAGGTAAAAGGTTGGAGCAAAATATATCATGCTTCACCTGGTATTAAAAAAGTAGGGGTAGTAATCCCAATATCAGACAAAGCAAAAGCAAAAGTAGATCTAATCAAAAAAGATAAGGAAGGAAACTATATCCTGCTAAAAGGCACCATAGACAATGAAGCAATATCATTAACTGAACATATATGCACCAGGTGGTATAGCATTTAAATTCCTAGAGAAGAAGTTAAGGGAGTTACAGTAAGAAATAGACAGCAAAACTATACTAGTGGGGGACCTCAACCTCCCCCTCTCTGAACTTGAAAAATCTAGTCTCAAAATAAACAAGAAAGAAGTTAAAGAGGTGAATAAAACTCTGGATAAGGAAGATATGATAGATCTCTGGAGAAAATTGAATGAAGATAGAAAAGAATATCCCTTTTTCTCAGTGGTACATGACACATATACAAAAATTGAGCATGTACTAGGGCATAAAAACTAACAATTCAGTGCAGAAAGACAGAGATACTCAATGCATCCTTCTCAGATCATAATGCAATAAAAATTATATGTGATAAAGGTCCATGGAAAGATAGACCAAAAACTAATTGGAAACTAAATAATCTAATTCTAAAGAATAAGTGGGTTAAACAACAAATCATAGAAACAATTAACAACTTCATTCAAGAGAATGACAATAATGAAACAACTTACCAAAACTTATGGGATACTGGAAGAGCAGTTCTTAGGGGAAAGTTTTATGTCATTGAACACCTACATGAATAAAATAGAGAAAAACGAGACCAAATGAATTGGGCATGCAGCTGAAACAGCTAGAAAAGAATGAATTGACAATCAGGTAAATACCAAATTAGAAATACTGAAAACCAAAGGAGAGATTAATAAAACTGAAATTAAGAAAACTATTGAACTAATAAATAAAACTGAGTTGGTTTTATTAAAATAACCAATAAAATTGATAAACCTTTGGTCAATTTAATTTTAAAAAAAGAAGAAAACCAAATTACCAATATCAAAAATGAAAAGGATGAATTAAAAAATAATTAGAAATTATTTTGCCCAACTGTAAGCCCATAAATTTGACAAAGTGATGATCTAAGATGAATATTTAAAAAATATAAATTGCCCAGATTAACAGAAGAGGAAGTTGAATACTTAAATAACCCCATCTCAGAAAAAGAAATTGAACAAGCCATCAATTAACTCCCTAGGGAAAAATCTCTAGGGCCAGATGAATTTACAAGTGAATTCTATCACATTTAAAGAACAGTTAATTTCAATACTATATAGACTATTTGGAAAAATTGGTGGAGTTCTACCAAATTCTTTTTATGATAAAAATATGCTTCTTACACCTAAATGAGGAAGAGCCAAAACAGAGAAGGAAAGTTATAAATCAATTTATCTAATGAATATAGATGCAAAAATTTTAAATAAGATATTAGCAAAAAGAATACAGCAACTTATCTCAAGAATAATACATTATGATCAGGTAGGAGTTATACCAGGAATGCAGGGCTGGTTCAATATTAGGAAAACTATCAGCATTATTGATCATATCAACAACAAAACTAAGAGAAACCATAATATGATTATCTCAATAGATGCAGAAAAATCTTTTGACAAAATATAGCACCCATTCCTATTGAAAACACTGGAGAATACACTGGAGGAATAAATGGAGATTTCCATAAAATAAAAATCGCTATCTACCTAAGACCATCAGGAAGCATTACATGTAATGAGGATACGCTAGATGCATTTCCAATAAGATCAAAGGTGAAACAAGGATGTTCATTATCACCACTGTTATCCAATATGGTGCTAGAAATGTTTGCTTTAGCCATAAGAGAAGAAAAAGAAATTGAAGGAATTAGAATAGGCAAAGAAGAAACTAAGTTACCATTCTCTGCAGTGGACATGATGATATACTTAGAAACTCTCAGAGAAACAAGTAAAACCCTACTTGAAATAATAAACAACTTTGGCAAAGTCGCAGGTTACAAAATAAACCCACAATACACATCTGCATTTCTATATATTGCTAACAAAGCTCAGCAGCAAGAGATAGAAAGAGAAATCCCATTTAAAGTTATGGTAGACACTATAAAATACCTGGGATTCTACTTGACAAAACAAACCCAGAGACTATATGAACACAATACAAAACACTTTTTCACACAAATAAAGTCATATCTAAGTGAGTGGAAAAACATCAGTTGCTCATGGGTAGGCCAAGCTAATAAAATAAAAATGACAATTCTACCTAAATTAATTTACTTATTCAGTGCCACATCAATAAAATTACCAGATAATTATTCTCTAGAGCTAGAAAAAATAATATCAAAATTCATCTGGAAGAATAAAAGATTCAGAATATCCAGGGAACTAATGAAAAGAAATGCTAGGGAAGGTGGCCTAGCCCTACAAGATTTCAAATTGTATTATAAAGCAGCAATCATCAAAACCACTTGGTACTGACTAAGAAGCAGAGGGGTAGACCAGTGGAATATGTTTGGTACTCAATACACAATAGTCAATGAATGCAATAATGGACTGTTTGATAAACCTTAGGCCTCCAGCTTCTGGGATAAGAACTCACTGTTTGACAAAAACTGCTGGAAAAACTGAGTAAGTGTGATAGAAACTGGGCATAGACCAATGCCTGACACTGTACACAAGAATAAAGTCCAAATGGTTACATGATGTAGGTATTAAGAGTGATACCATAAAAAAATTAGGGTAGCAAAGAATAGTGTCTTTGTCAGATTTATGGAGAATGGAGAAATTTTTGACCAAACAAGAGATAGAGAATATTATGAAATGCAAAATGGATAATTTTGATTATATTAAATTGAAAAGTTTTTGTACAAACAAACCCAATGCAACCAAGATTAGGAGGGAAGTACAAAACTGAGGAAGAATTTTTGCAACTAGTGTTTATGATAAAGGCTTCATTTCTAAACTATATAGAGAACTGATTCAAATGTACAAGAATACAAGTCATTTCCCAATTGATAAATGGTCAAAGAATATGAACTGGGAGTTTTCAGATGACGAAATTAAAGCTATCTATAATCACATGAAAAAAATACCTTAAGTTGCTGTTGATTAGAGGGACACAAATCGAAACAACTCTGAGATACCACATCACACCTATCAGATTGGCTAACATGACAAAACAAGAAGATGATAAATGTTGGAGAAGATCAGGGAGAGTTCGAATACTAATTCATTATTGGTGGAGCTGTGAGCTGATTCAACCATTCTGGAGAGCAATTGGTAGTTATGTCCAAAGGACTACAAAAATATGCATATTCTTTGACCCAGCAATATTACTTCTAGGACTGTATCCCAAAGAGATCATAAAAATGGGAAAGGGTTCCACATGTACAAAAATATAGCAGCTCTCTTTGTGGTGGCCAAGAACTGGAAATCACGGGGATGTCCATCAACTGGGGAATGACTGAACAAATTGTCGTATGTGAATGTAATGAAATACTATTAGGCTATAAGAAATAATGAACAAGAAGACTGAAAGACCCTAAATGAACTGATGCTGAGTGAAAGGAGCAGAACCAGGAGAACTTTGCACACAGTACCAACCACAGCATGAGAGGAATTTTTCTGGTACACTTAGCCCTTCACAGCGATGCAAGGACCTAAAAAATTCCCAATGAACTCTTGAGGCAAAATGCCTTCCACATCCAGAGAAAGAACTATGGAATTGGACCACAAAATGAAGCAAACTGTTTTCTCTTGCGTTTTGTTTTGCTTTTGTTTTTCTTATGGTTTCTCCCATTCATTTTAATTCTTCCATGCAACATGACTAAAGTTAAAATGTGTTTAGTAAAAATGTATGTGTAGAACCCATATAATATTGCACACCATCTCGGGAGGGAGAAGGAAATGAGGGGGGAGGGAGAAAAACCTAAGATTTATGGAAGTAATTGTAGAAAGCTTAAAACAAATAAATTAATTTTAAAAATCACAAGAATATCAACTCTTCCATTTGTGAAGTGGATTCAGAGTAATTTTATTTTGGGGATTCTTCCATATCAGAAGAATGAAAGAAGCAGTTGTCTAAGAAGCTCATTCCCACTTTGCGAGTTGAATGTGGGACTATCCTGAGGAAAAACTCGAAAGATCCAGCTCAGTGACTCCAAAACATCCTGAGAATGAACTAGGAAAAATTTATATTTTTTGTGATGGATAAGAAAAAACTACTTATTACTAATAAAAAATTGTCTTCACTTTACAAGAGCAAGGCTGGCTACCCTCTCAGAGTGCAAAATGTATCCTGTATTTGAGGGTGTCTTTTTCTGCTGTCATTGGCTTAAGCTACCACAAGCTATGTTTATCTCACTATTAGGTACCCATCATTAGTGCCCGAGTTCCATTTAATTATTCAGCATCAATTATCTTTCACAAAGGGATATGTTTTTCAAAGATATAGCGTGAACAAAAATACAAGTATCTCCTTAACCTTGTAGCCCCTCAGAGAACACACTCTACACCTCTGTCTTTGAGTGTAATATGCTCAAATATAAATGTTCCTAAATAGCATTAGATTGTCCAGATTCAAATCAAAAGTGAATCACTTTCAAGATGAGTCCTTATTTTAGGTACTGAATGACCCATTCCTAAAGACCACTCCTTAACTTTGATTCTGTACTGGTTTCTAAACCCAGAACCTGAAATTTTGGCATGCTAGAGTACTCACTTGGCCCTTTCAAACTAACAAGATTTTTTTTATGTGTAATGGAAAAGAGCAAATCCAGAGATTAATAGAGCCATATGATCATAAAAGGTAGAAGCCTTGGGCCTTCTCCCCTTATAACACTGGTGTCTCACCAGATAACATGAACCAAGGGGCCAAACCACCAAAGCAGAGCTGAAGAGAAAATGGCCAAAGAGAGATGGTAGAGGCTAATGACCTTCCTTTTGAATGCCATCACCATGTGGTTAGTGGATCAGTTAAAGATCATCATAAAGATATGCATGCTCCAATGTCTCTCTAAGATACCTTTGTTACATGTCATCATGACTCTTCTAGAAGCAGGCTCCTCAATCTCTCCCGATGGATAGAAGTTGTTTGCGCCAGATCCCCATAATAATTAATTTTTTGATTTTTTATGAACCTTACCTCCCCATCTAGACAATGAACTTTATGAGGTAAGAGACTATCTCCTTTTGTACCCTTTACTCCTCTCCCAAACACATTGTTAGGCACTTGTAAACACTATGAATTCATTTATGAAATGAAATTGACTTGTCAAGGGCATAGCATCTTTACCTATTAGAAGTAAAGCAGGCGGATGATATATCTTTCTCCAACCTATAACAATAAGGGAAAGCCTTGATGCATTGTTAGAAGCTGCTAAAGCTATGAAAAGAGATCTAAGCAATTGAACAACATGTGTTCTTTCTAGTCAGGGTAGTCTCACTGGCACTAAATTGTAGACAATATGTAGATAGATAGAGAGATTGAAAGGGAAAAAGAAGAAAGGAAGGGAAAAAAAATAGGAGAGACAGGAAGAAAAAAGGAAGCAAGGAAGGAAGGAGGAAGGAAGGGAAGAAGGAAAGAAGGAAGAAAAAAGAAAAAATGAATGGATGGATAGATGGAACACATAACCATGTTGTTTTTGTTGTTGGTATAATTAATCATGCTAATTGATTTCCTAGTATTGAATCACATTTGCATCCCTACTATAAATCCAGCTTACCTATAGGAATAATTTTTTGATATATTACTATAGTCTGATTGCTCAATTTTGTTTACATTTTTTCTATCAATAATATTCATAATGTTGGTTTATAATTATTTTTATCTGCTTTATTCCTCCTTGATAAAGACCATTTTTGCCTTTTTGTATACATATATATTTATATATATTTAACATTTCCCCAATTACATGTTAAAACAATTTTTTAATATTTGGTGTTTTTTTAAAGTTGTGCGTTCCAAGTTCTATCCCTTCCTCTCTTCTTTCCCTCCCCTTCCCTGAGATAGTAAATAATCAGATATAGGTTAGACATAAGCAATCATATAAAACATTTCCACATTAGTCATTTTTGTACCAGAAGACTAGAACAAAAGAAAAAAAATGAGAGAAAAAATGAAAAATAGAATGCTTCAGTCTGTATTCAAAAAATATTCATATCATAGTGATTTAAGATTTTACAAAGTATTTTACATACAATATTTCATGTGAACCCTAACAAAACAACCTAATGAAGTAAATGCTATTATCTGTCCTATTGAGAAAACTCATCATTTAGCAAATGTCTGAGACAGGATTTTATCCCAAGTCCTCCTAACTCCAGGGATAGAGCTCTTTTTTGCTAGGTTTTTTTACTTTGGCAATGTATTTACAGCTTGTTCAATTTCTCTTTCTGAGATTAGATTGTTTGGAATGCCTGTTTCCTGGTTTGTTAATTTAGGTATTTATATTATTGTTGATATTCATCTATTTCATTTTTGTTGGCATATTTGCATATGATAGTTTCCAATAATTTTCATTATTTCCTCTACTGGTTGCGAATTTTTTAAATTTAGGAAATCTGGTTTTCTCCCTACTTTTTTAAAAAATCAAATTAATGGTTTGTCAATTTTGACAGATTTTTTAAAAAGCATTTATTTGTTTTGTGTTCTTATTGTTTTAAATTTTCTTTCTCCTTAGACTTTTAAAGTTTCTTTTTTAAGGACTAATTTGTTGATATTCCAATTTTGCTAATTGTATATTGAATTCATTTATTCTCTTTTTATCTCTTTTGCTAATATCTGTGCTCAGAGATATAAATTTTACTTTAAAGACTACTTTAACTGCATCCTATGAATTTTATGCTGTCTCAGAGTTAAAGGCCTCTTTATTTTTAAAAGTTTTATTGATGCCTTTTGTTTTCGTATAATTCTTTTTATGGAAACATTTACTATTTTCTCATTTATTCTTTGACCCACTCACTGTTTATGCTATCTTTATTTGGTCTCCATTTAGATCTGTATCTTTCATAGGATCATAGGGTTAGAGTTGTAAGAGATCTTGGATGTCCAGCATTCTCATTTTATAGATGATTGAAGCCCAGGAGGTTAAGTGATTTATCTTAGATCATACATCTAGTAAGTGGCAAACCAAGATTTAAACATAGGTCCTCTGACCTCAATTCCAAATCCAAGAATTTTTCTACTGCATCCACAATTCTTTTGTAGCTGATCTTGTAAAAGTATGTTATAATCTCAAAAGAAAAAAGTATTTCTACATTTATGTACCTTGTGCACTAGCAAGTAATTAACATGCTAGCAATTAGTTATCTGTGGAACATCTGATGGAATCTCTGTATCTTCTTAGCTCACCAGGCAGCCTGAGTACTCCCATGTCAGAATACTCATGAAACTAAGATCAGGAAAGAATAAAATCCTCCGGAGGTGCCAAATGACTGCCAAAAACACATAGTAACTGGTTGGAGGAAATCCTCCAGATACCTTCCCCTCCTCCTGGCAGCTAAGTACTAGCTCAAAGTAACTTTTCTCACTCAAATCCAATAAGCAAAGAAATTGAGAGATGAGCAGGGTAGCACCTGCTGTAGACATACTTAGTTCTGGCTTAGTAACTCCTGAGTCATTGTTCTGGCTCTTAATCCAATTAGCAGACTTCTTTCATCACCTGGTACCAAACTCTGAGTCACTAATAACAGGAAACTGTCTCCCCACAATTTCCACATGATTAGATTGAAAGCAAGACGAGAACATCTGAGCATTCTTCAAGGGCTGAGACTAGGCAGGGCATCAAGGAATACCTGTCCATATGTCAAAGACTGACCTTCACTCATAGGCCTGCCCCACCCAACCCATACTTCCTTATGAGAAATTCTTTCGTCCCTCATCTTTTGTTTTTATGCTCTTTTATTTTATTTGAAACATTTCTTGTTGTTTTGAAGTGATTAAAGGGTGCCTACTCAATTCATCATTTTGATGGAAATTCCCAAGTTCATCTATTTTTTTTAAGTCTGGAATAAATTCAGTTTCCCAGAGTAATGCTCTCAGTTTTAGCCTAAGTGTCTTCCACATTGACATCTTGGTTTGTCTGGGGGAGGACCCAGTGAAATGTTAGTGTGAGGAATGTGATGCCAGGTAAGAAAAGAGACTGCCATGTTCAATACCCATGCAAGTTTTCTTCCTTTTCTACTCTTGCTTATCTCCTAATCTACCATGGCAAAAGGGTGTATGGGACCATAAACAGATATTGAAAACTGGAAGGTATTGAGGTTATTGCAGAACCACGAAGACAACTTGTCCTCTTATGTGTGGAAATCTTAAAACTCCTTTTAGAAATGTGCACCTGATTAAGGCGGTAGGGAAGCCTGCTAAGACACTAATTCAGATATACTAAGACATCCCAAGATAAGATGTTGTTTTTTCTAATGTGATCTTTGATTTCCACAGTGTATAGAACTCCTAGCATGGAAACTCCTTCCGTATATAAATGATTCTATACGTCTATAACATAGACGTATAGAAATGTATAAGACTTACGGTGTTTTTAAAGTATTTTCTACTTTTATTTAGAATTTTATTTTTCCCCAGTCACATGTAAAAACAATTTTTAACATTTGTTTTTAAAATTTTGAGTTCCAAATTTTCTCCCTTCCTCCCTCTCTACTCCCCCTCACTGAGAAGGCAAGCAATGCAATCTAGATCATACATGTGTAAAGGTTTACAATCTTAAAGAGTTGCTTGGGGACACTAAGGAGGTAAGTCACTTGTCCAAGGGTCATATTGCCAGCATATATTAGAGGGAAAACTTTATTCCAGGTCTTCCTGACTCAATTTCTCTTCAGACTCTCCATACTATTTTCTCCACCATTGTCAGCAGTCTTCTTAGTCTAATTCAGGGCTTCTTAAACTTTTCCCACTGACTTGATCCCTTTTCTTGCTTTGGTTCATTGGCATCACATGGCCTGAGGGCATGCACAGTGCAAAGTGCACATGCTTTGTGTTCAGAACCAAGGCTGTAGTGCCGTTGCTCAATGCAGCATGGACAAGTGCTGCCAGAAACACCTCAGATTCATTACACATTTGATTTTTAATTAATTTTTGATCATTTTGAGTTCAGAAGACTTTATTGTTGCCAAAACTTTCTGGATCCCATAAGGGGTAATCAATGCACTCCTAAGTCTTCTTTCTTGATTTGGACAGGTCCTCTCAGAATCTCCATTGTTTTTGAAATTGAAACTTTTGACTGTTGGCAAATTTTTTGTGACCCCATATGGAGCCTTGACCCACAGTTTAAGAAGCACTGTATTATACCACTCGGTTAATTTATAGCTTTCATTTTAACATCATCTTCATTTTCCCATTTATCCCTCCCTACTTCTCCTAAAGTACCATCTCTTATAGCAAAGAAAAAGAAGAAAAAAAGAGTTCAGTAAAACTAACAAAGCTATCAATCAAATCCTGTATTATATAGTATTTCACCCCCAGGGTCTCTCATCTCTGCAGAGGTTGCAAGGGTTAATTCTGTGACCATATCTGAAATCTTGCCAGCATCTCTGTCATACAGGCTGGAAATATACATGGTTGCCTCATGGCTCAGTCCCGCTAATGATCAGCAAGGGACTTTTAACCTGCTGCTCCATTTCTGACGCTGGCCCGTTCACAGTTACCCACCAGGAGTACCAGACATAGAGCAGACAGTTGACTGACTCAGTCTTTAAATCCAGTAATCTAGCAATCTAGCCTCCTCGGTAACAGGATTTAGATACCACCATGCCTGGATCACTGGAATCTCCACTGTAAAGAAAGTGCCCAGGACAGCCATGTTAATCTAGACTTCTTTCTCTAGCAGTCCCCAACTTAATAAATGTTTCTAGACTTGACTCTAAGATCTTAACTCTAAGATTTTTGCATCGCAAAAAGGTAACAGCATATGGGATATCCGGTAAGCTATGAAAAAAAAAAAACATTGAATTTGGAATTAAAGGATCTGAGTTTGAATGCTAACCCTGTCACTTACTACTTGCATGGTCTTGAATGAGTTACTGCTTATCTGGTCCTCAGTTCCTTCTTTTGTCAAATAAAGGAATTTCAGGGGTTTTTAATCTGGAGGTATGAGAGCTTAAAAATATTTTGTTAACTGTATATCAGTATAGTGAATTTCCTTACATCCTATATATTTGGGGCATTAAAAATATTATTCTAAGAAGAAATCCATAGGCCTCTCCAGAAGGATGCCAAAGGGGTCTGTGATTTAAAAAAAAAAAAAAAGGTTAAAAATCCCTGGAATGTTTGCTCTCTAGTGTCAACGCATAATAAGTTTCTATCATATAAAATCTATATTAGGTTTAGTAGTGGATTATATGTGTGCAACAAATACACCATGAGTATAGCGAAGAGTGGGGGAAACTGTATTTAAGTTTGATCAGTCTACTTTCCTATCCAAGGTCATGTTCTCACAAGGTCAGTATCCCTTCCAGCCAGTATCCAGCCAGTTCAATTCCCCAAGTCATAGGCCTCTGGCCACCCATAGCCTTCAAAGGGCTTAAAGTCTTGGTCCTTTAAGGGTATTTCTGCCTGTGATGCTCTACACATGGAACTGAAAGGAATCCACCTCCCCGCTTCCACCCCCACCACTATGGGCTCTAATCAAAGACTGGCATTATTTTACTCCAACTCATTTATCTTTCTGAGGAAATGATACTCCCATCTTGGGTCCTTCTATACTTCCTTTTGTATGTAACTGACTTCAGCAGCCATCACTCCATACACACTACCCCCAGCCCTGCCCCCTCCAGTTACTTTATTGGACCATAGCAAGCCTGTCTCATTGGAAGGCATGAGCCTGAGATGACTCTCCTATGAGATCCAGATGCTGAAACACCTGGAGATTTTTTTTAAGTGAAGACAGTAACACTCTGATGTTTCAGAACAGCTATTTCCATTCATTAAGCCGTAATTCAATTCCTCCTTAGTGACTGTGTCTTGAACAAATGTACTTTAGGGAAGATGAATCATCCTTTTGCTTGTATTGTGAAGGTCTTGGTTATTGACAGGTGACTAGAGGGAGCTCAGGATGGTTTCAGGCAAAAACTGAGTAAATTGGATTAGGCAATGACTTTCAGGAGAAGGGTTTTTTTTTTCCTTTTTGTTTCTTATGTACAAAATATATAAGGTATTGCAAAAGCAGTGTGGAAATTCTCAAAATCACAAACCTGGGTAAGGAAACCTATGATTGATTATTTTCAGGACATACTAGATTTGCAGAGCCAGGCAAACAATGTATTAATATTTTTTCCCCAAAATGAACTTTGGCTGGCAGGGTTTGGTAAGAATTATTTGATACAAATAATGACTACAATAATATGAATGGAAAGTAGCAATAACAAGAGTTGAAAGTGAATAGTATGAAATGATTGTCACCGCTGTGCTCGCCCTGAAAGGAGACAGCTGAGAATTGAGTTCCATTCTTCTCTGCAGAGATGCTGGAGAGACTTCAGATATGGTCACAGAATTAACCTTTGCAACCTCTGCAGAGATGAGAGACCCTGGGGGTGAAATACTATATAATACAGGACTTGGGCAATAGCTTTGCTAGTTTTACTGAACTCTTTTTTTCCTTCTTTTTCTTTGCTATAAGAGATGGTACTTTGGGAGAAGTAGGGAGGGATAAATGGGAAAATGAAGATGACGTTAAAATGAAAGCTATAAATTAACTGAGTGGTATAGCACAGTGCTTCTTAAACTGTGGGTCAAGGCTCCATATGGGGTCACAAAAAATTTGCCAACAGTCAAAAGTTTCGGAGCATGCAAAAATCAAAAATTAATTCAGAATCAAACATGTAATCAATCTGAGGTGTTTCTGATAATGCTTGCCCATGTTGCATCCAGTAACATCACTGCAGCCGTGGATTTGAACACAAAGCATGTCCACTTTGCACATGGCCCTCAGGCCATGCAATGCTAAGGAATGCTGCCAAAATTCAAAAAGGGGTTACAAGTGGAAAAAGTTGAAGAAACCCTGGTATAATTGATACTATACTGAACTTTGGATGATATACACTGGATAAATATGCTGGACTTTGAGGTGAGAAAGGCCTGAATTAAAAACCCTACCTCTGTCACTTGCTAGCTGTGTGATCTTGGGGGATAATAATGGCATCTATCTCATAAGATTGTTGTGAGAATCAAATGATATAACATATTTAAAGTACTATATAAATGTTAAATCCTATTATTAATAAAATTATAAATTAAATTAAAAGAATTATCTGAAAATTTCTGTTATACTTTTTCAGGGGACTAAAGATGCCCCAAAGGCTGAAGTTTCCAAAATGAAATATTCCTAAGGACCATTTCAAAGAGGGAAGGCACATTCTGTTCTTATATAAAGACGATAGGAATGCCCCCCTTCTTCTTCTGACATCCCAGTGTCCTTATTAATCTTTATCATACACTGACCAATGCTATTGTCTTTTTGTTGTATAAAAATGAAATTTATAATAAAATAATGTCAATAAATGTTTCAGTTAGATGTAACAAAACAGATAAGAGTAATAAAACAGTGCCTTTGTCATAATAATTCACTTTGACAAACACTAAGTACTTTCCATTTACCGTGCATTGTACTAGTTACTGATAAAAAAAAAAGGACAAAAATGAAATATTTCCTGCCCTCAAGAAAGATACCTTTTATTGGAGAGGAACAACATGGACTGAATTCCCAACAGGCATGCACTGATTTAATTCAAAATGTACCTTATTAATGCTTGAATGGAAATAGATTGGAAGGAAGACATAGGAAGGATGTGGCCGATATAGAGGGAAATGATCAAAGGAGGGGTCAGCCAGTGGAGTCCTAGTGTTTGACTGATTATAGAAGGGTGAATCATGTTTAATGTATTCACACTCCTATTCTTAGCAAGGTGAGCTCTGCTGCAGGGTTTATCCCAATGCTGAGTAGATTATTTCCCCCATGGTGGGGTGGAACGGGTGTGCAGGAAGATTTTGGGTCCTAGACTGATGACTGGTCCATAAGGCAAGGGAAGTAAGGGCAGATGGTCAGTCTTGATTGATGTCCCGGACCATCGTAATAAACCTACAAGTTGATAGAAAGCAATTCTCTTCAGGGTCCCCAAATGGAGCCCTATTTGCTTTACTCATTAAAATATTCATTTACAATAATTAAATATTTATTTAATTTGCCTACCTTCAATGCATTTTCATGGTGTGGATGAAACTTGATGTTCTTTAAGGCAGAAAACAAAATCTGGCAGGCCTGGCCAAGCTGGAGAGACTTCATATACGACAACAGAATCAACCCTTGCAGGGTAAAGTAAGGCAGAGAACTCGGCTAAAGTCAAACAAAACTTTTGAATGCATACCCTCTGTATACCCAGTCAGGAAATTCCAAAGATACGGTTGTCACAGCAATGGGAACATACTAAACAGTTGGACTGTTCAATGGATGGCTTATAGTACAGTCTCCCTGTGCCACAAGAGTGCCTTTTGGCTCCCAGAGTAATATTAGATTGCACACATGCTGCTCTCTGGATTAACTGCAAGATTTGCAAATGTATAGTTTACAATGTGGTAAAAACATTGAGGGGGTGGGGCAGGGAAAAGGGGAGCTCTGAGAAGCTTAACTGTGGGATTGTCTACTGGGAAATGGAGGTTGGGTGGTTACCATTCGAGGCTCACAGCTGCATTAGTGCAGCTTGCAGGTCTTCAGTGCACTCATGGAATGAGAATAAGCCAAAAAGTTATTTTCTCGGAGGGGGGAGGGGGACTTCAAATGGAGCCCAATTTGTTTTCCTGGATAAGACCTCTGGAGCCTCTGAGGGTTCAGATAAAATTTTAGAGGCTGAAGCTGGATCTTTGTCAGAAATGGTCTCTTATTCAATGAAGGTCTGGGTGTGGGGCCCAGAGCCTCCCCTGACTGGGTTATTTAGACATCAAACCACCATTACTGGAGTGTTCAGAAGTTGCTGAGAACTCGGAATCCAATGCACCCATACTGTCTGTAGAGTTTAGGACTGATTATCCCTTACTCCTTTGACTACAAAATAGGACTCCTCAGCCTTCCAGAGAGATGACATGGCCAGAGGGGTTTTATGACCTCTAGGAGGTCATAAACCTGGTATCTGCTTTGATTTCTAATTGGGGATGTTGATAAGTTAGCCAACTTTTGTTCAATATCCCAATAGGGACTTTAGAACAAAGGTGTCAAATACATTACCTACCTGCCTGCTGCCTGCACCCACAACACCCCTCAGTATGGCAGAAGCAAATTCAAATGTAATTGGGAAATCTTCAACAAAAATAAATGAAAATATAATAAATCACAGATAATGTTAATTTGTGGTTTTCTAAATCAATATGCAACCCACAAAGATCATTATGTTTAGTAGCCCCATTTCCTTTCCCAACTAATATTCTATCTTTTATAGGAAGCCTTTCCCAATCCCTCTTAATTCTAGTATCTTCCCTCTGTTAATTATTTCCTATTTTTCCTATATATAGCTTGCTTTGTATATATTTGTCTGCATGTTATCTTCTGCCATGAGATTGTAAGCCTCTTGAGGGTCAAGACTGTCTTTTGTCTCTTTTTTTATTCCCAGTGCTTAGCACAGTAGCTGAAACATAGTTGATACATAATAAATGTTGATTGACTATTTGAATGAGTGAATGACTTGGACACCATTGTTCTAGAATATTTTCAACAATGCTGTCTGCAGGTTCCAAAGAGACAAAGCTTTACCTTTGACACTTTCCATTTCCCTTCTCTTTCAATGTCCCCATCTCTTCTCAAGACATTCCCCCACCACCACCAGGTGCCCAGGGGGCCTTATTTTACCCTACCTGTCCAAGCTTGTTCTCACCAGGTAACCTCCAAGGTTGAGTTTCTATCTCATTATTTATCCAAACCAAAGGAACCTATGTTAAAGAATGAACAGCTGTTAATGGGGTCATAGAATCAGAGCTAGAAGAAATATCAAAGATCATCTAATTCAAATCCTGAATTTGAAATATGAGGAAACTGGAGCCCAAAGTGGTTAAGTGACTTGTCCAGTGTCACACAGATAGCAAGTGACAGATCTGGGAAAGAAACCAGGTACTCACACTCCATTATACTGTGTGTTATATTTATATATTATATCTATGTTCTATATTTATGCTCAAAATTCAGTGCTCTTCCATTGACATGATGAAGCCTCCCTACATGTGTTTCTCTTTTCAAAATCTGCGTTTACCAGGGGCAATCTCTTAACCCAAAGGAATGAGTCTTTAAAGGTGAGATTTCGGGCATCAAAGAACAACTAGGGGAGTTGTTTGTTGTTTTTTAGAATGCAATAAAGTTTCCCTGTCCCTTCTCAAATCATGTCTTTGAGGCACCCTGACATTTTTAACATATTAAAAATGCAATTCACATTTCTTAAGGCTTACAAAGCATTTTACTCATAACAATACCATGAGGCAAATAGTTCGCACATTATTGTCCCCATTTTAGAGGAAAGGAAACTGAACCTGAGCAAGGCTGGGTGATTTGCTCATGGTTTCACAGATAGGAAGATTCAGGGTTACAAATTAGAGCCTCAGTCTTTGTCCTTCAAGTCTTCCTTCCCCAAGATTTGACTTCTCCCAGAGATCTGAACCAGTCTGATGAGTAGATAGGTTAACAGTTATTATGTAGGGTGAGAACACTGAATTTGGAATCATGGGACCAGGTTAAAATCCTACTTCTGACACTTACTACCTTTGAGACCTTAGAAAAGTCACTTGTCATCTTTGGGTTTCAGTTTTCTCATCTGGGAAATAAGAGGATTTGACTTAATTACTTCTAAATGCCCTTCCAACTCTGGAGCTATGATCCTATGCAATAGGCAGCTGTTGCTGCAGTGTAATGTGAAGATTGTTTGTCTATCAGTGATGTAGTGTTGTGATCCTATGCGGGGCTGAGAGGTAGAATTGTCAGGGTTTGGGGTTTTTTTTCTTTCCTATCATTCACCATCCTCATGTGTGTCCAGTTAATTTTCCCTATTCACTTCTTTAGCTTCTACCCTCCTGTATGACTTTTTCTTTAGCCATGCCCTTGGCTCCTCCCCTCTGGAGGAATGGTTTTCCTTTCAAACCAGCCCTGGAAAAACACTTGGGAAGGGTAAATGTCCAAGATCTTATCCACTGTACCAGTCTTAGTTCATTGTCATAACTTCTCCCTGGCAATACTTCTGACTCATTAGTCTAGAAAGATTTGGGCTTAAATTTCTCTCTTCTCTGTGAAATTAAAAAAAGTATGAACCAATAATTTCCTTTTTATAGCTTAAACTCCAATTCAGAGAATTTTTCTGGCAAGATTGATACCACAGTCATCAAAATCTATTTCTCTCTTTGCTTTCCTTTTCTGTCTTTCTGATACATTTGAGCAATGAAGCATATAGATCAGAAATATAATGGTCAACCACATTTTTCATACTTAAAATGTAAAAGTAAACCAAAAGTAAATTCTCAAGAGGAAGGAAGGAACTAAACATTTATTAAGTTTCTACTACATGCCAGGAATTAGGCTTTAGCCCTTCAAGAATAAAAGCTAACATTTATGTTATTTACGTTTGCTTACTGTGTGATGCTTTACAATTATTATTGCATTTAATGCTCATAGCAGCCCTGCAAGGTAAGTGCTATTATTATTTCCATTTTACAGAAGAAGAAACTGACTTGCCTAAAATCACAGAACTAGTAAATTTCTGAGGTCGAATTTGAACTCACATCTTCTTGACTCTAGATATTTCACCCATTCACTGTGTCACCTAGCTGGCTCCGGAATAGAGAAACAGGAGAATACACATACCTCTTCTAGTATGCCTTCTGGGAAGGGAGGGAAAAAGGAAAGGAGAGGGGTGATACTCATCAGCTCTGATTTCTGCAGTCTAAACAGTTACAGCAAACAGGACATATCGTCTGGGTGTGTGGTTGGATCATACAACCTCTGTCCTAAAGCTCAGTGCTAAGGGTCTTACAGTTGGTACTTTGTCCATAGTTCTCCAGAGCAGTCCTGTGGGTTTCCAGCACAACTGCTGATTAAAATCACAGCCTTTCCCTCTCTGCCCACTGCCATACTCTAGTAATGAATGGTGTGTTGCTCTCTTGTTATTTCTGCTCTTCATCTTTCATAGTATAAGAAGCTTATCAGTTAGTCTACTTCTAGTCAATCATAGGGTGAGGGCTGCTCCCTTGAAGGATTGAGGTAGAGTCACTGAACTATCTCTTTTCCTATCAAGTAACTATCTCCAGCATCCATCTCTCCTGAGCAACCCAAAGGGTGTTAACACTAGTAAGATACTATCCATCCCACCCCCCCAACAATTTCTCCCATATCAGTCTATCTATTAAGGCATCTAAATCTTACCATTAAGGTTATCATTTGGGGTCCTAAAGGTTTGCTATTCTTTGTTTATTAACATGGCCATGCTACTGAGAAAAAGTAACACAGTAAACATTTTATTAGGTAAGATTACTGACAACTAGTACAGATCAAGAAAGGAACCTATAGGTGGAAGTAGGGGTGAACCTGGGGAGCTGGGGTATAGAGAAGGGGAAGATGAAAGAGGTGCTGGGAGGATACCAAAGTACTACATCATTGTACCCATGACTTTGTAGAGATTGGGCCTCTGGGTCAATTCATAAGTGCCTGTGTGACCGTCTATAAAGGGAAAGGCAGAGAATCACAGAATCAGAAGGGACTTCCAAGGTCCCTTCTATGAGGGTGCTGCTCCATGCCAACCCATGCCTGACCAAGAACCCCACTGCATCATACCTGCCAAGCAGTCATCCAGCTCCTGCTTGAAGATCTTCTATGAGCAGAATCACCACCTCCCCAGTCTGCCTATTCCACTTTGGGCCAATGTTAAATGTTAAAAAAGGTTTTCCTTATATCAGTCCAACATTTGACTCTTAGAAATTTCCAACCATTACTTCTACAGTCAAGCAGAGAAAGTCTAATTCCACTTTTAAGTGACAGATCTTAAAAGACATGAAGACAGCTGTTTTGTTTCTCACTCCCAGCCTCTCCCACACTGCCCCCAGTCTTCTCTGTACTAGGTTGAGCATCCTGAGTTGCTCTCATGGATCTTCATATGCCATTACCTCCAGGCCTGTCACTGTCCTGGTCACTGTGCTCTGAATGTTCTTCAGCTTCTTAGTGTCCTTAGTAGGGCGGTACCCAGCACTAAAGACAATAGTCCAGGGAGAGTCTTACCAGGGCAGAGTACATGAGGACTTATCAATTCCCTGGAAGTAATGAGACTGCATCGACACAGCCATTGACCCAAGTGTTTTGGCTCAGAGTATTTTCTTTGGCACCTCCATCTATAGTAGCAAACATCTCAGGGGTAGTCAAAACACTTGAATACTGCTGTTGAACATGCTTCTAGCCTTGGTAGTTGGGAGATCTGAGTCCTTCGTCACTCCACCTTTCTAGGCTTTAGGTTCCTCACCTGCAACATGCAGGAATGACACCAGGCAATCCCAAAGCCAACCTCCAGCTCTACCGTTTTAGGATCTTAAAAGTCCTTCAGGATTTGGATCCTTTCCTCCTTTAGGCTTACACACCATGGAGAGGAGGGAACAAAACTCTGAGTTCCCAATTGATTATATAGAGCCTGCTGACTGAAAGGGAGGAAGATATGGTGGGCAAAATAATAATAATGACAGCAACAATAACTAAGATGTATATAGTTCCTAGTGTGTACCAGGCACAGCGCTAAGTGCTTTGCAATTACTGTTTCATTTGGGGGGAGGCTGATGGGAATGCTATTATTACCTCCATTATTCGTATTAGGAAACTGAGGCAGAGATAAAATGATTTGCCCAGGGTCACACAGCTAGTATTTAGGCTGGATTTGAACTCAGGTCTTTCTGATTGTAGGTCTATATCTCTCATCACTTCACCATCAAGGTCATCCTGCAGGCTTTTTCTCCCAAATATAATCTCCTCTCCATGTAGCTATGGCCTTAGATGACCTCCAGGAGATGAGAGCTCTCTTTTCTGGGTGAGATTCTCTAAGGCCATATTCCTATAGTTGGGTAAGTCCCAACTAAAATCCCATTTTCTTAAGGAAGCCTTTCCCAATCTTTTCCCCTTGATTCTAGTGCTCTCTCTCTCTCTCTCTCTCTCTCTCTCTCTCTCTCTCTCTCTCTCTCTCTCTGTTAATTACGTCCTATTTATTTGGTATTTCAGTTACTTGAACAGATTTGTTTGCTCATTCTTGCCCCCTCCCATTAGCTCATAAACTTGTGAGGACAGAGATTATATTTTGCTTCTTTTTGTGTCTCCAGCACTTAGCACAGCTCCTAGTACATGGTAGCCTGGCGCTTAATTGGTTGATTACTTCTACAAACTAAAACCACTGCTCTTAGTTTTCCCAATCACATTTCATCTCTCCAATATTGATGCATTCTCCGAGGCAATTTCCATTTATAGAGGATTATTGTAGGGTGTGTGTGTGTGTGTTCATCCTTCATTGCTGAAGAAGACCATGCCATCAGAGAAATAATGACATGACTTGCACTTGACTTTGTTTTGAGTGAAGGAGGGCTGTGCAGGTCACCAGCCTCACTTCTCCTCCAGAGCCATCTGAATCCAGTCACCAAATATGCATCAGGATGACTGGAGATGACGCAGGGTGAGGCAATTGAGGTTAAGTGACTTGCCCAAGGTCACACAGCTAGTGAGTGTCAAGTGTCTGAGGTGAGATTTGAACTCAGGAAGGCATTAAGATGGCTTCTTACCTTCATTCCTTTGGCAATATGCTAAATCCAAAAGACTCAAAGACCCCTTTTTCTCCACTCATGGCCCCTCAAAGAAATTTCATTCCTACTCACTACTTTATCTTGACATCCTAGATATGTTTACAAAAGTGAGAAAGGTCAAAAGGGGGAGAGAAATGATGCTACAACTTTTGGTCTCTTTCTCCAAGGTGGTAATTCTCAACTTGCTTTTCAATTTTCAAAGTCTTGCTTGATTTGATTTTATTTTTTACAATGACACGACCCACAGACCACTTCCCAATCGTCTCCTCTATGATCTCCTGTATACCTCATTCTTACCTTCCAATATTCCCACAAAACAAAGTTGTTTTGTATTTAAATGACCTGGCCCTGTGATTTCATTGAGGTCCTAAGGTGGAAATTTCCTTTACAATATATATCAGCACCTTCTTCATGTCTTAAAGTCAGAGGGCTGCCTAGAACTCAGACAGGTTAAGTCCAGGATCACACAGCCACGAAGTATCAGAGGTAGAATCTGAGCTGAGGCCTTCCTAGCTCCAAAGCCACTCCATCCACTATATGAAGTTATCTTTCTAATTTTGTTGCTATTGTGTTTCAGTCATATCCAACTCTTTAAGACCCCATTTGGGGTTTTCTTGCGAAGACTGGAGTGGTTCACCATTCTCCAACTCATTTGAAGTGACTTGCCCAGGGTGACACAGCTAGTAAGTGTCTGAGATCAGATTTGAACTCAGGGAGGTAAGTCTTCCTGACTTCAGGTCTGGCACTCTGTGCATTATGGCACCACCTAGTAGGGGATTGCTAAACATGGTGGTACATGCCTGGAATCCTTGTTACCAGGAAAGCTAAGGTTTGTGGATCTCTTGAGTTTAGGACAGCAATATAATGAGCCCTCAGGCTGCTCAGGGAGGGACGAATCAGTCCATATCAGAAATGGAGAAGGTTAAAATTTCTGTTTGAGTTAGAAGGAGAATCAGTGATATGAGTGGCTTCCAGCCAGGGCAAGAAAAGGAGACCCAATCTCCAAAACAAAAACCACAAAAAAAGTGGATTGCAAATTCCATAAGGATGAGCATTAATAATTTCTACGTTTCCTTCCCCATTCTGCATGCAGACTCCTTGAGGACAGGAACGTTTCTACTTTATATTCCCAATGTTTAGCACAGTTCCTGGCACACCTACATCCTTCTTTCTTCATTGATTCATAAATGTTGGATTGAGTTGGAAACTTAGATTCATGTTTAAAAGTCAAGGGGCAAGTGAAAGGAGGGAGGCAATAAATGTCCAGAGGATGGTTAGTTTGGGGGTGGAGGGAGGGAGCTGGGAGAAGCAATTCTTAGGATCAGTAGTTGAAAAGGCAGGGAGGAAAGAGAGATGGTAAAGAGGCCTGGAATATTTACTAGTGTTTGCTAACCATGTAGCTAAGCTATGAGAAGCTTACTTTACTGTATTTATTATTCCATTCTCATTTCCAGTGGACCAGACCTTCCAGTAGTAAAATGTTTCTTTGACCCCATACTGTTCTATCTCTTGTGATTAATACAACGTAGGGGCTAAGAGGAAAGAGGCAGACAGAGAAATCTTCTCTATACCCAATGACTTTAGGTCATAAGTCATAGATTTAGAGCAATAAGGGACCTCCAAGATCATCTAATTCAACCTCACCATTTTACAAGTGAGGCCCATAAAAGTTAAGTAGCTTCTACGGATTACTGTTGTCTTTGCTTTGTAGTGTCCCTGATCCTGCAGAGTGGGATCCTGCCCGGAGAATTTCCAAGGTGCAGGAATAGGGCTTGATTCAACCCATTCATCATGGAGACTCCATCTGGGACACCATTCTGGTATCAGTCATTCACCATCAGAGTCTCTGTTCCTTTGCTTCTTCCTTACTTGACTTTTTTTCTCTTAATCACATATCCCCTTCTAAGATCAAGTTCCAAGGAACCTGGACAGTTTGCTCTCAGGTAAAGTCAGAGATCCCTTTTGAGAGATTAGAGAAATGGAGATGCCTGCTAGGGGTGGGTCTTGTCTAAGTCTTTTAGCTGATTTGATGGCACGTAGGCTCTGGACTTATTCTCCCAACTTCAGTAGTTCAGGTCCCCAGACCAAGACTGGCATTCCCCATTGAAATTTTGGTGGTGAAACTCAGGGTGTAGGGGCTTCTTTCTCTAATGTTATAACCCATGTGCACTCATCTGATATACTGTCTGTATTTCATTGACTCAATATCTCTTCAATATCATCTAACTAATAATCACTGTCCCACTATCAATCAACCAGTTGATTTCTTTTCAGTATCATTTGCAAATGATTATCACACCAATGTCGATAACCCATTGGCCTCTCTTCAATGGCATTTAACCAATTAATATCAGCTTGCTTTCATATCAGACACATCACACAAAAGGCTTCAGAACTAGGAACTCACTCTCATCTACCACCTCAGGCTCTAGGGAGAGCAGGGTCATACACAGGGAGTATGACTGCTACAAGCATCTCCCTACATAGCTCCCTTCTGGGTGGGGCATAGATGATGGATGTCACTCCCTTGCTTGTAGGGCATGGTGTCTCAGCACTTGTATCAATTCGCTGAAGGACTGGGTGAAGCAGGTCATTCCTCAGGACTGGATCCTCCCCTAGCTTGGTTGCTGAGGCAACCAGCAGCCTTAGTTACTTGGACTGCATCTGCCAGACCTTCCATGACTCTTGTGAAGCTGACCTGGTGGGGACCTGGTCTGTATTTATCGAAGATGAGGAAAGAAGAAAGCCAGGAGGGAATGAATGAATAAATAAAGCATTTATTATTTATTATGTACGAAGCTCTTTGCTAAATATGAGAATAAAAACAGAAAAAGCAAGATAGTCCTTAACCTCAAAGAGCTCACATTTGAATGGGGGAGACATTACACGTGCAAGCTGCAAGTCAGATGGGAAAGTTCCATTGCCTCTAGGGTGCAGAAAGGAGACAAAAAATAGTAGTTAAAAAAATCAATCAATAGCACCAGGTATTCATGGCCACATGGTAGCCATGGATGAAGATATAAGGTGGCTGGCCATAACACTTGTTACCTTTCTTCTTATCAAAAGGCTTATAACAGTTCTTCAACCTCTCTTGAAACCTGTCAGGGAGAGATAAATCTATCATTTGTGTCTTTTGAATGTGTATTCAGCCTTGGTTTAGTAATCAGTTAAAATGCTTTTCCTCACCAACAGGAAACAGTCATAGAATACCTAAGCTTACTCTGATGTGAAAAGCAAAGGTCCCTTCATTATGTTTGCCCAGGAAGCAGGATGAGTCAGGATATACAGTAGGCAGAGAACATGGTGCATGTTCTAAGGACTAGACCCCATTTGACCAGTTCCCCTCCCTTTCTCCCTTAAAGTAGTAAAAAAAATAAAAAAATAAAAAAATAAAATAATTAGTTCAGTTAACAGGGCAAGTCTAGGAACCCAGCACCAGATGGAGACCCCTGGCTGCTGTCTGGAGTATGTTCTTTTGCAACCACACACTTTCTCCACTTGGTTTGATTCTGTTTTATATGGTCCTCTAATTGTGACTAAGTCATACCTCCCAACCAGATAGGAAAGCCTCCCTAAACTCCTACTCATACTGCCTACTCAGTGCCTAGTACCTAACACTTCAGTATTGTAAGGGATATATAATCTCATCAATACTGAGTATGTCCACTTATAGTGCAGATTAATGGAGTCTGAGCGGGAAATAGTTATGTGTGAGAAGTAAAGGCACATAGCTGTCCACAAATGCTTAGAGAGAGATAGAAACAGAGACAGAGAGAGAAAGTAGTGTCATGAACACCAGTTAGTGTGGGCTGTATGGGGATCTATCAGATACTTGGAGGATTCAACTCGACAGTTTGTGAGTAACTATGGAGTGTCTATTAAGTGGAAAGGACAGACAATGACAGTGAGTAAATTGAGTTATGGAATTCAGTGGGTTGAAGGAGACAGAGTGAATTAAGGCTAGGTAGGGGCTCTATATCCCCAATGGGCAAGAGAGGTGTGAAAATGAATGCATGCAATGGGGGCTGGATTGTTTGATGGATCTTGAGTACCCCTACTCCCCTCATCCCATACTTGGATATCAGCATGGGAATTTCTCATGAAAATTCTAATAGATTCAAAATTATATCTAAATATGTGCATTTATATATGCACACATATTTTCATATATACATGTTTCATGCACACATATACATATAGACACATGTATGTATACATACATGTATACTTGTATCTACATGCATGTGTATATATACATAGATAGATAGATAGATAGACAGATAGATAGCTGGCACAGTGCATAGAGTGAAGAACTTGAAGTCAGAAAGATCGGAGTTCAGCTCCTGATTTAGCCAGGGTCCTACCTAGCTATGGCCTGAGGTAATTTATGTACAGTTGTCTGTCTCAGTTTTCTCATCTGTAAAATGGGGATAATATTAGCATCTACCTCACAGCATTATTGTGAATCTCAAATGAGCTAATCTATGTAGAGCCCTTTGCACACCTGAAATCATTCTGTAAATTCGAGCTATCTATATTTAGATATTCTATAAATATCAAGCCGCTCCGCAGGTTTCTGACTTCCCTGGAGTCTCTGCATAAAAAAAAGTGGGCACTTGCAGAAAAGCATTCAAGGCCGGAAAGATTCTTCCTTTCTTCTTGCCCTACCTTGTACTGAAGAAGACACCCCCGCCCTTAAACATGTCAATACCTTGAGACAAAGCACTGTTTGTCCTGCACTAAATGTGGCTCTGTGAAAGAAAGACACAGCTAGAGACATGAAACTTGACAGGAGGAGAGAATCTGAGTGGGGAAACATATTTGAGTCAACAGTATAAAGACAGTTGTTAAAACTATGTAAGCAAATGAAGTTTTCCAGAATGCCAAAGTCTGGGAGCAAGAATTAGTGTTAGTGCCAAGAGAGGTTTCTCCACATACTGAGTGACTTTTAAAAGTTAATCCCTCTGGGGTGGAAAAAACTCTCCCTGGACTCTCTGGGTTTGTTAATTTTTTTGATGGAAAGAAAAAAAAAGCAGCCGGGGTGAATCATGTCAAATCTCCATCATCGGCTAATCATGATATGTTTGTGAATAAACAAGAGATCTGAGAAAGAGAAGACAAAGAAGTAGCTTGCGAAGCATTTCAAGTAACTCATTTATTTTGGACTGAACCGAAGTGAGAGGAAATCATCACAAGCTAACCCTTCGGCCCTGGACACGTGGCAACAGGAATGGACAAGAGGCAGGTTTGGCTCCATTGCCGAGCAGTGGGGCGAGATCAGGCCACCTACTGCAACTGAGGGGAATGAGGCTGGAGACGCTGAAGAAGCAGGCCAAGTCACACAGTGAAGCCACATGGGACACAGCAGTCCATGACAGAGTGGAGAGGTGTCAACATACTGACATCCCAGAGAGAGGCGGAGCTCTCCGTGCATTGGAGCACCAGGTTGCAGACAATCCTGTCTCTGGGAACAGTTTCAATGAATAAAGGCAGGCTGCAGTGTCAGTGAAAGAGTTGCAGCACAAATAAATAAATATAAAATAAAAAAATAAAAGGCTGTTCATCTGTATTTTGCTGTTTGTAGCATTTATTCAGTTGAGCCTTATTTACTGCCTTGTATTACTGTGAGAATACAGAGAACCAGCCTTCTTGATGAGAAGACCTTGGGTTAATGTTGGTAACAGCTGGCATTTCCATGGTGTTAAAGGTTTACCAAGCGCTTTCCATAGGTTATCTCATTTTGACCCTCACAACAACCCTGTGAGCTAAGTGCTATTACTATTCAAATTTTGAAGATGAGAAAACCTAGGCTGAGGGTAAGTGATTTGCCTAGGGTCACACAGCTAGTAAATGTCTGAGGCAGTATTAGAACTCAGGTCCTTCTGACTCCAAGTCCAGGGCTCTATTCCACTATGCCACCTAGTTACTAAAAGGATTAAGTCCTGGCTCAGGCATATGATAGCTGGGTAAGTCACTTAATCTCTCAGAGAGACCACAACGCGATAAGAAAAGTTTCAATCAGCAGTGATAGAGCTTCTTCACTGAATTGCTACACATTAAATCACAGGTCGAGTCAGAAAATAAATCAGTGTGTAAGAAGCAATGTAGCATAGTGGATAGCATGCTAGATTTAGAATCAGGACGATCTTGATTAGGATTGTCATTTAGAGGCAGCTAGATAGTATGTATGGTGTAAATAGAGCACTAGACCTGGGTAACGAAAATCCGAGCTCAAATCTTCCCTCATACACTTATTAGTTGTGTACCTCCCTGCCTGCCTCAGTTTCCTCATCTGTAAAATAATTACTTTACAGATGGATAATAATAACATCTGCCTCCCAGAGTTATTGTGAAGATAAAATGACAATAATTCTAAAGTGCTTTGCAAACCTTAGGGTATTATGTAAATGTTGGCTATTACTATTGTTATTTTCTGAGTTTAAATTTTTGACACCTATTAGCTCCATAACCAAGATCCATTTCAGCTCCAAAACTATAATGTTATCGTGCCATTTAACCTATATGTGTCTCAAACAACTCATCAGGACCTACCTTGCAGGACTGGTGTCACTGTCCACCAAAGTTCAGATGCCTCATTAGGACAGGGGAGATAACTCTAAGTGCTTAAGACTTTGGCAGAAAAGCATAAGATCTGGTAGCTTGGACTCAATTGGACACATTTGGAGTACAGACCTGTATAGACTGTGTGTCTGGCCTCTGAAGACTAGACTAGCTAAGCTTGGAGAGACTCATCACCGGAATAGCCAAAGAATCCCACGCAGAATATGAATTTTTTTTTGACCACAGCAACTTTTAAAGACTGTCTGCTTAGTTGTACAAAGATTGTACTCAGTGTTGGTGAAGGGTCCATCTTCACCAAGAAAATCAGAGACCCCAGAAACACTGAAATATTGTTACTCAACTTTTTTGTATGTCCTCTCTAACTAGACTAGCACGCTCTTTAAGACTGTCAGCCTTTTCCCCCCACTACTCATCTATCCCTTACAATGTTTAGCTCAGTGATTTCCATGCAAAAACAATAATACCTAGAACTTTTGCATCACTTTGAAGTTTGTGAATTGCTTTACATTATCTCACAGGAGCCTCATAAGAACACTTTGAGGTAAATAGGACAGCTATTACTACCTCGATTTGGGAGATGAGAAACCCAAGACTCCAAGTAGGGTCACACAGCTCGTAAGGATCGTAGAGGGGATTTGGACCCAGATCTCTCGACACCAAACGGAGTTCTCCATCCATTACTAGGCTTCCTCTGTCATTTAACACTCAACATGTATTGATTTTTTTCAGCTTCACCTACTCACAGTAATAGCAGTCATCATCCATAGCAACAGCTTTAAGTGTGAAGAACAGTTGGACTTGTGTATTTCTTTTAACTTGTGAACAGATTTTGTAAGCAGTTCACTGGAAATATTTATTGCTTACTGCTGTCATAACCACTCATGCTTATTTACAAAGTGCTTTCCCCATGACAACCCTCTGAGAAGACTGTTAGTTCTAAGTTACCTTTTGAAAGGATGCCCATTCTTTTGAGATTGATATGACAAGATTTAATAGCATTTTATATTTCCCAATGGGAAACAAACTTTAATTTCAAAGTTTGCACTGAAATGAATACTTAACCTTGCTTTCAGCTTTAAAAAGTTGTTATATTACGATGATTAAAAATATGGACTCTACACATTAACTTAAAACCTCAGGACTGTCAGATTGTCCCAGAGAATTTTCCAAAGTGGTGACTGCCCTTTCAAAAAGAAGATGTTCTCACTTTGTTCTTTGCAGGATCAGCAGCACTGGAATAATTTGTTAATGACACTGGACTGAAGTCTTTGGCTGAAAAAGAACTGGGTAAACTCAGTCAAATAATCCTGTATTGGTCTGCAATCCAGGAGTGTGGCAACATTATGGAAGCCAAAATTACTCCACCCATGTTCTGAAGCCTGGTGAAATCTTGTCAACTCTGACATTGGCTTTGTAGTTGGGTTTTATTTATTACACTATCTTGCTACCCCACTTAATTAACAAGACAAGCAAAAAAAAAAAAAAAAAAAAAAAGGATTGCCCATATTTTAGCAATGATCAGAGCAGCATCAGGACAGACTCTTTCCAGAGGGGCATGAAGTAGGAATTTCCCAACGGTTTAATAATCCATTTGCAGGATTAGTGACTACAAACCCACCTCGGCTTAGTTCATCAGCATGGGATTTGAGAGTGGGGCACTTTGGAGTGGTGAAAGAAGACAGTTTTCTAGAAGGAAGTGTTGGTGGATGGTGGTGGTGGTGGTGGTGATCAGTTATTGTCATTGTTGGTTCTTAAGAGACTTTGGAGATAATCAGGAATTAGGAAGGTCCCCATTTTGGGCAAACTGATCAAATACAGATGTTCCCAGGGAGTTGACCTTATTGACCGTGACTTAACTAAAGATCGCATGGTAGACAGCTGGTCAGTAGTAGGGTGAAACCATGTTTGGGCAATAGGGTGTGAATGTGTATACAGTTTACAGGATATGAATGACACTGCACAAACATCTGTTCTATTGATAAATGTTTCACTTCCAAAAAGTTTGTATACCAGGGAAGTATGGTAAAAAGAAAAAATAGTGCCTGCTAGGTGTGTTTTCTGCGTGTTACACTCTTAAAAGACTTAGGATAGAAAATATTGAAAAATGGTACTAACTCTCTCCTCTTCCTGGAATATCAGATTTCATATAAAACTCATCAGCTGAGCTAAGTATTAGGCTTGATCAATGGCAGGAAACCAGGGGATCAAATGTTAATAAATCAGAAACAGAAACCCCTACTTTAGCAGAAATATATCATGAGGCTGAAAAATAAGGCAAATCACTTGTTAATTTTTTTTCTGGATATTATGAATTGAGAGGACAAATTATTTGGAAGACTTACCTTAGACGGGAACAAAAATAAATAAATAAGGAAATACAACTCTTGTTTCCAGGGGTGGGGGTAGGGAACATTTAAAAAAAAACCATTGAATTTCAAATAGCTTACTTATAGAGTCTGCCTAAAGGATCCTGGTGGAAAGTGAAGATCTCAATCACCCACAGTATGTAGGTGTAGCCCCATGAAGGCTGATTTACTTATTTAGAAATGATCATTTTAATAACGTACAAATAATTTATAAAGCCTGTTAGGTAGTCTCCAATGGATGCTCTCTCTCATATGGCCATTCTCCACCCAGACCACACCTTCGGTGATGTATCTGCTTACAATCCCATTGTAACCTCTTCATAATTTTAAACATCTTTTCAGTATAATTTAATACTACATATTAGTGTCCTACTTTCAAATGCAGCTGTTTCAGCAGCCATCCAGTCCTGGAGGCATAAGGACTTCTCTCATTTATTCCAGCAGACTTCAATCCCTCCATATTTCCTCGGGTGTGCAAACGCTGAGGACTGAGTAGTCAGTCAGTTAGTCAGGGGTAAGTGATAAAAGACTCACTGAGCTAAGATCAAATCAGCAAATGGACACGTCTATAAATAACAAGTTACCTTCTGTATTTTTGAAACTTTCAAACTCTCCTAGCTTTTATTTTTTTACATGCCCCTTTTCCTGCCTGCCCCCTCCCTACCTTGAATGAAAGAGGGCTCAGAAGGTCTTCAGGCTCTCTGGCTGGAAACTGTTTGCTTCTGTGAAAACAGAAGGCTAAATTAAATTAGAAAATCCTGGTATTCAGTAGGACAGAATTTCCCTTCCTTCCTACTTTCTCAGTTCACAATCTATCACCTAGAGTAATTAAGACCAGGGAGGTATCCTCTTCACTGGATTAACCTTAACTAAATTGTGTTCATTCAACAAATGCCCTTTTGATTAGGCAGAGCCAGGCCTGCTGGCTTGGATACACCCACCTTGTAATTCTACACACTTAATTAATTTCAGATGAATAGTAAGGGGGAGATAAGTTGAATTCCCCAATTAATAAACATATAGATTCTCATGCATTTTAGCTTAGTTTAAGGTTTTCTTTCTTCAAAAAAAAAAAAAAAAGACTAACTGAATGCTTCAAATAAACAAACTGAAAAGTACACACACATGTAATTGTGCAAAACTAGTCAGTGACTGGTTCTAGCTTCCTTGAAGCGGGCAAACAGCACAAAGCAGACGGCAAAAAGTAATCACAGAAACCTGATTTTGGTTTGGATTGTTCTCCGTGTGCTCACAGGAAGCATTTTCAGATGCTCCCTCAGATCTCAGATCTTCATTTTTCTGTTGTTGTTGTTTGGAACATAGTTATTTGGGGGAGAATCTTTGTTATGCTCACAATTGATTCCAGCAAATGTATGAATGAAAAAAATAAATTCTCAATAGTAAAATATTGTAAAGAAGAATAGGAGTTCTCAAGGGTGCATAGTCTAAAGGTGTTTGTTTAATCACCAGATTTAACAAGTATCTAAGCTACAATAAAATTCACCATTGTGGATCTCTCTGGCAACAATAATAACAAAAAAAAAATGATTCCCTTATAATAAACTAGATGTAGGAGATTTTTATGTGCTATAATTTATCCCACATTAAAAAGATGACAAGCCAATTGCCCAGGATAGATTTACGGTCTTTTTCTTAATCCCAGGAAATTTATATGTCTAGTCTCTAGTCATTTCAAAACAGACTAACTACTGATCTATATAACTGCAATTTAAAAAAAAAGTCTCTATAGTAGCTCTCTGGATGGAGGCATTAGTGCCCTATGATTGGCTCTAAAAGGAAAGAATGAATATTTAGGGAGTTAGGTGAAGTATATATTTGCTCTTTTCTTAAAGTTTGGCAAGGAATCCTAGTTACATAAAACCAAATATAGTCCCAGAAAGTCACAGAATGTGTTTAATTAGGTGGAGAAAAACTGTTCATTAGGACTGGAAAATAACTAAATGACATAGCCCACTTCACACATGAGGTTGCTTTGATTTTGTAAATTCTTCCCTTTATTGTGATTTAAAGGCAGCTAGTTATGTATACTTTGGCTTTGGGTTCTCGTCATTTACAAAAAGTAATTGGGAAACCCTGTACCCCATTTTGACTGCACCACTTAGACATGAAGCTGATTAAAAATCATTACACATCACTTTCCCGCAAATTAAATAGGGAACTCAGTAACTAACCACTAAAAGGGGGTGAGGAGAAAGTGGGAGACTTCAGTAATCAGCTCACTAATTAGCTATTTGTAAAAAAGGCTTTGAGGTGGTTGTTGCCATTGATGAGATAGCTACAAATAACAAATGCTATTCAACGACGGCACTTTTAAGCACGTATTGGTTCAGAATAAATTCAAGGCCAGAGCTCACCGAAGTCGTGGTTTTTTAGCATCTACCACCTAATGAGGTGTCAGATTTTTCCTATCTTCTCAGTTTCAGACTTGAGAGAATCACACATGGGCAATTCAGTTCCCAGTAAGGATATCTTATTCTCTTTGTCCTAAGCAGGGATTCTAAGTTTTGGCTCTGCAAAAATTAAGGAAAAAAAAATTTAAAGTTAACTTGGGCTAAGTCAGCCTCCGTTTTCTGATCCTGAGAATTCTTTGCAAAACTTGCCTCTGACTATGGGGAACCCCTTTGAAAACACTTTTTTTAATTTGAAAAAAGATGATCCATTTTGTAACTTGTGTCTCTTCTTGTTGGGGAATAGCTGAGATTTTCTCTTGAAAGGGCAGTTGAATTCTGTCATTGAGTGACATCAACAGATTCACTTTTCCTCTAGACATATTATTAAAAAAAAACAATCAAAATATAATTATTTGCACAGAGACTTAGCACTCACCATAATAAGGTGGGACCTGATAAATCCTGGAACTATTCTAAATACTGGTCGGGGGTTAACTTTAAGAATTTATTAGGAGGATAACTAAATTATCTGTGTTTGTTTGCTGCGGCGAAATTTGTTCAGTCAAACCTTGCTTTAAAATGAAAGAAGAAAACATAGGGAAAACTCGTTTAGTTGTGCAAATCGAATGTATGTAGGCCCTATCACTGGCAGTTAAATCCCTGAGTCTCTCTAGTTAACTGTCGTTGTACCCTTAACAAAACCTGGTTCGATACATTCGCTTTTTTACGAGTTTTTGCTTTTGAATTAAGTTCTGAGAGAAGTCCATGCACATAGGGGAAACGTGAATGGGGCATATCGGAATGTGTTGTCTGATTCATCTCTAAAAGGTAATAGGAGAGAGTCACACCGTCAGAAAATAGCCTCTACACATTGCCTGAGTCCGTAGTTCGTGTCCGTCCCAGAAAGGAATTCCCAGACTCCAGATACAATGTAGCCCGCCTGGAAAGGTGCTGGGTGCTGCTGAAGGTGTTAACACCCCCTCCCACACTTCGGCGGCGCCGAGGGCTGTGCTGTCTGGCCTTTGTTTGTGGCCTTGACCCTACCATGAACCCGAGGGTGGGGATGAACTCCCTGCTCCCGGGGCTGCGTGCTGTAGGAAGGTTGCAGGTGCTCGTGGGTTCAGCGCGGGGACCCTGCCCTTCCTCTCCCTGCCCAGGTGGCACGGCACCCTGCAGCCCGCTCCTCCTGGCCTGCCTAGGGGCTGCGAGCCTCTATTCAGCCCGGAATCTTCTCTCCTCCGCTGCCGCAGGCCACCCTGCCCGCCTACCTGTCCCGGATTCGTGCGCGCTCTCCCTCCCTCTGCCTCGGAGACCACCGACCGGAGCGCACGCATTTTCCTGGGGACTGAGGGCATGGTGACCGGCGAGAAGGATCTGTTTGCAACTCTGCCCTTCTTGCCTTCCCGCGCCGGGAAAGCTCCTCTTTCCACCTCTCTGCCCAGAGAGAAGAACGGATCAGGATCGGGGAGTCCGTTCCTCCAGCGGCTTTGAGCCTTGCAGGTATTTTTCCAAGCTGTGCCTCCGCTGGTTCCCGCGTGGGCCGCCGCGGTGCCCTCTGCGCCTCCTTCTCGGGTTCCTTCCCTCCCGATCCCCATCCGCATCCCCATCCCCATCCCCGCCGCCCCTCGGACGAGAAGGCCACGCTACGCTATCGGTGGGGCTTGCGGGGATGTGCTGGGGTCCTAACTCTCTGGGGGGACAGGAAAGGACTCAGAAACGAGCGGGCTAAGCCAGCGGGTTTCCGATGGTAGGAAAAGCAGAAAAAGGACCGGATCTGTGGAGGAGGGACGGATTTATAGGGTTAGGTGTAGCCTTCCTGCCTCTCTGAGCTACTGAGCCCATTTTTCGTCCTTACATTTTCTTTGAAATGGGGAGTGGACGGGCTCGGGAGCCGGTGCTCCGATATCTTGAGGTACAGGTAGATGTGAAGGAGAAGAAAGAAACTGGAGGTGGGGGGCAGTACGTGTATATGCAGGCACGAATAACTGAAGTCAGAAAGGGTCCCGAAAGGACAGAGGAAAGAGCTCTTAGAGTGTTGCTTGGATGAAGAGATACTCTCGGGTCTTAAGCTGTGGGGAAGTTTGCAGAGAAGGAAACTTCGGGCAGTGGGAGAAGAAGGAGGTGGCTCATAGCCCCATAGGATTTAGAGCTGGAAGTCAATGCGCTCATTTTACACATAGGGAAATGGAAGCCTACGGATGCTTGTTCAAAAGTACCTGTCCAAAGTCATGCTAAGTTACTGAGTCAGGACTCGAATTTGGTCCTCTGAGGCTTCAAGCCAGGGTCCTTTTTTTTCTTCTTCTATGTCATGCCGTGGGGATGGAGGATAAGACCCTTCATTCTTTCATCACTCTCTCAGGGGCAAAATGGAAGAAATGAGACTGAGCAAGAAAGGGAGACCGGAAGAGTCGGGGTTAGGACCTGGGTCAAGTGGGGAATGGGAGAGAGCACAGGGACAGCACATGCTTTTGGGATCACATGCTGGGGTCTTCTCTAGAACCTCTGCTGTATCCCTGATGGGTAGGAGACTCTAAGAAGCGTGACAGAGGTGGAGAGCGCGTGGGGAGGAGGAGATGGTCTATGTGTTTATATGGTAACTTTCCAGAAAAGAGGAAGAAGGGAAAATATTGTTAGCAACTCAGGTTCTTGGTTTCTCCCCCTACCATCCTACTGAGAACTCTTTAGCTTAAGGGTGGGAAGGATGGAGAGTCAGTCACCTGGATAGCAGTGGTTCTGAAGTTCATCTAGGATTGAGATTCCAGTCTCTTGTTAAGGAGACAACAGAGAGAATTAGTTTCCCTATTACCGTCCATCCACCCCATGGACAACAGACAGAGAAGTTCGTCTACCTGATGCCCTTCAGACAGGCACCCACCTTTTCTAGAAAACAAGCACCACTCTGGAGCCAGGGTGCAAAAACTCCAAAAATTGGTTTAGGGCTGAATTCTCCCCCTCCAATGAATACTATTAAGAGAACCATACTCAGGCTGTTATACCCCTTGAGGTCTGGAACTATGTCCTCAAGACCCTGCCTCACTTCTCAAATGGCTAGACTGGTCCTTGGCCTGGGTGTTTCTATTTATTTATTTTTACTAAGGGTGGGGGTAGAAGAAAGTCCTTATCTGTTTCTTTGATCTGTCTTGTGCTCCCTTACTTTCCCATTTCATGTTTACCATTGACTGCCATCTTCTAAGCCTCAGAGTAGCTCACTATTATGTCTCTCAAAAAAAGAATTCTTTGGTTCTAGTTATTACCTGTCTGAAGTCTCAGGTGGGACCTTTGAGGGTCAGGAATTACAGATCATGAAACTGGAGGCTGAGAAAGGCAGGCCTCTGTTCAGAGTCCTTGAAGTCCAGTGCACTGGACAAACAGTGCCCACTTTGGGGAAATTTAGACAGGAAGATTGGGGTTGACTTGGTTGACATAGTGGGAGTCATCTCCTAGGGCCTCAGGGTGCTTTCAGAGTTAGGAATCTTGGTCCCTGGACCCCAGAATCATGACTCTTTCTGAAATTTCCCTTGCCCCAAACCCAGTGGCCATCCTTTGGGCCAGCAGACCAAGTGAGTCTGGGACATGATGACTGTTTTACAGGCTGAGGAGTAAAGCAGTGGGTTCCTGCATGCCCTGCTGCCCAGGCCTTCAGCATATTTGTACCTTCCTTGGCCTCAGGCATGGGGAGGAAAGAGGAATGTCCCCTTGTCTCCCCTGCCCTTCACATCTGTACTTGTTTAAAGCTCAGCTGGTGGTCCTTGTGCTCTGGAATGCCAACTGCAGGGCTCTCCTTAAATAGCAAAGTACTCTGATTAGGGAGTCAGGGCAGGCAGGCACTGTCTTCTGAGATGATGAAAACACAGAAGGCCTAAGCATGCTGAAAGGTTACTGGATCTGAGCTGGAGCTCAGAGCTGGAGTTCAGAGCTAGGACTCAAAATCATTTACCTGGCTAGTCTGTAGCCCCAGGAACTCTGAACGCCAAAGCTTGCTGGCTAAGTGTGTCTGAAAGGGACCTCAGCCCAGGAGAAATGCGAAGAAAACATGTCAGGGCAGAGATATGCAGCCTCACACTTGTGTTCCCAAGTGTGTGTATTTAGGCATCACACACCCCTTTTTCCAAATACTCCAAGAAATGAATGGGCAGGGGGAAAGGAATGAAATGCGCTGACCCAAACCTGGCCTGGGCTATTATGACCACTGCATATGCTATTCAGACTTCCTTTTTTATGCCATACACATTTGATCCAGACAAATATACCCTAGCTATAACCTTATAAAATAGGAGTCTAGTGATTTGCATTTTTTTTTGTCCAGGACTTTAAAAGCTTCAAGAAAACCATGCATTTGGAGAACAATCTGGGACAAATACAACTTAGTGAAATACAAGCAGTTAAAACTTTCTGGGACTTAACTCCCTGAGAGGTTTTGCTTTTTCTTCTTTTTATTTTAAATTTAAGTAAATTAGAAATTTTTCTCTGGGATTTTGCACTATGCTTTGAGATTCTTCAAGTTTGAAAGGTGGATCTAAAGCTCTTCTGTATTTCTCTGCCTTTTGCTTGCTCTGAAGCTATTGCCCCCAGAAGGAAGTTATTTTTAGCAATCTGGAAAAGAGAAACCATGTGCTGAGTCAGCACAAAAATGGGCCCAGTTCTTTCAATAATATCGCCTATATAACGTGTAGTCTTATGGAAGTAATGGAAAAAGGAGACTAGAGGCTGACTCTCAATGGTGGAAATGCTCCAGGGGTTGCTCCTACTCTTCCGGGGACTCGATTGAACAAGTGCCCTTCCTTCTAGGGGAAAAAATATGTCAGGGAAGGATCTCCTGAGAAGGGTTAAATCAGAGCTCACTTAATGTGAAAGAGAACATGAGAAATGAAGCCAAAGTACAATTCTCAAATCATAACAACACGAAATCTTTTATCCTCCCTAGCAGTTACACCACAGAATGTTTAAACATGGCCCTCAACTCGGCTTTTGGGACAGTCAGGAAGACGGCAGTCTCCCAGGATTGGAATCTTAGTTTTCATGTAATGTCTTGAAAGGCATTTCTCAAAAATGTGTCTTTTCTTTCTTTAGGATTTAGAAAACAAATGTCTGCTTGCAGATCCTGTTGGGATTGAACTCTCCTTTTACTCCTGAATTCTGCTTTTCCAGCTAGAAATAGTTAGGGACAAACAGATAAATCTTGTATTTCTCTATCTATTAAGCAAGGCTTACACAGAAAAAAACTGCTTATATTTTGGTTGACTTGGGTATTACTTGAATTTTCAGCATAAAACTTCCTACTAAAGAAATCACTGAATTTCATTAATGGTAATTCAGTGTTTCCGGGGTGACTCTTAATCACTAATAATTTTATATTAGTTGTGTATCTATGGTATGTTACAAAATTTTTATATTTTTTTAAAAGCATATGATAAGAAATTGGTTAAGTACTTCTAACTTAGTTCACATTTTTATTTATGGTTAAGTAAAACAAACAAGTAACACTTTTGATAAATATTTTTAATGCTGAATTACCGCCCTATGGGAAAAATATAGGGTGCTTCTACACAATGAAAAAATGACAAAATCAGTCACCGTTTGGCAGGTATTTGCCACAGTGGAAGCAAACCATCAGAATGACTGACCAGGGTTTGATTTTCCTTTTTTCATGCTTTATCTGAATATTTTGGTGTTCGGTAAATGGCACATTTTTATTTTTTTGTGAACATCTTTTTTTTTTTTTATTCAAGTCTCCTGCAGAGCATAATTTATAGTCACACATAAAGAGGCACTAAACATTCTAATGTTGTAAAGTAATCAGTATTTGATTAAACTCAAGGATTGTCTTAATCCTCAGGGGACTGAAAAGTTAAGAGAGGAGGCAGAGATGAGGAGGTGTGAGACAGAGTGTCTCATCCACTGAGAGAAAAGCCTGGAGACAAACACTAAAACTCTCAAAAATACTTTTGTGGCTCAGTTAAATCCCAGGAGCTAAAAAGAAAGGGCACAGTGCCCACCTGCAACTTAAACGTAAGCACATCTTACCTGGGTTCCACTTGGATGTACTTACACTTGCCAACTATTCCTTACATGGATTAAAATATTTTAAAATAAGTTTCATTGATGTCTTTTGTTAGTACATCAATAATTTCTAGATATGACCAGTATTGAATTCCCCCTTTTAACAAAGAAGCACTAAATTCATGACATTGTTTGACAGTGTATACAACGTTCTATATCTATAATTCTGTATCTCAACCAATAGGAGGCAAGTATGTTTCACTTTTCTGCTCTCCAGGATTGAGATTGGTTGTTAGTTTTGGTTTCTTGCTGTACAATTCTCTAGCTGATTTTACAGAAGAACTGAGGAAAAGAGGGTTAAGTGACCTGCCTAGAGTGACACAGATAGTGAGAATCTGAGGTCAGATTTGAACTCATGAAGGTGGGTCTTACTGATTCCAAGCTGAGTGCTCTATTCACTGTGCAATCTAGCTGCCCTAGATTTATTTAAATCCTGCTAATTCTATTTTCTTTCCTAGTCACTTTTTTATATCCTGCATACTATCTAAAATGCTGGATAATAATGCACATCTTGAGTCCTTTAAAAAATTCTGAAAGAAAAACACTATAGAAATCTAACCAATGAAAGGCACTGTAGTACTGAAGAATGAGGGCTGGATTAGGCATTTGAGATGCAGGGTTGGAATCCTGACTCTGCAACTTACTATACCAGGGTGACCTTGAGCAAGTCATTTCACCACAATAAGCCTGTAAAATTAGGGGGTTGGACTACATGACCTCTGAGCTCCCTTTTTAGCCCTTAATTCCTAATCCTATATAAGAAAATGATGTCAACCTTATACTGTATGGAAGACCTAGTCTGAGTTGGAAAATCCTAAATTTAAAAGGTGATATGTTATCAGAAATATCGGTGACAGTAGTGGCAATCCTGAAATCATTCAGTTACAACAAAGAATGGGAAATCTGCAGAGTTCTCAAATGTCACCTCCATTTCATCAGCAGTAAAACTTGTGAATTAGTACAATATCATGGGGATTTAAGGCCAGGAGCAGGGGCAGAGCCCCTGCCTCCCCAGTCTTTGCTGTCTTCACCCCAACTGTTTTTAGAGGGACAGTCATAAGAGGGTGGAGATCTTCTGTTAACTAGCAGATAAAAATCAAAACCAAAATGAATTCCATTTGCTTATTACCTCACACACTCCTGGATCATGGAGTTGTATTTAGATCACAAATGGTTTGAATGTTAAAATATCACAAAACTCTGCCACTTAAACAATTGGAGCAAGAAAAACATACCACTTTAAATAGAGCTCTGTACGACTCTGAATCTGAGACTTGGGGAGCAAGGCTTGGAGTTTTCTACTGGCTCAGCATCAACTCTGAAAATTAATTTCCCAGGGATTTTACATACTTTGGGTATAGAGGCTGGGGCTCTCCACATCTTGAATAGTTAAGAACTAGAGACGCCAAATGTGAGTCTCTTGACTGCATATGAAATAGGCAGAATTACATTTATTTCCTCTGGTGTAGCAACTAAAATATTTTGGTGGCTATTAATGTACAAGAGAGACAGAGTCCTGGAATTCTGAAAGATTGGGCCTGCAAAGGGCCCTGGGAGATCCCTGGTCCAACTCCCTCATTTTACAGCTTGAAGATGCCCAAGGCCCAGAGAAGTTGTGACTTGACCAAAGTCACATACCTTGTTAATAGCACAGCCAGGACTAAGAGCCCAGATCTCCTGACTCTCAGGCCAGTGTTTTTTCCACTACACCAACAGGCCTGCTCAGCGTTACAGATTTCTAAATAATGTCCAAGAAACTGACACCCGTCCGTATGGTGGAAAGAGCTCAACCACATTCATTAGAGTTGTGCCTCTAGGAACCCAAAATACAAGCCAGGCTTTAAGCAGGGTTCCCTCATTTGTCTTCAGAAAAAAGGCAGATTATAAGAAAAACAGAAATAATAAAACTTCATCAACTTCAACAAGTTGGCTCACTGTGTTGGCAACAAATGACAGCTTAACTCTTTACAGGAAACTCAGAGCACCTTGGAAAGGCGTCTGTAGTCTGCTTTTGTTGAGTGAAGGCCACAAGGTAGTTTTCCCTGAGGTTACTATTATTAGTTCAATCATGTATTCAGAAGTTTCAAATTCATCCTGATAACTCCAGGGTGAGGGAGTTTATACAAGTGTCCTTTATAGAAAAGAAGAAGGATGATGATGGGAGAGAATCTCAGGCATCATAGTAACTCTGGGCCCATTGACTGATCTAACAGCATGCAGAACCAAATGGCATTTGTGGGCTAGGTTGAATGAAGAAAAGGAGTAATATGCAAGAGTGAGGGAAGGACATAGAAAAAATTGTTTTTAGGTTATTTGGCAGAGGACTCCCAGGAGAGTTGCAGGAGATTAGAAAATAAAACCTAAGAACTTGGATTAATGAAGGAATCTAAAGACCTTTTAGTTAGTCCTTGGCAGGTTATTTTATTGAGGACAGAACAAAAGAACAGGATTTACATTGCTATGTAAGGGAGAATGCCTGAGTAGGGCTGTTAAACTCTTTGGAATGGTTTACTAATGACAGCAAAATCTCTTTTTCTGTGGATCCTCAAAAATGAGATGGATTCTTGATGATCTTGCACCTATATGGAAGCAAAAGAATGGACAAGATGATGCTCAAGGTTCCCTTCTATTTGTATTCTGTTTTCCAACAAAAAGAGTATAAACACATTATTACCTGGCCATGAAGATTATATCCTAGGAAAAGGAGGAAAGGGCAGAGATTTCAACATGGGGAGAAAGAGGGAAAAAAATGACAGAAAGGAAAGGGGGAAAAACTTTATGAGTGGTCTATAGGTGTGGTAGTTTAGATGAGAACTGTTCTCTATAAGGAATCTTTTTTTAAAAATAAGTCTTGTTGATCCTTTTTTTCTATCATAATCATTTCTACATATGACCCCACCTTCACCTCTACCCCACCCCCAGTGTTGAACCTTCCTTTGTAGCAAAGGTAAACAGCTTAGGTAAAGGACACTAACACCCTGCTCTGCCCTAATAAACCAGGAGGAAGAAGGTGTGTTTCATTCTGCTTCCCAGAGAATGCAAATGGTTATTAAAATTACCCAGAGCTTGGCTTCTTTTTGCTATTTATTTTATTTACATGATTATATATTCATTGTATGTATTATTTTCATGGTTCTCACTTCTCTCTTCATCAATTCATACAAGTCTTCTCATGTTTCTTATTTCTTACAGCATGATAATATTCTATTACATTAACATGCCACAGTTAGTGCTGTATTTTCTTGGCCCACGGAGACTGGAGTTGTTTCCAGTTTTTTGCTATCACCAAAAGTGCTGCCATGAGGATTTTGGTATAAATGGTCTCTACGCTGACTTAATCACTAGTATTCTTTGCAAAGTAAGATATTTCTAGAACCAAAGGGGCTCCTGTGCTAAATGAAAAAGCTGCCTGCCTTTGCTCATCTACCCAAAACATGAGCCACAGTCACCAGGTCTGAGGAAGAGTTAAACTGGCCCCCTTATTTCTTCAATTTGCTTTCTCAAATAGATCATAATTTTGGCCATTTCCCGGCAGTAAAGCATGAAATCTCTTTAGCTGGATGGCTACCCATTCCCGTTGACCTGAGTAAGAAATCCTCTCTTCCTCTCAAATCCCAAGGATGCCAAAATCCAGAGAATTCAGAGACAACTGGTACTATGTGCCCTGCTCCTTTGGGCCCCTTCATTTCTCCCTCCCCTTCCCACCCCCAACCCAACTACCAAACTCTTACCTCAATGAAAGGATATTGGGATTCCACTATCTTTCTCTTCTCTGCTATCTGCTACCTCTCACCAGCCAGCTGCTAAATTCATCAGGAAAAGGCAGCACGTGATTTTAAATTACAGTGCACTCAGAGGATCTTTTCACAAGGAAAGCAAAGGGCCAGCCCTTCACTGACAGGCTATGTCACTAGCAGTGAGGGTAATTTTTATTTTGTCTGGACGAGGAGCTCTCTTTTAAAGTCTGAGCTCCCGGGTGCTAAATAAAATCTCAGAAAACCCCTTCTTACTATTTGTTAACTTCTAAATTTGCAACTCCCCAGTTTGAGGGGATGTTCTGCCTTTCATGAAATTCCCATCATTCGGGAGCTGCCTGGACAATATTTATGATCTGGTCTGTACAGTAAGAAGAGTCGCAAAAAATCTTTGCTTCCCTATTCCAGGTTCCAGACGATGACCCCTAGTAGGAAAGCCAGTTCAACAGCATAAATAGGAAAGAACCGAAACAACAAAAAGTTAAAACCGAACATGGTAATGAAAATGACCAGGCTTGATTCAAAAGAGCTGAGAACACACTTCCATCCCTTATTCACGGAGGTGAAGGTTACTGAGTCTGGAACACCACATATACTATCAGACGTGATTGATGTGTTGGCTAGCATTGCCAAACAGCCTTCCCCTTCTTTCTTTTTTATTTCTTGTTATAAGGAATGACTCTCTGGAAAGGGGAGGGGGAGTGGATATACTGAGAAATAAAGGTGATTTATAAACAAAAATCTATCCTAAAATTAAAAGAAAGGAAAAAAATGAAAATTAAGAAAGGTTTTTTTTTTTTTTTTTTGCAGTCTTGGGATACCTCTCTCTTCCCCTGGGGTTGGAGGGAGATTCAGAGTGGGATGGAGGAAAACCAAATTGACAAAGAAAGATTTAGAAGGTCATTTCATTTTTGAAGCCTGTGGCCAATCTTTTCAGTGGTTCCTGTGTCCATCCATCACCATGTACTCCTCAACCACAGATTGGTGCTTCTACAGAAAAGTGGTGTTTCAATGGACAAGATCCAAAATGACTCATAGCAAATAGTGTGTGGCAGGAGGAGGCTTAGGCACTGGACATCTGTCATGCTGTCTATAATTTAAACTTTTCTCCCTTAAATGCTGTGGACAGAAATTAAGCAATGTGTACTAGGCCAGCCTTTGTACGTCAGTGGTGGTAAATGTTCTTCCATTAACAACTTCTTGAGAATTGATGGATAAAGCAACCCTTAGTATTGCATGTAGGAATTCACTGTTATCTTATAACTTCTCAATTCTTTTTTTTTTCATCTTATTTCTACCAAATGCAGACATGAATAATAATGATGTTTGTGATAATAATAATAATACCTAACATTAATATGACTCATTAGGATTTGCAAAACACTTCACATCTGTTATCACATTTTATCTTCACAACTACCTTATGAGGTGGGTGTTATAAATCCCCATTTTACAGATGAGGAGACTGAGGCATATAGCAGTTAAGTTACTTGTCTAGAGTAGTCACATAATTAGTAAGTGTCTGAGACAGGATTCGAATTCATATTTTCTGAATTCAAGTTTCGTTCTCTATCCAGTGTGCCACATAGCTGCATTGAGAAAGTATGAAAAGGGATTCTTTAATATTTGAACCTTTACGATGCTTCTTGGACTATTCCTTTGTCATTTTCAATTCAGTTCAATAAACTGCTCTACACAAAATACTATGCATTCTCTTATTATAATGCTTTAAAGTTTATAAAGTCCCTTAAAGACATTTATATTTGAACTTTGAAACAACTCCTTGATGGAGGGACTCCATACATTATTAGCCCCTTTTTTTTTTAACAGATGAGGAAACTGAGGTTTGGAAAAGCTAAGATATAAGACCCAAAGTAAATTTTAAATCTAGGCCTCATAGACTTTAAGTCCAAAACTCTAGCCACCAGGCTAGGTTGCATCTCATTTGCTAATTTACCTGGAGAGTTACCATTTGAAGGTGAACAAGATGGGGCTTCTCCAGTCTTCTTATAATCATTGCTAGGGAATAAATGTTAATTGAATACCTACTGTGCCCAGGGCACTGGAGCTGAAAGAATATACGCTTGAACTATATAAATTAATGGGTGGTGTTGACAGGATAATCATGAGGTTTGGCCAAACCTAAAATATTCTAGTTAAGGGCTGCACCATCCTCCCCTTCTTCCATTCCTTGAAGTGTGAAAGAGATAGTTTTAAATTAAGAATTCCTTACCCACCTCGGAGTAAAATAGATTGGCTTCTGAGGTAGAATAAAATGAAAGTCTAAGACTTAGAACCACCTTGGAACTGAATTTACAGGACCTGGCTTCAAATCTCAGCTTCCCCATTGGTGATTTGAGTGAACTAAGACTTCATGGATCTTAATTTCCTCTTCGCTAAAAATTAGGAGGTTGGATGCAATGACCTCCAAAGTCTCTTAGCTCTGTGATCCTATGGTAAGCCATAATGGATTAGTAAAGGAAGCTAAAAAGACTGAAGATATTCCTAACCTTTCATGATGAGGTCAGAAAGGGCCTTGGTTTTCCCATTTACAGAATGAGCGGATTAGACCAGAAGATCTCTGAAGTCCTTTTTCAATGAAGCATTCTGTAATAATTGTGTCTTCTCCAAAGCAACTCTTCATGGCCTCCACGAGTTTGCCAATGTTATTATTTTTCTGTCTAAAATATATAGCCCAAAGGCAGGTTTCCAGGGAATGAGCCAGTTAGAAGTGTGAACTACTGATCCTTGAGAGATTTGCAGTCTACAAAGTCAGAGGACTAAGTTGGAGACCTAAAATCTAGAGTTTGTGAAGTCGAAACTCACCAAACAAAGTCAAGGATCAAGGTGGAAATTCAAACCTTCTTCCCTCTCCGTCCTCCTCACAAGAAGCATGATTCTATGAAAGTCATCTGAATTTAGAGTTATAAGCCCTGGGTTTAAATTCTATCACTGTTAGAAACTTTCTGACCTTGGGCAAGGCATTTGACATCTTTAACATCTTTTTTAAAATGAGGTTAGATTTTTTCCAATCAGAGGTCGTTCCCAGCTCTAAATCTATGATATTATGATCTGGGAATTTCAGCATGAGTCCCAAGGAGGGCCATTATGGTATACAACAAAATCTGGGATTCAGATCTGGTAACTTGGATAACAGAGCTAGAGACAGAAAGACAGAGAAAGAGAGTGAAAGGGAATTTTGTCTGCTTGCTTATTTTATTCATAAATGAAGTAGTCAATTGGCATAAATGGTATAATTTAAGGGGTCCAGGAAGGGTATTTTCTGACCCTAAATATCATGCCGGGAGGTGGCCAAAGTTCTATGACAGAGAATTCATTAGCATGTATTAAGTGGGAGGTAGCTAATTAGCATGGTGGAGAGAGTGTTGAATTCAGAGTCAGAAGTTCAAATCCAGTCTTGAACACATAGTCTCACTGTGATTCTGGGCAAATACTTGATCAGCCTCTGCTTCAGTTTCCTTATCTGCAAAATGGGGATTACAACAGCACATCCCTTAAAGGGTTGTTGTAAGGATTAAATGAGATAACATAGGTAGAATACTTTGCAAACCTTAAAGCTATTTTATTCCTTTCCCTAGTGCCTCTACTTAAGGAGGGATAACATATCAAAGCCATGAAAATAGCAGAAGTAGTTAAATCATATCCATAAGATTTCCTCCCTGGCAGGAGAGGCTGGGACATCTTGAATGTGCCTGGAGTAGGGACGAGGTACAGAGGAGGAGCCTTAAAGATGAGCAGGCAACTTTAGAGTTTTCTTTAGCGTCAAACCATAAAATAATGGAGTCTATTAGCCCACTAGGAAGTCAGATTTTATAAAAGAAAAAATCATGTGAAGAAAAAAATCACTTAGGAGACAGCCAGTGCCACCTGAAATTATAAACGGAGTCAGGAAAGACACAGAAGTTCTCTGTCAAGGGAGGACCTCATAAGCTTAGTAGATGGACTTGCTTCCTTTCAACCAGGAGAGATGGTCCTTGCCAGTGAAAATGCTAAAGCATGACAAGTCTTGGCATCACTGAGGTATGACTTCGTATTGGGTAAATTAGAAGGACCTTCTGGGAAATGGGACAAATTGAAACAGAGGGTGGAGAAACACACGTGGTCAGCTGAAGCTTACTCCTTTTGCAAAGGTATGCCAAAGGGAAGAAAATCTGAAAAGGGAAAAAATAAAGGGATGAGTCTTTCCAGTGCCAGATGCACCATTTCTCTGAGTCAAACACATCATAAAATGTTGCAAAACTGAATGAAGTGGATCGACTAAGAGGGTATTATAAATAATCTAAGTCTCAGTGCTATAGCACTGAAAAAAAAAGTAACCAATGCACTACCTAACAGAGCTTTAAAGGTTGTTTGAAATGAGCTATCCTGGCCAGTCTCTTCCACTTTATTTCACAACTGAGGAAATCTCTATTTCACGGACAGAATTTTTGTTATGGAAACACTGAATAAGAAACCATGAGTTGTGATTTAGTCTGCTTCCCATCTTCTCATTCCTAAAAGTTTCCAAACTCAAGAACGATGAGCTGGGATCAGTCATTTTATCTCTTGATAAATAAACCAGCTTTGACGTTTGGACTGACATTGAAGATGAGGCTATAAGATGGATGTCCTCACACAGTGGCAGGAGGAATTTAGCAGGAACCATAGTTAAGGAACCCCTACTTCGGACCTGATGAAAGGGTAGATGGAGTTCACCATAGGAATTCCCACTCCCATCAAGGTACTGATGATAATTCTGTGTTATTTTCTAATAGAGAAGGAGGTGAATAGAGTTCCTGCTGGGTCCAGAGGAAGAAAGAACTTGGATCTTATTAACTATATGAGTCTGGGCACGTCCCTTGACCTCATTAGACCTCAGTTTCCTCATCTGTAAAATGAGGATCCTGGATTCTGTGGACTCTATTGTGCCTTGCAGCTCTAAATCTTTCTGACTGTGTGACATTGGGCAAGCCAATTAACCTCTGTACATTTCACATTCTTCAATGGGAAAATGGGAATAGTGATAGTATCTCTCAGAGGGTTGTGAGGATCAAATGAGATTATATTTGTAACTGCTTATCCCAGTGCTTATCCCTGTGCCTGGCCCATAGCAAGATCTATTATAAATGTTAGCCATTGTTGTAATCCATTCAACCATCCATCCATTCGCTCTTGGATTCCATACATGGGAAAACATTGTAAGTCTTGGTAAATTATTTTTATCTAGCAGCTTTTAAAAAGTTAGTCAATGCAAGCAAATTCTGAACATGTACCTTGAGCGCACTTTTTTTTTCAACTCAACAAACACTTATTAAGGGACTTCAGTCAATGTTTGCAGATGATGATGCTCTAGGCATACTGGCTCCCTTCCTTCTCCCTCATGACCTTAATATCTTTTTTATTATTAATTAATTTATTTATTTTAAGTTTTCAACATTCATTTGCACAAAATTTTGAGTTCCAAATTTTCTCCCCATCTCTCCCCTACTCCCACCCCAAAATGCCGAGCATTCTGATTACCCCTTCCACAATCTGCCCTCCGTTCTAATATCCCTCCCTTCCCTTTTCCCCATCTTCTCTTTTGTCCTGTAGGGCAAGATAAATTTCTATACCCTATTATCTGCATTTCTTATTTCTCAGTTGTATGCAGGAACAATATTCAACATTTGCTTCTAAAACTTTGAGTTCCAATTTCTCTTCCTTCCTTCCTCCCCACCCGTCCCCACTGAAAAGGCAAGCAATGCAATGTAGACTATACATGTATAGTTTTGCAAATGACTTCCATAATAGTCATGTTGTGTAAGACTAACTATATTTCCCTCCATCCTATCCTGCCCCCCATTTCTTCTATTCTCTCTTTTGACCTTGTCCCTCCTCAAGAGTGTTTACTTCTAATTGCTCCCTCCTCCCATTTGCCCTCCCTTCCATCCACCTTGCTCATCCCCTTCTCCCCTACTTTCCTGTATTGTAAGATAGATTTTCATATCAAATTGAGTGAGCATGTTATTCCTTCCTTGAGCCAAATGTGATGAGATCAAGCTTCACTTTTTCCCTCTCACCTCCCTCCTTTTTTCGTCCATTGAAAAACCTTTCTCTTGCCTCTTTTATGAGAGATAATTTGCCCCATTCCATTTCTCCCTTTCTCCTACCAATATATTCCTCTCTCACTGTTTAATTTTATTTTTTTAGATATGATCCCTTCCTGTGCTCTGTCTCTGTCTTTCTTTCTCTCTCTCTCTGTCTCTGTCTCTCTGTCTCTCTCTGTCTCACTCTGTCTCTCTCTCTATGTGTGTGTATGTGTGTGTGTGTGTGTGTGTATGGGTGGGTGTGTGAGGGTGTGTGTATAATCCCACCAACTACCCAGATGCTAAGAAAAGTTTCAAGAGTTACAAATATTATCTTTCCATGTAGGAATGTAAACAGTTCAACTTTAGTAAGTTCCTTATGATTTCTCTTTCCTATTTACCTTTTCATGCTCTTCTTGATTCTTATGTTTGAAAGTCAGATTTTCTTTTCAGCTCTGGTCTTTTCATCAAGAATGTTTGAAAGTCCTCTATTTCATTGAAAGACCATTTTTTTTCCCTTGAAGTATTATACTCAGTTTTGCTGGGCAGGTGATTCTTGGTTTTAATCCTAGTTCCTTTGACTTCTGGAATATCATATTCCACACCCTCTGATCCCTTAATGTAGAAGATGCTAGATCTTGTGTTATCCTGATTGTACTTCCACAATTTTCAAATTGTTTCTTTCTAGTTGTTTGCAATATTTTCTCCTTGATTTGGTAACTCTGGAATTTGGCTACAGTGTTCTAAGAGTTTCTCTTTTTGGATCTCTTTCAGGAGGTAATAGGTGAATTCTTTCAATATTTATTTTGCCCTCTGCCTTCTGAAGTTTTCCTTGATAACTTTATGAAACATGATGTCTAGGCTATTTTTTGATCATTCCAGGTAGCCCCATAATTTTTAAATTATCTCTCCTGGATTCATTTTCTATGGCTGGATAGTTTTACCAATAAGATACTTCACATTATCTTCCATTTTTTCATTCTTTTGGTTTTGTTTTGTGATTTCTTGGTTTCTAATAAAGTCATTAGCTTCCATCTGTTCCATTCTAATTTTTAAAGAACTATTTTTTTCAGTGAGCTTTTGAACCTCCTTTTCCATTTCGTTAATTCTGCTTTTTAAAGCATTCTTCTCCTCATTGACTTTCTGAACCTCTTTTGCCAATTGAGTTAGCCTATTTTTAAAGATGTTATTTTCTTCAGCATTTTTTTGGGGGGTCTCCTTTAGCAAACTGTTGACTTGCTTTTCATACTTTTCTTGCATCTCTCTCATTTATCTTCCCAATTTTTCCTTCACCCCTCTTACTTGATTTTCAAAATCCTTTTTGAGCTTTTCCATGGCCTGAGACCGTTGAATATTTATTTTGATTGTTTGGGATCGAGAAGCCTTGACTTTTATGTCTTTCTCTGGTGGTGAGCATTGTTCTTCCTCACCAGTAAGGATGGGAGAAGATACCTCTTCACCAAGAAAGTAACCTTCTATAGTCTTATTTTTTTTTCCCTTTTTTGGGCATTTTCCAGTTACTTGACTTTTGGGTTCTGTGTCAAGAGTACGGTATACTCTGGGGACCTGTAACATCTCAGTTCCTCCAAGGTGGTACAGTCAAGCCTGCACATTGATCTGGAAGCAACTAGAAACTTTTGTGACCAAAATATGTGAGTAGTAGAATTTCCTCTTCACAGCAGCCTCGCCTACAGTTCAGCCATGCCAGCACTCAGGGCTGAGGCTCAGATCTACTGCTCACTACCCCCAGGGGTTTTACGAAGAGACCTCCAGCAATGGATGTCTGCTGCTGCCTGCAGTGGGAGCCTCTCCTGCCCACTGAGGCCTCTGCCACCCTGGGGCCAGAGCTATGGGGGTGACCCTGCTCCCTTCTCAGCCAGCTGATAAAGCCCTCTCGCTGACCTTTGGTGCCTATGGGTTGAGGGATCTGTGAACCACTGCTACTGCCACTGGGGATTCCACCCCCAGTGCCTGCTCTGGTCCTCCTGCCTGCCCCACTGAGGTCAAGGCTGGGCTGGGCTCTGCTCCATGTCCCATGCAAGAGACCTTTCCCATGGGCCTTCCAGGTCACCCTGGGCTGAAAGTCTCCTCCACTCCATTCTGTGATGTCTGTTGCACTAGAATTTGTTGAGAGTCATTCTTTACAGGTATTTTATGGGCTATGGGGGAAGAGCTAGAGTATATGCTACTATATCTACTACACCATCTTGGGTCCCCCCACCCCCCTCACCGAGTCCTCTCTTTAGCGATGAAGAAAATGAGATATATTTGTTACAAGGGTCTTTCTTCTTTTCTAAACAGTGGAGTTCCATTGAATTGAACCGAGGAATCTGAGGAATTGGAAACCCTCTCTTGGAGTCCCTGAAATTTCATTACAGATGCTATAGGAAGTCAGAGAAGGAACAGACCAGTATGGGCTAGAGTAGGTGGGGAAGATTTCATAGATTAGGTTGGACTTCAGCTGTGGTAGGATTTGAACAGGTAGAAAGGAAAGAGTAGACAGTTTGAGCAAAGCCACAGAGATGGAACTGGGCATGGCATGTGCAAGAGTTAGTGAGGGGACTTTGATCCATGCCTGGAGATAATTCTTTCTCCCATCCTTGAAGTTCATGCATTCTTTCATGTCATTTGAGTGAACCTTGACATACTAAAAGCCAGACTGTGTTGGACCTATTCAGATATCCATCAACAGGCCTACTCAACTCAAGACCCTATGACTCATTCTCTGAGGACATCTTTCTCCAGATTCTCCATCTGGAAAGCAGCTCTGGAGAGGTCTGGCTCCAAGCATGACTGACCTCAGGAATGACCTGTATGATTCCATTGGTATCCACAGTCATTAAGAAAGTGCTTGTCATAAATATGCCAACATGACTATTCCCAAAGTTCTTGGCCTTCACCATATCTCTTCACCTGCCCATCCTTCCCTTTCTGTTTTCTATCTCACTTCAGTTGGCAATATTTCTTTCTCCTCTCCCTCTTCTTTCATGCATGGTACTTTTTTCACTGAAGAGAGAGACCAAAGGGCCATGAGAAGCAATGAATTATGATGTTCAATCAGTTCTGCTATACAATCAGTTTTTATAAGTTGTGTGAACCCAGGGAAGTCTCTATTCCTCAATTCCTTATCTACACAACTCCATGGTTTCTAGGGTAACTTCTTGTTTTAAATCTGTGATTCATCCACTTATCCAGGGTCTGTTCGATGTCCCATTCATATATCCCATCTAGGGATATGATGAAAATAATTTGGTCCACTTAACAAGGTTAAAGGCAGAAGTCTTTGCTCTGGCCTTGAAGGCCATCTAGAAGTTCTCAGTGAAATAAATGATGTTCTTAGAAAAGCAACAAGAGCCTGTCCTTTTGAAGTGGGATAATTTTTGAATCCTTTTCTGTGGTTTTACAGTTTAAAAACACTAAACAACAATAAATGATACACTTTCCACTAACAGTAAGGGGAAGGGTATCCCTTCATTTTGATCAAAATCTTGAGGCCTTATCAGTCAAGAAAGATGAAGGCTAAGGGAGAATATGGCAGGAGTCAACAAATGCTTGACTAGGAATGGGAAGTAGCCAGACAGAGTTGGTCACCAAATGCTGGGTGCTAGAATGATGAAATGAGAGGGGCCTTTGATTCTTGAGAGAGAATTTTTGACAGATCAAAGATCGTCCTAATTGACACTGGAGAATAAGCTTGTAGGACTTATTGATCCAATGGGTGATATAGACTAAAGGAAAAAATTCACCATGGATTTGGATAAATTCATGGACAAATCAGAGGTGATTAAGGGCATATTTCAAACTTTTTGAATTTGCCATCATGAACAGCTAAGCATGGTTTCTACTGGACTGTTCCTTGGTGCTTCCACTGGAAACAAATTTCTGAGCTCCAGGAATCATGTGGCTGAACTGGTGAGGATATTTTCTCCTGGTCTTATGTTCTCTTGTCTTTATTAATTTCCCAGGTCAGGTGACCTTCAGTGTGAGTTGAGGATGCTTTATTTATACATTCTCCTCCACATTAAGGAGATCCTGAGATCCTCAGTTTCTGGGTTTAATGAGAGAAAGAGACAGAGACAGAGCAGACAGAGACAGAGGCAGAGGCAGAGACAGACAGACACAGACAGACAGAGACAGAAACAGAGAGAAAGAATAGAGGTCTCATACCTGCAGCTTCCAAGATTAAGGGGACTCAACTTTGAGATGATGCATTAGACAGTTGAGCAGAGACTCTTTTTGATTGGATTTATGAAAGATGCTCCACAAAGCTGCACATTCTTTCTTCTGCCTTTATTTTCTAGGTCTGTTGGCCATTAGAGTAAAGAGAGAATTGCATGTTGATCTACCTTCTCTGTGTGAAGAAGATGCCAAAAAGATACAGTATCTGAAAGCGGAATAATCACTGCAGGCAAATGTAACAGACACCAAGGTTCTCAGTCCAAGCTGGGAGTGCAGTGGTGATCACAGGATTGCCACTGTTTATTTTGTGAAACTGTAAACTGGGGAAGATTTTTGCTCAGGGGGTTCAAGATAATCTATTTAGCCACGCTCTCTAGTCCAAGTAGATAGAAACAGTACTAACAAGAGAGATCAAAAAGATTCAAGGGATTTCCCAGTATAAAGTCTTTCTTCCTTAATCATAATAATAAGTACCAGTGATGGAGGATCTTAACATTTGCAGAATGCATTACATTTATTATTTCATTTGAACCTGACAGGCACAGGGGTGGTTACTAAGGGTAGCATTTTGCACATTTTTTTCAAATGTTAAAATTAAAGTTCACTGAGGTTAAATGTCTTACCTATGAATGCCCAGCTAATAGATGGCAGAGCTGGATTTGGATTTAGATCTTCCCAGCCTCCAAGTCCAGCTCTTCATCCATTGGGCATCTTAATAGATTTTTGCCTTCATATGTAGTCCTTTTCTTCCAGAAATGTCAAAAGGCTTCCTCTTTACAAGTTCACAGATGTTTCAAAATGTTCTTCAGAGATGGGCAGACGTACTCTCTGGGAGATGAAAATAATGAAGCAGGCAGAAGTTAAGTGATTTGCCATCATGGCATCTTCCCTAGCCTTGTCTGCTGGACTCCTTCCTCAAAGGAGGCCCACATGGTAATAGAGAAAGGTCACTGGACTTGAAGTCAGAGAGTCCTGAGTTCAAATTCTAGTACCTACTATTTGCATGAATATGGGCCAGTTGCTTTATCCCACTGGGAAACTAGGAAGTCTAAGAAACATAACTGAGGAGAGAGTACATTCTAGGCATGGGGGATAGACTGTGATAAAGCTACACATGTACAATCTATATCAAATTACTTGCCTTCTCAGTGAGGGTGGGTGGGAAGGGAGGAAGGGAGAGAATGGGGAACTCAAAGTTTTAAAAACCAATGTTAAATGTTTTTACTTGCCGCTGGGAAATATGATATACAGGCAATGGGGTACAGAAATCTATCTTGCCCTACAGGAAAATAGAAGGGAGGGGATAAGAGAAGAAGGGATGTGATAGAAGGGAGGGCAAACTGGGGGAAGGGGTAATTAGAATGCGTGCTGTCATGGAGTGGGGGGAGAGAAGATATAGGGAGAAAAATTGAAACTCAAAATCTTATTGAAGTGAATGTTGAAAACTAAAAATTAATTTTAAATGTGAAAAAGCCAGGAGACTAGAAATGGGGTGTGATGTGTGGGGAACTGCAAGAAAACCAGTTTGGTCGGACCACAGAGTGAAAAGGTGTTCTGGAACCAGCTCACACCAGCTCACAAAACCAGATTATTAAATGGTTATTGTGAGCATTTACACCTCAGAAGTTGGCTAATGCTATAAATTACAGCTGGATTTCTTGTTTTGCTCCATGTCTAGACTTAAGAAAGTGACAGAGAAATGTAAATGCAGATAAAACTTCAAAGTGTGTCTTGAGGCTTTCTGGAGAGCTGAATGCTGAACATTGACCAGCAAACTGCTAGATATAAGGCTGGAAAGGAGGATTGGAGCTAAATTGTAGAGATTTTAAGGGAAATTGTGAAAGAGTTCACAGGGCTGTTTGAATAGTAAGTCCTGAATATGGCTGGAGTCTCCATGTTGGTTGAGACTGTTAAATGCTTGATGGATTATTTGGAGCATACTAAGCAAACATCTTATCCTTTTCAACATCATCAGTATCCAAGCACACCACTTTATATGCTCAGTATCAGGGGAAATTTCTGAGAATATATATCACAGTATCTCTGATTTTTGAGGAGTTCTCAGTCTGAGAGGGGAAATACTGTAGAAAAATAATCATAAACTACCATATTTGTACCTCTTTGAAACAACAAACAAAAGTCCTAATGGAGAAACTGTTCCCTCTAATTTAACTTTGTTCTAGGATTTCCAGTTTTAAATTTGTTTCCCCCTTAGTGCTCTATAGTAGAAAAGGGTGACATGGTATGGTAGAAGGAATATTGGATTTGAAGTCCATGTCCCAGGAGTCAAATCCCAGCTGTGCCACTCACCATCTGTATGACCTTGGGTAAGTCTCTGTCTCTCTAGGTGTCCATTTCCTGTGTTGTAAAAATAAAGGAGTTGGATTTTATGACTTCTGTAATCCTATGATTGCATTAATGTCCTATAACGGAAACAATTTAAATTTTATAAGGGGAAGACTCCAGGAATTTTGTGGTTTGGAGAGTCCTGGAATGTGAGGTCATATGTGAGGGCTGATTTTTCCTGTATCACCTATGGGAAAACTGGGACCAATGGAGCAAGGTCAAAAATCAGACCCTTCGGGTCTGATGCTCAAGTACCTTCAGACCTCCTCCTTCTTCTACCTCCCCCCGGCCCCTGATAATGGTCTTTCTCCAATTGTTCATGTAGTTTTATTTGATCCATTACAAATAAGACTTCTGCTTTTTAATAACAATAGTATTTTAACAACAGTAATATTCATATAGCACCTGATATGTGCTGAGCATTGTGTTAAGCACTTTAAAAATATCTTATTTGATCCTCATAACAGCCCTGGGAGGCAGGTATTGTTATTATCCCCATTTTACAGTTGAGGAAACTGAGGCAAACTGAGGGTAAGTGACTTGCCTGGAGTCATACAGTTAGTAAGTGTCTAAGGCCAGGTTTGAACTCAGGTCTTCTTGATTCCAGGTCTGGATCTCAATCTACTGTACTACCAAGGTTCCAGAACTCCTTTAAAGTGGGACATAGACTAAACAATATTTTCATTGTCCTGGGACAGTGACAAATCAGCTACTGGGGGGATTTGTAACTAGTTCTTCCATTCTTGCCTTTCCAGTTTTGAGCAGTGAATTTGTGGTTGGATTAGTTATTAAGCCAACCAGGTTCAGTTTATGTGCAAAGGGATGTGATTTAAGGAATTCTAGTAAAGGCACTTACCATTTAGACTTCTCCCACTACTTATCATCAGTACCTGAAATTCCACTATTAGCAATGTATTCCTTTGGGCCTTGAAAGTAATTCAGTCTTGAGAACCTAAGGATGAGATTACTTGATGGCTAGATGAAGAAAGGTTCTGTTGGAATAGGGTAAGGGGGAAGCATCTGGAAGATGGAAAGGGGATGATTAAAAGGAAGTGGGAAAGTCTGAAAAGAAAAGAAAATTTATTTTTCTCCACAGTCAATTTACTAATTTTCTCCACATTGCCCAGCCCTTGAAAACAACACTTAGAAATTATGGTCAGCGCCATTTTATCCTTATCTTAGCCTGTGTGTGATTCTCTAATAATTTGAAGCTAGTGAATGGACCCTAAACTTTGTTTTTAAGACCACTGATGGGGAGTTAGAGCTGAAAGAGACCTTAGTAGATCATCTAGACCAATTATCTCATTATAAATGAGGGAACTGATGCACAGAGAGACAACTTGACTTATCAAAGGTCATACAGATGTTACAAGTAGCAGAGCCAGGATACACACCCAGGTCTTTGGACTCTAAATCTAGCTCTTTATCCACTTCATCCTGACCATTCATTGGTGCTATGACCAGATTGACAATGAACCTGACTGTTGTCAGGAGACATATAGTCATTGTAATCACACATCCCTATCAAAAAGTACTTCTACCTTTGAAAACTGAGTCGAAATTTCAATTGAAAATTAGGTCCTATGAGGTTTCTTTAAGTTGGACTTGTTACTAGATTTCCTCCATCACATTAGTAAGCATCTTTGGCAAGCACATCTTCCTATTTTATGCCTTGATTAATATTAATGGTCAGCAGGTTGCTGAACCAAAATAGCTCTGTTTTTGTATCTTTCAAGGAATCTTGAATAATATTAATGTATAGATGGGAGGCACTTTGTTGGATAAGAGACTTTAAAGCAACATTTTGTTCTGCTGAATCAAATGCTTTTTTTAAATTTTCTTTTGTTTTTTTGGGAGGCAATGCAGGTTAAGGGACTTGCCCAGGGTCACACAGCTAGTAAATATCTGAGGTTAGAATTCAACTCAGTTCCTCCCATCGGGGGCCAGGGTCAGTACTTTATCCACTGTGCCACCTCACTGCCCCCAAATGTTTCTTCTTAAATTAAGACTGGGTCTCCCCATCTCATTGAGGCTTGAAGAGAAGGGGGTGCTCATAGGCCCAACCCCACCGATCATCAGCCTAAGAACTTTGCCATGCTTTGTTTCTGATCTCAGCCAACTCACCATTCCTTAGGCCACCTGTTGCCCCTCCCCGCTAATTCAAGGGGCTCACCCTACTGATGTGAGTGCAGATACCCAATGGGCTTAGCCCAGTGCATTTCAGAACTCCTGAGCTTCAGACATGCCATTCTGGGCTTCCCTGGAAGGCAGGACTAGGGGCGGTGTGCCACCATGCCCAACTTAAATGTCTCTTTTCAAAATGATGGGAAAACAATAAACAGAGTGAGATCTTGCATTCTCTAGTCTTTTAGTCAATTATATAATGAAGGGAAACTGTCAAGAGTAAGAAATGAGAGTCTCATTGTATTTACTTTGCTCTGGTCAGGACACATCTCGAGTGTAGTGTTCAGTCTGGGGGCCACATTTTAGAAGCACATTGACAAACTGGCATACGTCCAGAGAACAGCTAGACTGGTAAGAGGACGAAATGCCCTGCCTTACTAGAATCACTTAACAGCACTGATTTTATTTAGCTTGGAGAAAGGAAGACCTGGGGGAATAGGCTATGACAGAGGTCTTTTACTATTTGAAGAATTCTCTTATGAAAGGGAATTTAGACTTGTCCCCAGTGCCAGAGGATGACGATAGACTAATAACAATAAAAAATTGTCATCATAATAGAACTTTCTGGCTTGTAAAGTGCTTTGCAAATATTATCTCATTTTATTCTCACAACAACCCTGGGTAGGTAGGTACTCCTCATTTCACAGATGAGGAAACTGAGTCAGGCCTAGGTAAAGTGACTTGCCCAAGGTCTCAGAGCTAGTTAGAGGCTGGATTTGCACTCAGGTCTTCCAGATTACAAGGCCAGGTCTCTTACCCACTCCATCCCCTAGCTGAAGGAGGTGTACACTGCAGAGAACCAGGTCTCAGCTTCATATAAGACAAAACTTTCTAGCAATGAGAATGGTCCCAAAATGGGTGACAATTCAATTTTAAGTCACACTTTCCTCTCACTTGGGGATATCTGCCTTGTAATATTTTTTCTCCAGTTGTGTTACTGCCAAACCACAGAGATGAGGTTCAGAGAGTTGAGGTGGTCCGATAGATAGAGCACTGAGCCTGGAGTCAGAAAGACTTGAGTTCAAGTTCAGTTCAGATACTAGCTGTGTGACCCTGGGCAAGTCACTTAACTTATGCACACCTCTATTGCCTCAACTCTAAAATGGAGATAATAATAATTATGTTGTTATAAGGATCAAATGAGATCATCTATGTAGAGTGCTTAACTTGAGTATCTGACACAATAGATGCTTGTTCTCTTCCCTTACCATATATTTATAGTGCTTAAAAACAGTCCTATAAGGTGGCACAAGTGTTATTATCTTCATTTTTATGGACAACAAAATGCAGAGATTGGCACAGCTAATATACATCAGACCAGGAATTTGAACCCAGGTTCTCCTGGCTCAGAAATAGGTATTTTTTCCTCCCATTCTGTGCTGTTCTTGTCTATGGGATTTCAGACATCGACGATGGGGAAGGTATTTGATGTAAGGAGACTTCCGGTGTGGTAGCAACATGCCTAACACAGAAAGTATTTGATGTAAGGAGACTTCCTGTGTGGTAGCAACATGCCTACCACATAAACAGTCATTTACTGTGTCTTCCTATGAGGTGGGCTATGAGTCCCACTGCAGGGAATAACCTTATCAAAAGGAGGTCCAGAGATTTCACCCAGCACTGCCCCTTCCCACCTCCATCCACTAATAGGGAAATCCTCTTTGAGCTCAGACTTTGTAGAGTAAGGAGACAGAGCCTTTGCCAAGGGTTTGTTCTATGGCTGCTCTCTTCTATCATCACAAAAAAAAAAAAAAGGGAAGGTACGTGTATTTGGGGTAAACCTCCAAGGCTGAACCTCAGTGTTTCTGTCCAGCTATAGAACTTTCCCAAATGCCAGAGCATAGTCATCCCATGCAAACCCTCTCTGGCGAGAGACCACAACAGGCTTTGAAGCTGCCCAGGAAAACCATCCCTCTAGTGGCAAGATAAAACATGAGAGGTTAGGGGAGATAGACCAGGTTGGCTGCCTGGCATCTTGGAACACTAGGGAGAGAACAAGATGACCCACCCCTTCATATGTCCAAATGGAAGGTGATTGATGTGAAGGACAGTGAATCTGGCAATGTGCCTGGTTGATTTTTCATTCATGAAAGTTTTGCAAATACAACAGAGTGGGGGTTAAAACGGTGGGGGGAAGCTGGACAGGCACACTTCTTGGTGGCTTGAAGTGGTTTTCAGAGACTGAGTCCAAATATGTAATAGTTGCTCTTGATTTTCTATGAGAAGATTTATTCAAAAATAAATTTAGCTAAGGGGGGAAAAGGAAAAAAAGGAGAGAGAGAGAGAGAGAGAGAGAGAGAGAGAGAGAGAGAGAGACAGATTTTTTGAGTTGACTCATTGCCAAGGATTGAAACATCGGAGGCGGCCAGGCCCTTCGGAGACAGCTGCAACATTTCACGGTGTAAAGTCAGCGAATTTCCACAGACCCGCCTGCCAGAGACCACAAAATGGTCTCAAACAACGGCTCGCTTCATGATATTTTTGTTTTTTGAGAAAAAGGAGGGGAAGGAGGAGGAATGAGTGTCCTTGCGCTGCTGAGTGGGCAGGGTGCACAAAGTTAGCAGATTAATGAAAATGTTTCCCTGGCACAGGGATTTTGATTGCCCGGCTGCAAAATTGCTTGCAGATTCAAAAACAACATGTTTCATCTCAAGCTCATTCTCTTGCCATACATTAGCACTTGTCAATGTAACCATTAAGCACAGTCGGTGCAGAAATTTAATTACAAAACCATTTATTTTATTGAAAGAAAAATAAACCTAAGCTACCTCAAATGCATTAGGTAGGTTCAAAACATGTTCAGCTGATAACACCCAAGGGTAGAGAGGCTGCTACAGGAATAAATGTGTCTTTCATGTGTGGTGGGGACTCAATATTAGAACCAGCTGCCTATAAGTCATTCTTTATTTAGGTTCAATTATGAATTAAAGAACAACTGATTTAATGAAGGAACTTTTTATATCTGAAGTTACTCAGCTGTGGTGTTCATTCTCCTCTTCTCCATCTTCCTTCAGGGATCGAACTGAAAATGTTAAGTAAGTGAACAGATCTTTTTTAAAAAAAAAAATATTTCTTTTCTTCTCCCCTCATGCTTGTCTTTTGTTCTCCTAATGTTTGAAGAATGCAGGGTCTGTGGTATTAAAGGAAGTAACAAAAATGTGCTAAACACATCAAAAAGTCTCCAGTCTGTATCTTATTTATGCCCACGCACTCTCCACCATAGATGTCTTCTCTGTGAGTGGAGAGAGCTCAGGGTAAGAATCTCTGGCGAAATAATAGATTTGGGTCAAGTGGTGGGCTGATGTCATGGACGGCCTCTGTCTCGCTGCTAATGAGCTGCCAATAACAGGTCTGTTTTACTGTTCTGCTGGAAGAAAAAAAATAAGAGTTATAACCTTAGTGGTTTGGACAGATTTGTCAATTTAAAGTATAATTTTTTTCTATGTCTGAGTTATCTACCCACAATTTCATACAGAAATCTTTTCATTCAGGACATTTGCTAGAGGTAAATGGGATGGGGAGATAAGTTTGTATTTTTCCCTGAGGAATGGAGAGGGGGAGTATCAAAATTTCCAGGGAGGCATTCTTCAATTGGATAGAATGAGGGGAGAGATAGATATACACATGAGAAAGAGAGAGACACAGAGAGAGAGAGAGACAGAGGCAGAGACAGAGACAGACAGAGATAGAGAGACAGAGAGACAGAGACAAGATAGAGACACAGACAAGGCAGAGACAGAGGCACAGAGATGGACCCCTCTCACTCAATGTTCATGGCTCATTTACCCCAAGTATTTTGTTCACATTGGCCCCCCTTTTTTGCCCCTGTTGCCTTCTCCTCATCCATAACCCCTTGTCCAAGTAATACATTTCCTCATGTCATTATTTCCTTTTGTGGGATTTAGAGAGGAAATCATGATTCAGATGGGCCTCTGAGCCTGCTATGGAACCTAGACCAACCTTCTTCAGAAGGGACACACATCTTTGTATAAAGCTTAGCAAATGCCAGTGTCCAGAGGTCAGTCAGTAGGAAATCCCGAGCGGGCCACAAAGTCTGGGATCCTTGAGAACTGAACTCAACACCTCCCCCGTACAGCTGTCCCTTCCCTGATCTGCTTTTGACAGATGCTCTCTTTTTGAAAGGTACACAGAGTCTGAACTAGGAAGAAAATATTCTAAATTAGGGAATGCAGGTTCCAAGTTGCTAAGTCCTTTGTCATTAGATTATGAAGGTTAAATTATTTGGGGAGAAGGAGGCTTTGAAGGTTATGGGGAGGAGAAGGTTATGTTTTTCCTTTATTTCCAAGAGATCTGGTACCCAAATTCAGCAATCTGCCTCAAGGAAACCCCTGGCTGGCCCCCCATCCTGTTATCACAAGTGCACCAGCAGAGACAATATGAAAAAGCTACAAACATTCCATGATGGGGTCAAGGAGGTGAAATCCCATTCCATTGGAGACCTTCTTTCATTGCTGCAGTGTACAGGCCAGAGCTGGGGTGGGGGAGGCATAGGGGATGGAGAAGGCCAGGTTGGTGAACGCAGTGTTACAGGCGGAATTTCCACTCAGAGTACATGCAGCCGACATTCTAGAGCATCACATCTCACTCAATAAAAATGCATGCCAGCACTGTGTTCTTCTCCTTATGTCTCTCATCTGTCTAGTTGCCATGACTGGCTGAGGAGCTCTTTGCCTGCCTCCAAGTCTTGTTAAGTGGTTTCTCTAATTGCACAATTCCTTTTCTTGGTTTCAGGCAGAGGAGTCTCTTTAATTGTGTCTTCTAAAGCAAATGTACTGGTTTTTAGAAACAAAACTCCGTTTTGGAGTTGAAAGCGATATATTAATAGGAGCATGCTGACAAGCATTTAACAAGTGGCTCTCCAGAAGAAAAGAAAAAGAAATGCCCACAACATACTAAAGTTTAAAATTAATTACTAACATTTCCTCTATTATTTTCTTAAGTCTAGACAATTAGCAGGACAATAAATCAAGCCCCACTCTGCAGGATTTGTCCATTTCCAAAGTGTAAATGCTCACACTGAAAAATCTAATTATCAGTTCTCATGAACCACTTGGAGCTAGCTCTTATATGCTGCTATATATTGCAGATCTTTCAGCCCAGTCATCATACTATACAGTTACAAAGCAACAGAACTGTGATAGGAAAGGTAGTATGGAAAACTGGATTTTGAGTTGGAAGACCTGGGCTTTGAGTCCTGTCTCTGGTATTTATTGGACAGATCTCTTAACCTTCTAAGCCTCAGTTTCCTTATCTGTAAAATGAGGGGTTTGGATGAGGTGACCTCTAAGGTTCTTTTCAGCTCTGATCATATTATAAAATGCTTTTTCTTCTCTTTTCATTTACAAAGGTAATTTAATTCAATAAACATTTAATAAACACCTACTTATTAAATATGTGTTGGGCCCTGGAAAAGACACAATATTCAGTTAGGATAGGACTCCTATCTTCATGAAGTCCATCCAACAGAAATGTTTTCAGGTCAAACCATTGGATTTAGAGCTGGAAGAGAACTTTGAGATCATTTAATACATCCCCAATCCCATATCCCCATGTTGCAGATAAGAAACTTCCCAGGACCCAGAAAGGATGAGTGACTTCCCCAGGGTTACATAGGTAATAAATAGAAGAACTGCAATTTGAATCCAAGTCATCTGACTCAAAAACCAATTATTTTTTCTACTATGCAGCAAGATCCTAATTAGTGCAAATAATGAGTCCTGTGGAGTAAAACATATATTTAAATTCATACATATATATATATACATATATATATACTTATATATGTATGTGTGTATACATATATATGTGTATACACACACACACATATATATATGTATATAAAATTGGAGTATCCTAATAATACCACAAGGCAGGAATTCTGGGTATTATTTATATCTCTTTTACAGATGGGGAAACCGAGGCTCAGAGAGTTTAAATGTCAGAGATAGGATCTGGACCCAAGTTTCACAAACTTTTTACACAAAACACATTGATTGAAGTGAAAAGTTGACAAAATAGGCAATGCTCTAAAAGTCAAAAGCCATTTTTTTTCTGAAAAATAGAAAAATTCTCCAAATCAGTCATAATTAGAGAAATGCACATTAAAGTCGTTCTAAACTTCCACTTCACACCCAGTAGACTGGCAAAGTTGATACAATAAAATAATAAAGACACAATGATGTACTATTTACTGGAACTATGAATTGGTCTGGCCCTTCTGGAGATCAATTTTTATTGTGCCCCAGAGTCACTATATTCTGTATACCTTTTGACCTGGAGATATGTGAAAGGGATGGATTTCGAGAAAACTGGGAAAACATATGAAGTGACAAAGTAAAATGGGCAAAATCAGAAGAACAATTAAAAAACAAACCACTCTGAGAGACCTAATGTTTCTGATCAATGCAATGACCAGTCCTCATTCCAGAGGCCTGACGATGATCTATATCACCCACCTCCTGACAGTCAAAATCCAAAATAAGTCAGTCCTTTTTTTCTTTGCAAATGTGGGGATTTGTTTTACTTGACTATATATATGTTAGAATAGTTTTCTTCTGTTAAATGATTCATGGGAAAGGGTGGGAGGAAGAGAAAATAAATTTTTTTTATTGAAAAATAAAGCAAGATAAAAAAAATTAAGTCATTTCTTAAAGCAAATGTAAATTTGCTTCAGTGTAATTTCTGTCCACTTCTCATAGTTCCACTCTCTTTGACAAGCACACCTTTTCCAGGTGATAACCCTTTAGATACGTAAAAGACTCATGTCTTCCCTAAGCATTCTCTTCTCTGGGCTAAATATCTCCAGCTCCAATATGGCATAACTCCAAAGCTTTTCACTTCACTGATTGCCTCTGTGTACTCTCCATACTAAAAAGGTCTTCCTTAAATGGTGCCTACAACTGAGCATAGTATCATATGTGGTTTGACTAGATAGGAGTGTTGTAGGACTGTCATCTCCCTAATCATGGTTACTATGTCTCCCTGCTGTAGGGAGTTATTGGGTTTGGGGGGATAGGAACTGATGCACAGTGTGTACTTAAATGTATGGAAGCATCTTCTAATGGGCTTCTACTGTACTTTACAACCCATATTGTGTCTTTTGTATACAACATTACGCCTAAGTTTGAACAGCTCTTACAGCTGATGGAGTTTAAATCCAGTCTTGTAATTATTGTCCAGCATCCAGCTGAACAAATGGCCCAGGTCTCCTGGGAACCCTTTCCCAAAACACCTGCCACTATTACTGGCAGAGATTTGAGAAAACAACTGTTTAAGTCCTTCTTGACGTTAATAAGGCTGGGGAGTTGTCGGGAGAACTTGAATGCTTGTAGACTCTGAAAACTTGGACTTTCTAGTTTTTATTCATGTGTTTAGTGGTGAGGTTGAGGATTTTCATGAAGAAGAGCTGGAAATGAATTAGTAATCCCTAGAGGTCATTCACTGTTCCGTAGAAGCTTGGGGGGTCCATGAGCATTCTTGTGGGATTACATAAATATTGAATGTTCTCCCCCAGGGTTGCAAAAATTAAGGCATAACCTCTCTCAGGATTCTGTGGAGGGAAATGTGGTCTTCCTCAGGGCTAGGAGGAAGGGAAATATGGCCATGGAAACCTTGAGCATCTCTCTTCTCCAGGTCTCTCCCCAATTACTATAGCAAGGACTGCCAAAATAGATATGAATGCCACCCTTCACTTTCTGAATTTTTGTGTGAGTGGTACCACAAGGTAAGAACTCTTCTCAAGTAGACATATTTATTTCACAGTTTGCAAGCAATAAGAGAACTCTTCTTAAGTATTTGGTATAAAAGTAGAAAGCAGTTTGTAAGAAACCAGGCATAGACCAACATCTCATACTGTGTACTATGATCAAGTCAAAGTAGAAAAATGATTTAAATATAAATAGTGATATCATAAGTAAATTAGGGAAACATAGAAAAATATACCTCTCAAATCTATGGATAATGGAAGAGTCTATGACAAAACAAGAGATAGAGAGAATCACAGGAAGTAAAATGGATAATTGAAATTAAAGTTTTTACATAAACAAAATTAATGTTATCAAAATTAGAAGGAAAACTGGAAAATGGGGGGCAGAAATTTACAGCAATCTTTTTGGATAAAGGCCTCATTTCTTAAATATATAGTAGATTTGTCAAATTTAGAAAAGAATGAGCCATTCCCCAATCAATAAATGGTCAAAAGATATGAATAAGAAGTTTTTAGAAGACAAAATCAAAACGATCAATAATAGTCGTGAAAAAATGCTCTGAATTATTATTGATTAGAGGAATGCAAATTAAAACAACTTTAAGATACTATCTCACACCTATGCTATTGGCTGACATTACATAAAAGGAAAATGACTAATGCTGAAGGGAATGTGGGGGGGGGGAAATGGGACACTAATGCACTGTTGGTGGAGTTACGAACTAGTCCAATACTTCTGCAGAAGAACAATTTGGAATGATGCCCAAAGGGCTATAAAACTGTGCATGCCCTTTGATTCAGAAAATTACTACTAGGTCTGTATCCCAAAGAGATCATAAAAAAAGGGAAAAGGACCCACATGTACAAAAATATTTATAGCTGCTTCTTCCGTGGTAGCCAAGAATTGGAAATTGGAGGGATGCCGATGCCTATCCACTGGAGAATGGCTGAACAAGTTGTGGCATGTGGTTGTGATGGAAAACCATTGTGCTCCAAGAAATAACAAGCAGGATGGTTTCAGAAAACCTGGGAAGATACTGATGCAAAGTGAAGTGAGCAGAACCAGCAGAACATTGTACACAATAACAGCAACATTGTGCTGTGATCAGCTGTGAATGACTTAGGATCAAGACAGTAATCTAAGATTGATCAAGACAATGTTACAAGACAATTCTAAAGGACCCATGATGAAAAATGCTTATCACCTTGAGAGAGAAAACTGATAAATTATGATTGTTGATTAAAGCATACTTTTTTCACTTTCTGTATATTTCTTGTTTTTGTGTCTGTGTGTGGCCATATTACAACATGACTAATGTGGAAATATGTTTTGTATGACACTTGTATAAACAAAATCAAATTACTTGCTTTTTCTAGGAGAGAGGTGAGGGGCAGGAGGGAGGAAGGGAATGTGAGATTCAAAATTTTAGAAAATGAATTCAAAATTTTTTTACATATAATTAGGAAATATTTAAGGAAACAAAATATTTTTTTAAAAAATTAACCATCTGGGTTAAGAGGCACAATATTTAAAAAGATATCACTGAATATTGGGCATGAAGAATGAAAGAAATGCCTGAAATTGCAAACTTCTCTAGGACAAAGAATACAACAGTTAACAAGTCAAGAGTTTGTGTCAGGAGAGTGAATTTTTCTCTCAGAGTCCAGAATATTTGGTATCTTTGGTATCATATTTGCTTACTCAATGAAGTTCCCCAACTCAGTCTGTTATCCTTCTCCTCTTCTTCTCCCTGCAACCTTGGCTGAGAAAGGGATGACAGTGACTAGAGTTTAAAATTGCACTAAGACATTTGGGATGCCCAGTACTTCATAATGCATTTGAGATTCTTGTGAACTAATGGTCCAAGATCTACAAATAACTCTTTTCCTTCCTTAAAACTAAACTGTGGTGAGAGCATCCTTGACCTAATGAAAACTCTTTGGCAGAGGACAGAGATAGCAAAGAGGCAATGAATTCTAGAGTCAGGTATATGGTAACAAAAGCAGGACAGGATATTAGGGATTGGGATGAAGCAATTTTTTATAGGGAGTCCCCAGTGAGAAAGGCCCTCAGTCAATGCAGCCTAGCATCCGTTCTATAATTTAGTGTTTGAGAGATTAAGTGACTACAGAGCCAGTATGTGTCAGAATTCAATTTGAACTCAGGTCTTCCTACTGCAAAAAATGACTTTCTATCCATTCCACCCCATTGCCTCTTAAGGCAGGACAATTGAACTTCAGATTGTTTAGTGGTTAAGTGAGCAGACAGATGAGAGACTGGAGTCAGTGATTCAGATAGCTGGAATATTTAGAATTTATTGGGAAGACTCCAATATCCAGGACAGATTTCCCCTTGGGACAGATCTGATTACCCAGAGTCAAAGGGATGGTCTGGGAAGATTCCTTACAGAAGCCATGTGTTCAGGATAAAAACACAGCACATATTATATACTCTATAAATACTTGGGATCACAGATCTAAACTGGAAGGAACCATAGAAGCACCTCCCTCAACCCCTCATTTAACACATGAGGAGATAGAGACCCGGAAGATTAAGCAATTTGCCTAAAGTGGCAGAGGTGATAGGTAGACACCAAAGGTGGATGAACAGCCCTGAAAAGTGTTCAGTAAGCCCTCACTCCCATCAATAGGGAGGGGGAAGTTTGAACACAGATCCTCTGCCTTCAGGGTCAGTGCTTTTTCCATGATACCACACACTTCCAGTTATTAGACTAAATTGTACTTTATAGTCTTAGACATTTAGAGAAGATTTGGTTTGTGTATTTTAAAAGGGCTATTAAGCTTTCTAGAAACTCAACGTTCTCCAGACCAGTGATGATTCACTACTATCTACACAGTGACATTTCATGGAGTAAACCTATGTGTTCTCTGAGGAAACTGCTAGTCAAGTCAGTTTTTTCCCTCCTAACTGAAAAAAAAGGGCCTGTTCTGAAAATTCATCCACATACTTAAAACAACAGATCTTCATGCCTGCCTGCCCAGTCAGGAGCCACCCTATTACACCAAAGGGATATAGTAACAAGTAAGACCTGCTTGGTATCATATCCAACAGCAGCAACAACATTGTCCCTCCATTGCCAAAAAAGTGTTACTAGAGATTCATTGGGCACAGTATTTGTGTCCCACTTTCCTTCATATTTAAAATGTAACATGTCTATTGCCTACTTAGCAGTGTTGTTGTGAAGAAGGTGCTTGTACAATGTTCTGTATCTGCAGTTCTTAACCTGATGTCTATGAACTTTTAAAAAATATATTTTCATAACCATTTCATTATAATTGGTTTCCTTTATAATCCTATGTACCTTATACATTTAAAAAATTTTATACTAAGAAGAGGTTCATAGGCTTTACCAGACTGCCAAATGGGTGTATGAAACAGAAAAAGGGTTAAGAACCCCTGCTTTATATAAAGGTGAAGTGATATTATCGATAAAAAGGAGCCTTTGTTACTCTGAAACTCCTTGCTACTGAGCCTTGGCATCATTCACATAATTATGTAAAAACTGCTTTACCTCCTCTCCAGTACTTTTTTTATGAACTAGCAGAGGAAGAAGCCATCTATCTTAAGAGTAAAGCATTTAATTATGTCAGAATTAGAAAGTAAGGAAAATCAAGCAATAGAATGATTCCCCATACATCCACATGATGGAATACAGTCTCCCACAGGTTAGCAGACAAGCTGAAACACTTCCCAGACAAGTCACTCTCCCAGGCAAGGAAGGGTTGTGGTGTAACAAGAATATCTCTCAGCTCCATCTCCCCAAACCAGTTGTACCTCACTGGTACTCCACTCTGCCTTTGAAGCCCCTATGGTTTGATAAGTTGTTACCAACATCTACTGGAGCTGTCATCTGCTGCTGTGGTTTCTTCTTCCTTGGAGAGCGTTACTCTCTGTGAGACTGTCCTGGGTCAATATATCTGGGGTCTAGTAAACACATTTTCAGTGCTTTTATTAACAAGACCTACTTATTGGCTATTATTCAGGTATCTATTAAGCTTTTTTAAAAACTTGACTCAGTTTCCCCTCTCTCAACAGAAAGTCCTCTAGCTCTCTTACTTGAATTAGGGCAAATGAAATCTTTCAACTCCCCTGACATCCCAGAAGCTTGTACTGCTTTTTGTATATGAACTTTGATTAGACTCAAGGACAAACTTTGCAACAATGCAAGGGGACAAACAGAGCTGACTACTTTTGCCTTGTACTTCTACTGGGCAAAAGGATCCTGTCCCTTTTATGATTGTTTAGGTTAACTAGGGTGTTCTTTAAGTTGAAAATACCCTTAGGAATGGTGTTTTTTTGTTGGTTTTGGAAGAGCATCAATGACATCACAAGGTGATGTCTTAACTTGGGCATGAATTGGATTTAAGTGAGGAAGAGTTGTACAAAGTTCTAAGCTTTACTCTCTCTTCTAGTCATCAAAATACAGTGACAAGACAGAAGGCAAGATAATTGGCGATGGCCTGGGATGCAATGGATGACTTTGGCATCTTAGATGTCTGACCAAGCTCTAAGTGCTCCACAGAATCTACTTTCATGGCTATCACCTTCGTGGCTATTGAAACAAATTAATCTCATCTGCCAGTTCTGCCAGGGAAAGTCTTCATATGCTTCAGACATCCCCCAACTCACTGATGGATGTGAAGCTTGTGAGTTACCCTCAACCTGGTTTAACTTGTCTCCTGAGACAAAGATGATTTTACTTGGATGTGCCTGCTATGCATGCTATAGTTTCTTGAAACCACAGGTGAGAGATGGGTGATAGGTAGACACCAAAGGTGGAAGAACAGCCCTGAAAACTGTTCAGTAAGCCCTCACACTGGAAGTGCTAGTCCTCCATTAATAGCTTATATGTTAAGAGGGGGGTAATTCCCTTGTTCACATCTTTGTGGGAACTAGTTTAATCCAATCTCATTTCATTGTTTAGTCGTGATGAGCAGAAGGGTAAGTCTGGAGACAATGAGAATGAATGGGAAATATAGTATGGGGGAGTGTTCTAGTGGTGGTCTGGGAGAAACCAGAAAAATATGAAAGCATTTCATATATTAGGAATGAGGAAAAGGAGCAAAAGAGATAAAAAGGGGGGACTATAAGAGACAGGAAAGAAGTCGATAAATGGAGACTAGAAGGCACCAAAGGCAAACTACCAACTTCTCCATTTTTCTAGGCCTGGTCTTTCTCATCAATATTTGGGGAAAGCTATGTGTTATGTCAGGGGAAAGCTGATACATATTGGGAAACAATTTTTAACATTATTCTTTGGAGTGCCACAGTGAAAGCATAAAGGACCCTTGATTTCAGAACAGAAGGCATGTTCCAAGGTTGGTTGGATCAAAGGTGACCAAGATACATGAATTTATGACTTTCTGAATCCTTTGAAGGCTTCTTAGGAACCTTGCTAAGTCTAAGTTTTAAGAACATTCAAATTTTACACTTCATTTGGCCCTTGGAGAGTCAAGTCAACAAGCATTTTTTAAGTGCTTTCCAAGTGTAAGCATGCTACTAAATGCTGGAAAACTAAATGCATAGACCAAATATGGTTGAAAATGTAGAGTTTATAAAGGCTGACTGAGAACTGTCCTCAGCTGGAACTTGGGTCTAGGTTTGGAGAGTGCCTCATTCCCAGCTTTATCAGGGGAGACTTCTCTCCACACCTTCCATTTAGTAGTTTATTGATATTCTAAGTATGAGATCATCTTATGACCAGCTACAGAGGGAAGGAAGGCTAGGGACATGATGGGAGGGACTGAATTATATAGATTTTGACATTATTATTATAAAAGAGACCATAAGCAAGATATAAGTCACAGTTAAGTGGAAAGATGGCTTGATGGTTCTCCTTGAAGAGGAAAATAAAAGAATTAGTAGAATTTGGTTTTATGTGCTCAAAGGCACCAAAAAAGATCATCTTAGAAACAATGTGATCATCTTGTAGTGATGATAAGTATTTGCAAAAAGACCACCATGAAAATAATTGAAGCTTTTGCTTCTGTTACAGAGGCTGAAAAAGGAGAGAAATTGTGTGAACTCTGAAGCCTTAGAAGAACTCCAAATGAAATAAGCATATGCCTTGATAGTTATTATCTTCAAGGTAAAGATAGGTGATAATGGAGAAAAACATAATAGAAAATATATCAGAAAAAGAAATAAGAAAGGCCAAAGTTTTATAAAGACTTCAAGTAAGCCTCTCACTTCTATCTCTTGAATATTTCTTCAAGGAAAGAGGTGGTAGATACCAGACATGGTGAGCACCAAAGAACACCAGAGAGAGAGAGAGAGAGAGAGAGAGAGAGAGAGAGAGAGAGAGAGAGAGAGAGAGATTGGCTATATTTACCAGATAGGAAATAATTTGTTGCTGATGTAGGAATCATTCATAAATCGGCTCTCTATGAACAGCAAGACTACTAACTTGCTAGGGGAAAAGACAAAATTCCTAGAAAACTGAAAGAAAGAAAAAAATGAGAAAAAAACAACCAGCAGGGCAGTTAGGGCAGTTAGATGATGTAGTGGACAGAGTGCTGGGCCTGAAGTTGGGAAGACTCATCTTCCTGAGTTCAGTTCTGGTCTCAGATACTTCCTAATTGTGTGACTCTGAACAAGTCATTTAATTCCATTCGTCTGTTTCTTCATCTGTAAAATGAGCTGACGAAGGAAATGACAAACCACTCCAGTATCTTTGCCAACAAAACCCCACAAAGTTTCATGAAGAATTGGACATGACTGAAATAACTGAGCAACAATAATAAAATACTGACCTATTCAAACAAACTATTGATAATGAAATATGGGTAATGGATGGAAGAATGGACGTAGAAACAGACTATACTAATTTTGTAGAGAAGTTTAGCCATTATAAATACAAATGTCATTAATGACAAGACCAAAAGAGCTTAAAAACAGCAAAGAGTTTAAGTGGCAAATGCTTTACCATCTTGCAAAGTGGCAACTGAAAGCAACACTGGTTTAAAATATGAAAGAATTTATAAAATCTTACAGAGAATGATGATAGACAATTATAAGCAGAATGGTCCCATAAAACAAACAGAAGCAGTGGAAGGCAGAATCAGTTTAATGGAGATTTAACAAGAGATCTAACTCATATAGAAGACATTTAAGGAAGAAAATGAAAGGACAATAATCAGAAGAGAATGGAAAAGGCCCATTAAGATTTTTCTAGTAAACTTTTTTCACCATCAAGAATAGCAGAATTATCACATTTGGACACTAATGTCACAATTCTGAATATTCTGGCGGTTCAAATGATGCTAAAGAAACAAAGATGTGAAAAACAGGTTAGGGCAAATGAAAAGGTAATAGATCTGTGCTGGATGGTCAAGGTATCTGAAAGAGGGAATGATATCAGAGGTGTGCAAAAACTTCTGATTTTTATGAATACTGAGAAAGACAACCAGAAAAATATCAACAGCTCCTAACTTGCATACTTACTTTCACATCTGTCTATCAAATGCAATCACTCATATAGCAAATGAGATAAGGTGCTTTGGAAATTTTAAAGTGCTACATAAATGCTAGTTATTATTATCATTACACATATCAAGATGAGCGTAGGGAACAGGCTGGTGTTTGCCAATATATTCCAGAGCAGATCATACCTTTATTAACACATACTTGTTTTACATATGTACAGAATAGAAAACCCCATTTTGTTTCTTATTTGTTGATAAATCCAATTCAGATTTGATATTGGATCTTGTCTGTTGATAAATCCAATGCAAAATTGAAGCGGCATTTCCTGTGGATAGTGAATTCCTCATTCTATTGCTTTGAGATGATTTTATATTTTTGTGAGTTTCTACTTTTTTAATCAACTTTCAGGTTATTAATATCCTTTTTTGTTTTTTATATACATGTTTTTAGGGATATAACTTTTCCTGTGGATTTCTTTAGCAAAGTCCCAGAAATTTGGGTATATCATTTAATCCTTATAATTTTACTTTATTTAATTGCAAGTTGTTTCTGTGATTTGCTTTTGCCTCCCCTTTTATCTAGCATTTAATTATTATGTCTCCATTTGGGTCTGTGTTTTTTGGTTGTGTTCTTTGATTATTATTTTTATTGAATTATGATTTATAAAGCATATATTTACTTGTACTATCTCTGTACTCTAATTTTTATAAATTTTTATAAAAGTTCCACATGATGCTGAGAGATAAGTATATTCTTTAGCAGTACCATTCAGAAGGTGCCATAAGTCTTTTAGCTTTAGCTTCTCCAGCAATTTGTTCACCTCTATATTGTCCATTTTATTTACTTTTCTGTTAGATTTGTCCAGCTCTGAGAGGGGGACATAAATTCTCCTATCCTTGGGTAACTATCTATGATAGTTCATAATTCAGTTCCTTTAGGTCTTGTGGAGCCTCCCACACAATGAAACCTTGCTTCAGTTCCCTCTGTCCTTTAGTGCTTTGACTGAGTGCTACTCCCACCTTCCTATTCCTCCTGCTCCTCCTCTCCCTCCTCCTCCTCTTACTTTTCCTCCTCCTCTTCCTTCTCCTCCTCTACAAGTGGGTGGGAAGAGTTGAGGTTTCTTGTTTGTTGCCACAGAAGGGTGGGGTAAGGGTAGGGGTAGGATATACTGGCAGAGACTGCAGTGGAAGCAGGGAAATTGATTTAGACTCACATTTTACACGCAAAACTCAAAAGAGATATATAACCTGACCCAAAATGTTGTATTACCTTTTTTAAAATGTGAAGAGAATGAGATGAGATACCCTCTCACAGCTGTGACTGGGGAAAAACTTAAAAATAAACTACAAGAAATAAATAAAAAAATAAACATATGTATGTGTACATATATGTGTGTGTATATATGTATGTGTGTATATGTTAAGGAAGAAAACAATGGAATGTAGTGATAATGATAATTTCCAAAAATAATAAAAAAACAAAAATGAAGCTTTTTTAAAAGTAAGCAGAAGAGATGAAACAAATTCAGGAGAAAACAAAGGAGAGAACAACTAAAGTACTGAATATAGATTGTGTATTTTAAAAATAACATGTAATACATGATGAAGATTCCATTTCATTTAACTACATGGTACAATATAGACAATAGACATTCTTCATCCTCTTAGCCTCTCTTGTGAAGATAGTTAGGCCAAATGCTTTTGTGGTTACAAATTTCTTCCAGGAGGCTCTTCAGTGTCCTGAGATTTAATGCAACCATCACCCATAGACTTCTGGATTTTGTGACTAACAAGATGGAGTGCTAGACATTTTCTCCAGTCATCTCTAATTCTTACTATGGACCCAAAAGAATAATTCTGTGCTAGGGATAAAATTACAAGCAGAGATGTGCTGGAACCAGCTCCAACCGACCAGCAAGAAAGGATTGGTGAATTTTCAGTGTGATTGTTCACACCTCAGAAATCAGCAAAGTCTACAGATCAGGGTTTGATTTATTATGTTCTTAAATGTCTACAGTAAAGAAAGTTTTAATAACGTGGATTAAACTTAAAAGTGTATCATGCATACATTTTTATTTTTTAAACAGCTGGTTGTAAAACACAGTATACCCCTGGTTACAACTGTCTTCACAGGCCAAGACACCAATAAACCGAACAAGATAGCAGCCTTATGAATTTACAGTGGGGGATTCTAATTCCTGATATGCTTGCTCACAACCAGTAGGCCTCACATTCTGGCAGGGCACATATAACCTGACTCACCCTCTTGCTTGGGAATCTGCTTAGCAATTTCCCTGCTGTCGAGTTTATCTGTCACTTTATATATCTTAGTGTAGATAGTCTACGGGTGTTTCACAGATGTGAGCCAAGGAAAACTAAAGTCTCTGGAAAATTAAGAATAACTGTTTTTTAAAAATAACTCAACAGTCATTTATTAAATGTTTATTATGTGCCAGGCACTGTGCAAAATGCTGGGATAGAGAGAGGAAAAATATGGTCTCTACCCTCAAGAAGCTCCAATTCTAATGAGGACAATAACATGTAAATAATTATGTATGTACAAAGCATAAGGTTAATATAAGGTCTCCCAAATGTCTCATTGTAGTTTTAAGCCTTAATAGCATTTAAGCTTTAAACTTTCATAGGTTAGAAGTGTCGTAATATTATTAGGACATCCAGAAGAGGATAATCCCAAAAGGAAGCTACTAGCCATGGCAGGAGGTGATGGGGAGAGAGAGACTCAGAAAGGCCTCTTACAGAAAGTGAGATTTGAGCTAAGTCAGAAGGTGGAGGTGAGAAGAAAGAGTATTCCAGTCACAGAGTAAAGAGATGGAGTGTCCTAGGAGAGGAAGAGCACAGTGTTTGGAAAGGTAGAAAGAGGCCAGATTCTGAAGCACCTCAAACATCTTCCAGAGGGTTCTTGGTGAGTAGGAGTAAACTGCAACATATAACAGGGAAAGGACTTTGAAGAGTAACTGAAATAAAGAATCTTAGCAGGAAAATGTAGGAGCAAAAAAGAAGATGGGACAGTCTTACGGTAAGAGAGGGGGAACACAAGTGTCAGTCAATCAATTAGCATTTATTAAATGCTTACTATGTTCTAGGCACTGTCCTAGGTGCTGAAAATCCAAAGAAAGACAAAAACCAATCCCTGATCTCAGGAAGTGTAGTATAGCTGTGGTTTATCCTTTGTCCATCATCATCAGGAAGATGGTGCCATGACTTGCAAGGGAATTGGATTTAAGTGAGGGAGGGTGCAAAGTCACCAGCTTTATTTTCTCCTCCAGACCCATCTGAGTCCAGTGGCCAGATATAGATCAGGATGACTGGAGATGACCCAGTCAAGAAGCTGATAGTCTAATGAGAAAGACAACATGCAAGATGTATGCACCAATAAGATAGATACAAGATAAATTAGAGAATCTGTACATAGAAATTTCCATTGGTGTCCTCTCAGGGTTAGGAGAAAGTGAGAGAGAAGGCTTCTAGCATATTGGCTGTACCCCTACTGGTAATTATATGGGAAGATATGAGCAAGAGCCTTTAAAGGCTAGGGAAGGCCAGGATGGGTTGTGATCTGCATGGTTGGAAGGACCATCTAAATAGATGAGATCCCAGAATCAATTGAGTACTTGAGATCTGAGGACAAAGAGCTATCCCCTTGACTCATAAATTGAGGCCTTTAAACTCAAGGAGCAGTTGGGTGCCCCAGTGAGTGAGTTAGGAATCAAGAAGACTTGAGTTCAGATACCAAATCCAGCCTAAGTAGCTTTGTCACTCTGGGCACATCATTAACTTCCGACTTCCTCATTGTAAAATGAGCATGATAATAATAGTACTCATCTCACAGGGTTGTAGTAGTATAATGGGCACTTAATAAATGTTTTCTTCTCCCCTTCCCATAAGGAATGTAATTGGGAAGATGAGATCTGATCCACATAATTGATTAAATGGGGGGGGTTTTCATGGGAAGGAAAGTGTGTTTCCTTATATCTCTGAAACCACACCATATAAACCAGGAGTTCTTCACTTATTTTATGTTATGTGCCTGTTTAACAGTCTGGTGAAGCTTATAGATTGATCCCTTCAGAGAATGGCATTTTTAAATGTATAATACAAAAAATTACAAAGGAAACCTATTATATTGAAATACAATTGTTAAAATACTGATTAAAACAAGTATTCAGTCAACATCATCATCTTCCCTAACGTTTTTACTGTACGCCAGGCCCTGTACGAAACCTTGTACAAAAGTTATCTCAATTGATCCTCCTAGCATATGACATCACTGACTTTGTGGAAGTGACTATTTCCTATATAATGGCATCTAGAGGATTAGAAGATATTGTAGAAGGTAAGCAAGGGTCAGAAGCAGAAGTTTCTGTAGCCACACACACCAAGATGGCATGCCTAAAATAGATATTCAAGGCCTGCAAGTGCCCCATCCTAATCCCCAAAGAAAAGGGTTTCCTTCCTTCTGGCTGCTCTTATTGCCATCCCCCACATTTCTAAGTACTTGGAATCTGTAAGCATCTTGACATATACAAGGGGCCTCCTATCACAGGTTCTTGGATCAGCTTTTCTAAAAGGAAAGGCAACTTTTTTTTTATAAATTTATTTATTAAACTTTTTATATTCATTTTCACAAAATTTTGGGTTCCAAATTTTCTCCCCTTTTATCCCCTCCTCCCACCCCAATACACCAAGCATTATAATTTTCCCTATCACCAATCTGCCCTCTCTTCTATCATCCCTCCCTTCTCTTGTCCCCATCTTCTCTTTTGTCCTGTAGGGCCAGATAACTTTCTATTCCCCATTACCTGTATTTCTTATTTCCTAGTAGCAAGAACAATGCTCAACAGTTGTTCCTAAAGCTTTGAGTTCCAACTTCTCCCCATCCTTCCCTCCCCACCCATTCCCTTTGGGAAGGCAGGTAATTCAATATAGGCCCTATCTGTGTAGTTTTGCAAATGACTTCCATAATAGTCGTGTTGTGTAAGACTAACTCTATTTCCCTCCATCCTATCCTGCCGCCAATTGTTTCTATTCTCTCTTTTGATCCTGTCTCTCCCCAAGAGTGTTGATTTCAAATTGCTCCCTCCTCCCATTGCCCTCCCTTCCATCATCCCCCCCACCCTGCTTATCCCCTTCTCCCCCACTTTCCTGTATTGTGAGATAGGTTTTCATACCAAAATGAGTGTGCATTTTATTCCTTCCTTTAGTAGGATGTGATGAGAGTAAACTTCATGTTTTTCTCTCAGCTCTCCTCTTTCTCCCTCCACTAAAAAGTCTCCTGCTTGCCTCTTGAATGAGAGATAATTTACCCCATTCCATTTCACCCTCTTTCCTCCCACTACATTTCTCTCTCACCATTTACCTTAATTTCTTTTAAGATACGGTCCCATCCTATTCAATTCACTCTGTGCTCTCTGTCTCTGTATGTGTGTGCGTGCACATGTGTACATGTGTGTGTGTGTGTGTGTGTGTGTGTGTGTGTGTGTGTGGTCCCACCAACTACCCAGATACTGAAAAGTTTTAAGAGCTACAAATATTGTCTTTCCATGTAGGAATGTAAACAGTTCACCTTTGGTAAGTCCCTTATGACTTCTCTTTGCTGTTGACTTTTTCATGCTTCTTCTCATTCTTGTGTTTGAAAGTCAAATTTTCTTTTCAGCTCTGGTCTTCATCAAGAATGCTTGAAAGTCCTCTATTTCATTGAAAGACCATTTTTCTCCCTGAAGTATTATACTCAGTTTTGCTGGGTAGGAGATTCTTGGTTTGAGTCCTAGTTCTTTGACTTCTGGAATATCCTATTCCACACCCTTCGATCCCTTAATGTAGAAGCTGCTAGATCTTGTGTTATCCTGATTGTATTTCCAGAATACTGGAATTGTTTCTTTCTAGCTGCTTGCAATATTTTCTCCTTGACCTGGGAATTCTGGAATTTGGCCACAATGTTCCTAGGAGTTTCTCTTTTTGGATCTCTTTCAGGTGGTGATCGATGGATTCTTTCAATACTTATTTTGCCCTCTGGTTGTAGAATGTCAGGGCAGTTTTCCTTGATAATTTCATGGAAGATGATATCTAGGCTCTTTTTTTGATCGTGACTTTCAGGTAGTCCCATAATTTTTAAATTGTCTCTCCTGGATCTATTTTCCAGGTCAGTTGTTTTTTCCATGAGATATTTCACATTCTCTTCCATTTTTTCCTTCTTTTGGTTTTGTTTGGTTATTTCTTGGTTTCTCAGAAAGTCATTACCCTCCATCTGTTCCATTCTAGAGAGAACTATTCTCTTCAGTGAGCTTTTGAACCTCTTTTCCCATTTGGCTAATTCTGCTTTTGAAAGTATTCTTCTCCTCATTGGCTTTTTGAACCTCTTTTGCCAATTGAGTGAGCCTATTTTTCAAGGTGTTATTTTCTTCAGCATTTTTTTGGGCCTCCTTTAGCAAGGTATTGACTTGTTTTCCATGCTTTTCTTGCATGTCTCTCATTTCTCTTCCCAGTTTTTCCTCCACCTGTCTGACTTGATTTTCAAAATCCTTTTTGAGCTCTTCCATGACCTGATCCCATTGGATATCTATTTCAGATGTTTGGGATACAGAGGCCTTGACTTCTATGCCTTTCCCTGATAGTAAGCATTGTTCTTCCTCATCAGAAAGGAAAGGAGGAAACATCTGTTCACCAAGAAAGTAGCCTTCTATGGTCTTATTTTTCTTCCCTTTTTTGGGCATTTTCCCAGCCAGTTACTTGACTTGAGATTCCTCTCCACCCCCACCTCACTAATGCTTGGGGTCTGAGATTCAAATGCTGCTCCCCAGCCTTAGGGCTTTCATCAGGGGGTGGGGCTGCTATTCAGGGTAAGATTAAGTTCAGGTTCTCAGGTGGGGGCAGAGCCACCTCCCAGGCTCAGTTCCCCCAAGGGGTTTATGTGGAGATCTTCAGTAATGGATCTGAGGTCCTGTCTGCTTTGGGAGCCCCTGACCACCACCTCCCCTGCCGCTTCCTCCTGAGGGGGCCAAAGCCATGGAGACACCCCGCTCCCCTCTCAGCCGGCCAGATAGGGTCTCTCACTGACCTGTGCACCTGTGGGTGGAGGGACCTTCGTGGCCCCTGGAGATTCTGTCCCTGAAGCCTGCTCGGATCTGCTCCTCTCGGTCCATGCAGTCAATGCAGGGCTGGGCTCTGCTCCGTGCCCAGCCTGCAACGGACCCCTGGGGTCGGCTCTCCAGGGCTCTCTGGAACAGATATATCTTCCACCCCGTCACTGCACGGCTTTCACTGCTCCAGAACCTGCCGGGAGCTCCTTCCACAGGTAATTTATGGGCTGTGGGTTCGGAGCCAGCATACGTGAATCTTTCTACTCTGCCATCTTTGCTCCCCGCAGGAAAGGCAACTTTTGAAGGGTCAACAATCACTTTAATCAAACACATGTATCATTCACTTAGTTCAGGCAAAAAAGTCAGCACTCTGAACTTCAGAGAAAACACAGAGAAATCCAAATCAATGAACATGCTTCCAACTATCTAATATAAGTAATACATATGTCATAGATCAACAGACAGATCCAACTGTCTGATCATTACATTCATACATAGTTATCAGAGAGCGAAGCACCAACATCTGGGTTTTCAAAGCCAGAGGGCTGCTTAGCAGCTTCCCAAAGTCCCATCTGGCACACAAAGCTTCTTCCAAAACCTAAGCTCCAAAGTGAAACCTCACCCTTAGAGTATTTATACATTTTTGTGGACCAGAGGACATTGCAACCCTTGAGAACCAGTGCCTCATTAGAAAACTAACAAAAGGTGTGGGCCTTCCTATAAATTTTCCCAGGTCCATTAATGGGTAGGGAGGATCTTCCCAGTAAGAAGCAAAATTATATTAACAGTAATCAATTGATAATGCAAAAATGCATTATCAATACAGAAATCTTCCCCTCTTTACCCCCAACACCTTGGCCTTGGAAGTCTCTGGGACCCTATCCATCTCCTTTCTAGAGATCCTGGGAATTTGAAAGGTATTACTCACACAAGGAGAGGTATATGCAATTTCACAGATATCACTGGATATTGGTGGAACACAACTCATAACATTAATAGAAGACCATTACATCTTATACAAAGGGAAATGATTAGACTCCAAAAAAGGTCAGTAGAGTAATACTGCATGTCAATATTGTGGAAATCTATGAACCTGAAGGAAGCTACATTAGATGAGGGTCAAAAGAGGGAGAAATAAAAGCAATATTGTTGTAAAGAAATAGAGCATTTATTAGGCACTTACTGTGCCCCAAGAAATGTGCTAAGGTCTTTGGACATAAATATAATAAAGTAGGAGAGTCCCTGATCTCAGAAAGGTTATATTCTAATGGGAGAAGTCTATACATAAAAAAGGGAACTAGAAAGAGATGAGTTGTGGTAGTGGTGGTAAGGAATTAATGTGGAGGCCTGGTTATTTTGTTGGGAGGTTTTTGGCAAGATAAGGAAAAAACTCATCTATACATTACAGCTTGCCCAGTCAGAAGGAGGAAATGGATAATGACTCCCAGCTGCAGCTGGTATAGAGACATGATATAATTGAAATTGTGGAGTTCAGCTGTATGGATATCTACTACAGGTCTTTTTCAGAACTGAAATAGTTCACTTTGGGCAAATGTATGCACAGCAAAGTCTATAGATGGTGAAATGCCAGGTCATTCCTTGTTTCCAGGATATTTCAGCCACATGTTTCTCTTACTTGCTGTCTGACCCAAAGTTTTCCAGGCATTTATTCTGCTTCTGAGCATGACTAGATTGCAATATTTCCCTAGAGAGGAGTCAGAAGCAAGTTTAAAGTATACATGTGTGAGGAGGGGGAGGAGGGAATCTTAACTTTCCTATAACAATGAAATAACTACCAGTATTCTGGAAATGATTAAGAAGGCACCAAACTTGGGACAGCAGCTTAAAATATCCAAAGCGATGGAAATGAATGCTAGATTCTTCTCCTCAAAGTAGATTTTGGATTAAATGGTTAGGTAAAGAAGAGCTGAGGAAGCAGAATTATAGTCCTAATCAATGAATAAGAATTTTAAGCACCTACTCTGTACCTGGCAGTAGAAATATAATCAGTCAGTCAAAAAACATTTATTAAGTGCCAGTTGCCTGTGAAACCTGGACAGTGTACCAACGCCATATCAGGAAAATGAATTGCTTCCATTTGAATTGTCTTAGGAAGATTCTGAAGACCACTTGGCAAGATAAAGTCCCAGACACTAAAGTCCTTTCTTGTGCTGAATTGCCAAGTAATCAAACTCTACTGCAGAGAGCACAGGTCCCATGGGCTGGGCACATTGTTCAAATGCCAAATGGACATTTGCCTAAAATATTGTTATGGAGAACTCACACAAGGCAGGCACTCACATGGTGGTCAGAAGAAGTGATAAAAGGAAAGTCTCAAGGTCTCTCTGAAGAATTTTGGAATCAATTGTGAGATATAGGAGACACCAATACGGGAATGCCCAGCATGGTACGCCCATATCAAAGAAGGAGCTATGGTCTATGAGCAAAGTGGAATTGCAATAGCTCAAAAGAAACGCAAGATGCACACGTTTAGAGAATCCATCCCAAATGTTCATATGGACTATTTGTGCTCAACCTGTGGTAGAGACTTCCGGATTCATATTGGTCTGATCAACCACAGCTGGACACACTGTACTTTGACTCCAGCATAGTGATGTCATTTTGGTCGTCCGCAAGAATGAAGAACAACCAACCAGTTACACATCAATTACCATGAGCCTGGCATTGTGCTAAGTGCAGGGAAACAAATATATATGTATGTATGTTTGTATACATATTTGTGTTAAATATGTCATATATTTATGTGATGTGCATGTATATATGTATATATACATATACATACATATATATGGATATATAATCTCTACCTTCAAGGAGTTTACACTTTAATGGGTGAAAACAAGGCAAGAAAAAAGAAAGCTGAAAAGCTCTGGGGCATGGGAAGTTGGGGGGGTAGAGTTCTGAAGGAAGCTATCTGACTTGGGAGGACATGAAAAAAGTCAGAGAAGTCTTAAAATAGTGCATCAGGTGAGAAATAAGATGCTCTGACTTAGACTCTCTCCTTAAATGAAGGTTTGGGAGTTCATGGCTCCTCCCTCCACTCAGAGGGGCAGAGGGTAGTGATGAATACCAAGGTTGATGGGATCTTGCAGGATAATGAGGTTTTCCCAGTAATGAGATTCCTGGAGCATGGAGTCAGAGTCCCAAAATAAAGTGACCAGGGGAGAAATGAGGAGCGTTCACACGTAAATGTGTGTACAAATACAAAGAATGCAAGAATTCTGACTTGCAAAAAGCTCACAGCAATTTAGACCCAAATAATGTAACACTGCCTTCCTCCTGCTGCTCCCTAAGATTCTACTGACCCCAGTGCATTCCTACCATTCTTCAGTCTTACAGGTACAAGATCAGATTTGCTGATGGCGTGTTTGTGGAATAAAGGGCTTTAACAATTTGGCCGAGGAAGAAGGGAAAGATGAAACAAGATGACCAAGGCATCTCAAATACCACCAAGATGTTCCCAGAAGGAGAGGTGGCAGTGAATAACCTGACTGAGAGATGTTAGGGGCCTCCCATACCCCATACTGACTGTCACATACAAGAATTTTAAGATGAAAAATCCGGATTAGAGGCTCAATTAGGCAAAGCATGAACTTCAATCTAGCAAATATTCAAGACCTCCAAAAAGATGGGCTGTTGTCAATGGCAACCATATCACTTCTCTGTGGACTAGATGAGCTGTGGAAATGATTCTACTCTCCTTTCTTGGGGCTGTTTTCCAGGTTTTAATCTCCCTTGGACTTCCAGCAAGCAGGGGGAAAGGACTTTTCAGCATTTCCAAGGGTGGGGATAGGGTGGGGGACTTATCTTCCCTCACATCCTTCTTCTCCTCCAAACTGTTGTCACACTCTAGGACCATCTTGGGTTTTGATCTTCCCTGCTGCAGCACTTTCTTATGTGTGTTGTCCTCTCTAATTAGATTGTGAACCTCATGGGAACAGGAACTATCTTTTTTAAAAAATGTATATCACTTACAGCTCTTGGCAAACAGATAAGGGGCCAAGAAATATTTTCCCATTCCATTCCATTTTGTTTATCTTTTTGGCAGGCAGGTGCTCAGCTCTGGTCACTGAGGACCAACCTGGAGCTCCTTGTGTTGTCCAAGAAGGTGCAATGCATATACCCAGCTCCATAGGAGGTACCCCAGTCCAGTAAATCAGTGTTTTCCCTGATTACTCCTCCTACATGTTTTTTAAGTGCTTACCATGGGTTAAGATGCTGTCCAAGGTTCTGGGAATAAGAAGATAAAAAACTGCACCTGCCTTCAAGGGCTTCCACGCTACTGGCACTGGGGGTGGGGGTGGGGGAGGAATACAGCATGTTCACTAATACAAAGCCATTTCAGGAGGAAAAGAATATTAAGAGAGGTTTGTTGGGGCCACAGACAGAACACAATGACAAATGGACCCATCACAGAAAACTATACCATTGGCATGATTTGTCATCCTACCCTTTTTCTATTTCAGGTTTTCTTTGAATATAAGTGCTTTGAAATCCCTGGATGAAAAGTTTCCAGTGAGCTCTCTGTATTGCAGTATAATATTTGTATGCAACCAACTGTTTGGGAAGAGAGGAATATATCCCCACAGTTAAAATCTGAAGTAAATCTTTATCTATCTTCAGTGGCTAGAATTCCAGGCTCTAAATAATCTGGCTTCAGTTTACCAACTTAACCTTATCTGACTCTATCTCATCCTACATAGATTCTGAACTCCTTCTAGGCTGAACTTTTTTTATATGTGGAGATCCTCTCTCTGGATGCCATCTTTTGTTTTCTAATCAGTAGAATGGAAGCTCTTCAGAGGCAAGCATTTTTTTTCTGTCTTTGGAATCAGCTGTGAGGCATAGAAGGGTGGCATAGCATGGCATACCTGCATCAAAGAAAACTCTATAATAGAATTGCAACAGCTCAAAAGAAACATGAGATGCACAAATGTTGGGGATAGAACCTTTGAAGTTTGCATTGATCTGATCAGCTGCAGTCAGATACACTGTACCTTGACCCCAACATAGTGATGTCATTGTGGTTCTCTTCAAGGATGAAGAACAAAAACCACTAAGCACCTAGTACGGAGCTTTGCTCATAGTAAATGGATATCCACCTCCCATCTACCTCTTTGCTTGTAGCATTTATGGGAACATGTGTTTGTCTAGATAACTCTTGAGGTCTTTGAGGCCTCCTGCCTTTCTACTTCCTTTCCTGACCTCATATTACATGCTCAATAAATGTTTATTGAGTTGAATCAAATCGAATTAAATCGAATCTCATACCTTTGTTTCTACTGTTTCCCCTGCCTAGCATAAGCCAAAAAGAGGTCCCTTTCTCTCTCTCTAGTCAAATCTTACTCATTCTTCAACACTGTTCAAATCGGCTCTTCTCCTGAATTGCTCTTACTCACAATGCATGCTCCTTTCACTAAATCCTAACGGAGGTTTATCACATATTGTCGTGCAACATTACCTCACTCCTTTATGTAAACATGTAGCCTCTTCAATTAGATTATAAGTTCCTTGAGGGCAAGAGCTTATATGTTGTATTCCTCAAGGACCCTAACTCTATCCTTCACATAGACCAGGTACTCAAGAAATAGTGTTAGATTTACTTGAACTGATTCATTGACCATTGAATTGGGAAAGAGCAGAATTTATAGTTTTGGCTAAAGTTAGCCTTTAAGAAGAGGTTTCGTTCCTTTAAAAAATATATATATTTCCACATTAGTGATGTTGTGAAAGAAGAAACAGAGCAAAAGGGAAAAAATACAAAAAAATAAACAAAAAAGTGAAAATAGTATGCTTTGATCTACATTCATACTCCATTTACATGGATGTGGATAGCATTTTCCATCAGAAGTCTTTTGGAATTGTCTTCAATCATTGTATCACTGTAAGGAACTAATTAACCATAGTTGATCCTCACACAGTGTTACTGTTACTGCGTACAATGTTCTACTGGTTCTGCTCGCTTCACTCAGCATCAGTTCATCTAAGTCTTTCCGGGTTTTTCTGAAATCCACCTGCTCATCTTTGCTTACAGCACAATAGCATTTCATCACAATCACATATCACAACTTGTTCAGCCATTCCCCAGCTGATGGGCATCCCTTCAATTTCCAATTCTTTGCCACCACAAAGAGAGCTACTACTTTTTATGATCTATTTGGGATACAGACCTAGAAGAGTTATTACTATATGAAAGGGTATGCACAGTTTTATATCCCTTTGGGCATAGCTCCAAATCCTTCTTCAAAATGGTTGGTATCAGTTCACAACTCCACCAACAATGCATTAATGTTAAGGAAGAGTTTTCAAAGCAAATGCATAGTAAAAATAAGATGAGGAAACTAAGTTACTTAAAAGAATAAAGAACTTGTTTTATCTTTTTGTATATAATGTCCTAATTGTAAATTATTGTTATCTACTCATAAATGCCTGGAACTCAAAGAACAAAAGAGGAGAAATTGCTATCATGCAACTGAAAAGGGTGAGTATAGTAGTCTTGAATCCTCTTAGAAACTAGTTTTGGAGTCTTCTTCACCCTGGAACTTACTGCCATGAACAGAGGCTTTTCCTCTACTCTTCCTTAGGCCACTGAATTATATGAGAAAGCAAAAATGCCTAAGTTCTCTGCTGCTACTAAGTACCCAGAAAGGTGCTAGGTAAGTGGCAATAGTGGCAGTGCTTACAGATGGAGGCAATGTCTGCTCTATTCTATGTTATTGAACCTGCTGAGAAAACATGGCCTAAAAATCCCCTTCTATCCTTCTCCCCCTGCCTTTTTTTTTTGGAAAGGTAGGGAAACACAGGTACAAATGTCACATATATGGTCAGATGTAGTTGCTGTGTTAGTTGACTAATTTTCTTTGTTACAAGAGAAGGTTAAAGGAAGTGCTATATCCATAGATGATTGGATTGTAAAGACAAAGGTCATCAATAATAATAATAAATATATTTTAAATGTAAAATCATTTTTGTATGTATATGTGAGGTACACATAGCATACATTATTAGAATCTATATAACTCCTTTTCAGAGTCATCATGGCATAATGGAAAGAACACTGGTCATAGAGTCAGAAGACTTGAGTTCAAGTCCCAGCCATTCACTAGTTTTATGCCTATGACCAAGCTATCTGAACCTCAGTTTCCTCATTTATAAAATGTGATAATGACAAATACCCTACTAACCTCATAAGGTTGTTGTGAGCATTAGAGGAGATAATTAATGAGTGTGAATGTTTTTTGTGCATTTATGTAAAATGTTATTGATCAGGCAGAAGTGTCTATGCAGGCACAGGTTCTGGAGGCAGAATTCCAAAAAATGAATAGTGGAAGGTCCCAATCCCAAAGTGCTTTATCAAACAGGGAAGCCAAGGGTCACTTCAGATGGATGGAAAACACCAAGGGAGCTTCTTACCATTTTCTGGTAGACTGACTATCCAACCCATCTCACAGCGCCATTGTGTGTTATGAGGCTCAAATGAGAGAACAGGAGAGAGAAGACTGCATATACTAGAAAGATGGATATGAAGGAATTGACAGAGTAACAGTATGCCTCCTGCATCTAATTTTCTTGGGGACTTTTGAGGAATGTGGACAGAATCTTAGAATTATATGTGACTCCAACTTCCATGGTCTGCATCTAAAACAAATGCCATAATATCACATATTCCTTTTCCTTCTCTTTTCCAAAGACAGCTCAAAGAAGCATGCTACAGTGACTGAATCCTTGATAAAATGAGACCTAAGATAATGTTTTGGGGGGAAGGCTTATTTTTATGGTCTGTTTGCCTTATTCCATCAGGCAAAGAGAGACACAGAGCAAGTATTCCCAAATAACATGGTCCAACATAACAGAAATCTAATGCCAATAGTAGGAAATGCAAGGGTTTTGTTTTCCTGTCTTTTCTTTTCCTGAAGCAGTCCAAATAAATCACACACACACACACACACACACACACACACACACACACACACACATACACACACATAGACAGAAACATAGGCAAAAAAGAAAATTCTGCAGAACAAAAAGGTTCATCCATATACATGGACTTTGCCCTTAAGAGTATGCTAAATTAATCCTTTAGAGGTATTCAGTTAAGCTCACAGACAAATCTCCTTAATTTTTCTAGCAAAGACCCAAGCAATAGATGTCACTGAGTCTAGAGAACCCAAGGCCAACCCAACCCAAGAATCCAAACGTTCCTCCAGTGGCAGTCTTTACAAAATAAAACAACAAAATTAAATACAAACAAATCACTAGGACATAGTTACCAAAGTACCATATTTACCAAGATAGCTATTTCTATCTGGTGACATTCTCCTGATATCTCAAGGCCTAGATCAAATACCATGTCTTCTTTTTTTCTTTTTTTTTTAACCTTAAATGGTTTTTTCCAGGATCACATATCAAAAAAAATTTTAGCATTCATTTTTATAAGATTTTGAATTTCAAGTTTTTCTCCTTCCCTTCTTCTTTCCCCTCTTTTGAAAATGATAAACAGTTTGATATAGTTTGTGCTATCATGTAAAACATATTTCCATATTTGAAATGGTTGTAGAAGAATAAATAAATCAAAAGGAAAAAAAGAGAAAAAATAAAGTGAAAAAATATGCTTCTGCCTGCATTCAGAGTCCATCAGTCCCTTATCTGAATATGGATAGCATTTTCTTTCACAAGTCCTTTGTACTTATCTTGTATCATTGTGTTGCTGAGAAGAGCAGTCATTCAGAACCGATCATCTCAGGATGTTGCTGATACTGTGTACAATGATTTCCTGGTTCTGCTCATTTCACTTTGCATCAGTTTGTACAAGTCTTTTCAGGTTTTTCTGAAAACTGCTTTTTTTCTTTTAAAGTATCAGTAATATGTTTCATTTTCATATTGCAAACGTGTACACATTCTCCCCACTATGTAAAACATCTCTTGTAAAAGACCAAAAAGTAAATGCCATGTCCTCCAGGAATCCCTCCCTGATATCCCACATCTGGAAGTAAGTTCTCCCTTACTGAATTTCATCTAATTCTACTCCTGTTATATATGTCAAAATCTAATTTGCTTTATATTTTTCTGCATTTGTATCTTATATCTCTATTTTATCATAAGCTTCTTAAGGCAGAGACTATGTCTAATACATTTTTTTCTCTTCTCTAGTGCTTGGCACATAATAGATGCTTAATAAGTGTTTGATGATTTGTAGGTATTCTAGTCTGAGATGTTCCCTGGAGAAATTATTAAGTCATCAAAGCTGATTTTCAGCATCCTCGTGTGGTCCTTCTCATGTCCACCTTCCTTCTCATGGGGCCCATTGCACCCAGGTCCTTAGTGCCCTCAGCCTGCCCCTTTCTTTTCCTTTTCTGTTTCAGTTAAATCCAAGAAATATTAAGACTTGTACATACAAGGAACCAGGGGCACACAGATAAAAAGGAACCAGCACTTGTACTCCAGGCGCTTAGCACCTATAAGTGGGGGTGAAGAGATACAACATACTTAAAAAGAAGAGGAAAATTGAGGAGGAAGAACTAATAACTGGGAGTGGGGAGTTGTAATCAGGAAAGGCTATAGAGAGGAGATGACACCTGATTCTGAGAGATGAAGAGGTGGTACACTCCAGGCCTGGAGGAAAGCTTATAGAAATGCACAGAGACTCAGAGAGAAGGTTAGAGAACAACTAATAGTAAAGGTTTGACTGGAATGTAGAGTACATGCAAGAGAGTGGTATAAAATAAGTTCTCTTTTAAAATAATAATTTAATTTTTCCCAATTGCATGTAAAAACAATTTTTAACACTGGAATTTTTTTTAATTTTGGGTTCCAAATTCTAACCTTCTCTCCATTCCCTGCCCCCTCCCTGGGATGATAAGCAATCTGCTATAGGTTATATACTAAACAAGTCTTCATGCTTAGGAGCTGTCTCACTGGTTTGGAGACTTAATAAGCACGTAACAATATTTGTTGGTTGATCAATTTATTTTTCTTTTTTTAACGTTGTTCCCTTTCTACCTCCCCTTTATATATTATCTTCTGTTAGAATACAAGGTCCTTGGATGTAGGGACTATCTTTCTTAAGCTTATGTTTGTATTCCAAGTGCTTGGTGCAGTGCCTGACACATAGAGCTTAATAATAGAGCTCTATCTAGGCCCCATGGGTCCAGACATACAGTGGATACTTAATGAATGTTTATAATAACAACTCATATTTGGTGAGTCAGCCTTACCTGATAGTAATACTAGGAGGATCACTGAACAGTATAAAGTATCCAGGACACAAAATTCTCACTGTGTTTGCATCTATTTAGAAATCTATTTTTTAAATGACCTTGGGAGATGCATTATTGGAGAAGAACCTTTTAGGCTTCTTTCTGCTTTGGTAAGTTAAGTGTTGGAAGTGGAGAGGGAGTTGGTAATTAATAAGTAATGAATGCAGGGAAAATTTAAGTTTTCTATACCTCTAAATCAACTTTCTCCACCTCACAGTAAAATATGAGACTATTATATAATCTCTTGTAGAAAATTATTTGCAAAAGTCTGCCTGTGCTCATCTCATGTTTTCATTAAGGACACCTTTCCTGTGTATATAGATCGTTCTCAGAATGAAGGAATCAAAAGACCAAAAGATAGGCACATTTAGGTCAGCACATGCTGATGTCTTCTTGTTTTTGTTTTGTTTGATTTAAAAAAATTACCCATGATCTATTTTTCTGGAATCATAACCTTTTTAAGAAGTATTTAAAAATTATCCCTGGGAGTCATTTAAATTGTGCTTTGTCCTCAGCATGGATTTCTTTGGTTTTGATTTGGTCAGGTTCAGGTGCTCCTGATTTCATTTTTTTTAAAGAGGCATTTCTACTTCTACATAGCTACAAAAATGTTGGCAAATCTGTTCCATTTCATCAAAATAACGCAGTAGGCAGAGCTAAACTTGAATTCAGGAAGACGAGAATTCAAATCCTGCCTCAGACACTACGTTTTGAACTCAAGCAGTTCATGTTAACCTCTAGCAGCCTCAGTTTCCTCATCTACAAAAACAAGATTGAACCTGGTGGCCTCCAAAGTCTCCTCAAGTTTTAAAACTATGGTTCCAAGAAGTAAAAGCTCCTATGAATAGGTCATACAATACTGTAATCAGAAGAGACCATCCAATTCAAATTAGGTCTTTCACAGGTAAAGTCTTTTCTTGGGGCAGTTAGGTGGCACAGTGGTTAGAGTCCCAGTCTTGGAGTCAGGAGGACCTGAGTTGAAATCTAACCTCAGACACTTACAATCTATGTGACCCTGGGCAAGTCGCTTAATCCTGATTGTTTCCAGAGAAGTGGGAAAAGATCTTCAATCTTCACAACTTGCATAAAATATTGATGATGCACAAAATAGTTTAGATGGATTTGTCTTTCAGATGTGGAGGAACCCTCTCCATTACTCTCCTCTGAGAGACAGAGATACAAGGAGCAGACTCCATGGGTCACTTGCTGAATCACCAGATACAGAGGCCCATGTTGTTGCTATAGGAACAGCGGAAGTGAAACCCCTAAAAAAATGTTTAACCTAACCCTTCATCCTCAATTCAGGGAACTGAGATTGGAGCTGGGGCAGGCAGGTCCTTAATCTGGTGAATTAAATACATTCATCCACTAAATAAGATAAACACCTAAAAGGTGTTAAACCAGTTTGGAGGCAAGAAAGGCAAACAATAAACCCGGACTTTTCCTAACACTTCAACCAAAGCTTTTGTGGCTACAGAGAAAAGCTCCTGTACATTCCAGAGTGGTTGTTCCCAGGCACTCAAATGAGACCTCCTCACCTCTGGCTGGCCCAGGGCCACAGACAGCACCATCAACACGTGGGAAGTGACTGAAGGAAGGGGCCCTTCTTTCTTTCTTTCCCTTCTGATGCAAGGTAGTGATTCCAAAACAGACTAATTTTTACTTCTTCCAATGCTACTCCTTGTGCCCTACACATCTCACTCAAATCTTCTCAGTCTTCTTACCACAAGAGATGAGGCAGGTATCTCTAGATTCAGAGTTTCATTTCTTAGCCTGGAGTTTGTGAAGTTATTTTTAACTGTATTTAATTATAAGTATTTTTTGCTGTAATCTCATATATTTCATTTTATGCATTTAAAAACATTATTCTAAAGGGAGAAGGGACCCATAGGCTTTACCAGATCGCTAAAGAGATCCATGACTCTCAAAAAAGTTAAGAACTCTGATGCAGAAGAGCATAGCATCAAGGGTTTTAGGACAGTTCTCTAGGAGAAAGGGTCAAAGGGCAGGTACCTTCTGAGTTCTTGGAAGACATTCATCCTATTGCCCTTGGGAGCATCATTCCCTTCTTAGTAGAAAGGAGGTGAGAAAATAAAATACTCGTTATAATTATAAGCACCTGTGAAACCCCCATAGGGAATAAATTTAAGAAAACCCAAGGTAAAATTGCACCTAAAATATTTTCTAAAATGCATGATTCTAGGTAAGTCACAGCCTCTTTATGCCTTCATTTCTTCATCTATAAAATGGGAACCTTGAGCTCTCTCACCTTGAAGGAAGCTTCTGACCTCCTATGATCCTCTGGTTTCTATGCCCTTCTGATCCAAGAAACTAAGAAAACAAAGGAGGCAACTCAATTTTGAATGGCACGTAGAAAGCTCTCTGCTACTATTTGAACACACAGAAAGGTTTCTCCCCATGTGAAGAGTTTACCTGTGGGCCCAGAGGTGGGAGGATGGCCCTCTAAAACCTTCTTGAAGCCCACTTCCTATGTCTGTGGAGATCAGAATCCGATACTGAGCTCCAGATAGGACTCTGCTATTTAAGTCTCTGGTGCCCTGAAGCACAGATCCTCTTCTTTCTGAACAGACAGGAGGCTTAATGCTAGATTAGGACACAGAGAGGTTTACCACAGATCACTTAATACTTACACTAACCTCCTTCCTTCGCCCCTCCTCCCTCCCAATCCCATAACCTTGGAGTTTCCCTTCACACGTGATAGACTAACAGACCAGGATATGTCTTCTTTCACAAGGCACCCACAGACTACTTGCCTTTTCTGTTACAATGGTGTACATTTCATAACTGTTCACCATTATCAGCTTCTCAATTTCAGTTTTATGGGTCCTTCTATCCTGACCTCCTCCTCCACTTCCCCAACCCCTATATTGGGATATATTTTCTTGGCTTACAGAAGAAAGACCCATTCCAAAAACCTGCAACACTGATATAAATGCTCTCCCACTGTAGACCAGATATGATTTACCCAACAAACCTTGTTCAGACATCGACACCAGAGATGCCTGCCAATTCTTTTGGATTCTCCCTAAAGGTACTGTTCCAACTTATCCTCCCACAGGATGCTGAGAGGTGTGAAGGGGGAGGGTTAAAGTAACAGGATAGGGTAGAGAGAATTGAAAGGAGTGCAATGGGGGTCACAAAATCATACACTGAATCATATGAGGTCAACCACCTAATTTTACACATGAGGAAACTGAGGCATGTGGAAGTGACTTGATTCACTCGGCATCACACAGGAAGAGTCTGGATCCGAAGCCAGATCTTGGGACTTGAATTTCTGGGGCTCTTTTCCACTATATCCACATTACCGCTTCAGTCTGATCTTCAGATAAAACAGGTATTTTTCCAAGGTCATCTAGAGTAAGAAAACTTGCCTCCATTGTCAATTCCCAAAGGGAAAGAAGGAAAAAGGTAACATAACAAAAATAGCAATAATTCACCTGAAAAACAGGACAGTGTTTTGTTCCAGGACCATTTCTATATGAACACAATTGGAAAAATGAGATAATATATTTATAAATGGTTAAATACGTTAAAAGACTTACTGGCATCCTGAAATCAAGGCAGAATGGGGAAAATGTGTTTAATGTAAATAATGCCTATGCAAAACCAGTTGTAATTAATACCTCCAGTACTATAAAATGAACTATAACATATTTGGAAAATATCTTAGTAAAAATATTAACCAAGCATTGGGCCTATCAAGAAAAACTAGCACATTATCACCATGAATGAGGAAGAACATTGATGGCTACTCGTAGAGCACATGAACAGGTTTATAATAAATATTGCTGACTGACTGAAAGTTATAGAAATATTTTTGGAACAAGCAGACACACTTCACCAAGCGTAATAAAGGTTGATAACAAGTACACAGCACTGGATTTATTAAATGTAAGTGAAGACTCTGAAAGATTCCCCCCCAAAAAAGTTATTGTACTCTTGACTTTGAAAATCTCTTTAAAATTTTTACTTAATGATTAACAAACTCCTAACATCTCCCCCTCCTCAGTCATACCCTTCCCATCCCAGTGACTCCAAAACCCTGTAAGTCATCAACTAAATCTCATTCCCCACCCCAACTCTATTTCCTGATTCCTTATTTCCATCCCCCTCAACCTTCCCCAAAGTTCCAATCAAAAGCTACCCACTTGTTGTAACTGTACTCTCTGGAATGTCTCTTCTATAGTTAATAAACTTGCTGTCATCATAAATCTTTGCCTTTCCCACTCCTTCCATCTTCTGGCTTTCACAAGACCTAGCTTCTTCCTGATCACACAACCTCCCTGGCCACCCTTTCTAGCACTGTCTCCATTTCATTCCTTCTCTATTTACTATTTGAGGTGAGAGAATCAGGATACTCCTTACTCTCCATTACCATTGCTAGGGTCTCTTCCTACCATCATCACTCTTCGAGGTTTATGTAATCCATATCTACTACCCAATCCAAATCCTGGTAGATTTTGTCTACCAACCTTCAAAAACCTTCTCTTTCTTCCTTGATGAATTCCATAACTGACACCATCTTTCCTCCACAACTTCTGCCCTTATACCAAGTGACATATATATATATATATATGTATATGTATATATATATATACATATATACACACATACATATATACACATATATGTATGTGTATGTAATAGTATATATTATATAATATATAATGAATATATGAATATTCCCTCAAACACCCCAACCTCCCAGTTATTGAATTTCCACCTCTCCCTCTGTCGTCCACTACCAAACCTTGTTCTTCAATGTCACCATGACCTCCAATTCTTTGACCTCACAGTTCTCTTTCAGGCTATCACCTCTGCACTAACCACACTCTCCTCCTTTCCCCATCTTGACCCTGGTGAAACATTTCAGCTCTATTCTTTTCTCTTCTTTTGAGTTCCTTACTCCTTATTATATCACCTATTTTTATCTGCCTTGGATATCTCCTTCCACCTCTGCCTTCATACTTATACCACACTACTGAAAGAAGGTGGAAAAAAATCATGCAACCATTTTGACTGGATCTCCTACAAATTTACATTATATGACTTCAGCCGGACCCTCAATGCTGTAGGCAAATCTTTTATACTTCCCAAATTAACTCATTATCACATGCACCACAGTGGCTCTTCCAGACCCTTTAATCTTTCCTCAAGTCTCTCATGGCTCCCATTTCCCCCACTCTCTTAACTGAGAAACTTGCCTCATATTTCCATGAAAAATTGAGGTCATTCACTGACAGCTCCCTCTTCTCCCTCTCTCCTTTTTCACATCAACCAAATGACTTCAGCTCCTATTTCTTCCTTTACCACTATTTCATATAATGAAGTAGTGTTTCTCCTTGCCAAGACAACCCCTCGGCATATACTAGGGATTTGCTCACTAATAAATCCAATTCATGCACAAGCCAAGACATCACCCTCCTGATGTCACTGGTACTCTTCAAGAAAGAAGGATGAGCAACCGCAACACCAAGGGTTGTGTATGACGTCTCTCCACAGAGAGGACTCCCAGAGCAGGTGCTGTGAGTCAAATCCCACATGCTTTATATACATGTACTGGTATTGTCTAAGTTTAAACTAACTTCTCCTTAAGAGAATGTTTTGTATTAACTCTCTTTACCATGTTATCTGAGAATAGTGGTAGCTTCCCTCAGGAGACTTAGTCTGCCAATTTGAGCAGAGTTTGGAGGATGCTGCTATTTTTCTCCTCCTTCTTTCTTTCTTTTTTCTCCTTCTTCTCCTCCTTTCTTTCTTCTCCTTCTCCTCCTTCTTCTCCTTCTTTTTCTTTCTTTCCTGTCTTCTTTCTTCCCCTTCTTCTTCTTTCTTTCCCCCTCCTTCTCCTCCTTTTCCTCCTTCATTTGTTTCTTTTCTCAAAAAAGCTGGGACAGTCCTGTGCAGTTTTCATTTTTGACTTCTTGAAATTCAGCTCTGAAAAGACAGACTTTTAAAAGACCATTGTGTTTTCTTGGCTAGCCTTTAAGCCCAAATCACTTTGACTTTCACTGAATAGTCAACGATAGCCCTGACCCAAGTCTATGTGGTTCATTGTTTAGGTTCTGATGACTTAGAATGAATGTAAATAGCTAAGGTTTATTCTAGCCAGAAACCCTGAGGGCCTTTCCTTCTTAGACTGATATCTTTGTGATGGTAAATTAAGCCATCTTTTGTCTCAACTCTTACCTAGCCTTTTGTCATTGAATGAGTATGGCCTTAGGCAAACTGACACCTGGGAAAAACTTTAATTTAGAAAGACCAAGGTCACCCACTGCATCCTGGGCTGTTGCCAATCAGTTTGACCTTTGTCTGGCTACTGGATTTGGATTGCTCCGGAGGAGAGAGCAAGGTTGATGACTTTAAGCAGCTCCGCCTCATTTAAATTAAACCTCTCCCTCACTTAAATGCAATCCGTGCATAAATCAAGATGGTGCCATCTTGATGTCATTGATCCACATTGAGAACAAAAAATGAACAACTTTGCTATTCGACAGTCCTTGAACTGAATTCTTATAGTCATCTTCAGCTCAACATGTCCAAACTCATTCTTTCACCCAATCCCCTCCCCACTTCCAAACTTACCGATTAGTGCTGAGGGTACAGATGAGGTTTTAGGGTGATCAGGACCCCAAAATACGGACAGCCCGGGTTGTGCTCGAATGAATTCAACTCAAGCCTTCTTAAAGCCAAAGAAAACAAAGTTTATTAAGGATTCGCCTAATTGGGTTGCCTCTTAAGGAATCTAAGTATTTGTAATGCTTGTATTCACAAGCGGGCCAGAGAGAATCCCAGTTAGACAGAGTCTAAGCTGGATTGAATCTGAGCGCCTTCATGGAGGCAGGATGGAATTTAAATACAGAAAAGACTATAGGAGGAATGGGCCTGGTAGTCCAGGGTGATGGGAGGAGGGGTTTAGGAAGGGTCTTGAGAAGTCCAAGGAGGGTCAAAGGCTGGAAATAGCTGGAAGCTATCAGGAGACACCTGACAATGGAGGGTTTGGGCGGGAAGCAGGTAGGGCAATCCAGAGATCTTGATAGGGGCAGTATGGGAATGGATACAGATCTGGATGGCAACCTGGGGAATGGGGTTTTGATGGGATCAAGGGTGGGGAGTGCAAGAGACCTGAAATGATAATGAAAAGCCCATGGGCTTCCTGAGACTGCCGGAACAAATGGGAAGATTAGATTTGAGTAAGAAAGGCCAGATTAAGGGGGAAGATTCAAGGGGAGCTCAAGGAGGCTCCCAGAGTCTGAACCTCATCAGTACCACCATCCTCCCAGTTCTCCAGGATCATAATGTAGGTATCATCCTCAACTCCTCACTCTCTTTCACTGCACCCCTCCCCCATATCCAATCTGTTGCAAAATCCTGTAAATTGATTTCACCTTTGCAACATGTCTATGCCCCCATCTCTTTAATTCTGCCACCCTCTGGTACAGGGTCTCATTACTTCATACTTGGACCATTGCAATAGCCTGATAGTTGGTCGGCTTGTCCTAAGTCTCTACTTCAGTACATAGTCCATTCAGCCACCAAAGTGATATTTCTAAAGCACAGGTCCAACGTGTCACTATTTCTGCTCAATAAACTCCATTGACTCCCAGTCACATCCAGGATCAAATATAAAATTCTCTGTTTGGCATTCAAAGCCCTTCATAACTAACCACTCCCCTGCATCTTTTTAGTCTTCTGGCACCTGACACCCATCTCCCTGCTATGAACTTTTCTATCTAGTGACATCAACCTCCTTGCCATTCCTTGCACAAGACACTCCATCTCCCAAGTCAGGGGATTCTCAGTGGCTGTCCCCCATGCCTAGAATGTTCTACCTCTTCATCTTCCCCTCCCAGCTTCCCTGACTTCCTTCAGGTCCCAGCTAAAATCCTACCTAATACGGGAAACCTGTTCCAATCGTGTTTATTCTAGTGCCTTCTCTCTGTTGTTTATTTCCTATTTATCTTATATGTAACTTGTTTACATTTTATCTCCCTCATTAGATTGTGAGCTCCTTAAAGGCAGGAACTGTCTTTTGTCTTTCCTTGTATCTCCATAACTTTGTCTAGAAGTGTCTAATAGTGTCTGGCACATGGTAGGTGTTTACAAAATGTCTAATGAATGACTGACTGAAAACGGTTTACCTCCAAAGAAGGCCCATAAATCAGATAAGATCCAAAATTTGAATAAGATCCAAAATTTGAATCAAATGGCCCTACATGGGTAGCAACATGAACACAGCCAGCAATGTATTGAAAAAAGAAGCTTCAAACAAGTGGCTGTTAGGTGGAAATGGAAGGGTTTGTGATGACACCTAAAGATCAGATCATGCAGAAACTGCAGAAGAATTTTCCTTAAGGAGCCTGGATTTAGTGAGAGATACAGGCTATTCAAAGAAATGCTGGAAAGTATGTGCTATCACTACAAGCTGTAAAAAATATCACCCTACTATCTAGCAAGGTATGAACTGGTGACTAGAATTACATACTAAAACTTGCTATCTTTCATGGATTAACCAATGATAAATCCCCACAACAAATATAATCTTCAAGACATACTGCAGAAATCAATCAATAAACCTTACTAGAATTGGATCATTATCACAGACTAAATCATTGCCCAGAATACCCTGGATATAATATTGATCTATAAAATTTCAAGAACATTTTAATAGATACCAAATACTAAATAGATACCATACCAAATACCCCTAATCTTCAAAATACACATAATTAAAACTATTTGAAATATTGAGCAGTAACAAAGGAAAGTAAAATAATGGTGGAACAGGACAAAATACATACCCTCTCTTTTGTCTATCTGTTATTAGAAATTAATCGTGATTGTTTTCAAGGAGCCTACAAAGGATTTGTATAGCTTTTATTCAGCTATAAAGAGCAGTTATTTTATCTACCAAAGAATGCTGAATATAATAGAAACTTAGTAACAGGACTTGTCCCAAGATAATTTCTGTCTTAATTTCATAAAAAAAAGAAAAAAGAAAAAAAAACAAACTGCAGAATGAGCCATGTATTTTCCAGACACAGCCAATGTGGAAATTTTGTTTTGCTTGACTATGCATATTTGTTATAAATGTTTTGTTTTTAGAATATTCTAAGAATACTCCTAAGAACATGTATCAAGTGATATTATGGCTAAAGTAGCTTGAGGAAATTATTAAATACCAGCCGAAATATGTCAAAAAAGAACATCAATATCTAACCAGTATTCACAGTAGAAACCTTGAATATCTTATCATCCAATTAAAGGTAACAACAAAAAAAAGAAACATGAGAAATGGAATTCAGAAAACAGAAGATGTAAGAAATTCTTGATAATCAATAGCTGAAAGTAAAAATCACAAAGTTAAAGCAATATAAGGAGTAGAAGCAGCACAAAGAACAAAGTAAACCATTCAACATCAAGCCAAAGTCACATTCTAGAGGCTTGAGAAGCACAGAAACTAGAGGATGGGGGGGAGCCCTGAAGAAGGAGGATTTGAAAAATATCTGGTCACCTATATATTTGAGAGAAATCCAATACAATGAAAGTACAAAATGGAACATGAAACCAAAAGCTTGCATATAATTAACATAAAGGATTACAAAAGAATTGCATCTGGGGAGTTGAATAAAACTAACTTTTCTGCATATTTGGAAAATGTGGATTATGGATACAATGGATAATCTTTGCCTCAAATGTTTCACCGTGGTGCACAAATGAAAAGCAAAACATTTCATTGACTTCTCCTCTGACCCAAGCCTGATTTTACTTTTCTTAGCAGAAATACACATTCTTAACTGAATGTATGTTGATTACTAAAAGATGAGACACCAATCATCCCTCCATATGTAAGTCAGTTGCATATTTATATGCAGTATATAAAGCATTCACAACTTACGTTGCTCAAAAAATTTATAAACACTTGCAAGAAAATACTATTGGCTAAGGGAAATAAAGTGTGTAGCAAAAATTGCAGGATTACAAAGAGCACCTTGTTATCATTTAGGTGATTATTGAATGATCAACTGGCAATTATATTGTCTTTTTTGATTGTTATAAAACCTTTGACTCTGTTCTGCACTCATGGATTTGTTACGTTTTGCCAATATTTAATTTAGATCTAAGCATGGTGAAATGAACAAAATAATTGATTATTCATATGGAAAACTGTTCTCTGTTTAAAATGTATCATTTAGACAATAATGTTGACAATTAATAGTGATTCACAATCAGATCATTACTGCTAGAAATCTACCTATCCTAATTCTATATATTCTTTAAGGCACAACTCCAGCTGAACCTCCTCTGGGAAGCCTTCCCTTTTAATTCCAGCACATGTGAACCTTTTCCCTTCCTGACTACACACAATACTTTCTGTATGTGCCTTATTCAGTTCAGCAACTGATTAAACATAGAATTTTCTAACAGAGAATGATGAATAACTGAAAACCTCTTTAATTTAGATCATTTGGGGGAATGTGGGCTGATGGGACAGGAAAAAGAAATGTGAGGGAGGCAGCTTTAAAATTTGTCTCAGAGGCATGGGTGGCACATTTCATGTCTCCCAAGGCTGGTATCTTCTTGAGTCTGTCATGGGTCATTGGACTTTCTCATTTTCCTGAAGATGAACACAAAGCAAGAGGAGATGAAACCTGGAGAAAATTCCAAGGAAGAGGCAGGTAGTCCCAGAAGTTCTATTGTAACTCTGCCCTGATCAAATCAGACCTAAGATATTGTGTCCCATCCAATTCAGAGAGGAACATTGTACCTTTCTCCCAAGAGAGGAGAGTCTAGCTTGGGGAAGAATGGCTAAACTTGTTTTTATGGACTTCAGGGGAGAGAACTATGAGCATTGGGTAGAAGTTACAGTTACAAAGATGCAGATTTAGGCTCAATGTAAAGGAAAAGTTCTTAGCAATTAGAGCTACCCTATCCCAAGGAGCAGCTAGGGCAGCTACATGGCACAGCAGCTAAAGTATCAGGCCTGGAGTCAGGAAGACACATGTTCATGAGTTCAAAACCAGCCTCAAACCCTTACTAGTTGTATAACCCTGGGGAAGTCACTTAACTTCTGTCTGCCTCAGTTTCCTCAACTGCAAAATGGGAATAGCAATAGCACTTACCTTTCAAGGTCATGTTAGGATCAAATGAAATAATATCTGTGATGCAGTTAGTAGAATGCCTGGCATATAGTAGGTACTTAATAATTGTTTGTTCCTCTCCCCAATGATGATAATTAGGGTCACTGAATTCCTTCCAACTCTGAAAATTCTGTAAGGGCCATTGGAAATCACCCTTGGGGGATTTGAACCAGAAATCCATTTGAGTCCAAAATCACCCGAATTGTGGTCAGAGAATCTTCTTAAAACCCCCTGAGCAACAAGAAGCAGAGGACCACCATGTAGCAGCCCTCCAGTATCCAGCTGACACTATGAAAATTCATCAATGGCTTAGCAGTCCATGTGGCAGATGCTGGTCCAAGCTACTTATTCACTGGGTGGCCTTTTGCATGTCACCTAAGCTCTGGGTCTTCTTTTATGTAAAAAGGAAATAATAATTCTCTGTCTGCTTCCTCCCCTGGAGTATTCTGAAAATCCAATGAGATCACAGTAGTGGAAGCTCTTCGTAAATCAAAATGGAGATCAGGAAAGCAAATTAATTCATGGACTTAAAGATAAGAGTGCATTGTTATGGGACCTGGAATAACCTATGTTCAAGTGTCAAGGTGGGGTAAGTGGAATAATAGGAACTTCTCATAAAAAGCAAATATTACAACATTCTCTTTCCAGGAAGGTAACCTTGCAAAAACACATGACCTTCATAGAGCTGAGGCTAAAGGGGACAGTTGTGGGAAGTAGTCTTCCTCCCTTCTTCCAGCCTTGAATGTACTAAGGGGAGAAGCATGAAATAGCATCAAGAACAGAGGCAGATATAGTGATAGAAATAATATTGGCCTAAAGATCAGAAGATATTGTTCAGTCCTGCCATTGGCTGGCTGTGTAACCCTAGGTAAAGCATTTAATTTCCCTGAGCCTCTATTTCCACAGTTGTAAAATGCATTTGACTTATTTTGTAGAGATTGTTAAAATCCTTTCTAGCTCTTGTATTCTATTATGGGGTCACCAAGGTAGATTGAACTTTCCAAGGCTTGGGACAGGGGGAATGGGGTGGGGGAAGAGAAGGGGAAGAATTGGCCTTTATCCATGGTGAAAAAACCAACTGTGCAAATTATAGGAGTAGGAAGGTGTGGCAAAAGGAACTGTGAAACAGATTGGAAAGGGGCAACTAGGTGGTGCAATAGTAGATCATCAGCCCTGGAATCAAGAGGACCTAAGTTTAAATCCAACCTCAGCCCTGACTAGCTGTGTGATGCTGGGCAAGTCACTTAACCCCAAATGCCTCACCAAAATGAAAAGAGAAACAAACAACAAAAGAACCAGATTGAGGAGAAAGTCATATGGGGAGAATTTGATGGACTCCAAGGGCCATGTAACTTACCAGTGTCACAAGACAGTGAGGAAAGCTGGCTTGGGCTATTGAAGAAGGCAGTGCTTGCCCTACTCAGCCCTACTCAACCTACAACCTGATCCTGGGGGCGCCAAATTTCTAAAATGACATTGATAAACTTCAGAGTGTCCAGAAGAAGATACCCATGGTGGTGAAGAGCCTCCAGTCTAGGCTGTCCGGGGATCAATGGAAGGAATTGGAATGATTTAACCTGGAGAAAAAAGAAAGGATTATGGAGGAATGACAGCTGCTTCCAGCATCTCAAAGGCTTCCTGTAGAGATGAATTAGTCTTTTTCTGTCTGTTCATACAGGGCTACTGTTGTTGTTTGTGGTTCTTTCTCAAAGAAGACCGTGACATCAGGGAGGTGATGCTATGACAAGCAAGTAAATTGGATTTAAGTGAGCTAGGGCTGTGCAAGGTCAGCAGCCTCACTTTCACTTCCCAGCCCATCTGGGTCCAGTGGCCAGATGTAAATCAGGATGACTGAAGATGGGCCAGGATACAGTGGGAGGCTTTGGTCCTTCTAAGCTAAGGTCTTTAACAGGTCTCAGCTTGACTGACTCAATGCCCATTCAGTGATTAAGGCCAAACTAGAGGCAATTGGTGAACAATAAAAGAAGCACATTTTGACTTGATGTAAAGAAATACTTCCTAGCAATGAGAACTGTCCAAGAGGGGCATGTGCTGCCTCATGGAGCCATGTTTCCCTTCACTTGAGAACTTCAAACAACAATTAGCATTTATTCAGTTCTTTAAAGGTTTGCAAAACCCTTTACAAATATATTACTTTATCTTCATAACAACTGTGGAGGATAGATGTTTTTAGGTTGTTATTATTATATATCCACTTTACAGATGAGGAGGCTGAAGCTGAGAGAGGGTAGGTGACTTGCCCAAGGTCACACGACTCATAAATGTCTAGCATAGTATTGGAAATTGGGTCTCCCTGGTTTGGAGGTCAACACCCTATCCACTGTGCCATCTATCTAACTGCTAATAATGTAAATGTTTCAAGAGGACACTATCAGAGATATAGCTGAGGGATTCCTGTTCAGGTATGTATTGGACTAGATAGTCTCAGAGATCTTTTTAAAATTTTATCTATTTTATTCTGAACTTAAGAAATAAAATATTTGCAAGGCAAATTAGAATAGAAAAAAAGGTTATATGTGAAACTGCACATCTATTATGTATAACTTGCTATTCTTTTTAAAAGTTGTTCTGTAACTTTTTTACCCTTTTTTTCTTCCTTCCCCCACCCTCCTACCGAAGACTGAAGTTGCTGTTCTTGTACCCTCATAATCTCATGATAATCCTCACAAATGCATTGTCTCCCCTGTAGAAAAGTACAATGGTTCAATGTGCTGGGCTGCAGTAGAACCCAGGACAAGCAAAGAAGTCCTGGGGGGAAAAGAAGGATGTTGAGAAGTGGGAGCCAGAATTTAGTTTCTACAAAGAATTAAGCACTCCCTTCCTGTCCCTAAATGATAGCAATGTTTATCCCAGAAGTCTGTGTTTCTGGATTACTTAAGATTTGTTCTTTGCCTTCTTATAGCCTCAGAGATGTCAGAGCTGCAAAGGACTTTAAAGATCTAGTCCAGCCATCTCATTTTATGGGGAAAATGAGGCTTATGGAGTTGAATTGAATTGTTCTCCTCCCTCCTCCCCAAAAAAGTTCACAGACCCCAGGTTAATAAACCCTGATTCTGGAATAAAAAGAAAAAAAATGAATGCTTTCACCTAATACAATTTAAAATATTATTATATTTGTCCCCAGAATTTTATTCCCAGTTTTCTGAGAGTTAAGGCAAAAATGGGAGCACTTGGTTTATGGGGTTTTGTTTTCTGGTAATGCTTAAAGCATTGGTCTGACCATGTCCTTCTCCTACTCAATAAGATCAGTGGCTCCCTATTATCTCTGAAGTCAAATACAAACTGATCTATTTGTCACTTAAAGCCCTTCTCAACCTGAATCAAACTATATTTTTTCTAGTCATTACCAGCCCCATTCCTTCCCCAGGCTCTGTTCCTTTGCTTCTGTTAATGATCGGCCCCTCCCCCCTTACCTCTACCTCTCTCAGTTTGCAGCTTTTACAGAAAGTCTTTCCAAGTCACCCCAGCTGAACTGACTTGTTCTTCTCTCCACTAAAACAAATTACCTTGAATTAATTTTGGATGTATCTCCTACATGCTTACATTTGTACACATGGACTCCCTGGATGGAACGTAAGAGACTTGAGGGCAGGGACATTGTTGATCTAGAGAATACTAAGTGCTGCACAGGTGCTCCCACATTGTGATCATCATACCATGAAAGAAATTTTTATTTCTTTCCTTCCTTTTTCTCTTCCTTTCTTCTTTTCTTTGCTATTCCTCTTCTTAATTTTTCTTTTCTTCTTTTTCCTCTTTTTGTCTTCTTCATTTCTCTCTAGATTTTTTCTACTTTCCTTGCTTTCTTTTTTGTCATTCATTCTCTTTTCCATTCTCTTTCCTTCTCTTTCTGTTCTTTCTTTTTTCTTTCTCTGTCTCTGTAACTGCTTTCTCTTCTTCCCTCCCTCTCTCCTTCCCTCCTTTTTCTTTCTTTTCTCTTTGTCTTTACCTCCACTCCACTCCCATTCCCCACTTCACCTCTATGCCTTAGCTTTACTATATCCTCTCAAGTTTTTCAGGGCTAATGAGGTTACTGAGCCCTGATATGGAACATTCACAGCAAATAGAGAGTGGCACCCAGAGACCCAATAAAGACTAATGGTCTAGCTATTTCTATACACCTAAGCCAAATTACACAGTCCCAGAATAGTGGGCTAATTGTCAAAGAGATCTAGCCTGATTAATGTTCCCCCCAACAAATGTCAGACCTCAGACTTACATGGAGTCAAGGGCAGAACAAGAGGCCTGAGACTGGGGTGGATTTCTTGTTGATCTCAAGGAAATTCAGGAAAATGACATATGTGGCACTGGTGTCCACCTGCTAAGCATAGACTCATTTCTTCAATTGTTTTCCCTCATCCACAAGCAGAAGTAGGTTTGGCATCAGGCCACTTCAGCCCAGACAGCCTTAAGAGACCAAGAGGTTTGTGAGAGGAAACACCTAAACAGAAAAGCAATGCAAGGACCTTGGAGACCACACAGGTCCCAAGTCATGCCTTTTCCCCTTTCCTGAAATGCCTTTCCTTTTCTTTCTCTCTATTTTTCCCAGTCCTACCCATCCTTCAAAGTTCATTTCAAGCTCCACCTTCACTACCTCGTCTTGACAGCTCTAGCCCACAAGAGTACCCTCCTCCTCAACCCCTCAACCCCCAATCTTCAGCACTTGCTTTTTAACTGTTTCATGCCACAAGGCATTTTCCAAACTAGACCATGAAGTTTTTAGAGAAACCATGCCTTATTATGCTTCTATCCACCACATTTATTCACTCAACAAACATTTATTAAGCACCTACTGTGTACTAGGGACAAGGTAATTTGGCACAGTGTACAGAGAACAGCCCGGGCAATCAGGAAGTCCCAGGTTATAGACCCCAGGCAAGTCACAGAACCAAACTCTCAGTACTTTTGACAATTTTCTAAGACTTTAATTTTTAATAATTAATTTCTAAGACTTTAATAGTAACTTTCTAAGATTTTTCAGAACAGCTGTTGATCTGCATTGGTAAAGGGAATTTTCCTCACCAGGAAATTGCTAACCTTATGCCAAAAAAAATGTGCTAGGCATTAGAAATACAAAGATGAAAAATGACATAATCCCTGAAACTTGAGAAACTTTCAATCTACCACTGAGAATATAACCTATAAACAAATGAGCATAATTCAATATTATATGCAGCAAATGTGGTGGCTTAGGAGTCAGGGAGATCTAGACTCAAACCTTGTCTCAAACCTATGCTAGCAGTGTGACCCTGAGCAAATCACTTCACATTTCTCAGCCTGAGGTTTCTCATCTGTAAAATGATGAGATTCATTGATGATCCAAACTCTCTGTCTCTGATCTGTATAAGAAACTCAAAGGAAATCTGAGGTGGAAGAATTAAGAGGACTATAGGATTTATCTTTTTAATCATGATTTTTTTTTAACCTGGAGGCAATCAGGGTTAAGTGACTTGCCCAGGGTCACACAGCTAGTGAGTGTCTGAGGGCAGATTTGAATTCAGGTCCTCCTGACTCCAAGGCCAGTGCTCTAGCCACTGCGCCACCTAGCTGCCCTGACCATAGGATTTAGGGGTGAAAGGGGCCTTTCAAGTCATCTGGTTCAGCCTCTAGGCAAGGCAATTCCTTGTTGGGGGGAAGTGGGAGAATCTTGGAAGGTCTCATGGAGAAAAGTGGTACCTGCTCATTGCTCAATGAGGACTTCCTGAGGAACTGAATTTCCTTTTCTTCCCCTCCAAATGAATTTAAGTTTGAGTTTATATTACAGAATGCATGTAGGAAGAGGGATGTTCTGGGAGGCCAAATAATCCAGGTTCAATTTAAACCTTCTCAAATTGGAGGGGAGAAGGGGAGCTATTATCTATTACATCATCTGCTACTGTCCCAAATGCAAGAATTTCCTGTCTTTCTCAGAAAAGAAAGATGCTTGCATGTTCCCACAAACATACATTATCTCCTGCTCAACTCTCACAAGGAATCTAGGATTATTTATTTAGTAGCATCCTGAAATGCCCCAACATACACATACAATTTTTTTTTATCAGCAATTTCTCACTAGGACTGGGCCCAGGACGAATTGAGAGCCTACAAGGATGATCTTTAGTACCCTCATAGAAAACTCAGCCACTTCTCTTTGCTACTTATTTAAATAATGTCTATTCTATAATGCCCATATCAGATCTCACCTACTCCATGAATCCTTCCTAAGTGGCTAGACAATCATTCATCTTGGAGAAGAAAAAAGAAAAGATCTTAGGTGAGTGATGCAGGAGGGAGGGTGATTCTTGGTGGATCATAAACTCAATCTGAATCAGTAGAATGATATGATATCCAAAAAGGCTAGGGTACTCTTGAGCAGCATTAAGAGGCAAAACTCTCAAGAACTAGGTGACATGGCACAGTGGATAGAGGTGAGGACCTGAGTTCAAATGCAACCCCAGATGCTTACTAGCTGTGTGACTCTGGGAAAATCACTTAATCCTGATTGCCTCAAAAGAAAAAAAGGATGAGGAGGTGTCAGTACTATTGTACTCTGCCCTGGTCCTACCATATTTGTAATATTATGTTCAGTTCTAGTTGTCCTGTTTTAGGAAGGAAATTGATAAATTTCAGAGAACACAGAAGACAATCAATACGGTAAAAGACTTTGTGTCCATGCCTTAATAATATTTATTTTAGGAACTGCAGATGTTTAGGTTGGAGAAGAGAAGACTTGTGGGGAGGGTCATGATTGATAACTTTCAGTATTTGAAGGGGCAGTCATGTGGAAGAGGAAATGGACTTGTTCTTCTGGGCAAACCTA